>JABFTP020000083.1:44750484-47476663 GCA_013387265.2 Cryptolaemus montrouzieri | reverse complement strand
AAATATTGCCGTCACTTTTTTAAATACCCTGTATATTTTTTCCCTACTCCAACCCAAAATATTTTCTCATTATCCACATATTAACTTTTTCATTTACCAATCACATAGTTTGTTATCATCAAGAATGGCACTTCCAAGAGATCGAGTTAGACTGAAGTGAAAACTAACGCGAAATTCAATTCGGTCCTCATGAAAAATGAAAAAAAAATTCAGCGGAGTGATGAACGTTTCGAGAAATCTAATTAAAATTTCATTCCCACGGCCATTCGAGAAGCAAGAAGCGAGAATTTGTTTCCTATGACGTAATGAAACGAAATTACAATTGAAAGTTTTTCCGGTACTAGGAAATTTTAAAATAATTTCTATATTTTCCGTTATATCATCGCAACTTGATCCCTGGGGACCTTATTGGGAATTACGGAAAACAGCGTATTTGTTCCCTGTGGTAATATGAAAATGAATAATTATTACTAAAACTTTCATGGTTGTAACGCATGCTCAAAATGGATTGGCTGTTTGAGTATTGAGCGCAAAGGATGCATTGTCGTTAGCTCATCGTTTCTCTTGTCGGGACACGCGAAAAAGCCGTCACTAAAATTACAATAATATTTTAAAAAATATTCATTCAAACGTATAATAGCTAATTTTATTATTTCATTTTATTACGCCTCGATATCGTATCATATAAAATGAGTATAGTTTTCAATTTTCAGCTTTTTATAATATTGACCATATTATCAATTGAAATATTCTATATTAAATAAGTATTATAAAAATACTAGATTTTCAAGACTCCCCAGCCGATAAAAACCTCCATTCCAGTACCCGAACTGTTTCAAAGAAACAGTACTACTATAGCCATCTGTTGTAATATTATACCCGTCGATATCTTGGTACTTCATTGGCAGCTGTTAAAAATTTCATGACATTTGCATGTTAACAACCTGAGTCAGTGCTTTTACTACATTCATAAAGAGCTGCAATTGAGTTTTGGTAAATCTTTCACCGAAACGCACCAAATGCTACAAACTGCATATGGTGATGATTGTCTATTCCGTAGGCAAGAGTACAGGCTGTCAAACATAACTGAAGTTTCCCTTTTCATTCTAATGAGTTGTGCAAGGGAGAGCGCCTTACAATGGTTAGTTCATCAAAGCTCTCGCGGAGTGAACATCGTGAAATACACTCTGTGCAACAATTATTTAGTATTTGGTATTCGAAAATGGAATTAAAAAAATAGTGGAAAAGTGAATTGCAAAGTTTCAAAAAGTCTATGATTCTAAGCACTGTTCAAAGATGATTAATCGTAATAAGGCCAAGCTTTTTCATCGAAGCATCACGAAGGATGAAACATGGATTCATTACTAGATTCCAGAAAGCAATCGAAAGTCAGCTGAGCGAACTGAATGAAGAGCGTTGCTTCCAAAGCGTTCAAAAACGCAGAAGTCAGCTGGCAAGTTTATGGCATCTGTTTTCTGGGATACGCAGGATTAGATTCATCGACTACCTTTTAAAAGGGCCAGACAAAAACAGCGTCTACTACATTGAGTTATTGCATCAATTGAAAGACCAAATCACGAAGAAACGGTTCTAATTGAAAAAATATCGAAACAATGCATCTTCCCACAAATCAATCAAAACAATGCGAAAATTGTACGAATTAGGCTTCGAATTACTTCCTCATCCACCTTATTCACCAGATCTTGCCCCAAGCGATTTTATTCTGTTTTCAGACTTGAAAAGAATGCCGACTAGAAAAAAATTCAAGACTAAAGAAAATGTGATCACTGGAACTGAAGCATTTTTAAATTGAAGAGAAATCTTATTATAAAAATGGTATCGATGAAATTATTGATCGCTACAATCGCTGTATCTTTCTCGAAGGTATATTGAATAAAAAAATTGAATTTTTTTCTTTATTTTAATTGTTGATTATGTTGCATTTATTGCTTTTCACATTAAGAATATCATAGTATTTCAAATCCTCATTCTTTTGTTACCTAAATAATAATAATAATATATGTTAATATGTTAATATATATATACAAAATTCATCCAATCCTGGTAGAATTCTTGAAGACAACAATGACACACTGGCGCACATCTCTGCAGATCTGTATGGACAATAAGTTAATTAAAACGGACGAGATACCAATACGTCGTGGAATTCTTCAAGGAGACTCTTTGAGACCACTATGGCTCTGCTTAGTTATGAACCCAATCTTCTCAATGCTCAATAGAACATGATATGGATTTAGGATAAAAACAGATAGGAATTACCGTGCAATCTCCCACCTGCTGTATATGGATCACATCAAATTATATGCTTTGAACAAGAAGCACTTGGATGATCTGCTGAAAACTGTCAGTGAGTTTTCGGCAGATCTTCGTATGAAATTCGGGATTGAAAATGTAAGACCCTGAACATTCAGGAAAAGTCACAGATGGTGAAACACAACTTCTAAATGGTGATATTATACAGTGTATGAGGGATGGCGAAACATACAAATATCTAGGATACCAACAAGCCAGATGACAAGACCAAAAACAATGAAAGGAGAAGATTCGTTCAGAATACAGTCAGCGTCTGAAGACTGTGCTGAAATCAATGTCGAACTCGAGGAATCTAGTCAAGGCAGTTAACACCTTCGCCATTCCAGTGTTGCTCTACTCATTTAGAATAATCAGATAGACTTAGACAGCACTGGATGATATTCAAAGGTAGACCCGAACGATGCTGACAAAGTACAACAATCATCATCCAATATCGTCTATGATACGAACAACTTTGAGGCGAAAAGAAGGAGTACGCGGATTAATAGAAGTTGTCAATTTACTCACCGAACAGATGAAAAACCTCAGAGAATTCTTCTCTGTAAGAGCTCTCACTTCTGACCTCCATAGAGTGCTATCGTTGGCTGATGAGGAATATACACCTCTAAATCTTGCTACCAGTGCTAAATCTACCATTCCTATCAGATACTGGAAAACTAGAGCAATGGTCTAGAAAGGAATTGCATGGACGACATAACATTAATCAACCACACATCGACAAAGAAGCCTCCAACATAAAAGGAGAATTATTCGCGGAAACAGAAAGTTTCCTTATGGCCATTCAAGACCAAGTGACAGCTACAAACAACTACAACAAATTAATTATTAAGGACGGAACATTACAAACAGATAGGTGCAGAAAATGCCATATATAGAACTGCTAAAAGCTGTAATTCTTAATACATGTAGGATAGTTAGGAAATTTATGTCAAGTATATTGTAATCGAGCCTATTCCCTTTGATTGCTCAATCTGGGAAAGGTAAATTATATCCAGCTTACAGCTGAGATAGTGCATAAGTCCACGATAATAAAGAATAATATATGTTTTACTATGTTAGCTCACGAACTCTTAAACCAACATGCTATTTGGTAAACTCAATAAAAGAACTCAACTCACCCTTTGAAGAGCTTTCGCTTTGCAAACGTCCAACCAACAGCTGACAGAAGGTTCAAACCACTCGTGGCATCGCGGCAACAACAGCTTGTGATCTCCACCAGACGGCAGGTTTTGACTGAAACTAGCGAGATCCTTCACCTCCAAATAAACGGAGAATATCAGTCGACTATAAGCTGAATCAGGATGTTCGTTTTGGTTTAGGAACGAAATCACCTCATCAGACATCAATTTGTCTATTTGCTTGAACACCACGCTAAAATATGGTATACCATTGGTCCTGGAATTGAAAGATGATATGAATATACCAAAATATGGATCTAGAAGTTCTTTCAGAGATGCTGGATAATTCAAAAAGGTTACTTCAAGCCTAATTGGTATCCATCAGCACTGAGAAACGCTTGCGAATGAAAAAGTACTTATAAAAATCGACATAAAACTAATAATGAAAATGTAGAACTTTTGGAACTTCATTCTCTGTAGCAGGCTAGTATTGCTGGCTCCTTTATCTTTAATTGAGAATGTCTCAGACAAGTGCCATGGGATTGAGGTCTGGACTTCGTATAGGCCACTTCATTGAAGTAATTTGGTGAGGTTTGCAACACCCACGTTTGGAATAACATATTCTTCTGAAATGTCTGTAACGGAGTTCTGAGCATACACCTTCCATTTACGGTGACTAGCTCAGTGCTGGCTTTTAAAGAAATTCCTCTTATACCATTATTGAACCTCCAACAAAACCATAGATAGATAAAAACTTGCACTGGCATACCTCGATTCATAGCTATCCCAGTCAGCTTTCAATCAATTGACATTTTCTCTGGTTGAATGTAACTGGGCTCTCCGATGTCCTGTGGTTAGAAATACGCCACGAGCTGTGACACGAGGTCACCAACTGAATTCACTAAGACGTTGTCGCATTGTTTCACTGCTACTTCACACTCAACTGTTCTGTTGAAGCCACTTTCTAAGATGCCTAACAGTAGCGAAGCGTTGTCTCAAAGGAAATTGCTAAATACTGGTCATGGATCGGCGTTGTTGTTCGAGGTCGTCTTGGTCCAGGTCTCCTTCCATGACTACCAGTCTGTTTGTACCTACGAATCATTCTGGGAACAGTTGAATGGACACCATGATTTTTTGGTCTATTCCTGTAGACTGTAGATCTTACACCACTGCCAGGGTCAAATTTTGCGATTCGCGTAGTATTATTACCGAAGAAGAGAATGTCAAATTTGACAGAGTCTTCTGCTACAGGGTGTTCGTTAAAGATCAATAAATTTCGATATTTTCACCTTGTACAAATACCTTAGATAACCAGCAGAAATAACGAACAGAATTATTTGATTTTCCAACCACCCTGTATCAACTGTAAGATTGAAAGTGGGTGTTATTCACATTGCATTATGGCAGATTCGAATGCAGTTATTGTGTTTCGAAAAAAGCCCATTAGTTTTCATCTGTCTCCCTCTACCTACGTTCAAGAATATTTTTACCAAAACTTTTAAGTTTTTGTTAGACCAGGTACTTCTGAGATGAACCTCGTACATCCAGCTCGTTCAGGACCTTTACTTAAGGGAAGATATGCGAGGACGGGATGCTGCCTTGTGTATAAACTCAAGAAAGAATCTTATCCAATTGGGCAGAAGGAGATGTTGTTATTTGGCCACAAGTAAAATCATTATTGTTTCCTAACACAGCAAAAAGCGAAAATGTTAAGTGAAATTCCTTTTTACGAGTATACTGGATGGATAATTACACTTTTCAGATGATCAAGTTCAGATAGATCCAATTTTTCTAGTTATAATAGTTAATACTTACCCTTCGAAAAGAGGATGATAATGAGAGAGGCCATGTTCCAAATGAACGTAAACTTCCGTGCAGAAATCTACAAAGGAACCATCGTATTCGTCGTTGGGCATCATAGTAGCCCTTAAAAAATTAAACCATTCCGGTGTGCCCTTCCTCATCGCACCCACTATTTCTCCTCGTATTTCTTTGTTGAATGGACAGCATTTCCAGAAAGATTTCTGAAAAAAGTGTATTCTTCGGAGATCTAAACCACAAACTACACTGCTACAACACCGTTTTCCATGTTCTTCACTCAACGACTTACCTTCTATCATCTACAACTAACGAAATTCAATTTGACACTTACCATATTGGACAAGTAGGCCAAGCATCGTAATATATATTCCAAACGAGCGAGAGAAGGCGGATGGAGAGCAGGAAACATCTGTCTATGATGACGTAACTGCTGCAACCATCTTTCTGTTCATGAAGAAGAGAAAATATGGAAAACTGTAAGATATTTCGAATAGATATACATAGAACAAGAACTACACAAAGGAAGGCTTTACTTGTATGTGTTGTTGCCACCAATTATAGGGCGTTATCGAAGTTAATGTCCATAGAAAAGGGTGTTCCTCAAGGGTCAGTTTTTGGTCCATTACTATTTCACTTTTATATAAATGACCTTCTATACTGTTAGGTTAGGTTAGATTCTATGATCTGAGGTGTAATCTTCACTTATTCTACACTTAATTCAAGCCCAAGTAGGGGTTGCCATCGTTTGAACATTTTCGAAAAGCCTCCCCAAGTTGAAACAAGATTGGCAGTCAAATCATTTGAACTTAGGGATTATATAGTACAGAAATGATTTAATTTGTCAATGAAAAGATGACCAATGTATTTTTCTGATTTTGGTTGAAGGAATTATCTATTTTATCTTTACTGCAATTTATCTAAATAATAGAAATAATGTTTAGATTGTATACAGGATGTCTTCTAAGCTCTACATTAAGAGTTGTTTAAAATGATTGCCTCCAACATGAATGCATAGCTCACATCTTCGAAGAAGTTATTGCAGAACAATATATAGTATACTAACGAGAAATAAAAGCGGTACTATATTGGCGGTGTCATCTTTGTAGCCTATCAAGGACTTATCGAGTTATGTGTTAGAATAATACAGGGATATACATACAGAATTGACTCGTGTACTTTTCGAATAACCCTCGTACATTAATTTGGTCCTACTTACCCTGCATGGCGGTGAACTTCTCTGCCAGCCACATCTCTTCCTCCCTCGTAAGAGTAAAATTCACCCAGGCATTTTCGATGTCTGTCAAAAGCTGAAACATCCAACGAGGGTCCAGGGAATACTTCAGATAAATACCTGAAGCTGCTACGAAGCGGACAGCGGCAGTTTGTAATTCCGTTAAATCACCTGGAAACGTACAACCAATCAGAACTGATTTTTCCGCTACATTACGTAGATGAATGTTAAGAGGAAGGAAACCCACATCATTTTGCCGAACGTTGCGGAACATACCGGCGTAAGTATGAGATAAGACAACAACGTGAATATTTCAGAAGTTTCTCAGCCCCTCAAGTTGAATATTGAAATTGATGGCCAGTCAGTTGGGTATTCGCGGTTTTACTGTTCAACTTATTCCACAATCTTTTTGAGAGGTAGATTATTCATTGACAATGTATACTTGGGGGAATAGCGAAAGTTTTCTTCTGAAGAATTGTTTTGTCACAAAAGTTGAGCTTCAAAATTCGTAGGAAGTTTAAATGAGGAGAAACTCTCCAAATTGAGTCGAATTTTTCAGAAATAATTGTCTGTTTTGGGGCCATCTACGTTCATAACTCACTATCAAAGACAACAAAATCAATTTGAATATCAAAAAATAATTTAAGCATTACTTAGATAATCGGAAGGAAGAGGAGATTGTGATGAAACTGAAGGTGTTTTGAAGAACGAAAGTAATTATGTTGACTGAATCCATGGAGCAAAAATTAGTAGAAACAGAATTTTATGTTGGTATCGTGAAGCAGCTCCAAAAAGGTGGCATATCATCTTACATTCTGTCGAAAAATTACCGGAATTGGTCACTTCTGAAATAATACAATGACGCCAGCGAATAATCCAATCATCAACACATGTCTTCTGTTGATTCAAAACGGGTAACCGAAGAGGTAATTTGAGTTTTGGGAAAAGAAAAAAGGCGGCCGGAGCCATATCAGGTGATTACGGTGGTTGTTCTATGGTTCCAGCATAACCGGAAACGAAATGTCAAACATTTTAATGTTATCGAATACAAAATGTTCTCTTCTATCTGTTTCCTAAATTTCATCAAAATATTCCAAATAGAAAAAAAAAGTTACAGGGGTGGCCCTAGTTTCAGTTATATGTGGTATATAGTCTACGTTATTACCGAGTTATACCAGGACAGAAACCATGCTGTTCTTCAATGATAACATTACGAACATGGTCTACAAATAAGTTAGCAATCATCTTATCGAAGACTTTCAAAATCCATCACAAATTGAAATTGGGCGACCTTTACGCGATTGAATATATAAAGAAAATTCAGGTATTTCGGAATTAGTTGAGCTGCAACGCGTTTCATGCCCAAACAATCGTTTTAAATGGTACGACTTGTTCGCGAGACACAGAAATATTCTTACATATCTCTCTAAACTTAAACGATGTTTTTCAATCACCATTCCTTTTATTCTATAGATGTTCACTTCAGCTGAAGATATATATATATATATATATATATATATATATATATATATATATATATATATATATATATATATATATATATATATATATATATATATATATATATATATATATATATATATATATATATATATATATTTGAATAATTGTATTGACAATTAATGCTTATATCTATAATTTTGGTGTGTCAGAAAAAACACAAGTGTGAGCTCAGGAAATGTAACAGGGAACCATACTATCTTGTATATGATTCAATAAACGACTGAAAAAACCTGAGGAAAAACTCGTTCCCTGTCGCTATTGCACTAGCGATAGCTTGTAAACACACAAGTTATGTTGTGTTAGTGTCGTGCATACATAAAGAGTACCAAAGATTTTTCTGCTTAGCGTCTTCATTCTCTCTTGCATTTCATGATTTCCAAACGAAGACGAGGGTGAAAGGAAGGGGGTTTGGGACAGGAATCTGTAACAATGGAAAAAGAAAACCAGCAGAAAAATATTTCAACAATCATACTACTTATATGTCTAAACAAATCTAAGAAAATATTTTACATAGCAAGCAAGGTCATGAAAAGGACTAAGGAGATAATAAAAAATACATAACCTGCGATATTTCCTCAAATTTCTTCTCTGTTCGACCGAGAGAGCCCCGATGGCCAGGTTCAGTCTTCCAAGTGATGCCGACTATGATCTATAGATGTTTTAGAATCATTATGGACCCAATAATTTGGGTTGACATCGCCCATATATTATTGCTGCGTGGAACTTGTTTAATTTAAAGAAAAATTTGCGAGAAAATCTTGACAATCGTTCGAAAAATATGACAAATGTCATATAAACAGGGCCGACCAAAGCGAGGCAAATATTCCACTACATCTCGGCCGGTGAATGCACTGTACCTATGCACATGTTTTTGATGAAATCAATTCACCGTAAGTCTTCTGTAACATTTGCAGTGATTCGACACACACAATTCCATTTGCACTACAAAATTTGACACGAATTCTTTTCTGATAGTTCATTGTAAAAATCGCAAAACACACTTGTGAGAATTGACAAAATCGAGCACTTTAAACAAACTAAATGACACATTGTGTTCGAACTCCGTTGTACCAACTTAGCAATAGCAAACATTCTGACAATTGTTTCAAGCAGATTTTTTAAATAACCAAATTTCGGTACTTTTTCGACAGAATGTATGTCTGGACTTCAAAAATTAACTGGAAGACTAGTGAGTCAATAATTGCGCACCCTATAAGTCTTACCTTGTACAGCGTGTTGGTGTAGAATGGTCAAAGCTGGTCCTGGAAGATCTCCGTTCCAACCCCACATTTCGCGATTCCAGTTCTTGAGCTCATAATCCACAAAGGTCTTATAAAGATTTTCGTGCTGCATTAGTTCTGTCCAGTTATCCTCTTCAGAAGCTGCATGGTTTTCCCTCGTGGATAGCCACATCTCAAAAATAATCATTGGTACTTCATAAGTGGAGGTATTTTCGCGTATTTTGAACGAAAAACTGATTTGAAGTGAAATAGTCAGAGGAATATTCATCGAGAAAATAAGACGCTGTCACAAATTGCTTATGAGTTTTTTAATCTTCGAAAAACCTGCCTATGTTAAAATAATTTCCAATTTCAATCAAAATTTTACCAACAAACATCAGGACTTTCCATAAGATCGCCTTTTCGCCCCCTTTTAGCCAATATATTCATGTTTGAATTTGGGAGGCTCTTACTTGGTAAAATTCCATTATCAATAATGAAAAACAAGTACTGTGTTTTAAGGAATTTTATTTAATAATTGCGATTCGTAACGCGTTTTACTACACTGTAGCTTCTTTAGACGAATAAATGTACAGAAAATAAAATGAGAATATAAATATAAATGTTCTTGAGTAATTAAAAGCTTATTGGGTTGCTTCTTCTTAAGTGGTTATTTATGACAGGTATATCCAATAAAATTGAGGAATAGATTGCTCCCCGAAGAGATTCAATAGAGGTGAAGGGCTTAAATCCACTTGTTCATTGATGAGTCTTCCTGAGTGTTTGTATTTATTGATTTCTAAAGTTTCCCAAAGATCTACCTTCCAATATTTATTATCTGTATGCAAAATTTCAAATTGTGGGTCGAAAGAATGATTATTTTCTAAGAGATGATTCGCGTAATTTGAATCTGATTTTTATTTGAAAAACTGCGTTTATGTTCCGATATTCTAATATTAAAATTTCTATGTGTTCTACCAATGTAGATATTATCACAGTCATTGCAATTAAATCTATAAACACCTAATTTATTGTTTTTACCTGGTTTGGTTTTATTATTTTCATATATTTGCATAAATTATTATTAGTTTGGAAAGCTATGTTGAAATTATTGCTACTCAAGAATGATTTCAGTTTCTCACTTGTAATGCCAACGTAGGTTAGGGTGTTGAATTTTTGTTTCAATTTATCGACAAGGTGAACTTCATTCAATGCGATTCTACTTTGTTTTTTATTTAAAATATTATTTATTAGTTTGGGATTGTAACAAATAGCCAAAAATAATGGTTACAATCCCAAACTAAAATAAATATATATCTATTCAAATAGAAAATCAGATTCAAATTACGTTAATCATCTCTTAGAAAATAATCACTCTTTCGACCCACAGTTTGAAATTTTGCATACAGATAATAAATATTGGAAGGCAGATCTTTGGAAACTTTAGAAATCAATAAATACAAACACTCAGGTAGACTCATCAATGAACAAGTCGATTTAAGCCCTTCACCTCTATTGAATCTCTTCGGGGAGCAATCTATTCCTTAATTTTATTGGATATACCTGTCATAAATAACCACTTAAGAAGAAGCAACCCAATAAGCTTTTAATTACTCAAGAACATTTATATTTATATTCTCATTCTTATTTTCTGTACATTCATTCGTCTGAAGAAGCTACAGTGTAGTGAAACGCGTTACGAATCGCAATTATTAAGTAAAATTCCTTAAAACACAGTACTTGTTTTTTAATATATTCATGGATAACTTAGAAAGATAAGTAATATTGAATAGCCACTTAGGCTAAATGGCTAAAGGGGACTTTCTTACAATACGTTACGTAACGATTTTTTTAAACTAGCGAAATAACTCCCAAATTGGCAACCCTTTTCGTTTTGTTTAATCTGGTCGTCATTGAATGGTCGCCTACTTCAAGAATGCAAATTTTCAAAAATAACTAGAAAGAAATATACCTTAAGACGAATTCTTCCTTGTACGGAGCTTCTTTGAGATCGAGCTTCTAACTTGAACCAACCTTCTAATCCTGTTGAAGGTATCTCCTGCAAAGGTATCGTTACACAACCCAGAAAATCATCCTGTGAAATAAATATTGTTAATAAACTGATGACAATATCATCTTCGTTTTTCATGGAAATAATGAATATAATTGTAGAAAAATAGGAACTATGAATAGCGAATATCATAAACACCTATGGGTTATATAAATACTATTGTTGTTGAATAGGTGCTTTCATAAATACTAAGTCAAATGACTTGCTGCTAGGTTCATTATGAGATCCCACATTTTTATGCGGTAGTAGACTTTTTTTTCTCATTTTATGGTATCAAATATTTATGCCATAATATTTCTTGCCGCGTAGACAATTTCATGATCCAATAATTAAAAAGTTCAGAATAACGACAGATACTTCGCCAAATTTCTGGAAAAAGTAATTATTAATCGTCGAAAACTTTTTCTTATTGCGTCCCATCTCCTCGTTTCGTGTGACCTAATCGAAGTTCAAGTATTTCCACTCCGATTAATGAGTATTTTGACATTTTATAGATTATGAACGGGGGGAAGTTGGAATCGACAGTTTTCGGGAGAGGGAGAAGTTCGTACAAGTCCCTCTTGTCGAAGTTCACCTTTCAACTGAGGGGTTAATTTGGGATTTGAAGCAATTCGTGTATGTTCTACCTCTTAGACGTAGATAGAATCTAATATACAGGGCATCCCAAGTTGAGCGGACTGTTAGACTAATAATGCTATAGGTCTGAAATTTTGGTAGTGGAATATTTTATTGAAACTAATAGGAATTATTACATAACCATGAATAAATTTTTGGAATTGATTGCAACCTAATGGAGTTGTAGGCTGAATCCTCAGAAGACTTGAAATGAGTTTTTTCAGTCCATTAAGGAAATTACAAACAGGCAGAGATCTCCTCATAGGGAGCATTTATCAATAATCGTTCCTCAAACATTTTTTCTGAATTTTCTGGTCTCTCAAGATAGATGGATAACACGATATAAAATGGCGAATGCGCCAGGAACAATACATCATTTCTTAATCTCTTCATAATATTACTATGAAATAGCCAAAACAAAGAGTTATATTATTCATTCAACATAGCGTTTGTGTTGAGTGAAATGAAAATTTTGAATATTACAAATTTTAGTGACACAAATATGCCATATATGGAAGCTGAAAATTTCGCGTTTGAAGAGACAGAAAAATGCGACAAGGAGAAAAATTCTAATGATCAAATGAGCTCATTTTTTCATACTATTGTTAGATTTGTCTGTATGAAATTTTTCATTTTAAATAGCGGGAACAAGTCGTATGTATTCTAAGAAAGCTTGTCTCTAATTTGATCATATTGCAGATCTACAGGGTGCTTCAACGAAAACTAAACAGAGACTATATCTACCAAGATATTCATTTCTGATCAAAACACAAAACAGGTCAATTTTTGTTTCAAGGGGACATTTGTTGGGGTACAAAACTTGCCTGAAATATCAATCCTCTAAGCGAACATTTTGAATAGGATGGGTAGAGTGATGACTCAAAAGAAAGGTGGTATCTCTGTCTACATCGCCTTGAACGAATTTAAATTTTTAATTGAAAACTGTAAAAGATACAGGGTGAGCAACTGAAAGATAGGGATGACTATTTCCCTGAAACTATTCAAGTTTCCGTAAAGTAAAATGGAACAGATCCATGCTGATCAATGGTAGTTATCATCAAGTACCATCCTCATCTCGAATTTCAACCCCTGGAGCAGGGATGACAACCCTTGAAAATTTGGAAGAGGGTAGATGGGTCGAGTGATAACTCGAAAGAAAGGTTCACAATCATTCGAATGTTTCAGCGGCTCACCCAGTAATTTTGATGGAGAACGAAAACTTGCACACTATTGTGGAGACAAACAGGAATCCTTTCTCAGAAGGTTATAACTGGAACTATCTTCTGCTTTGAAAATAACACAGGGTGGTCACCCCTGCTCTAGGGGCTGAAATTTGAAATATGAATTGTGTTTAGGAAGATGACAGCCTTTGATCTGGAATGAATCTGTTCCATTTTTTGCACTAATACTTGAATAGCTCAGGGCGATAAATAGTCTCTCTTTTCTCAGTAGCTCACTCTGTATCTTCTACATTTTCAATCAAAAATGAAAATTCGTTCACGGGATGCAGGCAAAGATAATACCTTTCTTTCGAGACATCACTCGACCCATCTACCCTGTTCCAAATTTTCAAGGGTGGTCACCCTGCTCTAGGGGATGAAATTCGAGATGAAGATGGTACTTGATGATGACTGGCAATTATCAGCATGGATCTGTTCCATGTTACTTTACTGAAACTTGAATTGTCTCAGACCAAATAGTCTTCCTATCTTTCAGTTGTTCACCCTGTATCTTTTACAGTTTTCTATTAAAACGGAAATTCGTTCAAGGCGATTAGACAAAGATACCACCTTTTCTTTTGAGTCATCACTCGACCCATCTTCCTATTCAAAATTTTTAAGGATTGCAACCCCGCCAGGGGTTGATTTTCAGGCAAGTTTTGTACCCCAAAAGATGTCCCCTTGAAACAAAAATTGACCTGTTTTGCGTTTTCATCAGAATTGAATATCTTGGTAGATATAGCCTCTGTTTAGTTTTCGTTGAAGCACCCTGTATATCTGTCAATTGGGGGAAGATGTTTAGGAAACCGGTTGTAACATGATTGTGGCTTTCGAATCGATTTTTTTGTTGGTTAACTGAATCCTCAAGGTAGCATCAAAATATCAAAATTTATGGACATTTGCGAACACCCTGTAGCAGAAAGCATTGTCAAATTTGACGTATTCTTAATGAAATGAAGGAAAATTGTCTCCTGTATTATATTCTTCTTTCTATCATCTGGAATTTATACAGAGATATTTGAAAATGAACACCCTGTATTTGCTAGAACATTGAATCTTGGTATTTTTCATGCAGAGTAATCGCGAATTCTAGTGCAGTCATCGTTTCATTAATACAAAAATTTATTATAGTTCGATTCAGGAAAGAGAAAAAACATCATAGTAGGCATTGAAGATGATCCGAAATTCCTAAAATTCTGAGTCCGAATAGAATTCTCACTGAAGATAACTGAAGATAAAAATTTCAGAATCGATGAATAAATATGCGAATTACCCATGTATCTCCATGCAGAAGGGTCACAGTGTATATGTAATAGATTCATGAAATTTGAAATTTCAACTTTGTATAATTCGAAAACTGAAAAGTAACTAAGTGAAATTGATAGATTTAGTATTGTTTCTTTCCGAGAAAAACACCTCGAAGGTAGAACAAATTATCACTACCATCATATTCACGAGAAATACCTTCCTTAAATATGAAAATCTGGGTATTTTATTACAAAATTTAATTCCTTTCGTTTCATTAAACATTGTCTTATATATCACTCATCTTCCTCCAAACTCAAAATTTTTTCGTCAATGAAAACATTCAATTATTTCTTTATCTACTCCTAATATAACTGTGTGAACATCAATAAGGGTTGTATTATGCATTCAATATTGCTCTGATGTGAAATGAAGACAAAATTTCATATTATAGAAAACAAAGATACCATATACCGAATATCCATGATTTTCCTCAGTTTTTATTACTGTGGAGTTTTTATCTGTTGACTTGGGAGATGATGTAGTTTCTGAATCGAACTCTGCCTTTTGAGATCTTTATTTCGAACTGAAATACTTGAAATCGCTGAACTTTTCGAAAATTTCAGTGATTCACTCTGTATCTTCATTACACTACAGATGAATTCAAAATTCATTTACAGAGATGAAGAAATTCAAATCAGCTATCCAATGTGGTATCACTCGAACTATTTTCGACACATTGAGGGTTGTTGGTAAGTATCTTATAATTAAAGTGTCCTCCCTACGAAACCATCGACAAATTTTTCAAATAATCCAGAAATGATTAGTTTCGAAGTTATTGAGACTTAATAAATTTCATTGTCTCACTCTGTATCTATAGATTCAAGAAATTTGAAAATTTCTCAAATAACGGGAAAACTAAAGCATCTTGGAGAAATTTTCAAGTGTGATTTTGTGTTTTCTCAAAAACCTAGAAAACATAGTTCATTTTTCGGCTTTTATCTTATTCACGAAGAATTCGTCATTTAAATATGGAATATTGGATTTTGGAACATTTTCCTTCGTTAGATAAGCGTTTATATATACTTAATTCATGAAAACTCGTAATTTTGTCATTTAAATTATTTAAACAAACCGAGCATTTCCATATTCTTTCCTTTCAAATATTAATATTTCCAAAACATACGTTCTTATAATTCCTGAATTTAATAGTTTAAACTCAACAAAACCAAACATTTCCATATTCATTTTTTCGAAATATTAATATTGCTAAAAACATAAGTACTGAAAGTCTAATGCGCAGTATAAATGAACACCTGTTTGGCCGAAGTTTCGCGATGTTGTCCAGTTCTTCGTGGTTGTGGTCAGATAATTCGTTCAGTAATGAGCTTTCGTAAATGGCAACAATGAAAAGACCTAGATCGCGTAGGAATACACCACTTTCTCATCTCACTTTTTATATTGAATATTCGAATGTATTGCAGATGTATTCTGAGATTTTAATAGTTATGTGAGGAAATTGAACGAAAAATAATGTGACTTAGTGATTGTGTGAGAAATCAAGCGAAATATTAGGAGATATTTTTGTAAGTGTACATATTTTAGTTCTCCAACGAATGTTGATATGAATAATTGTCGTTTACGAGAAAATAGACGTGAATTATATGTCAATTCTCTCTTTACAATTATAAAAACCATTTTAATTTTCATAAAAATTCGATATGCTCGAAAACGGTATGATTTTGTTTTAATCCGAAAAATAAATATCTTTGATACAATTAATGAGGAAACTCGCGAATTTGATTGCAGTAACAGATTTACGGCTGTGATTTATTCTGGTGGTAAGTTATTGTGAAAATATATACAGGGTGCGAGACCTAAAATTTACTAGTAACAATTTCTACAAATCTTTCAATAGCAGAACAGAAAAATACGTTGAATTTTTCATATATCGATACCAAATATAGAGCGAAATTCATCGCAATATACGTGAACAAATTGAAGACTTTTATTCAGAGAGTAATATTGAACCTTCCGTAGAATGTTAATATTTCATTGAAGGAGCTAGCTTTCCAATCTACTTACCATAGTTATCGTCAACTAAGGCCACAGTAGTACTGGTATAGTTTAGTCGGATATCTTGAACTTTAGCAAGTTTCATTTTCGTTTGAATTCATCAGTGTTGCATATCAATTCACAACATTGATGCAGACTGTAACCTTTCAGTATCAATTCGTTGAAAGGTTCGGAGTGAATGTTTATATATTAGTATGTATGTGGTATTCTCCAATGAACTCACATTGAAGACTCAAGGAGCCACTGGAAAAAGATGATAACAAAAACGTGAGCGAAACTCCCATTCATGCTATTCGACTGGATTGTACCACTAATTCAGTGGACTTGGTTGACGAAGACAATGATGAATAGATCGTAGAATTATCTCTCCGAAGAAGGATATTCTACATTCTAGAGAAGGTTGAAAATAGCTTCCTGAATAAGAGTCTTCAATATGAATTTTACACTTACAGAAAGAGTGCTTACCTGCCAGTTGTTTGGATGAGAGAAATAAAAGGAGATACTTGAAAGATATTTCTGTATGTTTATATTTTTACTTCTTCAACACATTTCCTTTCTACAAATTGTTATTCATGAAAAATTCGAACCAAATCAAATTTGAAATTATGAAAGCCATTTAAATTATGATTAAGAATTTTATAATTGTGGAGATAATTCGAAAACTTCACTCAAGCAAGAAATTTATAGTTTCAAATTTGTAAATTTTTTGAAAATGTTCTTTTTATAATATCTATAGTCATTCAACATTTTGAACAAGAAATTAGTAGAGTGATACCTCTTTGGAAAGCTGCTTGGATTTTTTACATGTTTATGAAGGAAGTTTTGAATTCGACTGCAACCTGATAGATATACAGGGTGATTCATCGAAAGGCTTGAAAGAGTTTTATCTGAATAATTTTTCAGTCTATGAATAGAATCATAAGCATGCGTAGATCGCTTCGTGGGAAACATAATCGCTCCTTGATCATCAGTTTGGGGAACAATCATCTCAATTTTCTGGTAAGCGAAAGTAGATTTTGAGAAATAATTTAAATTTATCGATGTTGGGAAATACTAATTGGTGAATGCGCCGGGAACATTTTATTATTTCTTGGTCTATATTCATAATCCAATTTTGAAATAATAAAAAATAAATGGTTGTAATATGCATTCAACATTGCTGTGATGCCAAATGGTGTGAAAATTTCGTATATCAAAGATTTTAGTCACACAAAGATGCCACATACAGAGTGTTCACGATTTTATCTTACAGCTTTCGTTTTTAAAAATGCGACAAAAATACGAATTTCAATGATCAAATAAGCTTTCTTCATGATATCATTTTAGGTTTGTAAGGTATATCTTTATCGCATATACACTCAGAAGTTTTGTTGACATACCGATCACATTAGAGATCTAAATCTGTCAATTTAAGGAACGTTGTTCAAGAAACTACCAGTTGCATAAATAATGTGGTTTTCGAGTCAAATTCTGACTGTATTTATCCCCATTATAAACTGGAAGATTTGAAATTATTGAACTTTTAAAAACATTTCAGTGATTCACTTTGTATCTTCATTAGAGAACAGATAAATTCCAAAACTTTTGCAGAGACGGGTATAAATTCAAATCAGATTTTTAATAGGGTATCACGTGAAATATTATCCCTTCCGGAAAGTTGAAGCGCAAGCACCCTTTCTAGAAGGGTTGATGTTATAAATAAGTTATACTAAATGATTCCATTTGCACACACTAGCATATTGCTTTCTAGAAATAAATATTATAGACGTTTTCGAGGTTATTCTGTTTCGTTGTTGCACACTCTATAAATACATACTAGAAATTTGAAAATTTCTAGTTAACTTGAAATACTGGCAAAATTGTTAGGTGATACTGTTTTTCCTCCTTGAATGCATGAGAAAGATGAGATATATTATGACTACTATAATTATTAAGTATTCCATAATAAAAATTGAATGTTCAGATCCTTTTATTTCATTAAACATAGACTTGTAGCTTTCATCATTCTAGAAACCCAAAATATGCTGGTTATAAGAAAAATACAATTATTTCTTGATCTTCTTGTTTATGCTGAGGACAGGCGTGCCGCAGGATCGGCCCATATACCGAATTACCAATATTTTTCCAGTTTTAATAAGTGTGGAGTTCTATATCTGTCGATTTGAGGGATGATATCTAAAATTCACAATTTTGAAGAAATTGCATGTTTAAACTCTTCAAATATTTTAGTGACTCACTCTGTAGCTTGGTTAAGTACAGTTGCCTTCAAAATTTCTTTGATAAGATATTCAAAGCAGCTTTCAATAAGGTATCACTCGACCTATTTCCCTTTCGAAAAGTTGGGGTATAAGCACCCTCGCTGGAAGGGTTGATGCTATAGATAAGCATCTTATGGTAAAAGTGTCCTCTCTTACCAAAAAATCGACTTATTTAAGAAGAATTCTCTAAAAATTATAATTTTAAATTTTTGACTAATTTGCTTCTATCGCCTCACCCTGTATTTATAGATTCAAGTATTTTGAAAATTAAAGTACTTTGTTGGAAATTTTTGGGTAACACTGTATTTTTTTAGAAGAAAACTTGACCAGACAGGTCATATTTTAACTGCTATCATATTTTCTAGAATTGCTTCACATAAATCTAGAACACTGGCTATTTTGTATCAAGAATTGAATTTTGAGACTATCTTCTTTCATTGAACATACATTTATACCACCTACATCATTATATTTCAAAATAAGCCTATTATTTAGTTTTTCGATCGATTAGGCCTGCATGCAGCATGAAAATATAGATATTTGTTGATTGTAAACACCCTGTAGCAGAATACTCAATCAAATTTGACGTGTTCTTACTTAAGTGGTGAAAAAATTGTTTCATGTATAGCATTCTTCAATTTACCATCTGGAATTCATACATAAGAGGCTCAAAATATAGCAATTTTTGTACAGATGATGTTCAGAACACCCTGTATATACGAGAACAATGAAAATCCGCATTTTTCATATTACGGATTGTATTGCATGTATCGTTTTTCAATAAAAACGCCAGTGATTACTTTTTTGATTCTGGAAAGAAAAGAAAAATCAAGTTAACCTTGGAAATTGCCTGAAATTTCCAAAATTCAAATACAACTATAATTCCTGAATATTTACCAAATGAAAAAAAAATCAAAATCGGTGGATACAGACGCAAATCACAGTGGCGGTTCCATTCAAAATGGAACACACTGTATATAAAATAGATTCAAGAAATTTGAATTTTTGTATAACTCAAAAGCTGAAATATTCAGGTGGAATCAATAGACTTACTGTTATCTTTTCCTCATGAAAAAACCTAGAAATATTTGTTATATTTTCCACTATTATCATATTTACAAGAATCACCATCCTTAAATATGGAAACCTGGCCATTCTTCATTGAAAATTAAATTTTTAATCTTTTTCTTTCATTGGTCATGCATTTATAGTTACTACCCACATAAAACATCTAATTCCGTCAATTAAATGATTTAAATATGATAAAACATATTTCCATATTCACTCTTCCGAAATATTAATATTTCAAAAACATACGTACTGAAAATCTAATGCGCAGTATAAATAAACACCAAGTTGAAATCCAACTGGGACGAACTTATGCGGTGTTGTCGAGTTCTTTGAAGTTAGAGTACGGTAATTTGTTTAGTGAAGAGCTTTTGAAAATGACAACTATGAAAAGACCTAGATCGCGTATGAATACACCAGTTTTTATATTGAATATGCGAATGTATCGAGGAAGT
Source organism: Cryptolaemus montrouzieri (assembly GCA_013387265.2). Lineage (NCBI taxonomy): Eukaryota > Metazoa > Arthropoda > Insecta > Coleoptera > Coccinellidae > Cryptolaemus > Cryptolaemus montrouzieri. The sequence goes on along the minus strand of JABFTP020000083.1, from coordinate 47,456,407 downwards.
ATTTGATGAATATATTAGTTATGTGGGAGAAATTGAAGAAATTATAGTGTGAATTTGTGAATGTGTAAGAAGGCTATCGATGATTAGGAGATAATTCTGTAAGTTTATATGTTCAATTCTTCAACAAACTCTTTGATTATTATGATATTATTTACTACAAATAGTCTGAAGGAGAAAATCGATGCAAATTTTATTTAGAAATTGTCTTTAAAATTGTGAAAACCATTTCAATTTCTATAAAGAGTTTTATATGCGCAGAAGCAATATGAATTTATGATTTGATTCAGTGGAATGAATATCTTTGATGGAATATATGGGAAAATTCAAGAATTTTACTGTTATAATAGAACTACAGATGTAATTTATTTCGGTGTTGAGTTATTGTAAAAATATTTACAGAGTGCAACAACGAAAGTAAAACAGACTTAATAATTATAAATCTATTAATTTCGTCGATTTTTATTGTAGGTAGACTTTTAGTTTCTAGAATTCAACCACAATCTCATGAATATACAGGGTGGATTCGCAAAAGGCTTGTAATAGTGAATGGTGTTGTGGTATATAAAAGCATAATCAATTTGAAGGAGAACATTAATCTGTAATCATCTTCTTCCATTAAACTGGGACAGCAATACTCTGAATATTTGAATAGCGCAGCTTTGATGTAGTGAAACATTTATGGAATATTTTTACCTCAACTTTCAGTTACACTATTGTACCTTAATTTCTGCAAGAAATAGGGTGAAAATATTTGAGAATAAGATAAAGTCTGTTGTGTATATGCCAGCTTTTTAGATTTATCTTATTTTCAACGTTAAGAGGAATTGGTAAATATAGAAAATCCATGGAAAACAGGTTGATTTCTGTTAAGAAAAGATAATTTTGTAAAATGTTCTTATTCGCAATATTAATTATAATTCAATCCTTAGAACAAGAAAATAGTTCTATGGATACCTCATTGAAATGCACCTTGGAAATATAATATGTATCTGAAGAAAATTTTGAATTTGATTGAAACCTGATGGATATACAGGATGAATCGTTTAAAGGTTTGAAAGAGTCGATATCTGTATAATTTTTAATCTATGTTGAAAATTACAAACAAGACGAGATCGCATCGCAAAGGGGCTTATTGATAATTGAGCCTTAAATATAATTCCTTGAATTTGGGAAGAAATCATCAACATTCTGGTCAATGAACATAGATTATGGAAATAATTATCAACTGGCGAATGCGCCAGGAACATTTCACGATTTCTCGATCTTTTCATAATATTACTATAAAATACCCAAAAACAAAAGGTTGTATTATGGATTTAACATTACTGTGATGTAAAGTATTTTCGTATATTATAAATTTCAGTGACACAAATATGCCACATACCGAGTGTCTGCGATATTTTCAAGTTCAAGAGAAATTGTTGAATATAGAAAAATTATTGATTCATTTCATCAGGACGCAACTTGATTTTATTATTTTATATAAAATAACTTGTCTATTCACCAATTTTATATTTTTTAGACTAAACTATATTTATATGCTAATAATTAAAAAGAAAAGATCATTTCAGTCCAACACTTTTCTCTTCTTCCCCAACACATGTTTCACTCGAATGGAAAAATGTGCGATTTTTTGAATACCTGATATTTACGAACAAACAGTTTACCTGCGAACTTTGTCGAGCAGATTGGCAGACCTGCTTGAAGAATCGCCCTAATCCTCTAACCCCTCGAACTTCATTCAATTTGCTGACAGCTTCCAGGACGGAGCTTTCGTCATCGTGGTCCCATATGTCTAAGTGAAGAGAGTCGCTGTTGATATCGTCGATGTCGCTGAAAATTAAAGTTATCGATGAAAAAAAGTTTACAAGACCATCGGTCAGCGAAGCCACTTCTTCCTTGGCCCCAGAATATTCAACAGACTTCCATTGGAAGTAAAATCGGAAAGAAATTTGAAAAGGTACAAATGCGAAGTGAATAAATGATTGTTTTGATGCAATATAAACTATATTAAAAGTTTGATAGATATAGAAAAATAATTATTACCAATTTCATTAGCTAGTATGGTTACAATTTGGCATTCCTTGGAGAATGTTAATGTATGTTTTTGAGTATGGTGAATTGTTTTGTTGTATAGATTCTGTTCTTAAAATTTTTCTGTATAAACTCACCACAGGTATTCCTTTGGTGAGTCTTTGTTAGAAATACTAATAAATATTATTATTATCATTATCGTGGACTATGTCAGCTTGTAGCTAGATATAATTTGCCTTTCCCAGATTCAGGAATCAAAAGGAATAGGCTCGATTACAATATACTTGACATAAATTTCCTAACTATCCTACATGTAATAAGAATTACAGCTTTTTGCATTTCTATATAGGTATTCTTATGCAATTCTAATTTCTTAAGGCTATCATCCAAAGTTTTGGGTATTAACTCAGTCGAGGATACAATGACAGGAACAATATCTATTTTATCGAGGTGACACATCTGCTTGATCTCAATAGCAAGGTCTGTGTATTTAACTTTTTCTCCTGGACGTTGTTATTATTCGGTATGGCGACATCCATCAGCATTGATGTTCTGGCTCTCTCTTATTATACACCACTATGTCCGGCCTATTATTCGTCACCATTCTGTCAGTGATAATAGGCCTATCGTAGTATAATCTCATAGAGTAATTTTCCAATACCGGCGACGGTTGATACTTGTAATATGGCTGGAAGGTATTCAGAAGTCCATACTTGTGAGCAAGTTCCTGGTGGATAATGTTACACACTTGATTGTTCCTGTGAAGATAGTCCGTATTGGCCAGTTGTTCGCATCCGGACGTAATATGCTGTATAGTCTCCGATGTTATATGGCATTTGCTGCACTTATCTGTTTGTAATGTTCCGTCCTTAATTATAATTTTTTGTAGTTGATTGTAGCGATCATTTGGTCTTGAATATCCGTAAGGAATCTTCTGTCCTTTCATCAACCATTTGTTGGAAGCTTCTTTGTCGATGTGTGGTTGATTGATCTCATGATGATGTTGTCCATGTAATTCCTTTCTAGAGCATTGCTCTTATTTCTCAGTATCAGATAGGAACGGTAGATTCAGCAGGTCATCCCTGCCAACGATACCACTCTATGGAGGTCCGAAGAGCGAGCTTTTGCAGAGAAGAATTCTCTGAGATTTTTAATCTGTTCGGTATGTAAGTTGACATTATCCATCAATCCGCGTTCTCCTTCTTTCCGCTTTAAAGTTTTTCTTATCACAGACGATTTTGGATGGTGATTATTGTACTTTATTAGCATACTTCAGGTTTGCCTTTGAATATCATCTAGTTCTGTCTTACTCCATCTAATTATTCGAAATGAGTAAAGCAACACTGGAATGGCGTAGGTGTTTATTGCTTTGACTAGATTCCCCGAGTTCAACATTGATTTCAGCACAGTCTTCAGACGCTGACTGTATTCTGAACAAATCTTCTCCTTTGACTGTTTTAGGTCTAGCAATCTGGCTTGTTGGTATCCCAGATAATTGTAAGTTTCACCATCCATCATTTACTGTATAATATCACCGTTTGAAACTTGTTTTTCACCATCTATGACTTTCCCTTCTTTGAATGTTCAGGGTCTTACATTTTTCAATTCCGAATTTCATATGAACATCTGCCGAGAATTTACTGACAATTTTCATCACATCATCCAATTGCTGTTTGCTCGAAGCATATAATTATAATAATAGTATAATAACGTCATCCTTATATAGTAGATGGGAGATTATGTGATAGATCCTATCTGTTTTATCCTAAATCCGTATCCTGTTCTATTTAGCATTGAAGACAATGGTTTCATAGCCAAACAGAACCATAGTGGACTCAAACAGTCTCCTTGAAAAATTCCTCGACGTATGGATATCTCGTCGGTTTTAATTGACTTATTGTTCACGTTGATCTGCAGAGACGCATGCCAGTGTGTCGTTGTTGTCTTCAAGAACTCTCCCAGGGCTGGATGAATTTTGTATATCTGCAATACTTCGACAAGCCAAGAATGGTCGGTACTATCGAATGCTTTCAGATAATCGAGAAAAGCTGAATGAACATTCTGATGCCCTCCGTGTGCCTGTTTCATTATCACAGAATCGATGATGAGTTGTTCTTTGCACTCGTGGTGTTTCTCTCTGCATCACTTCTGCTCCTCAGCTAATATATTGTTATCGTCAAAGTGTTGGTATATTCGATTGGATATGCATGGGGTGAGTATTTTGTAGAGTGTTGGCAGGCAAGTGATTGGCCTATATTGAGACGGATCCTGTATTCTATCGCTCTTACGTAGCATATATGTTAAGCCTTGTGTTATGTAAGTGGGTGTTTTCCTAGGATGATGAAGAACATACGTGAGTTGTTTCGCGAGGGCTTCATGGGACTTATTATACTTCTTGTACCAGAAGTTGTGGATATTATCAATACCTATGGTCTTCCAATTGTTGGTATCTCTAACTACTGTTGCGATTTCTTCCTCCGTTTTTTTCTTCGAAGTCTATATGATTGATATCAAGGCGTTGTTTTTCATTCGTGATCCATTCAGCATCTTTATTGTGTTCCTTGGAGTGCGACCATCACGATGATCAATAATCGGTCAAGCACTGTGCGTCAGGTACTTCTCTGTTATTGTTGGTCGCAGTTTTGTTATTTCCCTTATGAAAATTGGCTGCGTTTTGGAGTAACCTTTGCTTTTGGTGTTTCCTTTCAGTACACTTGACGTATCTTGAAAGCCTCTTTGCTTTTGCTTGGAGTTTCTGTTTCAAAGTGTCCATATACACGTCGATGTGTTGTTTGTGATCAGGGTGTTTTGTGTTTGTTCCAATTTTTCTATGAATTTTGCGTATATGGGATTTCAAGCGCCTTGAGGGCTTTTTGTTTATCCGGAATTCTGTGGTGCGACCGATCTCAGCTCTAATATTGTCAATATCCTTCTCCAGTGGTTTTCTGACGCTTTTTGGCTCAAATCGAATCAGAGTTATGGAGACTTGTTGTTTGTGTAGTCGAAGAACCGGTTTTGAAGGTATTTGCGTATATCTGCTGAAGGACAGATTCAAGTTGGTCAATGAGGTTCATATCTGAATAACTTGTTGGCCATTGCATTATCAGCATTGTATGCAAAGATACCACATAATTCGTTCGATTCGTTCATGAATTATCATACTGTTTTTTGAAAATTATAGATATTTCGCTTTTCGAAAAAATTGATCTCTAGTTTTCAAGTTATGGCAAAAACGAATTTCACGTACACCAAAGATAACAATCTATAGGCGTTAGGCTATGGGACCTTGGAGGCCACAAAGATCGTTCGTTTCAATACATCTATCCTCAAACATATCAGTCAAAATTTGATAACTTTCATTTGTGCGATGAGCTGCCGCTCCATCGAGTTTGTACCAACAACACCTTGATTCAGCTACTGATAAAGTGTCAACGAATTCACTTGCTACCGTCTTTAAATTCTCCATATAAAGTTTACCATTTGAGTTTTCATCATACACAAAATACGAGAATCTGTTGTCCTCAAAAATGCAAACAAATTAAAACTAAATTTATTTTGACGATTTCTTTCCCTCGTAATATGAGGGTTTTTTTTTTTTATTTCAGATTGAGTGCTTCGATTGCAAAGACCATTAGCACTGACGGTACATATTTTTATAAGTTTGTTATGGAAACTATAAAAACTATAACATATCATATAAATTGATGAGTTTGAAATAATTGAGAGTATCATATATACTTGTGACATTGTTCCCAAGAGCATCTTGTAGTGTCGGCTTTAAGTTTGATGCAAGTCTCTTCTGGTCATATTTCGGACATTCTATAATGATACGCCTGATGTCTAACCTTACGTTGCATAGCTCACAGTTTAGACGAGGCTCCTTCGCCATTAGGTGTTGGTGGGTTAGACGAGTATGGCCTAATCGAAGTCTCAATAGTTTAACTTGATCTTTCCTTTTCTTTGGTGAATCAATAATTTCGTAACTCCTTGGTTTAATCAGTTTCAAAAATGTCCCTGATTGGGACCATTGGGTTTGTCAAATTTCTCGGACTTTCTTCTTGGCCATGCACTTGAAATCACCTGGAGTAAATAATTGGAGATTAGGTGTTCCTTTGGAGGCATTCTTTGCGGCAATATCGGCTTTCTCATTTCCAGTAATTCCAACATGAGAGGGCGTGAATACGAAAAGTAATGACATATTGAGCAGGTGAATCTGATGTCTCCGTTGGTTTATTTGTTGCACCAAAGCACAGTTTGAATATAACTCTGATAGCTTCTGAATTGAGTTGAGTGAATCAGTACAGATGCAGTATGAACATTTCGGGTTATTCAGAATATATACCAAGGCCTGGTGAATGGCCAGCATTTCTCCAGTAAAGACAGTACTATTTTCAATTGCATATGTTTGGGTTCCTTCGGGTGTAACAACAGCAAGGCCCACCACACCTGTGGATATGAGGGTTTTGGTTGACTCAAAAGTGTAAGTTATTCCGGTTAGAAACACCCTGATTAGAAATTTGGCCTCATTACTACAGATAATCCTCTTGAGAAAATTGGGATCCTTTTATTTTTTTTTGTGAGAAATAGGATCTCACACAGTTTCATTCGAAGCTGTAGATCGCTAGCTTGTAGAGTTTGGACCAATGAAAATTCATAAGGGTGCAGTTTAAGTTTGTTTAGATTTCTGTGAATACTATTATGAGGTAAATTCAGATCATGCTCTGCTATTGCCAATGATGCACGTGGAGTAACATCAAAATGAGCTTAAACATCGATTTCATCATTTTCATTGTTGACTACAGGCGATGAAAATGATATCTTATTCTGGAGCATTCTAGTCGAAAGAAAATTTATAACGTGTCTCCTGAATTTTCAGCTGTCATAGACTGCATATTTGGATATAATTCGTTAAATCTCCTGCAAATTCTACTCACATTCCATCTCTCCTTTTCATGAATGAAAAATAAAAGTATTTGCTCATTTTGTAGCTAGCCATTCTGTTCGAATTAATTCTACTGACAGTTCAAAAGAATAATAGTTTGTTTTCAATTCTCAGGAGCCTATCTATGCTTCGGGATATGTCTATGCACGTGCAGAAATCTAAGCCGCCTGTGCCAACTTTAGGTAGGTTAAATTCGTTTTTCCCCCATAACCTGAAACATGAAATCTCAGGTACAGGGTATGTATGGAGAACTTCATTTAGTTTCTACGGCGAATCTAATGAATTGAAAAAAAATATGGGTAACAATTTGAAAAAACTCGTTTTCGATGTTTCTTCGTTTCGAAATGTGAGGCGAAAAAGAGCACTTTGTATACTTACTGAAATTCAGTCGGATATGAGTTATGTTCCGCATGGTTTCTCGTTTCGAAAACACCTTTCATTATTTTGGTAACTCACGCCGTTCTCGGGCAAAAAATCGATAATTTTCAAATAAACCTAGGATATTTCATGAAAGAAATAAGCTAGACTTGTGTGTTAGGTGTTTTTGTAAGTATAATAACAAGTTTTTAGAACCAGTCGTCAATTTACAGGGTGTTTTATATCAAATAACAGAGTTGGTATGTTTTACGGTATAAGTATAACCGTATAACTAATTAGGTGAACATATTTTATAAATAAAGCTTCGGCCTGCTGAACCAACTACGAAAATTCCAGAACAATAGCATTATTAGTTCTCCATAAACGTCTAATAGGCCACTCAACTTGTTCTGTAATATTATTAGCGATTCGGCACACGAAATTCCATTTGCAATACAAAATTTCAGTCAAATTCCTTGTTCGATATTTTTATCCTTTGTAAAAATCGAAAAACACTTCTGAGAACTGACAAAATCGAGCACTGTGAACAAACTGAATAACAGATCGCGTCCAAACTTCGCGTCAGTATAGAAAACAGTTGTGCCAAATTTTATCGATCGTTTTGAGCAGATTCTTTATAAATAATCAATTTCGAGTACTTGTTTGACCCAATGTGTATTAAATCAAACCTGCACAACGTTTATGACTTGTTGAGGACTGCAGTTCATAAAGTCCTTGGATCCTAAAATGTGTATTCCAGGCGCGTCAAATGTAATTTATTCCATTATTTCGGTTCGTGTGCCTCAAAGAGAAAAACAGATGTTTACAACGAGAAGAAAATGAAAACTGCCTATATTTGTTCCTTTAATAAGTTGGCATCGCTGATGCGTAGATTGTTAGGGTATTTCGAACATTTGCAAACATAAAGAGAAATAATGAGCGCGCTTCAAGTGTTCGGGGAACAAGAAAACCTGATACGACCGTTGGGAGTAAATGAAATTTTCCACCGACTTCTAGAGATGTACGAAGAATAAAAATATCATTTTCAGTCGAACGTCTCTGTTGAAAATATTACGAATTCGTGTTAACAATACGTTTTAAGGAGCGCTAACGAAGTTCAAGACAGAATGAGGACGATTCAAACAGAAGAATAGGTCATTGGAATAATTTTTATGCTTTTTGATACGAATTGTACGAGGGTTCACTGAAAAGATGGATGAAAATCAGACTCTCAACTGGGTGTCATGTATTTTTTAATTGGCTTAGGCGATGCTGGAGATCTTAGATTCTCTCTTTGCTTGTGTCTTTTACGAGTTTCTCAAAATAGTTCCATAGATTGCAGAATCTGTTAAAAGTTTTCGTCCTTCAAGCTTCATTCTCATATTTGGGAATAAATAAATATTACGAGTATACAAGTTGGGAAAATATCGTGAATGAAGTAGCTATTTACGTTGCCTATTTACTGTACCGTTGAAGCAGAACGTAGCTTCATCTGAGAATACGATTCTATTCAAACAATTTGGATCCGCTATAATCATTTCCATGATGGTGTCTGAAAATTATACTCTACGGTCAGGTTCATGGACGGAATGGATTTTATATGGTCTCATTTTGTCTGTTTTCAGTATTCTACGAACTTATTTCTGAGAAATATCATGATTCAAGGCTAGTTTATTGGTAGAAACCTGAGGAACTTCCTCAAATGCCAGTAAAATGTACAACTTTGTTTCTTCATCAGTGAGAGTCCTGCTCTGGGAATATCTTTCACTTGCCGACTTGCTTCATATCGCTGAATAGTTCTGCATACTGTAGATTTATTAATTTGATGATCTGGGTGGACAGTATTGAACAGACTGCGAACTTCTTGGTAAGATCTTTGTCTGTCACCATATCCGCGCTTATCAAAACCTCGATCCGTTCTGCTTCACTGAGCTCAAATACCATTATTAGGAATTAAAGTGCGAAAATCTAAACTTCAACAAATACTTGACATCATTTGTCAACCTGTCCCGTTGATTATTACACTGTGCTAGTTCAAAATTCTAACACGCCGGAGACATACCTAGTAAACCTATATCGGGTACGCTTAATCCAGAGGTAACCACCGTTTTTGAAAGTTAGTTCTTGTTTAGGAGATATTCGCCTTTGAAGTTAACTGATTTTAGTAGGGTTCGTCGCTTATGACTTCGGTACATTATATGCTTGTAATTCCCAAACCGTTCGGAATATCGCTTTACAGTCTTCGGCAAAGTTTTAGCTATTGTCATGGCCAACAACTTTTCTGAATATACCAACATAAAAAACCTCATTCAAACACCGTTTCTTAACAAAATGTCCAAAAAACTTCATTTCTCTGCCATTTTTTTCGTTAATTTTCGTCTAAATAATAGAGAAATCAAGGGAATTTAGCTTTAAAATCTCAAAATAAGAAATCTTCTCCATCTCCATCTTGCTGTGAATTCCAGCTAATGTTTTCTAATAGAGAGTCAAGTTTTTTCCACTATACCAGTGCTCAAGTAACGAGCTGCAAATTCGACAAACTGTTTTTAAATTGTTGGTCTCTCATCAAGCGTCGAATATCAGGTCCATTGAGTATGCCTGTAATAAAATAATTCGAAAAAATATGTGTTAAATATTGAAATATTGAATAGGTTAGGTTGATTGGTACGTATATAGTTTCACACAAACCTTCTTTTATTTTCATTCCACTCAATCTTGGGAAAATTCGCTTTAAAATCTCAAAATGAGAAAAGAAAACACATTTCCTTTAGTTAAATCAAAAAATTTAAACGCACAATCATGATTTTAACTGAAATTTTTATTCCAATTCCAACAATTTTCAACAAATGAATATATAAATTCATGTTCATTCTTCTTCTTCTCCATCTTCATCTTGCTGTGAATTCCAGCAAATGTCTCCTAATAGAGAATCAAGTTTTTTGCCACTATACCAGTTCTCAAGCCTAGCCGTCACCTGATGAAACCGTTCACCATGCTCATCTGATTCACATGGTGATTGTTCGGCAAACTTGTCTGCATGGTACTGTAAAAAATGAATTTTCAGAAACATATTTACACCGATGTTACGGAAAGCAACGAGCATATTTTCAACGTGTATACGTCAGTTTTCGTCACGATGAATTCCAAGTACATTTTCGATGACTCCTTTGACGCAATCCCAAGCAACGAGCTGCAAATTCGACAAACTGTTTTTAAATTGTTGGTCTCTCATCAAGCGTCGAATATCAGGTCCATTGAGTATGCCTGTAATAAAATAATTCGAGAAAATATGTGTTAAATATTGAATAGGTTAGGTTGATTGGTACGTATATAGTTTCACACAAACCTTCTTTTATTTTCATTCCACTCAATCTTGGGAAAATTCGCTTCAACTCATTGAATGCCATGCCATCAGGATCTAGGGCCTTGATGAAATTTTTAACAATCCCAAGCTTGATATGCAGAGGTGGAAGTAACACTTTTCGATTGGCACAAGTGGAATTTCAACGACGTTTTCTCGACGCAACTTGAACCCTTGTCTCATAGGCCAGCTTTTATTGGCATATTGGTCGCCGGCATATCCAGTATCCCATAAACATATAAAACACATGTTTTTCGTATATCCCGTCTGCATTCCTCTCAAAAGAGTTATCACCTTCAAATCTGCACAAATCTTCCAACGATGGTCTTCATATTTCACCAAATCAAGGATTTTTTTCAATGGTTCGTAATTTTCTTTCGTTTTTGTGCTGATGGCAATCGGGACACTGTTTTTTGAGTTTGTGACATGAAGCAAAACCGCCTTGAGATTACTTTTGGACGAATCGATAAAAAGACGCCAGTCTTCTGGTTTATACTCATGATGCATTTTTAATACCAATTCCTTGATATCAGTGCAGTACGCGAATGAAAAATCTTCGATGGATTTGAATAAAGCAGTGAATTGTCTATGACGACCGATTGCTCCATATACTTTAATATCAGGTGCTAAGACATTCTTTTTTTCTATTCCTGAGTTAAAATAATGGACTGACGCTGCGATAATTTCAATCGACGAATAATTTTATCCAGATATTTTGAGGAAATTCGGCATGATTACATCGTGGAGATACATTTGATGGTACATAAACCGATGCAGACGTTTCGCCAATAGTATCAAAAGTAGATGGAATGTTCAATCCAACAATTTCATTAACACAAGCAAAACAGTCATCTGGATTATGTTCTTGAGGATTTGTCCAAATTACTGGAATGCCAAAAGGCATAGATTGGAATTCACCTGTAATAAAAATAGCTTCAATTGTTATAGTTCTGAAAAAAATGAAAAATCATTTCATTTTACCTCTTTTCCATCCACTCAATCTTATGACCAGTACAAACGATTTTTGGAGCCCAGTTCACATCTTTGATTACAGTTTGGTTGAAATATTGTGTGTACGATTCAGCAATTTCTTCAGAAATTGAACGCTTGCTTGTCATTATAGTAAACTTTCCACAAATGTAGCAAAATTTATTGAATTTACTGCACGAATTCATTTTGATATTTTTACCAAATCTATAACTTGTGTAAACAAAGAAACTTCAACAAGAAATGTCAAATTAAGAAATATCAGAACTAAGACTATGAAAAATGGCACACAAAGATATAGCAAAATACGTAGTAACATCAGTGAAAATACTAATAAACACGTATTAACAGTGACATCTGTGAGAAATTTGAGTTAAAATCATGATTGTGCGTTTAAATTTTTGATTTAACTATAGGAAATGTGTTTTATTTTCTTATTTTAAGATTTTATAGTGAAATTCTCTTGTAAATGAGATAAAAACACAAGGTTTAACTTTGATCTACACTTTATTTGAAAAAATTCGACGACGTTTCGCTGACACAGCAGCTTTATCAAAATTAAAAATAGAATGAAGAGTATGGTATTATAAACAAATCGTAGAACAAGTTGGATGAATAACAGGAAAATCCACACCGAGCCATTGTACAGTTAGTATGAAAGGTAATAAAAACTAATTGAACAAGTTAAGTAGGGTGAGTAATTCAAATCTACCTGTTCATTCAAAGCTTGTCCGAATGTTTGTATCTATTTATTTCTAATGCTTCTAGGAGATCTAATTTTGAACTTTTGATTTTATATGTAATATGTCAAAGTTTTTATTGAATGAATGGTTTTCTTTTATTAGGTGGTTTGAATAATTTGAATCAGATTTATTTTGTCGAAGCTACGTTTATGTTCAGATGTTCTTATGCCAAAACTCCTATAGGTCCTACCGATATAAATTTTATCACAAGAACCGCAATTGAGTTTATAGATTCCTGATTTACTTGATTTTTCAACACGAGATTTATTATTTTTAATATGTTTACCTAAGTTATTAGAAGTTTTGAAAGCTATATTGAGATTTTGTTTGACGAGAAAGGATTTAATATTTGTACTTGCAGAACCGCAGAATGTTAAACTGTTGAATATTTTATAGTCTTTATGAATAGGATATACTTCATTTATTGCTTTTTGATAGAGTTTTTACGAATGATTAGGTCTATCATATCCGGATTATATGAATTATTAATGGCTATCTGTTTGATGATGTTTAACTCTTTATTATAATCTTCTACTGATAAAGGTAAATTGACTAACCGATGTACCATGCTGTTCAAAGCTGCAACTTTGTGTTGAATGGGATGTAATGAGTAGTTATGTATAATTGTATCAGTATGTGTTGGTTTACGAAAGACCGAAAAAACATGATTATTATTTTGTTTTGTGATTTTTCATTCTTGATAAAGCTGCTGTGTCAGCGAAACGTCGTCGAATTTTTTCAAATAAAGTGTAGATCAAAGTTAAACCTTGTGTTTTATCTCATTTATATCATGGATCTACATCAAGTAACGGCCTCCACAATTCAAATGAAATTCTCTTGGTTTTCTATTATTTAGACGAAAATTAACGAAAAAATGGCAAAGAAATGAAGTTTTTGGACATTTTGTTTAGAAACGGTGTTTGAATGAGGTTTTTATATTGGTATATTCAGAAAAGTTGTTGGCCATGACAGTAGCTAAAACTTTGTCGAAGACAGTAAAGCGATATTCCGAACGGTTTGGGAATTACAAGCATATAATGTACTGAAGTCATAAGCGACGAACCCTACTAAAATCAGCTAACTTCAAAGGCGAATATCTCCTAAACAAGACCTAACTTTCAAAAACGGTGGTTACCACTGGATTCAGCGTACCCGATATAGGTTTACTAGGTATGTCTCCCGCGTGTTAGAATTTTGAAGTGTCATTTTCACGCACTGTGTTATTAATGCAAAAGTAATTTTATTTAGATGATATAATTTTAATTATTTTATTTTTTATGAACTCGACATTGAAAGAAATGATTTTTGTCGATTGTTCGTGAAAAGGTTTTTCTCTGAATATAAAAATGAATAAACATGTTTTGGTCATTTCCGGCTACACCGGAAGCACTAGCAAGCACAAGATATCAACACTGAATTCTTTATGTTTTGCAATGTAGGAATACCTATTTTCAAAAAATCGCTCGGTGAATAACTGAGATAATTAACCATTTCGGTACTATTGCCTAACCCTGTATATCCATGGTCTAGAAGATTAGTTCGGAGTCCACTATAAACTGTAGATCCAGCTGTTTAAATGGTTCCCGAACAAATCGTTTAAAGAGTTACGAACAAATAAAGAAATAGCCCCAAGAAGTTTGTTGCTCGTTGATAACTGCAACCAGCAGGATTACAAGCTCTCTGGTCTTCGAAAGTTCATGCCTTTTTTAGGCGACTTCTTCCAAGTCTCACATTTTGTTCAGGACAACATCCATAATTTGAACCCAGATTTGAACCATGCACCTTGGCTTAGCAGTTCCAATATGCTTGCGCCCTAACCGTGCGCTACTGAGACGGTTATCCTCAAGGAAGCGTTTTGAGATTTAATTTCCTAACTTGTGCAAGATAAGTATTTCAAGGCGTTTTGAAAGTGAGATAAAGAGAAAATGTACAGTGAACAAGTGCACGTTAGAGTTTTACATATAGAGCTAGAATGAAACAATTGAGATACTTCATTTTCGAAGTATTCTTCTCGAATATTCATACAGTGTGTTCCAACGAAAATTTGACCCCCCCTATAACTCCGGAATGAGTAACATTAGCGAAAAACACCAAGACACGTCGATTTTTGTTTCGAGGGGGAGCATTTTTCGAAATAATTCGAAACTTGTCAGATCAACCCCCTACCCCCAGCAACCCTAATTTCGAAATTCATCATAGGGAATAAGGGTCGAGTGGCACCTTACTGTAAAGGTCTGTCAATTCTCCATTCTGATTTGTCATTTTTAGAATTTTAAATTAACATACAGGGTGTCCCAACCGAGGGTAAAGTTGAATTCCTGCAAATCCCAAATACTAAATGAAATCGATTTATTTTGGCATAATGCAAGCGCAGGTTTATGCTCGGTCTAGAAAAACGACCTACACTTGTGAATTTGGAGTTGGTGCAATCAACCCCCTATTTCCAGCATCCCCAACTCAAAAATCATTCGATCGAAAATAGGTCAAGTGGCACCTCGTTGGAAAGGTATTTCAATTTTCTCTTCGAATTTGGTATTTTCGAAATTCAGAATCAGCATACAGGGTGTCCCGGAGCAGGAACACTGAAAACCCAAATAACTTTTTGAAACTGGTTCATTTCGGTATAATACGAGAACATGTTTATGTTTGATTCGAGAATAAGACTCTCTTGCGTGAATATGGAATTTTGCAATCAATCTCTTCCATTCAGCATCCCCAACTCAAAAAATCATACAAGTGATTACAGGTTGAGTGGCAAAGTTCCAGAAAGATTTTTCTATTTTCTGAATCACTGAGGCATTGGTTTCAGTTTGGCAATCGAGGTTTTCTGGCGTGAGGATCAGGATGAGGGATGATGGAGAAACTGATTGGATGCTCATCTAAACAGGAAAACGAGATTTATTGAACTTGTATTCAATTGAAAACAAAAACTAACTTGATTATTACAACAATTGTTCAAAATGACCTCCGCCCACCTCCATAAAGTTATACAGACGATTTTCGAACTCTCTTCTCACATTAGCGAAAACTTCAGGAGTCAAAAGTCGGCATTCTGTGATAATCCTCATCCGCAGCTCCTCCAGGTTTTCTGGTCTTGTGGCATAAACTTTAGATTTTAGATGGCCCCACAAAAAAATCTAGGGATTTAAATCTGGTGACCTGGCTGGCCACTCAACAGGTCCTCTTCTACCAATCCACCTTCCTGGGAAATTTTCGTCCAAATATTGGCGCACCCGAGCATCATAATGCGGAGGAGCACCGTCTTGTTGAAAACGCATTTCGTCCTCAGAAAGAGTTGGATCGTTCTGTAAAATTTCTGTCAATCTAGGATGTATGTGTTCCTCTAACAACTGTAGGTAGCCATTTCCATTCAGATTACCCTCAATAAAGAAAGGCCCAACTAGATGATTGCCAAAAATTCCTGCCCAAACGTTCAACTTCTGAGGCCTTTGCGTGTGGGCCTCTCTAAACCAATGAGGATTCTGTGTGTCCCAATATCGACAATTATGTCTATTCACTTCACCACTGAGCATAAAGGTGCTTTCATCAGAAAAACAGATGTTATTCAGAAAATTTGGATTAGCGTTTAGGTTTTCACTTAGATTTTCACAAAACTGTAAACGACGATCTGGATCATCTTCGTTTATTTCATGCACTAATTTTACCTTGTAGGGTGAAATTTGTGATGTTTCACGATTCTATGGACAGTTGTAGCTGATACACCAGTCAGACGAGATAGTTTTCTGATCGAAGTAGTATTCTCCATTTGTAGATGACCCACTACTGCCACTTCCGTTGCCTCATTTCTGACAGGACATGCCACTTCATGTTTTTGTTTGCCACCGAACCCGTAGCTAGGAATTTGTCAACCAAATATTTAACGTACTGGTGACTGACTCCTTTCTCTTTCAGGATGGTTCCTATCGAATATCCTTGCCGTTTCTTTGGCACAACTGTTATTTCGAAAATACGTCGATACAATTTCGACCCTTTCCTCAGTGGAATAAACCATTTTCAGATTAATTTCAACTGACGAACAACTACAATAATGAGGAACTGATCTGAATAATAATAATATTTCATTGCAAAATGAGAAATAACAGATGACTGCACGCCAGATGGAAATAAAAAAATGTGAACATTTTCAATGCAGAAATCAGCTTTATTTCTTCGTAATTGATGCTCAACACATCGTACCCCAATACTTTTAACAGTTAATTTTAGTTGATAATTTCAAATGACGATATTGAATTTTTCGAAAGCGACATCCTGTATGGAGAGCCGAACTGAATGAAATGCTTTAATCATTCTGGAATTCAAAAACCTTTCTGAAGATATGCCACTTGAATTATTTGTATGATTTTCAAGTTGGGGATGCTGAATGGAAGGGTTGATTGCAAAATTCTATAACCACACAAGAAAGTCCTATTCTCGGATCAAACATGTTCTCGTATACCGAAATGAACCAGTTTCAAAAAGTTATTTGGATTTTCAATATTCCTGCTTCGGGACACCCTGTATGATGATTCTGAATTTCGAAAATACCAAATTCGAAGAGAATATTGCAGTACCTTTCCAACGAGGTGCCACTTGACCTATTATCGATCGAATGATTTTTGAGTTGGGGATGCTGGAAATAGGGGTTGATTGCACCAACTCCAAATTCACAAGTGTAGGTCGTTTTTCTAGACCGAGCATAAACCTGCGCTTGCATCATGCCAAAATAAATCTATTTCATTTAGTATTTGGGATTTCCAGGAATTCAACTTCACCCTTGGTTGGGACACCCTGTATGTTAATTTAAAATTCTAAAATGACAAATCAAGGTGGAGAATTGACAGACCTTTTCAGTAAGGTGCCACTCGACCCTTATTCCCCATGATGAATTTCAAAGTTAGGGTTGCTGGGGTAGGGGTTGATCTGAGAAGTTTCGAATTATTTCGAAAATGCTCCCCTCGAAACAAAAATCGACGTGTCTTGGTGTTTTTCGCTAATGTTACTCATTTCGGAGTTGGAGGGGGTCAAATTTTCGTTGGAACACACTGTATACATCTGCTTACGATTGAACCAATTCTGCCTTTCGAAAGCATCAGAGCGTCTTAAAATTGGCCACGCACTGCTTTCTTGATTTTAGGAATGTGAAAAAATCGATGGAACGTAGATCCGGACTGTAATCAGAGAAATATTCAAATAATTCAACGATCAAGAGAGTGTTCTTTCCGAGAACGATTCCATAACTCACAAGAACACTCAAAGCATCAATTATATTTTCCAGAAACTCCTGAAGGCTTGCGAATCATTAACTCTCCTTCGTTAAGTTTGAAAATAGACATATTTCAAGTTTATTCAATAAAGAACCATCTGGTGTGTTGTCGGTGCTTCTGTCGAGCATTCATTACTCGGAATTAAATAATCTCCTTTACAATGGAAAGCTCTTCAACGTCTCTCCTTAATTCAACAACCTCCTTCGGCGAAAAACCAATCGATTTCTCCTCGAATCAATGAAATTTTAATGGAGAAAGTTCCGAGGATTCATTTCATTAAGAGGCTTGTTTCACGCTGATTTCAGCCGTTTCAACAGCCGAGGATTATCCGGAGACAGACCTTAACGTAGGAAGAGTTTTACGTTCATTCGAGAGTAAGAGTATCATGCCACTCTACAGGGTATCCCAAGTTTAGAATTATGGAGAACTAATGATGATATCGTTCTGAAGTTTTGACAGTTGATTCAGCTGGTCCGATTATGAACACATTCCTTGCTTTTCTACCTGCGTCCCTCGTATTTAACTTCTTTTGAAAACAATCGTCAGAAAACAGTTTCTCGATTCTGAATGAATGGGAATTTAAACAAGTTCAAACGTAAATAGAAATTTGATTGTCAAAGTTAATCTTATTTTATATAGATATGGGTACATAAGAATCTCTGTTTGAAATGGTTATCGCATTTGCTTACAGTCAATCAAAAAATCATCGACATTGGAGTTTTTCAGTGCAATTTAATTATAACGACCTCAATGCGTATATCTCAACCTTGACCCCTCTTTATTAACTGAGAGACGGTATTGAGAAAAATATTCTTGCTCGTTTTACGAGGCAAACAAACTTTCTGGAAGTTTTTTACGGTTCTTCGAGAAGTTTCCATTAATTAGGTGGAAAATCGAGTTGCTGCAACGTCATCATTCTGATTATGCGGAAAACTTTACTTTGAAAACTTTGCATACTGCATAAGCAAAATGATTAGATTTAATTTTCGTTCCTCTAATTCCACGCAAATATAAAATCCCATTTTTCAACAAGTTCGTATGTTAGATGACTGAAGAATATTTCATGCAAATTTTGACTCGATTAGGTCGAATATTGATTCAAATTTTCCCTTAGTGAAAAGAACATTCACGAAGTGGTTTTGAATCAATTTTTGATTTAGATTTAGATAAATGAAATTTATCTTTCAATATATTCTTCCGTTATCAGTTGAACAAACTCGAATCGAAATGTTTATAATCATCATTTGCTAAGGATTCAAGAAAATCCTAATTTTGAAAAGTATGTATTCATATATTCGCGGTAGCCTAACGATTCCAGAAAGAGCGTATCTCGTCCTTACGTACGAGAGTCGCCCTCTATGGACCGAGATGGTGAACCCGCTACCAAACTTCGAGAAAGATACGAACAATTACAAACAGATATGAGAACGTTAAAATTCCAACACTTGGCGAACATCCTTCGCCGGTCCGTGAACCACATCAACGCTACAAAACGAGTGAAAAATCCCGTTGAAAATGGTGTTCTGGGCCTCTATTTCCAGGATAAAACCTCCTGTCAATATATACTGTTGAAAAAACGCACATCTAAACACATTAGATAGTGTAACATTAAATATGGTTTTACCCATATTTTTCTTTATTTAGAAATATCCATTCTACTATATGCTATTCAGCTTTATGTTACATCCACAACAAATTTTTTGGTCGGTCAGAGTTAATATACGCTACTAAAAAATCATTTATTTATAGTGGATAAGTCAAATATTGTTTTCATGGGTTCTAGTTCAATGAATGAAAATTTGAAGTAGAAAAATAAAAGTGACATAATAAAATTCTCATATGAGAAATTCTACTTTTTATAGATAGGATAACAAAAATCTTAATTATTTTACAAAGCAACATTTCCAGTTCGAAAATCGTTCCAAATCGTAAAGTATTCAGATGACTTCCTTAAATATCTCAACTGCGTATTTGGGAATCTATCTTTGAGCACGAGTAGATATATACCCAAATGGCCATCTTCAAATATTGACGCGTTAAACGTGAAACGCAGCCGCTAAGGATCCGAACTTTTGCTTTCCTGTGGGAATGCATGGAAACTGGGAAACTTGGTTCGTCCTCCCATACAAATTGAACTAAAGTTAGAAACTTTGTATGATAGCACTTTTTGCCGAGTTTACAATGGACGCGAAGGCACAGTTTCCTATTTGCGGAATTTGAAACAATTCTTTTCAGAACATGTGTGAGCACGTATACAGGGTGCTTCAACGAAAACTAAACAGAGCCTATATCTACCAAGATACTCATTTCTGATCAAAACGCAAAAACAGGTCAATTTTTGTTTCAAGTGGGATATCTTTTGGGGTACAAAACTTGCCTGAAATATCAACCCCCTAAGCGGGGGTTGCAATCCTTGAACATTTTGAATGGGAAAGATGGGTTGAATGATGACTCAAAAGAAAGGTGGTATCTTTGTCTACATTGCCTTGAACGAATTTCCATTTTTAATTGAAAACTGTAAAAGTTACAGGGTGAGCAACTGAAAGATAGGGAAGACTATTTCCCTGAGACTATTCAAGTTTCAGTGAGGTAAAATGGAACACATCCATGCTGATCAATGGCAGTCATCATCAAGTACCATCTTCATCTCGAATGTCAACCCCTAGAGCAGGGGTGACTACCCTTGAGATTATGGAAGAGGGTAGATGAGTCGAGTGATACCTCGAAAGAAAGGTATTATCTTTGTCTGCATCCCTGTGAACAAATTTACATTTTGATTGAAAACTGTAGAAGATACAGAGTCAGCTACTGAAAAATAGAAGAGACTATCTATCGCCTTGAACTATTCACGTATTAGTGCTAAAAATGGAACACGTTCATTCCAGATCAAAGGCTGTCATCTTTGATCTAAATGAATCTATTCAGTTCCAATAGTCTAGGGGCTTTGCATGTCAAACCCATGAACCCATGTCTCATCACCAGTTACTATGCGTTTTATGATTGTGGGATCGGTATTGACTCGTTCTAGCATGTCTTCATGGACCTTTACGCGATTCAATATGAAAATTAAGGTCTTCTGACTATTTGTGAGAACTGACAAATTCGAGTATTGTGAACAAACTGAATGACAGATCGCGTTCAAACCCCGCGTCAGTATGGAAAACAGTTGTACCAACTCAGCAACTACAGAATTTTTGACAATCGTTCTATGGATATTTTTTGAATAATGAATTCCTGATACAATTTATTAATCCTAATAAAGTATACTCCGAAAAACACTACAGGTTTTAAAAAGCTATTCGCCGTTTTATTTCTTTAGCAAATTTTCAAACGCACCCCCGTAACAATGTTTCGAAACACCGCCTCGAGGATCTTAATCTTCACTGAATTCTAAATCAATTTCAAAGTGTACTGATTCTGATAGAATCAACGTCTATTGTTTTAAATCCGCCGTTTTTTTATATACTTCAGTTAACTCTAAATCAATAGGCCACTGACAGAATGAAGAAGAGGGCGATAACTCCCTTATTTACGAAGTTTGCAACAAGAGTTGGAAACTTCTCGAGTAGACGGATAAACTCGTTTTTGATCCTAGAAGGTTGAAAAGAAATATGTACTCAAAAACGAAATGGCTGTTCATCGAGTCGGCTTCCAGTCTTTCCCTTCGGGGCTCCTTTGTTTCCGGAAAATCGATCCGAATTGCCTACAGCTTGGCCCTTAGGTGAGAAAGAGTTCATGGAAGAATTCATTTTGACTTGATGAGTTCTATAAGTTAGGGCCGACAACAGGTGAAGGAGATGATACGAGAGAACAGGGAATGATTACGTTAAGAATATACAGGGTGGGGCGTAATGGAAGGACGTTTTTGGATCGGGTAGTACACGTAACGGTGAGTGAGTAGAGAGGAGCTGCTAAGCACCGTGCATTCGCAGTAGTAGATGTCATTCTCGTGCAGCTGCGTTTTAACATTGGTCGTAACGCTTCAGTTCCGAAACGTGACACAATCATCTGATGAGTTCAGAATTTCAGAACGACTGCATCAACAACAAATAGGCAAAGGCGCAATCACCGCAAATGTTCTTGCAGTGCCTAGGGTACAATTTATTCTTGCATTTGTATCAGGTCGTGAAATACTTCCTGTCCATTTTCCGAGGACAATACACACGCCTTTTCTATGGTTCAGGTCCTTCATTTCTGTCGTGTTCTTGGAGTGGAGACCTCACAAAGCGTGATATTGTACAGGTTGGGGCTGAATGGAAGAGTGTTTTTCAGAACGGGTAGTACATGTAACTGTGAGTGAGTAGCTGAGGTAATTCGACTCAGAAGGAGTTACCATTTAGCTTACAATGGTTGGTTGGAGAAGAGTACTCAATATCGAGAGACTCTGTCATTATCGTACAGTGGTCGTAACGCTTCAGTTCCGAAACGTGACACAACTATCCAACAGGTACAGAATTTTAGAGCGACTGCATTAGAAATAAATCCGAAACTTGAAGGTCGTCTCCGAAGTGTGAGGACACCAGCTTCCATGAAGAGAGTGAAACAAGCTGTAATTCAAAACCCAGGGCACTCCGTACGAAAACGAGCTGCACCACTCCAATTGAGTAGTCGAACTGTTCGCACAATTTCACACCAAGACCTCCTCTTTCACCCCTATAAGATCATGGTTGTCCAGCATCTGAATGAAGGAGATTTTGTACAATGCCAGCAGTTTTCCGAGAGAATGCAAATGATTATCGCTGACGAAAATGAACCAGTGATAATGATGAGTGATGGAGCTTATTTTGATTCGAGCGGTTCGGTTAATAAACAGAACTGCCAATAATGAACAAAAGAAAACCCCGACGAATGGCATCAATCCTCACCTCACAGTGAGAAAGTCAATTGGACCGTATTTTTTCGAGAATGGGAGAAGGGAAACCGTAACTGTAAACTCTGAGCGATATGTTTCCATCCTGGAGAACTTTTTATTCCAGAATTGCGACGACGAAGAATAAACAGAAAAATATTTGGTTTCACCAGGATGGTGCCACGACACATACACCCAGAGCATTTTTCCTAGTCATATAATCATTCGTTTTGGTGATGTGCCGTGGCCCCCTCGTTCCCAGGATCTAACTGCTCGTGATTATCTTTTGTGGGGAAACCTAAAGGCTAAGGTCTACGTTGATTTGTTAGTGCGGTAATGCAGATTTTTGAGAATCTACTGCAGCAATGCATTGAGGAATACAGAAGTCATCTAACTGATGTCATGACATGATCCTTTTCGCATTTTCCACACTAAATGGTAACATTTAAGCTCACTTATTACGTAATTAAAAATATTCTACGTTAAAAACAACTGAGTTATTCTCATTTCAAAAACGCCCTTCCATTCCGTTCCACCCTGTACATTATCAAGAAATCAACGCATTTTTCCAGTAATTCACGAGCACTAATATTCCAGACATTAAGCCACAAAATTGGGCCTAACTATCGATCTCTTGCGTAGTTCGGTGCGATGGATTCGTCAGAATCTCTAGAAACTTTGTGAACTGATTTCTCTCATTTGTTGAAACCAATGAATGTCTCCTATCGATTCAAAACGAATACAATAATAAAAACAAGTAGTGTGTTTTAAGGAATTTTACTTAATAATTGCGATTCGTAACGCGTTTCACTACACCGTAGCTTCTTCAGACGAATGAATCTACAGAAAATATAAATGAGAATATAAATATAAATTTTCTTGAGTAATTGAAAGCTTATTGGGTTGCTTTTTCTTAAGTGGTTATTTACGACAGGTATATCCAATAAAATTAAGGAATAGATTGCTCCCCGAAGAGATTCAATAGAGGTGAAGGGCTTGAATCGACTTGTTCATTGATGAGTTTACCTGAGTGTTTGTATTTATTGATTTCTAAAGTTTCCCAAAGATCTATCTTCCAATATTCATTATCTGTATGCAAAATTTCAAACTGTTGGTCGAAAGAGTGATTATTTATAATATAACGAAATCAGGTAAAAACAATAAATCAGGTGTTTATAGATTGAATTGCGATGACTGTGATAATTTCTTCATTGGTAGAACACATAGAAATTTTAATATTAGAATATCGGAACATAACCGCAGTTTTTCAAATAAAAATCAGATTCAAATTACGCGAATCATCTCTTAGAAAATAATCACTCTTTCGACCCACAGTTTGAAATTTTGCATACAGATAATAAAGATTGGAAGATAGATCTTTGGGAAACTTTAGAAATCAATAAATACAAACACTCAGGTAAACTCATCAATGAACAAGTCGATTTAAGCCCTTCATCTCTATTGAATCTCTTCGGGGAACAATCTATTCCTTAATTTTATTGGATATACCTGTCATAAATAACCACTCAAGAAGAAGCAACCCAATAAGCTTTTAGTTATTCAAGAACATTCATATTTATATTCTCATTGATATTTTCTGTACATTCATTCGTCTGAAGAAGCTACGGTGTAGTGAAACGCGTTACGAATCGCAATTATTAAGTAACATTCCTTAAAACACAGTACTTGTTTTTATTATTGATAATGGAATTTACCAGGTAAAAGCCTCCCAAATTCAAAAACAAAACGAATACCTCGAAGTGGTAACTTTAGTTTTGGGAAAAGGTCGGCCGGAGCCAAATCAGGTGAACACGGTGGTTATTCTATGCTATTTGTTGAGTTCATGGTCTGAAATTCATTCACAATGATAGCTTTTTGACATGGTGCTATCGTGGGGCAACATTTATGAGTTTCATTTCCACAAATCAGGCTTTTTTAGACGAATATGCTCTCTAGTCGAGCGGCAACGCGTTTCAAGCCCAAACAATCGTTTAAAATGGTACGAATTGATTCGTGAGACAGAAAGTCATTGTCTATCTCTCTCAAAGTTCAATCACGATTTTCAATTACCATTTCCTTCACTGAATCGACGTAAACTTCTGTTGAAGATGTTGATGGTCGATCAGTGCGAGGCAAATCTTTCACCACATTTCGGCCGCAGTACCCTTCATATGCACGTGCTTTTGATAAAACCGATTCGCGGTAAGCTTTCTGTAACATTTTCACTGGTTTGTTACACGAAATTACATTTGTAATACGGAATTTGAGACATATTCTTTGTTCGATATTTTTATCCATTGTAAAAATCGCAAAACACACTTGTAAGACGTAAATAACAGACCGCATTCAAACTTGGCGTCACTATAAAAAACATCTGTGCCAACTTAGCAACAGCAGAAATTTTGATAATCGTTTCGAGCAGATTTTTGAAATAGTAAATTCCTGGTGCTCAAACAAATGTGAATGTGTATCTACACACAACCAAATTTATATGAAGTCACTCAGTATTTCACATTATTGATTATTTTTAACCATGGATCTTTGACTACTTGTGAAGAATGAAGTTTTTTGTTGTAAAGAAAATGGATAGTATGATAAGAAATGTTGAATTATCACCACATAGTCGGGATATAGTACTCAGTCGTCACTGAGATTTGAAACTGTGAATTTCAAAATTTAAAAAAGCCTG
Source organism: Cryptolaemus montrouzieri (assembly GCA_013387265.2). Lineage (NCBI taxonomy): Eukaryota > Metazoa > Arthropoda > Insecta > Coleoptera > Coccinellidae > Cryptolaemus > Cryptolaemus montrouzieri. The sequence continues at coordinate 47,431,181 of JABFTP020000083.1, read as the reverse complement.
TAATCATAATTGAAAATGCCTTACGTTGGATTATCCGATGTACAGAGTGGTCGAATGATTGCTCTCGTTGAAGAAGGGGTGACAGAGGGATATAGCGGCCACAACGGGGGTATCACAGTGGGTGATTTCAAAAACCTACGCCCGATACGTGGAGCTACAATCTCTTCAACATAAGCCTAGAAGAAGTCGTAGGGAGATCACTTCTGAAGAGCAATAAGAGACCCTAGTGCATCGCACTCCATACTACAAAGGCAATTTCTGGAAGCAACAAGCATCAGTTGGGCACTTCCTGCAAAGGGTTTATACAACAGAAGGCCTTCAAGAGTTTCAGAGTTAACCAGATAACAAAAAATTAACAGACTTAATTCGTGTATCGAGCACCAATATTGGAATATTGAGAATTGGCGAAATGTTCTTATGAGACCAGAATTGGTGTTCGATCAGATGACCACCTGATTCGGGTTTTAAGGGGTCGTGAAAGACCAGCTAGACTCCGAGCAGCAAGACAAATTAAGAAATACCAAATACCAGTGTGATGTTTTGGGGTAACATTATGCTGGGAGGTAAACCAGATTTGATTTCGTTTCCTGCTAGTGTCACGGCTGAAAATTACGTGGATTTAGTGCTGGAGCACATAGTGAGACTCTGGCGAGGTGCCCACGGTGAGAATTTCACTTTTATGCAAGATAATGCTCCTCGGCATACCAGCAACCTCGCGCGACATTATCTTGAAATAGAGAGAATCGCTATTTTGGACTGGCCAGCGAGCTCCCCAGACCTAAATCCTGTGAACATTCATGGGATAATCTTAAAAAGAAAATTAGATGGCGCCAGGATGATCCAAGATCCCCACAACAGCTCATCCAAGCCGCCACAGAAGAGTGGTAGAATATGAGCCCAGAGGAGGTCGAAAACCTAATCCAGAGCATTCCAATACGGATGCAGGCTTGTATCAGGGCAAGACGAGGTAATACAAGCTACTGAGGCCGAGAAAAAACAATTTTCAATTTTTTTTCTACATGCGGAAAAAGTCTCTTATTTTCTTTTGTTTCTTGCTTAGAATAAACCTTAATTCATTTCTTTTTTCAATTGAAATATCTCGAAAAGGATCAATTCTAACAATCTTTCAAAATTTCCAAAATTGGGTGATTCCATATAAATTTGGTTGTGTGTACACTTTAATTTACAATCACAATGTATTTTAATTTTTCATGATTACTATTTATATTCGACACCCTGTAGGTATCACAACTCAAGAATGAATGAAATTGATTCTGATTAATTGTGGTTGCTTTAATTGTTGGATATGATTGAACAAATGTTCAACATGCAATTCTGCTAAACGTTCGTATGTCATTGATTTTACCCTGTTATTATTTCACAAGCTGTCAAATAAATCGCCAGCACGAAAAACCTGTATTTTGAAACTTATTTCGCTAATGGTCGTCCGGATGACGGAATAAATAGTGACAACTGCTCGTTGTATTGACAAGCGAGTTACAAGTTAAACGCATCTACTTACAAGCGGAACTTCTCGTTCCATTTGGGGTTGAGGGTATGGGACTTGACAGAAGTGGCCCTTATGAACTTGGCTGGCAATGCCCCACCCAGACTGTCACGTTGTTCTCGTACTCGCCCTTCCTTTCGTTTGAAGCTCAGTTTGAAGCTATGATGTTTCCTCAGTTTCTCGTGATTACCTGACAAAGACACGAAGGTAGTTAATTAATGGAGTAATTAACTGATAACTATTTTATCTGTTAATACGACACCGATCCCTTCCGTGTTGTAGCTCAATAAGATATAACAATCAAAGTTCTGTTAATACGATGATTTGTCTAACTTGCAAAAGCTTCTTCGGATTAATTTGAACTATGTAGAACGTTAATTTGATGAAAAGCATTTTCATTGAAAATTTGTTGAACTATAACGCGTTCCACTATACAGGGAGACCCAAATTCTATACATTCGAATTTCTGAGATAAACGTCCCAAGCTTCTACGATTGTTGATTGATTTCAATGAAACGAAAACCGATATGCATTCAAATAATAATTTCCAGTATGGAACATTTTCATACTTCTGTCGTTTTCTAAAATACCGGACTTGACTTGACTTTAAGCTGTTTATTCGAGGGTAATACTTATCTTCACCGAAAATATCGTTGGCTTTTTGAGCCGGTTTCTCTCGTTACTGGTTTATTTTATCGAGATCTAAGAAGTGTAGCTTCTTTACGTAAAAAACTTCAAAGAATCTAAAAATTTCATAAGATTTGTGAAAAACTCATCCCCTAAAAACTTAGAGGATAAAAAGTGTTGGGGGTAGTTCAAGCTGATCGCATATGGAGCGAAATTGAAAAACCGAAAACAACATCTTATGAAATATTATATTTCTGAACAATATCTTGAATTTCAGAAAATTCCGTTGAAAGACCAAAGATTTTATCATAAAAAACAATTCATTTTTTTTAAACTTTAGGGGTAGATATGCCAGAAGAAATGCATTTTAAGAAAAATTTTATATAAAGTTGTGGCATTATTTTGACGAGATCTATCAAATGCCGAAATATTGAAACCTCATTCTGGGACACCCTGTATACAGGGTGTTACATAATAGTATGTCACAACTTGAGAGGGGTGAATCTACTTGAAATTTGAAGTAAAAAAGTTTTTATAAACATAGGTCCGCAAAGGCTTCGTTACGGAGCTACAGGAAATTTCCGGAAAAAATTGGTTTTTTCTTCAAAACTCCTGCAGTTTTTGAGATCTTCAGCCCAAATTTGGAATGCAACCAATTTTTACAGCCTCCATCATTACACGTCGTAAATTTTAACTGAAATTCACAAGGTGTTTTCTTTTCCGAGGCCATGTCTCCTTTTTCCCTTTCAAACTTTTTTGCAGTGCGCCACTGATCACTGTACAATCAATTTGCGGCATCTTCGTTCAATTTAGAAACTTTTTAGACACCTGTAATTTTTTCGTATCTCCAACCATTTTCGAGTGAAAAATTATTGAATATGGAATCATTTGAATTGTATGTTATTCGCTAAATAGAAAAAATAATAGAAATACTCGATAGGTATGCCCAAAATTTACTTTTATTTTGATAGCTCGTCTTCTCAGACTCAACTTATACTTATCGAATATAAAACTAAGAAAAAAGACAATTAAAAACTGAATAAATTGCTGAAAGTGTCCTCCACCTGCAAGAATACAGGCCTCTGTTCTTTATTGCATATTATCACGTACTCTTTGAAATATTCCTGGAGTATTTCTTATCGTGCTACAAAAGGTTATTATTCGATTTCTCAGTTCTTCTACAGTGTTCACTGGAGTTTTATAAACTGAACTTTTGAGATGTCATCATAAGAAAAAGTCTGAACTATTTAAGTCTGGGGACCAAGGAGGCCATGGTCCTGGTCCACCCCGACCTATTCATCGGTTGTCGCATGTTTTATTCAAGAATTCCCTTGTTTATCCATTGAAATGTGCTGTACCCCGTCATGCATGAACCACATTATATTTCTCACCAAAAGTGGCACATCCTCGAGCAATAAAGGTAATTCCTCAAGAAATTGCCGATAAGCGGGACCGTGCAGTCTGTTAGGCAAAAAATTGGCCCAATCAAATAGTTTCCAATTATTCCAACCCAGACATTTAGTGAGAATTGTTCTTGATGATGATATTCTTCAATCGAATGGGGGTTTTCCTCAGCCCAATAATGATTATTGTGAAAATTCTTGATAGCAGTTCTCGTAAAGTTAGCTTCGTCTGTGAACATTATTTCACTATCAAAATGAGCATTTTCTCTTATTTTATCTATTTTAGTAACCATTCGATGCTAGTCGATTGGTCTCTTCGCAAATGTTCGAAGATGGTAGAATTTTAATTTTTTCATTAACTCGAAAATTGTTTATATTTTCCATCATAAAATCATCTTTTTTGAATGATATCTTCTTATTTTACACTTTTGAAAGTTACCAAGAGTTTTTTGAATGACTAACCTAGAAGTTTATAAAGTTTTGTCGTAGAAGTAGGATGCGACAATTTTTGTGGGGAGTATATTTAACTGATTTCCAATTTTTCTTGTACTCACATCACGATTCAAATCAATACAATTCAAAACTGCTTCCTCAATATCTGGAGTTCTCATAGTTTGAATTGCACCTTTTGAATGATTATTTGCCAGTTTCCCTCAACCTTTTGTGGATATTTGAAAATGTTCGCCAGTCTGGTGTTACTCGATTTGGAAAGCGCACCTAATATAATCGCCTAGCTTCTGTTGTGTTTTCGTCAGCCAGACCGTACATGTAATGGATATCAGCCAATTCGGCGTTAGTAAAATTAGCCATTTTTTCTTGCAGCACTAACTTCAAAAGTCTTAAAACTAATCGTTAATTTAATAAACAATTCGAGCAGACACTGGTTCAACTTTAGCAACTGTCGAAGTAAATAAGTAAATGAGAAAAAAACAAAGCCTAGTCATTTTTAAATTACAAATGCTTTCAATTCAGCGAATGCATATAATCGTTTAATAATTTTTTGCTCGATAACGGTCGGAGATACGAAAAATTACAGTTGTCAAAAAGTGTCTAAATTGAACGAAAATGACGAAAATTGATTGGAGGCTGATCTGTGGCACATTGCAAAAAAGTTTGAAACGCAACAGAAGACATGGCTCTGGAAAAGAAAATACCTAGTAGATTCTAGTTAAAATTTAGGACGTTTAATGATTGAGACTGTAAAAAATAGCTGGCATTCAAAATTTGGGGTGTATATCTAAAAAACTGCGGGAGGTATGAAGAAAAAACCAATTTTCTCCAGAAATTTCCTGTAGTTTCGTAACGAAGCTTTTGCGGACTTAAGTTCAAATGAACTTTTTTTCTTAAAATTGTACGTATATTTACCCCTTCAAGTTGTGAAATACTATTATGTAACACCCTGTATAAGGTCATTCACTCGAACCCCGAAAAGTGGAAAATTACGGATTAACTCTAAAATATAAAACAATAACTGAAAATGGTGTTCACCAATAAAGTTTCAACCGAACTCGAGAAAAGGGGGTCATTTTATTCTATCTGCAAATTTTCACATACCTGCCGCATAAAATAATCGAAGTTGAGACACCCTGTACAGCAGCTATTTGAATTTTAAAAGTCATTGCATAGTACAGTTTTCTTACCTGGTCCTTCTGGCAAACAAGCATCCGACAGAGTCCTATTTGGTGTGTGAGGCACAGGAGAACAGGGCGCAGCCATGGGTTGGATGCCCAGCATACAGTAGGGGTCGCTAAATCCTGAAAGGAAGCCGGATATAATCAGTAAAATTGGTTTTATCGAATTAATGAAAGGAAAGGAATTCTACTTCTACCAACTCCAAGGGTGGTTGTGCCAGCGAATAAATTGCGTTTTCCTTTCAGCGTTATTTAATTACGATGTTACCGAATTCTTTTCCCATTCATTTCTCTGATAACAAGCAGAAAGTTTAGCAAAAATCTCATCTAAAATTTATTCCTAACAATACATTCCTGAATATTAGCGTAATATTGATATGTAACCTACTTCTGAAGCTATACAGGGTATCCCAAGTTGACTGGACTATTAGACGTTTAAGGAGAACTAATAATGCTATCGTTCTGAAATATTGGTAGTTGATTCAGCTGGTCCGAAACTCTATTTCTAAAATATTTTTACCTGAATGGCACTTCCGGTATAACCGGAAGTGCATACCAACTTTGTTATTTGATATAGAACACGCTATATATTGATGGTTGGTTCGATAACACTTGTTATTCCAATAACAAAACACCTAATACATAAGTCTAGCTTATTTCGTTCATGAAATATCCTCCTGAATCTAAGTCAGTATACAGAGTGCTCTTTTTTCCTCGTCACATTTCGAAACAAAGAAACATCAAAAACTATGTTATTTCAAATAGTAACCTATATTTTTTTCAATTCATTTGCTGTAAGAAACTGATGTAAGTTCCTCATAGATATCCTGTTCGTGAGATTTCAAGTTTTCAAGTTATGGCGAAAAAACCATATCTATCTGAAGTTTTTTCTTCAAAGGGAGGAGCGACGCGGGCAAAAGACCTTTAAGGTCTTAGATTTGTCTTTTCGACATTGTTCCATCAATTAATCATATGTGAAAATCAGATAGGGGACAATCACAACACCCAAGTCTTTGCCGGAATCGAACCGGGACCTGCCGTGTCACAGTAGGTTAGACTTCTCACCACTGCGCTACAGAGACGACCTATCTAAGGTTGGCAAATGAGATTTCTGCGCGTGCATTGACATATCCCAGAGCATAGACAGACAGCATAGATAACAAACTTTTATTGTTTCAATTGTCAGTCGAATTAATTCGAAGAGAATGGCTATTTACACTAATCCACAATTACTCAATTTGTTTTTCATTCATGGAGTTGAGAGACGGAATATGGGTAAAACTTGTAGGAGACTCAGCGAATTATATTCAGATATACCATTTACAAGGTGTTACGTAATAATTTGCGACAACTTGAAGGGGTAAATCTACGTGCAATTTCAAGAAAAAAAGTTTATTCAAACATAGATTCGTTACGGAGCTACAGGTTGTTGAAATTTCCGGAAAAAATGTTTTTTTTCTTCAAAATTTCGGCTGTTTTTGAAATATTCAGCCCAAGTTTGGAATGCAAGCTATTTTTTACAGCAACCATTATTAAACGTTTTAGATTTCAACTGAAATTCACAAGGTGTTTCATTTTCCGAGGCCATGTCTCCTTTTTCCCTTTCAACCTTTTCTGCAGTACGCCACTGATCAGCTTTCAATCAATTTTCGTCATCTTCGTTCAATTCAGAAACTTTTTGAAATTTGTAATTTTTACGTTTCTCCAACCGTTTTCGAGTGAAAAATTATTGAATTTGAATTATTTGAATTGTGTGTTATTCGCTAAATAAAAAGAATAATAGAAATACTCGATAGGTATACCCAAAATTTGCTTTTATTTTGATAGCTCGTCTTTTGAAACTCAACTAATACTTATTCAATATCAAACTACAACAAAAAAAATTAAAAACTAAATAAATTGACGTGTCCTCCACCTGAAAGATTCTTCTACAGTGTATACTAGAGTGGTATAAACTAAAATGTTGAGATACCCCCATAAGAAAAAGTCTAATTTATTTAAGTCTTGGGACCTGGGAGGCCATGGCTCTTGCACACTCCGACCTATCCACAGGTTGTTGAATGTATATTTCGAGATATCCCTAGCCTCTCCACTAGGTTTGGATGCGTTGAATATGAAACGGGTACAATAAAAAGTCGTGGAGAATCCTTCAAACTAAAACATGTGGAATATTTAACTGATTTCCAATTTTTCTTGTATTCACACGAGGATTCATACCAATACAATTCAAAACTGCTTGAATATCTGGAGTTCTCATAGTTTGAGTTGCACCTTTTAAATGATTATTTGTTAGGTAATGGTTTCAATATCTGATGTTGAAAAGTCGACTGTTGCCGTTTCTAGGAAAGGTGTTCTTGTTTTGGTGCATATTTATGAGGCACTCACGTATATACAATGATGGAAACTATTTTATGCTCTGTGAAAAACGGTCTGTAGGTGTCCCTATTGCCAAGCCCAAACATGATTCTGATTGCCTTCTTTTGTAGTATAAACACCCTTGATGATGCCCCAAAAAAGAACCCCATATAGAAGGATGCTCTGGAAATGAGCAAAAATATGCAGTCCTATCATTTGGAGAGTGATTCTATTTTGATCTTCTCAGCATGAACAAAGTCTTCGAGAGCTTCCTGCATGTATAATCTATTCGTGTTAAGCTTGTTGTCAAGTAATACTCCCAAGAATTTGACAGTCCGAAGTCCAAGTTCCTTATTGATTTCAAGTGTTTCGGTTCTGTTGATATTCAGTTTTAGTTTTTCATTAACCATGAGTCGACCTCCTTCAAAGAATTTTCTCTTTTATGTGTAGTCTTAGAACTGATAATTATTGGAGAGTCATCACAGTAAAGGCATAAGTGTTCACAGTTTTCAATTGCGATGTCGTTTATATAAATGATGAAAAGCAGGGGTCCCAATACCGTTCCTTGCGGCACTCCAATGAGAGAGTCAAGCTTGAAAGAAATCTCTCCATCCCAATGGACCCTTTGCTGTCTTCCCCTTCGATAAGACTCAAGCAGTTTCAAAACCGTTTCCCTGAAACCATAGCTGTAGAGTTTCTTCAGCAGTAATGAGTGCAACAACACTACAAAACCTTGCTCAGATCGAAATTGAGCATTTCCGTCAATTTGTCATCATCCATATTATCAATAATGACCTATATTGCCTACATCTATGCAGTTGTTGTGCTGTTCTCTCTTCTATATCCGTGCTGGTTTCTGGTGATCAGGTTATTTGTCTCCATCCAAACCAGCATTCTTGTCTTTATGCCGCTTTCAAATATTTTTGAGATGCATGGCAATATAGCGATCGGTCTATAGTTTTTACAGCTTTCCTTGTCCTTGACTACAGATTTTCGTATTTTGCGTATGATGAAAATTTAAGTGGTGTATATGAATATGGAGATTTTGAGGACGGTAGTGAGTGACTCCGTTGACACTTTATCAGTAGCTGAATCAAAGCGTTGTTGGTATCAACTCGATGAAGCGCCTGCTCAGCGAACAAATGAAAATTATCGAACGAATGGTCTGTCTTTGTGGCCTCCAAGATCACCTGACCTAACGCCTTTGGATTTTCATCTTCGGGGAACGCTGAAAGATAAATTTTTTTCTGAACCTGTGACTTCAAGATATGATTTGCATAATAGACTGCAAAATGCTTTTCACATCACAGGGTGTTATGCGTCGAGTAGAACCATGTCTAGAAGTGAATGGTCATCACTTTAGACAATTATTATGAAATTTAGGATGATAGAGTTCAATTCGTTTTGATATTTTTCAATGTGACATTGGAAATTCGACAACAACTGCAGTTTCGCAGTTTTTTTCTGTTAATTTATCAATTAGCCAATGACGAAAAGACATTTATTTGTTAATGCTCTGGGAACTGTCTATGAACGTGCAGGAATCTAAGCAACTTTAGGTGGGTACGTAAAATTCGTTTTTTCGCTAATCCTTGAAAACTTGAGATCTCAGACACAGGGTATGTATGGAAAACTTCATTTAGTTTTTTCGGCAAATCTAATGAATTGAAAAAAAATATGGGTTACAATTTGCAGAACATAGTTTTCGATGTTCGTTTCGAAATGTGAGGCGGAAAAAAGAGGACTCTGTATGCTGACTAAGATATTGTCGGATATGAGTTATGTCCCGCATGGTTCTTTGCAAAACACCTTTCCTTTTCAAGTAAGAGTAGGATATTTCATGAACTAAAGAAGCTAGACTTATGTGTTAGGTTTGATATACAGGATATTCTATATTAAATAAGAAAGTTGGTATGCACTGACGGTTATAGCGAAAGTGCCATTGAGGAGAAATTATTTTAGATATAGGATTACAGACCAGCTGAACCAACAACCCAAATTTCAGAACTATAGCATCATTGATTCTGCATAAACGTCTAATAGGCAACTCAACTTGGGATACCGTGTATTGGTAAGTTCAATTTCTGTAGTTGACCACTTGAAAAAAGCCTAACGGTCAAAACCGGTCGAACTTCTTGAAATAAAATTGTGGAAAGTATGAACTATATTTCATTTGAATTGTGGAGGCCGTTACTTGATGTAGATCCATGATATAAATAAGATAAAAAACACAAGGTTTAACTTTAATCTACACTTTATTTGAAAAAATTCGACGACGTTTCGCTGACACAGCAGCTTTATCAAGAATGACAAACAGAATGGAGACTATGGTATTATAAACAAATCGTAGAACAAGTTGGATGAATAACAGGAAAATCCACACCGAGCCATTATACAGTTAGTATGAAAGGTAATAAAAACTAATTAAACAAGTTAGGGTGAATAATTCACATCTACCTGCTCATTCAAAAGCTTGTCCGAATGTTTGTATCTATTTATTTCTAATGCTTCTAGGAGATCTAATTTCAAACTTTTGATTTTATATGTAATATTTCAAAGTTTTTATTGAATGAATGGTTTTCTTTTATTAAGTGGTTTGAATAATTTGAATCAGATTTATTTTTATCGAAGCTACAATTATGTTCGGATGTTCTTATGCCAAAACTCCTATAGGTCCTACCGATATAAATTTTATCACAAGAACCGCAATTGAGTTTACAGATTCCTGATTTACTTGATTTTTCAACACGAGATTTATTATTTTTAATATGTTTACCTAAGTTATTAGAAGTTTTGAAAGTTATATTAAGATTTTGTTTGACGAGAAAGGATTTAATATTTGTACTTGCAGAACCGCAGAATGTTAAACTGTTGAATATTTTATAGTCTCTATGAATAGGATATACTTCATTTATTGCTTTCTGATACAGTTTTTACGAATGATCTTTCGATCTTATACATATAACTCGGACTATATGAATTATTAATGGCATTACATCCAATTCAACACAAAGTTGCAGCTTTAAACAGCATGGTACATCGGTTACTCAATTTACCTTTATCAATAGAAGATTATAATAAAGAGTTAAACATCATCAAACAGATAGCCATTAATAATTCATATAATCCGGATATGATAGATCTAATCATTCGTAAAAATCTGTATCAGAAAGCAATAAATGAAGTATATCCTATTCGTAAAGACTATAAAATATTCAACAGTTTAACATTCTGAGGTTACAAGCTTTTGAATGAGCGGGTAGATGTGAATTATTCACCCCTACTTAACTTGTTTAATTAGTTTTTATTACCTTTCATACTAACTGTACAATGACTCGGTGTGGATTTTCCTGTTATTCATCCAACTTGTTCTACGATTTGTTTATAATACCATACTCTCCATTCTGTTTGTCATTCTTGATAAAGCTGCTGTGTCAGCGAAACGTCGTCGAATTTTTTCAAATAAAGTGTAGATTAAAGTTAAACCTTGTGTTTTTTATCTCATCTAACTATATTTCACTTCATTTTTGTTGGAAGAAATTTCCATAAAATCGATTAATCATCAATTTAACTAATATTATTTACCAGTGCTGTCATCTTTAGTAAGAGTTTAAAATTACTCAGACCACCCAGTCGTATTAACGTCGGTTTCTCAACATGTCCTACGTAGCTACAACGACGATGTTCTTCAGGGATATTGAAAATATGAACAAAAATACCTCATAACCCACAGCAAACTATATTCTGTGAGTAAATATAATTTCATTATTCTGTCAATGCATCCACTCTCTCACAGTGTTCGATATTGATGCTGACCTGAATTGAGCAAATAATCCAATCATCCTGATAGGGATTTATTACTTATCAATGTTTTCTCGGGGAAAATGAAAATTTATATTGTTGTGTGTCGAGTGAACCTAATATAGGCCATATCACGTCGCCTGATTGAATTCTGCGAAATAATTTATTGTTTATATGAATCGTGATGTTATTTAGTTTGTTTTATAGTTTATGTGTTAATTATTACGCTTGAAGTGTTGACATGTAGTCGATAAAATAAACATTTGTGTTATGCTATTGTAAAATATATCTCAGTATTATAACGAGTTTATGTCCGTGTAATATTTGAATTGTATAGGCTTTTACTTGATAGAATTCCATATCAAATAAAAAATGAATCGAACAATTTTGAATTCTACTAGGATAATATACTAGCACAACGCGTTCCGACAGTCTGTGTCTTTCTCAAGTGCAAGGTTACATACTACTGATATTCTATACTACAAATAGCTTAGGGAAATTCATTCAAGGGCTGTCAAGTATTTCTGGGAATAAGTTGAGTAGGGGTGACTAATTAATATTAGTTATTCATTAAGTATAAAGGGTGTTACATAATAGTATGTTGTAACAGTCTGATTTCTCGAATTAATCATTGATATCTTTCAAACTCAGTTTTCATAATTTTATTAATAATTCAATCTCATTTCATCAAGTAAAATATTCAAACAGTTTGAAATTCGAATCAAGAATCTACAGGTAAGTACCCAATGAAAATTATAGTTATACCCGTAAGGTGTTGCTGGTATTGATCTAGCTTGTTCACCGGTTAATTGTGAAGTTATTACTTGAAAAAAGATCGTTTTCTTGTTTCTGTGGGAGAACGAAAAGCAGTACTCATTCTATGTTTCGTTTCCACTTTATTGTTGTGGAGAGAATAGTTTCGCTTTTTATAAGTCTTTTTGAAAATCAATAGTTTTTTATAGAACCGAGTCTATATAAGTTCGGAAGTCATTAGATTCGTTCTCTTTCCATTTGGAAATCTTCGGAATCGTTTATAATTTTATTGGAGCTGTGTTATAGCAATTCTTCTACAGCGTTCACTGGAGTGGTATAAACTAAACTTTTGAGATATCGCCATGAGAAAAATTCTGAACTATTTATAGCTGGGCACCTAGGAGGCCTTGGTTCTGGCCCATCTCGACCTATCCATAGGTTGTTAAATGTATTATTCAAGAATCTCCTAGCTTCTCCACTAAAATGTGCTGGAGCTTCGTCATGCATGAACGTCATTATGTTTCTCACCAAAAGTGACAGATCCTCGAGCAATCAGGTAACTCCTCAAGAAATTGCCGATAAGCGGGACCGTTTAGTCTGTTAGGCAAAAAATGACCCAATCACATAATTTTCAATTATTTCGACCCAGACATTTAGTGAGAATTATTCTTGATGATGAGATTCTTCAATGAAATGGGGGCTTTCTTCAGACCAAAAATGATTATAGTAAAAATTTGTGATAGCAGTTCTCGAAAAGTTAGCTTTGTCTGTGAACATTATTTGACTATCAAAATGAGCGTTTTCTCTTATTTTATCTAAGAACTATCGGCAGAAATTCAGTATAGAAGGAAAATCTTGAGGAAGTAGAGTTTGGACGCGTTGAATATGAAACGGGTACAACAAAAGTCGTGGAACTAGAAAATGTGAAATATTCAACTCATTTCCAATTTTTCTTGTACTCAAATGAGGATTCAAATCAATACAATTCGAAACTGCTTCCTCAAAATTTGGAATTCTCATAGTTTGAGTTGCACCTTTTAAATGATTTTTTGCAGTAGAAGTACCAGTTTTCCTTAACCTTCTGAGGATATTTGAAAATTTTCACCTGTCTGATGTTACTTCGATTTGGAAAGCACAACTGATATAATCGCCTAGCTTCTGTTGTGTTTCCGTCAGCCAGACTGTACAAGTAATGGATATCACCCAATTCGGTTTTACCCAAATAAGCCATTTTTTCTTACAACAATAACTTCAAAAGTCTTAAAATTAATCGTTAATTGGATAAACAATTCGAGCAACGATTCATTCGAAAACGGTTGGAGATACGAAAGAATTGTCAAAAAATCTTCTTAATTGAACGAAGATGACGAAAATTGATTGTACGTTGTTCAGTGGCGTACTCCAAAAAGTTTGAGAGCGTAGAAGAAGACTAGGCTCCGGAAAAGAAAACACCTTGTAGATTCTAGTTAAGATTTATGACGTGTAATGATGGGGGCTGTAAAAATAGCTTGCATTCTGGGCTGAATATCTTGAAAATTGCAGGAGTTTTGAAGAAAAAACCAATCTTTTCCGGAAATTTCAACAACCTGTAGCTCCGTAGCGAGCCTTTGGGGACCTATGTTTAAGTTGTGACATACTATTATGTAACACCCTGTATACTTAATGACCAACTAGATATAAATCAGTCACCTCTTCACAACTTAATCCCAGAAATACTTGATAACCCCTGAATGGATTTCCCTAAGATGGTTTTTATTACTATTTGTAGTATAGAATATCAATAGTATGTAACTTTGCACTTGAGAAAGACACAGAGTGTCGTAACGCGTTGTAATAACATATTATCCTAGTGGAATTCTAAATTGTTTGATTTATTTTTATTTCCGTGTAATATTGCTGGATCATATTCATTCAATAGTGTAACGAATTTGAAAATTGATAGGCAACTTTTTCTCATTCAACTTGCACCGTTTTAGAGTTTTCCAATCCATTTGGCATTAAGTAAGGTATTATCAAATTATTTTAATAATTTCATTGCTTAACTTATCTCTAAACGGCTCATTTTTGTCGAGTTGTATGGCCAGCAATTCTACCAGACCTTACATCATCAATTTAATTTGGGAGGCTATTCATCATCATCATCAATAGTGCGATCTTTGACCTTTGAACCACAGCCGGTGACTTGCTTTGTCCCTGAATCACCATCACTTGGTCCTGCCATCTGAGCCGTGGTCTTTCTGGTGGCATAGATCTCCGCATTCAGAATTTTCTTAGGCATCCTCAGGACGTGCCCAAACCAAAGGGTATTTCATGAATTTCATGATGTCATCACCGTTCAGTATGTCCATGATTGCTCATGTTTATTTTCATTCAGCAAGCCATATATCGAAACCGACAAATGACTTTTCTTTTTCGATTGATAATGCCGCTTTGTAACCTTTCATTCTCTACATTCATAACCTCAGTGATTATGTCACCGCTAAACCAAGTTATTCAATTAAGAAAGATGCAACGTTAACGTTTATAGTTTTCAAAATCTGTTTGTGCGTTTTGGATTTCAAGTCGTACTCCTGAATATTAAGTTCGAACACTACGACAGCTTTCAACGACCGCATGAACACCGCATGAAGCATTAATTTTAGATGAGGGAACGGTCGGCAACTCCAAACGTTAAACCACTGCCGAAAATAATTTATTATTTATCCTTCGATTTAAATTTCACGTTATAAGCAGCGTGGTATTTTCATTATCGAAAAACTGAGATTCTTAGTTTATACGTATGAAAATAGATGGCAGATGACACTTCAAGTTTTGGTTTACTGAACTGACATTTGAATGAATTATTTATGATTCTAACATAACTTTGACATAGATAGATATTATTGGTTTTTGGTTTCATCTATTTTCATCCTACATATTTCTGAACTTCTTGTATTTTGAATTTGATGTATGTTGAAATAATTTGAACGAAAATTCTATTTCAAGCATCCTAATAGTTGGTTGAAATGTCTCTCGCTTCTCCCCAGATAAGGCATAACGTTTATCTTCCTCTATGAACATTCAACAAGAATTGTCGTAGTTTCAAAAATGCAGACAATAAATCAGAAGAATCCCAACACGAGCGGGGATTTTCGTCACCCACTATTTGTCATATCAACATGTAAAGAACATAAATTCCGACGTAGGGTCGTTTAAATAAGACCCACCGAGAATTCCGGTTGAGAAGTCGTTTCATTCAAAACGAAGATATATCTAGTAGATTCAGGATGAAAGAGGACCATGCTTATTATAAATAATAAACGGTGACTTATTACTATTTTATTATTTCTTTTACCGAAAACTTTCTGCTATTGAAAAGAAAATTTTTTGCTGTAATATTTTGGTGAGAGTTGATTGATATTTGATGTGTTAATGATCCAGTTTCCTATAAAGGGCTTATCTGGTGAAAAATATTGATATTACTTAGATTATTGACAAGCAATGCTCAAGAATATCCACATCAGTATGACTGAAAGATGAATCAGCAAGGAAAAAAGAAATACGTTCCTTAGTCTAATCTTTTGGAATGGCTTTTAAGCAAAAGGTTCAAAATTAATCTCCCGTTTAACCGATAAGATTTTTTTTTGGCAAATCGCTCCAGCAAACGTCTGTCGTGGTTTATGCAAATCCCGGTTATCTAATCTCCAGACGGGCGGCTCATTTAAAACCTCCCGATACGAGTAGGGTTGGGATTAATTCCGGAGAAGGGTGTGACAGTATTCCCTTCCGTAATAATTGGCCTAAATGACGGAGCAGGAACAGAGGCCACGTTAATTAAAATGGGGACAGGGTGTTAAGAATGTGAATATCAACATTGTTCTGTACCGGATTCATTCGAATTATCTCATAATTATCGAGGGAAAGAATGAATTTGCTGTGTAAGTTCCTAATAAGTTCAAACTTATCGAGAAGAATTGTTTTGCAGGGTTTGATATTCAATCAGTCAATTTTTTTGACCCTGGAACTTAAGAGATCAGTAATTGTTTCAAATTGTATATAATTGGGAATTATAAAAAATAAATAATTCTGTTTTATAGAGAATTTGTGAAATTCGACACAAAATGGCGAATGCGCCGGGAACAACCATCATGTAATTGCTTGAGGACAGAATTGTATAAAAGAGCTCAACCAGTTATCTCATTCTGAATTTTAGTTGATTTAGTTTTTATGGTTAAATTTTATGGTCAAATTCGGCGTTCAAGAAGCTATTCATTCATGAACATTTGTGAGAGCCATTGCGATATCTCCACCAAGATGCCAAGTGTTTGAAATGATTGAACGTTGTATTTAAAGCTTTACATTAAGAAGATTTTTTTTGATGATTTGAACTGATTCCATCTTGGTTACGATTTTTCTCAGTAGCGTATAAAATGTCACAGATCACCATATGATCAGTAATTGTATAAAATTGTATTCATCTTGTCGAGAAAGTACTTGAAATTGATCATTTAAAAAATCTGCTTACAACGAATGACAAAACTTTTATCGTTGCTAAGTTGGCACATCTATTTTCTATACTTATGCGGAGTTTGGACGCGATCTGTCATATAGTTTGTTTACAATGCTCAATTTTGTCAGTTCCTACAAATGTGTATTTTGCGATTTTTATAATGGATAAATCGTCATTCAAGTTTGAGAGGGATAAGCAATGAACTTTCTGCTTCGCACGAATCAATTCTTACCATTTAAAACGATTGTTTAGGCATGAAACGCGTTGCCACTCGGCTAGTACCAAAAGACTAGAATTTTCTTGGAAAATTGAAGGCATGGTAGAACGATTCCTACCGCGTATTCCTAAAACGCACTCGAAATTCTTGTCAGTAGGTCAGACGGCAAATGAAGAATATTACTTGAGCGACATACGGCGTTTGAGAGAGAAGAATTTGTCGGAAAATGTCAGATTTGTGGACAGATAACTCATGGGTTTTGTACCACAGTAATCTAACGAAGCTTGTTGTAAATCAATTTATAACAAAAATTCAACGAATACCATCCAATAACCATCGTATATACCTAATCTAACTCCGCCTGACTTTTTTCTTTTTCCAAAACACAAACTACCTCTCCGAGGTACCCGTTTCGAGTCGATAGAAGGCATAAGAAAGAATTCGTGACGAAAACTATTGATCTGGAAAAACCGTTTGAAAATTTCGGAATGGGCCTACTTTGAAGGCGATACGGTAAATTTGAATGAAAAACGAATATTTTGCGTTTCAATGACTAATTCCAAATAATTCGTTCACAGAATGTATAATAAGGAATTATAAAAAATTGGTAAAATTTGCCACAAAATGGCGAATGCGCCTGGAACAATCCATCGTGTTATAGATTGAAAGGACATAGTTTCACTCAGTTATAAGATTAATAAGTTATCTCATCTCCAATTGTTTCAGTTTATATGGTTTTTATGAAATGATGCTCTTGATTCATCTTTTGAAACTATTGAGTAGGTTTTCAAGTAATTTTTTTGTTGGGTTTATTATTTCTGACAGCAATTTCGGTATCTACACCAAGTTGCTCCAAATTTATTAGTGGTTGAATGTTGAACATTGTGTTTGAAAGTTTTACTCAATAATTCCGTTCCCCCGTCTGGAAAATGGATGTTTGATAAATTTGTGAATCTATCGCAAACTTTATGTTTTGATTTTTTTTTACAGGGTTCATGATATCTCTTTCTCCTCTATATTTTTGAGCAGTGAATTTAATATTCAGCTCTGTATGCGGTGTTTTTGTACGTATAATGTTGATTTAAATTCTTGGTATCTAAAATATCGAAAACAATAAATCTATTCAAAATAAGGAAAGGGATGAAAGCGGTGTCTCGAGTTAAAAATAAAGTAAATGAGTGAATTGAACAGCCACTTGTTTTCATATCTCGATTATATTTTGTGTTATTCGTTAAACTCTTTAGCAGCTCAAACATAAAACCTAAGAATTCAACGAAAATCGTATAGAAAACCGTCTGTCGGGGTCCAGCTATCCTTTCAATATGTAACAAATCGTAGCGAACAAAGTGAATTTATAGGGAGCAAACCCCGAAATATATCCAGGGTATAAAAATTTATTGACAAGAATTGCCTTCTAAACGCACCTTGGCAACGGCGAGCTATGACCTGAATTTCACGCAAAATATTCTTGTCGCTCCTCTGATCCCTATTTATTCCCGAATATATTGAAAGAGTGCCATAATCCGTTTGTTGCCAATACACTGTGACAAAAATGTATCCGGAAATTTGAAATAAAACGCCAAACTTTTAATCAACTCCAATGTATATTG
This sequence comes from Cryptolaemus montrouzieri, assembly GCA_013387265.2. Classification (NCBI taxonomy): domain Eukaryota; kingdom Metazoa; phylum Arthropoda; class Insecta; order Coleoptera; family Coccinellidae; genus Cryptolaemus; species Cryptolaemus montrouzieri. Next base: position 47,412,788 of record JABFTP020000083.1, on the reverse strand, counting down.
AATCTCTTTCAAAATATGCTCCATTTGAAGCGATACATTTATATTTCTGACGTCTATGGAATCAAATCTGGTTCCTGGAGCGGCAATTTCAGTTAGGAGAAAAGAAAGAAGTCACACGGAGCTAGATCAGGCAAATAAGGCGGCTGCTCGATGGTATTTATCCTGTGTCAAAGGTCTTGAAGTCGTTAATAACCTTGGCTCGATTTAGATGTTGCGTTTTCGTCATGCAAAATCAACGAATTGTTTTGCCACAAATCTGGCCGTTTATGGCGAATGTGTTTACGCAAATGTCTCAAAACGGTTGAGAAGTCCTTATTGACTCATTTGCGGAATGAATTCATGATGAACCACACTAGGAATATCAAAGAAAGCAATCGGCATTGTCCTGATTTTCGAACGACTTTGGCGAGGTTTCTTCGGTTTCGGCTCATTTTTTCTCACCCATTCCGATGATTATTGGCTCGTTAGTGTGTCGCATTAATAGATCCATGGCTCGTCACCAGTTTTGATCCGTTTCATGCAAGTGGGATCAGAATTCGCACGATCTAGCATATTTGCATCCGGTACTGTTTTTGGAGATATTTCAGCTCTACCGGAAGGAGCCGAGTGGCGACGCGCCGCATGCCCAATTGGTTAACCAGAATCAAGCGAGCGGTTTCACGGGGGATGTTGAGATCACGATCTATCGATGTAACACTGACATAACTATTGTCGAGCACCATTTCCTTGACTATTCGGACGTTATCCTCGGTTGAAGAGGTCGATGGATGTCCAGATCAAGGCAAATCTTCGACGATCTCCCGACCGTCTTAAAAGGCTTCGTACCACTCGTTCACTTGGGTTTTTGATAAAACAAAGTCTCCATAAGCCTTTTTCAGCATTCACAATGATTCAAAACACAGAATTCCTTTCAAAACATAAAATTTGAAACAAACTCTTCAATTTTTCTTTCCATTGTAAAATTCGCAATGTACCACTGAGGTTGCAACAGCTGTCGGAAACTAACTAGTTGATAGATCGCTCTTATATTTAGCATAGTGATTTGGGACAGTCTTACCAATATATAAAAAAGTACTTTAAATGAGAATTTCCGGATACTCTTTTGTCTCAGAGTATTCCCGAAAGAACTTGTAAGAGGAATTGTGTGGGAAGTCATTCGAAAAACCGTGATATCCCAAATAGAATATTAACTCCAATTTCTCTTATATTATTGATTCTGATTTTCGGAATATTGAAATAAGTAGAATTAAAAGGAATTGCAGGAAATGTAGATATGAAAAATCATCTTTGAAATGGTAACTTTGGCGATGATGAGTCCAACGATCTCGGAAATTAAAGCTAACATCTATACCAACATCCATTTTCCATATATTGATAAGTATTCAAGAAATCGTGTTACCGAAAATGTAGCTTTTCCAAATTGGTTTATCTAATTTCACGCGTTTCCCGTTTATCTTTCCATGTATTCGCTCTTTCGAGAACCATCTTCAACTGAATAAATCGTCAGAATATCTTATGAATTCAATAAGAAGTCATCATTTTTCTTCCATACTAGAGGGATGAATACGTGCCCCAGAATATTTCATTGCAATACGTAACAACGCTGTTTTCTAATGAACGAAATTCTGCGAGTTAGTTTAGCCATTTTTATCGTCCATTTGAAGTGATGCTTTTCATAATTCATAATTTGGGAGGAAGTATTATTCGAATATATATATACATCTATATTTCTTATGCAAATCAATTTTGACTTTGTGAAGAAAAATGAGGAAATTGTTCTGTCCTCAATATTGATTTCAAAATTTCAAATATACAACTATTGTAGCTTGTACAATGACACATTTTATTGATCTATGTTACACAGGATGTTCTAAAAGTATTTTTGAAGTTAGGACTCATTCAAATCTCATTTCACTGTTTTCTTCATTTCTCCGAAAGATACGTACAACTTAGTCGAAGAATTATTAGAAAAGAATCATGTCAATACGATCAATAAATCAGATATTCTTTCATTATTACAAATTTATTTAGATCAAAATTATTTCCATTTCAATAACAAATATTATACTATTGAAGACGGCTTGATTATGAGCAATCCGTTAAGTCCTTTGTTAGCAGAAATATTCATGAATAATTTAGAGAAATTAATTCATAATCATCCACTCAGTAAATATTGTTTATACTGGTATCGCTATGTAGACGATATCATTATTTGTTTCACAGGAACAGATAGACAGTTGAAAAATTTCGAAAAACATATAAATTCATTACATCCAAAAATTAGATTCACAACCGAAATAGAAAGCAATAATTCAATAAATTTCTTAGACGTAACAATTTCCAATGAAAATGGAAAACATGTTTTCGCAATTTACCAAAAGCCGTCACATACAGATATTATAATAAATAACTTGTCGTGTCATCCGTATCTACATAAAATGACAGCATTCAACAGTTTTACTCATAGATTGATTAACATCCCGTTATAACCAGAAAATTTCAACAAAGAATTAAATTTGATTAAACAAATAGCCAAAAATAATGGTTACAATCCCAAACTAATAAATAATATTTCAAATAAAAACAAAGTAGAATCATATTGAAGTTTGTTGGCATTACAAGTGAAAACTGAAATCAATCTTGAGTAGCAATTATTTCAACATAGCTTTCCAAACTAATAATAATTCAGGTAAATATATAAAAATAATAAAACCAAATCAGGCAAAAACAATGAATCGGGTGTTTATAGATTGAATTGCATTGACTGTGATAATTTCTACATTGGTAGAACACATAAAAATTTTAATATTAGAATATCGGAAAATAAACGCAGTTTTTCGAATAAAAAAAAACCAGATTCGAATTAAGCTTATCATCTCTTAGAAAATATTCACTTTTTCGACCCACAGTTTGAAATTTTGCATACAGATAATAAATATTGGAAGGTAGATCTTTGGGAAACTTTAGAAATCAACAAATACAAACACTTAGGTAGACTCATCAATGAACAAGTCGATTCAAGCCCTTCACCTCTATTGAAGGTAATGAAATAAGCTAATGAAAACTCAGTTTTCATTAGCTTATTGTTGATAATGGACGTATGTCCGAAACCGGTCCAACCAATGTAAAATTTTGTCGTTCTTTACATCAATGAATTAGTGATAGTTAAAACATAGTAACTTGTTTTATTTTATTATTCATTATTATTGAGTAAAATTCCAAAAACACATTACTTGTTTTATTATTCCAATTGGTTCTTTGCGTCTAATGATTTTATTTATGAAGATGCTGGTATATTGTTGCTGGAGGTTATTCTTTTTATAGTATTCATTCCTGATTCAAAATATTGAATTGAGAGGAGATACTAAAATACACACAATAAATAGTGAAAATGTGATAAGATATAGTTTATCATTTAGCGTTTTAACATTGTCAGTAGTAATGTCTTGTATTCATTCATACGAGCCGGAAAATAATTCCCAATTTTATGTTTGGGTGTTCCAAAGAGGACTAGAACCGAGGATTCAAACGTGGCCAAAGTGTCTTCGAAAATTTGGTGGCAACGTCTGTTTAAAAATAGTAACCATTCATCTACAAGATCAAAGAACAGTTACTACCGATCGGGACACAACCTTTTGTTTACCACAAGTCGTTAGTAAGCTTCAAGAAACCAACCCTGAACGGCTAATAATCCTTCACAACAAACAGTTAAGTATTTAACGCAAGAAACATCACCCTGCGTACAATCCTGACCTAAGACCCAACAATTTCTTATAAAATCAAGAATGGACTGCTTGGGTAAAAGTTTCAGTCTTCAGAAGAAGAATTTGATGCCTTTCCAAAAGGCCATTTTGAATTTTGCAATGAATGCTTTCAGAATTGGTTCGAACAAATCTAAAAGTGTATTAACCTTCAGCAAACAATAAATTCTAAAATCTCTCTTTCAACTATTCAACTATTTCACTTTAGCTCTATATGCAAAACTTAAAAGACATCCCTCGTATTTTCTCTAATCGATTAAAAGAAAAATTATATGCAAATTCAATCAATTATCAGGAATAATAACTGAATGATTTACCGTTTGCGTCCTTAGCTTCTAATCCTTCAGCTTCTATCACAATCACGCTGAGTACAACTATAGGTGGTTTCTCCTCGCCTGCCATATGCAGCATGCGGTAATGTCGATCAGGTGGCATTCCGAAAGCCCGTTGGCCATAGAGGTATAAGTCTTCTTTGTAGTGAGCATATTGGCCTCCCGGAGCTGGCGCCCCAACCTGAATCAAATGGAGAACACAATTAATTTATATCGACATATTCAGGAGATTTCAAAGTCATGAACTGATTGAATCTTGATTACAGAATGAAACTGTCTTTATCCGGTATAACTAAAACTAGGGCCACCCCAGTATCTTATTTTCTATTTGGAATATTTCAATGAAATCTGAGATTCGGATTGAAGACAACATTTTGAATTTGATAACGTTAATATGTTCGATTTTCAAATGGGATACCTTGTATTTTTTGCTTATTCTAATCGTTCATCTCATTCTTAAAGCTTCTGACAAATTTTTTAAAGGAAAACAAAACACAACCTTTTTTTTTGCAATCTTCATCTTTCGTTCTAGAAGGCCATGAACAGTGACAATTGGCTTAGCTCAATATTTCCTATCACGAAAATAGAAAATTGTATCTAGAAATTTAATTGCTCTTTTTTACGGGGTGGGCTCTGGAAACAAACTAATTGACAGATCGTGTTCAATTTCCGAGGCAATATAGAAAACGGTGGTGCCAATTTATCAAGAAAAATTTTGACAATCGTATTGAGCTGAATTTATAGATAATCAATTCTCGGTACTTTTTAACAGAATGTATCTAACTGCACGATTCATCAATGGGTGTACGGTAGCTTATGTTGAGCAGACAGGTTTGAAATTCGAAACCAGATTTAAAGAAACACAAGTTACCACTTCGAGGTACCCGTTTCGAGTCGATAGAAGGCATAAGAAAAAATTCGTGACGAAAACTATTGATCTGGAAATCCTGTTTGAAAATTTCGGAAGAGGCCTATTTCGAAGGCGATACGGTAAATTCGAATGCAAAACGAATATTTTGCGTTTCAATGACTAATTCCAAGTAATTCGATAACAGAATGTATAATAAGGAATTATATAAAAAATAAATACTTTGAATTTATCACAAATTGGTGAAATTTGCCACAAAATGGCGAATGCGCCCGGAACAATCCATCGTGTTATAGATTGAAAGGACATAATTGACAGATCGTGTTCAATTTCCGAGGCAATATAGAAAACGGTGGTGCCAATTTATCAAGAAAAATTTTGACAATCGTATTGAGCTGAATTTATAGATAATCAATTCTCGGTACTTTTTAACAGAATGTATCTAACTGCACGATTCATCAATGGGTGTACGGTAGCTTATGTTGAGCAGACAGGTTGAAAATTCGAAATCAGATTTAACGACTATTCAACCTCTGCCGATAATTCTGCATTATGTGAACATATAAAAACTATAAAATATTCAATAAAATTAGATAATATTAAAATTCTTCATAATTGCGACTGAGGAAAGGAAATGAATCTAATGGAATATTTGGAAATCAATAAACTTTGTAAAAACCCAACTCAGATCACCTTTAATAGTAGCTAGACATTAATACCTCTCCACTACTTAGTATCTGTATAAGAACCTTCATTTCCTATAGTTGACCATTTTAAAATGACCTGACGGTCAAAACCTGTGTTCTTTCCTTATATAAAGTTTCAAGATAACATTGAAATTCGCTAAACAGAACAAGTTTTATAATTTTTTTTCTTCACGTTTGGGGTGATTATCTCAGCAGTGGTAATGGGAGAAAATGTCATATGAAATTACCGCATTATTCTGATAACTCAAATTAAGAGTGTCGAATTAATAGAATAGATCTGAATTTTGTTGGTCCTGGCGCATTCGCCAATTTATTACTCTTATATAAGGAAGCAGTAAGCTTGCCCCTGAACGTATTACATTTTGCCCTGGCTTTGAATCCTTATCGTTTGCGAAACATCCATTCTATTTGCTGAAACTGCAAATTTACTGAGGAATATTTGATGAGCGAGCTTCATAATTAAATTAACTGGTAACTATAAGGTTCCCTAATTAGACCTTGCAGTTTCCCTATATATTCAAAGGATAATCGTTACGTAAATTGGCGAAATAATGCTGCATTATTGTATATTCATGAGCATGCAGTTCCTGCAACGTTAAATACTAACCTCCGCCTAATACCGATAAACAACAACGCAACGCAATTCTAACGATAATTCATACTAATTTAATAAATTTTGGATCAAGGATGCTTAAACTTCTGAAATCTAACAAACGTGACATCATTATTATAATTGGCAATTATGTTATCCACATAACGAGAGTCATCATCTCCCGCGCGGCGAATATGGCACGGTGCAGCTGTTTAAAACTGTTCAACTGTTTCTAATCTATTTTGCTTGCAACTGAAACACAACAGTTCGCGTTGAACACGAGTAAATATTGACCGATATTAATGGATTTTCCGTGATATGGCTATTTGATCCGTGTGAATGAACGAGATTGTTCAAGTTAGACTCGAGTAACGAATGTTTTTATTCAATTTAATCGTCGGTTAAGCACCCAACATGATTATGAATACCGCCCTAGCGTAAAACTCTGCGGGAGATTTATGGCGTAACTTAATACATCACTCATTTTACAAGTTAAATATTCATTATAAAGTATGAAAAATATCGCAAGAGGTTTATAAAGCACAAAGTTTCCGGAAAAAGCATTTAAAGGGCCTAGCTTAGTGACGACTCAGTACAATATCTCGAACATGTGGTGATAATTCAACATTTCTTATTATTATTATTTATTATCGTGGACTTATGCACTATTTCAGCTGTTAGCTGGATATAATTTACCTTTACCAAATTCAGAAATCAAAGGGAATAGGCTCGATTGCAATATACTTCACATAAATTTCCTAACTATTCTTCATGTATTAAGAATTACAGCTTTTTGCATTTCTACATAAGTATTTTTATGCAATTCTCATTTCTTAAAGCTATCGTACAAAGTTTAGGGTATTAACCCAGTCGAGGATACGATGACAGGAACAATATCCATTTTATCGAGGTGCCACATCTGCTTGATCTCAATAGCAAGGTCTGTGTATTTGGACTTTTTCACCATCCATGACTTTCCCTCTTTGAATGTTCAGGGTCTTACATTTTTCAATCTCGAATTTCATACGAACATCTGCCGAGAACTTACTGACAGTTTTCAGCAGATCATCCAATTGTTTCTTGTTCGAAGCATATAATTTGATGTCACGCATATACAGCAGGATGGAGATTGTATGATAGTTCCTATCTGTATTTATCTTAAATCCATATCCTGTTATATTGAGCATTGAGGACAATGTGTTTATAGCTAAACAGAACCATAGTGGACTCAAAGAGTCTGCTTGAAAAATTCCACCACGTATGGGTATCTCGTGGGTTTCAATTGACTTATTGTTCATGTTGACCTGCAGAGACGTGCGCCAGTGTGTCTTGTTGTCTTCAAGAATTTTACCAGGGCTGGATGAATTTTGTATATCTGCAATACTTCGACAAGCCAAGAATGGGCGGTACTATCGAATGCCTTCAGATAATCAAGAAAAGCTGAATGAATATTTCGATGCCCTACGTGTGCCTGTTTCATTAACACATAATCGATGATGAGTTGTTCCTTGCACCCGTGGTGTTTCTTTCTGCATCATTTCTGCTCCTCAGCTAATATATTGTTGTCGTCAAGGTGTTGGCATATTCGATTGGATATGCATGAGGTGAGTATTTTGTAGAGTGTTGGCAGGTAAGTGATTGGCCTATATTGAGAAGGATCCTGTGTTCTATCGCTCTTAGGCATCATATATGTTGAGGCTTGTGTTAGGAAAGTTGGTGTTTTCATGGGATGTTGAAGAACATACGTGAGATGTTTCGCTAGGGCTCCATGGATCTTATCAAACTTCTTGTACCAGAACTTGTGGATGTTATCTATACCTTTGGCCTTCCAATTGTTGGTCGTTCTAACTACTGTTGTGATTTCTTCCTTCTTTAAAGTAACTCAAAAACGAGTAGTATGGAGATATTCCATTCGTATCATTGTCAAAAAGTTCAGTGTTTAGAATTAGCAGACCATGCTCCACGAGTTCAATTTTCTACATGGTAACAGGAGAGCCATCCTCAGAATTATTTTACAGACATGGATCGGCCATGGAGGTCCAATATTTTGGCCAGCCAGGTCTTCAGATCCGAACCCCCTTAATTATTTTTCATGGGAATAACTAAAGGATTCAGAGGTCAAAATTAAATCGCTTCAGCAGAATTCCCAAAGCTTCCGAGGTGCGTGATCGGTCTGTGTTTATTATGATGAAGACATATTGAACATTGATAGTGAAATTTGAGGATCATTGCTTTTTTCCCACTGCTTTGAACTTTCCACGTTGGTATAATATTCTCCAGTTTGTGAGTTTTCTAATTTTTCACAATCATCTACTTTTTTTCCTGTTTCTTTCGACAATTTACTGTGTTCTTAGTTTTTATTGTTTCACAATATCCAGAGTTCAACTAGACTATCATTTCCTCTTGAATATAAATATGAAATGATACACAGATGTGATCTCGATTTCTCCCTCTATGAGTTTGTCGCTTAACCCGTGACGCATTGGCTCGTTTTTAAATTGGAAATCGGAATAAATATGAATTCTAAATGAAATCAACGTCAAAGTGTTCAATCTTTTGCGAATTCGCGAGAAAGTCGAAAGAGCAGGAAGATAACGTTCCTTATGTTTTGACACCAGTGTTATATGTCTTAGAGTGAGTTTTACCTGACTGTAAGTAATTTTTTGTTGATTGAGATTGATTCCTTGTTTAACACTGTTTATTTACACATATATACATTTGACGATACATATAACGTTGTACTGAAAATGGAATGTATTGACGATACAATCAGATGGGGAATAGTGAATGAATATAATGTAATGATTTCAGTTACGATTGATACAGAGTTTAGTGTGTGAATGGTTAGATAAGTAATGTCTCTGTGCATTCTGTCAAATACTGTAGAGAAGGAGAGATAGTTAGGATTGTTAAATTTAAAGATTCTAAGAATAAGATAGGATTAATTGACAGGTATGTATTGTTTACGACCTGCACGTTCCTAAAGGGAAAAGAACGGTATAAACTTTACCGTAATGAAATGGTCGACAAGAGGAATACAATGTTCGGTGTAGATGTAGATCGAAATCATATGATTCAAAATTGTGGGGAAATTCTACAACAAAAGGAGAATTATAATATTTAGGGAAAATATTTATGTTTTGTTTTGTCATGAAATTTCAAGTTATATTTTATCCAGAATTGTTTAACCTAATCTTCAGGCATGCAATAACCAGATTCTCAGAAAATCTGAGTCCGACCCTGTATATTTTCCAACCAGATCTCTTTAGATGAGAAATTCAACGTAACAGTTAGAACGGTGTTAAACGGTATCAATTGAAAGGGTGTTCTTTTTCTAGAAGAAATTGTATGCGTTAAAAATTCATCATACAGGGTGATGTTCCTGCCTGAACATTGAAAATGGGAATATTTTAGTCTGGTCCTATAACTTCCGAAACTTTTTCCGGAAATATTCTCCTCTTCCTAGTAAACGGTACCATAAGGGTTTTGTAGGGGTTTATGCTGAGTTTCTCATCTTCACATCACCCCTGAATTGCAGACATAGCCTCTTGTAGTCTGTCGGAAACATCGGTATCATCTCCGACAGTCAGAATGACTATATCATCAGCGTATGATTGTACATGAACATCCAGTGCGCCAGTTATTGCTAGAATGTCATTAATTAGCAGAGACCACAGCAGAGGGGATAGTACTCCTTCCTATGGGTACCCCTGCCAGCCACAAAAGTGACTACTTCTCCTTTCAGTAAAGTATTGATTACTCTGGCATTTAGCATGTTACTAATCGATTCCGCAATAATATTTGGTACTCCTCTGGCTCTCACAGCCCCACACAGTGAGTCAGTGGGGGCTGCATCAAACGCACCTTCAATGTCCATGAAGGCTGCAGCTGCAGTCTCCTTGCAGTCCACAGATCCCCCCTAAGTTGTTAAGTGCCAGATCGGTTGATTTACCTTTTTGATAGGCGTATTGATGTTCACTCAGAGGTCCCAGCTATAACACCTCGGTCCTGATGTATCCATCTAACACCTTCTTCAGGGTTTTCAAAACAAAAGACGTAAGACTAATTGGTCTAAACGACTTTGGTTGTGAGTTCGATTTACCCACCTTAGGGATGTAAACAACCCTGACTCTTCTCCTGCTGGCTGGGACAATATTCCAGGCAAGACTCGACCGGAAGAGCCTAATGAGGTATGGGTGAAGGACATCCTTCCCCTGTTGTAGTAAGCCAGGTATGATGCCATCCTCGCCAGGAGCTTTTTATGGATTATATGAGCGAATCGCTTACCTTATTGCTCCGGGCTTGATGATCGTTCTTGCGTTGTTCCAATCGTCCTTTTTTGATCTTTTTACAAGGCCCTTCGGGGCGACGGTGTCACAGCTTTCACTAATATCAAAAAAGCGACAATTTGGGGAGTGTGTTCTCGCAAGAATCTAGAATGTCTCACCGTAGATGTTTGTACAGGTCATACGGATCCGCCCTGTATTAATTTCAAGGCAGTAAGCTTTCAAATCTATTGGTGAAACATAATAATTTTCCAACTTTGATTTTCATGAAACTGAATCAATTCAATATTCTACAACAACTTCAATATTGAGTTTTAGTTTATTTGGTTGTTAAAATTGTGAAATTCGAGTATGTATAACAGGTTCAATAAGCGATGTGAAAATTGATACTCTAGCGTTACAACTTTTATTCGATGAATTTGAATACTAAAATCTAACACCAGGAAATATCGAGTGAAAAACAATTCAATTATTAAAAAACCGTGTGTTGAAAATTATGAGTTCGATTGACGCCCTGTTTCCTGAATATGATTGTAGAGTGCGATTAATACTTGTGGCTTTGAATAATTTACATAAATTTACATTCTAAATGGCTAAGGATATTAACAGACCATTATAATATTCAACCTACACAAACTGAATACTAGTAACTGATCAATTATAGCTCAAGCGGCTAGCAAATCAGTCATGAATATTATCAAACACAGCGCTAAATGCACTGGTTCGTGAAGATAAATCGCGGACTCGTGACTGTAACACTTGATAATATAAAAATAATTTCTATCGCGTTGCGCAAATCTAGATTATTTGGTTTTGGATAAAAACAAAACTGCTTGACGTTACTACCGCTTCTTTTTACTGAATTGCAGGAAACTATGCAAATTGGTGAATGCGCCAGGAACAATTTTTAGTGCGCTCAATTCTAAGACAATATAAAGTGTCGATCAACTATTAAATGCTATTCTATAACAATCTATGACCAAATTTTGAGGTACATTCGTGTACATACATGTATTCATACCGTGAATTAATAAAATTTTTTTGAAAGAATTCTGCTATACTGGTTTGCTGCTCAGACTGCTAAATAATATTTTGTAACAGAACAAGTGCCTGAAATGCTTTTTCATCACTTTCGTTTTGTAGACAGAAGATTCGTAAAATATGGAATGAGGATCTTGCTTCCTTAACTGACACCATCTGCCAAAGGTTCTGATGAATCGTCCTCACCTTCATAGTTGTTTTTTCATTCCTATCTGTCGCAGATAAAATTTCGCCATCGGTTAGTGAACCTGTGACAGCAACATCTTCATCCACTTGAACAAATTCAGAAAAACTCACATCGCTGATGTCAAATAATGGTTTTATTACTGGTTCATCATAATCCATAAGTATTGGAAGATTTTCCTATTCATCTTTAGAAATCGGATTTTTGAAGCAATTGAGAATTGTTACAGGTGTTACACCTCTCCATGCATGTCAATCAGTAAAATAGCTGCCAGAACCGTGATATCGAAGGATTCTAAAACGAGCTTAACAATTTCTTTGCGTTTCTTTGCGATAGAACGTCTTGAAATTACGGAAGATCCCTTGGTCTAATGGTTGCAATTTGGAAGCTGTATTTGGCGGAAAGAAGTAGAGTTCGTTGAACAATGAAGGAGGACTGTTGTGGACAGTTAAATTGTCTAAAAATAGTAAAATTTTCCGCTTTTGTCGTTTCATGTTTCATTAATTGTTAAAAGCCAAGTGTTGAAAAATTCTGTCGTTATCCAAGCTATTTTGTCAGCACGATAATCAGTAGGAAACGATTTCACTCCTTTTTCCATCCATATGTACTGCAAGTGAAACTGTCAACCTCTCTAAAAGTAAGCGTCTTGTCCGGTAAATATTTGGAAAATAGACCAGTTTCATCACTACTAAAAATGTCTCGGACATCATAGTTTCTAATCAAGGTCCTCAATTTACCGTACCAATCTAAGCAAACTGCATCATCAACAGTTCCACTTTCCCTACAAACTTTTTTAAACACAACTCCCTTTCTCTTTTTGAAATTTGTAAACCACTCTTCACTTGCCGCAAAGTTTTTGATGATTAGAGAAGACGCAAATTCTTTTGCTCTTTCCTTTAACAAGTTTCGCTAATAGACACTTTTTGTCCTCTACACTGTCTTAGCCAATTGACAAGGTTTTCTTCCAGACGAGGAAATTCACCTTTAGTTGTTCTATTCCGTACTTCAGCATTAATTTTCTTCTTGTGCTTCATTATGGTTAAGAGAACACAGAGGAATCTTAAATTCTTTTGTAACATCACTTTTCTTCTCACCTTCCTTTACTCTTTCGATTAACTCCTTCTTTTCAGCAATCATCAAACATTAATACTTTCTAGGACTCATAACTAATACAAACTTTTAATCTGTATACCAACGAAAGAGTAAATTCGTGCGAAAGTGTGACCAATAGACAAACTAATCATAACAAAAACAAAGACTCGTGTACGTTGATACATGTCGCAAAATGTACTCACAATATTTCCGCCTCTTTCTCTCTGCAACTTTGAATTGTCTAGTGTTGGACGCCGATGAGTTCCAATTTAACGCGTCGTTTTGTTATTCAGCAATGATTTCTCCGTTTGAATTACCAAGTGCATAAAAATGTATTGATTTAGATCGAGATACGAAGAAATTTTGTAGGGAATCACTTCAAATTATAGAGAAGTTCGAATCGCAGGTTTGAATTAACGAGAATCGATTGTATTTATTTTCCGTTCAAATATGCATTTTGTCAACAACCAAGATATTAATGAGATAAAAACACAAGGTTTAACTTTGATCTACACTTTATTTGAAAAAATTCGACAACGTTTCGCTGACAGCAGCTTTATCAAGAATGAAAAATAGAATGAAGAGTATGGTATTATAAACAAATCGTAGAACAAGTTGGATGAATAACAGGAAAATCCACACCGAGCCATTGTACAGTTAGTATGAAAGGTAATAAAAACTAATTGAACAAGTTAAGTAGGGTGAGTAATTCAAATCTACCTGTTCATTCAAAAGCTTGTCCGAATGTTTGTATCTATTTATTTCTAATGCTTCTAGGAGATCTAATTTTGAACTTTTTGATTTTATATGTAATATGTCAAAGTTTTTATTGAATGAATGGTTTTCTTTTATTAGGTGGTTTGAATAATTTGAATCAGATTTATTTTTGTCGAAGCTACGTTTATGTTCAGATGTTCTTATGCCAAAACTCCTATAGGTCCTACCGATATAAATTTTATCACAAGAACCGCAATTGAGTTTATAGATTCCTGATTTACTTGATTTTTCAACACGAGATTTATTATTTTTAATATGTTTACCTAAGTTATTAGAAGTTTTGAAAGCTATATTAAGATTTTGTTTGACGAGAAAGGATTTAATATTTGTACTTGCAGAACCGCAGAATGTTAAACTGTTGAATATTTTATAGTCTTTATGAATAGGATATACTTCATTTATTGCTTTTTGATAGAGTTTTTACGAATGATTAGGTCTATCATATCCGGATTATATGAATTATTAATGGCTATCTGTTTGATGATGTTTAACTCTTTATTATATTCTTCTACTGATAAAGGTAAATTGAGTAACCGATGTACCATGCTGTTCAAAGCTGCAACTTTGTGTTGAATGGGATGTAATGAGTAGTTATGTATAATTGTATCAGTATGTGTTGGTTTACGAAAGACCGAAAAACATGATTATTATTTTGTTTAGTGATTTTAAGTCCAAAAATTTATGGAATCGTTCTGTTCAATTTCTATCGTGAATTTAATGTTTAAATGGATGGAATTAATGAAATTAACAAATAAGTCTAATTGACGAGTAGTTCCAATGAAACATACTAAGATGTCGTCAACATATCTATACCAATAAAGAAATTTGGAAATGAGTGGATGTGTATGAATTTTCTGTTCAATATTATTCATAAAAATCTCTGCTAAAAGTGGACTCAAAGGATTTCCCATGATCAAACCATTTTCACTACTGTAATAGATGTTGTTGAAAGAAAATAATTTTGTTCAATGCAAACGTCCAACAGATTCAATATTTCTGATTTGATTATGTGGTTAACATGATTCGAATTCAACATGTTTTCGATTAATATTCTGACATCACCTGGAGGAACACTTGGGTATAAATTCTCAACATCAAACGAAATAAGTTTTGCGTTAGGTGGTAGGTTAACGTTTTTATGTTATTTATCAATTCGAATGAATTTTTATAGAAAATTTTGATTTGAATGAACAATAATTTTAATAATATCTATAAGGTAGTGCGACAATTTCACGGCTGGGGCTGTAACGTAAGATACGACTGGTCTAACGGGGTTATTTACTTTATGCAATTTAATGAGTGAATACAGTTGAGGTGGTTGAGGGTTTGGTAAAATTAATTTGTATTTATCTATTGCTTTAATTAAAGATTTTGCGTCATTTATTGCAATTTTAATATTTTTCTGGAATTTAATAGTTGGATCTTTGTTTAAAATTGTATAGTTTCCGGACGAAATGAAATTTAGAGTTTTAAATAGGTAGTCATTTTATTTAACGCAATAACAGCACTGTCGCACTACCTTATAGATATTATTAAAATTATTGTTCATTCAAATCAAAATTTTCTATAAAAATTCATTCGAATTGATAAATAACATAAAAACGTTAACCTACCACCTAACGCAAAACTTATTTCGTTTGATGTTGAGAATTTATACCCAAGTGTTCCTCCAGGTGATGTCAGAATATTAATCGAAAACATGTTGAATTCGAATCATGTTAACCACATAATCAAATCAGAAATATTGAATCTGTTGGACGTTTGCATTGAACAAAATTATTTTTCTTTCAACAACATCTATTACAGTAGTGAAAATGGTTTGATCATGGGAAATCCTTTGAGTCCACTTTTAGCAGAGATTTTATGAATAATATTGAACAGAAAATTCATACACATCCACTCATTTCCAAATTTCTTTATTGGTATAGATATGTTGACGACATCTGTTTCATTGGAACTACTCGTCAATTAGACTTATTTGTTAATTTCGTTAATTCCATCCATTTAAACATTAAATTCACGATAGAAATTGAACAGAACGATTCCATAAATTTTTGGACTTAAAATCACTAAACAAAATAATAATCATGTTTTTCGGTCTTTCGTAAACCAACACATACTGATACAATTATACATAACTACTCATTACATCCCATTCAACACAAAGTTGCAGCTTTGAACAGCATGGTACATCGGTTACTCAATTTACCTTTATCAGTAGAAGAATATAATAAAGAGTTAAACATCATCAAACAGATAGCCATTAATAATTCATATAATCCGGATATGATAGACCTAATCATTCGTAAAAACTCTATCAAAAGCAATAAATGAAGTATATCCTATTCATAAAGACTATAAAATATTCAACAGTTTAACATTCTGCGGTTCTGCAAGTACAAATATTAAATCCTTTCTCGTCAAACAAAATCTTAATATAGCTTTCAAAACTTCTAATAACTTAGGTAAACATATTAAAATAATAAATCTCGTGTTGAAAAATCAAGTAAATCAGGAATCTATAAACTCAATTGCGGTTCTTGTGATAAAATTTATATCGGTAGGACCTATAGGAGTTTTGGCATAAGAACATCTGAACATAAACGTAGCTTCGACAAAAATAAATCTGATTCAAATTATTCAAACCACCTAATAAAAGAAAACCATTCATTCAATAAAAACTTTGACATATTACATATAAAATCAAAAAGTTCAAAATTAGATCTCCTAGAAGCATTAGAAATAAATAGATACAAACATTCGGACAAGCTTTTGAATGAACAGGTAGATTTGAATTACTCACCCCTACTTAACTTGTTTAATTAGTTTTTATTACCTTTCATACTAACTGTACAATGGCTCGGTGTGGATTTTCCTGTTATTCATCCAACTTGTTCTACGATTTGTTTATAATACCATACTCTTCATTCTATTTTTCATTCTTGATAAAGCTGCTGTGTCAGCGAAACGTCGTCGAATTTTTTCAAATAAAGTGTAGATTAAAGTTAAACCTTGTGTTTTTATCTCATTTATATCATGGATCTACATCAAGTAACGGCCTCCACAATTCAAACCAAGATACTCTTTGAGCTTATGGAAGAACCTTATCTAACATATGTCATGAAAATTATGATTAAGTATATTTTCATTATAACAGAAAAAGCTGTTCCTTTACTCTTATATGTCTTGTGTATTCCGTTGAATTCAAAGGGATAAAAATATTATGGAGTCCAGAGTACAACGTACGTTATTTGTTCGACGCGAAAAGCCATCTCTGATATAAAAATAATCTACCACTTTATTTTATGGACAGCCCTCGAATTGGCTATTTTCGTTCATGACTCTGTCGTATTTCCAATCGGAGAGTTTGAATCAACACAAACGAAACGGAAATTTTCGTTTCACCTTCATTTCCATTAATTTTCGTCTCGCTACATATATATCAAAAGCTCGTCAGATTTTATAATTCTTTCATAGGAAATCAAAGATAACGAGTATTTGGATTATTAATATTTCATTTGAAAATGAAATACATTCAGCAGTTATTAAAATTGACAATTTTGTAACAACAAAACAGATTCCATACTGGCACAACATTGCATGGAAAACAACCATATTTTTCCATTAATAGACAATCTACAGATCCTATACAAATCACAAAAATATATAAATCTCAATTATCTTGAATCCTTTGAAATATTTAAAGCAATACAGACAATAATCAAATATTACTTAACGACCTGACTGATTGATGATATTCCCCAATATGTGGGTTTTTAGTACCCAATGTTAATCTCTAATATGTATTTTACCTGCTGTATTAACTCATTTGTCTGTACCTGTACGAGAAAATTGCTTACTTTGTATCTTGACTATTTTATTTCATGTTATGGGAGTATGCTTTAGTCGATTATTTCTGCTCCAAGCATATTCAATGAAGTAAGATAAAAGTTTGCAGGAAGATTTGGAAAAAATTCCAAGCTCTTCAGAACTAGAAATCGGGACTGAGCATAACATCTTCTATGTCAAATTACAGTCATAATAGTGGAAGTACTCGTAATCAACGTTTTTTGGTTGTGGGTGATTGTCACGAAGCGCTCGTCCCAACAAATTTTAGATGTGGAGAATGAAGGAGAAGTGAACCTCGATTCTATGATCCTAGAGGGTATTGACAAAATTCTTTTCTTAAGGGATACAAAGACAACTTGAAAATTTTCAGGGAATACAGGGATATCCACCAGGACCGTCCGTTAAAAATTTTTTGAGTTCCAATTACAATATCAAGCTGAAATATACCTTTTTCATTATACACCTAGAACCGACATTTGAGCAAGGCATAAAATACCCAAGTTGTAGGCACTTATCTGTCAAAACTTTTGACAGATTTAATTATCTTTGTTATAAACTCGATTTTTGAGGAACATTTAAAAAAATTGTAGCTCGTAGATGTTTTGCATTACAGACACAATTTTTGCTTGGGTGGATAGAAGAAGGACCAAGAAATTTTAAAGCAATCTACACATGTCGAATGTTTATTGCGTTGTTTTGTATAATTTTTTCAATTTGGCCTTTTTCAAACAACAATAACTCAATTTTCTCAAATGGCACGTGCCAATTTTCATATCGCCATCAGATGAAGCGTCAAATTTCAGATGGAATTGTATCAGCATGTACTATACACATCTCTTATAGTTCCGAAATAATTTGGGAATATATTGAATTTTGATGATTTTGCAAGAACTAACAGAGAATGCTTTGAAATATTTGAATCTATATTTTTTGAATTAAAAAAAGATTAAATATATTTTCGTTT
Source organism: Cryptolaemus montrouzieri (assembly GCA_013387265.2). Taxonomy (NCBI): domain Eukaryota; kingdom Metazoa; phylum Arthropoda; class Insecta; order Coleoptera; family Coccinellidae; genus Cryptolaemus; species Cryptolaemus montrouzieri. Next base: position 47,394,335 of record JABFTP020000083.1, on the reverse strand, counting down.
GAATGACCAGTGGTTTTATTCCAAATGTGTTGTATTTTTTGGATATTTTCAATCTGAAATAACGACAATTCTTGTTGAAATATCAAATTCGAATGAACGAAGTGACAAGTACATTAATTTCAGGCACTTGTCAGGTGAGTATAGCCAGTTACTTGATTCAAATATTTCAAAGCATTCTCTGTTAGTTCTTGCAAAATCATCAAAATTCAATATATTCCCAAATTATTTCGGAACTATAAAAGATGGGTATAGTACATGCTTATACAATTCCATCTAAAATTTGACGCTTCATCTGATGGCGATATGAAAATTGGCACGTGCAATTTGAAAAACTTGAGTTATTGCTGTTTGAAAATGGCCAAATTGAAAAAATCATACAAAACAACACAATAAACATTCGACATGTGTAGATTTTTTTAAAAATTCCTTGATCTTTCTTCTATTTACCCAAGAGAAAATTGTGTCTGTAGTGCAAAAGATCCACGAGCTACAATTTTTCTAAATATTCCTCAAAAATCGAGTTTAAAACAAAAATAATGAAATCTGTCAAAAGTTTCGACAGATAAGTGCCAACAACTTGGGTATTTTATGCCTTGCCCAAATGTCGGTTCTCGATTTATAATAAAAAAGGTAGATTGCCATTTGAAATAATAAAGTGACAACCCACTTCCGGTATAACCGGAAATGGTATCACTTCGAAAATATTTCACTTCAATTGGAAACCGCTAGTTATGGCCGCGTATAAAATTTCAGCTTGATATTGTAATTGGAACTCAAAAAGTTTTTAACGGACGGTCCCGGTGGTATATTATTACATATTTTTGAAGCATAGTATATTCAAGAAAGATTTTAAAGATTTTCGACAACCATAGTCTTTGGCTCGTCCAATCGTAAGACGTTTTCTTGTTGCACCAACGCTGAGAGATTACATTTCGCAATATAAGCCTCTTTTCATTTTATACAGTTTCTATTTTTCTGTGCTATATCGCATTTCCTATTTGTAATTTTCCTAAACACTTTCTAACGCTTTGTTGATTTCCCAGTATTACTATTTATTGGATTCTCGCCGGGATTGAGAGAGGAAGCTATTTCGATTAAATGGAATTCTTGTTTCGCGACATAAATAAATCTCCATTAAACTGATTGCAGTTCTTAGCTTTGGGGCCTCTTGCTCTAGATTTTATTGCTTCCGAAACGCAGCTAACCAAGATCTATTCCCCCAATATACATGTCAGTTACTTTAATCATTGTCTGCATTAATCCTGAAACCGAACGATTAACTGAATATCTTGCGATGTTATTTGTAATATTAGTCGCACAAAAACTGTCTGTAGGTCAAACTTCATCTAAATCCGTTCAGCCGTTTTTGAGTAACAAATATCCAAACATACAAACTTTCTTTTTTATAATATTCGTAATATAAAAGAAATGAAAGAGATAGGAATTGAGAAATGATATAATGGTGTTCGCTTAGATTTACCAGATAACCTTGCGGATGAAAAGTGGCCCTTTACGATCATAAATCACCCCAATGCTTTCTTTAATGGACTTGTGAAAGTGAATCTGGAGATAGCAACAAGTAACCAGAAATCTTACCGTATTAGCGATTGTATAGAGCATCTCAACGTACAATTTGTCCTTTTCGCTCTGAGGTATCGAGTAATCTATAGGCGTGATGCCGAGCTCTGCCTCCTGAGGCGGGGGCTCGGACGCTGATAATTCCGCGTTTTTCAGTACGCTTTGTCGCTGATTCTCCTGCTTCCATGCGAGGGCTGTGAAGCTTTCGAAGTAGGACCCGTCGATATCTTGAACTCTGAAAGAAAGATCGGAAAATCTCATGAAGCACTTTATGATGGACCAATTTTTGAATTCCAAAGATAACAGCAATTTAAAAACAATTAAAATAACGCAAGACCACAGTGGATGTACATTTTTATATTGAAAGGGTACACTCCCCCCTTTGAGATAGTTGTTTGAGAAAGTTATTTGAATTCCGTTAAAAAAAATCGTGAAATTCAAATGACACGTGACCAGCCGGAATAATTTATAAGAAATACAATTTGGCGAATGCGCCAGTGTCATAACGACTCCAATCAATGGGTGCTATTCATCAAATAGTCGAAAAGGCCTTACTCGCAAAATCACTTTCCCAACACAAAAGATCGGTTTTTTTCTCATTTTATTTTTGATCGAATTCTAATCGCCTTATGAATCTGAAAATATTCATGAACAATATTAACCATTCCACAAAACATGTTGATTCTCTCGTTATTATTGGGCTTGAAAAGAATATTTTTCCTAGAAATATTCTTCCTCAAAATTTTTTCCTAAGGTTTATTTGATGACTGGACAGATATATTTTTCACGGAATTTGGTTTCTGTAGTTGATAAGTATTTCTCTACATTATTTCAGATTTTTCCTGATGAAGCGTCATCTATTACGAAGAAACCGGTTTTGGTGCAGAAAATTCAATTTTCCACATGTCTAAGTGTGCGGAAAACAATGGAAACAGTTTTTTATTTTTACAAACATTATTCAATAGAAGATTTTTCTATCAAAGAAAAAATTTTTAAATATGAATTTTGGATATTTTTTCCGCTGAAATTTTTAGCCCCTATAAGTTCGAAAACTCAACTTTAATTCTTCTGGGCTTGCAGAAAAAATGGAAATAGGCTAATAATATGTAATCCTTCAAACTTAATAGATCATCTTCAGCTGATAAGTACAGAACTAAAGTTGAAATACATACATAAATAATTAGATACAAAATTAATAATGTTGCAATCAAGAGGTAATAAACGAATTATGTTGAAAGGAGGTATTATTTAAAGATATCAAATATGGAAGAATAGGCTGGGTCATACTCGTCTTTCAGAAGATATCTTCATGGGGATATTGTTGAAATTTGAAAATTTCTATGCATTCTAAGAAATCTAAATTTCGTTCTACAGGTGTTCTGTTAATAATTTGAAGTAGATCTATGGGTTGAAAATGATGGCCATTTTCGATACAATATGAAGCGGAAGTAGATTCGTCGGTTCTCTGTTCATTGTAATCTGATTGATGCTCTTTGTATCTAGTTTCGTATGAATGACCGTTCTGACGTTTAAAAACGCCTTCACAATGCATACAGGACAACTCATGATCTCAAGTATTGTCAAATTTATCAGTTTAATCTCTGTTGTGATTGAAAATTGTTGACTGAAAATCATCACTGAAAAATTGTCGCAATAGACAAATCTCTGAATGAAAATTATGTTTATAGGATAATATCACACGGTTTTCATTGTTTACCGCACGCACACTCAAGTGAAAAATTGAATTTACAGTATTAAGAGGCATAAAACTAGAAAAATCTGAAAAAATTCGGAAAAATTTTTACCAACAACAGAAGCCAAATGTTGTAGAAACTAGACCTATCCGTTGAGCCTAGGTGAAAACATTATGAAGGAAGAATTCACTTGAAAATTCGGCATGTTTTCTGAGGTAAGTAACAGTGTTAATGATTTTTTCCGATTTTTTGAGCGATCATAATCCGGGGAAGAAAATAAAATGTGAAAAAACATGTTTATTTCAATGTAAGAGAGGGGAGATGTTGGCTAAAATTAAGATGAAAGCTTTTCTTTTGGTCTCAACAATGATGTTATTATGGAAAAAAAGGATGTCACAAGTGAGAGCATTTCGACTCTCTCAACGAGGTGCACCCATTAATTGGGGTTATTATGAAACTGGCGCATTCGCCAAATTGTATCGATATTATTTCTTCCTACTTTTTAACGCAAAATCGTTCATTTCTATTACATACATAGTAATACCACGGAGTCTCGCAAAGAAAAATGTGTTTGAAAATATTCAAGTTTGAACCAAAAATCATAAGATCTCAAATTTGCACAAAAAGTGATTATTGTGTTCCTTCTATTCATAACTCATAGTTATCGTTTCTCAGGAAATTTTATCAAGGTTGTTCAATGAATGACAGGTATTCTTCATTGATTTGAAGTTGAAAGTTTCTCTGTTATAAGTATCTGATAGTGGGAAACATGATGTTCAAATAAGTAGAAGTTGCATACGTATTCTCATATTGTACAACCACAACTTTCAATCAAGATTTATGAAAGTCACAAGAAACATGCTGCTGCTTATGTGAATCATATTTTGGAAAAAATTCAACTACTACTTGAAGAATGCAATGCAATTTGATTTTGTTATAGGTGGTTGTACTATAGGTATTTTATATAATTGTGTAAAATGAGTACGTTTATCTCGTAATATGGAAACATGAAGTTGTTTTAATGCGATTTCTTCCTTTCATTTTCATTTCATAGTATATTATAAAGTTTCACAAGAAAATGAATTAATGAGAAGTAAAATTGAAGAATAGAAATTTCAATTATAATAGCAAGTTTACAAGAAACTGACTGCTCGAAACCAACTGCCGACTCGTTTGTGAAGGATCTAGGAAATTGATAGTTACAAGAAACGGTTTTACTGAAACTGATATATAGTTAACATCATTGTATTCTATAGTATGGTCCATAATGAAATTTACGTGTTTGTGAATGTTTCAATCTCATTTCTGCTTTTCACGAGAACACTTCAATTCAGAAGATGTTTATTCTTTCTGGTAAGCAAATTGTGCGAATTTTAGTCAATTTGAATTTATACAAAATAGTTATGTATAGGGCAATCACATTAGGTGAAATTTCTATGTATTCAGTAGTATTCCTTTCTTTGATTACTAATTTCTCTCTTCTGTCTTCTGGATACTCCCAAGAAATTTTAATTTGAGAAGAACTTCAATTTTCTATTTCATTAATATACTTGGGAGGTAATTCTTCCATCTTGCTGTTTTAAGCTCATATTTGTTGTTCATTATAATTCATGAATCTTATTCGATTCTAATCTGATCTGATACGAATTAGAACTTTGAGTGAATATTAAAATTTAAAACTATAGATCTGCATATATCGATCTTTCTGAAGTATATATTTAATACTTTTGGAACTGCAATATTGTGAATTAATATTAGAATTGTTGATGATTGAATTTCTATGCCTAAAGTGTGATTGAACAATTTGTTTTTTTTGAATCAATGCTGGAATGTTTTTAATTTCATCTTATGCTAGCTCAATTGGAGAAAGTTGAGATTTTCAAATTGAATGTATCTATTTGAATTGGGATAGTAGTGAATAGTGTAGTAATTTGTGTGGTTGATGAGTTAGTATCCAGAAAACAATACTGGAAGCTGCGTTACCCTAAGAATGACTGAGGCAATATATAAAAGATTTCCATGTAACAAAAAGAACTATTAAGTATAAATATGAATGATGAATTGAATATAATAAGACGTTAGTATAGATATATAAGGCGTTTATATTTGGGGTTATATTAGGCGTTTAGTATATTGGCTATTTAGATATAAAAGGCGATATTAATGGGCTCACTAGTTTTCAATAAATCTCTTGCGATAATAATACTTAGTTCAATTTCATTACCTAATCTTCAACTTTTACCATAAAATAGATCATTCCAAAATATTCAGGCTCTCGAAGAAATTAGGGAACTAATAATCGAACAGTTGGAATTTATTAAATCAAAATTGTCGTAAAATGTCCAATTATCTACACCCAGAGGCCATTTCACATAATTCCTCGTAGCATCCCAGATTCCAAGTTCAGTAATAGAGCCGAGGAATTTTAAAACTTTGAAAACGTGACATAAATACTGAACTGGGCAAATAAGGTTTCTACTCGCTAACATATATTTAAACTTCGTCGGAGTTTTGAATGAAACCTGAATGAAAGGCCAATTATTTCCACAAAATGAAGGGAATGTTGCAGCGAAAACCTTTTGAGTTTTATGGAAAATACTCTCATTGGATACTCAGAGCATAAGATGATGGTTTCAGGGTTTTTGTGTGTAAATTTTGTCGGATTTGTTTGCAAAGGGGTATTATCATACTTCAGTTGGAATGAGGAAATTTAGAAATTCCACAAAGAAAAGCGATGAAATCTGATGCTGAATAAAGCAAAATTCTTCAGTCGTGGCATTCAAGTATGGTTTTCGATGAAAAATCGCTCTCGTTTAGGTTTATAATACGAGTGTTTTACTTGCTGTAGCATCAAAGATAAGTTGCGTCTGTTTCCAGAAAGGAAAGAATTTTAGATTCATCGTCCATCTCCATTCATTCCGCCATTAAAAAGGCTCAACTTCCGAAAGAAAATTAAATAATTATGTTTCGAGTACTGAAAAACGTGCTCGCAATGGAAACAACGTTTCTAAATTAGATACTATCAGCGTATTATCACGACAACTTGGTGTTTCATCGACGATCTGAAACTTTGCCGTGCAGTAAATTCGGATAGAATTGAGTCTTCCTTCGGACGGAACAAAGCTCCACTTAATTTGGACCAGGCAAAGAACTTTTTCCGAAAATAATTGTCTTGAAGACGAGAGACAGTCAAAATAGAATTCATTAGCTCCGTTGTCTTTATCGTTGATTCTGTTTGAAGTTTTTAATGGAATTTATGTGTATTAGATTTTTAGTTAATCGGAGTAAGATGGCGTTGACTGGGGTAATAAGTTAGGCGCAATTAGAGTTCGATTGTAGAATGCACCGTATGGTTAGAACTGGTAGTATTATATCGAGTATACACACAACCAGATTTATATGGAATCACCCGATTTGTTGAATTTTTTTTTCGGAAATTTCGATTGTTGAAATTGATCGTTTTTGAGATACATACTTTCAATGAAATGAAACTATGGTATTTAGATTTTCACTGTATCAACAAAACTATGACCGTTTTCACCACACTGTGGCTTCATCAGATAGATATAAACTAATGAACAGAGTTATTCCTTATACTGGGTGATTCACCAGTGGCACGGTGGTCTGTACCTCGTACACTCTTGAAGATTTCATTTTTGTTCGAATGGTATTGTATTTAGAAAGTAAAAATTTACTTCAGCAATTTATTTCGCAGTGAACAGGGTGTCCCAATTTTCTATAAAAAAGTTTTTGGTGTTTTTTTCAGATTGGAAGACCACTCTTTCGTTCAAGATTCAGGAGCGGCATAAAATCTGCTGAAATACCTTTGATTTATAAGTTTTTTGGTGAGTAGTTTCGTCACAATATTTTTTTTTCTGTAAAAATTCATGAAAATGAGCTCTCACAGCATCGCATGCTCCTTCGGCCAGAGAGGTTGAATATTTTTATCCCCTCGTTTTCTTGTTGGCCAAGGATAGTTTTATTGATGAATTGAAATAGATTATCCTCATTTTATACAGGAGTGACTCAAAAAATTATTGAATATTGTAATTTTAAGAATATCATATCTTGATTTTTTCGAATGGAACATCCTGTATTTTATTATCAACGCATAAAATATTGTGCCATATTTTTGCAGAGGTAATCTAACCTTTATCTTCGACCATTTTCAAAATAAAGAAGGAACTATAATAATAAAATCAAAGGTTGCGAAAGAAGAGTTCATAGTACATATCATTATACTTGATCAGAGAAATAGAGATATTTTAAGGTAGTCGTGTATGAAATACGTAATTGATTGGTTTTTGGTGAGATGATCTACAAGGTGTTGAACTATTTCAATAAGTGTTCGAAATGTTGCCCGTTTCTTTGTAGACTAAACTCAATGCTTCCGAGGAAATACCGTTGAATTCTCGACAACATTTGGGGATTAACTGACTGAAAGGCGTCGACTATTATTTTTCTCATATCCAAATGTGTTGTAGAGGGAATCTGGTAAACGATGCCCTTAATATAACCCCACAAGAAAAAATCTAGACTTGTAAGGTCCGGAGACCTAGCTGGCCATCTAACAGGACCACCACGTCTTATCCATTTGTTTGGAAATACATGATTCAAATGCTCCCTAACCTGATGTGAGTAATGTGCCGGTGCTTGATTCTGTTAAAACCACCAATATTGCCTTATATGCTCTAGTACATCGGCAAGTAACAAGTTTTTCTGGTGAGTATTTCGTCACAATATTTTTTTTCCGTAAAAACTAATGAAAATAGGCTCTCACATCATCGCATGCTCCTTCGGCCAGAGAGGATGAATACTTTTTGCCTTTCGTTTTCTTTTTGCCCATATAGCTTTATTGATGAATTGAAATAGATTATCCTCATTTAATACAGGAGTGACTCAAAAAATTATTGAATATTGTAATTTTAAGAATATCATATCTAGATAATGAAAACAATTTGTGAAAATAGTACCAAGAACGATATAGTATTCACTCTAGCAGATAAAGGTAACACCGTCATCGCGATGAGTAAAACCGATTATATTTCAGAAACTGAAGAATTCTTAACAGCCGGAAACTATATAACATCAACTAAGGATCCTACCGAAAAATTTCAGAAAGAGGTTAAAAACATAATTTCGACAGCAAAATCATTAATTACAGACCACGAAAAATATAAATTCATTATCTCCAATCCACAATCCCCCGAATTATATTCGTTGATAAAACTTCATAAACCTAATTACCCTATTAGACCTGTTGTTTCTTATGTAACGGCACTTTCTTTCAAACTTTCAAAATTCCTTAACGACTTGCTAATAAAACAATGCAATTTTAAATCTAACTTTTCGGTCAAAAATTCAAACGAACTAATTGCCAATATCAAAGATACCATTATACCACCAGATTCCAAACTCATTTCTTTCGATGTTAAGAATCTATTTCCCAACATTCCTCCGAAAGATACGTACTACTTAGTTGAAGAATTATTAGAAAAGAATCATGTCAATACTATCATTAAATCAGATATTCTTTTATTATTACAAATTTGTTTAGATCAAAATTATTTCCATTTCTATATTAAATATTATACTATTGAAGACAGCTTTATTATGGGCAATCCGTTAAGTCCTTTGTTAGCAGAAATATTCATGAATAATTTAAAGAATTTAATTCATAATCATCCACTCAGTAAGTATTGTTTATACTGGTATTGCTATGTAGACGATATCATTATTTGCTTCACAGGAACAGATAGACAGTTAAAATTTTCGAAAATTATATAAATACATTATATCCAAAGATTGAAAGCAATAATTCGATTAATTTCTTAGACGTAACAATTTCGGATGGAAATGGAAAACATGTTTTCGCAATTTACCATAAGCCGTCACATACAGATATTATAATACATAACTCGTCGTGTCATCCTTATCAACATTCAATAGTTTTATTCATAGATTGATTATTATCCGTTATCAACAGAAAATTTCAACAAAGTATTAAATTTGATTAAACAAATAGCCAAAATAATGATTACAATCCCAAACTAATAAATAATAATTCAAATAAAAACAAAGTAGAATCTCATTGAATGAAGTTTACCCTGTCGATAAATTGAAACAAAAATTCAACACCTTAACCTACGTTGGCATTACAAGTGAGAAACTGAAATCATCCTTGAGTAGCAATAATTTCAACATAGCTTTCCAAACTAATAATAATTTAGGCAAATATATAAAAATAATAAAACCAAATCAGGTAAAAACAATAAAACAGGTGTTTATAGATTGAATTGCAATGACTGTGATAATTTCTACATTGGTAGAACACATAGAAATTTCAATATTAGAATATCGGAACATAAGCGCAGTTTTTCAAATAAAAAATCAGATTCAAATTACGCGAATCATCTCTTAGAAAATAATCACTCTTTCGAACCACAGTTTGAAATTGTGCATACAGATAATAAATATTGGAAGGTAGATCTTTGGGAAACTTTAGAAATCAACAAATAAAAACAGACAGGTAGACTCATCAATGAACAAGTCGATTTAAGCCCTTCACTTCTGTTGAATCTCTTCGGGGAGCAATCTATTCCTCAATTTTATTGGATATACCTGTCATAAATAACCACTTAAGAAGAATCAACCTAATAAGCTTTTAATTACTTAAGAACATTTATATTTATATTCTCATTCTCATTTTCTGTTCATTCATTCGTCTGAAGAAGCTACGGTGTAGCGAAACGCGTTACGAATCATAATTATTAAGTGAAATTCCAGAAAACACATTACTTGTTTTCAATTATTCTGTATATAATAAAATACCCACCCTGATCGCACTTGGTGATCAATATCAGGCCAGCTGAGTCTCCTGCTGCAAAATGTAGATGGTCTCTCCACAGGGGTAGCCTTTGGAGAGCGTTGTCTGAACGAACCCGGTCGGCGAACCGGTGGAGCCGGCACGAGACATTCTAACGTGCTTTTACGACGCTGCACGAGTGCACTTGCTCCTGGTGCTGGTAAAACCTTGGGGAATCCTGGTGTGTTACTGTCCCCAGAGTTGCTACGAGAGCCTGGTGTGAGCCCTGCAGAACCGCTCTCGGACGTGTCGGTTCTACTTAACGAGAATCTGAAAACGATAATTGAATATAACACTTTCATTCGAGTTGAATGCGAATAATTAATTGATTCTACCGTTACTACATGATGATAATAATAAATTGAACTTTGTATTATACTATCACATGAGAAAGCACTGAACTACATTAACAGTTATATACAAAAAAAAAGAGGTAATAAAAGAATCATGTTGAACGCAGCCACAACCAGTCAGACCATCATCTTTACCATTGAAAAATTCTCAGGAGAGTTTCAGGTGGGTTTTGAAAGCTGCTTTTTTATGCTGTTTTAAAATGACATTTGTCATCTTTCTGCTGATTAGGCCGAAATATGTTATTGAAATACATTTAACTGTATTAGTTGATTCTATAGGTGGATAAATATTATGATATTCTATTTTCTCATAAATATGAATTCCAGATCTCCAAAACTTTACGACTTAATGAAAAATCACAAAGACAATGATCCAATACGTCCAGTAGTATCATTCATGAACAGCCCAATATAAACACCTCAAAAAAGTCTAGGGAACACTTCTGAATATCGATATATCGTATCCAGAACGATCAATATGGATGATTTTTTTTGAGAAATGAACACCTGCATCTATTTCTCACCAAATTATGTAGAGTGCTGCAACAGATTTCAGTTTTTTTTATGAAAAACTAAAAATGCAGCAGATGCGACGCTGCTTTATAATCATTTCATGTATTCAGTGTTTGAAATCAGTTAGTTGGCACTTTGTTTCTGTTGTAAGCACAGATAAAAAATTCAAGGTTTGTGATTCGACCATTGAAAGACGACATTTGACTAGAGAAGAGATGTTACGAGCCGTTGGCATGCTCCAAGCTGGGAGCTCACAACGGGAAGTATCCAGGGTTCTGGGAAGTACCCCAAGTGTCATAAACCGTTTATGGTGTCGTTTCAATGAAACAGGTGGCGTAAAAGAACGCCATACAGGTCGTTTTAGGATTACTACAGTCGCCCAAGACCAATTTTTGATTTTACAAGCCAGAAGAGATCGTACTACCACAGCATCTCAATCATCTGAAGAGCAATCACGAGTTCATAATGTACAAATTTCCGATCAAACTGTGAGAAATCGACTGCACGAAGATCAACTCCACTCCAGACGTCCTTCAAGAGTTCCACAACTGACCCATGGAAATCGCGCTGCTCGTTTAGCTTGGTGCCAAGAACACGTAAACTGGAATCAAGAGAGGTGGGCCACGGTTCTCTTCAGTGACGAATCTAGATTCAGTTATTATACCGATTTGGGAAGAATTCGAATATGGAGGAAACCTGGAAAGCAAGACCGTCTTCAGAATGCTCGAGAAGTCATTAGACAGGGAGGCGGATCAGTGATGTTTTTGGGAGGTGGAAGACCTGACCTCCTTTTCATACAGAACAACCTCACGGGAAATTCTTACGCAAATGAGATAGTTTTACCTGTAGTGGTACCGTATCTCCAAACAATGGGTCAAAATCTACTCTTCCAACAAGATAATGCCCCTCCTCATCGTGCAAGAGTTGTATAGAACGTTCTTGAAGAGAATAATATCGATCTCCCACCATGGTCATCCTGCTCCCCAGATCTGAATCCCATCGAGCGCATGTGTGGGACACTCTAAAAAGAAATTTCCTGCGCCAAAACGTCTTCCATCATGAACAGGAGCTTAGATTAGCAATTCAGGGGGCTTGGAATGACTTATACCAAAATGTAATAGACAATTTGATATTGAGCATGCCGCGACGATGCCAAAGTGTTATTAATAACAGAGGTGGACCTTCTGGGTACTGAAAAATATAAGTGCTTCCATATCGTTTCGAAAATATTAGTTCAGGATTTTTTTTTGTTTTTTACCAAATTTCGTCATTTTCAAATTTCAATTTTTGTTTATAATAGGTGCTTTGGAGAAGTCAAATATTATCTTGTTTTCTTGAGAATACATTATACACAATACATCCTAACAAAAACCGAAAGATTTCCATAAATTCGAATCATCAAATTCATATTTTAAGGATATTGGTAAGTGTTCCCTAGACTTTTTTGAGGTATTCATAAACTGGCAAAAGAATTTGTTCTTTTCTTTTGTTTTTGTTGTAGTAAATTTTCCTCATCTTATTAATTTTTGATCAGAATCATTAAAGGTCGCATGTGAAGTGACCAATACGATAACACCTTTGCGCCACGTATGTGTCATATCATTCTTATAGCTTCTTTCTCCGCATCTCAATCAGAGAAGAATTCAATTATTGTTTATATAGATAAAACGCACATTTCGTTATTGACTTCAAAATATTGTTCCGACCGCAAATATATGGTGAACGCTATTCCTGTTGATCTCCGCAGTTAGTTATAGAAATGTAGTATTTTTCATCGCAAATAGAATAGTGAAATATACAATATAGTGAACCCGCATTAGAATAGATTCGTATCAATCTAGTGGAAGGTTGAGAGAAAACTATAATCTCTCTTCGTTCGGTGAAGATACGACGCTCACAAATAATCAATACCACATTCTTCATTCTCCTTTCCTTCTGTGCCTTCCTCTTCACGAAGGATTGGTGCCACATAAATAGAGCTTGAGTGGAAGCCAAACAAGGATTGGTGGTAATTTATATTTTATTCTATCTCGATTTTCCATTAGACTTTAGAACGTACAGTCCAAAACTCTTTTAGATCCTCGAGATTCTCTCGGTCAAGCTTTCATTATTTTTAAGCCACCAAAGACTCCAACATCTTCTGTTGAAAAGTTCAATAGATTTTACACATAAATATTCAATAAAAATTTTATGCAATTAACACAAGAAATGAAACATTTCCACATCCCAATCAATTCATATTTAATTAGTTTGGATGTAGGTAACACGTTTTCCAACATCCTAGGAGACAATACCCTTCATTAGTCTCAGACATCTTAAACAAATCACACGTTAGTCCAGTTGTTCAAAATGATTTCATGTTTTTGTTCAAGTTGTGTCTACAACATAATTATCTCTAATTCAATAACAAATTTTATGAACAACCTCAGGATCTACCGAGTGGTTCTCTATTGAGTCAAGCAGGGAGAGAATCTGTTAGAGATCGTTTCCAAGGTCGGAGGGTTTTTGAACTGCCCACTTACTAATGGGGTGGACGACTCAGTTTTTTGAGTTCCATATCGCTATGCCGACAAGAATATCCCGCTTGGAACCCCTGCTATTCTTAATATGTATAAACCCGATCAAGAAATGCTTTAGGTTTTTGAGGTTTTTAATGTTCGCAGATGAAGTAAAAGTCTTCCTACGGATGAATTCTCAGACCGATCAAGGAATATTTCAGGTTTTCGAGGTTTTTAAAGTTCGTAGATGAACTAAAAGTCTTCCTACGTATAAATTCTCTGACCGATTATGAGAACCTTCAATCTGATCTGGATCGTTTTTTCTAGTTCTGTGAACAAAACGGTCAATTTCTGAATACAACTAGGTGCTTCTCTATTACGTTCACTCGAAAGAAATCAAATATAGAATTCACTTACTCCCTTGGTGGCGTTAATCTTCAACTCGTTGGGCGCGCAAAGGATTTGGGTATTTTTTTTGGATTCATCAAGAATGTAAGGATTCATAATGAGGAAAACTAAATACTTTACAAACGCGCAGACAGTTGTTGTTTTGTACTATGCATTTGTGTTTAGTAGGCTGAGTTTCGCTTGTGTGGTTTGGTACCCCCAGTATGGAATTTATAGGTCTCGAATTCAATCTATTCAAACTAAATTTCTTCACCAACTTTATTCTAGGTTTGATTTACAATAAATTCTTATTACGTAGACGTAAAATGAAAATGATAACCACAATTTTCATAGCGTACTTTATTAAAACGACAAAGTTACTTCTCCAACAAAATTTCCTCTCCAAACATCATAGGACAATTCACAGATTTTAATACTGACCTAGTTTCCATTTTACTAGGGATTAAACTGCTATATTCTGATGTATTGCGTAGAAATTTGTATTTCACTCGGGAAACTACGTAAACAAGGTACTTACAAAGGAATTAAGATGTACATCTTCGTTTAATCTTCTTCGTCGTGTTAAAAAGGCAGAGGGATTTGTGTATCACAGGATAATTTAACATTTAAAGTTTACGTTACAGCCGGTTTATTAAAATGGGATCTTTTATTCATGAAGAGTATACGTTGGAGCTCCACTATATAATAACCCAGAATTTATACGGAGCGAACAACACCAAATTAAAAAGTTTATGATGATGTTCCAGTTATAAAATGCGCAATATCCATTACTTGGATATTTGTTTATTTACACTTTAAGGTAATGAGGTATAACTGGGAAGTTTGTGCTGATTTGAAAGTTATTGCTTATATAGGATGAATCCGGTTGCTTGCAGTGCGATGGGGTGGACTGAGACCCGTAATTAAAAACTTCTGTAGATTCATATTGATGGCTCTACAGAGTACGCATAACCTAATTTATATGCAATCTGATTAAACAAAGATTTCCACTAAAATATATTAATAAATGCTCGACGCGTTTCTATACACAGTATCTTTGTCAAGAACGAATGAATACTACAAAATTATCTCAACAAACGTATACTTATATAGACTAAAGAGGCAATCCATTCAGAGTTATCTGTATTTGAACTAGTGTTTAGCAAACAAGTTCAATAAGGATGAGTTATTTATGTCTATCTGGTTATTAAGAATTTCTGGGAATACATAAATCTGTTAATCTCTAGTACTTGGTTGAGCTTCATACCTCTATTGTGGGCTTCCCCTTAAACTGCGTAAAAGTGAATTTGATACTTTAGACCTGAAAATCAGAGAAGAAGTCAATAAAATTATCCATAGTTAATATGACACTCAATTAATTAAACTTAATAACCTCATTAGAAATAAACCTAAAATCAAAGAAATCAGCACCAACTTTTCAAATCATCAATTTTTCAAAATATTCATGAATTTCACTGAAATAAATTTCACCATTGATGAGACTGCTTTATTGGAGAAAGGATTCAAACATAATATTCACCCTAAACATCATACATCAAACTTTGAATAACTAGCTATAGATACTGAAATTTGCCTCAGAACTAATGAAAACAATAGTTCCTTGAAACACCAAACTGCTGCTATTATGTAGAGTGCTGCAACAGATTTCTGTTTTTTTTTTAAAAACTAAAAATGCAGCAGATGCTGCTTTATAATCATTTCATGTATTCAGTGTTTGAAACCAGTTAGTTGGCACTTTGTTTCTGTTGTAAGTACAAATAGAAGATTCTAGGTTTGTGATTCAACCATGGAAAGATGACATTTGACTAGAGAAGAGATGTTACGAGCTGTTGGCATGCTCCAAGCTAGGAGCTCACAACGGGAAGTATCCAGGGTTCTGGAAAGTAGCCCAAGTGTCATAAACCGTTTATGGTCTCGTTTCAATGAAACAGGTACCGTAAAAGAACGCCATACAGGTCGTTTCAGGATTACTACAGTGACCCAAGAAAGATTTTTGGTTTTACAAGCCAGAAGAGATCGTACTACCACAGCATCTCAATTATCTCAAGAGCTATTACGAGTTCATAATGTACAAATTTCCGACCAAACTGTGAGAAATCGACTGCACGAAGATCAACTCCACTCCAGACGTCCTTTGAGAGTTCCACAACTGACCCATGGAAATCGCGCTGCTCGTTTAGCTTGGTGCCAAGAACACGTAAACTGGGATCAAGAGAGGTGGGCCACAGTTCTCCTCAGTGATGAATCTAGATTTAGTTATTATCCCGATCCGGGAAGAATTCGAATATGGAGGAAACCTGAAAAGCAAAACCTTCTCCAGCATGCTCGAGTAGTTAACCTCATTAGAAATGAACCTAAAATGAAAGAAATTAACACCAACTTTACAAATCATCGATTTTTCAAAATATTCATAAATTTAACTGAAACAAATTTTACCTTTGATGAGACGGCGTTATTGGAGAAAGGATTCAATCATAATATTCACGCTAAACATCATACATCAAACTTTGAACAACTAGCAATAGATACTGAAATTTGCCTCAGAACTATTGAAAACAATTTAGAAAAGCAGGAACCCACGAATTATATATGACATTATGGCTTTATTAGATGTTTGCATATCTCAAAATTATTTTTTATTTAACGATTCTTTCTATAAAAGTGATGAGGGACATATAATGGGAAACTCCTCAAGCCCTCTCTTGTCAGAAATCTTCATGGATAGTGTAGAAAAAACTATTCATAAAACCCGTTCAGTAAACATTTCCTATATCGGTATCGATATGTTGTGTGTTTCACTGGAACAAACAGACAGTTCACTGTATTTGAAAATTTCATCAACAACCTGCACCCAAATATAAAATTAATTTCTGAAATAAAACAGAACAATTCGATCAATTTCCTAGACCTAACAATAACAAGATCAAATAATAAATACCTGTTTTTAATTCATCATAAACCTTCTCATAAAGATATCACAATTCATTATACGTCGGCTCATCCTCACCAACACAAAGTTGCAGCATTTAATAGTTATATACATAGACTCTTAAGCACACTAATGTCTAGTGAAAATTATCTCAAAAATTGAATTTGATGAAACAGATCGCAATAAATAATGGTTATGATGCAAATTTAGTTAGCAACATATCATGTAAAAATTAGCTTTACAACATATTGATCCAATCGTTGAACATCAAGACAAGAAATTCAATAGTTTAACATATAAAGGCATAGCAACAATGTGAAATCCTTCTTAAAAATTCAAATTTAAATATAGCGTTCAAACATCAACAAAATTAGGTTCATTTATTAGAAATTAAAAGCCTCCAATTAATAAAGAAAATAAATCAGGTGTTTTTGCTTGGAATATACACATTGCAATTGTTTTTATATCGGTAGAACATGAAGAAATTTCAATGTTAGAATTTCAGAACATAAACGCAGTTTCATCAATGGAAAAACCGATTAGAATTATTCTATTCATCTTAGGAAAAAGTCATTGTTTCAATTCGAAATTTAAAATCCTACATTCGTTTTACATAGAGGTAAAAAACCTTCTGGAAGTACTTGAGATCAACAGATTTAGGTATTCCCCAGAAATTCTTAATGACCAGATAGACATAAATAACTCACCCTTATTGAACTTGTTTCCTTAACATTAGTTCAAATACAGATAACTCTGAATGGATTGCCTCTTTAGTCTATATAAGTATTCGTTTGTTAGGATAATTTTGTAGTATTCATTCGCTCTTGACAAAGATACTGTGTATCGAAACGCGTCGAGCATTCATTGATAGATTTTAGTGGAAATCTTTGTTTAATTATATTTCAAAATGGATTTTCATCATGTGAAAGCCTCGTCAATTGAATTATTGAAATTATTCCGAAGAAGAACATTCGGAAATTCCAGGATCGAACTCAAATATCCTTCTTCAGTGTTCAGGCAGAAATATAACTCTGTATATGAATATATGAATATATATGTATATGAAGTTGAATGATCACTAATGAAACTTCATGATACACCTAAATTTTTTTTTCGGTACTCGATTTTTTACAAACTCTTTCGAATTCACAACAACGGTTTTCATTGAATTCATGGTGCATAGTGTAGAAACTAATTGATCGGTCTTCGATTCTTCGAAGAAACCCTAACCTCGGAGATTTTTTTGAATTTCCTTCATCTACCTATGGTCAAGGAGAATATTGCGGATAGAGGAGTTCATCTTAAGCTGGATGATTCTACACCTCACTATAATTTACCAGTGAGAAATTTCCTGAAAGAAAGATTCCCGATTTATTGGATTGGTCGAGGAAAACCGATATCTTGGCCAGCCAGGTCTTCAGAACTGAAACACTTTGATTATTTTTTATTGGGATACCTAAGGGATTCGGTTTATATTTTGGACATTAATTCGCGTCAGCAATTGAAAGTCAGAATTCGCGAAAGCTTGCGATGAAGGCGAAATCAGCCTGACGTTGTCAGGAAATCTATTAACCACCAGTTGATTTGGATGAAAATGTGTTGATCCTGATGGATGAAATATTGAACATTTATTGTGAAATTTGAAAATTAGTGTCATTTTCTCTCTAGTTTGAATTTTCTACGTTGGTATGACTTAGTTTGGCGGGATTTATGTTATTTTTTCCTTCTATTCCTCTCGACCTTTTATTTTTCTGTAGAGCTGATGTTTTATTATTTCATAACGTTTCATAACTTTCAAAGTTCAACAAGAATTTCATTTATTTGGTGAATATAAATTGTTATACTCGATTTCCTCTTCGATGAATTTGCTGCCTAGCTCGCCATTTATTGGCTTGTTTTTGAATTTGAAATTGGAAAAAATGTAAATTTTAGTTGAAATGAACGTCAAAATATACATTTTTTTTGCGAAATCGTGAGATAGTCGCAAAAACCAGGAAGATAACGTTTCTTATGCTTCGATACCAGATTTTCAGAAAATCTGAGTCCGACCCTGCGTATTTTTAAACCAGATCTCTCTTTCTAGTCGAATCTGAGAGGAATTTCAAGATATCAGTCAGTACGGTGTTAAACTATGCTAATGGAAAAGGCGTTTTTACCTGATTCCTGATTATTCTCCCAATTTCCAGACGAAAAATTAAGAGTTTGTAAAAAATTATTTCCGATGAAAATGTCTAGGTGTGTCATGAGATTTGATTACTGATAGATCAATTTCTCAATATGGCTTTTCTAGAAAAAAAATTGTCAAAATTCAATACACAGACCCGAATATGAGCAGAACCTACCTTTTGGGACTTAGAGAGAGTCCTGCAACACTATTGCTGACGATTTCTGTTAAAGAATTCAGGAAACTCATATCTCAGTCTCGGATTCTGGAAAAGAAAAGTTGTGTGTTAGATGGATTAATCAATTTATAGCGAAATTATCTAGACAAATATTTTTCCTTCACATACAAAGAGATGTTTTCAAGAATGCCAATAGGAATGTAGTCTGGACTTATACCTCCTGTTTCTGGTAACTGAGAGAAGCAAACTAAATCCTCATACCGAACAGAGTACAATCAGCCTGTATCTTCGTCACTACAAACGATAGACTTCGAACATCATTTTGGAACTCAGGAAAGTGTTTCTAATGTTAAACTATCTCCATTTAGATGGACTCCACTTTATATTCAAGTGTCATAACTTTCTCCCAGTCGTATCGATGAAACATATATTAAAAACCAATTTATTTGCCCTGTATCACTACGGTTGGTTTATTTGAAATTTCCGTTCGAAATGCCCCAAGGAATTTCTTCAACTCGTTACAACGTTCGAACGATTCTCCATGTTCTCAATCTGTATAGTTCATATTTTAGCATATACATCTACTATATCCAAAAGATCACCGCTTTCCTTTGAAAAATTCGGTTGTAATATAGAAAATGGAACAGACTATTTGCATTAGGTTTAGCGATGAAGAGATTTTCAGTTCGTTGGATTTAATTCAAAACATACTTTCATGAACGAACTAACAGTTAGTTGATACAATTTGGCGAATGCGCCGGTGAAAATGACAAACTTCAGGAATGTATATAATTCAGGGATGAGATGAGCCACCTAATTTGTATTTGTACATTAGTTTCTCACCGTATTTGATCGACGGTATTGTTTCCCTTCTCGAATATGAGCACACAGTGTGCTAACTGATGGCAGCGGTCTTTGATATTAGATCCCTAATTATTCTGGACGTATAAGACCGAAGGCCTTATTGCTATTTCATATAACAAGGGAACACCCAAGGAACATTTGAACTGAATGTTTTCGAATAAATGCAGAGTGGAATTATATATTGTTGTAACAAACATAATACAGAAAACATCAGTAATTTGAAATAAATGTGGAAAGTTTTTGTAATAACTGTGTTCATGAAAATTATTCGTCCATAAAGGATTTAAATGGATTCCATCATTCCAGTGAGCTATTGATTCAATTACACATTGGACATTTCCGGAATCCAATATACTGGATATATTTCTTATGTCGTTAAACAGAAATATTGTTAGGTTGTGAAAATAGTGAGAGATTTCTGATTATTTTATGAGTGAGGCTGAACTGTATTACTAATATTTCTTGACTTCGAATCACTTCAAAATTTTTCGGATTAAGTTTACTTTGTGGAATTTATTCCTGAAAATATGGATCAGGCTTATTCGATAGATATATATTAAAAGTTTGTCACCCATTTTGCATCTTCCCAAATAACGAAAATATCAGTTATTCATGGACATCCGGTCGAGTAGGTATCAAGTGAGAAAAGAAAACATACTAAGAGATCTTTCAAACAAGTGAAAACCAACTCTGTGTGATATGATCACGCTATAAAGTGAATAATTATCCGTACCTTGAAGATACTACATTCAACAAAACAGTCGAGGGATTTTTCAGGTTGGGTTATATGAAATCCACGTCTTGACGTATAATATCACAATTTCAACATGAAAAAACACCAGCAGAATCTGAAATTGAGGTCACATCGGGTGGAATAATGAGACAATTTATCATATGTAAGAAACACTGCTGAAGTTAATTTAAGAGAGTTGAGTTAAAGTTTTGAGATGGTTTAAGTGATTATTCCGCATAGAAATCTGAACTTACAATTATTTATTGCTTGAAACTGTATGATAAATCGCAAGAAAATGGAGCGAATAAATTTCACGTTGTTTCTTCAACCATCTTACTTTTAATGTATCATGATACTACAAAGTATATAAGGAAATCACTAAACACATATGAACAATTCTTTTTCACATTTAAAGGTGTAACACGACGTGGAGGTAAATAAATATTAGATATAGATGGTGCGAAAATTAAACAGAGGCTAAATCTACCAAGATATTCATTCTTGATCAAAACGCAAAAACAGGTCAATTTTTGTTTCAAGGAGAAATTCTTTTGGGGTACAAAACCAGC
The DNA here is from genome assembly GCA_013387265.2 of Cryptolaemus montrouzieri. Classification (NCBI taxonomy): domain Eukaryota; kingdom Metazoa; phylum Arthropoda; class Insecta; order Coleoptera; family Coccinellidae; genus Cryptolaemus; species Cryptolaemus montrouzieri. The sequence goes on along the minus strand of JABFTP020000083.1, from coordinate 47,372,989 downwards.
CTGAAATATCAACCCCCAAAGCGGGGGTTGCAATTCTTGCATATTTTGAATAGAGAAGATATGTCGACTGATGACTCAAAAGAAAGGTGGTATCTTTGTCTACATCGCCTTGAACGAATTTCCATTTATAATTGAAAACTCTAAAAGATACAGGGTGAGCAACTGAAATATAGGAAAGACTATTTTCCTGAGACTATTCAAGTTTCAGTGAAGTAAAATGGAACAGATCCATGCTGATCAATGGCAGTCATCATCAAGTACCATCCTCATCTCGAATTTCAATCCCTAAAGCAGGGGTGACCACCCATGAAAATTTGAAAGAGGGTAGATGGGTCGAGTGATACCTCGAAAGAAAGTTATTATCTTTGTCTGAATCCCCGTGAACGAATTTTCATTTTTGATTGAAAACTGTAGAACATACAGAGTGAGCTACTGAAAAAAAGAGGAGACTATCTATCACCCTGAGCTATTCAAGTATTAGTGCAAAAAAATGGAACATTTGAAATTTGAGATGTGAATGGTGTTTCGGAAGATGACAGCCTTTGATCTGGAATGAATCTGTTCCATTTTTTTGCACTAACACTTGAATAGCTCAGGGCGATAGATAGTCTCCTCTATTTTTTTCAGTAGCTCACTCTGTATCTTCTACAGTTCAATCAAAAATGAAAATTCGTTCACGGGGATGCAGACAAAGATAATACCTTTCTTTCGAGGTATCACTCGACCCATCTACCGTCTTCCAAATTTTCAAGGGTGTTCACCCCTGCTCTAGGGGTTGAAGTTCGAGATGAGGATGGTACTTGATGATGATTGCCATTGATCAGCATGGATCTGTTCCATTTTACTTCACTGAAACTTGAATAGTCTCAGGGAAATAGTCTTCCCTATCTTTCAGTTGCTCACCCTGTATCTTTTACAGTTTTCAATTAAAAATAGAAATTCATTCAAGGCAATGTAGACAAAGATACTACCTTTCTTTTGAGTTATCACTCGACCCATCTTCCTTATTCAAAATGTTCAAGGATTGCAACCCCCGCTTAGGGGTTGATATTTCAGGCAAAATTTGTACCCCAAAAGATGTCCCCTTTAAAACAAAAATTGACCTGTTTTTGCGTTTCGATCAGAAATGAATATCTTGCTAGATATAGCGCCTGTTTAGTTTTCGTTGAAGCACCCTGTATGTTCTCCATTTTAAACTTTCTCCATTCGGGAGGTCATAACTTTCTCCCAGTCATATCGATGAAACATATATTAAAAACCAATTTATTTGCCCTGTATCACCACGTTCGGTTTATTTGAAATTTTGGTGAGTCTCGTACGGTGCGAAATGCCCCAAGGAATTCTTTCATCTTTCGTTCGAACGATTTTCCATGTTTTCAATCAGTAAAATTCATATTTTAGCATATATATCTACTATATTCAAAAGACCATCGCTTTTCTTTGAGAAATTCGGTTGTAATATAGAAAATGGAAGAGAGTTTTTTGCATAAGATTTTGGGAAAGAGTGAATTTCGGTTCAATAGATTAAATCTAACATATTCATAAACGAACTAGAAGTTAGTTGATACAATTTGGCGAATGCGCCAGTAAACATGACGAACTTCGGTAGTGTATGTAATTCAAGGATAAGATGAGCCACCTTACTTGTATTTGTCCATTAGTTTCTCACCGTATTTGATCGACGGTGTTGTTTCCCATCATGAAGATGAGTACACAGTGTGCTAACTGATGAAAGCGCCCTTATAAACAGTCTTCGCTATTAGAACCCTAATTATTTTGGACGTATAAGGCCAAAGGCCTTATTGCCATTTCATCTAACGAGGGACACCAAGGAACATTTGAACTGAACCTTCCTGCCTAACCGCAGAGTTGAATTAGGGCATGTTGCAACAAACATAATACACAAAATATCAGCAATCTGAAATATATGTAGAAACATTTTGCGTAAACTGTCTTCGTGAGAATTTATCGTCAATAAGAACAGTAGTGCAGACTTGATTCAATTGGATTCCATGACTCCAGTAAGTTCAACCACAAGTTGAACGTTTCAAGAATCGAATATACCGGATGTTATTTTTATAATGTAGGTCGTGAAATACAAAAAAAATTTTTGGTCACTCAACTTATTTTTCGAAAATTTCGAAAATTGTTTGAATCGGGAGCCAAACGAAGGCGATTTGAATTTTTTTGAGGATTTTCTCTTTTCAAAAAGTGTTTAACGTAGTCTAGAGTTTCAAGAAGTGAGCAAAGCGTTATCTCTCTATCCCTATTCTTTCATCCTATTACCACAATACTTACCACCTAGTTTTGTTTGAATAGATAATCGAATCCTTTCAATTCGACTTCGTTATAAGCAATTTAGACTATGAAAATGCTTCTTGAATTGAAAATTGCCGTTGAAACACATAATATTTCACTCTAGAAATTTTTCAGTCCACTAATGGATAAACAAAAAGGAAACCAAGTAATTAAAAAATCGAGAAGAATTTATTGATACGAGAAAATTCAAAACCAGGAATGAGTATTTAATTTTTGGATACAATTCTGGATAAGCTAATAACCACCCTCAGCAATTTCCTTCTGATAAAGAATGATGAATTAACAGCTCAATCATTGTCTAATTGGCGGTTTCATGCGGTCTTTGCTAATTGGATAATGGCTGTTTGACGTTTATAATACTGTTTAAGGGGAATAATGGGGAGAATTATTACAGTGGAACAGAGTGATTCATGTATTTGTCGTAAAATTTTAATCATTGATTTTGACAGTCCATTTGACGAGGCACGGGTAGATTTTCAATCCCTTTTCATCCCTTTTTTGTTTTCCGTTCCGTCGAAATGAATACATTAGTAAATCCACATTTTCCATCTACTGGATACTAACACAAGATAAAACTGAAATGTTCAAGGAGATATGAGCAGTACGCCATGTGAGGGTATTTGATATGTTAGGTAAAAATTAAACAAGAACTCATTTTTCCTCTACTAGGTGTCGTTCAATTTACAACCTAATCTATTATTATGGCTATACAATGGTTTAGGAAATGTAGAGGTTTTTCAACGCCCTTTTCATAGTAGTCTTTCCAAAGTCCTGAAATATATCTTTGCTTCAGAGATAACTTCTAAACTTGTTGTAAATCTCCGTCTTTTGAGTCATTATTTTATCATTGGAAACAATTAGAAATCACTAGGAGCTAGGTCTGGAGAATATGGTCGACACGGTGGCAATTCAATGAAGATAATGCTCTGCGCGTCTAAGAAGAAGGTGGCTGACCGATTGTGCCATCTAAGCTTTGTTGTGTGCAAGTATATGTATTCGTTAAAGTTTGTTTCAATTAGATGGAGATGTGTTTCGTCCATCATTATGAGCTTGTAGGCACAAGCCTGTGATCTAAATGAACCCCACCACACAAAGTTCACACAAAGATGTTATGTAAGCGTGAAGACTAAGGTTGGTCACAAGAGGAGGAGACTTTAGAGTGACGCCATTTTAGTGAAACCACTTATCGCAGCTACACAATGTCAATAATTTGATTAAAAACAAAGTGGAAAAGTTACACCAAAGTAATTTCACAAGCAATTCAGATGTCCCACAATTTAATTTATGAAGGAAAATACACTCCCCACAAAAATTGTCGCATCACCCTACTTTCACGACAATACTATATAAACTTTTAGGTTGGTCATTCAAGAGTCACTTGGTAGCTTTCAGAAGTGTAAAATAAGAAGAAATCATTCAAGAGATGGGTTTAGGATGGAAAATATCAACAATTTTCGAGTTAATGAAAAATAAAAAAGTTCTACCATCTTCAAACATTCACGAAGGGACCAATCAACTAGCATCGAATAGTGCTAGTGTTTCCTTCCCTAAAACTCTTGAGTCGCTGAGTTCCAAACTTCAGGAAGCAGATTTTCTAGTTGTTGGAGTGTTCTACAAGGCATCCTACGTTGCTGAATTTGCCACCCCATGTTGTCCCAAACATGTTCTATGGAATTCAAGTCGGGTATTCTGGCTGGCCATCTTAAAATATCAATTTTGGCATTTTGCAGAAATTCTGTAACTACTCTAGCTGCATAAGGCCGAGCATTATCATGCATATAAATGAAGTTTTCGCCAATCAATGGGCCAAAGGGTACAACATGAAGTTCAACGATATCTGCGATGTATCTGGCCCCTGTCAATTTTCCATTATTCACTAGGACTAACTCAGTTCGACCATCGAAAGAAATGCCTGCCCACACCATTACTGAGCCCCTCCGAAGTTTTCGGTTTGCAGGATATTGCATTGCTGTTACCGTTCCCCAGGTCGTCTGTATAAAGGCATGCGTCTATCATTTGATACTAGACAGAACCTGGACTCGTCGGAAAAGAGAACATTCGACCATTCTGGAATACCCCAAATTGCACGTTCCCTCGCAAACTGAAATCTTGCAACTAGATGCTTTCTGGTGAGACGCGGGCCGGTAGAAGCCACCTTTGGTCTGAAATCGTCTTCTCTGAGCCTGTTCCTACCAGTTTGCAATGAAATATGCACATTTCTGGAAGGTGCAAGTTCATTTTGTAGCATTCTAGCCGTACAGTGCCGAACTCTTAGTGCAGTTAAACGAAGCCAACGATCATCAACTGGTGTTGCAATCCGATTTCTTCCCTTTCCGGACCTTCTTCCATATTCCCCTGTTTCGTAGTACCGATTAATTGCTCTCGAAATGGTGCTTCGGTTGACATTCAACAAGTTAGCCACGTAACGTTGGCTTCGCGTCTTCTCTAGAAGTGTTACAATTCTCACCACTTCATGATCACTCAAATAGCGTCCAGGACGCAGCTTCTTCAGACGAATTCGTCTGAAGAAGCTGCGGTGTAGTGAAACGCGTTACGAATCGCAATTATTAAGTAAAATTCCTTAAAACACAGTACTTGTTTTTTATTATTGATAATGGAATTTTACCAAGTGAAAGTCTCCCAAATTCAAATGGAATGGTTGGAATAGTTGTGGAGTGATTTGTTTGCTCGTCTCTTTTGAATAAGGAACGAAAACTAGAGTTATTTCAGTCCTCTTCTCATCCTTGAAGAAAAACTGGCCAATGATTTTTTCTGACGACAATGCACACGAAACACTTTATGTATACATTGATTTCTTGTGAAGCGTTTGAGGGTTTTTTTAGACCCAGAAGCAGCAGTTTTATCTACTGAGGAAGCCATCAAGGTGAAAATGAAACTCATCGCTAAACACGATCGTCTATAGGTGTATTTTTCTCAGTGTTAGAGGCAAAGTAATTGGTGAACTCTTTTTTCTCTCTATTGATTGATGTAGACCTTGTAAATCATCAAATTCAACTGATCATCAAATTGAAGAATATTATTCAACCTTACGTAGAATGTTAAATATCCTTGCTTGAAGGAGCTGGTACAGCTCGGTGGGATGTCATGAATAGGAGCGAAAGACTGCAGTTTCGGTCTCATTTGAACTGAATTTGAGCGTTAGTCTTTCGACAGACAGCTTCCTAGCTGACACGGTGTGCAGCGTTGTGGTGAATAGTCGAACTAATGTTACTGCTTGAAGTTTTCTTTTCATCTACCTTCTGTTATCATCATTTTCTCGACGACCATGGTAAAGTGACCTCTGTCTCTGTTCGTTAGAAGGTGCAATAATATTTGTATATTTGCTCACGTTCCATCGAATTGAGAAGAGTAGGAGGCAGTGTAGTCTGATGTTGTATGCAATACTAACGATTTCAAATGAGACCAAAACTGCAGTATATTATTTCTATGGAAGATTGAATACTGTTCCTTGAATAAAATTCTTCAATGGGTCTACACATTGCGATAATCTTGCAAATAGTAATTTTTAGAGATTTTGATCATCAAATCGTTAGCTAGATCGATAAAGAGAATGAGTATGGCGGTCTTTATCTTTCAAAGTAAAAAATATGTAGGGGCACCTTCTTATTATGTTCTTCGTGCTTTGATATGAATACTGAATTTTCATTTGATTTTGTTGATGACGTTAAGTGGTCGTAACCGACTTTTGAAAATCGAAGAAGAGCTGTAAATAAAATAAACGATAGAGAAAAAATGTCATGAAGGAATTTCTTCACAATAAGTGATTTGCAGACGTTGCATGCCAATGCCTTCATCGCAACTTGGCTATCGGTAATGATTCTGATTGACCTAGTCCTTTCAATCCACAAACTTGTTTAAACATTTAGTTTCGATAATCTAAAGGAATCTTCAACGATTTAGAAATGTTTCGCAGAAGGCATTGTTGATTTCGGATCCCTTTCCGACGACTAGTAATGTCCTTTTCTACGCCATTAGTTCCCTTAATAGAATTGGGAAAGGGACGAGATGAAGATGAATGAACCGAAAATCCTCAAATACTATTAGATACCAAACTGAATCCCTTTCGTCCAAAGAATAGTTGAAAAGACCAATGATATACAAACGATATTTTATAATATTCAGACATATTCAAAAGAACTGTGGATATGGTCGTATATGAACGAATATTTTAGTATTGAAAATCGTTCAGAAAATGTTTATGAAGTTTTTATTTGGTTATAGATTGGGAATATTATCTGAATATTTAATAGACATAGTCTGAGAATTGTTGAAATTGTGTTTGTATACAGGGTACGTAATAAAAATGATGTTGTTTTGAAGAACTTTCGAGAAATTGGATTAACTGACGTAAAAGTCGTTTATTTTGCTATCGCATTCCATTTTTCACTTTAGTATCAAAGAATATATCAGCAAAACCCGTTCCTCAGAAGCGATGCACTGATGTAGAAGAATGATGTTTTGTAGAGTATACTGGGTGATTCACCAGTGGCACAGTGCTCTTTATCTCGTACACTCTAGAAGATATCATTTTTGTTCGAACGGTATTGTATTAAGAAAGTAAAAATCTGCTTCAGCAATTTATTTTGATGTAATAAAGGTGTCCCAATTTTCTATGAACAAATCTTGGGAGGTTTTTCAGATTGGACGACCACTTTTTTGTTGAAGATTCAAGAGCGTCCTAAAATCTGCTATAATGTCTTTAAGTAATAAGTTTTTTTGGTGAGTAGTTTCGTCACAATATTTTTTATCCGTAAAAATTCATGAAAATAGGCTCTCACATAATCGCATGCTCCTTCAGCCAGAGATGATGAATACTTTTTTCCTTTCGTTTTCTTATTGCCCAAGGATAGCTTTATTGATGAATTGAAATAGATTATCCTCATTTCATACAGGAGTGAATATTGTAATTTCAAAATATCATATTTTGATTTTTCAAATAGAACATCCTGTATTTTATTATTCATGTGAACGCATAAAATATTGTGCCATATTTTTGCAGAAGTAACCTTATCTTTATCTTCGATCATTTTCGAAATATTCGATTATTTGTAAAAATTTCAGATGAAAATTCTACAAACCGTATTAAACTCATCAACATTATTTTGAAAATGATCGAAGATAAAGATAAGGTTATTTCTGTCAAACATAGCACAATATTTTAAGTGTTGACATGAATAATGAAATACAGGGTGTTACTCTTGAAAAAATCAAGATACGATATTTTAAAATCATAATATTCAATAATTTTTAAGTTGAAATGGGAATAATTTCAATTCATCAAAAAGCTATCCTTGGGCAATAAGAAAACGAAAGAAAATGAAAATCCTGTTCATCATTCATCAGCATGCGATGATGTGAGAGCCTATTTTCATGAATTTGAACTGAAAAAATATTGTAACGAAACTACTCACCAAAATAAATCATTTCTCGAAGACATTTTAGCAGAGTTCAGGACGCTCCTGAATCTTAAACAAAAAAGTGGTCTTCAAAAAAACCCCAAGGTTTTGTTATAGAAAATTGGGACACCCTGTTTACTGCAAAATAAATTGTTGGACTAAATTATTACTTTCTAAATACCAAATCGTTCGAACAAAAATGAAATCTTCAAGAGTGTACGAGCTACAGAGCACCGCGCTTTGGTGAATAACCCAGTATAAGGAAGAATATTAGCGATGTCCACTTCAATCTTCTTGTGAAGGGGAAGATTTTCTTCAAGGTGGTGGGAATTGAAGAACGTTGATCTTGATAGCATATGGTCTAACATTGCGTTGGCTCTTTTGACTAGTTTCGAAGTTTGAAGGCATCAACTCTTGAATCTCCCAGATCTTACAGGATGAAACAATAAATCTTTATTCCAAATCCTCCTCAAAAAGCATTTGGATGCAGCTGTATGTTTATTGAGTGTGTTTGTGATTGTACGACTGCAGCGATATTTTCTGGTGGTCTCACGATGCTTTCCTGTCCAAACCATTACTAATACTGAAAACGCGGTGAGTGATTGGACAGGCTAAGTCTCTTTCTTCTGTTTCATTCTTAAAATGAACCTTAATTTATTTCTTTTTTCAATTGAAACACCAGAAAAAGGATCAATTTAAACAATCCTTCGAAATTTCCAAAATCCTTGAGGTAATATTCGAAATATCGGGTGAGATTCAATATGAACTTGGTTGTGTAGTTAGTTGATACGATTTGGCGAATGCGCCAGCGTCAAAGTGACGAGATGATACATACATGTCGTTCAATGTTTCTTGAAGAGTATGTTTGTGAGTGTTCGACAGCATCTGTAATTGCAGCTGTAATATCAGATGTTCATATTGTTTTGATTCCTGTCCCATTCATTTGTATTAAATGGTGCTCTTTTTATGTAATTTCAAAGGACTTGATTTGAATTTTCGTCCAATGTAAAGTCAGATGTACGGAAATTCTGAAAAACCTGACATACTTTTCAATAATAGATCCAATACTTAAGAACCGTACTGTCCAAAGAATTACAGTGATTTCTGATGCTTGATAAAATAACGCCAGCTATTATTGATGATGCTATTCAACTCATTCTGAGATAGAGTGACCTTCGAACTCTTTTCTAGCTCAAGATTATATCACCACGTTGAATTGGTTTGAACCGGGGAGGTTTACATACATTTCCTTAAGACATAAGATCGGCGTGTCCGAGTCGATTTTTATTTATTCATCTACAGCACGATTAACCTAAATGCAATTCTAAAATGCGTCACTCTGTATAATTTAGCTATTATCGAATGTGATATTTCAGTCACACAAATACGGTTGATTCTGTCGAACACATCAAACGCTCCGCTTGAAAATATGTTTACCATTTTTGTCATTAAATAAAGTATATTCGAATACCCAAAAGACTATCTTGAAAATCGATTCAGCGAGAAAATGGAAAATGTTATTTTCCAAACAAATAAAAATAATGATGTACGCGTTACTGAGAAAAAAAGGATGTTCTTTCGACTTTATGAAGCATATTATGATTGAAGACGTCGTTTATGCAAAACGACGTTGTAGCTGGATAGATAGAAAGGCGGCACTTTGGATATTCATACCGGGCAATTAGTGAACTGGAGAAACTCGAGGCAAATGAACCATTTATCAGAGCCGGATTCGGGGTACTTTGTAAGGTATTATGGAGAGAATTTGCTTTGCTTTGCCGTAACTTCTACTCTTGCTTTATAACGATGCCAGATTATTCACAGAGAATTGTTAGCTATTTTTAATGGTACAGCTTATATCTCAGAGGAATAGCAGAAGAGCATTTCAATGAATTGAAGAGTATTTATGATTATCAGTACAGTTAAATTCTGTGCGGAATGTGGAGGCTTTCACTTGCGAACGACAAAACCGCTCCTAACCATTGCTACGACAGTTGAACACAATTTGGCGAATGCGCCGGTGTAAAAGTGAAAAACATGCCGTTTCATGTTTCTGGAAAGAGTATGTTCGTAAATATTGCAGCAACTGTGACTTCAGCGACATTTGCGGGCGTTATCATCGTTTTGGGTCTTTCGATGCGGTGGTACACAGGATCCCGATGCTATGTGATTATGAAAGATCATGCAAACGGTGAAAACGCGATGATCTCCAGTTCAAACCATTGCTACGACTGATAATGGCATGAGTGAGTGTAGAGATTGAGTCTCTTCTCAGATTCCCATTCCCACCACAGTGTATGCACTGACTCATGATAACTGCAGTAATTTAATTCCGAACTTTTGGAGGGCTTAGGAATTTCTAGCTTATTCATGGTTATTCGTATATAGTTCAAAAGTACAACAATCAGAACTTCTTCACTGACTTTGAATGATGACAAAACGTTAAAAGAATTGTCAATAACTTTTGGCTAATATACTGTTAGATATAAGGAAATTATAAAGAAACTAACATGACTTTAGATAATGAAATATCTCTTCATAATGGTATACCGCATGGATCAGTTCTCACATCACCGTTGTATTGTTAATCCCTCGACTCAAATCAGTTATTATTTTCTGTTTTTTTCCCAGAGAGTGATCTTTCTTACCATTTCATTTTCTTGTATTTATTGGAGTTTTTCATTTATTAAAACCTATAAAAATCTTTGCGTTACCCCACAGGGGTGCAGCAAAAATTATGTTTCTCGTTGTTTGAAGTATCATTCATTCTCTGAATTTTTGGTGTTGGATATTGGGACAACGTTATTGAATTATTTTATTGCCACAACGTCCTAATGAGTATGCCAAAATTCAATTAATTCTGATATTTAAAAGTAGGCTAAGACAACGTTTGAAAATTCCGTTACATAGGTACATGGTAATAAAAAAAGTCTTTCAGTTTCTTCCTTTTGAAGTTGAATGTCAAATTACGTGAATTTCTGATTCTCCACAAATGTGATTGTTCAAGAAAAATACATAAATATTATGAAAGTTGGAACACTCAGACGTCTATAAATAGAAAAATAACGATTGCAATCATTCGAGAAGGTCGATGAATATTCAATTATGAATAAATGTAACTATTAACTGGAAACCTACTTTTCACATAACATAAGCAATAAATAACAAAAAATGTTTCTTTGTATATGTTCACAAAGAAATTCAATCAATTAACAAACTTGACGTTCGTTTTTCTGGAGACAACTTCGAATTTCTCAGAATAGGGATCAATATTTGTAACTGGCAATAAAGAAAGTAGAGATTTGCGTATACGCATATCTAACCAAAATAGGACGAACCTACGAATTAAATATGACATTATGGCTTTATTAGATGGTTGCATATCTCAAAATTATTTTTTATTTAACGACTCTTTTTATAAAAGTGATCAGGGACTTATAATGGGAAACCCCTCAAGCCCTCTTTTGGCAGAAATCTTCATGGATAACAAAGAAAAAACTATTCATAAACACCCATTCATGAACACATTTCCTATATTGGTATCGATATGTTGATGATGTTATTGTGTGTTTCACAGGAACAAACAGACAGTTCACTGTATTCGAAAATTTCATCAACAACCTGCGCCCAAATATAAACTTCACTTCTGGAATAGAACAGAACAACTCGATCAATTTCCTAGACTTAACAATAATTCAAATAATAAACATCATTATACATCGCCACATCCTTACCAACACAAAGTTGCAGCATTTAATAGTTATATACATAGACTCTTAAGTACATCGATGTCCAGTGAAAATTATCTCAAAGAATTGAATTTGATAAAACAGATCGCAATAAATAATGGTTATGATGCAAATTTAGTTAGCAACATATCATAAAAAAATTAGCTTTACAACATATTGATCCAATCGTTGAACATCAAGACAAGAAATTCAATGATTTAACATATAAAGGCAATATTATCAATAATGTGAAATCCTTCTTGAAAATTCAAATTTGAATATCTCGTTCAAAACATCAACAAATTTAGGTTCATTTATCAGAAATTATGTCTCCAATTAATAAAGAAAATAAATCAGGTGTTTATAGATTGGAATGTACAGATTGCAATTGTTTTTATATAGGTAGAATTGGAAGAAATTTCAATGTTAGAATCTCAGAACATAAACGCAGTTTCATCAATGGAAAAACAGATTTGAATTATTCTAATTATCATAAATAGTCATTCTTTCAATTCGGAATTTGAAATCCTACATTCTGAGAATAGAGGTATAAAACTCAACCTTCTGGAATTACCTTGAGATTAACAGATTTAGGTATTCCCCAGAAATTCCTAATGACCAGATAGACATAAATAATTCATCCTTATTGTGCTTGTTTCCTAAATATTAGTTCAAATACAGATAACTCTGAATGGATTGCCTCTTTAGTCTATATAAGTATACGTTTGTTAAGATAATTTTGTAGTATTCATTCGCTCTTGACAAAGTTACTGTGTATCGAAACGCGTCGAGCATTTATTATTATATTTTAGTGGAAATCTTTGTTTAAATATATTTGAAAATAGATTTATATCATGTGAAAGCCTCATCAATTGAATGTTAATTTAACCTGAAATCGCGACTCTTTGAACGTTTGTAGACTCAAAAATTGATCTAAGCAATTTAAATTTTGTTTTAAACCCCCTTGAGAAAGAGACAAAGCATCGTCAATAATCGAATCTCATTCTTAATGCAGACGTGTCCCCAGATTTTTTTATTGATTACTTTTTCATTCAGTTCATTATGATAATAGAAAAGAATTACCTACTAACTTAGGTAAAATGATGATAACAAAATATATTGATATAAAGAGTAGTATAATGCGGGGTTTTCCTGAGTATATTAATTTAAAAACTTTGCAACAGATCCATTTTATTTCGTTATTTGCATTTATTGAGGACTTTGAGATTATCTAAAACTATTTGTGTGTGGTTTGCTGATTGGATGTGCTCAACTATTGGGAATTTCTTGTCTGATGAAATAGGTTCTCTGAATCTGCATTCAAATTCTCTACCTGTTTGATCCACATAAGCTGAAGGTTATTCATTATATTCGATTCTGTAGAAACCCGATTGATCAAGTTTATCTGTTTTCTGTTTTGCATTGAAGGATTCTTGTTAAGATTAGGACCGTTTGGAATTGAGTTTTGAAAAAATGTGTTTTATTTTATGAGATGGTGGGTCGACATATCTCTTTTAGGATTTTTCTTGAATGCAATATAATAATTTTGATGTCTGATTTCTTTCTTTGCGTATAATGATTTTATTTATGAAAGATGTTGTTATATTGTTGTTGAAAGTTCTTTTTTTTTGGAATCTTGAATCGAGAGGTTAAAATTACTGCTGATGGAAACACAGCAATTTGTTTACAGCAAGTCGTTAGTGAGTTAAATTGAGACAAATTATTGAAAAATTCATAGATCAATCAATAATTCTAGTTCTCAAATCTGCCTTCCACGCACGCAGCCATCAAGAGCCATAATAATGTGACTGAGCAGGAATCCGAATAGAAGCTCATTAGTGTCTCTACTCTTGAGCAACCTCACCAAACACATCGGTATACCCTGATTCCGAAAAAACGCATCTCATACACGCACATAATCAAATTTACATGGAATCACTCGGTATTTCACATTATTGATTGTTTCTAACCATAGATCTTCGACTACTTGTGAAGAAAACTGGATAGTATGTTAAGAAATGTTGAATTATTACCACATGTACTGTGATTTTCAAAATTCAAAAAAGCCTATAATCATAATTTAAAATGCCTTACGTTGGTTTGTCCGATGTGCAGAGGGGTCAAATAATTGCTTTCGCTGAAGAAGGGGTGACACAGAGGGATATAGCGGCCACAATGGGTATATCGTAGGGGGTGATTTCAAAAACCTACGCCCGATACGTGGAGCTACAATCCCTGCAAAATAGGCCTAGAAGAAGTCGTAGGAAGATCACTTCTGAAGAACAGGACTGCTTTTTGTGATTAATTGCAAGAAGAGACCCTAGTGCGTCGCAACCATACTCTGCTAACCAAAATTGGAATATTGAGAATTGACGAAATACTTTTCTTTCGGATGAGACTTGAATTGGTGTTCGATCAGACGACCGCCGGATTCGGGTTTTAACGAGCAAGACAAATTCCGAAATACCAAGGGGAAAGTGAGATGTTTCTGGGTGACATTATGCTAGGAGGCAAAACAGATTTGATTTTGTTTCCTGCGAGTGTAACGTCTAGAAATTACGGGAACTTAGTGAGACTCTGACGAGGTTCTCATGGTGAGAATTCCACGTTTATGCAAGATAATGCTCCTCCACACACGCGACATTATCTGGAAATAGAGGAAATCGATATTTGGACTGGCCAGCTTGCTCTCCAGACCTAAATCCTATTGAATATTTATGGAATAATCTCAGAAGGAAAATTAGATCGCCCTAGGATAATCCAAGAACCCCACAACAGTTCATCCAATCTGCCACAGAAGAGTGGAAGAATATCAACCCTGAGGAGGTCGAAAATCTAATCCAAAGCATGCCTAGACAGATCCAGGCTTGTATCAGGACAGAAAGAGTCTCTTATTTTCTTCATTTGTTTCTTTCTTAAAATAAACATTAATTTATTTCTTCTTTCACTTTGAATGTCTCAGAACAATCCTTCGAAATTTCCAAAATCCCTGAGGTAATATTCAAAACGAAGGGTGATTCCCTATGAATTTGGCTGTGTGTACATATGAGAGTCGCCCTCTATGGACCGCGAGGGTGAACCCGCTACCGGACTGTGATGTGAATCACATCACGATTCAAACGACGGAAATAATCCCGTTGGCTTTGGTGCTCGAAACCACGACGGATATCGCGAAAGATATCTGTTTCATGAAGTCGTTAGTAAACTTTGAGAAACCAAACCAGAACGTCGAATCATCCGTCACCGAGACAATGAAAGTTATCAACCTACGTACAGTATCATCGATTCTTTCACCTTTCTCTAAATAAATAACTGACTGCATGGTCGAAGGTTTCAGTCTTCCGAAAAAGTAGTTGAAACCTTCCGAAATGCCATTCTGAATGTACCAGCAACGATTGGAATAACTGCTTCCTGAAGTGGTTAGAACGAATGTATATGCATAAATAGTCGCAGAGAATACTACGGAAAACAAGAAAGTTTATTCAAGCTCTATATACAAAACTTAAAAGATTTCACTTGTATGAAGATCCTAGCTTTTTCAGTTGGTTCTAATGAATACAGTGAACTATCTCGACGACCATATTAACAATAAAAACGAGCTTAATATAGCACCCTATATTACTACACTTCAATATTTTGAATAAAAGTTATTATACGCTGTAACGACCAGAAATTATTTCCATTTGAAATGCCAAGTTTATACGTGTACAAGGCAACAAATAAAACCTTTTTTATTATAGAGTTCCCCAGGGAGGCTCGTTCTTTCCTCGAAATTGTATTATGTCAAGGCTATCTGAGTTTAGTATTGTGCATTTTCAGCAATTTAAGGTCCCGAGACGCCACCAAATACATGTTTAGTTTGGGACAATTCTATTTTATTGAGGGTACACCAAATTTGCCACATAAAACAGTCGCAATAAGCGTGAAGTTATTATCTCATAATGAAAATAAATCACATTTTTCGAAGTTATATATTGTAGTAGTTTTCTGACATTAATTGTGAAATTATGGTCGATTTTATCTGTGTGTTTCTAAACTTTGCTTAGATTATCAAAATGATTCTTGAAATTAATTTTCTATAAAAAAAGTCCTGGGAATTGATCAGTAAAACTCAAAATATTCATTTTTCATCCGAATTTATTATATCGCCTTCAAATTCCTTTCTAACATGATTCATTTAATACAACAAATAATTCACTAATGAAAACATTTTTCGAACGCTTTTTCCGAAATCGACTTCAGTTATCTATTATGTCTTCTATCGATTCAAAACGGATACTTCGAAGGTGAATACGGTGGTTCTTCGATGTTTTTTTTCTGTATTTTCCGTATGGAATGGCTTTCTAGCAGAGGTCATCGGTTCGGTTTAGGTCAATGCGTTCAAGACGCAAAATTTCTGATTTGATAAGTGCAGTGTGCGGAGGGAGTGAATCGGGTTTTAAACCTTTTTTTTGTATCCATTTCCTTTTCTATTCGATTGTATTTTCCTTTCGCAGATTTTTTATTTTTCTTTATCTCCATAAAAATTCAATTATTTCTATTGTATCGATTTTGTGGTCTTATCATTGGTATTTGATAAAGGGGCTATGTGATAACCCCAGCTCTTGTTTGAGCCTCAGGGGCTCAGAAACATTGTTTCTGAGTACGGGCTTAGCGAACCCGAGGTACCCAAGCTGAACCTGGTTGTAGGTATAAAACGCAACTTATCCAATGATGTACAATCTAAGGAACCAACGGGTGAATCAACATTGTACCACCATAACCTCTTGTCGCGTTCAAAATTTAGGAAGAGGGTCTTGTTCGGAAAGTGAGTCACAGTCTCCCTCGATTAGCGACGTAAGCAGCGTAATATCGAGTAGAGATACTGCAACACAAAACCAAGTGGGAAACAACATCAATATCTTTCAACTGACTCTTGATGTTTCAACGGTGGCGCAAGCCATTATGCCTACGACCACGTAAGTCGGACTCCCTAGGAAAAGCATAAAGTGGACCCCAGAAATGAATTCCTTCATTACGCGTTCCTATTACAAGATTACAAGATTACAAACAACGAAGAACAATCGTGAAAAACAAGCAACTTTCTTCAGAAACGCTGCAAATCATATGAGAAGAGGTCATAATGAAACTCAGAACTGAAGATAATACCCATAACGGTATACCTACCGTCAATGAAAGTGTTACAGATAACATCGAAGCCATGGAAACGAATATCAACATAGTGGGTCCCCCTGAGACGAACCAGCAGAACGAATTTATGTATTTAGCACGATCAGAACTCAACAGAGCAATAACAGAACTCAGTGGTAGTAACCTAACTAAACGACCTAAACTGCCCAAACTCAAGACGAACAAGAACACCAATATTATCCTAGCAAGCGTAAACTCAGTGTTTGAAGAATACACTGACCAGAACTCCTTGGAGAAAATTCACACAGTCTCCACAACTCTGATTCGATCTAAGCCAAAAAGCGTCAGAAAGCCACCATATCAAAAAGGACTGGAGAAGGATATTGACAATATTAGAGCTGAGATCGGTCGCCTCACAGAATTCCTGAATAACAAAAAGCCCTCAAGACGCTTGAAATCCCATATACGCAAACAACATATCGACGTGTATATGGACACTTTGAAGCAGAAACTCCAAGCAAAAGCAAAAAGGCTCTCAAGATGCATCAAGTGAACTGAAAGGAAACATCAAAACCAAAGGTTCCTCTAAAGCGCGGCCAATTTTCCTAAGGGAAATAACAAAACTGCGACCAACAATAACAGAGAAGTACCTGACGCACAGTGCTCGACCAATTATTGGTCATCGCTATAGTCGAACCCTAATGAACATAATAAAGATGCTGAATGGATCACGCAAGAAAAACATCGCTTCGATATCAAACATATGGACTTCGAAGAAATAACGGAGGAAGAAATCACAACAGTAGTTCGAGCGACCAACAATTGGAAGGCCACAGGTATAGATAATATCCACAACTTCTGGTCGAGAAGTTTGATAAGCTCCATGGAGCCCTAGCGAAACAGCTCACGTATGTTCTTCAACATCCCAGAAAAACACCCACTTTCCTAGCACAAGGCTTAACATATATGCTACCTAAGAGCGATAAAACACAAGACCCGTCCCAGTATAGGCCAATCACTTGTCTGTAAAGCTCTACAAAATACTCACCTCATGCATATCCAATAGAATATACCAACACCTTGATGACAATAATATATTAGCTGAGAAGCAGAAGGGTACAGAAAGAAACACCACGGGTGCAAGAAACAATTCATCATCGATGCTGTGATAATGAAGCAGGCACAAGGAAGGCATCGGAATGTTCATTCAGCTTTCCTCGATTATCTGAAGGCATTCGATAGTACCGCCCATTCTTGGCTTATTGAAGTATTACAGATATACAAAATTCATCCAGCCCTGGTAGAATTCTTGAAGACAACAATGACACACTGGCGCACGTCTCTGCAGGTCAACATGAACAATTAGTCAATTAAAACCCATACGCCGTGGAATTTCTCAAGGGGACTTTTTGAGTCCACTATCGTTTTGTTTAGCTATGAACCCATTGTCTTCAATGCTCAATAGAACAGTATACGGATTTAGGATATAAACAGATAGAAACTATCATACAATGTCCCATATGCTGTATATGGATGACATCAAATTATATGCTTCGAACAAGAAGCAATTGGATGATCTGCTGAAAACTGTCAGTATATTCTCGGCAGAAGTTCGTATGAAATTCGGAATTGAAAAATGTATGACCCTGAACATTCAAAGAGGGAAAGTCATAGATGGTGAAACACAACTTCCAAACGGTGATATTATACAGTGTATGAGGGATGGCGAAACGTACAAATATCTGGGATACCAACAAGCCAGATTGCTAGACCAAAGACTTTCTTTGGCGCCTCGTAACTAGTCGTACAATATTGTAACAAAAATGTATCTCTGAGATTCACAAAAAGGAAACTACAACACATCAAAATCTCAGCTATTTTATCCACTAATTGTGAGGTGTCTTCTTCTAAATTTCATATTTCTTGGTTAACAGTAAGTATCCTGCAGGTTTCCATTCTCTAGCGAGTGTAAAAATATGTTGTTCGTCCGCCTCCGTGGCACAGTGAGGAGAGGTCCCCGCTTTGACACGACAGGTCGCTGGTTCGATTCCGTCAAAAGGCCTGGGTGTTGTGTTTACCCCTTGAATGTTACACTCATTTTCATTCGCTAATGTAGAAGTAATATTTTGGGCTTTACTAATTTGCTGACCAAACAATAAAAATTCTTACCGATATTTACCCAAAAGGTGATACCTCCTTTACAAAATTCAATAGGAGCTCTTGTCGTATCGCGTACTGTGATGGACCCACAATAACACTTACAATATCAACTGTTGAACGAGTGCTTTGGTTTTGTAATACGCACTAATTCGTGGATTTTTCATTCAACTTATTTATTCAAAACACAGTTTTGTGTATCGCTATTGTGCGGATTCGTGAATTCTTCAATTGAGCAGAAGAGAATCTTGAAACATGTAAATTCATATTTTTTTCTAAAGAAAATGCTCTCAAATTTCCGTGAATACACTTCGGTTTTGTATTTTCTTCAGCTTCCTTCCTTCGGGCATTAGTCTGCGTTAAAAAAATCACAAGAGGGAGACTAGATGCTATAGATCTTATAGTGGATCGAAGCCATCTTGTTCGGAATCGGATGAGTCAACTGCTGCCTTTGGTACCTAAATCAATCATCCGTTGGAGAAAGGTCGTACTCATTATTTTTACTATTTTAATTTCCTCTTTGAAACCACGGAATATATTGTGTTTCCAATTTTGTATTCGGAACAGATACTCGATTTGTGGAACTTTGAAACCATCACAATTTTCCCACCGGTAGGGATATATAGGGTGTTCTGTGTTTCGATAATTGTATAGAATTGGACTGATTGATTTGTACTTCTTTCATAATGAATGCAGGCTGTTCATTTATTGTTTTCTTTGGTGTTGTATGCAATTTAGTGTATACAGGGTATCTCAAGTTGATGAGTTTATGGAGAACTAATAATACTATCGTTCTGAAATTTTGGTGGTTGATTCAGCTGGTTCGAAACTCTATTTATAAAATATTTTCACCTCGATGCCACTTCCGGTCACACCCTGGGGTATGGAGCTCCATAAATAATTTCAGTTTCTTTTCGGAATGAAAATTATGTCATATTTTCTTTCAATAATACTTCCTACAATAATAATATCTTCCACTGAAAACCCATTATGGGTAATAATACCCACTTCCCTGGTGTAATAAAATTTATAGCTGATACATAAGATTGCGTGTAAGGAGGTGGCTCTACAATGTTGAAAGAACCGGAATTCAAATCGAATTAAGTTATTACTTAGTCACACGAAAACTCGAACGAAATATCCCGTTATTTTAGTCGCTTCGGAACAATTCAAAGCAATAATACTTTGGTTGGAGATTAGGGATATTTCGTGTACGAGAAAAAGATGTATTCTGACTGTAGTAAAATTGAACGTTTGAAAGTTTACTCCACACTGTGCACAAAAAGACGAGGCACTAGGCTGGCTAACATCACTGAAACTACATCCTCTTCGTTTGGGTCGCGCAACATTCGAAGAATTGGACTTCTGATAGTAGTATTGACTCCTCGAGAGCTTATACACATTTCAGTCATCAACCTTGTTGTCAAATTGTTTGTTTCCACAGATGGTCAACATTCCCAGCAACCTTGTAGCCAACTTCATTTGTCAGTCAGCTTGATTGGGCGATAAGGTATTACTAATGCGATGGAAAATGAGTCAGAAGAGAGAACGGAAAATTTTTACACCATCAAAACTTTTTCATTATACCCCAATCGTTTGACACGACACAACCGCCAACTTGACCATAGGGAAACATTAACTCAAACATGAGAAATTGGCAACAAAATTGACAACCATGTTGCTAGTCTGTAAGGTCCTTAATTCACGGTGGAATACATTCTGACAAAAAGTACCGGAAATCGATCAGTATTCTTCATCCAAATTTCGAAAAGAATAATCCAATCATCAAAACTCCTTTCAAACGCTTTTTCTAGAATCCAATTCTTATTATATTCTTATTATAACTCATCTTTCGTCAAATCTGGCATTTTTCGTCGAATTTGCTCTCTCAAACACCGCATAACGTTTAGATTATATTCTTTTGATCGACTTTGACGTGGTTCTTTCTATTTCGGTTTATTTGGAAAGCGCCGTTCCGAAGCTTGTTGCCTGGATTGCAAGTCAAACTCATGAAATCATGTCTCATCACCAGTTACAATGCGTTTTATCAATGTGGAGTCGGAATTGACACGTTTTAGCATGACTTTGGCGACCTACTCGATTCAATTTTTGAAGAAATCCAGATCTTCTGAAACTAGTCGAGCAGGAAAGCGAATCATGCCTTTATAATCATTTAAAATCTACGAATCAATTCGTGAGACACAAAAATTTCATTGTATCTCTCTCTCAAATTCAAATAACGATTTTTGATTACCATTTTCTTCACTTCATCTATATTAACTTCAGTTGAAGATGTTAATGGCCAACCAGAACGGTGCAAATCTTCCACCTCATCTGACCGCTGACCAGTCATATGCACGTGTTTTCGATAAAATCAATTCACCGTAAGCCTTCTGTAACATTTTCAGAGATTGGGTATTTGCAATACAAAATTCGAGACAAATTCTGTGTTCGATATATTTATCAATTGTAAAAATCGCATAACATACTTGTGGAAACTGACAAAATCGAGCACTGTAATCAAACTAAATGACAGATTGCGTCAGCACAGAAAAGAGTTGTGCCAACTTAGAAAAAACAAAAATTGCGACAATCGATCCAAGCAGATTTTTCTAACTTTTTTAACATAACGTAAGTAACGTTTGACAGGATAGTGAAAAATACCATCTCGGACAACCAAAGCGAATTCTATTCCTAATCTTATAAAAGATACTTCACAGACAACCCCCGTACATACACGTCCTCTGACAAGAGAAAAGGATCAACGTCGTTACCGAAATAAAAACTAACCGCTTTTTCCGCACAACCACTATATATTTGTATTCCTACAGAGTCAATTTGGTTTCCCTTTGAAGGAGACAGTTTGATTTGATGAAGTAAATGAAATTTATGTTAGGTCTGAACATACCAGAATTGGTTCGACTTCAAAAGCAGTCCGTATCGAATAGAAAGTCGACTCGACTCGTCTCGTCGACACAGAAGTCTGGGCCTTTATGATGTTGATGTATTCATCAGTGTTGACCTCCTGATTCAATTTGCATATTGTGCTTTGAATGTGAGGTATTTTTGGTGTTCGCAATAACGCGAAAGTTTTAGGTTTTCGATATTTTATTGGGAGTGTTTGGATGTACAGGGTGTACAAATTCGATGGTTTTGTGGGGCAGATATGTGGAACATTTCAGATAGAAAAATAATGACCAGTTTCGAGAACGTTCACGTTTTATCAGGAAAATCTGAAATCTGACTCACCTAAAATTTCTATTTCGAACGTTGAAGTACAAACATGATTTCGAGATAAATTTTTCAACCGGAAACTTTCGTGATACAACAAAAGTGCAAGTTTGGTTTTTTTCGTGAAATGGAGTGCTTTGTAATTTACGTAGATTCGTTTAAAAAAACGCAATCATTTTGTGCCTTTTCACAATCGTGAAGGTGGATTTTGACGAGAAATTATCTGAACCTTGTCATTCGTATCATGAATACTCGAATCATTTGGATGGAAAATATTTTGAACTTTAAATGATGAGAATTTTTGTGTGGTATTTTTCGTGAACATCTGCTATTTCCACTGGATATCTGCTTTGTTGAATATTCTGTGTTATCATTAGATACATAATGTTAACTACCTCAGCATAGAATGTTGCATTTATTTGAAAAATGATAAGCCACTGAAGTGGAAGATTAAAGGTACTTATAGATTAATTGATGGAACATAGGGTAGACATATGTCATAGTTATGAAATTCAAGATTACCAATTGTCAACAATTTTGATTGTTCCAATAATGATTTTATCATAATTAAATATGGAATTATAGGAGACACGTTTCTAGGTTGAAAAATAAAAGATGAGTATACAAAAAATCAATTTAATTCAAGTTTTTGACCATATTGATTTTCATTCCTGAAAAATCTAGTCAGGAATACTGCCAACATTCTATAACGAGAAATAGCCAAATCGAAACAACCATTTCTAGTGATGGGCCAACAAACGAAATTCATTTAATTTTCATTTATATTCTTATGTTTTCTCGAACTGTACGAGGAATGTTCGAAAAGTTCCCAAACTGTCTTGAATATTTTGTTTGTATATGCGTCCCAATCTAGTAGCTTGTGGAAAACTTGGAGAAAATGTTGTTATACATTCTGTAGAAAAAATTAGCGGAAATTGGTCAATGCAACACAAAATTTTCGATACCTCGAAAGAAAGGTATTATCTTTGTCTGCATTCTTTCGTTGAAGCACCCTGTATCTATAGATGTTTTAGAATCATTATGGACCCATATATTATTTCTTCGTGGAGCTTGTTTAATTTAACGAAAAATTTACGAAAAAAATTTGACTGAATGATAGATCGCGTTCAAACTCCACTTCAGTATTGCAAGCAGTTCTGCCAACTTAGAGACAACAAAAATATTGACAATCGTTTTAAGCAGATTATTTATTACTTTTCTGACAGAATGTTAGATACGAGTAATATCCATAATTAAAAAGACAAATTGGTGTGGGAAAAACTAGAGAACTCTCCATCTTAATTCCAGTCGCCCACAAATTTCTTACATCTTCGATTTTCTAGAAATTTACTACCTGTGGCCTACAGTAAATCCAAGTATAGAAATCGGAGGATTCGAAATTGAGCCTGGGAGAGTGATGACGCAGTATCTCTCAGTCAATCTAGAGTACTTACTAGCAGTTTCACACCTTCAGTAAATAAAAAACGAAGCACAGAACTTCGTTCGATCAATTTTAAATTTAAAAGTCAACTGGACGTCGTTTGAGGTTATGAAAACATACCAATTTGTTTCTTAATTGTTGAACGGCCCCCGTATGTCCATGTGAAGAACTTCATTCTAAATCAATAAAGAAAATGATTCAATTTATTTGAAGGAACGACAAAATAAAATAAATAAATTTAAGGATACTTAATATTCCAATAAAATCGGTTTCATTACTGTGAACGCATCAGTTTAAAGGGTAATATACGTGCTAAGTAATTTTATTTCTAATTGCCTTCCATAAATCCGATATCGAGTAATCTGAACGACTTCTTAACTGCCGGAGAACCCATTCAGAAAACTTGATAATGAAGAGTCTAACGAGCCAATGTTTGCAATAAATAATCCTATCTCAGATTGGTTTTCGAAGTCCCCTTCAAGTTGTTTTTTACGTTACTGGTGCACTATTGTGTGTGAGTGGAGTAATAGGTGGATTACAGCAATTTTATGTATCGAAGTCATTAATAATTCAATTTGGTATAGTAAATTACCGGCATAAATCTAAGAAATTATAGTACAGCTTCACAACGTTTCTTTACTGTTGAAAAATTTGTACGAGGATGTCTTTTATGTTTCAAAAAAGATATTTCGAGAACAATTCTTTTACTTGATCAAAAAAGTTACTGCCGATTGGTACACATCCATTTGTTTACAGAAAGTCGTTAGTAGGCTTCGAAAATCAAACATCGAATTGTTACATCATCCTGCGTATAATCCTAACGATTTTTTCACTTTTTCCCAAATCAAGAACGGACTGCGTGGTCAAAGATTTCAGTCTTCAGAAAAATATGTTGATGCCTTCCAAAGGGCCATTTTGAATGTAGTAGAATGCGATTGGAACAACCGTTTCTAGAATAGATTCGATTCAGAAGAGAATACTTTCACTTCAATTATTTCATTCTAGCTTTATCTGCAATACTTCGATGACATCCCTCGTACATGAGCCTGCTAGACAGGACACACGAATCATTTGAAGATGCAAATAACCGACGATAATAAAAAGATAGAGAATCTAGCTCATGAAAATACACTACCCACAAAAATTGTCGCATCATCCTACTTTTACGACAATACTATATAAACTTTTAGGTTGGTCATTCAAGAGTCGCTTGGTAACTTTCAGAAGTTTTTGAAAAGTTAAAAAATTCTACCATCTTTAAACATTCGCGAAGAAACCAATCAATTAGCATCGAATAGTTACTAATCATTTTCAAAATCGAGTGTTTCCACCCCGGGCCCTAATTACTGCCAGTATACGTCTCGGCAGCCCCTCAAACAAATTTTGGATGTACTCTTGAGTCACTGAGTTCCAAATTTCAGGAAGCAGTGTTTCTAGTTGTTGGAGTGTTCTACAAGGCATCCTACGTTGCTGAATTTGCCACCCCATGTTGTCCCAAACATGGGATTCAAGTCGGGATTTCTGGCTGGCTATCTTAAAATATCATTATCATGCATATAAATGAAGTTTTCGCCAATCAATGGACCAAAAGGTACAACAACTTCGAAGTTTTCGGTTTGCCGGATATTGCATTGATGATACTGTTCCCCAGGTCGTCTCTATACAGGCATGCGTCTATCATTTGATACTGGACAGAACCTGGACTCGTCGGAAAAGAGAACATTCGACCATTCTGGAATACCCTCTCAGACTGAAGTCTTGCAACTCGATGCTCTCTGGTGATTCTCGGGCCGGTAGAAGCCACCCTTGGTCTGATATCGTCTTCTCTGAGCCTGTTCCAAACAGTTTGCAATGAAATATGCACATTTCTGGAAAATGCAAGTTCATTTCGTAGCATTCTAGCCGTACAGTGCCGAACTCAGTGCAGTTAAACGAAGCCGACGATCATCATTTGGTGTTGCTATCCGATTTCTTCCCTGTCCGGCTCTTCTTCCATATTCCCCTGTTTCGTGGTACCGATTAATTAATTGCTCTTGAAATAGTGCTTTGGTTAACATTCAACAAGTTAGCCACGTAACGTTGGCTTCGCTCCTCCTCTAGAAGTGTTACAATTCTTACCACTTCATGATCACTCAAATGGCGTCCATCACGTTCAGTAGCCATTACAACAATTTAATTTAGCGTGAAAACTGAAGAGAAATTGAATGAATACTGATAGTCAAATAAACTCATTCTTGTTTCAGAAGTGTTTGCGATCATATGGAAACAAATGCTACTACATGGATGAGATTTTTTCCCCTCGTATGTCCAAAAACATTTGCTGACAAAGAAACTGCGATCGAGCTGCTTAATCGATTGAGGCATTCAGAATACCAGGTGAGGCGACAATTTTTGTGTTGTGTGTATTTCGAATATCGTAACGCATCCGGTTATATTAGAAGTGATTACAAATTTCGCAAATTTAAATGAAACTTTCACCGCAATCATTTCGTATCCAATATGCGGTTAGAATTTGATCTAAGCTTCCAACACGATAAATTAATAAACTTGTTTACTATACAGGATGTTCGAATTGGACTACCAACATTTCATTTCATTTTTAAATCTTAAATCAAAGCATTCTTTTAACATTCGAAGAGGAAGAGAGCTTTGAAAACTTGGGTTATATCTCGGAAACCCCTTGCATTCTACTCGATTTTAAACTAGAATTGAACGAAAATTTCAAGAATGTATCAATTCACAGGGTGTTGTATTGAAACGCAAAGTTGGTAATGATTTCCGGTATAGCCGGATGCCCCATGATATCCATTGTGATAGGTTGTTCCATTTTGTGTTTCTGGTGTCACTGGCCCAATCTGTATATTTTATTAAAATCTAGGTGGAGTAATAAAATCCCTTTGAGGGTTCAATTAACATTCTTCTAATTTAGAGATATGTAAAATTGTTACCATTAGGTTTTTTTCTAGAAATCGGGAAGCACTGACGACAAACTTTATGTCCAGGGTGAAACTCATTGAATATTGCTAAGGTAGGAGTATCGATAAGGACAAAGGTAATCTAATCGAACCCTGCTGTAAGTACCCATATGGTTTCTTTCATATCACCGCGTTCTCTTAGCTTTTCAAATTCATAAAATCAAGAGTGAAGCTTCAACATTTCATTATATTACTGCTTTCTGTGACATTATCCATTAGTTCTCTTGGGAAGTTTTATGAGATGGTTTCCCCTTGCCTTTCTCATCGCATTGCAGAAACCATTGAGACTGATGCAGTCGTGCCCTCTGGTGTTCATCATTGAGCCATTCCAGGATCATTCCCTTTGTGCCTCAACGTGGTATTGAAAACGATGCTGCCCATTTTCAAGCTAGATTTTGGTTCGCCCCGAGTATTTCATTTCCCCGGTACCACCTATGTCTAGGAGGCATTCCCCTATCCACCACCTGGGGAGGCGCCCTATGGGGGATCTAGCTAACCCCACAAGGGCAATAAAATTTGGGCCGATCGAAATATCGCTATTTCCACTAAAACCAGGCTTATGAAGTGCCTCATCTTTCCAATTCTCACATACGGCTG
The DNA here is from genome assembly GCA_013387265.2 of Cryptolaemus montrouzieri. Classification (NCBI taxonomy): domain Eukaryota; kingdom Metazoa; phylum Arthropoda; class Insecta; order Coleoptera; family Coccinellidae; genus Cryptolaemus; species Cryptolaemus montrouzieri. The sequence continues at coordinate 47,345,994 of JABFTP020000083.1, read as the reverse complement.
CGAATCTTGGTCCCTTCGAATGAGCGAAAGAAGAAAAATCGACGCGACAGAAATGATGTGTTGGAGAAAGATGCTTAACATCCCATGGACACAACGCCGAACGAATACATCGATTCTAAAGCAACTCCGCATAAAACAAAGACTTTCGAGTGCAATTCAACTCAAAATATTGAGATACTTCGGACACATCATGAGAAGAGGACCAGAGAATTTGGAAAAAATCATTATTCAGGGGAAAGTAGATGGAAAGAGAGGAAGAGGAAGGTCCCCAACACGATGGATGGATCAAATTACAGAAACAACAGGCCGACCCATGCATTCTCTAGTTGTAATGGCACAGGATAGAAAGGAATGGAAAACTTTCATTGATGACATTTCATTAGTCGCTACATCCTCAGGAGAGGATAAAGAATGAAGAGAGAGAGAGATATTACTGCATTTTCGATATTTACAATTATCTTCAGCGTTTCGCCTGAACATTTCTTCAGATAATGCCAATGTTTCAATATCAACATCGTTAAGTTTGTGCACGGTTGTTCTTTCAATTATACCGGTCTCCAATTGAGGTTATTACAAACTGTTGTTGCAAATTCATTAATGAATGTGGGGCCACACGGTTCGCTACTCCTTTTCCCCTTCAGTCGAAAAGAGAATGAAAAAGAATTTTTTCACTTTAATATGGAGGTTTCTTTTCTGTAGAAGCTCATGTTTCATAATTGATTAAATATTTACATTTGCGAGGGTTGCGAAATTAAAATGTTCTCTTAGTGAAATATGGCGCAAGAAACTGTTAGTGGCACATTTTCTAAAGATTATTAACTGCGTGGGTATAACCTTGTAAAGATTGGAATCTTCGAATAGCAACTTGAGCTATATAATAGGGAATATTGAGAATTAGGTAATTTGGTATTCTATCGAAATTTTAATGAATTTCCAAGATAGAAGTTGTAAATGTATCTTGACGACGACTTCATGATTTTTAATATTGAAACATTTGGAATTTTCAGCGGTCGGAATATTAGTCTTTCTAAATCAACATACCTCATCTCTAGATAGCGAAGTCCAAACCCAGTTTTCTCTCTGATTCCCTTTTATACAGGATAGAACATAATAGTATGTCAAAACCTTGAGGGGGTAAATCTACGTGTAATTATGAGATAAAAGTTCATATAAACATAGGTCCGCAGAAGCTTCGTTACGGAACTACAGAGTGTTAAAATTTCCGGAAAAAAAATGTTTTTTCCTTCGAAACTCCTGCAGTTTTTGAGATATTCAGCCCAAATTTGGAGTGCAAGCTATTTTCTACAGCCTCCATCATAACACGTCCTAGGTTTCAACTGAAATTCAAAAGGTGTTTGCTTTTCTCTTTTTGCCCTTTCAAACTTTTTTGTAGTACGCCACTGATCAGCGTACAATCAATTTTCGTCATCTTCGTTCAATTTAGAAATTTTTTTGACGCTTGTAATTTTTTCGTATCTCCAACCGTTTTCGAGTGAAAAATTATTGAATTTGAATTATTTGAATTGTATGTTATTCGCTGAATACAAAAAAAATATAGAAATACTCGATAGGTATGTCCAAAATTTGCTTTTATTTTGATAGCTCGTATTCTGAGACTCAACTTATACTTATTCAATATCAAACTTAAGAAGAAAAATTGAAAACTAAATTAATTGCTGGAAGTGTCCTCCATCTGCAAGAATACAGGCATCTGTCCTTCTTCGCAGATTATTATGCACTCTTTGAAATATTCCTGGGGTATTTCATATCGTGTCACGATTTCTCAATTCTTCTACAGTGTTCACTAGAGTAGTATAAACTAAACTTTTGAGATACCCCCTTAAGAAAAAGTCTAAACTATTTAAGTCTGCGGACCTAGGAGGCCATGGTTCTGGCCCACCCTGACCTATTCATCGTTTGTTGAATGTATTATTCGAGAATTTCCGTCATGCATGAATCACATTATGTTTCTCACCAAAAGCGGCACATCCTCGAGCAATAAAGGTAACTCCTCCTCAAGAAATTGTTGATAAGCGGGACCGTTTAGTCTGTTGGGCAAAATAAATGACCCAATAAAATAATTCCCAATGATTCCGACCCAGACATTTAGTGAGAATTATTCTTGATGATGAGATTCTTCAATCAAATGGGGTCTTTCCTCAGCCCAATTATGATTATTGTGAAAATTTGTGAAAGCAGTTCTCGAAAAGTTAGCTTCGTCTGTGAACATTATTTCACTATCAGAATGAGCATTTTCTCTAACTTTATCTGAGAACCTTGGGCAGAAATTCAGTCTTGAGAGAAAATCTCGAGGAAGTAGAGTTTGGACGCGTTGAATATGAAACGGGTACTATAAAAAGTCGTGTAGAATCCTCCAAACTAGAACATGTGAAATATTCAACTGATTTACAATTTTTCTTGTACTAACTTAGGGATTCAAAGCAATACAATTCAAAACTGCTTCCTCAATATCTGGAGTTCTCATAGTTTGAGTTGCACCTTTTAAATGATTATTTGCAGTAAAAGTACCAGTTTCCTTCAACCTTCTGTGGATATTTGAGAATGTTCGCCTGTCTGGTGTTACTCGATTTGGAAAGCGTACCTGATATAATCGCTTAGCTTCTGTTGTGTTTCCGTCAGCCAGACCGTACATGTAATGGATATCAGCCAATTCGGCGTTAGTAAAATTAGCCATTTTATCTTACTCCAATAACTTCAAAAGTAAATCGTTTATTTAATAAACAATTCGAGCAGACACTGGTTCAACTTCAGCAACTGTCGAAATAAATATGTTTGCTGTGAATTTGAAATGTCTGATTTATTTTCCTACCGAACGAAGAGATCTAAATCAAAATGAGAAACCATACGCAACCACCCTCAAACTGTGATGTTTCTTCAGTTTCCATCTTTTATCTACGTTCACAAGAAGCCATAGTTTCGAAATATTAATAACTTCATGAGTTCATCACTTTTAGAAATTCCAGACTCTTCAAATAATAATTTATTGAAATATATAATACGGAAATAATGGACGATTATTGAATATTACTTGATCCGATGTTGTTATATCCTAATTTGAATGAAATTTTAGGATTTATCGAATTATGAACCCACATAATCGGCAATCTGATGCTATTTTATCTTACGATAGTCCAACCGCCTCATTTAGAGTACTGAGCGATCAATATTATTTATCTTTAGACAATCTTGTTTAAAATCCACAAATTTTTGAAGTCCAAAGCTGGAAATTTTGCCTTGAAATATCTGAAATGATAGCTTCAAATTGGTCCCAATTTTTGTATCATTCATAAGTTACCCTCTTTATAGGAGTTCATGTTTTTGAAGGTTTTAATCCTTTCAGTCATGGAACAAACATCCTTGATAGCACACTAGAATGCCTTTACGAGGGCTTAGTAATAATCTGTATGCTTCATCTTGAATGTGATCAAAAAAGTCTCGAGAACGGCCACGATAGCCTCTGTTGTAGCGTTATTGATACAATTCGAGGGAAGAATATCAGCCATATGTTATCTATCAAGGAAAAACTGATACTTACAATATCATTCATTCATTTTTTCCAATTTGAAGAATATAGCCCACAGCCTCAAACTGCAAACGTACAGTTTAAAGTACATGAAAATTATGTATCAACCTCACATTCGGAGTGTATCTCTGCGAAGGTCTTCTTCCAATCAATCAGTCGAGCAGCAGAAATCATTGCAAGTACACTGGTGTAGTTTTAGGAAGGTGCATTGTCAGTTCTTGGGAGTGCATGAAAAGGCTTGAAGAAGAAGCTCTTGGTTTTTTCTCTGCACTAATTTATGTTAGTCGATAGAAGAAGTATTATCCGGATGTTTTAGTGGCCAGAGAATGAAAATTTCTGGCTTAATTCCTTATAATATCTGAAAGGGTTCTCCCATTGAGATAGTCAAAGTTTCCTATCTCGCGAAATCCTATTTCTCTTGATTGCATCATTGGGGTAAGCAAAAGGAAAGTTGTCATCGTAACTTCAACATTTTTATATTATGATATCCTACGAATATAATATCCAACTAAAAATAATTCTATTAAAAAATATTTTCAGGGGTGAGATTTAGATATGATTAGAATGCGAAAATAAATGATTAAATTTGAAAAAGACGATTTTAAAAAAGGGTGATAGGGGAGGGAGAAGGAAAGCTGAAATTATGATGAAAACTTTCTTCGATTACCTCAATGATGTAATCAAGGAAAAAATGGATTTCGCGAGTTAGGGTACTTCGACTATCATAACGGGTGATACCCTACAACTCCAACTTTCTCTGAATCTTCCTTTGCGAGCCCTGAATTTTCATCGTTTCAAAAGTCAATCGCCGTCGGTATTTATGTATGTTATCTAGGGATTGTTGCATGAAAGGGCCGAAGACAGCTCGGTTGTCCCTGTTGTTCCTTTTAATATTCAAATTGCTGTAATGCTTCCGCAAATTCTGGCCTGTTATTCTCTGTTGCGAAATATCTGATACATTTTTATTTCCAAGCTAGAAGGTCTACATACTATATCACCTATACACTGTGATTCTTCATCATTTCTTTTCCCATATGATTGTTCGCAAAAGCCTTATGACTCAAATCTTCCCATCTCTGGTCGTTCTTTTCAATATGTTCACTATAGCCCACAGGTTGCAAGTATAAAGAAAAGTCAGACATAGACCACATTTCCGGGAAGTACTCTTCTAGAGACTTTTCGCCACATGGATCATTCACCTTGGTGGCTCACATGAATACTCTTACGAGGGTGAAGTACCAATCCCAGGATGTTGGTAAGTCTCATCTGAAACGTGAGCAATCATCTGTACGGATTAGGTATAGGGTGGGTCATTCGGGGTGTTCTGTTACATGTGAAGGCTTTAAGAGCATCGTATTGCAGCATTGAGTCCAATCTTTTCGTCTTATGCTATTCTTTCCTCATGAAGAATATAGCTTTGAGACTGAAACTAGAAATATGAGGTTTCTGGACGGTAAAAATCCGTCATAGGTCTCCTTCCGGGCGCATCTTTTCAAACATTCTCTTCCTCTTTATGTGATTGAGATTCTCGAAGTTTTAATATATATTTTAGGGTGTGGGATTCGGTATACGAGATTTGTCTGGAAAGTAGCTGACCTATCTTCATATTTCCTCTTCAGTGTCATTCTTCCTCTTCTGGTTCATCGCGTCTTTAGATTTAGAAACAAGCTTTCGACGTCTTTTCCACTTTTAGAAGCAGTTTTTGTACTCGCTATGTTGCTTAATCCAATGTTGTCATTTCCCGATTGGAACGAATTTGTGGGATTTCTGCCCTATCTATGTTAATTTTGGAATACCAAGGTGTTGTCGAGTTTCACTTCGAATTTATTTGGTGAACGACTGAATAATTTTCATTAGTGACGAAACACTTCTACTCTGAGTAATTAATTGGTTTACAAAAATACTGATTTTTATACCAAACACGTATAAACTTCTCAGACAGAATTAACAATGAAAAAAGTTTGAAACTGAGTAAATATTAAGATAATAGGAATGAAAATTAGTTATGACGCATTATTTCAAAAAGCTTATGTACTCACCGTGCGCTTTGCGAAAACAGAACTTCAAATAATGCAAATCTTTCAATTCTAACAACATAAGCTCGTTCTTCTTTCTACAAAAAACAGGTTTTTCGCCAATTTCAGTGCTTTCGATCAAGGATATTATAAACAGTTGGTGTGAAACTATTTCATGTATAACTTATGGTCGCCGGCTCGGTGGCGTATGGGATATGATGCTCGTCTCCTACGCAGAGTTACCTGGGTTCAATCCTCACAAAGTCTGTGCAATTTTTCGGATTCTGGAAATCGCTTGAGTGTCCATCTTTCGGAGAAGATGTAAAGCTGTCGGTCCTGTCTAACAGAGATGTGTTGGACATTAGAGATCCCTTCTCTCGTCACGAGAGGGGTTCGGCAAAATTCCCGGGTTAATGAGGTGACCGAATTCCCCGGCGTGTCATTAGCCGAAAGGCAAAAATAGAGCACGTTAAAGAAAAAACAAACAAACAATAACTTAGGGTCACACGACCCCCTTCGACCTGTCAAAAACGTCTCTCTCATTTCTTTTTGTGAGAAAATTGAAACAGAAACATTTTCCGAGTTTTTCTTCTGTAGGACCGCATATTTTTTAATCGATTCAGGATCATTCTTCAAGCGAGTTGCGAAAGTAAAATGGTCTTCTATTCAAATACCAAACCAGACATTGGTTTTGGTATAGCTGATATTTTTCACCCTCAATCATCTCATGGATAGTTATAATTTCTTCAAATTTACCTCAAGCCTGAAAGTCCCCAAAGTCAAAACTACGCACAATACTATTCGTTCCATCCATATTCTTTTTTTCAATTGTTGACTATAGCCCACAGCCTCAAACTCTTAAGATACAATTTCAACCAAGTAAAAACATATATTGACCTCACTCCAGGAGTGTATCTCTTCGAAGGTTTTCTTTCATTTAGTCATGCAGCTGAAATCATTGGGAATACACTGGTATACTTTTAGGAAGGTGCTCTAACACTTCTTGGGAGTAGATAAGAGGCTCAAAGAAGAATCCATTGGTAGCTGTTTTTTTCCCAGCACTTCTTAATATTATTCGATAAAAAGTATCATTCTGATGTTTTCGTGGCCAGAAACTGAAAATTTCTGGCTTGATTCCTTATAATATCTGAAAGGGTACACCCGTTAAGATAGTCGAAATATATATCAGCTTGGTTGTCCATTTAGTATTATAATTGCTGCAATGGTATCGCAAATTCTGGCCTGTTATTCTCTGTTGCGAAAATTCTGATACAATTTTATTCCAAAGCCAAAAGGTTTACATACGATATCACCTATAGACTGTGATTCTTCTTCAGTTCTTTTCCCATATGTTCGTTCGCAAAAGTCTTGTCACTTAAATCTTCCCATCTCTCGTCGTCATTCGGGGTGTTTTGTTACATGTGAAGGCTTTAAGAGCATCCTATTGCTGCATTGAGTCCAATCTTTTCGTCTTATGCTATTCTTCCTCATAAAGAATATAGCCTTGAGACTGAATCTAGTTCTTCCTAAGTTCTTTCCCATATGTTCGTTTGCAAAAGCCTTATCACTCAAATCTTCCCATCTCTCGTCGTTCTTTTCAATATGTGCACTATCGCCCACAGGTTGCAAGTATAATGAAAAGTCCGACATGGACCACATTTCCGGGAAGTACTCTTCTAGAGATTTTTCACCACATGGATCATTCACCTTGGTGGCTCACATGAATACTCGTACGAGGGTGAAGTACGAATCCCAGGGTGTTGGTAAGCCTCATCTGAAACGTGAGCAATCATCTGTACGGATTAGGTATAGGGTGGGTCATTCGGGGTGTTTTGTTACACGTGAAGGCTTTAAGAGCATCCTATTGCAGCATTGAGTCCAATATTTTCGTGTCGTGCTTTTCTTTCATCATAAAGAATATAGCCTTGAGACTGAATCTAGTTCTTCATAAGTTATTTTCCATTTGTTCGTTTGCAAAAGCCTTATTACCCAAATCTTCCCATCTCTCGTCGTTCATTTCAATATGTGCACTATCGCCCACAGGTTGCAAGTATAACGAAAAGTCCGACATGGACCACATTTCCGGGAAGTACTCTTCTAGAGATTTTTCGCCACATGGATGATTCACCTTGGTGGCTCACATGAATACTCTTACGAGGGTGAAGTACCAATCCCAGGGTGTTGGTAAGTCTCATCTGAAACGTGAGCAATCATCTGTACGAATTAGGTATAGGGTGGGTCATTCGGGGTGTTTTGTTACATGTGAAGGCTTTAAGAGCATCCTATTGCAGCATTGAGTCCAATATTTTCGTCTCGTGCTATTCTTTCATCATAAAGAATATAGCCTTGAGACTGAATCTAGTTCTTCCTAAGTTCCTTCCCATATGTTCGTTTGCAAAAGCCTTATGACTCAAATCTTCCCATCTCTCGTCGTTCTTTTCAATATGTGCACTATCGCCCACAGGTTGCAAGTATAACGAAAAGTCCGACATGGACCACATTTCCGGGAAGTACTCTTCTAGAGATTTTTCGCCACATGGATCATTCACCTTGGTGGCTCACATGAATACTCTTACGAGGGTGAAGTACCAATCCCAGGGTGTTGGTAAGTCTCATCTGAAACGTGAGCAATCATCTGTACGGATTAGGTATAGGGTGGGTCATTCGGGGTGTTTTGTTACATGTGAAGGCTTTAAGAGCATCCTATTGCAGCATTGAGTCCAATCTTTTCGTCTTATGCTATTCTTTCTTCATAAAGAATATAGCCTTGAGACTGAATCTAGTTCTTCATAAGTTCTTTTCCATATGTTCGTTTGCAAAAGCCTTATTACCCAAATCTTCCCATCTCTCGTCGTTCTTTTCAATATGTGCACTATCGGCCACAGGTTGCAAGTATAAAGAAAAATCCGACATAGACCACAATTCCGGGATGTATTCTTCTAGAGATTTTTCGCCACATGGATGATTCACCTTGGTGGCTCACATGAATACTCTTACGAGGGTGAAGTACCAATCCTAGGGTGTTGGTAAGCCTCATCTGAAACGTGAGCAATCATCTGTACGGATTAGGTATAGGGTGGGTCATTCGGGGTGTTTTGTTACATGTGAAGGCTTCAAGAACATTTTCGTGTAGCCCAGTTTTATTGCATGTGATGCAATGTTGTCCCTCGGTCCATCCCTCAAATTATCGTCCACGAAAGGGCATTGTCTTCAATATTCTCATCTAACGTTATTCATTTTAATTTAGAAATCATGAGATGATAGGCATGTAGCTAATACTACAAACCGGGAGTTTTCAGACGGAAATATCCGCTTTCTAGGTGAAATCCTTCATAGCCTCCTTAAATCATTCTTTCAATTTCTCTTTAAGGCTTAGGTTATAATTTGGAATGTCGATGTCCGTCGATGTCAATCTAGCTTCAGGGTGTCTCTAAAAGTTCTCATTATATTTGCTCTCCATGCATTTTTCACTTCTGGAAATGGTGCAGGTATTCGCTATAATCTTCAAAGCGTTCGCACCCAATATTGAAAACCAATTAACAAGAATATCATGATGATATCGGATTTCATTTCGAGTTAATTTTGTGAAGAACTAAATTTCTGTCAATAACGATGAAATATTTTCACTTTTATTTCTTGAGATTGGGGAGATGAAGATTTTCTTACCACTTTGAAACTATTCTGACAAGACTTGTTACTCTAGGTGAAATATTAAGACTATTGATATAAAAAGTCATCAAGAACAACATAGCGATTTCTGAAGGTCTTTAATTTTCATTATCTTGCCTAAAATGCAGTTTTTTCTCGATCATGATCCAACCCAAAGTTTTTCGTCAAATTTCGATCTTCCCCATTGGCCCCGTTTCCAAGGTGCATCTTTTGGAAGATTTTCCTCTCTTCTCAGTTTAAAAAAAAAAAAAAGCACTCTAAAATACTCTCACTAAGTTTAAATTTTTATTCTATGGTGTATCTAGGGCTTATAGAAATATTATATATACAAGAAGTGTTCCAAAGGTATACCACTAACATTTTCGAATTATGTACCATTAAAACACACAACTGAACATTTTTACTTTTGGATGCAAGTGGAATTGCCTTCAAAGCTTTTGTCGCATGTTTTTTCAACCAATTGTCTATCGTCGAGTTTGCACCTTTAAGTGTTCCCAGCTGGGCACTCGCACATTACTTGTTCCATTGATTCTATATCTTCTTCGCATAGCCTACATGAAATATCTTCAATCAATCTTAATTTAGTTAGATGTTTCATGAGGCCATAGTGCCTCGATAATATTGCAGTTAAAACTCTCAGTTCCAACCTAGAGAGTTTAAGCCAGGCTTTTGCAGTGGAAGGTCCACTGATGGCACGTCAAGCGTGTCTGAGAACTGTGACACTCATCCAGTGCTCACGTACCCTTAAGCCCAGCCATCGGTTGTTTTCCATCCTTGCAGTTTCCAGGAAATTCCGAGCTTAGGCTCCGGTCCTATGAACTCCAGGTTGTTAGTTTTTCCTCAATGCCCGAGTGGCCAAGAACCCATATTAGACGAAGCCTGCTCCGCTCTCCTAGTTTGGCAAGAGTGTAGCGACATTTCTGCACCATAAGTGAAGTACAGGTATCGGATTCCAAAGCTTTCAGTGCACCTTTAAGTGTTCTTTTCAATCCCAAAACAGTTACAGGAAGCCAGATCAGCAATGTACGACTGCTGACGTAGCTATAAAACTCTGTGAAAAAAAAGTATCGGGAAATGGTCAATGTAACACAAAACATTTATTTTTCATCCGAATTTATTATATCGCCTTCAAAGTAGGCCCCTTCAAACGCTTTTCTAAGCGCGATTTCTCTTTGATGTCTTCTATCGAGTCAAATGGGTACCTCATCATTGTTCGATAATATTTGATGACTTTTTGGTCAAAATGTCAAACTCACAAACCCATGTCTCAGCACCAGTTTCAATGAGTTTTAAGAATGTGGACTCGGAATTGACTCGAGCGGTAACGCGTTTCATGCCCAAATAATCGTTCAAAATGGTACGGATTGATTAGCGAGACACAGAAATTCATTGTCTATTTGCCTCAAACTTGAATAACGATTTTCAATTACCATTTCCTTCACTTCACTGATGTTAACTTCAGTTGATGATGTTGATGGCCGACCAGAGCGAATCCAGTCTTCCAACACATCTCGATCGCTGTTTAATGCACTGTACCACTGATATTCACGTACTTTTGATGAAGTCGGTTCACGAATCTGTAACATATTCAGTAATATCTATCATAAAAATCGCAAGACATACTTGTGAGAACTGACAAGATCAGGCACTGTACACAAAGTAAACAACAGATCGCATTCAAACTCCGCCTCAGTATAGAAAACGGTTGTACCAACTTAGCAACAACGAAATTATCTTCTGCCGTTTCTTTTTGACAGAATTTATAGCTGCACAAGTTTAGAGGTACTGGCGAATTATTGTGCTGCACCAATCACCGGTTGTCAAACCATATAGATTCGACAAAAAGGCCTCCATCTATGAATGATCATACAAACTTTTTTTATACATTTACAGAATTATGCATTCCGAAAAATTGCATTCATAATATTGCGAATTCTTCATTTCACTAATAATCAACTGAATAATCTCTGTTAATGAACGTTCCACGACAGTTTCGATGTTTTTCCAATTCGTGTAATTCTATTGGTTTCAATTCAATGATATTCCGATTCACAAGGTTTCAGGAAATTGAATTCGGTGAAATGCTCGACGTTATTTCACAGAAAATTGCCTATTAAGTGAAGGCATTCGATAAAGATCTCTCAACCAGAGGTTGGATATAAACATGAAAGAAATGAGCTTTATATCTCAGAGAAAATATGGAAAAATGTTTGGTATGAAAGGAGGGGAAAATATGTTTTCAACTAAGTACGAGGGGATTTCTTTCGAATTTTGAATACAGAGCTGATATGTTGTTTTATGACATTGCTATTCATAGAGAATTCGATTTGAATCAGCACATAATTCAAAGAGTGATAACTTGCATATTTTGCGAAGAACAAACAAAGGTTTTCATTCTATTCCAACGCTTGGTTCATATCAACGAATATTTTTGCTTCACACTTGGACTCTTTTTGAAGGTATTATTATTATTATCGTGGACATAAGCACTACCTCAGCTGTTAGCTGGAAATAATTTACCTTTCCCAGATTCAGCAATCAAAGGGAATAGGCTCGATTACAATATACTTGACATAAATTTCCTAACTATCATACATGTATAGAGAATTACAGCTTTTTGCATTTCTATATACGTATTCTTATGCAATTCCAATTTCTTAAGGCTATCATGCAAAGTTTTGGGTGTTAACCCAGTCGAGAATACGATGACAGGATCAATATCTATTTTATCGAGGTGCCACATCTGCTTGATCTCAATAGCAAGGTCTGTGAATTCGGACTTTTTCTCCTGAAATTTGTTCAGCACGTTGTTTTTATTCGGTAAGGCGACATCCACCAGCATTGCTGTTCTGGCTGTCTTATCATACACCACTATATCCGGTCTATTATTCCTCAGCATTCTGTCAGTGATAACAGGCCTATCGTAGTATAATCTTATAGAGTCATTTTCCAATACGGGCGCCGGTTGATACTTGTAATATGGCTGGGAGACATTCAGAAGTCCATACTTGTGTGTAAGTTCCTGGTGGATAATGCAATATACTTGATTATGCCTGTGAAGATATTCCGTATTGGCCAGTTGTTCGCATCCGGACGTAATATGCTGTATAGTCTCTGATCTAATATGGTATTTTCTGCACTTATCTGTTTGTAATGTTCTGTCCTTATTTATAAATTTTTTGCAGTTGTTTGTAGCGATGACTTGGTCTTGAATGGTCATAAGAAATCCTTCTGTTTCCGAAAATAGTTCTCCTTTCATCAACCATTTGTTGAAAGCTTCTTTGTCGATGTGTGGTTGATTAATCTCATGGTGATGTCGTCCATGCAATTCCTTTCTTGACCTCTTGTTTTTCAGTATCTGATAGGAACGGTAGATTCAGCAGGTCATCAGTGATAGCGAGATTTAGAGGTGTATATCCCTTATCAGCCAACGATACTACTCTGTGGAGGTAAGAAGTGCGAGCTTTTGCAGAGAAGAATTCCCTGAGATTTTTGATCTTGTCGCTATGTAAATTGACAACATCCATCAATCCGAGTCCTCCTTCTTTCCGCTTCAAAGTTGTTCTTATCACAGACGATGTTGGATGGTGAATATTGTACTTTGTCAGCAACGTTCGGGTTTGCCTTTGAATATCATCCAGTTCTGTCTGAGTCCATCTGATTATTTCAAATGAGTAAAGCAACACTGGAATGGCGTAGGTGTTGCTTTGACTAAATTCCCTGAGCTCAACATTGACTTCAGCACAGTCTTCAGACGCTGACTGTACTCTGAACGAATCTTCTCCTTTTAACTGTTTTTGGTCTAGCAATCTGGCTTGTTGGTATCCCAGATAATTGTACGTTTCGCCATATTTCATACACAGTATAATATCACCATTTGGGGGTTGTGTTTCACCATCTATTACTTTCCCTCTTTGAATGTTCAGGGTTTTACATTTTTCAATCCTGAATTTCATATGAACATCTTACTGACAACTCTCATCGAATTTCTTTTCGTTTGAATCATATAATTGATGGTCATCCATATGTAGCAGGTGGGAGATTGTGTGATAGTTTCTATCTGCTGTTATCCTAAATCCGTATCCTGTTCTATTGAGCATTGAAGACAAAACGTTCTCAGCCAAACAGAACCATAGTGGATTCAAAGAGTCTCCTTGAAAAATTCCACGACGTATGGGTATATCATTGGTTTTAATTGACTTTTTGTTCAAGTTGACCTGCAGGGACGTGCGCCAGTGTGTCATTGTTGTCTTCAAGAATTCTACCATTACTGGATGGTCTGCCTACCAGTTCGGCCACTGCGACTCAGTGGTCTATTGTGGCACACTCTGTCCTAAATTTCATCCACGAGCTCCATCCTTCTCGTAAAGGATACGAGTTTCGTGGGTAAGAGCTCAGTAAGCTCAGTCAGCATCAGTTTGCAAGATCCAAGTTCTTCCATTCTGACCTTGTCCCCAGTTGGGCACTCGCACATAACATGTTCCATTGATTCTATATCTTCTTCGCATAACCTACATGAAGGATCTTCAATCAATCCTAATTTCGTTAGATGTTCCTGAGGCCACAGTGCCTCGATAATATGCCAGTTAAAACTCTCAGTTCCAACCTAGAGAGTTTAAGCCAGACTTTTGCAGTGGAAGGTCCACTGATGGCATGTCAAGCGTGTCTGAGAACTGTGACACTCATCCAGTGCTCACGTACCCTCAAGTCCATCCTTGCAGTTTCCAGGGAAATTCCGAGCTTTGGCACCGGTCCTATGAACTCCAGGTTAGTTTTTTCATCAATGCCCGAGTGGCCAAAAACCCATATTAGACGGAGCCTGCTCCGCTCTCCTAGTTTGGCAAGAGTGTTGCGACAGTTCTGCACCATAAGTGAAGTACAGGTATCGGATGCCGATGCTTTCAGTGCAGCTTGGCTATCGGTGAGAATTTTAATTGACTTATTTGTTAATCCCCCCGAAAGCAAGAGGTTAGCGTAGTGGTCAATGGCGAATATTTCTGCTTGAAAGGCAGTCGCATGCCCACCAAGACAGATCGACTGTTCCTTGGCGACACCTCGACCGTAGACACAAGCTCCAACACCTTTGGCAGTTTTAGAGCCATCCGTGTACCAACAGGGACCCTCAAGTAGACGGTCCTTGGAGCTGATCCATTCCTGTCTATCGGGAATGATGATCTGGAATGGCCTCTTCGTGTTGGTTTTAGGTGTTGCTTGGTAGGTATGGGTATAGAAACGTCTATTCGTCCTTCATGCTTTACTATACCACTCCTTCGATCACCGTTTACATATACTTTGGGAAGTTGTTGGCTACACTTCTTCAGAGGTTTTTAGGATGTTACATATTTCCTACTTTATGTGGCTTACGTGTCATTCCAGAAAATTGTATCGAATGCTGAACCATTTCATTTTTACTCAGAAAGCACCGTTAATAACCGAACACAGGAACCTTCTTGAGACATTCTTGTGAAGTTAGTTGCCTGCGAAACAAGCCAAACTTAATGGTTTAAGGCAGCCACAAGACTACTCGTGTCACATTGGAACTTAATATTTATGTCAACAAAAGTCCTGTGAGTATTTGCTAAAGAATTCATAGGAAATTCGAGAGACCCTGAAAGATATCAGCGATTGGAAATTCCATGAAAATCTATCTGCCTACTTGTTATGCGACAATACAACTGCATACGCAATCAATAAAGCTTCTGGAACTGACCGGGAACGAACACGACTCCAAGAATCTGTTCCTGCTTCTAAATGCCGGATTAATTTTTCGAATTGGTGGATTAGGTGGTGATCCGGGCTCATCACGTTTGTTAGCCGCTTCCCAATGCAATTTTCCCGATTCTATTCAAAGCGGATTCCTACGAATCCTTTGATAAAGTCCCAATTAAACCGTCGTACGGTTATATAACGATGTTTCATCAATGAATATTTCATTATTTACAGGAAAACTTTGCCATTCCGAAAGCCTTGAAAGTTACAGATATTCAAATTGAAATTCGGGAGAGTCAGGATTGCGATCGGTCTGGAATCGAAAATGCTTTGAAGTTTGAATTACGTGATAAATATCTCGGATTTTTGTTGTAGCTATCAAAGAGTGAAATAAGCATTCATTCACCTCTCTCTCTTGGTACAAACGTTGTGCTGTTTTTCACCGTTATATCAATAATGGTGCCGCTTTTTGACGTTCTGCTCACCATGGAATATTTCAGAAATTAACACTTTTGGTTCGAACAACAGCGTTTTATTTATGTTATTTATTTATTTATTCGTTTACTGAATCAGGAACCCCAACAGAAAAATTCCAATTACAGAGGTTCTCTATAAAAACAATTAAAGATAATTATGAATAAAGTTCGAAAGAGATTCTATCAATATTGACTAACTAATGAAAAACAGAACAAAACATTTTCAATTTAAATGATACAAGAAAAAATCCAATTCATATACAACCAAAGTTGTCGATTGAAGCTTCATTTCATGAATTATAATCGTTTGTTAGATATAAAATCAATTTTTCCTCGAGATAAACCAAGCTCATATTAAACAAATCGAAATTCTTCAAGTGGTGATTACAGAAACGCATTAATCTTAAAACGACAGAGTTGTAGTATAGAGCAGTTTTGGTACTTAAAATAAGGTACGATTATGATACTGAGGAACATTAAAAGTGAGGAAATTTATCACAGGGTAGTTATATATAATGATAGTAATAATTATTCAAAATTCGGTACAAAAAAACACCATCAAATAGAAAGCGTCTACCCTCCAAGCTTAAAACACGATATCGGCACAAGCTGACTTTATAATCACTTTGCAGCAAATTGCGATTAAATCTGCAATTCAAACCTTAGAAAAACTTTCTCTGTACTCTCTCAATACAAACGTGGTAAAAGGGTGAACAGATAGGTGTAGCATACCCCAAATTTTACCTGAGCAGAGCAAAGTACAGTGTTTACAATGACTGAATATTCTTTAAGTTCTTAGTAATTCTAAGTTCAAAACCAAGCATTTTAACAGCTCTCGATATTATGCAATCCACATGAAGTGCATATGAAAGTTTGACATACCCAAGTCCTTAATCTATTCAACCCTAGTACCATCCTGATTATTGAGAGAAAAGGAGGTATGTATGATGTTGATGTTTTTTGTGAAGGTTATGTGCTGACATTTATCGACATTTAGTTCAAAATATCCGGACTTACAAAATAAAGAAAAGAGATCTAATTCACTTTGGAACAACTGTGTATCAGCATGAGATTCAATTCGTTTGTAAATTTTCAAATCATCAGCACTCAGAAATGTCATTGATATAGATGGTGAAAAAAAGGGGTCCAAGGTGAGAACCTTGAGGTACCCCGGATGTTACAAGGTGCATTTCTGAATAGACCCCATTTTTCACTACAAACTATGACCTATTCATCAAATATGATTGCAGCCATCTCGTCATCGATTCAGCCATACCAAGGACTGGGGTTAAATTCGTGAGAACTGATTTCCCTTTGAAGAAACAATGCTGATACTTTGTGATTCTAGAACTACATAGATGAAAAAGTCGATCAGTTATAATCGATTCAAATATTTATATCCAGAAATACTCCCATCCGAAGAGACTTACTGAATATTATTTGAAGAGGCGATGAGCAACATGATTTAATCAATATTGGGGGAATCGTATCAGGACCAGGTTCTGTAGTAACATTCAGTTCAGCTATTGTATTTTCGATATCAAATTTTGTTGAATGATTAATTGAAATAGATGATGATGTATTATATTTCTTTTTATAAATAATAGGCTTATGTGGATCTTCGAAGACTCCAGCAAAAAATCACCAAAAGCATTTGAAATAGCAACACTGTCATCATGAACGTTGTCATTAAGATTTCAACAGGTAAATAGCAAGATCGTGTTAGGAGAATCATTCTCATGACGTATCACATTGCGATTAATATTTATCATATTTAATGAGAATTCTTCAAACTATGTGGCTTGAAAATGCTCATACATTGTAATCTTCTAAAGGGTACTATATTTTTTGGGGTAGCCACTTTTTTCCACACTGTATATAAAGGAGAAAGAGGTTGGTAACAGGATGTAAATTTATACATCCCTAGGTAAACGAAAATAAACAAACCACCAATAAATCGTCGGCCATTGTGATGTTTCATGAAGAATGTGACATTTACTCCAGTTCCTGAAGTGAATTCATGTTGTTCACGGTGAAAAAATACCGAACGCTACGTTGGAATATTTTCAAAGTGCGACTATAAAGCTCTGAACGAAAACTGCCAGTTCAAGAAAGAACGATTTCAGTCACGGCAGAAATACAAATCAGATGTTATCGAGTGAATTAAACACTGATAACATAGGGGGAGTGACCCTTTCGACCGCTTACAACCACCTAATAATCCACTTGATTGTAAAGGGTTAGAATTCGTTGAGGAACCCAATATTTCCATCCTTGAATGGGAGGAAAAACTTTTTAGACTGTTAATGAAATACCTTGCAGTGATATCATTTCCCCAAAAATATGTAGAAGCTGATGTGAAACCAAATCGATTATCTCATTTGGGAAGTATGGATGATCCCATTCAAGATCGTCGACCAAAAGTCTACTTTCTATATATCAAAATTTTTTCAATATACAGAGTGTAAATGAATACTACTGTGATAAAAAAATTCCGGAAATTCTCATTTGAATTGCCTGCGTTGGGTATTTTTAAATATTTTAAGTTTCTGTATGTTGGAAGGAATGTCCTTAATTAATATGCCAAACAAATGCGCGATCTGTCAACTAGTTTGTTAAGGACATCTGTTGAAACCAGTCGACCTCAGTGGTACTCTGCGAATTTTACAATGGAAAAAATAATTGAACAAGGAGTTTGTCTTCAAGATCTCAACATCCCTCGTGAAACCGGTTGTTTGATTTTGGTGAACCAATTGGGCAAAATTCTCAGAAAGAACTGAAGGCTATCCCTGAAAGCGTCTATAAAAAAGTTTCGGTGATTGGGAAAAACGTTGGACCGTGTGTATCGCTTCAAATTGAGCATATTTTGAAGGAGATTCAATCAATATTGAAGTAGATTAAGAGTTTTGAATTTTGTTTCGAATTTCGGGTTACTTTTCTATCCCAGCGTGAGTGTGAAAATTTCACGAACGAACATATGTTCCCAAACGGTTCGTTACCGAAATACAGGATGTTGAAATTATTATTTTCATTTATTATTATAAGAAAATGAAAATGAGTAACTTATAAACTCATGGAAGAGAACATCATTGTAACATACACTCTAACATCGAAATCAAATGTAAATTGGAGAATGTGCTCATAGAAGAAGAAAAAAAATCTCTATATAAAAAAGAACAAATGTAAATAGTGAATTAAAAGACGTCCCTCTCGACGAACCACTCATCAAGCCTATTTTTAAAGGCATTCACTGAAGCGGAAGTCACTATTTTTTCGGGTAATTGGTTCCATACGAAAAGGTTCAATTTTGAAGAAAATGCTGTGTTTCAGGCGTAGCGAATTTCTCTCCATTCAGCTCGAATGAGTGGCCCCTCAGTTAAGTGTTCTTGGAAAGTTCAAATAAAAAATTTGAATCAAAATTAAAAATCCCGTGAACTGCTTTGAAGAGTATAATCAAATCGCCTCTGAGTCTTCTCTTCAAACAGGACCAGCGAATTCCAAGAAAGGTCGAATAAAGCTCTTGTGTAATATTTTTGAGGTTTCAAGACTACATTGACGAAATGAATTTTCCATCATCCCCAGGATCATACTTGCTCTATTGGTTGTTCGTGTAATATGTTCTGACCAAGACAGATCATGTGATATAACCTTTCCAAGATCTAGTCGACTCTTTACTTCCTGGAGTTGGAAAATTCCCATTTGTTACGTTCGGCGGAGATTATTTTTACCCATATGTAGTACGACGCATTTTTCGTAGTTCAGGTCGAGACGCCATTTTTTACACCAGTTAAAGATCGAGGTTAAGTCATTTTGGAGCGTATATGGTTGAAGAGAGCATTGTTGTACAACTTGGCGTCATTTGCGTACATCGAGACAGTGGATTCAAAAACAGAAGGAATATCAGCTGTATATAAAAGAAAAAGTAGAGAACCAAGTAATGAACCCTGGGGAACACCACTGGAAGCAACGAACTTGGGAGAAAAATGTTCATCCATTCTGACTTTGGATGTTCGATTGGTCAAAAAGAATTTTATTCATTCCAGCAGAGGTCCCCGAATTCCGAGGTGTTCCAGCTTATGGAGCAGTCGTCTAAAGGGTACCCTGTCGAAAGCCCTGGCAAACATCTATCGGGATTTTGTCATCGAAAGAGATAGTCTTGGCAAAAACCCGTGTTTTGCCGGATTATAGAGTTGGCCACCAGGAATTCGAGCATTTCATCGAAGATTTTTTTCAGCCACTTTTAATACAGCTGATGTAATGCTGATTGGTCTATAATTCTTAAAGATAAGAGTTATACGAGCTTTTGTCCAGTCTGAAGGCAGCTTTAGATGGAAGTTTTATAATAGATAGAGGCAGACATAAAGAGGACGAAGAATTCTTAAGTAAGAAAGGAGAGACACCATCTACTCCAAGGCTTGCATTAGAATTGATAATGTTAAGATACTTCTCTACTTTAGGTCAGTTGAAATCTATGGGGGTAATCGAGAATTCACACCTGGGGGCTTGTTATTATGGGTATGGGCTTGTGAGCTCTTGACTGTAGGATTCGGAAAAACGATCTGAGAAGACCTTCGTTATTTTGTCGCCAGTCTCGCATATCCTATCATTCTTTAGAAGTTTAGGAGTTGTCACCTTGGAATTGAGGCTCGATCTGATGTATTTAAAGAGCTTCTTCTTCTTCTTTGTTATCGCCAGTTTGTTTCCGTAAGCCTCTTTAGTATTTTTAAGGGCGTTCGTTACAAAATTAGAGAATTGCGATGGTTGTTAAAGTCGTCATCTCGTCTGCTTCTTAAGAAACGTTGCCGAAATCTCTCTACCAGAAGAAACCAAAATACTATAAGTGAAGTAACCATATCTCCAGAACTCGTGGAAGCGGCCATCAAGGGA
Organism: Cryptolaemus montrouzieri; assembly: GCA_013387265.2. NCBI lineage: Eukaryota > Metazoa > Arthropoda > Insecta > Coleoptera > Coccinellidae > Cryptolaemus > Cryptolaemus montrouzieri. The sequence goes on along the minus strand of JABFTP020000083.1, from coordinate 47,325,694 downwards.
CTGAAATCAAATTCGTCTCCTGGACTAGATGGAATATCCGTCAAATTATATAAATCTTGTAGCAGTTCGCTGATAGGTCCACTGTCCCAGATAATGTCAACATCGCTTAAAACGTATTCACTTCCAAGCTGTTGGACGAAGGCCTCTGTGACTCCTGTGTTTAAAAAGGCGACAAATGCTCCTCAGAAAATTATAGACCAATTTCAATAACTTCTGTTGCTGTTAAAATTATGGAAAGGATAGTTGTCAACACTCTGCTGCCGTTTCTCATGAGTAATAATATCATCCCCACGGAGCAGCATGGCTTCATTCCAGGAAGGTCCGTCATGACGTGTCTGCTTCAGTGTATTGACCAGTGGACGAGGTCTCTGGATAGAGGTGATCCAGTGGACATAGTCTACTTGGACTTCTCTAGCGCCTTTGATCGTGTTCCTCTAGGAAGACTTCTCCACAAACTTCAGCATGTTGGTATTCGAGGAGATTTGCTACTGTGGATCAAAGGATTTCTTTCAGGAAAAGAGTTTTCAGTTGTAGTGAAGTATCTTCTTTCGCTTCTGTTGAAAGTGGGGTCCCCCAAGGCTCAGTGCTGGGTCCTTACTGTTTCTGGTCTACATTTCTGATTTGCCTTCTTCTTTGAAATCTGCCTGCTTCTCATATGCTGATGATACAAAATTTTTCAATTGTCCCATCTTGCATCACATCACCCTACAGAATGACTTGAACATTATTACTCGTTGGTGCGAAGACTGGCTCCTGCACTAAATACCGAAAAGTGTAAGGTTCTCGACTTGGGGAAAAATAATCCTCATTTGGTGTATTTCGTTAAAGGTCACCAAATAGAAAGAGTAGAAATGCACAACGATCTTGGAGTAATTGTATCGGCAGATTTATCCTGGAGCCATCATGTTATGCACTGTTCTAAAAAGGCCAAAAGTACACTTTATTTACTTCAAAGATCTTTTCATGGATGTGATCCTCTACTGCTACAAAACTATACAAGACCCACGTCTGCCCAATTTAGGAGTTCTCTGTTTCAGTATGGCATCCTTGGCTAATTAAAGACATGAAGTTTTGAGAATCCATTCAGAGAAGGGCTACTAGGATGTCGTATGGTGTCGTACGCCCAAGCTATGAGGAGCACTTGTCGAATATAAAGATTCCCACTTTCGTTCATAGGCGACTAAGAGGAGATCTGATAGTCCTCTACAAAATTATGCATGGCCTATTCAACAGTGACTTAAGTGACCTTTTCGAACTTAATACGAATAACTTACGTCGACATCACTTTAAGTTAGTACGTGAACGGTTCCGTACGGCATCAAGCGAGCACTTCATTTCGAATCGGATCTTCAGTGTTTGGAACCGTTTAACGAATAGTGTATTTAGTTCTGCATCAGTGAATGCCTTTAAGAAATCTTTGGACAATTGGTTCATTCATAATAGAGTTGCTTAGTTTATTTCAAATCGGCTAATAATTATTTCAGATTATTTCTTTAGCTTTCAGTTTTAGTTATCTTTAAGTAGTGATTCACATTTTGTCATTTATCATCATGAATATTTAGTGTACTATTTGAGTTCATAGAATTCAAAATCTCCACTCTTTATGAAACTTAATAATGAATAATAATAATAAAAAGCTTTTTGTGCCTCAGAAAATTTATCAGACCTGCGTTCAACCACAATATCAATAGTGACAATTTTCCTTGTTGTGCACTCCTCAGCTTTTTTGGCGACGACAGTTCTGGTTTCTTTAGTTTCTTTTTATGATTACTACAGTTTTTCAGATAGTTAATTCGAATTCAGCGCAAAGACGCTTTTTAAAATCTACATATTTAGATCACAGAAAAATTATGAAAATCTACAGGATGGTACTTTTTCTGAGGTCGCGTATCATTTCTACTCCTACAATTTTTTCAGTACGCAGCGAGCAATTAAATTTTTTATTAATATTCAATTAATTTTGATTTTATCCATATCATTTTTTCATATCTCTCACAGTTTTTGTGTTCAATGAAAACATAATGTAAAAGAAGCGATCATAGTAAGTGCTGAAAATGGCTTCCTTCAGCCATTACTCAGTAGTCTAGACGTTGACTCATAAATCTTCTTATCCGACTGAATATTCTGTAATATCTAGAATGGTTCTTCAAGAAATAATACTGCGGTTTCTTAAGCCTACTACGTCTTGTGCACAAGTCTTCAAACCAACGTTTTCATCCTGAAGTAAACAAGTCTATTATTAGTTCAGATCAGGTGAATGAGCTGGCCAAAATTGGGGTCCACCTCGGCCAATCCAGCGATCGGATAAGTTTCGTTCTAATTTTGACATGCTTTTATACTAAAATGAGCAGGAGCACGATTATGTATGTAACACATGTCTCTTAAAGGAATAGGATCGGACAGCTCTTCAATTAGAAATTAAGAGACTCTCAATTCTCCAATCTAGGTTGAAGAAAATATAGACCAATAAGGTGATCTCCAATTATTGCAATCCACACTTCCAAAGAAAATTGTTCCTGGTAATGAGCTTCATGTGGTAAGTCAAAGGGAGATGTAGAACCATCCAGCTGAAGGTAAACTCCTGTTTCCGCAATATTCTCTATGAGCATAGGTAGATCATTTCAAAGGAATCCAAGAAAATCTCCGAGTTAAGAGTTCATTCGAAAATAGATTGGTCCCTTCATAAAGCGACCAACGTTGTTGAAAATTTTTTGCAACAATGGCATTCGGATCCTGTCGAGCCCACACATTCGAATTCTCCAGAATAATAATTACATCGCCTAGTCAGTGATAATAATTCTGAGGATGGCTCTTCTGTTACCTAATAACCACCTAGAAAATTTAACTCATGGAGCATGGTTTGCTAATTTTAAACACTTAACCTTTTGAAAATGGTACGGATGAAATCTCTCCTTCGACAATTTCTAAAATCTCATTATCTACTTCAAATACTGCTGGATTAATTTCAGACTCTCGTTTCCCAGAGGTGAATCTTTCATATCTTCTGCAGCATCTGAATACAGAAGGGAACGTCTGATGATTGGGCGTTCTGCTATTTGGGTACCTTCTATGGTATTCTTGCAGCAGCTCTTCTATTACCATTAAAGCGTTTCGGACCGTACAATTAGAGGAAAAGAATAAGAACAGACAGGATCAACATATATCAACATATCCCTACAAATATCTGTGCATGAAACGAGCACTTCGAACAGATCATGGAAGAATGAGAAAGACTTGACCAACAAATTTATTAAGATAATTAGACAACTGCTTCGTACAAATATTAACAGCAAGAATATGTTTAAGGCAATCAACATTTACGCATGCTTAATCTTGAAATTTCCTTTGGAATGATTATCTGGAGCAACACCAATATCGATAATCTACAACGAAAGGTGAGAACGCTGCTGACCAAGGCACACAAACACCACCCAAGGGGCGCTATCGAAAGAACTACATTGCCGAGACACAAGACTAACAGATATCACGAAGCAGTTGGATCAGCAGATTTCGTACATGAACTATCTGCGACTCAACTCCTTTACGTCTAAACGAACACGATTATAGTACTCGTCACAAGATCGATGATGAAAAACTACAGATGTGGAAGGAAAAACCTCTACAAAGAAGACATCCCAACGAGGCTGGCAGAGTATATGGAACTACTGGCTGACGTCCGTACAGATGTTTCCTGAGACAGAAGAGTTCCTTTTGGCGATATAAGACCAAGAAGAAGAAGTATCGAGACCTGGAAGAAATCATCAGAAAACAGTGGAAAATGAAATCCGTTCAAACGTTTCCAATGATATTGTCCCCAACTGGAATTATACCAAAGAACTTACGAACGAACATTTGTACAAACCCATGGAAACAACCGTCAGGAAGTATATGGAAAACACAACAACGCGCCAACACAGGACTACGCCACTATGACCTGATAACCTGGAAAGGGTCACATCAGAGCTGAATCCTTTTGATATCGAAGATATCTGCGATCAGTGAATGTTTCTTTTAGAGGAAGTGCGAATCACCTTAGGGTGAATATCGATAATAATGAAAATAATAATAGAATTTAAAATTGTCTTAGACTAATACCGTTACTATCAATATGGGTATGTAACAAACTCAAAACAAAGTTTTGGTGGTAACATAAATACATCTGACTATCATCAGACCGTATTAATTTCAAAGGAGAAATGAATACGGATGTTATCCCCATCATCTCTAGAAATAAATTCCACCAAAGTTGCGGTGTCAGTGGCGATAAGTGTCACTTAATTATTCATACACATGAGCTCGTATACCTGCATCCAGCATAGCGATTTTAATCGAATTCAACGGGAAGATAACAAAGGTTGAATAGGATCATGCGGATGCACCTGTTGCTAAACCCCAACTTGTTCTAGGGGATGCTCTGGAAGTCATGCCAGGACTGCATTATAAACTGCATTATTACTACTGTACCCCAGAGCTTCATCCTTCACACTAAATTTCGTAGGGAGGATGAATATAAATGAGTGTATTATCCTTGATAATTTACTTCCAAATGGAGCCATTAACTTAATTGCATTCCTTACCTCGAGAAATTAATTGAAAAAATATAATTTAGTGATCATTTCTAATATAATGAAGACTTTATTCAAGGAAAAACATTCAATTTTTTGTAGATTGTTAAACATCGTTCTTGAAAGAGCTTGTTCTTCGACCATTGTCAACTACACTGTTGACACTGACCATGAATTATAATTTTTCGTTGATCTAATCATTTTCCACATTTAAACTCTCAAAAGTATGTGAAATGAGTGACAACACAATCGGAAATGTAATAATGTCACTTCCGCAGCCAATACTGATTCACCTAATGAAGCTTTCACTTGGTTGAAATCCACTAAATAATAAAACATAGAATCGGCGATTTCCACTAAACAACAAGTTTCATGTTTGAATTAATAATTCCCTGCTATCAAATGGGTAAAAACATCGTACAAGCCCAGAAATGGCTTGAAAAGTGTTACCTAGGAAATTCTCTCGTCAAAACAGCAATTTTCCGATGGTACACTAATTTCAAAAATAGTGCTACAAGCACTGAAGACGCAGAAAGTATTATTCAACAATCTACATGGAAATCTAAGTAAGAAAAAACATTTTTCAAAGTAGGTACCGCGTTTGTTCACTGTTGAACAAAAGCAGTACGAATTAACGAATTTAAGCGTTGTTTGGTGCTTTAACAGCACTACAAAAAGGATTTTTCTCGTCGATATGTGACCATGGATGAAACAAGGATCCATAATTCACCGACTTAGCATGTGGTAAGTCGAGAGCAGAGGGTGAAACCGTCCAAACCTCCAACAAGGTGATGGCGCCTGTATTTTGGGACACAATCAGTTTATTGTTCATTTACGATCAACAGTGGCTAATATAAAACCTTATTCGACCCATTTAGTGGATATATCATGCGGAAACAACCCCAAATAACAAAGGAAAATACTTTTCCATCGAAACAATGCAACAATCCACAAGTCGGTAAATATCATAGCAAAAACCAACGATTTGCGTTTAGAATTGTAACCGCATCCGCCGTGTTCTCCAGATCGGGCATCCATTGATTACTGGCTCTTCATAGAAAGAGATTTGGCTTTGACGACGAGCTTTTTGCCGAAACAAACTCCTATTCTGAGGCCAAAGATAGATTGCTTCACAAGATACACATAGTAATGTTTGGAAAGCCTTGGAACGGTTTTATCATTGTAGGAGAGTATAAAAATGAATAAATTCAAATAGGTTGGTTCCGGGACTTTTGAACCATGTATTTAACATATATCGGTAATATTAACAACCTTGAATAGGAATTTGGTTCATAAAAACTTTGATAAGGAAAAGTGGAGTGGTTAAATCCGGTGCTCTAGCAGGCTAGACTGTTATATCTACTGACTTCGGTACTCGATATCTAAATAATTTGTCACGTTCGGAGCTAAATGTGGTGTTGCGCCATCATGCTGAAACCACATAATTCTCGCTTTTATATCGGCTGCAGGCAATTAATTTGATAAGATACTATGAAGAAAACGAAGGTTAGGATGGTCTTCATTTGCTCACAATTTTTTTTTCTTGAAATGTTGTTGGGACACCCTCGAAAAGTGTTATAGAGGGGGTTACATAATAGTATGACACAACTTGAGGGGGTAAATCTAAGTGCAATTTTAAGAAAAAAAGTTCATATAAATATAGGTCTGCAAAAGTTTCGTTACGGAGCTACAGGGTGTTGAAATTTCAGGAAAAAATTGGTTTTATCTTCAAAAATCCTGCAGCTTTTGAGATATTCAGCCCAAATTTGGAATGCAAGCTATTTTTTACAGCCTCCAACATATTCATTATAGAATGAAAAAAAGAACAATTAAAAACTCAATGAATTGCTGAAAGTGTCCTCCACCTGCAAGAATACATGCCTCTGTCCTTCTTCGCACATTATCACGCACTCTTTGAAATATTCCTGGGGTATTTCTTATCGTGTCACAAGAGATTATTATTCGATTTCTAAATTCTTCTACAGCGTTCACTGGAGTTGTATAGACTAAACTTTTGAGATAACCGCATAAGAAAAAGCCTAAACTATTTAATTCTGGGTACCTAGGAGGCCATAGTTCAGGCCCATCCATCGGTTGTTGAATGTATTATTCAAGAATTCTCTAGCTTCTTCACTGAAATGTGCTGGTGCCCCGTCATGCATGAACCACATTATGTTCCTCATCAAAAGTCGCAGATCCTCGAGCAATAAAGGTAACTCCTCCTCAAGAAATTGCCGATAAGCGGTACCGTTTAGTCTGTTAGGTAAAAAAATGGTCCAATCAAATAATTTCCAATTATTTCGACCCAGACATTCAGTGAGAATTGTTCTTGATGATGAGATTCTTCAATCAAATGGGGGGTTTCCTCAGCCCAATATTGATATTTGTGAAAAGTCGTCATAGCAGTTCTCCAAAAATTACCTTCGCCTGTGAACATTATTTCACTATCAAAATGAGCATTTTTCTCTAATTTTATCTAAGAACCATCGGCAGAAATTCAGTCTTGAAAGATAATCTCGAGGAAGTAGATTTTGGATGTGTTGAATATAAAACGGGTACAATAAAATGTCGTGGAGAATACTCCAAACTAGAACATGTGAAAAATTCAACTGATTTTCAATTTTTCTTGTACTCATATGAGGATTCAAATCAATACAATTCAAAACTGCTTCCTCAATATCTGGAGTTCTCATAGTTTGAGTTGCAACTTTTCAATGATTATTTGCAGTGAAAGTACCAGTTTCCCTCAACCTTCTGTGGATATTTGAAAATGTTCGCCTGTCTGGTGTTGGTCGATTTGGAAAGCGCACCTGATGTAATGGATATCAGACAATTAGGTGTTAGTAAAATTAGCCATTTTTTCTCACAGCAATAACTCCAAAAGTTTTAGAACTAATCGTTAATTTAAAAAACAGTCCGAGCAGACACTGGTTCATTTTTAGCAACTGTCAAAATAAATGAATAAAAGAAAAAAATCAAAGCCTACTACTCATTTCCTTAATTAGAAGTGCTTTCAATTCAGCGAATGCATGATTTTCTGTTCGAGAATGGTCAGAGATACGAAAAAATTACAAGTATTAAAAAAGTTTCTACATTGAACGAAGATGACGAAAATTGAGTGTACGCTGATCAGTGGCGTACTGCATAAAAGTTTGAAAGGGCAAAAAAGACATGATTCCAGAAAAGGAAACACCTTGTAGATTCTAGTTAACATTTAGGACGTGTAATGATGGAGGCTGTACAAAATAGCTAGGATTCCAAATTTGGGTTGAATATCTCAAAAACTGCAGGAGTTTTGCACAAAAAAACAATTTTTTCTGGAAATTTCAAAACCCGTCAGCACCTTAACGAAGCTTTAACGCGGACCTATGTTTATATGAATTTTTTTACTTAAAATTGCAGGTAGATTTACCCTCTCAAGTTGTGACATACTATTATGTAACACCCTGTATAGGCTTAGAAAGGAACATGATATTTTTTTAGAATTTATCATTAATATTCATTAATGTTGAGGGGTGGCGTCAGGATTTTTAAAACGGTAAATATAAGGACTTTTTTCAAATGAATTACGACATTTAATCAGAGCAGTGGAAACAAAGAGAATTCAAATATCAAATTACCCAAATAAACAAGTTTCAATATAAAATACATAAGTCAATTGAAAAATTACTCAACACGGGTTGATTTCTTTGAGTCGGGATATTTTTCTCTAAATTCTTTGATAATCTGTATTCTGTATTCATACCAAAGCACAGGGAACAGAATTAGAGGTTGCCCCGTTGATATTTTTTACTGTAAGATAGGAACCACCATATATTTTCATTTTTTTTTGCGAATATTTCTATTTAACTCCATGGGGATTTTCTGTTGCTCAAATATGAGAATTTCTGAAATCATTCATTCAATCTCGTGTGAATTTCTTAGTCTCCTGCATTTCTAACCCTGTCTATCATAGTACACTGTGAAAAAATTGGGTGGCAACCTCCTCTACTTTAAGATTTGATGTTTAAAGACGTCCCTCATCACAAAACGACCCATTTTTGCAGTTTGTCCAGAAATGCGCAATTTTGCAATCATTGAGTCTATTTCAATTTTATTAGCATACCCTGTATGCGAAAATGAATATTTAATAGACTTCTAATTAGAGATGGTTAGAGATTCGTTGATCCTGGTTCTCGAATTTCTAACATTTGATAATGTAAACATCGATCTTGTTTATAAGCAAAGGAGAAGAATGTATCATATAACATAGATGAGATGAACTGAAATTAATTACGCAAGCAATACAGATGCCTTTCTATGCTACATTTATTTATATATGGTATTTATTTTATTCAAAGTAGTTTTTTGATGAGTGAATACATCTTGTTTTTGATGATGGCTGGATGTGTCAATGACAACATTAGACTTTGACTGCACTATAGCATTCAATAAAAGGTGTTTCGATGGTGGCCATAGTATATCCTCTGGAATTCGGAAAATTCAGAACACTAACTTTATTCAGAAAGAAGTTACAGGGGATCGAAAAATCGTCTTGTTTCCATGAATAGCAAAAATCCAATATTACTACAACTACGATGACTTCATTTTTAGTGCTTAAAATGTCATGATATCTCCTCTGAGAGTGGAAAATAAATGTAGATATGCAAAGCAATGTAAATGGTACCACTGAAGGGCGACTATTGAAAAAGTTTGTTTTGGAACGAATGCTTCTTCATTTGTAAAGTCTGAAGAGCGAAAGTGTTCGCTAAGTGTCAGACCCGGAGAGAAAGATGGATAAAGAACATTTCGAAGATATTTTTGTCATTGATTTCCAATTTTGTTTGAACACAGTTTCTGTAAGCATACAAAATTCAGTAATATTGCAACAAATTTCAAGAGAATCGAATTGAGCAAAGAAAATCAAAAATATTTCACCTCCTCATTTATCTATCGACCTACAGGAATGATGAATGGTATCACCATAGAAACCCCCTTCTCCAAAATTAAATCAAGATTCAATTAATTCAATATTTCCCTCACGTCTCGCCCCATTCTAAAATTAATTATTCTTGTATATTAGTGCTGGAATCTGAAATAATTTATGAATAAATAAAACATTATTCGTCGACTGACTGAGGTTTGAGCAAATAGATTTGAATACGATGAATTTCGCCTGGGATTACTTTATGTTTGGCTTGGTTGATTGAAAACTATTTTGATTAAACACCCTCTAAAATTTCGACTCTGTGAAAATAATCGAAGGTCTTATTCGTGATATTTCTAGTCCAGGGACGAAGAGAAACATTTTGCGACAGTAACAATGAAAAATGGTTCTTTCGTGTCACTTAGTCACTAGTGTTAGATTTTTGATAAGACGACAATTTAATAATCGATAAATCAACCGGAATAATTGAACATAAGAGAAAGCGTCACGTATAAGCACATTTCGTTACATGTGAGAAAAAAAAAGTATGACGTAGAGAAAATGAGATATTCACTGTATTCCAACTAAAATATGATTCCACCTCTAACTTTTGAAAGAATGAAACTGGCGAAAAACGCTGAGATAGGTCAATAGGAACAATAATTTCGAGGTTAGTTTTGGCTGGAAATTGGCGTAACAGTATAGCCACGCTTATCCCCATTTGTTAAAACCATTGTTAACAATTTCGAACGTCAAAAACAAGCAACACCAAGATAAAATTCGACTTCAAACCAGATGTCGTCTTAAACTCGATGGCATTTCATTATTTTTTCTTTATCATAGAGTTAATGCATGTTGTCTATGTTCAGAGGTTTCTCAACGGAACGTGCATTTGATGGTGAAGAAGAGAAACATTATTGACGACAATTGGCACAATTCTGAATCAATATTCGAGTTTGAGTTCCAGCGATCTTGAAATATTGTTCATTTTCGAATGAGTCAGCCATATTGGATTTCTTCGAAGGTGAAATTTCGATACAATTTCTGAAAAACCTAGACCTTCAGCTTTCCAATGAGGCAAGAACGAATGATCTAGCTCTTAAATTGCGAAAGTTATAACGGAAAAAAACTTTGTCCGATTTTCTCTGGCGCACCCTATATTTATTCTTGACTTCATCACCTAAAAACGTATCCCTTATAATCCCATATAAATCACCATTCCAATCTCACGGTGTCTGTATTCACCGCATATTTACAGAACATATAACCCGCGAATAAAGAGCTCATACTGTATGTGGAATCAACCCCTAAAAAAAGAAAGGGGATCGAGTTGAACTTCGTTAAGAAGGAGTTTCGTTACAGCGAAAATTAAACTCGAAGAACTTCTAATAACTAAGCACCTAGGAAATATCATGATAGACTCAAGTCTGTATCGAAATAAGGTGTTGTATTAGATTGATCTTCGTTACAGAGTGTCCCTTGAAATCTTATCAAAAATGTTCAATTCAATTTGCTGGTAAACCTCAAAGTGGACCATAATTCTTGATACTTCAATGCTTTCTAAAGTATTATTTTTATTTTCAATGTCTAAAATACTAAAACAAATTAGAGTACAGAGAACAAGTTTCAGTTATTTATTGAAAAATCAAGGAATCAAGATGAACAAATTGTTGCAGCAACTTGTTTACATTGTTCTAAGGTTTTAAAATTATTTTTTGATGGAAAACATCCCCCATAGATGGTTTCTTGACATTTTCCTTTTCTCCAGGAAAACACTCTAAAGGCCGCTTTACACTGAACTGGACCGATTTGTACGGGTTTCAAACAATCTGAAAATCAACATTAGCAATCATATTTCTTGATTATGGTTTCGTTTCATCATCTTATAATGTTTATGGAAGTTGCATCTGGTATTGTTATGTGAAGAAAAATCATTTGAAACAATTTCAATGTATGCATGTAAAACTGTACGTCACATACTTGCACACCTAAAAAAACGATCATAAAACTAATGTTTCGTTAAGTTCTTGGTCAGAAATTCGTTAATAATGATAATCTTGTAAGATGGTGCATTATCGTGGTGCTTTTTCAATTAATTCTCTCTCAAATGCAATACTAAATTTGAGACAAATTCCCTATTCAATATTTTTATCCATTGTGAAAATCGGAAAACATACTTGTGAGAACTGACAAAAACTGATTGCGTTCAAACTCCCCGTCAGTATAGAAAACAATTGTACCAACTTTGCAACAATAACAACTTTGACAATCGTTTTAAATAATTCCAGGTTTTTTCGAACAGAATCTGTTCATCTAGTCTTCAGTTTTCAGAAGAAAAATTTGAATCTTCAACCAAAATTAACGATTTTGTCGACTTAGTATAATTAGAGTTCTGAAAAAAATATCCAGGAAAAAACTCCGGACGTGGTATTTTGTGTGATGAAAATGATAGAATTGAAACAGAAACCTATCAAATCTGGAAACTCCTAAAAATTTTGATGGAAAAAATCTGTACCAATACTCTGAGAACAGGCGTTAATGAAAATTTCACTTACCATCTTTAGTGAACTGTGCAGCTTGTATGAAAGAAATGGTACAAAATAAAACAAACACAAACACGTCCATCTTCGGCAACTCTAATCTTGTTATTACACTTTGAATTAATCGCCAACTGTTCAAGTAATTCCAAGAACTGAACACTTCTAAGTAATTGAACAATGCTTATAGATATCATTGTTATGTTCGGTTTTCTTTATATACCAAGGAATTTTATCAATAAAATATGGATTATTCATGAATGTACCATGAAGTGAAGATCACTTCATGGTACAACAGAGTATATTGTTGTCCTTGATTGGATCTCATCTGAGCTCTATACTATGCAGCATATTTCTAAGGTTAATTAAATCAGTAAATTCAATTCTGCATAATGAAACTGACATACGAGGGTGAATTGATTTGTTAGTTGAAAATGAAATAATAATTCACAATGATCTACTTGGTTCATTCTTTTCTTTGCTAAGGAGATGCTGCAGGTTTTTACTAGTCTTTTCGTAGTTATATCTGCTCTAGAGAGACTCATAGCACTGATGATGATAAGTGTGGTGATCAAAGGAACACCACTACTGCAGCTCTAGGCGCACGAGGGATTGAGCCACAGCTCCTCACAATCATACGTATTGCAGTTTCGACTGTTTTTAGGTTGAGGACGCTAGCTATTAACCTAACCTAACCTCCTTTGGATGAACCTGAATAGAACCAGATGGGGTACCACTTAGGTGATAAGATCCACCCAGACAAGAGTGGGAGGAAAGAAAGGATTTCTTGCCAGGTGCACGAACACATTCGTGGTAGACGGATGGCTGGGAACTCAAACAAGAATCAGGTAGCGAGTTTACTGCCGGAGGTTTGAAGGGTTTCTACCTCCATAAGATAATCATTAAACATTTTCCAGTTGATCTTGGCGAAAATTTGCTGTGCTCAAAGTGAAGCAGAACTGGGTATAACCAATGAGTGGATCACGATCTGCTCCGCCTGTCGGTCTACTATGGTGCTCTGGCACAGAATTAACTGAGGGTAAACAACCATATCCATCTCCTCTTGATTCCTGGTCATGCCAATATCAGAAAACATGAAATTGAGTGTACATCAATCTGTGTAAGAATGCCCTAATACAGGAGTGTTGAAATTTGAACTGCTGGCGATCTACCTCAATATTCTTGGACTAATTACGATCAACTCTAAGAGGCTTCAAGTATGTGTGATGCAGGGTTGTCGTACATACACGATGCAACCTACCTACCTACCAACCTAGGTAGGTTGTAACGTAGCATATATAGATATTAGCTTTCCGCACAATATGCATTATCTTAGTCAATTTCGAATTGTCCCAAAATATTTGATAATTCAGCCTCAAACGTATAATAATTCAACTGAGGAATCCTTGCTTTCAAAGACGGAGGATGTTTCAGATCCTTTCTTTTCAGTTAATCTATCATAACTTGCAATTCACTTTTGACTGCGTTTACTGCTCTTATTTATTTATTTATTTATTTTGGCTCTTTGGGGTACAACAGGCCAAGGCCCAAAAAGTACCCACTTAATAGATATAAAAAAGTGAACTTAAATTATCTTAAAAAAATTTAAAAGTACCTATAAGTATATAAAAGTCTAAATAATATGATATTAAAAATCTAACGGTTAGTTCCAAATTATAGTTATCAACAGCAGTGTGAACACATATAGTATAACAAATGAAAATGGAGAGAGACTCTCATTTAAAATAACAGTATGAGAAGAATAGAAAATATTACAGAAAAACTAGATAAAACAAGAAAAATATATAAAACACTAGAGAGACTATATCTTCTCATGTAAAAACAACAATATGAGAAAAACATTACAGAAAAACCAGATAAAAACAAGAAAAAACTTATCATCTCAATAATAGTTTTTCCTCTACCTTGAAGCTCCAAGTTAATGGTGTTTATAGGCATTGTGATGTCAGTCAAAAATGCCAAATCAGACAGCCATTTTTCGTTTTTTAACATCTGGGTGTCATCACCTCTTTCGTCTAGAAATGCTGTTACTAGGAATTTTCCGCGACTCAATCACCTGACGTCCGTGTGAAGAACTAAATCAGTGTGTTCAGCTGACTCCCTATCTTCCAACTGCAATTTAAAGAGCCGCCGTTGCAAGCTACGTGCACTGATGGAATTCACAATTTTTTATGCAATGCTCCTCCGTGTTTAAAACTTTTGGTCACAACACTTGATGTAAAATTCAATGGAATGAAAAAAATTAAGGAAAATCTTCATTAGCTCGACACAATGCCACAAAACCCTTTCCATTCCAATCATTGCTGATGCTCCATCGGTTGTAATGCACACTAATTCATACATTGGTAGCTTGTGGTTTTTTAAAAAATTGAAGAACACATCACGGGTCTTCACCTTCAGAGGAATGATTGTCAAAAATTCTTCCTTAGCCAACATTTCATTGAATACCATCCGAATAAAACTACACAGCTGGGCAGTGTCTGTCATATCGGTGGATTCGTCGAACTGTAAAGAAAAGTATGTACATTTCATGATATCATGTTTTAGTTTATCTGCCATGTCCTGACTCATGACTTCAATACGCCTTGTGACAGTCGGACGAGTAATTCAAGTTCTCTAATAGCAGACATGATCTCTGTTTTATTTTTATAATATCCAAATAAAGTCTCACCCGCTTCAATAAATGCTTCCTTCACAACCCATCCATCTTCAAATGGTTTCTTGTGTTTTGCCAATATATTTGATATTATATTTAAAATGACGCGATCGTAGCAGCTTTTGATTGTTTGGCTGGTCTTGTAAACATGGTTTGTTCTTTTTTCAAACAAGATATCAAATCACATACTCTTCATTTTTTTAATTCTTTCTGGGGCGGAAAATCGTTTTCATAGTTTTTATGAAGAGTTTTATGATGCCTCTCTAAGTTACCACGCTTAGGCATTGCAACTGACGGAGGACAAATAAGACAAATTCACTTATCCTTTACCATACAAAAGAATTCTTCCTCCCAATCGTTATCAGAATGATACGTTTTAGATTTCTTCGCTGCACTCATTTTGTACTATTCAATAATAAACTTTGTATCGACGTATTGCCTTCAATTTACAATTCAGAATGACTCCAATTCCAAGTCTCGAATGTTCACGTCTAACGCGCCGCGCGAAATTTCTAGAAATGCGAAAAGAATGGAAAACGCGGCTTTTCATGACAAGTACCGTGTGGTCCTTTGATAAAGCCGCCTTTTGTCGCTAGCAGAGTGTTATTTCATTACGTAACAAATTTTTGTAGTTTAGTTACCTACTTATTAAAAATTTTTTTGTTCGAAATTTACTCAAAAAGCACTCGCGATCGACCGTTTGAGCACCTCTGCGCTAATAGGACAAGCGCTCACGGTCGGGATCTCAGCCTGTGTTGCTGAGGAAAGGCTGATTCACTAGCGGAATCGCATAGGGACACCAGATCGAAGTTGTCGCCAGTCTAAGACAATGCTACTTTACCAAGTAAAACCTGACAAAAACAGTCCAACTAATTTACGGTTCTTGATACAGATAGTGACGTGACATGGCAAGTTTACATATCACCTGTGGAAGATAGGATTGCAGAATAAGTGTAGGTGGTGAGAAATTTGATCATCTCAAGCCTGGCGTGGATTGGCTTTAGAATAACCGCCTAGGCAAATACTGGAACTAGTTGATCTGCTGAAGCTCTATGAGAGACTTCTTCTTGGTAAGGATTGATCAGGGGATGTAATTTCTTGGAAATGGTACACAAAGAGCAACAGGCCCAGATATCGAGACGAACCTGATTTCATCCCTACTATTAGTCAACTATTTGGTTCATGAGGTATAACATTCCTAATATATATATTAGTATTCCCACGGTCTTTCGTTTCTGTTGAAAATCTGCGTCCTCAAAGCTATATTTCCATGTTTGATAACATAGAAATAACTCAGAGAAACGTCTGAGAGAACAATATAAATGATCTGGCGGTTTATATATTACCTCAGCTTGGCGTTGCAATGCGGACGAATGGACAGGGTATTGTCGTGGTGAAATAGAAATTTGGTCATATTGATCTCCTTCAATCAGTCGACTAATGCTGTGTGGTAGTCATCATTTATAGTAGTTCGAATTCAATAAAGGTGCGTCCTGTGCCTTCCAGAACACCATCACCTTCCCTGCTGATGCAACCACCTTGGTTTTGTTGGGTACACTAACACAAGTCTCTACCCACTGTATGGATTGTCTCAGTGAACAGAATTGCATTCATTTTTCATCCATAGAAATAAAACGTTCGACACTCCGCCGATTGTTTCGTCATATGCGAATGCTTATGCAAGATGCCAAGACAGTCTTCGCTATTTCAACTTCACCATCCGATCGTTTAACACGATATCGTGATCGTTTCTGGAGTTGTTACCTTAATGGGTCATTCTGGGTATTATACCGATATTCCCCTCCTTGACTTTTTGTTTTTTTACAATAGTAGTAACTTGTGTATTTTTTACCACACTTGCTTGATTTGCTCTCGTATCTATGACGTGAGACATTTTACAAAACCCCACTTGAAGTATTTCTGTAAACTAGACATCAATCTATAAAAACGCATGAACTCCAGAACCGCAGCTCGGTTGAGGTAAGCTATTTAACATGATCTATTGCTTCGCTAGAATTCCACCTTTCGCCAGATAAGAGACTAATTACACGGAGAATCCGAACGCTTAGCCACAAATGGTCAAAAATAATCACAACTTATGTACCAATGCATTAAATCCATTCAAATACTGGAAAAGTTAGGTTTGGTTAGAGTCCACATATCAACCCATATAAGCAGTTCTATCTTAGTCTACCCAATTGCACCTGCGCTATAGGTATCATAAAAATAATGGCTTCAGCATTTCATTTTCATTCCAATGTTTTGTACTGTCCAAGGCACTTTAAAGTATCAAGTAAATCATAATGGATATGATTTGGAGCATGTGTGGAATATGGATAGAATGAGTTCTGAAATTATTACATTTTATTGATCTGTTACATTCGAAAAAATATAGAACTTGAAACTACACATTGCAATATTGTTCAGCTTTAGAAGTACATTCAGAAAGTGTTTCAAATCTGTTGGCATTTCCATTGCATCCACCATAACTGAATCTGATACATCTGCGTTTTCTCCAGTTCCAATAATATGACGGCATAAGTGCTCTGCATGGTCCACTGTGTGGCTTAAGCTTGCAGTCTAAAAAAAATGTCATAAGGAAAAACCAAACGATTTCGACTGTCAGGTAAGGTATACAAAAGAGAGAATGATGTAGAAAAACTAATATTTCTATGTCGCCCAGAATCACCATGTACTTTTGCTTGGTTGCATTATGCTGCGTTGCAGTCCATATAAGCCTTTTACTCAGACTGATTGTATGGAAGATAGTATGAGTGTGCTGTTGGATGAAAGCTGGGTTGCTTGAAGCTGAGGGAGCATAATCTTGCACACTAGACGTTTCAATTCGATTCAGCCTTTCTGTGATAAAGAGCAGCTTTCTCAAAAGCAGCCATCGTTTTGTACCCTAATCATTGGACTAAGATGCAGATTCCCAATTTTCTTGAGATCGGGTAACACTTTCGAATCCATCTTATGAAAAAATAGGGAAAAAGCTGCAGCTTGATACTCTGAAGAGGTATGTATGCTTTCAACTCATCTTTGGTTCACCAATCGAATGTATTCTGATGAGTCCTTCTACATCTCATTTAGTTTCCATATGTCATAAAACAGTTTCCTATTCTTGAATCTATTGTAAGAAGAAAAAAATTCCACTAGTGACTTAAAACTGTAGTCCTTCCTTTATTCAGATTAGTTTCACATTTAAGATTCAAGAGGAGTTCATGCTTTTTCACTTGAAATAGTGTGGACAATGACCAATTCAGTATGTTGGTAATCTGTCATAGTTTGAACCTTGACATTGACTTATATTTCGTTACGTCTTTCACGATGAGATATCGCAAAAGATCCCTGGATAATCTATAATTTCCTTTTTTATCCCATAACATTTTGAACATTTATAGTGCTAGACGGCAATACTCTTGAATCTTGTACCCAGTCACCCTTCATCTAGTTGATACATCTAATGTTGGCCTTGCAATGTTCCATCACAACATACAGTGATGTTTTTGGTCAGAGAAGCGTCTGAGTGCTGGATGGCACTGCCATATGAGCTTAGAAATACCCAATATCTCCCTAAAAATAACATTGATTGTCTACTTCTTCGTAATCTTCAATGGTTTTCCCCCATAAAAGAGAAACGCAATTTTAAATTCGAGACGTGAACTTTTGGGTGAAATATAATTATATTTGATTGTGTTCTCCTCGCTACATACTAATAATCTTCCATAATACGCTCAAATGGTTTGAGTGACAATCTTTCATAACTTGGGAAAGCTAATTAATAAACATCAGTCTTCATTAGCTCCATCCTTCTCGACTCCTAAGCGACCACACATTTCGATATCAACGGATGATTTTGCGGTGGCACCACCGGACGAGACATCTAGACGAACCGCAATCAATTTTGACTTATGAGAGCGATCACACATCATCTTAGATTCATTAGAAATAAATTGATTAGTTTGGCGGTATCGCAAAAGAAGTTGAAAAGGGACCAGAAAGTTTTGCCTGACTAGGGTGTTGAAGTGGTAAAGATTGTTCCTCAAATCTGATAGTTTCTCACTTTAGTTTTTATACGTACATACAATGAAAAAATATATATATCATGGGAGAGTAAGAACCAGCTTCTGAAGGTATCCTACAATCATCCCGGTTAACTAATGTCCATCTTCTTGGTTGGTGAATATGGGAAAGCAGACTTATGGGTCGATAATTTTCAATATTCGTGCTGTCGCCTTTTTTTGTACAACAGAATTACCTCAGCATTTTTCCATGATTCTGGTATTTTTCCCCTCAACTAGGCATTTATTCAGAAGTAATTTTAAGACTGGTTCAAGGGCTTTTCCTTCTATTTTTTAATTGGTTTCTGAATTATTCTGATACGAGCTGTGTTTAGATTTTAAAGTAGTCTTCTTTTTACCTTGAAATCTTGTTTCACATAATCCTATAATATCCCATTTTATGTTATTGTGTGAGTGGTCTGTGTACGAATATTGTAAGTGGTGACTCTTGAATTATGGGTTTGTTTTACTAATTGGGTAGATTTTCTGTCTCCCCCAGAATCCATGAGGTAGCTCGGGGTTATATCGGGGTGGGATTCCGAATTTGAGATTCTACCCACCTGGGGTACTTGTATTTGGAATTTCGATATTGACATGGATTTTGAGAAAATTGTTGGCACTTAAAACACCACGCTTGCCAACGAATTGGTGAGTTCATTTTTCAGCCGCTCATTTTGAGTCAGACACTGTTTGCATCCGCCTGGATCAGACGTTGCCATGCTAGGTTTGGTCTGCCTCGGGTATTTAATTTCCCTAGTACCACCCATATCTGGGAGGCTTTCCCCGATCTGCCACCTGGAGAGGCGCCCGATAGGGGACTAGCAACCCCCACAGTATAGTCGTTTATATAAATGAGAAATGTTTACTGTCCTAAAACTGACCTTTGAAGCACACCTTTTTCTATAGGCATCAACTTCGATTAAACGTTCGTCTTCGCTTTAGGTGATGCTTCGTCATCCCTACCAGGGATTGCAGACTGCGTTCGCCATAAATCTGAACTGACGAGTTCCACTCGTCTGCTGCAAGAGTCTATTATTAATTATTTCATTGAAGTAGGTTTTCGCTCTATCAATTGAGCTACAAATATTCCTGAACAGCACATATTCAGCTTTTGTTTCATCTGTTGGATTTATCTTTCAGTTCTTATAGCTCAGTTTTCAGCTTTGACTGTTTTTAGTGAGTAGACGTTTTCTTGGAGCTTGGAATGTAGAGGTCCATTCCTGCAATAATAACTTCAGGGACAGATTCAGTACAGACATTGATGTCAGGATCCAAGAAACAGGAGTCCATTGAGGGAAAATACAAGGACAATTCGTGAAGATCCTGCCTGCTGTTGTAATAAATACCATATCTTCCTGGAAGGCGTTGAGCCTTTATTGAGCTGCTATATGAAGTTACCAGTAGCAGGACAATGTTGTCCTGCTACCTAAGAATGCCGAGAAATGTAAACGGGAAGCATTTGCTTTTATACACATTTTTCCAGGCATGTCAGATCCAAGGGTCTGCCACACTTATTTTTGGAAACAATGTCACTGATTTTCCTTAATTTTAACTTGTCGACTAGACTGTACCACCAATAAGCTTCAATATTTTTTTTGTCCATTTTTCGAGATGAACACAAGAGTTGAAAAAGATTCCTATCAAATCGAAGCTAGAGAAAAAAATCATTCATAGGCATCATACCTTTCAAAAAGTTCAAAAGAATTGGACAAGTGGTTGTTTCTAGTTTCTAGGGAAGGTTTTTTCCAAACTGAGAAATAAGCAACTAAAGTAGATTGGGTACTTATGAATTTTATTGATATCATCTTCAACAACTCACCATTTGCAGTAAATTCACGGCAATACGCATAAGCCATCAATATGCAAACGACGAAAAAAAGTTTGATATTCATCACAAGACCACGTATTATCGATCAATAACTAATTATATGCTGCAGTAAATATAACAAAGATATTAAATATTTTTATGATCAATTAATCAACAGCAAATTATTCTCGGTCTAAGGCAATTGGTTGAATGAGTCGTTATTTGTAAAAATCCATTGTTTCATCTAAATAAATCCCATTTTTGCCTTTAATTATCACCAAAGAAACGTTAATGGGTAATAATTTTTAATAATACAGGAAATATTGTTTGGCGATTAGCCTTATGAGAATTTTATTTCTTAATTATCTTTGGATTACTTCAGTAGCGTCGAATAAATTTCGTGAGACTACGTGATCGCTTTTCTGTGCACCTGAAAAGTGGAATGTATTCAGGGTAATTTTGGTTATTAATATTCTTGCCAGGTGAATTTTTGAATATACGATTATAAGGAAAGTAAGATACTGAATGATAATAATAAGAAATAAAACTGTATTGTACTATCACGTGGGTTTATTGAAAATTAGATTGCAATTTAAACCTCTCGACCATCTTCAATTGACGATAAGTATTAAACTAAAGTTGAAAATACATACATACATGAACAGGTAGGTTGGTGAATTAGTAGGCGTGCAAACAAGAAGTAATAACCGAATTATATTAAAAGTGAGTATTATTTAAAGATAAAAAAATGGACCAATAAGCCAGGCTAGACTGGACGGTCAAAAGATTATCCCTATGGGGAGTTTGTTTGAAAAGTTTAAAGGATTCTAAGAAAATCAACTTTCGTCTTGTAGGTCTTCAGTGAATAAGTTGAAGTTGATCTATGTGTGGAAAATGATGGCCATTTTCGATACAATGTGAAGCAAAAGTAGATTCATCGGTTCTCTGGTTATGATAGTCTGATTGATGTTCCTTGTATCTAGTTTTGAACGAAAGACATGGATTTTTTGGTATCTCCATAACTAGTGAAAAAAGGTAAGATTCGAAAAGTTTTTATCGAAACGGTGTTCCATTTGAAGAAAAGGCAAAAAAAATAAATGGGAAAAACTGTAATATACTGGGTGATTCACCAGTGGCGCGATGATCTGTAGCTCGTACACTCTTGAAGATTTCATTTTTGTTCGAACGGTATTGTATTTATAAAGCAAGAATCTACTTCAGCAATTTATTTTTCAGTAAATAGGGTGTCCAATTTTCTATATGAAAATCTTGGGTGGTTTTTTCAGATTGGAAGAACACTTTTTGTTCAAAATTCAGGAGTGGCCTAAACTCTGCTATAACGTCTTTAAGAAATAAGTTTTTTTGGTGAGTAGTTTCGTCACAATATTTTTTTTTTCCAAAAAAATTCATGAAAATAGGCTCTCACATTATCGCATGCTCCTTTGGCCAGAGAGGATGAATACTTTATCCTTTTGTTTTCCTATTGCCCAAGGATAGCTCCATTGATGAATTGAAATAGATTATCCTCATTTTATACAGGAGTGACTCGAAGAAATTATTGAATATTGTAATTTTAAAAATATCATATCTTGATTTTTTCAAATGGAACACCCTGTATTTTATTATTATGTCAAAGCATAAAATATTGTGCTATATTTTTGCAGAAGTAACCTTATCTTTATCTTCGATTATTTTCGAAATATATTATTTGTAAAAATTTTGATGAAAATTCTACAAACCGTATCAAACTCATCGACATGCATCATAATTCGCACAGAAGTTTTTTTCTGTAATGATTCAGTAGTAAAAAATGAAACATAAACAAAGTAACTCTTTTAACGAATGATAAAATCAAGATGATTAAAACGTGAATCGAGGTATGTGTTAACATTTTTTTTTATTTGTGCCTTCTGTTAGGTGTCCGGACATATCATATTCTGCATTTTGCATGGTAAACTTATCAGTGTTTCGTTATTAAACATTGTTTAAGTGAGGTTTGAACCCAATTTTATCAATTGACTGCCAAGAAGTTCTGTTAATATAAGTTAAAGGCATTCAACTCCTAGATGTTGGAAAACATGTTATCTGCATCCAAACTAATTGAATACGATTTGTTTCAATTGAATTTTGTTTTTAATATGAAATTCGTTCAAATTTTTAATATAAGATCAAATTCTGTTGCCAATTTATATATTGGGCTGTTCAGTAATGATAAATTACAGAGACAATGATAAAATGCCTCCAGTAGTGTCTTTTATGAAGAACCCAATATATAAATTGGCAAAAGAATCAAATTTTGTATTCAAAAATAAATTTCACACCTAAATATCCAATAAAAATTCTCAAACTCGCCTCAAGAATATTTCAAGAGATAAAGGTAATAGATTTGACAATACAGGAGTTCACAAGTTGTCCTGTATGGATTGTGAGAACTAAATACAAAGAGCATCAATCTGATTACAATAAGCAGAGAACTGACGAATATACTTTCGCTTCCATTGTATCGAAAAAAAGCCTTCATGTTCCACCCATAGATCAACTTCAATGCATTCACAGAATACCTAGTTAGATTTCTTAGAATCGAAATTTTTAATTTTCAACAAACTCCCCATAGAGATAATCTTCTGAACGACAAGTATGGCTCAGCTCATTCGTCCATTTCAGAAGAATGAAAAAATACTGAAAGTGTAGTTAGACCAAGTTAAAACGTCAGTAATCGTCATTCCCAGGTCAACGTGCGTACGGCAGGTAGCAATGACTCTAAAATCCAAGAAGTATTGCAAGCGAGGATTGTTTTTGCTTAGATACAGCATTTTTGGAGATTGAGGGGTATGAACCAATCAGAACACCATTCAGAAATCGTATGCAGATCGCCTTGAATGTCGCTGTTTAGAGGACAGCTATCTATTTTGGTATCATCAGCAAACTGTGAACATGATGACGACAAGAGGTTAGGAAGATCGACAATGTATAGCAGGAACAACAAGGGACCCAATGCCGAGCCCTTAGGTACACCACTAGTGACAGGTCTTGTCGAAAATTTCGAAGATCTCACTCGAACGAAGTAGCTCCTATCAGTCAAGAAAGCTCTTATCCAGGACAACAGATCGCATATGATACAAAAATGTTCCAGTTTGAAAAGCAAACGTCGCAATAGAACCCAGTCGAATGCACGAGAGAAATCCAAATAGGTGTTTCACGATCCAGTATTTAATTTTCTTATGAAAGAGGCACCATTTCTGATCAATGTTACCATTAACAGCCTCATTGAGTTTTTCATATTCTATTAGAGTTATAGTTTTCTTGAATGTCCTTGAAAGGATTATCGGTACAAACTGAATGGTCGACTTCAAAAGTACGTGATCCGACAATTCGATGGGAGTTAAATGTTCAATTGGGGTAACAAGTTCACTGTCATTGACGAAAACTAGATCCAGGAGGGATGTAGTGTTTCCTAGACGAAATCGAGTAGGTTTGTCGATGAGTTGTTGAAGATTGGAATTCAATGCGATATCCGCCAAGGCATATGAACTAGATCTAATTGAAGACATTGAAGAAGTATGAATAGGCCACTTAATATCAGAGCAATTGAGGTCAGCAACAAATAAATTATGTATCTATGTGTTTCAACTGTTGTTCAGTACTAGTTTTCAGCAGAAGATGAATTTCAATCAAGTCTTTTGATAGTTTCTCTTTATCAACTATATTAAATTCCGAATTTTCGAGCATGTAGCATTGAAAGAATCAGTTGGAAATAAATATATTTTATCGTATTATTACATTGAGATATATGTACATTTGAGGTTACTAATTGCAATATTTGTTAGCTGCAGCAGAACATTCCGACATAGATTGAAATCTGTTAGCATTTCCTCGGCATCCTCCATATATGAACCTGGCACATCTTCGACTTCTCCAATTCCAATAATATAATGGCATTAGAGCTCTACAAGGTCCTTTAATTGGTCTTAGTTTGCAGTCTGAAAATAATATTGGAAAGGAATGGTTACGAAATCCAAAATGACTGAATCCCCTCAAATGTTGTATTGGAACACAAAGAATTACGTGATCGAATGTAGAATGAATCGCCCTTTCAAAAAGGTGCCCTTTTTCTTATTCAAGAATTTGGGGTGGAAGCTGCTAGGGTTGATAGGGATAGAACGAAACATGTAACGAAAAATTGCTTCATCGAATCAAAAATCCTGTTTCATGAAATTCATAGAAAAATCAAACCAATCCATACAAGGTAATTTGTTATCATTGAAACGCACTGTACAAGGTATCCCAAGTTAAGTGGCCTATTAGGCCAATTTGTTATTTAATATACAAGGTATTACATAATATTATGTCACAACTCGAAGGGATAAATCTACATGCAATTTCAAGAAAAAAAGTTAATATAAACATAGATCCGCAAAAGCTTCGTTACGGAGCTATAGGGTGTTGAAATTTACAGAAAAAATTGTTTTTTTCTTCAAAACTCCAGCAGTTTTTGAGATATTCAGCCCGAATTTGGAATGAAAACTATTTTTCACAGCCTCCATCATTACACCTCCTAGATTTTGACTGAAATTCACAAGGTGTTTTCTTTTCCGAGGCCATGTCTCATTTTGCCCTTTCAAACTTTTTTGCAGTACGCCACTGATAAGCGTACAATCAATTTTCGTCATCTTCGTTCAATTTAGAAACTTTTTTGACACTTGTAATTTTTTCATATCTCCAACCGATTTTCTATCCTATGTATATATTAATTTTTTTCTCAAAATTGCACGTAGATTCACTCCCTCAAGTTGTAACATACTATTATGTAACACCCTGTATTATACTCTGTGTGTATATAAAAGGTGCCAAACTTCAGAAGGTACAAGTCAGTTGCAACAAAAAATGTCCCATTACATTTTTTCGAAAAGTTGATAATTATCGAGTTATTTAACACTTCTTGATTTGAGGAAATGTTTTGCTTCCCTTCTATAAAAAACAAGAATATCTCTAACATAACCATACCATCGGAAAGAGCATTGAATTTGCTATAAGATATGTAAGTACTAATGGTAAAAAAAGTTGTATACCGGGTGTTGTAAAAGGCTAAATGAAAAAATTTTGAAATGAACAAAATTAATGGTATTGTCTTGTAAGCTGTACCACTGAAAACTGATCGATAAGTAGCTGTTTTTTTTTGGTAAATACTACTTCATTCAACTGGCTTTCGAATGGTATTTCAACTTTTGAGCTAACTATTTTTTTCGAGCAATATCATGGGTAAGAGTAATAAGAACATAAAATTCGAAAACGCAAATATCTTATATTACTTGATGAAACATGAACAGGAACTAAGAAAATGTCTTCCTCTTGCTTGAATGCACTTAACACATCTTTTTCTTAAACTATCAACTACTCTTTGAAGTTCAATGTGTTTTTGACTCATTTCGTTGCAATACATTTGAATCCTTTCAATCAATTCTCCTCGAGTATTAACGGGAATTCTATAAACATTAGTCTTTAATGAGCCCCACATAATAAAATCAAGCGGCGTAAGGTCAGGGCTTCTGGGTGGCCATCTCACCGGTCCAAATCGACCTATCCCTTTCTCTCCAAATCTCTGTCATCCAGTTCTGGACCATTCTAGAATTATGAACCGGGAAGCCGTCCATTTGAAGCCAAAGTTGATGCCGAGTAGCTATAGGCATTTCTTTTTTGAGACGATCGGGAAGTATAACTGACACGACAAGCTGACCCCTCCTTAACCCCTACCTCACATTTACTCTCATCTCGTGCTGAGAGTGTGACACAATAGTGTCATGAGGATTTTCTGTATCCCATATATGGGAATTTCTCAAATTTATCATGCCAACTTTGGTAACAAATTTTTTACCATAAATACTTACCTATCTTAAAGCAAATTCAATGCTCTTTCCGATGGTATGGTCAGATTTGATATATGTATTTAAGAGTAACAGAGATATTCTTGTCTTTATAGAGAGAAGCAAAAAATTTCGTAAAATCAAGAAGTGTTAAATAACTCGATAATTATCACCTTCGAAAAACTGTTATGGGTTATTTTTTGCGGCAAATGACTTGTACTATCACCTTCTGAAGTTTGGTACCTTTTATATTAGACACCCTATATATTGATGACGGGACATAACTCATATCCGACTGAATGTCAGTCAGTATACAGAGTGCTCTTTTTTCCGCCTCACATTTCGAAACGAAGAATCATCGAAAACTACGTTTTTCAAATTGTAGCCCATATTCTATTTATTTCATTGGATTTGCCGCAAAAAACCAAATGAACTTCCCCATACATACCCTGTACCTGAGATTCCAAGTTTTCAAGTTATGGCGAAAAACCGAATTTTACGTACCTACCTAAATTTGGTAAAGGCGGCTTAGATATATCCCAGAGCATAGACATGCTCCTGAGCATAGATAACAAACTATTATTGTTTTAACTATCAGTCGAATTAATTAGAACAGATTGGCTAGCGACACAAATGAGCCAATACTTAATTTAATTTTCATTCGCGATCCACAGCTTCGAATAGACCCTTCTTCACAGAACACATGAGGATCCCGATTTTTTCAAAAGGCTTATCTGGACGGATGAGGCCAAATTCTCTAATAAGGGTGATTTTAAACAGAATAACTCACACTTTTGGGCCAACCAATATCCTCATATTACGTGTGAAAGAAATCCTCAAAATAAATTCAGTTTTAATATGTTTGCATTTTCGAAGGACAACACATTTTCGTATTTTGTGTATGATGAAAACTTAAATGGTGAACTTTATATGGAGACTTTGAGAACGGTGACTTCGTTGACACTTTATCACTTGTTGGTACCACTCAATGGAGTGCCAGATCATGACACAAATGGCAATTTTCGAATTTCAACTGATATTTTTGAAGATAGATGGATTGGAACGAACTTTGTCTTTGTGGCCTCCAAGGTGACCTGACCTAACGCCTATTGATTTTTTAATGTTTTATTAGCACTTCATCAGTTATTTTCGTCTCAACTTCAAGTGCTTTTAAATTTCTTGTATTCCGTTTTCCATTCAATCTTGTTTCCCGATTTGGCAATTCATTTTGATCGCGATTCATCTCCATTTTTTGTGGCATTTCTCGCGTAATGTAAATAATACTGCAAACCGTCGCTGAGGCGGTGTCACCAATCACAGCTCGTGACCTAATCACAAAATCTCGAAGATTGTATATTAAAACCATGTGTGACTTCAGTTAAGTTTAGTATCTAGACGCTTTTAACAGTGATAATTACCGTATTTTATTTTCAGTTCAATGAATTATTTTTCCCGAAATATGGTAAGTGGTTTATTAGCTGTTGTCACTATACATGCATTGTTTATTTAAGAAAATTACTCCTTGCCTGTTTTGGTAGACACTTTACAAAATTTGTGGCGATATTTTCCGAAAATACAGGGTGTTCGTCCTGAAGGACCCAGTAGGAATATCTGGGGAACAAGTTCATCGATAAATTTCAAATTTTGGGATTAGAGTAAATAAATACTGATCTACAATTTGCTGTTATTCTCAGAGCGATGACCACTTTCGGTTATACCGGACATCGACTACAACTTTGCTGTTTCAAATGACTTGGTGTACTTTTTAATTCTTTTTATTGAAGATCAACCTCTTTCGAGCATCTTTTGTTGAGATTTGTTCTATCTTGAATTGAGCTATGGTTTTTTTCATCAAAGTTTTCGGAATTATCCAATTATTTGCTCAAAAAAAGAATCAGATTATTTTTCTTAGTCAAACGACAACAGTACAATTTTTCAAAGCAACGAACTTACTTTGACATGACAGGTCATATACAGGGTGACCAAATATCACTAGTCAATTCAATATAACTAAACTGTCAAAAAACATTTTTATTTCTAATATGAGAACCTGTCTTCTACTTTATCAGATCCGTATTACGATTATTATTCATTTGTTTTAAATTTCTCTATACCTAAATTAGCTCATTATTATTTAAAATAGCTATGACACCAATTTTGTGCGTATATAGTTTTTTAATTGAACAAAATGACAAATAATTGCCCAAATGAGGAAATTATGAATTTATTGATGGTCAATGTCAATAAATCATACACTCTGTCAGAAAGTACAAGGATTTGATCAATGAAACCTCAAATGGATTCGTTTCTGAGATACAGGCTGTTTAAGTTTGATGAAATTCGAAGCAGATATTTCTAACTTCCCTTTTTTCTACTGTAAATTCTGTTGAGAGTATTTTTGAACAGAAAAAAAAATTTTTTCAACTGGGATATCATTAAAGTGTTGACAAATGCATTGGAAGACCTGTCTTTGTATACATAACATAACATAAGAAATCGTGAAATTGATAATGGAATATCTCACCAAGAACACTGGGTATGAAAAACAGTTGATCTCTTACTTCGATGATAAGGAACATATTTTCTTCAGAGAATAATTATTGTCACACTCAAATGATACGGAATGAAAATTGTGAGTAGTTCTGAGCAAAATAATATCGCAAATGAATCTTTTCTTGTGAAGAAATTCCGAAACACCTTGAGAGTTTTGATTTTAAGTTTCATTGAACAGCAAAGAATCTAATTTTGTGTTGTGCACCAATGTCTGAATTTTATCAACATCATGTTTATTGCAAGAATTTTCTAAACTTCACACTAATTTCGAAATTTTCTGGGAAATCTCCACCAGATTTTTGAAAAAAGGTATCGTTTTAAAGCTTATTCGAGTTGAAACACAAGAAAAAGATCAGGTGTTATATTCGAAAAAAAAAGTGTTTCATGTTTGGAAAATTTCCCAAAATTCGAGATGGAATATGATAGAAAATACTGGGCGTACCTCGATAAGCCGCTTCTATCTCAAATTTTCCCAAATCCCAGAATTTGAGATCAGATACTTCAAATGGGCCCTTTGGCGCGAACACCCTGTATAACATACCAAGCTTATGATCCAATAACATACGAGTAAAACTATATTATTTAGTTACGTTGTCGTTTTTTCAAAACTACCACTGCTATTTCGATTTGGCTATTGATAATTCTTATAGAAATTTAAGTACGAACGAATCTCTATTCAATTGACTAATAGTTGTTTCTCTTTCTGTTGTATTTGCCTCAGAAAAGCAATTTTGAAACAAATGTTTATACAACTCCCTTTCTTTATATTTCTCCCAGAATAAAATTCTGAAAAATTTCAAATGAAAACCTCAATGAGCATAAAATCCAGAAATTGGACACACTTGTCAGTTACTGTGCCAATAAGTTTTCAAATGAAATGTGTTGTTACTTTTCGACCACTCACCTTTTTGAGTAAAATTTTGACAAAAAACACAACCCACTAATGTTGCTACGACAAAAAAAAGTTTGAAATTCATCACCTAGTTCTAATCAATAACTAATTATGTGCTGCAGTATATATACCACAAATAAAGACATTAAACATTTTCATGATCAATCAATACACGGAAAATTAGAATTGGATGAATCGAATTGAATAAATCGTAATTTTAAAAATCTATTGTTTGAGAGAGATAAATTCTGTTTCTGAATCAGTTTCTGAAATTAATCATCACTGAAAACTAAAGCAACTCGTTTTTGGTAAATATTTTCATTAAGTTAATGAATAATGATTTTTGATAATACCTATAGGAAATATTGTTTCGATTATTTCAGAAGAGTCACTCCAAATCTACTCATAGAATGAGGAATAAGCGAATACTTGGAAAATTGCCAGTTCTTGAGTCATTGAGTTTTTGTGTTTATATTCGAGTTGAAATTCAGTTTGTCATAATAACACTTGTGTTTCTTACACAATCAAGAAACACTGTTGTTATTGTTCTAACGCCGATAATATTGAATATACACCTTAAAGTTTAACTATACAGGGTGTTACATAATAGTATGTCACAACTTGATCGTGTAAATCTACGTGCAATTTTAGGAAAGAAAGCTATATGGTGTTGAAATTTTCGAAAACAATTGGTTTTTTCTTCGAAACTCATGAAGCTTTTGAGAAATTCAGCCCAAATTTGAAATCCAAGCTATTTTTTACAGCCTTCATCATTACACGTCCTGAATTTCAACTACAATCTAGCATTCCAAATTTGGGCTGAATATCTCAAAAACTGCAGGAGGGTTGAAGAACCAACTTTTTTAGGAAATTACAACGCCCTGTAGCTCCATAACGAAGCTTTTGCGGACCAATGTTCAGGTAACCTTTTTTTCTTAAAATTGCACGTAGATTTACTCCCTCAACATACTATTATGTAACACCCTGTACACAAGACAAACATACTATAAAAACATCTGCTGTGTTGATGAAAATAATTGAATGCAGCATTTAAAAGGAGTTGCAATAATTTTTTGAAGTAGTGTATTTTCAAGATAAATCAGTGATGAAACAGTGCTTTTGAAATTCCAAACTGATATCTTTGTACCATCATACTGTCATATATTTAGTAGTAGATTTAAAAATTCGAAACAACTTTGTTTTACGAAACAAAAATATATGAAAAATTGAGATTAGTTGAGATTTCAACATCTAAAAAATAGTCGTGTTCATACTTTATCGCCCACTAATAAAATCGAATAATAATCAACTAACAGAATCTGAACGCTCATCGCTATTTGACTGAATTTATCGAGCTTTATCTGGAAAATTTACTGCTAGCAGATCTACGGACTAAGTGGTTTCAACAGGATGGTGCACTAACGCATAATGTGAAAGTTCCGTTCATAAATTGAATGATTTGTTTGAAATATAGTATACTGGGTGTCCACGCGAGATGGGACATTGAAAGTATATCGTAAAACGAGGTGACTTTGTGCCACTTTTTTGGGTTTTATTACGAAAATATGAAATTAATGACTGAATACATATGGCTACATTGTTCCCACATGAATCAGGGCATATGAAAACATCGAAAAATTTTCACTTTTCGAATAAAAAATTTTTTTTCGTGGCACAATTTCACCCCAGGATCTGGG
The DNA here is from genome assembly GCA_013387265.2 of Cryptolaemus montrouzieri. Classification (NCBI taxonomy): domain Eukaryota; kingdom Metazoa; phylum Arthropoda; class Insecta; order Coleoptera; family Coccinellidae; genus Cryptolaemus; species Cryptolaemus montrouzieri. The sequence goes on along the minus strand of JABFTP020000083.1, from coordinate 47,294,138 downwards.
GTGACAACGTGCCACAAGGTGACCTCTAGGAATGAGTGAAAATCAAAACACCAAGTTTGGGACACCCTGTACACAAAACTAAGTACAATGCAGAGATAATAGAAGGCATAGGCATTGATATTCCAACGTTGTTTGACAATAGTACAAGGTCTATAGCAGATGGTAGAACCTAGTTATTAAAACTGATTAGCACAGAACGCACTTGCTGATAAAGCTCTAAACATGTCGCAACATGAAAATATGGCACAATGGAATAGCGGAATCATGATTACAATCCTTCGTGCCGGTTGAACACAACCAAGACCGGTTGCTATTGTTTCCATATATTGATTTTATCAGTATAACATGATTGATATATTGCATGTTGAAGCTTCACTTTTAATTAGTGGGTAGGCTTTCGCGTTGTTCTCGTATCAACGTCGCAGAAAAATATTGATATTATGATTAAAATGATTAATATTTTCGTAGAACTAATGAGTGAAAGTGCTGAATTGGTATTATGAAGGTGTCTCTTTGGATTATGCTTCAAGTATCGAGAGTCATGTTGTATGTTTGCAATAATAAAACATTCGATAAATGATTAATTTAGTCATTTGGCAAAAGTTTCACAAAGATATATTAAAATACTCGACATAACTTTCGGGTTATCGGCCAACATCAGAATCGTGAAGGGGGGGTAGAGAAACTTATTGAAATAGAAAATCAGAACCTGTTCAAAGCTATTAATGAAAATAGAGCTGAATATGCACTCTGCAAAGATCTCCTTTCTTTTGATACTTTCGATGAACTTTTAGTAGTTCTAGATCAAATGCCGCACAATCCTAAGTGGCTTGAAGTTATTGAAACAGAGAAAGTTACTTTTTTCGATTAGATTATACACCAGGCGCTACAACAACCTATGGTATTGTCATCAATTCTGATTTGAAATGGAATATTAAAGGAGCGAGTACACCATGCGACATTAACAACTTAAAAATGGTAAAAAGTTGCTTGGAGGTACTAGATTCTGAAACAGAATCGTTGAAGAGTTCTCCAAAGCTCAATGATAACGATGAAAATTATTATTCTAAAACATTTGCATAACTTCGGCTCTGTTTCAGATCTTCGTTCGAGAATCTTCCGGAAACAGCAACACTGATTTCTTTGTAATACGGCGCGCTGAAACCTTAAGATCCTTCTCGAAGTCTCCCGAAGCGCATCATTCTGCCGGCCGTGACAGGGTCGGCTTCAGAGACGATTGGATATCGTTACAATTATTATTTCCACTTAAAATTTCAAGAAATTTAAAGCGGCGATCAAGATAGTTAGTCTTCATTTCTTTCAGGAACGAGTTTCACTTTTTATAAATGAAATTGGTGATATTTCAGGATCTTGTAGACTGTTGAAGCTGATACACTAGACACGTGATAATTGAAAGTCTTTTCCAAAGATTTATCACTAGACCCACTTACTCTATAATCAGCAATGTATTGCTGAGGGTAAGGGGATGATTTCACATCAGAAATTCGTCCCTCTCCAATCAAATATTCGGTTGTCTCAGCTTTTCTGCCAAAAACTGTCCAAGGATACAGCGATTGGTAGGGTTTCATTAGAACCCACTGTGTAAAGGTCTCGCACTCACTTTTTCAACAATTTCTCAAGAATAATCACACGTTCAACGGTATCGTGTTTTTATTGCTCGAACAATATAATAAAAGACACTTTGAATAACGCAGGGAAGTGATATCACCCCATAAAGTATCAAATTTCTCAGCTCAGATTTTTATGTCTTCATAAAATATTTATCTCTTTCAGATATTTCGATTTATATCAGAAATAAAAGATATAGGAAGTTATTTATTTTGAAACTATCGATTGCGCCATGAATCGGGACACTAGGAAAATTTATAACCGTGAATGTGAACATTTTCACGAGTACTTTATGTGTCAGTTCATTCGAAGAAATTTTCCAATGTTTTAAAGATAATCACATCTTGATCGAAGATTACATGTATTATCTCATCGATGAGATTAACGCCAATTAAGATAAAATTAGAGTTTTTCGATTATTTAGTGCTTTTATAATTATATATATTATAATATACAGGGTATCCCAAGTTGTGTGGCTTATTAGACGTTTATGGAGAACTAACTATGCTATGGTTCTGAAATTTTAGTAGTTGATTCAGCTTGTCCGAAACTATTTTCACCTCAATGGCTTTGCTATTTAATATAGAACACCCTGTATATTGATGACTGGTTCGATAACACTTGTTATATTAATAACAAAATACCTAACACATAAGTTTAGCTTGTTTTGTTCATGATTATCCTATTTTTACTTCAAAATTATCGATTTTTGTTTTCTGAAAAAATTAATATATCTCGATAACGGCGTGAGCTACCAAAATAATGAAAGATGTTTTGCAAACAAGAAACCATGCGGAACATAAACTCATATCAGACTGGATCTCAGTCAGTATACAAAGTACTCTTTTATACGCCTCACGTTTCGAAACGAAGAAACATCGAAATCTACGTTTTTTCGAATTGTAATTTATATATTTTTTTAATTCATTACATTCACCCACCTGAAGTTGTCGAAGTTGTCTGCTCGTGCATATACATATCCCAGAGCATAGACAGGCTCCTGAGTGTAGATAACAAACTATTATTGTTTTAACAGTCAATCGAATTAATTCGAACAGAATGACTAGCCACACAAATGAGCAAATGCTTAATCTATTAGTCATTCATAGAGATGAGAGACGGAATGTGAGTAGAACGTGCAGGGAATTCAACGAATTATATCCATATACAGGGTGTTACATAATAGTAAGTCTCAACTTGAAGGGTAAATCTACTTGCAATTTTAAGAAAAATTGTTCATATAAACATAGGTCTGCAAAAGCTTCGTAAGGGAACTACAAGGTGTTGAAATTTCCGAAAAAAAATTTGTTTTTTCTTCAAAATTCCTGCAATTTTTGAGATATTCTAACCCAAATTTGGAATGCAAGCTATTTTTTACAGCCTTTATCATTACATGTCCTAGATTTTAACCGAAATTTATAAGGTGATTTCTTTTCCGAGGCCATGTCTCCTTTTGCCCTCTCAAACTTTTTTGCAGTACGTCACTGATCAGCGTACAATCAATTTTCGTCATCTTCGTTCAATTAAGAAACTTTTCTGACACCTGTAATTTTTTCGGATCTCGAACCGTTTTCGAGTGGAAAATTATCGAATTTGAATTATTTGAATTGTATGTTATTCGCTGAATAATAGAAATAATAGGTAAAAATTTGCTTTTAGAAGCTAGTCTTCTGTGACTCAGCTTATACTTATTCAATATCGAACTGAAAAAAGGACGATTAAAACTAAATGAATTTCTGGAAGTGTCCTCCACCTGCAAGAATACAGGCTCTGTCCTTCTTCACATATTATCACGCACTCTTTGAAATATTCCTGGGGTATTTCTTATCGTGTCAAAAGAGGTTATTATTCGATTTTTCAATTCTCCAACAGTGTTCACTGGAGTGGTATAAACTAAACTTTTGAGATATCCCCATAAGAGAAAGTCTAAACTATTAAAGTCTGGGGACCTAGGAGGCCATGGTTCTGGCCCACCCCGACCTATCCATCGTTTGTTGAATGTATTATTCAAGAATTCCCTAGCTTCTGCATTGAAATGTGCTGGTGCCCCGTCATGCAAGAACCCAATTATGTTTCTCACCAAAAGTGGCATATATTCTAGCAATGAAAGCAACTCCTCCTCAAGAAATTGCCGATAAGCGGGACCGTTTAGTCTGTTAGACGAAAAAATGGCCCAATCAAATAATTTCCAATTATTCCTACCCAGACACTCAGTGAGAATTGTTCTTGATGATGAGATTCTTCAACAATCAAATGGGGGTTTTTCTCAACCCAATAATAATTATTGTGAAAATTTGTGATAGCAGTTCTCGAAAAGTTAGCTTCATTCATTATTTCACTATCAAATGAGCATTTTCTCTAATTCTATCTGAGAACCATAGACAGAAATTCAGTCTTGAAGGAAAATCTCGAGGAAGTAGAGTTTGGACGCGTTGAATATGAAACGGGTACAATAAAAAGTCGTGGAGAATCCTCCAAACTAGAACATGTGAAATATTCAACTGATTTCCAATTTTTCTTGTACTCACATGAGGATTCAAATCAATACAATTCAAAACTTCTTCCTCAATATCTAGAGTTCTCATAGTTTGAGTTGCACCTTTTAAATGATTATTTCCAGTAAAAGTACCAGTTTCCCTCAACCTACTGTGGATATTTGAGAATGTTCGCCTGTCTGCTGTTACTGGATTTGGAAAACGCACCTGATATAATCGCCTAGCTTCTGTTGTGTTTCCGTCAGCCAGACCGTACATGTAATGGATATCAGCCAATTCGGCGTTAGTAAAATTAGCCATTTTTTCTTACAGCAATAACTTCAAGTCTTAAAATTAATCGTTAATTTAATAAACAATTCGAGCAGACACTGGTTTAACTCTAGCAACTGTCAAAATAAATAAATAAATGAAAAAAACAAAGTCTCTAGTCATATTTTTAATTAGAAATGCTTTCAATTCAGCGAATGCATACAAAGGTTTATTAATATTTTGCGTGAGAACGGTTGGATTTACGAAAAAATTACAAGTGTCGAAATAGTTTCTAAATTGAACGAAGATGATTTGAGATTTTCTGTTGATTGTAAGTCTAAACTATCTATAACGTGATTGTACATTTTTATTTGACATGTTCTACGCCTTTGGCATAATTTGTTGTTTTATTCTACAAGTTTGAATGGATAAACTATTTATCTATCTATCTTTCACCTCATGTTGGTTGCTGTTGGATGTATTGTACCAGTCATATGCACGAGTTTTTGATGAAAGCAATTCACCGTAAGCCTTCTGTAACAATTTCAGCGATACGGCACACGAAATTCCATTTGCAATTCGAAGTTTGAGACGAATTCTTTGTCCCATATTTTTATCTATTGTCAAAATTGCAAACACACTTGTGAGAATTGACAAAATCAAGCACTGTAAACAGAACAGATGATAGATCGCGTTCAAACTCCACGACAGTATAGAAAACACTTGTACCGACTTAGCAACGAAAAAACTTTGACAATTTTTCAAAGAATGAATTTCCGGTATTTTTCTTACAAAATGTAGATCATAATTGAAAAACAAATAACGGATTTCACTATTTTACTACCAAAAATTATAGAATCTTTACGCTGACTAAAGTTTCAAACACCACGTTCATCTTCAGGCAAATATAACGAAAAGATAGACTGAATTTTTAAATCAGTTAATTCGCTGAACGTTTCTTTGTGTTTTTAATCTCCAACTTGATGTTCAACTGTGCTTTAATGCATACCTCATTAATTTCCAGCCGTCTAACACCAATTTTCACCGGTTTTCCCTAAGGATTAGCAAGACGAAAATTTACATTGTCTACCTACACATTATGATTGACGTTGCGGTATGTATGTCAAACCATAAATATATTCCCGGCAGAGGGGTTCACAGTATCATTAGTTATGTGTACAAATCCTCGAGAAAGCCCACGCTTTCTATATTCAGACCTGGAATTGTAAACAATTATTTATTATACTCCATAAACAGCACAAATTTCGATAGAAGAAAAATTCATTCGATCGCTGAAATGAGAATTATACCGCCGTTTTTCATGCAGAAAATCGAAAAACGATAAATGTGGGAGTTTTTTAGATGCTTACGGTTTCTGTGTTTCGTGAAAATTTAAATCTCACAGAAGAAATGCAGATGTAAGAGGATGATTAATATTGATGCTTCATTTATTTTATGGAAATTCATTTTCAACGAAGAGGAAGAAAATTATATTTTATACTTTCCATAATTTTATTTTTACAAGCACGACCGGTTACGACTACACTATTAAGTGTCTAGCTGGCTATTAACTCTTCAATTTCCATGCCTAAAATCTATCAGCAAGGAAAAAACCATGAACCATATAAATTATTCCAGATATATGTAACACATCTCAAAAAATATATAAAAAAGTATGCAACTACCCCCATTTGGTTCTAATAGGGTGTCACCTACAAGTTTTTTCCTTGTTTGTGTAGAAATAAAATACCATTCATTTCAAGAAAATATTCATTTACGTGTAAGAACAAATTGTAATTATGTAGTAAGGATTTATTTATTATGGAACATATATCAACATTTTAGATGTAAACCGATATTGCACTTATTTATATGGAATCGGCCGATATTTTGAATATTCCTCAGAGATTTTGGAAATTTCGAAAGATTGGTAGAATTGATCCTTCAGATATTTCAATTCAAAGGAGAAAAAAATTGAGCTTTATTTTAAAAAAGAAACTAATGAAAGAAAATGAGAGACTCTTTCTGCATGTAGTAAAAAAAATTGATCTCACGGGGTAGGTGTTTCTTTCTCGACCTCAGTAGCTTGTATTTCCTCTTCTTACCCTGATTCAAGCCTAAATCCGTCTAGGCATGCTTTGGATTAGGTTTTCGACCTCCTCTGGGGTGATATTCTGCCACTCGGCTTGGATAAGCTGTTGTGGGGTTCTTGGAATATCCTGGTCCGATCTAATTTTCCTTTTGATATCATCCCATAAATGTTCAATAGGATTTAGGTCTGGAGAGCAAACTGGCCAGTCCAAAATAGCGATTCCCTCTGTTTCATGATAATGTCGCGTAAGGTTGCTGGTATGCGGAGGAGCATTATCTTGCATAAAAGTGAAATTCCCACCGTGGGCACCTCACCAGAGTCTCACTATGGGCTCCAGCACTAGGTCCACGTAATTTCTATCCGTTACCCTCGCAGGAATCGAAATGAAATCTATTTTGCCTCCCAGCATAATGGCATTGGTATTTCGGAATTTGTCTTGCTGTTCGGAGTCTAGCTTGTCTTCCACGACCGCTTAAAACCCGAATCCGCTGGTCATCTGTTCGAATACCAATTCTGGTCACATCCGAAAAATTCTCAATATTCCAATTTCGGTGCTCGATACACCAATTGAGTCTGTCAATTATTTGTTGTCTGGTTAGCTCTGGAACTCTCAAGGGCCTTCTGCTGTATAAACCCATTGACTGGACTCTTTGACGTATCATTTCGACTGATATACTGATTCCTATTGCTTCCATGAACTGCCAATAGCAAACAAGTACCACCACTTCTTGCACCGGAGACCTACTCTCATGGATTCAACATTTTCGTCAAAACGGTCAACACCACCCATATACTTGTTGTACATCATATTGACGGCTGGATAGTCCACTTGAATTTTAGATCGTTCTTCATTTACAAAATCAATCCGATCAACTTTTATCCAAGAGTCAATCCGTGGCAGTTTTTATACTGTTGTCTTGTCACTAAGCTGCAATCATCTCTTCCGACATTTGTTGACACAACTCACCTCTAGATTTCTCTTTCATATCTTAGGAATTTAGTAGAATGACATGCATCGCCCAGTGTCACCTACAGGTCACACGTCATAATATAATCGTTGTAGTTATCATGTTCCCAGTTACTTTCGTTGTAACATTACTTTATTTTGTACCTTGCATTCAAATATTACATGCGATAAGAAAATAAACAATAATTTGATTGGTTGCTCCGCCTGTTCATCAGGGGGTACAGGAAGGCTTGGGCTGCCTTCGCCTTGCTCGTGCAGTCTTCCACAAGTAGACGCCATGTCAGCCGCTGGTTGAGTGTGACTCCCAGGTATTTGGCCTTGTTGACCCACGGGATGGGTTGGCCGTTCATGGTGATCTGCTCCTCGGGGCTACGTCTTCTTCTGGACATATAGAGTGCCGAGATCTTCTCTGGGTTGATGATGATCAGCCACTTGGTAAACCATTCCTACAATTGGTCTGAGTCCTCTTCGAGTCTTCTGGTTATCAAGTCGATCTGGTCATTATGGCCGTGTCATCCGCGTAGAGGGCTAAGCTCGTGTTGGGGTTTGTTGGAACGTCCTAGTTAAACAGCAACGGCGCTAATAGTGATCCTTGTGGTACTCCTGCTTCCATTCTCCTGGGGAAAGGGCAGGTGTCCTCTATTCGTACCACGAAAGGTCTATTTCTAAGGTATGACTGGACCAAGCTCACCAGGGCAGGTGAGAAGTTTGTCTTGAACATCTTGAAGAGAAGACCTCCATGCCAAGTCCTATCAACGCTTTTGCACTGTCGGATAGTGTCATACCGGTTGACTGGTTCGTATTGAATCCATCACTGATGAACTCAACCACTCGGAGAAGTTGCTTTTGTGTGGAGTGGCTTTCTTCAAAGCCAAATTGCGACTCAATTACCTGACGTCCGTGTGAAGAACTAAATCAGTGTGTTCAGCTGACTCCATATCTTCCAAATGCAACTTCAAGAGCCGCCGTTGCAAGCTACGGGCACGAATGGAATTCACAATTTTTGTTGCCATGCCCACAATTTAATCCTTGTTAAAACTTTCAAACGCAAAACTTGTTGATGTATAATGCAATGGAATGCAAAAAATGAAGGGAAGCTCGACACAATACCACAAATCTTTGCCACGTGTCTTCTCCTTCGGAGGAATGATTATCAAAAATTCTTCCTTAGCCAACATGTCATTGAATACCATCCGAATAAAAATGCTTAGCTGGGCAGTGTCTGTCATATCGGTGGATTCGTCGAACTGTAAAGGAAAGTATGTACATTTCATGATATCATGTTTCAGTTTATCTGCCATGTCCTGACTCATGACTTCAATACGCCTTGTGACAGTCGGACGAGATAACTGAAGTTCTCTAATAGAAGACATGATTTCTGTTTCATTTTTGAAATCTCCAAATGAAGTCTCACCCGCTTCAATAAATGCTTCCTTCACAACCGATCCATCTTCGAATGGTTTCTTGTGTTTCACCAATATATTTGATATTATATTTTAAATGATGCGATCGTAGCAGCTTTTGATTGTCTGGTCTTGTGAACATGGTTTGTTCTTTTTTTCAAACAAGATATCAAATCACGTACTTTTCGTTTTCTTAATTCACTCTGAGGCGCAAAATCCTTTTCATAGTTTTCATGAACCGTTTTATGATGCTTCTCTAATTCACCACGCTTATTGCAACTGATCCACGACAAATGAGAAAAATGCAGTTATCCTTCACCGTACAAAAAAATTCTTCCTCCCAATCGTTATTAAAATGATACGTTTTAGTTCGCTGCACTCATTTTGTACTATTTAATAACAAACTTTGTATAGACGTAGTATTACCTTCGAGTAACAATTGAGGATTACTCCAATTCCTGCAGACGCAACATTAATATCGGAGTGAACGAAAGTCTCTTATGTTCCCGTCAAAAGTGCCGCCCGAAATTTATGAAAAAGCGGCAAGAATAAAGAACGCGGCTTTTCTTTGAGAAGTACCGCGCGTTTCTTTGATAAAGCCGTCTTTTGCTGCTAGCAGAGTATCTTTTATGAAATATAATAATTGTGTTATTTGATGTTTCCCTTTACATTGGATAATTTTGTCTGAAAATCCAGAGGAATTTCGTTATTCAAAGCAATTTTTCAGATTGTATTTAATCCAATATAAGTCTGTCGGTGACAAGAAAACGGAAAGAGCTGTTAGTTTGTGATTTAAGTAATTGACTGAGTCCAGAAATAGTTTAGTCTGTGAAGGTTTCTTTTCTGTAGGTGTTATAAATGAAATTTTCAGTCGATTTTGTTATTGTCAGGTCTAAAAAGTATATTGAGTTATTAATTTCTATTTCTGCTGTAAACTTAATGTTGGTATGAACTTCATTCAGTAATTGCAGATATTAATCAATTTGCCTGTTTGATACATATCGGCACCAGATCACTATATGTATTTTTGCTAAGCGCAATTTAATATTACTGTTTTTTTCTAAGTTATCCATGAATATATCGGCTAAAAGGGGGTTGAGAGGTGATCCTATAGGATGTCCTGATGTATGTAAAATTTTGATTGAAATTGAAAATATTAGAGATTCTAAAAGGTTACAAAACTCATCAACAATATGTATCAGCGTCTTATTTTTAAACGGTTTTATTTAGCTCACCCCGTTTGTTTTATTTATTCTTGGGTCAAATTTAGTAATTCAAATTTCACCCTCTTCCTGGCAACCGAATAATCTGAAATTTTGTATACACTTTGGATTTTGGTGACAATACAATTATATTTATTCATTATCATTATAAATACAAGATGGCCGCCGCTACAAAATGGCGGATAATTTATGTTTTATTAATCCCATCAATATGGGTATCAAATGAAAGGGCTCAACAAGCCGAATACAATATACTATAAAAAATTGAAATCCAAGATGGCGGCCGCTACAAAATGGCGGATAACAAAGCTTTTATCAATCCCATCAATATGGGTATCAAATGAAAGGGTTCAACAATCAGAATACAATATACTATAAAAAATTGAAATCCAAGATGGCGGCCGCTACAAAATGGCGGATAACGTAAGTTTTATCAATCCTATCAATATGGGTATCAAATGAAAGTGCTCAACCAGTAGAATACAATGTATCCAGCCTGAATTCACCACCCAAGTCAAGATTTTGTATCGTGTTGAGGACTGTGTGGCGTTAGGGTGGCTAAAAATGATACGTCGTTAGCGGTACACCACCCAAGTTAAGGTGAAAGGTTAAAACGCGCCGAGAACTGTATGGCATAAGGGTGGATAAAAATGATTCTACAATACATAAAATGCAGGGCAGCACTGTGGATCACGCAGTCGTATACTTAGGTGCGAAACTGTTTGAAGAAGGTCAAGCCTACGTAGCTCTTAGTAGAGTAAGATCTTTGCAGGGACTACGTATAGAGGAGTTGGATTGCAATAAACTAACGGGCAAGAAACCTTGCAATAATGAAGCACTTAATAAATTAAAAAGAATGCGAAATAAAAACTAAAACTAGAAAATAAAAATAGGTAAAAACTTTTAAATTAAACGGTTTTATGTTAAACATACATTGCACTGTTTAAGATAAATGTACTAAAACCAAAAATAATAAAATAGATACAGTCGTGGGAATTATAAACATATGCATAGACTAGACTAAAATAAAACCGTGAGGCACGTCAATTGTCTACAATCGTTGATTAAAATGTTTGTTTTGTAATGTTACACTATAATTATTAGGCAGTTGTGCAACCGACAACGATGGACGTGTGATAAGTAGGGCTAGAATGTGGAAACAAGCTAGCAAGCTCGATTATAAGCGAGTTTTAGGGTTTCATAGTGGTGAGCGAGTAGTACTTTTGTCATATGTTTTGTCGATTAAAGACAAACAACAAGCAGTGAAACGATTCCTCGCCAGCCAGCAGTGTGAATGTCCAACGATAAACTAGTTAAAACATCTCTTTTATTTACATGGAGTGTATAACTATTAGAATTTCCATGAGCAAGAAAATAGTAAATAATTTCTCACCGTCTGCGGGCCAACTGCCTAACGACGAATTAAACGATTCTTCTATCGCACATTAAGTCGATAATTTGTAGACAATTGACGTGCCCCACGGTTTTATTTTAGTCTAGTCTATGCATATGTTTATAATTCCCACGACTGTATCTATTTTATTATTTTTGGTTTTTAGTACATTTATCTTAAACAGTGCAATGTATGTTTAACATAAAACCGTTTAACTTAAAAAGTTTTTACCTATTTTTATTGATAAATATTTCTCTGACTATCGAAGGGTAATCATTTTATTGAATATCTGGATGCATGATATAAACAATATGTATTAAATTATTCAAAAAATGAATGCACATATTGTTGATGAGTTTTGAAACGACTTGTCTTGACTAATAGTACATTCTGCTGAACAAGATAAGCCTACATTTAACAACTTCTTTTCAAATCCGATCCCCATTTTAACAGTTTCGAAAAGTAGCATCAGGAAAGTTTCCTGGAGCAGGTTACGTCGAAATAATCCAAAAAAACTATTTCGTCGAACTTTGTTCCCAAATAATTTTTTTGCACACATGGTATCAATTTCAATTTTAATGGTAATGGCTCTATAACGTTCATGCAATTTAGTTTACGCTAAATTGACTAATTTTTCACATATTCAAATACGAACTTAACCACCTAATAACAATTCCTGAAAATCAGGGTTTCATTCACGAGCTTGAAACTATGCCAAAGCTGAATACCCCAGCATTAATTATTGCAGTTTCTATTTATCCTGGGTTGATAGCCGTAAGCCTTCATTTTCAATAATGTTCAACTACCGATTCGAAACCTATTTTGTGGTTAGTCTGCAACAAGATTCGATATTCGAAATTGCTAGCACGAAATGTTTTGAAACAGTCACGATTTTTTAATTAGAAAGTGCATGTTATAAGCTTTGGAATTTTAGTATACAATGCCAGCTACTGGACGATAAGGGAATTAAAGTGAAACGCTATGTTTTATTCATAGTTATTCACGCTTTGGTTGGTATACGCTATATAAATTTTCTTAGCGTTTTAGTTGGAGAAAAAAATGTTGTGTTTGGACAGTATGATGTTAAATGTTTTCAAGGATGTCACTCGACCCCCTTTTCCTATAATGAATTTTGGCTTAGATGTTGATTTTACATGCTTCAAACCAACTTAGAAGTTAGTCCATCACCATCATCAGTCTTTCATGACTTAAAGGGGGTGGTTAATTTGGAATATAAACTTTCGTTGTGTTTGGACTGTCTGTGTGTTATTAAATATTCATTAAGATGCTATTTTTGAATAGAGAATTAAAAGACCTAATCTAAAGGCCGATGGCATTTTTCCAGAGTGTCTCAAACTCTCGAAAGTGATACCTTTATTTAAAAAGCCAGTCTGAAATATTCGATTTTGTCTTTACCTCATTACTTGTGATAACCACTCTTTGACACGACCTGTTAGATGAGAGGGGAACCAATTCGAAGCAATTCCTTGTACTTTTCAAGCTTTTCCAGCATGTACCCCTAGACCATAGGTTCCCAAACTTTTTGTGTCGTAGCCCCTGGCCATGTTTTTGGGTTCGGATAAAGCCCTACTTGCCTGAAATTGATTTTTGTAAATTTTAAGTGTAGTGTCAAACAGTTAAAGTAAAACACATGTTAATTCATACATTTATTAATTGAATTTAAATTAAAACTAGTCAAAATAAAATTTTGTATTTGTTATATAAAATATACGTAACATAAAATAAACTAAGCAATAAGTAAATATTTTAGTGAGAAGGATGAAAATGATGCTTTAATAATAAATTATCAATATTTGGCGTCAATTTTGTAACGGTTAGTCTTGAATCTTCTCGGCTAATGAATTCCAGTCTGTTTCTTTTTCTCGTTAGGAGATTGGTAACAGCCCAGAACCCCTTTTCCACTAGGTATGACGATGAAAAGAAAATTAAGAATTTCCTCGCTTTATTTCATAATACGGGATAAGTAACGGGTATGTTGTTTTACAGCCAGAAATGCTGATATCCGTATTTGAACTAAATCTTAAGCTCCTCGTTTGTACTTAGTTCAGTCAGTTTCTCTTGTATTATGACATTCGTTTCCTCTATGTCACCATATGGATTAATTATCCACGGTGGTATTACCATGGTCAACACATCCTCAAACCTAGTTTCAAAATCTGAATAGAGGGCATTTAAATGTTGAGAGTGGGTTGAGACGTCGTCTCTTCCTGACAATTTGCTGTGATAAACTGGGGAATTGAGAAAATTCGCAACGTCCAATATTTTGCTTCATTAGTTTAACTCTGGCAAGAAACGCTGATAAAATGGTCTTTGTTTTAATCAATTTTAAACTGTCGTCTTGTCACTGTAAATTAACCATATTGAATTTTGCAAACAAATCTCTTAAATATACGATATCTGTTTTTCACTTTATTAAATTTTCTTTTAAAACTTAATTTTGGTATCTAGAAATTTCAAAATAGTCTCAAAAAGTGCAAAAATCTTGGCCTTTCGACAGCCAGCGTACTTCAGTATGAAAGTGTTCGTCATTTTCATCACACATCTGTGTGATCAATATCAAATAACCGCGTATTCAACGCGTTACTTTGGATTGGGTTTACTGCATCAATGACTAATTGAAGAGATTCATGAAATCTAACACTCACATTTTCTGCAACTAAATGTTGTCCATGGATAACGCAATATATTGCTAACACCCCTGACACATTTTGTTTTAAATAGCTTATAAATCCACGATAACGTCCAACCATGATAGGAGCTCCATCTGTAGCTACTGATATTATATTTGATAAAGAGATTGCTTTTTCAATGAGGTAATCCTTCAAAACATGAAATATTGATTCACCTTCAGTGTCGGTTATCAAAGTCCTTGCGAAGAGCAGTTCCTCGTAGATTTCTTGATTCATAACAAAACGAACATATGCCAATAATAATGCTGCATTACCAGGTAAAGTTGACTCGTCCACTTGTATAGAAAAATGGATCGTTTGCAAATAATTACACGAGAAGTTTTCAATATCAGAACTCATCTCATCAATACGTCTTTCAACAGTATTATTGCTCAAGGGAATTCTTTTAACGATATCAGATGCAGGTTTGTGTGAAACAGTTTTTAAATCCTCTTCAACTGCTGACAAATTTAACTTCTCTCCGATAGTATGCGGTTTTCCGGATTTTGCTATAAGTAGCGAGATATTGTAAGACGCCCGCAAACAATCATCGTTTTTTGGGACGTTAAAGCGAACATTCTGTTCAGTATGGGTCTCTTCTGAAGTGTATCTTTGAGTGTTCGAAAGTATTTCAAATCTTTATCTGTTTTATCAGGGTGACATCTTCTCAGATGATCCTGCAGCTTAGATGGTTTCATAGCGTTATTGCCCAAAACAATGATGGAATAAAGCCAAATTAAAGCCAAATTTCAAATAATCATCACTGTACTGTCTACATTTCTTTTTAGATTTGGACATGGCATCAGTCATCTGTGGACAAAATTACATTATTTAAATAAGACAAACACCAGCAGCTGTACATTAAAAAAATCCATTCCATAATCCAAATATCTCCTCGAAGCAATTAGTTCGGATTATGGAGATTGCACTGTAATTATAATACCCGATTGCTAAAACTTTCGAAAAGAAATTATTGTGGAGTACTTGTGTAATTCTGCATGATAGAATGTTAAACTACTAAGAACTGAAGTTATGATTGGCGTAATTTATCAATCCTTTCTAACTACGAGTACAAAACTAAAATTTAATAAAAATAATGTACTTACTTTTTTCCGACACTCTCAAACAAAATGACACTGATTCACTGTAATTTGTGTGGTAAACTACATGTTTATATTTTTTTAAATATTTCACTCTACTCTTCAAGATTCAGGAAACAAATAAACGTATTTGCCCCATATTCGTATTTATAGAGTGACGAATAGAACAAGTCAGTGCAAGTTAGCGAAGCTCTGAGACTTCTCGTACGAGATGATACTGGTATTTCATTATGTGCAGGTTTTTACAAGTTCAAAATGTATTGCGACCACAAAACAAATGCCTACATCCTACAACTTACACAATTTTATAAACATATATAATAAATTTTTTACTTCATAGGTACTATGATAATGTCTTTATATTATAAGATAGTATGATGTAAGTAAATAAACACCTCAAAAAAGTCTAGGGAACACTTCTGAATATCGATATATCGTATCCAGAACCATCAATATGGATGATTTTTTTTAAGAAATGAACACCTGCATCAATTTCTCACCAAATTATGTAGAGTGCCGCAACAGATTTCAGTTTTGTTTATAAACAACTAAAAATGCAGCAGATGCGATGCTGCTTTATAATCATTTCATGTATTCAGTGTTTGAAATCAGTTAGTTGGCACTTTGTTTCTGTTGTAAGCACAAATAAAAGATTCAAGCTTTGTGATTCGACCATGGAAAGACGACATTTGACTAGAGAAGAGATGTTACGAGCCGTTGGCATGCTCCGAGCTGGGAGCTCACGACGGGAAGTATCCAGGGTTCTGGGAAGTAGCCCAAGTGTTTTAAACCGTTAATGGTCGCGTTTCAATGAAACAGGTAGCGTAGAAGAACGCCATACATGTCGTTTCAGGATTACTACAGTCGCCCAAGGCCGATTTTTGGTTTTACAAGCCAGAAGAGATCGTACTACCACAGCATCTCAATTAGCTCAAGAGCTATCAGGAGTTCATAATGTACAAATTTCCGACCAAACTGTGAGAAATCGACTGCACGAAAGTCAACTCCACTCCAGACGTCCTTTAAGAGTTCCACAACTGACCCTTGAAAATCGCGCTGCTCGTTTAGCTTGGTGCCAAGAACACGTAAACTGGGATCAAGAGAGGTGGGCCACAGTTCTCTTCAGTGATGAATCTAGATTTAGTTATTATCCCGATTCGGGAAGAATTCGAATATGGAGGGAACCTGTAAAGCAAAACCGTCTTCAGCATGCTCGAGAAGTTGTTAGACAGGGAGGCGGATCAGTGATGTTTTGGGGAGGTATACGCCTTGGTGGAAGAACTAACCTCGTTTTCATACAGAACAACCTCACGGGAAATTCTTACGCAAATGAGATAGTTTTACCTGTAGTGGTACCGTATCTCCAAACAATGGGTCAAAATCCACTCTTCCAAGAAGATAATGCCCCTCTTCATCGTGCAAGAGTTGTCTTGAACGTTCTTGAAGAGAATGATATCGATCTTCTACCGTGGCCATCCTGCTCCCCAGATCTGAATCCCATCGAGCATGTGTGGGACACCCTAAAAAGAAATCTCCTGCGTCAAAACGTCTTCCATCATGAACAGGAGCTTCGATTAGCAGTTCAGGGGGCTTGGAATGTCTTAGGCCAAAATGTAATAGACAATTTAATATTGAGCATGCCGCGACGATGCCAAAGTGTCATTAATAACAGAGGTGGACCTTCTGGGTACTGAAAAATATAAGTGCTTCCATATCGTTTCGAAAATATTAGTTCAGGATTTTTTTTTGTGTTTTAACAAATTTCGTCATTCTCAAATTTCTTTTATAATAGGTGCTTTGGAGAAATCAAATATTATTTTGTTTTCTTGAGAATACATTATATACAATACATCCTAACGAAAACCGAAAGATTTCTATAAATTCGAATCATGAAATTCATATTTTAAAGATATTGGTAAGTGTTCCCTAGACTTTTCTGAGGTGTTTAGGTACTATCAGTGTTATGTGTTGAGATCCACTATCGTGGAACCCCATTTTTCATTTCATAGACCCCTCGCAAGTTGTCATAGACCCCTGGGGGTCGATATAGTGCAGTATTTGTTGACTTGCAGATTATATGACCGGACTTCTTTCAAAAAATGCATTTCGAAATTCTAAGAGAATTACTAGTGGATTGAATCTGACTTCTAGTTTTTCTTCTTTTCTAGTAAATATATCGATAACATCAGTTACTTGTGAGAAAAAAGTCATGAGTTTAGATCTAGACGTTTTGAAATCCACAAATTGTCCTGAAACAGAATATTTCAAATATTATTTCACAAGTTGAAACTCTGATATTTTTCAGCATAATTCTGTTGGCAATATTTTGAAGAGTACCTACATCTAACAATAAAAAAGTCGAAGACGACTTTCCTGACGAGTAACTGATTTAATCGAGAATACCTACTAGAAAAGAAGAAAAACGAGAAGTCAGATTCAATCCACTTCAATAGCAATTGATTTTGCACTTTTTCTCTCGGAATTTTGACCAGAATTTTTTTGATAACGATTTAGAGATGAGTATCGTATTGAGAAATCGAACTATTTGAACGATTTCGATCTTATATTCTGCGAATTTCAAGCTTTTCTCGCGAAAAAATATAATAACTCGGAAACGACGCATTTTAGGTAAAGGGAAATCTATAACAGATCGATGCCTATCAATATTACGAGTTAAATGGTGTGAAAATAGACAGCCTGAGTTGAAAAAGTACCTTTGAATGTACTACGATTTACCACATGCTTCGGAAACACCCTGTATACCCTGAAGCCTCTAAATGCATTAAATTCTCTACTTACAACGAACTAGAAATAATCGATATGGAATGATCTTTAATATTATTATGATGCCTTCTAAGAGGCAACCAAAATTCCGATTGAAAAATTCATATCTTCCTTTCGTTCGATTTCAGGTGGCATTAATATGAGGAAAAATTATTCAGAACTTAATTTTCTACAATATAAAAATAGAATCATACGTTATTCCATTTGAAATAACATAATTTCAGACCTTAGTTTGAATAACATTCAAAACAACAACAACAAAAATTCCAATCGGTCATTCCTTCCTCCATATAGTTTTAAAGTCCCATCTCGCGTAGACACCCAGTATTATTCACGTTGGGACGAGGAGGGTGAAAGGATGACTTGAAGCAAATTCAATTTCGAGTCATAGTGACAAAAAAATTACATGTTTTTCAATTTTTGATACTGCAATAGTTGGAGAGATTTTGGTTGGACACTTTTCAGAATACACTCTGTATTTATTCACAACACTCAAACTGAGGTGACTGAAATATCAAGATGAAAATAATGTTTTAATTAAACTGGAGTTGTTTCGATAGAGTTCTGAGTTAAAATTTTGGATACGTAATTTTTTCATTTCTATTTTGAAAAAAAAGATTCGTTTTAAATTCCTTTCTCTCACCACCTTCTGAAATTAATTCGCGAAAATTCTCATACGCAAATTCACCACCTGGACGTGACTTACCCCGATCTAGTTGTAATCTGTTGATCCTAAAATTTATGGGGTGCAACGAACATCACATGAAAAACGTTTCAGTCAAAACAACTCGAAATTATTTCGAAAATCTAATGAAAGTCTCACATCAGTTCGCGCGTTTCAAATCTACGATACTTGATTGGAAAAAATCACCCTCAGCACATGCCGTTAGAGGATAAACAAGACGTGTACGGAATGATGAGCTCCCGTTGTCACCCCTTCTGGAGCGATGTCGCGAACAGAATGGGCCAATCTCGGGAGTCAGGTGCGTCGCGGCGGCGCATTGCCCCCCGTATCATTGATTGGTGCTCGGTTAGGGCCCCCATTGCCCCCCAAGACTTTCTCCTTTACGCACAATGGTTTTTAGATCACGATTTTACCCTCCAAGTGTGAAATAAATGTATTCATATCAATTGTACCCTTGCCTACCCGAAAGGACTCCAACAAAAACACACATTCATTCATAATTCAGTGTTAAAGCTCGGAGGAGTGTTTTGTTTTCTTCATTAAACAGTTCTATTTTATTATTTGCATTTGTAGCTTTCCTCGTTTTCGTAGGGGAGTTAGAAACGAAAGGGAAGAGTTATTTCTGTTTGTTCAATTCTATTGTCTTAGTGAATACGAATTCATGTGGAGAAAATTAATGGAAAAATCCTGATGGATATATACAGTGTGAGCAGGCCCGCCGCTAGCGGTTTGAACGCCGGTGTGCAATTCCTATCGTGCCGCCCCTATCTAACTACAAAAGCTAGGTGTTTATAAAAATGTGAAAAAAAAATGCTGTACAGTGAAAAACTATGTTATATTAGGTTATTTTATACAAGATAGATACACTGATACGACATTAAATGAAAAAATGAAGGCAAGAAAGGTGCAGTTTATACATATTATGTAGGTAGGTATAGGTATTAAGTTATTTTACAGAAACTGCACCTTTCTTGCCTTCATGTTGGCAAAATCAGCTATAATTTTTTTGGTGTCTAGTCTATTTAGAATCTCATGTTCAATTGAAATTATTGCTAAATTACTTAGTCTTTGCTGGTGCATAGTTGATCTCAAATAGTTTTTTATTATTTTTAACTTTGAAAATGACCTTTCACCAGATGCAACTGAAACCGGCAATGTAAGTAGTATCTTTAGCGCTATTGCTGTATTCGAAAATGTTGACATTAATTCATTAGCAAAAATGTATTGCAATAGGGTTTGTGGATCATTAGACTGGTTTTCAGTTAAATGCAACTTTAAAGCATTGATTTCATTAAACATATCTATACCGTCAATATCTGCGTCACTACTTGAACTATCTTTTAGCTTCACATTCAAATCTTTACAATGTTTCATTAAATCATCTTTGGAGTAACTAAACAAGTTATTATTGGTGAAAAAGCCAAAAACGTCGGTAAAAGTTTCCAACTCATCGAATCTACGTTTTAAAGAAGTTAAGGTTTGGTCCAGGATACTAAAAAACATCTACCTTGCATTTTGTTTTAGGGTCTAGTAAGACTTCATCACTTTGTTCATACTGAAATTGAGTTGGTTTTCTTCGTGGACGAACGGTATCTATAGGCGGAAAATCTGCATCTACATTAAGTTCCCGAGCCACAGTGGTAGCTTCTTCTAACACCCTTTCGAAATGCTCATCTGTGCGATATTCGGTGAATTTATGAATCAATTTATTAAACAAATTTATGCAGATTTGAGTATTTATTGTGGGTTTTGCATCATTTTGCTAATAGCATTAATTTCGTTTAAAATATCAAACCAAATTACAACTAAGCAAATAAATCTATAATTTTGAATATTCAAAGCAAGCGAATGTGCTTTGTGAGTTGTTGTACAATCCCATTCCGACGAATTGTTATCTGATATTTCAAGTAAAGCGTCAAATATTTTTTCGAGGTGATACCGTAAAGGTTTGACTGCATCGATTCTGCTAGACCATCGCGTGGCACTTAATGCCTTTAGTTTTAAATCAGGTAAATGCTTGCAAATTATGGACCACCTTTTGGTAGAAGACGAAAAGAAAACGTAAATTTCTTGAATTAAGTTGAAAAAGTTGACCGTGTCGTACGTTATATTTGCCGCATCGTTAACGACCAAATTGAGACTATGCGCCTAGTATGGAACGTAAAATGCACGATTATTCATTTCAATATTTTTTTGTAATCCATTGTGTTTTCCACGCATATTAGAACCATTGTCATAACCTTGGCCGCGTAAGTTTTAATATCAAGGTTTAATTGCGAAAATAAATCTAAAACAAAATTTAATAGTCCTTCACCTGTGGAGCTGGTTATCGGACAGATGCCAATAAAACTTTCGCATATTGTAACATTTTTAGTTTCACTGTTTAAAACAACATACCTTAGTATAACTGTAATTTGTTCTGTGTGACTTACATCTGGTGTGCAATCTAATATGATAGAGAAATATTTTGATTCTCTGACTTTGTTCAGGATATAATTTTTATGGTCGTGCCGAGTAAATCAATGATTTCATTCTGAATCTGATCTCCTAAATAGTGAGTCATGCGAGTTGAATCGAATTTCGAGACTTGAATTCTGTGAATATGTTCCCGCATAACTGAATCAAAGGATGCTATCATTTCTATTGCTTTGAGAAAATTACCATTATCATGCTCATATAATATTTTGGACGAGCCCTAAACGCCCGACATTGATGAGATAAAATTTTATAACAGCTATGATCCTTTCCAATACATCACACCATTGTTTTTTTCAGATTCTAATAGTTTCAGTTGCATTTAATTTACAGTAGTTTTATTTTTTAACATATGATTTAGTTGGACCCAACATTTTAAATTTTCGCTATGGGAAATGCTTGTTTCGTGTCGTTTTAAGGTAGATGACAGATGTTGCCAATCGGAAAAACCGCTTGGAGCTGACAGACTACTTACAGTTTTACTGAATATTTTACAACAAAAACAATAGACTGAATCTTTTGACGTAGAGTAAACAAGCCATTCTCTGTTTGCAAATTTTCTTCCATCGATATTAGCTGGAAAATTGTGGTTGAACAGCTGCACGGGACCACGGCTAACCAAAATATTAACAATATCATTAGTCATACTGGCGGGCCACGAACCGGGATCATCACCACAATCTAAACAGCTACTTGATGACGATAAATTGCTCACAGGTTCTTTAGCACTACTTTCTCTTTTTTTAGTTTCACTGGAGTCTCCTTCTGAAGGACTAACATTTTTCTCTTCAGATACCTCCATAACTTCTAGATTTAAAGCTGCGCTTGTTGAAGCTACATCTACGTCAACATTCTCTTGACATTCAGAGTCCCTATTTTCTGGTTTGCTAAAAAATTTCTCAAGAGATCCCGCTAGTTTTTTTCTCTGTATCTTTTTCTCGTTTTTGCTGTCGAAATTGAGCTCCTGAAATTTTTTTCCTTTTTGCGGTTCCTGGAATTTTTTGAAAAGTTCAGTATACGGTTGTACAAAAGTAACTTAAATCCCAAAGGGGTCGATCATTCAACCCATTATTGTGAACAACCTTTACTAGGGGTCAACACTGAAATCGCGAAAAAATCAGCTTTTCCATACATTTTGTATGGAATAGTTATTTTTTCGCGATTTCACCGTTGACCCTATAGTAAAAGTTGTTCGTATTTATGTGTAGCATGACTCCTTTCGGAATTTAAGTTACTTTTGTTACACCCTGTATAGGTATAATTTCAATATTTTTTTATAAATCTTCACTCTTAAGTTGTATAACAGAAAAAATACCCTTTAAATCACAATAATAATCACAATACTACTGCGACAAAAAATGTTCATACCTACTGCACACAAAAATGTAATGGAATAACTAATTTTTTGTGACTTCAGAGTTGACCCCATAGTAAAAGTTGTTCGTATTGATTAGATGGAATGTCCCCTTTCGTTACTTAAGTTACTTTTGTTACACTCTGTATTAATTTTAATACATTTTTTTAATAAATCTTTACTTTAAGTTTTTCCAGTAAAATAACCTTTAAATTTTACATGAATACCTGCTGTTTATATGAATGCGCCCATATGCTGATTAATTAAACAAAGACACTTACCATAATTATGATTTTTGCGCCGACGGATAATATAAATAATTTTCTAAATTATTTCTATAGTCACACTTCGCACAAAAATATACAGAATATTATTAATTTTAAGTACCCTGGACCGTTTCCGGATCTCACATTAGGGCTATAACCAAATAATTGAAGTTTGTTGTTCACTCACATCACTTTCGCATTTGTGTTAAATAAATAAAACAAAGAAATGAGTATATAGTTTTAAGGATTTCCCTGATATCTGTGGGATTTCCTATTTCGCATAGAGCACGATACGGATTAACTTTGTTCTCATGAATTTCAATAGATGGCACTATGTAATGCTACGATATAGAAGAAATATTTGGGCGCCGTTCATCATATTATTTTTATAAGGATAATCTTTTTAGTATTGTGAGGTGACAATGTCTGAATTTTAGTCGATGATTGTCTGATTTGCCGCCCCCCTGAATGCGCCGCCCGCGTGCATTGCACGCCTTGCACGCCCGCTTACGGCGGGCCTGCTAGAACGCTTCTGATTCTTCCAAAATAAAAAATATTTTCGAATTTTCCTATTATTCTTCCAGAAAAATCTTTCCTGACAATTTTTGTAGACGTCAAGTTTTTGAGTCAAAGAATGAGAAAGGAAAGTCCATATATTTCATTGTACGACACGTAGTCTTCGTTAAAAGAACCATCGTAGTGTATTTCTTTATCATGAAATAACCTATGTTTGAAAATCAAAAGTTTAATTCGAAGGCAAAACAAAGACTTTTGAGTACCACCAATACCTTTTAAAAATTACAAAAGTTGTTCAAAGTCTCCAGCTCGGATGCATAGTTCCAGTCTCCCCTCATTAATTGGCGAAGTCTTTCGAAAACACTAGGATCTGATTTGCACCCAGCAAATATTCTATTCCTAAGTCCTCAACATTTGCTTGGAGGATATTGATTTTGGTGAAACGCTTATCAAATTTTGAGTGAGTCATTGTACCCTGTTTCTTTCTTTATTACTACATTTACTGTTTGTCACCTGGTTTTACCCTGAAATTTTGCAGTTACTCAATCCAGATTCTTATTTCGATTGATATTTTGTATGAATACTTTTGGTATAATTTTGACAAGTTTTGCGGTTAATTAACTTTTATCGTTGATCAGTTTTGAAAGATTGTGTGTAGTAGAGTTTGCTAAGTGCATGAGGTTTTAGAGGCGTCATATTTTCTCTTCTACGCAACGGTCAGCTGTTACTGAACGTCTGAGTGACCGTAACTGATTTACGTAACAAGTTTTCATCTTGTGAAAAAAATTTTCCTTAAATTGAACAAGTTCCACGAAGAAATAATATATGGGCGATGTCAACCCAGATTATTGGGTCCATAATGATTCCAAAACATCTATAGATCATAATCGGCATCACTTGGAAGACTGAACCTGGCCATCGGGGCTCTCTCGGTCAAACAGAGATGGAATTTGAGGAAATATCGCAGGTTATGTATTTTTTATTATCTCCTTAGTCCTTTTCATGACCTTGCTTGCTATGTAAAATCTTTTCTTAGATTTGTTTAGACATATAAGAAGTATGATTGTTGAAATATTTTTCTGCTGGTTTTCTTTTTCCATTGTTACAGATTCCTGTCCCAAACCCCTTTCTTTCACCCTTGTCTTCGTTTGGAAATCATGGAATGCAAGAGAGAATGAAGCGGCTAAGCAGAAAAATCTTTGGTACTCTTTATGTACACACGACACTAACACAACATAAACAGACAAGCTATTGCTAGTGCAATAGCGACAGGGAAACGAGTTTTTTCCTCAGGTTTTTTCACTCGTTTATTGAATCATATACAAGATAGTATGGTTCCCTGTTACATTTCCTGAGCTCACACTCGTGTTTTTTCTGACACACACCAAAATTATAGATATAAGCATTTATTATAAACTCAATTATTCAAATTTTTGTAAATCCTCTCTTTGTGAAATTTGGTCGATTTATTTTGGTTCAATCTCTCAAATCGTGTAAGATTTAAATACTGTTGAAAGTCTTTAAGAAATATTTTCATTTACGCATTTACTTGTATATGTAAGACAATATTTAGCCCAAGTAATAATTTTGATCCCTAAATTTTTTCCTGTCATTTGGGTATAAGTCTACATTTGCGCTTATTTTTCTTATCTTTATTGAGTGTCTGATTTGCATTAAACACTTGTACAATGGCATTTACTTAAAATAGATCCTGATAGGATAGTCAAAGATGAACTGGAGTATGAAATTTCAGTTAGAGGTTTAAAGCCTGAAGGAAATATGTCGGATCTTTGCAAAATGCTGGGAGATATCATAAAACTAGAGAGCGAAGGTCAATCCTTGTGACTGACATAGCATCTGAGCTTAATATTTGTCAAGAAAAGTTAGATCGAAGTTACTCTTTAATCTTTTAGTCCCTATGGGCATGGCTTGTGGAAAAAAGTGGGGTCTTGCCCCAAAGCAACTCCAGTGGTGTGATGGTGGTTAGACCATGTATTACGTACGGCTGCATTTCTTAGTGGGAGTGCAGTCTTAAGAAGCAATGCCAACTCAAGCTCTCTAAATTACAGGAACAGCCTGCATGATGATTACAGGAGCCTTTCGCTCTACACCCACTGCGGCCATGGAACTGATATTGGGTCTTGCCCCTATTCATCTGGTAATAAGAGGAGTGACTAGAATGTTTTTCTACAGATTCCATCTTCTTTCCCGTAATGAAGCGGGTAACTTCGGCTTTGTGCCTGGCGCCCTACAGTCTGAAATGGAGGACAATGAAGTGCTGAGTATGAGGTCGGACATAGCAACACCTAAAACCAACATGGAGAAGCCATTCCATTCCTGTCTATCATTCCCGATAGATAAGAATGGATCAGCTCCAGAGACCATCTTTTTGAGGGTCCCTGTTGGTACACGGATGGTTCAAAAACTGCGAAATATGTTGGAACTGGTGTCTACGGTCGAGGTGCCGCCAAGGAACAGTCGATCTGTCTTGGTGGGCATACGACTGTCTTTCAAGCAAAAATATTCGCCATTGACCACTGTGCTAGCCTCTTGCTTGCGGTGGGATTAACAAATAGGTCAATTAAAATCCTCACCGATATCTAAGCTGCACTGAAAGCATTGGCATCCGATACCTGTTCTTCACGATGGCTGGACTAGAGGGTAGGTGAGCATTGGATCAGCCTCCCAGGTCTCAGACACGCTCGACGTGCCATCAGTGGCCGTCCACTACAAAAGCCGAGGCCTGGCTTAAACTCTCTAGGTTGGAACTGAGAGTTTCAACTACATATTAACGGGGCACTGTCGCCTCAGGAACAACTAAATAAATTAGGATTGGTTGAGGTTGTAGGCTATGTGGAGAAGATAAAGACTCAATGGAACATGTTATGTGCGATTGCCCAGCTGGGGTCAAGGTCAGGATGGAAGAGCTTGGATCTTGCAGACTGAAGCTGACTGAGCTCATTAAGCTCTCATCCAGGAAACTAGTATCCTTTACGAGAAGGATGGAGCTCGTGGATGAAATTTAGGACAGTATGTGCCACAATAAACCACTGCTAGGCAGCAATCACTCAGAAGATATCTATCTATCTACTCTTTATTTTAAAGATCATTTCACAGGTTCTATGCAACGTTAAATCAGAACAAAACTAGCACATCTTCTAGGTCTTACAGAACATACTAGTTTCTTCTGATAGAGTCCAAAACGAATTAAGATCTAAACTTCTCACCTCAGTCATGAGCGTTTATCTTGAAGAACAATTGGAAAATTCATTTTTCATTTTTGAAAATATCAGTAGCATCTTAGTTTTCCCTTTGATAATAACCTGCGTTGTGACCATACGCGCGCCACTAGTGGGTCCAAAATATTGTTTCGTATCGAAAATTTTGCGTCTTTACATCAATAACTCAAGCGGTTCACGAAAAATTCCAATTTAGCTGCATCTTTCAATCGGACCTATGTTTATATGATCTTTCTTCATGAAATTACTTCAGCTATCACCTCCTTAAATATTGCCTTCTTTCTTAAACATCCTGTAGACATAAGCTTTGGAATAGGACGCTCGAAAAAAGGCGAACGAATGATAGACCCTTTTATTGAGCGCAAAATAAAGAGGAAGGCTTTGCCTCGGAAAGTTTGTTGAAATTCATTAGCACTTATCTTTCTGTTCACACGTAACGAACTTTAACTCAGCTTGACATAAATTCTTCTGCCTCGTCTAATCGAGGCATTTTCGTTTATATGACATAAACTTGCTAATTGGATAGTCATGTAAAATAATGGGATGTTTTGCTGTTGAATGCAGTATTCTTTGATAATACCGCACTGAGTTTCAAACAAACATTGTTTTATGTTTGCTATGTGAAAGGTATGAGGTATTTTTCATCCCAGAATGGAACATCAAAAGTGAAATATTCGACGAATTGTTCTAGATTGTGCATGGAATGTCTCAGGTTCGGACTCGAGAAATTTTAGTTTTCGTGTATCTAAAAAAAAACATGTACAGGGTGTCCCATTTTCGAAGTTTCAGTACCGTAACTAAGTGAAACATTGCAGATAGAGAAAGATTAACGATTATTTTTGGGGTAATTGAATTATCTCCCTTTTGATCACGAGAGAATATGTATATTTGTAAGTCGTTGTTATGACAACTACCATGACTGAATTCGACGGTAGGATGAATGTTGGAAGAAATGAGAACTGAATGGAAGAATCTGTATGTACCACTGACTGAATTGACCTGGACAAAGATATCTTTTGAAATACATGTGGTTCTCGCGAAGTGTGGGGTCAACGGGTGCCACATAATTCATGGTTGAGTTAACAAGAATTCTAAAGAATTCTCTAGTTTTTGAAAGTTCTGGATTCGATGTTCCCTTATTCTAAGAAGTGACCATTAAAATATTCTGAGTGGCTCGATTTCACATGTTATGCCACGTGATATAACCCAGACAAATTCAATGAAATAAAGATTCCTTTTCATTACGTAGTAGATAGGTGGTCCAAGTCCGAAGTGATAATGTAGATTTGTTTTTTGTTTAATTCCTATAGCAAATCATAGGTGTAACATTGAATTGAAAGAGTGATAGGTGGTGTATAACAGAGTACAGATACATTACATTGGGGAGGGTGCAGGCCATTTCACTGATCCTCTTCAGCCTATCCTAAGATTCCTGAATATCTCGTTTTATTTAAGGAAATCTACTTGATTGTTAAAGTGTCATTTTAAGCGACTAAACCAAGTCTCATTATATGGATATACATTCAAAGCATTTATATAATGATTACATTTTGTCAAAGGAGTTCCGGTAATTGATCAATAAAACACAAAATTGAAGGATCTATAATAGTTTGCGAAATTATCGTTTAATGTGTAGACACATTGAAGAATTCTCATTCAAGGAACAATATTCAACCTTCCGTAGAATGTTAAATATCCTTCCTTGAAGGAAGTCTAGCCTGATGTGGATGAGTATGCAATGCTGACGAGGTGAAATGAGGCCAAAACTGCAGTCAATTGCTCCTATTCATCACATCCGACCGAGATGTACCACTGCTATGTGACCCTGATTGACGATGATTATGAAGGGTGGATCGGAAAGCCAGATCCTTCAGGGAAGAATATTTATAATTTTTACCGTAAATGAGTTTTACAGATCAGAATGCCATAATATTCTGATTATGAATCGTAAATAGAATAAAATAGAATACTCATTTAATGCACACATTGTAACAAAATATACATATACATATCTTTGGTGTTGTTGGACATTAATACTTAGCAACATAAAAACATAAAACATGTGCAAAAAGGCAGAGATTCAGCTTAAGCTGTTCTCCCACTCTACCCAGTGTAAAAATACATTAAAATCAACTTATAAAAGTTATGATCACAGTATTTCTAGCCAGAGATGGAAATATCGATTTTGTGTTTCAATTTCTTGACCCAATGTAGTTCGGTTGCGGCATATGTTCTTAATGAACTTCATATTGGGGAAACAACAACAAATATGTTAAGGTAAATAACGCTTTTACTTTCAAAGCAACACGACATAGGACTGAATATTTGATACATTTGATACTTGAAACTAACGGTTTTCAGCCTGAAAGGCAACCTCTTCAATTTCTGTTGCAGCGATGTACGAGGTCGGGCAATTAAGTAATGCGACAAAATTGAAAAATGGAGTATATTTAATAATTAAGGAATTTTCCAGTTTTCGTAACAATTCTGGAGCACTTCTTGTGGTACCTCTCCGAGTACCCACAACACAGTTTCTCGGATATCTTCAAAGGAGTCAAAAGGTCGACAAAATTTTTCATATGGGGGAATGATAAAAAGTCGCAGGGTGACATGTCTGGTGAATAGGGCGGATGTGGTAACGTAACGATGCCTTCAGACGCCAAAAACTGAGAGACACTGAACGCAGTGTGACAGGAAGCGTTGTCGTGATGCAGCACCCAAGTCTTCTTAATCTCTGGACGAGCACATTGCGGTAGAATACTTTATTTATGATCCCTCTAGGTGGTACGAATTCTTTGTGAACCACCCCTTTGCTGTCGAAGAAGCAAATCAACATGGTTCTCACTTTGGACTTACTCATTCTCGCGTTCTTTGGCATTGGCGCTCCAGGGACAGCCACTGTTGGCTTTGTCGAACTTTAATCATTCGATCGAGTAGATAGGATCACTTTCAACCTGCTCGAGACAATCTTGAGCACTGTTGATCTGAATTTCGGTTCCATTTTCGTGACATGCACTACTCGCGCGTTGTTACAGAACACTAAACAGCTGGCAAAGAAATGATCGTATTAGAGTCCAAATCGAGAGAGTAGAGATCTGCTATTACAGTGGAGGAGTTACAGGTTCGCAGTGTTACCACAGACCGAGAAAAAAAATCGATCGCATTACTCAATTGTCTCAATTGTTGTTGGATATCAACTTTCATGAAGATAAAACAACAATAAACACCTCAAAAAAGTCTAGGGAACACTTCTGAATATCGATATATCTTATTCAGAACGATCAATATGAATGATTTTTTTTAAGAAATGAACACCTGCATCAATTTCTCACCAAATTATGTAGAGTGCCGCAACAGATTTCAGTTTTCTTCTATGAAAAACTATAAATGTAGCAGATGCGACGCTGCTTTATAATCATTTCATGTATTCAGTGTTTGAAATCAGTTAGTTGGCACTTTGTTTCTGTTGTAAGCACTAATAAAAGATTCAAGTTTTGTGATTCGACTAAGGGAAGACGACATTCGACTAGAGAAGAGATGTTACGAGCCGTTGGCATGCTCCAAGCTGGGAGCTCACAACGGGAAGTATCCAGGGTTCTGGGAAGTAGCCCATTGTTTATGCAGAAAAGTGTAACATTTTTCTGCATAATCATTCGTCTGAAGAAGCTACGGTTAGTGAAAGATTATTTTATAACAGTAGTGAAACGCGTTACGAATCGCAATTATTAAGTAAAATTCCTTAAAACACAGTACTTGTTTTTATTACCTCTATAAAGCATGGGAACAAAATAAAAATGCAGACTCCTGGGAAATTTTCAAAAACTATAGAAATAGGCTTAACAAACTAATGCAATATGCGAAATCGCAATTTTACATGGATCAAGTGCGCTCCAGTAGAGATAGCACAAAACAGAAAAATATTAGCCATATAGATAAACTTGAAGTGGATGATAATATAAATAAGGACCCTAAACAATGGCCTCTGTATTTAACGAATACTGCACTAACGTAGGTAAAAATGTAGCGCAAAAAATAAACGTTAAGAACAACAAAAAAATTATCGATTCTAATGAACTTGAATATAAATTTCGATTAACTCCTACAAACCTAGAAGAAGTAACAAACATAATTTTGAACTTGAAAAATAGGAAAAGTAGCGGTTTTGACGCAATATCAGCTGGAATATTGAAAACTGGAATCGATTTTTTAGTTTCGCGAATTACACATTTAGTGAATTTGAATCTACGTAAGGGTATATTTCCTAGTGCCTGTAAACTGCTGTAGTAATACCATTATATAAAGGTGGTGAAAAAACGCAATGTAGTAACTACAGACCTATATCTTTGTTGTCTAATTTGTCCAAAATTGTTGAAAAGTTTATTAAGGAGAGATTATCAGTATACATGACTAGAAACAACATTTTATCCAACTTTCAATATGGATTTAGAGAAGGAAGGTCGACACAGGATGCCATCGTGAAACTTACTGAAAAAATTCATAAGGCTTTCAATGACAATAAGGTATCACTGTGTGTTTTGATTGACCTGGCTAAGGCTTTTGATATGGTGGAGTCTGAAACAAATTGGTTTTGGAGATGTTGAGTTAAAATTGATGAAATGCTTCCTTAAAGACAGGAAACAACTTGTCAAACTTAATGGTGTGGTGAGTGAGTTGGGCACGCTCGAGTATGGTGTACCCCAGGGTATCGTCTTGGGGCCCATACTATTCACAATATATTTAAATGGTCTGTTGCTTATGCAGACAAGCTTGGATATCATAAGTTATGCAGATGGCACACTCATTTTCTATTCAGCTAAAAACTGGAGAAAATTAAAGCTATTGGTAGAGTCAGATTTCTTGAATATAAAAAATTGGATGGTACACCTTTTAACTATCAATTTCGAGAAAACTAAGTATATTCCTTCTTGTATAGATCAGCGGTCTCTGCCTGATGGCTTGCCCCTCTCTATAAGCGACGAAATGTCTACAATTGAAATCCCTTGTGCATATAAATGCGAGTACCTTGGAGTAATTATCGATTCTCATTTAAATTGGAATGCACATGTAAGTAGACTGATTGTAAGACTTATTTATTCGGCTCTTGTTGAGTCGCAAATGCGTTACGCAATAATTGCATGGGGTGGTGCCTGTAAAAATGTCTTAAATAAGTTGGATATTCAACAAAAATGGATATTGAAAATTATATATAAGAAAGACATTACTTTTCCATCTAAGATGTTGTATGAAATATCTGGTGTATGGGACAGTAGACAGCTGTTTTGCTCGGCCATTTTAAATCACTTAAGGAAGAATATGGAGTGTCAGGAACTGATCGCACACGACATAGTAAATTTTCACTTGTTGTTCCAAAAATGGTTAAGACAATTAGTCAGAGGAGCTACTCCTTCATTGGTCCCAGAATGTTCAACAGACTAAGAATTACAAAAATATCAAACAATTCAAAACAAGTTTAAAGAGATTGATAAATAATACGAATAAAGATTATATCACTAGTTTAATTGATTTGAAAAATAATGCATATATCACAACTCAAATTCTAACATTCATAAAAACAAACAAACATAAACATAAATAAATGAAATTTGAATGGAATATATGACTTCCTTCAGCTCTCCTATGTGCCCATATTATTATTATTATTGTTGTTTTGTATGCCCTTCATTTTCTGTTAGTGTAAGTATTGTGTACAGGATTTGAAATTATTGATTGGGTGTATTCATGTGCATACAGATATTTTGTGAGTATATTACTTTTGATTTGAAATATTAAAAAAAAAAGTAAACAGTCACCACAGGTATATAAACCTTTAGTACCTATTGGATCTTTTCCACACCTATTGTGTGGAAAATTCGATGTTATTTTATAAACCAGAATTGAATTGTGACGGAAAGTGTATGAACAATAGGTTGTAATCATATGCAATAAAGATATATTATTATTATTATATTATAATATACTCGAGCGACTGAAACTAATAACAAATAATAATAATAATAATCACTACAGCTATATCATCAAAAAATCATTCAAAGCACTAAGTTTTGTTATTCGAAATTCAAAGAACTACTGTTATGAGACTGTGCAACTCTTTGGTTAGACCTCATTTAGAATATGCCTCCCAAATATGGATGCCTTCTACCCAGTGCAATACTGGGTATTTTCTTAGGTATTTTTATATAAGAAAGAATGGGCTATACCCCTTTAGGTTTCATATATGTCCATTTTGGTCACTTTCAATTTTGAAACACTAATAGATAGACGCAATAAGCAGGCTGTGATATTTTTATATGACTAAGTTAACAAGTACAAAAAATGTAATTCTGTATAGTATTCTATATTTCAAAGTTCCCAAAATCAATTCAAGGATACTGAATAAGAATGATGTATTTGATGTAAACCTAAGCAGTGGTTTTCCAATTAACTGTATGATGAGGCTGTGCAATGAAATGAACGAAAGATTCAACTTTGATCTCTTTTGTATTGGCTTAGGGAAGCTGAGGGCGCTGCTGGGTGCCCCTTGAGGCACTGCAAGTGCCTCGGGGAGGCGCTCTGTAGTGCCTTTGGTTCCTCAGCCAATTTATTTTATTATAATTTCTTTTTTTAATTGTTTTGATATGAGGGGGGGGAGTTTAGGTTAGTATTAGTATTGTGTAGTTTGTAAACTTTTTCCTTTCCTCCTCGCATCTAACCAAACTATTGATCGTTATGTTTGAAGATATTGAACAGATGGAACATCATTAGAAAGTTTCAGAACACATCCTCTACTCAGAGATAAATTAAGTTCATTAAGGTTCATCACATTATTTGAAAAATTGAACAGATGGAACAATTTTATACCGTTGCTAAATTTCAGGAAATTTCTATTTAATTCGGTTACTAATTGTAGAAAAGATCATTACCCATTACTTCTACTTGTCTCATCATTGAATTAGCAGAAGGTTGCATAGATATTTTAGCAGAAACTATCTCGTCATTTTTTGAGATGTCAAATAAAGAATCTGCAGCTTTTAGGAACAATCGTAAGGTTTTTCTTTTGTGCAATTATGTGGAACACACGGTATAATTATTCAGTTGCAGCCTTAGTTTTGTCAACTGTTTTTCAAAACATTGACTTAACCCTTAGAACGATTTTTGGAGTTATCTTCCTATTTCCAAAGACACAAATTGAGTTCATCAAGGTGATCACATTGTTTGAAAAACTGACCAGATGGGACAATTTTATAACTTTGCTAAATTTCAGGAAATTTCTATTTTACTTGGTTTTCAAAATTTGAATGTGAAATTTTATCATACTTTGTTCGTTTCGTTTCTTAGTTGAAAATCATGTCTGAAGATGATCACATATTGAAAATTTATTATACCATTCTCAAATATGATTTTTAAACATTGTAAGATTTCAGACTGATGATTATGATCTATGGTATCAAGGTTTGAAAGGAATCAAAACTACATATCATTGTTATCATTTTATTGATTGAAGCATCTTCAACTGAACACTGTTTGAAAACAACATGGCAATAGCAAAAATATACATTAAACAGTGTCAGTTGAACCACATTCAAATAACATATTGCATGTATATATTGAAAGGTATCAACATAATTAAGGCATTTCAATTACTGTACATATAGGCAAATAGCACAGCATTCTTTAGAGAATAATCTATAAAAATTCAGAATATTCATTCACTCGAGGCATAACATTTTATGAACAATTACTGATTTTGAGTTTTCAAACCTTGCAGAAAAATGGAAAAATCCTTCTAGAAACTGTGAATGTTTATCTAAATTAGATAAATACAAGGACAAAAGATTTTGGAATGGCGTTTTCGTAGTGAGCAATAAAATTGATCTATTTCACCAAAGGAATGAATTAGTTTAAAATATACATATCTAGGAATACAATAAAAAGCACCAATCAAAACAATTGTTCACTAGTATCACAAAGCTTGAAAAACAATTGAAATTCATACGTATTATTTGTAACTTCAAAAATTCTTTTATTCCTTCTAGAACACTCACTTCAACAACCAACAAAATAAAAGTCTAATATTAAATAATTCAATGACTATGTCAGATTAATTCAATAATCTTCACATCAGTTTTATTAATTCAGACAACATTCTTATGCTTACAAAATTGATACTAAATTTAAGTATCCTTCGAAATTAAGTACATACTCAATATCTGTCAATATTATGATGATCTGGGTTGAATAGTAGCAGGAGAGAATTGATAAGCCAAATAATATTGAATGAACAACACGAAAAATCTATGGTGTTTTGTTAGAAGATCAGCGAGTGAAGTTGAAAGAAATATCAAAGTCTGTAACATTTCATATGAACGAATTTTAACGCATTCGATTGTTTTGTATCTAACAATGCAGCTGTGTTGTCCGTATGTATATCTGATATTGTACAAGGTTCAAAAATTCTAGAGTGATCTAAGAATGTCTTACGAATGATCTTAGAACCTTCTAACCTTGAACAATAGCAGATATACAGACAGGCAACACGCGAGTGGTGTTAGAACCACCATCTTTTCCAGACCTGAGTCCTAGTGATTTTTATTTGTTTACAAACAGGAAAATATGGCTTGAAGGAAGACAAAGATGCCAGCATAGCCCTAGAAGGTGAATAAATGACACCCAGTGCAGAAAAGTGAGTTCTTGTTTCAATTTCACCTGATTTATAAATTCACCCTGTTGTTCTACTACTATACAGTATGTTCCATTTTGGGAGTGTCGCTTATAGTATCCCAGATAATTGGTTTTACATTAGTCTTTTTTCAGACTATCGTTTTCGAGGTAACAAATTTCAAAATTTTCGTTATGCCATTGGATACTTTCTGGCTGAATTAGAGTGGATAGTGGTATTTTGTGCTTTACTTTGTTTGAAAGATATGACTATGTTGTATTTTTTGGATGAGACATGTTTATGATAAATTTGAAGCGCCAACACTTCTCAAAAACATATAGTATGATGATTATATACTCATCACATTTCCTTATGTGGTATTTTTCTTCGTGATTGATACTATTGGCAGAAGGAAATATGAAAATTTCGAAAAATTAGATAGCTGAAAGTATACTATACTTTAATTCTAATACTGGCACAGCTGATTGGTTTTATGTTATTTAATCAGTTTGACTAGTTTCACACTTCATGCACCCATCATCAGAAATGAAAACTACAGCACAACTAACATTTATAGTAAAAAAAAACAGGTTAGTACCAACTAACTTGTTCTGATTGTGATTCGTTTTATATAAAGCAGGCTGATTGTTTCATTTCGAATTTCTCATACATAAAAAACAAGATTCTGCAATTTCAATACATTCCTTTGAAAAACAAAGTTCTTTTCCGAATATTCTACATGTACAAATACTTTAATTCAGTCAATTAGAAATTTCAAAAGGATCTAGAGTTGGAAGCTCCTCGAGACAATTATATACCAATCACCTTTCTTCAAAATCGTATAAAGTGCCCGGTATTTTTCTATTTTAAATATTTATTTGTTAATGTAATTCTCATTGCTCAAGATCAATCAATATAGTACAAAACTTCGTTTTTTACTTTGAATCACATCTGAGACTTGTCGTCACTTTGGACAGGAAATACTGTTACAAATCACTGGCTTGCTAGTTCACCTGATCTTTGAACTTTAGATTTTTTCTTTGAGGATATTTGAAAAATTATATTTACGAACACAATACACCAATTATGAGCAGTTTGTTTTTGCAGCATGATGAGAACAAATTTGAATGAATGTAAATGTGAAATACTTTGTATATATCGTAGTCAAATTTGTTAGTTTCTCAACAAGTGACAAACTTTTAGAAACAAACACATTCAAAACAATAAAATAATTTTGTTATGTGTGATGAGAATCTTATGAACATGCTATATATTTTGAGGAAGGAAGAATTTGGTACTTCAATTATGTCATATATGTTCATATTTAAAAATACTCTGTCAAACAAAATGAAGAAAAAATTTCTACTTCATGAGAGTAATTTGTGAATAACTCAAAACCACAAATGTTTTTTCAACAGTATCAGTTTGTCTGGAAGAAAACCAATTTTAAAAACCTTTATATCAATAAGAACACCCCACAATTATACTGTATTCTAGTGATTATATGGTATGAAAGGAGAAAAGACAATTCCATTTACAATTACATTTCTATCAACAAATGTACATTTCCTCAAAAATAATATCTTTAATACCATTCTTAAAATATCATGTTCTTGGTTTATTATCTCAGCTGATATGAAAACATTCAAACCCATTCTAATTCCTAACGTGAATCATTCAGTTTAAATAAAATTAGCAGTGACTTTTCAGGATTAAAACAGTCAATTGGCTCTAAAGTATATCCAGAAAAAAATTGATATTACTTAGGTGTTGAAGACTTACTAAGATATTATTTGGGTACTCAGCTAAGACAATATACTAAAACCAGTAGGTATAACTTTCAAGCACCTTTAAAACTTTGGTACTTCACCCTAAACTATGCCAATGCCCTAATATAGGTAATCCTTCAATCTTCATTAGGAACAACATATAAATATACAACCGAAATTTAATTCAACAAAAATATTGTCTGAATATTGTTGAGAGTATAAATACTTAGTCACATATATTCTTATATACTACGATTACAACTAATATATACAATATTATTTTCTGATGTTCCCTGGTAGTTTGAGCCGTCCTGGTCCCGCGCCCTTCTGGACGATCTAGACGCTCTCACTTGGAATGTCAATTTAAACTATTCTCATCCACATCACTGATAACTCAAACGAAAGTACAGTCATGCAGCGTAATCAAGCTTGTCCCATGATAAAGCTGCTGTTAAATCTGCTGGAGATCTAAACTCGTCTAGATTGAAAGGATCAAATGGATCATGAGAAATTGCTAGTAAGGGATCATAACCATTCAAATCTTGTTCTAATGACACTTGATTATTACCACAGCTATCAACGTTGTTTCTACTTTCACTGGGTAATAAAGATTCTAACCATTCGTCTGTGTCCATCGGAATGGTGTCGTTTTCAGTACACATATTATTGTTTTCACCATTTTGTTGTCCACCCAGTTCCATAACAAACTGTGTTAAATCCATGCCATCTAGATTCTCCAATGAATCAAGCAATTCGTTAGGATCCAAACCAAGAGTTTCTTCGTGGTTTGCATTATCCATCTCATGACCGTTCTGATTTGGATATACTGGTTCGACCACTTTTATATCTGCTGAATTTGGGGTTACCGGATCCTGAGCTGCACTTGGTGGGAGTTCACCATTTTTAATGAGGATTTCTAATACGTCGTCGACGATCTGACTTTTTACGTTATTCTTCTTATTGATTTGCTTGGTTGCTTCTTCGTACAATGGAGGTGGTTTTACATCCACCGGTTCTGCTTTGACTTCTGTTGTTATTACTGGGGAAACTGCAGATTCGAAAAAATTCGGTAAGGAGTTAGCTCTCTGTTGACTGCTTGACAATTTCACTTTTCCTTGGATCAGTTGATTCAGAACCAAAGCTGCATCAACGCCATTGAATACTAAACTATTTGCTAGGTTCTTCTGATTTTGGAAGGCAACATGTTGTTGCTGCTGCAACCTCTGTTGTTCTTCGTCTATTTGTGATTGTCTTGCTTGTAAAGCTTGTAGTTGTTGTATCTGTAAAGAGGTTTGTTGCTGCTGTTTAGCATGTAGGTGTTTTTGCAGCGCCAACACTTGAGCTTTAGTTTCAGACCGAGTAGCTGCCTGAAGTTTTAACTGGGACAAAGTAAGCTCACGTTGTAATTCTTCTATTCTCCTCTGTTGTTCCTTGACTAAATCATCTGAAAACCTCTGTGGTTCATTCATTTTGCATTGTAATTGGGAATAATTGGGTTCCTGTTTGACCATCACCTGAGGCGATGGACTTACTGGATTACCAATCTCCATTTGTTCCCCTTCATCTTTACAGGTTTCTTCTGGTGAACCAGCATCCTGATAAATAGGCGAGTTTTGACATTGATCTATACTAGAATTACTATGAACAGATTCAGCTATAGAAGAAGCCTGACTGCTACTATCAATTTGATTATTACTAAATAATTTAAGTCTTTCAATTAATTGAGGTTTGGATCCAGACACAGGTAAACTTCTACGTTTAAGCTCTGCTTTCAAATCACTAACTTTCAAATCCTCCAAACGTCCTGATACTCTGTTCGCGACAGAAGACTCTGATGAGGTAGACGGCGCCGGTGAAGGCTGTGGATTGTTGAGCGAGTTATTGTTATTATTTGAATTGTCAGTTTGAGGTTCCTGGGATGCCGGAAGAATAATCTGCGGATACTTATGCTGCAGTTGCAGCTGAAATTGAAGCAACAACGTCTGTTGCTGAAGTAGCAAATCATACGATGATTCTCCAGCAAAATTATTGTTGTTTGTATTTTTCTGCGCGCTTGGCGGTCCTTTATACTCGTGAAATTTGATTGTTCGAGCCTTTGGTATAGATTTCGACTTTGACTTCTTCCTATTCTTATCTTTTCCTGGCGCGTCACTTTTAGCAGGGGACGGTAACGGTCGCGGAGTTAAGATGACTGGCGGAAGAGGCGGAGGTATCGGCGTACTAGGATGTGATACAATTGGAACAGGACTAGCTACCGAAGACAGGGGACTCAAAGTCGAAGTGGTCGACACTAAAGAAGCGGGACTAGTCGCGGAAGCGCGCGAAAGTAAGGGCGCCGCGACGGACCTACACAAATCTGCGAACACTATATCGCTATTGTCTTTGTTGAGCATAGGACTAGACGTAGTTAACACTACAGTTCCTTCCGTGGCCGGAATTAACGAAACCACTATACCAGCGGATTTCGCGGCGGTTTCTAGCACATCACTGGGTCCAGAACACACGACGTTATCTCCTTCCGCCGAACTTTGCGAGTCATCCTCCGGAGTTATATAACTAGATGGGTGTTGAGGTCTCTTGAGCTGACCCTCGCTGGTGGCCTTGTACGGTATCCTTCCAGTTTTAACAGCCTGCTCGATGGGTTCTTCGGTGTGCAGGATATTCTTACGAATGAGTTCTAGAGGTCCGGGTCTGTGGGACAGCTGATCGTTCAGCTGATCTGCCAACCTGGCCTTCTTCAACATTCGCTGTCGTTCCGCCAGGCTCGGATCCAGGTGACCTGGATCGGATTCCAGAATATGTCTCCGTTCCAGCTCTTGTCTCGACGGCCTCTGCTGTATCTTCGCCTTCAGCATATCACCCGTTTTCGCTCGTTCTAGTTGGCGCCGTTGTCCATGGTACGCAGCGGGTGTTTTGTGGGCTGAAAAAGAAATTCAGATTCAGTTTGGATGAAGAAAAGAGTGAGATATCTGTTAGATGGGAATTATTTCATGGTAATTAAAAAGAGTATTCAGTAAGTTGTTTCTGTGTCTTTGCGAGTGTATAGCTCTTGATTCGTCAAATAATTTGACTTGTTTTTTAGACGTTCTTCTGCAGATACAAGGAAATCAAATGGTTTTTTCGGCGAAATTCTTTTACTTTATTCAAAATAACCTTCTTTCGTTTCGATACACTGTTTTGCATGGTTGAATAATATTTGCGTGCAACAAACGCCTAAAAACATCAATATTACAAACAGCAGTAACAGTTTGGCTCGGTAAAACGAACTCATGATGAACAATACCCTTCAAATCGTAAAAACAAATGACATTGTCTTCACTTTTGACTTCTCAAACCGAGATTTTTTTCGTTGATAGCTCATTTTCTGGCCTCCATTCGGCACTTTGTCGTTTTCCGTTCTTTTTTGCCTCTTTAACGATGTCCTGACAATGTTGGAGTCGGAACAATTCTGATCATCAGTCAATATGTGTGGCAAAAAGTGACCACGCACCTATTCTTTGTTTTTCTTCTTTGTCAGCCTTCTTCATCCACTTCTGAACATAGGCCTCTCCGTGTCGCTTCCATTCATGCCTGTCTTGTGGTATTCTAAAGCACTGTCCTCCGGCTAGGTCTTTTATATCGTCGATCT
Source organism: Cryptolaemus montrouzieri (assembly GCA_013387265.2). Classification (NCBI taxonomy): domain Eukaryota; kingdom Metazoa; phylum Arthropoda; class Insecta; order Coleoptera; family Coccinellidae; genus Cryptolaemus; species Cryptolaemus montrouzieri. The sequence goes on along the minus strand of JABFTP020000083.1, from coordinate 47,253,525 downwards.
TTGCGGCCTGCCTCTACTTCGCTTGGTCTCTCTAGGCCTCCATCGGATAACCCCTCAGGGTCCATTTCTCTCTGTCCTGCCTTGCAACGTGACCTACCCATCTCCATTTCAACTCGGCTATTCTTTTCATAATGTCTGAGACACGCTTTCTTCGCCTGATTTCGTCGTTTCTTACTCAGTCTTTTAAGGATATTCCCAGCATTGCACGCTCCATGGCTCTTTGACTAGTCCTTAGGCGATTGGCACTTATGCTCCGTTTTTGTCATCGTTTCAAGTCCGTATGTAGCCACAGGTAAGATACAGGAGTGCTAAAACCCTTCTCCTTAAGTTAATTGGGATATCGGTATTTTTCAGGATATGTTGCAGTTTCCCGAAGTCGGCCCAGGTTAACCCAATTCTTCTGGTTATTTCGGCTATCTGGTTTCCTTTTCTTAGTTTGATGGCGTGACCCAGATAAACATACTTGTTTACATTTTCGATGACTTGATTCCCTAAATGGATAGGAACGTTGTTGGAGCACATGACCTTGGTTTTGTCTATGTTCATTTTCAATCCTATACTATTCGACACTTCATTCAGCTGCACTAATATCTCTTCTAACTCATCTGTGTTTCCAGCGATAAGGAAGATATCATCCGCAAAGAGCAGATTCTATAGCCAGGGTGAAAAGTTTCGGTGATATCGTATCACCTTGGCATACCCCACGTTTGGGATCAATTCTTGCAGTTCTTGTATCATCATCAATTTTGACATGCATAGTTGCTCTCTGGTATATATTCCTTATAACCTAGAGTCAATTCTAGCATTATTCATATCATTTAGAAAGGACCATGTCTCTATCGAGTATGGAAGTCTACAAATGCCAAATATAAAGGTATATTGTACTCAGTTGTTTTTTCCAATAGTGTACGCAATGTTTGTCGATGGTCTATGGTTTTGTTACCACTCCTAAAGCCAGCTTGTTCTGGTGGCTGATAGAAATCTAGTTTCTTCGTGAGGCGTTTTAGGATTTTTATGAAAAGTTTATAGAGGTGTGATAACAGACTAATAGGGCGATAGTTCTCGATGTTACTGATGTCTCCTTTCTTGAATAGCAGCACGACTTCTGCATTGTACCATTCTTCTGGAAGCTTACATTCTCGCAGACATTTGTTCAATAGAATTTGAATAATGGCGTAATAACGAATTTCTCCTGGCCATCGTAAATATCTTCACGACCGTTTTAAAACGCGTATACCACTCATGAACTCTGCCACGGGATAGACAATCGTCGCCATAAAAGCGTTTGTTCGATTTTTATTTTTGTATAGACTACCAAAACATACTGTCACTTTGGGCGCAAGAAATCTGCTCCCAATGAACCAAATGTCATGAAATTTTGAATGGAAGTCTAGAAAAGATTTATCTTTCAAACGCCACTTGTCACATAAAGGTGGCGCCACCAGAAGCGTCCCTATAGGGAAAGTCCTGGTTACTTTGGGACAGACTATGTATATCCAAGTAGCCAGCATGCAAAACTTGGGGACCAACCCTCGTACCTTAATTGAAAATAAATGTTCGAATCTACCATTCGGCTAGTATGGCATGGGACGAAAGGAACGTGGAAAAACAACAAACCACCACGCAATTTGGTTAATTGGACGACCCGCCCATGCGTTTTTGATATCGGCCGGTTCGTAAACACGCGTCGATCATCCCGTCGACGTCGCCAACGAAACCAGTTTCTTGAAATCGCGAATGCAAACCGATATTTTATGTTTTTATATCCATTGTATCTACCGGATGACGTCACCTGCGGACGCCTACTTACCTAAGTATCGAGCCTACGCGAAATACGTGCATATTTCGAATAAACTATATCGTTCTTTATGAGATATACGAACGGGTTTGTTTTATTTCGAGATTTTGTTGTACGAACACAATGCGCGAGGCAGCTACCAAACTATCGGGATCTTTCGCTTCCAGGAACGATAAATCAGAATTACGACTGGATGGACGTGGGAAGACGGGAAAACAGGAAAATATATCGGACTCGAGGTAGATCTGATCGTCTTAGTCATATGAGAAAGGGGTCGCTTCGATGATTTGTCAGCGAACGCTGACCAAATGGATGCACATAATTGAAAATAAGATTGTCACATTTTGGGATATAATAATAATGAACAAGAAAAAGTACAAATATGCCAAAAACAAGCATAAAATCTTGAGAACAAAATGTTGTACATGAATGTCTCTGTATGGAAAAAACGACCGGAAATTAATTAATCAAAATATCTGTTTAGAACGATTGTCAAATTTTTGTTGTTACTATGTTGCTTTCATCCCTTGATGTATCAAATGTTTTTTGAAGCTGATTGGTCTACTGTTATGAAATTGGTGGATAATGCTGAGGAATTCTACTCAATTTTGCAAGGTATTTTGAAGAAAACAGTACCATATGAATGTAAACGCAAGCGCCGTTTTCCATCTTGGTGTGGACTGGATTTAATACAATGCATTATGAAAAAAGAGAAAACCTATCACACTTAGTAGCCTACAAAGACTTCATTCGCCTGGCAGAAGAGAAAAATTCCACTGACAACTCTGACTCTGACTGGTCCATTATCCATCAAAAGAAAGGACATTCATTCTTGTGAGGTGCGTGATGAAGATCGTTCCTATAAAGGAACTGCCCATATTTCCGATGCATTTGTCAAATACTTCAGTGGTGTTTACGATACGCGAGATGATCATGTGATAGTGAACGATAACATTAATGTTAATCATCAGGACATTGTTCATCAGAATGTTATAAGTGAGAGTGCTGTAAAAGAATTAGCAAATAAGCATACTGCTTTCCCGGACGGCATTCCTACTTTTGTGGTTAAAGACTGCATACGAGTTTTCGCCCCTCTGTGTCATATATTCAATCTTGTCTTGAAAACAGGAGTATTCCCTTCAAAATGGAAAGTTGCGAAAATTATACCTGTTTTGAAAAAGGGCGACCATGCGGTTATCGGCAATTATAGACCTATTGCCATATTATGTAATTTTTCTATACTTCTAGAGATAATTTTATTCAATTGTATATTTTCTACAATCCAAGGTAGGATTGGAATTGAGCAGCATGGCTTTATGCCAAGCTGTACCAAGATGAAGAAACAACTGATACATGGATGAACGAAGACGAAACACCAGATGATGTTTTGATAACAGAGGAAGAGCTGAGAAAAAGAATACAAACGCTAACAAACAGGAAAGCCGCGGGAACAGACAACATCCCCAACAAGTTGCTAAAATATGGGGGAAAGAAACTCACCGAGAACCTGCTAACCTTTTCAATGAAATTTTAAACACATCACAGATTCCTGAAGAATGGCGCGGCAGCATCACTATTCCTATCTTCAAAAAGGAGCAAAAGACACCACCTGAAAACTACAGGGTATAACCCTGCTAAGTACGTCCATGAAACTGCTCACTGGCACCCTAAGAGACAAATTGGAATCACGTATCGAGAATAGAGAGGAACAGTTTGGATTTCGAACAAATAGATCAACAACGAACGCTCTCTTCATAATGAAACAACTAAAGGAGAATTCAATAGAGTGCAACAAGCCTGGTTACATCTGCTTTATAGACTTAACAAAGGCATTCGACAAAGTGCGCTTGACAGACATCCTACAAATTCTAATAAAGACAGTCCTGGTCCCAAATCACCAAACTCATTAAAAACTTAAACACCGGTAATGTGACAAAGATCAAGTCAGGCGAACATACTTCACCTAACATAAAAACACCAGGCGGAATCTGACAAGATGACAGCCTGAGCCCTTTCCTTTTCATCCTCTTGATGGATGAAATAATACAAGTCACATCCTTAGATTTGGGATACAGAATGGGCCACTCTAAAATATCTGTGGTCTGCTATGCTGACGACGCAGCTATTATAGCAGAAACGGAGAACGATCTTCAGAGACAGCTTTTCAAATTCTATCAAGTCAGCCAACAACTCAACATGGTAATTTCAATATCAAAAACCAAAGCCATGATATTCTCCAGAGAACCTGTCGGGTGTAAAGTGGCTGTGGAAGACAAGTCAATCGAGTAAATCAATGTCTTTGAATATCTAGGCATGGACATCTGCACCTCAGGCGAAGGAAGTAAGAAGTCTCATAACTAAAGCAGCAGCTCTGTCAGGGTGTCTTAGAGATGTGATATGGTCAAAACAGCACATGGAAACCGATAGCAAGGTGAAGATCTATAAGACCTATCATGAATTATATATCAAGAACTATCCTCGGAAAGACCAGACTGGACAGGATAAGAAACACTGACATACGAGCTCAATGCGGCATAGTAGACATAGTCAGATGGGGCAGACAAAGACGAAGAGAATGGTATGCGCACGCGCGAAGAATGCACGAAAACAGATTACCGCGCATAATGATGGAGAGCAAGCCACATGGAAAGCGCCCACCAGGAAGACCCCCAAAAAGGTGGCAGGAAAGCTGGCAGTCCACCTCGCAAGAAACCATCCAGAGACGGCTTCGGCAAGCAACAGACCAATAGGTCTATTTAAAAGAATAAGAAGAAGAAGAAGGCTTTATGTCGAATAGGTCTAGCATAATAATTTAGTCGTTTTCTCTCAGCATATCATTCGATGTTTTGGATCGTGCCGGCCAGGTTGACGTCATTTATACTCTCACAATCATGCAAGCAGAAACACTTGCTGTAAACCTGTGCTACCAGGAGGGACTACGAAGGAAACTCAAAGGTGCAAAGGCAGTGATTAAAGCTCTAAAGTCTTACAGTTATCGGAGCATCTCTGTCAGGGAATGCCGTCAATCCTTGAAGCAACTTGCTGAGGGGAACAAACTTTTCCTGTGGTGGGTGCCTGGCTACGAAGGCAAACAAGGAAATGAAGCCGCTGAAAGCTCACAGGGAGATTCTTAATTTTGTAAGGTAACTAGATCTCCAGGAAATGAATAAGGAGGGTTACGAACAAAAGACCAACTTGGTCGCAGTTCGCAAAGGCTTGCAAAGCCAAACGACCCCCTTCAATGCAATGCAATGTAATGTACGGATTTTCAGAAGGCATTTGATAGAGTGAATCGTTGAATACTGCTACATAAGCTGAAAACCAGATTCGGACTCTCGGATGCGTTAATCGCCCTCTTGCAGTCTTATCTTGTCGATCGTCGACAATTCGTTCTACTTGTAGGTTTCCACTCTTGCGAATTTGAGGCTACTTGCGGTGTTCCGCAGGGTTCGAGTCTGAGCCCTTTGTTGTTTATTATGTTCATAGATGATCTCCTGGATGTAATTTTTGTATAAATTATGCCTTATAAGATCTTACTTAACAGACTGTATTTCGAAAGATGCCTACTTGGAAGGCGATACAATGGAAATTATATTCAGTCAGTCGTTACTAAGTGATGTTTGATCTTTATAGCGGTTGAAATACGGTCGTCTATAGCTTCAACTTTACTGTTAGCGAAAGTTGTTCGTGATCCAGCAATAGAGAAAATACCCTCAGTGGTCCAATTATCCAGAAGGCAAAGCGTCTTTAAGATCATGCTAAAGAACCTTGTGGTAGTTGTTGTAGTGGAGGATCTCAGGTATAGGATAGTTGGAAGAATCTAGCGGAAAAGAATACTATCAGGCCAAAGGCAAGCGAAAAAGTTCATCGACTATACGCCAAAGAAGACAAAACAGCTTCTCGACCTCTCTAGGGACGAGTTGAGGACTATAACCCCCTTACTGGACACTTAATTTTGTAAGGAACTAGATCTCAGGAAATGAATAAGGAGGGTTACGAACAAAAGACCAACTTGGTCGCAGTTCGGAAAGGCTTGCAAAGCCAAACGACCCCCTTCAATGCAATGCAATGTAATGTACGGATTTTCAGAAGGCATTTTATGAAGTGAATCGTCGAATACTGCTACATAAGCTGAAAACCAGATTCGGACTCTCGGATGCGTTAATTCCTCTCTTGCAGTCTTATCTTGTCGGTCGTCGACAATTCGTCCAACTTGAAGGTTTCCACCCTTGCGAATTTGAGGCTACTTGCGGTGTTCCGCAGGGCTCGAATCTGGGCCCTTTGTTGTTTATTATGTTCATAGATGATCTCCTGGATGTAACAGATATTCCGAAGCTAATGTATGCTGACGATTTATTATTTTAGTATCTGACTAGTGTTGGAGCAATTGTCTTGACTTGACCAATTTCACTTTCAAACAGCTTTCCCGAGAATTTCGACACATTTGGAAAAAAAAAGTATACCAAGCGATTATTGACGCAGGCGGTGATTGGATATTGATGAGATTGCGGCATGCTTCGTAACATGTAAAATGAACTAATGTAACTACGGATCTTCTTAGATACATTTTTGGATAAGTTATGCCTTATAAGATCTTACTCAACAGACTGTATTTCGAAAGATGCCTACTTTGAAGGCGATACAATAAAATGATATTCAGTCAGTCGTTACTAAGTGATGTTTGATCTTTATAGCGATTGAAATACGGTCGTCGTTAGCCTCAATTTTACTGTCAGCGAAATTTGTTCGTAATCGTCTTTACGCTCATTTTAAAGAACCTTGTGGTAGTTGTTGTAGTGGAGGATTTCAAGTATAGGATAGTCGGTTCAATGAAAAATTTTAAAATGCGGCAATCATTGTATTAGCATCTGCAGACATTGCTGCAGCAGAAAGATATCCAGAATAAGAACAAAAGAGCCGCTACGATCGGTTTCTTTAGAAAACACTCTGTATGATCGCCTTCGATATCGATGTTCTCCTAAACTATGCCTCGTACAAGAAAACTCTCTTGCGAAATTAATGAATTGTCGAGAATCAAATCATATTTTGTAACAATTCGGTGAAGTTTTGAAAGGAGGAGTCGCTCAGCAACATGTTCTGAAATTTTCTTCACGCCCTTAATAATCAGGACCAAAGTACCGAGCTTTGTACTACGAATGATGCAATTTTTCGTTTCAAAACTTGGACTCCCTGTATATGGAACACCATACGTTTCGATTCACAGTTTGTTTTAAAAATAGATACAATAGCAGAGAAAAGAGAGAGAAGATATCGAAAATTTCAGAAGTGAACATTTCAATATCGGTCAAAGTTAAACTGGACATATGTTCTTCAAATTTCCTTACATTGATGCAACAACGATCGTATTATACAATATTCATAACCGAGTGAAATTTACGGCTTTTCCTCATCAATTTCGAATTTCCCACGGCTTGTTATAGAGCTACCCTAAGGTTTTCCCGGACCTAATCGACTGGTTGTCAATGAATCACCCCAATTTCCACGGAAAAGCCTGTGGGGCGTACGAGATTAAACAGGTGGCGTTAAGAGATTCTCTGTGACTAAGACGGGACGGTCAGGGTTTCGTGTTTACATAATACGCGCTTTTACTTTCTTCATTCGTACCGTCCTCGACCTTATTTTATCACTTTCAATAACATAATGCATTATATCGCGTTATAACATTCGGTAGTACATTTGATATTCTGCATATTTTTCGTTTTCTGGTTAAGATAATTGGCGATAAATGTCCTTCAAACAATTGAACTGAGGTAGTTTCAAGTAAAAAATCAAGTATCTTCGAAAAAGTATTTACGGTTGGGCGAACGCCTAACAAATATTTCTAGAGAACTACAGGGTGGTACACAAAATATACGAGGGATGTCTTTCGAGTTTTTTCGTATAGAATCAGAATAAAACTAATTCTAGAAACAGTTATTCCAATCATTTGCTGCTACATTCGAAATGACCTCTAGGAAGACATCAACAGCTTCTTCTGAAGACTGAAACCTTCGACCACGTAATCCGTTTATGACTTGGGACTGTACATAGGATTATGTAGATAGATATAGATAATGAGTTGTCTATTGTGGCACACTCTGTCCTTAATTTCACCCACAAGCTCCATCCTTCTTGTGAAGGATAGAAGTTGTTGTTGTAGTTGTTTAGCTAAGTGCTCTCGTAACTTCAGGTTCAACCACCGGTTATTTTCCATCATTGCAGTCTCCAGGGAAACCTCAATGAGTCATCCTTTTCATTACCATCCACGTCCGAGTGTCCGGGTAGTAGTAGTAGTACCAGGTTGCCAATATTCGAAGCGCCCATCAGCCAACACTGTAACTTATAACAGCGATGCCAAATCGGCTAATGACAACCGCGTTTGAAGCGTCATTCCAAGCAGATTTTTATTATGGAACAGTACGCTACTCTAAAATTGTTACAAATCACATTCAACAAAACAAGTCAATCGTGAAAACTCAACGTACTTTTAAAAAAATAAATGAAGTGAAAAAAACGACTTCCATGAAAACAATTTATCGCTTGTATGAAAGATTTGCAACTGGTCATGATCTTGCTAACTCAAAGAGGCCACATAAAAAGCGACCAAGTTATTCGGTTGAATGAGAGGATATGAGGTCGAATGACTAAAACCAGATCAGTTTATCGCCGACGTTTCGATTTATTTGAAATCTTCTTCAAGGCTATAACAAGTTGGTTTATGAGTCACCATTAATAATAAAAGAACGTACGAACGGACGGTACATTTACTCTCTTCTACCGAACACAGCATGACTAAGTTGATCTGATGAGAATACCAATAACATCCCAAAAACGCCAGCATTCCCTGATCCACTTGACAACGCATTTTGCATTTGTTTCTGCACAAGATTCAATTGACACAAAAATTGTTGCCTGCCGATAAGTCACGTCGATTGGAATGGGTCCAAAGAGTTATCATGAAGACCAGCAATTTTGGCATAAAATTATCATGCTTCCAGCTGAACGGAACGGTAAACAAACAAAATTGCCGTATTTACGCTACTGAAAATCCACAAGAGATTTAAGAGATACGTCTTCACGATGCAAAAGCCACTGTTTGGTGCGGCGTTTGTGCTAAAATGGTCATTGGGCAGTTCTTTACGAAGACGATAATCGCCACACGGTTACTGTTAATCAGGAGCGTTATCGCGATATGACAACCAATTTGTTGATGCCAAAAAGCGTATGGGGCACTACTGGTTTCAACAATACAACGCGCCACCACACAGAAACCGCACTACAATCGATTTTGTGGAGCAATTGTTCCCTGGTGATTCCGATTGGCTGCCAAGATCACCAGATTTAACGCCTCCAGACTTCTCTTGCGGGATTATTTGGGATCAAAGGTTTACGTCAAGTCAAAGACCCTGCAAGAGCTGAACACCAACATCCGTTAAGAAATAGCCGTCGTTCCGGTCGAAATGTTGAAGAAAAACATGGAAAATGCTACGAAATGGACACAATACGCCGTATGGCGGATCGAAGCCAATTGAATGATTTTCAAGACGGACAGAAAAATATTGTGGTCTCCGAATATGAGCAACCTTGTAGTAGTAGTATATCCATTAATATTTTCATGAAATGTCTAAAATGTATTCAAAGCCTTCTATCAGCTAATAATAATTTTTAATAGTTAAAGGATAAAACTCAACAATTACAGTGTATAGATGAAAGGTGTAAAACGAATAACAAACGAAGACAAATTGAAATCTATGACAAAGGAACTCTTCGACAGTGTAGGAACTTTTCTCCAACAAAAGATTCTTGACTTTTCTCCTAAATTTGTGGCTACTGAGTCCTCTAAAGGAAGTTGATGGTTGGTTGTTCATCTTCATTCCCAGGAATGTGAAACTGTTCTGCGTTTTTCGATTCTACGTAGGGTAGGACATAATTGTCTCGAACCCTGCTTTTAGAGTTCCGAAAGTAAGAATAAAACTGGATGGTTCAGGAGGAGCTAGATTGCTAGGAAGGAATAAAGGAAATGAACAAGGCAGTGCTAACGAAAACTTGGATGAACTTTTAGAAACTACAAGTAAGCAAGTTTAATTCCAAATTTCTTTCATATATATAGTTTTCACATATAAATATATATTATGGCTCAAGTTTGTACAATTGCGAGCATTAACTGTAATGGAATTAAAAACCAAACTAGACAAAGTATGTTGTTACAATTCATCAGAAAGTACGATATAGACTTAGTTTTCTTGCAAGAAGTGAATACTGATCATATAAAATGTCCCTTGGGTTATGATATTATTACGAATGTAGGGTCGTCTGAAAGAGGGACAGGTTTTATTTATAGATTAGGCTATAAAATAAAGAATATATTATTTTCTGACGATGGACGAATTTTGTCCGCAGGTGTTAATGGTTTTAAGTTTGTGAATATATATGCCCCATCAGGCTCACAGAATGCAAAAGAGCGGAATATATTCTTCAATTCCGAACTTACTCCTCATTTAGAATTCAATAAAGATCCCTTGGTTCTTTTAGGCGATTTTAATTGCATAACAAGCTCTTTGGATTCTCTAAATAGAACCACGAATATATGTAAACCCCTCATTTCGATGATTCAAAACATTGGAATTGTAGACATATGGCGGCACATGCATCCAAATTTGAGAGAATATACTTTTTTTCGTCACAACTCTGCATCTCGGATAGACAGAGCATATATTTCATCCGAGTTTAAAAAATTAATAAATAAATGCGAAATTAAACCCTTATCTTTTTCAGACCACTCTGCAGTTGTAGTACATTTATTGAAAACAAATGAAGTCAAACACATTTCTCACGGATGGGGGTTTTGGAAACTCAAAAAATCTTTACTCAATGAAAATTATATAGGCGAATTCAAAAAGGAAATTACTGACTTGAAAAAAGATCTATATACCGTACAGACCCCCAAAATTGGTGGTTCAATGTTTTTAAAAAGCGTGTTAAAACATTTTTCAAAAATGCTGAGATTCAACGGAATATCGATAAGCGTAAAATCAATGACTTTTACGAAAATGCTCTATTTCAGATTAAAGATAAACTGAACTCAGGTGAGAATGTGTTACAAGATTTTAGGGAGGTAAAATTTAAACTTTTTGAGCTTAGAGAAAGACACCTCCAGGAGACTTTTTGTGATAAAAATAGAGACCCCTTTAATGATAGATTTAGCCTCTTTGATATTATGAAGAATCGAAAGAATAAAAGTTCAATAATATCAACTCTTATGAATGAGGATAACATTACTTTGTCCGAAACGTCGCAAATAATAAAATTTGTAGAAAATCAGTTTCAATTGAAATTTCGGAAACGCAAATAATTGAGAATGATGCAAATTATATATTGGGATTTTTAGACAAGAAAATATCTTCCAGTCAAAACGAAATACTTACTCGCGATATAACGACAGATGAAGTTAAGGCAATACTTGATCAAGCTGCACAAAAAATCTCCTGGGCCAGATGGTATAAATTATGAGTTTTATAGTACTTTTTTGATGAAATTGGTGAAGAACTTACACTACTCTTAAACTCGTACTTGAATAAACAAATCAAACCCCACAACAATTCGCTGAAGGAATCGTGATTCTCATTCCCAAAAAAAAATTCGAAATCTCTAAAGGACTTCAGGCCAATTACTTGTTTGAACACAGACTATAAAATCTTCATGAAAATAATTGCACGAAGAATAGACGGAATTTTCAATGAACTGGTCGGGGAGAACAGACGTGTTGCACTGGATCCTCAATTTTAACAATTTATTACTTGTGAGAGATTTAATAACATTTTGCGATAAAAACAAAAAACAAATGGGCAATTTCTTTATTGATTTTGTAGAAGCTTTTGACCGTCTGAGTCATAAATTCATTTGGAAAGTTCTCTCGAGAATGGGTTTTAGTGATGCTTTTGTAACAGTTCTGAAAAAGATATATGCCGTAGCTAGTTCCAAGATTTTGATAAATGGTTTCTTAACAAAAATCTAAATGTAGAGTGCTCTGTACGACAAGGTTGTCCACTATCAATGTGTATTTTCGGTCTAGCCTCGAACCCTTGTTACGTTGTATATGTAAATTCAATAAAGGCTTTCAGTTCAACAATTCACAACGAATTATTTCTGCATATGCAGATGACGTAGCTGTATTCTCGGTAATGACGATCAAGTAGACAATATCCAGAACATTTTGAAAATTTTTGAAAGAGCTTCTAACCTAAAAACTAACTTTCAAAAGTCTGCCCTTCTTGCTCTGGGTGAGTCATCTGACCATCACAGTGAAAATTTTAAAATTGTTAAAGATATAAAATACTTGGGAATGAGAGTAACGAAAATTTCAACGAAATGATCAATTTGAATTGGCATGCGGTAATGCAAAACATTCAAATAACCCTGATTAACAATAGCATAAGGAATCTTGACATAATAAGAAAAATATGGTTTATCAATACATACTTATTATCAAAGGTATGGTATCTTGCTCAAGTGTTACCGCTTCCCCATGTTTGCTCGCAAAAATGGTTCAGATGTTAGGTAAATATATCTGGCACGGTAATTTATATCGGGTGGCTCGCCCGCAACTATGTTTGAAATATAATCAAGGAGGGTTAGGTCTCATTGATCTCGAAATTAAAGCCGGTGCATTGTTTTTAAAACCCAATATGCTTCTGCGGATATTACTTGTGACAAAATTTCCTATAGGTCCTTATATTCTGAAATTTTTGAAGGAACGAAAAATTTCACGAAAGATCGTATATTCAAGAAGGTTATCGAATTTTGGAATCTGTTAAACTTAGATAACAATCATGAGTTGTCAACAAAAAAATCTATAAAAATATTCTTGAAAAAAATCCGAATTCCAAATATAGTATCGAAATATCCGCACCTCAAATGGAATAAAATATGGCCCTTGATGAATAATAGTGATCATGGCTATGAAGAGATGAATGCCGTAGAAGTTTATTTTCATTATCTTGTATGCGCATCAAGCGTGCAGAGTATAAAGCAGCCGGTTAGTCAGAATTCACTGAAGTGCCTTCGGCAACTCTCAGTATGTGGGATACCCATAAGGACTCTTCTACTCGCCCAATACCCGAGCAGCGTCTACTGATGCTCCCCATAAGATCACACCATAGGTCGCAACAGCAAGAAAATTAGCATGGTAGGCTTCTCTTTCGCTTATAATGTTTTTATTCTTCTGATCGAAATATTGGCTATAGTGATGGAACGTGGTTCTAAGCATATTTCCAGATCGAGTACCATAATCGTGGCTTGCCGAGGTCGTCTGCAACTCATTCGGATGTTTCTTATTTAACGAGAGGTAAGCCAAAATGTGAATGCAGCGAACAAAGAGAAGTGAATTTCGCAGAAAATATGACCTACAACTATCTGTAGGCTGTAATCCAAAAATTGAGCTTCTTCTGACGCCTAACACCCGCGTCCCGCCGATTCCCCCCATAGAAATACATTACTAGACAGATGGCAGTACGCTAACGAAAAATAAATGGATAACAAAGTCCTCTGATCCAGTGCATCCTTAATCTCAGAATGGCAAAGTGAGCAGAATTGATTCTTTTGCACACTGTCTCTATATGAACATCCCAACATAGAGTTTCGTCGATGTATAGCTCCAAAGATCGAGTTTGCGTACTATATTGAATATTAGTACCATTCAACTGAAAAATTCCTCTTGTCCTGATCTGAGTGATGATCTCATCACAACAGTTTTGCTCTGATTCACTACCAGTCCGTTTGATCGACACCATGTGAAGAACCGCCCCTCCACACTCTCGACTTTCGCAACTAGGTCCACAGGAGTCTACGCTGCTAGAGCCACTGAGGTATCATCAGCAAACATAACCATAACATCACTACGAATCACTTCGGGTAGCTCGTTGACGAACAATAGACCCCAACACAGACCCCTGAGGAACGCCTGTGCCCACATCACAGAATATGAACTGCCCCCCTTTAACGCAAGACCTCCAAAGCGAGTCCTACATAATACCCCTGAATCCCAATGCATAACATTTATTCAATATAAAGTTGAAAAACAAAACCACAAATGCAATTGGAAGATCGAAGAAAACTCCTTCTACTGCTAGACCCTGATCTAGATCCAGTAGTAAAAGAAAAAGGATGGACATCTTGAAGATTATTGAAATAACGTACGCTCATAGAAAAACCAGCCAATTTGCAACCACCAAAGAGACTTCAATTTACGTCCTGTTGTGAATGCTGTTATACATAAGTGAAATCACTCATTTTGAATTTAGTATTGTATTACTCTTGATAATGGGCAAACAACCCGAAAGTTTTTTCATGAATATACTGGGTGATTCACCAGTGGCGCGGTGCTCTGTAGCTTGTACACTCTTGAAGATTTTATTTCTGTTCGAACGCTATTGTATTCAGAAAGTAAAAATCTACTTCAGCAATTTATTTTGAAGTGAAAATGGTGTCCCAATTTTCTATAATAAATTTTGGGAGGTTTTTTCAGATTGGAAGACGACTTTTTTCTTGAAGATTCAAGAGCATCCTAAACTCTGCTATAATGTCTTTGAGTAATAAGTTCTTTTGGTGAGTAGTTTCGTCACAATATTTTTTTTCTGTAAAAATTCATGAAAATAGGCTTCCACATCATCGCATGCTCCTTCGGCCAGAGAAGATGAATACTTTCTCCTTTTGCCCAAGGATAGCTTTATTAATGAATTGAAATAGATTATCCTCATTTTATACAGGAGTGACTCAAAAAAATTATTGAATATTATTATTTTAAAAATATCATATCTTGATTTTTTCAAATGGAACACCCTGTATTTTATTATTCATGTCAAAGCATAAAATATTGTGCGGTATTTTGGCAGAAGTAACCTTATCTTTATCTTTGATCATTTTCGAAATATTCAATTGTTTGTGAAAATTTTGATGAAAATTCTATAAACCGTATAAAACTCACAAACATGCATCATTATTCGCACAGAAGTTTTTTTTCTCTGTAATGATTCAAGTAGTAAGAAATGAAACCTAAACAAGGTAATTTTTTTAACTAGTGATAAAATCAAGATGATTAAAACGTAAATCGAGGTATGTGTTGACATTTTTTTAATTGTGCCTTCTGTCAGGTGTCCGGACTTATCATATTCTGCATTTGACATGGTGAACTCATCAGTGTTTCGTTATTGAACATTGTGAAAGTGAGGTTTGAACCCAATTTTCTCAATTGACTGCCATGAGGTTCTCCAAATAAGAAATGGTTGAAATGATTTTTATTCTGGGTGAGTGTGATAGAAATTCTTTATTGGCAAGTAGAGTTTTTGCACAAAGGTTTCCTGATAAGAGGCATCCTGATGCAAGATGCTTAGAAAAACTTCTAATTAGATTTATCGAAACGGGTAATATCGCTTACAAAAAACATGAAAAACCAAAAACTGCTACAGCTGAAGACAACGAGTTATCAGTTTTGTTGACAGTAACAGAGGACCCATATAAAAGCCAAAGAGAGATTTCTTAGTTAACAGATATAAGTCAAACTTTCCTCCAGAGAATCTTGAAAGAGAATGAATTTCATGCATATCATGTACAGCTGCACCAGGAACTGAACAATCAAGACTATGAAAATCGAATCAATTTCTGCAATGGCAAGTGACAAAGTAGCGGAAAATCCAAATATGTTCAGGAGAGTTCTTTTCTCGGACGAGGCAACTTTCCACAAGAATGGGCTTGTTAACAGGCACAACTTTCATTATTACGCCACGGAAAATCCACACCTCATGAGACAAATAGATCACCAGCATCGTTGGTCCTTGAATGTATGGGCCGCTATAGTAGATGGATATCTAATTGGGCCGCACTTTTTCGACGGGCACCTCAATAGTGAAATGTATTTAGATTTTCTGCAAAATCATCTACCAATGTTACTTGCCGATGTAACAGAGCATATAAGACAAGATTTGTGGTTTCAACAGGATGGAGCACCTGTACATTACCCACATCAGGTTAGGGAGCATTTGAATCATGTATTTCCAAACAAATGGATAGGACGTGGTGGTCCTGTTAGATGGCCAGCTAGGTCTCCGGACCTTACAAGTCTAATTTTTTTCTTGTGGGGTTATATTAAGGGCAGATTCCTTCTACAACACAGTTAGATATGAGACAGAGAATAGTCGACGCCTTTCAGTCAGTTAATTCGCAAATGTTGTCGAGAGTTCAACGGTCTTTCCTCAGAAGGATTGAGTTGTGTCTACAAAGAAACGGGCAACATTTCGAACACTTATTGAAATAGTTGAACACCTTGTAGATCATCTCACCAAAAACCAATCTATTACGTATTTCATACACGACTACCTTAAAATATCTCAATTTCTCTTATCAAGTATAATGATATGTACTTATAAACTCTTCTTTCGCAACCTCTGATTTTATTATTTTAGTTTATTTTTTTATTTCGAAAATGGTCGAAGATAAAGATAAGGTTACTTCTGCAAAAATATGGCACAATATTTTATGCGTTGACATGAATAATAAAATACAGGATGTTCCTTTTGAAAAAATCAAGATATATTTTTGAAATTACAATATTCAATACTTTTTTGAGTCACTCCTGTATAAAATGAGGATAATCTATTTCAATTCATCAACGAAGCTATACTTAACAAAGAAAACGAAGGGAAAAAGTATTCATCCTCCTCTCTGGCCGAATTTTACGGAATAAAAATATTGTGACGAAACTACTCACCAAAAAAACTTATTACTTAAAGACATTATAGCAGAATTTAGGACGCTCTTGAATCTTCAACGAATAAGTGTTCTTCCAATCTGAATAAACCTCCCACGATTTTTTCATAGAAAATTGGGACACCCTGTTTACTTCAACATAAATTGCTGAAGTAGATTTTTATTTTCTATATACAAAACCGTTCGAACAAAAATGAAATCTTCAAGAGTGTACGAGCTAGAGAGCACCGCTCCACTGGTGAATCACCCTGTATATGAGACGAATCATTTATAAAGGAGATTTCATTCGAATGCATCAAATTTGGGACACCTCTACATAAGAATTGAAAAATCTGTAAATGCGTTTTTTTATTTCATTTATGCATTCATTGGTGTGAACATGTCGAAGGTGCTAAAAGCCCCAAATTTTTGGAGTTCACAAGAAACCTCAAAATATACAAAGATATTGAAACTGAGCATAATCTGTATATCTGTTAACTTTCTTGAAGCAAATTAGGGCATTCGATCTAATACAAATTAAAAAATTAGGCAATATCGAAAAAATACTCACGAGGCATTATTCCTTGAGCAACCAGCTGATCCAACGGACGACGTAACATCAGCTTCACTTTGAGTGCTGCAAAAAAGAGACACATGTAAACACATGGTGTATCGCGAAGCGTACATAGAGATGATATGGTGGGTATCGGGTACTCCGAAGGCGGTACACGTCCCCGGAAGAACGGACGGTGGTATATCCGACACTGACCCACTAGAGGTCATTACTCAACACTTACTTGCACATTGATCAGCTGCGATTATACGACGGCCCTCTCGAATGAAATCCGAGCAGTTAATGATATGTAGAAACGAACAGGCCGCCAGTCTGGTCGAAAAATTTTGTTATGGTACGTGGGTCATACGTACATGGAAGCAGTCGTCCTTGAAATAATAGGTAGCGAAGTGGTACATTTAATTCTCAACACAATTAAGGTCGTTTACTTCTAATTTAGAAGATCCCGCACAATTAGTGAAAAAAAAATGGAATTCCGTGAAATTTTCTGAAATTTTGATATGTAATATGTTATGTGAATTTTTACTCAGATCGCTACAGAACAAACTACGATGAGCTACGACTTGGTGGAGGAAAAAAACATTGAGAAAAATCACTTTTTACTACAGTACAACTTCCCTAGTCTGGGCAGATATCGTTCTGGCGCATGCCTGGACTGTCGAATGGCCCGAATTTCTGAAGTGACTTGAATTTGTTTCATTTTCAAAATAAACACCTCAAAAAAGTCTAGGGAACACTTACCTATATCTTTAAAATATGAATTCGATGATTCGAATTTATAGAAATCTTTCGGTTAGGATGTATTGTATATAATGTATTCTCAAGAGAATAAAATAATATTTAACTTCTCCAAAGCACCTATTATAAAAAAAAATTGAAATTCGAAAATGACGAAATTTGGAAAACACAAAACAAATCCTGAACTAATATTTTCGAAACGATATGGAAGCACTTATATTTTTCAGTACCCAGAAGGTCCACCTCTGTTATTAATGACACTTTGGCATCGTCGCGGCATGCTCAATATTAAATTGTCTATTACATTTTAGCCTAAGTCATTCCAAGCCCCCTGAACTGCTAATCGAAGCTCCTGTTCATGATGGAAGACGTTTTGACGCAGGATATTTCTTTTTAGGGTGTCCCACACATGCTCGATGGGTTTCAGATCTGGGGAGCAGGATGGCCACGGTGGAAGATCGATATCATTCTCTTCAAGAACGTTCAAGACAACTCTTGCACGATGAGGAGGGCATTATCTTGTTGGAAGAGTGGATTTTGACCCATTGTTTGGAGATACGGTACCACTACAGGTAAAACTATCTCATTTGCGTAAGAATTTCCCGTAAGGTTGTTGTGTATGAAAACGAGGTCAGTTCTTCCACCAAGGCGTATACCTCCCCAAAACATCACTGATCCGCCTCCCTGTCTAACAACTTCTCGAGCATGCTGGAGACGGTTTTGCTTTCCAGGTTCCCTCCATATTCGAATTCTTCCGAATCGGGATAATAACTAAATCTAGATTCATCACTGAAGAGAACTGTGGCCCACCTCTCTTGATCCCAGTTTACGTGTTCTTGGCACCAAGCTAAACGAGCAGCGCGATTTCCATGGGTCAGTTGTGGAACTCTTAAAGGACGTCTGGAGTGGAGTTGACCTTCGTGCAGTCGATTTCTCACAGTTTGGTCGGAAATTTGTACATTATGAATTCGTGATAGCTCTTGAGCTAATTGAGATGCTGTGGTAGTACGATCTCTTCTGGCTTGTAAAACCAAAAATCGGTCTTGGGCGACTGTAGTAATCCTGAAACGACCTGTATGGCGTTCTTCTACGCTACCTGTTTCATTGAAACGCGACCATAAACGGTTTATGACACTTGGGCTACTTCCCAGAACCCTGGATACTTCCCGTTGTGAGCTCCCAGCTTGGAGCATGCCAACGGCTCGTAACATCTCTTCTGTAGTCAAATGTCGTCTTTCCATGGTCGAATCACAAAACTTGAATCTTTTATTTGTGCTTACAACAGAAACAAAGTGCCAACTAACTGATTTCAAACACTGAATACATGAAATGATTATAAAGCAGCGTCGCATCTGCTGCATTTTTAGTTTTTTATACTGAAATCTGTTGCGGCACTCTACATAATTTGGTGAGAAATTGATGCAGGTGTTCATTTCTCCAAAAAAAATCATCCATGTTGATCGTTCTGGATACGATATATCGATATTCAGAAGTGTTCCCTAGACTTTTAGGTGTTTAGAAACAACCCAAAATCTGTTAAAGCAAATTCAGTGCTAATTTGCACTCCACTGTTCTGTCGAAGCTGCTCGCAGTAGAAAACAGTTGTCTCGACGAGGAAATTCCTAAATAACAGTCGTGGATCGCCGTTGTCGCTCGACGTCGTCCTTGCCCAGATCTTCTTTTATTACTAACATAATTCTGGAAACTTATCAATATGATACTTAGAAATCTAGAGAAGAACATTTGCGCTTAGATAAACCATCGATTTCTGTTGTGTCCGGACATATACAAAAAAAAGTGTTTAACAATAATAAGAAATTTGAAATTGTGTTAAATTCATGGCGTAGTATATGGTTTCAAGCAAGCAACAGTGAACTACAACAAATCAAAGTTTCAGAAAATTTCAGAAAACCATTCGAAAATTCTTCCGAATAACAGGAATCATAACAATTTAAGCTCAACTTTCTATGAGGACATTTTATCATATAAAATAAAAATTTATCAATTCTAGTCCAGCTTGGAAAGATTGCTGAAAATATTTCACGCCAACGGAAAAGTCGAGACTTATCCAATTCTCCAGTAACCATATTTCGATATGAGATCAAGTTAAATGACCATCAAAACTTCCAGATTCCAATCTATCGGACTATTTCTCCCGAAGATGATTTATTTGTTTCAAAGTGCACTCACCCACTTTTTGACAACTCGGTGTAGACAATCTTACCATCGTGCGAAAATACCAGCCTTCAGACGGCACCCGACATCGCGAAAACTCCTCGAAACGTAGGGGAAAATGCAAAGGACAAAGCTCTGATATCAACTGGATGTTTTGTGTTGTTATCGCGGACGGGTCAGCCGTTGAAACCACAAGAATTGCGTAAGTTAAACATTCTGCAACTGGGCAGTGACACGGTTAATTTTAGGTGATAAACGATACAATTGTTACGCATTCATGGGATGTGTTCTACCAAAATACTTCCTACGAACCCATTTTCGATACATGATCTATCGAAGGTGAAGTTGATGTAGCGGAACGGCTAAGAGATATGACATCTGATGTCCCTTTAGTATAATAACTTTTTTCCTGTTTAACAAATGGAACAAGTATATACAAGGTGTTTCAGGTTGACAGCCATCACGTCCAGGATTAGCGAAATATACAGGGTGATATTTTTCTCAGGGTCATGCTACCTTTGACCCCTACTGATCTCTTCAAAAAATATCCATTGAGATGATCATTCGATTTTTAATTTTTTGTC
Source organism: Cryptolaemus montrouzieri (assembly GCA_013387265.2). Lineage (NCBI taxonomy): Eukaryota > Metazoa > Arthropoda > Insecta > Coleoptera > Coccinellidae > Cryptolaemus > Cryptolaemus montrouzieri. The sequence continues at coordinate 47,232,917 of JABFTP020000083.1, read as the reverse complement.
TCCATAAATTTTTGCGAAATCGCATCCGTTTCGAGTAAAAAAAATGTTTCACATGAGAAGGCACGGGTCTATCGAATCATATGAAGTGAGAGTGATTTTTTACAAGAACTGAAACTGAAAACAATAGCCTGTTGAAGTAGATTTCAACTCGTTTAGAGTTGGAATACAGAGTGTTCATTTTATTCAGTGGAAATTGAAACACCCAGGTGAAACACTCAGGTATTTTAGCGTATTTTTAGTTTAGACAAGGGTGTGTGTTATAAGAACTTACAAATAACTCTGACGAAATGAAAGAAAGCTAATGGCTGATTATATTCGGCATTTAACGAAAATAGAAGCAAACGAAAGCAACTTCTTCTTTAAACTAATGAACTTGAGTAAGTGTTCGAAATTACCACCAAGTCCTTGTTAAATTGAGAAAAGTAAGTCTGTATATTCAATAAATCGCTTTATATCGAAGATATATGCTAAATAAATATTCCATCCAGAGCGATTACACTCAATGTAGTTATAACCGATGTTGTTATAAAAGATGTCGTTATAACCGATGTTGTTATAAAAGATGTCGTTATAACCGAAATTGTTAAAAATTACACTATATAGCTGTGATTAATTGAAAATGTTCTCTTTTCAGGTATTGGCAAGTATTGGGTTACTTGATTATCTATATTACACTATACCACCAATTTTTCAATGAGGAAACTAAGTCTATGTAGTCGAGACATACGCTGTATATCGAAGATATATGCCAACCAAATATTCTTTATAAAGTTATCAAACTTAACGTCGTTATAACCGATGTTGTTTTAATAGGAGTCGTTATAACCGAAATAGTTATTAAAAATCACAGTAAATCACTGCAATGTATTTCAAACGTTCGATTTTTCAGGTGTTACTTGATTATCTATATTACCAGTAGACCTGGATATGCAACACCGAAAATTGGTTCTGTGGATGTCCCAGCATAATTTTCTTGCGACTTTAAATCTCGATCGGGCTGATGCCAAGCAGATATTTACTTGAGAAGCTGTGATTTTTTGGATGCTTACGCCCCCCACTTGAACATCCTGATGGCGCATGGTGGTTCCAGACCGGCTCAGGGCAACGCCAAGATGGTCATACCGAGAAATTACTTTAACCTGTCCAGCCAGAATTTAAACCAACGAAAAAGGTGAGGTTCGCCGAAGAGGATTTTTTACTCATCAAATTCATTAGGTGTGTCCGGGATTTGCGAGAATATACAGGGTAATTTTTTTTTAGGGTCATGCTACCTTTGACCCCATCGAAATCATAGTGTGGTGCACTACTGGTCTTATGAAAAATATTCATTGAGATAATCTATCAACTTCCAATTTTTTTTGTCTTCAGAATTTCTTTTTTATTTTATGTCGTTATAACCGGTGTTGTAATAATAGGAGTCGTTATAACCGAAAGTTATCAAAAATCACAGTAAATCAGTGTTATTTATTTCAAACGTTCGATTTTTCTGGTATTGTCAAGAATTGTTAATTGATTATCTATATCTCAGGTAGATCTGGATATGCAACACTGAAAAGTGGTTTTGTTGATTCAATATGCATGTGGTGTTGCCATTGTTCAGCCACGATAGTAAAGTATCATCGCCGGCGATAACAGTGGTTTTCTTGGTACAATGATGACCGATTAATCTCCTCCCATGGTTTGAGAATGAAAAAAGGGTAAGCTTTAAGGAAAAATTTTCCAGTAGCCTTCGAAATTGTCTAGTTACATAATCGAATTGATAGCGAAACCCGCTAGGGGATTTTTCAAAAATTAAGTTTAGGTATAGTGGAAATAGTGTTCCTTTGCTTTTATCATTGTGTTTTACTGGCTAGTCATTCTTTCGAATACGTTTTAAGGAAAATTTTGTTTTTCAGTTGCTGTTTGGCGAAAGGTCCGCTTCCAATCAAGCATCGAGTGAATGATCGCCGATGGAGAGGTCGGAGGAGTACACGCGTCGCTGTCATCTGCAGAACCCACACTTTCCACCATCAGGAATCACAAGCCATTGGCGTACAAGGGGGACAATTGTCACCCCAGTACACCAGATAAAATAGAAATTTGCAACTGTTTAAATATTTAACATATTTCAAAAGAGTTCAAAAATATCAGCCTTTAGTTTTTCAGTTATCTTGTGGTATTTTTTCAACGATTATTCCTGTAACTCGCCCAATCAAAAGTGGTACTTGATTTGTTGATATCATGGATTGCTTGGACAACATTCATTTCAAAATGATCGATGTTTTGTATTGTTGGTACAATTTATTCTGCTTCATTTAATTTTGTATATGAAAAGCTTTCAAGTAATATTATTAATTCTAAATTTGTTATTGTTATAATTATTCATTTCATTTGTATGTATTTATGATACGTTTTAAAATTTGTTGTCTTAGGTAGGAACATTTCATGAAATTTTAAAGATCATCGAAAATATCAAGTATGAAAGAATGTGTATATTAAAATTGGTGAAAAATAACAAATGGGTGTATGTTATTTCGAAAAGAAAAAATTTGAAGTTTATATGAACAATTTTGTTGATTATCTTGTAATTTGTGATATGTATAGTATATTTAGATGCATATAAAATTGATATTATAATATTTTATACAAATAAAACAAAATTGATATAAAAATAAAAACGATTAAACATATTTTCGTATTATTTTTAAACCTAAATTCAAACCTCACAAAAATTGGACAAAAGTTTCATTACAAATCAGAATCAAATTATAAGCAATAATAAAATTTTCGGGCTTCAATTTCCCTTATCACGGTATACAACCCACCAAACTTGAGAAATCTCATTAACGATTATATTCACCACGGTATCTTAAATGATCAACAACTTCTTGTTATAAGTCAAACCAGCTGAACGCCAAATGTCATTGAAATGTACGAAAAATTTTCGAATGTCATATTATTCAACTTCATTTTATTGAATGTCAAACAAACACGAAATGTCAATGAATTGTCGATAAAATTGTTCAAATGTCAATTTCTTCTTCTTTCCGACAAGTTTAACCGTCGCAAGCGAATTTGATCCTTATGTACACTGAGTGCATACATTTCAAAGGGGGGACCCTTGGGTGTCGTGAAAATCAACCCCTAATATCTTCACCCCTATCGATTTTTTCGATTTTTTTTCACATGTAGCACGATGGGAAGGGTAGTTAGAACATATTGCATGCAAGAGAACTCCCTTCTAATATACAGAAAAAAAAGCAAGCGAATATGATCCCTATCGACATGTTTTATATTTTCCTTTCTACAGCTCAAACTAAACGGAAAAAAAAATAAATTTTTATTTTTTTAGGTGGCAAATTGGGGTGGGTTTGCCAAGCACCCTCATTTTTTTAATTTCCGACAACTTTAAGGGTAGCAATCGAAAATGACCCTTATTGACGCGAGTGCATTTTTAATCATAGGGGTTCCCCTTGAAACGGGTGGAAAAAAAATCGTTCATATCTTCATCCCTATGGACATTATCGAATTTTTTTCACTTGCAACACGATAGGGAGGGCAGCTAGATCATATTGAATGCAAAAAAACTCCCCTCCATTGAACAAAAAAGCAGCGCATACGAATTTGATCCTTATTAACATGAAAAATTTTTCGTTCCAAAATTGCAAAATTTGATCGTTTATTTCAGGTTTGAGACAAAAAATTTAGACCTTGTCAATAAGGTTCAAATTCGGATGCGCCTCTTTTCTGTTTAGGGGAGGGGAGTTTTTTGCTTTCAATATGATTTATAAACCCTCCCCATTGTGTTGCAAGTGAAAAAAATTCGATTATGTCTATAGGGATGAAGATATGAACGATATTTTTTCACTCGTTACAAGGGGGAACCCTATGATTGAAAATACACTCACGTTAATAAGGGTCATTTTCGATTGCTACCCTTAAAGTTGTCGGAAATGAAAAAAATGGGGGTGCTTTGCAAACCCACCCCGATTTGCCACCTAAAAAAATAAAAATTTTAATTTTTTTCCGTTTGGTTTAAGCTGTAGAAAGGAAAATATAAACCATGTCGGTAGGGGTCATATTCGCTTACTTTCTTTTCTGTATATTAGAAGGGAGATTTCTTGCATGCAATATGTTCTAACTACCCTTCCCATCGTGCTACATGTGAAAAAAAATCGAAAAAATCAATAGGGGTGAAGATATTAGTGGTTGATTTTCACGACACCCAAGGGTCCCCCCTTTGAAATGTATGCACTCAGTGTACATAAGGATCAAATTCGCTTGCGACGGTTAAACTTGTCGGAAAGAAGAAGAAATTGACATTTGAACAATTTTATCGACAATTAATTGACATTTCACATTCAGCTGTTTGATATATAACAAAAATTTGTTGGTTATTCAAGATACCGTGGTGATTGTTAATGAGTTATTTCTAGTTTTACTGGTTGTATAACGTGATAAGAGGGTTTGACGTTTAATTATTCATTATACTGTGGTGAATTTGTTATTCGGATTTTTCAACTTTTTCTGGTTTTTATTTTGAAACAATTTCATTTCTGGTTGCTTTGTAATAGAAATTTTAGTGCAAAAGGATGAGAAAAAATAATTCTTGGTAAAAAATTATTTTTATAATTTTCACGAGTTATTTTTGCAAAAGTTTGGGAAAATCAGTTGGTACAGGAAAAAGTAGAATAGAAATAAAATATATATTATATATTAAATATAAAGATACATTTATTTGCAATTTCACTTACAAAAACTTGATTTTTTCATATTGAACATCAACACAATCAGCTAAAAATACATAATAAATTCTATATCATATAAATTGCAGGTTATATTTCTCTGAAAGAATATTTCTGTTAGGAGAAGCTGCAAGATGATTCTTCTTCTTCTTGAGCTGCATAACCACGTGATCTGCCATAGAAGATATGAATATCAACAAATTCTTGAAGTTGTACTCCATTGTAACCTCTCAAAATACCAAAAACTATGTATTAATGACATTAATCTATTTCGACAATGACAAATTTTCTGTATTTTAGTGTGAATACCACCAAAACTATTTCAATTCCATCAATAAAATAAACACTCTGATATTCAAACTCAAAATGACGTAAATAGTACTTCAAAAGGTCATTCTGTCTGTTTTTGAGAAAATGTGCGAGTAAAAAAATGATTTGCGATTTCGAAAATATTAAATTTAAGTTAGAGAAACTTTTTGATGAATATTTTCGAATAGACCAGTGATGCACTATGATTCTGACGGGGTCAAAGGTAGCATGGCATTGAAAAAATATCACCCGTAAATTTTCGCAACTATTGTACACATCGAACGAAGTGATAAGTAGAAAAAATCTTTTTCTACAAATTGGGGCAAGATCCCTTGACAACTACAATCTACAAAGTTAGGAATACTTTTCACAGAACAGACTGTATATTAGCTACATTAAATGCTCGGAAAATACTCCGCCTTCAAGCTTTCAAGTTACAAAAAAATACCGAACGAAACTTACATTCTTTATTTTGATCGATGTGTAGCGGCGATGTATCGACGACGGCTTTCGGGGAATTCTCCCTCGGAGTCTGGGAAGATCCCCCACCCTCGGCCATATTGTGCCTGAACCACTCGGGGTAGATGGCAGAAATGGTATCTACGAGGTCCCGATCTAGTTGCAGCTGCCAATACCCACAGCCTGTTTCACTTGGGTGATTGGACTCTGAAAATAAAATAGTAATTAGTAAAGACCGGATTATATGCAAATTGCATATTTGCATATTTTATGCATTTTCAGAATTTCGGCATTAAAGTTTGATTACAAGCATATCCTGTATATTATTGTTAGTTTGCTCATACTCAGTGGGTTTTCCTACTAGACCTGCTTTCGTTGCAGATATAGACGCCTACCTTGATAAGCATAATGACAACTCTAAGGAGCAAAGTCATACAATTAAGGAACTTTGTATCTACTCATTCTCAATTCTATCAATACCTTGAAATCTTTGTAACCATTCTATCCTTGATTATACCTTGTTTGGCAATTACCGGTGTTTGAGTGAGCGAGCCTACCTGACGCCAAAAATAATACCTTTATCTTTTATTTTTTTTCATATTAGAGATACTCGCGTAAGGAAACTGAATCCTATTATATCTCGACGACACCGCGAGTACCTGAAAAGGAGAGACGGTTAATATTTCGTCTGAAGGCTAGCAAAGTTGCGCTGTTCTGTGGAAAAACCTTCTGGTATAGAGACGTTCTAGGTGTCTTAATTTCAACCACGTAAGGATTGTTGGCATTAGTTTGGCGAGTTGGCCTTGAAACAGAAACGAGCGGAGGAACAAGCGTAGAAATCTCCTCAAAGCATCTTCCATGAAAATACCTGTGAAAAAGAGAGAGCTCACCCACTTTCCCGAGATATTTCAGTGGAGAGATGGAATCTGTAAGAGCACAATTACCGATCAACCAAATCGCGCTGTTCTGTATGGAATCCAGGAGCTTCAAGGTGTGTTTAGGGGCAGAACCCCACACGTGTGAACCATACTCTAAAACAGGACGAATTTGTGATCTAAAGAGAGTTAGGAGTTGAGTCGAAGTGTGGCACGATATAGAAAATCCAGTTTTTGCTGATGTAGCATGTTCACAACATGGTCGTGCCAAGACAAATTGTCTCCGATGGTTACTCCAAGCATTGCTAAGGAGGAAGTGAGTGAGATAGTCTCATTGTTCATTACTATATCTGGTACAGTACTGTTAATCTCCTAGAAAACAAATAAGCTTGAGTCTTGCTAGCAAGTCCACCAGGTTCGCAGAGCCCCAATCGAGAATTGCCTTTAAGTCACTATTGATTTTAGTACACTGTTGCAGACGTATTTCGTCTGTAGAGGTTTTCTCGACCAAAAGGATGCGTGGAGTATAGTGTCGTCCGAAAAACTGTGGATCTTATAACCTGTAACAGTAAGCAAGTCGTTTATATGAAGTAGAAACAGGGTTGGTGCTAGAATCGAGCCCTGAGGCACACCAGCATTAATGGCAAGTGTGTCAGATGTAACTCCATCCAAGACCACACTGAGAGATCCATCTGAAGGAAAGCTTGAAATCTATAGGCATAGGTGTTGGGATAAGTCATACGACTCGGTCGAAAGCTTTCGAGATATCGAGAGCCACAGCCAAAGACTCCCCGAATTTTCTATAGGTTCACGCTCCTCTAGGAGCGTTAGCGAATTGACCTTCCAATATGGGTGGGTTCAATAACCATTTGCTCAAGACCATACGTATACATACTTTACATATCTTCGAAATCTCTAATTCAGTACAAGCAACCACAACATACGAACAAAGTTTTATTTCCAAGAGGCAAATTGCTACTACCACTGTTGAATATCAGTCTGAATTGAAGAAGCTTTTGAAAACTACCAAACAAGAAAAAATTACAGAATTGTTCAAACCATCGCCTAAGCCTGAAGATAATAAAATTCTGCAGAATGAGCCTCTTCACTTACAACGAGCTACAAATAATCGATTTTAAAAGATCTTCAGTATTTTTATGATGCATTCTAAGAGACAACCAAAAATAGCGGAATTCCGATTGAAAAATTCATATCTTCCTTTCGGTTGATTTCAGGTGGCAACGATATAAAAAAACTTGTTCAGAATTTAATTTTCTACAATAAAAGAAATAGAAAAGTAACAAAGAAGGAGTAAACTTCCTGTAAAACCGGAAGTGCCACAGCATTGAAAATATTTTCGGAACTTCGTTCGAATAACATTCAAGACAATAACAAAAAATGTCTCCAATCGATCATTCCTTTCTCTATTTACCTTTAATCTCCCATCTCGCGTGGACACCCTGTATATGCGCATATTTTTAGCTGCATAAAATGCGGTCTCTAGTGACTAGTCTTCGAATTCTCATCATGAATGCATGATAAAAAATGGTCATAAAGAAGTTGTTTCTAAAATAACTTGTGACGGCACCATAGAGTGGTACAAAAATCTAGGAATTAAACAACAGCTTACCAATAATGTATTACACAATAAATTGTCATTCAACGAAATGTTCGTAGAGTCATATTTTCCACAAGTGTCATAAAAAATGCATATAAATTTCATCAAGCTATCGGGTTCCATCCTCTTCTCCCTGTATAAAAGTTTGAAAGATTTTAAGTAACGCGTAAAGGAAGGATTTAGATTAAATTTGAATAAGGTGGCGTTCGAGCACAGATAATCGAATCGGTAATGGCAAATTCATATCTTTCATGAATAAATTCATCAATTTGTAACAACATATTGTATATCCGGAATTTAATTCAATGTCAACACCATTAGCTACCTACATAACATAAGCGATCGATAATAATTACAATAACATTTCGATCAAGTAACTAGAGTAGGTGGATTTGTTGGAAATGAGGTATAAGAGTGTCAAATTTAAATATTTTCTTACGCTTATCACGTATACGAGGTGTGTGTATAACGTAAAGAGTTCAATTTATTTTCAATTTTTGAGTCTAATATAATTATAATGAAATTTCGTATTCTTCAAATTAATACCCTTGGGAAGCCACACAACGCTGGAGACAGTCCTTCCAATCATCGTAGCATTGCTGGAAGTCAGATACTGGAATACCCTCCAGCTAATACATTACAGCTGTTTGGTTGTTTTCAAGTGTCCCAAAACGAGTTGCCTTGAGGTTTTTTCCAATTGTCGGAAAGAGGAAAAAGTCACAAGGACTCAAGTCTGATGATTGAGTTGAGGCACATGATATCAGATTAATTTTTAATGACGATCTCAAACCCGTAATTAAAATTATATCAGCTCTAGTTTAGAAAAGATATAACATAGTCAACTTTACAATGGAACACAACACAAATTCTTGAATGGAAAAAACATTCCTTTGTGAGATTTTCTTGCAGATGTTGTAGTCAGTCAGTTGTTCTGGATGATCTAGCAATAGGCAGCCGTCATGTGTACATTCCAGAAGCCTTCATATTGTTCCACTATAATCTTGAGTTCCAGGTTATTTATGAGCTCCTCAAGATTAGTAGAAAATTAGTCTAGGTGATTGTAAAGAAATTGTTACTTGATGCTCATGATACATCGAAGCTTTTGAAAGTGACTCATCAGTTGTTCAACGTATTGAGAATAGTCGGAACCTTTCTTACTTTCTTATAGCCCAGAAAACTCTGAAGAAGCCAACAAACTCATGCATTCTCTCGATCTGACATCGTTCCCGTAAAACTTGTTTCTTTTACTGATGTTCTGAGCTTCAAAGATGTCCGGTTTTATATCTTTTCTGCACTTAGTTCTGGGAACTTGTAGGGCAAGAAAACAACTTCCATTGTGTTTGGAACTTTAACAAATTGTTTCGTGAGGCCTAATTTTAAATACAACTCATTTCGTTTTGTTGTCCTGGAATTAGCGCTTTCTGTGTAGGTCAATCCTTTTTACGTAGTTGCCTTTTAAATTTTACGCCTGTCGAACAATACTCAGAAAAAGAAATAACTTTATTGTTTTTTAAAGTGTTCTCCATGAAGATCACACTTAAACCAATATTAGAAACACTTTTGCCACTCCGAATGAGACACCTGCCTCTTTTACGAACTAGAGATGAAATACCAGTATATACGAAATCCTATAAATATCCTTATATCTACAAGGACGAAGTTCGAAGACAAATTGATTCCATGCTGAAACAGAACATCATTCGCCCAAGTAATTCCCCTTGGTCATCTCCGATTTGGGTAGTACCAAAAGCAGATGCCAGCGGTAAGAGGAAATTTCGAATCGTGGTCGATTTTCGTAAAGTTAACGAAAAGACCATCGACGACAGATACCCTCTTCAAACATTTCTGAGATTCTCGACAAACTAGGAAGATGTCGCTATTTTTCAACCCTCGACTTAGCTAGTGGGTTCCACCAGATAGAAATGGCTCCTGAGGATATCCAGAAAACCGCCTTTTCTGTCGACAATGGGCATTACGAATATCTGAGAATGCCCTTTGGGTTGAAAACGCTCCAAGCACCCTGCAGAGAGTGATGGACGACGTGTTAAGAGGTTTACAAAATGATATTTGTCTTGTATATATGGACGATATCATCGTCGAAAATCGTTGCCGATGCAGTTTTTTCCTAATGCGCGCAAACAAAAAGAAGTTGCTAGATGCCAAATCGGGACTATGAGGTGGATGACCCATTAGTTCAATGTTTTGGGTGTTCAAACTTGCATTTTCATGATGCAGAATAATTTAAAATCTCGAATTTGATTTCTTCAACTCATCAAACACTTGCAGCTAACAAATAGTTGTATACCAGTCAGAATTGACCGTTTTACGTTGTTCTATGAAGGCGAAATGTCCGGTTTTTTTGAAAAAAAAAGGTGACCATTTGCTTAAAAGTGCTTGGGTGCACGTTCAACTTTTGTTGGGTTTGGATCGTCTTGAAAGACCCATACTGTCGATTTTTGTTTATTTTCGGGCTCGTACGTATACAGGGTGTTACATAATAGTATGCGACAACTTGGGGGGGTAAATCTTCGTGCAATTTTAAGGAAAAAGAATATATAAACATAGGTACGCAAAAGCTTCGTTACGGAGCTACAGGGTGTTGAAATTTCCGGAAAAATTGTTTTTTCTTCAAAACTCCGGCAGTTCACGAGATATTCATCCCAAATTTGGAATGCAAGCTATTTTTACAGCCTCCATTATTACACGTCCTAAATTTCAACTAGAATCTACAAGGTTATTTCTTTTCCGGAGCCATGTCTTCTTTTGCCCTTTCAAACTTTTTTGTTGTACGTCACTGATCAGCTTACAATCGTTTTTCGTCATTTTCGTTCAATTTAGAAACTTTTTTGACACTTGTAATTTTTTCGTTTCTCCAACCGTTCTCGAGCAAAAATTTATGAAATGATTGTATGCATTCGCTGAATTGAAAGCATTTCTAATTAAAAAAATGACTAGTAGGCTTTGATTTTTTCATCTATTTTTTTTTAAATGACTAATTTTACTAACGCCAAATTGGCTAATATTCATCACATGTACGGTCTGGCTGACGGAAACACAACAGAAGCTAGGCGATTATATCAGGTGAGCTTTCCAAATCGAGTAACACCAGACAGGCGAACATTTTCAAATATCCACAGAAGGTTGAGGGAAACTAGTACTTTTACTGCAAATAATCATTCAAAAGGTGCAACTCAAACTATGAGAACTCCAGATATTGAGGAAGCAGTTTTGAATTGTATTAATTTGAATCTTCATGTGAGTACAAGAAAAATTGGAAATCAGTTAAATATTTCACATGTTCTAGTTTGGAGGATTCTCCACGACTCTACTTTCTCGACATTTTCCTTCAAGACTGAATTTCTGCCGATGGTACTTAGATGAAATAAGAGAAAATGCTCATTTTGATAGTGATTCACAGACAAAGCTAACTTCTCGAGAACTGCTATCACAAATTTTCACAATAATCATTTTTGGGCTGAGGAAAACCCACATTTGATTGAAGAATCTCATCATCAAGTACAATTCTCACTGAATGTCTGGGTCTGAATATTTGAAAATTATTCGATTGGGCCATTTTTTCTGCCTAACAGACTAAAAGATCTCGCTTATTGGCAAATTCTTGAGGAGGAGTTACCTTTATTGCTGGAGGATGTGCCACTTTTGGTGAGAAACATAAAGTGGCACCAGCACATTTCAGTGGAGAAGCTAGGGCGTTCTTCAATAATACATTCAACAACCGATGGATAGGTCGAGGTGGGCCAGAACCATGGCCTCCTAGGTCACCAGACTTAAAAATCGAGGAATTTTACTGAATAATTTCGACTCGCAACGCTTTTCACTACACTTTAGCTTTTTCAGAGAAAGACATTCAAACATTCGTCTGAAGAAGCTACGGTGTAGTGAAACGCGTTACGAATCACCATTATTCAGTAAAATTCCTCAGAAGTAGGAGCCTTTCAAATTCAAATCCTAAAAAATAATCACTTTTTCGACCCACAGTTTGAAATTTTGCATACAGATAATAAATATTGGAAAGTAGATCTTTGGGAAACTCTAGAAATCAACAAACACAAACACTCAGGTAGACCCATTAATGAACAAGTCGATTTAAGCCCTTCACCTCTATTGAATCTCTTCGGGGAGCAATCTATTCCTTAATTTTATTGGATATACCTGTCATCAATAACCACTTAAGAAGAAGCAACTCCATCAGCTTTCAATTACTTCAGAACATTTGTATTTATATTTTCAGTTGTATCTATACAGGGTGTTTCCGAATAAGATGTCATAAATGAAGGATGCGAATCCCTGAATGATTTGAGCAAGGAAGTACGAAGAACCAATGGTCAAAAAATGCTTCGTTGCCGAGATACAGGGTGTTAAAGTTGAGAAAATTTTTCGATTTTCTCTCGATAAAACCTAGACTTCTCAAGATTTCGGGCTCAAATTTTCCACATAAGCTACTAAACACAATCTGAATCACCGCGTGAGGCCAAATTTTGGAACAGTATACAGGGTGATACTTTTTCATGGGCCATGTTCCATTTTTACCCTCGGAACTTCTTTTTGGTACGCCACTGGCACTAACAAAAAATAAAATCGAATAGATCATTCAATTTGAAATTTTTTTTAACTCTTGCATTTTGATCGTAACTATCACCGTTTCTGAGATATTAATTATTGAAAATAATCCAATAGTTTTCCCATATCGAAGCCATGGAGATATTATCTTAATAACTGATGCAATTTTTCAGGAATTGAGCTAAAATTTACATCAGATATCTCCTTATTGTATGTTTATAACGAAATGAGGCAGAAATTCCTGAAAGTATACAGGGTGTTATTCTTTCACGTGCATTTTCCTCTTTTTGCCCCCTGAACTTTTTTGTGGTGCGCTACTGGTATATTCTGATAACAGAATCAAACAGATTATTCAAAGTGACAACTTTTCTGTTCCTTGTATTTTTCCGTATCTGCCACCATTTTCGAGATATTAATCAAGAAAAGTAATCGTATAGTCCCTTCCGTATTGAAAGCATGAAGATATTTTTCATGTTATTTCGGCAATTTGTGAAGACCTTGAGCTCGAATTTCAAACAAAGTTCACATTTTAAGATCTGCACCACTAGATTGGTAGGATTTATGAGAAAGTATAAAGGGTGATATCATTTCCCTGATCATTGAATTCGAATTCAAAAATGTGTTTTATTGTTTTATGAAGGAACCATCGGCAGAAATTGAGTCGCAGAGGAAAATCGCGGGGTAGTAGAGCTTGGACGCGTTGAATATGGTATGGGTAAAGCAAGAAATCATGGAGAATTTTCCAGACCAATACAAATGAGATATTCAACTCTCTTCCAATTTTTCTTGTACTCAGCTGAGGATCCTCATCTATACAATTTAGGACTGCCTCTTCGATTTCCGGGGTCCTTATTGTCCGATTTGCCCCTTTCAAGTCATGATTCGGTTTGAATGTACCCCGTTCTCTCAATCTTCTGTGGATGTCAGAAAACGTACGCCTATCAGGAATGATTCGATTAGAGAAGCGTTCTTGATACAAACGCCTTGCGTGCACTGCGTTTCCTTCAGCCACACCGTACATGAAATGTATATCGGCCATTTCTGCATTAGTGAAAACCATTTCAAAGATTATTGGTTACTACTTACAGCTGTTTCAATTGTAGGCACAACAAACTGAATGACAAAACTTACAATCATTGAAGTGTCAAGTTTTTTTTTTATGATTTCATTTGCAAAATTGTATCAGAGCCTACTAAGCCTTTTGAAATCACCAACGTGTTCTGATATGAGGAAGACACGATAAATTCTGATGATTTTCAATTCAAAACGGTGAAAGACATGAGGATCAAGATGAGCACAAAATTACGAAAAACGTCAGTTATGCACCGAAAAATATACGGAGGCAAAGGGTAGCCTGTTCGGGCGTTGTTGATTAATTTTTCGAAAATGGTGGCAGATACGGAAAAATACAAGGAACAGAAAAGTTCAAAAGTTTTCACTTTGAATAATCTGTTTGATTCTGTTATCAGAATATACCAGTAGCGCACCACAAAAAGTTCAGGGGCAAAAGAGGAAAATGCACGTGAAAAATAACACCCTGTATACTTTCAGGAATTTCTGCCTCATTTCGTTATAAACATACAATAAGGAGATATCTGATGTAAATTTTAGCTCAATTCCTGAAAAATTGCATCAGTTATTAAGATAATATCTCCATGGCTTCGATATGGGAAAACTATTGGATTATTTTCAATAATTAATATCTCAGAAACGGTGATAGTTACGATCAAAATGCAAGAGTTAAAAAATTTCAAATTGAATGATCTATTCGATTTTATTTTAAGTTAGTGCCAGTGGCGTACCAAAAAGAAGTTCCGAGGGTAAAAATGGAACATGGCCCATGAAAAAGTATCACCCTGTATACTGTTCCAAAATCTGGCCTCACCTGGTGATTCAGATTATGTTTAATAGCTTATGTGGAAAATTTGAGCCCGAAATCTTGAGAAGTCTAGGTTTTATCGAGAGAAAATCGAAAAATTTTCTCAACTTTAACACCCTGTATCTCGGCAACGAAGCATTTTTTGACCATTGGTTCGTCGAACTTTCTTGCTCAAATCATTCAGGGATTCGCATCCTTCATTTATGACATCTTATTCGGAAACACCCTGTATATAGTTATCATAATTTTTGTACATTAATTCGTCTGAAGAAGCTACGGAGTAGTGAAACGCGTTACGAATCACAATCATTCAATGAAATTCCTCAAAAAACATTACCTGTTTTTATTTTATTTGTAATTTCCGGTACGGTTTGACAGAATGTATAAGTCATTCATCAGACGAAAGGTACAAGTTTGTTGTTCAGTATAATTATTCAACAAATCGTGTTGGTTACCCACAATTTACAAGGACGAGTAAACGGAATTGAACATTTTCATTGAATAACAAGCGAAACAAAATCAACCTCGACTACCTACCTATTCGATCAGTGCATAATCTCATTCACTACTCCCGAATGACGATATCGAAAGTGGGAAGAATGATCGCGAACACTCACACTGTGGACCTCAGGCGTCCGAAATTCGTGGCAGGGGTACGAACCACACGGCAGAAAAGACCCTGAGAAGGACGTGGGTAATCAGGCATTGCGTACGGTGTAGGAACACTTCGCGGACATGAAAACCGACCGTACACACACCGACGTACCGACGAATAGAACGCAATTACTATTAGCTAGTTCATGGGTGTCTCGTTTTGCATAACGCGGGGGCGAACTAGTTTTCCACAGAAACTGGAATCTGCGGACCCAATCAATCGGCTGCAACGCCGGAAGATCGAAGACTTCGGTTCGTGCAGATCTAGATCGAGTACGCTGATATTTCAAATTTGCTTTTTGGTAGGCAACTAATTATTAATACATAAGTTTTCAAATCCAGACATACACTGTGACGAAAAAGTATCTGGAAATTCTCATTCAAATTGACCGCGTTGAGTATTTTCAAATATAGTAAGTTCAATATTGTCAATGTTGACAACATGAAGTCAATGCGTATTGGCGCTGCAAACGTACAACCTTTCTTGTTAGCTGAGCAACCTAATTACGACAGAAGGAGGGTCAGAGGCGGACGTCCGAAGCAGAATATCTAAGACAAACAATGCTTAGAACTGTGTGGAGATCAAATGCCAACGAGAATACGCATCTTCAATTCTAAAGTCAAATCAGTCCTCTTATATGGATGCTAGACCTGGAAGCAAACAAGAACAATCGAGCAGAGCCTCCACGTCTATGTAAACAAATGCATCCCTAAAATCCTTCGAATCTACTGGCCAGAACGTATAACAAACCAAGAACTTTACAACATTACCCATCAGAGAATAATCAACAACGAAATAAAGCTGCGAAAGCGGATCGGCCACATCTTGCGAAGAGAATCAACGAACACCACCAGACAAGTACTAGAATGGAAACCACAGGGGACAAGACAACTCGGAAGACACATGGAGAAGAACAATTGACTCTTAATAGGAGTTCAAATATACCAATGAAATCGAAAAAGATAGAACAATCAATTTCCTCGACATACAATTGACCCACGACGATACAGGAAAAATATATACAAATTGGTATCAGAAACCAACATGGAGCGGTAGATACCTAAATTTTGAATCAATTGTACCAAACCCTAAATTTAGAACAAAAAATATAAAGAAATTGAAGAACATACTAAAAAAAAACGCGTTTCCACCTAGTTTTTTCGAACCAATCATAAAGAAAAGAATACATGAAATATACAATACAGAACAAAGGAAAAAAGAAACAATAGATTTCAAATACATCGGTCTCACTTATACACCCGGACTGTCACAACCAATTGATAAATGCCTTGAAAATTACAACATCAAGGTTGGACACAAACCTAACAACTACTGCAAACAATTTTTCACCACTCTAAGGCCAAGGGTGAAATATGAGAACAAAACACACTGTATATACAAGGTTGATTGTCAGGACTGTGGAGCGTGCTATATCGGTAATACTGAACAATACTTGCATAAAAGAATATACCAACACGACTACTCCGTTAGATCTAATAAAAAAGTACCGCCCTAGCGAAAAATAACATTGAACAACTACATAACATAAATTTAATTTTGCTGATGTACGAGTTCTTGAATGCGAAACCAACGACTTTGAAAGAAACATTCTAGAAATGATCGAAATCCAAAAAGAACCTAAGACAGTGAATTCAAGAGCTGACGTTGACGGATTTATGAATGTCTACAATAATCTGATAATTTGAAAACACCCTTCAATGGATTGCTGCAACCACTTATATCCAAATATTAATTGTTATTGCCTGTTATTGCTTGTCTAGCTTTTTTGTAATTGTTTTACCAGTGACGATATAATGTAAAGAGAGAATGTGTAAGGCGAATAGCTTTTAACGTAAGAATTGTTTCATGTGTTTTACTGAAATTATGATTTTTGTTTTAGATAATAATTGTGCGGAGATGAATGTTCTCTGATGATGGCCCTGTGCCGAAACGCGTAAAAACACTCTGCAAATTATAAGTTTTTAACCTCAAATACTTTCCGTTCTCTTAACCCCGATTCCCCAGTGAAAATTTGTTTATTTTTGAAGAAAGGGTTAGCAAATCAACTTAATCACTATATATATATATTATATATATATATATATATATATATATATATATATATATATATATATATATATATATATATATATATATATATATATATATAGCAATTCTCCAAGTACTTGTTATAGGGTCCTCGCGAGCACCCTGGAACCGTAAAAGGGAAAATATAAACTTCAATTCATCAATTTTTCTAAATATTTTCATTTGTTTTAAAATCAAGTAATACAAGCCTTCTATGATTAATTCTTTTACGACTCTTTTTTCTTCTAATTTTCTTCTTCTAATCCGAGAAAATTAATTATTCCTAGTTTCTTAAACATTCAATATCCAGATATGTTATTCGTTTATCGCTTATTATTATCGAAAAGTCATTTGTGGAATTGTTTAGACGCTCCGGTGAAACTAGCTCATTTATGATCGAAGGATAAGAGAATTTACTTACTCTTACTCTTAGCTATGATATTACTGGTAAAAAAATAGTAAGCTCATAAGTTGATATACCGTTTAAAAGCCAGATGAATGTAGTAGTTTTTTCCAGAAGAAACAGCTACTTATCAATCAGTTTTCAGTGGTACAGCTAACAAGAAAATAGCACTAATTTTGTTCATTTCTCAATTTTTTCATTAAGCCTTCTACAACACCCGGTATACAATTTTTCTTTACCATAAGTACTTACCTATTTTATAGTAAATTCAATGCTCTTTCCGATTGTATGGTCAGATTTGATGTAGCAGTAAGAGTAACAGAGATATTCTTGTTTTTAATGACTTGTACTATCACCTACTGAAGTTTGGCACTTTTTATAGTAGACACCCTATATTTATATATTTACAAGTTTCTGTATGTTGGTAGGTTTGTCCTTAATTACTATTCCTAACTAGTTTGTTTACGACAGCTGTTGAAACCTGTCGACGTCAGTGATACTCTGCTACAAATTTTACAATGGAAAAAAATTTTCAACAAAGGGTTTGTCTCAAATTTTGTGTTTTGAACAAAATTCCGTCTACTAAATCGTTGCAAATGCTGGAAAAGGCTTATGGATACTCTGTTCCATAGAAAACCCAAGTGGACGAGTGGTACATAGCCTTTAAAGGCGGTCTGGAGATCGTCGAAGATTTGACTCGTTCCGGACGACCTTCGACCTCTTCAACCGACGATACCGTCCGAAAATTCAAGGAATGGTGCTCCAAAATCGTCATACAGTATTAGAGAGATAGCTCGTGATCTCAACATCTCTCGTGAAACAGTTAGTTTGATTTTGGTGAACCAATTGGGCATGCGGCTCGTTCCGCAGAGAATTTCAAAAACACTACCGGATGTAGGTACCTGTAGAAATGCTGGATCGTGCGAATTCTGATCCCACGTTCATGGGGCGGATCATAATTGGTGACGAGACACGGGTCCATGAATACGACACATAAACGAGCCAAAATCATCGGAATGGGTGAGAAAAAATGAGCCAAAATGAAGAAATCTCGCCAAAGTCGTTCGAAAATCTAGACGAATTCGTTCCGCAAGGTCAAACGGTCAAAAACGAGTTCTATTCAACCGTTTTGAGATATACCATCGAGCCACGGTTATTCACGTCTTTAAGACCAAACATTCGATAAATACCATCGAGCAGCCGTCTTATTCGCCTGATCTAGCTCCGTGTGACTATGCTCTCTACTCCAGACTGAAATTGCCGCTACGGGGAACCAGATTTGATTCCATAGACGTCATAAAAGAAAAAAGGAGCTCAAGGCAATCAATGTAAGCGCCTATAAAAGTGTTTCGATGATTGGCAAAAAAATTGGCACTGTGTATCGCTTCAAATGGAGGAGATTCAATAAATATTGAAGTAGATTAAGATTTTTGCGTTTTATTTCAAATTTCCGGATACTTTTCTTGTCACAGTAAAGAGGTCCGGACCGAAACTGCAGTCTACTTCTCATGACATCCGACCGGACTGTACCACTACTACGTGGCTTGGTTTATGATGATCAAGAAGAGAAATTACATTTCCGTTAAAAAATAAGTTCACAAGGTTTTCTCACGTACAACGCAATCATCTAATAATCGCTCAACTGATCGACGAACTTGACATTAGCGTAACGACCAATTAAAAAATCGTTCGCCAAACAAACCACCCATATGGAATTTCTTCCTCGTTCCCGCACGTCTACCAAGCGAAATTTTCACGAATCCTGCTTTATTTCGCTCGTTTCTAGGGGAGTTCGGTAAACCGAAACGGCCAAAATAAACTGGAAGAGAAAAATGTGCCGCGCTAGTCGCCAGATGGTCGATCGGGTGGCGTAAACACGCGAAACATTCATTCACCCATTTACATATTGCGAAACGTTGAAGTTGATTTTAAATAACTTTATTGCAGTTGCGTTTATTGTATAATTCGAAACATACGATCCGATAGAAGGAGATCGACGGTACGTATACGATTATTCGATCATGTATACCACATAGAAGATTGAGAGTTATTTGAGGAAAAATTATCAAAATGGAAAGGATGTCAGACGATTTCTTGTAAAAAGATTCTAAATGAAGAAATTGATGTTACAATTTACAGGGTTTAAAAAAGACACGGCAATATTTAGGTAGGTGATAGTTCATATAAATATAGGTCCGCAAATACGAGGTCTGGCTATTAAATAACGAGACTGGTTACGGAAAAAGGTTTTAATATAAAAAATTATTCTACATTCGAATGCTCCCCTTCAATATAATCCCCTTCCCTCACCAAACTCCTTTCCATACGTTTTTTCCATTGATCGAAGTAGTGCTGAAAGTCTTCTTTGGTGAGGGCCTTTAGGAGCTCTGCCGTTTTTTGCTTAACTGCTTCCATCGACACGAATCGGGTACCTTTCAAAGCAGATTTTATCTTCGGAAACAAAAAAAGTCACACCGTGCCAAATCCTGCTTCACTGATAGCGCGTTATGGACACCAACTTCGCACAGACTTTTATTATGTGTAATTCCTCGTGTAAAATTTTTCTAACCGTTTCTTTATCGATGTTCACAGCCTTCCACGATCTGCACGCACAATTTGATTGACTGTGATCACTGTTTTCGGAGCTGAAACAGTGACAGGGCGACCTGGGCGCTGGTCATCTTCAGTGCCCTCACGGAAACGCTTACACCACTCAAAAACACGAGCACGAGATAGAGATTAATTCCCGTAGCCCTCAGTCGGATTTTTATTCAATTTAACGAGAAAATTGAGATCGATACGTTGCTCCTGGTTTTTGTCACATATGGTTTTCAGCACGAGAAAAAAACACGTTCGTTTCAAACCGCTACTGCACAAATACTATAATAATAACGAAAACATGTTTTGGTAAGTGCATAGATAAAATATCTAGATACCCAACGCACTACTCTTTTTTTCCACTACTTTAGGGCGCCCTCTAGGTGCACAGTCTCGTTATATAATGGCCAGACCTCGTACTTCGTTATCGATTTACAGGGTATTAAAATTTTCGTGAACCGCTTGAGAAATTGAGGTAAAATTTTGTGGGTGACGAAAACTTTCGGAAAAGCATAATTTCCAATACGAAACAGTATTTTAGACTGACCAGTGGCGCGCGCATGGCACCATGCAGGATATTCTCAAAGAGAGAACTAGGACGTTACTGATTTTTTTAAAAATTGAAAATATTTTTGACTTTTACAATTATTTTTCAAAGAAAAGGGTTTCCTGAATTTTTCTGTACAACGGCTAGGTTTTGAGTTGAAAAGATGTTGAAAAGAAAAGAAAAATAATGTCCATACATACCATAGGTAGTCCCCGATTAAAAGAACCATCGTTCTTCATTTTATCATTATACAGGATGTTACATAATAGTATGTCACAACTTATGGGGGTAACTCTACGTGTAATTTTAAGAAAAACAGTTTATATAAACATTGGTCTGCAAAAGCTTCGATAGGGAGTTTTTTCTTCAGTTTTTTAGATATTCAGCCCAAATTTGGAATGCAAGCTATTTTTTACAGCCTCCATCATTACACGTCCTAGATTTAAACTGGAATTCACAACGTGTTTTCTTTTTCGAGGCCATGTCTCTTTTTCCCCTCTCAAATTTTTTGCAGTAAGCCACTGATCAGCCTACAATCAATTTTCGTCATCTTCGTTCTATTCAAAAACTTTTTCGACACCTGTAATTTTTTCGTATCTCCAACCGCTTTCCAGTGAAAAATTATTGAATTTGAATTGTATGTTATAAAATAGAAATACTCGATAGGTGTGCCCAAAATTTGCTTTTATTTCTATTGCTCGTCTTCTGAGACTCAACTCATACTTATTCTATGTCAAATTGAAAAAGAAAGAACAATTAAAAACTAAATTAATTACTGAAAGTGTCCTCCACCTCCAAGTATACAGGACTCTGTCCTTCTTCGTATATTATCACACACTCTTTGAAAATTTCCTGGGGTATTTCTTATCATGTCGCAAGAGATTATTATTCGATTTCTCAATTCTTCTACAGTGTTCGCTGGAGTGGAATTAATTAAACTTTTGAGATTTATCCATAAGAAAATATCTTTTCAACTATTAACTCTGGGGACCTAGGAGGCCATGGTTCTGTCCAACCTCAACCTATCCATCGGTTGTTGAATGTATTATTCAAGAATTCCCTAGCTTCTCCACTAAAATGTGCTAGTGCCCCGTCATGCATGAACCACATCATGCTTCTCAACAAAAGTGGCACATCCTCGAGCAATAAAGGTTACTCCTCCTCAAGAAATTGCCGATAGGCGGGACCGTTCGGTCTGTTAGGCAAAAAAAAATGGCCCAATCAAATAATTTCCACCCAGTTTTCCTCAGCCCAATAATCATTATTGTGAAAATTTGAAATAACAGTTACCTTCGTCTGTGAAAATTATTTCACTATCAAAATGAGCGGTTTCTTCTATTTTATCTAAGAACCATCTTGAAGGAAAATCTCGAGCAAGTAGAGTTTGGACGCGTTGAATATGAAACGGGTACAATAAAAAGTCGTGAAGACTCCTCCAAACTAGAACATGTGAAATATTGAACCGATTTCCAATTTTTCTTGTACTCACATGAGGATTCGAATCAATACAATTCAAAACTGCTTCCTCAATATCTGGAGTTCACATAGTTTGAGTTGGACCTTTTAAATGATTAATTGCAGTAAAATTACCAGTTTCCCTCAACCTTCTGTGGATATTTGAAAATATTCGCTTGTCTGGTGTTACTCGATTTGGAAAGCTCACCTGATATAATCGCCTAGCTCCTGTTGTGTTTCGTCAGCTAGACCGTATATGTAAAGGATATCAGCCAATTCGGCGTTAGATTTTTTCTTGCAGCAATAACTTCTTAAGTCTTAAAACTAATCGTTAATTTAATAAACAAATCGAGCAGACACTGGTTCAACTTAACCAACTGTCAAAATAAATAAATGAATGAAAAAAATCAAAGCCTACTAGTCATTTTTTTAATTAGAAGTGCTTTCAATTCAGTGAAAGCATACAATCGTTTAATAATTTATTGCTTGAGAATGGCCGGAGATACGGAAAAAAGTTTCTAAATTGAACGAAGATCACGAAAATTGATTGGATGCTGATCAGTGGCGTTATTGCCACAGAAGATGTCCCCCTTGAAACAAAAATTGACTTGTTTTTGCGTTTTGATCATAAATGAATATCTTGGTAGATATAGCATCTGTTTTATATTTCGTTGAAGCACCCTGTATAGTGATTGCAGTTCGTTCAGATTTTTTTTGTCCGCCGTACGTACGTATTCGAATAGGTCATCAGGTTCCCGTCGCGCGAACAAGCGACATACAACACACATTCACTGAATAAGGCAACTTCAATCTAAATTGAATATTTTGTTCCTTTACACGATATGTCACCCGTTATAATTCATTCCTGTAACAACGTTAGAAACATTTTATTACTCGTGTGAAACTAAATATTAGATGCCTTAATTTTTCCAACTAGCAGCTTTCACAAGTGCACGATAACATTTAAATCAGGTGAACGAGTAAGCCAATCCAATACATCATAACCTAAGGGCCGTCGCAATCTCACTCGGTTACACTCGTGAGCACGTTAATTTTCATATTTATTAGAACTCAAATAAATGATGCAAAAAAAAACGACAGATCCATTAAGAATCATGACGCCGACTGATGAATAAAATGACAGAACGAGAGGAAACCATTTCAAAGATTCTGTCAGAGCGAATTTCCAAGAACGAAACATGTGGAAACACTAAATTTGAGAATCACGAAAAATAGAAGAGAACGCGCGGCAATTTTTACTTCTCTAATTTATATCAATTAATTTCGGGAAGTTGATATATTGTAGCGACTGGTACAGAACCGGATTAAGGCAGTAATGACGTTTCGTGAAACAGATGTTCGAAGACAAGTTCTGCCAAAGTACCGGAAATTGATTATTTGAAAAATCTGCTTGAAACGATTGTTAATAGCCGGCTCAGTAGGCTTGAGGATATGATGCTCGTCTCCTGCGCAGAGTTACCTGGGTTCAATCCCCACAAAGTCGGTGCGATTTTTCGGATTCTGGGAATCGCTTGAGTATCCATCTTTCGGAGGAGATGTAAAGCCGTCGGTCCTGTCTAACTGAGATGTGTTGGACATTTGAAGATCCCTTCCCTCGACACGAGGGGTTCGGCAGAATTCCTGGGTTTGTGAGGTGACAGAATTCCCCGGCATGTCATTGTCCGAAAGGCGGAAATAGAACACGTTGAAGGAATAACAAACAAACGATTGTCAATAGTTTTGTTCTTACTAAGTTGGGCCAACTGTTTTCTATACTGATCCGGAGTTTGAACGCGATCTGTCATTCAATTTGTTCGTGCATATAAGTGGTGCAGTGCATACAACAGCCGTTGAGATGTGGTGGAAGATTTTTCTCACTCTGATCGGCCATCAACATCTCCAATTAAATTGAAAATATTATTATCTGCCGTTTGTGATTTGCACCACGATAATGCAACATCTGACAAGGCTATCATTGCGAATGAATTTCTGACCAAAAACTCAACAAATACCATCGAACGGCCACCGTATTCATTTGATTTGGCTCTGGTCGACTTTTTTTTCCAAAACTCAAATTGCAACTTCGAGGTATCCATTTTGAAAAGATAAGAGACAAAAGAGTATTCCGGTACTTTTTCGACAGAATGTAAATCGTATTTGCATGGAGTAAATCTCTCCAGGGTTGATTTGATTCTTTCCAAAAGCTTCACATTTTTCATGATTAGTTTCATTTCGATCCCCACGAGTACCGTTTTCATTGCGATTGTTTTCAAGCACTCTTTAATGATGGTGGCTTATTTGATAAGTAATTCTTCAACTTATCTAGCGTATGACGAAAGATATCTGCAGAATGACCACTAATTGTCAGATCTACAGAATCAGATGGACAGGAAGCAATTTGAAGTGCACTTGGTGCAATTCATCCACTGTTGCAATCAATGAATGAAGCAGAGCGATCTAGAGGAAAGAACATTTTTTTGGTGTATATTAGAGAACATCATGTATTCAAGACAGCTGTCGAACCAGTTGAGATGCTGTGATGTTATGTTTCCTTCTGACGTGTTAAATCAAAATCAGTCTTAGTTAGAAGTGATAATACTGGAACCAATTGTAAAAAGAGTTTTTATCTCTGCTTATGTTGTAGGTGAGACGGAAGATCCCAAAGGGTAATAGAAACACGGAGGGGTTTTGTTACCCACTTAAACTATATTGATAACAGATTCTACTTCTACATGATATGTTAACCATGATTTCGTATATCTATCACCATCCTATTGTAGTCTATTCAACTTTATACGACCGAATCATTATTGCCGAGTGTGTACATTCGGAACTATTTCTAATGTATAATTATTACAGTAACCCTGCACTTTTTTGCAGCTTAATTGAAATGTAACCTAATATCAATTCAATGAACTTCCTTTATCATAATTTACTCATATTGAAATATATCCATCACACCTTCCCCGTCACTTGAAAAAAAAATTTATTTGAAACGAGAAAACAATCTTTTGCTTACACCAACCTACATACGACTTAACTCTATTTTTACGTACCTTAAATATTTTAGAATCTATATCTATGAAGATGTTTAGGTCATCTTTCCCGACTACTGTGCACGGACCTTTGAATATAGCTTCCCACTTTTTGCCCGAATCAATTCGAACGAGAACTTTTCGTCAACATTATAATTTCCCAGCTGAGTATTTTGATCGAATTTTCCTTTTCTAATTGCCTTAGATTTCTTTAAGTTTTTCCTAGCTTCATCGCAAGCTACTTGAAGTCTATATTTTAATTCTAAGGGATAATGGTCGAAATTATAAATTGGGTCAAGGGTGCGACTGATACTTGATGGCATTTCGCAAGTTCTAACGAATACCAACTGGAACGGAGCGTATCTAGTTGTTATTGAAAGAAAATCACCAAAATTGTAACCAAGAGCTCCACGTTTCAGGAACACTAAACAGAGGCTTCAACGAAAAGTAAACAGAGGCTATATCTACCAAGATATTCATTTCTGATCAAAACGCAAAAACAGGTCAATTTTTGTTTCAAGGGGGACATCTTTTGGAGTAGAAAACTTGCCTGAAATATCAACCCCCTAAGCGGGGGTTGCAATCCTTGAACTTTTTGAATAGGGAAGATGGGTCGAGTGATGACTCAAAAGAAAGGTGGTATTTTTGTCTACATCGCTTTGAACGAATTTCCATTTTCAATTGAAAACTGTAAAGGATACAGGGTGAGCAACTGAAAGATAGGGAAGACTATTTCCCTGAGACTATTCAAGTTTCCAAGTTTCAGTGAAGTGAAATGGAGCAAATCCATGCTGATCAATGGCAGTCATCATCAAGTACCATCCTCATCGCGAATTTCAACCCCTAGAGCGGGGTTGACCACCCTCGAAAATTTGGAAGAGGTTAGATGGGTCGAGTGATAACTCGAAAGAAAGGTATTATCATCAAGTACCATCCTCATCTCGAATTTCAACCCCTAGAGGAGGGGTGACCACCCTTAAAATTTGGAAGAGGGTAGATGGGTCAAGTGATACCTCGAAAGAAAGGTATTATCTTTTTCTGCATCCCCGTGAAGGAATTTAATTTTTGATTGAAAACTGTAGAAGATACAGAGTGAACTACTGAAAATAGAGGAGACTATCTATCGCCCTGAGCTATTCAACTATTAGTGCAAAAAAATGGAACAGATTCATTCCAGAGCAAAGGCTGCCATCTTCCGAAACACCATTCACATCTTAAATTTCAACCCCTAGAGCAGGGGGAACCACCCTGTGTTATTTTTAAAGCAGAAGATAGGTCCAGTAATAACCTTCGATAGTCTTCTCCATTTTTCAGTGGCTCACTCTGTATCTTCTACAGTTTTCAATCAAAAATTGAAATTCTTTCACGGGAATGCAGACGAAGATAATATCTTTCTTTCGAGTTATCACTCGACCCATCTACCCTCTTCCAAATTTTCAAGGGTTGTCACCCCTGCTCCAGGAGTTGAAATTCGAGATGAGAGATGATACGTGATGATGACTGCCATTGATCAGCATGGATCTGTTCCATTTTACCTCACTGAAACTTGAATAGTCGCAGGGAAATAGTCTTCCCCATCTTTCAGTTGCGCACCCTGTATCTTTTACAGTTTTCAATTAAAAATTGACATGTTTTTGTGTTTGGATCAGAAATGAATATCTTGGTAGATATAGCCTCTGTTTAGTTCTCGCTGAAGCACCCTGTAAATTCTAAGGTACGAACCTAGTTGTTTGTGTGTATTCTCAATAGCTCCAATTGTCTCAAAAGTTGGCAAGATTCCTCAAAAATTTTCGACACAAATTCTGTCCCCTTGGCAGTTGCTACTTCTTTTGGAATTCCAAATCGTAATATGAAATTTTCAGCAAACGACCCAGCAACTGTTTCTGCTTCCTTATTCATCAGATGGCAGCATTCTACGAATTTTGACACTTCGCATTGTATACTTAGAATATACTTGTTATTTTCGTGATCGGGATCTAATGGACCTATGAAATCAAGAAAAATTTTCTGCATGGCAACAGTAGCAGTAGTTGTAATTGTTAAGGGTTGATTCTTGATATTTGAGTGTGGCGATCTTCGACGCTTCATTAAAAGGCAACTCCAACCGAGTGGTAACACTCGAGTTACTTTTTGAAACCTTGGGGAACCCCTGCTAGGATCGCTTCTCGGCTAAAATGTTCCTCTCTATAAGTAATATCAAAAATTGTCGAAATAAGCGTTTGTTTCAGTGATACCCTCTTTCGACCGAACCTCCCACCTCCCAACCATTTCTCAGGTTCAAAAACAGAACGATACCAGGGGGCCGAATCTGGAGAATATGTGGGATGGGTACCTAAATACTCTTCGAAGCAAGTCGATCACTGTTTCGACGTCTTATAAGAGTAAATTTCTTCAGGAAAACGATTCAGACATTCGAAAATCATTGAATTTGGTGAAATTTCAGCCATTTTGAAATTAGGGGTTAATAACCTTCACAGGCAAAGTTATATTTGTAATTGGGATTTCCAGAACTGTTCAGAATCTTTTGGATTGAACAGACTTAATCGAATGAAAACAATGTTGATTCGGAGTAGACTATCTCAGCTGCGGTGGACACTTCAATGAGATCAATCAAATCTCCGACAGTTGGAACCTTCTTCTGGGACACCCTGTATAAATTTCACTACCCTTTCTTCGAATACCATCATTACAAAACCAATGTAACCTGTGGATTTCCCTCATTTTCAAAGGAAAGCTCACAATTCAAAATATATAGCACTATCGAATTCAAGTCAAGGTGGAAGCCGTTCCTGTCGATCACAAGACCAGCAGCATACACGAATAAATAAATACAGATTTACACATTTGCAGGGTTCACGTCGGTTTAGTGACACACTTCGTAGTTTCAACATTACGACGCAAAACGCTAGCCACGGACGCCGTCGACATGTGTTACATCTCTGGTGGCAGATGGACGCCCGAGACAGACAGAACGGATCGAAAGTAGTTGCAAACATCGGAAGCGGAGATATTTTAAAGTCGGGACTTTTTACGGCCACGAGTTCAGTGTACGGAACTCCATCAATCTTCAGAAAACTGATTAGAGCAGAGAGAATATTTCACTTTGTCGAAACGGAAGCAATTGTTGATGATTGAACATTTAAAATCTTCCAAGCGTACAGGTGGGCTGAAAGGTTCGTAGGCTGATATAGAGATGGCGTTGTTAGGGTCAAATCCACATGATTCCATCAGTACTAAACTTAATTAGAGACGAGTAAGAAGTTTTTAGCTGTACGACCGTTGGTTCGCGAGATAAAGCATTGAAAGTGAATAACTTTCGTTATTGTTGGGAAAATGGATAAAAGATGCTGATTAAATATTGCTTTTTGATGACTCTGCGCCAAGAAAATCAACGGCAACAAAGTGATTTGCAAAGTTCGAACGAGGTGATATGAGCAGACAAGACGATGAAAGCAGTCGACGTCCCAAAGAGGACGTTATCGATGAAAATATTAAAGAAGTATAAGAAATAGTTTTGAATAATCGAGTAATTGAATTGATAGCTGAGACCCTGAAGGAGAAGGAATGTGTTAGTTCTATTTTAAAAGAATGAGTCTGAACACTATTTAAAGATAATTAACCGTAATAAAGCCAAGTTTTTTCGTCGATACATCACAATAGATGGAACATGGATTATCTACTACACTCCAAAAAGCAGTCAGCCGAGTGAACTAAGCGAGGTGAACTGCATCCGAAGCGTGCAAAAACGCAGCAGTCAACTGGCAAGTTTATAGCATCTGTTTTCTGAGATGAGTATTACCAGGTTGTTCAATAAGTTTCGTCGTTCGATAAGACAAACACAATGTTATGGTTCAAAATACATTTTATCATTCAGTATAATTTCCTTGAACATTAATACCCTTGATCCAACAATCCTCCAATCTGTGGATCCCATCCCTGAAGTGAGAATCCGGAAGGTCCGCAAAATACGCTTGAACAGCCGTTATGACCTCTTCATTTTATGAAAAACGCTTGCCGCACGTAAATTTCTTGAGATCTGGATACGAATGGAAGTCACTGGGGGCCAGATCTGGTAAATACGGTGGATGCTCCAACAATTCGAACTTTAAAATTTCAAAAGAAAATTTATCTTATCAGCGTTTCTTGCCAGAGTTAAACTAATGAAGAAGAATATTGGACGACGTTTCAAGCTACGTTCAACATTTAAATGCCCTCTATTCAGATTTTGAAACTAGGTTTGAAGATGTTTTGACCATGGTAATACCACCGTGAATAATTAATCCATATGGTGACATAGAAGAAACGAATGTCATAATACAAGACTGAACCAAGTTTTCAGTTTAAAAACGGATATCAGCAATTCTGACTGCAAAACAACATACCCGTTACTTATTATGGAATAAAGCGAGGAAATTTGTATTTCCTTTCCATCGTCATATCTAGTGGAGAGGGGGTTATGCGCTGTTACCAATCTCCTAACGAAAGAAAGAAACAGACAGGATATCATTAGCTGAGGAGATTTAAGATTAACCCTTACAAAATTGACGCCAAATGTTGATAATTATTATGAAAGCATCATGTTCATGCTTCTCACCAAAAATATTTACTTATTGCTGAGTTTATTTTATGTTACATATATTTTATATTACAGATACAAAATTTTATCTTGACTGATTTCAAATCAAATTCAATCAATATATGTATAAATCAACAAGTGTTTTTACTTTACGCTTTTGACGCAAAACTTCACTACAGTTAGAAATTCACAACAAATCAATATCAGGTAAGTAGGGGGTCTACCCAAACCCCAAAAACATGGCAAGGGGTTTACAACACAAAAAAGTTTGGGAACCTATACTCTAGAACCAAATAGTAACCGCTAAAAATGAATTTCCGGAGATTTAATTTGTAAGAATTGATTTTTGGAAGAATACGGAATCAATAAAAGGTTTTCAATACTGATGGTAACGCAAATCGCCCTGATCTAACTACGATATCCAATATCCATCGTCAATAGAATTAGGGATCGATACTGGCCATAACAACTAAAAATATGTGACTTCAAAACTCAAAGTTATCTTTCATAGATACCCCTCGTATTCACACCAACTCGTAGACGTACATCAATGCAATACTTCAAAACACACACTCGAGAAATAAATATTTTCATCACTCACTTTTAACATTCGATCTACGATGTTTCATGGTTCATACGTGCGAAAGCATCTTCGCGAACATATCCAAGAAACCGGAAAATGACTCACACGCGAATAGAAAACTCGCTCCAACACAAAAACACGTAAAATGTCTGATGTACGTGCCCGACGATATTCAACGTGAAAAGTGCACTTTATTTCTGTTGCGAACATGTCGCGAATATAATAACCTACGTCAGATACGATTAAACCGATAATTCTTATCAGGCTTATTCAAATAACGATATCTCGGATACTTTGGAGATATCAGTCCGGAATCGAAGGTACGAACGGGAATCTATTTTCGAAGTGCTCCGTAGGTCGGGTGACTAATTGAAAGTAAGGTTTTTAATGCCATATTTCATGTTTGTAAACAAATAGAAATCGCTGGGGGCCAAGTCAGGAGAATATGGTGGATGAGATAGCAATTCATATTGGCGGAATAATATGCAACAGTGAGGACGGTTGAACTTGGTTAACGTTTAAAATGACACACCTGATATTTTTGAACGATTCGGTTGAAAAAACATCTTTTCGCTAGTTAATAAATTATAATTATCTTGAACATCCAGTTAAAGTCCTTCTTAAGAACGAACTTCGATTGCGAAATTAGGAAGTCCCTTCCGATATTTTGTTTTCATAATGTAACGTTTCTTAGTTCTTGAAGTTATTTTTGGGTTCAAATCGAACACTTCAACTTTACAAAACTCTAACTAGTTTATTCACACGTAGACGGAAAAATTATAACACTAACTACACTCGGAGGCAAAATTAGCGGAACACTCGAAAATTTAACCAAACTCGAAGTCCGATATTTTTCCTAATTCTCAACCGATTTAGATGATTTTTTCGGAAAGTTATAGATCAACTCTTCTGCTTTGTAGAAATTATAAGAAAAAACAAAAAAAATGAAGAAAATTTTATACGGGGGCAAAACTAAAAGTGTTTTTTTTTGTCAAAATTTCGTAACACCCTGTGGAATTTCGTGGTCCGAGTTGAAACGTACAATATCATGGTCTGTCAAGACACATCTTCCTACAGTAACGCCCTTCTTGTTTTATGCATTTATCTCTATTTTTACAAGAGATATCCAATTTGAAGCGAAAAGTCACAAATTTCAAGAATTTATTTTTAATCTTGCGTAGATGCAAACATCGGAGGTTAGCCGAAAAATAAAATCAAAATTAGAGAAGCGGAAATCTAACGAAATGAAAATTTTTGAAATTCACTGGTCAATTTCACGCTCCGGGAGAACTCGAAGTACACTGGAAAAATCGTTGATTTTGCACATTTATTTTTGAATTTTTTTGTTTGACACTCTATAATAATTATCATTCCTGTCCAAAATTGAGAGCAGGTGAGTATCCTGGCGATACACTCGTGAAATGAAATGAACATGTTGAGAAAACTGTTCATGATGACCCACAAAAAAAAAAACATTTGATTTTAGTAGCGAGTATGACACCCCGAGCTCTTATTACAGCGCGCATATGATTTCGCATACTCCCAATGATGTTGTCTATCATCTGTTGAGGTATGTTGTCCCTCCATCCACCAAAGCCAATGTCAGCTCTGCAACGTTGCCTGGATTCCGTTGTCGAACCCTTCTTCCAAGAATGTCCCAAACGTGTTCGATCGGGTTCAAATCCGGTGACCGCGACGGCCAGTCCATTCGTGTGATCCCAACTTCATTGAGATATTCTATCACTATGCGCGCAGTATGAGGGCGCGCGTTATCGTGCATAAAAAGGAAATGGGGCTCCAAGATTTCTGTTATATACCGATGGGCATTAAGTGATCCATTGCCAATAATCTCCAGTTCTGTTCGTACTCCCAAGCATATGCCACCCCATATCATAACTGACCCTCCACTGTTTTGCTTAGTTCCTGCGAAGTTCGCCTGATTGTACCATTCCCTCGATGCCTCCATATTCTATCTCTACCATCCACGAAATTCACACAATATCGGCTCTCATCACTTAATAAAACTCGTCTCCACTGATTGATTGTCCATGCTACATGCTGCCTAGCAAACGCCAATCTTGCTACCCGATGGGCTCTATCGAGTCTTGGTGCTCTTGCTTGCGCATATGATCTCAGACCAACTTCATTTAATCGTCTTCTGACTGTCCTCACACTGACGTTAATGTTATCCACTGCTTGTAAAAGGTTACGTGCCTGAACAGCAGTAAGACGAGGATTTCTTATGGTTTGATTGACGATGAAACGGTCATGTATAGCGCGAGTTGCCCGATTTCTTCCTTGTCCTCGCCTCCTCACGTACAATCCAGTTTCCCTGTAACGTCGGTAGATTCGATGGATAACCGACGTCGAGACACCCAACATGGTACCGACTGAGCGGTAGGTGCGCCCTTCCTCGATCAATGTAACTACCCTTGCTACTGAGGTTGGTGGTAAATCTCTCATTCTGAATGAAAAATACCGTTTCGAATCGTAAACAGTAAAAGAATCACAAAACACCGCAACCGATCGAATTTGTATCAAATCAAAGAATGGAAAACTCTCATTTTTAAACAAGTGCAAATGTGGTCATATACAAAAAACGTGTGTTGTATTTCATATTTGATAAAAAAGGCGTGCACATGTGTAAATGAAAAGTTTTATCAATGGTCCCAGAATTCGGTTGTGTATTTTAATACCTACCGACTGTTATCTCCTATGAATTCTAATTTTCACCAAATTAACCAAATTGTCATCAATAACTAATGCAATTCGAACATAAAAACCGCAAACGACAATTTCGACACGCCTGACTGATAATAAGAAAATTCCAAGTTGATAGACGAATTTTAATGACAATTTCTTGATTCAATGGAATTTCTCCAAAATGGTGATTTTCCACTTGAAATTAAATATATTTTGCAAAAATAGAGATAAACGCATGAAACAAGAAGGGTGTTACTGTAGGAAGATGTGTCTTGACAGACCATGATATTGTACGTTTCAACTCGGACCACGAAATTCCACAGGGTGTTACGAATTTTTGACAAAAAAAACACTTTTAGTTTTGCCCCCGTATAAAATTTTTTCAAATTTTTTTTGTTTTCTCTTATAATTTCTACAAAGCAGAAGAGTTAATCTATAACTTGCCGAACAAATCATCTAAATCGGTTGAGAATTAGGAAGAACATCGAACCTCGAATTTGGTTAAATTTTCGAGTGTTCCGCTAATTTTGCCTCCGAGTGTAGATGACTAATTTATTTAACACAATCGATATTGCTTAATTTATCTTTAACACATTGTCCACTTATTCGCGCTCTGTATTCAAACTTAATTATCTGCGCTTCGCGCTCTCTTCTTATATACAAGTACGAATTGTTCTAGAACATTTGCGTAACTTCGGCTCTGTTCCAGATCTTCGTTCGAGAACCTTCCGGAAACGACAACACTGATTTCTTCGTAATAACTGAAACCTCTAAATCTTTCTCGAAGTCTACCGAAAGTACTCGTCAGTCCGCAGGGCGGTGACAAGGTCGGCTTCAGGCACGATTGGATATCGTTACAATAATTTCATAGATTAGTTTAAATTGTCAAATGAAAATATATGTCGTATTGCTGCGATGTTGCCGGCGGTGAGAAAACTTCTGTTGGTTTCTGATTTTAATCTATCGTTCAGTTAACCATTAATTTCTTGGTGTATCGTTAATCGGTTGATTTGATAGCTCCTGGAACTATAGTTGTTCCAGCATAGTTTACCTTAAGGTTGTCGTTGGCTCTTGTTGATTTTGCGAATTTACGTAGCCACGATTGCTAAGAGTAAGATTTGAAGTTTGATGCTCGACTTGGCAACGCCGATTTCTTTTCATCAATTTTGAAGGCTACCGATCCTTTCTGAATTCATAACTTGAACAATCTAGTTTTGATTGTGAGAAAATCTCTACTCCATAAATCAGGCTTTGCCCTGGATCGGATTACTTGACCGTATATTCTTTTTTCATGATTTTGGAGCTTGAAGAATACGTCTTGCACGGATTTGGCCACCATTTTTGAACTTGAAGGAAGCGAGTGGTTCCCCTTTACATCTTGAGATAAGATATAATCTTTGGCATTTGTTAGGTCAAAATAGATTTCGTGATACTATTGGGATAATCTCAAACTTATAGGATTGGAGAGAAAACCTAGAATCGGATATAGAACTTAGGATTGGATGAACAGCTCAGGATTGGCTGAATGAATTTCGAATTGGCTAGAGAATTCCGCATTGGTGACAGTGTCGTAACATAGAAACGACTAAGTAGATCGGAGATAGAGGGATTTGATGTGCAACACAGGTTTGCAGCCTGGAGCTACGATTGGATTTGGAGCGTTGAGCTGAGCTCCGTGTGAGGAGGATCCATCTAACCTTGTGCACATGATACAGATAATTAAATTCTTAAAGAAGTTTTCCTATTGAAACTGATTACCCGATTTTTTTATCTTCGACATTCTTCAACATCTTCAAGTACAAATATTTCAATTAACTGTAAACTCAAACTGTGCACATCTTGTGATCACATTTTGACTGATTAGTAGTTAACCTACCAGTATTTTACCCATATCGTTCTATTCGTTTTAACTGAATCACCTGGCCAATGTGTTTTACTGTTGTTGACGAATTATAATTCCCATTTGAGTCATGGGACATTGGTGTTCCGATGGTAACTTCTCAGAAATTCTGACGAGTTTTCCTCGTTCGAGTCGTTAATCAAACGTGGTTATCCCACGCCTTCTCCACATGAACATAGGTGGAGGTTAGGCTAGATTATATAAGTCATCTACCTGAAAAGCGCATTGAAACCCAAGGAAAGTTAGAGTTTTGATGTATTTTATATTTTTTTCAGAAAAGTTTCTGCTGGAGAAGCTCTACAGTTTTCAATCAAATATGAAAATTCTTTCACGGGAATGCTGACAAAGATAATACCTTTCTTTCGAGTTATCACTCGACCCATCGAGGGTGGTCAACCCTGCTCTAGGGGTTGAAATTCGAGATGAGGATGGTACTTGATGATGACTGCCATTGATCAGCATGGATCTGTTCCATTTTACTTCACTGAAACTTGAATAGTCTCAGGGAAATAGTCTTCCCTATCTTTCAGTTGCTCACCCTGTATCTTTTACAGTTTTCAATTAAAAATGGAAGTTCACTCAAGGCGATGTAGACAAAGACACCACCTTGCTTTTGAGTCATGACTCGACCCATCTTCAAAATTTTCAAGGACTGCAACCCCCGCTTAGGGGGTTGATATTTCAGGCAAGTTTTGTACCCCAAAAGATGTCCCCCTTGAAACAAAAATTGACCTGTTTTTGCGTTTTGATCAGAAATGAATATCTTGGTAGATATAACCCCTGTTTAGTATTCGTTGAAGTACCCTGTATATGAATTTTAGATTTTTCAATGAAAGGGGCTGATTAATGCAGCATTTGATATATTTGAAAAGAAAAGAAAATTATCCTCCCAATTGATACCAAAATCATCTATAGCTCGTATTTGAAAAAACACAAGTTTGCTTCATAACTCAGAAATTGATCGGCAAAAAGATTCTTCGAAAACGTTCCTGCATTTCACACAAAATAGTGCCTATACAACTTGAAAATATTTTTTACCCAACTTCAAATAGGATTCGAGATATCGTCACTTGTCGAGATCCTGAAAAAATCCATCATTCCAGAATAACTCGTAAATTGAAAAATTGGGCGGAAATCCGTTTTCACCAACGAATTTTTCTCGAAAATCGAAGTCGAGGGGGATTATTTCTCTCTATCTACAATATATCACATAGCTAAAACATCGAATTTGGTCCACTCATATACAAAGGTACGCAAACCTCTTCTCTTACATTTTGAACGTCCCTCGTACAGTGCGAACCAGCAAACAACCTTCAATTGATTTGAGAACGCGCTAGTCTAAGCCGTGGAGGTGTGAAAACGTTTGTTGAATAAGCAGCTGCATACTAGATTATAAAGACATGAATTAGATAGAGTCACGCACTATTTATTCGAGTGTGGGACGTTTCGAAAGGTACTATTAATTATGCTTATCGGCGACGATTTCGCGACAAGGAAATCCTTTTTTCTATTTCTCTCTTGCCGTCATTCTAAAATAACCGAGATTTTCTCGTCTTTCACTCGCGAAAATCACTGGGACTTCTTAATTTTCACGGCAAATTCAATATCGAGCAGAAAGGAGGAAATGTATTCATAAGAAGCGCAAGTAATTGAAATTTTACGGTTCGTAAAACGAGATACGAAAAATTATATGGAAAATATTGAATTTTTCACGTCTAAGTAGATTATACTAAAAATGAGTTAAAATAACATTTTCCAATGCGCTTATAGTCGATGTGACGTTTTAAAACATTCAAGAAAGGATGCTGAACGTAGTTCAAGTACATGCTGTCAATAAAGTACCTTCTCGAAACGATTGTCGATATTTTTGTTGTTGTTATCTGTCATCTAGTTTGTTTATAGTGCTCGGTTTTGAGAGTTCTCACAAGTGTGGAGATGGGTAAAAATATCGCAGAAAGAATTCGTCTCGAATTTTATATTGCAAAACGAATTTCGTGTGCCGAATTGCTGATACTTTATCTAATGTATATCGATTCTCCTAGCTAGCCCAAATTTGACGCATACTAAAACCATCCACGTAATCGTTGAAGTCGAAAAGATTGGAGGCACGTTTTCGAGCTTTCATAAGGGAAAATGAGACGAGTGAAAACGGCAACCTGTTGAAATCTTTCGTTTTTGAGTTATCAACGTAAATTGAGTTCTTGTCATTTTGACATCTCGTGGTTATTTCAATGGGGTCATTGGTTCTTTCTCAAATTTTGTTTCAATGCGCCCTTTCGTCTATTTGGAACCTTTTCGATTCGATATTATTTGTGGAAACTTGATCAGTCAAACTTGAATCTTAGGGTTACGTGGCCACCTCGTCCCCATGATTTGACGCCACTAGACTCCTTTCTTTGTGGTTTTTCTGCAAATTTACTCTAGAAGCCTACCTGTTACAATTCAAAAGAATTGAGATAGCCTTCCTTCTGTCAGCAAGATCAATATTTTCAATGCATATCTGAGTATTTCTGAGAGATGTAACTCATCGAGAGACTAAGAAAGGGTACCATTTTTCTTCAATTACACTGCGCTTAGATATTAACGTACAATTTCAACAATAGGCGGCAAATTATTAATACATGTTTTTCTTTCGGATATATCCAGGTGTGCTTTCAACAGAGGCTTCAATGGTGGCGCCGATGCATCAAACTTGAGGAAGACCATTGCTAAGGAATATAACGTATTTTCAAGTAAACACCTCAAAAAAGTCTAGGGAACACTTACCAATATCTTTAAAATATGAATTTGATGATTCGAATTTATAGAAATCTTTTGGTTTTTGTTAGGATGTATTGTATATAATGTATTCTCAAGAAAACAAAATAATATTTCAATTCCCCAAAGCACCTATAATAAAAAAAAATTTGAAATTTGAAAATGACGAAATTTGGTAAAACACAAAGAAAAAAAATTTTCGAAACGATATGGAAGCACTTATATTTTTCAGTACCCAGAAGGCCCA
Organism: Cryptolaemus montrouzieri; assembly: GCA_013387265.2. Lineage (NCBI taxonomy): Eukaryota > Metazoa > Arthropoda > Insecta > Coleoptera > Coccinellidae > Cryptolaemus > Cryptolaemus montrouzieri. The sequence continues at coordinate 47,194,925 of JABFTP020000083.1, read as the reverse complement.
CCTCTATTATTAATGACACTTTGGCATCGTCGCGGCATGCTCAATATTAAATTGTCTATTACATTTTGGCCTAAGTCATTCCAAGCCAAGCTGTTCATGATGGAAGACGTTTTGACGCAGGAGATTTCTTTTTAGGGTGTCCCACACATGCTCGATGGGATTCAGATCTGGGGTGCAGGATGGCCACGGTAGAAGATCGATATCATTCTCTTCAAGAACGTTCAAGACAACTCTTGCACGATGAGGAGGGGCATTATCTTGTTGGAAGAGTGGATTTTGACCCATTGTTTGGAGATACGGTACCACTACAGGTAAAACTATCTCATTTGCGTGAGAATTTCCCGTGAGGTTGTTCTGTATGAAAACGAGGTCAGTTCTTCCACCAAGGCGTATACCTCCCCAAAACATCACTGATCCGCCTCCCAGTCTAACAACTTCTTGAGCATGCTGGAGACGGTTTTGCTTTCCAGGATCCCTCCATATTCGAATTCTTCCCGAGCCGGGATAATAACTAAATCTAGATTCATCACTGAAGAGAACTGTGGCCCACCTCTCTTGATCCCAGTTTACGTGTTCTTGGCACCAAGCTAAACGAGCAGCGCGATTTCCATGGGTCATAGTTTGGTCGGAAATTTGTACATTATGAATTCGAGATAGCTCTTAAGCTAATTGAGATGCTGTGGTAGTACGATCTCTTCTGGCTTGAAAAACCAAAAATCGGTCTTGGGCGACTGTAGTAATCCTGAAACGACCTGTATGGCGTTCTTCTACGCTACCTGTTTCATTGAAACGCGACCATAAACGGTTTATGACACTTGGACTACTTCCCAGAATCCTGGATACTTCCCGTTGTGAGCTCCCAGCTTGGAGCATGCCAACGGCTCGTAACATCTCTTCTCTAGTCAAATGTCGTCTTTCCATGGTCGAATCACAAAACTTGAATCTTTTATTTGTGCTTACAACAGAAACAAAGTGCTAACTAACTGATTTCAGACACTGAATACATGAAATGATTATGAAACAGCGTCGCATCTGCTGCATTTTCATTTTTTTATAAAAAAAAACTGAAATCTGTTGCGGCACTCTACATAATTTGGTGAGAAATTGATGCAGGTGTTCATTTCTTTAAAAAAATCATCCATATTGATCGTTCTGGATACGATATATCGATATTCAGAAGTGTTCCCTAGACTTTTTTGAGGTGTTTATTTCTGTACTTTCCTGTCCGTCCGGGCACTTTTCCGTGAACTTAATTGACATACCTCGTAGATTTCGAAATGCTATTTATTGACTTTACGCAAGTATTTGACTCAATAATAGAAAGACCAGAGCTTATGACAGTCCTAGAAAAACCTGAAATACACTCATAATTAAGAAGGCACTAAAAAAACAGAAGCAAAAGTAATAACCCAAAAAGGAGAAACAGAGAGACGTTTTGTAAGTTACACTGTTCAACCTAGCACTACAGCACGTACTAAGAAAAATAAACGAAAGTAAGTACCATTTTCATCTCGATTGTTTTCAAGCATTCCATAGTTCTGAAGGCTTCACATATCTAAATTCTTCAACATAACTGAGCCACCGTGTCTATTGAAAGCTAGTTTGCTTATTTCCAAAACAAATAGCGACAGAATTATTGCAGTACGATATTCTCCAACAAAATTTCCAGTTCTAAAGTGCAATAATAAAGTCATCGCGTTCCCTGTTACGCTCTGTATGAAATAAAACATATGACGATACATCATAGACTCTTAATTTTGCCACTACAACCATTTCGTATAATGAAGCATCTAAATACAACTGTTATAAATTAACCAATCATCCTGGAATGCGCGGGGAGTCACTAACCCAAAGACACACACCGCATACAAAAATAGTCTAGCCTAATTTTCGACGAAAAAATTTCCGTAAATCAACAATCTTACGACAATATTAATGTTTCAACTTTTCGCGTTTCCAGAACTGAGGAGGAGAGGACGACACAGAACAACGATGACGGCCGAATTGTTTTTCGTGGAAAAACCCACCCGCGAGTTTATTTTCGGGTCAATTCGAAAAACATGAAAACAGACTGTTACTTCATCGGTATCCAGCTATGTCGCAGACGTTCCAAAATAGAAGTTATAAACAAATCGATCAGGACGACTTGTAGCGTGAACATCGGATTGGAAAGGTGGTGGACAAAGCGGCGTTTCGGAAGAACGTGTAAGAATGAGAGTTATTGAGGGCTATTGAGCAAAGAGCCGGTTCCTTTGTATCTCTGGGATCTCTAGCGATTAGCGAGATGGTTTTCAAATAGGCGATTTACAGTCTCCATTCGAAGAGTAACCAAACTTTTCACCCTCTATAGGTAAAAGTTTTAAATTAAAGACTAAACCCGAATGACCAATGTAAATCAGGCTTAAAATGTAGCATTGACATCTGTCAATAATATAACCTACATGAAGGTTTACTGTTGTATACTGGGTGATTCACCTATAGCGCGGTGCTCTGTAGCTCCTACACTCTTGAAGATTTTATTTTTGTTCGAACGGTATTGAAGTCTACTTCAGCAATTTATATGGAAGTAAACAGGGTGTCCCAATTTTCTATAAAAAAGTCTTGGGTGGTTTTTCAGATTGGAAGACCACTTTTATGTTGAAGATTCAAGAGCGTCCTAAACTCTGCTATAATGTATTTAAGTAATAAGTTTTTTGGTGAATAGTTCCGTCACAATATTTTTTTTCTGTGAAATTTCATGAAAATATGCTCTCACATCATCGCATGCTCCTTCGGCTAGAGAGGATGAATACTTTTTTCCTTTCGTTTTCTTACTGGCCAATGATAGCTTCATTGATGAATTGAAATAGATTATCCTCATTTGATACACGAGTGACTCTAAAAATATTATTGAATATTGTAATTTTAGAAATATCATATCTTGATTTTTCAAATGGATCACCCTGTATTTTATTATTCATGTCAACGTATAAAATATTGTGCCATATTTTTGCAGAAGTAACGTTATCTTTATCTTCGACCATTTTCTAAATAAAAAATAAACTAAAATAATAAAATCAGAGGTTGCCAAAGAAGAGTTTATTAGTACATATCAATATACTTGATCAGAGAAGTGGAGATATTTTAAGGTAGTCGTGTATGAAATACGTAATAGATTGGTTTTTGGTGAGACTGAAAGGCATCGACTATTCTCTGTCTCATATGCAACTGTGTTGAAGAAGAAATCTGGTATACTCCCACAAGAAAAAATCTAGACTTGTAAGGTCCGGAGACCTAACTGGCAATCTAACAGGACCAACATGTCCTATCCATTTGTTTGGGAATACATGATTCAAATGCTCCCTAACCTGATGTGAGTAATGTGCCGGTGCTCCATCCTGTTGAAATCACAAATCTTGTGTTATATGTTCTGGTACATCGGCAAGTAACATTGGTGAATGATTTTGCAGAAAATCTAAATACATTTCAATATTGAGGTGCCCGCCGAAAACGTGCGGCCCAATTATATATCCATCTACTTTAGTGTCCCATACATTCAAGGACGAACGATGCTGGTGATCTATTTGTCTCAAGAGGTGTGGATTTTCCGTGGAGTAATAATGAAGGTTGTGCCTGTTAACAAGCCCATTCTTGTGGAAAGTTGCTTCGTCCGAGAAAAGAACTCTCCTGAACATATTTGGATTTTCCGCTACTTTGTCACTTGCCATTGCAGAAATTGATTCGATTTTCATAGTCTTGATTGTTCAGTTCCTGGTGCAGCTGTACATGATATGCATGAAATTCATTCTCTTTCAAGATTCTCTGGAGGAAAGTTTGACTTATATCTGTTAACTGAGAAATCTCTCTTTGGCTTTTATATGAGTCCTCTGTCACTGTCAACAAAACTAATAACTGGTTGACTTCAGCTGTAGCAGTTTTTGGTTTTTCTTATTTTTTGTAAGCGATATTACCCGTTTCGATAAATCTAATCAGAAGTTTTTCTAAGCACCTTGCATCAGGATGCCTCTTATCAGGAAACCTTTGTGCATAAACTCTACTAGCCAATAAAGAACTTCTATCACACTCACCCAGAATAAAAATCATTTCAACCATTTCTTTTTTGGAGAACCTCATGGCAGTCAAATGAGAAAATTGGGTTCAAACCTCACTTTAACAATGTTTAATAACGAAACACTGATAAGTTCATCATGTAAAATGCAGAATATGATATGTCCGGACACCTGACAGAAGGCACAAATAAAAAAAAATGTCAACGCATACCTCGATCTACGTTTCAACCATCTGGATTATATAAAAGAATTATCTTGTTTAGTTTTAATTGTTAACTACTCGAATCATTACAGAAAAAAACTTCAGTGCGAATAATGATGCATGTGGATGAGTTTGATAGGGTTTGTAGAATTTTCATCAAATATGTTCACAAATAATCGAATATTTCGAAAATGATCAAAAATAAAGAAAAGATCACTTGTGCAAAAATATAGCACAATATTTTATGCGTTTAAATATCAAGATATGATATTTTCAAAATAATAATATTCAATAATTTTTTGAGTCACTCCTGTATAAATGAGGATAATCTATTTCAATTCATCAACGAAGCTATCCTTGGGCAATAAGAAAACGAATTTTCATGAACTTCTACGGAAAAAAGAATATCGTGACGAAACTACTCACCAAAAAACTCATTACTTAAAGACATTATCGCTGAGTTTAGGCCGCTGAATCTTGAACGAAAAAGTGGTCTTCCAATCTCAAAAACCACCCAAGATTTTTCTATAGAAAATTGGGACACCCTGTTTACTGCAAAATAAATTGCTGAAGTAGATTGTTACTTTCTAAATACAATACCGTTCAAAAAAATGAAATCTTTGAGAGTGTACGAGCTACAGAGCACCGCGCCACTGGTCAATCACCCAGTATTATGGTTTCGACGTTACAAATTTGGTGGTTTCAGTGTAATCCACAAGACCTTCAAGTCTTCTCGAAAATATTCGAAATTTCTGTGGTAATATTCCAAAAACTTTTCCAGATGTCCTTCTAGCTCTACACAAACGATAGTTTATTGATGATGAGATCGTCTTACCATTAGAAATTCAGTATTTGTTATAATAAAATTATGATAGGGATCAATCACCGTCAGAATTATCATAATTCCCGATGATTTTAGCTACGTAATTTCCATTTAAAGCTCTAATACAGTTTGGAAACTGTCACCTTTCCAAAATTCACCAGCTATAATGTATCAGATCAGTTTCTGATAAATGTTTAATGATCCTTTGAATTCGTTGAACTATTTTCAGTAACAAACATCTGGAATACTCTCATTCGATACATCAGTTACCTTAAACGAACAACCAAACGTTCTTCTCCTCGAAATATTCAATTTCGACTTTTCTTTTCTTCTAAGCACTTTCTTTTACGATTTGAGTGCTTTAACGCTTTTGAAATATCGAACATTTTCTTGTCGATCCACCTATGTCAAGAGAATACTAAAACCGGAAGGAATGTTGCATGAGTAAGGGCATATCGAAACGACGTAACTCGAACGAGTCTCCGGCGAGGCTCGGACGAGTATCCGACGAGGCTCGGACGAGTATCCGACGAGCCTCGGACGAGTTTCCGACGAGGCTCGGACGAGTTTCCGATCGGGTTCGCTTCAATGTTTTTGAAATTTCCAACGCTTTTTCGTCGATCTACCTATAACAAGAGAATACTAAAAACGGAGGAAACGTTGAATCAGTGAGCGCACACAGAAACGACCATACTTGGACGAGTCTCAGACGAGGCTCGGCAGAGCTGCGGATATTATGTTGGAGAATACATGACACCCAGTAGAGAAAAGTGCGTTCGTGTTTTATTCAATTTCACCCTACTTATCAATGTTAACCCCCCTCCCCGTATGTTCAATGCTTAGATCTTCTAGTGCCTTGAAAATTATATCTTTACTCGAAAACAGAGAAGAGAAACAATCTCATCAAAACAGAACAAGCAATCATTTCATTATAATAAGACCATCCAGTGGCGTACTGCAAAATAGTTAAACTAATATATAAATAATATGACTTTATAGTTGCTTCGAATGTGAGAACCCTGTATAGTTTATTGTCCAGCTGGGTTGTTGATTAATATGTCACATCCAGTTCCACATCCCTCTCCCCCATTCGACCAGCGGCATATTCCGGGATCGACAACAGAACGTCCAGACTGACAGTCCCACATTAACGACAAAACACGCGAACGTCTTCGAATCGCAAATAGCTTAGTACGAATCGGTTAGTGAATGAGATTTAGCGGCACACGGGCAGCGCACGGTCTATTATTATCAGCCAAAGTCAATCATAGCTAATTGTGCAGAAATGAGATGATTAGCAGAACGATCTTACGCCATTTGGCAGGGGACTTTCGCATCTTGCCAGAATCTCTATGCGATTTCTGACACACAATTCAATCCGAACATTCGGCCGATCTGTACAGGCTGATTGTATGTTTAGACAGTCCGTAACATTGTTTGTTTTGAAGATTAATTGAAAGGATATTCCACAAGTTGATGTAGTGAATGCAATGAGAAATGATCAGAGCGTTATCAGACCCCTTTGGAACCGTTTTTGTGAGGCTGGAAGTGTATAACGAAGGCATCTGAGTATAAACTAATCTGTGCAGTTAGATACTTGAAAAATCAATCAGCTGCTTGGACATGCTTATTCTTCTTCTTCTTCTTTAAATAGGACGATGTCCTGTTTTTCTGTTACAGCCCCTGCTGCGAACCGGAGCTCCAGCACTCATGCCATCGCTTTTTCGGCCTTCCTATGGGTCTTCTAGTGTTGGGTTTTTGTGTTTTTGCCCACTTCGCCATACGTTCGGGGCCCATTCTGTCTACGTGATCTCTCCATAGGCGTCGACGTGCTCTTGTCCACCTCACCACACCCTGGACACCTAGCTCCCTTAGCGTATCCTCATTCCTTATTCTATCTCTGCGTGTAATACCTCTTATAGCTCTTAGTGTTCTCATATCTGTTGTCCTCATTAGTTGTTTTGTTTTTGTTGTCTCAGCTCTTGTCTCAACCGCATATGTCATCACGGGTCTCACACAGGTTTTATAGATTGGGACTTTGCTTTCTGTGCTTATGTACTTATTTCGCCAGATTACATCTCTCAGGAAGCCAGATATTCTCGATGCTTTCATTGCCTGCTGTTTTGCTTCTTGTAATAGTTGCCTATCGCTCGATACTTCTACTCCTAGGTATTTAAAGTGTGAAACTTGCTCTATTATATGGTCGTTCACTACTAGTTTGCATCTAATTAGATCTTTCGCTATTACCATCGATTGGGTTTTCTGTGTTGATATTACCATGTTATATTTTTCTGCTGTTACTTTGAACTTTTGTAGTAGGCGTTGTAGGTCGTCCTCATTCTCGGCTATTAGTAAAGCATCATCTGCGTAGCACAGTATTCTCATAGTTTTGTTACCCATCCTATAGCCTTGGTTCATTTGGTTAACATCTGCTATTATTTAATCCATGATTAAATTAAATAGACATGGGCTGAGGCTGTCACCTTGTCTAATGCCTGCGTTAATTTTGATCTCGCTTGTAAGTCCCTGTGTAGTTTTTACTTTCGTCTTATTAGAGTTATTTAGTTCTTTGATTATGTTTATGTATTTATTGCTTAAGTTTTTATTTCCAAGGATAGTGATCACATCGTTCATTCGAATTCTGTCGAATGCCTTTTCCGAATCTATAAAACATATAAACATCGGTTTGTCAAACTCTATGGACTTCTCCACCAGTTGCCGCAATATAAAAATTGCATCAGTTGTTGATCTATTTGGTCGGAATCCCTGTTGTTCTTCAGACACACCTACTTTGTCATATATCTTTTGCGATAGAATTTTAGTGAGTAGTTTCGATGCAGAGTTAAGGAGTGTGATGCCTCTATAATTTGCTGGGTTTGTCTTCACGCCTTTTTTGTATATGGGTATTGTTATGCTCTCTCTCCATTCTTCTGGTATCTCCTTGTTGTTTTCAATTTTTTGGAATAGTTTTGTTATTTCTTTTGTTATTTCTGCTCCCCCATATTTAATTAGTTCGTTATTTATGTTGTCCGGGCCGGGTGATTTTCTATTTTTTAATTTATGGACTACTTGTTGTACTTCTTCTAGGCTGATAATGTCATTTTCTGTTTCTTCGTAGAGTGTGTTTTGTTGTTCGATTTCTCGTTCCTCATTGTTACCGTTATCATTATCTCCCAGGTATAAGTTCTGGAAATATTTCACCCACTCTTCTGGTTTTATTACATTGATCTGCAGTTCTTCGGTGATTGGTTTTTCCTGTTTCTCAACATGTTCCATACCTTTTCTGTGCTCCTCGTAAGTCGTAAGTCGTTTGAGAGAAAAAGACACTTCCTGTGTCTCACGAATCAATCCGTACCATTTTAAACGATTGGTTGGGCATGAAACGCGTTGCCGCTCGACGGCATTTGAGAGCGCACATTCGTCGAAAAGGCCAGACTTGTGGGAAGAAAACTCATGAATTCTGCACCATCATCATTATGAATGAATTTGTGACCAAAAACTCAGCAAATATCATCGAAAACCACCGTTTTCAACTGATAATGCTCCGATCGACTTTTTCTTTTTCCAGAACTAAAATTACCGTGATAAAAATAAATAAAACTATGTATTATACTATCACAAGAGATTCATTGAAGATCACCATCTTCAGCTGACATTTTATAAGAGGATTTTCAACTTTTTGTTTGGTGAAGATAGTGCTTATGAAAGAAAAAATGCACTAGCGTGTAAGAATAACATTTGTTTTCAAAACAGACTACAGTAGAAGTAGCCTAGATTTCAGATTTTACTGAAAATCATTAGGTATTGGCAAAATCACCCTTCGAACATTTTCTAGCCATCCTGGAGACATGCAATAACGAGGGTATTCGAATAGCACATTTTACTGTTCCTGTTTTGATTGTCCTATGTCCCAAAAGGAAGAAAGATACCCTTACAGGACACTACGTCATTCGCAAGTCTGTTTGTCAAGACTTTTCTCGGTAGCACGTGTAGATATAAAGATTGACACTTACTTAAATATATGTACATTAAGAAAACATACTAAAAAAATGTAGCTCGTAGATCTTTTGCACTACAGATACAATTTTTACTTGGGTTAATAGGAGAAGGATCAAGGAATTTTTTAAGTATTCTACACATGTCAAATGTTTATTGCGTTGTTTTGTATGATTTTATCAATTTGGCCTTTTTCAAACAGCAATAACTCAATTCTTTCAAATTGCACGTGCCAATTTTTATATCGCCATCAGATGAAGCGTCGAATTTCAGATGGAATTGTATGAGCATGTACTATACCCATCTCTTATAGTTCCGAAATAATTTGGGAATATATTAAATTTTGATGATTTTGCAAGAACTAACAGAGAATGTTTTGAAATATTTGAATCAAGTAACTGAACTGGCTACGCTCACCTGACAGGTGCCTAAAATTAATGTATTTGTCGCTTCGTTCATTCGAATTTGATATTCCAACAAGAATTGTCGTTATTTCAGATTGAAAATATCCAAAAATACAACACATTTGAAATAAAACAACTGAATATTCAAACGAAAACATATTTAACCTTTTTTAATTCATTTTGGAATGTCAAAAGTAGTGGGTAGAAATTGCAGGCAATTGAATAACCAATTTCCAAATTAACCGTCTATGAGTAAAACAAAATTTCGAAGCATTAGAAGCAATTTTCCACAATTCGGATAAATAAAAATTGTAGGAACTAAGCGAAAACCAATCATCGAGGATAATTACATTAATACGAATGAATGATAGCAAACATCATAGGAGAAAACTAATTTACGATCTGAATAAATGTTCAATATGGGCCCCATTTTGATCGATACACTTGACAGCTCGTATACGAACATGATGAGTTGCCCTCCTAGTTTCCTCAGGATCAATATTATGAAAAGCATTATGAATGCGCTCTAGTAACTCTTCTTTACTTCCTACAGGAATAAGATACACTTCACTCTTGATTTTGCGCCATAAATAAAAATCAAGGGGCGTCAGGTCCGGAGAACGCGGAGGCCATAAATTTGGTCCTTGATTACCCCACCATCTATCCTCGAACATTTCTGTTATCTGCCGATCTACAATTAAAATTTTGATAATAGCAATCTCATCAATGTGATAAGCCAACAAATCATTCATTGAAATTGCAGAAACGTTCACGCTGAATTTATTTTGGAAATCAATAACCTCAATGAAATGTGGATTTTCTGTGGCCCAAAAATGTCGATTTCTCCTGTTGGTTATTCCACTTTCATTGAACTTGGCTTCATCAGACCATATAATTTTTTGCAGAATTGTCCCATCTTCTTGAAGACGAATTAATAAATTTTCACAGAAATTCAGCCGCTTGGGAAGATCACTTGGTTTCAATTTTTGTAGTCTGATAAAAGAATACGGGTGCATGTTATGTTTCTTAAGGATCCTTTGAACGGAAGTATAACTCAATCCAATATCCATTGATGCTGACTTAATGGACGCATGTGGATTGGCACGAAAATACGCTAGCGTATCAATTTGATTGTCGTCGTCCTCGAGAATTGGTTTTCTTCTAGTTTCTATGTATTTTATTCTTCCAAATTGCAGAAGATTAATTCTAATCCTTCGAAATTTTGTTTTACTCATAGAAGCCAAATTTGAAAATTGGTTATTGAATTGCTTGCAAGTTCTATCCACCACTTTTTGACATTCGCCATGAATTAAAAAGAGATTAAACATATCCTCGTTTGAATAATCAGCCATTTTATTATCAATCTGGTGTTCTTAAAAAAATTTTCACTTCAAATTACCAATAATTCTTGTTGAAATATCAAATTTGAATGAACGAAGTGACAAGTACATTAATTTTAGGCACCTATCAGGTGAACGTAGCCGGTTCAGCTACTTGATTCAAATATTTGAAAGCATTCTCTGTTAGTTCTTGCAAAATCATCAAAATTCAATATATTCCCAAATTATTTCGGAACTATAAGAGATGGGTATAGTACATGCTGATACAATTCCTTCTGAAATTTGACGCTTCATCTGATGGCGATATAAAAATTGGCACGTGCCATTTGAAAAAATTTAGTTATTGTTGTTTGAAAAAGGCCAAATTGAAAAAAATTATACAAAACAACGCAATAAACATTTGACTTGTGTAGACTGCTTAAAAAATTCCTTGATCCTTCTATCCACCCAAGCGAAAATTGTGTCTGTAGTGCAAAAGATTTACGAGCTACAATTTTTTTAATGTTCCTCAAAAATCGAGTTTATAACAAAAATGATTAAATCTGTCAAAAGTTTTGACAGATAAGTGCCAACAACTTGGGTATTTTCTGCCTTGCTCAAATGTCGGTTCTAGATGTATAATAAAAAAGGTAGATTGCCATTTGAAATAACAAAGTGATGACCCACTTTCGGTATAACCGGAAATGGTACCACTTCGAAAATATTCCACTTCAATTGGAAATCGCTAGTTATGGCCGCGTATAAAATTTCAGCTTGACATTGTAATTGGAACTCAAAAAGTTTTCAACGGACGATCCCGGTGGATATCCCTGTATAACCTCTAAAGAAAAAAACATTCGAACTGTCTTTGAACATCAAAACACTGCACTCGAGTATACCGTTAATTAAAATTTAATTCAAGTTCCGACAGAAGCACAACTTCAAATTATCGAGAGTAGATCGGGAGAACACAGGGAATTTTTGTAATTTCATCACGAAGTGGGACGAAGCTCGATGGGGCACAACATTAATTGGCACCAACGGCAGGAAACTTGTATGGTCTGGGAATTTTATGACAGGTGTGATACGTTTAAAATAAACAATTATTCGACGATTTTTACTTGAGAATGTTTTACCTGAATCCTAGTTACTATTGTTACCGAAGTTGATGTTTGTTTCGCGGCGTCCCATTACTGCAGTCATGGTAATTTGGCATTCAGGATTACAAGTTAACGTGCATTCGTTTTACTGCCTTATTAATAGTTCCGTATTAAATTGTCTATGAGAAATTGTGCCGGTTGTAATTTCGGGAACTAGTTGTGTCAGAACTTTTATGTTTGAACATTTGGCATACAAGTGAAACTTTTGAGAACCGCTTTCTGATGCGAATTGGTTTGCATCCATTTGAAGAAGAATTGGTATTTTTCAGGAACAAAATCCTTCTCGATATGAACTTAGACATTTGTTCAGTCATTGAATGAAATAAGAGAGAACTGCATAATAAAAATCTAAGCTGCGTCAAGAAGTTAAAACACAATTTCAATACAGTATAAGCTCTTCATTCGCAGGGTATATGTATGTCAATATATCGCAGATATGAAATGGTAATTTAGATGGGATTGTAGAGGATGCGTTCCTAGGTGACATTATAAACAATATACAGGGTGTTACATAATAGTAGGTCACAATTTAAGGGGGTAATCTACGTGCAATTTTAAGAAAACTCTTGCAGTTTTTGAGATATTCAGCCCAAATTTCGAATGCAAGCTATTGCTACCGGGATGGGGTCACACACACGATGAAAACACAAACACTAAAATGAAGTAAAAACACGCGGTTCGTTGGTAAACAACGGCGGTTTGGCAATATGGTGTGGGTACGGAAAGACGGCTCGTAGCAACGCGTGCTGCAGCCGGTTTTCTGAGACAGTGTGTATTCGAAGAGGTCGTTGAAGAGAAAGTGCCGGAAGTCTCCGAAATGCACAGATATTTAAACCCTCGGTCCCGATAGGCCCGGTGTATGTTCTGTGCCTAGCCCGGTCGAAGGGCCTACTAGGCGATCTGTGATTAAGGAAGCGTGGTTAACACGGTAACACGCTTATTCGAAGGGGCCTAGAGTGATCTATGATGAGATACCGTAGTGGACACGGTAACACTATCATTCACGGCCTCCATGTCTTCTTTTGACCTTTCAAACTTTTTTGCAGTACGCCACTGATCAGCGTACAATCATTTTTCGTCATCTTCGTTCTATTTAGAAAGTTTTTTGACACTAATTTTTTCGTATCTCCAACCATTCTCTATCGAAATATTATTATTATTATTATTGAAAGCACTTCTAATTAAAAAATGACTGGTAGGCTTTGATTATTTTCATTTATTTATTTATTATCACTTGCTGAAGTTGAACCAGTCTCTGCTCGATTGGTTTATTAAATTAACGATTAGTTTTAAGACATTTGAAGTTATTGCTGTAAGAAAATATGGCTAATTTTACTTACGCCGAATTGGCTGATATCCATTACATGTACGGTTTGGCTGACGGAAACACAACAGAAGCTAAGCGATTATATCAGGTGCGCTTTCCAAATCGAGTAACACCAGACAGGCGAACATTTTCAAATATCCACAGAAGGTTGAGGGAAACTGGTAATTTTACTGCAAATAATCATTTAAAAGGTGCAACTCAAACTATGAGAACTACAGATATTGAGGAAGCAGTTTTGAATTGTATTCATTTGAATCCTCATATGAGTACAAGAAAAATTGAAAATCAGTTGAATTTTTCACATGTTCTAGTTTGGAGGATTCTCTACGACTTTTCATTGTACCCGATTCATATTCGACGCGTCAAAACACTACTTCCTCGAGATTTTCCTTCAAGACTGAATTTCTGCAGATGGTTCTTAGATAAAATTGGAGAAAATACTCATTTTGATAGTGAAATAATGTTCACATACGAAGCTAACTTTTCGAGAACTGCTATCACAAATTTTCACAATAATCATTATTGGGCTGAGGAAAACCCCCATTCGATTGAAGAATCTCATAATCAAGAACAATTCCCACTAAATGCCTGGGTCAGAATAATTGGAAATTATTTGTTTGTGCCATTATTTTGCCTAACAGACTAAACGGTTCCGCTTATCGGCAATTTCTTGAGGAGGAGTTACCTTTGTTGCTCGAGGTTGTGCTACTTTTGGTGAGAAACATTTTAGTAGAGAAGCAAGTGAATAATACATTCAACAACAGATGGATAGGTCGCGATGGGCCAGAACCATAGCCTCCTAGGTCCCCAGACTTCAATAGTTTACACTTTTCCATATGGGGATATCTCAAAAGTTTAGTTTATACCACTCCAGTGAACACTGTAGAAGAATTGAGAAATCGAGTGATAAACCTCTTGTGACACGATAAGAAATGCCCCAGGAATATTTCAAACAGTGCGTGATAATATGCGAAGAAGGACAGAAGTCTGTATTCTTGCAGGTAGAAGACACTTTTTTTAGTTTGATATACCAAGATTAACAAGCCCTCTAAAGCACTGTTGTTGGTAGACAATGCACAATCGCACCCACCTGAGGAACAGGTTAATACAGATCCAAACTTCAAAGTTGCTTTTGCCACCCAATTGTACTGCCGTTATCCAACCTATGGATCAGAATTTAATTCAAAACATTAAAGTGTCGTATAGAAAATGCCTTCTTAATCATATCATTTCGCATTAAGGTAAAGACATAACTTCCATTTTGAAGCAGTATAATTTGAAAGATGCAGTGAACAATCTTGCCAAATCTTGGAAAGCCATTACTTCAAGAAATATTAGAAAAAGTTGGACGGCATTGTGGCATGACACTACAGAAGTAGAAGAATCAGATGATGAAAATATTCCACTCTCAGAGCTTCAGAAGAAACTTCGTCCAATCAGTTAAAATGATTTGAAAAATATTGCCGAATCATTAAGGGTCATCGATCCAGAAAATGACTTAATCATTGAGAACATTACCTACTGGGGTGTGGGAAAAAGAGTTTCTTATCGATTTGACTGAAGAAGAGCTTATACAGGATGCTTCAGGAAGGAATATTGAAAACGTAGAGGAATCTTTTGACTCAGAGGATGGTTTAAATAGTATGGTAAAAGTGAAAGATGCAGATACTGTCAATACGTTCTCCCTGATTATTTGGGCCGAACAGAATAATCTTCCTATAAAAGACGTATTGCTCCTGAAGAGGCTCAAGGAAAAATCAGTTCAGATGGCAGCATCGAGAAAGGTTCAGAGTAAAATCGATGGATATTTTAAACGTCATAAGGAATAGCATGTTGTTTATGTACACAAGCTTATATTTAAATTCTATATTTTCGATGAGAAATAGAAACTATTTTTTGTTCATCTTTCCGATATTTTCATAATAAACTCGGCTTTAACAGATTTTCGGTTGTCTCTATTTTGAAAATGGAACAAATTCAAGTCACTTCAGAAATTCCGTCATTTCGATAGTCCGGGCATGCGCCGAAACGATATCTGCCCGGATTAGTGAAGTTGTACTGTAGATAGGTTGCAGTTCGATAGTGTAGCCTCTTCATCCAAAACCAGTGAATGGAAACCATTACAGAGCGATGTTGACTGACTTTTCCGGCCCAAAGTGGATGCTCTCGGCTTGCAGGGTGTTTATTTTCAACAGGACGGCGCTACGTGCTACACAGCTGGTAAAACAATGTCTCTATTGCAACAACAATTTCCTGAACGTGCGATTTCTCGCAAAGGAATCATACATGGATTCAAACTCGAAGATATACCGATGAAATACTTCGGTGAATCATCCTGTGTATAACAGCTTAGAGTTTTATAGCACTTCTATCAAACAGCTGGTGAAAATCTGATTCATTCAGCGGCATTTATCCAATAACATTCGACTGAATTAATAATCGCGGCTTGTGTATTCCGCGAATTTGACACGATATTAAGAGAAGGTAATATGTATTAAACCTGCACCAGTAACGACGTGTTATCGTTGGCACCCACGATATTTACTAACCTTCCTCACCTGCTTAATAATGATCATTCTTATAATAGAATGGGAACGATAACTCTCAAATTGTTATAAAACCTCACGACGTCGAGGTCGTCGCGATCAATCATGCGAAGATGAGATTTTATTTTGAACAATAGTGAATTGGAACAGGGTTGTAAATTAAAACATTTGGTCCCACTGTACTCAAATAAAGACACTATATATAATAAAGGGTCTCCCCTGTCAATGCATGACAACGTTACTTGTTCAACAATTTCACCATCGATGGAAACTGGTTGGCTTGGTACTAAGTTGGTCATCATCTTAGTTTTCGACATATTTATCTTCAATCCGATTTTACTGGATTCCTTAGACAACTGCAAGAGCATCTCATTTGCATCATCTAATCTGTTTGCTATAATGACGATGTCGTCGGCGAAACGAAGATGACTTAATAGCTCACCATCCACATTTACTCCCCTCTGATCCCATTCCAATTGCTTGAACATATATTGCAATAGGTTTGTGAACAACTTCGGGGAAATAGTATCACCCTGTCTTACTCCACGTCCGATCCTGCATTTTTCTGTAGAATTGTGAAGGCACACTTGTGAAGTGGCATGCTCATATATATATTTAATGATGGCAGTGTATTTATGATCTATTCTACAGTCAGCCAACGCTTTAAGCATAATCGCCTGTATCACGGTATCGAAGGCTTTCTCGTAATCCACGAATATGAGAACCAGAGGCAAGTTGTATTCTATGCTCTTTTCAATCAAAGTCTTGAGAGTTTGGAGATGATCATTAACACCAAATGTTGCCCGAAATCCGGCCTGCTCTCGAGGTTGGTAGGTGTCCAGTTTGTTTGTGAGGCGCTTTGTTATTATTTTGGTGAAGAGTTTGTATAAGTGCGATAGAAAGCTTATAGGTCTATAGTTCGAGAGATTTGTGGGGTCTCCTTTCTTGTACATAATTATTATTATAGCATTATGCCAAGACTCTGGTACTTTTGCTTCAGCTAAACATTTATTGAAAAGTTTCGTTATTTCACGAATCAGATTTTCACCGCCTATCTTCAAAGCCTCCGCAACTACTCCATCTTCCCCTGGAGCTTCGTTGTTTTTCATATCTGATAGTGCCTTTCGGACCTCATCAGCTGTTATTTCTGGGAGGTCCTCCGAACCCTGATTCTTAACATGAGGTATGCGATTGTCTTCCTCGTTCTCGCGATTCAGGCTTCGATACAAATTGGAGTAAAGTCCTCGACAACCTTCACTATTTCGGCTCTATTTGTTATAATTGAACCATATGGATCCATTAGTTTGTGAATGTTACGTTTTCCCAATGAAGTCGTCCGTCGTAGTACCTTCATGCTTTTATTTTGTTCTATAGTTTGAACTGCCAAGCTTTTATTGTGCTGTCGAGAGTCCTTCCTAAGTTGGCGAGATATCTCGCGGTTAAGTATTTTCAGTTCTTTCTTGTCTGCTGTGTCCTTGCTTAATAGTCCTCTTCTGGTCTTCATCATGCGTTTCGTTGTCTCACTGATTCTTTCCTGTTTCCTGTTCAAAGTGCTACAATGTTTGTCCATAGCTTGTTTTATTGATGTTGTGATGTTGTCGTTGTGCTGATCGATATTCATGTTTTCATTGCACAAAAGCTTCTCACTCAAAGTTTCACGAAATGCCGCTTCATCAGATACCTGTGCCCATTTGTTATTTTTAACCCCTCCTGTCATTACGAGTTTGTTCCTTTCACGTTTTAAATTGATCATACATTTACCCTCACCATTCTGTGGTCGCTTCCAGTGTTCCAAATTTGTTAAGGACCGAAACATCCTTAATAACTTCCTTTTTGTCAGCTATAATGAAGTCAATTTCATTTTTGGTGTTACCATCTGGGCTCGACCATGTCCATCTTCTCTGCGGAGGTTTTTGGAAAAACGAATTCATCGCACATAAGCGGTTTTCTAATAGAAAGTCTAAGAGCATGGTTCCTGCACTGTACCTTGAGTCAATTTTAGCATTATTCATAGCATTTAGAAAGGACCATGTCTCTATCGAGTCGAACGCTTTATGGTAGTCTACAAAGGTATATTGTATTCAGTTGTTTTTTCCAATATTGTACGTAATATCTGCAGATGGTCTATGGTGCTGTTACCACTCCTAAAGCCAGCTTGCTCTAGTGGCTGATAGAAATCTAGTTTCTTCGTGAGGCGTTTCGTTAGGATTTTCAGGAAAAGTTTATAGAGGTGTGATAACAGAATAATAGGGCGATAGTTCTAGATGTTACTGATGTCTCCTTTCTTGAAGCTCTTCTGTAGCAGATAGTGAGGCTGAAAAGCCAAATTTGTCAATTTCGAGACGATCTCAGAAATTGGGCATTTCCCCAACCACTTTCCAGCGTATTTTGCACCTTTATCTGCATCTCCATCGCTATAAAGTACAGTTAACACGAACAACGCCGTACATTTGCTGAAATGAATAGTCGAAAATTATTCTGAGTGATGAGGGCCATTTTCAACTGTCTGGGTATGCCAATAAAAAAAACTGACGCATTTGGGGATCCAAAAACCGAAACGAAATACTCGAACAGCTTCTTCAAACAAAACGAGTGACTGTTTGGTGGGGTTCTTGTTCGGGAGGTGTCATCTGGCCACATTTCTTCGAAAATGAGGACGACGCAACCTCTGCAGAGAATGGAAACCGTTACAGAGCGATTTCGACCGATTTTTGTGGCCCGAAATGGATGCCTTGGCTTCCAGGGTGTTCATTTTCAACAGGATGGCGCTACGTACCACACAGCTGGTGAAACAATGGCCCTATGCAACAACAATTTCCCGAACGTGATTTCTCGCAATCGAAACGTGAATTGTACTTTTTGTTGGGGCTACGTCAAAGGTAAGGTCTACGCCAATGCTCCAGCAACGATTGAAGCACTCAAATAATTTGAGGATTCTAAATAAACTGAGAATTTTGAGCATGAGCTCTATAAATTTTCGCGAAACTGGACGGAAATTCAACAGGTGGCGCCACTCTATCACTCTTACCGCGTTCATTCAATCCGTATGAACAACCCGATAGAAACGCGCGTGTGTGGGGGACGGTAAGTATTCGAGTTCCAAATAATTGAAGATCGTCTGTCGCAGGCAATAATTACGCCCGCAGCAATGTGCCATTTATTGTTTATATAAATAGTGAAAACTAAAATAAACCGTTTGGTTTATTTACATGCACACACTGTTAAAGTGGGACATAACATCAATTCAGAATAGACACACCTCTATAGGTTGAACGGCCTTGAAGTCTATTACTGCATTTTCTGAATCATTTGAAAATTCGCTGATTAACCGACGTATATTTAAAATTGGGGAACTTTCTACGTTGGCGGAATACTTTCTTAGCGAGGAAATCGTGATCTCATCGATGAGGTGTAAGGTGGTTCAATGCCAATCTGTTTTAATTTGTTAATTAGTGAAAAGGATCGGGATATAGGGTACGGGGGTTGACTTTTAAGAAGCAACAGTGGCATTAAGCATCTATACATTGCCCAGTTAAATAGCGGAGGAATACATCGTTTGGAGACTTTCGTTCCACTCTGAATGTTCCTAGATTTGCGATTCTCTTCGAAAAAAAGAATTAATCCCTTATTGTACTTTAACAATCGCGTCTTCACTATTTGCGAATAAATATAATGCAACCTATTTCCAATAATTAACACCCATTTAACCTTGTACAAAGATAAATGTAAAAATCAGGAATTTTCTAAAATAAAATAGCATTTTTTTTCAATTGTCAACAACTGTCCGCCTCGTCCTTCTCCGAAACAACGAAATAAGCGAGTTCAATTTTTCCCAATCCAATGAAAACATTCAGAAGGTGACGTCGAATTCGCAAACACAACCACGCCAGTAACTTTCCGATAGTTTCATATCGTAAATATCGCTTTTCATCAATCATCACCATTGTGCTGGCATACGACCGTCGTTGCACTGACTCCCTCGCACACAAGGCGTAAAAATAGAAACGCAGGTCCCTGGAACCGTCGCACTAGCCTCGGACGGAGGCAGAACGGTGAAATGGCCGGTTCATGATACAGGGTTAAGTTTAATTAGCGTGAACTTTCGGAAAGAATACAATTAAGAAATTCGTGTCATCCAATAAGCGCGTGATATTCAGATGGCGAATATAGTAAGAAAGATGCATAGGGCGACCAGCTTCACGATCCAGGACATCATGGGATGTACGAGGGATGCCTAATAAGTTTTACATATGAACTTAGAATGAAACTTCGACTTTATTATTTTTCGAAGTATTTTCTGCAAAGATTAATACACTTCCGAAATTCTGGAAGCAGTTTGCAGCTACGTTCAATTCAAAATGGCCATTTGGTAGGCACCAATAGCTTCTTCTGAAGACTAAAACGTTCGGCCAAGCAGTCCGTCCTTAATACTGGGAAAAGTACAAAAATCGCTGGATGATGTAAAAAATCGGTTTTCTTGAGTTCAATATTAAATTGTTTTCTGATCTGTGTGCGAACTTCCATCGTCTTGGTGTAGGTGATTCCCCGTTCGGGCTTGGTTACTAACGACTTGCGGTGAACTAATGGTTGTGTACCAATCGACAGTAACTCACCTTGGTGAAGCAATTGTTGCTTTATGACCTGTCTTTGAAATAAACGTTGCCACCATCTTTTTGAAGACACTTGGTCTCCGGATGCCTCTTGCGGGTGTTTCTTCCCCTTGGAATACTCAAACGGAAGATTGGCGTTTATATTCTGGCTTGTATGAATATATCCAAGATTCATCACAAATGACAATGTTGTGAACGCTTTCAGACTTTCCAAAGTTATAACGATACAGGGCTTTTTGACCCCTATCCACCCTCGCAGCTTTCTGTCTGTCAACAGATACGGTATCCAACGAGTAACTAATAACTCCAATGCTAAAGACAGAAACCAACACGCTGAGACTTTCTTATTGGGATAATTGTCTTTGAATATGGTAGAAAATAATTGGGCGAAGATATTAACGATTGATTCCATTTTCAAGTAAGTCAACTAAGACAGCTTGTTGCGGCAGGAACAAATCCCGTGAGATTGCTAGATCCCCCTTCGAGCGCATCCCTAGATAGTGCATAGGGGAATGCCTGTCCGATATGGCAGGTATCGGGTCAACCAAAACTAGACTGATGATGGGCAGCCGCATCATTCGAACCAAAAAAAGCAAACAGTAAATGATCCTCGACTGGTTGATGTGAAACACTGAAGGCCATAGCTATAAAAGCGGCTTTTGGTCTTCAGACTGTGGAGTTACCAAGACGCCTGGCAAGCGTGGTAACTTATTGCCAAAACCGCTCCAGACAAATTAACGACATGATCTCAAAACGAACAAATAATGTACCCCAGATGAGTAGGAAGAATCATTCACAATCCCACACCGGGAAACCGGTCTGCCTCATGGATTCTGAGGGAGACAACAGATCATTACATATGTGCACTACAAACACCAACTCAACAGAAATGCATTAACACTGGCAACATATAACATTAGGTCTACGGCAACTGACGAAATACTATCTGAACTGGAAGAAGAACTCACGAAGATAAAATGGGATATACTAGGTCTTTCAGAAGTCAAGGGAAGATGTGAAAATTTGAAATCAGACACAGATTGTACTACCAAGGAAAAGATGATGAAACTTATGGAGTCATCGGTTTGCCCATAAGAGAAGAAATAAAGACCAAAGTGCTTATGCTAAGGAGTGTATCGAAGAGTGTGTTCCATAACACTGGACTTAAATAAAAAAGAAGAATGGCAGTCGTTCAGGTATATGCACCCACTAATTAGTGTGGATAAAAAATTAGAATCCTTTTCAACGGCGTTAGAACAAATGAGGGTAAAACCTACCATAATAATAGGAGATTTTAACACCAAACTAGGAAAAAAGATAGATGAAACTGAGGATAAGCTGGTTAAATACGGATTTGGATTGACGAATGATAGAGGAGAAAAAGGAACAACAAGAACTGGATATGGATTTCACCAAACAGGGAAACAAAAAACCAGATAGGCTCATCAACTCACAGATGAGGTGATCATACTTGAGGATGTGTCTGTACTGAATAGCTTCACAACAGGAAGCGATCATGGAATTTTCAGAGGAAGAATTATAGTTAATAGCAAACAAGTAAGACGGGGAAGATGTATGAAACCAGCACCGATAAATCCCAAAGAATCACACACTACAAAGAAACATTTAGAGAAACTTTAGAAAAAATAGAACTCAGAGAACCGACAAAACAAACCGCAGAAAAACTGGAAGTCGGATATTAATGAACTTCTGAAGAAGCAACTTATAGAAGCAGGTGAGAAAGTTGGTAGAACAAAGAAACCCAAGAAAGATGAGCTCAACATCAGAACCAAGGCCCTAATGGAACGATCGAATATGTGGAACTCAATAAAAAAGTAAGGCGAATGATTGAAGAAGATCTGAGGAAACACCAAGAAGAGGTACTCGAGAAGATTCTAAAGAGAAGTAACGGACTACAGTTGCACGGAAAATTCGTCATAACCACTTTGAGAAACAAACAGGGGATGAAGAAAAAGACCTCAAAAAGATCACTCAACTCGTGGAAGAATTTTATAAGGATCTGTACACCTCCGAGATACAACCAGATAATGACCCACAAGAAAGCTTAAAGAGGAAGATAACCAATGTTAACTCCTAAGAACTGCCCGATATAGAAGATTATGAAATAGTGAATGCTCTCGGTAGTTTAAAGAACAAAGCACTAGGCAAAAAGCGCAGTAGTTCTACTTTTCAAGGGAGGCGAAAAGAGCGACTTGAAGAACTTTCACATATTGCTGTTGACTTATGTAAACAATGTACCTATTCCCGGCGGCAACACGTGGCGCTAGGGCCACAGAGCTGTAGGGATGAGACGTTTTCCGGTTGTCGTAAATTTGTCATTGTTTTGCGAGTCTGGACGTGTCAGAGTGCATGGCAATCTGCAGATTTATAAACCAATCCAATAACAGTGGAAAATAGTTCCTTGTGTGTTTAATTTCTCTCGGTCTATTCGTTTTGTGTTAAAATGACAACAAAGGTAGTTTACAAAGAGTTTCAAAGTGGATCAGAGGTATGGAAATACTTTCTGAAGGCAGAGGATGGACAAACCCAGTGCAAATTGTGTAAGTCTATTTTGAAAACAACGGCACGCTCTCCCAAAGGCTTACATTTACTGTACAAGAACAAAATTGATACTTCTCATGAAAAGTGACAGAAAACTCTGGTTCCATCAAATTCTTTAATGCTGATCAATGCTTCCGCGTCAGTAAGGCTACCTCCTCAAACCGGTACGAAGGAGTAGAAAATATCTGATTACTTTTCGTCCCTACAAAAAGTTTCTTTGGAAGAAAGAATTTCTAAGATGGCATGACTTTCAGATATTTTTGCACGTCGAAAGACTTGAGAGAATTATTTGCAACTAGTGACTACAAATTACCTGCATACCTAACTCCATAAAACAGATTGTTATGGATTATGGCATGAGTTGGAAAATGAAAGTTTCGCAGGATCTTATGAATCTAAGAAAAAATAACCATAGATTCAGCCTTACTTTCAATGAATGGACTTCATGCAAAAACTGGCGCTTTATGAATGTGAATGTTCATACATTTTTAGAGAATAAAATTGTGTTCTGGAATTTGGGTCTTGTGCACATAGTAGGAAGCATGCCTGCAGAGATTTGCATAACTATTTTGAAGAAGAAATTATCAGAATATGGCTTGTCATTAGATGATGATATAGTAGGTGTTACTACAGATGTGGTCCTCTTCACCAGCTATGCTATGCTCACGGCATTTTCGTACATTTTCGATGATCATTTCTTTACAATACGAGACTCGCACAATACCGTGTTTTCGCAAGATGAGAATTCCGGCATCGCCTTTTCTAAAGAGTTGTGGATGAAAAATAAATGAAATATTATTTCTTTGTATCTATTTTTCTCGTTAACTAGAATCGACTGAAAAAAATCGGTAACATTGAAATCCCCATGTGATGCATACTTAAAATCAGATCTAAAATAAAGAATTGCATTAATTTCCAAATGTAACTCGCATATCCTTGGACATTTCCAAGTGCAAGTTCATGGTGCATATTACTCACGTAAAAAATATGAAACTTTATGGCCAACGCTGGCCATCACCCAGACTCTCTCACATTTATGATATAATAAAGTTATATACTCCTACATTCGTCGTATCAAAACAATCTCATTACTCAGCGGATGACTGATTCGAAATGCCAAAAATACGGAAAATAATACACGGGCCAACTGACAATTAACTAGAAAAACAAAGGATAAAGTGGCAAAATCTGTTACATCAAACGTACAAGCTGAAATACAAGACACTCGGGTTGACTTATTAAATGTTAAACATCAACATTTGGTGAAAAAGTAATCAAATATTCAAGGTCTCCGAACGATCTTTCGGAAAACCTTGATTCTCAAAATTAACTCAGGAAATATGTAAGAGAAGTACCACTTTTGCCAGTTTTCGACAAAATGATGACAAGATTCATTTTACTTGGTTATCATGAGTAGTATAACGTGGAGTTTAGTAATTTCCAACAGATTCATTCTACTTCCTTCATTGCATTTGTGTGGTTTGTTGATTGAATGTGCTCGAATATCAGGGATTTCTTGTCTGAAGATATATGTTCTTCGAACTTGTATTCGAAATTTCTACCTTCTTGGCTTCCCTTCAATTCTCCTGCGACGCCAACATACATTTAACAACGGTGTCCTTGGTCACCACCCTTCCTATTTTCTTGTTCATTTCCTTTCTGTTTTCTTCCCATCTGGCGCACTCGAAAGCAGTATGCTGAGCCGCATCAATCTCTCTACAAGAGCGGCAATTAGCGGTCGCAGCCTCAACTATTATGTGCAGATGAAATTGGAAGCATCTATGTCCTGAGATGAGCTGAGTCACGTCAAATCTACCGCTCTATGCATCCTGTTGTACCAGGGGACATCAACCTCCTTGTCCAAGCTCCCTTCGTTCCTGCCATTTTTCCACAGTGATTATTCTTTCCTTCAGCCTGTTTTCCTTACCACCGTAAGTAGTGTTTCTCTCCTTTGCTAACCGATCTGAAGGAACCGTCCCTGCAATTACCTCCAACGCTGTTGTAGAGACACTCCTATAGGCACGGGATATTCCTATGGCCGCTTTCCTTCTCAGGCGTTCAGCCACTATTTTTTAATTCCCTACTCGAAGTGTCTTCCACCACACAGGAGCAGCATATAAGAAAATTGAGTCCACTACACTGCTCAGAATTTTCCTCTTTAGTATTTCTTCCTCCGTCAATTCTGGGAATCAGCCGGTTGATGGCTACGGCCGTTTCACCAGCTCTGACTGCTCTCTGAATAATATGTTCTCTAAAACTCAAAATCCTGTCCAACACCACACCCAGGTATTGAAGGGTTTTTCCTGGAGTTATTATAGCTTCCTCCACCACCACCTCTATATGTCCCCATTTCTTTCTTTCAGATAGAAGTATAGCTTCCGTCTTCTGAGCTGAGACTTTCAGGTCTCTTGTTTTCAGGTAAGCAATTATTTTCATTGGGGACCTATCACTTTTTTCCATCAGTTTTGTCTCTGTCTTTGCCATTTTCAGTACAGCTAGATCGTAAGCAAAAGCCAGTATTTTCACACCCTTGGCCAGGTTCAGCCTCAAGACCCCGTCGAACAGAATATACCATAAGAGAGGGCCAGGAACCGAGCCCGGTGGTACACCACAAGTCATGTCATAATCCACACCCCCAATAGCTGAAACGTCCTCCTTTCAGGTAACTTATGGCAATATTCAGTAAGTATGACGACACTCCTCTTTTCTCCATTTCCTCGAGAATAATATGCCACACTGCTGCATTGAAGGCATTTTCTATGTCCAGAGTCACCATAAGACAAAACTCTCCCGTTTTCCGAGTTTTCCTCTTCTCTCTTGTCTGCAGTTTCAACAACAAACCTCGAATAAAATGAAACCTTTTTGACCTATATAAGCTACATTCGTTAACTCGAAGTGGAAATTGAGAAAAAAGATCGGCCGGAGCCATATCAGATAAATACGGTGGTTGTTCGATGGTATTTGTTGAGTTTTTGGTCAGAAACTCATGCTTTATGATAGCTTTGCGAGATGGTGCATTATGTTGATTCAAAATCCACAAGTCTGGCATTTTTCGAAGAATTTGCTTCGAAAATGCCGGCTAACGCTCAAGTATTGTTCTTCATTCACCGTCTGACCTTCTGCCATGAATTCTGAGTGCACAACACGGCCATAATAAAGGAAGCAGTCAACATAACCTTGACGTGGTTTCTTCGGTTATAGTTCAATCCGTAGGCGCCATTCCGAAGATTGTTGACTGGTATGCATGTCAAACTCATGTTACATCACCAGGTACAATGCATTCTATGTATGAGGGGTCAAAATTAACTGGTTCTAGCATGTCTTCAACGACCTGTACGCGATTCAATTTTTGAAGGAATTCAGGTCTTCTGGAACAGGTCGTGCGGCAACGCGTTTCATGCCCGAACAATCGTATGAATGCTACGAATCGATTGGTGAGACACAGAAATTTCATTGCCTGTCTCTCTCAAATTTAAATGATTTTCAAATACCATTTCCTTCACTTCATCGGTGTTATGTCCGCGTATGTATAGAAGACAATAAAAATTTTGAAAATCGATTTAGGAAGATATTTCAGAAAATATCTCCCTGGTATTTCTCAGAAAAGATAATTCATTGAACTAAAAATTCATTAAGGTGATTATCACTTTCAAAAAGCGTCTATCTACTAGGACAGAACTGAACTTGATGAACTTCATGAATGTCCCATCTCCCAGATTTTGTAATTGGTTCCCCAACTCCACCGACTGTTTCCTGTGGTATTTACATTGCGCCTATCATATCAAGCGAGAGTACCCACAAAAAATGGCGATCATTCCCGATCAAAACAACTTTCAATATCAGGAAACAAGATTCGAATGGAAATTGAATGGAAACGTAAATAACAAGTATTACACTGGTCTACAATGGTTTTGTTGCCCTAGATATGAAAATGATTTTGGGTCTATTTATGCACACAATTCGTGAAACTATCAATGATTTTGTAGGATTTGCTCTGATTTCTTTTTAAATCTTTATTTTCATTTTACATAACAAAATCGTAAAAAAGAAACAAAATAACAGATATATTTATAATGTCAGTTATGTTTTGAGAAATTCGGATACATCGAAGTGAATAAAGAGGAAAATGTCGAAAATATATTTCATATTTCCATAAGACGCCTTTTATGAGCTTTTCTTCTATGATTTTCAGGGACAATCTCTTTTCAGGGACCAGCAGTAATCTGCCATCATGTGACAATCCCATCGACCTTGATACCTTTCTTCCATCACTTTTAGATCTTGATGAAACCGCTCTCCCTGTTCCTCACTATAATTTCCTAAATTATCCGGAAATTTATCTAGATGATTGCGGAGATAGTGTAACTTAATACTCATATTTGCTCCTAAAGTCTGAAAGTTTGTCTGCATATTTTGCACAATTTCTTCATAATTTGCTGCTTTATGGTTACCTAGGAAATTTTCGACAACCAACACAAAACTTTTCCAAGCTTTACTTTCCGGAACAGTCATAACTTTGATAAAGTCTGAGTCTTTCATCAATTGCCGTATTTGAGGACCATCAAATATTCCACCTTTCAATTTTTCCATACTAAGCTTCGGAAATTTTCTGCAAATGTAATTAAAACAATTTCCGTCTTTGTTCAAAGCTTTTACAAATTGCTTAATCATACCTAACTTAATATGTAATGGTGGAAGTATGATTTTGTCTCTGCTCACCAGCGGCTCCCTTATTACGTTGGCTTTACCGACAGTTAAAAAATTTCTTACAGGCCAAACATCTTGTTCCCAATGAAGTTGCTCTGCTCTACTATCCCACATACAAATAAAGCGAGGGTATTTTGTATATCCATTGTGCAATAAGACGCATTTTAAACTTCTTTTGCAACTATCAATAAAAAGGCGCCATTCAGTAGATTTGTACTCTTTTAAACCAATGTCTATAAGCAGCTTCGCGATATCATTACAATACACTAATCCTTCATTTTCACTAAAAAATTGTAATAACTCTTTTTCTCACGTTCTGTATGTTGCAATTGTTACTGTTGGTGCCAATAAATTTTTTTCTTTCAATCTTGAGGCTAACAGTTCTGATCCTTGTTTTGATTAATTGAGATCACGTATTAAATCACTGAGTTCATTTTGAGAAAAGAACTTTGGCGTAGATGTTTCACCTTCCCATTCACTTCCACTAGTAGATGGTCCCGATTTCTGTGAATTTGGTAACATCATTGTTTCTGAGGGCATGCGAATTACTTTTGAAATGTATATGGGTCGAGGGAGATTTTCACTGTGTAGAACCGGACATTTCGTAGACTGTAAGGGTATCTCCACGTTTGATTTCGATTAAAACCTTTAACATCTACTACGCAAAAGTAACAATCATCTAAATGATTCGTAGGCTCCATCCAGATCATAGGAATACCAAAGTCTAATCCAGAACGTTCACCTTTTTTCCACAACCGTAAAGACTCTACACAGGACTTACAAACTTTATTAGGAACCCATGGTTTACCTAATTTGTCCATTTTGAAACCAAAATATTCAACATAAGTCTCCTTGTCAAAGTCTGTGATATTTCTTCTTTGTTTTTTGGTATATAAACACCGCAAATATAACAAAATAAATCACTACAATATTTACACTTTCTTCGTGACGAACTCATATTTTAGACTAGAAGACAAATATATAAGAATGGACATTCAGTAATTGAAACAAAATATTAATCCATGACCCTTTATCCAGATTTACGTGTATATGTACTTCAATATTGTCAAATAACTGAGATCTCAGCTGTTCTGGGGAGCAAGAGGTCTGAGAGTGGGGATCAGGTGATGTTTGTATGCGCGAAAAAGTTGCGCAGAAGCCTAATCATGACTGGAAAATTAAATTTTATTTCTAACAAGCTTATAATTGTTCAAAATATAAGAAATGCAAAAATCATGAAAATACGAGCACATTGAGAACTTTCATGAATATATTTGTGATCTGGGCACTTGAAAACATAAAAATTTGCGATGATATCCAGGGCAACAATAAAAAAATTTTTTTTTGAACTTGAAACGAAAATTACTTTGTTACAACAGTCAAAATGAGAACTGCAATCTCAATAATGGCGTTTTCATCCAGTAAAAACGTTTTTGTAACTCCTCGGAGTCCTCATTCACCAGACTTGAGTCTTTGTGAACTCATTTTGGTCCACTTGAATACATCCAGACAGCTGTAACCGAGCAGCTGAAGGCTATTCCAGTATCAAGTTCCAGCAATGTTATGACTAGATGGGGCGTCTACCTTATAATTGTATCTGAATAAAGAATTGAAAAAAAACGAAACCCATTACTTCATTCACACACCTCGTAGATTTTTCCTTCAACTTCAATTCAATTACTACGAAATCCTTTTTCGAAATGACCTGAATGCGGTTCTCTATACGTTTTAAAAAAAGAACCGTCAGACACTAATTATTCGGAGCGCCAATTAGACTAAACATAGATTCGGGCGTGACAAGATCCACTATAACTTTGAGGTGTTACAAAAATCTTCCTTGCCTAGCCAGTAATTATTATGGGGGACTTCACGAACGGTTTCCCAATAATGAGGCAGAAATGGGTCAAGATGTGCCAAATCGTTATCCGCGTTTTCGTATTCGGAAAACGGAATTAATACGAAAAATACAAGTTCCCGTTCGAATCACAGTTAATTCTGAATTCGATGGGGACCTCGAATTAATTGCTGTATCGTTGATTTTGCGTCCACGTGGCAGGTATTCCTCCCAGAATATTTTGATTAGAATTTCGTCGAGTTACGAGGTGTGTCCATAAAGTGGTAAGACTGATTTTTCATTCGAATATAATTGCAATGCAATATGGTATTCTTTAACATGGTTCTCGTGGGGAGCCATTCAGCGGTGGAGACTGTCCTTCTAATCATCATAGCATGGCTGAAACTCGGATACTGAAATAGTCTTCAGCTGGTCTCTATAACTCCATCCCATGTTTGTCGTTGTCTACCTCTTTTCATCTTTCCGTTAGTCTCTATCTACCATATACGTTTGACATTTGAATTTGGGAGGCTTTTACTTGGTAAAATTCCATTATCAATAATAAAAACAAGTACTGTGTTTTAGGAATTTTACTTAATAATTGCGATTCGTAACGCGTTTCACTACACCGTAGCTTCTTCAGACGAATGATATATAATCATTCGTCTGAAGAAGCTACGTGTAGTGAAACGCGTTACGAATCGCAATTATAAAGTAAAATTCCTTAAAACACAGTACTTGTTTTTTATTATATACGTTTGACTTGCTGTGTATCATCCATTCTCTGAAGATGTCCCCACCAGCTGAGCTGCCTTTTCTCTATAAATTTCAAAGTTGATTCAATTCCTATGTCCTTTCGTATGTTCTTTAGCTTATTTCTCTTTGTGACTTCCCTCACCCTCCTAAGATATTTCATTTCGACAGCTTGAATTTAACTTTTTTGTTTTTTATCTAGAACCTATGACTCACGTCCAATGTCAATATTAGCCTATAGATAGATGTGTATACTTTCATTTTTGTGGCTCTTGTTATTTATGAAATTGTCCTTCATGGTATTTTCGATCCTATCATTGATTTCAGCATCTTGCTTTTCTGATTCTTCGAGTTCAACTCATAAGTACTTATATTTTCTCACTTGTTCTATTTTTGTCCCTCTATATGTTTATTTATGTCTTCCTTTTCTGTTCCAATCACCATTGCATAAAGTTTTTCTCTTTTCATCTTCATACCACTCTTCTCTGATTCTCTGTTCTATATATTCAAGTTTTTCTGAAGATCTTCTTCATTGCTGGCCATTATCATTATATCATCCGCGTATGCCCCTTCTGATACTTCTACTTGCTGTAAGTTTCTATATCCAATCTGGATTTTCCTCGAGCAATTTTTTATTATTTCATCCATAAAGATTATAAACAACAGAGGACTAAGCCCATCCCCCTGTCAAAGTCCCTCCGTAATTTTTGCTTTGATTCCTCTTCTACGTAGTATTTCCCATAACCTTCTAGGCACCCTATCAAAAGCTTTTTCCATGTTCATGAACGCTAGGTATATCAGTATTTCGCTGTCCTACTCTTCCGTTGAAGTCACCTTCAATATAAAAATACTGCCCTCTGCTTCTTCTGTAGC
Source organism: Cryptolaemus montrouzieri (assembly GCA_013387265.2). Taxonomy (NCBI): domain Eukaryota; kingdom Metazoa; phylum Arthropoda; class Insecta; order Coleoptera; family Coccinellidae; genus Cryptolaemus; species Cryptolaemus montrouzieri. The sequence continues at coordinate 47,163,760 of JABFTP020000083.1, read as the reverse complement.
TTTTGTTAATTGTTCCCAAAATTCGATTTTCTTTCTAACTGATTCGTCTTCGTTTGGTCTATAGACCACAATTATTGTTCTTTTGTTGTTCGGATTCCTCAATTCAACTGTGAGTATTTTTGCTGACCACGCTTTCCAGCTTAATATCTGCTCTGCGAGTTCTCTATTCATCAAACATGCAACTCCTGCTGCCGGCCCTGGTTTTTCGTCTACTCCGCTGTATAATATATATATATATATATATATATATATATATATATATATATAGCTCAAAATAAGAAGAGAAATATTCATACAGCCTTCATTGATTACCAAAAGGTTTTGATAGTTCTCCCCATTCATGGCTTCAAGAAATTTTGGAAATTTATAAAATTGATAAGACACTTCGTCTTTTCTTGAATTTGGAGAAATTTTGAGAAATTGGAGAACCAATTAACCATAGCAGTACTAAAGAAAATATTAGAAGTTCATATTACAAAAGAGTTGGGTTTTACCCCGAGTTGCCCATATATCTGTTCATGCAATCAAACTGATTTCATGAAAAATATAAATCCACCACCCGGTAATTAATACCATTGCCAGGCAATGATTATAATCAAAACATATCCTGGAATAATTATATATTAGGATAACGTTAAATGTTATGAGAATATATCGATCTACCAGAATATATACATACTATAGCATCATCAGACAATGATATCAATGTACCAACGAGTAGTGTCAGAGGCTTTCTCCCGGAAAAATCCAGTGTACGGACCTTAGTCAAGTAACACTGAATGTTACTCATTAATAGTTTCCTTTGTGTGAAGTGGTGAACGATCGAATAGAATACTGCTCTGAATATAAATATGACAAAATTGTCAGTTAATTATATTACATTTATATAAACAAATAAATAAAATATGAAATGAGATTCTGAGCAGTATAAACTAAAAAGAAAACATATTACTCTACCTCATTATTTTTTCAGAAAGAAACCTACGAAGAATATTACAAGATCTGATGACTGTTATCTTTTGTAACTGTTCAAACAAATTTTCCTCAGACCCAAAATCTCAATACTTTTGTGAAGATTTCTAGGAATAACACCTGTTGTGGGAATAATAATCGGTAGAATAAATATTTTCTTCATTTCCCAAATTTTTTAATCTCGTCGCCAAGCATCATATATTTAGAAATTTTTTCATTGTATTTATTTTGTATGTTACGTGTGTCGGGTATAGCAATAAAAATTATATATGTTATTTGATTCTGTTTATCATTAAGAATGATATCTTGTCTATTGTGTTTTACAGCTCTGTTGCAAAGAATTGTTTTATCAAAATAAAGTTTATATTTGTCATTTTCAAAAATAATCTCAGGTTCATATTTGTGAAATTCTTTTCTTTTGGGAATTAGGTCATGTTTAATTTCTAGATTAAAATGAATAATATTAGCGACGGCATTATGTCTTTCTAAAAACCTGTTGAAGCAAGGACTGAGCAAGATGATAATATATAAAAATTCCTCGTGAAAACAACCTGATCCTGGATCGCAATTGCCAAGCCTTCTGTTTCAGCAAACAATTCTCCAGATACTAACCATTTATTGGATGCGATTTCATCAATATAATCATTTTTCAATTCTTTAGGGTGCTTTCCGTGTAATTCCTTCTGCATCCAACTTTCTCTTTTAGAATTATCATCAAATATATCAAAATCTACCTTTTGCATTGTCAAGTTCAGAGGTGTAAGATTATAATCTGAAGCAACAACAATATCATGTAATTTAGACGTTCTCTGTTTATCATGAAAATGGGAACGTAGATGAAAAATCTGTTTACTATGAAGATTATTCAAATCAGTTAATCCACGACCTCCAAGATGTCTAGGTAGTGTAACTCTCTGAACAGCTGACTTTGGGTGGTGCTTATGATATTTACAGAGCATTTTCCTCGTTTGACATTGTAATTCATTTAGATCAGTTTTACACCATTTAATAATTCCAAAAGAAGATGTAAGAATAGGAACTGCATAGGAGTTGATAGCTCTGAAAAGGTTTTTACTAGTTAAATGACTCTTGATGATAATTCTAACTCTTTTGTAATATGAACTTCTAATATTTTCTTTAATACTGCTATGGTTAATTGGTTCTCCAATTTTTCATTACAAATTCAAGAAAAAGACGAAGTGTCTTATCAATTTTATAAATTTCAAAATTTCTTGAAGCCATGAATATATATATATATATATATATATATATATATATATATATATATATATATATATATATATATATATATATATATATATATATATATCAGAATCTTTCGTGGAGGAGTACATACCCAATATCCTGAAAAATCGAATGTTTAGGTTGGCATCTATGGGAATCGTCTGATTGGGCCACTTTTCTTATCAGGAAATCTAACGGTTGAAATGTATCTCCAACTACTGAAGAACTTATCAATCCGTCTATAACTGAAATTCTGACAAATGATCCTAGCTATTTAGAAGAGGATGTTGTGTTTCAGCAGGATGGTGCTCCCCGCATTTTGCACTTCCTGTTCGACAATATCTAGATCGATAATTTCCAGATTGGAAGAAGACGCCTCACAGATGGCCCCCACGTTCTCCCGACTTGGGGCCACTTAAAAGTCGAATTCATAAAGCAGATCCAGCAGATTTGGTGGATTTACGACAACGGATTGTAGTCGAGTGTAATCGTATAACCCCTGAACTGCTACGTAATGTCCGGGAACGTTTCCAGCAAAATCCGTTTTTGTGTTCAGAAGTTGGCGGCGAACACTTTGCACAGTTGTTCGATTGATACCGATTTGACCTATAAAATGTATCAGGTATAATGAATTCAATTGTTTATTCAATTGTTCAATTTCGAATTTTTCTCTTATGGAGAGATCGAAACACATTATTAGAAAGATTTCCGGTCATATAATCCGCGAACTTTATGGCCCTCGCACGAAAAATCCGTAATTTTTGGGATAAAATCGCGAATATCTCAGAAACGATGCATTTTAGGTGAAGGGAAACCTATAACAGATCGATGCTTATTAATATTACGAGTTAAATGATGGTGTGTACCAAAATAGGTAGTCAAATTTGAAAAACGGACTTTCCTACTTTTGAATGTACTACGATTTGCCACATGCTTTAGAACAGGGTTCCCAAACTGGAGGCGCGTTTTCAACTCTTGTGGCGATCAAAACCAAGTACCGCAACAAACTTGATGTCGAAAGTGACCTACGTTGTGCTTTGTCTGAAACTCAACCCAGGATCTGTCAACTTATCCAAAACATACAAGCGCACCCATCTCACTAAATTACATTTTATGTTTTGTTTTTGTAAGTAGGTAGGCCTATTGCTTTACCTTCCTTAAATTGTAAATGTATCTATGTTACAATATTGAAATTTGTATCAGTAATTAAAATCGTTTTTCATGTAAGACTTGCTTTAATTTTCATCATACGTACAAAGGCGGGGGGGGTCACCGAATAACCAGAGGGGGCGTGGTACAAAAAGTTTGGGAACCCCTGCCTTAGAAATACTAAGGTGAAGCCTCTTAACATATTGAATTCTGCTAAATGAGCCTCTTTACTTCACAGAATTTAAAATTCTACAATAAAAAAATAGAAACATACATTATGCCATTCGAAATAACAAATATGGTATAACTGGAAGTGGCACAGCATTCAAAATATTTTCGAAACTTAGTTGGCATAACATTGAAGACAATAAAAGTCTTCAATGGGTCATTCCTTTCTCCTTATACTTTGATGTCCCATTTCGCATGGACACCCGATATATAAATACACGTTTATATGTGGAAAGCATTAATTTATTTATGTTTATTTACGCCGCTTACGACAAAGTAGCGCACTGAGTTTCCACAATTATCAAATTAACTGAACACTTTGAAATGTTGGCGACTACTGTAATATAGCTCCTGCAGTCCTAAAACATTTTCATTTGAATCAATAACGGCCACTATTCTCCCAACTGAGTTCCAGCATCATTTTCAAGGGAAAATGGAACAATTTTTCCTTAATTATAATGTCAAAAATTTAATTCCAAAATGGAGAACAATCGAAACATCAGCATTCGCGCAGAGCGGGCGGAGTAAATAATAATACCCGTTTTTTTTTCAATCTACGGGGCCGTCGTCGAGTCGTTTAGTGGAAACACATCGCCTACAGATGCCAAAAGAAATTGTCTGCCGCAGAACACACCCATTAAATTGGTGGAGAAAATAAAAACTATTTTGGGGTCCCGTTCATTCAACGCGAAGCAATTTAATAACAGAATATTTGTCACGTCGACTTCCCGTAATTTATGATTAACGTTCATCGGTGGACGGGGGGAAAGGGGGGAATTGGAAGTTTTAATTAATTGTTGATCGGTTAAAAATAATACTGTCTCAACAGATTCGAGTTGGAGGAATTTTAATCGGGCAGGGGCGGACTCGGAGATAATCGCTCTATCGTTGGAAAGATTAGATTTTTTCACTTCTGTTTCCGAAATGATTCTTTTTTGACTTTGATTCGTTCCAGCACGTCTTCAGCGATCTTTACGCGATTCAATGCTTGAAGAGAATCCAGGTATTTTGGAACTAGTCGAGCGACAACGCGTTTCATGCCCAAACAATCGTTCAAAAAGGTACGAATAGATTCGTAAAACACAGAAAGTTTAGTGCCTATCTCTCAAACTCAAATTCATTGAAATCAACTCAACTTTCAATATCTTCAAAAAATCACATATAAATCCTTTAACTCTTCTGAAGTTACGAATAAGAAAACTCTATGTTTACTGTTGGTCAATAACAAAGATCGACTCTATACAGGTGAAAAAAGCGGTGTACAGTACAACCTCTCTAATGAATGGTTCCACAAACAATTTATTCCTGATGTTAGAGATGAAATGGACGAGCTGAAATTGTCACAAAAAGCTCTGCTCTTATTAGATAATGCTCCTGGACATCCAAGAGAAAAGGAATTAATTAGTGAGGACCGAAATACTCAGGTCATGTTTCTACCTCCTAATTGTACTCCATTATTACAACCAATGGATCAACATGTAATACAGAATTGAAATGGATTATCTTTGCTACTGAATATTGTGGGACAAGCAGACAATAACGTTTCGCAGTTACTGAAGCAATTGGACGTCAAACATGTGGTGTTTTCTCTTGAAAGGCCTGGTTATTTGTGTCCCAAGAGTTAATTCAGAAATCATGGAAGAATTTATGGCCACAATAGATGTGGATTATGACGCAAGTGACCTGTTGCCTCTTTCACGGTTGAGAGAAAAAATTTTGCTTGAGAAAGAAGAGAAAAAACGCGATCTACGCATGATGACACATGTGCTAACAAATGAATCTGGTCAAGAATTATCAACTGAAGACATTGAAGAATGGATTGTAGGAGATAATGAGAATTATCTCTCTGAATGTTTGGAATGGTGCACAGAAAATGATATCCCTTAGCACCAAATATTATTATTGAATAAACTGAAAAGGAAGCAGCATCTCATCTTCGTTCGTTAAAACAGAAAACGATCCAAGACTTCTTCAGAACCTAGAAAATGATCTGTGAAATCTATCACTTTCTTAAGAATATGTAGTTATCTTTTCATGTTTTTCGGTGAATCGCAATAATTTTGAGTTATTCAATGGATATTTTACGTTTCTCAATGAATATTTCACGTTTTTCAGTCCTGTTTTTTTTTACTATTTCATTTCAATAACCTCGATAATCCGAATACTTCAGTAATCCGAAGAAGCCCTAATCCCATATAGTTCGGATTAGAGAGGTTGTACTGTATTCAAATTATATCGTAAAAATTGTCCTGCTTTTTATAAAAGTCAAACTGGTTGATCCATAAATATAAGAAAAGACGAGCATAAAAACCAATAAGTCATAATAAATTACCAACAGGTTTTCCAAAACATTGTATAAATGAAAATCATTTATTACAGTTCATAAACAGAGAAATTTTACATTTAGAAAATAACTCACAAACAATCTACCGATAACTTTGGACCAGCTCTCAATAAACTTCTCTCATCTGTTTCTCTGGTATAAATGACACTGTAACTTTTCAATTTCCTCCTAGTTTTTGACAATGGGATAAAACCCGAAATAAATAAACATATTTTTATTCTTTATATTTTGTGAAACCTAAGCCCAGTGCAATGTTCAATCATTTAATTAAATTTGTCATTTCTATCATGAAGCTCAAAGTATACTCAATCTAACCTATCGGAAATATACAAACTGTTACTAAGTGAAAGCAGGAGTTTTGTTTTAAAACTCAGATTATATGATTCATACCGAAAATGTGTAAACTGAGAAGAACTCAATAGATAGATAGATATAGATGATAAATGAGGGCTATTGAACAGCCCGGCCACTGCCACCAAGCGGTCTATTGCGACACATTATGTCCTAAACTTCACCTCTAACCTCATCCTTCTTGTGAAGGATATGAGCTTTGTGGATGAAAGCTTAATAAGCTCAGACCCAAGTTTCTCAAGTCTAACTCTGTCCCCAACTGGGCACTCGAACATGACGTGTTCTATGAATTCTACCTCTTCTTCACACTGTCTACATAAAGGGTCATCAATGAATCATACTTATTTCTGTGTAGTGACAGTGTCCTGTTGATATGGTTGTTAGAATTCCCAGGTCTATCCTGGAAAGTTGAGCATAGCCTTGACTCTCGCAATAGAAGGCCCACTGATGATAAGTCGAGACTGTCTGAGACTGTGGGGCTCAGAAAAAGGCAACCACCAATTATTCTTCATCCTTGCAGTCTCCAATGGAATTCCTAGCCTAGGCTGCGGTCCGTTGAATCCCAAACCTGTTCCTCGAGCGACTAATGTCTGTCTTCTCATTTCCCTCAATGCCCGAGTACCCGGGGGACCCACATCAGACGGAGTCTAATTTAGCTAGGGTGGAAATACATTTCTGCACAATAAGTGTCTGATGCCAATGCCTTCAGTACGAATAGGTTATCAGTGATGATTTGCGTTGACATACTTGTTAATTTCCTCCGTAAACGAAAGATTAGCACAATGGTCAATGGCGAATATGTCTGCTTGAAAAACAGTCGCAAGCCCGCAAAGACAGATCGACTGTTCCGTCGCAGCACTACGACCATATACACAGTTTTGGAGACGTCTGTGAAGCAACAGGGGTCCCAAACAGACGGTCCTTGGATCTGGTCCATTCCTTTATGCTAGGAATGATGATCTTGAATGTTTAATGTTGGTTTCGGGTATTGCGCTATGTCAAACTTCCTACTTATTTCGTTGTCTTCGATTTTAGACTGTAAAACGCCGGTAGGAAGCTGAATATATTTGTTCCATTCCATGTTGTCTGAAGATAATGGGGTTAGATACATTTACGGATAGACGTACAAGAGGCGACCTTATTGTGACGTATGAAGTATTTCATAACTTCTTTGAATATTATTCAACCCACCTGCCTTATCCAAATTCTAATGATTTGAGGGGTCACGATTGCAAACAGGTCAAGAAAAGTTCAAGACCACCTACTGGCAAGATTTTTGGTACAATATAGTGATCACTAAGTTCTTCAGCCTCAAACCACCCTTGAATATCTGAAATAGCCTCCTGAAGCCTGACGGAGACGTCGTTGCCATCTTCGACTCCCAAAATAACATGAACATCCAGTACGCCGATTATTACCAGGTCATCAACCATCAGGGACCATAACATAGGGGATAATACTACTCCCTGAGGGAAGCCACTGTCACCCATAAAACTGACTAGTTTTGGAAATCATTCGGCTCCGCATATTGAACTACTGCATTGAATGCATACTCTATGGTCATTAGGCTGCAGCTGTGGTATCATTAAGGTCCAGAGACTGGAGTATCCACCCGACTAGGTTGTTAAGTGCCAGGTCAGTTGATTTACTTTTCTGAAAGGCGTATTGATGATCATTCAGTCTTCAGCGATTACAGCGTGGTCCTGATGAATCCATCTGATACCTTCTCCAGGGTTTTCAGAACGGAAGACATGAGAGTTATCGATCCGATAGATTTAGGTTGAGTTAGATTTAACCACCTTAAGGATGTATACAACCCTAACCTTCCGCTAGTTGGTCGGGACAACATTCCAGATCAGACCCTGATGAGATATGGAAGAAGGACATCCACTCCTTGTTGTAGCAAGCCATGCATGATGCCATCCTCACCAGGAGCCTTAAATGACTTAAATAAGCTGCGGGCTTGATGATCGTTCTTACATTCTTCCAATCGTCCTTTTTTAACCATTTAACAAGACCCTTCACGGTCACGGTGTCACAGCTATCACTGATATCAAGAACTCAAAAAAATTATCTGTTATTTCTACTGTTCGTTGGAAATTTCAAAATCACCCTGTATCTGAAGAATATTCACTTCCACCAGAAAAAAATGAACTCATAGGTCTTATATCAAAGCAGATACTCTTCAGACTCATCAAGAATGAAACATCATATCTACGATTTCATTCATCCAAGATTGTCGAATAAATTGAACACAACATTCGACGTTCAACATCAATTGTACCATCCGCAGAGATCGATGTAAGACTTCTCCTAATACGGACCTGTATCGGGCGATTTCACTTAGTGTAGAAATACCATCGAACACCGACATATCACACAGTCTATTTAGCTTTGCGTAATCGCCATAAATCTCCGAGGCACTTCTGTTGTTAATCCACCTGACGATGTGTGAATTCGAACTGCGACAGTGACATTCAGTTGAGCAAGAAGCGGGGGAGAATGTATACGAAATTGTTTCCAAGAAAAACATGTTGTTTTCGATTTCTTCCAGCTCTAGTTCGAATGGAAACAGAATAAGTTAATAGCCGGAGACGTTAGAAATTTCTTGATGTAGAAGCCGTCTCCCCCGAAAGGAGGAGTGCTGTGATAAGTCCGCCATTTGAAGAGTGAAATTTACAACAACTATCCCAGTAATCTGGAAACAAACCGTTATCTTCCCATCAGAAAAGACATTTCTTCTCAGATACGTACAACTTCTCTCATGCCAATCTCTTGTCAGCACATTATGCACGCTGCTTGAAAGGATGATTAACAAACGATTAATATGGTATTTGGAAGATAAAGTGCCTTTGATATCAGAAAATATGTCGTTGTCAGAAAACTCGAAGATATTCGTGTTAGTGGAAATATCTTCCATTTCATCGAAAACTTTTCAACTGATGAAACAATAAGAGTCAGAATCAATGGAGGAGGACTATCAAACATTTTCTCGATCAGAAATGGACTACCTCAAGGCTCGATATTGAGTCCAACCCTCTTTATACTACCTGTAAATGGCATATGTCTTTCTATTCAAAAACCTGTCCAGTATGCATTTTATGACGATGACCTTTTCCTCTTTTGTCATTGCGAAAACACTGAAAGCAACTGCAGTTACTAATTCGTCAGTCCCAGGTTAGAAAATTAAGCAGAAGATACACCAACTATCAAGTTCCACACATCGCACCTAATGACACTCCTTTGAAAAACTCAGTTTTTGACAGTCGTCTTATCTGTAAAAAACATATAACAGAACTCAAAGGTAAATGTCTAAGGAGCATGAATATTCTAAAGAGATCCCATCATCACTGAGGTGCAGAAAGACGAAATTTTCTAGCAACTCTAAATGTTACCTCTGTACCTTAGGCGCGATTTTCTTCTAGACCAGTACTTCTCAAAGGCTTCTGCCAATTCCCATAACCCCATATCCAATATTTTAACAAATGCAGTTCCACAACTCCGAATTACCCCCAGGAGCATCCTACCAATACCATCAATCTATAAAAACTTTCATGTCTTCAAAGAAGACATGAAAGCGCATCTAAAACAAACCCTCCGGAATGAATGGTATTAGTTCCAATTTACACAATATGCAGCCAACCCTTATGAATAAAAAACGCTAAGTGCCACACGCAAAGATTGCATTGTCATCCAAGACGAACACATCGCAACATCATACAGTTTCTGAAATCTACATCACTATAAACACCTCAAAAAAGTCTAGGGAACACTTACCAATATCTTTAAAATATGAATTTGATGATTCGAATTTATAGAAATCTTTCGGTTTTTGTTGATGTATTGTATATAATGTATTCTCGAGAAAACAAAATAATATTTGACTTCTCCAAAGCACCTATTATAAAAAAAATTGAAATTTGAAAATGAGGAAATTTGGTAAAACACAAAAAAAATCCTGAACTAATACTTTCGAAACGATATGGAAGCACTTATATTTTTCAGTACCCAGAAGGTCCACCTCTGTTATTAATGACACTTGCTCGATGGGATTCAGATCTGGGGAGCAGGATGGTCACGGTAGAAGATCGATATCATTCTCTTCAAGAACGTTCAAGACAACTCTTGCACGATGAGAAGGGGCATTATCTTGTTGGAAGAGTGGATTTTGACCCATTGTTTGGGGATACGGTACCACTACAGGTAAAACGATCTCATTTGCGTAAGAATTTCCCGTGAGGTTGTTCTGTATGAAAACGAGGTCAGTTCTTCCACCAAGGCGTATACCTCCAAATAACATCACTGATCCGCCTCCCTGTCTAACAACTTCTCGAGCATGCTGAAGACGGTTTTGCTTTCCAGGTTCCCTCCATATTCGAATTCTTCCCGAATCGGGATAATAACTATATCTAGATTCATCACTGAAGAGAACTGTGGCCCACCTCTCTTGATCCCAGTTTACGTGTTCTTGGCGCCAAGCTGAATGAGCAGAGCGATTTCCATGGGTCAGTTGTGGAACTCTTAAAGGACGTCTGGAGTGGAGTTGACATTCGTGCAGTCGATTTCTCACAGTTTGGTCGGAAATTTGTACATCATGAACTCGTGATAACTCTTGAGCTAATTGAGATGATGTGGCAGTACGATCTCTTCTGGCTCGTAAAACCAAAAATCGGTCTTGGGCGACTGTAGTAATCCTGAAACGACCTGTATGGCGTTCTTCTACGCTACCTGTTTCATTGAAACGAACAGTTTATGACACTTGGGCTAGTTCCCAGAACCCTGGATACTTCCCGTTGTGAGCTCCCAGCTTGGAGCTCAGTTCAGTGATGTTTTGGGGAGGTGTACGCCTTGGTGGAAGAACTGACCTCGTTTTCATACAGAACAACCTCACGGGAAATTCTTACGCAAATGAGATAGTTTTACCTGTAGTGGTACCGTATCTCCAAACAATGGGTCAAAATCCACTCTTCCAACAAGATAATGCCCCTCCTCATCGTGCAAGAGTTGTCTTGAACGTTCTTGAAGGAATGATATCGATCTTCTATCGTGACCATCCTACTCCCCAGATCTGAATCCCATCGAGCATGTGTGGGACACCCTGAAAAGAAATCTCCCGCGTCAAAACGACTTCCATAATGAACAGGAGCTTCGATTAGCAGCTCAGGGGGCTTGGAATGACTTAGGCCAAAATGTAATAGACAATTTAATATTGAGCATGACGCGACGATGCCAAAGTGTCATTAATAACAGAGGTGGACCTTCTGGGTACTAAAAATATAAGTGCTTCCATATCGTTTCGAAAATATTAGTTCAGGATTTTTTTTGACACATAACCGAGAAATTCCGATAGAGCCCCTCAGTCGACCCACCAACCCTGAAACCGTGTTGGCATTCACAAAATAATTTGTCCTCTTGTATGTGATGAGTCTATTGGCCATTAATCGTTCGAAAATTTTGGATATATTGTTGAGGAGCGAAATGGGACCATAGTTTCGAATCTCCAGAGGACTGTCCTTTTCATGAATAGGCACAATTAAAGCAACCTTGAGTAATTCCGGAAGGTCTACGTCGATAAACCTCGAAATCTGCAAGAGTTGAAGGAGCCATCACAAGAGAAGTTAGGCTAATCGATTTGTCACAACGGGTGATCCAGAACTTTGACAATCGACTACAGCAATGCATTGCGGAACACGGAAGTCATCTGTCTGATTTTAGAACGTGATTCTTTTCATTTTTTCTACACTAAATGGCAACGTTTAAGCTTTCATTTCACGTAATAAAAATGTTCTACGTTATTCTCATTTCAAAAAAGCCTTTCCATTACAACCCACCCTGTATTTGAGAATGTCATGGACACTATTTTTCTTGAATCTTTTTTTCAGTCGAAACATACGTTAGAAAAAAACTGTTATTCATTTATCTTGCGTAAATTACGGCACGCCCTTTGTTCATTTCCATTCATCCTGATATTCCGGATGACCAAACCGCTCGAAAATTAATTACATTCACAAATGAAATAATTTCTGAGGCGGAAGCAAACATTTCTGGTCGAAAGCAGCAAACAAAGGTAATGTTTATTTAGTTAATCGAAAATTCACGAATTAGTTCGAAATATAATTTATATGTTTCCACGGACGCACAATATTTCCCGATCGAACTATTAATTAGGTCGCGGTTTTTCCGTAACTGCAATTTTCAATTTGATCGAAGTTCGCGGTACGTTTCGAAATGGCGCCAATTCAAAGTCGCAAATCGTCCGTGGAGAATTGGGGCTTCGAATTTTAAGCTGGACGATTTTATGCAAATTGTGTGCGGAAATAGAACGACGCGATCTGGAAGTTGTGTCTACTTTGCAACATAGTCTGGCTTTCCTAATTCACGGTGTTTCACAGCCAAATCGTAACCGGTCTGGTACTCGATATGTTCTCGGGAAATAATTGAAATTATGGAATTTTATGGTCGGTTATATCGCGAAACGAATGAGATTCATTTCGCTCGCTGTGAGGCCTTTTGATGTGCTGATTCTGTGTTGGAATTTATGTCGTAACTTCTGTTGAAAAAAGGCAAGAAAAAATTGTTATTCCAATTTTTCTTCAAATTACCAGAAATTGCGCATTAAATATAAATAATTCAGTCAATCACATTTCGTACCTCGTCAGCCAAACTTTTACTACTTCCGAAATATACATTCTGTCGAAAAACTACCGGTAATTGTTCATTTAAAACGATTGCCAACATTTTGTTGGTGCTTCGTTGGCACAACTGTTTTCAATACTGACGCGAATTTTAAACTCGATTTATCATTAAGTTTGTTTACAGTGCTCGGTTCTGTCGGTTCTCACGAGCGTGTTTTGCGATTTCAACAATGCATTAAACTTCAAACGAAGACTGACTCGAATTTTGTATTTCAAATGGAATTTCGTATGCCAAATCGAATATTACAGAACGGTGAATCACTTGTATGAGCTGTTTAGGGGTTCTTGGATTATCCTGACGCGTTCTAATTTTCCTTCTGAGATTATCCCATCAATGCTCTATAGGGTTTAGGTCTGGACAGCAAGCTGGCCAGTCCAAAATAGCGATTCCCCTCTGTTTCAAGATAATACGTTGTGTTAGTTTAGTCTCACTATGGGCTCCAGCACTTCTTCTTCTTATGACGCCGTCTCCAAACGAAGGTTGGCGATCCAATTGGCAATAATTGTTTTCGACACTGCAGCTCTAAAAATTTCAGTGGACGTTCTTCCAAACCACCTCCGTAGATCTTTCAGCCATGAGTTCTGGCGTCGTCCAACTGATCTTTTTCCTTGGACTTACCCCTCAATAATCAGGCGAAGGATCTCATATTTTTTGCCGCGCATGATGTACCCGATGTACTGGAGCTTTCTTTCTTTGATGGTTCTCATCAACTCTCGTGATTTTCCCATTGTATTTAGGACGTCGATGTTTGTCCGTCTCTCCATCCAAGAGATACGCAATATTCTACGGTATAGATACATTTTGAAAGCGTCTATGCGTCTCTCCATTTCTGGATTAAAAGTCCAACTTTCACATCCATAAGTAAGGACAGGAAAACATAACAACGAAGTAGTCGTATACGAAGCTGAAGATTAAGTCCGCGGTTGACGAAAAGGTTGCCAACGAAAGTTGTTCGATTCGAGATTTTTCTAAAGCGTCTATGCGTCTCTCCATTTCTGGATTAAAAGTCCAACTTTCACATCCATAAGTAAGGACAGGAAAAACATAACAACGAAGTAGTCGCATACGAAGCTGAAGATTAAGTCCGCGGTTGACGAAAAGGTCTCTCAGCCAACGAAAGTTTTACGGGCTTGATTTGAGATTTGATCTCTATTTTCGGGTCACTTTGGTCGTTCACCGTGGCTCCTAAATACCGAAACGAATGCACTTGTTCCACAGGTTGGTTGTTAATGCGTATAACAGCCTCCACTGCTTGCTTAGAAAACACCATACTTTTAGTTTTGTTAACGTTAACAGATAGTCCAAAGCGTTGGCTATGCTCTACAATAAGGTTCATGGCTCTCTGCAAGTTTTGAAGGTTGTTAGCTAGTACCACGGTGTCGTCTGCGTAGCGGATATTACTAAGTAGTTTTCCATTTATTCAAATGCCTGTGTCTATGTTTTCAAGTGCTTCTTTGAATATTGCTTCAGAGTAAATGTTAAATAATAAAGGCGACAGCACACAGCCTTGACGTACACCTTTCCGTATTGCTACCTGTTCAGATGTTAGCCCATTAACTCTCACTTGTGCAGTTTGGTGCCAATAAAGGTTTGTAAAAATGCGTAAGTCTTCTGCATCAACCCCGGTATTTTTTAGAATTTCCGCCATTTTTTTATGTGAAACGCAGTCAAAAGCCCTCCGATAGTCAACAAAGCAGGCGTAAACATCGACATTTATGTCTCTACATCTTTGGGTGAGTACATTAAGAGAAAAGAGAGCCTCACGCGTTCCTAGGCCATTTCTGAAACCGAACTGAACTGGATCGATTTCTCGCTCGCATTTGGTGTAGATTCGAGTATGTATAATTCGTAGAAAGGTTTTCAGAACATGCGACATTAGGCTAATCATTCTGTAGTCAGCACAATTTGTCGCATTGGTCTTTTTGGGCAGGGTGACAAACACAGATTTGAGCCAGTCTGCTGGGATTTTACCGGCTCTATAGATGTTATTAAACAGTGCTGTTAAGAGCTTAAGGCCAGCCCCTTCTTGCTGTGTCATTAGCTGAAGCGTCTCTGCATAGATTCCGTCGGGGCCAATAGCTTTACCATTTTTTTGAAGCTTTATTGCTCGTATAACTTCTTCCGATGTAATGCAAGGACTAGTTTCATTAAATTCTTCAGGTTGCGGGCTTTCCGTTCGATCTTCCCCAAAAAGTTCTTCAATATAGTCCTTCCATCGTTTCAGCTTTTCTTCGACCCCGATCAGTAACTCGTTGTTGGCCCCCTTTAACATTCCACTGTTAGCTTTGTGTTGTCTTCCTGTTATCTCCCTGATCTTTTTGTGCATGTTGAATAGATCATGCTTTTTTTGGAGATTTTCAATTTCTGTGCATTGGTTAATTAGCCATTGCTCTTTGGCCTCCCTACATTTTCGTCGAATTATTTTGTTCAGTTCTCTTTATCGTTCGATGTTTTTTGTTTTCAGTTCTCTTCTATCGTGCATCATTTGAAGAATTTCGTCAGTCATCCAAGGTTGTTTTCTTTTTGTGCTGGTTGGTCCTATGTCGGTTTCTTGGGTGACTGTAAGCGCTTCTCCAGCACTAGGTCCAAGTAATTTATAGCCGTTACACTCGCAGGAAACGGAATCAAATCCGTTTTGTCTCCCAGCATAATGTCACACCAAAACATCACACTGCCCCCTTGGTATTTCGGAATTTGTCTGGCTTCTAGGAGTCTAGTTTGTCCTGCACGACTCTAAACCGAATCCGGCGGTCGTCTGATCGAACAGCAATTCTGGTCTCATCCGAGAGAAGATCATTTCGCCAATTCTCAATATTCCAATTTTGGTGCTCGATTCACCAATTAATCTGTAAATTTGTTGTTGTCTGGTTAGCTCTGAAACTCTCAATAAATCGCCAATATTTGGGCACATTCAATCAAAAACCACACAATAGTTTTAGAAAAATCTCAGAGTCCTCATGAAATGCAATGAAGGATGTAGAATGAATCTGTTGGAATGTTTGCAGATCAATAGTTAGAAAAACACCACGTTTTCGCTCGCTGTGGGCATAAGGTTAGGTTAGAATTCTTGCTTCACTTCAATATCAAAGATACAAAAAAGGGGCGCAGAAAAAATTGATTCAGAAGAAAAATAAAGATTTTTTCAATAAATGCTAGATCACCTTACTTTTTGAATAATATAATAATGATAACTTAATTTTGAATCCGGTAGTAGTTAACTCTCTCATAGGTAATTTGTTAGTATGATTGTGAGGAGGTAAAATTTATATTTTTTCACAAGTATACACAGTTGAGTCTAATTTGCCATTGATTCTGGTGAGATATTGATGCTTGGGAAGCAGAGAATAGGCTTCCAAGATGAAGGGACTTGGAAATGTAAGTATTTCTCTATAAATTGAAAAAGTTTTACCTAAATGGTTCCCAACATATTCCTGCTGCATTTCTTTCGCAGGATAAAGATACCATAGCTAGAAGATGAGCATCTTCAAGAGATAACTGATAACTGATAACTATAACTTTATTTGATGAATCGTTCTACATGGCTTTACAATATAAAACAATGAAACAAGCTCAGAAACTATACTTGAATTACCATAATCAATTTCAGTTTCACAACCCTTTGAAGGAAATCCTTGTACATGGGGTTAGAAAACAAAAAAAAATTAAACGATACTATAAGAGCTATTCACAACTACAAGGTGGCAAAATAGTCGCTAACGAACATTTCTCAATTCCACTGCATTAGAGAAGTAGGTTCTAGGTTGCATAAGCAACTTTCAGTGAATAAAAAACGTTCCAGCGATCTTGAAATATTGCTCATTTTCGAATGCGTCAGCCATATTGGATTTCACCGGAAGTGAAATTTCGATACAATTTCTGAAAATCCTAATCCTTTGGCTTTCCAATGAAGCAAGAACGAATGATCTAGCTCTAAAATTGCGAAAGTTATAACGGAAAACAAATTGTCCGATTTTCTCTGGCGCACCCTATATATCGAAATAATTCAGGAAATTATTATTGAAACAGTGTTTTGAATCTTGAGGTTAGAAATTCACGACTTGACCTGAAAACCAAGTCAGAAAGTCAAGCTTTTGTCAAAAAAACCTTCTTAAATTGGAAAACTTGAAAGCTTGAATTGCGACAAAGAAAGAGCTATAATGTAAAATGTAAAAATTGGTCTATTTGTTTGTTCGAGCCTTGAAGTCTACAAGAATATCAATAACGTAGCAGCACCAAGAAACTAAATAAATATTCATTGTAGATTCATCAAGATTGTTCATGAAAATATCTGCTAATAAGGGGCTGAGAGGGAGTTGCATGGGGAGTCCCGAGCTTCCCTACATATTAGGGTTCGTCTCGAATCTAGTATGTCGTTCTTTTACACTACAACCATTTGATATTGGACAATGGTTTCGTTCAAGAACATGTTTTCATCTCTTTTTTATTCAAGCTGTGTCTCAACATCTAAGGTTATGGACACAGGTATAATATGATACAATTTAGATGAGATTAACTAATAAATAAATTCATTGATTTAATGATTTAATGATTTAAAAAATGTAATGGAAAAATGCTTTACATTCAATAGCATCCCCATTTTCTGACATACATATACCCAGAGTAGAAGTGTTGCAGAAGGAAAACCTTGTTAGCAACACACATGTGAAAACAAAAATCAGAGTAAAACACTCAGCTAAATATACTTATTAAACTAAATCTCAGACACAAAACAAAAATTTATAAATAACAATTTTTCCCGAGCCAAGAATAGCTGTCCTAAAAGGCTTCATTTAAATGAAAAATTACAAAGATAATGCATAAAAAAATAAAATATACATACATATAAATAAAAATATGAATATAAATTCCCCACAGGCTCCCCAGTCAAACAGAATATCAAATGAACATAATATTGATAAAAGACCTTTCCTTTGGACCCATCTGAAAACCCTCTTCTTAAAAACTTGTATTGAAACAGACGAATTTCTTAACTGACTGTCGAGAAAACTATATACTCTATTCAGATAGTACGTGAAAAACCTCTGTGTTATTCTAAAACATGCTTTGTGGGCGTAATTCAGGTGGCGTGCTACCCCTCTGGTATCGTAATTATGTGATAAATTATTAACACTGATTTTACCATAATACCAATCAATCAACAGAGCTCTTACATAAAGTTGTCTAATATCTAGCAGGCCACTCATTTGAAAAATAAGTTCAGTAGAAAAATCATATGGTTTTCTGTAGATTGTTTTAATAATTTTTTCTGAACTACACTCAAACCATCAAGATGTCTGTCATATACTCCTCCCCAACCTATGCAACCGTACTGCAAAATAGGACTCACTAAGCCGTGATAGGCGGATAATAAAGTTTTGTATCAGCCACTTTACTCAGAATACGAAAAACATAAATGAATGGACGCAATTTTTTGCACATGTTATTTATTTGATCCACCCATCTGAGAGTAGAGTCAATGTATACACCCAAATACTTCGTAGTGTATTGCAGAAAGAGGACCTGAGTTCCACATCCACAATTTTTCACAATTTCCCGATTTTGGCATTCCATGCAAAAGCTTATACTATTAAAATGCGGCAATCCAACTGTACTTCTAGCAAAAGGAGAATAGTAGTTTTTCTGATTTAGTATTAAACCATTGCTGTTCATCCAATTTCCTGCCAAAATCAGCCCTTTACGGACTAAATCCCTTGTAGCGTTCCAACTTTTCCCACTAAACAATAGCACCGTGTCGTCCGCATAGGATGTTATCTCACCTACACCACTCAAACTAAGAAAGTCGTTTATATAACATAGAAACAATAAAGGACCCAACACAGTACCTTGTGGTACACCCATTTTCACATTTTGACTATCACTTACAGATTGACCTATACGGACGCACTGACATCTATCTGAAAGATACGACGCCAAGAGACGCAGAGGAACACCTCTCACCCCCATTCTATCAAGCTTACACAGTAGTTGTTTATGAGGTACAAGATCGAAAGCCTTGGTAATATCGAGAAAAACAGCCATCGGAAACAGTCCCTGTTTATATCTGAAATCTGAAAAAGTCTAGGTAACACTTCTGAATATCGATATATCGTATCCAGAACGATCAATATGGATAATTTTTTTTTAAGAAATGAACACCTGCATCAATTTCTCACCAAATGTGCCGCAACAGATTTCAGTTCTTCTTATAAAAAACTAAAAATGCAGCAGATGCGACGCTGCTTAATAATCATTTCATGTATTCAGTGTTTTGAAATCAGTTAGTTGGCACTTATAACTGATTATAAAGCAGCTGCATTTTTAGTTTTTTATAAAAAAAAATGATATCTGTTGCGGCACTCTACATAATTTGGTGAGAAATTGATGCAGGTGTTCATTTCTTAAAAAAATCATCTATATTGATCGTTCTGAAGACGATATAACGATATTCAGAAGTGTCCCTAGACTTTTTGAGGTGTTTATATGGCGCAAAAACAAAATCACTAATGCGTCACAGTGGTTTGTTTGCCAAATGTCCAAGTTTTGTTCAAGATGTTCTTGATAAGTAAAAACCAATCAGCACTTACTGGAGCCATCCATTGACAAACAACGAGAACTTAGTTGCGCACCTAATATCAGAAATACTTCACTGAATGAAGCATGTCGATTCTTTTCATGGTTAGATGTAGGTACTTTTCAAAAAATTGCCAACCGAAAAAACCATAGACGTATTCCTTCAAGTACTTGTGAAAATATTTGAAATATTCTGTTTCAGGACAGTTTGTGGATTTCAGAACATCTAGATCTAAAATCATGCCTTGAAATACACAATTTTGAATATTGAAATGTCGATAAACAATATTAATTTTAGTGGAGAAGTTTTATACGCAAAGAAGACATCCCCCTTCTCCTCATTCTAAGGTATGTGGTGTTCCGACATCGCGGAAGAGCTGAATTCGACCCCAATAGTTGAACGGAAACGGCCACTCGATATGTAACCATCGCGACCTACTGAGCCAAACACTTTCAATGAGTCTTTCAGGAAGAAATGAGAAATTTCCATCCGTCAAACACACACAGGGAATAGAGCATAATATTTACATTCGAAAGGTGCCAGCAGCTAAAATAGAAGAGCGAGGCATCGAAAATAGGTCGAGAACAGCAGATCTCAAACTTGACAGAAAGCAATTAAGACACGAATTCGATTGTTAACGCGGTACTTCTGTAGTTCAAATAATTGTGGAGACTCCTACACAACGACTGCGGTTTTCATTCTCGCCGTCTTCAGCCTATCTCTGAGCCTTAGATCTAAATACGTACGGGGTCTTTCACGTTCCTCTTGATGTAGATATCAATATACGTGGGTTGCCTATTAAATTTTGCAAATGAGATAAAAACACAAGGTTTAACTTTAATCTAAACTTTATTTGAAAAAATTTCGACGACGTTTCGCTGACACAGCAGCTTTATCAAGAATGAAGAGTATGGTATTATAAACAAATCGTAGAACAAGTTGGATGAATAACAGAAAAATCCACACCGAGCCATTGTACAGTTAGTATGAAAGGTAATAAAAACTAATTAAACAAGTTAAGTAGGAGTGAGTAATTCACATCTACCTGTTCATTCAAAAGCTTGTCCGAATGTTTGTATCTATTTATTTCTAATGCTTCTAGGAGATCTAATTTTGAACTTTTGATTTTAAATGTAATATGTCAAAGTTTTTATTGAATGAATGGTTTTCTTTTATTAGGTGGTTTGAATAATTTGAATCAGATTTATTTTTATCGAAGCTACGTTTATGTTCAGATGTTCTTATGCCAAAACTCCTATAGGTCCTACCGATATAAATTTTATCACAAGAACCGCAATTGAGTTTATAGATTCCTGATTTACTTGATTTTTCAACACGAGATTTATTATTTTTAATATGTTTACCTAAGTTTTTAGAAGTTTTGAAAGTTATATTAAGATTTTGTTTGACGAGAAAGGATTTAATAGTTGTACTTGCAGAACCGCAGAATGTTAAACTGTTGAATATTTTATAGTCTTTATGAATAGGATATACTTCATTTATTGCTTTCTGATACAGTTTTTACGAATGATTAGATCTATCATATCCGGATTATATGAATTATTAATGGCTATCTGTTTGATGATGTTTAACTCTTTATTATAATCTTCTACTGATAAAGGTAAATTGAGTAACCGATGTACCATGCTGTTTAAAGCTGCAACTTTGTGTTGAACTGGATGTAATGAGTAGTTATGTATAATTGTATCAGTATGTGTTGGTTTAGGAAAGACCGAAAAACATGATTATTATTTCGTTTAGTGATTTTCAAGTCCAAAAATTAATGGAATTGTTCTGTTCAATTTCTATCGTGAATTTAATGTTCAAATGGATGGAATTAATGAAATTAATAAATAAGTCTAATTGACGAGTAGTTCCAATGAAACATACTAAGATGTCGTCAACATATCTATACCAATAAAGAAATTTGGAAATGAGTGGTTGTGTATGAATTTTCTGTTCAATATTATTCATAAAATCTCTGCTAAAAGTGGACTCAAAGGATTTCCCATGATCAAACCATTTTCACTACTGTAATAGATGTTGTTGAAAGAAAAATAATTTTGTTCAATGCAAACGTCCAACAGATTCAATATTCCTGATTTAATTATGTGGTTAACATGATTCGAATTCAACATGTTTTCGATTAATATTTTGACATCACCTGGAGGAACACTTGGGTATAAATTCTCAACATCAAACGAAATAAGTTTTGCGTTAGGTGGTAGGTTAACGTTTTTATGTTATTTATCAATTCGAAAGAATTTTTATAGAAAATTTTGATTTGAATGAACAATAATTTTAATGATATCTATAAGGTAGGATATTATCGTACAGACTTCATCCACTTGAATTCGATTCATTATATTACAATAATAGATTCAAAATTAGATCAATAATACATAATAAATATACCATCCAATATGATAGATCTAATCATTCGTAAAAACTGTATCAGAAAGCAATAAATGAAGTATATCCTATTCATAAAGACTATAAAATATTCAACAGTTTAACAATCTGCGGTTCTGCAAGTACAAATATTAAATCCTTTCTCGTCAAACAAAATCTTAATATAACTTTCATAACTTCTAATTACTTAGGTAAACATATTAAAAAAATAAATCTCGTGTTGAAAAATCAAGTAAATCAGGAATCTATAAACTCAATTGCGGTTCTTGTGATAAAATTTATATCGGTAGGACCTATAGGAGTATTGGCATAAGAACATCTGAACATAAACGTAGCTTCGATAAAAATAAATCTGATTCAAATTATTCAAACCACCTAATAAAAGAAAACCATTCATTCAATAAAAACTTTGACATATTACATATAAAATCAAAAGTTCAAAATTAGATCTCCTAGAAGCATTAGAAATAAATAGATACAAATATTCGGACAAGCTTTTGAAAGAACAGGTAAATGTGAATTACTCACTCCTACTTAACTTGTTTAATTAGTTTTATTACCTTTCATACTAACTGTACAATGGCTCGGTGTGGATTTTCCTGTTATTCATCCAACTTGTTCTACGATTTGTTCATAATACCATACTCTTCATTCTGTTTTTCAATCTTGATAAAGCTGCTGTGTCAGCGAAACGTCGTCGAAATTTTTTCAAATAAAGTGTAGATTAAAGTTAAACCTTGTGTTTTTTATCTCATTTATATCATGGATCTACATCAAGTAACGGCCTCCACAATTCAAATTCAAATTTTGCGCCTGACAAAAAAAACAATTGTCTGAAAACAAAACCTCGACTTGGGTGCACCAGAGAAAATCGGACAATTTTTTTTTCCGTTATAACTTTCGCAATTTCAGAGCTAGATCATTCGTTCTCGCTTCATTGGAAAGCCAAGGGACTAGGTTTTTCAGAAACTGTATCGAAATTTCCAATATGGTTGCCTCATTCGAAAATGAGCAATATTTCGAGATCGCTGGAACGTTTTGTTTTCAATAAAAGTTTCGAATGGGGAATTCAGTCGATAATTCGGTCTTTCCTGAACAATTTGACATATTGAGACGACTCAGAACCGGGGTCTATTTTTTTTTCTTGATTTGCTAAAACTATCCATATATTTCTTGATTTTTATCTGATTGAATTTTATTATCAATTGTGATAACTATTTTGTAGATCTACCTGCATAACATTTCATATTGTTCATCTGAAGTCAAAATTACAGTGAAAAAAACGGTCATTTGCCAGAATGCTTCAATAATTTCATTTTAAATTCTCATTATAGTAAAAAATTACGTATTCTTAAAGCAGCTTAAGATCACCCAAAATCGTAAATATCGAGGCGACGAAATTGATCTAAACTCAGATAAGAAATCCAGCAAAAACAATATTCGACTTTAAAATCGATGGCCGTTGAGCACCCTTTCGTATATCCACGATTCCACACATCTGGTATTTTCTGAAACAGCAATTCCCACGTCGCGACGAAGGAACGCGTCTGTAAAAGACTATGTACCAGGTACTTGAGTACCAAGTAGTAACTAGCAATTTATGTCTAAATTTGAAAAAATCTCAAACTATCTCGTTCACTCTAATCTAAAAACTGTTGATGGGTTTGTAGAAGACATTTTAGAAGAGCATCCGTGAAATATTTTTGTTTATGCACGTTAATGCCAGACTTCATCAAGCTCATATCGTTAGGAAGATCAAGATTCAAGATCACCAAATCACAATGGAGTGGCCTGAACGAAATCCATACCTCCATCCCATTAAGCATGCCTGGGAAACTAGTTCAATTTCGATTTCGTTTACTCTCGAGCATTCATTAATCCTTGTGGAAGACTGTAAAAGAATCCTCCAACAAATCTTAACTTCAGAATATATTTGAATTTTCAATGTTGTGTTAAGTTTCCGGGGCAGCTCAGTTCATTAGTGAAGACACGTTTTTGTTCGGTTGTCAATACGCATACCACAATGGCGCCAAATTCAAACCTCGTCTGACTTTCGACTCAATCAATTGAACGCGTGACAGAAAAATGAGTTTGTAATCGAGATGAAATATAATTAATGTTCCTAATTGTATCAACAATCTCTGGCAGCCAGACGCTCTGGCTTTCGTGACGAAGAAAATGTTTGTACGTTTGAAAATTCAAAGTATTAGGAAGTTTTCGCGGCACTATTATATTCGCGATTCATCTGTTAACGCTTCGGAGCGAGGTTTAACACTGAAATACTTGACAAGGTGCCTAATTACTTCGCTAGATTTAAGTAATATCCATTTTTTCGACTGAATATTTCCGCATCCACTTTTAGTACTTCGTTCGCTATCAAGCTGTCTATCGAGTTGAGAATGTTTTCAACATCATTTTCTTCACCTTGTGAATATTTCAAATATTTCAATTCCAGTCACATCTTGCAAGTTTTTTCATTATTATATTTCATCAGCATCATTATGAGAAACGCATCACATTCTCAGTGATTTTCTTGTTCGGTTCGGAAACTTTCCAGCTCGTCCCCATACATATGGACACAGCTCCTACATAAACACCTCAAAACAGTCTAGGGAACACTTACCAATCTTTAAAATATGAATTTGATGATTCGAATTTATAGAAATCTCTCGGTTTTTGTTAGGATGTATTGTATATAATGTATTCTCAAGAAAACAATATAATATTTGACTTCTCCAAAGAACCTATTATAAAAAAGAATTGAAATTTGAAAATGACGAAATTTGGTAAAACACAAAAACAAATCCTGAACTAATATTTTCGAAACGATATGGAAGCACTTATATTTTTCAGTACCCAGAAGGTCCACCTCTGTTATTAATGACACTTTGGCATCGTCGCGGCATGCTCAATATCAAATTGTCTATTACATTTTGGCCTAAGTCATTCCAAGCTCGATGGGATTCAGATCTGGGGAGCAGGATGGCCACGGTAGAAGATCGATATCATTCTCTTCAAGAACGTTCAAGACAACTTTTACACGATGAGGAGGGGCATTATCTTGTTGGAAGAGTGGATTTTGACCCATTGTTTGGAGATACGGTACCACTACAGGTAAAACTATCTCATTTGCGTAAGATTTTCCCGTGTGGTTGTTCTGTATGAAAACGAGGTCAGTTCTTCCACCAAGGCCTATACCTCCCCAAAACATCACTGATCCGCCTCCCTGTCTAACAACTTCTCGAGCATGCTGGAGACGGTTTTGCTTTCCAGGTTCCCTCCATATTCGAATTCTTCCCGAATCGGGATAATAACTAAATCTAGATTCATCAATGAAGAGAACTGTGGCCCACCTCTCTTGATCCCAGTTTACGTGTTCTTGGCACCAAGCTAAACGAGAAGCGCGATTTCCATGGGTCAGTTGTGGAACTCTTAAAGAACGTCTGCAGTGGAGTTGACCTTCTTGCAGTCGATTTCTCACAGTTTGGTCGGAAATTTGTACATTATGAACTCGTGATAGCTCTTGAGCTAATTGAGATGCTGTGGCAGTACGATCTCTCCTGGCTTGTAAAACCAAAAATCGGTCTTGGGCGACTGTAGTAATCCTGAAATGACCTGTATGGCGTTCTTCTACGCTACCTGTTTCATTGAAATGCAACCATAAACGGTTTATGACACTTGGGATACTTCAACAGAACCCTGGATACTTCCTGTTGTGAGCTCCCAACTTGGAGCATGCCAACGGCTCGTAACATCTCTTCTTTAGTCAAATGTCGTCTTTCCATGGTTGAATCACAAAACTTTGAACTTTTATTTGTGCTTACAACAGAAACTAAGTGCCAACTAACTGATTTCAAATACTAAATACATGAAATGTTTATAAAGCAGCGTCGCATCTGCTGCATTTTCAGTTTTTTATAAAAAAACTATTTCAATTCCAGCCACATCATGCAAGCTTCTTCATTATTATATTTCATCAGCATCATTATGAGAAACTCATCATAATCTCAGCGATTTTCTTGTTCGGTTCGGAAACTTTCCAGCTCGTCCCCATACATATGAACACAGCTCCTACATATGGCGTAGAGTGTGAATAAACGGCGTCTTTCAGAACCGGCGTCGATGTGTTATTTTCAGAATAAACTTGAAGAGATGAAAAAACTAACATAACATTTGCAAGAATTCTAGAACCATTTGAACCATATCCGATAATGTAAAATATATTAGCGAGTGATATAAAGTAACGCGGTATATGAGGTTATTGACAGACATAGACAATAAATAAACAAAATGTTAGCCACACTCGAGAACGCTCTACGAAAACACATGCCGCAGCTGTAGTTTATTGGAAGATCGATTTCAATTTTGAAGTGATAGCTAAATGGCGAATCCAACGGAAAACAACTACTGTTTTATTGGGGACGCTCGTACAAGTTGATTTTGTTTTTCAAATTTCTCACATTCCGATAAAACTCGTTTATTTACTGATTATCGTAGTTTTTCTCGAAATTTGAAGCTGAAATTTTTCTGCTACAAGCTACGGAATTTGTAGATAGTATAGTAGAACGCTGCAACGATTTATGCATATAAACACCTCAAAAAATTCTAGGTAACAATTCTGAATATCGATATAACGTATCCAGACGATCAATATGGATGGTTTTTTTTTAAGAAATGAACACCTGCATCAATTTCTCACCAAATTATGTAGAGTGCCGCAACAGATTTCAGTTTTTTTCATAAAAAACTAAAAATGAAGCAGATGCGACGCTGCTTTATAATCATTTCATGAATTCAGTGTTTGAAATCAGTTAGTTGGCGCTTTGTTTCTGTTGTAAGTACAAATAAAAGATTCAAGTTTTGTGATTCGACCATGGATAACGACATTTGACTAGAGAAGAGATGTTACGAGCCGTTGGCATGCTCCAAGCTGGGAGCTCACACCGGGAAGTATCCAGGGTTCTGGGAAGTAGCCCAAGTGGCATAAACCGTTTATGGTCGCGTTTCAATGAAACGCAATGAAACTTACGCAAATGAGATAGTTTTACCTGTAGTGGTACCGTATCTCCAAACAATGGGTCAAAATCCACTCTTCCAACAAGATAATGCCCCTCCTCATCTTGCAAGAGTTGTCTTGAACGTTCTTGAAGAGAACGATATCGATCTTCTACCGTGGCCATCCTGCTCCCCAGATCTGAATCCCATCGAGCATGTGTGGGACACCCTAAAAAGAAATCTCCTGCGTCAAAACGTCTTCTATCATGAACAGGAGCTTCGATTAGCAGTTCAGGCGGCTTGGAATGACTAAGGCCAAAATATAATAGACAATTTAATATTGAGCATGCCACGACGATGCCAAAGTGTCATTAATAACAGAGGTGGACCTTCTAGGTACTGAAAAATATAAGTGCTTCCATATCGTTTCGAAAATATTAGTTCAGGATTTTTTTTGTTTTACCAAATTTCGTCATTTTCAAATTTCAAATTTTTTTTATAATAGGTGCTTTGGAGAACTCAAATATTATTTTGTTTTCTTGAGAATACATTTTATACAATACATCCTAACAAAAACCGAAAGATTTCTATAAATTCGAATCATCAAATTCATATTTTAAAGATATTGGTGAGTGTTCCCTAAACTTTTTTGAGGTGTTTATAACTGTGGTTTTATGGCTCTTGGGATTTGGGGGATCAAGAATACTTCCTTCTTGGATAACATCTTGAATAGCCGGCTCGGTGGCGTAGGGGATACGATGCTCGTCTCCTGCGCAGAGTTACCTGGGTTCAATCCCCACAAAGTCGGTGCGATTTTTCGGATTCTGGGAATCGCTTGAGTATCCATCTTTCGGAGGAGATGTAAAGCCGTCGGTCCTGTCTAACAGAGATGTGTTGGACATTAAAGATCCCTTCCCTCGACACGAGAGGGGTTCGGCAAAATTCCCGGGTTAGTGAGGTGACAGAATTTCCCGGCGTGTCATTGGCCGAAAGGCGGAAATAGAGCACGTAAAAGGAATAACAAACAAACAAACATCTTGAATGCTCGACACATACATCTTCGCTTCTATTCATGGTCATGTTTTTTCTCTGTTCCGATGGTTCTCTGATTTTTCTTTTCCGAAGTTGTTCTATATTGGCTACTTGTGTCGAGTTATTATAGTTGAGTTTGTGACCTGTATTGTGCGGGTGTTGGAAAATAGCAGATGTTGTTTTTTTGAGTTTTGTGTTCTTGAATCCGAACCGTCATTACCAGGATGACAATCTACCAAGCCACAGAAATAAATTCAAAGCCAACATGGTCGAATGTGATATCTGATACTTGCTAGGTGGTTGAACGAATGAAATCATGAAACTAGAAAACTGTTTTTTGTGATTGAATCGCTCATCATATCAAAATCTCTCGATAGACAAAAAAGTTTGATAATTAGCCTTAGCTACTCAATGTCTAAAACAGTTTTACTCAAACGCACAGTTGAAAAATTATGGTTGATAAACTCGAACGAGTTCTTAGGGCCACTTGTAGAACGTCAAGGTCATTGAGTGGATCACTAAAGAACGTGAATAACGCACCCGATTACTCATACCAAATATGGTTTCTATCGATCGAGTCGTTCTCGAATTATTTGAAAAATACAAAAGAAATCTTTGGATTTGGAGACCTCTAGCGGCCAAACGAAGAAACTTTTCACATAGGTAAGTTGGTCTAAATCGAGTCATTTCGAGCTGAAGAGTCTGTGGAATAACGTTGTACACGCAATTCACGGACACCCTGTATATACACAACCAAATTTATATGGAATCACCTGGTATTTTGAATATCACCTCAGGGCTTTTCGAAAGATTGTTAGAATTGATTTCTTCTTGGGATATTTCAATTGAAAAAAGAAATAAATTGAGGTTTATTTTGAGAAAGAAACGAATAAAAAAAAAATAAGAGACTCTTTCCGCATGTAGTGTTTTTTTCTCGACCATAGTAGCTTGTATCACCTCCTCTTGCCCTGATACAAGCCTGAATCCGTCTAGGCATGCTATGGATTAGGTTTTCGACTTCCTCTGGGGCGCCAGTCTTCTATGGCGGCTTAGATGAGCTGTTGTGGGGTTCTTGGATTATCCTGGCGCGATCTAATTTTACTTTTGAGATTATCCCATAAATTTTCAATAGGATTTAGGTCTGAAGTGATCTTTCTACGACTTCTTCCATGCCTATTTTGCAGAGATTGTAGCTTCACGTATCAGGAGTACGTGGGGGTGGTTTTTGAAACCACCCCCTGTAATATCCCCATTCTGGCCGCTATAAAATTCTGTGTTACCCCTTCTTCAACGAGAGAAATTATTCGACCCTTCTGCACATCGGACAACTCAAGGCATTTTCAATTATGAAATTCACAGTTTCAAATCGCAATGACGACTGAGTACAATATCTCGAACATGTGGTGATAATTCAACATTTCTTATCATAGTCCAAAAATAATGGTTACAATCCCAAACAAATAAATAATATTTTAAATAAAAAACAAAGAAGAATCGCATTGAATGAAGTTTACCCTGTAGATAAATTGAAACAAAAATTCAACACCTTAACCTACGTTGGCATTACAAGTGGGAAACTGAAATCATTCTTGAGTAGCAATAATTTCAACATAGCTTTCCAAACTAATAATAATTTAGGCAAATATATAAAAACAATAAATCAGGTGTTTATAGATTGAATTGCAATTACTGTGATAATTTCTGCATTGGTAGAACACATAGAGATTTTAATATTAGAATATCGGAACATAAACGCAGTTTTTCAAATAAAAATCAGATTCAAATTACGCGAATCATCTCTTAGAAAATAATCACTCTTTCGACCCACAATTTGAAATTTTGCATACAGATAATAAATATTGGAAGGTAGATCTTTGGGAAACTTTAGAAATCAACAAATACAAACAATCAGGTAGACTCATCAATGAACAAGTCGATTTAAGCCCTTCACCTCTATTGAATCTCTTCGGGGAGCAATCTAGTTCTTAATTTTATTGGATATATCTGTCATAAATAAACACTTAAGAAGAATAAACCCAATAAGCTTTTAATTACTCAAGAACATTTATATTTATATTCTCATTCTTATTTTCTGTACATTCATTCGTCTGAAGAAGCTACAGTGTAGTGAAACGCGTTACGAATCATAATTATTAAGTAAAATTCCACTTGTTTTTATTATTGATAATGGAATTTCATCAAGTAAAAGCCTCCCAAATTCAAAAAAAAACAAAATCAAACAGCCTGTATCAGGAAAACCAATCCAAGTATGATGATATCTCAATGCGGATTCGAGATCAGTAGACTGATTACTTCGCAACGAAATTCCATGAACTCTGACACAAGGCGATTTTCAGTATTTTCCACCGGAAATCGATAAGGAAAACCGAATATCTAATCTCACATACCTCAAACCGTAAAAACAACACTCAACGTGGCATAATTCAAATTCAATTTTATGAATATCGATTCCACTTCGACTGATGCAAAACGTTTTCGTCGAGTTAAATTCAACAGCGTTCTGACGCAACAAATTGCAGACGTTGAAGTGCAAATAATCAACGGGCGAATCTGGTCGAGGTAAATTACAAACTTAATCTTACGGCGTCCAGGTTATCTCGAGTGTAAATTTACTTCTTAAACGACTTCGTTATCTCCCGATTAGAGTTGGATTAATACCGGAACTGTTCGGTGGATTTTAAATCGACTTTTGTTCCGTATATTGCGGATAGAGAGGGAAGCGGATTACTCTGAAGACTCGTTTTTCGTAGCGTTCCCACTTTTGCATCCGCTTGAACTCAATCATTTGCTGTTCCATCTAACATTGTGTTCTTGAAGGAATCGCTTTTGACGTCTGAAATCTAGATTATCGTTTCAAATGTGTTTCGGTTCAGTTGGACGGCGTCATTTCGAAGCTTGTCAACTGGTTTGCATGTCAAACTCATGAACCCATGTCTCATCACCAGTTACAATGCGTTTTATGAATTTTGGTGTCGCAATTGACTCGTTTCAGCTTGTTTTCAACGCGACTCAATAATTGAAGAAAATTTCGATCTCTTGGAACTAGTTCCATGCCCAAATATTAATCTAAAATGGTGCGAATTGATTTGTGAGACACAGGAAATTCATTGCCTCTTGTAACATGTTCAGCGTTTCGACACACGAAATTCCATTTGCAATACTGAATTTGAGAGAAAAATTCTTTGTTCACCGACTCGATGGCGCAGAAGTTGGTTCGCTCGCCCTCTGAGCAAGACTATCTGGGTTCAATTCCCACAAGGTCGGTGCGATATTTCTGATTCTGGGAATCGCTTGAGCACCCATCTTTCGGAGGAGATGTAAAGCCGTCAGTTCTGTCTAACAGAGATGTGTTGAACATTAAAGATCCCTTCCCTCGACACGAGAGGGGTTCGGCAGAATTCCCAGGTTAGTGGTGTGATAGAATTCCCCGTCATTAGTGTCGTTAGCCGAAAGGCAGAAATAGAGATGAACAAAAGAAAGGTTCGGCACTTATATCCATTGTAAAAATCGCAAAATACCTTGTGAGAACTGACAAAATCGCGCATTGTGAACAACCTAAATGACAGATCACATTCAAACTCAGTCAATATAGAAAACAATTTTGATATACGTTCTAAGCAGATTTTTCGATAATCAATTCCCAGTAAGTTTTCGACGAAATGTATGACAACATCAAAATTCAGAAAATTCGACTGGAAGCTATTTTTGAACAAGCTCGAAGTCTTTTGAATCGACTGAAATTGCTCGTATTTCACGATCTACCCCCGTACACTTCGATGAATTACGTTTCAATATAAATAACCGTAATCCGTTAGTCGGGCGGCTGCTCGATTGATTTTCTAATGATTCGTTCGGTGTTGAAGGTGGATAATTGTTTTTTCAGCAAGGTCTATTTTTAGTCGCGCACAAATTCATTGTATTTACCGAATGTCAGTCGTTTTCCGCGTAGTTAATGTCGATCGTCGGATAAACAACTAGGAAAGGATATAATACAGAAACGCCTGTTTTTCTGTTACGTCGAATTAAAACAGAAGCAGTGTTTCGCGAAGTTCCAATTTGAAACAACGTAACTGCAATTATATGCCAATCGGATTGTTTATAATTTTTTTTCCGTTGGAAGGTTAGGTTGGAACAGGCGAAATACGGGAGAGAGCGGGGGATGTGGGAGTGAGAGAGATCAGGATTTGTACGAAGATATCCTGAGAACTTCAGAGAAATGTGTTAAATGGGTTAATTTCTTGGCGTTTGTACTTACAAATATGCGAACAGATATATATATATATATATATATATATATATATATATATATATATATATATATATATATATATATATATATATATATATATATATATATATATGATGGTACGAATATCTTCCGCGACAAACTTCGCGGGAGTCTACATATGACTTGTTCAAAAATCCGTAGATCAATGAATAATCCTTCCTGACAAGAGCTAGTTCCCAAATCTGCCCGCCGTGCACGCAGCCCCCAACAGCCACGATAGTGCAACTAAGAGGGATGCCGAGGAAGAAGCGGCAGACTGCAGTTTCACCCTTATTAGGAGCTCATCAGTGTCGCATATCGCTTCTCAGCATCCCATCAAGCTACATCGGGGTACCCTATCGATTCCAGAAAGGACGCACCTCGTACATACGTATGAGAGTCGCCCTCTATGGACCGACACGGCGAACCCGCCACCGAACTTCGAGAAAGATACGAACAATAACAAACAGATGTGAGAACGTTAGAGATTCCAACACTTGGAGACATCTTTCGCCGGTCCGTGAATCAAATCAACGGTACAAAACGAGCGAAATAATACCGTTGAAATGGTGCTCTGGGCCTCTGATTCCGAGATAAAACCTCCCGTCGGTAAATGTTTGATAAGACAAATATCTTCCGCGGCAAACTAAATATATATCTGATGGTTACCGCTGACCGAATCATCCGGACAAAGTATCTTGTGAAATACACATGGTTCTCTCAACTTATGGGATAACAGGCGCCATATAATTCATGGTAACCGCCGACTGATTAACATGGACAAAGTATCTCATGAAACACATATGGTTCTCGCTAAGTTCGGGATCACAGGCGCCATATAATGCATGGTTACCGCTGACTGATTGACATGGACATAGTATCTCATGAAATACATATGGGCTCGCAAAGTTTGGAAAAGGCACAGTGAACAACAATGAAGCATGAATTTCTGTTGATAATGAATAACTAGATATTGGGTCCAAATGCGAAATTATAATGTAAATTCGACCTTCGTTAATTCCTATAGCAAATCATAGGCGTAACATGGAGTGCTGGGTAGGTACATTACAAATATGAAAATTCTATAAATATGCCGAACTTGAAAACAGTATACACAAAAACTGATCACTTTTTTTTACAAATATGCATTAATACACTGTGTTCCAACGAAAATTTGCAGCCTCCTCAATCTTAAAATGAATTGATCTTGGCGGAAAAAGCTGAGCACGTCAAGATATGATTGGAGATTTCACTGCTTAATGTTCAAAGACATTTCTATTATTTTTTCGTTAAATGATGTATAGTTTTAGAAAGACAAAATACAAACCCTTCTGGGTCAGACCCAATCCTATGTAGTGCGAAGGGAAGGTTAGATATAGCTACAGGGCTAAGGAACTTGTAGGTGTGCCTTCGAGAATCAGAACGAAACGTCTTACAAACTCTAGAGACCAAGTCTTTGGATAGGTGACGAGTTCGTCTCCAGAGCGTAGTAGCGTTATTTCAAGCGTTACAGAGTCAAGAATGAACTTTCTCAATGATTCCAAAACATATTCGTTTGAGGCAAAAGCTACGAGTGTATCAACTGCTTCCATGGGCGCAGTACGTTCCAAAACGCCTCGAGCTTAGTGCAGGCTATTTCGAGAAATATGGCCTTTAAAAGCTATCTAATGAGTGTTCTACATCCATAAGCGTAACCCCGTCTCCCATCCAAGAAAAAACATGATCTAATAAACGAAAACAATAAGGAATAACTCTCGTAGCACGAAATCCTGAATCCCGTCGGGAGAACTGATGCATACACAGAATCCCTGCAGTTCTGCGAAACGTACCTAGAGTACAATGCGAATATAATAATAAAACGAATTCCTTGCCGAATACAATGCATTTACAAGGCACACTTCGCTCGAAAGCTATCGGACGTATCAGCATAGTTTATTTGGATATTTTATTTAAACTGATGGCCTTGCACGAAGACGGAGAACAAAACTGAAGCGCGTTCCTTCTCCCATTGTTGATTTTCAGATGGGGAACGATGTTGGAACGGAGCCAAGTTACCAGAACTCATTACTGAGCGTATAAATCAGTTTGCGGAGATGTGATTTCAGGATTTCCGAAATCCGTACAAGAGATGCTACAGTTGAGTGGGAGAGCATGTGTTTCGGTAACCTTTTAATCGCGGAATGAAGTCAAGACAGCTCGGGACTTCCGAACTTTGACAGTTGAAAGCGGTCATCTTATTGAAACTTCATCTGTCAAATTAGCTGTCATTCATTCAGTCTGTTTTTCAAATAACCATGGACGGATACAGCATTCAACAACACGTGCAAATTCTGAAATTGTTTTATCATCATAATCGTCATATCGAAAGGACTATTCGCAATGTTGCGGATAAATCTGATACCACAGGATCAGTCAACGATCGACCAACATCCGTACGTCGACGAAACGCAAGATCTGCCGAAAACATCGCCGCTGTCCGTGACAATGTGCAGGAGAATCCGAGGTAGTCGACTTCGCGTCGCTAATAAGAACTCGATCTTTCGCAGGCGAATTTTGTGTCGTGACTTGGTCCTGCACCAGTACAAGATTTAAATGACACACGAACTGGAGGTAAACAACCATAGGCAACGACATGTGTTTGCTGAATGGACTCTGGAACAGTTGGCAACCGACTCTTATTTTCATTGAAGAATCATGAGGTCCATTTCTGAATGAAGAGGTAAGTGAATAAACAAAATCCTCATGAGATCCAAGAACTTCCAATGCGTCCCGAAAACGTTACAGTTTGGTGTGGATTTTGGGCTGGCCGAATCATCGGCGAGCGCTATATTTCGATTACCAACTTCTTTTTGACCTGAATTCGATGATCTGGACACCTACGACATGTGGTTTCAACAAGACGGCGCTACGTGCCACACAGTTCGCCACATTGGATATTCTGCACATGAATGGTCATCTCCGTGGAGGTGACGTGAACTGGCCACCGAAATCTTGCGATTCGACTCCGTTAGACTTTTTCTTGTGCATACTCGTACCATAGCCAACAACCCAAATTCGTGAAAGTCACACATGTCGTCTACATGTGGAAGACTGCCTGAGCAAGGATCAAGGCTGGTCAAGCGATGAATTGGCGCTTCGTAAAGACAATCTTTGTGAGACTGCATACTTCGAGATCATTTCAAAATCAATAAGTTTTTTGAGGGGATAACGTTGTAAAAATTTATTATACTTCTGCTATTGTTAATGCATCACATCAGGTTTTATCGAAAATTGTACCACTTGCCCTACTGTTACAATGAATAACAGCTTAAAAGGGCTATGATCTGCCGCTTAGTCAATAGTAGATTCCTCAATTCATTTGAGAACAAACTGGTTTACTGAAAGAATCTTCTTTCGAACAAAACCCATTCTCATTTGCCTAAGAGACATCATATATGCTTCATTTGGGCTCCTAAAATTGACGTGAAAGGCCCTTTCTTTTCGAAAATTTGGCTATCGACAGATGATAACAATTCAATTTTAGCCTATTATTGATAATATGACTATCACTGTTGGAAAACCCTTTCTCTGTATTGTTCCTCTCTCAATTTCACAGAAATGGTTCCACTTTTATAATTTTCGAATAATATGGTAATTATTCTGCCATCTGTCGAGTCAGTTAGGTTAGCCCCTAGCTCGATCAACGGAGCTCTGAGGATTTTTCGAAAAGTTTCGCCGAAGCGTCGCCGAGAGCCAACGGAAAGTCGAAATGGCGAGATTTCTTCGGAATCGCAAACTTTGGTTTTTCGGAAGGCGATCGGAACGATCGATCGAGCGAAAAATTCACAGAAAAGGTTCAGAAAAAGCAAAACAAAAGTCACCGATTTTGAGGGTTAATTTCATCGTACCTTTATGTGTATACATATTTTCATATCGCGTTGGATCATTTCGAAACCGGGACGAGAACGAATCCTTGAGTTTCGCATGTTGCGCCGCGATATTTTAGTCGCCATAAAACGCCGGGAAACGGAAAAATCTTCGAACCAACAAATGGCTATCGGCGGCCAGAAATAAGCGAAATTAACGAACGTCGACCGAGTTTCTCATCTAAGAAACTTCACCAACTAATCAAAAAATTGATCTCAGGATCGTAAATTTCTACAGCATTGTTGGTGGTAACTTTGAGACCTAATGAAAACATTTGATATCGGTAATAAGCAGGCAGTCGTTCACACCATGAACCTAACTTCTGTGTTCTTTTTAAATCAAACTTAATCCACAACGCTACCCATAATTCATTAACTTGACATAATTTTATTATTATATATAATAATGAAATCATAAGTTCCTTTCCGGAAAAAATTCGAGGGGACAGTGAAGGGACGCGGCGAGCAAGTCTAAATTCGTAACTCGCACGACAGAGCTCTGAAGATTTTTCGAGAAATTTCGCAGAAACGTCGCAGAGAACGAACGGAAAGTCGAAACGGCGCCATTTCTTCGGAACCGTAAACTTCGTTCTGTTGGAAGGCAATCGGAACAATTGAAGTCTAGAATAAGAGAAAATAAAATAACTCTCCGATTTTTCGCGAGTGGAAGCGATAATTTTATCGGTCCAAACAAATTTTTCTATCGCGTTCGATCGTTTCGGAACCAGAACGAGAACGAAGACTCGACTTTCGCATGTTGCGCCGCCATATTTTGGTTCCCGTAAAACCCCGAGAAAATCTTCGTTCCAACGAAGGGAAATCGGCAACCTCTCACAGAATTTCGCACTATTTTCCTCATTCCGAAAAATTTGGCGGCTAGAAATTATCGAACGTCGAGCTGTAAAAATAAGGGGGTTCCTT
The DNA here is from genome assembly GCA_013387265.2 of Cryptolaemus montrouzieri. Taxonomy (NCBI): domain Eukaryota; kingdom Metazoa; phylum Arthropoda; class Insecta; order Coleoptera; family Coccinellidae; genus Cryptolaemus; species Cryptolaemus montrouzieri. The sequence continues at coordinate 47,126,651 of JABFTP020000083.1, read as the reverse complement.
TCATCCGTCGTACTTATCAATAAATGTTTCAATACGCCAGTTAAAAGCGTCGTAAATCTTACCTTCGTTCACGAAGTCCAAAAAAAGTTTGAATCACTCACCTGCAACAGAAATTTATTTTAATGAATAATTCTTTAAGACGCGAGAAGAGAGTGAGATAACTTCAAAATCAAGGATAAAATATATAAATCAGCAACAAGAACAAAAACCAAAAGGTCCCACTTCATCACATCTAATATAAGAGTGAAATATTCAATTTTTTAATTGTATATTCCTATATAAATCTAATAATTTCTAAGGCTTTATCACTAATACTTTTATCAATTCTAAATATTGTTAGCCTTGGATATTCAATTAATTTTCTATGGTCTTGCTTCGGCCTTTGCTTTTACGATTTCAGTCTTGTAATTTCTAATTTGAGGCATCCATAGGTCTCAGACCTCTGACTCTTATTCCAAATATAATAATAATGATAATAACAACCGTTGCATTGACTGGAACCCGTTACAGGGCGATGTTGCCGACTTTTTTTGGCCCGAAGTTGATGCCCTTAGCTTGAGGGTGTTCATTTTCAACAGGATGGCGCTACGTGCCACACAGCTGGTGAAACAATGGTTCTATTACAACAACAATTTTCTGAACGTCTGATTTCTCGCAATGAAAACGTGAATTGCGATTTGACACCATTAGACTATTTTCTTTAGGGCTACGTCAAAGAAAAGGTATGCATCAATGGTCCAGCAACGTTTAAGGCATTCAAAGATAATATTCAAGCTGTTATACGCGAAATAGCACCGCAATTATTCGAAAATTTCATACAAAGAATGACCATTTGTGAAAAGGCCCGCGGTGGATACTTGCCAGATATCTTGTTTCATTATTAACTTCAGACTTTTTACTTTGCATTGAAATAAACATATCACCACTTTTCTCCAAAAAATGGCGCTTTTAGGAATTGAAAATGAAACCTGCCTATACAAGACCCTTTAACTACAATTCCTTTACTAGATCAAAGAATAGTTACTGCCAATTGGTACACAACCATTTGTTTAGTGCAAGTCATTAGTAAGCTTGGAGAAACCAATCCCGAACGAATAATCATCCCTTACCCGGAGAATGCAAGTTAGCACACGGCCCCGAAAAACAACTATCTATCGTTGGGACCTAGATCCCAACGATTTTCTTCTATTCCCAAAATCAAGAACAGACAGCCTCGCGAAGAATACTTCGAAAAGCAATAAAGTCTTTAAAAGCTCTAGATTGTTTCATTCTAGCTCTATATGCAAAAATTAATAGACACCCCTCGTATCTGAACTTTTTGTGAATAATAATAAAAAGCGCGGCCAATTTTCATAATGAAAATAACAAAACTGCGACCAACAATAACAGAGAAGTACCTGACGCACAGTGCTTGACCGATTATTGGTCATCACTATGGTCGAACACCGAACAACACAATAAAGATGCTGAATGGATCACCCATGAAAAACAACGCCTTGATATCGAAAATATGGACCTCAAACGAATAAGGGAGGAAGAAATCACAACAGTAGTTAAAGCGACCAACAATTGGAAGGCCACAGGTATAGATCATATCCACAACTTCTGGTACAAGAAGTTTGATAAGCTCCATGGAGCCCTAACAAAACAGCTCACGTATGTTCTTCAACATCCCAAGAAACACCCACTTTCCTAACACAAGGCTTAACATATATGCTTCGTAAGAACGATAGAACACAGGATCCGTCTCAATATAGACCAATTACTTGCCTGCCAACACGCTACAAAATACTCACCTCGTGCATATCTGATCGAATATACCAACACCTTGACGACAACAATATATTAGCAGAGGAGCAGAAAGGATGCAGAAAGAAACACCACGGGTGCAAGGAACAACTCATCATCGATTCTGTGATAATGAAACAGGCACACGTAGGACATCGGAATGTTCATTCAGCTTTTCTCGATTATCTGAAGGCATTCGATAGTACCGCCCATTCTTGACTTGTTGAAGTATTGCAGATATACAAAATTCACCCAGCCCTGGTAGAATTCTTGAAGACAACAATGACACACTAGCGCACGTCTCTGCAGGTCAACATGAACAATATGTCAATTAAAACCGACGAGATACCCATACGTCGTGGAATTTTTCGAGGAGACTCTTTGAGTCCAATATGGTTCTAATTAGCCATGAAACCATTGTTCTCAATGCTCAATAGAACAGGATACGGATTCAGAATAAAAACAGATAGGAACTATCATACAATCTCCCACCTGCTGTATATGGATGACATCAAATTATATGCTTCGATCAAGAAGCAATTGGATGATCTGCTGAAAACTGTCGGTAAGTTCTCGGCAGATGTCCATATGACATTCGGGATTGAAAATGTAAGACTCTGAACATTCAAAGAGGAAAATCATAGATGGTGAAACACAACTTCCAAACGGTGATATTATACAGTGCATGAGGGATGGAGAAACGTACAAATATCTAGAATACCAACAAGCCAGATTGCTAGAGCAAATACAGTCGAAGGAGAAGATTCGTTCAGAATACATTCAGCGTCTGAAGACTGTGCTGAAATCAATGTTGAACTCGGAGAATCTAGTCAAGGCAATTAACACCTACGCCATTCCAGGGTTGCTTTACTCATTTGGAATAGACAGAACTGGATAATATTCAAAGGCAGACCCGAACAATGCTGACAAAGTACAACAATCATCATCCAAAATCGTCTCTGATAAGAACAACTTTGAAGCGGAAAGAATCAGGACGCGGATTAATAGATGTTGTCAATTTACACACCGAACAGATAAAAACTCAAGGAATTCTTCTCTGCAAAAGCTCTCACTTCTGACCTCCATAGAGTGGTATCGTTGGCTGATAAGGGATATGAACCTCCAAATCTTGCTACCAGAGATGACCTGCTGAATATACCGTTCCTATCAGATACTGAAAAACAAGAGCATTGGTCAAGAAAGGAATTGCATGGACGACATCACCATGAGATTAAACCACACATCGACAAAGAAGCCTATAACAAATGGTTAATGGCAGGAGAATTATTCGCGGAAACAGAAGGATTCCCTATGGCCATTCAAGACCAAATGATCGCTACAAACAACTAAAATTTATTTATAATCAAGTGTGTGACACTATCCATCAGAAACTTGCACACAAGTACGGACTTCTGAGTACCTTCCAGCCATATTACAAGTATCAACCGGCGCCCGTATTGGAAAATGACTCTATCAGATTATACTACGATAGGCCTGTTATCACTGACAAAATGGTGACGAATAATAGGCCGGACATAGTGGTGTATGATGAGAGAATCAGAACAGCAATGCTGGTGGATGTCGCCATACCGAATAATAACAACGTGCTGAACAAGTTCCAGGAGAAAAAGTCCAAATACACAGACCTTGCTATTGAGATCAAGCAGATGTGGCACCTCGATAAAATAGATATTGTTCCTGTCATCGTATCCTCGACTGGGTTAATACCCAAAACTTTGCATGATAGCCTCAAGAAATTAGAATTGCATAAGAATACCCATACAGAAATGCAAAAAGCTGTAATTCTTAATACATGTAGGATAGTTAGGAAATTCATGTCAAGTATATTGTAATCGAGCCTATTCCCTTTGATTGCTGAATCTGGGAAAGGTAAATTATATCCAGCTGAAAGCTGAGATAGTGCACAAGTCCACGATAATAAATAATAATAATTTCTTGGCGCAGTGTATCACTTATCGAAAAAATTGATACTAATTTCAATACCTAAAGGAACTGGACGTGCCTTTCGAAACCCCAAAACTCCAACTTTCCGCGATCAGAACCAAAATCCATCGATAACTCTTGCAGAGCGGTTACATAGAGTTAATCTCAACTCGAAAATTTGGCAATTTCAGGGTCGCAGGGGGGCGAGATAATTCAAACTTCGCGAAAACAGAGAGAATTTATGGTCCCATTTCACCAATATGTTTGCAATTTCGTTTTTTTCCAACGCAGGTAACACGATAAAATTAGAATGATATATGCCAGACGATCAAATAAAAATGAAACGCATGTTTCTGAAAAAAATTGAAGACTTAAATTCAAGGTTGCCTTTATTGATGTTCGTTGGCTGGGACAGATGTGCTAAAAAATGGTAACTATCAAAAGTATAAAATACTACGCGAGGCTGAAAGCATAAGTCATGATTTGTGTGCCAAATAATATTTAAACTTCAACTAATTTGTATTATATATGTCGACAGAATTAGCCTCATTCTTGCATGCGAAAAGAAACATTTCTGGGAAATATTTCTAAACAAAATTGTTTTCAAATTTTTTAGATCTCTTGATTGAAAAACAGTCTTGAAACTATGAAATACTGTTGAGATAGATCAATTTTTCATTTGATGAGAATCGTTTGCAAATTAACTTCAACGCATATAAAATCCCCATGGGATCAACTTGGCGGTATGTATTCTGGTGGTGAAAAAAAAGAGAGATTTGGTTTAATTTTTTTTCTTGAATAAAATCTTCGTCCCTCATTTTTGACAGAGAAAAAAAGAAAATGGCACCCAAGAACAGCTCAAAATAATCTCCACCGAAATCCATGCAATATAATGCGATAGTTTGTACTTAAACTTGAAGAATATTTTCAACAGCCACACAGACATGAAAGAGTTACACGTACATTACTCCAATTTTGAATTGCCCGAGTTTAAAATATCACTGAAACTATACCACACTGCCAACAACCGATTAATTACTGACGATTTCGACGTTGTCCCCTGTTTGATTCACGAATTTATCTGAGTCATCCCTGTATTCAGAAACTGAGTTATCTGAAATGGGTCCAAATTAATGGCATAGTATTCAAACCTCTATTGCTCAAACGTACATTTCTCGATGTAGTCGATGAACCTTGTTAACAAAATGGTGAATGCGCCGGGGTTAAACTCTATTTGTATGTACGGGGTTTGTAAATAAAGTTATGAGACTGGCAACGTCAGTCCCGATCGGGTAACGCGTGAGACGAAAGGCTTTGAGCAGCGTAAGGTGCACGTATGATACGCTTCCAGTATAAGTTTGAGCTCGATACAGTCGTTAGTTTGTCCATAGGGTTAGTTTTTCTTGTGAATCAATTTTGAGAAACGACGTACTTCAAATTTGAAGACACAATGCAACTGAAACGTTTGACACCATTTCGGCAGGTCTATGGAGGTGTTTTTCCAGATTTTCCGATAGTTCAAGGCATTTACAAAGGAAGCGAGTGGATTTAAGATGAACCATGCAGCCTTCACGTGCAAACGTGCAATGGAAACAACATAATCCAGGTTAGATTTGAATCCAACCTGCGTTCAATGCAATGGAGATGAGAAATTTATATGCAAAAAATTGTTCCGAAATAATCTCATGGAGGAAAGAAGTCCCGACTTTTTGGGATAGATTGAAAATGATACCCGCTTTCTGGAAAGTATTATTACTGGTGAAGAGTCTTGGGTGTTCAAGTTTGACACAGAAACCAAACGTCAGTTCATGAAACCTCTCCAAGACCTAAAAGAGCACGACTGAACAAGTCAAAGATCAAATACATGCTGATTTCTTTTATCGATAGCCATGGAATCGCTCACAAGGAGTTTGTGTCCCAAGGCCAAATGATTAATCAACACTTCAACGAAAGGTCTTTGAAAAACTTCGAAAAATAGTCCTTCGTGTGCAAAGCATAGAACACAATGCGCCATGTAACACTGCAATATCCATGTTGGAGATTTCAGCCATTAAAGTCATTACTGTGGCTCCTCAGCCTCTTGATTCACCAGACTTGAATCCTAGTGACTTTTACCTCCTCCCGAGAATTGAGAATCGCCTCAAAGAGATTATCCTGAACCCCTGAAAACATTCGACCGAACAACTAAAGGCTAGTCTAGTATCCGACTTTCAGCAATGTTATGATGATTGGAAGGACATCAACAACAGAAATTTTGACAATCGTTTGAGGTTTCCCGGTACCTCTTCGACAGAATGTACATCTATTGCTCTGGTTTTGAACAAATTTGAGTATACAGAAAACAACTGGCTCATATTTTTGATTTAAAAATCTTTAACTTTCCTTAAGACCAACTAAATGGTTACACCAATTTGCTCTGCCTGTGGGTAAGTGGAGCAATCACCACTGGATTAAAACAGATTGGTTAATTCGGAAAGCGAGATCTGCAAGGCGAACATTTTCCAAATATGGCTCAACAAATTCGGTCAAATACGTGTTAGCGTTTAAGGATTCCTCAAAAATATATGGTCCTATCATTTGTTGCCGAACAATTAGCATTTATTTCAAAGAGACTTTGGCGATTTCTCTCTTGGAAAAAAAACCACTGTAGCGTGCGTGGGAGAACAGCACTACAGGGCGCAGTACGTCCTTCCAGATCAGTATACTGCTAGTGTTAGGGTGGAGCACAGCACAGAATCAACTAAAGTCGGAAATGAATACGCAAATGCAACAAGTTGAATAGAAAATACTACTGTTGAATTAATTGAAACAAAATAGTTATGTTATCAGTATGTAAATATCTCTAGCAATTATAAATATCAAACACTGAATAGCACATGGTAATGTAAAATAAAGTGAAACGCCAATTTGGCAAACACTAAAATAGCCAGAACAAATTTTACAAACAAATACTATCGATTTGAATAGTTTTATACAGTCAAAACCGGATATAGCGTCATTGACGGGACCGTATAGTTTCCGACGTTATATCCGATAGTTGTTATAAGCAATACATAGCATAAGTATGTAGTTAAATTATCATAAGTACATATATATCTAATATAGAATAGAATATTGTTTTCAAATGAAATATCAAAAAAGAAATAAAATGTTTATTAAGAAATAATTGGAGATACAAGATGTACTTAGCTGCACTATAAGACTTACACTAGTTTTTAAAGAAATGAGTCATTTTAGTCTTTTTTTTTTTCAAGCTCACTCTCAAATATGTTTTGCATTTTACGTTTCATACTCCTTAAGTTATGAGTATCATCAGTATTAAACTGGTCGTTAAAGGTAGCAGATTTTTGCAAAACTGTTATAGCGCTAAGAGCCTCGGAAATTGTTGTTGGCTTAAACAGTTCTTCAGGGTCTTGCTGGTCTGCATTTTCTTCGTCAGTGTTACGATTGTTACTTTCAGCTTCTGCAAGAATTTCTTCCTCGTTAGCTAAGGCGCACACAGCGGCACTGTAATTCCAATAAATTCCTCTATCTCAATTCTTTGTTCTACACCAGCAGATCTTTGCAACTGAATAACCAATTGAGCGAATGGTACGTTGTCGTCTTCATCTGTGGAGATCCTCCGCTTGTGATGGAGAGAGATCTTTGAAACCTGCATGGCGAAAGCAGTTGGCTATAGTGGTCTGTGTGACTTTTTCCCAAGCTTCCGATATCATTAGAATTGCATCCAAAACACAAAGACTTTTTGTATCTTTCCCGTTTTCAATATTCTGTACCATTTGTAGCACTTGAAGTTTTCTGTATTGTGTTTTTAAAGCTTTCTATCACACCTTGGTCCATGGGCTGTAAAACAGAGGTGACATTGGGCGGTAAAAACAAACTTTATGCATTTCAGATTGGAGACTACAGGGTCAGCGGGACAGTTGTCTACTAGAAGAAGAATCTTTTTCCTCCAAACTTCAATTCTGTATCCCAGCTACGCAGCCATTTTTCAAAAATTTGCGATGTCATCCAAGTTTTCATAAGTTACAGGCAAAGAGTGAATGTTTTTAAAGCAACGCGGTTTTCTAGCATTTCCTATGACCGAAAGTTTTCTTCTGCATGAACCAATCTTGATTGCCGCAACCAATACTTCAATTCTTGTTTTGGACAACTTTCCGCCCTTGCATTCCTCGCCTTTGAATTTAAGTGTTTTGTCAGGAGTCAAATTGTAAAACAATCCGGTTTCATCCACATTGAAGATTTCTTCTTTTCCTGCCACAATATTTTAACGAGCACGAAAACGTTGTACCCATAATACGAGCAAAGTCGTTGGGTTTTGTTGCAGAATTGGACCACTTATTGGGATGTTGTTTTCCCTCTGATGTTCAAACCATGTTAATAAAGCATCTTCCATAACTTTATGTTCACCTGATCGTGTAAGTTTAAAACAGTTGTTGTCGAAAAGAACTTTTATTTCATCTTTATTCTTCCAAATCGTACATATTGTAGAATGTGAAACTCCACACTCATTTGCATTTTCACTATTTGACTCGCCACTTTCTAATCTCCATATGATATGAGATTTTTCTTCAATAGTGAACACTTTCCTCTTTTTTGCGACATGGTATCGCATAAATACACAGTCTTATCGAAGGCAAAACTTATAAATCAAGCTGTCACTCACGCAGTCAGTTAGCGCACTATACAATAAATATGCAAGGTCAAATGGCCGGGAAGAGGTTCGAATGAGGTGGGAGAAATAGCGTAGGTAATAATACGCCTAAATATTACTTCAATGCTTAGTAATAAGATCTAAGATCGTCCGTATTGTTTTGTTTTGGTGGTGCTAAATGCGGTTGGTCGTTATAGTCGATGAATATCAATAAAGTTTCGTCGTTATAAGCGATATGTCGCTATATCCGATATTGTTATAGGCGGTATGTTTACTGAATAGTTTACTAAAGATTCGGCCGAGACCTTACAATCTGGTCTAAATAACCGATCGGTCGTTGTAAACGATGTCGTTATAATCGGTTTTGACTGTATAATCTATTACTTTCGAAGTACCCCTGTATGTTGATTATCGGAAAATAGCAGCATCAATTTTATTATTTATTATCTATTGAGGTGATTATCACTTTCAGCGTCTAAATGCTTGGACTAAACTAAATTGAATGAATTTCATGAATCTTAATGGTTTTACGATTAGATCGCGGGCTATGATTAGTTACTCCACTTCACAAAAATAGAGGTCAATTCCGATCAAAACAATTTTCAATATAGGGGAGTAAGATTGGCATAGAAAATGAAATGAAAATTGAAGTTACAAGTATTTAAACTTCGTTACAACGTCCAACCCTGAAGTTTCTGACTGTACCCTGTATAAATTCACACGTATCTTCTTTTTCTCTGAACTTATAACGTAAAGGAATTACGATGCAGATTTTCTTATCCCAACAAAATCTACGTCAAAAATTATAATTAAATCCTTACGTCTGGAACGGGAACAAGGTAATAAATTCATATTTCTTCACGACTGGTTGGTAATACTAAGGAAGGTTTTGGACTTAAGCCCGACCTCATCGGACGTTTGAGAATGTGTGCCGCGGGTATAAATAGCCTTCCCAAGATAGCGTTAGCGTCTCTCACAGCATCCAGATCGTCAAATTCACGTCTAACAAATCCCAACGGATAATGTGATTTCTGCTATTGGAGGACTCGAGATGTAATAAAAATGTTGAAGCTTTCGGACTGATCCTTTTCAAAACGCATTTATTTTACAAGAAAATAGTTGGAAAGAAATTAAGCATTTGTGATGAAATTATATTCCCGTTTCTTTTCAGTTAACATGGTTTGTTGTACGAGGGAAATCAAGAAGATGAATGTTATTTATCACGGTTCAAAATTCTGTTTTTTTAGAAGGAAATTTTCTCAATATGCACCTCTTACGTAGGTTGCCTTGTGAATTTTACGCCTCTAGTCCTTTTACTGTTTACAGATCCCATCCGACAACTGCGTCGTGATTTTGATATTTTTTTGCCAAAACTTAATCCCGAAATGTTGTTCCATTTTATATTCCAGGAATTTTTCTTATTTTAATCAGACTGAAAAATAACACAGCCGTTCCTGAAACGAAACACACGAAAATTCCCAAAGAAAGCTCCGAAAAATAAAAAGGTCTCCGTTTTTTCGCGAATGGAGGGGATAATTTCTTCGGACTTTTATGTCTATACAAATTTTTCCATAGCGTTCGATCGTTTCAAAACCTGGACAAAGAGCAAGTCTCAACTTTTGCATGTTGCGCCGTAATAGTTTCATTCCCGTTAAACCATGGGAAAACTGGAAAATCTTCGATTCAACGAAGGGCTATCGGCGGACCTTTGCGAAATTTCGCTCCATTTTCCTCATTCCGAATATCTCTGACGGTCAGAAATTAACGAACGTCGAGCTGTCAAAATAAATGGTTTTCTTTCATCCATCCTACTTATACGGTATTACCGGGAGAATGGATTCGGGTGTCGAACGATTCCTACATATCTCGAGATCAGATCCGCGAAGAAACCGTTACTCTACGACTGAATTTTCGAATTTGGAAAGAATTTTGAGATCTACATTTTCGAGAAAAGACCGGAAACAAGGGGCGGAGTCAGTCGCCTCTCCTACCGCCCCTCTGATCGCTTTTCAATGTCGGAAGTGAACTTTACCAACGTGTAAAATTCAATGCTCTCTCTCTTTTCAATGAAAAAAGTGAGTTTCACCAACATAATTTCGGTATTACCAACATCTAGAATATATCGCGCTTTCCCTTCTGAATCTTCTGAATGACGATATGAGACGGAATGGAATATCCATTACATCTAATCGAATCTAACCTTATTTCAATCAGTCCTATATTCGATCTGTCAAAAAAGTAACTCCGAATTTTATTTGAATGAAAAGTTTGACGAAACTTGAAATACTTTTAGAGGTAAGTGAACGTAATTTGATGTTCATTTTATACATTTTTGAGTATATTTTGTTTAAGGAAAGAAATGACAAACTTTCAAAATTCATAAATTTAACATTTTGTGGTTATTCTAACCTAAATAATGTGATTCAAACGGAATGTTATAATGAAAAGAAGTTAGGGAGACGTACAATAATGTTCGAAAGGTAAGTGAATGTAATTTGAGGTTCATTTATGTATTTTAATGTATATTTTTCTCAAAATGCTTTCATCCAACTTGTACAGAATTTCCGTATCAGCATTCAAAACTCGATCAATGATTTCGAAAATACCGTGATGAGAAGACAGAACAATACTGTCGACATAAGACGAACTGAACCATGGTGATGCAAGAACAGGTCCTTGTGGAAGCTCAACAACATATTCTCGATTGAACAATTGTACATCCACAATTATGGGTGTGAAAATATAATTCCTCAAATTAATGGTCGAAGAAGATTGTATACGAATTGCTTTAAGGGCTAACAGACCAGCCAACGTTCCCCATTCACGTATGCAACATCGTTTATCCACACAGTGGATCGAAAACATTGGATCTGAATAATTAATGAAAGGGGATTTCTTCTTAGAGATAAGTCGAAATTTTTCTCGTATCATTCTAATGGAAGTGTGAAGGTTTGGAGGAAACAAGGGCAACGTTACGTGAAGCAAGTAACGGTGGAGCCATCTGTACTTGTAATAAAATAAGTTCAAGTGACTGTAGAATTTGACAATGAAAGCCATACAATATCGCATACTCTGATAATGATACGTTTAGCAAGAAATTGAATGGAATGGCCAACAAGTTCTCCGGATATGAACTATATTGAACATATATGAGCTTAGCTGTCAAATGCTTGTCATTCTGCAGCACACCCCTGAAACCCTTCAGCTCTAAATTATTGAGAGTATAAATGTGGATTTGGATTTAAGCACACAGGATACGACATTATTTCTGTGAAATCATTACAAGCATGCATCTACTTGAATTTTAGTACGAAGATATTGCACATCAGGGTCGAACGTACGATACTCTTTTCAAATAAATGCACGCCTAAGTGCAGGGAATAACAGTTGAAAGTTTGTATGGAATTTTTCGATAATACTACACCTAAGGGTTGTATAGAGTTCTTCATTAAAGTTTTAAAGCTGCTAAAGATTGCCTCCAAAAGATTCAATACGAAGTCCTCCAATCTATGTACAAAATACAGAAAGTTGAGTACGTGTCTTTCCTCTAGTCGACTCAAATCAACAGAACCTGTTTTGTTTCATCATAAATATGTTTGTGTTGTGAAATGTCTACTTCTAAATATAAATATTGTCACAACATTCCATTTAATGCTCTTAACATAATTCATAAATCAGTAATTTGTGGTTGTTTATCTATCCAGATTATTGATATTGATATATTTAGGTTAAGTTACACCAAAGAGATTGCATTTTGTGCATGATTATATGAATGAAATTTCAACTTCCTATTGGCGTTTTGATAATCTCATTACCTATGACTAGGTTATTTGTGCATCCAAATATGAACCAATCGCATCAACGAGTAATATTGTTGATTTATTCACTTTATTTTATGTAAATTTATCTTCTCAAAGATGAAGTAAAATATATTTTATACTTTCCATAATTTTATTTTTACAAACACGACCGGTTAGACAGTTAAGTCAACTACAGGAAATAAACTTGATTATTGTTGAACCAAACATTCCAACAGATTCATTTCTCTTTCCTTTGTCGCAATTATGAAGAATTTTGATATTATCTGATGTTATTGAATGTTTTGTGGTTTTGATATGTTCGCATATTCGAGAATTATTGTCAGAGGATAAATGTTCTTTAAATCTGGCGTACTTGAAACTAGCGTATTTTTCAAGAAAGTATCTTTTATGGAATATAATAATTGTGTTATTTGATTTTTTTCTTTACGTTGTATAATCTTGTAAATAAATTATTTAAGAGGATTCTTCTGATAGTATTCATTTCAATTTTGAGGACTGTCGGTGACAGTGGAATGTAAAAGCCCCTATGGATCATTATGATTTAAGTGATTGAATCGATCCATGGGAATGGTTGAGGCTGTGAAGGTTTATTTTCTGTAGATGCTATAAATGAAATTGTTAACCGATTTTCTATTGTCAGATCTAAAAAATTCATTGAGTCATAAATTTATATGAACCGGGGCCTATTTTTTGTTTATTTGCTGAAACTATCCATATATTTCTCGATTTTAATCTAATTGAATTTAAATATCAATTGTGATAACTGTATTGACTAGATCTACATGCATACCATTTTATATAGTTCATCTTAATTCAAAATTATAGTGAAAAGACGTTCACTTGTCAGAATAATTCAATAATTTCATTCAAAAATCTCAATGTTGTGAAATAATACGTATTTTGAAGCAGCTTAAAATCACCCAAAAGCGTAAAAATGGAGACGAACATCGAAACTTGGATAAGAAATCCAGCGAAAACAATATTCGACTTTATTACCGATAGTTATTAAACACCCTTTCGTATTCACGATCGCAGACAACATCTGGTATTTTCTCAAATAGCAATTCCCACGTCACGACGAAGGAACGCGTTTCTAAATAACCATGTAGCAGGTACTTAAGTTCCAAAGGCAGAGGGAAGTACGGGTGTAAGCGCTTCTGGGCCACGCATATATAAGGGCCGCGATCACGACGTTAGGGGATTATTATTGAGTTGTTTTGTTCTTCAGATGTGCAGTAACTCATATTATTCCGAGATGTTCCTCTCCGAGAAGCCCGACAGGCGAAGAAATATTACAGTTCCCGTTGTGTCCCACAGGTGATTACTTTCTGTTATAAATGATTGAAAATTATGAATTTTTCCTCAATATTTCAGTTCACTATTTAATTTTCACGAATAGCTTGAAATATACGCTATGTAATTTCTTAATGTATTGAGGTCGAGTTGAAATAATGATTTCTTAAACTCTGAATTATTTTCAAACATTTTTTTTACTTGGCAAATGACTTATTTGATTTGCACTGGCATTTTCTAATATTCATTTTGAAGTGTTATTTTCATAGACTAATATTCATAACTTTTTTAAATTTGAAATGTATTGAAATTATTTTATATTGATTTTCACACTTGTTCTCCTAAGTTGACAAATTATTTGAAGTATGCTCAAATTCTTTATTATTGATTGCAACATTTATTCACCTATCTTGCAACATTATTGAACGCAATGTTTGTATACCGATTCCAATAACTTGGTATTTGAAATGTTATGAGTTAAATATTGATTCGGAACTTTACTTCTATAACTCAGACCATTGATTTGATTGAATGTTAAAAACTATTTATATTAATCAAGATCTTTCGTTTTATAATTAGATGAATGATGCATTTGAATATGAGAACATTTAATATTGATTCTTATTTTTGCTTCTATAAATGGGCCAATTATCTATTTGAAATATCATAATCCATCCACTTCAGCAAAAGAATCACGTACGGCTTTACAGGCTTACCTCTAGTCTTATATATAGGGTGCGCCACCGCACAGAATAAGCGTTTAATTGAATATTTATTCGTCTATGTTCAGAGGTTTCACAACAGGAGGTACATATGATGGTGGAAAGAGAAACATTATTGGCGAAAATTCTGAATCAATATTCGAGTTCGACCCCTCAAAATGATGGGAAAGGTTCAATCCAGTGATTGAATTACGTAGTTGATTCATTACAATTTTTTAATACGCGGTGAAAATTGTTAATATTTGAGGAAGTCGGCCATTTTGAATTCGAACGGAAATCAACTTTTAGGTTGGTTTCAGTAAAAAATGGTTCTTTGTCTTCCTAGAACATCCACGAAAAACACAACAACTTCAGGGGTGCAACGCCATGACGTGAAAAAAATATTTCGATTTCAGCTGAAAATCGGAATGAAAAAAATTCTTCACGCTACTTTTTCACCAATTCTTGAAATATTTTCAAGATCAATACGTCAAATTGTTCAGAAAAGACTGAATTTTCGACTGAATGCCCCATTCGATTTTTTCAGTGAAAAAAAATCGTTCCAGCGATCTTGGAATATTGCTCATTTTCGAATGAGTCAGCCATATTGAAATTCACCTGAAGTGAAATTTCGATACAGTTTCTGAAAAACCTAGTCCTTTGGCTTTCCAATGAAGCAAGAACTCTAGAATTGCGAAGGTTATAACGGAAAAAAAAGGTCCGGTTTTCTCTGGCGCACCCTATAAAATGATGTCTGATGGTAAACATTTTGACTGTTGTACTATGCTCGTTGATACCAATTTCGCAGAGTAACAAAATTCCCCCGGTTTCATAGACAAAATCAACTAACGTGAAGACAAACATCAAAGAACAATTATTATATTTCATGAAAGATACTTCCTTGAAAATATACGCTCGTTTCAACTACGCTGTTCCTCTGTATTTTTACAAATTTAAAACAACCGCCTCAAGTGGTCTGAACTTGAGGAAATTATTATTCTATGCTAAACAAAAAACAGATAAATTAAAAAAATCAGAAGTTGCAAAATTGCTTGCAATGTGTGTGACGTAGATTATATTGGGCAAACATGTAGGAATTCGAAATCACATTTAAAGAACTGACAATAATTCTCCAATACTCTGTGACATAAAACTATCCGGAAATTCTCATTTAAATTGCCCGCAATGAGTATTTTCAAGTATTTTAAGTTTCTGTATGTTGGTAGGACTATCCTCAATTACTATGCCAAACATGAGCGCGATCTGTCAACTACTTTGTTTACGACAGCTGTTGTCAACTCAGTGGTACTCAGCGAATTTTACAATGGGAAAACATAATGAATAAAAAGTTTGTCTCAAATTTTGTTTTCTGAACGAAATTCCGTGTGCTGAATCCTTGGGAATAGCTTATAGAGACTCTGTTTTATCGAAAACCCAAGTGTACAAGTCGAACGAGCCTTCAAAGACTGTCGGGAGATCGTCGAAGATTTGCATCGTTCCGATAGACCTTCGACCTATTCAACCGATGATAACGTCCGAAAAATCAAGGATATGGTGCTCGTAAATCGACATGCCAGTGTTAGAGAGATAGCTCGTGATCTCAACATCTCTCGTGAAACCGCCCATTTTCTTCAAAAACAGTACCGGATGTAGGTAGCTGCAGACATCCTGGATCGTGCGAATTCTGATCCCATCGTTCACGGAACGAATCATAGCTGGTAATGAGACATGGGTCTATGAATATGACACACTAACGAGCCAACAATCGTCGGAATTGGTGAGGAAAATGAGTCAAAACCTCGCCAAAATCGTTCGAAAATCAAGACGAAGCTGATTCCTTTCTTCGATATTTGTGGTGTGGTTAATCATAAATTCGTTCCGCAAGGTCAAACGGTCAATAAGGACTTCTATTAAACCATTTGGAGACGTTTACGTGAAAATATTCTGCGTGAACGTGTGGCAAAACAATTCGTGGGTTTTGCATAACGATAACACCATCTCATCGACCCACGTTTATTAACTACTTCAAGACCAAACACTTGATAAATACCATCGAGCAGCCGCCTTATTCGCCTGATCTAGCTCCGTGTGACTTTTTTCTTTTCTCCAGACTGAAATAGTCGCTCCGAGTAACCAGATTTGTACCATAGAAATCATAAAAGAAAATTCGCAGAAGGAGCTGAAGGCCATCACCGAAAACACCTATAAAAATATTTCGATGATTCGAAAAAGACGTTGGCACATGTGCATCGCTTCAAATTGAAGAAGATTCAATAAATATTGAAGTAGATTAAGATTTTTGCGTTTTATTTCAAATTTCCTGACACTTTTTTGTCGCAGAGTATGTAGAAATATAAAAACTACAAAACATTCAATAATATCAAAATTCTTCATTATTTCGACAAAGCAAAGAAAATGAATCTGTTGGAATGTTTGGAAACCAATGAACTTCGTAAAACCCCAAGTGAAATCAGCCTAAATAGCCAGCTAGACATTAATACTTCTCCACTATTTAACATCAAATTAGGATAGTATCACGATAAGTATGTTCGTTTTATGTAGTTGACCACTTGAAAACAGGTTGTTTGTAAAAAAAATTACTTGATCTTAGATGAAAATCGCATCAATTTTGAAACTAGCATTGTTTTTCTTCAAAGTTAACGTAGAAGAAAACACAATGAGAGACAACTTGGCAGCGTCAAGCCATAACACTATGTCAGAAATTTTTTCAGGAAGTTAAATACGCATAGTTTCGGTGCGAGAAATAACTCAATTGTTGAACGCTCTTAAGCAACGAAAAAAGCACAGTACCAAGATGATGAACTGATCAAGTTGGTCAGTGTTGAGTAGGGTCAAGATCAAAATGGTAATTTACCGTCACAAAATTTGCAGCGCTTTGCGCGAGGTTCTCCGAACAACCCCGTGCTCACGGGCATGGTCCAGCAGATCGCAATGGGGCGAAACTAGGGGTCGCCACTGTCTTGTCGCGTACCGGCGCTAGGGGCACACCGGGTAGTTTCAGACATTTCCGCACGAGCTGGGCGTCAATTAGGCGCGATAACAAATCGACGCCTTCTCGACACGTACCAAGACGTCCGCCGCACATTCGTTTACTTACTGAACCAGTTAACGCTAAGCGAGATACGAAGCGTCGTTCATTGTGCGGCGTTGCCGAATTTCCAAATAACGAGGAATTTTTAAAAACATACTTCTGTTTGATGGTTTCCTGATCGAAACCTACGTTATCTACACCTGTCAGAAGCTGTGAGGAGTAACAATAGTATCATTGTCGTCTTGCTTTAAAGTAACAAGAAGCCATAATCCTAACTGGAAAATACGCAATTCCTAAGATAAACTATCATTTAATGAATTAAATACCTTAGAGAGAAGAATAGCCACTGAAAATTAGGCTTTTCGGGACGGGAAGTCAACTTGTATAAATTGACATTGCAAATTTTCATTCGCGAAAAATATCTGGTAAAAATATCCTTTTTTTTGATAAAATTTAACTCTCATTTCCAGAAAATGAATGAAAATACCATCAATCAAAGTATTGACCATCATTTATTATAACTTTTTCCCATTTTTCTGGGAGGAGACGATAAAATGACGGATTCAATTCGTTCGCTGACCCAATTCTCGACACATTCGAAAGAATTGAAGTGGTGCTGCGATAGCCCATGAGCCATTGACCGAAACTAATGGTAATCTAATGGAGCACAGTCTGGTGAGTAACCAGCTGGTGATAGGGCGTACCATCGAAGCGCTTCAAGTGTTTCTTTGAAGGTCTTTGTGGAAGGGGACGAGCGTTTTCATGCAACAGGATGTCTTTATGCTGGCTTGTCCCGTATTCTAGCAGCTTCTGGTGCAGTGCTTGAACAGATCATTTGTTCTCGATGGAGATCCCCTAAGACTGTTTGACCTTGTTTGAGAAGCTCATGGTGAATGACTCCTTCTTGATCCCATCACATGTAGAGTATAGCCTTCTTTCCATGGTCTTTCGTCGCTTAGGATTGTCGAAATATATCCACCCATGAGCCATTAACCGAAACAAATGGTAATCTAATGGAGCACAGTCTGGTGAGTAAGCAGCAGGTGATAGGGCGTCCCATCGAAGCGCTCCAAGTGTTTCTTTGAAGGCCTTTGTGGCATGTGGACGAGCGTTATCAAGCAACAGGACGACTACATGCTGGCTTGTCTCGTATTCTAACAGCTTCTGGTACAGTGCTTAAACAGATCATTTGTTCTCTATAGAGATCTCCTGTGACTGTTTAACCTTGTTTGAGAAGCTCATGGTGAATGACTCCTTCTTGATCCCATCACATGCAGAGTATAACCTTCTTTCCATGGATATTGCGCTTTGGAGTCGAAGTTGATGGTTAGCTAGGGTCACAAATGGTCTTTCGTCGCTTAGGATTGTCGAAATATTTCCACCCATGAGCCATTCACCGAAACAAATGGTAATCTAATGAAGCACAGTCTGGTGAGTAACCGCAGGTGAAAGGGCGTCCCATCGAAGCGCTCCAAGTGTTTCTTTGAAGGCTTTTGTGGCATGTAGACGAGCGTTATCAAGCGACAGGACGACTACATGCTGGCTTGTCTCGTATTCTAGCAGCTTCTGGTACAGTGCTTAAACAGATCATTTGTTCTCGATAGAGACCTCCTGTGACTGTTCGACCTTGTTTGAGAAGCTCATGGTGAATGACTCCTTCTTGATCCCATCACATGCAGAGTATAACCTTCTTTCCATGGATATTGCGCTTTGGAGTCGAATCTGATTGTTGGCTAGGGTCACAAATGGTCTTTCGTCGCTTAGGATTGTCGAAATATTTCCACCCATGAGCCATTGATCGAAACAAATGGTAATCTAATGAAGCACAGTCTGGTGAGTAACCGCAGGTGATAGGGCGTCCCATCGAAGCGCTCCAAGTGTTTCTTTGAAGGCTTTTGTGGCATGCAGACGAGCGTTCTCAAGCAACAGGACGACTTTATGCTGGCTTGTCTCGTATTTTAACAGCTTCTGGTACAGTGCTTAAACAAATCATTTGTTCTCGATAGAGATATCCTCCATCACATGCAGAGTATAGCCTTCTTTCCATGAATATTGCGCTTTGGAGTCGAAGTTGATAGTTGGCTAGGGTCACAAATGGTCTTGCGTCGCTTAAGATTGTCGAAATATATCCAACCATGAGTCATTGACCGAAATAAATGGTAATCTAATGGAGCACTCTGGTGAGTAACCCGCAGGTGATAGGGCGTCCCATCGAAGCGCTTCAAGTGTTTCTTTGAAGGCCTTTGTGGCATGCAGACGAGCGTTATCAAGCAACAGGACGACTTTCTGCTGGCTTGTCTCGTATTTTAACAGCTTCTGGTACAGTGCTTAAACAAATCATTTGTTCTCGATAGAGATCTCCGGTGACCTTGTTTGAGAACTCATTGATCCCATCACATGCAGAGTATAGCCTTCTTTTCATGGATATTACGCTTTGGAGTCGAAGTTGATGGTTGGCTAGGGTCACAAATGGTCTTGAGTCGCTTAGGATTGTCGAAATATATCCAACCATGAGTCATTGACCGAAATAAATGGTAATCTAATGGAGCACTCTGGTGAGTAACCCGCAGGTGATAGGGCGTCCCATCGAAGCGCTTCAAGTGTTTCTTTGAAGGCCTTTGTGGCATGCAGACGAGCGTTATCAAGCAACAGGACGACTTTATGCTGGCTTGTCTCGTATTTTAACAGCTTCTGGTACAGTGCTTAAACAAATCATTTGTTCTCGATAGAGATATCCTCCATCACATGCAGAGTATAGCCGTCTTTCCATGAATATTGCGCTTTGGAGTCGAAGTTGATAGTTGGCTAGGGTCACAAATGGTCTTGCGTCGCTTAAGATTGTCGAAATATATCCAACCATGAGTCATTGACCGAAATAAATGGTAATCTAATGGAGCACTCTGGTGAGTAACCCGTAGGTGATAGGGCGTCCCATCGAAGTGATTCAAGTGTTTCTTTGAAGGCTTTTGTGGCATGCAGACGAGCGTTATCAAGCAACAGGACGACCTTCTGCTGGCTTGTCTCGTATTCTAGCAGCTTCTGGTACAGTGCTCCTCAAACAGATCATTTGTTCTCGATAGAGATCTCCTGAAACTGTTGGACCTAGTTTGCGAAGCTCACGGTGAATGACTCCTTGATCCCATCACATGCAGAGCATAGCCTTCTTTCCATGGATATTGCGCTTGGTAGTCAAAGTTGATGGTTGACCAGGATCACAAATGGTCTATCGTCGCTTAGGATTGTCGAAATATATGCACTTTTCATCTCCAGTAACAATACGATGGAGAAATCCCATTCTTTTCTGTCTAGCCAGTAGCATTTCACAAACGGTTTTTCGTATTTCGATGTCTCCTGGCTTCAGCTCATATGGCACCTATTTTCCTTCTTTGTATACTTTACCCATTGCTTTCAAACGCTCTGATATCCGAGACTGAGTCACGTTTAGTGTTGTTGCAAGCATTTTTTGAGTTTGGCATGGGTCTTCGTCTATTAAAGCGTGTAGTTCAGTATCTTGGTTTTTTTCTTCGCTCCTGGGTGTCCTTGGTCGATTACAATGAAATCAGCAGATTTGAAACGACGAAACCATTCTTTACAAGTAAAATCCGATGGATCATGATGACCGTAGACTTCAATTAACATTCTATGAGATTCGGTGGCGGAGCAAAACAATAATCCTCCCCGCAATAAGCTTTGTGGGCCGAAATTAAACATTTTAATCGCTGTAAAACACAATTAAACTTATGCAAGTAAACCTTTATGTATGTTATATTATTGACAGATGTAAATGCTACATTTTAAGCCTTATTTACATTGGTCATTAAGGCTGAGTCTTTAATACGAAACTTTTACCAGTAGAGGAGGTTTTCAACAGATACACGTAAGAAAATAAAACTGATCAGAATTACAGTAAGGAGAAAACGACGAAGATCGCTGGTGCGATAACGCATAACGCTCCGGTGATAATCTTTATTTCTCTGCTTACCACAAGCCGAGAAAAAAAATCGGTCGCATTACTAAATTGTCTGACCTCGTATTTGAACACCCAAAACATTGAATTAATGGGTCATCCACCTTATAGTCCCGATCGGCACCTAACGCCTTCTTTTGTTTGTGCACATCAAGAGATAACTGCGTGGGCAACGATTTTCGACGCCAGAAGAGACATTTGAAGCCTTCCAAAACAAATGTTTTGGAGGTATCTTATTCCGAGTGGCAAAAGTGTTTAAGCGCATGCAAAAATGTATCCATCTTCATAGAGAATACTTTGAAAAACCTTAAAACTAATTCTTCCCTAAGTTACTTGTTTTTTTTTGTCAGGCGCAAAATTTAAGACAACCTACGTATCATTGTGAATGAATTTCTGGCCAAAAACTCAACGAATACCATCGAACAGCTACCGTATTCTATGGTTCCGACCGACATTTTCTTTTCCAAAACTCAATGTTTCGATGATTGGATTATTCGTTAGCGTAACTGTATTATTTCGAAAGTGGCCAACTTTGAAAGCGATACAATAAATTTGGATGAAAAATAAATATTTTGTGTTTTATTGACCAAGTCCTGGTATTTTTTGACATAATATACTAACATTGCCATATTGAATTATTTTGCGAAAGGCAAGATATATATTATCAAAAAGAAAAAAACTCTATTCAACGAGAGCAATTTCGCGTATGGTATCGAAAAACACAAGTTTACCTTATAGCTCAAGAACCGTTAAGTAAAGAAATCTTTCGGATGCATCCATAGATTTCATTCTATCCTGAAAATAGAAAATTCCGGAATAACTCTAGAACTGAAAATGACAAAAAAACAGATTGCTTTTCACCAATGAGGTTTTCTCGAAAATCGAGACCGAGAAAAAGTGGTCATTTTTTTCCATCTCCCATATTTCACATAACCCTACAAAACCCTGCGACACCCTGTACAGCAGGGGTGCTCAAACGGTCGATCGCGAGTACTTTTTGAGTATATCTCGAGAAGAACAGAATTTTTAATAAGTAAGTAACTAAACTACAAAAAATAACACTCTGCTAGAGGCGAAAGGCGGCTTTATCAAAGGAACGCGCGGTACTTGTCAAAGAAAAGCGGCGTTTTTATTCTTGCCGCTTTTCTAGAAATATCGGGCGGCGCGTTTGACAGGAACATTCGAGACTTTCGTTCACGCCGATATAAATGTTGTGTCTGCAGGAATTGAACTCATTATGAATTGTAGCTATACTACGTCGATACAAAGTTTATTATTAAATAGTACAAAATGATGCAGCTAAAAATCTAAAACGTATCATTTCAATAACGATTGGGAGGAAGAATTTTTCTTTTGTATGATGAAGGATAATTGCATTTGTATTATTTGTCGTGCGTCAGTTGCAATATCTAAGCGTGGTAACTTAGACAGGCATCATAAAACGGTTCATAAAAACTATAAAAAGGATTTTCAGCCACAGAGTGAATTAAGAAAACGAAACCATGTTATTTGATATCTAGTTTCAAAAATGAACGAACCATGTTCACAAGACCAGCCAAACAATCAAAATCTGCTACGATCGCGTCATTTAAAATATCTCATATATTGACGAAACAAAAGAAACCAAAAGTATTCCGAAGATGGATCGGTTGTGATGGAAGCATTTATTGAAGCGGATGAGACTTTATTTGGAGGTTTTAAAAACAAAACAGAAATCATGTCTGCTATTAGAGAACTTCAGTTATCTCGTCCGACTGTCACCAGTCGTGTTGAAGTCATGAGTCACGACATGGCAGATAAACTAAAGCATGATATCATGAAATGTACATACTTTTCTTTACAGTCCGACGAATCCACCGATATGACAGACACTGCCCAGCTGTGTATTTTTATTCGGATGGTATTCAATGACATATTGGCTGATGAAGAATTTTTGACAATCATTCCTCGGCAGGGGAAGATCCTTGACGAAGATATATATGACGTTTTCTTCAATTTTCTAACAAACTACAAGCTACGAATATATAAATTAGTGTGCATTACAACCGATGGAGCACCAGCTATGACTGGAAACAAAAACGGTTTTGTGGCATTGTGTCGAGCTAATGAGAATTTCCCCTCATTTTTTTCATTCCATTGCATCATACGTCAACAAGTTTTGTGTTCGAAAGTTTTAAACACGCATTGCAACAAAAATTATAAATTCCATCCATGCACGTAGCTTGCAACGGCGGCTCTTTCAGTTGCAGTTGGAAGATTAGGGAATCAGCTGAACACACTGATTTAGTTCTTCACATGGACGTCAGGTGGTTGAGTCGCGGAAAATTCCTAGAAAGGTTCAAGAATTATTACCCGTAATAACAGCTTTTCTAGACGAAAGAGGTGATGACACTCAGATGTTGAAAAACGAAAAATGGCTGACTGATATGGCATTTTTGACTGACATCACAATGTACTTAAACACCATTAACTTGGAGCTTCAAGGTAGCGGAAAAACTATTATTGACATGATTAGCGCACTAAACGCATTCAAAATTAAATTGTAACTTATGATAGATCAACTGAAAAGAAAGGATCTGAACCATTTCCGTCTTTGAGAGCAAGGATTCCTCAGTTGAATTATGATATGTATGAGGCTGAATTATCAAATTTTTGAGACAATTCGAAATGCGTTTTTATGATTGCAGTAAATTGTAAAATAATCATTTATGAGTTATCCTGTTTCATGTAAAAACATTGAGTTTAATAAGAATAATAATAAGAATAAGAACTCATGTTCTGTTGAAAATAAGTTGTGCAGATTATATCAGATATACATCTCAAAGCTACAGCATCTGATACAAATTTCTGGTGTTTTATATCGGCAGATAAATATCCGAATCTAGGGCAAATCGCCCTTCAACTGACGGTAATGTTTGGGTCAACTGATTTGTGCGAGTCTGCATTTTCTTAAATGAAGATAATTAAGTCAAAATATCGCAATCGACTAACTGACGATCATATGTCATCATGCTTGCGATTAGCACTCAGAGGTTACGTATCATCGTATGAAAAGTATGCTGAGGACATGCAGTGCCACGCTACAACATCCAAAGTCACTTCTTAGTTAAGTTTAACACCATATGTAACTCTTGTTTTGTAACAACCAATAAACTCGCAATTTTGAATAACTATAAGTTTTTTCCCAATCCAAACCTTGACTAAAATAATGTATATTGTGCGGAAAGCTAATTTCTATATATGCTACGGTACACCCTACCTAGGTAGGTAGGTAGGTGGGGGTGTATCATGTATGTACGACAACCCTGCATCACACATACTTGCAGCCTCTCAGAGTCGATCGTAAATAGTCTAAAAATATAGAAGTAGATCGCCAGCAGTTTAAGTTTGAGCACCCTGCGCTCTACATAGTGAGAAGGGATGAAATCTCAGAACAAATGGATGAGATCCTTAGGATTCAGCTAAAGTCGACTATTGAAGATAATTTCAGCAAAGAATATATAAGGCAAATAACAAATGCTACCAACAGAAGTAAAACTATCTGAAACATCATAAACTCCAATGTCAAAGTACACTGCGGAGGCGAAAGAGAAAATTAACTAACTGCAGATGCACAAAATCAACGCTTTACCACTATGGAAACCAGATATGTACGCCATGGGCGGATAGCCCCCAATTCCTTTCCGACAACCATTTCGTCTGTAAGAGGGCCTGCTATTGGGGATTGTTGTACAATGACCTTGTTACTCCTGAAGGAGTTGCGTGAACGATCAGAGGACTGAAAAATGAGACTTCAATAGATGTGGTAATACTCAAAAAAATCGATATGTAATTGCAATGCCAAAGTGTTCTGTGATAAATGTTTTTTATCATGGAAATTCCAGACAAATAAACACTGACTAGAGTAGTACCAATACATAAAAAGGACTTCAACAACAACAGACCAATCTCCCTGCTACCTGTCATCTCTAAAGCGTTCGAGACTTACCTAGAGTCGAAAACAATTCTAAATGTTTGCCAGAATGGTTTCCTGAAAGGAAAATCCACAGTTACGATCATGACTTATATAACTGAATACCTGATTGAGGCTCTTGATGACCGTGAAGAGAATTACGAACTCAGGGAAAGAATGCTCAATTTGTAGAATCCTACTTTCATAACAAATCCTAGGTAGTATCATGGAATAGTATGTTTTCGGTCCCGCAATGGGTTGACACTGTGGTTCCTCAGCAGTTCAAGTTTGAGCACCTTCTGCTGTACAAGGTGTGCTAAATTCGATGGTTTCGAACGGCAGCTAGTTGGAAGAAAATGACCCCTCAACTCTTGAATCTTTTTCATGAAGCAGTTTGATGGTGAAAAGAAAATACTTCCATAAACCTCGAAAAACAGGTTCTTTACTCTAGTAATAATTCTATCCAAAATTCACGATTTTTCCTTTCGACTCCGGACCGATAAGAAGAGTGGCAACGTCGCCCGCACGGACTTGAGGCGTCCCGGCGCCGAAGTGAAGGTGGGGGGCGTAATTTCTCGCACTCACTATCGGAACACAATTGCCGTTGGCACAGATCACAGAATTTCTAGAGCTGTACACATAATCCTGTCAGCTGCCGAAAGTATTACCACATAAGTTATAGCGAGTGACGTCATACCTGCGCGTCCTTTTTTAAAACCGAAGGACGAATAACTCGGAAATGGTATGCCCGATATGTCGTACTTGCAGACGCTCCAGATTTATCTTCATACAACTATTACGACAATAATCCATATCGTTCTATTCTAATCAACACCTACAATGACTTATTTGAAACTGTACATTCAATAAACTCATAGAAATGCCATGTTCCTATTGAAAGTAACTTGAGAAAATTTCTTGAGGCGATAAAACTGAAAAGAGTCACTAGAAGCCAAATCAGATAAATGTTGTGGCTATTCCTCCACAGAAGAGCAACAGATCAAAAATGTCACGAGAAATTTTCAGTATCTCATCCTATACCCGATAATTTTACCCCACGCATTTGCAAAACATCTATTTTTACAACTACAAACCCATTTCGTCAAGTCGAAACTATCGGAATATCCAAAACTTACTAATTCACGTAGCGTTATCGCCAAAACCAATAAAACGAACTATTCGTCTACTACAAATAAAAACCAAGTCAACAATCGAACTCCCACGTACCGAATTTCATGTTTGAAATTAACTGCGATTTTATGGCATACCATCAAGCGAGCCGTGATTCAGAAGTGCAGTGAAGTCATTTGTTTTTTATACGATAATAGAAACAAATGTCCACGAGGGCGAAAACAATGTTTCCTAGAACGACTTCTGAAGTAGGATAGATTTTATGTGTGGAACAGAAATGTAGAAAGCATAATTACTTTATCGAAATGGGGGAATGTTATTTACGAAATTCTTTTGAAGATGTAAAAGATTCTGCAAGAAAATATGAGCGAGTTGATTTTCTATATGGCAGAGAAAATACAATTTTTTGAAAGTATATATTCTTGTATACTGGGTGATTCACCAGTGGCGCGGTGCTCTGTAGCTCGTACACTCTTGAAGATTTCATTTTTGTTCGAACGGTATTGTATTTACAAAGTAAAAATCTACTTCAGCAATTCATTTTGAAGTAAACAGGGTGTCCCAATTTTCTATGAAAAAATCTTGGCTGGTTTTTTCAGATTGGAAGACCACTTTTTTGTTCAAGGTTCAGGAGGAAATCTAACCTAAACTCTGCTATAATGTCTTTAAGTTATAAGTTTTTTGGTGAGTAGTTTCGTCACAATATTTTTTTCCGTAAACATTCATGAAATTAGACTCTCACATCATCGCATGCTCCTTCGGCCAGAGAGGATGAATACTTTTCACCTTTCGTTTTCTTATAGTCCAAGGATAGCTTTATTGATGAATTGAAATAGATTAGATAAAAAATATTGTGACGAAACTTCACCAAAGGAACTTATTACTCAAAGAAATTATACACTCGGAGGCAAAATTAGCGGAACACTCGAAAATTTAACCAAATTCGAAGTTCGATATTTTTCCTAATTCTCAACCGATTTAGATGATTTGTTCGGCAAGTTATAGATCAACTCTTCTGCTTTGTAGAAATTTCAAGAGAAAACAAAAAAACTCTGAAAAAAATTGTATACGGGGGCAAAACTAAAAATGTTTTTTTGTCAAAAATTCATAACACCCTGTGGAATTTCGTGGTCCGAGTTGAAACGTACAATATCATGGTCTGTCAAGACACATCTTCCTACAGTAACGCCCTTCTTGTTTCATACGTTTATCTCTATTTTTGCAAACTATATTTAATTTCAAGTGGAAAATCACCATTTTGGAGAAATTCCATTGAATCAAGAAATTGTCATTAAAATTCGTCTATCAATTTGGAATTTTCTTATTATCACTCAGGCGTGTCGAAATTGTCGTTTGCGATTTTTATGTTCGAATTGCATTAGTTATTGATGACAATTTGGTTAATTTGGTGAAAATTAGGAATTCATAGGAGATAACAGTCGGTAGGTATTAAAATACACAACCGAATTCTGGGACCATTGATAAAACTTTTCATTTACACATGTGCACACCTTTTTTTATCAAATATGAAATACAACACACGTTTTTTTGTATATGACCACATTTGCACTTGTTTAAACAATGAGAGTTTTCCATTCTTTGATTTGATACAAATTCGATCGGTTGCGGTGTTTTGTGATTCTTTTACTGTTTACGATTCGAAACGGTATTTTTCATTCAGAATGAGAGATTTACCACCAACCTCAGTAGCAAGGGCAGTTACATTGATCGAGGAAGGGCGCACCTACCGCTCAGTCGGTACCATGTTGGGTGTCTCGACGTCGGTTATGCATCGAATCTACCGATGTTAGAGGAAACTGGATTGTACGTGAGGAGGCGAGGACAAGGAAGAAATCGGGCAACCCGCGCTATACATGACCGTTTCATCGTCAATCAAACCATAAGAAATCCTCGTCTTACTGCTGTTCAGGCACGTAAGCTTTACAAGCAGTGGATAACATTAACGTCAGTGTGAGGACAGTCAGAAGACGATTAAATGAAGTTGGTCTGAGATCATACGCGCAAGCAAGAGCACCAAGACTCGATAGAGCCCATCGGGTAGCAAGATTGACGTTTGCTAGGGAGCATGTAGCATGGACAATCAATCAGTGGAGACGAGTTTTATTTAGTGATGAGAGCCGATATTGTGTGAATTTCGTGGATGGTAGAGATAGAATATGGAGGCATCGAGGGGAACGGTACAATCAAGCGAACTTCGCAGGAACTGAGCAATACGGTGGAGGGTCAGTTATGATATGGGGTGGCATATGCTTGGGAGTACGAACAGAACTGGAGATCGGTATATAACAGAAATCTTGGAGCCCCATGTGGTGCCTTTTGCTCCTTACATAGGGGAAAATTTCCTTTTTATGCACGATAACGCGCGCCCTCATACTGCGCGCATAGTGATAGAATATCTCAATAAAGTTGGGATCACACGAATGGACTGGCCGTCGCGGTCACCGGATTTAAACCCGATCGAACACGTTTGGGACATTCTTGGAAGTAGGGTTCGACAACGGAATCCACGCAACGTTGAAGAGCTGACATTGGCTTTGGTGGAAGAGTGGGACAACATACCTCAACAGATGATAGACAACATCATTGGGAGTATGCGAAATCGTATGCGCGCTGTAATAAGAGCTCGGGGGGTCATACTCGCTTCTAAAATCAAATGTTTTTTTTTTTGTGGGTCATCATGAACATTTTTCTCAACGTGTTCATTTCATTTCACGAGTGTAAAAAATGTGCAAAATCAACGATTTTTCCAGTGTACTTCGAGTTCTCCGGGAGCGTGAAATTGGCCAGTGAATTTCAAAATTTTCATTTCGTTAGATTTCCGCTTCTCTAATTTTGATTTTATTTTTGGCTAACCTCCGATGTTATGCACTTACGCAAGATTAAAATAAATTCTTGAAATTTGTGACTTTTTGCTTCAAATTGGATATCTCTTGTAAAAATAGAGATAAATGCATAAAACAAGAAGGGCGTTACTATAGGAAGATGTGTCTTGACAGACCATGATATTGTACGTTTCAACTCGGACCACGAAATTCCACAGGGTGTTACGAACTTTTGACAAAAAAAACACTTTTAGTTTTGCTGCCGTATAAAATTTTTTTCAAAATTTTTTTGTTTTCTCTTATAATTTCTACAAAGCAGAAGAGTTGACTTCGAATTTGGTTAAATTTTCGAGTGTTCCGCTAATTTTGCCTCCGAGTGTAGTAGAGTTTAGGACGCTCTTGAATCTTCAACAAAAAGTGTCTTCCAATCTCCCAAGATTTTTTTTATAGAAAATTGGGACAGCCTGTTTACTTCAAAATTAATTGCTGAAGTAGATTTTTACTTTCTAAATACACTCTTCAAGAATGTACGCTCACCTGTCAAGTGAGCGTAGCCAGTTCAGCTACTTGATTCAAATATTTCAAAGCATTCTCTGTTAATTCCTGCAAAATCATCAAAATTCAATATATTCCCAAATTATTTCGGAACTATAAGAGATGGGTATAGTACATGCTGATACAATTGTATCTGAAATTTGACGCTTCATCTGATGGCGATATAAAAATTGACACGTGCCATTTGAAAAAATTGAGTTATTGCTGTTTGAAAAAGGCCAAATTGAAAAAATCATACAAAACAACGCAATAAACATTTGACATGTGTAGACTGCTTAAAAAATTCCTTGGTCCTTCTTCTATCCACCCAAGTAAAAATTGTGTCTGTAGTACAAAAGATCTAAGAGCTACAATTTTTTTAAATGTTCAAAAATCGAGTTTTTAACAAAAATAATTAAATCTGTCGAAAATTTTGACTGATAAGTGCCAATAACTTGGGTATTTTATGCCTTGCTCAAATGTCGGTTCTAGATGTATAATAAAAAAGGTAGATTGCCATTTGAAATAACAAAGTGACGACCCACTTCCGGTATAACCGGAAATGATATCACTTCGAAAACATTTCGCTTCAATTGGAAATCGCTAGTTATGGCCGCGTATAAAATTTCAGCTTGATATTGTAATTGGAACTCAGAAAATTTTTAACGCCAACATTTCTCTTCGGAAATTCTACATTTGTAAAGGAATCAAAGAACTTATAAAGTAAGAGATTTTTCTACATGTGTTGGAGGATCGAAACACATTTATCTGTATGAAAATTTGTCTCCATCTACAAAAGAAGTCAAACTCGAGTTTAACACTTATTTTCTCAGAAGAAGAATAAAATCCCCAATAAAACAAAGAAGAATAAAAATCCCCAATAAAACAAAGCAACTAAAATTGCATCTTCAAAAGAATATATCCAGAAATATTAAAAATTTAAAAGAATATCAAGCATTCTCATATAATAATTTTTGTAAACTAGCAATAAACATCTTGCTTTTAGTGAGACGAGTATCTCTGACTAATCCTGATATTTACGTAATACCGGCAGTTTTATTAAATCTAGAAGCCCATGAAGTTGTTAATGTCTTCAAGCAATATTTCATAAAATAACTGTTTCACGTGTGAGCAATACTTTTTCTGTCACAAATCGCTTCGAAAATACTTGAAATTAACTGTACACTGATGTAAATCCAATAACATATGTGAAACGGACCACGTTTGCCAAATGGTGACGCCGACTATTCCTGATTCATTACTAATTCAAATCTTTTACAGCGCTCGAAATCTCCCATTTCCATACAATGTAAAGCGAATGTTCCATAACGTATATGCGGTATTAAATACGATTTGTTTTACGTTTGTGAACGATTGAAACGGGGAGAAACATCCACGGTAATAACTTTATGTTGTTTTCCAACGGATTTACCAGCTATGACACACCATGAAAAAATTACATGGATTATCCCAAAAGTATCACATCTATCTTCATATCTCCAGGACAGAACGTCTAATCGAGCTCTATAGAGTAACCAGTCGTTCTTGCGGACGTTTGTCACACGTGAAGAGTAATTCTTGAATAATCAGCTTTGATACAATTTTCATTTTCACTAACACGATTATTTTCATTACTATTCATTTTCAGGCCGAAAAATTGTGATTAAACGTACCTGGCACATTATTTGGACTCATAATCCAGAATTTCAAAATCAAGAAAGAGATAAATCATACATTGAAACAATCGCATGTACCGAATGTAAACTATAACTACCGAGTGTTCATTACAAATGTTATGTCAAAACTAGATAGTAATCATCCACCTCCGCCTGATAAAGAAGTGCAAAACAGAAGAACACATTAACAACCGGTTATCTTTAATCCAGTCTGATCTCCAGTCAACAAATACAAGACTTGAATACTAAATAAAATGATAAGCAACAATGAGCATTTAATGCCAAAATCCAATTATAATTCTCGCTGGAAAACGATTGTTTACCAACTTGTTCGGGTTCGATGATTCCAATAATTAGATGCCAGTGTAAAAACCGCGGTAATACGTGAATGCCATATTATTGCAAACGAGCCATAAACATAGACTGCGAAATGGGAACAATGATGCATATTTTCAGGGCTTAAAAATACGTCTCGACTGGTTGTCCACTATCAATTGTAGACGATGTGGCTCCACAAGTCAAAAATTAACGTCGAAAACGCTCATTCAAAGAAATACTTCTGTAGGATACAATTACACTATGTTAAGAAAGTTCCACCGAAAGAATGAATGAATGATTGATGAAGCCTGAACTACGTGATAGTTGATATGCATTCTGTGGACAAAATACTGGGAATCAATCAATGAAACACAAAATAAATGAGATAAAAAACACAAGGTTTAACTTTAATCTACCACTTTATTTGAAAAAATTCGACGACGTTTCGCTGACACAGCAGCTGTATCAAGAATGACAAACAGAATGAAGAGTATGGTATTATAAACAAATCGTAGAACAAGTTGGATGAATAACAGGAAAATCCACACCGAGCCATTGTACAGTTAATATGAAAGGTAATAAAAACTAATTAAACAAGTTAAGTAGGGGTGAATAATTCACATCTACCTGCTCATTCAAAAGCTTGTCCGAATGTTTGTATCTATTTATTTCTAATGCTTCTAGGAGATCTAATTTTGAACTCTTTGATTTTATATGTAATATGTCGAAGTTTTTATTGAATGAATGGTTTTCTTTTATTAGGTGATTTGAATAATTTGAATCAGATTTATTTTTATCGAAGCTACGTTTATGTTCAGATGTTCTTATGCCAAAACTCCTATAGGTCCTACCGATATAAATTTTATCACAAGAACCGCAATTGAGTTTATAGATTCCTGATTTACTTGATTTTTCAACACGAGATTTATTATTTTTAATATGTTTACCTAAGTTATTAGAAGATTTTGTTTGACGAGAAAGGATTTAATATTTGTACTTGCAGAACCGCAGAATGTTAAACTGTTGAATATTTTATAGTCTTTATGAATAGGATATACTTCATTTATTACTTTCTGATACAGTTTTTTACGAATGATTAGATCTATCATATCCGGATTATATGAATTATTAATGACTATCTGTTTGATGATGTTTAACTCTTTATTATAATCTTCTACTGATAAAGGTAAATTGAGTAGCCGATGTACCATGCTGTTTAAAGCTGCAACTTTGTGTTGAATTGGATGTAATGAGTAGTTATGTATAATTGTATCAGTATGTGTTGGTTTACGAAAGACCGAAAAAACATGATTATTATTTCGTTTAGTGATTTTCAAGTCCAAAAAATTAATGGAATCGTTCTGTTCAATTTCTATCGTGAATTTAATGTTCAAATGGATGGAATTAATGAAATTAAGAAATAAGTCTAATTGACGAGTAGTTCCAATGAAACATACTAAGATGTCGTCAACATATCTATACCAATAAAGAAATTTGGAAATGAGTGGATGTGTATGAATTTTCTGTTCAATATTATTCATAAAATCTCTGCTAAAGTGGACTCAAAGGATTTCCCATGATCAAACCATTTTCACTACTGTAATAGATGTTGTTGAAAGAAAAATAATTTTGTTCAATGCAAACGTCCAACAGATTCAATATTTCTGATTTAATTATGTGGTTAACATGATTCGAATTCAACATGTTTTCGATTAATATTTTGACATCACCTGGAGGAACACTTGGGTATAAATTCTCAACATCAAACGAAATAAGTTTTGCGTTAGGTGGTAGGTTAACGTTTTTTATGTTATTTATCAATTCGAAAGAATTTTTTATAGAAAATTTTGATTTGAATGAACAATAATTTTTAATGATATCTATAAGGTAGTGCGACAATTTCACGGCTGGGGCTGTAACGTAAAATACGACTGGTCTAACGGGGTTATTTACTTTATGCTTTACTTTATGAATCATTAGCTGACTTTAAACCGAGTAAAGAACAAAATATTTTAAAGGCCATCAAACAAAAATCTCAACTAAATGAAGTTATTTTTACAAAAGCAGATAAGGGTAATACTGTTATTGCGTTAAATAAAAATGACTACCTATTTAAAACTCTAAATTTCATTTCGTCCGGAAACTATACAATTTTAAACAAAGATCCAACTATTAAATTCCAGAAAAATATTAAAATTGCAATAAATGACGCAAAATCTTTAATTAAAGCAATAGATGAATACAAATTAATTTTACCAAACCCTCAACCACCTCAACTGTATTCACTCATTAAATGCATAAAGTAAATAACCCCGTTAGACCAGTCGTATCTTACGTTACAGACCCAGCCGTGAAATTGTCGCACTACCTTATAGATATCATTAAAATTATTGTTCATTCAAATCAAAATTTTCTATAAAAATTCTTTCGAATTGATAAATAACATAAAAATCTACCACCTAACGCAAAACTTATTTCGTTTGATGTTGAGAATTTATACCCAAGTGTTCCTCCAGGTGATGTCAAAATATTAATCGAAAACATGTTGAATTCGAATCATGTTAACCACATAATTATATCCGAAATATTGAATTTGTTGGACGTTTGCATTGAACAAAATTATTTCTCTTTCAACAACATCTATTACAGTAGTGAAAATGGTTTGATCATGGGAAAACCTTTGAGTCCACTTTTAGCAGAGATTTTATGAATAATATTGAACAGAAAATTCATACACATCCACTCATTTCCAAATTTCTTTATTGGTATAGATATGTTGACGACATCTTAGTATGTTTCATTGGAACTACTCGTCAATTAGACTTATTTCTTAATTTCATTAATTTCATCCAATTGAACATTAAATTCACGATAGAAATTGAACAGAACGATTCCATTAATTTTTGGACTTAAAATCACTAAACAAAATAATAATCATGTTTTTCGGTCTTTCGTGAACCAACACATACTGATACAATTATACATAACTACTCATTACATCCAATTCAACACAAAGTTGCAGCTTTAAACAGCATGGTACATCGGTTACTCAATTTACCTTTATCAGTAGAAGATTATAATAAAGAGTTAAACATCATCAAACAGATAGCCATTAATAATTCATATAATTCGGATATGATAGATCTAATCATTCGTGAAAAACAGTATCAGAAAGCAATAAATGAAGTATATCCTATTCATAAAGACTATAAAATATTCAACAGTTTAACATTCTGCGGTTCTGCAAGTACAAATATTAAATCCTTTCTCGTCAAACAAAATCTTAATATAACTTTCAAAACTTCTAATAACTTAGGTAAACATATTAAAAATAATAAATCTCGTGTTGAAAAATCAAGTAAATCAGGACTCTATAAACTCAATTGCGGTTCTTGTGATAAAATTTATATCGGTAGGACCTATATGAGTTTTGGCATAAGAACTTCTGAACATAAACGTAGCTTCGATAAAAATAAATCTGATTCAAATTATTCAAACCACCTAATAAAAGAAAACCATTCATTCAATAAAAACTTTGACATATTACATATAAAATCAAAAAGTTCAAAATTAGATCTCCTAGAAGCATTAGAAATAAATAGATACAAACATTCGGACAAGCTTTCGAATGAACAGGTAGATGTGAATTACTCACCCCTACTTAACTTGTTTAATTAGTTTTTATTACCTTTCATACTAACTGTACAATGGCTCGGTGTGGATTTTCCTGTTATTCATCCAACTTGTTCTACGATTTGTTTATAATACCATACTCTTCATTCTGTTTTTCATTCTTGATAAAGCTGCTGTGTCAGCGAAACGTCGTCGAATTTTTTCAAATAAAGTGTAGATTAAAGTTAAACCTTGTGATATTCATAATGAATAATAAAATAAAACAAGTTAATATGTTTTAACTATCACTATTTTTTTGATGTAAAGAAAGACAAAATTTTACATTGGTTGGACCGGTTTCGGACATACGTCCAATATCAACAACAAGCTAATGAAAACTGAATACTCATGTACAATACAGGAATTACCATCAATAAAATGCTAGTAGAACTATCGCGTAGTTCTGGCTTCATCGATCTATTAGTTAAGTTACACCGAGATATGTGAATATCAAAACGAATAGTGTATCATCATCATCATATAAAGACAGTATGTCCTTCAGCACTACCTTAAAGTCTTGCACTCAGAACTCAGTTTTAAATTACATTCTTTACAATTTGATATTTTAGAAGATACAATTAAATCTAAAATTGGTATTTCCATATTCGAAAAATTTCATAGACAGTCTAGAAAATTAAAATCACTCAAATCGAAAATTTTCAGTCACACTTGGGTCACGCATAATAGAGTTAATTCTTTGGGAAGTCAAAGGGTTGTTAATTTATCTGATGTTCAATTCAACGAAAAAGAAACAAAGCTCCTAAATTTGTTCCTAAAATACAGACTAACTCTTTAGAAACAGAATTTCGTTGAATCCGAAATTTTAATGAGAACCTTAAATACTGGCAATTTTGAAAAGGCAAAAATTGAGAGCATCTTAAAGAACGACGAAAATCAGACCAACTCGAAAGATAAAATTTTAATCGAAAATATCAAACGCAAAATTTCTGAAAATTCATCAATACTCACGCGAGCAGATAAATCGAATGCTATAATTGTTATTCCAAAAGTATAATATGAGGAAAAGATGGAAGATTTCATTAATAAAGAAGCGCTTACACTCGTTCATAAAGACCCAACGCCACGTATACGAAAACAACTTAGAGCAGCAATCACTTTTTAGTAGCTTCGAGAGAAACAGATGGATTAAAATGAATCCTAGAATTCCTAAATTATATGGTCTCATCTAATAATAATAATAATAGCATTTTATTGGCATCTTGTACAGAAATAATAATTATAACTATCAATTACATTAAAGGCCTTAAACTTATTATGAGTGAGTGTTACTGTACATTGAGAGATACCAAAAGGTAGGATACAGCATAGCTGATTAATCCAACCTGAATAAAATAGAAACAGATACTACACAAGTGTACCCACAATTGTACGTAAACATCGTTATATAAGAGATACTTATCACTAATCTTACCAACTATTCATCTTGAAAACAAGAATTAAACACTAAAATAAATCAAAATTAATTCATGCACTCCATATATAAAAGATCTTTTCTTCTTGGTGAAAAAAAACAATTAGGAAACAAGGAAAGACTACATCTCATTTAACTGGCTCTCAAAAAGCCAATGTCTCACCCTCCTCTTAAATGCATCCAAACTCAAACCTAAAAGACTACTCGGTATTTTATTGATTTCATCTACAATAATATAAGAAAAGCAACGCTGAAACATGGAAGCACGATAACGCGGTATGGCAAGTTTATATCTGAACCTGACGTTGATGCTATGAGCATCTGTTCTATATTTGATTCGTCGGTGCAGATAGGAGGGTTTCTTCTCATTCAAAATCATGTAAAACAGACTCAGCACATGCAGCCTTCTTCGATTCGCCATGTTCAACCAACCCAATTGCTACAGTCTGCAGGACGTGCGATCTGTGCGTCTAAGGTTGAAAACAATTCGAACACACCAGTTTTGAATTTTCTGAACTCGGGCCACATTCTGTTTTGTCAGACATGGGCCATATACGGTATCGCAATAATTGAGGTGAGACAACACCAGCGCTTCACAAAGCATTTTTCTTTGTCGAATATCCAGAAATTCTTTGCAACCATAAATCAATTGGATATTCACGAAAGCTCTTTTAAGTAGCAAGTTTATGTGAGAATCAAACCTCAAATCGCTATCCATAATCAAACCCAAATTACGACACTCACTAGTCAGAGGAAGAACTGCGCCATTCACAGATATCTTAATTAGATCTTTACACGCCTCTCTCATGACCTTCCTTCCAAATAGCATAACTACAGTTTTTGAAGATTAATGCTTAGACACATACTCTCCGACAACTTAAAGATGTTATCCAAATCTATATTAATTTTTTCTAGAGCTTCATCAAGTGAGTCGCGCGAAAACTGTAAATAGAGCTGTGAGTCGTCAGCATATAAATGAGCCGAGCAGAAAATCAAACAACACATGAGCTGAAAGGTATAGATAATAAAAAATATCGGTCCGAGAATGGATCCCTGCGGAACTCCACATGGGATCTCTATAGGATCAGACTTAATTTTTCCGTACAAAACTCTTTGTGTTCTGCCAGTCAAATAGTTTTCAAACAATAAAACCGTATTTTCAGTGAAACCAATATAATGAAAGATTGCCAACAACAAATCGTGATTAATTTTATCGAAAGCCTTCGAATAATCCAGTAGGACGAGCAACAGAAGTTCATTATCGTCTACAGCCTTTATGATGTCATCCACCACTGCGAGCAGGGCAGTGGTACAGCTATGACCCCCCCTGAAACCCGACTGGATATCAGGCAAAATACTCTCCGACTCCAAATACGCTTTTATTTGGACAGCGACAAGTTTTTCAAAAATTTTGGATAATACACTCAATATACTTATAGGTCGGAGATCCCTGTAATCCTTAGGATCGCGTACTTTTGGAATCGGAATGACATGAGCCATTTTCCACGACTTTGGATAAACTGACTTCTCGATGCAATAATTTATTATGTGACATATGAACTTCAGGATAAAAGGTGAACACAACAAAAGCATCTTGACACTTATACCATCTGAACCCACCGAGGCAGACTTAATGGAAGTTAAAACATCATAAACCTGACTTTCAGTAACCATTGACACTTGAAATGATATAGAATCCCTCAGCTTACCATTACCGTACTTATTCAAAAGTTCCAAGCTTGGAACAGGATTGTCAGCAAAAACGCTGGAAAAATATTTACTCATTTCATTCACGTCACTGATCGGTTCAGGAATTAAACCCTTCTGTACTATCTAAACACATAAAGAAAATAACCCCATTCGTCCAGTGGTGTCATATACCAATAGTCCAACACAAATACTTGCTAAGCAACTAAATACCAAATTCAAATCAATTTCTAATTTTCATTCACAATATAGTATAAAAAATTCATTAGAATTATCGAATAAAATGAATAATTTCCTCATGCCACCAACCGCAAAATTAATATCATTAGATGTAGATAATATGTTTTCGAATATACCTGCAACAGAATGTGTCCCCTTAATATCAAGTATTCTAGAGGCAAGATCACAACGTGGTCTGTAAAGATGAGTTAATTTCTCTGTTTGATTTATGCTTGACCCAAAATTATTTTCAGTTCAATAATAAAATAAATTCACAAAATAATGGTTTAGCTATGGGTTCACCCCTCAGTCCCTTCTATCTGAAATTTTCATGTCTAATTTGTAAAACACTAAAATTTGACGTCACCTTAGACGAAAAGGCATATTCTATTTTGGTACCGATATGTTGATGACATTTTAGCCTGTTTCATTGGAACGAATAGACAACTAGAAATCTTCCTGAATTTCATTTATAACATTCATCCTAAAATTAAGTACACAGTAGAAACAGAAGTCGATACTAAAATCAATTTCTTAGATCTAACAATTACCGGGAGAATAATAACCGTTTATCAATTAATATCTTCAGAAAACCATCGTACACGTATAATGTCTACCCATAGATTCATTTCACCCGTATTCTCAAAAAGTAGCAGCCTTCAAATCCATGAATCGCAGAGCGATTTCTTTGCCTTTATGGGACATGGAATGACAATCAGAATTTAACACCATTATGTTAATAGCAGAGAACAACGGCTTCGATATAAAAACAATAGAGAGTTTAATTAATCGAAAAATACGCAACAACACATTCAACATGATATATCCCCAATCTACGAGAGAAAAGCCCGAAAAATTTATGTCTCATATTGTGGGAAGACGTCAGAACAGGTTGCTAGAGTTTCGTCTGATAGTAAAAAAGTTCATATTGCATTCAAACCAGTTAGCAAATTGCCAGGCCTGCTTTTCAACACAAAAGATAAAACAGATAAATTCGAAAATTCAGGAGTATACCAATTAACATGTTCCGAGTGCAATTGCTTTTATATAGGTCAAACAGGACGCTCTTTCAAGGCTAAATACAAAGAACATTTTCGGTCATTCCTACATCAGAAATATGATTCAGCTTTAGCTGCACATTGTCTGAATGAATGCCATCCTTTTCCAGAACTTCAACAGCTAAAAATTCTACATTCTTGTGATAAATCTTATAAACTCAATTTCTTTGAATCGATGGAGATTTTCAAGGCATCTAGGGTAGAAAGGGTTAAGCTCCTTAACGACCAGGTAGACTTAATTACCTACCAATCACCATTATTCAAGTTACTGTGACCTCTACTAGCATTTTATTGATCTGTTTGGAAAGCTCACTCGAGATCATTGATACAATACCCGAAAGAAAAATGATCTACTATGCAAGAGATATAACTACACGTACATCCAAAAAAATGTTCATTTCTCTGTTCTGAAAGTTTACAACCATTTACCAGAGCTGATAAGAAACTTGCCCCCTATGAAAATGAAATCTGTGTTGTGACCTTCTCATGAAGAAGTCTTATTATTCATTGACCGATTTTTAAGTGATTCCTTTAGGAATTTTTTAATTTATTGTAAATTCTGAAAATTATTTATGATGTTTTTGAAAGTTTGTTTGTCGGTAAATACCACTATTTTTGTAATGTTTTATATCATTTTATTTGTACATTCATAGTTTCTTTTATTGACACGCTTATGCTAGCCAGAATAGCAGCAAATGAACTATTTGATTGATTGATTGATATTCAAATAATACTCAAACATATGAATGAGATATTTCTCTCTTCAGCAGCAACAATAAACAGTAACCCTTACCAGAGCACAAATGAACGTCAAAACTCTGATTTTCCTCTAATAAATAACAGGTATAACTTATATTGAATTCTTATCATCGCAACTTTGTTTATGTCTTCAAATGTCTTGTTGCAACTAGTATTCAGTTTGGAAAGCAATTATTGTAGTAAACATGAATGTATATGTGATCATTTCATATGATAAAACTTCAATATATCTTACAGATATTCTGTTTTCTGTTCATTCAGTCTCAATTACTATTGGCATATTGCCAATATTGACACACACTCGTATATTCATAATCTAAGAATATCAGGAAATTAATTGAGGATTAACCCATTTTCATATTATTTGTTAGATTTTGTTTTTCCAAATGAGCTGTTTCCTGTTGTATATTGCAATGAAATAATTGAAGAAATTTAAAATCATTCAAAGCAGTATAAGCATGTTATATTATAAAAGCTGATCAGAAAACGTCACCCAATAAGAGAGAAATGATTAAACCATCATAGACTGATATATTATGCCAATTATATAAGAATATGGAAAACTGGTTACTTATAAACAAACCAGAATCTCCCCTGTCAAGTCTGTCTGTTGAAGTCATTCGAATCAACCTGCAATTTTTTATGCAACCACATCCTTTCATAAAAAATTTCATGTTAATGTCATTGTTAATATGATATTCTCTATTGGAATACTAATTTTATCGAAAATAATAGCATAATGTATAGCCGATCAGTGGGTGGATGTTATGAAGCCATTTACTTGCCTTTAATGCCACATGGTCACATTTGAAAATGATTTATAACGAAATCTTTCATTTAACAGCTGAAAAAGAGTCTCAATGTTTCATTATAAATCAACAAAAACAAACAACTTTGCGGATTTTTAGAATTCTTATCAGAATTTTAACAATACTTCACCATTTGACATTGACACATGTCACACTTTGCCTGTGACACATATCGAGCAACTGTAATAAAAAAATGTCCCTAAATGGGGAAAATCCAAGTTTCAGTTCTGCCAATTATAAGTAAAACGAAAGGTTGGCTGCTTGTTATCTATAGGTGATCGTTAGAAAATGTCGACTAGACAAGATTCCTAGTGAACAATCTATATCGTATGGAAGGTGAACATATAACTGATGGATCATAGATAGCTTACAATGCTACCAACTGAAATAAAAATTACAATTATAAACGCAGATTTGTTATTCCTTTAACGTGCTTTATTTCCGCCTTTCGGCCAATGACTCGCCGGGGAATTCTGTCACCTCACTAACCCGGGAATTTTGCTGAACCCCTTTCGTGTCGAGGGAAGGGAACTTTTAAAATGCAAATTTGAATGTTTGGATATGCAACATTTATTCCTCAGGCATTTTAATCGCAGAGTAACTATTTATTGCATACATAGATTTCTGTAGTATATACAATGAGAAAGAGGATTCAAGAGACAACATGAAATACCTTTTAATTTTGACATGAGTTGAAATATCTTGGTACTGATTTCACTGTCAAATATGCAGTTTCATGCTTCATAGCATAGTACATTTTCTAGATTTCAACAGTAAAGAAAATAGAATTATATATACAACATAGTTGATTCTAAATCAAATAATGAAAAACAAATTTTGGCTAGATATTTTATTATTGATACACTAGCCTTCAAAACAAGAGATAAATAAATTAAACAGACAAATGAATTAATAATCTAATACAATTTAAATAAATTAGGAAAACTAGACATGTAACATTTACCTAAATTTCAAC
Organism: Cryptolaemus montrouzieri; assembly: GCA_013387265.2. Taxonomy (NCBI): domain Eukaryota; kingdom Metazoa; phylum Arthropoda; class Insecta; order Coleoptera; family Coccinellidae; genus Cryptolaemus; species Cryptolaemus montrouzieri. The sequence continues at coordinate 47,084,345 of JABFTP020000083.1, read as the reverse complement.
TAATTCTTAGGAAAATAATAGTTAACAACTTCGTCTATTGCTTTACACCATTCTAAAGCATAGCCTGTGGTATCTTCAAGGTAGTAGATTCTATTTGGCTGAAAAATAAAAATAATCAGACTAGTTATAAGTTCAAGTAGACTAGTATACAATGGGAGTTACTATTAGTTTGGTCAATTTAAACATTCGAAGCTACATAAATTTCCAGCAAGCTGAAAATCAATAAGATTGTTTAAATATGATTAAAAATAAAATTTTGAAGTTCCCCATCTTTCCCCTGCATGGAAAAATTTTATACAAGGTTAAAGGTAAAAAAAATAGTTTTTCGCGATTTTCAGCAGAACGGTGAGTTTTATCATAAAATACCTCAGGCAAAAATTAAAGATCATAAAATTATCTACAAAAATGTATTAATACTTTTTCCTACGAGTCAAGTATATACATCTCTATAGTTGTAATATATGTTAAAATATGTTTCTATTGGTCATTGTAACTTACACTATAATATAAAATATACATAAGTTATAACTACATATAATCAATTTGACAAATATAACTATTGTTGTTGGTGAAAATGTAGACTTACTCGTATTACTCACTGCTCGAACTCCAACTGAAAAAACTATTTTCTTCTTAAAACCAGGAGGAGCTCAACATCAATAGGAAATATATTCATCAAAAAGTTTATCTACATTTGCAAAGTGTCAAAATTATGTACTATTTTCACACGCAATAACGCTGTGATACATCTGCATTTTACAGGAGGGGTAAAAGTTTTCCATTTCAAATTGTTTGAAAAACAGAATTTAATTCAATGCGCAGAAGTTTTTAAATATAGTAATTCAACTCGACAAGAAATTATCACTAACAGCATTCGCTTCATTCTTTCTATGTATCTTTTTCGGGAATATTACCAAGTTCAAGTGTGGTTTGATTATCAGCTAGACCCTACAGACTGGGGTTGCAAGTAGGTCAATAATTCATTAGAACCAGTCCAAACTTTACTTCCACCTCCGCCAAGAACCAAACAGATGGACTCATAGAATATGAGTATATATGAGTATGGCGCCCAAGACAAACCAAGAGGAGTGTTGGTAGACCTCTGAAACGATGGCGAGACGATATCCAGAAAACAGCAGGAAAAAATTGGGTTCAGATTGCCTCAAATAGACAGAGATGGAAAGATTTGGAAGAGGCCTTTGTCCAAGAGTGGATATCCACAGGCTGAATAGAAAAAGGGGGAGGAGAGAGAGAGAGAGAGAGAACACGCAAGAGTAGATAGTAGATATTCAAATCTCATCAAATACATATACGAAAACGCCACAATCCGAATAACGATAGACGAAGAAGCAGCATCAAAAGAAATCCTCGTAAAAAGAGGCATACGACAGGGAGACACGATCTCTCCAAAATTATTTACATTGGCTCTGGAGGACGTGTTCAAGGGTTTGAAGTGGGAAACGAGAGGCATAAATATAGATGGTGTACGTCTGAACCATCTTCGATTTGCGGACGACATAGTTCTTATAAGTGATGATGCCGAAGATCTTTGCACGATACTGGAAGAACTATATGAGGCTGCCTTGACCTATGGACTCGAGATGAACCTGGATAAAACGAAAATTGTTAGTCCTGAAAATTCAAGAATCAGTATCGGTAACCACGAGATCGAAAATGTTACAGAATACATTTATCTAGGGCATAAAATCGTACAAGGCAGGGAAAATCAGACCTCTGAAATATCGAGAAGAATTGGACTAGGTTGGGCTGCATTTGGAAGACTGGGTAATGTGTTGAAATCTAGAGAAATCCCAATAAATCTCAAAAGGAAAACGTTTGAGACATGTATTATGCCAGTCCTCACATACGGTCTTGAGACAATAACTCTCACCCGCGCATACGCCAACAAACACCAGGTGACAAAACGAGCAATGGAGAGATCGATGCTTGGCGTTAGTTTGCGAGATAAGATAAAAAATGAGGAAATAAGACGAAGAACACGCGTAACGGACATTCTGAGAAGAATAGCGGAACTCAAATGGCGCTGGGCTGGACATGTGTCCCGCCAAGAACCAAACAGATGGACTCGTAGAATAATGGTATGGCGCCCAAGACAAACCAAGAGGAGTGTTGGTAAACCTCCGAAACGATGGCGGGACGATATCCAGAAAACAGCAGCGAAAAATTGGGTTCAGATTGCCTTGAATAGACAGAGATGGAAAGATTTGGAAGAGGCCTTTGTCCAAGAGTGGATATCCACAGGCTGGAGAGAGAGAGAGAGAGAGAATTAACTGCCCACCATGTATACAGTGCAAATGTAAAATATTTCGCCATTAAGTTGGCTTTCTTTACGCTGGCAACATGCAATAAGTACGAAAGGGGACCTAACACAGACTCCTGTGGCACCCCACTCCGAACCTTCGTCCACCACCATTACGTAATCACTTCAATGAACTGGACTGCATGAAGTTTAGATTTCAATCCCATCGAACATGTTTGCGACATTCACAATAGGAGATTATGAAGCCAGCAATAAGAGCTGATCGAAATTTGGATCAAAATGCTGTAAGATCATTGATTTTGAATATGGATCGTAGATGTCAGACAGCAATACTCGCCAGGCGTGGAAATATTTGCTATAAATGGTTTTTTTGGGACTATGATCCATCCAATAGTTTTATATTTTTCATTATTGGTTTTATTATAATTTCTACGAGTACCATTTCCATATCGATTGTTTTAAAGCTCGAGAAATCCAAATAAATCTCAAAAGGAAAACGTTTGATACATGTATTATGCCAGTCCTCACATAGTTAAGATCAAAAATCAGGAAATAAGACGTAACGGACATTTTGAGAAGAATGACGGAACTCAAGATTGCCTTGAATAGACAGAGATAGAGAGACTTGGAAGAGGCCTTTGTCCAAGAGTGCATATCCACAGGCTGGAGAGAGAGAGAGAGAGAGAGAGAGAGAGAGAGTAGAGAGAGAGAGAGAAACCACCATTAACTGCCCACTCTTCTTTGACTAGATCGTGTAGGGCATCAATTGTAGACTTGCCCGGTTGGTAGGCAAATTGTTTTTTATGAAGTTTTATGAAAATTCTCATATGGTTGTCGAGAATTTTCTCCATTGACTTTAGGAGAAAGGAGGTTAAGCTTATCGGGCGATATGATTTAGGCTCATCTGGAGACCTCTTGCCCACACAAGAAGTGGAAGGAGCCCTAGAGGCTAAAGAAATAGCCTTAGTTCTATTTGGAGACATTGAAGGAGCCTTTGATAATACCTCCTATACATCCATTAGCAATGGTGCAAAAAATAAGGGTGTCAAAACACCCACCATCAAATGGATCAAAGAAATGCTCAAAGGCCGGATCATAACGGCCACTTTTGGAGACACTGAAATATATGTGTCAGCAATGAAAGGATGCCCTCGGGATGATATCCAGAAAACAGCAGGAAAAAATTGATTGAAAGATTTGGAAGAGGCTTTTGTCCAAGAGTGGATATCCACAGGCTGGAAAGAGAGAGAGAGAGTTACTCAGTTTTTTGGCCCTCCTGTAAAATTTACTGATTCGGAATATGACGTTTTGCACTTCAGCCATCGACATGCTCAATGGGTTTCAGGTATGGACAGCAGCATGGCCATGGAAGAACATTGACAGTCTCTTCAAGTACTTTTGGGAGGATCCCCCGAATTATGATTAAACTGAATTTTGAAAATTCAACTTTAACAAGGTTTGGAATTTTTCAAGATCAAAATTTGAATTAATTCATCCAATGGAGAATTGAACAGTCATTAGACTAGTTTATCGGTATTTTTATAAATACCATCCGATACGTACCGTATGAATATAGAATACTTTGAAATTTTTGGCTTCAGTCTTCATCCCTTCGCTGAAAGGTACTTCCCCCTTCAATGTCATGGAATTTGGATCAACGTAGTACAAATGAGGTCCGAACGTTAACAAAAACATCCGTTTTCTTGCGAAACCAAACGTGCCCTTCTTCTTCTCCAAAAATCCCTTCTTAAGTATCAAGTTACCTTCAACAAACTTACAGTATTCGTCATTCTTCTGCAGTTCCAACCTCTCCCCGATTTCCTCTTCGCTGAGATCGGTCAGTTTTCTATTCGGTTCAGACTTTTTTCGAACCGGAGGCGTATGCACAACGACTTCCACACTAGAAGGACTAGATAACATGTTTAGATGTAACTGAGTGGTGATTTCATCTGTTAAACCGGGCTTCAGATTGTTCGGAATCACTAAATTGTCCAGTTCGTCACAGCCTTCGGATGAAATGGGAGCTGGGCCAAGATCGTCCCAATTTGTGTTCTTGAAGAACTCGTGCTCCCGTATACTGGTGTAGGATGTACCATCGAGAGCGCCCAAACGTTTTTCAGGAACTAAATTTATCAATTTTTCTACTAGATCCTTAGCGGATTGGTCGAATTCCTCTGGGAATTGATAGTCTAAATTTGTTATTTTTTGGAAAATTAAATATTCACTAGCTGCCCTAAAGGGTGTTTGTCCTGAGATCATCTGATAAATAATGCAACCAAACGCCCAGAGATCAGAGGAATAAGAAGTTTCTTCGCCGTGTAACACTTCTGGGCTCACATACTGTGCTGTACCAACAAAGCTATTCTTTCTCCTACGACAATTAGTATCATCCGATTTCTTCAAGACATCTGGCTCGCCAACAATTTTAGAGCTTCCGAAATCCGTTATCAGTATGTGCCACTTTCGATCGAATAATATATTTTCAGGCTTCAAATCTCTATGTATGATGTGTTTTACTTTCATAAATTCCAAGGCTAGGAGTAATTCTGCGGCATAATACTTAACCCATTCGATTTTGAAAGTTTTCTGGCGAGCAAGATAATCCAACAACTCTCCGTTACGAGCATATGTCAACACAAAATAAAGATGCTCAGAATCTTGGAAAGTAGCGTATAAATGCACGAAAAATCTTGAAGACGGATCAGAACCACCCAATTTCAACAGTGATTTCTTCTCTCGATTAACATACTCCATTTTGTTCTCTCGAATGATTTGTCTTTTCCTCAACACTTTAACTACAAGAAATAAATGATTACTTTAGTTCTGAACGAAAATTATTGCACTTACTTGCATATTCCTTTTTACTTTCCGCTTCAACAGTTAAATAAACTGTACTGAAACTTCCTTCCCCAAGAATCTTGAGAAAATAATAATCTCGAGGAATCTTTTTTCGATCTTCATTCTGAGGTTGAGGCATTTTTAAATTCAGACTATGGTTTTGATCACAGCAACTATTCATATGCTGCAAATCAATAGAATACATTTGAATATCAATTCGGGTACACTGAAATGCTAATTGATGTCAAATAATGAGGTCATATCGTTGCCAAAAGAAAAAATCTATAATTGATGATTCATTTCAATCAAACAGTTGTCTGATACTTCATGAGAACGAAAAGGGGAATCTCCAACACTGTTTGCACCTATATACAAATTACTTCAAGTTTGGACTTACCAAATAAAATTGATAAACAGATTGAAATGAATATGTATATATAACTTTTGTTTGTTTAGGTTATTCAAATTTTGATGCAAATGATAACATTAGGACATTAAAATTTGACACCCTTCAAGGTTATTGAACTTTTGACATTTCGATCTTGACTTTTAGCATCTTTTTTTCTGTAAAAACTTATCGATGTCGTTTCTAAACCAGACAACAGTGAAAATGATGAATGTTATTTTCTGATACGTATAATATATGCAGAGGTAGGTAGGTAGGTGCTTGAAGTAAAGCAAAAACTGAGCTTTAGAAGTCATATTTATTTGTAGACTAAAATATCAAAATGAAACAAACAGAACACAACAAATTCTTGTTCACACCCATTTTAAAACATTTACTTAAGTAATGGGATATAGACACGTTGACGTATTACTTTCTACTTATACTTAGATATGCAAATATTTCTAATAATAAATACCTAGGAACTTCGTTTTAAAATTAAAAATGATAGCTAGGTCTAAGTGCAATAGAAAAATAAAAGATAGCTACTGTAGTAGCGATGTTTTCCAACATTTTGCTGTTGCAAATTCATTAATTACATCGCTAAAATTTATACCGTCAAAAATTTCTTGTACAACTGCTAATATTGTTAGCCCATACAATCTTTCTTGAATCATTGTCGATCTTAAATAATTTTTAATGATTTTTAACTTTGAAAAAGATCGCTCGCCAGAAGCTACAGATACAGGTAATGTCAAAAGAATTCTTAGTGAAATGCTTACGTTTGGAAAGGTGGAGATTAAATTGTTTTCAAATATATATTGTAAAATACTTAAGGAGTCAGTATCATCAGGTAAAGAAAAAACTTTAACGCTTTAATTTCGTTATCCTGATCTGTCAGTCGCTCTTCAAGAATAGAACAATGTTTTAAAAGATCGCTGTCACTTAATTTGAAAATGTCGCTGAAAAATCCAAAATAGTATCTACCCATTTGATAAGTCAAATCAGTTTTTTAGAGAGCTTATAGTTTGATCAATAATTCAAGAAAAAACTAATTTTAAAGGCGGTTTTTGGATCATGAGTGGTCTCATCTCGGTGTTCATAGTCAAACAGTTTTGGTTTAAATTTCCTCCTAACCGTTGGTAATGGTGGAAAGTCTTCTTCAATTTCGAGAGAGGATGCTACTTCTTTCGCTTGCACAAGAATTTTTGAAATGATTGGTCAGATATATATTGCTGGAAGTGATCAAGTAAATTTTTTAGGTAGGCTTGGCATACTTTAATATTAACTGTAGCACTGCATTTGTTTGCTGACAATATTTATATGAAACAAAACGTCATGCCAAATAATAATTCCACAAACGAATTGGCCATTTTGTACAGACGGTAAGAGGGAACTCGCTTTATGTCTTGCATCAATGTCAAAGGAATTATCTTCAGCCACTTCTAGAAGACTTTCGTAAACCTTAATTGAATAAACCTTAAGGGGCTTCATTGCGTCAATTCTGCTGGACCATCTTGTCTCACTTAGAGGCTTTAAACTTAACCCGGGGACATTTTTTCACAAAACATACCACCTTTTTGTGGATGACGAAAAAAATGTATATATCCCTTCTCCTGTAGAGTCCAGTATTGGATTAAACGCAATAAAACTTTCCTTGACTTCAACCTTTTTTGAAGTGGTGTTAAGAACAATACTCAGAACAAGACTAATTTGTTGAGTATGACTAGTGTCTGGTGTACAATCTAATATTATTGAAAAATATTTCGAACTGCAAACCATTTCTAATATTTATTTTTCAATTCATTAGAATCCCGTAAAAACTAAATGAAGTTCCCCATATATACCCTGTACCTGATATTTCAAGTTTTCAAGTTATGGCGAGAAAACGAATTTTACGTACCTACCTAAAGTTGTCAAAGGCGGCTTAGATTTCTGCACGTGCATAGACATTTCCCAGAGCATAGACAGGCTTCTGAGCATAGATAACAAACTATTGTTCTTTTAACTGTCATTCGGATTAATTTGAACAGAATGGCTGATAAATAAAACCTATTAGAACAATTTGCATATTACCAGTATATATGGAATCCACATCCAATGTGATTTATTTTCCGTTTCTTTATCTTTGAAACGAACTATTTATATTGTGTTTATTTTGGATTTTTTCCTAACTCTATTTATATATCTATATCACGTTATTCATTAAATTGTTAATATTGCTATTGTTCGTGGCTGACGAGTACACTCTGTAAATAAGAAAAGTACAGTAAAAAAATTCGATTTGAATGTGATGCGTCTTTAAATAATGGTTAAGGCATTCCAACAAATAGTTTGTATAAATATTATAACGCGCTGCTATGATTCGACAACAAAAAGAAATATATAAAAGGGATTCAAAGTTCTAACTTGGATTTTAATGTGCCTTTCTAGTAAATTACCTCTTGCTATGCTCATGTGGAGAAGGTGTGGGCTAACCAATTCAGCTTAAAGTTCTACTAAGATAATTCATGAACGAAACAAGCTAGACTTATGTATTAGGTGTTTTTGTGATTATAATAACAAGTATTATCGAACCAGTCATCGATATACAGGGTGTTCTATATTAAATAGGGTTCTGGGGGTGATTGGTTCACTCCGGGAGATGAGAAATCGGCTACATCTGGTTTCTGACGTTTATGAGATATATAAGTCGGAAGATCTTCAGTCCTTGCATAATAGGTTGAGGTTCATTTACCGCAACGAGATTAACAAAGCAAAAATTGATTACAATGATGGTATTATAGCTAGCTCATCGAACAAATCCAAGGCTTCTTAGAAAATAGTCAATCAACTCAGAAGTAATAATTCAAAGAAAGCTTCTGTTACACTTGGGCCAGAGAAATTTAGTGAGCATTTTGCCTCTATTACAGATGTTATTTCTCGGAATATTCCTTATTTTCATACTGATTTTAAGAACATATTTAAGAAGAGTATTCCTTCAGAGCTCAATTTTGAATTTTCTGAGGTCTCACAAATCCAGGTGAGAGATGCCATCAAATCGTTAAAAAATGGCTCTGCAGTCGATTACTATCGATTATCAGTTAGCTTATTGAAGCGCTGTGTTAACCCAATAATTTATCCGTCAACAACATTGAATAACAATTGTATAAGAAGTGGAGTATGATCAATTAAGAGCATATTTTGAACATAATAATCTCTCGATGGGGGCCCTGGTTGATTTGATGAGTGGTATTCTTGACTATTTTGAGCAGGGTTTTCATTGTGTAGCGCTGTTTCTGGATTTAACCCATACTTTTGATTGTGTCCATCATGATAAGCTGATGTGGAAGTTGGAGAGGTACGGATTGGGTAGAATGAGTTGTGATCCCATTGAATCATTTTTAACTGATAGATATCAGGCTAAGTACTCTGATAGAGTGAAGGTCATGACTGGAGTTCCGCAAGGTTCTATCATGGGTCCTATTTTATTTTTGATTTTTATTAATGAATTCCCTGATTTTATTGATGATACGGACATCACTCTCTTAGCTGATGATACAACTATTTCTATGGGATTTAAAGATATATGGAGTCTGAAGCATTTGTCGCTTACATGAAAGTAATTGTTGGTTGGCAATGAATAGTGCTAGAACTCAGAAACTGTTGCTGAGTTTGAGGGATACTTTAGGTCTTGCCACGGATTTTGCTGGAGACAGTAAGGTCTGTTTTATGGGGGTTAGTGTTGATCCGGTTTTGTCGTGGAATGCTCATGTTATTTGGCTTCTAAGATAGGTAAGAATGTATATGTTCTCAGACGTCTGGCTTCATCTGTTTCTCCAATGATTCTGAGAATGGTTTATTTTGCGTTGCTCAAGTCTTCCCTTATATATTGTGTGGTAGCGTGGGGTGGTTGTTCTGAGTGTGAATTACTGTTTCGTCTCCAGAGGAGGGCTATCAGGGTGTTGGGGGTCTGAATTACAGGGATTGCTGTAGGAGCACCTTTTGGCGACTTACCTTTCCTTCTCTTTATGTATTTGAGTGTATAGTGTATGTCCACAGCAACTTAGCAACTTTTAAAATAAACTCTGATGTTCATTCTCACAACACAAGAAATAAATTGCATATAAAAAAAGATTTCTTTCGATTCGGTAAATTACAGATAGGTTTTAATTTTCATGCTGTTGATTTCTTCAATAGGCTGCCTGATTCCATATGTCTCAAATAGGACATTTTCAAGAAAAAGCTTAGGCAGATTCTGCTCGGGAGGTTTTATACTCAGTTGGTGAGTTTTATAATGTTAATTTTTTATTGTCTACCATTTGAAGATTTTCATTTTCCTTGTTTTCAAGTATTTTTATCGTGTATGTGTATTTCAATGTACTTTTATTCTATTTTAATTCAAGTCATTTTAAATTGATTACTTTCATCCTATTACTTTTTGTATTATATCTGAGGTTTTATCCATAAAATTCACTTGTTGAGGATGTTTAGCAATATGTAGTTGAACTTCAGATCCAAATATGAAAGCTTATAACAGTTTATAATGAAAATGACGCCCACAGTTATAAATATGGAATTTATACGTATTGTTCCCATTATATGTTTATTTTATTGTTGATATTGAAAGCAATTTATTATTTTTCAGGACAGCTTTTATTGATACAAAAATATCTTAATTTATATAATTTTCACCACCAACAAATAGAGATTTTGTTTGCATTTCAATAAATCAACCAGTTCATTGTTTTCAGGTAATTATATAAAAATCTTATCAAAGTAATAAAAATTGTGTTCATGATAGTTTGGTGATATGGCCATGAAAGCATCCTTATTGAATTTCGTTCAAGTATGTTCAGCTGATATTGAATGAAATAGGTAGAGAGGTAAGCGATACTGATGAGTCCAAAAAGTGGTCGAAACTGCATTAGTCAATCAAACTAATCTTTCTTTTGTAGTTATTGCTCTACCATTGATATATACGAAAACCAACTCCATACTTCTCGAATACTCGAAAGAACAATGTATAAAGGATTATTCGAAAAAAAAACTTTTCAACCAGACTCTGATTTATTGAATGACAACCATTTAACCCACTTCCTCGCTTTAATCAAATTTGTTGGAGATATTCACAAAACCGTGAATGAGGAAGTGGTATTTTAGTAAGATAAACACTATAAGGTCATATATGCATTTATACTGATTATTCACGATTTCAAGTATTTTAATAAAACGTAGTTTGTTTCTCTAAAAGTCAACTATCGCTTTAATCTATTGGATTTATAACACGCTATATGAAAGTGTAAAATGTATGGTATTCAAAACAGATCCTTGAAAAACTCCATATCAAGATCATCATTGAATATGGTATATCCTCAATTGTTGAACCATATTTTATATAAGCCTCCTCTAGTCACATTCTCCCATATTTATTTATTTATTTTATTCATTTATCAGTACGGAGTAACAACAGGTGAATAAACACCCAAAAACTGTGCTCACAAATTATTCAGTTACAAAATGTTTACATAATATAGAAAGATTCGAAACTATTTCAATGAAATTATAAACAATAAACATATGAAAGATGAAGAATAAAAACCTACAAGTGTCATACTTTACATTTTGTCTTTTGGAGCCAAATAGGTCGATCTGATTTCCAAAAGAATTACCCAGATGTAATATACTCCGTAGTGGAGAGTTTTGAACGCTATTGGTATTCCTAAAGTTCAAATGAAACAAATTTTGTTGTCTGAAGCGTCTAACTGGAACATAAAAACAAACACATTGGAGAACCTCCATCGATTCTAAGAAGCCATTAACAAGTTTGAATGCGAATAGAATGCCATTTGATATTCTACGGTTTTCCAGACTCAACAACCCAATATGTTCGAGACGCCTAAAATAATTTTCAGAATTACCAGGCTTCAATTGGAAGTTACATTTGAAACCCAGGAACTTGGCAAATTTCTTCTGTATACCCTATTCACTATATGTTCGATGTGACTGTTGAAAGTTTATTTAGAGTCCAAAATTACACCGAGATCTTTCATAGAATGTACTCTAGATAATTCAGTATGTCCGATACAATAAGGATATTCAATTGTATTCTTACTACGAGTAAAAGATATCACGTGACAATAGATTTAGAAACAGGTTGTTATCACCACAGAACTTATTCAGGTCATCCAATTCATGCTGTACAGTCAAACAGTCTGCAGTGTTTTTAATTTGGCAGAAAACTTAGTCTGTGAAGAGCAGAAACTTGCAGTTGACAAAGCAGCTAGTGATTTTGTTAACATAAATCTAAAAGAGTAAGGGCCCCAAATGTGAACCCTGTGGGACTCCTGATGTGGAACAAATTGACTTAGACCTGAAACCCTCCATAGAGACATACTGTGATATATACCAGTAGATTGATAGGTCAACTGGCTATACCCTGTATATATTGTACGAATATTAGTTATTTCTAAGGTAAACAATGTTCTATTTTTCCTGTAAATTACCTCAAGGATATATTTTTGCATGATTTTCAGTTTTCTAAGAACGGTTTTACCTTCCCTTAGTATCCCACTCCTAAGCAGAGACTCAACTATCGCCCTATAAAAAAGCAGCAAAATGTGCCGAGGAAGAAACTCTCTCATAAGATAAAATACGTTCAAAAGACAACGAAGTTTATCTGTCAGATCATCAATTTGTATATTCCGTTTGAGAAATTGTTCTTTATATACTCCAACGTATTTAATATTCGACTTCTCAAGTGTTTGTTGTTTGTCATTTATTTCAATGCATGAATAGGCTGGTCTATTTACCATTGTAACTGAAAAGGCACTATAATTTGTTTTTGCTATATTTAGCGAAAATTCATAAGTTGGATGCCACTCAATGACTTAATTCATTACATCCGTTATTTTCTGTTTCATTTCCTCCCAGTTGTCTGCAATGAAAACCATAACAGTATCGTCTGCATAAAAAATTAATAAGACGTCGTTCTTTAACTGAAGAAGAGAATTAATATGGATTAAAAATATACTAGAGCCGAGAGCAGAACCTTGTGGTACTCCCATTTCAATTATTCATTTTATTTACTCTCAAGCACTGTTTCCTTTCAATTAAATAGTTTTTTAGCAATGTCACTGGTGTTCCTTCTATCCCGTTTTCTACTGGGACTTTCAGAAGTTTTGAGTGAAAAACCTCACTCAATAAATACCACAATGCTGAATCAATAAATACCACAATGCAATACCTATTTATGTTAAAGTTTGTCAATAAATGTCAGTTTGTATATTGGATCCTTGGTACTTCAACCTTCAGTGAAGCCAAATTGGTTGGGAGATATATTATTCATTTTGAAAATGATACTAATCTTTTTTGAGAAGTCTTTTAAAGATCTTAGAACAGCTACTGATAGCACTATAGGTAGAGTAAAGGAGGTAAATTCGTGATAATTTTGATTTCTTATATTTTTCGTCTATCATTTTTCCTCAAGAACCGGAAAAAATTAAATTTGACTGAACACAGATTCGTTTAACCATTTGGTTTTTGTGGAATTTGCCAAGGGATCGAAATATTCCTAAAACAATCAATTTTGAAATGGAATGGAAAATAGTCATTTCGTGATATTCAAAGGTAATTTCTTGATATGAGTTGGCAAGTTCGTGACACCATAGGAAAATAGAATTCATAAAACAAATTTTCTTAGCGTATATTTGTTGGAAAATGTTAATTCCCATTATAATCTGATTTTTTTTCGGCACATGTGTCGCACATGAAGACTTCTTCCTTAGAATCTTCCTGCTGACATTTCACGTGGTAGGACACACTAAAGTAGAAGCATTGCATCCACTCTTCTCCATTTCTCTTCTTTACATTTTCAAAATAATTTTTTCTGCATACCCACTCATCGTCGTCTTCAGATGTTTCCATTTGTCTGGATGAAGTAACTCCGAAAGTTGACAGCTGATACTCAATTTCTATTTCATTCATTTTTCTCTGGAATCTGTCTTCTTTCTGGTCGGTACTTTGGGCGGCTGTGGAATTTCTAATATTTCGCCAATTCCAGCTACCCCAGCTTCATTAGCTTCAAGGCCTGCAGTTAATGCAGAAGGGGCTGTATCTTCTTTTGCGATCGCAATACGGTTGATCAATAATGTTCCTGCTGAAAGCATTCGTTATGTTGTTGTGAGAGAAACTCGGCATAAATGCTGGATTTAGGATTTCATGGAAATTAGTCCTGTTGGGCTTTTCCCGATGGTGTCCCATATTAAGGCTTTCCTGCCTGATCTATAAACGCCAACGTCGAGAGGCTTTAGGATGTAACTTGTGAGCCAGGAAATTGAAGAGGAAAATATCATTGGCCTTTACCAGATAAATTACCTCAGTATTGATGTGTGAGGCATATGAATCCATGAAGAGTACAACAAGCTTTCAGACGTAGTGGAATACGCATCTACATAACATCTTTTATTTTCAAGTAAGCTGCCCAGGCCATTCTTATTCGTTCATCAATCTCGAGTTCTTGATTTCCTTTTCCAATAGTGATTTTTGGACCTAGATATTTGAAACACTCTACTTTCTCTATCTCGTTGTTGTTTATTATAAGATGTTGTCGGGTTCTTCTTGGTTTGACATATATTTAGGTTTCTCATAGTTGATTTCCAAACCCACCCTTCCTGTTGTTCTATGAGTATCATCTATAAGTTTACACAGTTCTTCCTTGGTCTGACCAATGACAACAACTTTTCTGGATGGTGTCTCATATCAAAGCTTTCCTGCCAGATTCATAAACGCCAACGTCGAGGGGCTGTATGATTTAACTTGTGTGGGTCGGGAAATTGAAGAGGAAAATATCATTGGCCTTTACCAGATAAATTACCTCAGTGTTGATGTGTGAGGCATATGAATCCATGAAGAGTACAACAAGCCTTCAGACGTAGTGGAATACGCATCTAAATAACATCTTTCATTTTCAAGTAAGCTGCCCAGGTCATTCTTATTCGTTCATCAATCTCGAGTTCTTGATTTCCTTTTCCAATAGTGATTTTTGGACCTAGATATTTGAAACACTCTACTTTCTCTATCTCGTTGTTGTTTATTATAAGATGTTGTCGGGTTCTTCTTGGTTTGACATATATTTAGGTTTCTCATAGTTGATTTCCAAACCCACCCTTCCTGTTGTTCTACGAGTATCATCTATAAGTTTACTCAGTTCTTCCTTGGTCTGACCAATGACAACAACTTTTCTGGATGGTATCTCATATCAAGGCTTTCCTGCCAGATTTATAAACACCAACGTCGAGGGGCTGTATGATTTAACTTGTGTGGGTCGGGAAATTGAAGAGGAAAATATCATTGGCCTTTACCAGATGAATTACCTCTGTGTTGATGTGTGAGGCATATGAATCCATGAAGAGTAGAACAAGCTTTAAGACGTAGTGGAATACGCATCTAAATAACATCTTTTATTTTCAAGTAAGCTGCCCAGGGTATTTTTAATTGTTCATCAATCTCGAGTACTTGATTTTCTTCTCCAATAGTGATTTTAGGACCTAGATATTTGAAACACTCTACTTTCTCTATCTCGTTGTTGTTTATTATAAGATGTTGTCGGGTTCTTCTTGGTTTGACATATGTTTAGGTTTCTCATAGTTGATTTCCAAACCCACCCTTCCTGTTGTTCTACGAGTATCATCTATAAGTTTACTCAGTTCTTCCTTGGTCTGATCAATGACAACAACTTTTCTGGATGGTGTCTCATATCCAGGCTTTCTTGCCAGATTTATAAACGCCAACGCCGAGAGGCTGTAGGATGTAACTTGTGTGGGCCAGGAAATTGAAGAGAAAAATATCATTGGCCTTTCCAGAGAAATTACCTCAGTGTTGATGTGTGAAGCATATGAATCCATGAAGAGTACAACAAGCTTTCAGACGTAGTGGAATACGCATCTAAATAACATCTTTCATTTTCAAGTAAGCTACCCAGGTCATTCTTATTCGTCATCTGCGTTTTTCTCCATTGATGTTCAAGCTAAGATATGCGGGAAATAGCTAAGGGCTCAGAGAATTACCGATGAAGAAAAATTATATTCTGTTCGCACATGCACAAATTTCACATCATGGAATTCAAAAGCCAAAACTCACCTTCAAATACGTCTGCATCATCAGATGCAGACTGAGAAAGTGAACGGAATAAATCAGTTTTCTAGCTTGCAAACGGTCGGCTAGATTCGGTTGAAACTTGAAGCGCCACCTAGAGGAAGGGTTGCAGAATCAGGCGTGAATTATGTATCACGAACTTACCTTCATCACGAAAATATCTCCTTTCACCCTATATGCTTTTATATAAGGCACATGTGCGACCTGACCTGGAATACTGTTCTCATGTGTGCGATTTCGCACCCAAACGTTTATTACATGTATTGCACAGTTTCTTGAAGAGATCAGTGCACCTAATCGACCATCCGCAGATCAAGCGTGATCCTGAGCCTATCGCTTGAAGGGGGCAGGTTGCTGATCCCTCGTTTTCTACAGGTACTTCAATGGTAAATGCTCAGAAGAACTGAAAAGTTTCGTTCACAATTTGATCCTCTTTAAGAACCGAGTAAACCACACATTTAATCATCTTGGCGGCACATTTGTGGTAGGACAAGTATTACCTCTTTTCAAGGGTTAAGAAGGAAACAGTCACTAACAAGCAGTTCTTGCCTGTAAGCATAAGCACACCTAAATGCTATTTAACTTAGCACTTTCATTTTATCCAATCTCACATTCAGATAAGTGTTCCAGGAAGTATATTTATGCATATCGTATTAGGCATGACTGTAGAAGAAAGATTGAACTGCATAGGGCTCATACACCAGGAATTTCCTTCATACAAACCAACATTCGATAGCGCTATCACCCGGAATAATAACGATCAAGAAACTAATAATTTCCTCTTTCTACTTATACTCAATACTCTTTAGATTTCACTTGAGCTTGCAAGATGTTTAAATCCATTGTGATCCTTGTTTTTCTCAGTGTCGTTCTCGGGAAAAATGTTAAAATTTTTCATACCAACGACGATTACTCAATATGCGGATCGGAAAGATGCGTCAGGAAGTGCTGTCCGGAAAATCTTATCTACTTTCAGAAAAAGTGTATCAATCATACGACCATTGATTTTCCGCTAACCATTTTCGACGGTGAAAAAGAGAGACCACCTAGTGATATCACGTTCCATCTGATTCATGATAAACATTGTGAAGTTGGATACAATGTTAGGCTGGTTCCGAATTTTTTCCCAGAAGACAAGTTCTACGTACAAGCAGATGGAAAACTGTTCCTTCCATTCCTTGAAGAATTCGTGCCGTTCAACTTGTACTGCATGGAAAATATCAAGTTGAAAGCGAATGATACTACAGTCGAGTTTTCTGTTCTGCGATGTGATGATACCATTGTTTTGGGGGATCCTGCTGAAAAGGTGTATTCACAAGGTGAGTACGAGATTCTGTACATGTTATTACAATTTTTTCGAAACAGATTCTCTTCGCTGTGGACCACCTTGAGCGTGAGTTGCTATCAACAGATCTTCGGTCAGGTCTGAACCCTTTATACTACCTTTTCATTTGTGTTTTGCTCAAACACTAGTTCACAAATACTGTTTTCGATAGCTTCTGCACTCTTCTCCAGTTTAAAACGAATTTACATTTCTCGAACAGAAAGTAAGGCGTATTTAGAAATGTAGTATATCGTTTAAGAAAAATGTAAAAGATTTTCCATCTCTCCTGAATACTAATTGAAATTACTCAGTCTTGCCTTCAATTTAATCTGCAAGTCTTTTTCTTCTGAGCAATATATTTATAGTTTAGTTGTAATGACAGACGAAAGATTTTTATTGTAATAAATCCGGAGAAATTTGTGGCCATTGAAATCTTGTTTCTCTTCTCCATTTTCGACGATTGGAAATCTTGTTAACCACTACAATATATAGCACTGGAGGTGCAATTTGTCGATATCATAAGATGATTTAGCTTGTTCACAAAGTACTTCTGAATCTATCAGGGCATGTCTATAAGCAGATGTTTCATAGAACCGAAACTCGTTAGAGTAATGGAAGAGCGTTTTTGAAATGAGAATAACTCAGCTGTTTATCAACGTAAAACATTTTTAAATACGTAAACTGAAAGCTTAAATATTACCATTTAGTGTAGAAAAATCGAAAAGACGAAAAGAGTCATGTTCTGAAAATGACGTCCGTGTTCCGCAATGCATTGCTCTACTTGATTCTCAAAGTTGTGCATTACCGCTCAAACAAATCGGTATCTAACTTCTCTTGTGATGTCTTCTTTCAACTCTTGCAGATTTCGAGGTTTATCGACGTACACCTCAGCTTTCAGGTTTTCCCACAAAAAATAATTACAAGCAGTGAGATCTGGAGAACGAGGGAGCCACGGCACATCACCAAAACGATAGATTACATGACCAGGAAAATCCGATGGACAACTTCCATTGAGGCTCTGGCTGTATGTGCCGTGTCACCATCCTGTTAGAAGCAAACGTTTCTTCTGTTCATTCTTTATCGTCCCAATCTGGGATGAAAAAGTTCCCCAGCATGAAAACATATCGCTCAGAGTTTACAGTTACGGTTGCCCTTCTCTCATCCTCTAAAAACATACGGTCCAATTACACCACGACGGCTCATTGCGCACCAAACGTTGACTTTCTCATTGTGAATTGATAATGCAGTTCGCAGGGGTTTTCTGCTGCCTAATATCGGAAGTTCTGTTTATTAACCGAACCACTCAAATGAGAATGAGCCTCATTACGCATCGTCATCACTGGTTCATTTTCATCAACGTTAATCATTTGCATTCTCTCAGAAAACTGCTGGCGTTGTACAAAATGTCCTTCATTCAGGTGCTGGACAACCATGAGCTTATAGGGGTGAAAGCGGAGGTCTTGGTGTAAAATTCTGCGAACAGTTCGACTACTCATTCGGAGTACTGCAGCTCATTTTCGGACGGAACGCCCTGAGCCTTGAGTACAGCTTGTCTCACTCTTTCCACGGAAATTGGTGTCCATACACTTCGGGTATGACCTGGAGGTTTCGGATTTATTGCTGATGAAGTCGTTCTGAAATTCTGTACCCATCAGTAGTTTGAGTCACGTTTCGGAACTGAAGCGTTACGACCAATGTTAAAACGCTGACGCCGCTGCAATGGCAGACTTTCCCGATTTTCAATACTCTTCAACTGCGAATACACTGTGCTCTCTTGTCCAGATAACCGTTGTGAAATAATTGGTAACTCTTCCTGAGACGAATTACCTCAGCCGCCCTATTCCACTCACTCACCGTTACGTGCACTACCCGTTTCAAAAACGCCCCACCCTTTATTCACTGCATATGCTCGAGTTGAATGAGAAAGGTTTTTGAGAATACGAAAAAGTTCCGAAACTGATCGAATGTTGACATTTCATTCTAATTGCCAAGTCTATCAGGTAGATGTTATTTTTACTCCATTTATATTAAATACATTTCACAAAACACTGAAAATGAAAACCTGCTGCTGAGATTGCAGTTGATATATTGTGTGGGTTTTCCAGTTTTCCGATACAAATGGAACTTTAAACTTTGAAGGATACAAGTAATCTACTGAGCATATGTTGCCTAATTACGATAAGGTATCAAAACAAATGGAGCTATCTCAGTATCTGAATAGATATATTCATTTACTCTACAACTAGATATAAATTATTTGTGTCAATTAGTAATTAGTTGTTGATGTTATATTGATTACACAAATTTTTTATATTATACGAATAGATAACATATTTTCGGTGTAGGATTTTTATCGTTGTTCTTTACCAAATAATTTGGTGTTTGGGCGCTGTAAAGAATATTGTGTATTATCTATTAGTGTCTTGAAAATCTGTTCTGTGTGGCAGTGGCAGCTAAACGTCAATTTTTTGCTTAAACTGTCAGCTGTCACATTTTTAGTTGGTAGCACTCCATAGTGGCGGCAATTTCAAATCTTTAGGATCTCTTCATGAGTTTAATTGCAAAAGCATTTAACGAAAAATTGAAACGAAAGGTTTACGACCTCTTTTATAAGGAAAATCGATTTCAAAAAATGTACTACCCTGTAAAAGAAAAGAATCGAAAGTGAGTAACCTAAAGCTTATTTTTCGGTATTTCAGACAGTTTTTCACATACCCCTAACCGACTCAGAAATATTTGATCAAAAAGTTGTAGTGCGAATTGAAAATAAACCAACGTTTCAAAATTGTCTGATTCACTCTGTTTTAGTTGAATTAATTTATCGAAGTCAACGTTATGAAGGGACTAATTTTAGTGTTGCTTTCGTTCGTTTCCAAAATCGTAAGCAATTCTCCTTGTCTTAAATCTCTGAGTGTTAATATAACAAACGGCGTTAAAAACGATGATTACATCACCAAAGATGGATTTATTTACAATTCTTCGAATTATTATTACGAAAACGATTTGATTTACGGCTGCCCGTGTAATTTTAAAAAGTGCATAAGAAAGTGTTGTGGTGTGGATGAAATTATGATCAATAGAACTTGTACTAAATCTGACATAGAAGTAAAAATTCCCATTCATCGAAATACCGATTTCATTTATCATCTAGACATGAGGAACGAAACGTATAAAAAATTAGACTATTTTTATATCCATGAGATGTGCAAAAAAGGTGCCCGACTTTCGCCGGAGTTGTACCCAGACACTGATAACTTCTACATACAAGAAGACGGTAAATTTTTCGCTCCAGATGCTGAAATTGGTGGAATGTTAGATGTAGGAAATTATTGCGTTGATGTTTTCTACGACGAAGAAATTGATAGAAAATTTGCGGCAATATTTTGCTACGTTGATGTTGATACAGAACAAACGATTCAAAATCATGTGTATTCTGCAGGTGAGTTTTGTGATTAATTAGGATGTTTTTTATTTGCGTTTTCGAATATATGGTTCACTTTTTGAACATCAAATAAATCTTGATCATATGCATCCTGTGGACAAAATACTGGGAATCAATCAATGAAACACAAAATAAATGAGATAAAAAACACAAGGTTTAACTTTAATTTACACTTTATTCGAAAAAATTCGACGACGTTTCGCTGACACAGCAGCTTTATCAAGAATGAAAAACAGAATGAAGAGTATGGTATTATAAACAAATCGTAGAACAAGTTGGATGAATAACAGGAAAATCCACACCGAGCCATTGTACAGTTAGTATGAAAGATAATAAAACTAATTAAACAAGTTAAGTAGGGTTGAATAATTCACATCTACCTGTTCATTCAAAAGCTTGTCCGAATGTTTGTCTCTATTTATTTCTAATGCTTCTAGGAGATCTAATTTTGAACTTTTGATTTTATATGTAATATGTCAAAGTTTTTATTGAATGAATGGTTTTCTTTTATTAAGTGGTTTGAATAATTTAAATCAGATTTATTTTTATCGAGACTACGTTTATGTTCAGATGTTCTTATGCCAAAACTCCTATAGGTCCTACCGATATAAATTTTATCACAAGAACCGAAATTGAGTTTACAGATTCCTGATTTACTTGATTTTTCAACACGAGATTTATTATTTTTAATATGTTTACCTAAGTTATTAGAAGTTTTGAAAGTTATATTAAGATTTTGTTTGACGAGAAAGGATTTAATATTTGTACTTGCAGAACCGCAGAATATCAAACTGTTGAATATTTTATAGTCTTTATGAATAGGATATACTTCATTTATTGCTTTCTGATACAGTTTTTTACGAATGATTAGATCTATCATATCCGGATTATATGAATTATTAATGGCTATCTGTTTGATGATGTTTAACTCTTTATTATAATATTCTACTGATAAAGGTAAATTGAGTAACCGATGTACCATGCTGTTTAAAGCTGCAACTTTGTGTTGAATTGGATGTAATGAGTAGTTATGTATAATTGTATCAGTATGTATTGGTTTACGAAAGACCGAAAAACATGATTATTATTTTGTTTAGTGATTTTTAAGTCCAAAAATTAATGGAATCATTCTGTTCAATTTCTATCGTGAATTTAATGTTCGAATGGATGGAATTAATGAAATTAAGAAGTAAGTCTAATTGACGAGTAGTTCCAATGAAACATACTAAGATGTCGTCAACATATCTGTACCAATAAAGAAATTTGGAAATGAGTGAATGTGTATGAATTTTCTGTTCAATAATATTCATAAAAATCTCTGCTAAAAGTGGACTCAAAGGATTTCCCATGATCAAACCATTTTCACTACTGTAATAGATGTTGTTGAAAGAAAAATAATTTTGTTCAATGCAAACGTCCAACAGATTCAATATTTCTGATTTAATTATGTGGTTAACATGATTCGAATTCAACATGTTTTCGATTAATATTTTAACATCACCTGGAGGAACACTTGGGTATAAATTCTGAACATCAAACGAAATAAGTTTTCCGTTAGGTGGTAGGTTAACGTTTTTATGTTATTTATCAATTGAAAGAACTTTTTATAGAAACCAATAAATGAAGTATATCCTATTCATAAAGACTATAAAATATTCAACAGTTTAACATTCTGCGGTTCTGCAAGTACAAATATTAAATCCTTTCTCGTCAAACAAAATCTTAATATAACTTTCAAAACTTCTAATAACTTAGGTAAACATATTTAAAATCATAAATCTCGTGTTGAAAAATCAAGTAAATCAGGAATCTATAAACTCAATTGCGGTTCTTGTGATAAAATTTATATCGGTAGGAACTATAGGAGTTTTGGCATAAGAACATTTGAACATAAACGTAGCTTCGATAAAATAAATCTGATTCAAATTATTCAAACCACCTAATAAAAGAAAACCATTCATTCAATAAAAACTTTGACATAATACATATAAAATCAAAAGCTCAAAATTAGATCTCCTAGAAGCATTAGAAATAAATAGATACAAACATTCGGACAAGCTTTTGAATGAACAGGTAGATGTGAATTATTCACCCTACTTAACTTGTTTAATTAGTTTTATTACCTTTCATACTAACTATACAATGGCTCGGTTTGGATTTTCCTGTTATTCATCCAACTTGTTCTACGATTTGTTTATAATACCATACTCTTCATTCTGTTTTTATTCTTGATAAAGCTGCTGTGTCAGCGAAACGTCGTCGAGTTTTTTCAAATAAAGTGTAGATTAAAGTTAAGCCTTGTGTTTTTATCTCATTTACATCAAATAAATCTTGATCATATGCATTCAATCAATGAAACACAAAATATTTATTGTTGATCCAATTTTATAGTATCACCTTCAAAGTAGGCCTGCTCCAAAATAATACATTTACGCCAGCAAATAATACAATCATCACATTTTTCAAATTATTTTCGGAATCGACTTCTGTTCTCGCTGCGAATTCTCTTTTATAATATCAAGTCTCTAGTTTATATAAAATCGTCAAAAGCACCCAGTGAGGGCTACTGGCGCTTGTGTGCAAAAAAGGATTTTGGCCCTTAAGGCATTTTGGATCATGTTTTTTTTTATTTGAAGGTAGGAGGTAGGTAGGTAGGTGCTTGAAGTAAAGCAAAAAACTGATTTAGAAGTCATAATTATTTGTAGACTAAAATATCAAAAGGAAACAAACAGAACAAAATCATAATTAAATAAATTCTTGTTCACACCCATTTTGAAACATTCACTTAAGTAATGGGATACAAACACGTTGACTCGTTGTTTATAAATACTAGAAAATAAGCTAAAACTAAAAATCACATTTTTTAAGAACAAATAAATACTACTTTCTGCTTATACTTAGATATTTTCAAAAATATGCAGATATTTCTAATAACAAATACCAAGGAAACTTCGTTTTAAAATCAAAAATGATAGCTAGGTCTAGGTACAATAGAAAAATACTATTGTAGTGGCAATATTTTCCGAGATTTTGCTGTTGCAAATTCATTAATTACATCACTAAAATTTATACCGTCAAAAATGTTTTGTTCAATTGCTAATATTGTTAGCCCAGACAATCTTTCTTGAATCATTGTCGATCTCAAATAATTTTTGATGATTTTTAACTTTGAAAAAGATCGCTCGCCAGAAGCTACAGACACAGGCAATGTCAAAAGAATTTTTAGTGAAATGCTTACGTTTGGAAAGGTAGAGATTAAATTGTTTTCAAATATATATTATAAAATACTTAAGGGGTCAGTATCATCAGGTAATGAAAACAACTTTAACGCTTTAATTTCGTTAAACAGATCATTGGAGTCTATTATTATCCTGATCCGTCAGTCGCTCTTCAAGAATAGAACAATGTTTTAAAAGATCGCTGTCACTCAATTTGAATATGTCGCTAAAAAACCCGAAAATATTATCATACCCATTTAAAAAGTCAAATCGGTTTTTTAGAGAGTTTATATTTCGATCTATAATTCAAGAAAAAACTAATTTTAAAGGCGGTTTTTGGATCATGGGGGCTCTCATCTCGGTTTTCATAGTCAAACAGTTTTGGTTTAAATTTCCTCCTAACCGTTGGTAATGGTGGAAAGTCTTCTTCAATTTCGAGAGAGGATGCTACTTCTTTGGCTTGCACAAGAATTTCTTGAAATGATTGGTCAGATCTATATTGCTGGAAGTGATCAACTAATTTTTTTAGGTAGGCTTAGCATACTTTAATATTAATTGTAGCACTGCATTTGTTTGCTGACAATATTTATATGAAATAAAACGTCATGCCAAATAATAATTCCACAAATAAATTGAAAATTTTGTACAGACGTTAAGAGGGAACTCGCTTTATGTCTTGCATCAATGTGAAAGGAATTATCTTCAGCCACTTCTAAAAGACTTTAGCAAACCTTAATTGAATAAACTTTATGGGGCTCTATTGCGTCAATTCTGCTGGTCCATTTTGTCTCACTTAGAGGCTTTAAACTTAACCCAGGGACTTTTTTTTCTCAAAACATACCACCTTTTTGTGGATGACGAAAAAAAATTATATAACTCTTGCACAAGGTTAAAAAGGTTTATTGTATCACCTGTTACTGTTAAGTTCAAAGTATGAGCCGCACAAGGTACCAAAAGGGCTTTCGGATTCGCATAACGAAGCGTTTTTGAAGCCCAACAGAACAAGACTAATTTGCTCAGTATGACTAATGTCTGGTGTACAATCTAATATTATTGAAAAATATTTTGAACTCCGAACCATTTCGAAAATATTATTTCTTACTTTCGACGATAATATTTCAATAATTTCATTCTGTATTTGCACGCCTAAATAATGAGTCATTTCAACAGATTTTTTTTGGGAGTTATACAATCGGCTAACGTGCTGTCTCATCGCTGAATCAAAAGAGGCAATCATCTCAACAGCTTTTAGAAAATTTCAATTATCATGTTCGGAAAGCAATTGAGAAGAACCTTGAAATTGTGCATTGTGTAGATAACTACTTAACAATCGCAATAATTCTTCCCAACATGTCTCGTCAATATTCTTTTTCCGTTTCTAAATTCCGCAGATGATGAGCATTAACAGTCATAGATGTCTCCAACATTTTTTTAAACTTAACCAAGTGTATATATATAACTGTTGTGTAAAATTGACATTTCGTGTCTCTTAATTAGCAAAGACAAGTGTTGCCAATCAGATACTCCATTTGTATCACAAAAAGCGCTAGGAGTTTTACATTTACAAAACAACTCACAACAATAACAAAATACAGAATCTTTAGAAATTGAGTAAATAAGCCAAGCCCTTAATAAAATTTCGCGTGTATTTATAACTAATCCTATTTAATTTCTCAACTTTTATTTCAATAGTCTTTTTGGACCCTGGGTTTTGACGCCCCTAAAGGATGAGAGAAGTTGATATCGAAGGCGATTTATACACCTAAATGCAGGGAGGTTTCCCTTATTGAGCTTAAGAGTATCGGACTTCCAATGAATATTTTTAAAATAAAACCCTTCCCCATAGTTGATCAATTTACGACTCGATTACAATGAATAAAATAAATATCTTCGTTAAACGTGCGGCTAAGTTATAAAATTAGATGAATATAAATACTTAATAAATTGATTATGATATTTTAAATAGATAATCAGCTCATTTATAGAAGCAAAGATAAGAATCAATATTAAATGTTTCTCACATTAAAATGTATCATTCGTCAAGTTATAAAACAGAAGATTTGGATTAATATAAATAGTTTTGTAACATTTCAATCAAATCAATTTTTGAGTTATAAAGTTAAAGTTACAAATCAATATTAAACTTAATAACATTTCAAATTGTGATCAAATTAGTGGAAACGATATAGAATAGTTTAATTGCGTTCCAGTAATGTTGTAAGTTAGGTAAACAAATGTTATATGTGTAAAAATAATATGGAATTTGAGAAGTGTTAACTCGCCTTCAATGCTTTAAGAGATTACGTAGCATATATTTCAAAAATTCAGAAAGTAATGATCTGTGAGACACAAAGATAACAGAACACGATCTGTCATTTACTTTGTATACAGTGCTCAATTTTCACAATTAATAACAATATCGACCAATGAATTTATTCTCGATCGCTTACATCGGCCTTACCGACAGGCCGATTCGTGCGATCCGTACGATGCGGATGAATGGACGCATTTACATTAGTTTCTATACAAAGCATCGCGCTAGGGACGATACGCACGTATGAACGACAGACATTGAGGTTTGTATGTTCAGTCAGTATGAAGGTTTCGAAGAATGTCAGTTCGTAGCTTGTATGTGATGTTTGTGGTACAGGAGTATGATCGAAAGGCATGATTTTCTGGTTGGCTAATCCAGGCGAAGGAATGGAAAGGTCACAAACTTGCAAAAAAAATACGTAACCTCTATATACTCTATCGGGGTCGAATTTTTCTTTGTTTTGAAACAAATAATGCTAGAAACGCAAAAAGATTATAATCTGCCGGTTTTTATAAGTTGAAGCAGCGGAAAAAGTCAATAATGAAGAATTCAAATATCCAATCAAAGAGACATCGGTATGCATCGGAGAAGTTGATTCTTCGAGCGCTTACATCAGCATTACCGACAGGCCGATTAGTACGATCCGTACGATGCGGATAAATTGACGCAGTTACATTAGTTTCTATACAAAGCATCGCGCTAAATTGGTGGAGAAAATGAGGCATGACTCCTAAAAAATATCACCTAGTAGATTCTTTTGACGATGTTATAGAAACTAGAGACTTGATATTATAAAAGAGAATTTGCAACGAGAACTGAAGTAGATCCCGTGAAGAATTTGGAAAATGTGATGGCGTAAATGTATTATTTCAGAAGGAACCTACTTTTAAGGTGATATAATGAATTTGGATGAAAAATAAATGTGGCAGCCACATTTTTATGCTCCATTTTGTTAAGCTAACAAGTCAGCTGTCACATTTTTTGTTGGTAGCCCTTCGCAGCACAAATAGCGGCATTTTCAAATCTTGTTGATTTTTTGAACCCCTCTTCACCTGAGTTATTTTTGATTCCTTAAGTTTTTTTATTATTATTGTTAAATATCAATTCAATAGTTAAAGATGAAATTTTAGTGTTTTTTCGTAGAATAAGTAGAAATTCTTCTTATAGATTTTTAGTGAAATCAGTCACATATTTAGAAATCAAATAATGTGATTGAAGGCATCCAGTGGCGTATTGCAAAAGGTTCGGGAGAAAAAGGAGGAAGGTCCAAGGAAAAAGGAATTCTTCGAAAAATTGTATTCGATCGACTATTAAAGTCTTAGTACAAAAAGGTAGACCGCCTCTTTAGAAGGAAATTAACAACTTAAACCTTATCTTTCAATATTTCAGAAAAGTTTTCAACCGACCACTAACCACATTCAATGAAGAAAAATCTGAAACAATGACTCAGAAATATTTTATCGAAGAGTTGTGGTACGAGATAAAAATTAGCTAACGCTTCAAATTTGTCTGAATCACATTGTTATTCGAATCAATTCAAATTAAGTCATCATCATGAAGGGAGTAATTTTGATGTTGCTTTCGTTCTTTTTCGGAGACGTGAGCAATTCTCCCTGTTTTAAATCGCTGAGTGTTGATATCACAAACGGCGTTAAAGATGGCCATGAAATCACCAAAAATGGACTAACGTACAATTCCTCAAATTATTATCGTGAAAACGGTTCGATTTACGGCTGCCCGTGTAATTTTAAAAAGTGCATAAGAAAGTGTTGTGGCGTTGACGAAATTATGATCAACAAAACTTGTACTAAATCTGACGTAGAAGTAAAAATTCCGATCCACCGAAAGACCGATTTCATTCATCATCTAGATATGAGGAACGAAACGCATAAAAAATTGGACTATTTCTATATCCATAAGAGGTGTAAAAAAGGTGCTCGACTTTCGCCAGATTTATACCCAGAAACTGATACCTTTTACATACAAGAAGACGGTAAATTTTTCGCTCCAGATGCTGAAATTGGTGGAATGTTAGATGTGGGAAATTATTGCGTTGATGTTTTTCACGACGGAGAAATTGATAGAAAATTTGCAGCAATATTTTGTGCCGATGATCTTAATACAGAGCAAACGATTCAACATGTGGTCAAAAAAATTTATTCGACAGGTGAGTTTTTTGCTCGATTCGCTTGTGATCAGTAAATATAGCATGATTTTTCTTGTGGATCATTTGAATCCTTATCACATGAATAATTAGCAGTTCCCGAAATGATCAGTTCTGTATACGGTGCACTTCTCGAATTGACAATGAATTTTCTTATGAATTATTTCATCCAATGAATCTCGATAATATAAAATCTCCATACGGGACACTTCTTGAACTCTCATTCAATAATCCTCCTTATGAATTATTTTATTCACCAAATCTTGATCATATAAATTGTCTTGACAGTGCACTTCTCGAATCATTACTGCTTTTTGTCAACTAAATTTTAATCATATTAATTATCTATACGATGCACTTTTCCAACTGTCATTACATCCACTTATTCTTGGTCATGTAGATTTTCTATACGATGCACTTCTCGAATTGGCATTCAATAATTGTCCTCATAAATTATTATCTCCAAATCTTGATAATATGAATTCTTTATACGGTGCACTTCCAAAATTGGCATTTACTAATTCTTTTATAAATTTTTCATCCGTTCATTCTTGAACATGTAGATTGCTTATACGGTGTACTTCTCGAATTGGCATTCAATAATCTTTCTTATGAATTGTTGTAATCGCCAAATCTTGATCATATGAATTCTCTATACGGTGCACTTCTAAAATTGGCATTTACTAATTCTTTTATGAATCCTTGCAGCCACATAATCATGTAGATTCCCTATTCGGCATCCTTCTCGAATTGGCATTCAATAATCTCTGTTATGAATTATTTTGATCTTCAAACCTTAATCATATAAATTCTCTTTACAGTGCACTTCTGAAATTGGCATTTACTAATTCTTTTATGAATCCTTTAATCCACTAATTCTTGATCATGTCGATTTCTATACGGCGTACTTCTCGAATTGGCATTCAATAATCTCTTTTATGAATCATTTAAATCTTCAAATCTTGATCATATAAATTCTCTATACGATGCAATTCTAGAATTGGCATGCTATAATCTTTCTTATGAATAATTGTAATCTCCAAATCTTGATCATATAAATTCTCTATACGGTGCACTTCTAAAATTGGCATTTACTAATTCTTTTATAAATCCTTTCATCCACTCATTCTCGAACATGTAGATTCCTATACGGCATACTTCTCGAATTGGCATTCAATAATCTCTATTATTAATTATTTTAATCTCCAGATCTGTATCATATAAATTCTCTATACCTCTAGAATTGGCATTCAATAATCTTTCTTATGAATTATTTCAATCTCCAAATCTTGATCATATAAATTCTCTATACGGTGCACTTCTAAAATTGGCATTTACTAATTCTTTTATAAATCCTTCCATCCACTCATTATCGATCATGTAGATTCCCTATACGGCGTACTTCTCAAATTGGCATTCACTAATTCTTTTATGAATCCTTCCACCCACTCATTATCGATCATGTAGATTCCCTATACGGCGTACTTCTCGAATTGGCATTCAATAATCTCTGTTATGAATTATTGTAATCTCCAAATTATGATCAAATGAATTCTTTTTGCGGTGCACTTCTAAAATTGGCATTTACTAATTCTTTTATAAATTTTTATCCGTTCATTCTTGAACATGTAGATTGCTTATACGGTGTACTTCTCGAATTGGCATTCAATAATCTTTCTTATGAATTATTGTAATCGCCAAATCTTGATCATATGAATTCTCTATTCGGTGCACTTCTAAAATTGGCATTTACTAATTCTTTTATGAATCCTTGCAGCCACATGATCATGTAGATTCCCTATTCGGCATCCTTCTCGAATTGGCATTCAATAATCTCTGTTATGAATTATTTTGATCTTCAAACCTTGATCATATAAATTCTCTTTACAGTACACTTCTGAAATTGGCATTTACTAAATCTTTTATGAATCCTTTAATCCCCTAATTCTTGATCATGTCCATTCCCTATACGGCGTACTTCTCGAATTGGCATTCAATAGTCCCTTTTATGAATTATTTTAATCTTCAAATCTTGATCATATAAATTCTCTATACGATGCAATTCTAGAATTGGCATGCAATAATCTTTCTTATGAATAATTGTAGTATCCAAATCTTGATCATGTAAATTCTCTATACGGTGCACTTCTACAATTGGCATTTACTAATTCTTTTATAAATCCTTTCACCCACTCATTCTCGAACATGTAGATTCCCTATACGGCATACTTCTCGAATTGGCATTCAATAATCTCTATTATTAATTATTTTAATCTCCAGATCTGTATCATATAAATTCTCTATACCTCTAGAATTGGCATTCAATAATCTTTCTTATGAATTATTTCAATCTCCAAATCTTGATCATATAAATTTTCTATACGGTGCACTTCTAAAATTGGCATTTACTAATTCTTTTATAAATCCTTCCATCCACTCATTATCGATCATGTAGATTCCCAATACGGCGTACTTCTCGAATTGGCATTCAATAATCTCTATTATTAATTATTTTAATCTCCAGATCTGTATCATATAAATTCTCTATACCTCTAGAATTGGCATTCAATAATCTTTCTTATGAATTATTTCAATCTCCAAATCTTGATCATATAAATTTTCTATACGGTGCACTTCTAAAATTGGCATTCACTAATTCTTTTATAAATCCTTCCATCCACTCATTATCGATCATGTAGATTCCCTATACGGCGTACTTCTCAAATTGGCATTCACTAATTCTTTTATGAATCCTTCCACCCACTCATTATCGATCATGTAGATTCCCTATACGGCGTACTTCTCGAATTGGCATTCAATAATCTCTGTTATGAATTATTGTAATCTCCAAATTATGATCAAATGAATTCTTTTTGCGGTGCACTTCTAAAATTGGCATTTACTAATTCTTTTATAAATTTTTTATCCGTTCATTCTTGAACATGTAGATTGCTTATACGGTGTACTTCTCGAATTGGCATTCAATAATCTTTCTTATGAATTGTTCTAATCGCCAAATCTTGATCATACGAATTCTCTATGCGGTGCACTTCTAAAATTGGCATATACTAATTCTTTTATGAATCCTTGCAGCCACATGATCATGTAGATTCTCTATTCGGCATCCTTCTCGAATTGGCATTCAATAATCTCTGTTATGAATTATTTTGATCTTCAAACCTTGATCATATAAATTCTGTTTACAGTACACTTCTGAAATTGGCATTTACTAATTCTTTTATGAATCCTTTAATCCCCTAATTCTTGATCATGTCCATTCCCTATACGGCGTACTTCTCGAATTGGCATTCAATAGTCTCTTTTATGAATTATTTTAATCTTCAAATCTTGATCACATAAATTCTCTATACGATGCAATTCTAGAATTGGCATGCAATAATCTTTCTTATGAATAATTGTAGTATCCAAATCTTGATCATGTAAATTCTCTATACGGTGCACTTCTACAATTGGCATTTACTAATTCTTTTCTAAATCCTTTCATCCATTCATTCACGAACTTGTAGATTCCCTAAACGGCATACTTCTCGAATTGACATTCAATAATCTCTATTATGAATTATTTTAATCTCCAGATCTTGATCATATAAATTCTCTATACCTCTAGAATTGGCATTCAATAATCTTTCTTATGAATTATTATTTCAATCCCCAAATCTTGATCATATAAATTTTCTATACGATGCTTTTCTAAAATTGGCATTCACTAATTCTTTTATGAATCCTTCCACCCACTCATTATCGATCATGTAGATTCCCTATACGGCGCACTTCTCGAATTGGCATTCAATAATCTCTGTTATGAATTATTGTAATCTCCAAATTATGATCAAATGAATTCTCCTTGCGGTGCACTTCTAAAATTGGCATTTACTAATTCTTTTATAAATTTTTTATCCGTTCATTCTTGAACATGTAGATTCTTTATACGGTGCACTTCTCGAATTGGCATTCAATAATCTTTCTAATGAATTATTGTAATCACCAAATCTTGATCATATGAATTCTCTATACGGTGCACTTCTAAAATTGGCATTCACTAAATTTTTTATGAATCCTTTCATCCACTAATTCTTGATCATGTTGATTCTCTATAAGGGGCTCTTCTCGAATAGGCATTCAATAATCTTCCTTATGAATTATTTCATCATCAAATCTTGATCATATAAATCCTCGTTACGGTGCACTTCTAGAATTGGCATTTACTAATTCTTTTATGACTCATTCAATCCACTAATTCTTGATCATATAGATACCTTATACAATGCACTTCTCGAATCGGCATTCAATAATCTTTCTCATGAATAATTAAACTATACGGAAACCGTTAGGAATGAGTGTAGACAAATGGATGAATAGTAGACAATTTTTTCAAGAAGATTGGGGCTTTCTCCGTCCGGCGACGAACACCTGGAGGAGGCGCTGAGGCCTTCCAAAAAAAGGCGAAGAAACCGCGTCAGGGCCGCAGCAAATGGAATTTTGAGAAAATTTTGCTGGAAAACAAAAATTTGATCCTTCCGAGCGAGGATTGCGCTTTTAATCCGGTCGAAATATTCGAAAAAACGCGTCTCTGAGATAATTCCGAAAAAAACTCAATTTTTCCCCTCGAAATATGGACCGAATTTATAGGAGGGGTGTTAGCTTGAATGGCCGGATATTGAGCCGCTGTTCCTGAAGGCGAAACACTACCCAAAATTCTTCTATTTCCATAAGTAGTTTCATCTCGATACTCCTAACCGTTCCAGGGAAATCCTCCTCCAAAGTTGGCCCTTTTCGAGCGACCGCCGAAGACGAGAAAAACGTCGTGGCGAAATAGGCACATTCAAGCCATTCGAAATCGTATTTTTAGATCAAATTTCTCGCGAAATCCTCAGTAGACATATTTTTCAATATTTTGCCTATCAGAAATTGTATGCAGTTTTTTCCAAAATGCAAGTTTCAACCGATAAATTAACGTTCAATTTGACTGCACTTTTCACGTCCAGGAACTGACGAAATTAAGGGTAATCGAGGTATCAGAATTGGGGTATTTCTTTCATGCGTCCTACTTATATGTGACTACCGGGAGGTAGACACATATAAGTACAGAACAGAAATCGCCATTTAACGACTTAATTCTCAACATGGGACCATTTTTGAGATCTACATAAACTGTCATTAATGGAATTTAATGATTTTTATTTTGAATTATTTCATCCAAAAACCGTGATCAAGGTGCAGGATTTAATGATTTTTAAGTCAAATAATAATTCACAATTGATGTTTCACTCTTATCCAGATAATTATCAATCTTAGTCATCATATTTTCTGA
Source organism: Cryptolaemus montrouzieri (assembly GCA_013387265.2). Taxonomy (NCBI): domain Eukaryota; kingdom Metazoa; phylum Arthropoda; class Insecta; order Coleoptera; family Coccinellidae; genus Cryptolaemus; species Cryptolaemus montrouzieri. The sequence continues at coordinate 47,050,913 of JABFTP020000083.1, read as the reverse complement.
TATATCCCTGTAGAAATACTTACATTTCTTAATTATCTTTGTTATTAAGTTCTTCCGTGCTCTGAAGCAATTAGATCAAATTGCTTATTGCAATATAAAAGTTGACTCGTGTCCGATAAGCAGTTCAATACTCCATTGCAGTAATGGCATTATATATCGAAAAATATTTTGCGAAGAATTTTTATTTTCAATTTGAACCGAAGTGATTCACTGAAAATAGATCGAAACAAGTTTTTTGACGTGATGTTTGTACCTTTTATCCAAAACTCTTATTTTTTATTTCTCGACAAAGTTTTAAATCAAATAGTTTTAATTTTGCTTATGGTCACTTTCGAAAACTCTGACAATTCAGCTTGTTTCAAAGCGTTAAGTGTTGATATAACAGACGGTGTTAAAAATAATAGAAAAATTACTAAGGATGGGATTGTGTATAATTCCTCAAATTATCATTTCGAAAACGGTTTAATTTACGGTTGCCCCTGTAATTTCAAAAAGTGCATAAGAAAGTGTTGTGGTTTGGATGAAATTATGATCGACAGAGTTTGTACTAAATCTGACATAATAGTAAACATACCAATTTACCAGAAAACTGACTTGATTTATCATATCGACATAAGGAACTCGACTAATAAATTGGATTATTTCTATATCTATAAGAGATGCAAAAATGGCACACGTCTATCACCAGATCTTTACCCTGAGACTGATAGCTTTTTCGTACAAGAAGATGGTAAATTTTTCGCTCCTGATGCCCAAATTGGCGTATTGTTGGGCGTAGAAAGATATTGCGTCGATATTTTCAACGATGCAGAAATTGGTACAAAATTTGCAGCATTATTCTGTTCAGATGAAGACTCAACTGGAAGAAAAGGAATTTTTATAACAATAGGTTAGTAGAATATTATATCTTTGTGATCTGAAGAAATTTCACTTGTTTCAAGTTCAGTTTTGTTAAATATTTTATTGCCAAAAAAAGGTAGTTCAGATTGAAAATCAATCCAACTTCAATTTAGACGCTCAAGCAAAATAGATAACAGACTGATAGATACTTATGAAAACTTTTCTCTTTCTTGGCTGGTTTCACTCCTCAATCTTCCAATGAAAATGTACCAGACATATTTGATGGGATTTAGGTCTGGATTTCTTGCAGGTCACTCCATTGAAGTGATTTCGTGATTTTGAGTAGTCCTTAACGATATGAGCTTGAGGTCTGGCGTTTGTCGCAAATGGTACATGTTCTTATGAAATAAACGTAATTTATCTCTGAGCATTCAGGGTTCGATTACACAGGCTGACAAAAAAATTGTTGTGGATGTAACATAAAGCTGAATAGCATATCAAATGTGTATAGAAAAAAATTTATCCAAATTTTTTTAACAGTATATAAATATCTTTATTCAAAATAATAATAACACTAATATTGGGTACCACAGTTTTTCTTCAACTTGAATACTAGATTGATTGAATAAAGAAAAATAAGAATATGTATGAAACTTATAAATACACTTCCTACAGAAATTGTCGCTTCACCCTACTTTTACAACAATACTATATAAACTTTTAGGTTGGTCATTCAAGTGTCGCTTGGTAACTTTCAGAAGTGTAAAATAAGAAGATATCATTCAAAATAGATGAGATTATGATCGAAAATATCAACAATTTTCTACCATCTTCAAACATTCGCGAAGCTAGCATCGAATGGTTACTAGTTCATCATTTTCAAAATCGAGTATTTCCTCCCCAGACCCTAATTACTGCCAGTATACGTCTCGAAAGTACCTCAAACAAATTTTGGATGAACTCTTGAGTCACTGAGTTCCAAATTTCAGGAAGCAGATTTTCTAGTTGTTGGAATGTTCTACAAGGCATCCAACGTTGCTGAATTTGCCACTCCATGTTGTCCCAAACATGTTCTATGGGGTTCAAGTCGGGACTTCTGCCTGGCCATCTTAAAATGTCAATTTCGGCATTTTGCAGAAATTCTGTAACTACTCTAGCTGCATGAGGCCGAGCATTATCATGCATATAAATGAAGTTTTCGCCAATCTATGGGCCAAAGGGTACAACATGAGGTTCAAGGATATCTGCGATGTGTCTGGCATTTGATACTAGACAGAACCTGGACTCGTCGGAAAAGAGAACATTCGACCATTCTGGAATACCCCAATTTGCATGTTCCCTCGCAAACGTCTTGCAACTCGATGCTCTCTGGTAAGACGCGGGCCGGTAGAAGCCACCGTTGGTCTGATATCGTCTTCTCTGAGCCTGTTCCTAACAGTTTGAAATGAAATATGCACATTTCTGGAAAGTGCAAGTTCATTTTGTAGCATTCTAGCCGTACAGTGCCGAACTCTTAGTGCAGTTAAACGAAGCCAACGATCATCAACTGGTGTTGTTATCCGATTTCTTCCCTGTCCGGCCCTTCTTCCATATTCCCCTGTTTCGTGGTACCGATTAATTGCTCTTGAATTAGTGCTTTGGTTGGCTTCGCCCCTCCTCTAGAAGTGTTACAATTTTCACAACTTCATGATCACTTAAATAACGTCCAAGACGTTCAGCAGCCATTACAATAAATTCAAAGATTCAAAAATCAAGAAACACAGAAAACTTGCATTAATTTTGCGTGAAAACTGAAGAGAAATTGAATGAAAACTGATGTTTCAGACGTGTTTGAGATCATATGGAAACAAATGTTACTACATAGATAAGATTTTTTCCCCTCATATGTCCAAAAACATATGTTGACGAAAAAACTACGATCGAGCTGCTTAATCGATTGTGGAATTCAGTATACCGGGTGATGCGACAATTTTTGTGGTGTGTGTATGTACGAAAAAACCAGAATTCCCAGAAAATATTTGAAGGATATTGACTTTTTTTACTTTTACCCCTATTAAACGTACTTAACGTTTGAGGAAAACGCAAAGATTGAAAAAATTGACTTAAAATACTAATTGAATTCTATCATATCTTCTCTCTTCAAAAACCAGCAGTAATCATCCATCATGGCTGGATCCCATCGTCCTCAATAGCGAATTTCCTTCGTCCTAATATCTTGGTGCTATTTTTAACCCTGCTGGTCACCGACAGCTCCCAGATTTTCAAGTAAAAAATGACAAATGTAAATGGAGGAAATGATTTTTTAATAATATGCGGGCATCATTCGATTTGTAGGCATCTAAAAGTTCATCACTAAACTCGATTTGGTAAAGCCGTGGAGTAATGAATCCATTAACTGATATGGACCGTTTTCATCTTACACAATAACCTGTATATGAAATCATAATAGCTGTAAATTTGATGAGTAATTCCTATCAAACAGTTTTGACTACTCAGTGGTACACAGGTACCACCGCCCGCCATGTATGTTGAGGCAGATGTCAACTCAAATGTCAAATGTCAACCAAACTTGGGTTAATCAAGGGTACACGGTTTAGAAAACTTGGAATACTAAAAACATAAAAGATTGTCGATAAGCCTTTTTCTAAGGATTGCTTACAGTATTTCAGGCTACGTCAGGAAAAGGACGACGTATAAGAATTATGCATATAGGTAGTGTTAATGGTTTTGTGGATGGGGGGTTGTTACGTTAGCACCGTAATAATAAGGCCTGAGCGCTGTGACGTATCATGACGTCACACATCTCTAGTAGTCATAACAAGCATGCGAAAAGAAAGCACAACAGATGGCACAGTGTGATCGAAAAGCCGGTGCATGTCCTTTTGTTTTATGTATTTCATCCGAAAATAAGTGTTTCTAGTGCTTAATTTATGTAGTAATGCATTTATAAGACATCAGGATGCAGTATAGTGCTGTATGTTTACCGAATAATTCGCGTCAATTATGAATTTGAACGAATTTCAGTGAGGTTAATTGTGAGTGAGGTTAGAAAAGGCGTATTAGTGTACAGTTAAACTTTTCGTTTATAAACCTAAATTTTGTTAATATTTTTATTGTGAGAGTGTTAGTGTCTTTGAGATATTATGTCGTTCAGTTGTTGTGTTCTTGGTTGTTCAGGAAACTACGGTTATGCAGATGCAACGAAAGTGGCGGTATTTTCCTTTCTATAAGATATCAGTTTGAAAGGTAAATGGTTGAAATCTATTCCCCGATCTCATTTTGAACCGTCGAAGTACAGTAAGGTACGTGAATTACATTTTCAAACAGATGACTTAATCAGGGATACAACAAAATTTGATAAAGAAACTGGTAAGTACTCTACTGTGCCAGTAAAACGTCTTCACTTGAAAGAAGGGGCAGTAACAGCTATTTTTCCGAATTGCCCCACATATTTATCAAAATCGTAAAGAGAGGGAAGAGAAACTTATTGAAATAGAAAACCAGAACCTTCTCAAAGCTATTAATGAAAGTAGAACTACCTTTTCGGAAAATTTTGACGATTGTCATGGAGAACAGAAATTTTGTGATAATTCCTTTCAGCCAGATATTCAAATTGACGAAAGGGATTTCGAAAAAGTTCAATTTGAGATGCCAGTTGTTACTTATTTGGCAGGATATTGCAGCTATAAGGTAATACAAAAAATTAAATGTGACTTTTGTAAATCAAAATTAGTGTTCGACGAGAAAATGGTTGTCGAAGAAAGTTACAATTTGATAAAAAATTTGAGCTGCGGTGGTCTATCTTTTCCAAACGATATTGTAGTCCGTTTCGTTTTAGTTAACTACGTTTTATTCAAGAAATTAACTGAAAATATCAAGGATGAATTCTTGAAATTCAATTTGAAGAAGAATTTTGTTGTAAGTTTTGTTTTCAATTATTGGATGACAAATGAAATTGAAAACTATAGGTTACCTGCTTGTGAAACCCACAGCCCGGAATATATTTTGAAACTAATTATAATAGGTACAACAAATACTCTTTTGAAGAATTATTGCGGAAAACAAATGATGGACTGGGAAAGAACAAAAAAAGAAATTGGATACAGTATCGAATAAATGAGTATCTGAGTCTCCTGAATATGTTCTTTTCTATATTTTCCCAGGCAATCTAGGTCTTTTGTGCTAATGCTTTTTCAAAATAAGAATCACTAAAAACTAAAAATTAACGAAAAAATTATGAAAATCCAAGAACCCAAAAAAAATTAATGTTTCAATGTTTATAATAGTTGAAGCGCCCAAGAACGCCTGGCTGGGTAGACTATCGAGATAGCGCGTTATGACTACTAGCGAGACGGTACGATCCGAGCGCTCAGGCCTTATTATTACGGTGGTATCGGTTGTTATCATTTCAAAATGAACGTAATGGAGACTATCACGAAGACATGAATGCGGATGTTTTCGAAGAATATTTTGAACAGTTGTTGGAGTTGATTCCATTAGGATCTGTTAAAATAATGGATAATGCAATCTACCATTCGCAACAAATTGAATTAACGACAACATCTTCATGGCGTAAAGCAGACATCATCAGATGGCTGACGCATAAAGAATATTTCTTTTGTAGAAAATATGGAAAAAAATAATTATCAATTGAAAATTTACATAAGAAATCATAAAAAAAATATAAGATTGACGAAATGCAAAAAACCAGGAAGTTTGTTTACTTCCACTTTACCACTGCGAATTGAATCCGTTCGAACTAATATTGGCACAGGTATATCACCAGAAGATGAACTCTAGATATTTTTTGAAAATTCGTGGTATTCTTTTGACAGAATGTTTAACATCAAAATTTGTTAACCCCGTACATTTTGATTTCTTGATGGTTCCCTCGATACACTTGTGCGAATTTATTGATATTTAATCTTCCATCAATTGAGTCAGCGTATAAATGTCTAGACGTCTAATCGGAGTTGATAACAACACAATTCCTAAACAGGCTACAGGAAACACACAATCTGGTTTTTTCCAACAGCCAACAGCATCATTATTATAGACATCTAACAGCTACCATGCGAGTATTCAAGAATATCGAAACAGTGCCAATATTTCTTCGCATCTTATTCTGTGCGACTCGTACAGTACGAGGGAAGTCTTTTAAGTTTTGCATATAGAACTAGGATGAAACAATTCAGAGCTTTTAAAGATTTCATTATTTTACGAAGCATTCTACGCGAGGTTAATACAGGTCCTCATTCATTGGAACCAGTTCTGAAAGCTGTTATTCCAATCATTTGCTGCTACCTCCAAAATGGCTTGGAAGGCATCAACAGCTTCTTCTGAAGAATGAAACTTTTGACCACGCTGCCTGTTCTTGATTTTGGAAGACGTGAAAAATCGCTGGGACTTAGGTTCGGAATGTAATCAGGGTTGGGTTCTCGAAGCGACTTAGACAAATGGTTAAATACCAATCGGAAGTAATTGTTCCATGATCATGATCTGTTTTTGAAAGAAATGTTGCGACCATCTTTTTGGAGATACTTCGGCCACGGATTACTTGTTGGTTTTTCTTCCTTTCAGACTTTCCAAAATTAAAATGGTCCAGAGGTTATCGACACCAATTCATCCTTGCAGCACTCTGTTTTTCGATCAACAGATGCGGTATCCAATCGGAAACAAATTTCTGCACACGCAATTCTTCGTGAAGAATTTTTTGTATTGAAGTCTGTTGAATTTCAGATGATATATTACAAACAAAAATCTCTCTATATAAGTGAATTTTAATATTTAGATGAAGCCGTTACACAGAGGATAAACAAAGCTGGAGGATTGTTCATCCAACTGAACTCGATTGGAAATCACCACACTTCGAATCTTCCAAGCCAACGTCGAGTCTGTCCTTCTGTACGGGTGCCAGACATGGAAAGTAACAAAAAATCTCACCCAGAAACTGAAAACCTTTATTTACTCCTGTCTGAGAAGAATCCTAAAGATCAGATGGCCCGAAAAGATATCAAACATAGACTTATGGAGGATATGCAATGAAGAACCTATAGAAAAAGTAATTCAAGATAGAAAGTATGAATAGCAGGGACATACCTTGAGGAGAAGCGACACCATCAGCAAAGAGGCTTTAGACTGAAACCCTCAAGGAACCCGAAAACCAAGCAGGCCAAGAACAACGTGGTGAAGAACTATTGAGAAGGAAATTTCAGAAGATGGAAAGAGCTGGAGAGAGATCAAGAGATTGAATCAAAACAGGGTCAAATGGAGAAATTCTGTTAAGGCCCTACGTCCCCCAAGGTATCGAAGAAGATATTTGATTCACTTTCATTAAATCGTATGTGGCGTGTCATCATACCACATTAAAACGATACAAATCATGAAATATCACAGTTGCTGAATATGTCACGCCTTTTTCTTGTTTTCAGGGTTTTTTTCTTTTAGATGTTACATCGAATTAATGGCAGAGTGGGAGAACTTGACAGGAATTAGCTGAATCATTTTTCCTCTAAATAGGCTAATTGTTTGTCCATCTAACCAACTTAATTAGGTTAAAACGTTGTGACATGGTCGAAGATTACTTCCGTACCAACATAATCTACATATTTAATACTAGTGGTTTTGGCGTCCACGTTTTGAATAATTAGAATTACATTTCAGTGTTAAACTGAAATCCTCTCGTTTCTGTGTGATTTTCGTATCGGCAACGTACTTCGAAAATTAAAATCGACAATGCTTTCGTTTATTTATCCATTAAAGTATACTGTTTCACGCTACTTTTTAGTGTAATTGATATTTATCTAATGAATTGGTGTTGTGTTAGTTCGCAGACGTGTGAAACGATGTTCGAGAAAACAAATAATTATTATTGAATTCAGGCATATAACTATACACCACACGAGTCCGTACACTAAAAAAACCTCAGAAGAATGCATTAAATTCAACCAATAGTGAAATTAATATAGTAGTGCATGGTATATAGAGTGTTACTAAATATCATGTACTGATGGAATGATGTTAATTTTATGACTAAAGTTACTAAAAGATTAAGTCCAATGACCCCTTACGTGACCAGACTTAATTATTCTAGATTTCTTCATAGGGGAAATATCATATCTGTAGTTTATACAAATTGTCAATTGAATTTACTTAGTAATATTGTTCAGGAGTCATGCCTCATTTTCTCGTATAGAATATAGTATAGAAACTAGTTCAATTGCGTCCATTTATCCGCATCGTACGGATCGCACGAATCGGCCTGTCGGTAAGTGCTCGAATACTCAACTTCTCCAATGCATACAGATGACTTTTTGATCGGATATTTGAATTCTTTACTCCAGCTGCGAGCAGTATATTTTATTGCCGTTTTCTGCTACTTAGACTCATGAAAATCGGCAGATTATATTCTTTTCGTTTTTCTAGCAATACTTTTTTCAAAATAAAGAAAACTTCAATGACGCTCGAGTATATAGAGGTCACATATTTTTTTTTCAAGTTTGTTGCCTTTCCATTCCTTCACATTCTAGTTATTTATTTTTCATCCAAATTTATTACATCTCCTTCAAACTAGACCCCTTCCAAAATAATACATTTTCGGCAACGAAAAATCCAATCATCAAAACATTTTTCAAACGCTTTTTCCGGAATGGACTTCAGTTCTCGACGCGAAGTGTAACTTTGAGTTTTGGAAAAAGAAAAAAGTCCACTGGAGCCATATCTGGTGAATACGGTGGTTGTTGTTCGATGGTATTTGTTTTCGAGAAATGAGTTTTGAATTAGGTGGTATAATGGTATCTTTGATATTGGCAATCAGTTTGTATGAATTTTTTACCGAAAATTTAGATTAAAATTGCAATGTTTTATTAGCAAGTCGTTAAGGAATTTCGAAAGTTTGAAAGAAGGTGCTGTTACATAAGAAACAACAGGTCTAATAGAGTAATTAGGTTTATGAAGTTTTAACAACGAATATAATTCGGGGGATTGTGGATTGGAGTTAATGAATTTATATTTTTCGTGGTTTGTAATCGATGAGTCATTTCTTTCGAAGATGAGAATCTATTTCCCAACATTCCTCCGAAAGATACGTACTACTTAGTTGAAGAATTATTAGAAAAGAATCATGTCAATATGATCATTAAATCAAATATTCTTTCATTATTACAAATTTGTTTAAATCAAAATTATTTCCATTTCAATAACAAATATTATACTTTTGAAGACGGCTTGATTATGGGCAATCCGTTAAGTCCTTTGTTAGCAGAAATATTCATGAATAATTTAGAGAAATTAATTCATAATCATCCACCCAGTAAATATTGTTTATACTGGTATCGCTATGTAGACGATATCATTATTTGCTTCACAGGAACAGAGAGACAGTTAAAATTTTCAAAAATCATATAAATTCATCACATCCAAAATTGGATTCACAACCGAAATAGAAAGCAATAATTCAATAAATTTCTTAGACGTAACAATTTCGAATGAAAATGGAAAACATGTTTTCGCAATTTACCATAAGCCGTCACATTCTTGAGTAGCAATAATTTCAACATAGCTTTCCAAACCAATAATAGTTCAGGCAAATATATAAAAATAATACAACCAAATCAGAAAAACCAATAAATCAGGTATATATAGATTGAATTGCAATGACTGTGATAATTTGTACATTGGTAGAACACATAGAAATTTTAATATTAGAATATCGGAACATAAACGCAGTTTTTCAAATAAAAAATCAGATTCAAATTACGCGAATCATCTTCTAGAAAATGATCACTCTTTCGACCCACAGTTTGAAATTTTGCATACAGATGATGAATATTGGAAGGTAGATCTTTGGGAAACTTTAGAAATCAACAAACACAAACACTCAGGTTGACTCATCAATGAACAAGTCGATTTAAGCCCTTCACCTCTATTAAACCTCTTCAGGGAGCAATTTATTCCTTAATGTTATTGGATATACCTGTCATCAATAAGCTTTTAAGTACTTAAGAACATTTGTATTTATATTCTCATTCTTATTTTCTGTACATTCATTCGTCTGAAGAAGCTACGGTGTAGTGAAACGCTTTACCAATCACAATTATTAAGTAAAATTCCTAAAACACATTACTTGATTTCATTATTGATAATGGAATTCTACAAAGTAAAAGCCTCCCAAATTCAAATTTTATTAACTATTAACTCCCTACAATAAACTCCTTACATCACTTGTAATTTTGCTCATACAATATCAATGAAGAATTTCATGTATTTTTCAACGACCCTCATAAATCGAATTGAACAATATCTAAGCCAGAAATTGTGTCCAAGGATAAAACATAAACATTCAATGACTATTTGATCTGTATATATTCATGATTGACATTTATATCGCCCAATAATTGACAATTGATACTAATTCAATAATTGAAGCTAATTGCTTTTTTCATTGTTATCTAACGAAGGAAACAAATATAACTTCCATTTCCTGAAAGCTGAAATGTGTGGAAACTTCCTTTCAGTTGCCAAACTTGGCAGTGAATATTCAAACTTCAAGTGAAGGCAAATTTTCAACAATATATTCTAGTTTGTGCTCGATTGAATATGAAAACGACAGTATCAGTTTGAGTTTTCGATATTTTCTGAAGGGAATTTGTGTAAATAAAAAGATAAGACACGCCTATCAGATAAAATTTCATTTGCATCCAAAGGGAATAACGAACAAGATGTACCAACGACGGTTGATTTACTTTTTGAGCTATGTACTTACCTATGTACATTGCAACGACAATTTTTGTTACAAAGCATATAAAAAACAAAATGACTTATCTTGGAAAAACGGATTTTTATATGAAAAAAATAACTCACAACCTGTAGACGATGTAGATTTTTTGGATTGTCTATGCAAATTCCACTCGTGTTTAACAAAGTGCTGCAAAAATAGTGAAATACTACAAAGTTCGGTTTGTGTAAAAGACGAAAGACTTTTGGATATCACTCCGTTTCTCTTACGAAACAACAATGAAAATGCGCAATATTTATTTAAAACTAAGAGAGTTGAAGGTTTTATGCTAGATCCAGATAAAGAAGTATCGAGTACGTTCAAATTTACGCCAAGTGGTGTTCTCTACTTACCCTTATTGGAAGGTATGGAAACAAAAAGTTTTGGAAATCATGAATATTGTGTGGACATCGTGAAGGATAATGGCACAGATTTTAAGGTTAGAGTGTTGCTTCGACCTGAGCCAGACGTCAGTGAAAGCTTAGAAAAAACGGAAATAAGTATTAAAAGATGGGGTGAGTGGATGTAGCTGTAGTATCTTATCTATTCAGTTTTTTCAGTTCACTATAGCTTAATAAGGCTTCGACCATCAAACTGTTGACGATTTTAAGAATTAAATTGAACTTCTATAACGCTCATCTCCAATTCATTCTCAATAAGATTTATATCAGGCTATTGAGAAGGCCAAGGTGAGTAATTCAATCCATGCAGATTCATTCAGTATTGGCAATAGTTCAAATAACACAGTGTATATTTTTCTTTTAGCCTTTATTCTCAATTTTCTATTATTGTACAGGGTGGGACGTAATGTTTTTCAACGTAGAACATTTTCAATTGCTTGAAATGAAAGCTTAAATGTTACCATTTAGTGTAGAAAAAGTGAAAAGAATCATGTTCTGACAATGGCATCAGGCAGATGACGTTTGTGTTCCACAATGCAATGCTGTAGTCGACTCTCAAAGTTCTGCATCACCCACTATAACAAATCGTTGTCGATTGCCCTAACTTCTCTTATAATGGCCCAATTTCAACTCTTGCAGACTTCAAGGTTTATCGACGTAGACCTTAGCCTTTAGGTTTCCCCACAAAATCACCAAAATGAGAGATTCCATGTCCAGGAAAATGCGATGCACAACATCCATTCAGGCTCTGGCTGTATGTGCCGTAGCACCATCCTGTTGAAACCAAACATTTCTTCAGTTCATTTCTGGGATAAAAATTCTCAAGCATGAAAACATATCGCTCAGAGTTTACAATTACGGTTGCCCTTGTCTCATCCTAGAAAAATACGGTCGAGTCACACCAACAACAAACGATAACTTTTCACTGTGAACTGGGGATTGATGCAGTTCTCTGGAGTTTTCTGCTGCCTAATGTCGGCAGTTCTGTTTATTAACCGAACCGCTCAAATGAGAATGATCCACATTACTTATCATTATCACTGGTTCATTTTCATCAGCGATAATCATTTGCATTCTCTCAGTAAACTGCTGACGTTGTGCAAAATCTCCTTCATTCAGGTGCTGGACAACCATGATCTTATATGGGTGAAAGCGAAGGTCTTGGTGTAAAATTCTGCGAACAGTTCGACTACTCATTTGGATTGATGCAGATCGTTTTCAGACGGAGTGCCCTAGGCTATGAATTCCAGCATGTCTCACTCTTTCCATGGAAGCTGGTGGCCTTACACTTCGGGGACGACCCTAAGATTTACTGATGCAGTCACAGTGATGTTTTGGAACTGAAGCGTTACGACCAATATTGAAGCGCTGACGAAGCGCCGCTGCACGATAATGACAGACTCTCCTGATTTTAAATAATCTCCAACTGCGAACGCACGGTGGGTCGAATGACCTCAGCCACTATCCTCTACTCACTCACCGTTACGAGTACTACCCGTTGAAAAAACGTTCTTCCATTGCGCCCCACCCTATATAAGTTCTTTATTATATATGTTCCATAAATAAGCCGCCAATTTGGAATGATTATTTATCATGTATTATAATGAATACGCTCCTTGGTGACGCAATAAATAATAAATATATAAAAAACAGTAGTAAAATATATTTATCGAAAGAAATAAGAATACAAGTGTTTCTGGAAGAATCTAAATTTTTTATTCAATTGAAAAAAACAACAGAATCAAATGGAATGTGACATAAATGTCACACTCAGGCCAGTGCCCTGTTTGATCTTGCCTGATTGCCACTAGAGGAACATGTTGCGCTGGACCTTTGTGTCGTTTTGATTGAATTTCTTTCTGGATAGACCGACGGTTATTCATATTCGATGGTACACCAAGCTTACATAAAGTTGTTGCAACTTATGAATTATTTTGTAAAGAAGCCATGCGTTTGCCATGCTCAAATCCAATAACGGGTAAAACATTCGAACATACCACCTTTTACTACGAATCTGTATTTTGTAGTCTCATGATACTATCGATTAGATCCACTCCCCAATGTGACGATTGTATCACCCAACAATATTTAGACGATCAATTGTTATGTACCGCTTGGTCATCCTTTCATACCTACTTACCTGGGCTTTTGGTATTTCTCCTGATGCCAAATTAACGACCTTCTTATCTTTCCAGGCAACGGTTGCTATATCCACACCATTGATATCAGCAACATACTCGATGGAAAAGCCTCTGTCTTTTTTGGACATGTCCTTGTGTGTGGGTAGTTTGCAAACTGATATTCTATTTCAACATACAGTGCATAGACTTAGTATACCATTTCTCGACAGGTATTCTAGCAGTAATTATTCGTAACACATTTTCTGAGGCAGTTCCAGGTTCGATTTTGTACGCAAATCCAGAAACTCGACAAGGACGTAAATCTTATAGCCCCACTTATGAGGCTTTTTGGGGTTATACCTTTTGAAGATGTAACGAGTTTTACGCTCAGGTAGCTTAGGAAACACAGGGTTCATAAACATTCAATTTATTATCACTATCAACCATAGATTCTGAATATTCATATATACACTATTTACAGTAATATATCCTCCTGGGGATTGACTTCTACTCCACCTCCCAATCTCAATATGTACAGCCAGGTGTGTCGCCCCTCAATTTGTGATCACCGAAAAGACATTGTAGAACCACTCAAGGATAGGAATAGCTTAACTCAGTACGTACAGCTAGGTATGTGGCCACTCACTACGTGGTCACCGAATAGGACAGTGATTGAACTCACTACGTACTATCACTCTAGGATAGGAAGAGCTGGACTCACTCGAGGATAAGAATAGCTGAACTCAGTACGTACAGCCAAGGGTTAGACCCAAGTTCTCTCAGTTTGAGACCTCGAATGCCTATCCGTGTTTCAAGCGGTACCCTTTATACCGTTTCGCCTGATCTTGTGTTATGTCGTGTAACTTAGTGATGGTAACAACGTTGCCAAAGTTATTTCTTGCTTTTGTAGAGCATATTTGCTCATCGATGCAAAGATATTGCTCTAAAGGAACTTTTGCGAAGGTTTGGTTCAAGTTTTGAACAAGTGGTCTAAGTTTGAACAGACTGTTGAATTCGGAACGTTAGCGGGCTAAATTTAGGGACGGAGATTATCTCTAAAATTAAAGGAGTTCCAATGGTACCACTACAATGACTGGTAACTCGAGGTAATTGAATCAAAGACATAATATACACTATGCCAATAAATCGCTGAATGTGTGTTGTAGAAAACAGAAAACTATTATTGGAATCTTTTGGTACAATATATAAATAAGTTTGTGTTGCAATGAAATTAAACAAATCACTGGAAAACAAAATCAAGAAAATCTGGATCGGACAAGATCTAAAATATCTTTCGGTATGTTGTTTTTGCTCTACCTATTCTCGGCCGTCATCACTATCTTCGCAAATATTCAAGGTCTCGACTATTTTGCTATCCCGAAAAGGTCGAGAAGACATTCTAACAAGGGAAACAAATGAATTATACAGGGTGCTTCAACGAAAACTAAACAGAGGCTATATCTACCAAGGTATCCATTTCTGATCAAAACGCAAAAACAAGTCAATTTTGTTCCAAAGGGGACATCTTTTGGGGTACAATACTTGCCTGAAATATCAAACCCCTAAGCGGGGGTTGCAATCCTTGAACATTTTGAATAGGGAAGATGGGTCGAGTGAAAAAGAAAGGTGGTATCTTTGTCTACATTGCCTTGAACGAACTTCCATTTTTAATTGAAAAGTGTAAAAGATACAGAGTGAGCAACTGAAAGATAGGAAGACTATTTCCTAAGACTATTCAAGTTTCATCATCAAGTACCATCCTCATCTCGAATTTCAACCCCTAGCAGGGGTGACAACCCTTGAAAATTTGGAGGGTAGATGACAAATTCCTTTGATTGAAAACTGGGTACATGAGCCAGAAAAATAGAAGACTATCGCCCGAAAGATATTAGTATTGGAATCTTTCCATTTTTTGCGACTGTTATCATTACCGTGAACGAACAAAGATTTTCATTTTGCTCCAGGGGTTGAAATTGAGATGAGGATGGTACTTGATGATGAAACTTGAATAGTCTCAGGAAATAGTCTTTCCTATCTTTCAGTTGCTCACCCTGTATCTTTTACAGTTTTCAATTAAAATGGAAATTCATTCAAGGCGATGTAGACAAAGATACCACCTTTCTTTTGAGTCATCACTCGACCCATCTCCCTTATTCAAAATGTTCAAGGATTGCAACCCCCGCTAAGGGGGTTGATATTTCAGGCAAGTTTTGTACCCCAAAAGATGTCCCCATTGAAACAAAAATTGACCTGTTTTTGCGTTTCGATCAGAAATGAATATCTTGGTAGATATAGCCTCTGTTCAGTTTTCGTTGAAGCACCCTGTATATATATTTCGAATATGGTAAACTTACAGCGGGCTGGTTCATCACAATCTGAAAATCATCCGTGATGGAGTCGAAATTCTTCAGCGTTATTTCTGCTTGATTGAAAGTGTCAGACCAATTTAAATTTTCAGACTTAGTTTTATTTTGATTTAATTTTCTTGAATAATAATAGACACATTTTATTAATTCCAATAATTTTGTGAAAATCGATAATAATGAGTTTATTGGTTCCTTGAACGATGCAAGTTAGACTTATGTGTTAGGTGTTATTGTAATTGAAATAACAAGTGTTGTCGAACCAGTCATCAATATACAGGAGTTCTATATTGAATAACAAAGTTGGTATTGTTATTGCGGTAAATAAAATACCAAAATTTCAAAACGATAGCATCATTAGTTCTCCATGAACGTCTAATAGGCTACTTATCTTGGGATACCCTGTATATAAGAGAAATGCTAACTTTGTATTTCAGTTTTAAACTGATGATGAGCGAAGTCTCGAATTAGCTATAATGTTAAACAAACTTTTCCATCTTAAACAGTGATATTTTTTACGTAGTAATATTCGCAATCCTCATAGTTTCTGAAATGATTAATTCATATTTCCGATTTTATATCCTGATTATGAAAATTGTTGATTAGAACTCTCAATATTCAATAATTATTCCGCGATCTCCTTTATTTGCTCCTTAAATAGAAGCGATTAAATCATTATCACCTCCCTCATCAAATAAATGGCGATAAAAGATTTGATTTTGGTTTCGCAAAAAAATATTTGATGTATAATACACCTCATTCTAAAATTACCAGCTACGCGATAAGTTATATGAAACAACATTTTGAAAGAATGTTTCCGTTTTGTATATAAAATTCCACGAGGGACTCATTTAATAACAGCACATTCGATAGTAATGTGTAAACAAGCAACTCAACAAAGGATGCGCTACAAATTTCTTGCAGCTTTTAGTTTCAGTTGGTGTCTGTCACTCAAATTTTCAATATTGGACAGAATGAATGTGATATATCAATTGTGCTTCTGTTTGGTTTTATCGACGAGTTTGGGTGGTGTTCAGTGCGAGAGACCTTTCATTCGGAAATGTTGTCCTATGCGGCAGTATTTCGTGAAGAGGAAATGTGTCGATAGAAAGTCAAACGAGTCTTTTTTACTTTCTTTTTTGACGGATTATCGGGTGATCATTGACGCTAGTTGTCCGCTAGCAAGAGTCCGTTTGGTGAAAAATTTTGATATTCTCCCCAATGGAACTGTGATGTTTTTGGACAAAAAAAAACGGAAGAATTATCTGGCCTATACCGAATATTGTGTGGAAAATATTGAACATGAACATATCGTTGACATTTTATCTTGCAAAACGGCTGAACGAACTGCGAATAGAAAAAAAGATAAGGTGTACAGTCTCGGTGAGTTCTTCAAAATATAAATAATTTTTTTTGTGACAAATATTTTGACTGGCAACAAAATATAACTCATACAGGGTGATTTACAAGTGTACAAGTCAACAAGAATATCTGTGCGGTTAAGATTCTTGTAAGATGGGCGTAGAACAAAAGAGATAGCGAGCGGAAGAAATAAGATGAATAATACGTTCTGCAATGTAATGTCAAATAGCTATCAAGTTCGGCGTAAGGGCTTTTGAGAAAATTATCCCTCTCAAGGTACTCGATCATTTTTGTTGCTATTACAAAGAAGTGAATCACAGACTCATCACCAGTTAGACTACAGGAAATTTTCGAGGCAGGGGTTTTTCTAACCGAACCTTCATAATGAGTACTATTGTTTTCTCCTTATAAATCAAATTTTCAAGAATATCTGGAATCTTTACAATACGATGAAATATAGTAATTGAAGGTTGATATTCAATAGGGATTTGACGCAAAGGATTATAATAATAATAATAGTAATACACTCCCCATAAAAATTGTCGCATCACCCTATTTTTACGACAAGACTATATAAACTTTTAGGTTGAACATTCAAGATTCGCTTGGTAACTTTCAGAAGTGTAAAATAAGAAGATATCATTCAAAAGAGATGAGTTTATGATGGAAAATATCAACAATTTTCGAGTTAATGAAAAATTGAAAAAGTCTACCATCTTCAAACATTCGCGAAGAGACCAATCAACTAGCATCGAATGGTTACTAATTATTTTCAAGTGTGTTCTCCCCGGGCCCTAATTACTACCAGTATACGTCTCGGAAACCACTCAAATAAATTTTGGATGTACTCTTGAGTCACTGAGTTACAAATTTCAGGAAGCAGATTTTCTAGTTGTTGGAGTGTTCTACAAGGCATCCTACGTTGCTGAATTTGCCACTCCATGTTGTCCCAAACATGGTCGGGACTTCTGCCTGGCCATCTTAAAATATCAATTTCGGCATGTTGCAGAAATTCTGTAACTACTGTAGCTGCATGAGGACGAGTATTTTCATGCATATAAATGTTTTTCGCCAATCAATGGGCCAAAGGGGTTCAAGGATATCTGCGATGTGTCTAGCCGCTGTCATTCTTCCATTCTTCACTAGGACCAACTCAGTTTGACCATGGAAAGAAATGCCTCCCCACTCCATTACTGAGCCCCTCCGAAGTTTTTGGTTTGCCGAATATTGCATTGCTGATACCGTTCCCCAGGTCGTCTGTATACAAACATGCGTCTATCATTTGATACTGGACAGAACCTGGACTCGTCGGAAAAGAGAACATTCGACCATTCTGGAATACCCCAATTTGCATGTTTCCTCACAAACTGATGCTCTCTGGTGAGACGCGGGCCGGTAGAAGCCACCTTTGGTCTGATATTGTCTTCTTTGAACCTGTTCCTAACAGTTTGCAATGAAATATGCACATTTCTGGAAAGTGTAAGTTCATTTTGTAGCATTCTAGCCGTACAGTGCCGAACTCTTAGTGCAGTTAAACGAAGCCAGTGATCATCAACTGGTGTTGTTATCCGATTTCTACCCTGTCCGGCCCTTCTTCCATATTCCCCTGTTTCTTCGTACCGATTAATTGCTCTTGAATTAGTGCTTTGGTTGGCTTCGTCCCTCCTCTAGAAGTGTAATAATTCTTACCAGCTCATGGTCACTCAAATAGCGTCCAGGACGTTCAGCAGCTATTACAATAAATTCAAAAATTCGAAAATCAACAAGAAACACAGAGAACTTGCATTAATTTAGCGTGAAAACTGAAGGGAAATTGAATAAATACTGATAGAAACTCATTCTTGTTTCAGACGTGTTTGTTTGTTGTTACTACATAGATAAGATATTTTCCCCCTCATATGTCCAAAAACATATGTTGACAAAGAAACTGCGATCGAGCTGTTTAATCGATTGTGGAATTCAGAATAACAGGTGATGCAACAATTTCTGTGGTGTGTGTATTAAAATATAGTTTTTTTGCATAACCACAATGTTCTGTGTGAAAATAATTACATAACATTTTGGGCCTACATATTTATGATGCTGAATAAACAATAGATAGCAGAGGATAGACACTCAAAATGAGTGTTACGCTTGTATGCTCCAATTAAACTCAAAAATATACTCTCCAATGTCCGAGTAGTTTCAAATGCCATAACTAAATTGAACAATTCATTTAAAAGGCTGCTAAATTGTCACTTCAATGTAAACAACCAATCAGTTCCACTTCTGTCACGTCGTGAAAAAAAATGTCACAATCAGGAAGAAATCACAATCAGGATTAAGTCACATTCGAGAAAACATTCCAGAAGAGTCGTAATAAAGTTTCTAGTTTCAAATACACAATTAGGGTTAATTTTCACTCATAGCAAGGTTTTTTAGTTCTTTTTTATAACACTCTTCCTCAGTTTAATACTTGGTTCACTAGTTTTTCGACCAGTGCTAAGAGTCCAAACTGTTACTTCCTTTTTGAAAACCTGGTATCGTTTTTTGTCTCTTTAGTGTTTAGGCAGTTGTGAATAAAACTTGGGAGACAAATATGCACTATTCCTCTGTCCTATTCTTTTTTCTGTGCCTCTGCGTCTTGTATCCCTCATCCCTAATTCTCGTCGGGTATGTGTGATCTATCGAATGAATGGTGATTTTTTCCTTTACACATATTCGACTTCTTTTATGTGATAAAGTTGTCGTACGCTAAGGATGTTAGATAAAGTGAACAATCGATCACTGGAGTATGTCCTCTTCTTTTCATGGATAATTTTAAGAATCCATTTCTGGACAATTTCAAGCTTCCTCAGATGATGTTCGTAAGCAGCTCCCCAACCAATATTTCCATATGACAAAAGTGACTGGACTAAGGCATAATACATAATTTTCAAATGTTTGGTGTCCATTTGTCCTTTGAAATATTTAAACTTATACAACAAGCCACGCAGTCTCTTTGTCAGATATTTAATATGATGGTTCCACTTCATGTGCCTATCTAAAATAAATCCCAAAAATTTCACATTTCCATGTTCTGCTTCTGCAATCAGGGTATCTTTGTCTGCAGTGAGTGGACCCAAGTTTATGCTTTATGGTTCGAAAATCGTTTTCTGCATTTTCTTCGAGCTCCTGCCAGGTTTCTGCACTACATCATATACTAGTATCATATGCTAAACTTACAATGTTTCCAGCGATCTTCAACTCTAATAAACTATTTACATAAATGATAAAGAGCAGTGGCCCTAGTATCGAACCTTGTGGTACTCCATAAGTGATAACCTCTTCTTCACTGATTTCGCTATCTACTGTTCCTCTAAAGCCATATCTGCTAAGTTTTGTATGGGAAAGAGTGTCGAATGCCTTGGAGAGGTCGATAAAAATGCAGAACAATGGGATATTTTTGTCCATTTGATCATACACATACTGTGTTAAATCCTTGATGGCATCTTCAATTGATTTATTCTGTCTGAATCCATACTGTTTTCTCGAGATGATTTTATGTTTTTCTAAAAATGCAACCATTCTGTTTTTCATCAATTTTTCCAGAATCTTTGACAGGTTGGATATCATAGAGACTGGTCGATAGTAATTATGTACCTAGTTTCTTTGTGATACATTGATGGGTTTATACAGTGTGTTCCAACGAAAATTTGACCCCCCCTATAACTCCGAAATGAGTAACATTAGCGAAAAACACCAAGACACGTCGATTTTTGTTTCGAGGGGGAGCATTTTTCGAAATAATTCGAAACTTGTCAGATCAACCCCCTACCCCCAGCAACCCTAATTTCGAAATTCATCATAGGGAATAAGGGTCGAGTGGCACCTTACTGTAAAGGTCTGTCAATTCTCCATTCTGATTTGTCATTTTTAGAATTTTAAATTAACATACAGGGTGTCCCAACCGAGGGTAAAGTTGAATTCCTGCAAATCCCAAATACTAAATGAAATCGATTTATTTTGGCATAGTGCAAGCGCAGGTTTATGCTCGGTCTAGAAAAACGACCTACACTTGTGAATTTGGAGTTGGTGCAATCAACCCCCTATTTCCAGCATCCCCAACTCAAAAATCATTCGATCGAAAATAGGTCAAGTGGCACCTCGTTGGAAAGGTATTTCAATTTTCTCTTCGAATTTGGTATTTTCGAAATTCAGAATCAGCATACAGGGTGTCCCGGAGCAGGAACACTGAAAACCCAAATAACTTTTGAAACTGGTTCATTTCGGTATAATACGAGAACATGTTTATGTTTGATTCGAGAATAAGACTCTCTTGCGTGAATATGGAATTTTTGCAATCAATCTCTTCCATTCAGCATCCCCAACTCAAAAAATCATACAAGTGATTACAGGTTGAGTGGCAAAGTTCCAGAAAGATTTTTCTATTTTCTGAATCACTGAGGCATTGGTTTCAGTTTGGCAATCGAGGTTTTCTGGCGTGAGGATCAGGATGAGGGATGATGGAGAAACTGATTGGATGCTCATCTAAACAGGAAAACGAGATTTATTGAACTTGTATTCAATTGAAAACAAAAACTAACTTGATTATTACAACAATTGTTCAAAATGACCTCCTCCCACCTCCATACAGTTATACAGACGATTTTCGAACTCTCTTCTCACATTAGCGAAAACTTCAGGAGTCAAAAGTCGGCATTCTGTGATAATCCTCATCCGCAGCTCCTCCAGGTTTTCTGGTCTTGTGGCATAAACTTTACATTTTAGATGGCCCCACAAAAAAAAATCTAGGGGATTTAAATCTGGTGACCTAGCTGGCCACTCAACAGGTCCTCTTCTACCAATCCACCTTCCTGGGAAATTTTCGTCTAAATATTGGCGCACCCGAGCATCATAATGCGGAGGAGCACCACCTTGTTGAAAACGCATTTCGTCCTCAGAAAGAGTTGGATCGTTCTGTAAAATTTCTGTCAATCTAGGATGTATGTGTTCCTCTAACAACTGTAGGTAGCCATTTCCATTCAGATTACCCTCAATAAAGAAAGGCCCAACTAGATGATTGCCAAAATTCCTGCCCAAACGTTCAACTTCTGAGGCCTTTGCGTGTGGGCCTCTCTAAACCAATGAGGATTCTGTGTGTCCCAATATCGACAATTATGTCTATTCACTTCACCACTGAGCATAAATGTGCTTTCATCAGAAAAACAGATGTTATTCAGAAAATTTGGATTAGCGTTTAGGTTTTCACTTAGATTTTCACAAAACTGTAAACGACGGTCTGGATCATCTTCGTTTATTTCATGCACTAATTTTACCTTGTAGGGTGAAATTTGTGATGTTTCACGATTCTATGGACAGTTGTAGCTGATACACCAGTCAGACGAGATAGTTTTCTGATCGAAGTAGTATTCTCCATTTGTAGATGACCCACTACTGCCACTTCCGTTGCCTCATTTCTGACAGGACATGCCACTTCATGTTTTTGTTTGCCACCGAACCCGTAGCTAGGAATTTGTCAACCAAATATTTAACGTACTGGTGACTGACTCCTTTCTCTTTCAGGATGGTTCCTATCGAATATCCTTGCCGTTTCTTTGGCACAACTGTTATTTCGAAAATACGTCGATACAATTTCGACCCTTTCCTCAGTGGAATAAACCACTGATCTGAATAATAATAATATTTCATTGCAAAAATGAGAAATAACAGATGGCTGCACGCCAGATGGAAATGAAAAAAATGTGAACATTTTCAATGGAGAAATCAGCTTTATTTCTTCGTAATTGATGCTCAACACATCGTACCCCAATACTTTTAACAGTTTAGAATTAATTTTAGTTGATAATTTTAAATGACGATATTGAATTTTTCGAAAGCGACATCCTGTATGGAGAGCCGAACTGAATGAAATGCTTTAATCATTCTGGAATTCAAAAACCTTTCTGAAGATATGCCACTTGAATTATTTGTATGATTTTCAAGTTGGGGATGCTGAATGGAAGGGGTTGATTGCAAAAATTCTATAACCACACAAGAAAGTCCTATTCTCGGATCAAACATGTTCTCGTATACCGAAATGAACCAGTTTCAAAAAGTTATTTGGATTTTCAATGTTCCTGCTTCGGGACACCCTGTATGATGATTCTGAATTTCGAAAATACCAAATTCGAAGAGAAAATTGCAGTACCTTTCCAACGAGGTGCCACTTGACCTATTTTCGATCGAATGATTTTTGAGTTGGGGATGCTGGAAATAGGGGGTTGATTGCACCAACTCCAAATTCACAAGTGTAGGTCATTTTTCTAGACCGAGCATAAACCTGCGCTTGCATTATGCCAAAATAAATCTATTTCATTTAGTATTTGGGATTTCCAGGAATTCAACTTCACCCTTGGTTGGGACACCCTGTATGTTAATTTAAAATTCTAAAAATGACAAATCAAGGTGGAGAATTGACAGACCTTTTCAGTAAGGTGCCACTCGACCCTTATTCCCTATGATGAATTTCAAAGTTAGGGTTGCTGGAGGTAGGGGGTTGATCTGAGAAGTTTCGAATTATTTCGAAAAATGCTCCCCCTCGAAACAAAAATCGACGTGTCTTGGTGTTTTTCGCTAATGTTACTCATTTCGGAGTTAGAGGGGGGGTCAAATTTTCGTTGGAACACACTGTATAGGACTAACGACATGACAAAAAAAACGGAAATTTTAAGGAGTACAATCGTATTGCGCTATCTTGAGGACGAATGATTCGGATTTATCTGGTTCTCAGTTTGATAATACATTAAATGGTAAAAACTCTAATTATTTAGATAATTGAAACACAAATTGAGTTAAATAACGAAAAATTAGAAATTTTGTATGTCAGGTAGTTCTCCATCAGACTCTCGTTTGCTTGCAAAGTAATCATGAAATTGTGGATAACGTCATCCAGCATAAAAGATTGTTCAATTTTCTGCGTATTGTCGCATAATGTTTCCCACTGATCTGGAGAAAACGAAGAGAAAAACTCACCCAACAGTTTTTCCACATTTTTCAGAGAAATCAACTTTCCTGACAGCTACATTAACTTTCATGGCTGCCCAAACTTTTTCAATCGGGTTTAAGTCAGGATGCTATGAGGAAAGTCTGAGTACATGGCCCTAATCATTCAGGAGTTTGTCAATAGCATACGTTTTGTACCTGGGTTTGTGCAATTTAATTAGATTATGAACTTCTACTTTGAGCATACCATCTGCGAAGACAATATTTCGTCGTTGCAGTCACTCTTTCATTTTTTCTTTTCGAGAAGCCATGTTCAGGTGTTTTCTATATGTACATTGTGATATGGGGCGCTATCGATTACTAACAAACTTTTTGGTGTCGACCCGTACATACTTCTCGATATACAGACTGTTCCGTGGATTTTGACGAATTTTCTGATCGCAATAACTCTCGAACGCATAGACCGTATACATATCATCGAGCGAACTGCCAGATGCCCAACTGATTTCCGAATAACATCAGGTTGATTTCTAATAAAATCACAACCTTCGTTCATTCTTTGGATTAGGTGTTCCCGATCAGCTATCTCTTCACCATAGATAAAATTCTTCTGGTAACCCCACAAAAAAAGTCCAAACACATAAGGTCAGGAGATCGCGGAGGCCACTTATGAGAGCCCATCTTCCAACCCAAGGTAGTGGAAACATTATTCAGGTGTTCCAGCAGATCATTCGTGAAATGGGAAAATTCAATCGATATTAGCCCTTCGAAATGTCAGTTTCAACTGTCATTTGACGGCACTAACGTCGACGATAGCATCTTCTCTATCTCCTATTTCAAATTTTTTGCTCCGTTGTGCTTTGAATCAATTGAAATGAGATTCTTCCGCAGCATCCGAATAATACCTATTCTGTATATAACATTGTAACATCTTACACTTTTTGGAATTGAAGAGCCATAACGATTGTGTTATAAGTGGAAATTTTCGAAAAAGGTAGAAAAGAACGACATAAACATATGACAAAAATAATTATATTCACAGAATCAATGATTGAATATTGCAATTGTTTCAAACACATCATTGAATCAACTTCAATACGATTCGAAAGTTTAAATAAAAGACGGAAAATCTATGTGCTCAAACTTGAACTGCTGGCAATCTACCTCAATATTTTTAGACTACTTGCGATCGACTCTGAGAGTCTGCAAGTATGTGTGATGCAGGGTTGTGGTACATACATGATATATCCTAACTACCTACCTAAGAAGGGTGTACCGTAGCATATATATATATTAGCTTTCCGCACAATATTCATTTTAGTCAAGGTTTGGATTGGGTTTAGTTAGGATATTCTCTATAATATCAACGAAAAACTCATAGTTATTCAAATTTGCGAGTTTATTGCTACAAAACAAAAGAATCACATATGGTGTTAAACTTAACTAAGGAGTGAATTTGGATGTTGAAGCGTGGCACTGTATATCCTCAGCATACTTTTCATAAGATGGTACGTAATCACTGAGTGCTAATCACAAGATGACATATGAGTTAGTCGATTGCGATATTTTGACTTAATTATCTTCACTTCAGAAAATTCAGACTCGCACAAGTAAGTTGACTCAAACGTTGTCATCAGTTGAAGGGCGATTTGCCTTAGATTCGGACATTTATCTTCAGATAAAAAACACCAGAAATTTGTATCAGATGCTGTAGCTTTGAGATGTATATCTGATATAATCTGCACCAACTCATTTTCAACAGATCATGAGTTCATATTAAACTGACTTGCAATTTCAGTAGCTAATTCCTAAATGTTTTTACATGAAAAAGGATAAATCATAAATGATGCTATATTTGCCAACATACTGCAAGCATAAAAACGCATTTCGAATTGTCCCAAAATATTAGATAATTCAGCCTTATACGTATCATAATTCAACTGAGGAATCCTTGCTTTCAAAGACGGAAAATGATTCACATCCTTTCTTTTCAGTAGATCTATCATAAGTTGCAAATTACTTTTGAATGCGTTTACTGCGCTAATCATCTCAATAATAGTTTTTCCTTCAGCTTGAAGCTCCAAGTTAATGATGTTTAAGTGCATTGTGATGTCAATCAAAAATGCCAAATCAGTCAGCCATTTTTCGTTTTTCAACATCTGAGTGTCATCACCTCTTTCGTCTAGAAAAGTTGTTATTTCGGGTTATAATTCTTGAAACCTTTCTAAGAATTTTCCGCGACTGAACCACATGACATCAGTGTGAAGAACTAAATCAGTGTGTTCAGCTGACTCCCTATCTTCCAAGTGCAACTTAAAGAGCCCATAATTTCCTCCGTGGTTAAAACTTTTGAACACAAAATTTATTGATGTATAATGCAATGGACTGAAAAAACTGAAAGGAAATCTTCATTAGCTCGACACAATGCCACAAAACTGTTTTTGTTTCCGGTCATTGCTGGTGCTCCATCGGTTGTAATGCACACTAATTTATATATTGGTAGCTTGTAGTTTTTTACAAAATTGAAGAAAACTCCACGGGTCTTCCCCTTCAGAGGAATGATTGTCAAAAATTCGTCCTTAGCCAATATGTCATTGAATACCATCCGAATAAGAATACACAGCTGGGCTGTGTCTGTCATATCGGTGGATTCGTCGAACTGTAAAGAAAAGTATGTACATTTCATGATATCATGTTTTAGTTCATCTGCCATGTCCTGACTCATGACTTCCATACGCCTTGTGACAGTCGGATGAGATAACTGAAGTTCTCTAATAGCAGACATGATTACTGTTTTATTTTTGAAATCTCCAAATAAAGTATCACCCGCTTCAATAAAGGCATCCTTCTCAACCGATCAATCTTCGAATGGTTTCTTGTGTTTCGCCAATATATGATATATTTTAAATGACGCGATCGTAGTAGCTTTTGACTGTTTGGCTGGTCTTGTGTACATGGTTTGTTCATTTTCCAAACAAGATATCAAATCACACACTCTTCGTTTTCTTGATTCACTCTGTGGCGAAAAATCCTTTTCATAGTTTTTATGAACCGTTTAATGATGCATCTCTAAACTACCACGCTAAGGTATTGCAAGTGACACACGACAAATAAGACGAATGCACTCATCTTTCACCATCCAACAGAAAAATTCTTCCTCCCAATCGTTATTAAAATGATACGTTTTAGGTTTTTTCGCTGCACTCATTTTGTACTATTAATTATAAACTTTGTATCGACTTAGTATTGCTTTCAAGTTACAATTCAGAGTTACTCCAATTCCTGCAGGTCCAACATTTAAAGAAATTTCTAGAAAAGCGCGGCTTTTCTTTGACAAGTACCGCGCGTTCCTTTGACAAAGACGTATTTTGCCGCTACCAGAGTAATAAATTTTCGTAGTTCAGTTACCCTCTTATTAAAAAGTTTTTTCTTCACGAGATCTACTCAAAAAGCACTCGCGATCTACCGTTTGAGCACCCCTGTTCTAAGGGGTGGACTTTGCTGTTTTCAACAAAGCAATGAATGAATGAATAGTTTCATCCTATGAGGTGGTATTTGGTATGTTAGCAACATCTGTCAGTTTCTGAAAAGAAATTAGTTTATATTTAGTTGAATTCCATCTGAAACGACCTACCGTGTCTATTTCTTATTGCATAATTATTTGAAAAGTTTTCAGAAACACGTCGAAGTATTTTGTTGGGGGGCCTCTGTTGATACTATACAGTGTGTTCCAACGAAAATTTGACCCCCTCTAACTCCGAAATGAGTAACATTAGCGAA
Source organism: Cryptolaemus montrouzieri (assembly GCA_013387265.2). Lineage (NCBI taxonomy): Eukaryota > Metazoa > Arthropoda > Insecta > Coleoptera > Coccinellidae > Cryptolaemus > Cryptolaemus montrouzieri. Next base: position 47,023,309 of record JABFTP020000083.1, on the reverse strand, counting down.
AAACACCAAGACACGTCGATTTTTGTTTCGAGGGGAGCATTTTCGAAATAATTCGAAACTTCTCAGATCAACCCCTACCCCCAGCAACCCTAACTTTGAAATTCATCATAGGAATAAGGGTCGAGTGGCACCTTACTGAAAAGGTCTGTCAATTCTCCACCTTGATTTGTCATTTTAGAATTTTAAATTAACATACAGGGTGTCCCAACCAAGGGTGAAGTTGAATTCTGGAAATCCCAAATACTAAATGAAATAGATTTATTTTGGCATAATGCAAGCGCAGGTTTATGCTCGGTCTAGAAAAACGACCTACACTTGTGAATTTGGAGTTGGTGCAATCAACCCCTATTTCCAGCATCCCCAACTCAAAAATCATTCGATCGATAATAGGTCAAGTGGCACCTCGTTGGAAAGGTACTGCAATTTTCTCTTCGAATTTGGTATTTTCGAAATTCAGAATCATCATACAGGGTGTCCCAGAAGCAGGAACATCGAAAATCCAAATAACTTTTTGAAACTGGTTCATTTCGGTATACGAGAACATGTTTGATCCGAGAATAGGACTTTCTTGTGTGGTTATAGAATTTTTGCAATCAACTCCTTCCATTCAGCATCCCCAACTTGAAAATCATACAAATAATTCAAGTGGCATATCTTCAGAAAGGTTTTTGAATTTCAGAATGATTAAAGCATTTCATTCAGTTCGGCTCTCCATACAGGATGTCGCTTTCGAAAAATTCAATATCGTCATTTGAAATTATCAACTAAAATTAATTCGAAACTGTTAAAAGTATTGGGGTACGATGTGTTGAGCATCAATTACGAAGAAATAAAGCTGATTTCTGCATTGAAAATGTTCAAATTTTTTCATTTCCATCTGGCGTGCAGTCATCTGTTATTTCTCATTTTGCAATGAAATATTATTATTATTCAGATAAGTTCCTCATTATTGTTGTTGTTCGTCAGTTGAAATTAATCTGAAAATGGTTTATTCCACTGAGGAAAGGGTCGAAATTGTATCGACGTATTTTCGAAATAACAGTTGTGCCAAAGAAACGGCAAGGATATTCGATAGGAACCATCCTGAAAGAGAAAGGAGTCAGTCACCAGTACGTTAAATATTTGGTTGACAAATTCCTAGCTACGGGTTCGGTGGCAAACAAAAACATGAAGTGGCATGTCCTGTCAGAAATGAGGCAACGGAAGTGGCAGTAGTGGGTCATCTACAAATGGAGAATACTACTTCGATCAGAAAACTATCTCGTCTGACTGGTGTATCAGCTACAACTGTCCATAGAATCGTGAAACATCACAAATTTCACCCCTACAAGGTAAAATTAGTGCATGAAATAAACGAAGATGATCCAGATCGTCGTTTACAGTTTTGTGAAAATCTAAGTGAAAACCTAAACGCTAATCCAAATTTTCTGAATAACATCTGTTTTTCTGATGAAAGCACCTTTATGCTCAGTGGTGAAGTGAATAGACATAATTGTCGATATTGGGACACACAGAATCCTCATTGGTTTAGAGAGGCCCACACGCAAAGGCCTCAGAAGTTGAACGTTTGGGCAGGAATTTTGGCAATCATCTAGTTGGGCCTTTCTTTATTGAGGGTAATCTGAATGGAAATGGCTACCTACAGTTGTTAGAGGAACACATACATCCTAGATTGACAGAAATTTTACAGAACGATCCAACTCTTTCTGAGGACGAAATGCGTTTTCAACAAGACGGTGCTCCTCCGCATTATGATGCTCGGGTGCGCCAATATTTAGACGAAAATTTCCCAGGAAGGTGGATTGGTAGAAGAGGACCTGTTGAGTGGCCAGCCAGGTCACCAGATTTAAATCCCTAGATTTTTTTTGTGGGGCCATCTAAAATCTAAAGTTTATGCCACAAGACCAGAAAACCTGGAGGAGCTGCGGATGAGGATTATCACAGAATGCCGACTTTTGACTCCTGAAGTTTTCGCTAATGTGAGAAGAGAGTTCGAAAATCGTCTGTATAACTGTATGGAGGTGGGAGGAGGTCATTTTGAACAATTGTTGTAATAATCAAGTTAGTTTTTGTTTTCAATTGAATACAAGTTCAATAAATCTCGTTTTCCTGTTTAGATGAGCATCCAATCAGTTTCTCCATCATCCCTCATCCTGATCCTCACGCCAGAAAACCTCGATTGCCAAACTGAAACCAATGCCTCAGTGATTCAGAAAATAGAAAAATCTTTCTGGAACTTTGCCACTCAACCTGTAATCACTTGTATGATTTTTGAGTTGGGGATGCTGAATGGAAGAGATTGATTGCAAAAATTCCATATTCACGCAAGAGAGTCTTATTCTCGAATCAAACATAAACATGTTCTCGTATTATACCGAAATGAACCAGTTTCAAAAAGTTATTTGGGTTTTCAGTGTTCCTGCTCCGGGACACCCTGTATGCTGATTCTGAATTTCGAAAATACCAAATTCGAAGAGAAAATTGAAATACCTTTCCAACGAGGTGCCACTTGACCTATTTTCGATCGAATGATTTTTGAGTTGGGGATGCTGGAAATAGGGGTTGATTGCACCAACTCCAAATTCACAAGTGTAGGTCGTTTTTCTAGACCGAGCATAAACCTGCGCTTGCATTATGCCAAAATAAATCGATTTCATTTAGTATTTGGGATTTGCAGAAATTCAACTTTACCCTTGGTTGGGACACCCTGTATGTTAATTTGAAATTCTAAAATGACAAATCAGAATGGAGAATTGACAGACCTTTACAGTAAGGTGCCACTCGACCCTTATTCCCTATGATGAATTTCGAAATTAGGGTTGCTGGGGTAGGGGTTGATCTGACAAGTTTCGAATTATTTCAAAAATGCTCCCCTCGAAACAAAAATCGACGTGTCTTAGTGTTTTTCGCTAATGTTACTCATTTCGGAGTTATAGGGGGTCAAATTTTCGTTGGAACACACTGTATAATTTTGATATAAATGTTACTTACATTCTCCAAACAAATCCTAAAATTTTATTTTAGCTCATCGATGTCATTCGTTTTTCTTTACACAATAAATTCTCAACATGTCCCTAGAGGAAGAAAGCTAAGGAAGTCAGATCTGGGTAAAGGGCTGGTCATTCCACAGGTCCACTAGTTTCTGTCCAGTGATTACCATCCAGCAGTTGGGCTACTGTTCGTTTCTGGTGTAACAGTGCACTTCATGCTGAAAATTCATGGGCGTTAGTTGTTTGCCGGTTTTACCAGTAGATGTCGTTAGCAATATGTATAAATTTCTATGATTTGGCATGTATGCTATTTTTTTCTATCGACATTAACCTTCAAAAATACGCAAGTCACATTCCACAAAAATAATGGCGTCATATTTGTTCACCTCAGTGTAAAGTAAAGTTACTTTTCTTATTTCATCGAAAGAAAAAAGCAGCTGAAGATCACTGTTGCTGGTAGAAACTTATGATAACGTTTCGTCAATTTAAAAGTGGAGATTTCGATTCGACAGACAATGAACATAATGGTGCAGCGAAAAAATTCGAAGACGATGAATTGCAGGCGTTATTGGATGTTGATCCAACCCAGTCGCAACAAAGATTGGCAGAAATACTAAATGTTACTCGAGGAGCGATTTTCCAACGTTTAAAAGCCATGGGAAAGATCCAGAAGTATGGAAAATGGAATCCAGACCAGCTGAACGATAGACGAATGGAAAATCGAAAAACTGTTTGTGAAATGCTGCTTCAAAGATTCAAAAGGAAATCTTTTCTGCATCGAATTGTGACAGACGACGAAAAGTGGATTTATTTTGAGAACCCGAAGCGAAAAAAATCATGACTTTCACCTGGTGAAGCCATCGACTGCAAGGCCTTTTCGCATCAATGGGACACTCCCTTGCAGAACAGTGCTTCACTAATCTTAAAGAAGTCGAAAAATAAGCAGAGTGAGGAAAAAATATCTTCTCATACGAATAATATAAAAGTTAATGATGATAAAACGCTATGTCATTTTGAACGTACTTCCCCTATACATTGAGCTGATACATTTCGATAAATTCAGGAATTTTAAAAGTCTCATACTTGTTGATGACAACACCATTTTTTCGCCATTCTGTTTCGAGTTTCTGCAGAACGAGATATCAATAACTCTTTCCAACAAGAATTGACAAGTATTTCTCGCTAAATAGCATTCAAAATAATCTCAGCAAGTACAAATAAACACTCGGTTTTCAGAAACAAGAGAATACTATCGTTCTGTTTAATATCACGATTCGGAATTATGAAGAATGTATATTTCTATGCGGGATATTCAAAACACGTGTTGCTATTTTGATAATGATTTATTAATGAATGATGATCCTGACCTTCATTTTTCCCAGACAATTTACGGATACGCGAATGAAGTAACACCAGAATTTTTTTTTATGTTTAATTAAAAAGCAAAGTATTTGTTTTAAGCTTCAAGTTTTATGGAAATTGTCTCACCGTTTGATGGATCTTTTTGCTCTTTTGATGAATTAATTTTCGGTCGAATAGGGTCTAATACTAGGTGGGGTGAAAAGTAACCTCCTTGACCGCCAGAATGAGCTGCTACTACACAAAAGTTTATGGCGCCTTATAGTCCGTTTATATATAGACAGACATACCAAATTTCAGTGCGATACTGGTCTTAGTTTTGTTTTGACAGCTGATTGTTGTTGAAGTGTTTCCCATCATGTTGAGTATGGACAAAACGATGTTCTCTCATAAAACATTATTCTTTGAAAGGCAAAACGACGATAGAAAACAAAAGATCGATAAATATCAGGGGTTATGGGTCCGCAGCGGTAGGCTCTCCGATGCGCCTATAGAGGACAATGTCAAAAAACTACATCAAATGGTGTTGGCTGACCGGTTAGTGAAGGCACGCGAACTAGCAGATGCCACCAAGATTAATACTGAGCGAACACGCCAAATTTTGGACGAGATTCTGCATATGAAAAAGTAATCTTGGCGCTGGGTCCGGCGCATGCTGACTCCGTTCCAAAAACACGAACGGATGCGGAATGGAGGACTTGTGGCGTTGCACCAATCGCAACCACGGGTAAAATCAATGATTTAAGGCTCCAATTGCTTCCACATCCACCGTTTTCGCCCGATATGGCTCCCTCGGTCTATTATCTCTTCCCAAACCTCGAAAGATGGTTCATCAATAAAAAATTATCGACGCCGGAGAGCGCCGGAAAATAATTTTGTTGTCTTATTAATTTATAATGTCGCCTACAACAATTGAAAGACAAGTTTCGATCCAAAAAATATCAGTGTTACCGCTCAAAGTGAAAAAAGAAATGCTTTGGAAACTCATAGCATCCATATCAAGCTCATTCATTTCTTAAAGAATCAACTGTACGATCGATAACAAAATCCGAAGATAAAATAAGATCGTCTGTAGCTTCAGCTTCACTGTCAGCGAAAATTGTTCGTGATCCAGCAATAGAAATGAAAGTGGCGTTGTCATTGAAAAAGAGTGCCCTAGTGGTCCAATTATCCTGAAGCAACACTAAAAACACTGGACACCACTACACCAAAACTTTATTTCGAATACTCGACGCGCGTTTCGCCAACTAAGTTGGCATCATCAGGAGATGATAGTACACTAAATATATTTCTACATGGCTCTATAATTTATACTTAATCTATCCCTGCTACTAGACGCGTTTGACAAATCGAGCGTCCTGATTGGTCAAACTCGCTATTAGGGGGAGTGTATAATCTAATAAACTGTAGAGTACACTGAACGGAACAGGACCGTTGTCCCTATTTATTATTATTATATGATTTGATATCTTGTTTGAAAAGAGAACAAACCATGTTCACAGAACCAGCCAAACAATCAAAAGCTGCTACGGTCGCGTCATTTAAAATATCCCATTTATTGCCGAAACACAAGGAACCATGCGAAGATGGATAGGTTGTAAAGAAAGCATTTATTGAAGCGGGTGTGACTTTATTTGGAGATTTTGAAAATGAACCAGAAATCATGTCTGCTATTGAAATGTACAGACTTTTCTTTACAGTTTGACGAATCCACCGATATGATAGACACTGCCCATTTTTGTTTTTTTATTCGGAGGGTATCGATGAAATGTTGGCTAAGGAAAAATTTTTGGCAATTATTCATCTGAACAGGACGAACTACAAGCTACCAATATATAAATTAGTGTTGCATTACAACCGATGGAGCACCAGATGACTGGAAACAAAAACGGTTTTGTGGCATTGTGTCGAGCTTATGAAGTTATCCTTTTTCATGTAAAAACATTGAGGAATTAGCTACTGAAATAGCAAGTCAGTTTAATATGAACTCATGTTCTGTTGAAAATGAGTTGGTGGAGATTATATCAGATATACATCTTAAAGCTACAGCATCTGATACAAATTTCTGGTGTTTTATATCTGCAGATAAATATCCGAATCTAGGGCAAATCGCCCTTCAACTGACGGTAATGTTTGGGTCAACTGACTTGTGCGAGTCTGCATTTTCTTAAATGAAGATAATTAAGTTAAAATATCGCAATCGACTAACAGACGATCATATGTCATCATGCTTGCGATTAGCACTCAGTGGTTACGTACCATCTTATGAAAAGTATGCTGAGGACATGCAGTGCCACGCTTCAACATATAAAGTCACTCCTTAGTTAAGTTTAACACCATATTTAACTATTTTGTTTTGTAACAACCAATAAACTCGTAATTTTGAATAACTATGAGTGTTTTCATTCATTCATTTTTAACTAAACCTAACCCAAATCGTGACTAAAATAATAAATATTGTACGGAAAGCTAATATCTATATATGCTACGTTACACCCTACCTAGGTAGGTGGGAAGGTAGGGTGTATGTATCGACAACCCTGCATCACACATACTTGCAGCCTCTCACAGTCGATCGTAAGTAGTCTAAAAATATTGAGGATCACCAGCAGTTCAAGTTTGAGCACCCCTGGCTTATACTGAATATAAACCCTTGCAACCTAGCACGTCATCAAGATGGATCTTTCGGCATACTCTCATAAGTACACTAACCCATAATTTCTTCATACGACATATGTTCTGAATCATTAATAACTCATTTCCAATAATCGAATATTAATACCGTTTTCGCTCTTCTTATCACTGAACCAATGTTTACATACTATGTTGGTGATTGCTAAGCAAAATTCCCCATATTTATTCAAGCAATAGAATATGAAATCGGAGTAAATAAATGGTTGAAATCTGATGATTATTCCCATCATGTTTCCCAAAAATGACATGAGAATGTTTCCGACATTTTTGTAATTTCAAGGAATTTAAACAACTAGTGAATAGAGTTTTCAGCAATACGAGGGATGTCCTTTAAATGCACGTGATCCGTTTCCACCTGGTTCGACGGTTTAAATATCCACATTTCTTGGACTCGCACCCTTTTACTCCGCCGACTTCATCGAGGTCACACCGTCTTCATAGATTGTCTGCAGCACGCGTTGCCACGAGTCGACTCTACAGACAACCCACGCCGTCCGCCATATTGCAAATCCGCCGTGTCTACCAGCGAACCACGTGTTTCATTCAATTCTACATTCACGTTAACCACAACGTGCGTTTTTGTAAACTATCGACGTTTTCTTTGTGTTTATGACCTAATCCCAGTAGCAATTAGATCTATTGTAACAATTGGGAGTTTGTAGCGACTTTATGGTTTCTCAAAGTATTCTCCGCGAAGACTAATACACTTCTGGATTCGTTCGCAGTATTTCTGGAAGCAGTTATTCAAATCGTTTTCTGCTACATTCAAAATAGTCTCCTGGAAGGCATTAACAGCTTCTTCTGAAGACTGACAGTTTTAACCACGCAGTTCGTTCTTGACTTTGGCAAAGGTAAAATGATCGTTGGGACTTGGGTTCCAAATGTACGCAGGATGATGTCCGATGATTCCTTACGTTAAATAAACAATTGTTTCCCAGGGTGTGGGAGAGAACAAACATGACAAAAATGTAAGAATATTTCGTATTTGGTTTTCAAGCACTATGAGCACGGATTACTTTAATCGATTTTTCTTCCTCTTGGAATACCCTAATAGAAGATTGATTATGTTGTATGGGCTTTTGGACTCTCCAAATTTAAAACGGTTCGGAGTTTTTTGACACCAATTGCAGCTTTCTCTTCTTCGATCAACTGATGCGGTATACAAGTGAATATTTATTCTTCTACAACCAATTCTTCTTCATTTTATATCTGACTGAAGTAAATTTCTTTCTTTCTACATACTGTACTTTCTTCGTGTTTTTGACTCATCAAAATTTGAAAGTAAGCAATATATAATTCTCTTTCATTCCATCCGAATGAATTGATTGATTTGCTCTCTTATGTAACGAAATGTGCATAAACGTGATACGTCCTTCTCAATTCTCGTCCACAAGTCTCATGTCTCCCTTGAAATAGAAGGGTTATTCGATATTTCTTTCATTAAAATTGGAATTCCCCTTCAATACCTAAAAATCTGTGATTCCTCTGAAATAATAGATTTAACATGAAACATTTTGTTCGCCGACACCCACACTTAACGTAAGCTGCAAAAATTTAAGCAATCATTCATCTCAAGTATTATTTGTCAGGAAGCTATTATGTTAAAACGAACTGTTTATATAAACCAATATAACTATTCTATTCATGTTCCATATACATAGGATAGGCTGAAACCGTGAGATGTTATATTCAAGTCGAATCTTATCTAATCTTCGGTGAGTCAATCTGTAGAACTCAAATAGGTAATAAGCGATTTCACAGCATTTCACCTTAAAAATGAGTGTTGTAATTGTGTTGTTCGTTATGTGTTTCGCCAGTGATTTTTTTAGTGTAAATGCGTGTACGATAGACAATGACCATCTCTACGATATAACCGACGGGCGTCGTGTAGGATCAACAATAATAGAAGATGGTGTTAAGTACACGTCTGAAAATTATTTCACGCATAATGGTAGAATATTAGGTTGTGTTTGTGACGCTACCAAATGTCTCAGGAAGTGTTGTGATGATGGATCGTACCCAGCAAGAATAAATAAAACAAGGGTATGTCGGCCAGAACCTCCTGGTGAATCTAGATCTATAAAAAAGGCGTTCAAAGAAATGCCAGAAACTAAGGATTATAATTTCATTCATTTATCCCACATCTGTACCACGCAAATGAGTCTTGCCCTGCCAGTAACCAATTTGAAGGATGACTTGCATGATGGTATTCTGGAAGCTTATGGAATGTCCTTGAATTACAACGATTTCTGTTTGGATTACGTGAAACACAAACTGACATCAATCATTTGTGTCAATTCGGATGAAGAAGCTATTATTAATTTTATTGGTACGTAGAATTGCTTGGTTTAATATTCTATACAGCAGAGGTTCCCAAACTTTTTTGTACCACACCCCCCTCTGGTTATTTGGAGACCCCCAAGGTCATAACATAACAAGGTCAAATAATAAACACCAATTTCAATTTATCATAAGCCTTCTCATACAGATATCACAATTCATAATACATCGGCGCATCCTTACCAACATAAAGTTGCAGCATTTAATAGCTATATACATAAATTCTTGAACATGTCTAATGATAATTATTTCAAAGAATTGAATTTGATAAAACAGATCGTAATAAATAATGGTTATGATACAAATTTAGTTAGCAGCATATTACATAAGAAAAACAAAAATTAGCTTTACAACATATATATCCAATCGGTGAACACCAAGACAAGAAATTCAATAGTTTAACATACATAGCCAATATTAACAATAATGTGAAATCCTTCTTAAAATTCGAATTTAAATATAGCGTTCAAAACATCAACAAATTTAGGTTCATTTATCAGAAATTATAAATCTCCAATTAATAAAGAGAATAAATCAGGTGTTTATAGATTGGATTGTGCAGATTGCAATTGTTTTTATATAGGTAGAACAGGAAGAAATTTTAATGTTAGAATCTCTGAACATAAACTCAGTTTCATCAATGGAAAAACCGATTCGAATTATTCAAATCATCTTAGGGAAAATGGTCACTCTTTCAATTCAGAATTCAAAATCCTACATTCTGAGAAGAGAGGTATAAAACTCAACCTTCTGGAAGCACTTGAAATTAACAGATTTAGGAATTCACCGGAAATTCTTAATGATCAGGTAGAAATAAATAACTCACCCTTATTAAATTTATTTCCTAAACATTAGTTCAAGTACGGATAGCTCTGAGTGGATTGCCTCTTTAGTATATATAAAAATTTGTTAGTAAGATATATTTGTAGTATTCATTCGCTCTTGATAGAGATACTGTGTATCGAAACGCGTCGATCATTTAATTAATATATTTTAGTAGAAATCATCGTTTACTTGTATTTGTGAAAATGGATTTCTATCACGTAAAAGCCTCTTCAATTGAATTTATACCGCATTTAATGAATTTTTGATCACTCATTGTGTTGTTTACTAGGACATATTGAATTCTATCTTTGATGAATCTTTTGATCAATTCAAGTGCTGGATCCTGCACTCCCATACTATGTAATTTTTTAACAAAATGCCATGATCAATAGTGTCAAAGGCCTTTAGCAGATCAATAAATATCAGTTCCATCAATAATCGTTTCTATTAAATCACTTACTGCGCCTAGTGTAGAGCTACGTTCTTGGAATCCATATTGACGACTAGACAACTTGAAGAAGTTCAACAAACTTTTCTTTATAACCTTTTCCAGAATTTTCGATACTGTAGATGTCAGCGATAAGGGCCTGTAGTTACTTAGATAACATAGCAAGAAGAGTGTTATTTAAGGCAATTTTTCTGATAGTATTTATGTCAATTTTGAAGTCTGTCAGTGACAGTGGAATAGTCTTATGGATCAATTCAATGATCCATAGAGCTTTTCCACTCCAATCATAAACTGCTAGTTTGTGATTTAAGAGATGGGAAAAGTATGTGAAGATTTCTTTTCTGTGGATATTATCGATGAAATTGTTAGTCGATTTTGTTATTGTCAGGTCTACAAAGATTATCGAGTTATTAATTCCTATTCTTCTTCTTCTTCTTTAAATAGGACGATGTCCTGTTTTTCTGTTACAGCCCCTGATGCGAACCGGAGCTCCAGCACTCATGCCATCGCTTTTTCGGCCTTCCTATGGGTCTTCTAGTGTTGGTTTTTGTGTTTTTGCCCACTTCGCCATACGTTCGGGGCCCATTCTGTCTACGTGATCTCTCCATAGGCGTCGACGTGCTCTTGTCCACCTCACCACATCCTGGACACCTAGCTCCCTTAGCGTATCCTCATTCCTTATTCTATCTCTGCGTGTAATACCTCTTATAGCTCTTAGTGTTCTCATCTCTGTTGTCCTCATTAGTTGTTTTGTTTTTGTTGTCTCAGCTCTTGTCTCAACCGCATATGTCATCACGGGTCTCACACAGGTTTTATAGATTCGGACTTTGCTTTCTGTGCTTATGTACTTATTCCGCCAGATTACATCTCTCAGGAAGCCAGATATTCTCGATGCTTTCATTGTCTGCTGTTTTGCTTCTTGTAATAGTTGCCTATCGCTCGATACTTCTACTCCTAGGTATTTAAAGTGTGAAACTTGCTCTATTATATGGTCGTTCACTACTAGTTTGCATCTAATTGGATCTTTCGCTATTACCATCGATTGGGTTTTCTGTGTTGATATTACCATGTTATATTTTACTGCTGTTACTTTGAACTTTTGTAGTAGGCGTTGTAGGTCGTCCTCATTCTCGGCTATTAGTAAAGCATCATCTGCGTAGCAGTATTCTCATAGTTTTGTTACCCATCCTATAGCCTTGATTGATTTGGTTAACACCTGCTATTATTCCATCCATGATTAAATTAAATAGACATGCGCTGAGGCTGTCACCTTGTCTAATGCCTTCGTTAATTTTGATCTCGCTTGTAAGTCCCTGTGTAGTTTTTACTTTCGTCTTATTAGAGTTATTTAGTTCTTTGATTATGTTTATGTATTTATTGCTTAAGTTTTTATTTCTAAGGATAGTGATCACATCGTTCATTCGAACTCTGTCGAATTCCTATTCCTGATGTTAATCCAATGTTGGTATGAACTTCATCCAGAAAATGCAGAAATCTATTCATTGGCCTGTTTGAATCCTGGAAACCTACCAACATATCATTTACATAAAGGTACTATACACTATATTTTTCTTCACTGAGTGTCTATTTAACATTATTAGTAATCATTAATAATTTCGATTGAAATTGAAAATAATTTTGAGATGTATATCATAAGAACGCATTTCGAATTGTTCCAAAATATTTGATAATTCAGCCTCGTACGTATCATAATTCAACTAAGGTTTCAAAGACGGAAAATGTTTCAGATCCTTTCTTTTCAGTTGATCTATCATAAGTTGCAATTTACTTTTAAATGCGTTTACTGCGCTAATCATCTCAATAATAGTTTTTCTTTTACCTTGAGCTCCAAATTAATGGTGTTTAAGTGTCTTGTGATGTCAGTCAAAAATGCCAAATCAGTCAGCCATGTTTCGTTTTTAAACATCTGAGTGTCATCACCTCTTTCCTCTAGAAAATCTGTTATTTCGGGCAATAATTCTTGAAACCTTTCTAGGAATTTTCCGCGACTCAATTACCTGACGTCCGTGTGAAGAACTGAATCAGTGTGTTCAGCTGACTCCTCATCTTCCAACTGTAACTTAAAGAGCCGCCGTTGCAAGCTACGTACACGGATGGAAATTTTGTTGCAATGCCCATAATTTCCACCGTGTTTAAAACTTTTAAACACAAAACTTGTTGATGTATGGAATGGAATGAAAAAATGAAGAGAAATCTTCATTAGCTCGACCCAATGCCACAAAATCCTTTTTTTTTCTAGTCATTGTTGGTGCTCCATCGGTTGTAATGCACACTAATTTATACATTGGTAGCTTGTAGTTTTCTACAAAATTGAAGAAAACGTCATATATATCGTCGCCACGGGTCTTCCCCTTGTCAAAATTTCTTCTTTTCTTCTTCCGAATAAAAATACACAGCTGGCCAGTGTCTGTCATATCGGTGGATTCGTCGAACTGTAAAGAAAAGTATGTACATTTTATGATATCATGTTTTGGTTTATCTGACATGTCGTGACTCGTGACTTCAATACGCCTTGTGACAGTCGGACGAGATAACTGAAGTTCTCTAATAGCAGACATGATTTCTGTTTTATTTTTAAAATCTCTAAATAGTGTCTCACCCGCTTCAATGAATGCTTCCTTCACAACCGATCCATCTTCCAATGGTTTCTTGTGTTTCGCCAATATATGAGATATTTTAAATGGCGCGATCGTAGCAGCTGTTTGGCTGGTCTTGTGAACGTGGTTTGTTCTTTTTCAAACAAAATATCGAATCACGTACTTTTCGTGTTCTTAATTCACTCTCCGAAATTTCTAGAAAATCCCAAGAATAAAATGTGTTATTTTATTACGTAATGAACTTTTGTAGTTTAGTTACCTATTTATTATAAATTTTTTTCTCCTCGAGATATACCCAAAAAGCACTCGCGATCACTGGTCGACCTTTTGAGCACCCCTGTCTTAAAGCATCCAATACATTCAATATAATTAATTTTTGTTTTTGGGAAAGTGGTATATTTTTAAGAACGTTTAACAGGGGTAAGATTATTTGTGAAATGAACAAAACACTTTCACCAACTACTAACTGATGTATATCTTTGAGCGAAAGGTTGGAGATTATGCGTGATCTCTAGGTGGTCCTTGATGCACACTGCCCTCTTCTGGAGACTATCTAATAGATGCCTCATATAAAAGCATCACCTGTGATAGCGTGAAGTCTTTCGTAGCCCTAAAAACAATTAGTTCAACAGAAGCAGATTTGCAAGCAACATCTGGCCATGATTTTGTTTTAACTTATAAAACATTTCTCTGATGACTTACGTTATGACGAACCATTTTATCTTTGTCTCCTAGACGTACATTGTTTTTCTATCCATATTCACGCTAATGAAACATTACTTCGGAATTTCCATCATACCATTTCCCGATGTTATCAACTCCACGTCATTCCCCATTGAATATTTGTAAATACTTTTATCAACGCGAAACCTACGCCAGAAGAAATTTAGTTTAATATCACTCAGAAATGATTAGTCCTTATCTCGATAAATTAGCTTTGCATTAAATCGGGCAGGTTTCCGGAATCGTAATTCACCTAACCCAATTTCTGAATTTTTAGATAATATTTCTGTTATCAGCTCATCATCGCAATAGTCACTTCGTTTGATGTCGTTAAAACCATTATAATTTCTTATCAACTGCATCGAAATTCATTAAAAACATTTATGTAATCCAAGAGAGATCTAGTAATCCGTGGAAAACGTTGGGGGAAGTACCAAAATGTCGTAGTTTGCGATCATAAAAATGTATTGGTTCAAAGTTCTTATTCTTGGATTCATTCTTTTGGACTTATCTTCCAGTGAAAAGATTCCAGTGCAGAGTGTTTCAAGGGACAAACGGTTCTATAAAGGCACCAGGAGCTTCAAAAATACAACTAGTGTAAGAAAGTGTTGCCCTTTCGGAGAAGAAATATGGGATAGAAAATGTTCGAAACGTGTGAAAAACCGTGTTAACAAACTCGACGCAGGAAGTTCTATAATTCCCCTTCGTTTTGAAATTGGTATGCAATGTTCCCAAACGAATTCTTCAAGAATCATGAGAGAATTGACTAAAGACAGAGATTTTATTGATAGTGATACTGGAAAGCTGTACCTTTCTTCTCATGGTACACCGTTTTCCAGAAATGATTACTGTGTGGACTATGTTCAAGATATTTTTAGGGTAGTAGTGTGCTATGAGAAGTTGGATGAGAAGATTGAAACATATAATATCATAGGTGCGTATACTCCAATCGTTTTATAATCACCTCAAAAAATTGGGAACTGTACAGATTCACATCCCAACGATGACAAATTGCGAAATTATCGTTATACAGGGTGCTTCAACGAAAACTAAACAGAGGCTATATCTACCAAGATATTCATTTCTGATCAAAACCCAAAAACAAGTCAATTTTGTTTCAAGGGGGACATCTTTTGGGGTACAAAACTTGCCTGAAATATCAACCCCCTAAGCGGAGGTTGCAATCCTTGAACATTTTGAATAGAGAAGATGGGTCGAGTGATGAGTCAAAAGAAAGGTGGTATATTTATCTACATCGCTTTGAACGAATTTCCATTTTTAATTGAAAACTGTAAAAGATACAGGGTGAGCAACTGAAAGATAGGGAAGACTATTTCCCTGAGACTATTCGAGTTTCAGTGAAGTAAAATGGAACAGATCCATGCTGATCAATGGCAGCCATCATCAAGTACCATCCTCATATCAAATTTTAACCCCTAGAGCAGGGGTGACCACCCTTGAAAATTTGGAAGAGGGTAGATGGGTCGAGTGATACCTCGAAAGAAAGGTATTATCTTTGTCTGCATCCCCTTGAACGAATTTCCATTTTTGATTGAGAACTGTAGAAGATACAGAGTGAGCTACTGAAAAATAGAGGAGACTATCTATCGCCCTATTAGTACAAAAAAATGGAATATCTTCGATCTAATTTTCTCTATTTTTCAGTGGCTCACTTTGTCTCTTCTACAGTTTTCAATCAAAAATGAAAATTCTTCCACGGGAATGCAGACAAAGATAATACCTTTCTTTCGAGTTATCACTCGACCAATCTACCCTCTTCCAAATTTTCAAGGGTTGTCACCTCTGCTCCATGGGTTGGAATTCGAGATGAGGATGGTACTTCATGATGACCGCCATTGATCAGCATGGATCTGTTCCATTTTACCTCACTGAAACTTGAATAGTCTCAGGGAAATAGTGTTCCCTATCTGTCAGTTACTCATTCTGTATCTTTTACAGTTTTCAATTAAAAATGGAAATTCGTTCAAGGCAATGTAGACAAAAATACCACATTTCTTTTGAGTCATCACTCGTCCCATCTTCCCTATTCAAAATGTTCAAGGATATTTCAGGCAAGTTTTGTACCCCAAAAGATGTCCCCCTTGAAACAAAAATTGTTTTTGCGTTTTGATCAGAAATGAATATCTTGGTATATATAGCCTCTGCTTAGTTTTCGTTGAAGCACCCTGTATAATTAACAACAATGGAATTTTAAAATGTCACACTGATATTTTTATGATCACAGAATATTATTTATAAGTATGAATAAATATGTTGCATCGTAGTTATTAGCGAATGAGGACACTGCAAAAATTGCACAGGTATTTTCCACTAGAACTCCGGAACCGTTAAGAATAGAGTGACGTTAGTGGTATAAAAAATACTGCTTCCGTAATACCTGGGGGTCTGATGTGGTTGTTTCAAAAGAAAACCTACTTTTTGAAGAAAAACTGAAATTTAACACTTTGACACCTCGTAAAAAATGAGCAATTAAATTTTTGGATACAAATTGTATTTTCGTGGTTGATAAAAAAAAGAGTTCAAACTGAACAGTTATACAGGAAGCGATATGCGGAAAGACTTCATCCGAAAAGATCTTACCTATTTCTCTAAAGTTGAACGAAAATTTCGTGAGGTGCAACCTGCTGCCTAAGTATTTTCCACTAGAACTCCGGAACCGTTGAGAATAGAGTGACGTGAGTAGTATAAAAAAAGATGAAAAAATACTGCTTCTGTTATACCGGGTGGCACGATATGATTGTCAAGAAGAAAACCTACTTTTTGAAGAAAAACTGAAATTTAAAACTTTGACACCTCGTAAAAAATGAGCAATTAAATTTTTAGATACAATCTTGTATTTTCGTGATAGGAGATGTTGAGCTAAGCCAACTGTCACTGTTCATGGCCTTCTAGAACGAAACATGAAAATTGCAAAAAAAGATTGTGTTTCGTTTTTCTTTTAAATTTGTTGAAAGGTTGTAGGATGAGACGAACAATTCGAATGAGCAAAAAATACAGGGTGTCCCATTTGAAAATCGGCATAACCGGAAACGAAATATCAAACTAATGTTGTCTTCAATCCGATTCCCAAATGTCATCAAAATATTCCAAATAGAAAAAAGTTACAGGGGTGGCCCTAGTTTCAGTTACATGTGGTTTTTAAAATATCGGATGATTTCATAGAAATTTGGTTGTGTGTATTATTTCTAAAATGACCTACCTTGAGATCGATACAAAACATTTGAATGAAAAATTAATATTCTGTGTTTTGTTGAACAATTCCCGGTACTTTCTAGACAGAATGTTTAATAATCTCCCTGTATTGTTAATTTCACAAACTACTGAAGCTTTTAAATCAAGATGGCTCTTATTATATCGTCATCAAATTAATTTTGAAGTTCTGCTATCTACATCACCAACGTCAAAGTCATCCTCTTCAGCAATTCTCTGAATTTGGATGAAACGTATCGATGCCTCCCGTAATTCATTCAATTTGTCGATAATACTTCCAGATGCTGAAACCATATTGAATTACTCGTAATCATAATATTGTCAGTTGTGGTAGGATATTTAGAGATCGAACTGTGTTTATTCTAGACCAAAATAATAACTAGAAATGAGTTATATATATTCGACACTTTCTATTTAAGATGGAAATTTCATTTAGAAAAGTTATCATTTTTTATATAACCTTGTTTTCAAACACAGTATTTTCTTGTGTGAATCCCCAAGTGTATACATCGAGTGTTAAAAATAATTCTAGTGAATATTCTTGTATAAAGAAGTGTTGTCCGAAAAACTCGTTCTTCGAAATTGTGTGTGTCAAAAGTAAGGTGGCGTTAACATTGAATATTCCACTTTATAAGGGAGAAAAACTTTTTGCAAACCTGACGAACATCAAACAGATGTCGATAGTGGACGGACAAAACATGAAACTTTGTTCTGAATTGAAAGTGTTGGATGAATATTTTATACAAACCGATGGTACACTTTTGGTTCCCGCGCATTTTCGTACCTACGAAGCTGATGAATTTTGTGTAGAATATCGTCGTTCGAAGCAACTAATAGCCTTCGTCTGTCACGAGAAAAATCCAAAATCGTTGTCTATGATTTTGAAAGCTACAGGTAATGTATGTCAACATACATCTAAATCGAAGACCAATAATGAATAAGAAAATTTAATAAAAGTCTGCTACAGATTCATCAAAGTCAATACGACTGGTTCCTATGAAATATGCTAGTATATCGTCTACATATCTATACCTAAAATGTACTAATTTTGATTTGGATGAATATCTTCAATATACGTCATGAAAATGTTAGCTACACTCGGAGGCAAAATTAGCGGAACACTCGAAAATTTAACCAAATTCGAAGTCCGATATTTTTCCTAATTCTCAAACGATTTAGATGATTTCTTCGGCAAGTTATAGATCAACTCTCCTGCTTTGTAGAAATTATAAGAGAAAACAAAAAAAAATTTGAAAAAAATTTTATACGGGGGCAAAATTAAAAGTGTTTTTTTTGTCAAAACTTCGTAACACCCTGTGGAATTTCGTGGTCCGAGTTGAAACGTACAATATCATGGTCTGTCAAGACACATCTTCCTACAGTAACGCCTTTCTTGTTTTATGCATATATCTCTATTTTTACAAGAGATATCCAATTTGAAGCGAAAAGTCACAAATTTCAAGAATTTATTTTTAATCTTGCGTAGGTGCATAACATCGGAGGTTAGCCGAAAAATAAAATCAAAATTAGAGAAGCGGAAATCTAACGAAATGAAAATTTTTGAAATTCACTGGCCAATTTCACGCTCCGGGAGAACTCGAAGTTCACTGGAAAAATCGTTGATTTTGCACATTTATTTGTGATTTTTTTTGTGTGACACTCTATAATAATTATCATTCCTGTCAAAAATTGAGAGCAGGTGTGTATCCTGGCGATACACTCGTGAAATGAAATGAACATGTTGAGAAAAATGTTCATGAAAAAATGAAAAAACATTTGATTTTAGTAGCGAGTATGACCCCCCCGAGCTCTCATTACAGCGCGCATACGATTTCGCATACTCCCAATGATGTTGTCTATCATCTGTTGAGGTATGTTGTCCCACTCTTCCACCAAAGCCAATGTCAGCTCTTCAACGTTGCCTGGATTCCGTTGTCGAACCCTTCTTCCAAGAATGTCCCAAACGTGTTCGATCTGGTTTAAATCCGGTGACCGCGACGGCCAGTCCATTCGTGTGATCCCAACTTCATTGAGCGCATATGAGGATCACTTATGCGCGCAGTATGAGGACGCGCATGAGGGCAAAAGGAACAACATGGGGCTCCAAGATTTCTGTTATATACCGATGGGCATTAAGTGATCCATTGCCAATAATCTCCAGTTCTGTTCGTACTCCCAAGCATATGCCACCCCATATCATAACTGACCCTCCACCGTATTGCTCAGTTCCTGCGAAGTTCGCTTGATTGTACCGTTCCCCTCGATGCCTCCATATTCTATCTCTACCATCCACGAAATTCACACAATATCGGCTCTCATCACTAAATAAAACTCGTCTCCACTGATTGATTGTCCATGCTACATACTCCCTAGCAAACGCCAATCTTGCTACCCGATGGGCTCTATCGAGTCTTGGTGCTCTTGCTTGCGCGTACGATCTCAGACCAACTTCATTTAATCGTCTTCTGACTGTCCTCACACTGACGTTAATGTTATCCACTGCTTGTAAAAGGTTACGTGCCTGAACAGCAGTAAGACGAGGATTTCTTATGGTTTGATTGACGATGAAACGGTCATGTATAGCGCGGGTTGCCCGATTTCTTCCTTGTCCTCGCCTCCTCACGTACAATCCAGTTTCCCTGTAACGTCGGTAGATTCGATGGATAACCGACGTCGAGACACCCAACATGGTACCGACTGAGCGGTAGGTCCGCCCTTCCTCGATCAATGTAACTGCCCTTGCTACTGAGGTTGGTGGTAAATCTCTCATTCTGAATGAAAAATACCGTTTCGAATCGTAAACAGTAAAAGAATCACAAAACACCGCAACCGATCGAATTTGTATCAAATCAAAGAATGGAAAACTATCATTCTTTAAACAAGTGCAAATGTGGTCATATCAAAAAAAAGTGTTGTATTTCATATTTGATAAAAAAGGTGTGCACATGTGTAAATGAAAAGTTTTATCAATGGTCCCAGAATTCGGTTGTGTATTTTAATACCTACCGACTGTTATCTCCTATGAATTCTAATTTTCACCAAATTAACCAAATTGTCATCAATAACTAATTCAATTCGAACATAAAAATCGCAAACGACAATTTCGACACGCCTGAGTGATAATAAGAAAATTCCAAATTGATAGACGAATTTTAATGACAATTTCTTGATTCAATGGAATTTCTCCAAAATGGTGATTTTCCACTTGAAATTAAATATATTTTGCAAAAATAGAGATAAACGCATGAAACAAGAAGGGCGTTACTGTAGGAAGATGTGTCTTGACAGACCATGATATTGTACGTTTCAACTCGGACCACGAAATTCCACAGGGTGTTACGAATTTTTGACAAAAAAAACACTTTTAGTTTTGCCCCCGTATAAAATTTTTTTCGAATTTTTTTTGTTTTCTCTTATAATTTCTACAAAGCAGAAGAGTTGATCTATAACTTGTCGAACAAATCATCTAAATCGGTTGAGAATTAGGAAAAATATCGAACTTCGAATTTGGTTAAATTTTCGAGTGTTCCGCTAATTTTGCCTCCGAGTGTAGTAAAGGACTCAATGAAGATCCCATCGGTATACCGATTTACACACAACTTGAGCAACCGGATTAACGTTTGATTTGTTTAAGATGTGTCAGAGCAATGAAAGGCATTCGTCTTCTGGTTTGTTGGAAAACATGTTTTCTACAACCAAACTAATTAAATATGATTTGATTGGGGTTTTAACCTGTTTCAATTCTTGTGTTATTCGAATCAAGTTTTTATCCATTATTTGGGTGTGAAACTTTTTTAATACAAGATTTAATTATTTTGCTAATTTATATACAGGGTGCTTCAACGAAAACTAAACAGAGGTCATATCTACCAAGATATTCATTTCTGATCGAAACGCAAAAACAGGTCAATTTTTGTTTCAAGAGGGAAGACTATTTCCCTGAGACTATTCAAGTTTCAGTGAGGTAAAATGGAACAGATCCATACTGATCAATGACAGTCATCATCGAGTACCACCCTCATCTCGAATTTCAACCCCTGCAGTAGGGGTGACAACCCTTGAAAATTTGGAAGAGGGTAGATGGGCCGAGTGATAACTCGAAAGAAAGATATTATCTTTGTCTGCATTACCGTGAAAGAATTTTCATTTTTGATTGAAAACTGTAGGTTTAAATTTTTCCTCCTAACTGTTGGTAATGGTGGAAAGACTTCTTCAATTTCGAGAGAGAATGCTAGTTCCTTCGCTTGCACAAAAATTTCTTGAAATGATTGGTCAGATCTATATTGCTGGAAGTGATCAACTAAATTTTTTAGGTAGATTTGGCATACTTTAATATTAATTGTAGCACTTTGCATTTTTTGTCAAAACATACAACCTTTTTGTGGATGACGAAAAAAAATTATATAACTCTTGCACAAGATTAAAAAAGTTTATTGTAGCACCTGACACCTTAGAAGCATCATTTACTGTTAAGTTCAAAGTATGAGCCGCACAAGGTACAAGAAGGGCTTTCGGATTCGCATCAAGAAAACGTTTTTGAAGCCCAACATGTTTTCCTTTCAAATTTGTACCATTATCATAAGCTTATCCCCTAATGTGTTTCAATTCTAAATTTAATTTTTTCAAATTTTCTATCACAAATGTATATATCCCTTCTCCCGTAGATTTCAGTATTGGATTAAACGCAATAAAACTTTCCTTAACTTCAACCTTTTTGAAGTGGTGTTAAGGACAACATACCTCAGAACAAGACTAATTTGCTCAGTATGACTAGTGTCTGGTGTACAATCTAATATTATTGAAAAATATTTTTTGAACTGCGAAACATTTCTAAAATATTTTTTCTTACTTTGGACGACAATAATTCAATAATTTCATTCTGTATTTGCACGCCTAAATAATGAGTCGTTTTAACAGATTTTTGTTGGGCGTTATACACTCAGCTAACGTGCTGTCTCATCACTGAATCAAAAGAGGCAATCATCTCAACAGCTTTTCGAAAATTTCCATTATCATGTTCGAAAAGCAATTGAGAAGAACCTTGAAATGCCGAGCATTGGGTAAATAAACGCTTAACAATCGCAATAATTCTTTCCAACACGTCTCGCCAATATTTTTTTCCGTTTCTAAAATCCGCAGATGATGAGCATTAACAGTCATAGATATCTCCAACATTTTTTTTAAATTTACCCAAGCGTTTATATAACTGTTGTGTAAAGTAGACGTTTCGTGTCTCTTAATTAGCAAAGACAAGTGTTGCCAATCAGATACCCCATTTTTATCACAAAAAGCGTTGGGAGTTTTACATTTACAAAATAACTTACAACAAAAACAAAATACAGAATCTTTAGAAATAGAGTAAATAAGCCAAGCCCTTTCGACTTTTTCTCCATTTGCTAGATTTCTTTCAAAGTATTTGCACGAAAACTTTCTCTTATTACTAGGAAAGCTAAAACTGATGTATGTCAAGGGCGGACCACGTTTAACCAATATTCTAGCCATCTCATTGGTGATTCTTTCGGGCCACAAACCGGGGTCGGACGGAATTATATCGATACTAGCCTCATTACAGCCTTCATCGAAAGTGTCACTTGCAGCAGGTATTTCGATAGCTGACATTACCGAACTTTTTACACAAGCTGAATAACCTGAAGTGGATTTTTCAAGTGCTGTAGACGAGGATGGTGTCATCGCTTCATCGAGCTCTGCATCACTAGAAGCTGTTTTGCTGCTACAACCGCTGCCACTTGTTGCAGGACCTGATGTTACTGTTGAAATTTCAGATGGTCCACTCACGGTTATTGATATTACGGATTTAGAATCTTGAGATTCGGACGATTCAGTCGCACCAACATCGATAGTCTCCGTGAAATCTCGATTGTTTTGCAAGAAATGCTTTAAAGATCCAACCATTTCTTCCCTTTCTTGTAGTCTCAATTTCTTATGCTCGCGAAACTTCGCACCTGAAGGTCTCTTTCTTTTATCCTGAAAAAACAAATGAATAATTAGTACTCATGGGAATTAGGAATTAATTTCTAAAGTAACCACTATAAAAAGCATCATGTTGGTAGGGTAGGAAACTTGAAAAGTTAACTAAGTAGCCAATAGTTTTTAACCCTTTATAAGGCAGATTATTATTAAGTAAGATATGGCAGATTAGAGTTTGCATATTTGGGTGAAAAGCAATATGTACGAGGCTTTTCAGCTTAAATCCTTTCAAAAATAAAGGCAAAAAAGATATTAAACTAATTTGATCTTATACCTCTCAAAAAACCCTACAAAATGGTTTTTTGAAAAGATCAATAGCATAAAAACTAAGCGAGTTATGAATAAAACCAGTTACTTTTTCAAACTCGTACATGACATTTCAATTAATAAAAAGATATTTGGCTAAAAAAAATTAATTATAACCAGTATCGTATAAAGGGTTAATGTTGATAGTATAAAGTAGGGAACACTTACCATTTCATAAAAAATCAAGCCGTTGAAATTGCAGTCAGCAGGTATTCGTCACTTAATTTAAAAAAAAGTAGTAAACAAAATATTACACAACACAACACCACACTTGATAAAATAAAAATAACTTTATATGTAAAAATTGATAGGATTACTTGTTTTCATTCAATTGTCCAGTGAACCAACTGATTTAAAAACGCCTGTGGCGATGCATCGCTTTTATAGCGCTCCAGGCGTTATTCATGTCTGAACAGGAAAAATCAAGAAACTGCCGTCTGACATGTTCTCGCAACATAGGAATCGGCAGTAACAGGATGATATACTAATAAAATTTCATGTGTATTTATACCTAATCCTATTTAATTTGTCAATCTATAAAACTATATATTTTTTCAAGTAGTTGAAAGCGAGATATCAATTTTTCTATGTGATAATAAAAAAAAAATAGATAACTGTAAGGCGGAGAACCATGCCGTTTCAATCAAGAACTTATACTTGGAGAGACTTTCTTAAGAGTAATCTAGGAACTTATTTTTCTGAGTACCAAGCAAAAAAAAATATTCGTTTTCTTTGACGCACCCCAGTGTTTATTAAAAGGAAAGTTTTTAGTGATCTGGGATTTTTAAGTGATGTAGTTCTACTCTATACAGTGTGTTCCAACGAAAATTTGACCCCCCCTATAACTCCGAAATGAGTAACATTATCGAAAAACACCAAGACACGTCGATTTTTGTTTCGAGGGGGAGCATTTTTCGAAATAATTCGAAACTTGTCAGATCAACCCCCTACCCCCAGCAACCCTAATTTCGAAATTCATCATAGGGAATAAGGGTCGAGTGGCACCTTACTGTAAAGGTCTGTCAATTCTCCATTCTGATTTGTCATTTTTAGAATTTTAAATTAACATACAGGGTGTCCCAACCGAGGGTAAAGTTGAATTCCTGCAAATCCCAAATACTAAATGAAATCGATTTATTTTGGCATAATGCAAGCGCAGGTTTATGCTCGGTCTAGAAAAACGACCTACACTTGTGAATTTGGAGTTGGTGCAATCAACCCCTATTTCCAGCATCCCCAACTCAAAAATCATTCGATCGAAAATAGGTCAAGTGGCACCTCGTTGGAAAGGTATTTCAATTTTCTCTTCGAATTTGGTATTTTCGAAATTCAGAATCAGCATACAGGGTGTCCCGGAGCAGGAACACTGAAAACCCAAATAACTTTTTGAAACTGGTTCATTTCGGTATAATACGAGAACATGTTTATGTTTGATTCGAGAATAAGACTCTCTTGCGTGAATATGGAATTTTTGCAATCAATCTCTTCCATTCAGCATCCCCAACTCAAAAATCATACAAGTGATTACAGGTTGAGTGGCAAAGTTCCAGAAAGATTTTTCTATTTTCTGAATCACTGAGGCATTGGTTTCAGTTTGGCAATCGAGGTTTTCTGGCGTGAGGATCAGGATGAGGGATGATGGAGAAACTGATTGGATGCTCATCTAAACAGGAAAACGAGATTTATTGAACTTGTATTCAATTGAAAACAAAAACTAACTTGATTATTACAACAATTGTTCAAAATGACCTCCGCCCACCTCCATACAGTTATACAGACGATTTTCGAACTCTCTTCTCACATTAGCGAAAACTTCAGGAGTCAAAAGTCGGCATTCTGTGATAATCCTCATCCGCAGCTCCTCCAGGTTTTCTGGTCTTGTGGCATAAACTTTAGATTTTAGATGGCCCCACAAAAAAAATCTAGGGATTTAAATCTGGTGACCTGGCTGGCCACTCAACAGGTCCTCTTCTACCAATCCACCTTCCTGGGAAATTTTCGTCTAAATATTGGCGCACCCGAGCATCATAATGCGGAGGAGCACCGTCTTGTTGAAAACGCATTTCGTCCTCAGAAAGAGTTGGATCGTTCTGTAAAATTTCTGTCAATCTAGGATGTATGTGTTCCTCTAACAACTGTAGGTAGCCATTTCCATTCAGATTACCCTCAATAAAGAAAGGCCCAACTAGATGATTGCCAAAATTCCTGCCCAAACGTTCAACTTCTGAGGCCTTTGCGTGTGGGCCTCTCTAAACCAATGAGGATTCTGTGTGTCCCAATATCGAAAATTATGTCTATTCACTTCACCACTGAGCATAAAGGTGCTTTCATCAGAAAAACAGATGTTATTCAGAAAATTTGGATTAGCGTTTAGGTTTTCACTTAGATTTTCACAAAACTGTAAACGACGATCTGGATCATCTCCGTTTATTTCATGCACTAATTTTACCTTGTAGGGTGAAATTTGTGATGTTTCACGATTCTATGGACAGTTGTAGCTGATACACCAGTCAGACGAGATAGTTTTCTGATCGAAGTAGTATTCTCCATTTGTAGATGACCCACTACTGCCACTTCCGTTGCCTCATTTCTGACAGGACATGCCACTTCATGTTTTTGTTTGCCACCGAACCCGTAGCTAGAATTTGTCAACCAAATATTTAACGTACTGGTGACTGACTCCCTTTCTCTTTCAGGATGGTTCCTATCGAATATCCTTGCCGTTTCTTTGGCACAACTGTTATTTCGAAAATACGTCGATACAATTTCGACCCTTTCCTCAGTGGAATAAACCATTTTCAGATTAATTTCAACTGACGAACAACAACAATAATGAGGAACTTATCTGAATAATAATAATATTTCATTGCAAAATGAGAAATAACAGATGACTGCACGCCAGATGGAAATGAAAAAATGTGAACATTTTCAATGCAGAAATCAGCTTTATTTCTTCGTAATTGATGCTCAACACATCGTACCCCAATACTTTTAACAGTTTCGAATTAATTTTAGTTGATAATTTCAAATGACGATATTGAATTTTTCGAAAGCGACATCCTGTATGGAGAGCCGAACTGAATGAAATGCTTTAATCATTCTGGAATTCAAAAACCTTTCTGAAGATATGCCACTTGAATTATTTGTATGATTTTCAAGTTGGGGATGCTGAATGGAAGGGGTTGATTGCAAAAATTCTATAACCACACAAGAAAGTCCTATTCTCGGATCAAACATGTTCTCGTATACCGAAATGAACCAGTTTCAAAAGTTATTTGGATTTTCAATGTTCCTGCTTCAGGACACCCTGTATGATGATTCTGAATTTCGAAAATACCAAATTCGAAGAGAAAATTGCAGTACCTTTCCAACGAGGTGCCACTTGACCTATTATCGATCGAATGATTTTTGAGTTGGGGATGCTGGAAATAGGGGTTGATTGCACCAACTCCAAATTCACAAGTGTAGGTCGTTTTTCTAGACCGAGCATAAACCTGCGCTTGCATTATGCCAAAATAAATCTATTTCATTTAGTATTTGGGATTTCCAGGAATTCAACTTCACCCTTGGTTGGGACACCCTGTATGTTAATTTAAAATTCTAAAAATGACAAATCAAGGTGGAGAATTGACAGACCTTTTCAGTAAGGTGCCACTCGACCCTTATTCCCTATGATGAATTTCAAAGTTAGGGTTGCTGGGGGTAGGGGGTTGATCTGAGAAGTTTCGAATTATTTCGAAAAATGCTCCCCCTCGAAACAAAAATCGACGTGTCTTGGTGTTTTTCGCTAATGTTACTCATTTCGGAGTTAGAGGGGGGGTCAAATTTTCGTTGGAACACACTGTATTTCGGTTCTTTTGATGTGTGTATTTATTTATTTTAATTCGAACTTGGTCCCGTTCAAAAGTAACCTAACTTACAAGAGACATATTCGCTTGTTGACAGATTGAAATTCGATCCGAAAATTAATCGCGAGGAGGGTGAAGGGGGGCGGAACACAAGCATCTATCAACATTAAACCTGCTCAGACCGAGACTAGCCGCTAGTCAAGTGGATTTGAATGTGGAATTAAGAATGAACACATTCGCCGGTCTCGCCAAAACGATCGACGTATAGTTCATGTGTGAGAGTGTGTGTGTTATTTACACGAAAAACGTGTTCATTCATCAACAAGCGGTCGGACGGTGCGAAATCAACTAATCTATTCACAATGCGTTGAATTCTTTGATGTTCTCAGCCATCTAACTCGCATTTAATAATGCTGTCAACATCAGTTTTTTTATATCACCGTTCTTTTTTTATCTAACGCGATCGAATGCTTGAATTTGTGCGAAAAACTCGAAAATATCGAAAGATACAGATACAAACAAGAACCTATACAAAAATGCGGTGATTGTTTAGACCCTAACAAATGTCTGAAGAAGTGTTGTGCGATAGGATACCGTGTGGAAAAAAAATTTTGTGTAAGAGATGAACACGCAAATTTTACTGTACCAATCTACGATGGAAACGTCACTGTTGGCAACTATACTCCAGAAAAATATCTTGTGGGTGTTTTGAAACATTGTGATTTTTATCCTAGAAACCCTCACGTCGAAATTAATGATACTTTTTATTTACAAAAAACGTTGGGACTTTATCTTCCATTCGAGGGTTCTGGAAGTGTATCATTGAAACCAGAGTCTTACTGTTTGGATTATACTAATGGTAATCATCTGATAGCTCTGGTTTGTCATAACGAAGAATTTGAAAATGTGAAATGGACGTGGGAAGTTTCGCGAAATATAAACTACGTTGGTTAGTACCTTTACTCTATCTTCTTTAACTTTATGGATTATTATGTGACCTAAAAGTATGCATTTTCCAGAAACACAAAAGATATAAAAGTGTTTCATGGTTTCTCGTGATTTTTTTCTATTGTCGGTCAAAAATTGAAGAAAGTTCAAAAAGTTGTTTCTTTTCAGAGTTAAATTTCTTTTTCTTCCATGCCAGCACCAGAATACCTACCATCAAGTTGCCTCAACTCAACTGAACTGAACATTTTGATATAACGCAATTAAGTAGAGAATCAAAACACTTTTCAATGAAATACTCGATTGTTTTCGATAGAATCACTCTTTCCACTGCCAAATTTTGTTGGAACATACTGTATGGAGAAGAACGTGAAAATTCTCAAAAATTAAAAACCACAGCTTCTACCTTTATAGAGAATTATACTGGGTGATTCACGAGGTACTCGTACTCTCTTGAAGATTTCATTTTTGTTCGAACGGTATTGTATTTAAAAAGTAAAAATCTACTTCAGCAATTTATTTTGAAGTGAACAGGGTGTCCCAATTTTTTATGAAAAAATCTTGGAAGGTCGAAAGAATTCACACTACACTCTTTCTGAGACCGAAAAACACTTTGTGGGCGATTTTAACGAATCTTTGAGAGAGTCTGAATTTCGACATAGATTTCTCAGGAATTCTTAAATTAGAATACGCTGGTAGATCGGAAGATTTCTTTACCAGAATAATTGTATTTTTTTTTTTTTGAAACGTCAAGATGCATTTTTTCGAATTCAAATTCGTTGTTTGATCGAGCGAAAAAGTATTTTCAGAATATAACACAAAGTTTACGTATTCAAGCTTTAGTTTAAAGAACTGTCACATATTCAGTTCTGAGTTTTTCTTTACGATAAGTGTAAGCAATTTTTTCCAGAAATTATTAGCCATTAAATAAACCATAATCCCCCCAGCTCTTGACCGATTTAACTCGCTAATTTCATCAAAAATCTGAGTTATAAATAGTTTGATTTAGCGAGATGATCGTAATCTGATATCTTAAGTGAGTTATCTTATAAATTACAATGAAAGGCCAACCAACCGTAGACTAATTTTCAATTTATTTTATTTTTGGATCTCTTGAAAGGGAATAACTTTCGTTCAGACGAAAACTCAATATTGATGATATTTAGGTGAGAAAATTCGAAAAATTCGCTAGTACAAATTCATGACCAAAAATTAGGATGGAGAAATTTCACTCTTTCTTTATTCTTTTCGTAACAGTGGTGGAAAAGTTTTCAAGAAAATTGGATTCTTGCACACATATTTCGTCACCTGATATATCTTGTTCACTCTCAGAATGATTGTCACTGAATTCTTCGATCTCAGCGATCGATATAAAGTCACAATCAGAATCTGATATACACTCCTCACAAAAATTATCGCATCACTCTACTTTTACGACAATACTATATAAACTTTTAGGTTGGTCATTCAAGAGTCGCTTGGTAACTTTTTGAAGTATAAAATGAGAAGATATCATTCAAGAGAGATGAGTTTATGATGAAAAATATCAACAATTTTTGAGTTAATGAAAAATTAAAAAATTCTAGCATTGAATGGTTACTAATCATTTTCAAAATCGAGTGTTTCCTCCCCGGGCCCTAATTACTTCCAGTACACGTCTCGGAAGCCCCTCAAACAAATTTTGGATGTACTCTTGAGTCACTGAGTTCCAAATTTCAGGAAGCAGATTTTCTAGTTGTTGGAGTGTTCTACAAGGCATCCTACGTTGCTGAATTTGCTACCCCATGTTGTCCCAAACATGTTCTATGGGATTCAAGTCGGGACTTCTGGCTGGCCATCTTAAAATATCAATTTCGGCATTTTGCAGAAATTCTGTAACTACTCTAGCTGCATGGGGCCGAGCGTTATCATGCATATAAATGAAGTTTTTGCCAATCAATGGCCCTCCGAAGTTTTCGATTTGCCGGATATCGTTCCCCAGGTCGTTTGTATTTAAAAAATAGCATGTTTTCATTAAAACTCGAAAACCGCTGAGCTGAAAAAAATTTGTTCACACAGCAATGTATTCTACTCAAAAAAGCGTCACACTTATTTTTATGTAACTTTGATGATGATGGAGATATCCGGTATGGACGATTTTCACAAAATTCGAGATATTTTGAATAAGTCCAGAACGGAAAGCGATAGCAGCAAAATGTTGGCACCACTAAACTAGTCCCTGAAAATAAGGACGAGAGAGGAGGGTTCATTTTTCTCTATCTGCAATATTTCACATAGCTGCTGTACAAATACATCGACATTTGCCCACCCTGTACAAATCATTTTTGTATAAACTCAATGAATATTTTTTGTTTCGTATTCATAGCTATTGAGAAATAAGAGTGTTTTTGGGAATTATCACTAATTTGGTTTTATCAATCGCTAATCGAGAAATTACTTCCGGGAAATTAGGTCAATGTTTGATCTTCCACAAATCTTGATGTTTCCGATTAAATTGAAATTATTATAGCGATTATGAACGGTTTCGTAGATGTCTTAGCGAGGATGTTTGGTCAAAACACTTCATGAAAATCTGATTCAGAACAGGGCGCTGTTTATGATTTCAATCTATATGGGGCCAGTTCTTCCACTGATTCTTTTATGTTTAAGATACAGTACAACCTCTCTAATCCGAACACACTCTAATCCGCACATCCAGTAATGCGAACAACGAAACTTTGAAATCACCCACCTCTATAATCCGCAAAATTTATTTTTTATATTTGAATTTGGGAGGCTTTTACTTGGTAAAATTCCATTATCAATAATAAAAAACAAGTACTGTGTTTTAGAATTTTACTTAATAATTGCGATTCGTAACGCGTTTCACTACACCGTAGCTTCTTCAGACGAATGATTATGCAGAAAAATGTAAATGAGAATATAACTATAAATGTTCTTGAGTAATTAAAAGCTTATTGGTCGGCTCCTCCTAAGTGGTTATTTATGGCAGGTATATCAATAAAATTAAGGAATAGATTGCTCCCGAAAAGATTCAATAGAGGTGATGGGCTTAAATCGACTTGTTCATTGATGAGTCTACCTGAGTGTTTGTATTCATTTATTTCTAAAGTTTCCCAAAGATCTACCTTCCAATATTCATTATCTGTATGCAAAATTTCAAACTGTGGGTCGAAAGAATGATTATTTTCTAAGAGATGATTCGCGTAATTTGAATCTGATTTTTATTTGAAAACTGCGTTTATGTTCCGATATTCTAATATTAAAATTTCTATGTGTTCTACCAATGTAGAAATTATCACAGTCATTGCAATTCAATCTATAAACACCTGATTTATTGTTTTTACCTGGTTTGGTTTTATTATTTTTATATATTTGCCTAAATTATTATTAGTTTGAAGCTATGTTGAAATTATTGCTACTTAAGAATGATTTCAGTTTCTCACTTGTAATGCCAACGTAGGTTAAGGTGTTGAATTTTTGTTTCAATTTATCGACAGGGTAAACTTCATTCAATGCGATTCTACTTTGTTTTTATTTAAAATATTATTTATTAGTTTGGGATTGTAACCATTATTTTTGGCTATTTGTTTAATCAAATTTAGTTCTTTCTTGAAATTTTCTGGTGATAGCGGGATGTTAATCAATCTATGAATAAAACTATTGAATGCTGACATTTTATGTTGATATGGATGACACGACGTGTTATGTATTATAATATCTGTATGTGACGGCTTATGGTAAATTGCGAAAACATGTTTTCCATTTTCATTCGAAATTGTTACGTCTAAGAAATTTATCGAATTATTGCTTTCTATTTCGGTTGTGAATGCAATTTTGGATGTAATGAATTTATATGATTTTCGAAAATTTTAACTGTCTATCTGTTCCTGTGAAGCAAATAATGATATCGTCTACATAGCGATACCAGTATGAACAATATTTACTGAGTGGATGATTATGAATTAATTTCTCTAAGTTATTCATGAAAATTTCTGCTAACAAAGGACTTAACGGATTGCCCATAATCATTATTAGAAATTTGTTTAGATCAAAATTATTTCCATTTCAATTACAAATATTATACTATTGAAGACGGCTTGATTATGGGCAATCCGTTAAGTCCTTTGTTAGCAGAAATTTTCATGAATAACTTAGAGAAATTAATTCATAATCATCCACTCAGTAAATATTGTTTATACTGGTATCGCTATGTAGACGATATCATTATTTGCTTCACAGGAACAGATAGACAGTTAAAATTTTCGAAAATCATATAAATTCATTACATCCAAAAATTGCATTCACAACCGAAATAGAAAGCAATAATTCGATAAATTTCTTAGACGTAACAATTTCGAATGAAAATGGAAAACATGTTTTCGCAATTTACCATAAGCCGTCACATACAGATATTATAATACATAACTCGTCGTGTCATCCATATCAACATAAAATGTCAGCATTCAATAGTTTTATTCATAGATTGATTAACATCCCGCTATCACCAGAAAATTTCAAGAAAGAACTAAATTTGATTAAACAAATAGCCAAAAATAATGGTTACAATCCCAAACTAATAAATAATATTTTAAATAAAAACAAAGTAGAATCGCATTGAATGAAGTTTACTCTGTCGATAAATTGAAACAAAAATTCAACACCTTAACCTACGTTGGCATTACAAGTGAGAAACTGAAATCATTCTTAAGTAGCAATAATTTCAACATAGCTTTCCAAACTAATAATAATTTAGGCAAATATATAAAAATAATAAAACCAAACCAGGTAAAAACAATAAATCAGGTGTTTATAGATTGAATTGCAATGACTGTGATAATTTCTACATTGGTAGAACACATAGAAATTTTAATATTAGAATATCGGAACATAAACGCAGTTTTTCAAATAAAAATCAGATTCAAATTACGCGAATCATCTCTTAGAAAATAATCATTCTTTCGACCCACAGTTTGAAATTTTGCATACAGATAATAAATATTGGAAGGTAGATCTTTGGGAAACTTTAGAAATAAATAAATACAAACACTCAGGTAGACTCATCAATGAACAAGTCGATTTAAGCCCTTCACCTCTATTGAATCTTTTCGGGAGCAATCTGTTCCTTAATTTTATTGGATATACCTGTCATAAATAACCACTTAAGAGGAGTAACCAATAAGCTTTTAATTACTTAAGAACATTTATAGTTATATTCTCATTTACATTTTTCTGCATAATCATTCGTCTGAAGAAGCTACGGTGTAGTGAAACGCGTTACGAATCGCAATTATTAAGTAAAATTCCTTAAAACACAGTACTTGTTTTTTATTATTTATTTTTTACCTCTATAATCAGAACGCCGTCAATAATTTCATCTATTGAAAGTGTCCGAACTTGCAATGTCTTGTCTGAATATTCTCACATATCCGTACTAATACCGGAAAAAGTGTTGGCCAGAATACACTCGATTTGAAAATCTACAGTATGCGATATAAAGAAAAAAAGATAATCAATTGAGAATTTTATATCTTCTTCTGATTCTGGTCCTGGGACACGGTGTACGCCCAGAACTAGTGAAAATCCGAATCTTGAAAATGTACACTCGGTTCTTACAAGAACGATCTCAAGATACTCCTTCATCTGGTGATCTCATATGTGAGGAAGCAAGATTTTTTTACACCAGTATAACAGGTAGAGATGTTTTCAAGGAAAGTCAAGGATGGTTGAAAAAATTCAAAAAAGACACGGAATTCGACAACTTACTATATCAGGAGAGAAATTGTCCTCAGACATTATTTCTTCAACAACTATGGGAGATAGATGTAGTGCCAGATCAAGTTTGCAACGCAGATTTTGGCGAATTCTTCCAAACAGAACAGGCAATTGGACCTCAAACATGTGGTGTTTTTTCTTGAAAGGGCATGGTCATCTGTGTCCCAAGAGTTAATTCAGAAATCATGGAAGAATTAATGGCCCACAATAGATGATGATTATGACGCAGGTGGCCTGTTGCCTCTTTCACGATTGAGAGAAGAATTTTCTAGAGAAAGCAGAGAAATTCGCCATCTACTCATGATGACAGATGTGCTAACAAATGTATCTGGTCAAGAATTAACAACTGAAGACATTGAAGAATGGGTTATAGGAGAACAATCTTCAATGGAGCAAGAACCTATGTTGACAGACAATTTCTGCCATAGAAAATTTTTAATTTTTCGTTATTTATTTAATTTTGTGTTTCACATTTGAATTGTTTGCAAAAATTATCAAGATAAGTAGAGTTGTTACCATTTTTAATGAATTTGTATTATTAACCAAGTTCATTTTGTAGCATTCCAGCCATACAATGCTATATCTGATTTCTGCCCTGTCCCCATATTCCCCTGTTCGTGGTACCGATTAATTGCTCTTGAAATAGTGCTTTGGCTTCGCCCCTCTCCTAGAAGTGTTACAATTGTTACCACTGCATGATCACTCAAATAGCGTCCAGGACGTTCTGCAGCCATTACAATAAATTCAAAGATTCGAATATCAAAAAGAAACACAGAAAACTTGCATTAATTTAGCGTGAAAACTGAAGAGAAATTGAATGAATACTGATAGTCAAATAAACTCATTCTTGTTTCAGACGTGTTGAGATATGGAAACAAATGTTACTACATGGATAAGATTTTTTCCCCTCATATGTCCAAAAACTTATGTTGACAAAAAAACTCCGATCGAGCTGCTTAATCGATTGTGTTGAATGCATAGTTCAAGAAAAAATCTGGAAAAATTACTTAGTAGGTACATCCGAAAAGAAAATTACGGAACCCTTGCATTTCCTGAATTTTTTCCTGTGAAACAACTCAATAACTCGAAAGCTGAATGCATTTGTTTCATGAGAAAAGTCCAGACAATATGTCGTGTTAAAGGTGAATTACAAAAACGTTTCCTTAATTATATGGGGCATTGTAATATCGATTTTCTTCAGAGTAAACTGAAAATTGTTGGTTTTAAAACCGTCTTATCACAAGGCTGATCTTAACTCAAAATCGATAATAACGTTAAAAAGCACGAATGAATAAGAATAAAAATACTTTTTAACAGAATTTTCTAACAAATTGAATTTATGTATTTACAGTGCGTTATAATTGAAAAGAACCACTGAATAACTCTTCAGATTTGATTTTTTCTATATATTCCTCAAAAGATGTCGAATTTTGCTTGGAGGGGAGCATTTTTTGTTACATGTTTTGTTCTCCTCCTATCAACGCCCTACCACTAGCAGAAAGGGAAACAATGAGCCAGTTCACTATATTGTCGGAGTCGTCCTGAATCACGTGACAGCATGTAGATCATAGTATCGTCGGCGAACATGGAATATTCTAAATTAAGAGAACGGGACAGATCGGTATGAAAGAAACAAGAGATGCCCCAGAACCTAGTTTTGGGGGAGACCACTGCTACGTAGGTTGCCTTTTAAACTTTTTAAAGACGTCAAATTTGGTTTACTCTCAAATTGAATACGTGCTTCAGTATTAGATCGAAGTTCAAGAATTGCTTCTGCCAAACCTGAAGGTTCTTCTGATATGATAGCAATTTTACATTTGGTATTTGAGACAGTATTGAGCGAATTTCTCTTCCAAACGTCAGTCTTGTAGCTGTTTCGCCTATAGCACAATGTGGAGTAGTACGATATGCCATTAAGAATCTTGCTACCACAGAGTCTATGGGAAGATTGTTATTTCTGGGGTCTTCTAGAGCTTTCTTCATTTTATTTTTAAAAGTCTTTACGCAATTTTCTGCTGCCCCATTGCTTGCTGGATGGAACGGCGGACTAGAAATGAAATTGATACCGTTAGCTTTGAAAAAATTTCGCATTTCTTTGACACAAAAGAGGAGAAATTGTCACTGACCAAGTTCTTTGGAATGCCATACCTGGCGAACATATCTCGTAGTTTACTGATAATTTCTTTGATTTTCATGGTGTTTGTCCCATAACATCTTTAACTATTAAAAATTTCGAAAATCTATTTGAATTCTCTCCATTGCATAGTGACAACGAGGTCATGAATTGTATTGTTCTTTAGGTGGGTTTGACTATTTCACAAAAAATGCCTTATTAAGATGTTCTATGTCCTGATCAATCCATGGCCAGTCAACCCAAGACTTTGCTAATGCTTTGGTTTTGACAATATCAATATCAAAGTGTGCTAAGTGCATTTCGTTCAATATTTGCTTTCTTAAACACTGTGGTACCACTATTCTATGTCCCCACATTATCAATTCTTGATCCACACAAAGGTCTTGCCTTCTATTGAAATAAGGTAATATATTATTTGGAACTTTTTCTGGCCATTTACCATTTCGAATTTCATTGATTACTTGGTTCAAATCCTTATCTTTCTTAGTTTCTACACAATTGTTTTATGATTTATGGACCAAGACCCAAAAGTTTCAACAAAATTCATATAACTAGGCTCGTCTCTATCTACCTTGTTCACATTTGAAGATGCTCTAGAGGGATAATAAGCCATAACATTCTTTTTGAACGAATGTACTCAATCTCATACAGAAATTGACTTGAATAAAGTGCCCATCTCTGGAGTCTATTGGTAGACATTTGATCTATTCTTAGATTGAATTTTCTACCACAAAGAAATTGAAAATGCCTTTTTAACGATGCATGGATTGCCAAGGTTTTTTTTTTTTAATATTCGCCTTCAGTAGGTGTGAAAGTGCACGAGTAATAGGCTATAGGTCGTTCAACACCTTTACTAGTTCTAGAGGAAAGCAAAGATGATATTCCTACATTACTGGTAGCAGTGGTCAAGATCAAAATGTCATTTATGTCAAACTACTCTGATAATAAACGGCTAAATCCAAAACTACTGTTCACTTCAATTAAAAAGAACCCAGACGAATCATTGGCGATGAGGATGGGATATTCAAGTCTTACACTGAATTCTACATACACTACACTAATATTTAATGATAGCTTGATACTCGATTTTGTCATCTTGAGAAAAACACATCAACTCACTCAAACGACTGTTCCATAACAACTGTGCGACCAAAATGGCTAGAACTTTGGTGAGTAAGTGTCAACAGAACCATGTAAATTCACTAGCTTTTATTCACGAGTGCTGCCATCTTCACGTAGAGGTCGAAAACCATTCAGACCATCCTCGTAGGAGGTGAATGAAACAATCATCTCCAATCAAAAATCGACTAGTTTCAGGTAATCCACCCGAAGCGTTTCAGTTGTATTATAAT
The DNA here is from genome assembly GCA_013387265.2 of Cryptolaemus montrouzieri. NCBI lineage: Eukaryota > Metazoa > Arthropoda > Insecta > Coleoptera > Coccinellidae > Cryptolaemus > Cryptolaemus montrouzieri. The sequence continues at coordinate 46,985,733 of JABFTP020000083.1, read as the reverse complement.
TCGACATTTTGGACAACAAAGCAAACTCCCTGCCCGTTCACAATGCTCAACTTGTCGCGAAAATTCATTTTTTCTGGTTTCTCCACGTTTCACTAAGGAAATTTTCGGAATTGCTATATCAGACAGTTGATTACGTATCGGAAACTTAATTCTATTTTTACGTTTCTATATTTATATTCAACAATATATTATCTTGAAGGAATTCATAGAATTAAATTTGGATCAATGAAAGAAAGAATATATTGCGTTTCATTGAATTGTATTTCGGAATGATTAGTGACAAAAATAACTCACTGAAATTTTATGATTCAATTCGTTGTGGTTTTTCGCTTTTCGTACCTCTTTGATAAAGGCTTATTACTAGATTTGGAGATAGTGGGAGTCGAAGTTGGACATCTGGGTCTGTTTCTATTTTTTTTTTTGAACACCACGTATGTTTTCATACTTTTACTTGCCTAGTTCTTGTAGATTAACGCTTTTTTCTTTTTATATAGAGTGTGCAAAAATTCACTTTATTTTCTTGGTTTTTTATAGAACTCTGTAAGTCCTTTTTCTTTAATGCAGAATTCAGATATGTCCTGACAGCATGAGGTGGCACCATACTGTTAAAAACTATTTGATTATTCAATTGGAATTTGGCAATCCTAAGGTCTGCAGATACTCCAATTGGAACTCAGTGGATCACTGTATCTGATAGCTACAACAACTGATTCAAGAAATTAATAATGATTGTGGAGAACTCATAGCATTTTCATAGCAAGAATACCTTGGTTGTAGGAAGAAAACATATTTCCAAATAGTTCCTGACTCGATAAAATAGTTTGATATTGATGTTCTTCTTGAAAATGTGCTGAGACAGTGGTGGTAATAAACCTAGGTTGGATTTATACAAGTACAGGCCAAAAACTTGGTGTCCCCTTCAACTTTTTCCAGAATAATCCGCAGAAACAGGGATAGTCAGTGAAAAGAGACCTGGACAGGACGACCTCGAGCAACAACGGCGATGTATGACCGTTATTCAAGAATTTCCTCGTTGATACAACGGTTCGCTACTAAACATCTTCAAATGTAGCTTCAAGAAAATTGTGGAGTGCAAATTAGCAGTGAAACGATACAACGTCTTAGAGAATTTAGTTTGAGGCCACAGCTCGAGACCCAGCTTTAACTGCAGCACACGAAGAACCTGATTGAATTTAGCCAGGGAATAAACATGTCAATCGGTTTGAAGCTGACGAGAGACTTTTGTTTGCAGATGGGTCGAGATTCTGTCTTTTTGTTGAATCAAAAATTGACATTTTCAGCATTCTTCTATACAATCGTTCTCTCGGAAGTTGAAGAGAGACGACGAATTTTGTTGAACAAACACCATAAAAGAAACGTGTCTACAAACGTCATGTATTCATGTAACGACTGCACTTTCGTCTTTTTTAAGAAATTAGAGGTGTCAGTAATTTTTTTTTTGATTCTTTAACGTGCTCTATTTCTGCCTTTCACTTCACTAACCCGGAAATTTTGCCGAACTCCTCTCGTGTCGAGGTAAGGGATCTTGAATGTCCAACACATCTCTGTTAGACAGGACTGACGGCTTTACATCCCTTCCGAAAGATGGACACTCAAAGCGATTTCCAGAATCCGAAAATTGGACATACTTCGTGGGGATTGAACCCAGATAACTCTGCGCAGGGAACGAGCATCATATCCTCTACGCTACCGAGACGGCTTTGGTGTGAATAATGATTAAACATAAAATCATCTAGTGTTTCGTATTGTAAACTGAAAAAAATGGATTATCGTTCAAGTTTGTGCAGTAATAATAACTGTATTGGGGGAATCCCGTCAATATTTGTTTTTAAAATTCGTTTTGGATAGACTTGAAATTTCCAAACATATCGCACTCTCTCTGAGACCGAAAAACACCTCGTGAACGATTACTTCGTATGCTAGAAAGATTGTGAATTTGGATATAGATTTCTCATGAACGAAAATGAATTTCCGAATTCGGAATAAGTCATCTGATAGCTCTTGTTTGTAATGACAAAGAATTTGAAAATGTAAAATGGACGTGGAAATTCTCGTCAAATATAAACTACCTGGGTTAGTAACTTTATCTTTTTTTTATGGATTTTCATGAAATTTACCCCAAAATATGCATTTTAGAGAAAACCAACAAATGAAGAGTTTTTTATTGATTGTCATGGTACTTTTGTGGGGGTTCTTTCTTTTTTTCTTCCCTTTCTCGGTCATAAATAAAAGAAAGTTATTGGTATTCAGAGTTTCAAGTTTCCTTGTTCAATTTAGTACACACAGTATACTAAAAGCGTGTTTACGAATTTCTATCATGAATAATTATTCAATAATTCGTAAATCAAAGAATAAACTCATCATGTAACATAAGTTTCGTTCTTTTCAGTGAATTATAGGTTAGGTTAGATTAGAATAAGAAATAATCTGGGATTTCATATTGTAGACTGAAAAGGGGTTTATCTTCGAAGTTTATACAGTAATAATAACTGGGGTGAGAAAATTCGTTTTCGAACGATTTGAAAACTCCGCACATGAAAAATGCTGTGAAAAATTTCTAACCACAAGTATAACATTTTTATTTTATATATTCTTATAATTTTTGGCTTTGTATCCATAGTGGGTGATTCACCAGATTCAGATTGAAAGACCACTTTTTTGTTGAAGATTCAAGAGCGTCCTAAACTCTGCTATAATGTCTTAAAATAATAAGTTTTTTTGGTGAGTAGTTTCGTCACAATATTTTTCTTCCGTAAAATTCATGAAAATAGGCTCTCACATCATCGCATGCTCGTTCGGTCATTAGAGGATTAATACTATTTTCCTTTCGTTTTCTTATTGCCCAAGAATTGAAATAGACATGTTCATTTTATACAGGAGTGACTCAAAAAATTATTGAATATTGTAGTCGTGTAGGAAATACGTAATAGATTGGTTTTGGTGAGATGATCTACAAGGTGTTGAACTATTTCAATAAGTGTTCGAAATGTTGCCCGTTTCTTTGTAGACACAACTTAATTCTTCTGAGGAAAGACCGTTGAACTCTCGACAACATTTGCAGATTAACTGACTGAAAGGCGTCGACTATTATCTGTCTCATATCCTACTGTGTTGTAGAAGCAATCTGGTGAACGATACGCTTAATATAACCCCACAAGATAAAATCTAGACTTGTAAGGTCCGGAGACCTAGCTGGCCATCTAACAGGACCACCACGTTATATCCATTTGTTTAGAAATTCATTATTCGAATGCTCCCTAACTTGATGTGAGTAATGTGCCGGTGCTCCATCCTGTTGAAACCACAAATCTCTTATATGCTCTGGTACATCGGCAAGTAACATTGGTAGATGATTTTGCAGAAAATCTAAATACATTTCACTATTTAGGTTCCCGTCGAAAAAGTGCGGCCCAATTAGATATCCATCTATTATAGCGGCCCATACATTCATGGACCAACGATGCTGGTGATCTATTTTCCGTCGCATAATAATGAAAGTTGTGCCTGTTAACAAGCCCATTCTTGTGGAAGGTTGCCTCGTCCGAGAAAAGAACTCTGCTAAACATATTTGGATTATCCGCTACTTTGTCACTTGCCCAATTGCAAAAATGGATTCGATTTTCATAGTCTTGATTGTTCAGTTCCTGGTGCAGCTGTACATGATATGCATGAAATTTATTCACTTTCAAGATTCTCTGGACGGAAGTTTGACTTATATCTGTTAACTGAGAAATCTCTCTTTGGCTTTTATATGGGTCCTCTGTCACTGTCAACAAAACTGATAACTGGTTGTCTTCAGCTGTAGCAGTTTTTGGTTTTTCATGTTTTTTGTAAGCGATATTACCCGTTTCGATAAATCTAATTAGAAGTTTTTCAAAGCATCTTGCATCAGGATGCCTCTTATCAGGAAACCTTTGTGCATAAACTCTACTTGCCAACAAAGAATTTCTATCACACTCACCCAGAATGAAAATCATATCAACCATTTCTTCTTTGGAGAACTTCATGGCAGTCAATTGAGAAAATTGGTTTCAAACCTCACTTTAACAATGTTTAATAACGAAACACTGATAAGTTCACCATGTAAAATGCAGAATGTGATATGTCCGGACACCTGACAGAAGGCACAAATAAAAAAAATGTCAACACATACCTCGATCGATATTTTAATCATCTTGATTCTATCATTCGTTAAAAGAATTATCTTGTTTAGGTTTCATTTTTTACTACTTCAATCATTACAGAAAAAACACTTCTGTGCGGATAATGATGCATGGTGATGACTTTGATACGATTTGTAGAATTTTTATCAAAAATTGTTACAAATAATCGAATATTTTGAAAAAGATCGAAGATAAAGTTAAGGTTTCTTCTGTAAAAATATAGCTCACTATTTTATGCGCTGACATGAATAATAAAATACAGAATGTTCCATTTGAAAAAATCAAGATATGATGATTTTAAAATTACAATATTTAATAATTTTTTGAGTCACTCCTGTATAAAATTAGGATAATCTATTTCAATTTATCAATTAAGCTATGCTTGGGCAATAAGAAAACGAAAGGAAAAAGTATTTATCCTCTATGGCCGAAGAAGCATGCGATGATGTTTGTATGAATTTTTACGGAAAAAAAAATATTGTGGCGAAACTACTCACCAAAAAACGTATTACTTAAAGACATTATAGCAGAATTTAGGCCGCTCCTGAATATGAATGAAGAATGATTCTTACTTTCCAAATGCAATACCGTTCGAACAAAAATAAAATCTTCAAGAGTGTGCGAGCTACAGAGCACTGCGGCACTGGTGAATCAGCCAGTATATATCTTATCTGGAGCACTTTTTAAATATTGTTTATCATCTTCTGTAATTCGTAGCTATATAATTTTCAGTAGATCGTTTAACGAAAATTTGAATTTTTGAAATATCTATATCGTGTCTAACATTTATTGTTTCTTTAATATTGAATAAATTTTCCATAGAGGATTTCCACGAAAAATGCAAGTAAAACATTTTCAGAAGAGGAGTTCGTTTTCTTTTCTTGTCTGAATAGTGCATAAAACTTTTCATTTTCACATTTTGATTTTTGCGGCAGTAGGTTCTGGATTATATTATTTGCATTATTTGTATTTTCAGCTGGAATATTTTCAAGTTCTATATCTAATGCACTCGATTTTTACTCATAATCTTATCTGAACAATAACTTTTCAAAGATAATTATGATGATGTTGACATTTACATCTGACACTGACGCTGTTTCGATCTTCATTCCGTATCTAGTAATAGAATGAAAATACAGAGTCAAGTGGTCGTGAAAGAAAAAATATCTGACAGTAAATAAAAACAAATTTTTTCAGGGTATTCTTGTTTTTTATTCACTCTGTTACGTCAACCACTGAAGTAAATAAACATTCACAACATCAAAATTTACAATACATAGAAATTAATAAATATTTCAACCACAGACAAATATAAATATTTCCAACAATAAAAACCAAAATACATAGAAAATGCGAACATATCAATCACAGATAAAGTAAAGATATGACAGTAAGAACCAAAATGCTCGAATTATTTCTGTAGTTTCAAATAACATTATTCTCTCGAACAGAGTGGCTATAAATTCAGAGTGTCTGAAGATTTGTTCAACGCTTAAATTTAATAGGCTATCATGACCCCTTCGAAACTAGTAAACAGAAACGTAAGTAATTACATTTCGAAATAGAACCATCAATAATGTTGTTTTTGATGAAGGTTATGAATTAATTTCTTGTTGTATGAATCCTGCAATTAAATTTGTAGAATCGAGTAACAGAATACGGTATACATGTATAAATACTTGGCGTAGAGGTTATTCAAATTTTTTTCATTTATTGCGAACGCAAAACTATAAATTGAAAGAAAGAACAAGACAAGACAAGACAAGTAACTATATAAAATGTACTCTCAAGTAATTAGCGTTATAACATCAATTTATACTAATATTAAACTGTTCTTCAATTATACAGTAAAAGTGTAAATTATAGAATAAAATTTTGAAACACTTGATTCTTATGTGTTTTCATGTATTTTCGTTTTATAAGTAGATACGGTATGAATATTCCGTTATTTAACCAAACATCTTCGATTGCTATGAATTTCAAAACAGCATCAGTGTCAGATGTAAATGTCAACATCACAATGATGAGTTATTGTTTAAATAAGATTATGAGTAAAAAATCGAGTGCATTAGATATAGAACTTGAAAATATTCCACCTGAAATTACAAATTATGCAAATAATATAATCGAGAACCTGTTGTTGCAAAAGCAAAATATAAACACAGTTTTATGCACTGTTCTGATATTGGCTACAAGAAAAGAAAACGAACTCCTCTTCTGGAAATGTTTTACTTGCATTTTTTGGTGATTTATTAAAAAAATTAAAATCCTGAACCCTATGGAAAATTTATTCAATCCTTACATTACATTATATCACATTGGAGGGGGTCGCTTGGCTCTGCAAGCCTTTCCGAACTGCGACCAAGTTGGTCTTTTGTTCGTAATCCTTCTGTATTCATTTCCCTATAGATCTAGTTCCCTTACAAAATTAAGAATCTCCCTGGGAGCTTTCGCTTTTACTTCGTGTGGCTCTAGCTCCATGGTTTCCAGACGAAGACAAGGGGGAAAGGAAGGGGGTTTGGGACAGGAATCTGTAACAATGGAAAAAGAAAACCAGCAGAAAAATATTTCAACAATCATACCTAACCTAACCTGACTCTTATATGTCTAAACACACTTGAATTCAAGAAAAGATTTTACATAACAAGTAAGGCCATAAAAAGGACTAAGGAGATAATCAAAAAGTAAATAACCTGCGATATTACCTCTTTTCTTCAGTGTGAATCCCCTGAAACATATTCACTCCCTTGCTTGCCAATTTTGAAGTATAATCACAAAATCCCTTTAATATTCAAACTCAACAAAACAATTCCCTCTCTGTTCGACCAAGAGAGCCCCGATGGCCAGGTTCGGTCTTCTAAGTGATGCCGATTATGATCTATAGATGTTCTAGAATCATTATGAACCCAATAAATTGGGTTGACATCTCCCATATATTATTTCTTCGTGGTTCTTGTTTAATTTAAAGAAAAATTTACGAAAAAATTTTGACAGACGTTTTGAAAATATGACAAATGAAAAGGAGGAATCATATTTCATATTTTTTATCGAAAGTAGGACACTTTGACTGTCTCAAAGTTGGCGCTGTATAAGCATAATCCAAGCGAATTTTTTTGTCGTTACTGTTGACGAAACTTGGGTCCACCACTACACTCCTGAAACCAAACAACAGTCCAAACAGTGGATTTGAACAGGGGAACCAACTCCAAAGAAGGCAAAAACAATTTTATCGGTTATGACTACTGTTTTTTGGGATGCAAGTGGTATTATATACATTGACTACCTTGAAAAGGGTAAAATTATCACTGGTCAATACTACGTAGACTTATTGCAACATTTCAGCCACAAGGTGCAAACTAAACGACCTCATTTGGCGAAGAAAAAATTTTGTTTCATCACGATAACGCACCAGCGCATTCCTCGCACGTTGCCATCGCTAAAATCTATGATCTGAAGTTCGAATTGATGCCGCACCCTCCGTACTCTCCAGACCTAGCCCTGAGTGACTATTATCTGTTTCCTAACCTCAAAACATGGCTGGCGTTAAGAGATTTGCGGGCAATGAAGAAGTAATCGAAGCTGTTAATGGGTATTTTGAGGAACTTAACGAATCAGCCTTTAGAGGTGGTATTACTAGACTAGAACACCGCTATGAGAAATGTATCAGCCTTAAGGCAGATTATGTGGAGAAATAAAAAATAAATTCTCAAAAACGTTGTTTTTCTTGGTCGGGTCATCCTCGTAAGAATCTTGATCGCACAATTTTAACCATGTTTGATTTAGTTTACTAACCATTCAAATTTCAAATTATCAAAAAATATGGAACTTCTCCATTTCCTCAACAAAGTGATTAAATTACCTTCCTAATGACAGGAATACGAATGTTCGTATATAATCTCTTATATGGAATTTAAAATTTAATTAATTAGGGATTATAAATGTGTTTGGTTTTGAAACTCTTTGGGGAATGTGGAAATGTACATCAATTTTCTCTGTGTATAATTGAACCACTGGAACAACCGTGTATTATTACTTATCCACCTCCCATAATTCAATATACTTCAATTAACCAATTAAGTGTTTCACAATTGTATTCATAGGTGTGTACAATCGTTACACTTTAATTGGTATCATCACAATATGATTTGCTTATGAATTCCTCCAATAGAATCAAAATGAATCCAACAAAAAATATTATGAATGTACCAAAAAGTAACAAATGCTTTCTTCCCGGATAAATTAAATGTAGGGTTTACTAAGTATCAGGTTACACTGATTTTTGAATTTTAGTACAGGGTGGGTCGTAATGGAAGGGCGTTTTTGAAATGAGAATAACTCAGCTGGTTTTCAACATTTTAAATTACGTAAAATGAAGGCTTGAATGTTATCATTTAGTGTAGTTAAAGTGAAAAGAATCATGCATTGCTCTAGTCGATTCTCGAATCTGACCTAACCTAACTTCTCTTGTGATGGCTTTTTTCAACTTTCGAAGTTCATCGACGTAGACCTTAGCCTTTAGGTCTTCCCACAAAAAATAATCACTAGCAGTGAGATCCGGGGGACGAAGGGCCACGGCACATCACCAAAACGATAGATTATATCACAAGGAAAAATGCGAAGCACAAATTCTATTGAGGCTCTGGCTGTAAGTGCCGTGGCACCATCCTGTTGATTTTGATTGATTTATTTGCGTACCTTTACAAATTCAAATTGTTTACACTTATCATATGAAAATTAGATAATTAATGTAAATAAATGTACTAATAAATATCTTAAAATCATGGCAAATACGAGAGATAAAACAGCAAACCACAAAAGACATATTGAAACATATACAGGGTGCTTCAACAAAAACTAAACAGAGGCTATATCTACCAAGATATTCATTTCTGATCAAAACGCAAAAACAGGTCAATTTTTGTTTCAAGGGGGACATCTTTTGGGGTACAATACTTGCCTGAAATATCAATCCCCTAAGCAGGAGTTGCAATCCTTGAACATTTTGAATAGGGAAGATGGGACTCAAAAGAAAGGTGGTATCTTTGTCTACATTGCCTTGAACGAGTTTCCATTTTTAATTGAAAACTGTAAAAGATACAGGGTGAGCAACTGAAAGATTGGGAAGACTATTTCCCTGAGACTATTCAAGTTTCAGTGAGGTAAAATGAAACAGATCCATGCTGATCAATGGCAGTTATCATCAAGTTCCATCCTCATCTCGAATTTCAATCCCTGGAGCAGGGATGATAACACTTGAAAATTTGGAAGAGGGTAGATGGGTCGAGTGATAGCTCGAAAGAAATGTATTATCTTTGTCTGCATTCCCGTGAAAGAATTCCCATTTTTGATTGAAAACTATAGAAGATACAGAGTGAGCCACTGAAAAATAGAAAATCTCTTTCTCTCTCTCTCTGTGTAAGGGGGACAAATTGCATGTATCAAAGAATATATAAACAAACTATATTAGAGATATCAATAAGAAGTTTTTTTATGATTACTTTCAAAATCCGACAGGAAAACGTTCACCGAACACAATGAACGAATTACAAGAGCTAAGGTTCAGTATTTCCGGATAAAATGAATAAAATGCACAGTATATTTACAAGTTTGGCAGTTGCGCGTTTCGACTCGATCGAATGAAAAAAAGTACGTAACGCCCTCATCTGCAATTTTTGGATACTAATTGACACATACACAAGAGCTACGCGTTTGCACAAAAATTGACTAGATGGCGTGCTTCTGAATTATAAATATCGAAGGGGGCCAATATACCTTCAGGGGCCACATTACCACCTCCTCCTCTATTGAATGCAATAATTGTCTACAAGTGCTTTATATTTCTGAAAAGGAAAATAATTGCTGCATCCAATAGAGGTAAAATTTCTTTAGTTTGTATTTACAAAGGCATGTTTTTCCACACAGCACTGTATTCTTGCACTGTATTCTACTTAAAAAGCACGTATTCTACTTAAAAAACGTAGAATGTCAAACTTATTTTTATATAACTTTGATGATGATCGAGATATTCGCGATGAACGAAAGAGATATCAGAAAAAATTTTGCACCACTTAACTAGTCCCTGAAAATAAGATCGAGATAGGAAGGTTCATTTTCTCTATCTGAAATATTTCACATAGCTCCATACAAATACATCGAAATTTTCCCACCCTGTACACTGGAGATAACCTGAAAAAACTTGTATCAGAAATTAATGAAGATTTAGAGAAGTACAAATCGTGGTTAGATAAAAACAAGCTGAAGCTGAACATCGACAACACAAATTATCTAATGAGGAATTGAATTATGAATTATACTATCACTATCACTATAATTTCTTATAATCATCATGAAAGTTCATTGCCTATCTCACTCAAACTTAAATGACGATTTTCAATTACCATTCCCTTCACCTTATCGATATTAACTTGTTGAAGAAGTCGATAACCGATCTGTTGAATACACAGTACCACTCATATGCACGTATTTTTGATAGAGTCAATTCACCATAAGTCTTCTGTGACATTTTCAGCGATTTGTCACACGAAATTCCATTTGGAATACAAAATTAGAGACAAATTCTTTGTTCGACAAATTTATCCATTGAAAAAACCGCGAAACACACTTGTTGGAACTGAAAAAATCGAGCACTGTAATCAAACTAAATTACAGGTTCAAACTCTGTGTCAGCATAGAAAATAGTTATGCCAACACAGGAATAACAAAAATTCTGTCAATCGTTTTAAGCCATATTTGAAATATTGAAGTGGTGCGTAGATTTCTTAGCTCAGTATTTTATATGGAGACACGGTGTACACCCTGTATTTCCATTACAAGCAATGCCAGCTTTCAAGGATTTTCACGATGTCTTGACCAAGTAAGAAATTTTTTTAGGAAAAGCAAATTGATCATTCATGTTTTCACGAAAAAAATATGTGGTGGAAATGTAGCAATGATAATTTCATTTAAATTGAAAGAATTACTCGAAAATATTTGCATAGAACAACCGAAGACGATTTTATAATAAACTTTCAATGAAATCATAAATGTAATGATGACGCTGCTATGCAATTTATATCTTGATCTATCCATTACAAATCAAGGTCGGCGAACAGCCCGTTTTTTTTGGTCAGCTGAACGCTTATTGTCGAAATAAAAACAATCAATTGATATTTTAATTTGTAAACCGAAAATAGTACCGCCTGTTTCCGGTGTACATACGCTGTTATGATAATGCCATTCATTGAATTATTAATGTATTGAGAATGTTCTCCGTCTGGAGGTTGTTGAAAGTGGGATGATAGTATATGTTAAATGAAAGGAAAATCTGTAGGAAACTTGATGTAATACAAAATAGGCTTTGAATTTTCAACCCAAACATTTCAGGCTGAAATCGTAAGCGTTATATTGGTTTGCCTGAATGTCCGTAACTAAATTCCTATAGTCTATTTGGTGAAGACGTAGTTATAAAAGATCATCGAGTATGCAAATCTCTTAGAAATGTGGTACGTAGGTCAGCACAAAAATAAATGTAGTCTGAAATTTGTAGTCAGTTCATCTTCTGATGATGTATCTTTATTACCTAAATTTACTATAACATGGCGTCATAATAGTTCTCACATTTTATTTTCTTCTTTAATGACCAAGTCTATACAATTTTTCCATTTTTGGGACGTAAAGCTTTTTATTTCACTATTGAAACATCTTTTATCTTGAAACTTGTGTTCTTTCTATTAACATTTGAATTGTGGAGGCCGTTACTTGATGTAGATCCATGATATAAATGAGATAAAAAACACAAGGTTTAACTTTAATCTACACTTTATTTGAAAAAATTCGACGACGTTTCGCTGACACAGCAGCTTTATCAAGAATGAAAAACAGATTGAAGAGTATGGTATTATAAACAAATCGTAGAACGAGTTGGATGAATAACAGGAAAATCCACACCGAGCCATTGTACAGTTAGTATGAAAGGTAATAGAAAATAATTAAACAAGTTAAGTAGGGGTGAATAATTCACATCTACCTGCTCATTCAAAAGCTTGTCCGAATGTTTGTATCTATTTATTTCTAATGCTTCTAGGGAATCTAATTTTAAAATTTTGATTTTATATGTAATATGTCAAAGTTTTTATTGAATGAATGGTTTTCTTTTATTAAGTGGTTTGAATAATTTGAATCAGATTTATTTTTATCGAAGCTACGTTTATGTTCAGATGTTCTTATGCCAAAACTCCTATAGGTCCTACCGATATAAATTTTATCACAAGAACCGCAATTGAGTTTATAGATTCCTGATTTACTTGATTTTTCAACACGAGATTTATTATTTTAATATGTTTACCTAAGTTATTAGAAGTTTTGAAAGTTATATTAAGATTTTGTTTGACGAGAAAGGATTTAATATTTGTACTTGCAGAACCGCAGAATGTTAAACTGTTGAATATTTTATAGTCTTTATGAATAGGATATACTTCATTTATTGCTTTCTGATACAGTTTTTACGAATGATTAGATCTATCATATCCGGATTATATGAATTATTAATGGCTATCTGTTTGATGATGTTTAACTCTTTATTATAATATTCTACTGATAAAGGTAAATTGATTAACCGATGTACCATGCTGTTTAAAGCTGCAACTTTGTGTTGAATTGATGTAATGAGTAGCTATGTATAATTGTATCAGTATGTGTTGGTTTACGAAAGACCGAAAAACATGATTATTATTTCGTTTAGTGATTTTCAAGTCCAAAAATTAATGGAATCGTTCTGTTCAATTTCTATCGTGAATTTAATGTTCAAATGGATGGAATTAATGAAATTAAGAAATAAGTCTAATTGACGAGTAGTTCAATGAAACATACTAAGATGTCAACATATCTATACCAATAAAGAAATTTGGAAATGAGTGGATGTGTATGAATTTTCTGTTCAATATTATTCATAAAAATCTCTGCTAAAAGTGGACTCAAAGGATTTCCATGATCAAACCATTTTCACTACTGTAATAGATGTTGTTGAAAGAAAAATAATTTTGTTCAATGCAAACGTCCAACAGATTCAATATTTCTGATTTAATTATGTGGTTAACATGATTCGAATTCAACATGTTTTCGATTAATATTTTGACATCACCTGGAGGAACACTTGGGTATAAATTCTCAACATCAAACGAAATAAGTTTTGCGTTAGGTGGTAGGTTAACGTTTTTATGTTATTTATCAATTCGAAAGAATTTTTATAGAAAATTTTGATTTGAATGAACAATAATTCTTGTGTTTTTTATCTCATTTATATCATGGATCTACATCAAGTAACGGCCTCCACAATTCAAAAAAAAACATAATTTCATTGTTTTAAATTTTTTTAGTAAGCTACTAATTATTAGCACATGTTTTTTCAAATATGTCTGGACATATGCCCAGAAAATTCCATATTTTTCTTGGAGCACATATTCCTTTCATGATAAATAAAATGAGAAAAATAAATTGAAATTTTGTAAGAAACCACCACGTATAAAAAATTTGGTATTAGCACTATTACATGATACATCCTGTATATATAAAATCGAAGTATTCTTTCGACTTTGCCACTCATTTGGCTAATACAGTCTGTATAAATTCAAGCGATGAATATGATGAGAAATATTTTTAGTGCAGATTTGTTCTTTTATGCTTTTTATTTATTTGATCCCAAATTATTTGACGCACACATATGACATAACATAGAAAGTTTATTTTGAAGGACGACTCATTGCATATTAAGAGACTAAAGATAAATAGCTTTTAATATCTCGAATTTTAATTTTATACGTTGATTCGCTTTTGCATTCGTTCATTCGAGTGAAAGTAAACATGGGAGGTTGATGACATATTAAATAAGTCCTTCCCACTTCAACCCAATTTGTTCTTCCGAGAATAACTTAATTCATACCAAGAATGTTTGAACAAATTCTAAGTATCCAACACTCGAAGATAGTCTCTTTCGATGGTAGCGTCAATATACATACACGGCGGAGGACCTAACTAAACAGTGATAAGATTGTATGATTCTAATGCACTCTTTAAGATTGGAGACAACGAGGACAGCGTTATGTGAAGCAATTTCGGGAACCAGTCATGGATTTTGATGGAGTTTCCATCTGTGTTTCGGGTGGATGTTATTAGTGAACATTTCATTCAAGAAAATGACAATGCCTATTGCACAGCGTAATTGCAGTAAATACTAAGAATGCAGTAGCCAGCTCGTTCTCCAGATATGAACTACATTTATTATGTAGGCTGAGATGTCCAAGCTATTTACGATTCTTTAAAACTCTTCTGAATCCCTCCATCAGCTTGAAGCAACTCCGAAATTTCATACGAAATTAAATTCATGGAATGCAAAGACGACTTTTGAGTGTATTATATGGAACTGATACTGGGCTTTGCACTTCTTCACCTGGTAGTTTGAGGGACAGGTATAATGGCTACCTATAGATTCCATCACCTTACCCGAAATGGGACAACTATGTTCGTATCCGGCGCTTTACAGACTGAAATTGGGAAGAAAGAGATGCTTAGTATCAATTCATAGCAATTCTCAAAGCCAACATGAAGCTGTCACTCCAGATCCATGGACCGTCTACTTGAAGATCCCTCTAGGTTCACAGACGGCCCTAAGCTGTTGAAGCTTGTGTATATGGTCGATGTGCTGCCAAGGAACACTCTGTCTGTATTGCCGTCTAGTGACCTAACCTAACCTCCTTCTTGCGAAGGGAATTACAAGTAGGTCAATAAAAAACATCATGCACTGCACTGAAGCCATTGGTTTTGGAGAACTGCACTCACTCATTGTGAATCCCCGCCAAAGTGGTAGAAACAAATAGGCTTCTTATGATCTTGGTCCTGGTCACTCAGACATTGAGAGTGATGAAAAGGCGCTGGTGGAACAGCCTTGAAATTCACCAGAACCTAGGCTTGAAATTCCCCTGGATAGACCTGAAGTTACGGGAGCACTTGTTGTGGCTCTCAAGTCTCAGACACTCTCGACTCACCATTAGTTGACCTTCCACTACGAAGGCTTCGCTAAAACTCTCCAGGCTAGACCTAAGAGTTCTAATTACCATATTAACAGGGCACTGCCTCAAAAATCATCTGAATCAGTTAGGACTGATCGAGGACCCTTCATGCAAATTATGCGAGGAGGAAATAGAATCAATAGAACACTTTATGTGCGAATGCCCTACTGGGAACATAATTAGCCTTGAAGAACATGGATCCAACAAACTGGAGCTGACAGTGATTATTAAGCTGTTACCCACAAAGCTTATAGCCTTCTAAGTGAAAATAGATCAGAACACAATAGACCATTAGATAGCAGTGGTAGAACTGTCAATCATCCCACACTCAATTTCAATATCTTATCTTATCATGGCAGCACCAATGTACATACAAGGTGAAGACCTTACCAAACTGTGTTGTGGAGTTTATGTGGTTGGTACGAGGGGTGGAATAATTAATGAAGAACTTGCTAAGAACTCAATGGCCAGCACGTTCTCAAGCTCTTAATTGCAATCGATAGATTTACGATTCAAAACTCTCTAACAGCTTGAAGTAGCTCCAAAATGAATGAATACACAATTCAATTCATGGAATGCAAAAACGAATTTTGAGTGTATTAAACGTTCTCGTATACCAAGAAGTAGGGTAGTTGCATTTTGCTCTACACCTACTGCAGCCATAGAATTGATACTAGGCCTTGTACCTCCTTACCTGGTCATTAGAGGAGCAGCTAACACGGCTAGGTACAGATTCCATAACTCTCCCTAAATGAGACAAATATGATCAGCTACGTTCCCGGCGCATTACAGTCTGAAATTTTGGACATAGCAATACTCACAAACCAACATGGAGCTACCATTTCTGGCAGACAGGAATGGGTCAGCTCCAAGGACCGTCTACTTGAGCGTCACCGGAGCCTAAGCTGGGAATTCCCATGGAGACCACAAGGTTAGACCTTAAGGTGCGAGGGCACTTGCTGTGCCTGCCTCACAGGTCTCAGACACTCACGACTTACCATCAGTGGACCTTTCTCTACGAGATCCAAGGCTTGTCTTAGACTCTCCAGGCTAGACCTAGAGTTCTACACCTAATGGAGAAATTAACAGGCCACGGCCTTCATGTAGATCATGCGAGTGAAAGATAGAATTAATAGAACACTTCATGTGCGAATGCCCAGCTGGGGACAGAATTAGGCCAGAGGAACTTGAATCTAACAAATTGGAACTGCAGCTTATTTAGCTGTCACCCACAAAGCTTATAGCATCTGCAAGAATGTGTAGCTTTTAGATGAAATTAAGGATGTGCCACAATCATTTCAATATCTTCTTTCATAAGGCAATTGAAAAATTCTTTTTTTTTGTTCATAAAATTCTGCAGTTTCTCATTTTCCCTTATGTGGTACATGGAAAGTTATCAAGGTAATGTGATATGGTTCACATCCTCAAAAGCGGACACCATAACCTCACCAGTCGCAATAAAAATCATCTGACCATACGAAAGTAATATCTTTCGAAGGTTAAAACTTCCTACGAGCTCTTCATTGATATTAGATTCGGTCCAACTGGAAATTTTAGAATCATAAATTGCAAAAATAGAGGTCACTTCAAATCACGTCTATAAAAAAAAGTATAACGATAAAGACAATTCTTATAAGTACTCAATTGAAATTCTTGAAACATATTTCAGAGCTAATTTGACTTTTAAAGTGGGAAATCATTTTTCATGATTTTTTGTCGGTAATTATATGCTTTCCAATTAAACTGCTCATTTACATAACTCAAATCTGACTTACTAATCAGGAACACACGCTGCATCCATTAGTAGGAGTTCATAAACAATATTCATGCTTAGGCAAAGTCTTCATTATAATAGTCATTGTATCATTCTGTTGATATGTTTCCACTTGTACGAGTTACAATAATTTCGAATAATACATTTGATCGTTTCAGTAAATCCTAGGTAGGTTCGAAGAGATTTAAATCTGCACAACGTGGGGGAAACTTTGTGAAATTTTAGTTATCGCATTGGTAACCAAAGCTGTCGTTTGTAAAGTCATTAATTTCTACAGGTCATTCCTTATCAAAAAGAATGAAATAATGTCCTCTGGTCTCGGAATACAGGGTGTTGATTTTTTTTCACTTTTCTTTTGGAATAAATAGAATACCAGCGGAAAAAATAGACCATGCCCGTTCCTTAATCAGGCATCTAAACTCGCATCATGCCTCCTACGATTGGCCCTAAAGTGTGAGCACAGAAAATGTAACAGAGGAACCATACTATCTTGCGTATGATTCAATAAACGAGTGAAAAAACCTGCGGAAAAAACTCGTTTCTCTGTCGCTATTGAACCATAAACAGCTTGTCTGTTCATATTGTATTGGTGTCATGCGTACAAAAAGAGTACCTAAAATTTTTCTGCTTAGCAGCTTCATTCTCTCATTCTCATCTTGCCCTCCATGATTTCCAGGACTTCTTCACGGAGACAAGGGTGACAAGGAAGGGGGTTTGGGACAGGAAAAATCTGTAAGAATGGAAAAAGAAAACCAGCAGAAAAATATTTCTTTAAACATACCTAACTCTTATATGTCTAAACTCACTTGAATCTAAAAACTCAACTAATGCTCCTCTGTTTTTCAACAGGGAACATCTCATACACCTTTTGGGAATGAAGCCCTACGGGGGTGTAGGCCTTGCCTTATCTACATACACCAAGGAAATAAAGCCCTAAGGGGGAGCTGTCCTAGCCTAAGACTAAGAACTTAACTAATGCTCCGCTGTTTTTCAACAGGGAACATCTCATACACCATTCATCTCATACACCATTCGGGGGTGTAGCCCATAATAACCTCAAGATTTAAAACTATAATCTCCTGAATAGACTTGAAGTTCTCTACCCAGTTAATGAAATTATCTGAAACGGAATGAATTTCTTGAAAATTTCTCTGCTCGTAACTAGAATAAGACAAAAAATAAGGGAAAGAGAGAAAAGGAAACAAAGCCAACCTGAATGCTTGATAGAGATACTGTGAAAACATAATGTGAGAGACGATTACGCAGAACAAATTAAAGAGGAATTGAAGATTGAAGAATATAATGGAAATATAGAAATTAAATGGAAAAAAATCAAACAGAGCATACAGCCTTCATCCCAAAAGTAGCCGAAAATAAGAACAGCCCGTATTAATTTTGATCTTTTTTTTAATCGATGTATTCGCCTTCTGCATTGATACACAAATTTGCCATGCCAACAGGTTGTCAAACGACTTCTCTATCTCCTTTTTTGGAATGGTCTTTAGCGCGTAGGTAACCGCACTTTCAATGGTCTCAGTCTAATGATGCCGCTTTCGTCTAATCATCAAATAGAGCTTAGGAAACAGACAGTAGTCGCACAGAGCCAGATCATGTAAATAGTGTGAATGTTGTAAAGCAATAATGTGATTTTTGATCAAAAATTCAGATACAACTTTAGAACGATGTGATGGGGCATTATCGTTGTGATCTTTATGAAAATTGAACAAAACCTAATTTTAAGGAGGCAAATTGCTGTTGCCACTGCTGAATATGAGTATGAATTGAAAGAGCTTTCAAAAACTGACAAACAAGGAGAAATTACAAAATTATTTAAACCAGTGCCTAAGCCTGAAGATAATAATTGATAAATAAGGTCAAAAACTTTAATTTAATCGATTTTTTTTTTAATAATTTGTTTTTTATTTTATCACCTATGAATATTCACAGTTTCTCTATTGAGGGCATCTATACGGAACATATACTCCGCGAATAAAGCATATACCATATGTTCACATAACCAAATTTATATGGAATCACTCGGTATTTCACATTATTGATTGTTTTTAACCATGGATCTTTGACTACTTGTGAAGAATGAAGTTTTTTGTTGTAAAAATGGATTTCAAAATTTAAAAAAGCCTATAATAATAATTGAAAATAGCTTACATTGGATTGTCCGATGTGGGGGTGACAGAGGGATATAGCTGCCACAATGGGGTTATCACAGGGGGTGATTTCAAAACCCTACGCCCGATACGTGAAGCTACAATCTCTGCAAAATAGGCCTAGAAGCAACGACCAGCAACCTCGCGCGACATTATCTTGAAACAAAGGGAATGGTTATTTTGGACTGGCCAGCTTGTTCTCCAGACCTTAATCCTATTGAACATTCATGGGATAATCTCAAAAGGAAAATTAGATCGCGACAGCATAATCCAAGAACCCTACAACAGCTCATCCAAGCCGCCACACAAGTGTGGCAGAATATCATCACAGAGGAGGTCGAAAACCTAATCCAAAGCATGCCTAGACGGTTTCAGGACAAGAGGAGGTGATACAAGCTACTGAGGTCGAGAAAAAACACCCACTCCGTTAGAAAACAATTTTCAATTTTTTTGCCACATTCGGAAAGAGTCTCTTATTTTCTTTTATTTGTTTCTTTCTCAAAATAAACCTTAATTTATTTCTTTTTTTCATTGAAATATCTCAAAAGGATCAATTCTAACAATCCTTCGGAATTTCCAAAATCCCTGAGGTAATATTCAAAATATCGGGTGATTCCATATAAAATTGGTTGTGTGTATATCTATATTCATAAAATTCATCAACAACTGCTATTTATCAATAGGTGATCGTTACTTGCACAATCTCAATTTATTTCTTTCATTTCATTTCTCGTAAGTTAAACATGTGCGTCAGAACATTGAATTTTGTTGGCATACGTCCCGACATATCCGAAAAAAGAGGATATTTGCAATATCAAAATTGTGCGTTTTTTTTTCAATTAATTAATTTTAGTTGTGATAAAAACACTCTGAACATAGTTGTCTGGTTCGCGAAAATTAAACTCAGAGTATCGACGTATATAAGAATTCATGTTATTCTATATTACCACAGAGTTTCATTCTCTAGTCACAGAATGTTTATGTTTCATGGGGATGCGTTCGAAAACATTCGTTTCAAGGCATGCATTAATCATTTTATGTCAATAATTAATTTTTATTGTTTAATTTAAATTTAGCACTCATACAGTTGTTTACTCATTAAAAATAATAATCATTGAACCTCATAAATCGAGGATGTTTTATATGTTTTGATCGATACACGTACTTCGATCACTGAAAAACTACTTGAGACTTTGAACGACATTTCTTCCATTAAAAAAATGCGAGTAACTGACTGGTTTATTCAGCAGTAACAGTATTTACGTCGATGTCTCTTCATTTGCTTATATGTTTAAAAAGCCACTTTGGATTCAGTCGTTCAACTTGCCACCGCGAAGATATGTGGTCCTCCCACCGAAGTCATCGAAATGTTAATCAGATTCAAATCGTGTTTCTCAACCTTGTTGTTGATAATAAATATCGCAAATGTGCTAAGTTTAAATTTGTGTGACGCAAATTCGGACGATTTACAAAATGAAAGTTCGTATTACTACAAGAATGTTTCTTCTACGGTGTGCGGAACTTGTGATGGTTTGTGTTTGAGAAAATGTTGTTCCCCTGGGTTTTACATCGAAAAGCAGAAATGCGTTAGGAAGTTTAACTCGCGAAAATTTGATATTCCGTTACATGACAAAGAGAGCTTTATCCAACTGTACGACGAGAACGATTTTATTGTTGGAACCATGGAGAATTGTAACTTTTATCTTTTGAATAAGGACGCAGATCCTGATGATGCCTTTTACGTTCAAGTAAACGGAGATTTGTGGTTACCTTCTTACCAACAGACGCAAGAAAAGAGTCGATATTGTCTGGAATTTTTAAAAAATGATTCTTTAGTTGCTCTCGTTTGTTTTCCCGACTTCCAGCTTAAATTGTCTGTGAGAACTTCTGGTACGTATAACTGAAGTTGCGGGTTCAGATCAACGAGGTGTGTATACAGGGTGTTTCGCTGCATAACGGACTTCCTTTGCGATATACAGTATTTTGTTTGTCTGTATGAATCGGCGGATCAAAGGAAATCAAAACATTCCGAATCGGGCTCGTGATCTTTATTTTTTAATGGATCTATTTCAATACACCCTATAACAACCACCCTGTATATCGTTTAGGAAAATTTCAATAATAATTCTAAAAACACATCACATTTTTTTCTGACATATCTGACATTTTTGTCACATTTCGCATTCTCAATTGTCATATGATGGAATAGTGACAAAAGACTGCATCTTTCGATTAAATTTTAACACCCTGTAAGTCGGTAACGAAGTATATGCGGACCTATGTTTATATGAACTTTTTCCATGAAATGACTTCAGCAATCACCCCCCTAAATATTGCCGTGTCCTTTTTAAATACCCTGTATATTTATTATAATCGAGAATGAACACTCAAATTCATCTGATAAAAACACAACAAAGTAAATAAATTCATTCAAAGAAAGGTATTTTCAGGAAATTACGACTAAAACGATGATGATTTTAAGAAGGCGTTGAGTGGGCTTTTGTTTTGTTTCTATCCTGTTATTTCAGGATCACGAATTTGGAGTGATTGAATCTTAATTAAAAACGTTTCTTTTTCTTTTAGGTATGATTATTTCCATGCCGTTTCTTCTGGTTACCTTTATAGTGTACGCAATCCTACCTGATCGGAATCTGCATATGAAAGCCTTGATGTGCTATGTGATTAACCTCTTATTTGCGTATATATTTTTGGTTACCATCCAATTGTCAGATGAAGTTATAGAAGATACGCTTTGTGGAATATTGGGTGAGTACTTTACATCATGTTTGTTAGTTTTCTTAACACAGCACTCTAATTATTATAAAATACAGTTTGACAGCTGACGGTTTGAGGTTAATGAATCAAAATATGAGAGAGAAAAGAGACTTTTGTCAGTCTTCCACGTTTATTTGTTAATACACGACTGATTTCGACCCTTCGGTCATTTTCAAGTTAGGCACAAAGATGATAACAATATATATATATATATATATATATATATATATATATATATATATATATATATATATATATATATATATATATATATATATATATATATATATATATATATATGGGATAAAAACACAAGGTTTAACTTCAATCTACACTTTGAAAAAATTCGACGACGTTTCGCTGACACAGCAGCTTTATCAAGAATAACAAACAGAATGAAGAGTATGGTGTTATAAAACAAATCGTAGAACAAGTTGGATGAATAACAGGAAAATCCACACCGAGCCATTGTACAGTTAGTATGAAAGGAAATAAAACTAATTAAACAAGTTAAGTAGGGTGAATAATTCACATCTACCTGCTCATTCAAAAGCTTGTCCGAATGTTTGTATCTATTTATTTTTAATGCTTCTAGGAGATCTAATTTTAAACTTTTGATTTTATATGTAATATGTCAGTTTTTATTGAATGAATGGTTTTTTTATTAAGTGGTTTGAATAATTTGAATCAGATTTATTTTTATCGAAGCTACGTTTATGTTCAGATGTTCTTCTGCCAAAACTCCTATAGGTCCTACCGATATAAATTTTATCACAAGAACCGCAATTGAGTTTATAGATTCCTGATTTACTTGATTTTTCAACACGAGATTTATTATTTTTAATATGTTTACCTAAGTTATTAGAAGTTTTGAAAGTTATATTAAGATTTTGTTGACGAGAAAGGATTTAATATTTGTACTTGCAGAACCGCAGAATGTTAAACTGTTGTCAACATATCTATACCAATAAAGAAATTTGGAAATGAGTGGATGTGTATGAAATGGTTTGATCATGGGAAATCCTTTGAGTCCACTTTTAGCAGAGATTTTTATGAATAATATTGAACAGAAAATTCATACACATCCACTCATTTCCAAATTTCTTTATTGGTATAGATATGTTGACGACATCTTAGTATGTTTCATTGGAACTACTCGTCAATTAGACTTATTTCTTAATTTCATTAATTCCATCCATTTGAACATTAAATTCACGATAGAAATTGAACAGAACGATTCCATTAATTTTTGGACTTAGAAATCACTAAACAAAATAATAATCATGTTTTTCGGTCTTTCGTAAACCAACACATACTGATACAATTATACATAACTACTCATTACATCCAATTCAACACAAAGTTGCAGCTTTAAACAGCATGGTACATCGGTTACTCAATTTACCTTTATCAGTAGAAGATTATAATAAAAAGTTAAACATCATCAAACAGATAACCATTAATAATTCATATAATCCGGATATGATAGATCTAATCATTCGTAAAAACTGTATCAGAAAGCAATGAATGAAGTATATCCTATTCATAAAGACTATAAAATATTCAACAGTTTAACATTCTGCGGTTCTGCAAGTACAAATATTAAATCCTTTCTCGTCAAACAAAATCTTAATATAACTTTCAAAACTTCTAATAACTTAGGTAAACATATTAAAAATAATAAATCTCGTGTTGAAAATCAAGTAAATCAGGAATCTATAAACTCAATTGCGGTTCTTGTGATAAAATTTATATCGGTAGGACCTATAGGAGTTTTGGCATAAGAACATCTGAACATAAACGTAGCTTCGATAAAAATAAATCTGATTCAAATTATTCAAACCACCTAATAAAAGAAAACCATTCATTCAATAAAAACTTTGACATATTACATATAAAATCAAAAGTTCAAAATTAGATCTCCTAGAAGCATCAGAAATAAGTAGATACAAACATTCGGACAAGCTTTTGAATGAGCAGGTAGATGTGAATTTTTCACCCCTACTTAACTTGTTTAATTAGTTTTATTACCTTTCATACTAACTGTACAATGACTCGGTGTGGATTTTCCTGTTATTATTCATCCAACTTGTTCTACGATTTGTTTATAATACCATACTCTTCATTCTGTTCGTCATTCTTGATAAAGCTGCTGTCAGTGAAATGTCGTCGAATTTTTTCAAATAAAGTGTAGATTAAAGTTAAACCTTGTGTTTTTTATCCCATTTATATCATGGATCTACATCAAGTAACGGCCTCCACAATTATATATATATATATATATATATATATATATATATATATATATATATATATATATATATATATATATATATATATATATATATATATATATATATATATATATATATATATATATATATATATATATATATATATATATATATATATATATATATATATATATATATATATATATATATATATATATATATATATATATAAGCAGGGGAATTATTGATTTCAAGTTGACTATTACAAAGTTTCCAACAGATTCATTATACTTCCATTGTTGCATTTGTGACTTTGAGATTGTCTAAAACTATTGTGTGCTTTGTTGAGTGAATGTGCTCGAATATTGGGGATTTCTTGTCTGAAGATATATGTTCTTTAAACCTGCTTTCACAATTTCTACATGTTCGACCTACATAAGTTGAAGGACATTCGTTACATTTGATTTGTAAAACTGATTGTTTGCGTTTATCTGTTATCTGTTTTGCATTAAAACGAAGGATTGCGAGGTTATAGGTTACAGTCTTCAGAAGAACCTGTTGATGCCTTCTTCACGGAAAATACTTCGAAAAACAATAAAGTCCTTAAAAACTCTTAATTGTTTCTTTTTAGCTCAAACATGTGGGCTGAAAAGTTCGTATGCTAATATACAGATGGCGTTACTGAGCTCAAATCCACATGATTTTTAATTAGTACTAACCTTAACTAGACACGAGTAAAAAACGTTGTCCGATTGATCAAACATTGCTTTTTGATGAAAAAAATTCAGTTGAAGCCAAAGCATGGCTTGAAGAACATTATTCCAACTCTGCGCCAGAAAATCAATGGTGGAAAAGTGGTTTGCAAAGTTTGAACGAGTTGATATGTGCATCCAAAACGATGAACGCAGTGGACGTCCCAAAGAGGCTGTCATCGAATAAAACATTGAAAAAGTACACAAATAATCGAAAAATGAAAGTTATAGAGATAGCTAAGACACTGGGTATATCAAAGAAACGTATTGGTTTTATTTTAGAATGTTTGGACAACGAAAGTTGTATGCGAAATGGGTGACTGTTGATCAGAAACAACAACGAGTCGATAATTCTGATAACTGAAGATAATTGACCGTAATAAAGCCGAGTTTCTTCGTCGATACATCACAATGGATGAAACATGGACTCATTACCATACTCCAGAAAGCAATCGACAGTATGCGAGTGGACTGAACGAGATGAACTGCATGCAAAAATTCAGCAGTCAGCTGGCCAGTTTATGGTATCAGTTTTCTGAATGATACGTACGTAAGGCCACAAAAGTGTGGATGTACTCGTCAAGTAATAAATAACCAATAAATGAAACAATAAAATACGAAAATACCAATAATATGATCAAAAGGAAGATCATTAAATCAAACTGTCGTCCAGAAATTCTGCTACAGTGTAATAACTCTTTGAAATCAATAGCTTTTTACTATTTCTCCTAAATGGCTCATATGCCAGACTGTACCTAACTGGCAATTTGTTGAAGAGTTCTGATCCCACATAAAGTGGTGACTTTTCGAATTTGCTAGTGTGATGGAGCGTGGTTCTAAGCATATTTCCAGATCGAGTACCATAACCGTGGCTTGCCGAGTCCGTCTGCAACTCATTCAGATGTTTCTTAGTTAACCAGAGGACAGCCAACATGTAAATGCAGGAAAAGTGAGAACTAAACACCTAAACACCCGGTCGCGTTCCGCCGAGCTCCCGCCATAAAAATACATCACTAGACAGAATACAATACGCCAAGGTATTATAAATAAACAAAGTCCTCTGATCCAGTACATCCCTCAATCTCAGAATGGCAAAGTGAGCAGAATTGATCCTTTTGCATACTGTATGTATATGAACATCACAACATAGGGTTTCGTCGATGTATAGCCGCAAAAATCGAGTTTGAGGACTAGATCGAATATTACTACCATTCAACTGATAAATTCCCCCTTGTTCTGATCTGAGGGAGAACCACCTCGTCACAACAGTTTTACACTGATTCGCCACCAGTCCGTTTGATCGACACCATGTGAAGAACCGCCCCGCCATACTCTCGACTTTCGCAACAAGCTTCTCAGGAGTCTGCACTGCAAGAGTCACTGTCGTATCATCAGCAAACATAACCATAACATCACTACGAATCACCTCGGGTAACTCGTTGACGAACAATAGAAAAATAAGTGGCCTCAGCACAGACCACTGAGGAACGCCTGTGCCCACTTCATAACTCACAGAATGTGAACTGCCCATCTTAACGTAAGATGACCTATTACTCAAATAAGATCTAAGCATAACACCCCTGAATCCCAATTCATAACATTTATTCAGTATAAAGTTGAAAAACGAAACCTCGAATGCAATTGAAAGATCGAAGAAAATTCCTGCTACTGCTAGACCCTGATCTAGATTATTATAGACAAAGTTCATGAATTTAAGAGTTACTGTTTCAAACCATGTTGTGCGTCAGCCAGCAAATTATACTCTGCTAAGAAAGCCAACATTTTGTCACAAAAGACTCTTTCCATCACTTTTGATAGTGTGTTTGAGATCGAAACAGGCCTGTAGTTCATTAGATCGGTCTCGTCCCCTTTTTTGTAATCCATCTTGAGCAGGGATGGAAAAATCCCCGTTGACGCAGATAAATTGATTAGAAAAACAAATTTGACATATTTGTCGTCAATGGGACTGAAGAAAAAAGTCTTTTCAAAAATTGTGCGAGATATGCAGGTTTTCGGCCTATCATTGCCGAAATGCTCTCGAAGTTTGAAGGGTTATTGATCGTATTCCCTTCTTTGACTACTTTTTTTATACTCTGTGTCCTACCCTCACCCCTCAAAGTACAGCCAACCATCCCCCATACCAATTTAGTTCTGTTCTCAGATGAAGCAATCACGTTGATATAGTACGCTCTGTTCTAAAGCTTAGTATAATTTTTATGCTTTTTTTTCTCTTCCTTATAACTCTCCAGCAAATTGATGTCTCCTGTCAATTTACACAACCCATATAGATTCCTCAAATTGTTACTACTCCGTGAAAGCTCTTTTTTATTACTTGTGAACCAATCTTTTTTATGTGAATTGCGTGGGACAAAAATCCACCTCGCCACAAATCAATCAAAATAATGGCAGAATTAGGCTTCAAATTACTTCTCCATCCACCTTATCCGCCAGATCTTGCTCTCAGTAACTTTTTTCTGTTTTCAGACTTGAAAAGAATGCTCATGGAAAATTTTCAAGACTGATAAACAGTTAATCGCCCATTCTGAAGTTGAAGAGAAATCTTATTATTATTATTATTGGTCACTACAATCCTTGTGACTATATTGAAAAAAAAATTAATTTTACCAAAAAAATGATTTACTATGTTAACTTATCCCTTGTGATAGTCGAACTATTTTTCAGCTATAATTTCCACTAATGGGGTACAATTCACCATGTACTCGAAAGCCATCGAACTATCAAGTACAAGAGTATGTAAAGTTCATCTTAAATCACCACAATTCAGCAGCCTGTAAGAATTTTTCGTCAGGCACTTTTGATCCCCCTCACTTTAAGGTGAACAAAATCCGTTATGTGAAACTCAAACTACTTAGTTTTCAACAGATATCCCCCGTATATCAGACGAATATTATTAGCGAAGGTTGATCAAGAATGCTCAAGTTAATTATATAATCATCATTTTATTTCTTCAATTTGTTTCTTCGTTCGAATAGGTATCAATTTCGAAATAAAAAATTCTAACATAATAAGTTGTTTACTATAATGAAAAAATATTCAATGAAATAACTTCAATATTTCAGCTTGTGCTGTTGTCGACCATGAGCTAATAATATTCTTCAAATATTTAAATTGTAACTTGTGTTTGATTTGAAACTGCCAACAATCTTTTTTTCTTCTACTTCCTTCTATGCCAAATTTTGAAATAACTTAGTATTTAGCCAGGAAAGAAAATTTTAAATTGAAATATCCCAATATTTGAAAGCAGTTTTCTAACTTTCTAACTTCATTACAATTTGTATTTTCGAAATTCAAAATCAGCATACAGGGTGTCCTGGAGCAGGAACACTGAAAACCCAAATAACTTTTGCATATATATATATAATATAATATATCTCTTCCATTCAGCATATTACAGGTTGAGTGGCAAAGTATATATATATATATATATATATATATATATATATATATATATATATATATATATATATATATATATATATATAAACTTTAGATTTTAATTCTAGGGATTTAAATCTTTTGCAACAGAGCTGTAAAACACAATAGACCAGATATCGTTCTTAATGATAAACAGAATCAAATAACATATATAATTGATATTGCTATACCCGACACACATAATATACAAAATAAATACAATGAAAAATGTTTCTAAATATATGATGCTTGGCGACGAGATTAAAAATGTGGAAAATGAAGAAAATATTTATTCTACCGATTATTATTTCTACAACAGGCGTTATTCCTAGAAATTTTCACAAAAGTATTGAGATTTTGGGTCTGAAGAAAAATTTGTTTGAACAGTTACAAAAGATAACAGTCATCAAATCTTGTAATATTCTTCGTAGGTTAATTCTTTCCGAAAATAATAATGAGGTAGAGTCATAGGTTTTCCTTTAGTTTATACTGCTCAGAATCTCATTTCATATTTTATTTATTTGTTTATATAAATGTAATATAATTAACTGACAATTTTGTCATATTTATATTCAGAGCAGTATTCTATTCGATCGTTCACCACTTCACACAAAGGAAACTATTAATGAGTAACATTCAGTGTTACTTTCGGGACACCCTGTATGATGATTCTGACTAAGGTCCGTACACTGGATTTTTCCGGGAGAAAGCCTCTGACACTACTCGTTGGTACATTGATATCATTGTCTGATGATGCTATAGTATGTATATATTCTGGTAGATTGATATATTCTCATAACATTTAACGTTATCCTAATATATAATTACTCCAGGATATGTTTTGATTATAATCATTGCCTGGCAATGGTATTAATTACCAAGGTGGTGGATTTATATTTTTTCATGAAATCAGTTTGATTGCATGAACAGATATACGTGTCTTGGTGTTTTTCAATGTTACTCATTTCGGGGGGGGTCAAACCCCTATATATATATATATATATATATATATATATATATATATATATATATATATATATATATATATATATATATATATATATATATATATATATATATTATTATTTCAATTTTTTTCTAGGGTTCTGCTGCGTGTTCTTCTTCCTATCTTCCTTCTTCTGGATGAATGTTATATGCATAGATATTTTCTTGGGTTTCCGGTAAGTTTTCTCTAAATATTTCCTATATTGGTTTCAGTAATTGATCTTGAATCTTCCCACCATCAAATCTGTATACCATTTAAGATTTTTGCACCTTTATTGGTTTAAATAGATGAACCTGGAGCGTATTAATTCTTTGAGGAACTAGTTCTGTTAACACAATGTTTCATCAACAACAGTTCCGAGAACGGTGGCAAGATTTAATTGTATACACACATACCATGTTAAGAGACAGTTTTGTTTGGACTCCTGAGGTCCTATGTAAATGTATTGAAAAATGAGATTTAGAGATCGAAAAACAGTACCAGCTAAAGAAATAGTGAATAAGGATACTTGTGAAAGCATCCAATAAATGTGGAGCAAGCTATACTGAAGGATATGAATCAACTTGCCACTGAATATCTGCTACAGCGTGGTACGATTCGAGACATAGGTTAGTTTACTCGCGCCTTCTAAACTTCCTTATAAATTTTATAATGCAGGCGTTCAAACATATCGAGTATTGCCATCTGGTCCTTCGTGATTTGCGATGCATCTATTGCTCTCATCTTGTTGTTCCACATAAGTGGAAGTCGGCAAAGATCGTACCTGTTTTCAAAACTGGTAAAAAGAATGAAATAAGTAATTACCGACCTGTCTCTAATCTAAGTTATTTCGGTAAAATTTTTGAAGCAATAGTAACTGATAAATTTTTTCATTCATCTGGTTCCAAGTTGATTCAATCTCAACATGGGTTTTTCAAAGGTAGGTCGGTGTTAACTAATTTAACTCCTTACGTTCATTTCATAAGTAGTACTTTCGATGATGGTATTCAAGTTGATGCCGTCTACACAGACATGGCTAAGGCCTTCGATAAGGTACATCATGCAACTTTGTTGTGGGTTCTAGAGGACTTTGGTGTGGTGGGGTCCTCACTGAAATGGATAGAATCGTATCTGTCGGATAGACTGCAGTATGTTGCACTCAAGGCACTCATTCTGGTTTCGTTCGTGTCACCTCTGGTGTTCCTCAAGGGTCACATCTGGGTCCCCTTTTATTTTCAATTTATATTAATGATATTTCGGAATGTTTTCTTTATACAAAACATGATTTATATGCCGACGATCTTAGAGTGTACAGTGCTATTCGGTCCTATGAAGATATTTTGCGGTTTAACAGTGATCTCGACAGACTTTTCCCTTTTTGTCAAAGTAGCTTTTTCAATTAAATATTGATAAGTGTGAGCATACAGTGTGTTCCAACGAAAATTTGACCCCCCCTATAACTCCGAAATGAGTAACATTAGCGAAATGTTTCGAGGGGGAGCATTTTTCGAAATAATTCGAAACTTGTCAGATCAACCCCCTACCCCCAGCAACCCTAATTTCGAAATTCATCATAGGGAATAAGGGTCGAGTGGCACCTTACTGTAAAGGTCTGTCAATTCTCCATTCTGATTTGTCATTTTTAGAATTTTAAATTAACATACAGGGTGTCCCAACCGAGGGTAAAGTTGAATTCCTGCAAATCCCAAATACTAAATGAAATCGATTTATTTTGGCATAATGCAAGCGCAGGTTTATGCTCGGTCTAGAAAACGACCTACACTTGTGAATTTGGAGTTGGTGCAATCAACCCCTATTTCCAGCATCCCCAACTCAAAAATCATTCGATCGAAAATAGGTCAAGTGGCACCTCGTTGGAAAGGTATTTCAATTTTCTTCGAATTTGGTATTTTCGAAATTCAGAATCAGCATACAGGGTGTCCTGGAGCAGGAACACTGAAAACCCAAATAACTTTTTGAAACTGGTTCATTTCGGTATAATACGAGAACATGTTTATGTTTGATTCGAGAATAAGACTCTCTTGCGTGAATATGGAATTTTGCAATCAATCTCTTCCATTCAGCATCCCCAACTCAAAAAATCATACAAGTGATCACAGGTTGAGTGGCAAAGTTCCAGAAAGATTTTTTATTTTCTGAATCACTGAGGCATTGGTTTCAGTTTGGCAATCGAGGTTTTCTGGCGTGAGGATCAGGATGAGGGATGATGGAGAAACTGATTGATGCTCATCTAAACAGGAAAACGAGATTTATTGAACTTGTATTCAATTGAAAACAAAAACTAACTTGATTATTACAACAATTGTTCAAAATGACCTCCGCCCACCTCCATACAGTTATACAGACGATTTTCGAACTCTCTTCTCACATTAGCGAAAACTTCAGGAGTCAAAAGTCGGCATTCTGTGATAATCCTCATCCGCAGCTCCTCCAGGTTTTCTGGTCTTGTGGCATAAACTTTAGATTTTAGATGGCCCCACAAAAAAAATCTAGGGATTTAAATCTGGTGACCTGGCTGGCAACTCAACAGGTCCTCTTCTACCAATCCACCTTCCTGGGAAATTTTCGTCTAAATATTGGCGCACCTGAGCATCATAATGCGGAGGAGCACCGTCTTGTTGAAAACGCATTTCGTCCTCAGAAAGAGTTGGATCGTTCTGTAAAATTTCTGTCAATCTAGGATGTATGTGTTCCTCTAACAACTGTAGGTAGCCATTTCCATTCAGATTACCCTCAATAGAGAAAGGCCCAACTAGATGATTGCCAAAAATTCCTGCCCAAACGTTCAACTTCTGAGGCCTTTGCGTGTGGGCCTCTCTAAACCAATGAGGATTCTGTGTGTCCCAATATCGACAATTATGTCTATTCACTTCACCACTGAGCATAAAGGTGCTTTCATCAGAAAAACAGATGTTATTCAGAAAATTTGGATTAGCGTTTAGGTTTTCACTTAGATTTTCATTAAAACTGTAAACGAAGATCTGGATCATCTTCGTTTATTTCATGCACTAATTTTACCTTGTAGGGTGAAATTTGTGATGTTTCACGATTCTATGGACAGTTGTAGCTGATACACCAGTCAGACGAGATAGTTTTCTGATCGAAGTAGTATTCTCCATTTGTAGATGACCCACTACTGCCACTTCCGTTGCCTCATTTCTGACAGGACATGCCACTTCATGTTTTTTGTTTACCACCGAACCCGTAGCTAGGAATTTGTCAACCAAATATTTAACGTACTGGTGACTGACTCCCTTTCTTTCAGGATGGTTCCTATCGAATATCCTTGCCGTTTCTTTGGCACAACTGTTATTTCGAAAATACGTCGATACAATTTCGACCCTTTCCTCAGTGGAATAAACCATTTTCAGATTAATTTCAACTGACGAACAACAACAATAATGAGGAACTGATCTGAATAATAATAATATTTCATTGCAAAATGAGAAATAACAGATGACTGCACGCCAGATGGAAATGAAAAAATGTGAACATTTTCAATGCAGAAATCAGCTTTATTTCTTCGTAATTGATGCTCAACACATCGTACCCCAATACTTTTAACAGTTTCGAATTAATTTTAGTTGATAATTTCAAATGACGATATTGAATTTTTCGAAAGCGACATCCTGTATGGAGAGCCGAACTGAATGAAATGCTTTAATCATTCTGGAATTCAAAAACCTTTCTGAAGATATGCCACTTGAATTATTTGTATGATTTTCAAGTTGGGGATGCTGAATGGAAGGGGTTGATTGCAAAAATTCTATAACCACACAAGAAAGTCCTATTCTCGGATCAAACATGTTCTCGTATACCGAAATGAACCAGTTTCAAAAAGTTATTTGGATTTTCAATGTTCCTGCTTCGGGACACCCTGTATGATGATTCTGAATTTCGAAAATACCAAATTCGAAGAGAAAATTGCAGTACCTTTCCAACGAGGTGCCACTTGACCTATTATCGATCGAATGATTTTTGAGTTGGGGATGCTGGAAATAGGGGGTTGATTGCACCAACTCCAAATTCACAAGTGTAGGTCGTTTTTCTAGACCGAGCATAAACCTGCGCTTGCATTATGCCAAAATAAATCTATTTCATTTAGTATTTGGGATTTCCAGGAATTCAACTTCACCCTTGGTTGGGACACCCTGTATGTTAATTTAAAATTCTAAAATGACAAATCAAGGTGGAGAATTGACAGACCTTTTCAGTAAGGTGCCACTCGACCCTTATTCCCTATGATGAATTTCAAAGTTAGGGTTGCTGGGGGTAGGGGGTTGATCTGAGAAGTTTCGAATTATTTCGAAAAATGCTCCCCCTCGAAACAAAAATCGACGTGTCTTGGTGTTTTTCGCTAATGTTACTCATTTCGAAGTTATAGGGGGGGTCAAATTTTCGTTGGAACACACTGTATAACGTTTACAAAGAATGTCAATGTCTTCGATACTATTTTTTCTGTTGATGGGCTTGTAATTGGGAGGGTAAACCAAATTAAGGATCTTGGTATATATCTTGACTCTAAGTTATCCTTTGAGTATCACATTGATCATATAGTTTCTAAGGCTTTCAAAATACTGGGTTTCGTTCTAAGAATTACTGAAAGTTTCAGTGATCCAAGGTCTTTAAAAATGCTATATTTCTCGTTGGTGAGGAGTAATTTGGAATATGCTGCACCTGTTTGGTCCCCTCACTATTACAAATATATTGACAGAATTGAACGAGTCCAGAAAAAGTTTGTCAAAAATTTCAACTTTAGATTTTTCAGTCCTAACCATAATTATCAATTGAGTCTGCGTCATCACAAAATTTTAAGTCTGGAGCAGAGGAGAGTCCTTTTCGACACTGTATTTCTTTATCGAATTTTAAATCATTCTTTTAGTTTTCCGCTTGTTAATTATCTCACTTTCAATGTTCCCGTGTATCCTCTTCGTCGAAATACACACTTCTATGTTCCGAAGGCCCGTACTAGTTGATTTTTTCATTCTGTTTTCTTGCGAATTATGCGTCTGTACATATTGCCAGTATAGATATTTTTCATGAACCTCTTTCTTCTTTCACAAAAAATGTTATTGCATATCTCATAAGATCTGAATCATTCTCATTGTAGCAGTTTTTAGTTTTCATGATATTTTACTTGATTCTGTAGTCTTAGGTGAGTCTTTTTTTCTGAATTTTTATGAAAGTTATAATTTTCATTTAGTATGACAGTTTCACTTCTGTTTATTTTTCTGTTATCATTTTTTGTGAACCCCGGTAATTGGGTCTATCCCAATTACCTAATCTATGTTTTGTAACAATAAATAAATAAATAAATACCAACAAGACGAAATCAGCTGTAGTACATTTTTGTCTTCAAGACTCACATTGCTTACAGTAAGAACTTTTGCAAGAAAGAGGTGTAAATCTACGTTTTTTCTCATTTTTTTTCTAAATACCGGCTTCAGCACACATTTCATTTCTTACGGTTTTAACAGCAAAAGAAAAGTTTATCTGCAACCATAAGCACACATTCAAGAATTTAGTGGATGTAAGAATCGTAGACTGATTCAGGAAATTGCCCATTTGACTACAAGATTTATTGCACCCTACGAGCCCAGAGCCTACTACACGCATTACAAGAATAAATCGTCGGTTTTTTTTTCATATAGTTTCCTATTTTCATGTATCGGTCAATGTCTTTTGGTCATCCCTTGTAACTTAATTCATTTCATAAATAATAAAATAAACTTATACTTCAAATGTATATCCGTACATAAGACGGTCGATTTCTTTGAAATGACTGTTTTGAAATCAGGTATATTTCTATAAATAGAAAAATAAATGAGTCTATTAATTTCTACAGAAACTTGAAAGGGGAAAACAGGTAAGAGCTGCTGCTACAAAACAGTTCCCCAACAACACTAGAATATCCAAGATTCTTCGATTTCGTAAACGTCTTTTGAAGCTCCGCGATCGAATTTTTTCAACATTTCTTCGCGCCAAACGACACGAGCTTTCTTTTGAGTTTTGTGGGATCCAACACAAAGAAATCTCTTTCACAGTCAAATGTTCATGCAATATTGTATGTACGCTGGTGGAACTTATATTCAGAGTTGACTATAAATAAAATAAAACTTATCGGATGGGATCTGTCAACAGTAAAAGTGCCAGAGGTGCAAAATTTAAAAGGCAACCTACGTACAAATCAAATTGTCATATAAAGTAAGCATGGCGAGTTTATAGTAAATAAAGAATGTTTCCAACTCAAATACTTAAATAATGGCCCACGACAGCCAATGTTTTACTGTTGTTACTATTGCTGTGATAAGTTGAATGGAAGAAAATGAAAACACAGAATGATAATTAATCGGTTTTATTTACTTGCAAGGTAAAACTTTAACACAGAAATTATTACGCAGAAACCTAAGCTTAAGTATCTCAGCTTAACTCAATAGTGCATACAGTCCTTTTAATAGGATCACAATATAAATGCATGTCGTAAATGTTCAGAGAGTGGTAGGGAGCCGGCAACACGTGCATCTTCTCATTAGACCTTTCTCAGAAGCATTTATGTCTTTGGCACTACGTGAAATACGATAGTGTTGAATTCATTGACGACCATAGATCCCAGTTTATATTTTACTGAAAATGGCTGGTAAGTAATATTCAATAACTATTCAACAAAAATATTTTTGGAACTCTATTGAAAAATTCCGACGGATTATGGTCTCTTGTTTACAACTTCGATGTTATTTTAACATTTTCTAATGCAAATTTTTCTCGGCGATCCGCTTGAAAGGACTAAATGTACAGAAGTCATTTCTGTTTCCATTTTAGATTATCTCTGCATCAACTTTTGGACATCGTATGGTTTCTATGAAAGTAATACGAAAATATATATTGAACCTCCCAATCAAAATACAGCAGAATCTGAAGAAGACAGCGATGTTTCAGACCAAGAAGCTGGCGATATAAATCACTAACCCAGAGGTATTCTGGGTCAACGATGCGAAATAGTGAAGATGAGGAAACCCATGAACAACTTTCTGCTAGAACAAGTGGACTTCAACCTCATGCCACCATACTTTCCCATTCATCGGAGAGTGATGATGAAAAAAATATACCACTTTCTGTTATACAACATCTTTCCAAGATAAAGAAAGGTAAAACTGTTCAAAGAAAAAAAAGAAAAATTCATAAGTGGACTGGGGATACACCCAAATATTGTATGAACACCACTTGTGATCCTGTGCCTACATCTCACGATGCACAGTCGGCGGAATCTCCAGCCGATTTCGTTTAACTTTTTTTCACGGAGGCGATCATGGAAAATATCGTTCACCAGACTAATTTGTACGGGTCACAAAAAAACATTTCTTCAAATTTTTCTATGGATGAACTGTATGTAATCTTTGGAGCTTTATTGCTCAGTGGATATGCCAAGTACCCTAATAAATGCATGTATTGTAATGCCACCCCTTCAATACTTCGGTACTGGATGAGACTCAACCATTTTGAGCTTCTCTTACGTCATCTTCACTTCAATGATGACAACAATGTTACGACAGACAAACTTCACAAATTGAGACCACTTATTGACGGATTGAATCAAAATTTTGGAGAGCACGGCGGCATACATGAGCATCTATCGATTGACGAGATGGAAAGCATTATGCGAAGCAATATATCAAAGGAAAGCCAATCAGGTTTTGTTTTAAAAATTGGGCCCTTTGTCAAAGTGGAGGGTATATGTTAGCATTCGAAATATACACTAGTAAATCTGATAATGAAAAACAGTTTGGGTGGCGATGTTGTTTTATCTCTAATTCGATTAGCAGAAGAGAATATATATAATAACTTTATTTCGATAACTACTTTACTGGTATTGATCTAATGTCTCATCTAGCGGACCACAATATTTGTGCTACTGGTACTATACGCCGAAACCGTTTAGAAGGATTTCCTTTTCCAGAGAAGAATGTATGGAATACAGAAAAAAGAGGATCTTTTCAGTTTTTATCGAACGAGAAAATTCTAAAGGCTCAATGGAAAGACAACAAGGTGGTAACGATGGCCACCAACTTCGACGATGACCGCTAGACGTTCGTGCAAAGAAGCCAAATCCGAACAGAATGTTCCCCAACCAAAAGTGGTATCGAATTACAATAAATGCATGAGAGGGGTTGATAATATGGATGGATTACTGAAAGTTCCATTTATCTTTTAACGTTCTGCATTCACTGTCGATTTTTCGCTTCTTTTCCATACTAATAAATCAAACATAAAACAAGTCTAATCAAAATATTCCTACTTTATTTCACAATAAGCAGTTTCGCTTCCTTCGCCTTTCCCACGCAAACTGACTCCCAATGGCGCCACTAGCCTTTTATACCTATTCAATTACTAGAAGTGATCGAAAAAACTAGTCAGAACCAAAATTTTCTCGAACCAATGCGGAAATTCTCAAACATGCCACCGAAATAGATAGTATCTGCATCACAGACCTGCATAGTATTACTACTCGCCATTAGATGTCCCTACTTGTCACAATATACTGAATACACAATCAATAGTAATTGAAATGCAAAACGCTGTTTGCTTAGCTGGGCAGAAAAATTACAATTGTTTTGGCCCTTAGAACGTACCGAAAAAATATTATGGCCATAAGGCTTTCAAGTTTGGAGACCCCTGCATTAGAGAAAGAAATCTGTTGGAGCCTTAAACTATCTATCCCGCAACTCAGCTTCTGGAATAGATAACCCCACTCATCATTAAGAATAATTGAGTGTTATTCATTTCAGAAAAGCCTATGTTGTTTTCCAATCTCATTAAAATAAAAAATCCTGGAAGATAGAATGGAACAACATATCTGGATTAATATCGCATCATTAAAAAAATAATTGGTTTTGTAGTGCGTAAACGATTCTGTTACTAGAAATGGTATTAATATAATAATGGTAATTAACCTTAACACCGTAATA
The DNA here is from genome assembly GCA_013387265.2 of Cryptolaemus montrouzieri. Lineage (NCBI taxonomy): Eukaryota > Metazoa > Arthropoda > Insecta > Coleoptera > Coccinellidae > Cryptolaemus > Cryptolaemus montrouzieri. Next base: position 46,947,382 of record JABFTP020000083.1, on the reverse strand, counting down.
ATTCCGTGAAGTGTAAAAAGGTAAATATGACGACCTGATACAATAATAATCCCGAAATAATTTTAAGGTCATAATTCAAAATGTTCGACCGGTTGTAAAACACTTAGTAATCATTTGTTAGTAAAATGTCTACAAACATACTGGAATAAGTAGGCGTGGAATAATTAAAATTAGATGAATTATATCGCGACAGCTGTATATACATCTTGTTTAAATTCAATACGCACGATATGGGTGTACGTAAATCCTATAGGAAGTTATATCAACAGAGACGAATACTTTGGACGATTGATTCAATTTTTATTATCCGCAAGATTCTTGTTTCAATTGAATCAAAATACTCGAATTCTAGACCAGAAAGTCAGGCGCGTTTTCCAATAAAATACACTGCGGCAAGAAATTAAGGCACATAATTCAAATTCATTCGAAAGAACTTCAGATATGTTGAAAAATTAGTTTTTCAAAATCCACCAGCACTGAGGAATGCTTAAAAAATTGAAATAAAACTAATAATGAAGAATGTAAAACTTTTAGAAAAATCAGAGTCTCCAAAATTCTGTTAATACCGGATATTTCTACCCCTACGATTTATACTTGAAATCAATGACCTTATAGCAGTCTGTACCATTTCGTTTCAAATGTCTGTTCCCAATCTCATTCAAGGTAGTTAACTGGTTTTTGCTGGCTTCTTAATCTTCTATTAAAAAAGATATGTTCGATGGGATTAAGGTCTGGACTTTATGCAGGCGACTCCATTGAAGTGGTTTCGTGATCTTGCAGCAAACTGTACAACATGTTCTTTTAAAATGTCTGTAACGTACCTCTGAGCATTCAGGGTTCTATTATTTTTGATGATCAGATTCCTCCCTCCGCCATTATTAAATCTCCACCTAAATCATAAGCAATAGAAAGTTAAACGTTTTTACACTAGAGAACGTCGATCGCAATGAAAAAGACTCGAATCATCTATAAACAAGACTCTCTTCTAGTCAGCTTCTAACCAATTGGCATGTACCGACTTCAAAAGATCCATTTCGTGTCAGAGTGGAATGCAACACTGGACCCACAAACTCCATGATTAGCCTGAGCAGACTGCAAGTCTTAACTTGCAGTCTGCTCAGGCTAATCATGGAGTTTGTGTCATCCTAAGGGATGACAGTTCTTGAAAGTTGTCCTGAGCATGGATACGCCCTTTGATGTTCTATTCACAACATTTTGCATGTGATCGGACCACGTTTAATCTTTGTTGATCAAGACCACCAAGTCGTAAAGAGAAGTAATATAAGTTATTTGCCATCGAAAGTAAACCGAGTGAAAGGGTTGCTCTTACACATGTGAAGAACCCTGCATTCATCCAAATTCAAAGGCAGGGGCCTGTCGATACACCACTGCCTGATGGAGTCAATATCCCGTTGGAGAGTATCATCATTATGCAGAGAGTAAAGCTTAGTGTCTTCGGAAAACCACGAGCAATTAGACTGAATTGAAAGAGGAAGATCGGTAGTACATAAAAGAAAGAGCAGGAGACCTAAAATAGACCCATGTGGAACACCACTGGTGACAGGTCGACTTTAACACAAAATTGCCTCCCAGAAAAAACTATCTAACCAATTCAAGAAGTTAGTTTTCGACCAGTGTTATTAACAAGAAAGAAATTGAAATTGTGATTTAAGAAAAATATCATCATTGGTAAATGAACTTCTTCTCCAAAATTGTGACTCTGTTGAAATGTTTTCTAAAGCAAGAACTTGTTTGCTTAAAATCCACGCACAGTCCGATCTGAATGTACTGATATCTCCCACACCACAAAACCAACAAAAATTGGACACCCTGTAGAATACAAAACTTCTTTCTCGTCCCAATCGACTTTGAAGAAATGAAGTTTCAAGAATTGATTAAGATTAATTTAGTAGTAAATACAAAACCATAAATATTTGAAGAAAAGTAATAACAATGAATTAATTAAAAACTATACCAATTACCATTTCATAGCGTTGTCCTTTTTTTCGGTTGACCAAAATTAATTGGTGGGTGTGCCACTAGCCTCGCCCGCGGATCGATTAACGCTTAATGAAAACATAGATAATGGCAGAAATGTTTTCAATAAATTTAGCCTTAATTTTCGAGCAAATTTAATCAAGTTAATGAATTATATCAACGCGTGATAGAAGATGTTGATTTACGTTCGCTGTTTTCGCTGTTTGTAGACAGCCCTTCCTTTATTGTGACAATGTAACTGTCGTCAATACTTTTTATGATCCCAAACTGGCAGTTCGTGCGCGGTTATATTATTATAGAAGTGGGATATCATGCTATACCCAAGAGAGTATAGTAAGGAAAGCGTGATGATATCCATCCATCCCTGTGTCTTTCAAGAAATGCGAGACATGGTTTCATGATACAGATGCCCCCTCCTCCTTGAGGATCGAGCAATAGGCACTAGATAGAATGGAATTTTCAACTAACTGAAGTACAAGGTTGAGTGCGAAGGTAATATCAAATTAAGAAGTTAGACCAAAACAATAAAGGAGAAATTTTAATAAAAATATATATGGTGATATGATGAGATTTATATCTAAATACACGGGAGGAACCTACCCCGTTCTGATCGCACCCAGCGTGCCTCTGAAGACACTTGCGAAATAGTTTGAAAAATATTTGATATTGAACAATGATTATTTGCATGATTTTCTTAGTGATTATTGAAAAGTGAAATGATTGAACTAGTTCAGCACTTTTTAGAATCATCTAGAATAATCTTGGAATATTACAAAAATAGGAAACCTTTCACCAAAGCCTGCGTAAATAATGCCTAGCCGCAGGTAAACAGTACCTGTTTTTTTGGAATCACTCTCGCAACATGGACAGCTGGTATCGCCTAGAACCTTGCAGATGCGCTCCTTTCTAGAAAATTCTACCGGGCTATTTATACCCAGAAACACAAGAAATCAATGAAATTAATGAACGTCTGAAGAAGCAACTTACAGAAGCAGATGAAAAAGTTGGTAGAACAAAGAAAAACAAGAAAGGTGAACTCAACATCAGAACCAAACGCCTGATGAAGAGACCGTCACACGGAAAACTCCTCATAACCACTTTCAGAAGCAAACAGGGAAATGAAAAAAAGACCTCAAAAAGATCACTGAACTCGTGGAAGAATTTTATAAACATCTATACACCTCCGACATACAACCAGATGATGACACACAAGAAAGCTTGAAGAGAAAGGTAACCAATGTTAACTCCGAAGAACTGCCTGATATAGAAGAGAACACTCTCAATAGTCTAAGGAACAACAAAGCACCAGTTTGTGTTCACGTTTTCATTAAAAGCAATACCAATTACCTACAATTCTTCTTACAAGAAAACTAGGAAAAGTAAAAGATTGAAAGAAAATCTGTGAAATACTCATCAAGAAATGTTTTGTGAAGTATCATTATTTCCACACACCAAGTTTCTTATTTTCACCACGTTGAATGAAATGATATCCTCAATCCTCATAATTATTTTTTTAGGAAAATTTACAAATCGCAAGTAGAATACATCACTTGGATGAGCCTATGAATCATTAAAAAAATGAGAATGCAACTGCAGGGCCTTCTGACCATAGCACTGGCTTAAAAAGATTTTTGAACTGTGAACGTCAAAGTCAGCAAAAGCGGAATGGGGTTGGATGTAGTAGGAATCTGGAAAGGATTGGGATACACCAAATGGACCAGATTTGGTGGCAAATGAACTATAAAGCCGGAAGAAAAGACGGAAATGTTTAAACACTGCTGAAACCGCTAGAAAGTTAAGACTTCAAGGAAGATGCGAAGAACCTTGAGACTATTAACCGTGGATGAAATATTTTGCTGAAGTTAAAGGATCTCTGTGCATATTCTACCTGCCTTTTTCGCTCCCTACAGTGTGAGGAGTGAAGGACCCTTTCATGATCAGCCATTTTTAAATTTTGCTGCTAAAGCTGCTGATATCTTCTTGGAAAATCCTGCGGTTATTGATCAACTCCAATCATTCCATCAGCAGATTGCTGCCGAAATATAAACATGATCGGCCTTATACAAAATGCAATACGGTTTTGTGCAACTCACTGAGAAGGAAATCTTTGGACGAGAGCGTTCTCCGAGATTTGATCCAACTGAAAGCAGATCCTGGGTACGTCCCGTTAAAATACATCTGGAAAAATGTCGTATTTACAGCCACATATTGTGAATGATCTCAAAAGAGCCTGTGCTTATAGTATTCTAGCAAATGACAGCTGTGATATCCCGGTAAGAACAGTTATCCATTAGTGACAGATTCTTTGACGAAGTCAGTAATCGAATTAGAAAGGAGTTTTTGGGGTTCGTCGAAGTAAAAAAATAGACGCGTTGTTTACAGAGAATCTTGGCCTCAACGATCCCCAGATTTATCGGCAGTGGATTTTTTCTTAGGCTCAGGTGAAAAACTAAATATATCAAACCGTGCCAGCAGATGTGAAAGATCTACGTCGTCATATTGTCATCAGATAAGTTCTGAAACGCGAAAACATCCGAGATGTTGTTGGAGACCAACATTTCGAACACTAACTATTCGGGACGCCCCCTAGACGTAGGATTTAAGAAGCGATGCGTTACCGGTGGTCACCACGAGAAGTACGAGTGACTTAATCCCCTATTGCGTTATGGGTTATAACTTTGTTGTTGTTGAATATACACACAACCAAATTTATATGGAATCACCTAATATTTTAAATATTACCTCAGGGATTTTGGAAATTTCGGAGGATTGTTAGGATTGATCCTTTTTGAGATATTTCAATTGAAAAAAGAAATTAATTAAGGTTTATTTTAAGAAAGAAACAAATGAGAGAAAATAAGATACTCTTTCCACATGTAGTAAAAAATTGAAAATTGTTTTTCACGGAGTAGGTGACCTCAGTAGCTTCTATTATCTCCTCTTGCCCTGATACAAGCCTGAATTCATCTAGGCATGCTTTGGTTTAGCTGTTCGACCTACTCTGGGGTGATATTCTGCCTCTCTTCTGTGGCGGCTTGGATGAGCAGTTGTGGGGTTCTTGGATTATCCTGGCGCGATCTAAATTTCCTTTTGAGATCATCCCATAAATGTTCAATAGGATTAAGGTCTGAAGAGCAACCTGGCCAGTCAAAAATAGCGATTCCTTCTGTTGCATAATCTTGCATAAAAAAGAAATCCTCACCGTGGGCTCTCCTCGCCAGAGTCTTGCAATGGGCTCCAGCACTGGGTCCACGTAATTTCTACCCGTTAAACTCGCAGGAAACGAAATCAAATCTGTTTTTCCTCCCAGCATAATGCCACCCCAAAACATCACACTACCCCCTTGGTATTTCGGAATTTGTCTTGCTGCTCGGAGTCTAGCTGGTCTTCCACGACCCCTTAAAACCCGAATCCGGTGGCCATCTGATCGAACACCAATTCTGGTATCATCCAAAAAAAGGACATTTCGACAATTCTCAATGTTCCAATTTTGCTGCTCGATATACCAATCAAGTTTGTTTAGTGTTTGTTGTCTGGTTAGCTCTGGAACTGACGTATCGTTTCGACTGATACACTGATGCCTGTTGCTTCCAGAAATTGACTTTGGCGCATGGAGTGGGACGCACTAGGTTCTCTTCTTGCAATTTGGCACAAAAAGTGGTCTTGTTCTTCAGAAGTGATCTTCTAACGGCCTATTTTGCAGAAATTGTAGCTCCACGTATCGGGCGTAGGCTTTTAAAATCACCCTCTGTGATACCCCCATTGTGACCGCTGAACTTATCATTGTGGCCGCTATATCAGTTTTTTTACAACAAAAACTTCATTCTTCAAAAGTTGTCAAAGATCCATGGTTAAAAACAATCAATAATGTGAAATACCGAGTGATTCCATATAAATTTGGTTGTGTGTATATTTGAGTATATGTATGAGAAGTTTTTCATTCATAGAAGTGAGCAATCATGATGAATTATTTTTCAGAGGTTTTCGAGGAGTTCCTGGTGTCAGATCTTCGGAAAGAAAAAGGTTCCTTTTGTATTGTTTATACGCTTGGGGCATGTCCTTTCTCATTGTTGTGATAACATTCTTGATTAACACATTCGGTAATCAATTCCAATGGTTTTATCCCGGAGTTTCTGTGGGCCAGTGCTTCATTAGAAGTAAGTATACATTCTTCTTAACTCGATGAAGTAATTTTACATGAATTTGTGTCATTTATAGATGGCATGCCGCAACTACTTTACTTCTACGGACCAATGGGTTTGATCATAATTTTCAACGTAGTCTTATTCACTATGACCGCCCTGAAGATCAGACAAGTTAAGAAAGATACGGCCATGTTGAAACATAGCGAAAGTAAACGACATTCCGATGACGATCAACAAAAGTACGTATATACAGTTTGATATTACGAAATGAATTAATTATTCTTGTAAGTATGCCATCAAATTTCAATATACTTGCTCTCATTCATATTCTATTAGCAGACCAGGCAGACGTTGTTCTATTGCAGCGCGCCTAATTTTCAGGTAATCACAATATAAGATTTTCAATATTTGTTTGAGTGTTAGATGCTTAATACAGATGTCAAGCATAGTTGTGATCTACAACCCCCATCATGCTGCAGCGCAACACATACTTAATAATGTGTTGCGTATGCGCCCGCAACGACCACAGACAGGTGGCGCCAACACGACATATCTTAGCCTACTTGGTATTTTCAACTTTTCGGCTGAAATATCAACTTTTCTTTGTTCAAAAATATTATAGTTAATTTAGTTTTCTATCTGGAAAAGTACCATTTGAAGCTGCGTAATCCAGAACCAATAAAAATACATCAAGTAATAAATTGTTGAATGACGAAAACTTAGCATACTCTTCTCTTTTCGATTTGTGGCATTCCTACAAATTTATTATACCTCACATAATAATACATATATTGAATATGACAATTTCTTTAAAGCTTCTACCTCTACCTTAAACTTTTACTGGCCATGGGTGTCAACTGGACCATGGAACTGATTTCCTGGGCTGTGAATGTGAATGATAAGTCGGTCCCGCAGTACATCTGGTATCTGTCAGACTTTTGCAATGCTACCTATGGAGTCTTCATCTTCTTCATATTTGTGTTCAAGAGGAACATTTGGAAGCAATTGCAAAGAAGGTTAGTACACTTCCAATACACTATTTCAACTTCAGAAACAATCTTAACTTAATTTTATTTATTATATTACTAGCACCTGAGTTCCTGGTATTTTCTTTCATGCATCGATAAGTACGCAGAAATAGCACAAATAATTGCGATGGAGTTAGGATTTAGTTGTCGGGACTCGTGATTCTCCTTCAGTATTGAAGAAATCAACTCAATAGAAAAGAAATGAAAATTTCATGAACAACACACGACATAGAAACTAACACCTCGGTGCGGATGGTTGATGAACTAAACGACGCAAGAATAGACGCATATATTCATAAAGTAAAAAGTTGACTTAAGGATATACTTTCAACTCGGTATTTTCCAAATTCCAAGTATGGAACGATTACAAATGGAAAAGATGTATGAATTTTTCTATCGGGAGCAATAAAGTTTGGAAATCTTTCAATGTACAAATGCCGAGCTTCTAAGCATTTTCGTCAGCAAATCCATACATGAAGTGCATGCCGGTCATCTCAGCATTCGTATAACGATTCAAAATTATTGAGAAACAGAAACACTCAAAATTCAACATTTTTTCACACAAAAACTGGGCGTCGTACAAACAAATGTCAAGAAAGCGTTTGCTGCAAAAATAATTGGAAAATTCAATAATATTTTTTAATTTCGAAAAAATCAGTAGCGTCCTAGTTTTTCTTGAGAATAACTTGCGTTATGCCCATACGCGCTCCACTGATGAGTCCAAAATATTGTTTCGCATTGAAAATTATGCGCCATTGAAATTCTTCGACACCCCCAAAATGTTACCTCAATATCTCAAGGGGTTTACGAAAAATTCAAATTTAACTGCATCTTTCGATCAAACTTCAACACCCTAAATCGCGTGATTGAGCTGTTAACAGTTACGCAAGTTCACATTAACATGAGTCTTATTTTCACTAGTACTTTACGACAAAATCCATTGAATTGAGTGAAACAAACCGGCTATTCAAGAAGCAACGTTAAACGTATAATTTTTGAATTTCAGCAAACCAGACGTGAAGGCCGCTTCTTCTAAATTATGAAAATCACATACGAGATACCGACAACTAAAACCGAATTAGGGTGCATTCCTACTTCTAAGTATATTACATGAATTATTTCAGCTTAGAATGTCACCAAATTGGCAAAAAGATGATACAAACGATGACCACTACTTAACACATCGGCATCTGCCAGTAGGTTTTCAGCAGATTCTGTGTGAAAACCTCGTATAGGTTCGTTTTCCAGCAGTAAGTCGAGGCCTAAGTACCTATATTAACACTGGTGTGGTAGTTTACAGGTGTAATATAAAATGGTTGGCTTAACTAATGTCTCTAGTATACTAAAACAACTTATGATGTATTTCATAGATCAAAATTTGATGAATTTTTCATTGGAAAACCTCCCTCGACTAAATTAACAGTTGGGGAACACCTGGCAATGGCAACAGCAATTCATTTCCTTATTCGAGAACTTCAAGGATACCTCATCACTTGTACAAGGTGGGGCGTAATGGAAGGTCGTTTTTGAAACGGGTAGTACACGTAACGGCTAGTCAGTAGATGGGAGCGGCTGAGGTCATTCCACTCAGGAGGAGTTACCATTTAATTCACAATGGTTATCTGGATAAGAGAACAATGTGCGTTCGCAATTAAAGAGTATTTAAACTTGGAAGAGTCTAGTCGTAACCCTTCAGTTCCGAAACGTGACACAATCATCCGATAGGTACAGAATTTTAGAACGACTGCATCAGCAATGAATCCGAAACCTCAAGGTCTACCGGATGTGTAAGGACTCCAGCTTCCGTGGAAAGAGTGAGACAAGCTGTAATTTAAAACCCAGAGCGCTTCGTCCGATAACGAGCTGCAACACTCTAAATGAGTAGTCGAACGGTTTTCAGAATTTCACACCAAGACTATGCGCTATGAGCCGTCTTGAGGTGATTGGACCGTATTTTTTCGAAGATGAGAGAAGAGCAACCGTAACTGTAAACTCTGAGTGATGTTTTCATGCTGGAGAACTTTTTTATCCCAGAATTGCGACGACGAAGAATGAACAGAAGAGAAGTTGTGCATCGCATTTTTCCTGATCATGTTATCCCTCGTTTTGGTGGTCCGTGGTCCCCTCGTTCCCCGGATCTCACTGCTTTTGATTATTTTTGTGGGGTAACCTAAAGGCTACGGTCTACGTCGATAAACCTCGAAATCTGCAAGAGTTGAAAGAAGCTTTCAATTTACGTGTTAGAAATGTTGTACGTTAAAAAACAGCTGAGTTATTCTCATTTCAAAAACGCCCCACTCTGTACTATCCCCACTCTCTTGATTCATAGCTAAACTCTTTTTAATAGCCTTTTTACTATAGTGGACGAAATAAAAACAATAGAGACAAAATCATGTGACGTTTCAAGGATTAGACTGGAAGAAATGTTAAGCACCTTGTTCATCGTTGTGTTGACAGAATATGCATTTTTCTCTAAAATTATACTTTCTAAAGAACTCTCAGAAATAGTGACCAACCTATACACTTGCATTAATCTTTTTCTAAAAAATTAATCTATAATACCTTCTATCTCTTAATATAAGATACAATATGTATCTCGCCTAGATAATGCATGAAACCTTAAAGTTTTAACAGTATGCTTACACACAATATATTCATTGAAGATGATTGATGCAATTTAATCAGCGAAACGTCAATCAGAATTCAAAGGATTTATTTCAGGTGAAATCTAAGTTCACCAGCATACGTTTTATCGTAGATTGTGGTTGATAACCACAAATTTAATCAAGGAGATTTTGAGTTCAATTTCTAGCAGTGTTGTAATTTTACCATATTCTAAAGGATTGGGGATTGGTTATGGTCAAGCTATTTTAACATAGGGTAAATGATGGGAAACATTGAAATTGAATGATGTTTAAATTTTCACTATATTGACTAACTTCAGATAAGTAGTACACACAACCAAATTTATATGGAATCACTCGGTATTTCATATTATTGATCGTTTTTAACCATGGATCTTCAACTACTTGTGAAGAATAAAGTTTTTTTGTTGTAAAAAACTAGATGATAAGAAATGTTGAATTATCACCACATGTTCGGGATATTGTACTCAGCCGTCAATGAGATTTGAAACTGTGAATTTTAAAACTTAAAAAATCCTATAATCATATTTGAAAATGCTTACGTTGGACTGTCCGATTTGCTCTCGTTGAAGAAGGAGTGACACAGAGAGATATAGCGGCAGTAATGGTGGTACCACAGGGGGTGATCTCAAATCCCTACGCCCGATACGTGGAGCTACAATCTCTGCAAAATAGAAAAAGAAGTCGTGGAAAGATCACTTCTGGAGACCAAGACCGCTTTTCGTGCCAAATTGCAAAAAGAGACCCTAGTGCATCGCATCCCATACTCCAAAGGCAAATTCTGGAAGCAACAGGCATTAGTGTATCAGTCGAAAGGAAAAGATACGTCAGCAGAAGGCACTTGAGAGTTCCAGAGCTAACCAGACAACACAAAATTAACAGACCTAATTGGTGTATAAAGCACCATAATTGGAGTATCGAGAATTGGCGAAATGTTATTTTTTCGGATGAGACCAGAATTGGTGTTCGATCAAATGATCGCCAGATTAGGGTTTTAAGGGGTCGTGGAAGACAAGCTCACTCTGAACAGCAAGACAAATTCCGAAATACCAAGGGAGCAGTGTGATGTTTTGGGGTGGCATTATGCTGGGAGGCAAAACAGATTTGATTTCATTTCCTGCAAGTGTGACGGCTAGAAATTACGTGGACCTAGTGCTGAAGTACATAGTGAGACTCTGGCGAGGTGACCACACTGATACTGAAATAGCGGGCTAGACAAAATGAAACCTCTTATTGGTTATTGAAAACCTTTCACCATCAAACATCCACCTTATTCACCTGATATGGCTCCGGTCGACTTCCTCCCCTTTCCAAAACTCAATTTGCCACTTCGAGGTACCCGTTTTGAATCGATAGGAAACTAAACTTAGCATAAACCCCTACAAAACCCCTATAGTAGTCCAGCTGAGGACAGGGTCAAGATGGAAGAACTTGGATCTGAATCTCATATCCTTTACGAGAAGGATGGAGCTCGTGGATGAAATTTAGGACAGAGTGTGCCACAATACACCACTGGATCGAATAATAATATCTATCTATCTAGAAAACTAAAACAGAATTCGAGAACTGAAGTCGATTGTTTTAATGTTTGGATTAGTCGTTGGTGTGAATGTATTATCTCGAAAGGAGCCTACTTTGAAGGCGATACAATAAATTTGGATAAAAAATTAATAATAATTAATAAATAACAAAGCATAGATGTACAGAAAGTGGCGTCTGGACCCTACATCACAAATGAGGAAATTATTAAAGCAACAAAACAACTAAAAAACAAAAAAGCTGTTGGAGAAGATAATATCCCAATTGAAATTATAAGGATAATTTCAGACGAACACATCGATGTTATGGAGAACTTATTCAATAAAATATACGAAACTGGAATAATACCAAAAGACTGGCTGACATCGGTGTTTATACCACTACCAAAGAAGAACTCAAGGAAATGTGAAGAATATAGGATCATTAGTCTAATGAATCATATACTGAAATTGTTCCTCCGAATAATACACAATAGAATTTATAACAAATTGGACGAACACACGGGATGAACACAATTTGGCTTCAAGAATGGCTTTGGAACAAGAGAGGCGCTTTTTTCAATACGTGTGCTTGTTGAAAGATGTAGGGATGTAGACTCTGATATATATCTGTGTTTCATAGACTTTCAAAAGGCTTTAGACCTGGTGAAACACGATAAACTAATAGAAATTCTCAAGTCTTGTAACATAGACGACAAAGACTTGAGAATCATATCAAACCTTTACCAAGACCAAACGCTAAAATTAGAATCAATGGAGAGACATCTGAAGACATTAACATCGAGAAAGGAGTAAGGCAAGGATGTGTTCTTTCCCCGTTGTTGTTTAACGTTTTTTCGGAAGAGTTATTTAGGAAGGCACTACAGGATACCTCGGATGGCATAATAATAAATGGACAATGCATTAACAACTTGCGATACGCAGATGACACGGTTATTCTAGCAGATAGCGCTGAAGCACTACAACGCCTAATGAACCGAGTGATGATAACATGTAAAGAATTTGGAATGAAACTAAATACAAAGAAAACAAAAACGATGGCTATCAGCAAACACCAAAACAGAAAGGTCGGAATTAGGGTCAACGGAACAGAATTAGAACAAGTAACAAAAATAACATACCTAGGAAGTAGCCTTGATGAATCTTGGGATCACTCACTAGAGATAAAAACACGCCTGGAAAAAGCACGAGCTATATTTTATAAAATGCAAGAAATACTATGCATCTGCCAACTAAATATCTCATTAAGAGTTCGAATACTAAAATGCTACGTTTTCTCCACCGTGCTATATGGCGTTGAAGCATGGACAATGACGGAAACAACACAAAAAAGAATAGAATCGTTCGAACTTTGGTGATACCGTAGAATGCTCAGAATATCTTACATGAGTCATACGACAAACGTAGAAGTTATGCAGAGGATGAGAAAAGATCGAGAACTTGTGCAGATAATAAAAGAAAGAAAGACGCAATATTTCGGTCACATTATGAGAAACCGAAAGTACGAACTGCTTCAACTTATCATCGAAGGAAAAATCAATGGCAAAAGAGGACCGGGAAGAAGACGCAACTCCTGGCTTAAGAACTTACGTCAATGGACTAATATGAGCTCTATAGAATTGTTCAGAGCTGCAACAAATAAAATAAGATGGGCAAATGTAATCGCCAACGTCCTTAAGGATAAGGCACCGTAAGAAGAAGAAAAAATTAATATTTTGTGTTTCATTCACCAATTGCCGGTACTTTTTTAACAGAATGTGTACTACTTATCCACAGTTTGGTAAAACGCTTCATACGTTTGTCAGTATAATTTTGAACATCATTGTTCTATTCTCTTAAACAATGTATATCAATTTTCCTCAATCAAATAATCAGTAATACAAGGTATGTCAATTGAGTTCGTGTGCTTCCAACGGTGGCCCAGGTACTTTCCGGACCGTCCGGGTACTTTTCCGCCAACCTAATTGACATACCTCGTACTTAGCATTCTGACATAAAAGACATAAAAGAACATAAATAAAATTTCTAAAATGCCTTGAAGAATAAAACGAATGTGTATATGGTATATTATAATCAAATAAAATATAAGGAATTCAACTAAAAATTTATTAAATCATAACGGGGACAACAACATAATAGCTTAAACTGACGATTGAAAATGCGACAGTGATGGTAACATATAAATTAAATCATACAATTTATTCTTTGAGTGTTATTTTTCACTTTCTTGTTGTATTACAGATATTACTCTTTCACTGGTAGACACCACTTGGCCCGTTCCATGGCAACAACAATTCACACCAAAACCACCAACGATTCGATGACAATGTCAACAAATGATCGTGTAATGGAAGAGAGTGAACTTAACACCACAAAAGTTAACTGATGTTAAAACTATTCCATTTCTTGTTTTTCCAAAAAATTCTGCAAAGGTGCAACATTTTCTAGATCTAATATTCGTAACTTCACGCAACAAAGTTGACAAAATATTTTTTCTTAATTACTAGAACGAAAAAATCAGTCAATGATAATCAGTTTCATATAAAAATTTCTCATCTTTCCATGATTTTATTAAGTCTTGTCAACACTGGACGCTTGATTTATCAATTCAATCTTTGCATCACCGATTGTTGTCAAAACTTAACGTCTTAATGTAATTTAACTTTAATGTAATTGCCATTGTTATAAGATCCATGACATTTGAACAATCCATCATCGCCAGGTATTTAAAAAAGCTTTATTGAATATTCCTGCAGTATAATATTTATTCGAATTCATTCTTTTGAGAATCTACTTATCGCTCATTATTTTTCTAATTTATATCAATTAAGCAGGCTTATTTCCAAAGCAAGCAAAATATATTTATGAAGATAAAACAAAGAAAATTTCTTCCAATTTTTTCCATAGTAATAATGAAAATTATCTTCTTTCATCTATTTGAACTTATTTCATTAATTCTTATAGAATTTCAACAAGAAATTATTACGCCAAATGCACAAATTTTTATCATTTAAAAAAGTCAGAAGTTTTTCTGCAACTAGTCCAAAATATTTACATTCTCGATGAATATACCACAACCATACTCTTCATCTACATAATAACAATAGGGAATAATTGAAGACAATTTTGTACTACCTATTGATTGCCAGTTGTTTTAAAATAAACTATTTGTACTTAATGAATGTATGAATATATATTTTAATAAGTTAACCTGCACGATGTGTAATGTAAACCAAAGAAATACAATTTATGTCTTATTGCTTGCAAATTTCATTAAACTAAAACCTTCCCATTACTCCTATGATAACTAAATTTTCTTTATAACCTCCTTAGTCTCTTACCATTCTTAAGACATTACTATTTCCAAAATTATAATTATGATGATAATGAGAACTTAAACTATAGTATATTTGTTGAAGCCGTAGAGCAAGGATGCTCAAACTTGAACTGCTGGAGATCTACCTCAATATTTTTAGACTACTTACGATCGACTCTGAGGGCTGCAAGTATGTGTGATGCAGGGTTGTCGTACATACACGATACACCCTACCTTCCTACCTACCTAGGTAGGGTGTACCGTAGCATATATAGATATTAGCTTTCCGCACAATATACATTATTTTAGTCAAGGTTTGGGTTAGGTTTAGTTAGGTTCTCCTCTATAATATCAATGAAAAACTCATAGTAATTCAAAATTGCGAGTTTATTAGTTGTTACAAAACAAAAGAGTTAAATATGGTGTTAAACTTAACTAAGGAGTGACTTTATATGTTGAAGCGTGGCACTGCATGTCCTCAGCATACTTTTCATAAGATGGTACGTAACCACTGAGTGCTAATCGCAAGCATGATGACATATGATCGTCTATTAGTCGATTGCGATATTTTAACTTAATTATCTTCATTTCAGAAAATGCAGACTTGCACAGTAAGTTAACCCAAACATTGCCGTCAGTTGAAGGGTGATTTGCCTTAGATTCGAATATTTATCTTCAGATATAAAACACCAGAAATTTGTATCAGATGCTGTAGCTTTGAGATGTATATCTGATATAATCTGCACCAACTCATTTTCAACAGAACATGAGTTCATATTAAACCGACTTGCTATTTCAGTAGCTGATTCGTCAATGTCTTTACATGAAAAAGGATAACTCAAAAATGATGCTATATTTGCCAATTTACTGCAATCATAAAAACGCAATTCGAATTCTCCCAAAATATTTGATAATTCAGCCTCATACGTAGCATAATTCAACTGAGGGATTCTGGCTTTCAAAGACGGAAAATGTTTCAGATGCTTTCTTTTCAGTTGATCGATCATAAGTTGCAATTTACTTGCCTTTACTACGCTAATCAACTCAAAAATAGTTTTTCCTTTACCTTTAAGCTCCAAGTTAATGGTGTTTAAGTGCCGTAGAGTAATAAATCTTGATGTGGCAGGATGGTCAAGGCGTGCCATTAATTATATTTTCCTTACATATTATTATCCGGAATACCTGGGTAATATATTAACAACTCAGGTGGGTTTCATCTCTATTCTTCTCAAAAACTCATAAGCACTTACTTCAATACCCATTAACTGATATGGAAACCGTTTTCATCTTACACAATAACCTTTATATGAGATGATTATAGATGTAAATTTGAGAACAAATATACCACTGCCCGCCAGGTATATTGAGACAAATATCCACTCGGATAAGGGATAATGAGTATTATCAAGTATATTCTCCCAATTTAACCCCAAGAAAGGCTAATTATTACATAGACATATATTAAGTTCTTAAAGTAGTTTTATCATTTGTATGCATCTGGTAGTAGTTAGTGAAAGTGTTTTGTTTATTTCACAAATAATGGAAAAGTTTTACTACTATTAAACGTGCTAAAAATATACCACTTTCCCAAAGTGAAAAATTAATTATATTGAATATATACGATGCATTAAGGCATCAAGGCCATTTATCTTCAATCGATGTAAATGTTACAATGTGTTCTGAGATGACGGGAATTGGACAGTCCATAATATACAAGCTTCTCAAGGAAAGAAAATCTGAAAATGAATTTATAGTGAAACCTCCAAAAACACCAAGAAGGGCCAGAATGGTTATTGATGAAGAGTTTTGGAAAACTATTCGAAAAACTGAGCATTCTGCTTATTTTCGGGGAGAAATTCCCACTGTGGAAAAAATACACAGGACTTGCCTTTAATGATGGTCATTTTCCATACAATGTGAAGGGAAAGTAGATTCGTCGTTTCCTTAGTTATTGTAATATGATTGATGCTCTTTATATCTAGTTTTGAATGAATAACCAGTCTGACCTATATAGCCGCCTTTACAATCCATACAGGACAACTTGTAAACTCTAGTATTGTCAAATCTATAATTCTTGTCTTTACTATTGAAGAATTCTTGGAAAGAATTCATGTGGGTTTTGGAAGCTACTTTTTATACTGTTTTGAAATGACATTTGCAATCTTTTCGATGATATCATGAAATATATTTATCTGTATTAGTTGATTCTATATGTGGGTAAATATTATGATATGCTATTTGTGTTTGTTTCTTTCTGATCACTCTGCTTATTATATTTGAGGGATAACCATTGTGCTTAGCTATTTCTTTAATAGTTGACACTCCCCTGGACATATTTTCTTCGGATAATGGCAGAGAGAAAGCCCTATGAATCATTGAATGCAGAGTATTTATGAGATTTTGGGTCTTGGATATATATCGAAACTGAGTGTGTTATTTTTATGAGTGATTGTTAGGTCTAAAAAGTGAATCTGATTATCGATATGATATCTTCAATATAGGACATGAAAATGTCAGCTAGTAAAGGGCTCAATTAAGATCCCATCGGGGGACCGTGAGGTTGTTCGTTATGCGAAGAAAATATGTCCAGGAAAGTGTCAACTATTAAAGAATAATATGTACCCACGTATAGAATCAACTAATACAGATAAATACATTTCATATTTGATATCTTTAAAAATACCTGCTTTTATCATAATTCGTTATCACCTCTTGTTTACACCCTTATTAATTTTGTATCTATCTGTTAACTTTAGTTATTTTTTTATTTATTTAATAATCATCAAAACATTCAGCATAAATATTACAAACAATTCAATACATATAATTCATACAAACGACTCCACACCATCAACAAACAGAAACAAGCAAAACACCCATTACGTAAAATTGAAATGGAAAAATTCGTCTATTGAGTAAAAGCATCGGTCCAAAAGCAATTTCTTCAATTTAGACTTGAATCGAGACATTGGAAGGGTTTTGAACTCCTTAGGCAGCACACTATAGAGTTTAATACACATATAATTAATGCTTGTTTGCGCTCTCTTCACTCGATGATAAGGGATTACAAGATTATTCCTGTTCCTTGTGTTGTAATCATGCAGATCCCTGTTCACCACGAACTTACTGATATTTGCATGAACATGAATGACACAGTGATAAATGAAGACACAGGCGAGGGTAAGTATTTTACAGCTTTTAAACAGACCTCTGCAACTAGTCCTAATGCCAATGTTTTTGAAAAATTTCAGTGCTTTCGGGTGATGTACCCCAAATCAATATGCCGTGGTTACAAGGGCATGGAAGCTACTGTAGTATGCGCTGAGAGCAATCTCTTTTGTTGTAACTTGCATCAATCTTCGCAACAAATACAGAGCATCAGACAATATCGAAGACAGTTTCCGTAAGTGACTTGTCCATAACAGGTTTTCTTGAAAAGTAATTCCCAAAAACTCAACTTCATTCACTTTTGGGGTCAACTTAGTTGAGAATGTGAGTATTTCAGTCTTATCCTTGTTTAATTTTAGTTGATTGGCATGGAACCATTCCTCGGCTTGCTTCAATGTTTGGTTATTTCTGGTCTTTCAGTCCTCAGAGTCTGAATTTATATTTACAAGGGTTGTGTCATCTGCAAAAAGGCATACCGTACCCGCTAACACATTACAAGGTAAGTCATTCACATATATAAGGAACAAAGAGGGTCCAAGCATGGATTCCTGGGGAACTCCTTGTTCTATGTGAAGCCAATTGGTTTCTATGTCATTCCACTTGATCTTTTGTGTCCTATTTGTCAGGTAAGAAACCATTAGATCAAAAACCATACTTCTAACGCCACAATACCATATTTTCTTCTTCAGTATATTGTGTGAGATTATATCGAAGGCCCTGCCCTAGTCACAAAAATATCCTGTCACCTCACACATAGCGTCAAATCCCTCTGAAATTTTATTCATAAGATCAGCCATTGCTGAAACAGTAGAAAGATTTTTCCTGAACCCATGTTGTTAGTAGTTAGTACTTGTTGTCAGCTGAAGATGTCAAGAGACCTTAATAGATCTCTTGTGATAGAATAATACATAATTATCATCATGATTAATCACGTAATAACGGCGTAATCAATTAACTATTCAAAATTATAACTGTCCAAACAACGAAATAAACCACTAAACTTTTCAAGAATATCTATTTAATCAGAAAAGAATCATTAAACATTTATATGTACAAAATTAAACGCCCTTAAATTAAATTCAAACCTAAAAATAACATCACTAAAAACTTATGCAAAGGCATCCTCCCTGTCTGCTCCAGAACCATCCCCGTCTTCTAGTGAAGAAAAATTGAGGAAATGAGCTGGTCGATGAACCTCATGATAAAATTCCTTTGGATTTGCTAATTGTAGTTCGTATTTCATGCTAGGATCATGTCGTACTCCTATGAAAAAGAACAATATTCATGAGATGTTTTCATTTGTTTATCGATGCAGGCTAAAATGAATTGCGCATGTCCTTTCAAACTATGGAGGGGACTGACAGGGTAACGCATGATATTGCGCAGTAAATAGCAACGTGCTATTTCAGTTACATTAAGAAGATTATGTTGGGCCATAAGTCCAATTAATATTTAAAATAACTTCTCAAATCTTAACAGAAAACATAAAATGTCATGTAGAACAACAATTCTATGAAAATAAACACCTTAAAATTCGTTAAGTTGAAAGGCGGTTTTTGTGAATAAAAAAATGAACCTCGTAGAAAAATGTTTATTTTTTTTTCTCAACTCCTCTAGAAGGAGGCGATGCCTACGTATAGTCCTAAAGGAAGAATAAGAAAACTGTAGATTAAGAGTTGCATCACATAAAATTTCAATAATGAACTCTTCTCACGATTGCGTCGTGGACGTATAAAGTTGAAATTCATTATCTTAAAATCATGAAATTCTGCAAGAAGCTTACAGCGCACCACGGAATTAAATTGTAAGTATAATTGGCCTAATTTTACTTACCCATGAAATTGTAATTCCAAGATCCCTGAGACGGAACCATGAAGAATCCAAGGAACCTATCTGATAACAACATCTGAACCTTCTCATAATGACTAGGTAGGTAACCCTTCGGGTTATTACCCTTATCTGTATTCTGTCGACCCCATTCATATCCAGAAGGCGTCAACTTATACGCTGTCAAAGAACAAGAACCTGGAGTAAAGGAACACGTTATAATTATAGTCTTCTCTCCGTCCCACGAAGGGTTATCGCTCATCAATTTCGAATGATTCGTTATATCCTGAGGTGATAGTTGAGGTAATTCATTGGGCTGCGTGTGGATCCAACCCAGAGGTTCCATATCTTTCAGGAATGGATGGTTGGGCGGAGTATTCGGCAAATGTACAGTCTGATGGGTACCCCACTGTGGTGGTAACACCAAACACCGAAGTTCTTTGACTTGTGGATTGTCCGGGGGACTAACTCCATACAAAAACGCGCATATCTGTAAAAGCAAATATTACTAAAGCTAACAGACAAAATCGCCTACATACCTGCGCTCTCAAGTCGGATATCGTAACAAACTTCTTGAGCACATTCTTCGGAAGAATATACGTATATCCTGTTTCCTTGATATCATCCGAACTGACGTAAATATGGTTAGTTCTGAGATGGAGATTAGTCGCCGATATAGCTCTGACCCTCCATTCAGTCTTTGAACTAAACGTCTGCGTTTCATAATTACTGGTGGTACTTGTAATAATTTCATCGCCGTGTTTGTTAACTGTTCTAGTTGTGGTCGCAGTTAGCTGTGATTGTTCCTTCGTTTGTTTCTCTATCTCGGCTATCTGTTGTCGTTGCGCAGATGGCGCGCTGATTTCCATACCGAGGATGATGTCACGAATTTCGGACTGTGTGAGAGATGCCACATTCACACTAGAAAAAAAATATTCAAAGAATTAATGGACTATTTTGATTGTTAACTACTGTTGGATTTTTTGATGAGGAGTTATCCCTCAAAACATATATGCCTTTCCAATAGATGCTATAGAAAATGTTATACTGAACGTATTGCAGAAAAAACAAAATTCTGTTTTCATTCAACATGAGAACCTAAATATACTTACTTATTCTTTTTACCGTAATCTGCCAAAATCAAATCTTTAAGTTGTACTTCAACCTTTATCCACTCATCGTCGGATAGAGTCGGCCAAATATGATGGGGTTCGGTTATGGTAGTCCTTTCTGGTTTCAAAATAACCTTAGTTCTTTCTGTGTTCACATGTAGAGCTCTCAATATCAAAATCAGTCTTGAAAACGCCTAAAAATTCACGGTTTAATATTTAAGAACGCTGTTAGTCGTTTTATTTGCTCACCGTGTACGATGAGATAGTTTTTAGCCAGTCGTCGTACAAATTGAACAGTACCATTTGTGGTTCGGTGGCTTTAAGTATGAGGTCGCCGAATTTCTCTATCTTGAGACAAGCCTGGAAAGGCAACTGCAATTCCGAGCCTTTGATGACGATATTCGGGAAATCTAACAGATGCACTTCGAGGGGATCCAACATACCCTTTCGTGTAACAATAATTTGTTTCGGTTGCTCTTCTACTGGTAAGGATCTAATCAAAGCTGCAACTTCTTCAGCTGTTTTCCATTTGGCCAGCTACAATACATATCAGGTTAGAATAATGACAGTTGACAAACGACAATGATTTCCAAGACTTACCTGACCTAAACGTTTCTGACCCGCCCACACGGACGTATGAATGATTTTCAAAAACAGCTGTCCGGTCCTGGGATTGAATATAAAAATGGCGCCGTTTATCGGTTTCGTTGTCAAGTTACCCTCAAACGTTTTATGGATCGTCACGCGGTAAACATTAGTGTCGTCGACAAACCAGATGATCTGATTCGAGAATAATTCACCGTAATTCTGACTGGATAGATAAGGTTCGGTGGGTTCGCTGGAGTACAACTGTAGGGCTTTTCTAATACGCTCGCGCAACACGTAGAGGGCGGGATTAGCTTTCATTATCTTAGCCATGGCTTGCTGGATCAGCGGTTTACAACCGGGGAACCAATTTCCATAAGCGCTGAAATGAAAACATTGAAGCAATCTGTAGTTATTTAAAGTTTCAAGAATTTACCTGTGTAAATTGTAAGCCAAATCAATCGCTATGAGAACTCCAGTCGGTGAAGGATATATCGACATATTATCTGTTGTATAATCCAAGAATTTCGCTCTAGCATATCGTTCAACGTCGTGTGAATCATAGTCACCCCATCTCAATTGAACATCTATCCAGTATTTTTGAGTGGTTGTATTGTCCATGGTATCCCTGAAAATAACGCAGATTATAGCACACCTAGAAATACAATCAAAATTATCGACTCACTTAGTATCGGCTAAGAGAGATGGTCTCGAAACGTTCCACTTGTAAGCTGAAAAGAGTAAAATATCTGCACAGGACGAGTTCATCTTGTAGGATTTCCTAGGATGAATTGTTTCTTTCTGAACAGTTTCGATTTCCAAAGCGTCTAATTCCTGATCGAATACCTGAAAATAAATGTTAAACCTGAGAAAACTAATCAGTATTTTTAACTTCTGCACATAACACAACTGTAAGTTCAGTAAACTGAGTACAGCGAACATCGGTTATAACGTACTTTCTTTTACACCGAAGTAAGACATCTTTCACTTGATAATCCGCATCCTAAACTTTATTCTCTCATCAAACTACATGAAAGGTTATACCATCAGTCTCTTATGTTACAGTCCCAACAGCCAAACTCTATGTTATCTTATAAACACCATGGAATAATCATGTAACTTCAGCCCAAAATTTACAATCAAGAATTCCCCATTTCTAATAAAAAAAAAATTCAACATACTGTACTACCATATAATGCTGAACTTATGTCCTGGGATGCATTTAATCTCTACCCTAGCGTTCCACCTTACGATTCATAGCAATTAATTAACCAATCGCAATAATATGAGCCCCATTATACAATGGGAATTATAATTAGAACAAAACTTTTTTAACTTCAAAGATGAAATTTACATGAGAACAGATTAAAATTGATAATCATCTCAGTCCTTACTAGCAGAAATTTTCATGGATAAAACTGGAAAAATGATTGATAATCATCTGCTGTCGAAATACTGCATTTATTGGTTTAGATAAGTGGATGATCTAATCTGTTGTTTTACAGGTAAAATAGACAATTAGATTCCTTCATAAATTCAATTCACTCTAATATAAGGTTCACTTTGGAAATTAAATCTGAGAATTGAATTAACTGTTTAAATTTAAATAAAATAATAATAATAATAATAAACTTTATTTCCTCAAGAACGCCGAAAAGACATTATGGAAAAGGTCGAAAAATAATAAAATGATTTTCCTAAGCAAATATAATACAAAATCAGTAAAATCGCATACAAAAAACATCGAAAGAAACATCATTTATAATAAAAATTCCTGCACACTATAGTAACTCTTACTAGCCAAATATTGAGAGAGCCTTCTTTTAAAAGTAACACACGATTTGGACTTCTTTATGTCATCATTCAATCTGTTGTAAAGCTTTACACCCAGGTACATAGAGGACCGTCTGCTCATTCGAAGTCTAAAGTTGGAAGGGACGAGGTTGTGCTGACTTCTACTATTCTAATGATGGTAGTCACCATTACGCATTATTTCATTTTGGTTTTTAAATACTACTGTCGTCGTTTCAGAATATATATATGGATGGTAAAGTAAGTATGCCCAAAGATCGAAAAGCCTCTCGACAGGAGGTAAGTTGCGAAATACCCAGTATACAACGAATTATCCTTTTTTGACAAAGGAAAACCTCGTCAGCTCCAACCGATGCCCCCAAAACAAAACCCCATATCTTAATCTGGATGCCACCTGAGCATGATAAACAGCCCTCAACTGTGTGAGTCAAAACTCTTCTCAAATTTCGCATAAGATAACAGACCGTACTAAGTTTGGAGGACAGGTAAGTACAATAATCTTTCCTGTTTAGACTCTCATCTATCCAAAGACCTAGGAACCCCGTCGAGCTAGCCCTTTCCGGTTGAGTATTATTGAGCATTGATGTACAATCTGTTTCTGCTAATGCGGTAGCATCGTCTGCATAAAGAAAAACATCGCAACTCAGACCGCTTCCTATGTCATTTATGTACAAGAGAAACAACAATGGACCCAATATCGAGCCTTGAGGCACGCCCATATCTGTGCCAACTAAACCTGAATTTGTTGTCCCTCTCATATTACCACAAGTGTATCTGATGCTAACAAGTTGTTGCCAGCCAGTCAAGTAACTAACCAACCACCTTGCAGCAATACCGCGAATACCACATTTCTCCGCTTTACTAGTTAAAATATTATGAATTACGAGATCAAAGGCCCGACTCAAATCCCAAAAGATACCAACCGGACATTGTCCCGACTCCAAGCCTTTCACCACACCTTCAACGAAAGCGTATATCGCATCATGTGCCCCATGTCCCGGTCTGAAACCAAACTGACTCCTTGCGAGAATTCCTTGTTTATCAAGAAAGCTCAAGAGCCTGTCAAGGCAACAATATTCAAATATTTTTGAGAAGACCGGAGACAGCGAAATAGGACGATAGTTACACAACGATTCAGAATCTCCCTTCTTCACCCTGGATATTTTCAATCTATCAGGAAACTGACCTTCGGAAAAAAAAAGATTCACCAGGTATGTCAAAGGTGCGGTGAGTTCTCTCAGGCATCTCCTAAGAAGAAATCCCGGAAAATCATCATAGCCGCTGGAACTCAAAGGCCTCAATCTTTTGTACATCAATAGCAATAATTCTTCCTCAGCATATGGAGTCAGAAACATTGTTTCATCTGTGCTTCCTATATTGTCAATGTATTCTTCCTGAGAAACCTGTTCCGATAATGCCCTGGGCACACCGATGAAAAATTCATTAAATTTTTGTGCCACCTCAAAAGGAGCAGACAAAATCCTGTCACCATCCCTTATGCTAACGCCAGAAGCCCCCACACCTCCACGATTCAATTCCCTTACAATCCAAGAGGCCTTCTGCTGAAGCAATTTTATTCTGATAAAATGTTCTTTTAATATTACCTATTAAGATTGAATGTTGCCTTTTTGAGGCATCGTAAAATTCCTTCAGCTCGGATAAAAGTTTCGATAAGTTAAATAACTCTCTGAGGTTTTCACTAGACTGCCTAACGATATCATCAATCCAACGGTTCTCTTCTCTTTTATAAAATTTCTTTAGGGGAAAGTGTAAGTTGAAATAGTGCATTAAGATGTCGTGGAAAGCATTGAAAGCCTCGTTGGCGTCGGCCATCGAATACATATTTAACCAATTCTCCCTCGAGACATCATCGAAAAATCTCTCAATATTATGAGGTGCAAATTAAATTGGCCAAAATATGATTTTTCTATTCTACATAAATCATCCCATACAGACATTATCATTCACAATTCTTCCGCACATTCACATCAACATAAAATAGCTGCTTAAATCAGTATGATACATACTCACCACGATACCAATGGAAGAAAATAATTTCTTGAAAGAGATCAATAGTATAAAACAAATAGTGGTCAATAATGGCAATCGTTCTTGAATGATTGATAGTAGTGAATTTACAGTCATTCTTCGCATCTCATAATTTGAATATAGTTTTCACAACAGATAACTCTCTAGGCAGATATATAAAAACTGTAAACCAAAAATTCATAAAGTAAAAGAAATCAGGTGTTTTCATAACTGTCTTGTGGAAGCTTAAATAAAATTTATAGTGGTAGAACTTTTGACAATTTCAATAGTCGATACAATATCAAACTCTATCAATGCCAATCATTTACTAAAAGAAAACTATTTCTCAATAGTTTGATATTTTACATAATAAAAATAATACACTCGGAAGCAAAATTAGCGGAACACTCGAAAATTTAACCAAATTCGAAGTCCGATATTTTTCTAATTCTCAAGCGATTTAGATGATTTTTTCGGCAAGTTATAGATCAACTCTTCTGCTTTGTAGAAATTATAAGAGAAAACAAAAAAAGTGAAAAAAAATTTATACGGGGGCAAAACTAAAAGTGTTTTTTTGTCAAAAATTCGTAACACCCTGTGGAATTTCGTGGTCCGAGTTGAAACGTACAATATCATGGTCTGTCAAGACACATCTTCCTACAGTAACGCCCTTCTTGTTTTATGCATTTATCTCTATTTTTACAAGAGATATCCAATTTGAAGCAAAAAGTCACAAATTTCAAGAATTTATTTTTAATCTTGCGTAGGTGCATAACATCGGAGGTTAGCCAAAAAATAAAATCAAAATTAGAGAAGCGGAAATCTAACAAAATGAAAATTTTGAAATTCACTGGCCAATTTCACGCTCCCGGAGAACTCGAAGTACACTGGAAAAATCGTTGATTTTGCACATTTATTTTGAATTTTTTGTGTGACACTCTATAATAATTATCATTCATTGAGAGCAGGTGTGTATCCTGGCGATACACTCGTGAAATGAAATGAAAATGTTGAGAAAAATGTTCATGATGACCCACAAAAAAAACATTTGATTTTAGTAGCGAGTATGACCCCCGAGCTCTTATTACAGCGCGCATACGATTTCGCATACTCCCAATGATGTTGTATGTCATCTGTTGAGGTATGTTGTCTCACTCTTCCACCAAAGCCAATGTCAGCTCTTCAACGTTACCTGGATTCCGTTGTCGAACCCTTCTTCCAAGCATGTCCCAAACGTGTTCGATCGGGTTTCAATCCGGTGACCGCGACGGCCAGTCGTGTGTATCCCAACTTCATTGAGATATTCTATCACTATTCGCGCAGTATAAGGGCGCGCGTTATCGTGCATAAAAAGAAATTTTCCCTATATAAGGAGTAAAAGGCACAACATGGGGCTCCAAGATTTCTGTTATATACCGATGGGCATTAAGTGATCCATTGCCAATAATCTCCAGTTCTGTTCGTACTCCCAAGCATATGCCACCCCATATCATAACTGACCCTCCACCGTATTGCTCAGTTCCTGCGAAGTTCGCTTGATTGTACCGTTCCCCTCGATGCCTCCATATTCTATCTCTACCATCCACGAAATTCACACAATATCGGCTCTCATCACTAAATAAAACTCGTCTCCACTGATTGATTGTCCATGCTACATGCTCCCTAGCAAACGCCAATCTTGCTACCCGATGGGCTCTATCGAGTCTTGGTGCTCTTACTTGCGCGTATGATCTCAGACCAACTTCATTTAATCGTCTTCTGACTGTCCTCACACTGACGTTAATGTTATCCACTGCTTGTAAAGGTTACGTGCCTGAAC
Organism: Cryptolaemus montrouzieri; assembly: GCA_013387265.2. Lineage (NCBI taxonomy): Eukaryota > Metazoa > Arthropoda > Insecta > Coleoptera > Coccinellidae > Cryptolaemus > Cryptolaemus montrouzieri. The sequence continues at coordinate 46,920,361 of JABFTP020000083.1, read as the reverse complement.
AGTAAGACGAGGATTTCTTATGGTTTGATTGACGATGAAACGGTCATGTATAGCGCGGGTTGCCCGATTTCTTCCTTGTCCTCGCCTCCTCGTACAATCCAGTTTCCTGTAACGTCGGTAGATTCGATGGATAACCGACGTCGAGACACCCAACATGGTACCGACTGAGCGGTAGGTGCGCCCTTCCTCGATCAATGTAACTGCCCTTGCTACTGAGGTTGGTGGTAAATCTCTCATTCTGAATGAAAAATACCGTTTCGAATCGTAAACAGTAAAAGAATCACAAAACACCGCAACCGATCGAATTTGTATCAAATCAAAGAATGGAAAACTCTCATTCTTTAAACAAGTGCAAATGTGGTCATATACAAAAAACGTGTGTTGTATTTCATATTTGATAAAAAAAGGTGTGCACATGTGTAAATGAAAAGTTTTATCAATGGTCCCAGAATTCGGTTGTGTATTTTAATACCTACCGACTGTTATCTCCTATGAATTCCTGATTTTCACCAAATTAACCAAATTGTCATCAATAACTAATGCAATTCGAACATAAAAATCGCAAACGACAATTTCGACACGCCTGAGTGATAATAAGAAAATTCCAAATTGATAGACGAATTTTAATGACAATTTCTTGATTCAATGGAATTTCTCCAAAATGGTGATTTTCCACTTGAAATTAAATATATTTTGCAAAAATAGAGATAAACACATGAAAGAAGAAGGGCGTTACTGTAGGAAGATGTGTCTTGACAGACCATTGTACGTTTCAACTCGGACCACGAAATTCCACAGGGTGTTACGAATTTTTGACAAATAAACACTTTTAGTTTCGCCCCCGTATAAATTTTTTTTTCAATTTTTTTTTGTTTTCTCTTATAATTTCTACAAAGCAGAAGAGTTGATCTATAACTTGCCGAAAAAATCATCTAAATCGGTTGAGAATTAGGAAAAATATCGAACTTCGAATTTGGTTAAATTTTCGAGTGTTCCGCTAATTTTGCCTCCGAGTGTAGATTTAAACTGAACCATTGGAAATCATAAATAGAAAATTTCCGGAAATTTACTTAAGTTAGATCTAAATTCGTCACCATTGTTCAATCTTTCCAGTTCTTAAAGGAAGCAACCTTGTTTGGATCCAGTTGGCTATTGCAACTATGAATACAGCGAACGTTATGCAAAATTAAATTCACATGAATACGATATTCCGAAGTCTAAAAACGTTCAATCTTTTCGAATCGGACAAACATCAGCGAATCATAAAGACTATTCTGTGAATGTTTGATTATGCGAAATTAAGTGAATGTTGATTCGATCATTGACGCATCACCTCCCACCGCAGCTTCCGAGCGCTAACGTAAAAACGATAATAACACACCGTTAAGACAAAATTTAAAGAAAGAAAACTCCCGCATTCCCATTTCGAAATTCCGTCCGCCGAAATAGTCAAAAGTGAAGCGCTTCTCGGTCTCGGTAAGGGTGCTGTGCAACTTTAGCCCACCAAGTATCGTCGCGTCCTGACGCTTTAGTGAAGTAGCAACGAAAAATTGTGTTTATTCTCACCTGACACAAATCCATAACAATAGACTCGTGCACCTTTTGCCACAAGTGAGCTCTGAATATCTGAATAAGGGAAATCTTCAAAGTGGGGATTTTTCCGTGCATGAAAATGCCCGTAAGGTCAAGTTGCACTTGGAAACCAACGTACACGTTGGCCCTGTTGATTGTCGGTGACCACCACAAGGTAAATCGACGATTTGGAATTTGATTCAAACCAGATCGTTGCGCGTTGGTTAGCTTTTTGTATTTCATGGATTCTTCAAACCCAGATGCCTTCTCCCTGAAAATACAAATGTTAAAACTACAATTGAGACTTCATTTTCGTTTAATCACCAAAATAGACCTTCCCAAGTAGGGAAATACGTCCTTTGAATAGGGTGTGTTCCAGAATACCTTCGACACCCCCGAGGGATTGAATCATATCCGTCCTGTAATTGTTAAGGTTCCAAAGCTTTCCGTCGTGTCTCTGATGGGTCCACCAGAAGGGATTCTGCTTGAGCACCTAGCAAAACAAAATTTATCAAATATAATGAAAGGATGAACACTCTGATGATTACCTGGTATTGTTTGAATTCTGTTCTTATTCTCCATCCTTTATCATAAGCTAAAGTATGTCTGTCTTTCTGGAACAGTGTGTTTATTCTTGGTATTCCCCTATCCCACGAATCTTCCAAATCTTCGAGGGTTAATCGCCTAGAAGACAAATCATAAACTATTTAAGACAAGCAATATAACATACATAATTTCTTTAACAAATTTACGAAGTCAGAAGCGCTTCTCTAACTAGCATTTCCTGACCTACGTCAGCAAAATGTCAGTTACTTGTCTACAGTTTGACAAGCTTCAGGACCCCTGCGCAGTTCATCATGTAAATATTCAATATGTATTTAAAGTATTATGGTAATCCCGTCTTGTATGATGATGACTTCTGCGCACCCAATACGATTGAATCAGATATTTGCCTAATGAAATGACAAGCGTCATTGCGTTATCTCTATTTCCAACAAATTATGATTGTGGAATAGAGCATAAAAATCTATTTCCAATAGGTATAGACAACAATTTAACAGAATAAGAAATTTCAGTTTCAATTTATAATAGCTGCGCAGATGTCGTCATCATAAAAGACAAGATTACCAGTAAAGTTGTATTTACAGCAATTGTAAACGAAGATACAATTAAAAGTATTAAAAACTGAAAAAATACCTGTTCTGGGCGTTCGCTTCTTGACGTTTCAGAGCGTACTCAGCCCACACTCTCTGCGAATCAATAAACTCCGACTCCCAAGGCTGAAGGTAACGATACAAATTGGGAATGAGCTGGTCCTCGTCGTGGCTCATACCGGACCGGAAATGAGTGATGCCGACGTCCGTTTGCTTCGACCACCTGAGATCCGACTGGGGAATCAACACGTGACCCATGGATAACATTCCCAGACCGCCCAATTCCTTAGGAGTATAGAATACGACGGGGGGAAAACGACTGGGCATCTTCGAATTCAGACCGATTTTGATACGTGTCTGAATTTTATTTTCACATTTAACAAGTAGATCCAGAAGTTCCTGGGTGTTGACCGCCGCCTCTCTGAAGTAAGTCATCAGGCCTATGAGGGCCGTGTTCCATTTATTGACGATCTGTAAAAGAAGCGTTTGAAAAAACTACACCAACTTATAGTAAAACATTCGAACATAACCTAACAATTTTTCTAGTTTCGATCACTGCGCATGCGCTATATGGAGAAATAGTAAGCAGTCTTACCAACCTTACGTTCACGAACAGAAGAAACTACATTTACAGTAATGTATCTCGAGACATGTGTGGTAAAAATAGGAAGTATAATAACGTATAACGCTTGGAAAAATAGCGTATAATGTTATAAAATGATACTAAAATGTCCTTACCTTAGTAAAAGTGGTAGATCCGGACGCCATGAGTATCTGCCGCACGCGATTATGGAACCGTCCCATCGATTCATCATCGACCCTCAAGAAACACTGCGCGGTTCTTTCCTTACTACCTTCGTGTTGTAAATTCCAGACGCCATCGCGATGGGTGAACTCTTCGTGCTGAGTTCGACACTGAAATGATTTCAAATTTTCTCGTTGAAAAATACGATAAGACGCTGCTAAACGAATCTTTTGGTCGAATTAAACAATTTCAAATTCAACTTTTGATTCGATAATTCCACAATGTCAATGTCAACCTAATCGAGAATCGATTCCAACCTTCACTGCGTACGATTCGAATCTATTCGAAGATCGAATCGCCATATTTGGTTGAAAGTTATGGGAATGTTTGAGGCCGAAAATCTGCACATTTCATTCAAATAATCACCACATTCAATCAAAATCAGAAGCGCAATGTCTAACTAACATCCACCGACCTACGTCAGCTAAAATATTAGTTACTAACCAACACTTTGGCTAGTTTCAGGACCCCTGCGCGGTTCATCACATTTTAATTTAGATTGGTAATAATGTATTAAACGACACAGAATACCCCAGAACAAATTGAACAATACGTTTGCATCTTTAGTAGAAAAAAATATTATTCAACCTTAATGACGAAAATTCAAATGCAAGAATTTTATAACAATAAATGAACTTCGAATATTTACCTTTGGAAGAATCCTGCATTCGAAACCAGACATATTGAACAACAAATTTGGATTATCCTTAGAATAGACACTAACGAAACTATTCTCCCACTGGATCGTTGTAACAGACCTCGGTAAACGATTTTTGATGTCCCAAAAAACAGCTCTCCCACTAAAAATCGAAAGTTTCGAATATAACAAAATGATATAGAAAATTGATAACAATAATGGATCTACAGTTTCAAACTCACAGATTTACATCATGCTTCATCAACCTCATCCTTGCATCTCTCGGCCAGCATTTCTTGTTGTTATAGCCGACGATATTTTCATTATTGGGATCGGGATGTTCAGTTAAATATCTTTGGATTAAATCTCTGGCTTCCTCAGCAGAAAACCTTTAAGAACATAAATAAACTAACAAAGAGTAAAAATTATATAAACTAGTGGGAAAGAAATTTATTATTAGTTACCCACAATGTCTATACGTCTTTACTCACCTGAAAAACATGTGTATTTTGTCTACATAACGACAATAAAGTCTTATAGGATGACAGGCTTCAGTCTGAACATCCTGGAAAGTAAGAAAATCATTCGGCATCTGAGGAGGACCAGCCATCTCGCTGGCTCTTTGCAATCCTAGCACCAACAGATCCAAAACCAAACCGTAATATTGCGTTATAAACGAAGCAAATTGAAGACCCCTTATTATGCCATAACTGTTAGTATGATTCATATCTTTATAATTGATAACGACATTGTTCTTGGCTGTCATATAATCAGCTATGTTATGATCCACAACCAAACGTAGCAGCCTATTCAGTAGTGTTAAATCGATTTTTTCGTATAATTTTTCAAACTTAGATTCCAATAGCACGTTGCATTCCCCTTCGCTAACTTCCCAAACGTCTGCCAAGTTGTTGATCCCTGCAGGGAAATTTAAATTATCTAGCTAGCCATGATAAAACAATTGCTGATGTCAAAAGTATGTTGAATTGTCAAAAATGTAAACAGAGGGCACATAGAATCAAGTATAAAAAGAGAAACATACCTTGACACCATTTATACACCAAAAGTGGAGGCGGTTCAGTATCCGAAGGTTTTATCCATGGCGGAAACAGCCTACGTTTATCAGCTTCATACCACAGATACTGATCGAGATAAGCATCAGTAATTTTTTCCAACGGTTCCACATCGTAAACTGGAATCAAGTGACTGTACAGATCCATAAACTCTATTCCCACCTCTTTGAAAGCACGCTGCGTCAAAAGATGACGCTTGATCCTCGAAAGTGCTTCGTGGGGATTGTCGTAGGCTTGTTCGATGAGACCTAATTCTTCCCTCTGACTCTGATTCAGTCTCGATTTGACGCTGTAGGCTTCCTTCAATCTCTCCAACGCCAATATCAGTAATTTCGTGTCGTGTTTGTAAGACAACGGGGGGAAAGGTATCGGGGCAAATCGACGGGACTCCAGCCAGTGTACTGTTGTCGTATAGATGGCTACAGCTTCTTCCGGAGAAATATATGGCCCATCCTGGAAAATATCGAATTATTAATCATTATTACGAATATTTGCTTGCTTCAACTAATATTCTTGTAGATTTAAAAAGGCTAAGGTCATTTTGAAACCAGGAAAGAATTCTGAGAATTCGAACAGCTACCATCAACCTTCTGTCTTTTTCAAAATATTTGAAAGACTTCTATATTAAAGATTAAAACCAGATGAATAGACTGTATAAGATTTTTCACTGTAGTACAAGTGTTTATCTATCTTAGATGTTGCATTGCAAATGAATCGCTAAACATGGTTCATAAGGCATCGACTTTATCATAAACCTATGCATTCAAGTAAAACAATGCATTCAAAAATTTGCTGAATGTTACGGAAATTTTGCCACCCACTGTTCTGTCAACTTCCTCTGAACCTAACTGATAAAGGACTACTATATTCATCGTAAACTTACCTTCAAATAATTGTGTTGTCGTTCTTGCTCTGCCTTGAGATACAACCTCGTTAACCTTCCCAAATTTTTCTTGCAAACTGTCTTGTCCACAGTAGCCCCTCTACGAATCCTCTCTCGGTTGTAATGCGCCGTATTTGTCCACCAGTCGGCTTTCATTTTGACGTAACGCAGAATCATATTTTCTATCGGTATAGGTAGTCCAGGTACCTAGTCGGAAAAAAAATTAATACAATCAAACACGGTTAAGGAGGAGAACTTGGTTGGATTCGAACTGTAAAAATCAGAAGCGCATTCTCTAACCAACATATGCCAACCTACGTCAGCTAAAATGTTAGTTACTAGTCTACAGTTTGACTAGCTTCAGGACCCCTGCGCAGATCATCATAATATGTACTAAAACTCAACTCAAATGGAATGATAAACAATTTTTTACATCCGCTTTAGGTAAATCAACAATTTAGTTCAATGTAGCGATAGAAATATAAAAATGTTGATGCATCAAAAGCTGTAGAGGAAATTTGAAGACAAAACCTAAGCTGAAATATTCCAAATGTACAAAGACGCATTTTTTCTTTCTTTATCTATTCTGCATCATATTAAATCAATATTGCATACAGTCCTTTTAAAAGGATCACAATATAAATGCATGTCCTAAATGTTCAGAAAGTAGTGGGGAGCAGGCAACACATGCATCTTCTCATTAGACCTTTCTCAGAAGCATTTATGTCTTTGGCACGACGTGAAATACGATAGTGTTGAATTCATTAACGACCATGGATCCCAGTTTATATTCTACTAAAATGTACTACTACTTCGATGTTATTTTCACATTTTCTTACCAAGTTTTTTTCTAATGCAAGACTCTATGGCGTGGAGTAAAATAATTGATTCAGACTTACTTTCCATGGAATATTAGCTTTCCAGCATCTCCAAGCCTCAGATAAATGTTGCAAAATTGTCCTAGCCTTGTTCTGCTTAATACCCTCAGGCATCATATCGACTATATCGTGCATTACAGAAGCTCTCAGTTCAAGATCGAAATGAGACTCCACTCTTTGCTTCGTTACGGTTTTCGCCACACCTTTAGAATGACGACCTTCGAACTGTCGCGACAGTAAATTTCCGAGCCATCTTTCAAGGAGAGGGGTGATTCCCCGCATGAAGAAAAGCCATACCCGCCAACCTGGCGCCCAAAATCCACAACCAGGACCTTTGCCAACTGGCCCCTGAAAATAAAATGATTCAACTGAATAAAAAGATGCCGAAACTGTTTCTGATAAATTTAAAACATATTTCACCTCGACAATAAAGACAATTTTATACAAATACTCACGGTATTGAATCTGTAATAAATGAGATGTTTGAGATCTTTGCACATGCGTATTTGTCTCATTAGTTTGTACTTGTAACGGTACATTCCGGTTAACTGACCCACATGGGCAAAAATGTACTGTAAACCATCGGCAAGTTGAAAAGCATCAACATTATTCAACCTGTACTGTACGTGGGAATCTATGATGAGTTTGGTCAGACGAAGAATTTCTCTACATAGATGAAATGCTGAAAATGAATTAAGAAATAAGACTATATAACTAAAATTTATAACTATCTATAGAACCCATCCAACGCTGTTCTCTCTAGGAATACAATCGCAACTCTTTCAATTTGAAATTGAGCACAAACCAATATTTAATTTAATGGTAGAAATTACACAGCTCCACAAGAAAAATTATGTAAAATGTAAATCAACCTAAAAAATAAACTCCAAAAACCATTTAATCAGGCAAAAATTAACTTTCGGGCTTTATAATCTTGAAAACCGCATAACTTTTTAACCACGTAGCCCCACAACTCTATATACTCGAACCTTTATAACCTAATATCTTAAGTTTTTAAACCCTTATAACTCTATACAACGTTAACCTGATGTTATAGAATTCAAATTGTCAGATTAGCGGGCTATGGGTGTTTCATTAGTTCAACACTAAGGTTATGGGTTATTGCTGGTTTAAAAGTTTACTGTATGAGATTATGGTTGTTCAAAGCTTACGGTATGAAGTTATAGACTTTTAACCGCTTAGGTGTTGGGTCATACATGTTTGAATAGCTAGGGATTAAGGTAATTATTTTGTGTTCTTTTTTTTCACATAAGTGCATTCCATTAAGGAGTTCGACATCACGCAATTTGGAAACGTACTTTAGAACTCTATTGCTGGTTGAATTCCGAGGTTATGACATTATGTGGTGCATTAAAAACCCCATCCATGACCTCATAACATAAAAACTTAGATCCCGTAGTAGCCGCTGGGTAACGGATTATTTTTAAGTTATAGGAATTTGGAAATTACGTTATGGGGTAATGGAAGTTTGAAAGTTTAAGTTAGCGGGGTTTGAAGGGTCAAGTTATAAGGTTATATGGGAGTTTTACAGTTACAGCCCATTTAGTGCAATATTACAGTAACACAATTGCATATCACTGTTTCTGGGTCAGATTTTGAGGTTATGAAGTCATAGGGTTATTTAGTATTTGGGTTTACAGTCATGGGACTACGCGGTTGAAACGGTTAGGCGGTTTTTAAGATTATAAAGCCTGAAAGTTAATGTTTGCCTGATTTAATGGTTTTTGGAGTTTATTTTTAAGGTTATGAAAAATCCTGACGTGATGGAGCGATTTAGACCTCGGATTTGGTTTCAGTGAACCCAAAAACATAGTAAGACTGGTCTGGGTTCTGGCATAATTTCTCGTATTTTTTTGTGGAGCTGTGTTATCAAACATTCGGCAATTCCTTTGGGTTTTCCTTATTTTTTTGTAAAGCAGCTCAGTATTAAGGCGAATACAACAAAAATATTTTAAACCGGTCATTTTACGATTTTTTGGGAAATAAATCTACAGCAATTGATTTTTTGGAAATAAATCTACAGCAATTGATTTTTCTATAAACTGTGACAAAAAAAGGATCCGGAAATTCTCATTTGAATTGCCCGCGTTGAGTATTTTTAAGTGTTTTAAATTTCTTTATGTTGGTAAGACTGTCCTCGATTACTAGGCCAAACATGAGCGCGATCTGTCAACTAGTTTGTTCACGACAACTGTTAAAACCAGTCAAACTCTGTGGTACTCTGCGAATTTAACAAACGAAAGAAATATTGAACTAAGAGTTTGTCTCAAATTTTGTGTATTGAACGAAATTCCGTGTGCTGAATCGTTGCGAATGCTGGAAAAGGCTTATTTTTTATTATTTGAGTGAGGGCTGTCTAGCAACACTGCGACCCAGTGGTCTATTGTGGCACACTCTGTCCTAAATTTTATCCACGAGTTTCGTGGGTGAGAGCTTAATAAGCTCAGTAGCTTCAGTTTGCAAGATCCGAGTTCTTCCATCCTGACCCTATCCTCAGCTGGGCATTCGCACATAACATGTTCCATTGATTCTATATCTTCTTCACATAGCCTACATGAAGGATCCTCAATCAATCCTAATTTATTTAGGTGTTTCTTGAGGCGACGGTGCCCCGTTAGTATGGCAGTTAAAACTCTCAGTTCCAACCTAGAGTGTTTAAGCCAGGCTTCTGTAGTGGAAGGTCTACTGATGGCACGTCGAGCGTGTCAGACCTGGGTGGCTCATTCAATGTCCAGCCATCGGTTGTTTCCATTATTGCAGTTTCCAGAGGAATTCCGAGCTTAGGCTCCGGTCCTATGAACTCCAGGTTAGTTCCTTGAGCGGCCAATGAGTCCGCCTTCTCAATTCCCTCAATTACCGAGTGACAGGAACCCATATTAGAAAAAAAGGCTTATGGAGACTATGTTTGATCGAAAACCCAAGTGTTCGAGTGGTACAAAGCCTTTAAAGACGGTCCGCAGATCATCGAAGATTTTCCTCGTTCCGGACGACCTTCGACCTCTTCAACCGACGATAACGTCCAAAAAAACAAGGAAATGGTGCTCGAAAATCATCATGCCAGTGTTAGAGAGATAGCTCGTGATCTCAACCTCTCTCGTGAAACCGCTCGTTTAATTTTGGCGAACCAATTGGGCATGCGGCGCGTCGTCGCTCGACTTGTTCCGATAGAGCTGAACTTTCTGCTAAAACAGTACCGGATGCAGGTAGCTGCAGACATGCTGGATCGTGCGAATTCTGATCCCACGTTCATGGAACGGATCATAAGTGGTGACGAGGCATGGGTCTATGAATACGACACACTAACGAGCCAACAATCAACGGAATGGGTGGGAAAAAATTAGCAAAAACCGAAAAAACCTCGCCAATGGCGTTCGAAAATCAAGAAGATGCTGATTGTTTTCTTCGATATTCATTAATTCGTTCCACAAGATCAAACGGTCAATAAGGACTTCTATTTAACCGTTTTGTGACTTTTGCGTGAGAATATTCGCTGTAAACGGCCAGGATTGTGGCAAAACCATCGAGCAGCCGCCTTATTCGACTGATCAGCTCCGTGTGACTTTTTCTTTTCTCCAGACTCAAATTGCCGCTCCGGGAACTAGATTTGAGTCCACAGGCGTCATAAAATAAAATTCGCAGAAGGAGCTGAAGGCGATCCCTGAAAGCGCATATAAAAAATGTTTCGGTGATTAGAAAAAACGTTAGCACATGTGTATCGCTTCAAATGTAGCATATTTTGAAAGAAATTCAATATATATTGAAGTAGATTAAGATTTTTGCGTTTTATTCAAACTGTCCGGACACTTTTGTCACAGTGTATAGATAGCACTTTACCATTTCCAAATCTAGATTTCTTTCTCTCCTTGGTAGTCAAAGTTTTAACGGGCTTCAAGTTGAAATTGTAGTCCAAATGGAGATAATTCAAATTTTTTCTGTGTATCAACAAATTCAACATGTTGTATCCTTGTCTGCACACTTGTAGACCAGCTTCAACCCAATCGATATTAGTTGTTTGAAAGAACTTTGTGGCTTTGAAGGATCGGAAGAGGTATCTCTTCTTTTGTGGTTTAGGCGCCCTGTGTTTCAACGCGTTAAGAACGTAGTATTTCAACAGTTTCTGATAACTGACGCGCACTTTTACAGGTTGTCCGGGGGGACAGTGCTCCATGTACCAACTCTTCACCAGCGGAATATCTATAGCTCGACGGCAACGTCCTGCAAGGAAAGAAAAACAATTTAATATATAATCTACTGAAAATTGATTAAGTACCACTGATCAGTTAAACGTATAAACCTTACCTGATCTCATATTGAACGGTCTAGGCGCCCATAAAAGAGAAATTCCATTAGCTGTATTATCAGTGTACAACGGAGTTTCTTGCAGGAAAGGTTGTACACTATCAGTCAATATAAACTCCTCGTCGTCGTCCGGGAGCGGTTCCAGACTCTTAACAGCATGTCGATGAGATATGGGATTGATCAAAGGGTCAAAATAGAACGCTGGCAGATCCGGATCCTCAGTTTTGATGTAAACAACATTAGGAGTGTGATACCTGAAGACAGACTCTCAATTAGATGAAACAAAAGAAAAATTGGCATTTAAGATTCATTTGCGAATTATGTGTGTAATTTATCAGCAATTCTCAAAAAATCACTATTCGAGAATGAATATCAAATCACTCATATTTTTCCACAATGCTAGTTCACTTTTGATAATTACTCTATTCAAAAATGAAAAACTTTTTGTGGTTATTGTTCTGTTGTTTCGTTTTATTTATCGTCATCAAAGAAAAAAGTATTACATGACTAGTCGATATATAAGTTAAAACAAGCAAAACTAGGGACATTAATGAATTACAGCGCACATTAAATTACAATAAAATTTCGGACATCAACAAATCAAAACAATAAGATTGGATAAAAGGAACAAACAACAGTAATTACAGATGTATTCAAAATTTGAGTTGTAAGAATTATTCATGTGTGTAAATAGTGCAATCGAATAAAAGTTCTTTAATTTGGTTGATGAATTTGTGTCTGTTTTCGTTTTTTAAATTTACAAGAAGTTTGTTAAAGAATTTTATACACAGGTAGTTGATTCCAAGCTGAGTTTTCTTCAGTCTGTGATGCTCCATTGAGAGGCAGTCTCTTTCTCTTGTTATATGAATGGAATTCTGAATTGGTTGGGAAATTGTTCTTATTGTCGTAGACATATTTCAAGTACTCCAGTATGAACACTGAGGTCACTGTCAGTATTCGCTGAGATTTTAGGAGCAGCATGCTTGTAGTTTTAGAGGCATAGCATAAAATTCTCTTCTCTTTTTGCTTCAGAAAAACTCTGCTCATGTCTGTACTGTATCCCCACAGTAATATCCCATATGTAGGGACACCGTGGAAATTTGAGTAATATGTCAGCTTACACACTACCTCTGTTGATATCGCCTTCATCCATTTGATTGTGAATATGGCTGTGGATCTCATTGTAAGTAATGATATGTAACAACACCACGACAAATCCCCATCAAATGTTATTACCAGTAGTTTGACAAGTTTAACAGTAGTGCTATCTCTATTGTTTGTGCCAAAGCTTATGATTTGAGTTTTGTCCTTGTTAAGTTTGAGACCATTTGCATTAAACCATTTTTCAGCCTGGATCAGTGACTTGGTTGTTGGGAGTTTCAGCTCTTCAGATGATGGTGCTACATTGAGAAGGTTACAATCGTCCTCAAACATACATGTCTTAACACAAGAAATATTCAAAGGCAGGTCATTGATGTAAACAGTGAACAACAAAGGCCCCAGAATAGAGCCGTGGGGGACCCCAACATCCACTGCGACCTCATGAGATCTAACCTAACCTTCCATGTGACTATTTGTTTCCTATATGTCAAATATGTTCTAAATATATCCAAGGCTGTTCCTCCAACTCCGTGAAATTGCGGTTTGTCCAGGAGAATTTCTCTTATGACGCAATAGAAAGCTTTGCTTAGATCGCAAGCAAGCACTTCATAAGAGTTTTCCTCCTATAGCAATTGCTATAGCATCCAGTAGGTCTGCTAAGGCAGTTGATGATGATTTACCCTTTCATCAGTTAGTATATGTACTGAGTTCAAGAAATCAATCAGTCTCCTTTTTATGATTTCCCCATATATTTTCAATACTGCGGGCAGAATAGATATCGGTCTATAGTTGTTGAGGTCGTTGATATCGCCTTTCTTATAAATTGGGACCACTTTCGCAATCTTCAATTCTCTGGGATAAAAGCCCTGTTCAAGGCACTGGTTGACTATGTTGCACATAAAGGTGGAAAAAATAGGTTACACTCTCTTCAACAGCATGGTACTCATGCCATATATGTCGGTTGTATATTTTGGCTTAAGGCCTCTCACTCATTTAGCTCACTTTCTCGTATTAGATGGATGAACATGGAATTAGTAGTTTTTGGTTTCTCATAAAATCAAGTGATTTTTCTCTAGATGGTTTGCACATACTTTGAATGTTGTTAGCAACTGATGAGAAGAAACTGTTGTTATATCAGAAAAAAAAAAACAATTATAATGTTCCAATCCACCATTTGAAACACTAGGCCCAAATTTACTATGTACAAGGGCGGTTTGATAACTCATTGACTTTTTGAATAAAACAATTATTTTTCGGCAAATAAACGTTTTATCACCTCTTAGCTCGATACATTTAGTCCAGCGTTTTCTAATTTTTTTATTCTCTCCATATAATAGGTTTTCTCAAGTCTCTCAAAATACGTATTTGTTTTTGTAATGACTTCTTCATTCTTCAATCTCTTTCAGCCCAGCCCTTTCTTTAGGTTTGGAAACAGAAAATAGTCACAGGGCGCTAAATTTGGAGAATATGCTGGATGGGGTAACAGTTCGTATCCCAATTCGTGGATTTTGGCCATCGTGACTAGACAAGTCTGCACACGAGCATTGTCTTGATGGAACAGCACTTTCTTCTTCGCCAAATGCTGCCGTTTTTGCTTCATATCAACGTCGAATCTGTTCAAAAGCTTTGAATAATATTCGCCGGTGATCGTTCCACCTTTCTCGAGGTAATCGATTTGAATAACACCGCGTGCATCCCAAAAAACTGTTGCCATGACCTTGTTGACTGACAGACTTGGTTTGGCCTTCTTTGGTCCTGTTTTGATTGTTCCTTGGTCTCTGGCGTATTGTAATAGATCCATGTTTCGTCCACAGTAACAAAACGGCACAAAAACTCGTTCGAATTACGCCTGATTATCGCTAGACACTCTTTTGAAGCGGTCACACGATTGCGCTTATGGTCGAGTGTAAGCAATCGCGGCACCCATCTCTCGGAGAGTTTTCTCATGTTCGAATGTAAAATATGAGGTACCCCTTCAGCTGAGATACCTACAGCATTAGCCAACTCACGCAGTTTCATTCTCCGATCGTCCAATATCATTTCATGGATTTTATTGACGATTTTCGGCTTTTGGTCGATCATATGAATATGAACGTTCGGCGTCACTCTATAAACTCTCTAACCACTTCTTAACCATTGAAATTGAGGGTGCCGAGTCCCCGTAGTATTTATCAAGTCTTTCCTGGCCAGTGTTGCCAGATCCCTTTCATTTGAATTTCACGTTCAAATAAGAGAGTAAATGTTTAATCACGCGGTAATTATTTAGTACAATGTTGATAGTCAAAATTCACTGAAAAAGTGTTTCCTTACTAATTTTCGGTCCAAGAATCCAAATCTGAAATCATTTTGCCTCGGAAGGCTATCGTTTAGGAAAAAAAAACAAAATTTGTTTGAATGATATAGACAAGAGGACTTCAAGGAAATTTTAATTTTTTTCCCTTAGCCTTCCGAGGCAAAATGATTTCAGATTTGGATTCTGGGACCCAAAATTAGTAAGTAAACACTTTTTCAGTGAATTTTGACTATCGACACTATACCAAATAATTACCTTCAGTTACTTTTTTGGATAGCTTGCAGTGGATGAGCCGAAATTTTTCTTTCTATTAGGCTTGACATAAACAAAAACAACCCATCTTCCTTCCGCTCCCGAGAAATTACGCGAGTGTTTTGCTAACGGTTTCACTTCAATAGTATATCTTATATCCTTTGCTATTTCATTTTCAACAATAGGTAGTTGATAGATTACAGTTGACGGCAGCACTGTTGCATTTGAAGTAACTGCACGGGAATTTCACAAAGTCACTGACTTATCAAACCGTCCTCGTATCAATATGTACTCAAAGGCTAAAATTTTTCCAATTTGTTTGAACAAAATAAAACATAAAATCTTAATGGCCATCCAAACATTCGAACTGCCAAATCTGTTGATCATGTACACTTGCGGGTGTTACCGTTGCCTTGTATAATCGAACCCAGCCCTAATTAATATTCTGTGATCGCCGAGATACTTCATTCTATGTTAACCAGAATTTCTACTTCTTTTAGTATTAAATTGAGAAAATGATAACACATTTTGAATTGATTTAATAATCGTTATTGGGTGACGTTTCTAATACCAAAATATCCAAAAAAAAAAAAACCTTGCTAAAGTTTGAAATGGAAATTGAATTAAGGAGATTGTTGCATTTATTGAGAAATAGTTAACTGAATGGCGCTTTTCTTCAAGAATTATCCAACCCACGCAAACCTTAAATTCCCCAAATTCAATGAAGAGCAATGTAAAAACATGATTTGATAATGCTGAACTTACCATTTTGTTAATATATTCGGACACAAAACATGCTGGTTAACGAACAAAATTCATGCGTGATCCCTACTTTATTGAAGTTTAATTTTTAAAAATGTATTGAATCCTAATTAATATTCTGTGATCGCCGAGATACTTCATTCTATGTTAACCAGAATTTCTACTTCTTTTAGTATTAAATTCAGAAAATGATAACACATTTTGAATTGATTTAATAATCGTTATTGGGAGACGTTTCTAATACCAAAATATCCAAAAAAAAAAAACCTTGCCAAAGTTTGAAATGGAAGTTGAATTAAGGAGATTGTTGCATTTATTGAGAAATAGTTAACTGAATGGCGCTTTTCTTCAAGAATTATCCAACCCACGCAAACCTTAAATTCCCCAAATTCAATGAAGAGCAATGTAAAAACATGATTTGATAATGATGAACTTACCATTTTGTTAATATATTCGGACACAAAACATGCTGGTTAACGAACAAAATTCATGCGTGATCTCTACTTTATTGAAGTTTAATTTTTAAAAAATGTATTCGAATGGTGTTATAGGACTTACCAAGAAAGATGGACAAAATGTGGCATGTTATTATAAAGATACGGAAATGCTATTCTATATTCCGTTCGTATTGGTTGCCTGATAATGATTTTATTGATATCGTTGAACTCATTCCAGTCTTCATCTCTGAAAATGTAAATTAATATTCAACTAAACATTCTAAATGCAATTATGTGAAATTTTCACTTACGCGGGATTCATATCTTTAATTAACGGCTCGAATTTCGGTCCACCCGGTATAGCCATGTTCAAAGCTTTAGCAGTGAAGAAACTCTTAGTATCGAACAAATAGAAGTAATTATAATCCACCAAATCTGTTAACAATTGATTTCCAAGTCGATAAAGTGTAGCCATCATAGGCAACGTCAGATTCCACTTTCGATAAGTTGAACCGTTCACGTATTTAGTACCAACTAACGGTTTATGATCATAAAACCATTTCGCAATAGCAGAATCTTCATCGGCATCAAGTTCTATCTGAATAGCTTCAAGAGGTTCCACATCCAGCACGTTATCAGCATAATCAAGCGGAGGTTCCTCATCGTCGAAAGGCGGAAACCTCATTCTCTTAAAATGGCGACGATCTCTTTTTTCTCTTCTCATCATAATCCACATTGTGCTGAAAATTTGAATTTATATACGAAATCACTTGTAAACGATAAAACTTACCCCCATTGTGCAATATAAACAGGCTCAATCACCCATGGAATTTCGTTAACAAATGTTATAGCACCTGTTATATGGTACAACACCTTAACATCTCTTATCTGCTCCCAGGGCATCGGCATATTTTCCAATAGTTTCATAACTGCATGTGGCATATATTTCAAAGCACTGCAATAAAATATATAATGATAAAAGAATGAAACAATCAAAACTTATATGTTTTACCCTAAGTAAACTCTCTTATCGTGTCGATATTTACGACTACTCATATCACCATGATCTCTTATAATCTTACGAATGTGCTCGGGTGGCATATCCTCCTTTTGAGCTTCGACAAAACCTAATTTGCGTTTGTCTGCAAATCTCTTAGATTGGAGTTGATGCCATTTTTGCGCTTTTTCTTGCAGTTTATCTTCAGTCATAACATCTGATTTCGGATGGGGAGGAGGCATTTGTTGTTGCAAAGCATGAGCGTGTGCCTGAGCTGCTGCAGCATGAGCTTGAGCTTGGGCATGTGCTGCTGCCAATTGCTGCTGTGCCATCATCGTAGCCCAGGGATTGGGCCCCACCCCCAGTAAATACGGAGGTAGAGACATTTTGTTTGAGGATACCTACAAAAAAGCTTAATTCAATACAAAACATCGAATTTATTATAAATAGGTTATGAATATCAGAAATATCGGCTTCTCTTCTAAGGTATTCTGATATTATTATTTAAAGAAGAGACGATGATGAAATAAATTTTTACCTATCTAATTATCACTTCATTCCTTCAAAAGAGACGAATCTCTCAGGTTTGCTTATAAACGCTTTATAAACGAAACGAATTATTTTTGTTGTATGCAGTCATAGACCAAGTATAGAAGAAGACAAAGCACCCCATAGAATAAAATGAAGCTTTTTCGCCAGCCAGAATCGCGATCCTGGCTGGTTAGGATAGGTCAGGATTGAAAGATTGAGATGAGGTTCATAGATGGTCCACAGATGGCTCTTGATAAAACAGAATACTATAATTTTTTATTTTCAGCTACTACTATCAGATGGCTGCTAAAAATTTCAAAGTTATCTTAGAATGATAATCCATGGGCGTACTTTTTCTCATACAGTGGATAGAAGAGATTACTATTAGTGAATAGTTAGATTCTTATTACAGAAATAGAGATATGACTTTTTAAGAAAATTATAACAATACATTTTTAGAAGTCAACTCTAAAAATTCAAAATAGTTTCATTATGAGGATTGCGAATATTACTACGTAAAAATATCACTGTTCAAGATGGAAAAGTTTATTCAACGTTATAACTAATTCGAGCTTTCGTTTATCATCAGACAAGTAGCGAATTCATTTATCATTGCCAAATTTTTTCACATTCCACGATATATAACAATTTAGTACATATCTCGTATTTTTGATGGAAGAGTTTCTATATCGTCGATAAGTACCACCAACAATCTAAATCGGAATTTTTATAGCATTGGAAACAATAACTACAAGACAATTTTGATATAGGAAAAGTAACATGCAATGAATAGTTTTCCATCGAAATATTTATTAAATACCTACGAGAGTGTTGTGATCTTCTAGGTTCTCATAAGATATAATTTCAGTTTTTGAACTGTAAACTACTTCAAATGCATAAAATTATTCATTAAAACAACCCTTCGAAACGGTTAACCCTAAAAAACTGTGGCCATGATTCCCTGTATTGAAGCAAATCTTGGTAAGCCCAATATTTCGCACACTTGAACAACAGAGAGTTTTTAGTGTTTGTTTTCTTTCTACAATCTATAGTGTCACCAGGCCAACCCGGCGACCGGCGAACGATGATTGTTGTCCGTAACTTTGCTGTTGGTGCCTGCTTTCGGGCACCGCCAGAGGCGTCAGACTAAACACACAGTGTTGTCAGATTGATTATGGATAGAAAATATCAATTATTTTATAGATGAAGAAAATCAGTGAAGTGCAATCTTCAACGTAGATATATGTTTCCTTTCAAATTTCATATTATATGCAATACGAAAATGGAAAATTTTGTGAATAATTCGAAGCCATTAAGATTTCAAAGTTACGTACCTGAGAATGCACGTTTCATCATATCGTTTATTAATAAAATAGATTGGAGCTTTCATTCGATTTTATACTTAAGATTACAACGAATACGACCACTTATAGTGTAGGCGAATACATATGGGTTCATAGTAAATAATAATCGAATATACCTTTCGGTCCAAGTCGAGAATATACCATTCATTTCCTCTCAAGATTCTTTATGGCTGGTGGAAATATCCAATCACCTTTAAGTCCTAGTAATAGTGGTTGAATGAGACTTTTTATCAAGGTTTTCGGTAGCCCCTCTGGATTATTTTGAAGAAAACCATTTGAGTTCCAAGACGTGATGAAATAATTGATTATTGAATTCTTTTTAAATCAAGATAATTTCTATTAAATTTTCCATGTTTTTGTCTCAATGTGGAAAAAATCAATTTCACCAAGAATGGAATGGAAAGTATTGTTAGAATAGGAACTGAAAAAATAGAAGTCAGGATATATCCTGCAATCCTACGATTATCGTAGGATCATCTATGCTCGAATTTCCGAAATCACAACATACATTTGTGGTAAAAAATTACGCAAATTCCTCAACATTTAAATTCTTCTGAAAAGTAACGTACGAGAGTGAAGTTGTTGAATACCCTGAGAGAGAACTGTTTAGAAAATGATGGGAGGAAGTTTGAATATTTGTGAATAATTTTATCGAATTTTCATTACGTGCAATTTTAGACATTATTTTATTCTCGTGCATCATTTGTTATGTACTTCGATTCACAATATTCGGTATCCTATTTTCCATAAGTTAAAAAATTTAACTGTATTCTTTTAAATTTTGACTGATGATTGATTGATTATATATTTGAGTATATTTCGTTAAATCTACTGCAAGTTCTTAATTCGAATTATCGACACTCTGATCATAAAATTATGAATAATTTCTGTCAATGACCCTGTATATTTTGATTTATTAATAAATTAATGTTCTTTGGTTTCGTATTCTCTTACTCGTTAGGGATAGATCACAATCTGGCAACCTTGTTTAGCGAAAACCATAGCATTCATATGCAACTGAATCGAACCAATAAAATTATCGTGTCTTCTGGATTTTCCATCTATATTTCAATGGGTAGGATGTACATTGAGAAGGGGGATGTCACTTTTTAAGAGTTCGTATATTTCTTGTAGTTTGAAACGAGAATTAATATTTCGTCTGACTTTTGGGTAAATGTTTGTTTCTATTTGATTGATTTTGCCTAGAGCAGGTTTATTTTATATAGGGTCGCTGTCGATTGAAAATTTTTGTTACTGAATTTACTGAAAGAGCTTTCCCAGTAATGTCGATGGTAAAAATCCAGTAACATCAAGCAATCGTGTATAGGTGTTCAGTGAAATATTGTGAAAATAAATATCGCCTGGGGGTTTCAAATGTTTGATTTTTAGATTTCCGTTGGACTCACGACAAGGTGATTGGCCTCGGGCAATCGATCGACGGATTTAATTTCATTTGTTCCGCGTAAAGACATCCGGTACAAAAAATTGGTAGCATACACTTTGCGGATTCGTGTTTTACTGATCATTCGAAACGTTATTTACGCTCTCATGCAGTACCAACTTTGCAACTCGATTTTATGGATTTCGGCGCTGATTCTGATAAAAATAAAAACATAATTACGTATCCCTGTGAGGCTGAAGTGACTGGAAAACTACTTTTGACGAACACGGTAGTCCACTATCGACATATTTCTCCTCTACGGCAAACTTACGATTCTTGATGTTCCTCCGCGGAATTTTTCAATTCAAACGTAAATTAGCTGCGAAACAAAAACAAATCGATAAATTAAGGAAATGTATTGATGTCCTTCGTCAAAATAATCGTCGATTACGTCGCGGGCGCGCCAACAAAGACCAGATCATTCTGAAAGAACATAAAAGAGTGAAGCAACGATTACGAAGTGTCAAAACGTTCATAGATCTCCAAACGGAACATAAGCCGCATACAGAGTATTCAGAAGAAAAAAAAATTTGCTCCCACAATTTTTTATAGAAGCCCGGGAATATAAAATTTCCTTCGAGTTCGTCAGGGATTCACTCTCCCGCATAAAGGCACAATCTCGAATTGGTTCAATTCGATTAAATTAGAGACGGGTTATCCTTGATAGCGTTTACTTTCGAACATGTGCGTTTGAAATTTGACGGTTCTACCGAAGCAGAAAAAAACTGTGTTATACTTTTTGATGAAATCGGAATAAAGAGGAGTATTAGTTACAATTCTAAATTGATTAGTTTCAGATTATGGAGAATTCGGTCGACAACAAAATTATGGGAATCACGTTCTTGTTTTTATGATTCGAGGACTTTATGCGTATTACAAAATTCCGTTAAGTTATTTCATCGTTTCTGGAAATATGGCGGGAGGTGAAATAAAACCATACTGATAACCCTTATTTCAAAATTTAAATCAATTGGAATATTGGTAGGCATTTTGTATCTTTGGGAGACTATAAAACAGGAAAGTGAAAACGTGGAATATTTGTTAACGAATCGTTTCAATCAGGACTCATTGGAACATTTTTTTTTCAGTCATTCGGTGAGCTGGAGGTTTTCACACCTACGGTTGAACAATTCATTGACAAGACTTCACATTGAAGTGAAGCGGATGCCAAAAAGTTTGAATAGAGGCGGAAAGAAGTTTTTATAAAATTTCAATGCACTTTTGTGCATATATATATATATATATATATATATATATATATATATATATATATATATATATATATATATATATATATATATATATTTTCAAATGAAAATATTTCTGGAAATGGAGTACCTAATTCCAATGCTAGTTGGATTTTAAATGAAAGGTCTCGATTTTCTAAAATAGAATGCATGCAATTCGAAAAATTTTCAAACGAAGATATAACATCAGTTATTAAACACACAAAAATTGAAATCTCCAGGTGTTGATGGTATTCATAACTTTTGGTTCAAGAAATTCAGTTGCGTTCATGAAAAATTGGCTGAATATTTTTCATTTATAATAAAGAACCCTCAGCTACTCCTTTATTTTTCACACAAGGAATTACTTATTTAAAACCGAAAAGTGATAATACTATTGATCCGTCTCAATATAGACCAATTACTTGCCTTCCAACAATATATAAAATTCTAACTGCATGTATTACCCAAAAAATTTATGCACATTTGGAGAATTATAATATTCTTTCCGAACATCAAAAGGATGTAGAAAAAACACCTTGGTACTAAAGAGCAACTTGTAATTGATTCTGTTGCTTTGAATCAAGCTCAGACTAAGAAGAGAAATATTCATACAGCCTTCATTGATTACCAAAAGGCTTTTGATAGTTCTCCCCATTCATGGCTTCAAGAAATTTTGAAATTTATAAAATTGATAAGACACTTCGTCATTTTCTTGAATTTGTAATGAAAAATTGGAGAACCAATCTTCATTTAAATATTTCAAAACAATCGTTAAAATCCGAAGTAATTCCTATCAAAAGAGGCATTTTCAAGGTGATTCTTTAAGTGCTCTTTGGTTTTGTCTTTGCCTCAATCCATTATCTCATGAATTAAATGCTACTAGTTTCGGCTTCAAAATAAACAGTTTATTAACTGAATTCAAATTAAGTCACTTAATTTATTTAGATGATATTAAATTATATGCCGGAACCAGATCTCATTTAAAAGTCTATTTGAGATTACTTTCAACTATTCCAATGATATTCATATTAAATTTGGGCTTCCAAAATGTAAAAATCTTTCTATTGAAAAAGGAAAGATCACCTCTGATTATATAAACATTTCCAATATCGAAATCGAGCCAATGCATCAAGGAGATACATATAAATATCTTGGATTTTGTCAAGAGAAGACAATTAACCATAGCAGCACTAAAGAAAATATTAGAAGTTCATATTACAAAAGACTTAGAATTATCATCAAGAGTTATTTAACTAGTAAAAACTAGTATATTTATGTAGATATCTACGTGTATAATAAAACAAACGTCTGTTGTCAATTTTTTTCTCGTTATGAACTTGATCATTTGCATAAATTAATTTGATACACTTTTCCACTTAATGAATTTCTACGAGCACAAAAAAAAATAATTATTGGCCATAATTTTCAATTATGTAATCATAATAAATCTGATATATTATATACATATTAACGATAAATATGATTAAATTTTCAGTTTTTTTGATCTAAATTTTAAGACAAATATTTCAAATTTTTCATCATTCAAATTATAATAATGATAATAAAACCCATAATTGATAAACAGTACCCTGAGCGAAGTTAATTTTAAGGCAATGCGTCTTTTGTTTTGACGGCTTCTCGAGACACAGACGAGTTTACTGGGGTTTTCGCTGTTTCCTTTGAGAGGCCACCGTCCGACAGAAATCAGCTAGACATTTCGTGCTGAACATCGGCCGTTATACGCTTTCAACTTGTATTCGAAAATAGAAATTAATTCTCAGCTTCACTTGTAACAGTGTAGTGAGTTGTTTGGATAATATTAAATTAGAAATTATTGCGGGTGGACTTATTGAAACCCAATTTTCTCAATAAATCGTAAAAACTTCGACTAGACAGAAATCCATGTTATTCATCAACTCATTTCCACCAGAATTTACCGAACTAATCACATTTTTTGACGAATTCAATAATCTGTAACGTTTTCGCAATAGCTTCTTATTAAATAGATTCAAAAATATCCATAATTTTCCGGGACTCTTTCTCTTTTTGATTTCCTTTTTCATGAAAAGCTTCTTATGAGTTAGTTACAGTGTGAAAGAGTAACTTTGATGGCATCATTTCTTTCATACTTGTACAGAAATATTTCTTCACCAAATTTCACCTGTTTTGAGAATTTTCGCTTTTCCGAAAACCCAAATTTTTTGATTCACCCTCTTATAACGTTTCATTTTAGTGTTGATTAAGTTTCAATTTCTAAAATATACAGTATATTTCATAACGATTTCTGAAATTCACGATGATATTATGACTCCATATGAAAACCATTCCAATAATGCCTATAGTCATGTATCGTTCTTTAGAAAGTTTGTATTTCATAAATTTCTCCGTTATCATTCCGAGGCATTATCTTCGGAAGATGACGCAGTAAAATTTTCCTATGATAGAAATTGCCAACATTGGAACTCGAAACCAATCGATTCCAAACTGATATCAAATAGAATTTCAACTAGATGGAAAATGCTTCTTCAAAAGCAAAATTTTGGGTTCAAATATGGAAACCGCCCAAAAATTTGCTAAGATATAATCCCATTGTGGAATATAATATAGTTACTTATCTGAAATCTTTTTCATTGAATAATGTACATAATTGATTAAGATTGTAAATACGAATTTAACACCACAAATAAATGCCAAGAACTTTCCTAGCTTTGTGTTCATTTGTAGTCTCTTAGAGGAATTGGAACCTAATTTTAGAAATTTCACAGTTGGTTACTACTCATGAAAATACTAGTATTAATCAGTTTTAGTTCAACCCTCTGTTCCTCATATTTATAATTATAAATAGCGGAACTCACACATATACCAAAATGAACGTATTCAGACGATCCCGATAACTGGTGAATGCTTACAAAACTTTTAATAATTCTGTTAAAATAGCTGGGAAACTGCAATTTCCTCTAATCAATCTGCATTTTCAATATGATGGCCAGTTGGCTTCGACAATAAATTCTACAAAAAATTAAAACTTCAACCTTGCTTTGCGACACTGACTGGTAGAAAAAGGAGAGTGCGAACATAGAACATGATAGCGTCAAATTGTTTGTCTATTTTCGTCTCTGTACAGATTTATTTATGGATAAATGAATTGATGTTTTGTTTCGGAATTGTTATGAATCGAATAGACTTTTTACCAGATATTTCGTCTTTCGCTTTATATTTGTTACATTGGTTTACCGATTACTTCTTGTCAAGAATGTTGTCGAAATTGCATTTGCCATTAATATAATACACTGTAAATACCTAACTGATACAATATCTGCAATTTATTCATTTTCATAATGTATAGATGATATCATAATAATACATCACCTTTAAACAATTATTAAAAAAATATCACAATTATGTATTGAATTACTTCAAAAGTTGTTTTATTTAAACAAAATTAATCATTCTTTTCGAAAATGCACTTAACTAATGATATGAATATTCTTGATGTTTTAATACAATTTTCTGGAGGTAAAGTCAGGCATTGCACTTTCCAAACTGAAAATTATTCTCAAAGCAAAGTTCTGGGTCTGAATTCGAATTTTCTATTTTACATTCCTATTTGGAAAAAAGCGTGCTACATTCTTCATAAATTTAAATTAAAATGCGTGTAACTTGTAATGGAGTCATATAATAGATGTCTGTTCTTCTTTCATCCGATTTGAAAATTAAACATTCATAGATTGTCTGCATCTCTCTGAAAAGAGATGCTAAAGTAGGATGGATATTCATAATATTTCGTGTTTAAGTATATATGTGTTTGTGAAAACATATATTGAAAGCTATTGATAAATAATTGAACATATTCTCCTTTTTGCATTTCTCATTCAATCCTAGACTACGAAATGTAAAAATGAGTAAAATCCTTTTTCCTATTCATGTCTACGCTTATGTCAGCTGAATATCATAGGTTTTTCGATTTCACGCGTCATCTATGTGCCATATCAGAATAATTCACTCATTATTTTGTCGTATTAGTGCAGAACACTGCACTTATAGATATAGTACCGCACATATAGTCTATTATTAAAGAGGGCGCCAGCAGACGGACGGTTTCGTACGTCAAATTCACTATACTGTGTGAAAATTTTATGTTGAACTGGGTTCCTCATCTAGAGTATATAAATCATCTTTGATGCAGTCCGAAAATGACAGGTGACAGAAGAATGGAACCTACATATATCTTGGTATAACTTTCGAAGCCTACAAGCGCCTCTAACGGAATAAAGAAAAAGCTGTGGACTATCTTTCAAATTATAAAGCAAAAATATTATATAAACAAACAATATTAAATTCACTTAAATAGAAATAATATAAAGATCTATCGATGATAAAAGGTATTTAAAAATTATTTTAACGATTTAGTTTGCATATTTTTCTATGAATATTTTCAGGATACCTTGGGCCCGCTTCTTTTTACTATATTCATAAATTCACTACCCGACTGCGTAAACACCTCAGCCCGTCTTTTATTTGCCGATGACTTCAAGCTGTTTAGAATTATATCGAGTCTAGAAGATACTTTCGAGCTACAAGCTGATTTGGATAGGGTCGTGAATTGGTTTCGGGAAAATAAAATGTTTCTCAATGTTCTTAAATGCTCAATTATTACGTATACTTGAAATAAAAACACTATCGAAAATTATTATTATATAGAACGGAATATACTCGGTGTATGCTTTCCGGCAAATAATAATCACTACAGCTATATTATCAACAAATCATTCAAAGCACTAGGTTTTGTCATTTGAAATTCAAAGAACTTCGGAATTTCTACTGTTGTGTGACTGTACAACTCTTTGGTTAGACCTTATTTGGAATATGCGACCCAAATATGGATGCCTTTTACCCAGTGTAATATAGACTTTGTGGAGAAAGTCCAGAAAAGATTTCTTATGTATTTATGTATAAGAAAGAATCAGCTATAGCCCTTTAGGATTTTATATATGTCCATGTTGGTCACTTTCAATTTTGAAACACTAATAGATAGACGCAATAGGCACGCTGTGATATTTTTATATAATATAGTAAGCAGTATCAAGTACTTAAAATGTAATTTTATAAGTATTTTACATTTCAAAGTTCCTAAAATCAATTTAAAAATACTGAATAAGAATGATGTATTTGATGTAAACCCAAGCAGTGTTCCTCCAATTAACTGTATGATGAGGCTGTACAATGAAATGAGCGAAAGATTCAACTTTGATCTCTTTTGTATTGGCTTAGGGAGCTGAGGGCGCTGCTGGGTGCCCCTGAGGCACTTACAAGTGCCTTTTTGTAATTTTTTTCCTTTCCTCCTTGCATGTAATTACCAAACTATTGGTGTTTGTAAAGAGATTAAATAAGTAAATATATGCACTACTAGAATGCCCCAATTTCTCAATTTGAAAGTGTTAGCTACATATCCGTGATCTCGAATTTGGTTGATGTAACTCTTTCATTATAGAAAGCAATATTGATGAAATTTTGCATTTTGAAATATACTCGATCGTTTTTTGATGTCATACTCTGGACAGGAAAACTTTAGTTTGCCCAACAATATTTTCAAATATGTAGTGAAATCACTGATTCTTTTCAACGCTTTGATCCACTTTGATCTCTTATGGAGGTTACAACTGTGTACAGAAAATCTACAAGACACAAATCAGTCATCAACACAACTAGAATTTTCAGATCATTTGATTTACCCATGTTCATTTATTTAATATTCACTGACGGAAAACAGTGGTTTCAAAGCTTACCAAGAGGACTCAAATTGATATTGCTTGATTTATATACCAGAAATTGTAAAATATTCAGTGATTGAAAAGAACATATACCTCGATTTCCAAAGTTCAAAACTACATCATACTATTGTTTCAAATAAGTTGATTGCTGGAGGAATATTGTTTTATCTTACGCCAAATTTAGATGTCAAATTGAAAATTTCTTATATTTTCTATGATCAAAGGTTCTCCAGTTTGATTTTTAGCCTGTACACAATATTAATACTAGTGAAAAATTGGAAACTGCTACTTTTCTTGAGTCTTAAATAATATAAAATGGTAGTTGTTTCCATGTTTGTTGAACCAGAATCTGCAATAAGGCTCTTGCAGCGAAATGTACGTGCCGTTTTAAACAAAAACGATCTCGGGATAGGTACATTATATGTCAGTGAAGGGTAAGTGGACATTCAAAAAATGTATTCTTATCTTTTCAACTGAAACCTCTGTCCTTTCAGAACTCTCTGCTGGCAAGAAAAAGATGATGTTGGTTTTCAGATAGATTATCCTAGTATTTCCTTACATGCAATTTCAAAAGATGCATCTGTATACCCTGAAGAATGTATTTACGTGTTAATTGATGCTCGAATCAACTTACCAGGTAAGATTACATGATTGGTATATTGCATAAATATTAATGGAAGGTACATGATAATCTATTATTTACATTACGTCATTCTTCAGGCCACGCACCTCCAAACATCGTTGAAAATGAAGAGAGTGATGAAGAATCCGAAGCTGAAGTTTCTGAGCTTATCTTTGTTCCAGAAAATCCAAGTTTGTTACCAGGAATATATGAAGCTATGAAAATATGTCAAGTAAAAGTCAATTCTATGATACACTGACCGAGTTTAATTCTCATAATTTTTAGGAACTGAATCCAGATCCTGAAGATGTTGAAGATGATGATGATCACTTGTACGAAGATGCTATGGAAGAAAATATGGATGAATACTATGAAATCGAAGCAGAAGATCTCAGAGCCGGTGGTGATACAGGTAAAAAATTTGTGAAACCATTCGGGTTGAAGAATTCAATTTTTTGTTTACAGGAGTTGAAGAATTATCTCATAGAATGGAAAGTAACTATTTGAACTCTGATTTTGCTCACCGTAATGGAAGTAGTAATGGTGATACCGAACATGAAGAAGAAGATCAGTTTGAAGATGCTGATTAAATTTGTCTAGTTTGTATTTTTTTATCATATTGATATGTTAATAATCTTTTGTATTTGAATTTCTAATAGATTTTTACAGTTAGTATCCCAAATAAATTTTGTTTGCTTATCACATTTATAGTATATTTCGTTACGGAATTGTGATGTATATCAATGTTTCACAGTGATTTCATATAGCATTATTTTTAAATTGTATCATATCTAGTTCAACCTATCAAAAGTTTGATTTTGAGTAAATTATGTTTAATTTATAATATGAATTTTTTCAACATTACCTTGTGTGTTCCCAAAGCGATAAGAATTAGATTATTCCATTATATGAGTGGAGACAACAAATTTATGATTTCTAATGTAACAGGCTTACAGCAACTTTTTGGAAGGTTTCCTAAGTTTGATGATCAAATATAATCATCAGTAGGGGTGGAAAATATCGGCAATCACTTCTCAGTTAATCAAACTAACTCGAAGTTAGTCTTGATAAAATATTTGAGAATTGGAGCAATATATTTACCATTTTTAAAATATCTTGTACAAAATTTTAAATATTTTCTGAAGATGGACACAAAAGTTTCTTTATGTGTTCAATGAGAATTTTTTCCATAAGTCTATATCGGCCATACTCAACCTGCTACCCACCGAGAGTTACAAATATATTGTAAAAATGTAATTTATTTTAGATTTCGCGCCCATTGTAGAAACTGTGCGCGTGCTGGGTAAAAAATTAAGTAACTTTAACCTATCACGGTGCGTTCCATTAAGCATTGTCAGAGCGAAACGAAGGCGGGAACGTAATATCGTATCTCTCCGATCATAACTTGCTTTGAATTTGACATACGACAAATAAAATCAAAACTAATCTCACTCGGTAATTGTAATTAATCGATATTTAGTGTAGAATAATTGTTTTAATTTCAAAGATAATACAAGGGGCGTCAATATACTTTTTGATAAATTCAGTGACTAGAAACAAATAAAATCTAACCAGCCTGTATATTGATAACATATCTAAATATATCCAGCACAATGTTTTGGACAACCTAAGAAAGTGCAAGTTTTTCAGCTTTTGATTTCACCTTCGACATTTTAGCTACATCGCAATGGTCGGTGCTTGTTAAGGTGCCTTTTCATTGAATCGTTTTGACGCTCGTTTCAAGCATCAAAATGGTCATAAGACCTATTTTTCTATGTCATTAGTCACTTATTTTAGGTTAAAACCCTTAATTGATGTATATGAAGTCTATTTTTCATTGATTTAGTATCATTTCTTTAGTGTTATATATTGCGAAATTCTTTTTTCAAGACCTTTAACTATGTTGTTTGAGTATGGAAAGCTAATATGGCTCAATAACTAGATAACTATAAAAAAGACTAAGCCCTTTTGTATCGAAGAACACTGGTTGCCTCAGGGTTTTTATTGGCAACCCTTGAAGACGGAAAATATAAACTTGTCACTTGTCTCTTCTAGCGTTTGACACTATAAAGTTCAGAAATCTCAACTTCCTAGCGTCAACGCTGAAAATCACGTGACCATCTGAATCAGCGTCAAAACGCTCTAATCAAATGGAACCTTTAGATAATAGAGTTTTTGCACCTCTTATTTTGAGACTTCGTTACTTTCTGAGCATGCGCTCTTCAAAAATAGAATCCGTAAACTTTAATAAGGATAACGAATTGACGTTATTACGACAGAATAACAGTCGGTAATTACTTTCATTTACCGTGTGCAAGGTTGCCAGGTTGAATGTATCTCAAATAATTCGGATTTCGACGGAATTTCGGGAGCACTTTATCCATGTTTTATTATTTTCAGCCAACTTCTTCTATACTGACGTTCAGCTTACGATGATCTAACCTAATCTACGTTGGCATTACAAGTGAGAAACTGAAATCATTCTTGAGTAGCAATAATTTCAACATAGCTTTCCAAACTAATAATACTTTAGGCAAATATATAAAAATAATAAAACCAAATTAGGTAAAAACAATAAATCAGATGTTCATAGATTGAATTGCAATGACTGATAATTTCTACATTGGTAGAACACATAGAAATTTCAATAGTAGAATATCAGAACATAAACGAAGTTTTTCAAATGAAAAATCAGATTCAAATTAGGCGAATTATCTCCTAGAAAATAATCACTCTTTCGACCCACAGTTTGAAATTTTGCATACAGATAATAAATATTAAAAGG
This sequence comes from Cryptolaemus montrouzieri, assembly GCA_013387265.2. Taxonomy (NCBI): domain Eukaryota; kingdom Metazoa; phylum Arthropoda; class Insecta; order Coleoptera; family Coccinellidae; genus Cryptolaemus; species Cryptolaemus montrouzieri. The sequence continues at coordinate 46,889,454 of JABFTP020000083.1, read as the reverse complement.
TAGATCTTTGGGAAACTTTAGAAATCCACAAATACAAACACTCAGGTAGACTCATCAATGAACAAGTCGATTTAAGCCCTTCACCTCTATTGAATCTCTTCGGGGAGCAATCTATTCCTTAATTTTATTGCATATACCTGTCATAAATAACCACTTAAGAAGAATCAACCCAATAAGCTTTTAATTACTTAAGAACATTTATATTTATATTCTCATTCTTATTTTCTGTACATTCATTCGTCTGAAGAAGCTATGGTGTAGTGAAACGCGTTACGAATCACAATTATTAAGTAAAATTCCAAAAATACATTACTTGTTTTTATTATTGATAATGGAATTTTATCAAGTAAAAGCCTCCCAAATTCAAATGATAAGTGACAAACTGACAGTTGAAGTTGAATAACTACAATATTTAGTATGGTTGTAAAACTCTATTTGAAGTGACCGTTATTATCGTAAATGTAATTAAAGTTAACGGTAAAATTAACGAAATTGATGAAGTTGCAAAAACTCTCTATTATACCGTAAATAATTTGTTATTGAAATTATAGTTTAAACTGATGAATGATCATTGAAGTTTGTCCATTATTGAAAAGAATACTTATGTCAAATGTGACAGATGACATATGACACCTTCAATTCCGGGCTTTTCCGGCGTCTGCTCACTTCATCAACCAAAAATTTGTGTTGGAAGGTTGATAAAAGAATGGAAAAACAGTTCGTTAAATATTTCCAACTAGAAAATGAATGATATAAATAAAATTATGATAATTATCGATTTTTGATTGTGACTGAAAAACGATAGCTCAAATTTAGGATAGAACAAATTTTATAATTATTTCAATGCAACTGCCATTATCTTCCTAACTGTGAGTTGATACTCTTATTATTCTCGACGCTTATCCAAAGAGCAGTGCTCAAATAAGGAAATTTGAAAGAAAGAGTGCTCATTCAAATATATTATTTTAAATTCGACAAAGTTAGACAAAATGCCTCCTAAGAAAAGAGAGAAAGATATTGAAGCAGCAAAAACACCAAGAATTGATCACATCCAAGCTGACCATGAATTATTTCTTCAGGCATTTGAGAAACCAACGCAAATTTACAGATATTTACGTACAAGAAATATGTGTTCACCAATTTTCCTCAATCGAACTCTGACATATATGAAATATCGGATGTCCAGAACGCATAAGAGTCGAAAGACTTTTAAAATTGACGAAATGTTGGAAAAAATCACCAAAGCAAAGGAGAACAATGTAATTCAACCGGGGTTTATTAACATTACCTTTTTAAGCTTTAACGATAGAAAATATGAGCGTCAAGGTGATACAGCTGAGGTGGAAACCATTCTGTTGAAAATAAGTCATAAGAAACGAAAGGAAAGCTCAGCTCCGTGCATGCAAATCTCACTGGGTACTGCGGAAGTGCCTATTAATCCACCGAATGAGTTATTTCCTACTACGGCATCTACGATTAGTATACCAACTGAAAAATTTAATACTAACGGAGGACCTTTAGCAAAGTCCCATATTTTGTTATTTAGATTAAAAATAAGGGGAATAAATGATAAATCTGAAGAAACCGAACCTGTTTGTAAAAAGAACAAATTAGACGAAAATGTTAATTCGCAAATTTATGGTGCTGAACTTACAGTTTATGATAAACACAATAGATGTTACTTGAGCGACGGTGATTATGATATAATTGTTCAAGATTTCGTCAATAATTCTCCAAAGAAACATTCCAGCTGGGAAAACATCAGCGATCTAGTTGAAACGTGTGGTAACTTAGATGCCTTTATGAAAGGTGCTTTATTAAAATTCAAATTGAATTGGTCTTCGCAAGCTTGTGCAAGGATCGTAGACAGGCCTAAACCATATTCACAATGTGAAAATAAAGAGAATATTCCAGAGATCCAGACTGATAATTCGGAAAAAATTCAAATAGTGTATCAATTCGTTTATAATAATAATTCTCGACAGCAGACTGAAGCATGCGAGGACTTGCACTGCCCTTGGTGTAGTATTAGCTGTGATCAGCTTTATACGCTTCTCAAACACTTAAAACTCTGCCATTCCAGATTTACCTTTACTTACGTACCGATTGCTGTTGGTGCAAGGGTTGACGTTGCGATAAATGAACTTTACGATGGTTCGTACACGGGTAGCCCCCACGATTTGATCACACAACCTACGGTATGCGCATTTTCAAGAAATGGACCTGTGAGAAGAGCTTGTGTTACACATATTCTAGTATGTTATCCAAAACGACCAAAATCGAGTTTATCGGAATTCATCGAACTTGATGATTGCGAATTCGATGGACAAAGACCGTTTATAACGGGGCATAATCGCTTATATCATCACACTACTACTTGTTTGCCGATTTATCCCAAAGAAATGGATGTAGATTCAGAGGGTGAAAACGATCCTGAATGGTTAAGAAATAAGACTATGATGATGATCGATGAGTTTACCGATGTGAATGAAGGTGAAAAAGAATTGATGAAAATGTGGAACTTACATGTGATGAAGTATGGTTTTGTCGGAAACTGCCAAATTCCTCTAGCGTGTCAAATGTTTGTTCAACAAAAAGGAAAAGAATTACTACTTAGGAATTTATATAAAAATTTTGTTATCCATATGGCAAATCTATTTGACTTCGGTTTATTAAGTGCTGTTTGTTTGTATAAAACAATTCAAAAACTTCAAGACATGGTAGCTGAAACTGGGGCCTTACGAACAGTTTTGAAACAGTCTCGCGAAGCACAGATTGATAATTGGTCGAAAACAGGAAATCTGCCAAGCAAGGAAAAATGTGTCGCAAGAACTCCAAATGGAAGAAAAACTGCAATTGTAGGAAATCCTAGACGAAAAGGATTATCAACTCCATCTTCTGAAAGTAATTGTCGAAGAAAATCTGAAGGTACAGAATCAACAAGAAAACGATTATCTTTGCCTACCAAAAATGAAATTAAAAGCAGTGGTAGTTAAGAATATTTCATTTAGGCATGTTTTTTATTTTAATTGTTTCATCTATATCCAAATAGTTTTATATAAATAAACATAAGTAAACTTATTGCTTTTTGTTGGGAAACAAAATTAATTCCTCAATTTTATTTCAAATTGTTTATGAATATATTGGGAACTCTATGCTCTGGTCATAGAAAATTCATTTTGTGGTTTTCTTAGAATTAGGGGTGTGCGAATGATTCGAATTTATGAATTATTCGTATCGAATCAAAATAGTTTATTTTACGAATAATTGGAAAATTTTTGAATTTGGGAGGCTTTTACTTGGTAAAATTCCGTTATCAATAATAAAAACAAATAATGTGTTTTTAGGAATTTTACTTAATAATTGTGATTCGTAACGCGTTTCACTACACCGTAGCTTTTTCAGACGAATGAAATTCGTAAATTGTGATGTTTACCATATCCGTCACATACAGATATTAAAATACACATCTCGTCGCGTCATCCGTATCAACATAAAATATCAGCATTCAACAGTTTCATTCATAGATTAACATCCCGTTATCACCATTATATATGACATTTGTCATATTTTTCGAACGAATGTCAAAATTTTTCGCAAATTTTTCTTTAAATTAAATAAGTTCCACGAAGAAATAATATATGGACAATATCAACCCATAATGATTCTAAAACATCTATAGATCATAATCGGCATCACTAGGAAGACTGAACCAGACCATCGGGGCTCTTCGGTCAAACAGAGCGGGAATTTGAGGAAATATCGCAGGTTATGTATTTTTTTATTATCTCCTTAGTGCTTGCTTGCTATGTAAAATCTTTCTTAGATTTGTTTAGACATATGAGAAGTATGATTGTTGAAATATTTTTCTGCTGGTTTTTCTTTTCCATTGTTACAGATTTCTGTCCCAAACCCCTTCCTTTCACCCTTGTATATGAAAATCATGGAATGCAAGAGAGAATGAAGCGGCTAAGAAGAAAAATCTTTGGTAGTCTTTATGTAAACACGACACTAACACAACATAAACAGACAAGATATTGCTAGTACAATAGCGACAGGGAAACGAGTTTTTTCACTCGTTTATTGAATGATATACAAGATAGTATGGTTCCCCTGTTACATTTCCTGAACTAACACTTGTGTTTTTTCTGACACACACCAAAATTATAGATATAAGCATTTATTGTAAATACAATTATTCAAATTTTGTAAATCCTCTCTTTTCAAAAGAATATATATATATATATATATATATATATATATATATATATATATATATATATATATATATATATATATATATATATATATATATATATATATATATATATATATATATATATCACCACAAAATTTCAACAAAGAATTAAATTTTATTAAACAAATAGCTAAAACTAATATTTTAAATGAAAAACAAAGTAGAATCGCATTGAATGCAGTTTACCGTGTAGATAAATTGAAACAAAAATTCAACACCTTAACCTACGTTGGCATTACAAGTGAGAAACTGAAATCATTCTTCAGTAGCAATAATTTCAACATAGCTTTCCAAACTAATAATAGTTTAGGCAAATATATAAAAATAATAAAACCAAATCAGGTAAAAACAATAAATCAGGTGTTTATAGATTGAATTGCAATGACTGTAATAATTTCGACATTGGTAGAACACATAGAAATTTTAATATTAGAATATCGGAACATAAACAATTTTTTCAAATAAAAAATCAGATTCAAATTACGCGAATCATCTCCTAGAAAATAGTCACCCTCTCGACCCACTGTTTGAAATTTTGCATACAGATAATAAATATTGGAAGGTAGATCTTTGGGAAATTTTAGAAATTAACAAACACTCAGGTAGACTCATCAATGAACAAGTCGATTTAAGCCCTTCAGCTCTACTGAATCTCTTCAAGGAGCAATCTATTCCTTAATTTTATTGGATATACCAGCCATCAATAACCACTTAAGAAGGAGCAACCCAATAAGCTTTTAATTACTTAAGAACATTTGTATTTATATTCTCATTCTTATTTTATGTACATTCATTCGTCTGAAGAAGCTACGGTGTAGTGAAACGCGTTACGAATCACAATTATTAAGTAAAATTCTTAAAAACACATTACTATGATAATATGATATAATCAAAGGAAAATACACATTCAAAGGATTTAAAAAACTGATTTAGTTTTATTCAAAAAATTGAGATTAATAAGATTTTCAATAAAATAAGAGTGAAATACTGCAATCGGCCATTTTGACTGAAACGCCAATCACAGCGCATGACGTCATACTTATGTAAACTTCACTGTGTTTTGATTCCTACTACTGATCGCGTTACAATTGATTTTATATTTATTTTTGTGATTTATCGACTTTACAACACCTACTACTGATCGCGTTACGATTGATTTTATATTTATTTTTGTGATTTATCGACTTTACAATACGAATCTATCTGCCAAAGGCTTATACGGCTTTCGGCAAGAATTAAAATTAATTTACAAAGATGGTCTTACAGTGATAATTTACATTCATTTAGGAAGGTACATAAAATTTTTAGTATTTGACTTTTACATTCAGAAAGTAAAGGACTCATACAATAAGGGGTGTAGCACATTAGCTCTCATTAGTTTTGCTATCATTCTTTCTCTAGGCTCTTCGGACAACCACGTTTCGTCGTCAAGCCTCAAATAAAGCGGATAGTATAATCTATGGATACATTTACTACTAACAGTTTCAATTAATCTGAACAAAGTAGTGAATAGTTGCAACAGAAGGTGTTCGATTAGAAATACAAACTTATTAAACTACATATAATAACAAATTTCTGTTTAATAATAATAAATAAGACACTGAAGCAGATGATAATGATGTACGCTTGTCACTGACAATATCTCTTGCTGTCGAAAATAATCTCAATTCGAACGATATTCGCACACCCTAACTACTCATATCAAATTTTTGGATCAATGCTTGAATAATTAATCACATTGAATATCTTGAAATAGTTACGCGAAATATTTTCGATTACATATATCTAATACTCGGAATTAAAACGAATATTTATGTCAAATTGACATAATTCGCGAAAATTCGAAATATATGAATTATTTCAATTATTTGAACTATTCGGACTATTCGATTCGAACACTATTCGCACACCCCTACATAGAATCCAAAAAAAATTAAAATCGATATTTATTTCTTCACACGTAATGAGTACAAACAGAACAGTCAAAGCAGTGCATCATTTCGCAATCATATGAAAACTCTCTTTAGACAGACGAAGTTTTTCTTTCAAATATTAAAATCTAAACACCAACAGAAAAACAAGAAAATTAATTTTTCTATGATTATGTACAGAACTACATTGACATTTCGAACGAATAAGGTTATATCAAATCTAAAAATTGAACATTGAAATTCATCTCTAAAAAGTTGCTAAATTGACTCAACTTTCGCTTAAATATCGTGAATTGAAAAATTCACCACAGTCATGACTGCAGATTTAATAGTAGACCATGAAATAAGATTGTGGGTATTTTTACCCATAGTTGTAATAACATTCTTGGTTGGAATATTGAGACATTACATATCCATACTTTTAACAAGTCAAAAGAAAGTAGAACTGCAACAACTGCGGGATAGTCAACTAATTCTAAGAGCAAAGTTACTGCGTGAAAATGCAAAGTACATTCCAAAGAATACATTTTTAATGAGAAGATGTGCTTTCAACAAGGAAGAAGACGGTTATTTAACACAAAAGAGACCTGCTAATACCCAAAATGCCATGACTGACCCCTCTGTAATGACCGATATGTTAAAAGGTAATGTAACAAATGTATTGCCTATGTTGATTATTGGTGGATGGATCAACTGGATGTTCTCCGGATTTATTACTACAAAAGTACCATTTCCTCTAACACTACGTTTTAAATCTATGTTACAAAGAGGTATTGAACTTTCTCACTTAGATGCTTCATGGGTATCTTCAGCTTCATGGTATTTTCTTAATGTATTTGGTTTGAGAAGTATATATGCTTTGGTTCTTGGTGAAAATAACGCTGCTGATCAAAGTAGACAAATGCAAGAACAGATGTCAGGAGCTGCTACAAATATGCCTCAAGATCCTCGAGTACCGTTCAAAGCAGAATGGGAAGCATTAGAAATATTAGAACATCAATGGTCACTTACGGATATTGAGCATAATTTTATCTTAAATAATAGTAATTAAAACTGTTTTAATGAATTTGTTGATTAGTTGTGGAATAAATCAAGGAGTTTTAATTTATTAAGTATTTTTTTGTATGCTTGGTTATAATAAAGTATGTTATACTCTTATGCTCTTTTGATTATAAGTGATGAGAACAACAAAATATTTGAATTTGGGAGGCTTTTACTTGGTAAAATTCCATTATCAATAATAAAAACAAGTACTGTGTTTTAAGGAATTTTACTTAATAATTGCGATTCGTAACGCGTTTCACTACACCGTAGCTTCTTCAGACGAATGAATGTACAGAAAATAAATGAGAATATAAATATAAATGTTCTTGAGTAATTAAAAGCTTATTGGGTTGCTTCTTCTTAAGTGGTTATTTATGACAGGTATATCCAATAAAATTAAGGAATAGATTGCTCCCCGAAAAGATTCAATAAAGGTGAAGGGCTTAAATCGACTTGTTCATTGATGAGTCTACCTGAGTGTTTGTATTTATTTATTTCTAAAGTTTCCCAAAGATCTACCTTCCAATATTTATTATCTGTATGCAAAATTTCAAACTGTGGGTCGAAAGAATGATTATTTTCTAAGAGATGATTCGCGTAATTTGAATCTGATTTTTATTTGAAAAACTGCGTTTATGTTCCGATATTCTAATATTAAAATTTCTATGTGTTCTACCAATGTAGAAATTATCGCAGTCATTGCAATTCAATCTATAAACACCTGATTTATTGTTTTTACCTGGTTTGGTTTTATTATTTTTATATATTTGCCTAAATTATTATTAGTTTGGAAAGCTATGTTGAAATTATTGCTACTTAAGAATGATTTCAGTTTCTCACTTGTAATGCCAACGTAGGTTAAGGTGTTGAATTTTGTTTCAATTTATCGACAGGGTAAACTTCATTCAATGCGATTCTACTTTGTTTTTATTTAAAATATTATTTATTAGTTTGGGATTGTAACCATTATTTTTGGCTATTTGTTTAATCAAATTTAGTTCTTTGTTGAAATTTTCTGGTGATAGCGGGATGTTAATCAATCTATGAATAAAACTATTGAATGCTGACATTTTATGTAGATATGGATGACACGACGAGTTATGTATTATAATATCTGTATGTGACGGCTTATGGTAAATTGCGAAAACATGTTTTCCATTTTCATTCGAAATTGTTACGTCTAAGAAATTTATCGAATTATTGCTTTCTATGTCGGTTGTGAATGCAATTTTTGGATGTAATGAATTTATATGATTTTCGAAAATTTTCAACTGTCTATCTGTTCCTGTGAAGCAAATAATGATATCGTCTACATAGCGATACCAGTATAAACAATATTTACTGAGTGGATGATTATGAATTAATTTCTCTAAGTTATTCATGAAAATTTCTGCTAACAAAGGACTTAACGGATTGCCCATAATCAAGCCGTCTTCAATAGTATAATATTTGTAATTGAAATGGAAATAATTTTGATCTAAACAAATTTTTAATAATGAAAGAATATCTGATTTAATGATAGTATTGACATGATTCCTTTCTAATAATTCTTCAACTAAGTAATACGTATCTTTTGGAGGAATGTTGGGAAATAGATTCTTAACATCGAAAGAAATAAGTTTGGAATTAGGTGGTAGAGTGGTATCTTTGATATTGGCAATAAGTTCGTATGAATTTTGACCGAAAATTCAGATTTAAAATTGCAATGTTTTATTAGCAAGTCGTTGAGGAATTTTGAAAGTTTGAACGAAGGTGCCGTTACATAAGAAACAACAGGTCTAATAGGGTAATTAGGTTTATGAAGTTTTATCAACGAATATAATTCGGGGGATTGTGGATTGGAGTTAATGAATTTATATTTTTCTTGGTCTGTAATTAATGATTTTGCTGTCGAAATTATATTTTTAACAAATTTCTGAAATTTTGCGGTAGGATCCTTAGTTGATGTTATATAGTTTCCGGCTGTTAAGAATTCTTCAGTTTTAGAAATATAATCGGTTTTACTAATCGCAAGACGGTGTTACCTTTATCTGCTTTAGTGAATACTAAATCGTTCTTGGTACTATTTTCACGAATTGTTTTTATTATCTTATAATCGGAATTGCAATGAGGTGATAATTTCGAACAGTCTTCTTTGATGATTTTTGCTGTTTGATCAAACAGCAAAAATCATCAAAATCAAAATCAATTTTCAAAAATCATATAAATTCATTACATCCAAAAATTGCATTCACAACCGAAATAGAAAGCAATAATTCGATAAATTTCTTAGACGTAACAATTTCGAATGAAAATGGAAAACATGTTCTCGCAATTTACCATAAGCCGTCACATACAGATATTATAATACATAACTCGTCGTGTCATCCATATCAACATAAATTGTCAGCATTCAATAGTTTTATTCATAGATTGATCAACATCCCGCTATCACCAGAAAATTTCAACGAAGAACTAAATTTGATTAAACAAATAGCCAAAAATAATGGTTACAATCCCAAACTAATAAATAATATTTTAAATAAAAACAAAGTAGAATCGCATTGAATGAAGTTTACCCTGTCGATAAATTGAAACAAAAATTCAACACCTTAACCTACGTTGGCATTACAAGTGAGAAACTGAAATCATTCTTAAGTAGCAATAATTTCAACATAGCTTTCCAAACTAATAATAATTTAGGCAAATATATAAAAATAATAAAACCAAACCAAGTAAAAACAATAAATCAGGTGTTTATAGATTGAATTGCAATGACTGTGATAATTTCTACATTGGTAGAACACATAGAAATTTTAATATTAGAATATCGGAACATAAACGCAGTTTTTCAAATAAAAATCAGATTCAAATTACGCGAATCATCTCTTAGAAAATAATCATTCTTTCGACCCACAGTTTGAAATTTTGCATACAGATAATAAATATTGGAAGGTAGATCTTTGGGAAACTTTAGAAATAAATAAATACAAACACTCAGGTAGACTCATCAATGAACAAGTCGATTTAAGCCCTTCACCTCTATTGAATCTTTTCGGGAGCAATCTATTCCTTAATTTTATTGTATATACCTGTCATAAATAACCACTTAAGAAGAATCAACCAATAAGCTTTTAATTACTCAAGAACATTTATAGTTATATTCTCATTTATATTTTTCTGCATAATCATTCGTCTGAAGAAGCTACGGTGTAGTGAAACGCGTTACGAATCGCAATTATTAAGTAAAATTCCTTAAAACACAGTACTTGTTTTTTATTATTAACAACAAAATAGATTGATTATTTTCAATTATTCGAAAAATCCAGATACATTGCAAAACTGCTAAATTTTTCATACTCTTTATCATAATTCAAAAATGTATGGACATATTTAAATAAACAGAATATTATAAAATTTATACTGACACCTCTGGATAATCAAAATGTCCCTTGTGTATTGTTACTTGAATTTTGCAAGGAAATTCGAGACCGGAGTACCGCAGGGAAGTATTCTTGGGCCCTTCTGTTTCTGACATTGTGACCTACCGCAGATAATTTTTAAACTTGATCATGAATCTGTCAACTATGCAGATGATGTCACATAATGACCAGAGAATATGGTGGATTTCTGGCTGAGGCTTTGCCGTGTTCTTGATAGCATTGAAGGTTGGTATTCAAAAAATTGATTGGTTTTGAATAAGACAAAAACTAACTGTGTAATATTCGAAAGAGTACTAATCCAATAAGCGATAATACTGAGGAGCCCCTCAAAACTCAGAATAGCAAGACTATCAGCTCATAAAATAGAACAGCTGTTGCTTCCAAGCAAACCAGTTCCTGGTATATCTAAATCGAATCTACACTCTAGTGTACCAAAATCTACTGTAGTTCATATCTCTCGTCTTGCACCAACAACATCCACTGAGGATATAATCAAGTTTTTGGAGAGACAGGTGCCTATACTCCCTTATGAAAAGCTCAATTCGAAACAACCCGATATCTACAGTTCTTTTAAAGTGACACTTTCTGTGAATAATGTTCAGAAAATTCTAGATCCTGTGATATGGCCTGAAGGAATTATGGTCAAAAAGTTTTTGTGAGGAAGAAGGAAAGAGAACACGAACCAGTAATCAAGGTAAGTCTCTTTCCGTCTACTTGTGACGAGTTTGACAATCAGGTAACTTAGCGGAAGAAACACAGAGTTCATAAACATTTAATTTATTATCACTATCAACCATAAATTCTGAATATTCATGTATATACACTATTTACAATAATATGTCGTCCTGGGGATCGACTGCTACTCCACCTCCCAATCTAGGATGACAACAGTACTCAATATGTACAGCCACGTGTGTGGCCCCTCAATTCCTGATCTCCGAATAGGGCAGTGTAGAATCACTCAAGGATAGGATTAGCTTAACTAAGTACGTACAGCTAGGTATGTGGCCACTCACTACGTGGTCACCGACTAGGACTCACTACGTACAATCACTCAAGGATAGGAATAGCTGAACTCAGTACGTACAGCTAGGGGTTAGCATCGTGCGCTATGCACTACTCGTCGTGGCAGTACAGCAGTGTTGCCTGATCTTGTGTTATGTCGTGATGGTAACAACGTTGCCATTACATACTATCAGAATATCAGAGGTATGAGAACTAAACTAGATCATTCGAGGAAATCGATATCAAATCACCATTATGATATAATCTTACTTACTGAGACCTGGCTCAGCCCTGATATTCCTTCACGCGAATTGGACTTTGATGGCTCTGTTATTTATCGTAAGGACCGTGACTAGCGGGAGGTTATATGGAGGTGGAGTACTGATTGCTGTTTCAACTGACTTGCATCTAAAGAAATATGCAGTCATGAGTCATCTGTCAACATCGAACACACTTTTGTCTGCGTCTCATCATTTCGTAGTAACTTGCTTTTCGGTACTGTTTATTTATCAGAATCATCACTGCAGTCGTATCAAAATCATTGTGATGTAGTGAAGGATGTCGTGCATTATCCGGAGACGAAGGTGTTTCTTTTCGGTGATTACAATTTGAGTAAATATGAATGGTTCAACGATGATATTAGTGTGTTTGTAGTACCATACACAGGAGCTGGATGAATTGTTAGTGACGCCTTTGGATATTTAAATCTTTTTCAGATGAATCAGATTAAAAATCAAAAATTTCATTGTTAGACTTACTTTTTACAAGTGAACGTAATACAATTCTTAGTCTCGCGGATATTGTGTTGCTTTTAGATTTACTGTATCCCATCAAAAGAATGATGATATACTTAGCTTCGAAGATACTTATCTTGATTTCAAAATTGTAATTTCTCTGCTATTAATAATTATTTGAATACCGTAAATTGGGACGTCGTTTCTCAAGCAGACACTCCTGATGAAAGCTTGGATATTTTCTATAACATTCTAAGACAAAGCATTGACATTCGTTCCTAAACGCGTCTTTCGGAGATCTCAGTATCTGCATGGTTTTCATCGGAATGGAAGGATCTCATCAAACAGAAAAAAGTTGCTCATAAAAATTTCAAATTATCCGGTACGCCCGAAAACTACGGTACATTTTCTAAATTGAGATCAAAGTGTAAGTTATTAACAGACAAATTCTACAAGGATTATATAGATAGTGCTGAATCGTCGATCATCTCGGATCCCAAAAAGTTCTGGAGTTTTGTAAATCGTATAAATAATGATAATTATTTTCCCAATGTTATGTATTTGAATGATAAACAGGGCTTTTGTAGACAAGACATCGTCAATTTATTTGCTGATCATTTCTCTTCGTCTTTCACTCCTAGCCGTTCTGAATATATTCCTCGAGAAACTGGCAGTAATGTTTGTTTAAATGTTTTCGATCGTTTGGTGGAAAGTCATGAAGTGCTACAAAAGGCTCATGATCTGGAACCCAAATTAAGTGCTGGCCCTGACGCCATACCTGGTATTCTAGTTAAGTCTTGTACTGAATCATTAACTCCACCTCTCACATCATTATTTAATAGATACTTGCAGGAAGGTTACTTCCTGCAGTATTTTGGGCGCTATACCAAAACTGTTTGAGAGCGTTGTTCATTCCAAAATTTCTTTTGCTTTTAGTTAGGCTATCATTAGTGAACTGCATGGTTTCCTCAACTGTGACTAACTTAGTTCTTTTCACTCAGTTCTTACTCGAGACCATTCAAGAGGAAAATCAAGCGGATACTGTCTATACTGATTTGGTTAAAGCATTTGATCGAGTGAGTCATTCAATTTTGGATGCTAAGTTAGAATCAATGGGTTTTGTTGGTAAACTTTTGAAGTGGTTTAAAAGCTATTATAGGTCTCGTTCACAAATCATTAGAATAAAAAGCTTCAAATCTTTTCTAATATCTATATCTTCTGGTGTCCCACAGGGAAGTCACCTGGGACCTTTGCTCTTTATATTTATATTTATTTATTTATTTATTGATACAAGCTCAACAGGATTACTCCCAATTACAGAGCCGAACAAGTATAGACAAATTTGCTCAAACCTAAAAAATAGATTTAAAAAAACTTTCAAAAACAATAATGACATAAAACGCATTGATAATGCAAACTCAAATAATAGAAATACACACCAAACAATCAAAGCAATTTAAGTGCGTGAACAAAGTTTTGCTAATAGGTTTCTTTTGAATGTAGCTTGAGAATGACTGATATCAATCGAAGAGGCCACCGTGTTGAAATAGTGACAGCTTCGATTGATAGGTGAGTTGAAGAAAACATCCGTAACAGCTCCAACGAAATAAAAATTATAAATGATTTGTGTTCAGTAATCAGACATTCCCGTTTTCTACTCTTTGCTGGCGATTTGAATGGTTTTCGAAAAATGGCTTGGAAATAAACATCAATAAATGCCAATGTATTTCTTTTGCTAGAATTGAGGATACTATTAAATTCGACTATAGAAGAAACTCAATGAATACCATCGAACAACCAATGTATTCACTTGATATGGCTCCTACTGACTTTTTCCTTTTTCGAGGTACCCGTTTTGAATCGGTGAGAAATGAAGTCGATTCCGAAAAAGGCGTTCGGTGTTGTTTTGATGATTGGATTATCCGTTGGCGTAAATGTATTATTTCGGAAAGGGCCTTAGCACATATTATGAACTGTGCTTTTAAGGAAGGAATTTTTCCTGATGCCCTCAAATTGGCAGTGGTCAAGTCATTGTATAAAAAGAGGATATTAATGAATTGGGAAACTATCGCCCTATAAGTTTGGTAACCTCATTCTCAAAACTATTCGAAAAGATTCTCGCCAGGCGAATTCTACAGTTCCTAAAAAAATTTAACATTTTTACTAAAAATCAGCATGGCTTCATAAAAGATGAAAACACCGATACAGCAATTTTTGAATTAACTCAAGCCATTGTTTTAGCATTAGAGAAGGGTGAATACCCTGTGGAACTTTTTTTGGATTCAAAGAAGGTTTTTGATTGAGTGTGAAGTGGTTCATAAATTGTTGTTGGTTAAACTGGAGAGGTGTGGCATTAGAAACAATCAACAGAAACTGATTAAAAGTTATTTGAGTAATAGGAAACAGAAGGTAACGATAAATGTGGATGGTACTTCCTATGACATCTCAGGAAGAGCTACTCACTGTGGGAGTCCCTCAAGGTAGCATTTTAGGGCCGCTTCTTTTTGTGATTTATATAAATGATTTTCCTGTTATAATTGAGGGAGAAACTCAGAGAAAGGTTTTGTTTGCAGACGACACTAACATCTTGGTTACAGCTTCAAATTTAAATTCCTCAATAAACGAATCAGCCTCTAAACTATTGAATGCTGACAGATGGTGTACTGGTTTAATTTAGAACACAGCAAAGACGGAATGTGTATTTTTTGGAGATAGAGGAAGGTTTTTTGGTGAAAAGTCATTGCCTTTTGGGGGTAGGGATGTTCAGGTTAAGCAGATCATCAAATTCTGGGGAATAAACTTGGATCAGTGCCTCAAATGGGTCAAGCATATTGAACAGCTTAGAAAAAAGTGAAATTATTTTTTACTTAGAGTCTTAAAACATCAAGTTCATTTAGAAGTTCTAAAAATAATTTATAATGCCAATTTCCAGTCTCGCATGACTTACGGAATAATTTTCTGAGGCAACAGTACTCGCGTTGATGATATTTTTGTTGCACAGAAATGTGCAATGAGAATCATTTTTGTATTGAAATTCTGGAATCTGGCAGAGGCATCTTTAAGGGAAACAATGTACTGACAGTATATTCACAAACTACTCCTGTTTATCCATGGGCATCCTCAGTATTTTCAGAGCTGCAGAAACATTAATTCAACTAGCAAAATTGATCCATATTTCTATCCAATTCATTCTACATCATTTACAGGGAAAAGTTTGAGCTATAGGGCTATAAAGATGTTCAACACCATTCCAAAAAGGCTGCAAAATATTGGTAATCCCCGACTTTTTAAGAAGAGTATATACAATTTTATAAAAGAATGTGAACCATATAGTATTAAGGAGTTTGAATCTTTCTGCCATAAAAGCAGATGATAGCTTATATTAATTTTGTTATGTTCCTTTCATTTTTAATCTGACGATTTTCTTTTTATTGTAACTTGTTCCTGTGATATAGTTGTAACTTTGATTTTGTAGCTGTGATAAGTTGTAACTTGTTCCTGTGATATAATTGTAAAATAAATTCTATTCTATTCTACTCAGAAGGCGATACAATAAATTTGGATAAAAATAAATATCTTGAGTTTCATTGATCAAATACCATTACTTTTTTTACAGAATGTATTATTTTGTTTCTATAAGTCTGAAAGACGTTTTTACGAAAAGAAAATTTGGGACATTGCAAAAATTTAAGTTTTTATGTGTAATGAGGATAGTACCAATGTACCTAGCTAATAATGGAACAAGAGAAATAAACAATATAATCAGACATTTTCAATTTTATTATGATATAATGAAGCTATAAATAAACTAAATTTAAAGTCAATTCATGTCAAGTGGAAGCTATGTAAAAATGATTTTCTCTTGATGGCAATATCACAGTTAAAACTGATGTATCAATCACAAAAGACGAATTTTAGCATATAATTGAAGAAAAAATCGCATAGTATATCTCAATTCTCTTCCATAATCGCACATCCAACTTTAGAGAAAGTTTAGATCTTGAACTTCTACTATATTCATACTACCATAATAAATAATGACAAGTTGAAAGAATGAGAGACGACACATGATTTGTCATAATTTTATATCTAATCATACTCATGACTACTCTCCGTTTGGTTCAATAGAGCATCTTTTTCCTCTTCTGTTACCTCAGTCATATTCAGAAGAGGGACTTTGGCTTTTCTTGAGTTGACACGACTTAGGCCTTCCAAGGCTCCCGACTCAGTAATACTGGAAAATGATAAATTGTCAATTTCTTACTAATGAATAACGAAGAACAGTTCTGATATTTTGTGCTCCAAGAAATTTGATCCCCCCTCTAACTCTGGAAGAGTGATTCTTGCGAAATTTTGATTGGAAAAGAGTTAGACTACACAGCAGTCCAACAAAAAGATTCAAAAGTGTTGTAAGTGGTACGGGAACTAATAAGAAATTGGAAGAGGCGTGTCGGACATGCGCAAAGGAATGTACTTGTTTCTATTTCAAATCTTAACAGTTCATTTGTATATTCCGATAATATAAGAAAACCTTTATTCTCTTGATGAATACTCACGCATGATCCAAGTCGTCATCTTCGTCGTTAACGGCAAAATAGGGATTCTGAGAAGTGGGCCTGAACTTGTACGCCGTTAAAACGAAAAATACATACGTCGCCATCTCCCTGAACATCTCATCCAGCCATTCGTATTGAAAAGGTACTGCCAACTTCAGAAGGTAAACAATCATGCGAGTTGTGTAAATATAACAAACAATCATGACGTAAAAATGACGAAACATTTTGAGTTTCTTCAAATTGATAGCTGCCTTATCATCAGTGAGAGAAACTTCCTGAAAATTAATTGATTTTTGTTTTGTTTCGACAAGTAAAAAGTGTTCTTACTTGTAAGTGCCTTATCGACCACACTACTGGAAACAATATGCATCCGCAACACAATAGATCCACCAGGATGAATGTTCTTTCCCAAGCTATATGTTCCAAAGTACCTTCTTCGCTTTCTTCCCAAATGATTGCAGCAACGTTCGCCAAAACTTGCAGCGGAATAACCGCCATGAAGAGCCTCTTTTCTTTCGGTGCCAGAACATGTTTTATGAAAGTCCAACCGGTGCCGATAAGAACTAAAACCACAAAGAGCAACGCACCTTTCAGCAAATGCGCGACGTAAAACAATACGGCCCAGGTGGCCAAATGCACGCCCAAATGTTCTATAAAATGGTAATTCACACCGTGAAAGGCCAACGATATAGCCTTGAGAAATACAAGAACCGCCATCATGTAGTGTATTTTGAAGACGGGATGCTTGGATTGACGTAGCAAGAATACCCAAAATGCCCCGGAGAGAAAAAATAATATTGACATCATACAATAGAGAGCTGGAAGAGGCATTTCTCCTGCTGACAGATAATTGCTAAGGTTGGTTTCGATGATTTGAATTGTAAAATCAACGGAGACTTCTTGACCTGGATCGTAATTTGGGCAGTTGTAAAAGTAGAGATTATACAAGCCTTCTTCTTCAATACTCGCCATAGATATTGTAAACTGCAAAATAAACGATTGAAAAAATAATTAATATACTTTAACCTCATGAGGCCCTGCATAAATATCGCCATCTAGTGAATTTCGTAAGAACTTTTTCTGTTTATCGAAGATAAATAGTCTTCCGCCATTACAAGACCTGCCATTGGTTTAAACTCGAATTTTATCTTGGTGTTGGCTTGTTTTTGACGTTTGAAATTGTTAACAATGGTTTTAACAAATGAAGATAAGCGTTTCATTGAATGTTTATTTGTGCGTGGCTATAATGCTAGGCCAATATTACGCCAATTTCCAGCCCCTAATTACAAAAGAAGTACAATCTATGATCTTGAGGAAAAACCGACAACAGGGTCATTAACAAGAAGATCAGAATGACTGTTTCCCAAAAATCTCAGAGATGCCAACTGTTAAAAACATCTGCGAGAATAATAATACGACATGATTTTGTTTAACAAATTAGATGAGTAACGGAAAATATTGAAGAGGATTTCGAATATTCCTGCACTCTCAGTAAAGCTTTGAAAGTAATAGTTATTTGCATCTATCGGAGACCGAAGGGTGAGGTAAGCACATTTTTGGATTCCACAAATGAACTATTGAATGAATGTATAAATAAGTACAGAAAACATCGAACTGTTTTGTGATCTAAATCATCTAGAGATTTTCTCGATATATTGCACACTTTCAATTTTGTACAGACTATTTTTGAACCTACTAGGGTCATGAACACTTCTGAATCATTAGTAGATAATATCTTCGTAAGTAATTTGGAAGATATCTCTGCCAAAGTTGTCATAACTGCGTTGTTCGATCATCAGGGTCAGATTCCAACTTGGAAATGCTCCCGAAAAGAGCTCAAAGAGCAAAGTAAAAAACGAATAGTTTCGGATAAAAAGATTAATAACTTCGTAGATGAATTGACGAGTGAAGACTTTGATGATGTGTATTCTGAAAGTAATGCAAACAATGTTTATAAGTTATTCTCTCAAAAGATTTCACGTAGAATGAACCATATGTTTCCGGTGAAAATTATCAAGCATAAGAAAATAAAAATTCATGGACCACTCTCGGCATCAGAACTTCTTGCAAAAACAAGCATAAACTTTATATTGAAAAAATTTGGATCTGGTATCTGAAAAATACTATAAGAAATATATCAATATTCTAAGAAATGTCATAAGGCAGGCGAAACGTAAGGCACCATCTGGATATATTGCAAATTCTTCAAATAAAATGAAGTCAACTTGGAATGTTATTAAAAACTACACTAAACCGATTAGAAAGAGTAAAGATAAAACTGGAATTTTCGATTTGTGCGAATATACTTCTGAAGAGGAACTAGTAAATAATTTAAACAAACACTTCATAAATATCTGTGAACGCAAAGATACCCAAATTCCACAAGACGTTATCCTAAATAAAGAATCTTGTGTGCTACACTCTATTTTCATGAAACCACCTACTCAACTGAAGTGTATAATATCATACATTCCTTAAAAAACAAACACTCTGTAGGTTATGATGAGATAATCAAGTTAATCAAATATATGGTTCATATCATTGCACACCCTTTAAGTCATATAATAAACTTAAGTTTAGCATCAGGCGTCTTCCCAGATGATTTAAAAATTGCACGAATAAAAGCTTTGTACAAGAAAGGTGATGGAAATAATTTTGAGAATTATCGCCCTATTGCAGTCCTGCCAAACTTAAGAAAAATATTCGAACATATCATTGCCAACAGAATAACATCATTTTTAGAAAAGTTTTCGATCTTGTTAAACTCTCAATACGGTTTCAGAAAGGGCAGATCTACTGTAGGAGCTATTTATTCTGTACTTGATAAAATAATTGAGTCTTTGAATAGTGGAAAAGAAACTATGGCGTTGTTTGTAGATCTGACAAAAGCTTTTGACAGTGTCGATCACGCTATATTAATAAAAAAACTTGAAAGGTGTGGATTACGTGGAGCCTGTCTGAAGTTGATGGCATCTTATCTGAAAGACCGATATCAATATATAGTTGAAAAAAATGAAAAAGGTGAGGAAATAATATCTGAAACAGAGAAAGTTCTACGAGGCGTACCGCAGGGCTCAGTCCTTGGGCCTCTTCTTTATATCTTATATATGAATGATGTGCCGGATGAGATTTTGAAATATATTTTTCAGTATGCTGATGACACATCAGCTGTTGTATCTGCAAATGATAGCGAAGACCTTGCATTGAAGACCCAGGAATGTATGCGAATACTTTAAAATTGGTTTATTTCAAATAACTTGAAATTAAATGTTTCTAAAACGCAATGTTTACATTTCAAATATCATAAACCCGACACTCATTTTGAATTCCAACATAAAAATATCTTCATAAAAGAAAATAATGAAGTTGCCTTTCTTGGTGTCAGGCTGGATGCTAGACAAGACTGGTCTAAACATATTGAATACATAGCAAACTCTATTAGTAGATATTGTTACGCTTTTATAATCCTTTCCATCTTGGTGGATTTAGAGACAGTTCTCTTGACGTATTCGGCGTTTGTGGAATTAAGGCTGAGGTACGGCAGGAAGCAGAAAGGGTTTTCATCCTTCAAAAGAAGTGTTTCAGACCTATTTTGAATCTGAAATATCGAGATAGCTGCAGAGAGCATTTTATTGCCAGAAGTGTGCTTACGCTTCCGAGTGTGTCCTTTTTGTAAAACAAAACCTAATGAATTCTTTGACTAGTAATGACTATATCTATGACACAAGACATAAATCCAAGCTGAAAACTTATAAACACAATTTTACTTTCCTTCAAAAAAATGTACATTTCTCATCTATAAGTGTTTTCAACAAAATTCCAGCTAATATTCCGCAACTTCCTT
Organism: Cryptolaemus montrouzieri; assembly: GCA_013387265.2. NCBI lineage: Eukaryota > Metazoa > Arthropoda > Insecta > Coleoptera > Coccinellidae > Cryptolaemus > Cryptolaemus montrouzieri. The sequence goes on along the minus strand of JABFTP020000083.1, from coordinate 46,868,660 downwards.
TGAGAATCTTCAAATTTAAAATAAAGCAGTTTTTATTGGGGAAAGCCAACTATAGAGTGCAGGAGTTTCTGATGGATAACATTGATTTATTGTGATGCTACATGTATTTCCTTTGAAATTATATTATATTGTATTGCGTGTGTATGTCACCTATATGTCAAATTCGTTGTCCATATTTTTGTTATGTGCTGTTCATACTCATACTCTTTTTGACATGTCCATCACCCGTATGGGCTTTTATACTGAACGAATAAACATACTATAGTAAAAACATTCAGCAAAAAGAATCAAGTACTCGGTATGGAATATGACCCCCATTGGCATCCACAACTATCTGCGCCCGTCTTCTTCAGCTCTCTATGGATCTCGAAATTACTTCTTGATCAAGATTGTTCCAACATTCTTGAATTTTTTATCTCAGCTCCCCACAATTATTGAAGATAATACCATTTTTATACACCATTTCTTTCAAATAACCCCACAGAAAATAGTCACACGGATTAAGATCCGGACTATTTAGGGGCCAAGCAACACCAAGATAAAATTCGATTTCAAACTAGATGACATTTCATATTTTTCTGTTTATCATAAAGTTAATGCATGCAGTCTATGTTCACAATGGGATGTGCATATGATGGAGGACAGGAGAAACATTATTGACGACAGTAGGCACAATTCTGAATCAATATTCGAGTTCGACCCCTCAAAATGATGGGAAAGGTTCAATCTATTGATTGAATTACGCAATTGGTTCATTACGACCGCGTAAACTTTTTTAATGAGCGGGGAAGATTGTTAATATTTGAGGAAGTCGGCTATTTTGAATTCGAACTGAAATCAAATTTTAGGTTGGTTTTAGTGAAAAATGGTACTGTGTCTTCCTAGAACATCCATGAAAAACACAACAGCTTCAGGAGTGCCAACGCCATGAGGTGAAAAAAATATTTCGATTTCAGCTGAAAATCAGAATGAAAAAAATTCTTCACGCTACTCTTTTACCAATTCTTGGAATATTTTTAAGATCAATATGTCAAATTGTTCGGAAAAGACTGAATTATCGACTGAATGTGCTATTAGAATTTTTGGGTGAAAAAAGAATGTTCTAGCAATCTTGAAATATTGCTCATTTACGAATGAGTCAACCATAATGGATTTCACCGGAAATGAGATTTCGATACTATTTCTGAAAAACCTAGTCCTTTGACCTTCCAATGAAGCAAGAACGAATAATTTAGCTCTAAAATTGCGAAAGTTATATCGGAAAAAAAATTGTCCAGTTTTCTCTGGCGCACCCTATATATGACATTGAGAAAACCTGTTTTCCATCAAAATTTTCTTTTCTCACCATTTTTGTTTATATAGTGTATATTAAGAATTATGCTGAATTTTATCAAAATCGAAGATAAAAAAATTCTCTAGGCCTCAGGAGGTTAAAGTGCTTGTAAGAAAAATTATTACGAAACAACTTACATTAGTGCTATAATAAGTTACTCCATCAACAGTTTTTGCAGCAATATCGAAATTGTAAGCATCGCATGGAAACTTGGCCTGTCTCTTTCTCCTCTGTTGCTGTTTTACAGATTTTGACATAAGATTCGGAACTTCCTCTCTATTTTTATAAATATGAACAATTGCATCTTTATCACATTTTACGTGAAGTCTAAAACATTCGAATGTACCAATTAATCGTGAACAATTTAATAAATTCACTTCATACTTTTTCTGCTTTAAGTCGAGTATGAAATACAGAACTTCAGCACCATTCTCTTTGGTTATAGGATCTTTCAAAATGCAATGTTCTTGGTGATTATTCAAGTAAGGATTCATTGCATCATTGACAGTTCTATCTAAACTGAATCCAAACTGAAAATAGGTATCATGAAATCATCGAATAAGTAGTATTAATACTATACAAACCAATGCAGTGTCATTTTCAGGAGTTATTCTTAAACTTTGGAGTTGTACATCTAATATACCTCCTTGATAAAAACCGAATGTACTTAAAGCTATATACTTGCGAATGTCGTTCTGCAAAATAAATATTATCAAGCATTATTGAAATTAAAAAATAGAAATGCTTGACTTACATTGAGAGTAAGCCTGTGTATCCGAGCTGAACTAAGTAAACCATGAAGCAACAATAAGAGTAATTGATAAAATTTCCTCATATTTCTAGAAACAATTGGTCAGAATTTAAATTAATACATTCATCTTTTAGATAAACTAAGCAATTGGAAATTCGTTCTTATCACTTGAATCTTTTCAGGCTGTCTTGATCAGTTTACTATATATTTGCATTACAACGATTAATTCAGGAAAATATTAATTATTTACTTGTCGCCTTGTAATTAAAGACAGATAAGAATTTTCAGTTTTATATGATAAACTATTTCAAATATTTTTGTGATGAAAGACACCACTCTTTCAAATTGGTTTCAAATGTCAAATGATAACCCCGAGATCACAGAATGGTTTTTTTATATGAGGAAGAGGAGTGGAGATGCAACCCTTGTTCTATAGGCCTGGCAAATCTTGGCAGCCATTGTTATGGTGACAAACACCTTTTTGAATGATTTTTTTCTTCAGAGGAATCTGGAATATTAATCTAACGACAAGTCAGTTGGAAGCAGTTTATTGAGACTGATTTTAGTTAAACTAATTTATTTATAATTACATAGATCAAATTGCTGAATAATGCTTGCGTTGTGGTAAGTATCTATTTCCTTCAACATAAGTTATTTTGAAACTAATTTACCTAACAACCTTCTTGAGGAAATGTAGCTGTTGTCTTACGAAATGGAAAATGGGAACACGATGATGCGACTTGTTATACTTCCTGTATTTTCTAAAGGAATTTTTCATCTACTTGCATGGTTTTCTTATCAATATCATGCAAGAAATATTATGACTAGGTTTTAAAACGTCTCCTATGACGTCATTATTTACTCAGTGAATTAAGGTTCCTTTTCAGCGTTTTGACGCTGATTCGGATGGTCCGTCATTTTCAGCATGACGCTAGAAAGTTGGGATTTCTGAACTTTATAGCGGCAGACGCTAGAAGAGACAAGTGACAAGTTTATATTGTCGGTCTTTAATGGTTGCCAATGAAGAACCTAAGGCAGCCAGATTTCTTCGATGCAAAATGGCTGAGTCTCTTTTTTGGTCGTCCAGTTATTGCGCAATATTAGCTTTCGATACTCGAACAACATAGTTAGAGGTCTTAAAAAATTCGCAATATATAGCTCTAAAGATTCCAGAAATGATAACAAATCAATAAAATAAGTGACAAATGACATATTTTGATACTCAAAACCCCTTTTCATGGGAGCGTCATGATTTCATAGAATAGCTCACTTGACTATTTTGACGAATCAAAACGTTCCAATGAAAAGGCACCTTTACAATGGAAACAACATGTTGGAACAAAGCAAATTACATTGAAATAGTGTACAATAAATTCTTCTTCTTCTTTTTGTGTGGGACGCCGTCCATCATTCCCTGTTGGCCACGCTAGTGAATTTCAGCCAGAGTCAGTTTAGAGTTCCTTTGGGACTAAAGTTTTTCTTCTATAGGGCGCCTTCCTATACAGGAGTCTGGAATGTTCCATATCCGTCCCGAGTTTTCGATTTATATTCAATTCGTAGTTACTCAGCTTTTCGTTTTCTCTTTCTTATTTATAGCGGGAAGGGATTTCCACATAGAGATAAGAAGACGAATACTAGCATATTAAATTTGATTTGCTGATTTTTTTTAAATTATAATATGGATGACATGCAAAGCATAAAGTGACCTTCAAAGCTGGATGTTATTTTTGTTTAAAAACTCAATCAATATCTTGATACGTTCCATTGAGTCTGAAAATATGATATCGTATATATTTATAGAATGAGAAATTTTAAGGTTTGCGCAAAGTTTTTTGTACAGGATTGAACAATTTTCTGCATTTTCTGAGCAATCAAAAAAAATTATATTGTTCCAATCTCTCCACACTTACACCGGTCAGTATCTTTAACAGTGATTCTGAACATGTGTTCAGAGGAAAGACAATGATTTGATCTCAGCCTACACATCGTAGTAATTTCTTCTCTTGATAAATTACTTATGTGAAACCAAGGCGCTGTGGGTAGAACTTCTTGGTCTCTTGATATATATTTAAAATACGTCTTCCCCTTAAGGTGCCTTTTCATTGGAGCGTTTCGACGCTCGTTTTAAGCATCAATATGGTCATGTGTCCTATTTTTCTATGAAATCATGACGCTCACATGAAAAGGGATTTTCAGCGTCAAAATATGTCATTTGTCACTTATTTTAGGTTATCATACTTGGTTGATGAATATAAAGTCTATTTTTCATTGATTTGGTATCATTTCTGGAATCTTTAATGTTATATATTGCGAAATTCTTTTTTCAATACCTCAAACTATGTTGTTCGAGTATCGAAAGCTAATATGGAGCAATAACTGGATGACTATAAAAAGAGACTAAGCCCTTTTGTATCGAAGAAAACTGGTTGCCACAGGGTTTTTATTGGCAACCCTTGAAGACGGAAAATATATACTTGCCACTTGTCTCTTCTAGCGTCTGACGCTATAAAGTTCAGAAATCTCTACATTTGAATTAGCGTCAAAACGCTCTTATGAAAAGGAACCTTCATTCTGTCCCAACCGGTAGCATCTATCGTACAATAAATTTATTTCCTAGTCGTCTTTACCTGTCAACAATAATAAGATAATATTTATAACATTTTCATGAATTCCTGGATATATTTAGTCATCAATAAGTTTAAAAAATACTTGAATTTATAAATTGAATATATTAAAAATATTTAAAAATACAAAGTAGATTCATATTCAATTCGAAATCAAATTATTCTCAATCACATTTCTTCATAAGACCAAAAAAACGAATTTCAATCAGATCACAGACAGAATGATTATTTTCATCAACCTTGAGATTCTCTGTGATTACGATTTTGAATCTCTGTCAATATAATAAGTACAGGTAGTATCTTTTTCATTGCGATTTTTCACATTGAAATTAGGCCTAAATTTGTACGCCGTAAACACGAAAAGAATGTAAGTTACTGCTTCTTTGAACATCTTGCCAAGCCACGCGTACTGGAATGGAACTGACATTTGAAGGAGAACAACAAGGATGAAATTTGAGTAAATATGAAAAGCTACCATGACGTAAAAATGACGAAACATTCTTAATCTTTCAAAATTATAAAGAGTATTGTCACTTATACAAACCACCTGAAAATAGAGAAAATTAGGAGGAAAAAATTTAATTTTTACGACTACATTAATCATCTCAATGTTACCAAAAAAAACTTACCCGACAACGTTTCATTGACCAAATTATAGGAAACAGTGAGCAACCAAAAGTCAGAAAGTTGAAGGAAAGGTCAGCCCTTTCCAAGCTCAAAAAATGCATTATATATTGTTGATTTTCATAGGAAATAATTTTAATGACATTGGCTGAAATTTGCAGAATAACTACAGTTATGAGAACTACTTTTTCTCTCATTATTAGAACTGGTTTTGTGATATTCCATCCTGCACCTAAAAGAACTAAAACCACGAAAAACAACATCTGGTTCAAGAAACGCATAATATAGAACATTGTGATCCATAAAGGTGAGTTCATGCCTAAACGTTTCATAAAATGATAATTTACACTATAGAGTGCCAATGATATTGCATGTAGGAAAATGAGAACTGCCATCATGTAGTGAATCTTCTGAACAGGTTGCTTACATCGAAGTAAAACATATAACCAAAATATTCCAGTGATGGAAAATAACATCGACATCATGTTATACAAGATGGAAAGAGGTATTTCTTCTGCTGATAAATAAGTTCCAAGATTTGTTTCGATGATTTGTATTTTGCCATCCATAGATATTTCTTCATAGGAGTCATAATTAGGGCAGTTATAGAAATAGAGGTTATAGAAACCCTCTTCTTCGATACTTTCTATGGAAATTGTGAACTGAAAGTAAAGGAGTATTTTCAGATTACTTTGAATATTTAATAATAATAATATAAATCAAAATTACTAAACAGAAGTAATACATCGAAATATCTATTACTCTGGATATAATTTTAAAGTGATTATTATGATTACGACAACATTTTGAAATATTACTTACATTAGTACTATAATAAGTATACCCATCAATAAATTCAGCAGTAAGATCTAAATTATATGCATCACACTGTGATCTATCTTCTATTTTCCTTTTGTATTCTTGCTCCCCAGATAATGACCTACAACTCAATGCTTCATCCTTATTTTTATAAACATAAGCAATTTGATATTCATTGTAGTTTATATGGACTCTAAAATATTTAAAATTGGTAAGTTTTATCGAAGTTGATAATCATTTTGGTTACCTTCTCTGTTTTAATTCAAGTATGAAATACATAAGTCCTACGGTACTTGGATCATTTGAAATACTGTTTTCCTGATTATCAAAGTATGGATTCTTTGGATCATTGGTAGTTCTGCCTAAAGTGAATCCAAACTGGAAATATGCTATGATGAAGTAGCTTGAGTAATGAATATTGAAATACTAACCAATCCAGAAGCATTTTCAGGAGTTATTTTGAAACGTTCAAGTTTTATATCTAACAAACCCCCTTGGTAAAATCCAAATGAGCTTAAAGCTATGTACTTGCGGTTATCATTCTGAAATGAAATATATAAATATGTTTTGAGATAATTCATAAATATTCGTACCTTGAGAGTTATGCTATGTATTTTTGCTGAGGCAAGAAAACCAAGAAGTAAAAATATAAGAAACTGACAGAATTTCTTCATGTTTTAATAAAATCCAAATATCACAGCTTGGTATAATAATATTACATTTTCAATTATTTCTATTTACATTAACTACATCTTGAAGCATGATTTCATTATTTCTTTGAACAACACCCTTCATGCTTCAAACGTTACAAAAACGGAATATAAGCCCTATTTAAAATAAACAATTATACAACAATGTTGCAAAGTCACAATAAGAACATCTACTACAAAAGGAAAAAAGTTCTGTTACTGTCTAGAAAAACTACTATCAGTTCTGTAAAATAAAGTAATTTTGATAACAATTTATATGAAAATCAGTGGATTTCCAAACTCTCCAATCGCTCTGGAAAGAAATGCCAATAAAAATTGTTTTTAGTAAAATTACTACAAAAGAAGATATTCTGCTACGTCGGGCAACACTGTACGGAATTGGGAATTCCCATCTTCCCAGAAGTTGCGTATACTTTGTATCATTTCAAATGGCCACTCAGTACATCTCACTCTCTCCTACCGAATAAAATGAAAGAAAATATTTGACGTCACACGGCACGTCGAAACTCGGCTCATACAACTCTGTGAGCATAGAAACTACTAGAATTGGCGCTTGAAAGCAATTTATTACGTAATTGATTGATATTTGTTCAAATTTAAGTTAGCGATTATTAAATTGAATTTATTTCATCAGTGTTTTAAGATAAATCGGCATGCCGAAACGTTAAAGCGAAAAAGAGCAGATTCCTATTCTGCAGCTGCTCAACTACTTTCAAAGAGAGAAAGAAGCCGAACAAACACTTTTTCCTATTTTATGTCTGGTTGTATTCGGTAGTAAGTTATTTTATCTTTTATCGTCATTTTCTACTCTGAAATCATTGGAAATCTACGCATTCTTCAACGAAGTGGATATCAATTTTTGAGGTTATAATATAATAGCCAGCAGCACTACAGAAGTGTATGACAAATAATCTTCTTCATTCTACGAAATCATGTAGTATGTAGGACATACGTCCGAATGAATTATTGCGAAAAAAATTAATCAAGTTGACAATGAGTGGCCATTTGAAATTATACAAACTATACACAAGTTATATTAAGGTGTTGTCAGTTTTCTGGTATTACCGGAGAACATTGTAATTATAGATCGTGGCTTTGAATACATTTCGATTTTCTGTTACAGTTCCTCAAAAAAAAAATGCCGACATTGTTTTCTATTCAAAAGAATGTAGGATACTATCTAGTTGTTATTTATCAGCATGGAATGGATTGTTATATTGAGAACCATTGTTTATTCTGTAATTTGGATATCTGCTTTATCTTATTCTAATTATATTGTAAATTATCTCTGGAATATGTTCATACGACCGTATAGGATATCCGAAAGTGTCTGATTTTGGCTATGTCACCTGTGCAGACTGTCTGTCTGTTCACTTGTGCATTATATTCAACAACTCGCTTCGTAGCGGATTTTTTCCGGAAAATTGGGAAACCTCTTCTGTATCCTAATTTAAAGGGACAAAAAGAAGACGACATATTAAACTATCGACCTGTTAGCATTCTCTCATGTATCACAAAATTATTCGATCTCTAATTTATAAATACTTATAAATTAAATAAAAAATAGACATGGAACAGCAGCATGTTTTTCAAGGATGATATATCTATACACGCTGAATTGATAATTTCTATGGAAAAGTAAAGTGGTGGGGAATGACGGCCTTTTGCAGTTTAGTAAAAGTTGATAATTAACTTTTCAAGTTCTAACACCGACTTTTCAAGAGCAGTTATCTTTGGAGAATTTGTGTAAAGGTACTTTTTCATTGGAGCGTTTTGACGCTCGTTTCAAGCGTCAAAATGGTCATGAGACCTATTCTATGAAATTAAGAGGCTCCCATGAAAAGGATTATTCAGTATATCAAAATATGTCATTTGTCACTTATTTTAGGTTAAAACATTTAATTGATGAATATGAAGTCTATTTTTCATTAATTTGGTATCATTTCTGGAATCTTTAGAGTTATATATTGCGAAATTCTTTTTTAAGACCTCTAACTATATTGTTCGAGTATCGAAAGCTAATATAGCACAATAACTGGATGACTATAAAAAGAGACTAAGCCATTTTGTATCGAAGAAAACTCGTTGCCTCAGGGTTTTTATTGGCAACCCGTGAAGATGGAAAATATAGACTTGTCTCTTCTAGCGTCTGCCGCTATAAAGTTCAGAAATCCCAACTTTCTAGCGTCAACGTTAAAAATCACGTGACCATTCGAATCAGCGTCAAAACGCTCTAATGAAAAGGAACCTTAACAATAGACAATTAACGAGTATATAATTAGTTTTCTTCAGTTTCCCCCTGGAACTAAGAAAAATGCCTGTTTATTATAATAGTTTTATGATGAAAGAAACCACTATTTCAAATTGGTTCCAAATATTAGATGATAACCAGATCACAGAATAATAATTTTAATGAGGAAGATGAGTGGTTAAGCTACTCTTGTACTATAGGCTTCACAAATCTTGGCAGCCATTGTTATGGTGGCAAAAACCATTTGAATGATATTTTCTTCAATATGCTCCAGGCGAAGCTGAAATATTACTCTAACCACAAGCCAGTTTGAAGCAGTTTACTAAGACTGATTTCAGTTCAACTAATTAATTTATATTTGTCTAAATCAAGTTAATGAATAATGCTTGCTTTGAGGTTAATATTTATTTCCTTCAATAAAAGTAAATTTGAACGTAATTTACCTAACAACCTTCTTGAGGAAATGAAACTGTTGTCATACGAAAGTGGAAAATGGGAACACGATAATGCGGCTTGTAATAGTTCCCGTATTTTCTAAAAGAATTTTTCATGTACTTGCAAGGTTTTCTTATCAATATGTGTAGATAAATATTCTATGACGTCATTATTTACTCAGTGCATTACAATGGAAACAACATGTTAGAACGAAGCGAATTTCATTCCAACATTCAAATATTGTCCATTAAGTTTATTTGATAGTTTTCTTTACTTTTCATTAATATTTAGATAGTATTCATAACATCTTTATAAATGTCTCCATATATTCAGTCATCAATAAGTTTACAAAAAACATTTGAAGTTATAAAATGGGTATATTAATAAAAATATAAAAATACAAAATAAATTCATATTAAATTCAAAATATCAAATTATTCTCAATCACATTTCTTCATAAGACCAAAAGCACAAATTTCAATCAGATCACAGACAGAATGATTATTTTCATCAGCCTTGAGGTTCTCTGTGATTATGATTTTGAATCTCTGTCAATATAATAAATACATGTAGTATCATTTTCATTACGGTTTTTAACATTGAAATTAGGCCTAAATTTGTACGCCGTGAACACGAAAAGAACGTAAGTTACTGCTTCTTTGAACATCTTGCCAAGCCACGCGTACTGGAATGGAACTGCCATTTGAAGGATATCAACAAGGATGTAATTTGAGTAAATATGAAGAGCTACCATGACGAAAAAATGACGAAACATTTTTAATCTTTCAAAATTATAAACAGTATTGTCACATATACAAACCACCTGAAAATGGAGGAAATTAGGTGGAGAAAATTTCATTTTTATGACTACATTAATCATTTCAGTATGTTACCAATGAAAACTTACCCAACAACGTTTTATTGACCAAATTATCGGAAACAGTGTGCAACCAAAAGTCAGCAAGTTGAATGAAATGTCAGTCCTTTCCAAGCTCAAAAAATTCATAATATATTGTTGGTTTTCATGGGAAATAATTTTAGTTACATTTGCTGAAATTTGCAGAATAACTACAGTTATGAGAACTACTTTTTCTCTCATTATTAGAACTGGTTTTGTGATATTCCATCCTGCACCTAAAAGAACTAAAACCACGAAAAACAACATCTGGTTCAAGAAACGCATAATATAGAACATCGTAATCCATAAAGGTGAGTTCATGCCTAAACGTTTCATAAAATGATAATTCACACTATAGAGAGCCAATGATATCGCATGTAGGAAAATGAGAACTGCCATCATGTAGTGAATCTTCTGAACATGTTGCTTACATCGAAGTAAAACGTACAACCAAAATGATCCAGTGATGGAAAATAACATCGACATCATGTTATACAAGATAGAAAGAGGTATTTCTTCTGCTGATAAATAAGTTCCAAGATTTGTTTCGATGATTTGTATTTTGCCATCAATAGATATTTCTTCATAGGAGTCATAATTAGGGCAGTTATAGAAATAGAGGTTATAGAAACCCTCTTCTTCGATACTTTCTATGGAAATTGTGAACTGAAAGTAAAGGAGTATTTTCAGATTACTTTGAATATTTTATAATAATAATAATAAATCAAAATAACTGAATAATAGTAATACATCGAAATATCTATTACTCTGGATATAATTTAAAGTTAATATTATGATTACGACTATATTTTGAAATAAATTTTTGGGTAATCCTGTCTTGTATGGTGACGACTTTGGAACACCCAAAACGAGTCGATCAGCTGTTTGCAGAATGTATTAAATTTGAATAAATTATTAATATCTTCCTCGTTCATAACCGAGACCGAAATTCAAATGAGAATATTTCTTAACCTAACCTAAATTTACCTAAAACCTAACCTACTAACCCATTCAATTCAAAATTAGGTTTGAGGTTCGGTTAGTTTAGGTTAGATTATCGGGCTCATGTCACCTTGGTCTTGAATTGTTCATGTGTGAAATTGTTGCCTAATACAGTACAACCCCTTCATTCCGAATCATTTGGGACCAGGGCTTATTCAGATTATCGAGGTAATTGAAATGAAATGGTAAAGAAAAGACAGGGCTGAAAAACGTCGAATATTTATCGAAAACGTGAAATATTTATTGACAAACGTAAAATATTCATTGAAAAACTCAAAATTATTGTTATTCACAGCAAAACATGAAAATATAACTAAATATACTTAAGGAAGTGACACATTTCACAGATCATTTTTTAGGTTCTGAAGAAGTCTTGGATCGTTTTCTGTTTTAACGAACGAAGATGAGAATTTGCAGCTTCCTTTCCCAATTTATTCAATAATAATATTTGGTGCTGAGGGATATCATTCTCTGTGCACCATTCCAAACATTTGTTGAAACACAAGAGAGCTTCTTTATGTTTCACTGAATTCATGATGACATCGCCTTCTTCAAGTTCTTCTGTATCCTCGTAACTTTCTATGTTGTTGATTATTTCAGCTTCAGAGAGATAATTCTGATTATCTCCTACAACCCATTCTTCAATGTCTTGAGTTGTTAATTCTTGACTAGATACATTTGTTAGCACATCTGTCATCATGCGTAGATCGCGATTTTTCTCTTCTTTCTCTAGCAAAATTTTTTCTCTCAACCGTGAAGGAGGCAACAGGTCACCTGTGTCATAATCATCATCTTTTGTGGGCCATGAATTCTTCCATGATTTCTCAATTAACTCTTGGGACACAGATGACCAGGCCCTTTCAAGAGAAAACACCACATGTTTGAGGTCCAATTGCTCCAGTAACTGCGTAACGTTATTGTCTTCTTCTCACACAATATTCAGTAGCAAAGAGGATTAATTCCTCTTCTCTTGGATGTCCAGGAGCATTGTCTGATAAGAGCAGAGCTTTTTGTGGCAATTTCAGCTCGTTCATTTTATTTTTAACATCAGGAATAAATTGTTTGTGGAACCATTCATAAAAAAGTTCTCTAGTTAACCACCCTTTTCTTTGACCTTTACAATAAACAGTCAAATTGGAGCAGTTCTTGAATGCTCGGCGTTTGTTGGCTTTTTCTATGACCAACGATTTCATTTTATGAGATACTGATGCATTAGAGCATAGCATGAAAGTAAAACGGTCCTTACTCATCTTCCTACCTAGAGCTGAATTTTCAGCAGCATGGGCTAGTGTTTTGTTTGGAAGAATTCGCCAAAATAACCCACTTTTATCTGCGTTGTAAACTTCATCTGGCACTAGATCCAACTCCCGTATTTTTTGAAGAAATTTATTTTTAAATGGTTCTACCGCACTAATGTCTGAGGACAATTTCTCTTCTGATATGGTAAGTTGTCGAATTACATGTCGAATTTTTCCAACCATCCTTGACTTGCCTTGAAATCATCTCTACCTGTTTACTGGTGTAAAAAAATCTTGCTTTCTCACATATGAGATCACTAGATAAAGGTGTATGTCGAGATCCAAGTGTATAAAGCATTTTCAACATTAGGATTTTCACTAGTTCTGAGCGTACGCCGTTTCCCAGGACCAGAATAAGAAGATATAAAATTTTCAATTGATTATCTTTTTTTCGTTTATTTCGCATACTGTAGATTTTCCAATTGAGTGTATTCTGGCCAATTCAGAAATACTTTTTCCATTATCTAATTCTTTCAAAATTTCGCATTTTTGTCCACGCGACATGATTAGTACGGATATGTGAGAAGAGAATCTAGTCTGCACAAGTGAAGCGAGTATTCAGACAAAATATTGCAAGTTCGGACACTTTCAATCGATGAAATTATTGACGGCGTTCGGATTATAGTGGTAAAAAATAAATTGTGCGGATTATAGAGGTGGGTGATTTCAAAGTTTCGTTGTTCGGATTGCTGGATGTGCGGATTAGAGAGGTTGTACTGTATTTAGGTTGTAGTTATACTACCAGGTTGTTCAATAAGTTTTATCGTTCGATAAGAAAAACACAATGTTATTAGTCAAAATACACTTTATTATTCAGTATAATCTCCCTGAACATTAATACACTTGCTTCAACGATCCTCCAATCTGTGGATCCCATCCCTGAATTGAGAATCCGAAAGGTCTGCAAAATACTCTTCAACAGCCGTTATGACCTCTTCATTTAATGAAAAACGCTTGCCACGCATACATTTTTTGAGATCTGGAAACAAATGGAAGTCGCTGGGGGCCAAATATGGTGAATACGGTGGATGCTCCAACAATTCGAACTTTAATTCATGGATTTTAGCCATTGTCAAAATGCTCTTGTGACACGGTGCACTGTCCTGATAAAAAAGGATTTTTTTCTTCTGCGAACGGGGTCTTTTTTCACGAATTTTTTCCTTCAACTGGTCCAAAAGGTTGCAATAATATTCAGAATTAATTGTTTTACCAGTTTGCAAGTAATCCACAAACAAAATTCCTTTCGCATCCCAAAAAACTGATGCCATAACCTTCTTGGCCGATTTCCGGACACGAAGTCGTTTCGAAGCCGAACAACCAGGTTCACACCACTCTTTAGCCTCTCGTTTCGATTTAGGATTATGGTGATAGACCCAAATCTCATCCATAGTGATGAATCGACGCACAAAATCCACTTTATCCTTTTTAAAACGGTCCAAATGTTGCTGAGAAAGTCGCATTCGAATGTGGTTTTGTTCCATTGTTAGCGATGCGGCACCCATTCTGCACACAGCTTTCTAAAACCCAAAATTTCACTAAAAATATGGCTCACACTGCCTAATGAGATGTGTAGAGCTTCCATTAAGTCCCTCTCAGTCAATCGCCGATCTTCCAAAACCATATCTTGTATTTTTGCTATGATTTCTGGCGTTGATGCGCTTTTTGGACGTCCTTCACGTGGATTGTCTTCAAGGCTTGTACGACAACGTTCAAATTCAGCAACCCATCTTTCTTCTGTTCTAATTGTAGCTGAACAATTATTATACACTCTTAACATTCGTTCGTGAATTTCTTTTGGTGCTACACCTTCCAAAAATAAGAATTTTATCACCACGATATTCAATTTTGCCATTGTACGACAATATTGGGACACGACGACACTAAATGGCTTGTGAACAAAGAATGAATTGACAGATTGAAATGAACCTTCACATACGTTCATGAAGAGTGTACCAACAAAACAAAAACAAATTTGGACTACTTGCAACGCCCTCTCTTATCGAACGACAAAACTTGTTGAACAATCTTGTAGATGATATGCTACTTAGCCGTTTGCGTGTTTCTCAGTAATGATTTGAATACCGTTACACTGCCAAATTATTACTCTATATGGTAAGACCAGCTTCGCTGTTTTCTATTTTTAAGTTAGTAATGGTGAAAACGTTGGCAAAGTATGGACAGCTATTATAAGTTAAAACTGACATTTTATTCTGTTGAATTGTTGTATACATATAGGAAATGGATTATCATGCTATACTCCACAATTATAATTTGTTAGAGATATCGAAATGACTCTTATGATTCCAATTTCAACACGAGAATAATTCCAATCAAAGAATATGTCACAAATTTGACAACACTGTATAAAATTCAAGTGCATTCGGCAAACAGCTGATAGACTCGTTTTTTGGTTTTTTTGCTCAGAACTCGTCACCATACAAATAAATAAATACTTTATTATTGGAATAGACCTTTGAAAATACTAAAAAAAAATAACAGTACACACTTAACAAGACAGGATTACCAATTTTTGAGTTAACTTACATTAGTACTATAATAAGTGTAACCATCAATAAATTCTTCAGCAACAAGATCTAAATTATATGCATCACACTGTGATCCATCTTCTTTTTCCTTTTGTATTCTTGCTCCCCAGATAATGATCTACTACTCAATGCTTCATCCTTATTTTTATAAACATAAGCAATTTGATGTTCAATACAGTTTATATGAACTCTAAAACGTTTAAAAAGGGTAAGTTTTATCGAAGTTGATAACCTTTTTTTGTTACCTTCTCTGCTTTAATTCAAGTATGAAATACATAAGTCCTACAGTACTTGGATCTTTTGAAATACAGTTTTCCTGATGATTATCAAAGTATGGATTCATGGGATCATTGGTAGTTCTGCCTAAAGTGAATCCAAACTGGAAATATGCTATGATGAAGTAGTTTGAGTAATGAATATTGAAATACTAACCAATCCAGAAGCATTTTCAGGAGTTATTTTGAAACGTTCAAGTTTTATATCTAACAAACCCCCTTGGTAAAATCCAAATGAGCTTAAAGCTATGTACTTGCGATTATCATTCTGAAATAAAATATATAAATATGTTTTGAAATAATTCATAAATATTCGTACCTTGAGAGTTATGCTATGTATTTCTGCTGAGGCAAGAAAACCAAGAAGTAAAAATATAAGAAACTGACAGAATTTCTTCATGTTTTAATAAAATCCAAATATCACAGCTTGGTTTATAATAATATTACATTTTCAGTTATTTCTATTTACATTAACTGCGTCTTAAAGCATGATTTAATTATTTCCTTGGACAACACCGCTTCATGCTTCAAACGCTACAAAAAACGGGATATAAGCCGTATTTAAAATATCCAATAAGAATTATACAACAATGTTGCCAAGTCACAATAAGAGCATCTACTACAAATGGAGAAAAGTTCTGTTACTATCTAGAAACAATTACTATTAATTCTGGAAAATAAAGTAATTTTGATAACAATTCATTTAAAAATCAGTGGATTTCCAAACTCTTTGAAAGGCTCAATTGAATAAAAATTCAACTCATTAAAATTACTGCAATTGAAGAAATTTTGTTGCAACTGGCAACACTGTACGAAACTGGGAAATTCCCATCTTCACAGAAGTTGTGCAAATCAAGTTATATTAAGGTGTTGTCGGTTTTCTGGTATTACCAGCGAACATTGTTAATATAGATCTTGGCTTTGAATACATTTCGATTTTCTGTTATAGTTGACCTCTAAAAAAATATGCCAACATTGTTTTCTGTTCAAAAGAATGTAGGATACTATCTAGTCGTTATTTGTCTGCATGGAATGGATTGTTTGTTATATTGAAAACCATTGTTTATTCTGTAATTTAGGTCTAAAAGTTATCTGCATTATCTTATTCTAGTTATATTGTAAATTTGAGTTTCAAACTATTATTAAACCACTGAAATATGTTTATGTGACAGTAGAGGATGTCCTAAAGTGTTTGACTTTGGTGATTTCACCTGTGCGGACTGTCTGTCTATCCACTTGTGCGTTATGTTCAATAACTCGCTTCGTAGCGGATTTTTTCCGGAAAAATAGGAAACTTCTTCTGTATCCCAATGTACAGGGGCGACATATTAAACTACCGAACTGTTAGCATTCTCTCATCTATTCCGAAATTATTCGAGTCTCTAATTTATAAATACTTATACAGTCAATTAAAAAGTCATAGAACAGCAGCATGGTTTTTTCAAGGAAGTTATACACTGGATTGCTAACTTCTATGAACAGTAAAGCAAGCGGTGAGGAGTGGCGGCCATTTGCAGTTTAGGCAAAGTTATTCTTTTACGACTGTTTGTGAACAATTTTAAATAGACTTTTCAAGTATTAACACATACTATTTATGAGCAGTTTTTTTCGGAGAATTTTTGTAACAATAGATAATTACCGTGTATATATTAGTTTGTGCGGTTTCTCCCTGGAACTAAGAAAAATGTCTGTTTCTTGCAGTACCTATGGTTGTCCAAATAGGCACGATAAAAACATTCTTCGCCAGTTATTTCAGTGAGTTCTTAAATTTCATTAGTGCATTTGTTCATTTCAAAAATCCATGTTCATATATTGTAGATTTCCAATGAAAAATGAGCCATTGCATCAAGATTCTGTTCCATCGACGTCTTCGAAAGTGTGTAGTGACCACTTCATCAATTCTGATTATTTGGAACATACATTAAAAGATTGAAGACAGAGTCTGTACCTTCAGTTTTCTCTAATTTTCCAGAGCATTCTGAATGGAAACTTTCAACAGTAGGTTATTTTTCATCAGCTATGATCAAATATCTTGGTTATCATTCTGCAAAACAGTTTGTTAGAGGAAAGCATGGGCGATTTGGCTTTAAAGATTGGATGATCTACAGCTCCACTGGATGTTGTTACAAATTTGAAATCTACTGTGGTGCAAAACCATCTACTCTTTGCTAGGAAAGTGTAGTGAAAAGTTCATTACCTTTTAGCTCTAGAGTCGTTTTGGAACTATTTGTATCTGAATCGTCAGATAACATTACAATTTTTGATGATTATTTACCAGCCCTGCCCTCCTAAGCACATTGAGAGAAAAAAGTTTTAGGGCAACATGAACCATTAGGGATAATCACCTTAAAAGTTCCTTCATCATCAGTTCCCCAAATGAAAACAATTAAAAAGCAAAAGATTGATGTTCCACAGCATCTTCTCTTTTCCAAATATACTTTCATGGGATCCTGAATCAAAGTGTTAACAATACCAGAAAATCTGTTCGCGGAAAAATGGTGGTGGCCCTTTTCATACATATGGTCAACGTGGCTGACGTCAATGTTTGGAAAATTCATACAGTGGATTGTGAACATAAAGTCGATTTTTGAACTTTTGCTTAGAGCATTACCCGACATTATTTGCAAAGCTTTCCTAAATCATCACAATCCAGGAGCAGACCTTCTGGTTCTACACCCAAGAGTATTATACAAGAAGAAGGCGGTCATTTTCCAGTAAAAATTGAACAATTAAGGTTCCTTTTCATTAGAGCGTTTTGACACTGATTCGGATGGTCACGAGATTTTCAGCGTTGACGCTAGAAAGTTGAGATTTCTGAATAAAAACCCTGAGGCAACCAGTTTTCTGCAATACAAAATGGCTTAGTCTTTTTTCATAGTGATCCCGTTATTGCGCCATTTTAGCTTTCGATAATCGAACAACATAGTTAGAGGTCTTGAAAAAAGAATTTCGCAATATATAACACTAATGATTCCAGAAATGATACCAAATCAATGAAAAACAGACTTCATATTCATCAATTGAGTGTTTTAACCTAAAATAAATGACAAATGTCATATTTTGACGCTGAAAACCCCTTTTTCATGGGAGCGTCATGATTTCATAGAAAAATAGGTCACATGACCATTTTGACGCTTGAAACGAGCGTCAAAACGCTCCAATGAAAAGGCACCTGTGCGTGTGTGAAATGTAATGTCACTTTATACTTAGACAAAACTGTTTTGAAATATAGCACACATCCTCTTAGCAGGACTTATTTAGTTAACCTTCTATAAACTTTTTTGTTATAAATATATTCTATTTTATATTTCTGACTTTTGGAGCGGTCAGACAATTGGGATAATATATGGAATGACTACGACTTATTGAACTGACTTTTTAATTAATAATTGTGGCTTGTACAATGATGATTAGGAGGATCTGAGACATGTGCAATTTCCATCATGCGCATAATGACAAAGATATTATAACTTCTTTTAGACGGCAAACAACATACACTACTCAATATAAAATATACAACATTTTTTAAACAAGAATTTTTCGGAGACCCTTGAATGTCCAAATTTTATGTTGAAAAAAAAAAAAGTTTTTTATTTAGGTTTCAACTTTTAGATATTGAAAATATGAAAAATAATGATTCAATTAAAAAAAATTCGTGGGACCAAATTGGTTAAATCTATGAATACTGTTTGGGAGTCTTACCTATTTGTATTCCTATTTCTCAATAAATAAATGAAATAAAATTAGAAATATGAAGTGATATTTTGCACAGTCAACCATTTCGAAATATACAAAATGTCAAATTTGAAAACCGGATACGATTAGATTAAAATTTCAACTATATTCATAACAAAACATATATTTTTCCCATTCGTGTTAACAACTAGATACTAAAAAACTCAGTTCTTATAATAAAAAATTATTATTAAAACCATCAATACATTCAATGACTATCCATAAATTGCAGATCAGATAAAACTAATATTGTATTCGGAAGAGGTTTGGGTTGCGGTGATAACAAAGTCAAAGTCTGCCTTTCGGAATCAATATTAGTAACACAAACAAACCCCGCAACGTGCGTTTTTAAAATGTCTTCTTCTTCCTCTTCGCAGAAACTCACAGCCATCAAATGATGTAAAAGTCCAGAATTTGGAGTAAGTAAAACTAACTTGGTCATATGATCTTTTGCTTTCATGCCTAATGGTAAACATGAGTCTGGAAGAGCTGGCGCTCCAATCCTATATATCTTCAATTCGGACCATTTCATATCAAAGGAATGGGGATATAGAGAATTTTTAACAGTTCCATAAAAGTATTCTCGGATTCTCTGATCCCTCGCTTCGGATCTTACACTTTTAGATCTTTCAACAACACCACCGCTTTTTTGCAGGAACACAACTTTTACAAAATTAGGTATATCTCTTACTAGTTCATTGTACAATCTTTCTTGGTCCAGAACTAAGATAACGTCCACTTCGAATACTTTGGTATTATTCAAGATTTGTTTATAACCTTCACCTTTAACCCATCCGCATGTATTTATAATAACACCTGAGGTTCGAGCTTTTTTATTCACTTCTAATTTATCTTTGATATTACTGGCTAGTTGTGTTGTGAGAATCGATAATAATGCTGAATTTTTCTCTGGTGCTTTGTGTCCAAAATTATACACTAACGGTGCTTCCTGCGCAAATCCTTCATCAATAGAAGCTGGGCGTTCTATTAGCAGAGCTCCAATCGTACCTGGTATAGAAATATTACCTTGCCCCACATCTAAATCCACATATATTGGTCGTCGACCTTCTCTCACAGCATAATTTAATAAAATTCTACATACTGTTGATTTTCCAACATCACATGGTCCTACGATCATTGTTGTTGGTCCTTTATTATTATCTTTTTCAGCCTCATGTCTCATATACTCTAAAGCAGCATGACAATTTGAATATACCACCATAGGAGTTTCCTTTGCAACATATATGACATCAGTCTTACCACGTATTTCTAGAGTGCAACCATGCCAAGTAAATACAGCTATTTTCGCACCTGCTGTAAATTCATACAGTTTTCCTTTGACAATCTCCGTTCCAAACACTTCAGCTAAACCAGCTTTCAAACTCAGATAAACTTTTTCTGTTTTCGATTCAACTTCAAAGCGAAGCTCTTGATCTGCTTCTAATTTAAATTCTTGAATTTCGGCCTTTTGATCGTCTTGGGAAGACATAGTTTCGTTTACTTTAAAGGTAATGAATTTAATGAATGTGAAAAAAACGACGGTACGTACCAAACACAACAACAAATCTACCAAAATGACAACACGGCGTTCAACTTAACCTAAAATACAAAACCACAGAACATTGCAATTATTTTTCATTTTACTTGGGAAACACGTTTGCACTTTCTCATTAGTCTTATACACGGAATTCAGTCAGAATTAGATTTGTGTCAAGGATTTTAATCAATAACTTTTACTTGGACCTATCTTATATTATTCAATACCTAATTAAGTTTTGTACAGTAATTACACCAAAATATCATAGTGTACTTCTAACGTACACATACCTTAGATACCACTCTCTAATTCAAAAGAGATCACAGAGAATAATTTTTAAGCATACTGAATTGATCAAGCACTTATAAAATATATTCATTATAAGTTGTTCAATTCATTTATATTCGTATTTATATATATATTTATAGTAGGTTGTGATTAATATTGTTTGTATCGATGAAACCTTTTATAGGGTGTTCGGCTAGCCGATCTCGTGTGATCTGAGAGACATATTTATGTTCGACTTGATTGATTTCTGTTGATCGCTCATAGATTTGAATCTTCGACTGGCACTTCAGATCGCTCGGACTTGATCTGAATCCATGGATCAGATCAACAGATTTGGAGCAAATATGGCGTCGTTGTATTGTTTGGCATGAGTATAAAATAGGATAGAACAGAATGTATATTTATTAGCTTCTGCAACTACAGTACAATAACAAATAATTATGTAGTTCACAAAAAATGATACAAATGTATATCCCATCGTAACCTATACCAACTAATCAACTGAATAGAACTCTCTAGATCTTGACTTAAATGTCCTTAAAGAAGCAGAAGTCCTTACAAGCAAAGGCAACCCATTGAGAATTTTCAAGCCATGGTTGAACATAGACTTTTTTAAATACTTAGTCTTAAATTTACCGATATTTTAATCCTACCCGGTCACGATATCATGGTTGATCTTTTTATAAGAAAATGAGAAAGACATGGTGCTGCCAAATTATTAATTATTTTTTAATAAAAACTAAACTAGCTTCCTCTATCATATTTTGGATTTTTAATGAATTTCAAAGAACGCAGCATGTCCTCTATTCTCCTGTACTTATTGTACCCTAATAAAACCCTCATTGCTCTGTTTTGAAAAATCTGCAATCTGTCTATATCTTCTTGATCGCATCTCAACAGTAATGATATATCCTACGAAAAAACCAATTTTCTCACCAAGTTTTTTACACATATAATTAATATGGGTACTAAGTGTCAACCGCGGATCCAAATGAACTCCAAGATACTTAATATCGCTCACTTGTTCTATAGTGTTATCCCTAATACTAATTTTCAGGTTTTCATCTGTAAACAGCCTACAGTTCTGCCGTGATCCAAATACAATGAACTTTGTCTTTTGTGAATTTAACTTCAGTTTCTTGAGAGCAAGCCAATTGTAAAAAATTGTATATATAGATGATATAAGGGTGTCATCAGCGTACAAACTCACAAAACAGTCACATAGATACTCACTCAGGTCATTAACATACAATATAAACAACAATGGCCCTAGTATACTCCCTTGAGGCACAACATTTAGTATTTCAGCCTCAGATGAGATATTCGTACCGATTTTTGTCTTTTGTGTTCTTCCTTGTAGGTAGTCCTCTATCCATTCGAATACCACTTCCGTTACGCCGTAACTACGACACACTTCAATTAATTTATCTCTATTATTAGTTTCAAAAGCCCGTTTTGAGTCAACAAAAACACTTACACATATTTTGCCTTCATCAATATCTTTCTTCCAATTAGATAGCACAAACTGCAATGCACATGAGTGTCTCCTACGGAATCCAGATTAACCTTTATAGAATATTTAATTTTTCTCCAGATAGTCACTGAGCTGTTCATGAACTAAACTATAACTTTTTCAATTATCGGTAATAAATTTATGGGTCTGAGTTCCTCAGCTGTCTTTGGATTGTTGACTTTCGGAACAGGTGTCACAACAGATATTAACTAAATTTAGCAAAGGATATCCCAGGATAGGAAATAAATCCTTCAGTAGTTTAGAGGTCAGAACTTCATCTGCCGAAGCCTTATTTTTAAGACCTTCATACGTACATTTCAGTTTGTACAAAGAAATTTTGGAAAACGATTCAAATGAACATTGCACCAGCAAAAAAAAAGAAATTCAGAGAGTCTTCAAATCAAGAAGTGAAAAATCAACTGATTTTTGTCTCTTGTTCACAAGTTCTTTCAATGTTCTCCACATTTTTTACTTTCCCCTTTATTTTTGTCTATTTCGTTTCCATAAAACTCACGTTCTTTTTCCGAATCAGATCGGCCGTTTCGGCTTATAATTTTCAAAATCTTTATCATTTTGGGTAAATTTCAATATTTTATAATATTTTTCCATCTGCGCTAGTTTAACTTCAGCATCAAACCACCTAATGCCTGGTTAAGTACTTATTTTATTTTGCACAATATTGTTCATGAGGTTTTGATATATAACATCAATGTTACAAGATGTGTTATTCCAGTTTTGTTCTAATAAAGCCAAACTCAACTCATTTATCTTTTTCTCAGAAAAATCTCTACGAATGAAGAAACACTTCTTAGTTTCAGTAGATGTCCTAAGCTCAGTACCAATTACTTCATGATCGCTTATCATGCCATATTCCCTATTTGTTTCTTTTGAATATGCAATGTTTGTATATAAGTGATCTACCAGTGTTCTGGATGTTTTGGTACACCTTGTAGGGTGACGAATAATTTGCTTCAAGCTCCCTAACATTGAAATATTTAGTAACCTTTCCTTGTATATACTATTACGAGCAGGTTTATGTTGAAATCACCTGTTAAAATCGCGTTGCTTCCATTTCAGTTGAAGGAGAATTGTTAGTTTTGTAATGTTGATACAACGTGGACAATTTATGTTGATTTGATTTTATTTCATCTTTTATATGCCCTCGGTGATTTTAACCATACAATTTATGTTCGGTTGGTATTGGTAATTTGCAACCAGAGTGATGACGTATTTTCCGATCAACCTCAGATCGATCCGAATTATTTCCAGCCCAATACACTGAAACAAAAAGAAGTTGTTTTTTCTATGCGTCTTATCAAGTCACAGAGAAAATCATTTAATGATATTAGAAAATATTTGAATAATCTATAAGAAAAATTAAGTTATCTTTAGTTGTGCCTTTATATTCATCTAAAAGTGTTTGGAATCTTTTATTTTTAATCAGATATTCTAGTAAACATGGCTTCTCCTGCTCCCAAATCACCTGAACAAAGTGAAAAGAGTAAAAAATATGATCGTCAGCTAAGGTTTATTTGAAATGAATTTTGGATTATATTTTCTTCATTTCATAAATTGTAGGCTCTGGGGCGATCATGGACAAATGCTTCTCGAGAATGCCAAAGTTTGTCTGATAAACGCAACCGCATTAGGTACAGAAATCTTGAAGAGCTTAGTTTTACCAGGAATTGGAGCTTTCACAATTGTAGATGGTGAAAAAGTTAGTGAGGAAGATATTGGTTCCAAGTAATATTCAAAAACAATTCGTAAACTATTAGCTATTGTTAGATAAAGTTTTTTTCTAGATTCGGATAGTGTTGGAATGTCTAGGGCACAAGTAACAACCAATTCTTTACTAGAACTCAATTTGGATGTAAGAGGTGATTGTATTGATGAAACACCTGAACATGTTCTGTCTCACACGCAGAATTTCTTCAATAATTTTGATTTAGTTATTGGAACAGCTCTTCCAGAAAAGTGAGTATTTTACATGGAAAGAATATTTGTGGTTTTGATTAGTAAATTTTCAGAGTTCTAATATTATTATCGAAGCATTTATGGGAAGCAAATGTTCCTTTGATAGTTTGTCGTAGTATAGGTTTCTTAGGTTATATTAGACTTCAAGTTAAAGAACATACAGTTATAGAAGCTCATCCTGATAGTGAGAATCCGGATTTAAGGTTAACAAATCCATGGCCTGAATTGAAGGAACATTTGGATAAAGTTGATATTTCGAAATTGGATAGCAAAGAAAGGAGCCATGTGCCGGCTCTCAATATTCTATATTATTTCATTAAGAAATTCCAAGAAGAAAATGATGGTAAGTAAATTTTATTTATGAAATGAAATTGTAGTATTTCATTATTTAGGTTAGACAAACACTCTGTAGGTTATGATGAGATACCATTCAAGTTAATGAATTAATGAATGAATGTATAAATAAGTACAGAAAACATCGAAGTGTTTTGTGTGGCGATGTTAACATCAATTTGTTTGAAAAATCTAAATCATGTAGAGGTTTTCTCGATATATTGCACACTTTCAATTTTGTACAGACGATTTTTGAACCAACTACGGTCAAGAACACTTCTGAATCATTAGTAGATAATATCTTTGTAATTTGGAAGATATCTCTGCCAAAGTTGTCATAACTGCGTTGTCCGATCATCATGGTCAGATTCTAACTTGGAAATGCTCCCGAGAAGAGCTCAAAGAGCAAAGTAAAAAACGAATAGTTTCGGATAAAAAGATTAATAACTTCGTAGATGAATTGACGAGTGAAGACTTTGATGATGTGTATTCTGAAAATAATGCAAACAATGTTTATAAGTTATTCTCTCAAAAGATTTCACGTAGAATGAACCATATGTTTCCGGTGAAAATTATCAAGCATAAGAAAATAAAAATTCATGGACTATTCTCAGCATCAGAACTTCTTGCAAAAACAAGCATAAACTTTATATTGAAAAAATTTGGATCTGGTATCTTCAAAACACTATAAGAAATATATCAATATTCTAAGAAATGTCATAAGGCAGGCGAAACGTAAGGCAACATCTGGATATGTTGCAAATTCTTCAAATAAATTGAAGTCAACTTGGAATGTTATTAAAAACTACACTAAACCGATTAGAAAGAGTAAAGATAAAACTAGAATTTTCGATTTGTGCGAATATATTTCTGAAGAGGAACTAGTAAATAATTTAAACAAACACTTCATAAATATCTGTGAGCGCAAAGATACCCAAATTCCACATGGCGTTATTCTAGGTAAACAATCTCGTGTGCAACACTATTTTCATGAAATCACCAACTCAACTGAAGTGTATAATATCGTACATTCCTTAAAAATCAAATACTCTGTAGGTTATGATGAGATAATCAAGTTAATCAAATATATGGGTCATATCATTGCACACCCTTTAAGTCATATAATAAACTTAAGTTTAGCATCAGGCGTCTTCCTAGATGATTTAAGAATTGCATGAATAAAAGCTTTGTACAAGAAAGGTGATGGAAATAATTTTGAGAGATATCGCCCTATTGCAGTCCTGCCAAACTTAAGTAAGTAAAATATTCGAACATATCATTGCCAACAGAATAACATCATTTTTAGAAAAGCTTTCGATCTTGTTAAACTCTCAATACGGTTTCAGAAAGGGGAGATCTACTGTAGGAGCTATTTATTCTGTACTTGATAAAATAATTGAGTCTTTGAATAGTGGAAAAGAAACTATGGCGTTGTTTGTAGATATGACAAAAGCTTTTGACAGTGTCGATCATACTATATTAATAAAAAAACTCGAAAGGTGTGGATTACGTGGAGCCTGTCTCAAGTTGATGTCATCTTATCTGAAAGACCGATATCAATATATAGTTGAAAAAAATGAAAAAGGTGAGAAAATGATATCTGAAAAAGAGAAAGTTCTACGAGGCGTACCGCAGGGCTCAGTCCTTGGACCTCTTCTTTATATCTTATATTTGAATGATGTGCCGGATGAGATTTTGAAATATATTTTTCAGTATGCTGATGACACATCAGCTGTTTTATCTGCAAATTATAGCGAAGACCTTACATTGAGGACCCAGGAATGTATGCGAATACTTTAAAATTGGTTTATTTCAAATAACTTGAAATTAAGTGTGTCTAAAACGCAATGTTTACATTCCAAATATCATAAACCCGACACTCATTTTGAATTCCAACATAAAAATACCTTAATAAAAGCAAATAATGAAGTTGCCTTTCTTGGTGTCAGGCTGGATGCTAGACTTGACTGGTCTAAACATATTGAATACATAGCAAACTCTATTAGTAGATATTGTTACGCTTTTATAATCCTTTCCATCTTGGTGGATTTAGAGACAGTTCTCTTGACGTATTCGGCGTTTGTGGAATCAAGGCTGAGGTACGGCAGGAAGCAGAAAGGGTTTATATCCTTTAAAAGAAGTGTTTCAGACCTATTTTGAATCTAAAATATCGAGATAGCTGCAGAGAGCATTTTATTGCCAGAAGTGTGCTTACGCTTCCAAGTCTTTATATTTACGAGTGTGTCCTTTTTGTAAAACGGAACCTAATGAATTCTTTGACTAGTAATGACTATATCTACGACACAAGACATAAATCCAAGCTGAAAACTTATAAACACAATTTTACATACCTTCAAAAAAATATACATTTCTCGTCTATAAGTGTTTTCAACAAAATTCCAGCTAATATTCGACAACTTTGAGAATCTTCAAATTTAAAACAAAGCAGTTTTTATTGGGGAAAGCCTACTATAGAGTGCAGGAGTTTCTGATGGATAACATTGATATATTGTGATGCTGCATGTATTTCCTTTGAAATTATATTGTATTGTATTGCGTGTGTATGTCACCTATATGTCAAATTTGTTGTCCATATTTCATTGTTATGTGCTGTACATACTCATACTCTTTTCGACATGTTCATCACCCGTATGGGCTCTTATACTGAACGAATAAACATATTATTATTATTTATGATCGTGGACTTATGCACTATCTCAGCTGTTAACTGGATATAATTTACCTTTCCCAGATTTAGCAATCAAAGGGAATAGGATCGATTACATTATACTTGACATAAATTTCCTAACTATCCTACATGTATTAAGAATTACAGCTTTTGCATCTCTATATAGGTATTCTTATGCAATTCTAATTTCTTAAGGCTATTATGCTATTATTATTATTGTTATTATTATTTTAGGTGCTCAACCTGTCTCCAGAAACGATAAGAACCGAATTCGTGAAATGATAAAAAATTCTGTTGAATACGACGAAAACGGAATACAAATCTTAGAAGAAAACTTCGAAGAAGCGATTCATTTCGTGAATACTTGCTTGAGCAGTCAAACAATTCCTAAGCAGCTCAAAACACTGTTAGAAGATGATGCTTGTACTAATTTAACTCAAAACAGCAGTCCGTTTTGGATCATGTGTGCTGCTTTGAGAGAAATGATCCAAAGTGACGAAACCATTCCCGTCAAAGGCTCTATTCCTGATATGGCTAGTGATTCGGAGAGTTATATAGCACTCCAGCAGATTTACCACAGAAAAGCTTTAGCGCAAGCTGAAAATGTTTATAGAAGGGCTTGTCAGATTGTGCGGAATTTGGGGTTACCACAAGATACAGTGTCTGAGCAAGAAGTGAGTGTTTATTTATATATATTTATATACAGGGTGCTTCAATCAAAACTAATCAGAGGCTATTTCTACCAAGATATTCATTTCTGATCAAAACGCAAAAACAGGTCAATTTTTGTTTCAAGGGGGACATCTTTTGGGTACAAAACTTGCCTGAAATATCAACCCTCTAAGTGGGGGTTGCAATCCTTGAACATTTTGAATAGGGAAGATGAGTCGAGTGATGACTCAAAAGAAAAGTGGTATCTTTGTCTACATTGCCTTGAACGAATTTCCATTTTTAATTGAAAACTGTAAAAAATACAGGGTGAGCAACTGAAAGATAGGGAAGACTATTTCCCTGAGACTATTCAAGTTTCAGTGAATGAAAATAGAACAGATCCATGCTGATGATGGCAGTCATCATCAAGTACCATCCTCATCTCGAATTTCAACCCCTCGAGCAGGGGTGACCACCCTTGAAAATTTGGAAGAGGGTAGATGGGTCAAGTGATACCTCGAAAGAAAGTTATTACCGTAAAGTGGGGTGAGATTGATCTCGCGGGGTGAGATTGATCGCGCTGCCATTTTGTGTTCAATTCTAAATTTCCCCACCACCTTTGCTTTGATTCTCAGGCAGCTTTTTTCAGGCGATAGTAAACACATTAGGCTTTCGATCCAGCAGTACATATCGCGACAGTGTAAAGGAAGGTTCGTTCTACAGCGTTCTAAAGTTTCGTGTAAATTTGAGTGTCGCAAACTTTTCTTGCCCGGGAAAAACTTGTTAATCGTCGAGGATTGTGCTCCATACGATATTTACCTGTCATCGATTGTGAAGGCTGCGCTCAATTTGGAAGGTTAGTTGATATGTACTTTTCGCGCAAAAATGACCTGAACAAAACGGGGCGAGATTGATCAACAATAACAAGAAGTGATCATCGTTTTCAGATTTTAATGTCTACCTGTTTCTTTTACTTTTAGAATCAGAAAACTGAAAAATGGGCAGAACATATACGCGAAAGCTAGGCAGCAGAACTTACAACAATTTTTCTGATGAACAACTAGAAAATGCCCTTCGAGACGTTACAAATAATACACTTTCTATGCGCCAAGCAGCTCGCACTTACAATGTTTCTTATGGTACCCTTAACAACAGATTTCATGGGCGCAGATTCAAAAAAATCGGCGGGCAGACAATACTATCAAACATTGAAGAGAGAGCCATTTTGACGAATATACTGAAATGCGCAGACTGGGGATTTCCCTTGTCTCCACAAGATCTAAGAATGTTCGTGAAAAGTTATTTAAATAAAAGTGGTAGAAACATTTACAAATTCAACAATAACTTGCCTGGTAAAGACTGGGTCAACAGTTTCCTTAAGAGGCACCAACATGTCGCAGGAAAAAGATTATCGTCCAACATTAGTGCGAAACGGAGTCAAGTGACTCCTTCCATACTAAGAGACTATTTCAACAACTTGCGAGTCACCCTGGATGGTGTTCCCCGGAGAATGTGTTTAACTACGATGAATCAAATGTTACAGATGATCCAGGGAAAAGTTGCGCATTTATCGTAGAGGTACAAAATACCCAGAAAAAGTTTGCAACCATTCAAAATCATCAACGACCTTAATGATGTGTGGATCAGCATCAGGCACTCTACTGCCGCCCTATGTAATATACAAGGCCGAAAACTTGTGGAATACATGGACTGAGAATGCTCTTAAGGGCAAACCATGCTGTGATAAGATATGCTGCTCGCAAGGTACTCGATTCAACCGAACTTCGCACGGTTGGATAGATATGCCCACATTTCACGAATGGTTTTCCACAGTTTTTCTACCACACGCTAAAAGGTTAAATGGACGAAAAGTCCTTTTGGGAGATAATTTGGCCTCACACTTTAATCCAGAAGTACTGAGAACGTGTGAAGAAAATGACATTTCTTTTGTTTGTCTCCCTCCCAACTGCACCCATATCTGCCAGCCTTTTTTTCGTCCATTCAAAGAAAGTTGGAGGAAAACACTATCAGGCTGGAAAGTTAGAAATTCCAAAACTTCTGGGATTCCTAAGAACGAATTTCCTCTTCTACTGAAACAGTGCATTATTAACATGGACGAAGTTCTGCCTAAGGACAACTCTAAAGAAAGAAGCGGTGTTACACGCAATCTCATTTCTGGATTTGCAGCTTGCGGTCTTGTGCCTTTCAATCCTGATCAAGTTCTTCAATAATTACCAGGTAACACTTCTGACAATGTAGAAGCTAATGTTGCGGATAGTCTCACCGATTTTCTAAAAACTCAAAGGTATAATGTCAATAGACCTCAGAGACAGCGAAAGAAGCTTTTACATGTTGAACCAGGAAAATCTGTTGCTGGTCCGAGTACTCAACTTTCGTCCAGCGAGGAGGAAAATGAGAATATACAATTAGATGATAATTCAGAAGACGATGAATCTATAGATGAACCGACGGCAGACCCTATAGAATATTTCAACCAACTTTAGACAATATTATCTTCTTAAAGTTCGTCTTAGTTAAATTTCTATCTGGTTCAAGAAAGAAAACAGAATTTCGCTATGTGTGCCTCATTCAGAAAGTTTTAAAAGATAACGTCTTTGAAGTTGTCGGTTTAAAGTCTGCTCATTTGCGAAGTGTATTTAAACTCGTCGAGAATGATGTTTCAACAGTGCAAATTGGTGATATTGTGGCACTTTTACCAGACCCTAAGTGTGTTAAAATATCAGACAGAATAATAAGATATCATTTTCCAAATGACATTAATATCAAGGAATGCTAAATGCTCGGCTAAATATTTATTTTTCTATTTTATTAGGTACCCTGTTTGTTAAAATGTTAAACAGAATAAGATATGATTTTCTACATGATAAAAATATCAAGGAATGCTAAATGTTTATTTCCGTATTTTTTAAATAAATGATATCCTCTGAATCACTTTTTATTCCGTAGTAATTGAGCTGAACAATGTCACCCCGTCTGATCAATCTCACCCCCTCATACAAATTATCCAATAACTTTTGTTCCACAACACCGATTTCGAAGAGGGCGACATTAATCATTTCTAACATATTCTCCAGCATTTCTATGCAATAAAGAGGCCTGATCAAAGTCACCCCACTTAGGGTATGACATTGATCACTCATGTTTTATTTTTTTCTAGATACTGATGAATGATTGGCTTAAGTTGAGGCCTAAATTCGGTAGTACTGAAGGAATCTAAGGAGGTTTAAAAAACAAAATAGAAATATAATAAAAATTGTTGAAAATATTAACAAAAGTTGTTCAAAATTGATCAATGTCACCCCACTTTACGGTATCTTTGTCTTCATCCCCGTGAACGAATTTTTATTTTTGATTGAAAACTGTAGAATCTAACCTGGAAAAACAGATCGCATTATTTTTTAATATAACTATAAGACATGATATTAAATATACTACATTACTGAATAATTTTAGAAAAGATAGCTTTATTTGTTTGATCAGTCTTATTTACAATCATTCGTACACACGATATTTGATGAGTTTATGATCAGAAAATTTATCACCGAAATATACTGAACGAATGAAAAAATGAAGATAGAGTATCAGTAGTAGCTCTTACTTGTTGAATGAAAAGCATTCCATCTTCCAATATATTTGCAACTGGCGGACCCCAATTGATAGTTCCTCGCGTCAAAAATTGATTCAATATTTCTTGGGCAGTTCCAAAAGCCTAAAATCTGCCATCTATAAAACTCAATATTTTTCATTTGATACTACTTACAGGCTTGATATCATGTTCCTGAGAAAATCACATTTTAGACTTTGTTGATCTCTGTTTGTGATTTTCAGGTAAAGCTTTTCTGCAAGCATAGCAGTGAACTTCATATTATGCGAGGGAGTTGCATTGCAGACGAGTATGAAAAAAATAGTCCAGATTTGTCTTCGTATCTCGAAGATCCAGATAGCTTGATGTTCTACTATGTGATTCTCCGAGGTTTAGAACGTTTTATTGGAGAATTCAATACTTATCCAGGTCAATTCGATGATCAAGTGGAACCAGATGTTTTAAAGTTGAAAATTATAATTGGAAAACTTCTTAGCGAATGGGGGTGCACACAAGTTTTAAGGGATGAAAGAGTCCATGAAGTTTGTAGGTATGGCGGAGCGGAATTGCATTCAATTTCTGCTATTTTGGGTGGTGCCGCTGCTCATGAGGCCATCAAGCTTATAACTCATCAGTATAAGCCTTTGAATAATACTTTCATTTATGATGCTATTACTTCGAATTCGGCAACTTATACTTTGTAAGTCTCTAAGTATCTTATATGTATTGAATAAAAAAAAATTAATTTTTATGAAGTTTTATTTAGACATCTTGATCTATGAAGTTAATTTGTGGTTTGCACGAATCCTCAATGTAATGGGGGTTTTAGGTTTTAGAATTTCATGATTGTTAATTTAGCGTACGTAGATTATGAAACTATTAACAATTTTCTTCTAACTCAAGCCATTCAACTGTTAAGAATAGTTTTTCTTTAATATGAGAACTATTAGACCAAACGATATGTGACCTAGTTACATCAACTTGTAATGTGTGTTGCGAACTAATCGAATGTTTCTATAAAAATTGTTTTATTAGTTTTTCATGTTTACTTCACTACAAAAAAGTTCATGGATATTTCTACATTAAAATGGACCCTCAGGCTGAAATTATAATTCATAAAAGTCGGCAAATATGATTTTTGCCAAAAATATCAACTCAGATAAATTGCCCAAATTCTTAGGTTTCATAACTTCAAGAAAATAGATGATCTGGTTATTTCGCTTTCTTTTATCCATTTCATTATCTGAAAGTATCTTAATTCATTTAGTAGTTATTGACATTTTTTCACAAAACGAAATCGAAGGAAATTATTCTATTAGTCCATACGATATGCAGCCGTTGCTGTATAAATACATTGAGTTTTAGAGCCTTTTACGACAAAACGGTTAATGCTAGGAAGAATCTGATCTCGGATTTGGATTCTGCGACCTCAAAACTCATTGTACATGCAATTTGGAGCGAAAAAATTTTTTTCATCAAAAATGACAAAGACAAAGTTTTAAAATTCAGAATTAGATGAAAATTCATATTTTGGTAGATCCATACTCATAGTTTAAGAATAGTTTAACCATTTTCTCCTAACGTAAGCCGTTTTGAAGCTATACATCATTTTCTCAAAACGAAAATTTCACTACTAGTCCATACGATCTGAAACCATTCAAGCGAAAACTGACCAAAGACTATAACCTTTGTTCATTTCTCCGTAGAAAATTTCTCATAAAACAGACCAAAGACTATAACCTTTGTTCATTTTTCCGTAGAAAAATTCTCATAAAATAGACCAAAGACTATAACCTTTGTTCAAATTTCAGTAGAAAATTTCTCATGAAATAGACCAAAGACTATAGTCTTTGTTCATTTTTCGTTCGAAAAATTCAGCGAAAATAGACCAAAGACTATAACCTTTGTTCATTTCTCACTCGAAAAATTCAGCGAAAATAGACCAAAGACTATAACCTTTGTTCATTTTTCCGTAGAAAATTTCTCATAAAATAGACCAAAGACTATAGCCTTTGTTCATTTTTCGCTTGAAAATATCACCGAAAAGAGACCAAAGACTATAACCTTTGTTCAAATTTCAGTAGAAAATTTCTCATAAAATAGACCAAAGACTATAGTCTTTGTTCATTTTTCGCTCGAAAAATTCAGCGAAAACAGACCAAAGACCTTTGTTCAAATTTCAGTAGAAAATTTCTCATAAAATAGACCAAAGACTATAGTCTTTGTTCATTTTTCGCTCGAAAAATTCAGTGAAAACAGACCAAAGACTATAAACCTTTGTTCATTCTTCCATAGAAAATTTCTCATAAAATAGACCAAAGACTATAGTCTTTGTTCATTTTTCGCTCGAAAAATTTACCGAAAACAGACTAAAGACTATAACCTTTGTTCAAATTTCAGTAGAAAATTTCTCATAAAATAGACCAAAGACTATAGTCTTTGTTCATTTCTCACTCGAAAAATTCAGCGAAAATAGACCAAAGACTATAACCTTTGTTCATTTTTCCGTAGAAAATTTCTCATAAAATAGACCAAAGACTATAGCCTTTGTTCATTTTTCGCTTGAAAATATCACCGAAAAGAGACCAAAGACTATAACCTTTGTTCAAATTTCAGTAGAAAATTTCTCATAAAATAGACCAAAGACTATAGTCTTTGTTCATTTTTCGCTCGAAAATTTCAGCGAAAACAGACCAAAGACTATAACCTTTGTTCATTTTTCCGTAGAAAATTTCTCATAAAATAGATCAAAGACTATAGTCTTTGTTCATTTTTCGCTCGAAAAATTTACCGAAAACAGACTAAAGACTATAACCTTTGTTCAAATTTCAGTAGAAAATTTCTCAGAAAATAGACCAAAGACTATAGTCTTTGTTCATTTTTCGCTTGAAAAATTCACTGAAAACAGACCAAAGACTATAACCTTTGTTCATTTTTCGCTTGAAAATATAACCGAAAAGAGACCAAAGACTATAACCTTTGTTCAAATTTCAGTAGAAAATTTCTCATGAAATAGACCAAAGACTTTGTTCATTTTTCGCTCGAAAAATTCAGCGAAAATAGACCAAAGACTATAACCTTTGTTCATTTTTCCGTAGAAAATTTCTCATAAAATAGACCAAAGACTATAGTCTTTGTTCATTTTTCGCTCGAAAAATTCAGCGAAAACAGACCAAAGACTATATTCTTTGTTCAAATTTCAGTAGAAAATTCCTCATAAAATAGACCAAAGGCTATAGTCTTTGTTCATTTTTCGCTCGAAAAATTCAGCGAAAACAGACCAAACACTATAACCTTTGTTCAAATTTCAGTAGAAATTTTCTCATAAAATAGACCAAAGACTTATAGTCTTTGTTCATTTTTCGCTCGAAAATATCATCGAAAACTGACTAAAGACTATAAACTTTGTTGGAAGAAAGTCATTATTACGCCATACAATATGCAACCTAGGTACATTTATATGTAATATGTGTTGTCGACACTTGGCAAATTGGGCGTTTTTATAAAAATGAAGTTTCAGCAGTTTTCACATATTTATTTCACTCAAAAAGAGTTAATCGGTATTTCTACTATGAAAATAAGCTTTCAAGTTAAGTTTACAATTTCAAAAATCATCAAAAATCGTATTTCCGTCAAAAATGTCAAAAGCTATATACTTAAATAAATTGACTGATTCATAGGTTTCAAAATTAGAAGAAAATTCATTATCTGGTAAATTTCCTATCGTAGATGAAGAATCTATTATTTACTTTTTTCTAGCTCTGGCCGTTCAGCAACTTTGAATTGTTTTTCTCAAATAAAAGCAAATTGCATTATTACGCCCTACGATATGCAGCCTAGTTACATCGACTTGTAAAGCGTGTTGCTAACCTTAAATGAATTGGATGTTTCTGGAAAAATTAAGTTTTATGAGTTTTCCTTGTTTACTTCACTTAAAGTTAGAAAGGACAGATATTTTTACAATATAAATGAGCTGTTAGACTAAAAGTGTAATTCAGAATAACCCTATATATGATTTTTTCGCCAAAAATGTCAGAAGCTATACACTTAAAAAAATTGATGGTTTCAATCTTCGAAGGAAATTCATAATCTGATGATATTACTTTCGTAGATAATGAATCTGTTATTCATTTTCCCCTAGCTCAAGCCAATCAGTATCTATGAATATTAATTGATGAAACAAAATGAAATGAATATTCTACAAATGCGCCATACAGGATGCACCTCTAAATACACCATGGTGTTAGGTGTGTTGCCTACACACAAGAAATTTAATTTTATCGCTTTTTCCTGGTTTATTTCATCCAAAATAAGTTTATGGATGTTCTTCCGATATATATAACCTGTCAAGCTTGAATTACAATTCAGACAAAAACCATATAAGCTTTTTCCGCCAAAATAGTCAAAGGCTATATACTAATATGTTATCGAAAATCTTGGGTTTCAAAATTTAAAGCAAATTCATAATCGGGAATTTTTGCTTCTGTAGATGATGAATCTGTTACCCATTTAGTCGAAGTATTATTTCATGAAGCGAAAAATAGAGGAACTTACTATTACGCCATCTAATATGTAACTCTAATTACATCTGTGTGTCATGTGTGTTGCGCTATTATAGATTTGATTTTGAGTTTAATTCTATTCTATGACAGAAGTCATAACCTTATTTGCTATTATAAAACAAAAATCAATAACAAAATAGAAATTCAAAATAAAATGAAATAAAAATACCCACTGGTTATTCCTTTTATTAATTATCAATTCAAAATGGACATAAAGACGTCTTTTCAATGTGAATTTTGCGAAAAAAGTTATGCATATCAAAAAAACTTAAATTTGCATTTAAAAAAAGCTCATGGACTTGAAAAGGGAATAGCATCGTTTCCATTTGATGCACATACTCATAAATGTTTGGAAGGCTGCAACAGATCTTTTAGACTCATCTCAGATCTACGGTATCATTTGAAACAAGATCATGGAAAAATTATGGAAGCAGAATTACTCGCATTTCGTTCCATGAGGGGTAAGACCAAATAATGTAATGACTGCAGTTTTAATTGTATTCTGATTTACAGATTTTAAAATGTGGTTCGATAATTTAGTAAAACAAAATAATGTGACTTATTTTAGGGAAGTACCACCAAAAACGGTGTTTATTTTATGTGTAATAGAAGTGGTAAGTGTAGTTTATAGTTCAAGTTAATATTTACTTGAATGTTTTTACGTAGGTGTATCAAGAGTAAAAGATGTCCAACATAGAAAAAGAGCTTTGAAAAAACAAGGATCATGTAAAATCCAACATTCTTGTACGAATCAAATAATATTAGTGGAAAAAGATGGTGAAGTTTTAGTCACGTATTATAAAGATCATTATGGCCATTCCGAGGAAGTTCAACATTTGAGACTACCTAAAAAAGATGTCTTATCTATAGCTTCCAAAATGGCTAGCGGTGTGTCACCTGGAAGGTAATTATTATGAAAAGTATAAACATTTTCAACAAGTTGAACTTTTTTAGAATTATAGGTGAAATTCGTGACAAAATCGATTGTAAAAATCTTAAAAGAGTTGATCTCATCACAAGTAGGGATTTACGGAACATAAGAAGATCACTAGGCCTGAAAACTGATGAAACGGTCAACAAAATAACTAACTTACCTGCCGCTCCACATATGCAAGTTACCGAATCTGAAATATATTTAAACTTGAAAAGTGCGCAAGAAAATAACGCCCCTCCAGTTGTCGACACAAAAACCAGACTTCTTCATGTTTTGGAAAGAATAAGAACGGAATGTTCAGAAATAGATGACGATGAAATACTTTGTGATCTATGCAGCATGTTAGAAAAATCTATAGAACAACTCAATACTTTAAGAAAGAGGAAATTAAATGAGTCGAATATGTGTTCCACGAATGGGGAAATGACGGAACAAACTTTTGTGTCCAATGCGAAGCAGGTTAAAGAGAGTTGAAAAAATTATTTCATTGAGATTGGAATGAAATAAAAATGCTATAAAAGTGCAATTCCATTATTAGATATGTTTATATTGTATTTTGCATGAATAAACGTTATTGTATATTGTGTTTATTTATTGAGTTGTTAGCTACAGTTTTAATGTTCGGTTTGAATCACTATCTGGTCCCAAATAACTTACGACAAGTCCAGAGGTGTTTTGCGCTCTTGGTACTTAGATAGATAGATAGATAGATAGATATTATCTTTGAGTGAGGGGTGCCTAGCAGTCCGGCCACTGTGACCCAGTGTTCTATTGTGGCACACTCTGTCCTTCTCGATACGAGTTTCGTGGGTGAGAGCTTAATGAGCTCAGTAGCTTCAGTTTGCAAGATCCGAGTTCTTCCTTCCTGACCCTATCCTCAGCTGGGCACTCGCACATAACATGTTCCATTGGTTCTGTATCTTCGTCACATAGTCTACATGAAGGATCCTCAAGCAATCCTAATTATTTAGGTGTTTCCTGAGGCGACAGTGCCCCGTTAATATGGCAGTTAAAACTCTCAGTTCCAACCTAGAGAGTTTAAGCCAGGCCTTGGTTTTGTAGGTCCACTGATGGCACGTCGAGCGTGTCTGAGTCCTGGGAGGCTCATCCAACGCTCACGTACCCTCAAGTCCAGCCATCGGTTGTTTTCCATCCTTGCAGTTTCCAGGGAAACTCCGAGCTTAGGCTCCGGTCCTTTGAACTCCAGGTTAGTTGCTCGAGCAGCCAATGAGTCCGCCTTCTCATTTCCCTCAATGCCCGAGTGACCAGGAACCCATATTAGACGGAGCCTGCTGCGCTATCCTAGTTTGGCAAGGGTAAAGTGACATTCCTGCACCATAAGTGAAGTACAGGTATCGGATGACAATGCTTTCAGTGCAGCTTGGCTATCGGTGAGGATTTTGATTGACCTATTTGTTAATCCCCGCGCAAGCAAGAGGTTAGCACAGTGGTCAACGGCGAATATTTCTGCTTGAAAGAGAGTCGCATGCCCACCAAGACAGATCGACTGTTCCTACGGTCGAGGTGCCGCCTGGTATGCAGCCGGTTTTCGATGAAGTGGGGCAGATCATTAATCTATAACGAAAAAGAGTTGGCGAGAGTATGGAGCCATGGGTCTCCTGCATTAAGCTGAAAAGTTTCACTCGTTACACCATCGACCTTCTCCTGAATCGATCCACTGAAGAGAAAGCTATTTTTTGGGAACTCCATATGGATAAGTTTATTCCTCAAGGCTACATGCCAGACCTTGTCAAAGGCCTTTGAGATATCAAAAACAATGTAAGGAGGTCAGCAGTTGATCGTTGTGTACGGAATCCGTATTGTCGATCACTGATGATACCTTGTAATTCGAGATATTTTATGAGCTCTTCGTTTATCATTTTTTCCATGACTTTCGACGTAATGGGCGACAAAACAATTGGTCGGAAATTTTGGGGTAATTGTTTGTACTCTCGCAACTTTCCAAGATTCTGGAAACATCTGCTTCTCATAAGAATACAATCTGAACCATTTAACAGGTAGGGTTATAAATTGAAAAAACCTACCTTGAGATGTGCTTCCTTTCCATAGTATTTACATTCCTAGTTTGCAGCAATTACAATAAGGAATAATTGTCTGGTTTAACAACAACACAAGTTTTCCATTTCCTAATTTCATGTGTTTTTTGCAAACAATTCCAAGTTTTAATTATGTTTTTATGAATCATCAGATCGGAGTAAACCTGTCATAATAGCTTTCTTAGATTTGGCCAAAGCTTTTGATTCAGTTGATCACAAATTTCTGCTGGACAAATTATATTTACTGGGACTAAGGGGAAAGGTGCTTGACTTGTTGGAAAGTTATCTTAATGATAGAGAAAAAAAAGATGGGTGTACCTCAAGGTACTATATTGGGACCGCTTATGTTCGTTCTTTACGTAAACGATCTGTTAACTTGTCAATCCGACGAATCAATAATATCCTATGCTGATGACACAGCTTTTATATCAGCTGAAAGCACATGGTCAGAAACACAAAATAATTTGAATAAAAAACTTGAAAACGTCGCCATTTGTTAAAACTGAATAAAATGTCATTGAATGTTGAGAAGTCTGTATTTAGATCTATTGGAAACTATTATGATAGTGTCCCGAGGGAGGTAGATGTAAAAATTGAGCGTAGGTCTTTGAGAAGAGTTGAACACTGTAAACATTTGGGGATTGTTTTTCACTACAACTTAAAATGGAATAAACATTGTTGAATACATCGTCAACAAAACGAAATACTTGGTTTTCGTTTTTCACAGGCTTATTCGATTTATGTCCGGTGCAACGTTAAAATTCACATATATATCACATATGGTAGTAGTGCTTGGGGAGGTGCGTACAGCAATTGTCTGTCTTTGTTAGAGTCACTACAGCATAAATTATTGAAAGTAATTAAAATAAATCAGTTGTTTCTCCTGAAAATTAGACAGATTTTTGCGTATGAGTCACTTCAATACCATTATGAAACATTCAAACAAAAATACCTCATTGGCACAAAAACTAAAAATAGGAATATAATCCTACCTAAAATAAACAAGACAATAGGATTCAAGGATAGTTATATCAAGGCTCTTAAACTATTTAATGATCTTCCTGATGATTTAAAGACTTTGCAAACCACGACAGGTTCTTATAAGAAAAAATTTAAAGAATATATTGAAAAATTTGTATCTGCGTAACAGGGAGAGAGATAGAATTGGGTTTTGAAGTCTGGGGGACTTTGTTGTTTCAATATGGAAAATGATTTCAAAATTTATAAAATTTAAAATTATTGGTATAGGGGTACTTGGGTTTTTCTTAAATGTCTGAAGTAGATAGGTAAGTCAGTATTTAAGTACGTTCAGTTAACTTATTGTTTTAGTTTTAGTTGTGGTTGATTCTTCAGACTTATTTTTTGTAGTTTTCATGCCTCACCACGCATAGAGTTTCATTACTCTCTGTGGAGTATTTGCATGTAATTATGTAATACTTTGGACCAATAAATAAATAAATAAAATACAGATCCCATAAAATGTCAAAACTTAACATAATATCACGTGTACCTTGCAACTCGTTCTAAAGGTGAAAAAACTGAAAATATTTGTTTTTAAGTCTATTTACATAATATTGATATGAGAAAGGACACAACAGTAAGAAAAGGGTAATAGAAACATTTATTTGCTAAATTATATCGACTCCTCAATCCTTCTGTTCTATTCTGGGCATTATCTGGAAAGGAGATATAATCAGTAATACATTTCTCACTGATATAAAAGTTTGTTTTTTCTTTCAATTATTATAACATTTTTAATTAAATAAAACTATGATGTTTAAATTTTCATTATAGAGTACAACCTCTCTAATCCGCACATCCAGTAAATTTTGAAATCACCCACCTCTATAATCCACACAATTTATTTTTTACCACTATAATCCGAACGTCGTCAATAATTTTATCGATTGAAAGTGTCCGAACTTGCAATATCTTGTTTGAATACTCGCTTCACTTGTGCAGATTAGATTCTCTTCTCACATTCAGCGCCTTATATCCGTACTAATCATGTCGACATAAAATGTTAACATTGCAGCAAAAATGCGAAATTTTGAAAGAATTAGATAATGGAAAAAATACAGAATACTCAATTGGAAAATCTAAGGTATGCGATATAAAGAAAAAAAGAAAATCAATTGAGAATTTATCTTCTTCTGATTCTGGTCTTGGGAAACGGCGTACGCTCAGAACTAGTGAAAATCCGAATGTTGAAAATGCTTTATACACTTGGTTCTTACAAGAACGATCTCGAATACACCTTTATCTGGTGATCTTCTATGTGAGAAAGCAAGATTTTTTTACACCAGTATAACAGGTAGAGATGATTTCAAGGCAAGTCAAGGATGGTTGGAAAAATTCGAAAAAAGACATGGAATTTGCAACTTACCATATCAGAAGAGAAATTGTCCTTAGACATTAGTGCGGTAGAACCATTTAAAAATAAATTTCTTCAAAAAATATGGGAGTTGGATCTAGTGCCAGATGAAGTTTACAACGCAGATAAAAGTGGGTTATTTTGGCGAATTCTTCCAAACAAAACACTAGCCCATGCTGCTGAAAATTCAGCTCTAGGTAGGAAGATGAGTAAGGACCGTTTTACTTTCATGCTATGCTCTAATGCATCAGTATCTCATAAAATGAAATCGTTGGTCATCGGAAAAGCCAACAAACCCCGAGCATTCAAGAACTGCTCCGATTTGCCTGTTTATTGTAAAGGTCAAAGAAAACGGTGGTTAACTAGAGAACTTTTTTATGAATGGTTCCACAAACCATTTATTCCTGATGTTAAAAATAAAATGAATGAGCTGAAATTGCCACAACAAGCTCTTCTCTTATCAGATAATGCTCCTGGACATCCAAGAGAAGAGGAATTAATCAGTGAGGACCGAAATATTCAGGTCATGTTTCTACCTCCTAATTGTACTCCATTATCACAACCAATGGACCAACATGTAATACAAAATGTGAAATTGCATTATCGAAAATCTTTGCTATTGAATATTGTGGGTCAAGAAGACAATAACGTTTCGCAGTTACTGAAGCAATCGGACCTCAAACATGTGGTGTTTTCTCTTGAAAGGGCCTGGTCATCTGTGTCCCAAGGGTTAATTCAGAAATCATGGAAGAATTCATGGCCCACAAAAGATGATGATTATGACGCAGGTGACCTGTTGCCTCTTTCACTGTTGATAGAAAAAATTTTGCTAGAGAAAGAAGAGAAAAATCGCGATCTGAGCATGCTGACAGATGTGCTAACAAATGTATCTGGTCAAGAATTAACAACTGAAGACATTGAGAAAATGGGTTGTAGTAGATAATGAGAATTATCTCTCTGATGCTGAAATAATCAACAACATAGAAAGTGACGAGGATACAGAAAAACTTGGAGAAGGGATGTCACCATGAATTCAGTGAAACATAAAGAAGCTCTCTTGTGTTTCAACAAATTTATGGAATGGTTCAGAGTCTAACCTAACCTAACCTCAGCACCAAATATTATCATTGAATAAATTGAGAGACGAAGCTGCAAATTCTCATCTTCGTTCGTTAAAACAAAAACGACTTCTTCAGAACGTAAAAAATGATCTGTGACATGTATCACTTTCTTAAGAACATGTAGTTATATTTTCATGTTTTTCTGTGAATCACAATAATTTTGAGTTTTTCAATGAATGTTTTACGTTGCTCAATAAATATTTCACGTTTTTCAGCCCTGTCTTTTCTTTACTATTTCATTTCAATTACCTCGATAATCCGAATATTTCAGTAATCCGAACAAGCCCTGGTACCTTATGATTCGGACTAGAGAGGTTGTGCTGTATTAGGCAACAATTTCACACATATACAATTCAAGACCTACGTGACATGAGCCCGACGTACTCGCCATCTCCCGTCACAACAGAGAGGGATATTCAAATGGAAATCTCTTCAGACCAAACCTAACTACCTAACTGAACCTCATACCTAATTTAAATTTATAATTTTGAATTGAATGGGTTAGTAGGTTAGGTTTTAGGTAAATTTAGGTTAGGTTTAGAAATATTCGCATTTGAATTTATGGTGCAGTATTGATAAACTTATGACCAGATTATTGTTGGTACTTAGCTAAATAGAAGGAAAATCCAAACAGGTTTGGTTCTTTTAGGAAGTAAAAAGACTAAGTAATTTTGACAAATTTGGTTCTGATTGACAATTAAGTAAATATCCGTTTATTAATTGCCAATGTTTCCCATAGGTTACTTCCATTCTATTTTTTCATTATATGATATATCAAAATTATAATTGAAAGTATGGCGTTCTTCTAATAGATGATTCCCATAATTAGAATATGATTTTTCTTTATCAAAACTGCGTTCATGCTCCGATATCCTAATATTCTAAAAGTTCTACCGATATAAATTTTATCATAACTTCTACAAGAGAGGTTATCAACACCAAATTTGGTTACTTCCTGAATTTTAGCTTTACAGTTTTCAATATGAAGGTTATTTGTTGTGAAAGCTACATTCAAACTATAAGATGACAAGAATGACTTTGAATTTGGACTAGATTTACCATTTAATCAGGTACTTCAGTCAAGGCGATTCACTTCAATAACACAAGAAAACATGATAAGAATAATAAGTTGGAGATGATAAAATTCCATGGCCCGTATTGACATTGCGTGTTCTTCCCCGGTACGCCAAAATTTAATTCTATATTTTCTCTTCACCATAGTGAACGGTACGAACGTAGATTTCTTTTCAGAGCCTGATGAGATGATAAAGTTTTGGTGACTCTGGATTTTCAACTAAAAGTCTGTATTTCTGATTGTTCGATATCAAATATTTGCAATTCTTTTTGGAAAATACATTTTTTGACGTGATAACGTCTTATAGTTCGAGGAAGTCGGCTGCACGCACGAAAATCATGACTCATGCGGCGTTACCTCGCTCTGAGGCGTTCCATTTATGGCTTACAGTGCAAGCGAGAGCGCGGAACGAGCGACAAATAGGCACAATCGGCCTCCGCGTTCGACATCGGGCTCTCTCCTACTTGAGTGAGCGATGCGTCCGCGTGGACAGCTGCTATACAATAATACATTTACATGTTTTCGTCAAGTATGAAGTGCAGTGAAAAGTGAATGTGGTGTCAATTTAGTTTTGCTTATTCTTCGATTAATTCAGAGATTCAACATTATAAATTGAAATCTATTTGGTTTTTTAATTACAGAATATCCAGTTCAGAGATATAGTGGTCAACGCAGCGCCTTTCCAAATGAATATTCGTACTAATACTAAGTCTTGAAA
Organism: Cryptolaemus montrouzieri; assembly: GCA_013387265.2. Classification (NCBI taxonomy): domain Eukaryota; kingdom Metazoa; phylum Arthropoda; class Insecta; order Coleoptera; family Coccinellidae; genus Cryptolaemus; species Cryptolaemus montrouzieri. The sequence goes on along the minus strand of JABFTP020000083.1, from coordinate 46,823,929 downwards.
TAGAGTTAAAAGATAACATAATATGCGTACAAATTTTTGGATTAATAAATTAAGAAATTTTCTCAGAAAAAATTCTGGAAAATTCGCATTTTTCGGCCTTCTAACTGTATATAACCCCCTTAAGTAAATAGTCTTGTTCATTGCTACTAAAGCCTTTATCTGCTTTAGTGAAAACTAAATTGCCTGATTTACACTTTGCTTTAATTAAATAATCATTTCATAAGATTCTGAATAAATCTCATCCAGCAACCCCTGTTAAACAAGAAACTCATTCAGTTTTAACTATAAGACTCTGGTATCTTTCCATTTTCATCTGAACATGAGCGTTATTTTTGGTACACTCTGATATAGACAGCAGATAAAACCTTACCTTCATTTAAATGATTTTTCCTGACATCTTTTAAAGACGGTAAGACAAATTTCAATTTTGAAGCTTTCGTTACCGACTGGAAAGTAAAATCCAGACTGACTTCACATAAGTACTCTCCTGATGATTGTTCATTCAATCCAGTTAAAATAAGGGGACACGTGCCCTTTTGTACTAATTCGGAAACGTATAGTTTTACACCATCTACTGGAAATTGCAGGACGCTACCATTTGATTTACATCTAAAAGAATACAGTTTCAATGCATAAAAATACGGAATAAAATTGAATATGCTTTACTTTTCATTCATAAATTCATAGCATGTCTAAAAACAATACTTTACTTTTTATTCTATGTTCAAACTTGGTATACAAAATTTTTCTCCAGTAGAAACACAAAATCTCGTTCTTGGAGACATAGAAATGTAGTTGACAAAGTTTCGTAATCAAAAAGAAGATTATACATTAATTCCATAGAATTTCCAATGAATACATAGAATGAGTCAACTTTTATGTAAGGTTTCAAATGATTGAATTCATTCCTTACCCCTGCAAAGTGATTTTAAATCCGAATATTATCTTCTTACCTGAAGAACTCTGACCCTTCTTTATACCACTTGACATCGTATAAAGTTTCATTCAGTTCTAAGGAATATCGGCAATCTAGTAAGGCTTCATGAGAAGCTTCTCTTGGAACGTACAGATTAATAATGTGTAGGGACGAAACGGTTAAATGTTTCCAATAAATTACTGAAACAAAGAATTGTTCAAAATATCTACGATTTTTTCATGATAGTTTTTGTTATGAAAATGATAAAAAGATTGCATCGGCCGGGAATCGAACCCGGGCCGCCCGCGTGGCAGGCGAGCATTCTACCACTGAACCACCGATGCTTATTACCTAATTGTCCAGAATCGGTATATAAAGAAACACTTGTCATTGAAAACTATACTTAACTAATTACTTCATTTCAAAAATACATAGTATTTAGTTGATATTCTAATAGGTACTTTAATGATCTTCTTAATTTCTACATAAATAATTATTTCGAATCACTGCTCATAAAAGAGAAAGGAGATATTGCTTGTCCGCTCACTAAAAGTTTTCTTTCGTTTATATCGTGCTTTATTGATTCATTGATAAAACTCCATTAGGAAATTAAATCCGTTTTATCTCGAAATCACAGTATTTCAAGTCCAGATAAGTAAAAATATAGGAATTTGACATGTAAGGTGCGGTCTATGATTGAGTTCATTCCTTCTGAAAGTACCTATTACACCTATGCTGCTTCTCTGAAACGTTTGTTTCATCAAAATATTTGAAAATTATGAAATTGGTTTGTAGTTTGACAAATTTGATTCATCGGTAGGAACTCTTGAATTTGTCACGTTTTCAATATTTAATTTTCGATTATTATGATACAAGCCTTAGCTATTCCATATAAACCATCGCTGCGAATCAAAATCAAAGTACTTTTTGAAAAACTTTTAATGTACGTGGGTTGAACAAAAAATATCCATTGTTCTATATTTTTTCATTTTATGTACAATGGCTTTTGGAAAACTGTGTATAATTTTGGGCTTCGATTGGGTAATCGTTTTGGTAGATAAGTGACATCGTGAAAACAGTTGGTACCAAGCAAAAAAATTTCGGCCCAAAGTTACTGGATACATTTACTTTAATATTGCCCATATTTTTGGCGTGATATGTCGTTCAAATTCAACGTGAAATGTACTGAGATGTCAAATCGAATATTGTCAGTTCTATTTTAATCCCTGATATTGAACAGGTACAGAAATGGAAAACCATTGTTTATCATTCTTTATGACAAAGTATTTCAAGAATTCTGCGAATAAATTCGAATAGAAATAAAAATCAGAATTACCTGAGTTCCAATTATGCTTAATGGTAATTATCATTGAGTGATATCAAAGTGATGTTCGTTTATAATTGATTGCTTCTTTCAAGGAAGAATCTATAAATCTTTCCGCGCCTACTTTTTCGCGTGAGATAATGGAATTATTTCAATGAGTAGATAGACCATCCTTTATACTTGTCGAAGACGATATTTTTGCGCAAATTGAATTGAATAAAGAATACTGAAAAATTTCACACAGAAATTCATACTTTTTTTATTTCTACATTGAATCGACTCGTTGATATTTCGTTATCTTCGAATATATGGCGATAATTTTGGTGCTCGTGCACACACAAATGATTTTTAGTGATTTCCCTGATCTTACTTTTTTAAAGACTAGGAAAAACAATTGGAAAGCGTATTAAGTGTATGATGTTGAAAAATAAGAAAAAAAGTTATTTAAATTAATTTGTTTTGCCGTATTTTCCAAGGACTTTTTGAAATGTCCATGTATCATCAAAAAACCGGCATTCCACTTTAAAAATTCGTCAAGTTTTCAGCTTTCATAAAAATGATACCAGGAACGAAAACAGCCTGATATTGAAATTTCAGAAGGTTGGAACATAATTTTGTCACTTATGAGTCCTTCAAGAAAACTGGATAACATGCAAAATAATGTTACGAACAAAACTCAAAGTGTTCAAAAATAAATTCTGTCAAAATTGATTATTTAAAAAATCTGTTTGAACCGATTGTCATTTTATTGTGGCACAACTGTTTTCAATACCGACGCGGAGTTTGAACGTTCTAGAGGGGGGAACAAAATTAATTATACTACATAAATTAAAAACTGGATATACAAATACTCACCAAAACACAAAATGTAACACAAAGAAATTCTTCTAGAAATCATCGTAATAGCACTAAGTTCGGTTGGTCACTTTGGACTAGAGAGTCATCAGTTATTTAAGTCCTGTGTTGAAGAACAATAAATTGTCGTTTGCGTGTCATATACACCATGTGGGTATTGCCATAATTCCATTAACTGAAGACGCAAAATAAAAATTAGGCAACAATTATGTTTCTCGAGAAATATGGGTACTACATCAATTTAAATTGAAAATAAACTACTCAAGCAATTGAAGGGTGATATCAACATTTTTCGAACAGTCTCTTGCATTTCCATCTATACAGGATGGTTTCTTTGATTCGCTTTTAGGTTAGATGATATTTCTATTTGTTTTAGTACGGCAGTTATGTGAAATATTGTGTATAGAGAAAAATTATCCCCTGTCTCGTGCTCTATTTTGATAAAAACTCTGGAATTCTGTATTTTTCGGTATTTAGACATGCGACGAATCCTAATGAAGTTAAGCAAAAAATATTTTCACATTCTACAGGCCTTTCGCGAGTTAAATGCAGGGACGTATTCGAAAAAGTATTTTGCCGTTTTTTTCTGAGTTATGAAGCAAACTTGTGTTTTTTGAAATACTAACGATAGGTGACTTTGGTATCAATAGAGAGGATTTTCTTTCTTTCCAAATATATAACATGCTATATCAATTCCTTCAACTAATGCCTTTAAAAAATTTGAAGATCGAAATCTATCAACTTGGAACATAGCAGATATCCACTATGGTGTTCACTTCTTAGAACATAGTTTTTTGGTGAAAAAATCAATTTTGGACCACCGTTCTGTCGTAGCTGCATCTGAAGCTGTAGCGAACCGTTTTCTGAACTAGGAAGTTCTTAAATAACGGTCATAGAAAGCCGTTGTTGCTCGGGGTCTCCTTGCCTAGATCTCCTTTCATGACTAACACTCTCCATGTACCTGCCGATTATTCAGATCAATGGCAAATTCCAAGCCTTTGGGTGATATTGATGCTTCATTTATTTTATGGAAATTTATTTTCAACGAAGATGAATTAAAATATATTTTTTACTTTCCACAAACACGACCGGTTTCAACTGTCAAGTCATTTTCAAGTGGTCAACTAGAGGAAATGAGCTTACTTATATAGATACTACAACAAAGCCAAATACCTGGGAGTCACACTCAACCGGCGGCTGACATGGCGTCAACATGTGGAAGACTGTACAAGCAAGGCGAAGACAGCTCAAGCCTTTATGTACCTCCTGATGAACAGGCGGAGCAACCTAAGCGCAGAGAACAAGCTGAAGCTCCACAAGAGCATCATCAGGTCCATGATGACTTACGCGTCAATAGTCTGGGGATATGCAGCTGTATGTCATATCCGGAAGCTCTAAGTCGTGCAGAACAGAGCATTGAGGATGGCCGTGGACGTCCTTTGGTACGTCCGTAACTCCCTGCTACATCGAGATCTGCAGATCCCGACTGTGATGGAATTCATCAGAGAGACAGTGGTGAAAGCATTCCAAGCAGTCGACACCTACACAAATCCATTGGTGAACACGAGGAAGATGAACCGAGAAAATATAAGAGGCCCAGGATGGTGCTTTGAGAAGGTCAGGATTGGCTATCACAAATTTTCACAATAATCATTATTCGGCTGAGGAAAACCCCCATTTGATTGAAGAATCAAGAACAATTCACACTAAATATCTGGGTATATAATTGGTAATTATTTGATTGGGCCTTTTTTTTTGTCTAACAGGCTTAAAGGTCCTGCTTATCGGCAATTTCTTGAGGAGGAGTTACCTTTATTGTTCGAGGATGTGCCACTTTTGGTGAGAAACATAATGTGGCTCATGCATGACAGGGCACCAGCACATTCTTGAATAATACATTCAACAACCGATGGATAGGTCGGGATGGGCCAGAACCATGGCCTCCTAGGTCCCCAGACTTTTTCTTATGGGGATATCTCAATAGTTCAGTTGTTATCATTCCAGTGAACACTGTAGAAGGATTGAGAAATCGAATATGCGAAGAAGGACAGAGGCCTGTATTCTTGTAGTGGAGGACAGCAATTTATTTAGTTTTTAATAGTTCTTTTTTTTTAGTTTAATATTGAATAAGTATAAGTTGAGTCTCAGAAGATGAGCTATCAAAATAAAAGCAAATTTTGGGCATAACTATCGAGTATTTCCATTATTTTTTTATTTAGCGAATAATAATTCAAATTCAATAATTTTTCACTCGAAAACGCTTGGAGATACGAAAAAATTAAAAGTGTAAAAAAAGTTTCTAAATTGAACGACGATGACGAAAATTGATTGTACGCTGATCAGTGGCGTACTGCAAAAAAGTTTGAGAGGGCAAAAGGAGACATGGCCTCGGAAAAGAAAACACCTTGTGAAATCTAGGACGTGTAATGATGGAGGCTGTAAAAAATAGCTTGCATTCCATTGCATTGGACTGAATATCTCAAAAACTGCAGGAGATTTGAAGAAAAACCCTCCATAACGAAGCTTTTGCGGAACTATGTTTATATAAACTTTTTTCTTGAAATTGCACGTAGATTTATCCTCTCAACTTGTGACATACTATTATGTAACATGTTATGACCGTCGTCACTAGGACGACAAAAATAAAATATAATTTTTAAGTGACATTCAGATCCTTCAAATCAAGACTTAGGAGTCAAAAATTGTATTTTCCAAACAAACAAACAAGAGATGTAAAGTTAGAAGTTGTAAAACTGGTACTTCTGTCTGACGATGAGCGAAAGTTCAAAACTGCAGTAGCAGTGTATTATTTGTATTTATTGGTAGTAAAACGTAGCAGAGTAATGTTGTTTTCATTATGATTAACTACCAAGTAATTGCGACTTATTCTATTCAATATTTGAAAGTATAAAATATATTTTACTTCATTTTCGTTGCAAGTCTTTGGACTTCTCTTGTATAAGTCCAACTTAAATCATCTAACACCACTGTTTTAGCATATTCTGCCAGTGCCAAATTTCGTAATTCGCGTTGCATTATTACCGAAAATAAAAATTTTCAAGAACAAAAGTTACTCGCAAAAATTGATCAACAACTGTTGCTATCAATATGTGGCGATTTATTGCATAATCTCAATTTATTTCACATGTATACCAAGAAGAAATTTGTTGGCAAATGTCTACCAAAAGATAAATTAGAAATATTGAAACTATGCTTCAATTTTTGATGCAGTGAACAAAAAAAATTATTCAACATACCTTTTTAATATTCGAAATTTCCACTTTCAAATTCTAAACATTCGAATAGACAAGCAGTATACACCAATTCAAAGATATCCTCGTTAACACCCAATTACATGAATTAAAAATAATGTTTAATTAACAAGTATAACTAGCGCGCTTAAGATGTTAGAGTTGAAGTATTACATTTAAATCAACACTGAGGAACGAACTTACACTTGTACCGCTAAAAAGGAGGGACTGAAGCGTGGAATATGAAGACCGGCAACTTAGGAACGGAGTGAATGAATGAACGTGAACGTTTTTGGTGCTGCCTCCTTTAATTTAAATCAGTTCACGCGGTTTACTAGCAATGCTTTAGAATTTTCGCTCTATTGGGTGGGAGGTGTTGATGGGGTTAGAAAATTCAAGTTTTGCATAAAATAAGTCTGTTATGACGATCACTGCAAATACTTTCAAAGTCACGACAACTGGGTTTTTATTCCAGTCAAATGACACTTCTCATCTAACTTTCTAAGCGTACAAACGTTTCAATACGACTCAAATAGTTTTCACTCTGGAAGGTATTGTTTAACTTTTTGTGAGCGCTCTTGATCATAATTAGGAAGAAATTGAATAAACTCCACCAGAAAAATTAGCATGGAGTATAGCAATTTTGCCGAACCCATCTCGTGTCGAGGGAAGGGATCTTTAATGTCTTTAATCTCTGTTAGACATGACCAACAGCTTTACAATTCTTCGTAAGATAGACGCTAATGCGTATTCCAGAATTCGAAAAATTGCACCGACTTTGTGGGGATTGAACCCAGATAACTCTGCGCAGAGGTAGATCGACCTAACCTCCACGCCATGAGCCGATCAAACGGGTACAATATTACAACAGATGCCACTAGTAGTACTCAAAACAGTTCGATTACTTTTGGAATGGAGGATGTCTGTTTTTGCCCTGAAAAGATAGAGATAAGTTTATGAAATATATACAAACGCATCATACTTGCATGTACAGGTATCCCATAATTAGTTGTCGTCCTTTTGGCAGTGTGTTTTACACAAAAGAATAACATGTTCTTAACAAAAATAGGTCCGGAAGTTACAGCCAACTTGAAGAGTCTTTCTGGATTTCGATATCTTTGGAACCCTGAAACATAAAATAACTACATTTAATATGTACACTTTATATATTCTCTATTCTTCGAAAACAAAAGGTATAGGGGAGAAAATTAAGCCTCCTAAGAAACTTGAAATTAATTAAGTTACACCAACATTTCATCGACAATTCAATCTTAAGTATACCAAGACGCCTCCAAAGAAACAGTTGAGGTAAAGTTTCAACAGTCGATTAGCTTTACTATTTCATTATACTGCAAACTCAAATTGATCGATTTCGATGTTATTGAAAAACGTTATTACCAATGTCGTTATAAAAGAAATTAACTGTTATTATTGTTTTTGTATTTTCAATGAAAATTTTATCGTTTGTATGTGTTTTATTATATTACATTAGTCACTTTAGAACGGCTAGACCAATTTGGTTGATTTTGTAGTATAATTGTTAGACAGGGTTTATATGAAAGACTTATTTTGAAAAATCCACGAAGAGAACGCAATTTGCAAGGTGCTGTGACAAATCCACATCGAATATTGATGTTTTTCGAAGTACAGGATGGGGCGTAATGGAATAACGATGTTAATTTCAACAATTTTGAACTCACACATTTTTTATTTATAAAACAATGAATTCTATCAACTATTTAAAAGATTTTCATCACAAAGACGCCAAATTTGTAAAAATCATGAGTAAACGAAGTGATAAGTTGATAAAATTATCTTCCAAGTATAAGGGTGTTGGTGTACATTTCCTTCCATTCTGTTCTCGCCTTTCTCAATTAATTTTTGATTCTGATTTCAGACTTTAGTGTCTTTCGTTTCGTACGTCACCGAGTGGGTACATTAATTATGTCGAAGTAACTTTGAATTAATTTGCAGCTATATTTATACAGATAAAGCAGCGAGGTTGCTTTTTGTCTGTTGTTAATTTTGTTATCTTTTAGTGGCAATTAATGAATAAAGAGCGGAATTTATGATTGATAATTTTTTCCATGCGATGTTTAATATATATTTGCTTCTTAGCTATTAATATTTCTGTAAAATACATTTTCTGGAATATTATAGACGACTAATTTTGATGAAACTTAATTATGAACTTTCCTGAACACTCTCCCTGAGGCATTTTTCTTACATTTCAACATACGAGGTGTTTCCAACAAGATATACATGACAGCAAGAAATATAGAACAATTGGTTAAGTATAATGTGAAACTTAGGTTAGTATAATAACATACCTCATGTTTTCTCATATTGAGATTGTCCTAGTTCACGAAGAACTCAAGTTATTATTAATAACTTTTGTTAAACGTATCAAACATATTTCTCTCTCAATTTATACTCATTAAATAGTATGTTGAACTACTACAGCTCATCAGATCCTTTGATATTCACAATCACGTCCTGTGTCTTTATCTTTCAAAGCACAGGGTATGATGTATGATTAAAAATGGCGGATGCGCTCTTTCGCATCGCCATCAAACCTACCTACATTATCGCGATGACTAGTTGGAACATCACATAATAGTCCAATGAAGGATAAGGTATAAGATACTTATTCATTGTTGATCAAATTTTACTTAGAACAAGAATAATGTGTTGGTAATGTCCGATAACTTTTAACCCTTTGTCAGCTGAAATGGTACTAGCGCATCCACCATATTCCCTAGGTTCTCGCTTGATTCATCTTTTACGAAACAAAACTAGTCATATCTCATATTGTACCTCAATTATTAAGGAATTCATTAAAATTTGGTAATTTTACCGCAAACTATTATAGTTTGCATAAGGTCTACAATACCCGCCATATTCGGATTTTTATCCGTTTATGCTTTAACCCAATTTTCAAAATCTAAATTGACTTGGTTCGGTTGTTGGACAGCAAAGATCAACACTTTTGTGAGTGTAGAAATATTCTGCCAAAAAGAGGTCAAAAACAAGACTACATAAAATACACACAACCAAATTTATATGGAATCACTCGGTATTTCACATTATTGATTGTTTTTAACCATGGATCTTTGACTACTCGTGAAGAATGAAGTTTTTGTTATAAAAAAACTGGATAGTATGATAAGAAATGTTGAATTACCACCACGTGTTTGGGATATTGTATTCAGTCGTCACTGAGATTTGAAACTGAATTTCAGAATTTAAAAAAACTTATAATCATAATTGCAAATGCCTTATGTCGGATTGTCCGTTGTGCAGAGGGGTCGAATATTTGAGGTTCTCGCTGAAGAAGGGGTGACACATAGGGATGCAACGGCCACAATGGGGGTGTCTTCAAAAACCTACGCCCGATACATGGAGCTACAATCTCTGCAAAATAGGTCTAGAAGAAGTCGTAGGAAGATCACTTCTGAAGAACAAGACCGCTTTTTGTTGCAGTTTGCAAGAAGGACCCTAGTGCGTCGCACTCCATACTCCAAAGGCATTTTCTAGAGGCAACAGGTATTATTGTATCAGTCGAAACGATACGTCAAAAACTTCATTTAAGGGGTTTATACAGCAGAAGGTCCTTAAGAGTTCCAGAGCTAACTAGACAACAAAAAATTAACAATGTATCGAGCACCAAAATTGGAATATTGAAAGTTGGCGAAATGTTATTTTTTCGAATAAGACCATAATTGGTGTTCGATCAGATGACCGTCGGATTCGGGTTTTAAGGAGTCGTGGAAAACAAGCTAGACTCCGAGCAGCAAGACAAATTCCGAAATACCAAGGGGCCAGTGTGATGTTTTGGGGGTGGCAAAACAGATTTGATTTCGTTTCCTGCAAGTGTAACGGCTAGAAATTACGTGAGACTTTGGCGAGATGAGAATTTCACTTTTATGCTAGATAATGCTCCTCCACATACCAGCAACCTCGCGCGATATTATCCTTAAACAGGGGGAATCGCTATTTTGCTCTCCAAACCTTAATCCTGTTGAACATTTATGGGATGATCTCAAAAAGAAAATTAGATCGCGCCAGGATAATCCAAGAATCCCACAACAGCGCATCCAAGCCGTCACAGAAAAGTGGCAGAATATCACCCCAGAGGAGGTCGAACCTAATCTAAAGCATGCCTAGACTGATTCAGGCTTGTATCAGGGCAAGAGGAGGTAATACAAGCTACTGAGGTCGAGAAAAAACACCCACTCCGTGAGAAAACAATTTTCAATTTTTTTTACTACATACGGAAAGTCTCTTATTTGATTCTTTCTCAAAATAAACCTTGATTTATTTCTTTTTTCGATTGACACATCTCAAAAATCCTTGGGGTAATATTCAAAATATCGGTGATTCCCTATAAATTTGGTTGTATTTGCGTGTTTCTAAACCTTGAACCATTGCAATTATTGACAGTGATCCTTGTTCCGAAGTTTGTAGATACATTGAACGTTGACAGCTTTGGCGTTTGGTAGATGTTCGAAATTATTTGGTGCGTGAGCAATTCTTTTTCGATTTGCCTCCAAACGTCTCATTGATCGTGTAGTTGGTTTGAATTTTGCATCAACGAACCAATATTTCAAGGTCATGCTAGCATTTCAGTTTTCTTTCAATTTCTTTCCATACAAACCCTGTTCTGACATTCACACAACAAAAAAGAAATCAGCTAAATTGGTGGAGTCGTTTTCAAGTAAACGATAATTAATATAATACAATAAAACACATTCAACTGTAAAATATTTTATTAAAATCTCAAAAATAATAGTTACAGTAAGACTTCTTTAATAACGACATTGGTTATAACGTCTTTCGACATCTATCTATTTGAGCATATAGTATAATGAATTAAAAAGTTACTCGACTGTTATAACTTTGTATACAAGGTGACACAGAAAAATTCCACACAGGTTACTTGGATATATTCTTAATATTTTCGTCAAAAAACAACCACACTTTTTTCTACTAAATTGTATAATTTTGGCCATTATTTGTGAGACTTTCTTGTACCACTGTAAGTGGTAATAAAGTCCCTTTTCTTTTTTTTTTGTTTTATTCATCGGAAAATATTCACTTGATCAGAAAGTGCAAGATATCAGAAGAAAGGCAATATAACTCCCTATAAAAGGCCTCACTGCTACTTCAATCTCTATTAAGATTGTAAGGGTACAAGCACGGATACTTTACTAATACGGTAGGGAACATGAAGTCGATTGGACCGCTGACATCATCGAGCCGGCCGCAATTCTCGTGAACCCTATTAGTTCAGTATCTGTGGGTGCACTCAAAGAGGTTAAGCTCACGGATAATGTTTTCCATTAAAATAAAGGCTGATGTAGGTGGAAAGTTTTCAATGTGCCTTCTTGTATATTAAGCGATAAACTATCAAAATTTGTTTAAAAAGTAATATTTCGCTTATAAACTAGAGTTGGATATATAAACCGTTCATTCAATTTTTGTCATGTAGCACAAATTTTCCTCCAAAGAAATTTTAATGATATGCCATTCTTTTTTACATGGAAGAATATTCCAATTTTAGAGTAATGTCTTTAAAGACAAATTGACAGCACCATTCATTTACCTTGTCTTCAATTAAGCATATCACAGCTCCTCGGCTTCATCACAGTCGATACTCTTCCTTTGATCCTCCCGATCCTTCAAGCGAATACATCGCGGGCACTTATCCTTCCTCCCGAAACAAATTTTATGAAAAACCCCCTGACATCTCTGACACGTCAGCGCGTTAGCATCGAACGGAAACAAAGCCTCGTCGTTCGAACAAATCTCGCAAATATGACCTCGACCTTTACAAATCTCGCAGGTCACTTTGATATGTTTCGTGAAAGAATCAATCCACGTCTGTATTTTTATGAATAGTTCTCCGGAATGAACGTTCACTAAGTCTTGCAAGCTGTAGAGATTAGTGTTTTCTATTAGATGCGGACTGTCGACTTCTTTCCATAACAAATGGTCTTCGCTTGCCAAACGACAGACCAGTAGATACTTCCTCATCCCATGTAGATCATTTCTGAGCCTGCGCAACAGATTGAGTTCATGCACGAAACTGAATAACCGTGGATTTAGGGCCTCCAAGTTTATTATTGGTCTATTTGAAGCGACTTGTAACTGTTGCAAACTAGCTTGACATACTGCTCGGGTGGAGAAGTCCCAGTTGTGTACGATACGTGCTGGTACGACGGCTAAGCCCCCCCAATGACAGTCCGGACAGTAATAGAGACCATTGTAGTCACAGCGTCTAGCCTCATTATAGCCTTTTTCTGAAAAATAATGTCAATGTGAACAATAAATGTTCCTTCAACCGCTAAGAAAACGACTTGGTCAGTAGAATTTCGGATATAACGACGATTTCGGTTATAACGACATATTGAAACAATGATTCAAAACGTTAGAAATCTTCTACTACGGTATGAAGCGGATATGTCTTGTGTTGTGAATTTTGAAAAGTTGGGAAAATTGAAGAAAAAAGAATGATGCCTTGTGAATAAAGCGTCAGTAATTTTTATAACGCCAAACACTGAAAATCATCGTGAAAGCAATGGTGGTTTGAAGATAAATCCGAGGATTTAGCGAAAATTGAATATTAAAAAGAATATCACAAAGATTCAAATATTACGAGTTGTTTCTAACGTCAACGTTATAATAACTATTGTCGTTATATACATTTCAAAATCTTTTGTGGATCGTTAAATCATGCACTATACAGTTCTCAACGACTGATAGGGAAAAAAGAAACATGTACAATGATAGAATTAAACAATGTATTCAGTTTTTTATTATATGTTGAGATATATTACAACAATACTGGTTTCGAATGCCTAACCATGGGAATTTGTACAAAATCTATATGTTCGCATGATAAAAACCATTCAATTATTTCCTTATTCAATCATCAATTGCTGAGGACTGTACAAACTAAGCCAATCACAATAAAAGCAATCTAAAGCAATTTTCTCCAATAGATGCACGTAATGTTCCTATAATTTTTTTTTAATGTACAGTAATACCCCTCTCTCAAAGTTCACTTATAACATCTAATAATGTCATTTAAAAGAACAAAAAATGAGTCATTAGAGTCTAGCAAGAAAAGAACAACGCCGTCTTTGGAGTGTAAGTTGTATATAATTGAAGACAAGCAAAAATTAAAATTTATGAATTGGCAAAGAAATTTGATCTACCAGAATCAACAGTCTGAACGATTTTAAAAGGTAAAGGAAAAATTAATCAATATTTGAATTCAAGTATCATCCGTGACCGTTACGTTATTAGCGCTCAGATGTAAACATTGTTACAGTCATGGTGTGATATCCAAGTAAGAGTGAAAAATTGTCTTGTTGATCAAAATACAGTGTTTCAAGCAAAGCAGATTTTTGAAAGAATAAAAGAAGCTGATGAGGCGGCTGAAAAAAATTGAAAAAAAAAAAAGAAATGTTCAAATCTAGTAACGGCTGGTTCAGCCAATTTAAGAATTGTTGTAATTGGGACAGAGTGGAGAAGCGGCTGATAACGCATCTCTATATCCAGAAAAACTCAAAACAATGATGAAGGGAAAACTTTTTCAGGTTTTAAAGACGCCAAGGTTCGATTGGCAGTGATGCAGCGAATGCAGCTGCAGTTTATCACTCAGAAAATCCAAGAGTCTTAAAAATGAATACAAAGCTCGTTTTCCTTTCATTTGGAAGTCTAATGTGAAAGTGGATAACAGCTCTTTTTTTTGATGACTGGTTTGGCCATCATTTTATTTCTGAAGTCGAACGTTACTGCCAATTGAAAGAAATCTTATTCGTGATGCTACTGATTGACAATGCATCACAACTCCAATTAATTTTGATCTACGAGTGGAAGTTGTATTTTCGCCACCAAGCACAACCAGCATGTTTCAACCAATAGACCAGGGGGTCATTAAAACATTTAAAGCTTACTACACAAGGCGATCACTTGCACATATACTTGAAGGTATCAGACAAAACAACGAGCTTTATGTTGAAGACTTCTGGAAGCAATTCAATGTTTAAGATGCTGTAAGAATTATTGGACAATCTTGGAATGAGGTTTCACAAAAAACTTTAAATGGTGTCTGGAAAAAATTTTTTCACCACTGAAACCCAAGGAGGATCAGTTTCAGGTCCTAAACAAATTGATAGCATAATTGAAGAAGTGGTCGATATCGCCAAGCAATTAAATTTTGAGGAAGATCGGGATGACGTTCAAGAATTGCTAGATTCACACAATCAAGAGCTAACAATTGACGAGCTTATTATTATTCAATTCAATTGAAAAGGGGTTACAAATTTCAGAAAAAGTAGATTCTAATGAATCTTATATTTTATTAAACATTTTTCTTATAAATTATTGTTTTCTTTAGACGCTGGTTCTGATTAAACATGCTTCATATGTATTTATATACATTATACCTATCGCGTAAGTCTTGGGTATTACTGTATGATGAACTATTACGTCAAAAAAGTACCCGATATTAGTCAATGAAACTATTAAGATATATTGTTTATCCAAATGCATCCTATCACCTTTGAATCTGGTGGCTTTCAGAAATCATACATTTTCACCAATGAATATCCCAACCAAAAAAACATTTCTCAAACGTCTCAATGTCGTGATTGTTGACTGATTAAATTTGTTGAGATTTTGGCTATATTCTGTTTTTACCCCATTCAATCTTTCCATTCCACCAAAAAGGCTATCAACTTCTACTTAAATATTTGCGGCACTACATTAAAATTGAAAACAGAACATGCAACCAACAATTCATACCTGAGAATAATCTAAATAGATATCTAATTCCTTTTGGTACAGCTAGCACAACAAATATTCAAATAAATAACTAAGTCTGTATTAATTTGACAATATTTAGTATTTATTTGGTTCCCCAATAATCATGCTGTTTACGCTGATCACTTCTCGCATCCAGAGCCGAGTCGATCTGATGTTTTCCGAAAGTGTTCGAATTGTAGCCAGTGTTATCTCACGTCGGAGATTTGATTACCTCTCATTGAAAATGAAATAGCGAAGGATAACATATACTATTGATAATTTGATTGAGGAGGTTGTTACTTGATGAAAATCGATATACATATTTTCAATGAAATGAAACTATATTTTTAATAAAAATATGACCGGTTTCACCACACTGTGGCTTCATCATAGTCATGGTCATAGTTTTGTTAATAAAGTGAAAATCTAAATACCATAGTTTTATTTCATTGAAAATATGTATATCGATTTTCATCAAGTAACGACCTCAATCAAATTATTGAAATAAGCGGAGACAAGATTTTTGGTCATTTTGTATTTCAAGCTAATTCTAAGATGTGCGACCAACACACAAAATATCTAGTTCCTATCTAGTTGTTTGAAGAACGAAGTATTTCCGAAATATATAAAACTGAAGACACATAATATCAGCCCCGCAGCCCGAAATAGAGTACTACAAGGTAAAAAGAAATGGTTCACGTAATACAGCCAACGAGACAACTACAACACCTTTTTGAAGGTAATCCATTCGGCTTCATAGATTGCATTCAGTAGAATTTGACAGTTTAGATTCATTAATTCACAAAAAGTATAAAATTCAGTTGCGAAAATTAAATAAATTATTGAGTAATAAACCTAAAACTCCAAAAAACAAGTCCAAATTTTCCGATCACCAATTTTATGATAGGTTCAGTAATCTTTCAGATGCTAATTTTTCCGAAGATGAAGTTTCACTTCTAGAAAAGGGTTTTAAACACAATTTAGATCTGCTAGGAATTGAAACCGAAATAGCCCTAAATTATTCACCACAAGCCAAACAACTAAAACACTCTTCAGCGTTACTACTTCAAAAAGAGTTCAATAGTTTTCAACCTAAGAAATTCGAAAATACAACTTTAAAGTCCATTAAATCTAAGTCCGCATCTGAAGATATCATATTCACCAAAGCAGACAAAACTCATACAGTCATAGCCTTAAATAAGGCAGATTATTTATTGAAAACCCAAAATTTCATTGAATCAGGTAGTTATGAAAAAATCCAACTAATAAATTTCAATCCATTGTAAAAAACGCTTTAGAGTATGCCAAGTCTATAATACCTACCAACCAAAAATATAAACTTTTCATTGACAACCCGCAATCACCAAAACTTTACTCCCTCGTCAAACTCCATGAAATAGAGCATCCCATTAGACCAGTAGTTTCATATTTTCAAGCTCCAGCTGCAAAACTTTCACGCTTTCTCATAGACATCATTCAACAGTACGTTAATTTTGAACCTAAATTCTCAATAAAAACTCTTCAGTCTTAATAAATAAAATTCAGCACACGATACTATCACCGAACGCTAAACTAATGTCATGGGATGTAGTAAATCTCTTCCCTAGTATTCCACCTAGTGATGCAGTGAAACTCATCAACAACGCTCTTCAAATTGATACAGTCAATCTGGTAATTCAATCGGAAATCTTGCACCTGCAAATCTAAAATTGATAAAGGTAATAAATCCGGTGTTTATAAACTGTCTTGCGGGGATTGTAATAAAATTTATATTGGTAGAACTTTCAGAAATTTCAAAGTTAGATTATCCGAGCACAACTGTAGTTTTAATTATCCCATTATTCTAATCACATACTTGAAGAAAACCATAACTTTAATGATAATTTCAAAATTTTACACAATGAAAATAATAGACAAAAACTCAGTTTATGGGAAATTTTAGAGATTAACAAAGAAAAGAATTCAGGTAGGTTACTTAATAGTCAATTAGATCTAAATCCTTCTCCTTTACTCAATCTTTTCAATTCATAAAATAAGCAACTCCGATGGGTTTTCCAACATACCTCTTGTACCTATTGTAATATTAAGTAGGAAATAAGACTAATATATAAGGAATAACCCGGTTCATTAGTTTGTATCTATCTGATGAAGCCACAGTGTGGCGAAACCGGTCATAGTTTTGTTAATATAGTGAAAATCTTAATACCATCGTTTTATTTTATTGAAAATATATACTATTGAAGTGAAACCGATAGCGAAAAAACTCCTTATTAAGGGCGTAACTCCTCAAGAACGGAAGGGGTATAGAACCTATACTATTTAGCTCATACTACACGGAAATAAATTGAGAAGTGTAAAAACAACTACAAAACAAGAAGTTTTTCACACAAGATTTAAACCTAATAAAAAAATATTTTCTTCACTCTGATGGCAGTCTATTATAAAGCTTCAAGTTAATAGAGTTCTTTGCTGCCTTCGTTGATCTGAAACGCGGTCATAAAATACGGTTGCATACCTAGTAGGATATGAATGCACATCTACGTGAGAAGCGTACCTTTCCAAATTTGAGTGAACGTACATGATCTGCGAATAAATATAGAGAGAAGGAAGTGACATGATTTAAGAGTGTATGAAAAATGGCCTCGAATAATCCAGATATCCAGCTCCTACTATCACTCCAACTGCCCTTCTCTGAAGCAGAAAAATTCTATCCGCGCCGCGAGATTTCCTCAAAGCACCACACCATAAGATAAAATGGTATGGAAGACGGAGAAATGTGGTCAGCATAGTTGGAATAGTGCATCTTCCTTAATAAAAAGATAACAGATGACAGGCGACCAGCCAAAGTCTCAGTGTGGGGATCCCAATTTAAGGAGGCATCCAATGTGATGCCCAGAAGACAAGCTATCTCAGTGGAAGATCCAGTGTTGGAGGGAAGGATGATGGTTTGTGTTTTATCTCGATTCAGTTACAAAGCCTCAGCCTTGGCCAAGGCCACATTTCCCAAATTAGACACAGTAAGCCTGTCAGCAGCCGAGCAGAAAATAGTTGCGTCATCTATAAAGAGCACACATCTAAAAGGCTCCAAGTACAGGGAAGGTCATTAATATACATGAGAAAGAAAAGTGGTTCCAGAACAGATCCCTGAGGCACCCCACACTTCACAGGCAGAAACCCAGACACACCTCCATTCCATTCAGCTCAATGGATTGTAAGGGGTTGTTGAGGTGAAACCTCAGCAACCTCAGAGCAAGTCCCCTAAATCGACACATTTCAACTTTCATCAGAAGTCCAGAGTGATTAATTATATCGAAAGCATTAGTTAACACAGAGCGTCAAGCTTCAACGGCTGAGTTGTTTTCCACAATCCAATAGAAATGAAAGCATTTATTGAATTATTTTGCTCATTGCTATTACATGATTCTCAATGTTCTATGGTTCTTAAGCAACTTCTTTTCAACTGACTTCAACAAAAATTCAAAAAAGAAATTATTAATTCATGGATAAATTTTTTTTTGCATAACAAGATGGGGTTAAAATTGAACATCAACACCTCTGTCAGTATTGAAATGAAAAGAGTAATAGAATTGTTGATAAAATTCTCTACATCGAGCGAAACGACCAAGATCAAACATTCTCTTATTTGAACTTGAAATTAAACACTAGGAAAAGGGATCTGGCAACACTGGCTGAAATTCAAATTGTTCCGCAAAGATTACATCAACTCAGTAACGGATACGCAAAGTGGTCAGTGAACAGCAGGATTACCGAAACCAGAGAACACCCATTCAGATGAAAATTCAAACACAAAAATCTATATTCAACATTAACATGTGACTTAGAGTCATACTCTTCTATGATCACTTAAATCGAAATTTTAACTGAATACATCAAAAAAATCTATTGACTACTTACTTAATTGCAAAAGTGTTCTACATTCTGCACACCTATACCTCTGGGCCGACAAACCAACTTCAGGACATATCTCCATTTCGAAAGCACCCCTTTCGCTGGTAACAACATGAGCGCATACTCTCAAGATAGATGACATGCATTTATAATGACAGCAATAGTTACAGTCTTGACATTCGTACCAGGCTTGCACCAAACACCTGGATTTAAAGGCAAGATCAATAATTTCAAATTTCTATACCATTCGACTTACCAGATGGATGCTGTGCAATGATCACAATATCTAGATGTGGTACTTCTCAATAAAGGTTGTAGGACAAAATGATGACCTTTAATAGTTCTCTTAGAAACGCCACTACTTTTATTTCTTGGATGTCTAAAAGTTAATGATTAACTATTTAAATTGGAAAAATGAATAACTTACTCTGGATCTACAGCAGCTTCGCGGCATTCTTGTAAACGGAGCCTTAATTCAATTAAATGTCTTACTAGCCACTTTCTTTCTACAGAACAATTATCTGTTTCCAATACCAGATTCTTACATCTTGCAATTGCTTTCAGTAATTCTTCCTCAGTTGCTTCCTACAAGTTGAAATTAGGTTTTATGAATGAAATTGAAAGAAATCTCATGTACCTTATTCAAAGCAAGTTGGAGTTCTTCTGCTTCTAAAGCGCTAGGTATATTACCATTAGCACTATCTTCACTAACAACAGACACAGTTGATGTTGAAGATGCATGCTGAAGACTTACATCAACAATGATCTCCCCTTCTAAATCAGACATTGTCATTATGCTGCAAAATAATTTTTTTTAATTTCTGACAATAATTTAACAGCAGGGAAAGTTATTATGTACTATAAAACATGTTTCTAGTTTTTCTTACCAATTATAACTAAATTCAGGAACGGTGCTTCCTAACTTTTAGGAATTAAATAACACATTAAAGAATTTTTAAAAACATAACCTATTTAAAAAATAAAACCACCCACTAGACAGTAAACAGTGTTGCTTACGCAGAATACACAAATGGCAAGCAACACTGTATTTCTGGCGCAGATTTGGTAAGTCGATCGTATATGTATAGTTCACTGGATACTGGGAAAAAATAATGTAATAAATAATTTGGTAATCCTGTATTGTACGCTAACCGCCACGCGCATCGTGTACCGGAGTCGACAAGAAATGTTTCCGAACGATTTAAATTTCTGACAGTGTTGCCGGTCCCTATCCTGGTGTTCATTCTAATTTCACGTTCAAATAAGAGAATAAATGTTTGATCTCGGTGTAATTATTTAGTACAGCGTTGATAGTCAAAATTCACTGAAAATGTGTTTCCATACTAATTTTGGGTTCAAGAATCCAAATCTGAAATCATTTTGTCCCGGAAGGTTATCGTTTGGGAAAAAAAACCAAAATTTCCCTAAAAGTCCTCTTGTCTATGTCATTCAAACTCTATAACTGCTTCATTAAAATGCCTTGTTACTTTTACAATATATACACACATGTAATGCTAATGCTTATTTTCTTGATAGTTCTTCTTCTTCTTCCTGTATGGCTCCCAAATGGGCAGCACTCAGGCCGTTTGGCCCATTGTGCTTGCCGTGTTTTGTTGAGTTGTTATTTGTCTTGCAAAAACTTCCTCATGAAGCATGCAAGACTGTTGTAGGATTCTTGACAGTTAACCCGCCATATTTATTTTGCAGATATGATTGCCCCTCAATTCTCAAATTTAGGCAACACATTTACAGTATATGTATGTATAACATGTAACATGAAATCATTGTAAATATGCCGAGTTAACTGTCTAGAATATCAACATTCGAATTAAAAGACATTTTAATAAGAAGTTAATGTATATTTGAGCGTAGAATTACTAATTAATGGTACGTGTGTGTATATTTTATCCATTGTAATAGTAACAAGGCATTTTAATGAAGCAAATATAGAGTTTTAATAATATAAACAAGAGGACTTTCAAGGAAATTTTGTTTTTTCCTAAACGATAGCCTTCAAGGCAAAATGATTTCAGATTTGGATTCTGGGACCCAAAATTAGTAAGTAAATACTTTTTCAGTGAATTTTGACTATCGACACTATACTAAATAGTTACTTTCGGTATTTGAATAGATTGCAGTGGATGAGTCGAAATTTTTCTTTCTATTAGGCTTGATAAAAACGAAAAAACCCATGTTAAATTACGCGAGTGTTTTGCTATCCGTTTCACTTCAATAGTATATCTTATATCCTTTGCTATTTCATTTTCAACGATAGGTAGTCAAATCTCCGACGTGAGATAAATGGTGGCAACACTGATTTGAAATTCAAATCGTTCGGAAACATTTTTTCGTCGACTCGGTACACGATGCGCGTAACGATCAACGTACAATGAAGGATTACCAATAATTTACTAAGAAGAGATCGATTAAAATATGTACATGTACCACTAAATCCATTAATTTTCTGCAAACCGCATTTCTTTTTAACCTACAAAAATGAAATTCTTTTCTGTGATATCTACCACAGTAGGAAGAAAAATTTTCAGTGACCAATCACTGATGAATTTTAATACGAAAAATAGGTTCTGTGGTTTACTATTGTCAAAAATGATTGCCGATAAATAATCAAAACTGACAAAACTAATAATAAATAAACAATTTTTCATAGTGAACATTAGAAAAGATTTAAAATTGATGTCTGAGATTGATGAGCCTGCAGTTCCTACAGTCATGAAAGAAATAACATACGATAATTTTTCGAAAATTTGTCGAAGTTGTATTATAAATAGAGGAGAAATAGATGTATTTGAAGCTCATATGCAAAATGTACCTCTATCAAATGTTATTTTCAGTTGTACAAATGAACTGGTGAGTTGTATTTTAAAATTGAGTTTTTGCATACAATGTCTCATGTTGCAGGTAACGAAGACTGATGGGTTATCCAGAGTAATTTGTAATATTTGTATGAAACTATTGATTAATTCATATACATTCGTTAAAACCTTCAAAGAATCACAGGTAAATTTAATGAATATGCATAAAGTATTCAAAAACAAGAATATACTCTGAATAAAGTTCAATACCTGATATTTCTGAATTAGAATGCAAAAATAAACAGAATGGTTCATATGAAGATGTTGAAGTGAGGAGTAAAGAAGGCCCCAATGAAAAAGTACATGAAGTACTAGATGTCGAGTTAGAAAAAGAAAATGATAGTAATGATGATGTCTTGGACAATAATTCTGAAGAAATCTCCGAACAAGAAACAAACAACATGTCCAAGAAAAAAGGAAGGAAGCCAAATAAACGAGTTGAAGTTGATCCGAAACTAAGATCGGATCTAGATTTGCAATGCTTCCAATGTTTAGAAATATTTGCTTCAAAAGCAGAGGTTGTTCGGCATCATAAAGTGACAAATCACATTATGGCGCCAAATTATAAATGTGGTATTTGTTCTAAAGCTATTAGTAAACGAAAGGCTTACTGGGATCACATGGCTATGCACCGGCATTTGAAGAAGAAGGCAGTTTGCGAAGTTTGCGGGGCTGTAGTTGTTTCTTTACACTTGAAGAGACATATGTTGGTGCATCAAGAGAAAACTCATGTATGTCAATATTGTGGGAAAGGTTAGTGAAAATGAATTAAAGCAGCATACCCATTTTTATTTAAGATTTCTGACTATCCAAAATTTTTCAGATCCAAAACAATCTGAAAAAATACAATCATAGTAATTCAAATCCTTCTCAAGATTCTAACTTGTTGAGCAGTGTATTTGTGAAGAATTAAAGGAATCAAAATTCTCATTTTGGAGTGTATTCATAGAGATTACATCTTTTTCTTCCTTTTTCTATGAGCTCGACATCGAGAAGGAATAATAATTCTTGCTTTTAATCTTGTTCTGTGTGATTTTTATTGTGGACATAGAGCATGGACAAGATCTTCTTTGTGCTTCTTTATGGGCAGCATTAAGGCCTTTTGGGCCATTTTGTTTGTCATGTTATATTTGGTAATATCCATCTTGTTTGATTTAATGTCTGATTCAATATTGTCAACATAGAGTTTATCATTTTGATAGTTACTATACTTTTGTTATCATATGTAATGTTTCAGGTTATGTGCAAAAAAATACACTGACTGATCACGTGAAGAGGAAACATGAGGGTGACGAGAAAGACTTGAATACCCTTTGTTTCATATGTGGAGAAATATGCAGCGATCTGAAGGGTTTAACAACACATTTAAATACTCACACTGATGACAAATTGAAAGGTTTATCTCATCATTGCGAAATTTGTGGAAAATATTTCTTAAATGCACAGTCCCTCAGTACACATGTATATATGGCTCATAAAATAACAGAAAGACTACCGAAGCAACATAAAAGATCGAAAACAGTCAGACAAAAACCAAAAAGATTGCCGAGAGAGAAAAACGAAGACAGCGACAACACAAAAGAATCTAAGCCAAAAAGAGGAAAGACTGAAAGTAAAAAAGATACGGTAAAAAGAGAACCTAGAGAATGTCCGACTTGTCATAAAATGATTTGTTATCTGGGTTATAGCAGACATTTAACAACTCACACTGGAGTTAAACCTCATCAATGCAAGCAATGTCCTAAAAGTTTCCGACTGTTTACTAGTCTCAAGTCTCATATGTATGTTCATTTAGATCTTAAACCGTTTAAATGTGATATTTGTAGTCAGCAATTTCGGCATTACACCACCTTGAAGGTTCACAAGAGGGTTCACACTGGAGAGAAGCCCTATAAGTGTTTAGTGTGTACCAAAGGTTTCAGAAGTGCTTCTGGTTTGAAACGGCATCAAAATCAAAGATTACATCATAAGTCTAAACTGGGAGAAGATCAAAATGAAGTCGATGCTTTAAAAAATGTGGAAAATAACGATTGAGTAGTTGATGCTAATGGGTTATCATCCACTTTGGGCTTTTCGGGCTGCTGAAGTGACATATGGTTAGTTGAATGTTTGCCATTTGTGAATATGGTTCGTTTCGTCGCTCAGCGTGTGAATTTTGTTAAATTATATTGTAGAAATGGTAAAACTCCGGCGCGTGTATTTCGCGCATTACGGAATGAGTTTGGTCGTCATGGATGGCTAACAGAGCACACTATCGCAAATACAGTGCGTAAATTTAAGTAAATCAGATCGGTGGTGGATATTTTGAGGCCCATGTATCATCGTAACGCGCGCACAGTCGAAAATACTGCGGCTGTAGCCGCTAGTGTTGAAGAAGACCCAAAGTTATCGATTCCGCGACGCTGGCAGGAATTGGGCGTATCTCATGGCGTATTTTGCATTTAAATTTGCATCTTCACCCGTATAAAGTCAGTTTAGTGCAAAAACTAGAGGAAGGTGACCATCAAATGCGCCGCGATTACGTTGACTGGATGCACGAGCGACAGGAAGAAAATGCTGATTTTTCGAATTTTCTTCAGCGACGAAGCCCATTTTGAGTTCGGCGGTTATGTTAATAACTGAAATTATCATTTCTGGGGCTTACAAAATCCACATGTGATCGTCGAGAAGCCATTGCATCCACCCAGAGTCACTGTTTGGTGCGCATTTTGGTCCGGCGACGTCATCGGGTCGTATTTCTTCGAAGATGACGAGATGAAAACAACATTATCGGTTATTTTGGCCTGCAATTGAAGATCTGGACCTGACGATATGTGATTTCAACAGGACGGCGCAACTCCGCACACAACGCGAGCGAATATGCAATAGAAGTTTCCGGGCCGAGTAATTTCGTGTTTCGGCGATGTCGTTTGGCCACCAAGATCGTGCGATTTGAACTTCTTTTTGTAGGATTACGCTAAGGACCAGGTCTATGCCGACCCTTCGCAGACGTTGAGCAGTTAAGGGACAACATTCGTCGGTACCGCCCGAAATGTGGTCGAAAATTACGATTTCAGAATCGAGGTCTGCCAGAAGGCTCTTGGTGGCCATTTGAATGAAGTTGTATTTATTATTACTTTGAATTAAAAATCTCATCGAAATTCGAATTGTAAGTGTGTTCAATTTTAATTTACTTTCGGAATTAAAAATGGATAACCCTGTACATGAATAATCTGAATATGAGTGTATTTGTGATTGTAATTAATAAGAGAGAGCCAGATGAAGTTGAGAAAATTGAAAAGATTTGTGTTTTAAGTGTATTCAAGAAGTAAACAGCTTGCTTGATAATTTGATATTGATTCAATAAATCTTATCTTACTGTATTTTTTTATATTTTAAGATTACTTGTTTTCGAATTCATTAGTATTTACGTTGAATTGAAGCTCAAATAGTTTCAACTTGACATAAGATGTCAAAATTAAACATTTTCTTATTGGCTGGTGCGATGTCATGGCAGCTGTCATCATAACAACTAAGCGTTTTATAAGGATTCGCCTACTTGATAAATATATTATTTCACAATTAGTATTTACTGATAGTGGAACGGAAAAAAATAGTCGCCTTCAATAAAAATTTTATATCGTATTTTGAAAATGATACATCCAAAATTTTCTAGAAATTGAACAATTTTCCTCAATAGTAAATTAAATTAAAGCTTATCCTAATTCTAAAGCTATAAAAACTCAACTATTTTTCATGAGAACACAATGAAAGAATTTTAATGCTTTCTTGATATCAACATCGAATCCTGGCTGGTATCAGAATTTTCTGCATCAGATTTGAGACGTTTCGGGGAATATTTGTGTTTTATTGTAGCTCTACGTTTCTGTAACAGTGCTATAGTTCTTACACATGCTTGTATCTTCCTATCTAAATCCTTATTTTCTTCTGTCAGTGCATCAGTTTCAGAATTTTTACTTTTACTTTCAGCCTCTACTATCTCATCTTGTAATTTATTGGTCTTCTCGTATAATTCTTGGTTTACTCCAAGAATTTTAGTTAGATTGTCTTCTAAATTCTTTTTTTCAATAAGAAGGGAGTTTTCTGTTTCAGAACAATTTTTCAATTCCTCTTCAATGTTTTTGTTAGTTTCACAAACATCCACCAATTCTGCTGTTAATTTTCGAATGTTTTCTTGAATAATAAGTTTTTTTCAGTTCGTACAATTTTTTCTTGATTTAGTTTTTGCTTGAACTTTTCCTGTTCGTCTAATTCCATTTGAAGTTGAATATTCTCATCTTCAAATTGTTTCATAATCAACTTATTATCTGATATGATTTTTTCTTGAACTATTATAATCTCTTCAATTGAACAAAGTTCATTAGAACCTTTTGCAATGTTATCTTTCAAAATTTTATCTAAATCATGAAGTACTTTCTTACTGATAATCTCTTTCAAAGATTTAAGCTTTTCGTTTTCTATTCTGTTCATCTCTATTTGTAAATTCAATTTATTTTTTAAAGCGCCAATCTTCACCTTATAATCATCAGCTTTCATGACCTCTTCTTCGATTTCATGTTTCAGTACCGATTCATGTTTTCTAAACTGAATTTCATCTTCTTCGATAGAACTAGTTATTTCTTGCTTTAAAGTTATCATTTCTGAAAGATCTTGCTTGTATTTAAGCCCTTTTTCAGTAGATTTTTGCACAAGGATGTTGCCTTCCTCAAGATCATTCAACAAAATTGCAAGATCTTTTTCTTCGTCATAAATACTTTTAGTCAACTGTTCTATATCAGATTTCATATTATTTTTCCTTTCTTCAAATTCTTCTTTCAACTCGTTTGTAACTTCCAATTCTTCAGAATGTAATCGCTTTATAATCAACTTTTTGCATTCAATTTGATCGTCTAACTTGCTGGTAACAAGCGATAACAATTGCTCACCTTCTGAGTATTTTTCATGGAGATTCTTGTTTTTCATTTCAAAGAAATCTATTATCCTAGAAATGTTTTTTAATTCTTCGTATATATCTTCCGCTGATTTTCTGTGAAGTGCTTCATCTTCTTGACAAATTTTGTTAATTTCATGTAGAATAGGATTAGATGTTAACTGACTGCGAAATTTGTATAAGATTTGCTCCATTTCCTCCAGTTTATTTTCATTTTCAATTAACTTTTCAGCATTTGCAGCAGTAGAGCATTCAATTTCATTTTTTGATTGTATTGCATTAGATATTTTCTCGTAGATATTCTTAAGATTCTCATCGATGAGTTCTTCGTCTCTTGAATCGTTAAACATCTTGAATACAATAATTAGAAATAAACTAAATATAAAACTTAATATTTGAAATTTTAATTGAAGGAACTGACCGACGCGTTAAAAATTATTTTTATGTTCGTTATTCATAAATTCTATGACTCCATGATTGACATTTCCAATAATGGCTTCTACCATTTTCAAGCCAGACTTGAGAAAATATCTGAAGATGTAAGAACTAAGATATTTTCTCATTTAACTACAAAAATAAACTGCTACTTATATTGATTGCAATAATCAAATAAATGGTTTTTAATTCGATCAGTATCATAATTTCACGCTAAAATGAGTATAAGACAGCTAGAGTTAATCTTATATTCTATGACGAAAAATTCTCACCTTAGAAACTTGGAGCTCCAGCTCAGAGTTACAAATTAGGGGGTTAAATAAATACGATGGAATTTTTTAAGAGCTTTATATTTTTGGGACACTTTATTCCAAGTACTAGCCTTGGTGTAACTCAATCTAACCAATCATAATTATTTGTTAATCTAGCCACTCAACGGCTTGAAGAACAATTTCTCACTATTAAGAATGTGATTTCAGAACCAGAAGAAAACAAAATAATATTTGTAAGTAGAGAAAGCCTATGACTGAAGGATAGTATAAAATGTGAACGGTTTTTAGGGGAGTTTCTAATGAGTAGCGGCGATTTTAGGGGTTTTCGTGATACGCTTAGGAGTAATTTGTTTTGGGTGTTGGCATCACTGCTCCAGCCGGTGTTTTGATTATTTTGATATAATTTTTGAGAATATAAATTTTGAAGATTCAGAATAAATAACATACGATTAATTTAATTCTACATTTCATATATCAAGTGTAAGTATTCTATAAAAACATGTTTAACTGATATTATTTTCAGAATTCGCTATTATATTCATGAATTGTTCAATATTATAGCTTTTCCTTCACTGTTTCTTAATTTCTAATCCGTTTCATGTATATCAAATGAAACATTCCTAAAACAGATGTTGAGAATGCAAAATTCTTTGTAGTGGCTTTAATATGAAGAGGCAGATCATCAGTTTAATGATTTTACTTAGGTTATTGTTATTGTTTTCTTATGGAATGTCAATATAACAATAGATTGTTTTCAGGATTTTGATCTAATGATTTTTTCAAGTGGTTTCAATTCATAGATCAGGTACAGACCCAGAGGTCAATAAGACAGGTTAGAATGTCTCTAGACCACATTAGACTTAGGTATGTAGTAGTGTTGAGAACCAGCTGTTGGTTTCATTGAGTAATCAGTACCTTTCTAGGCTTTGATGGAAAAGTAATCAAAATCAGGAATTATTAGTTCATGATAATATATTATAGGTGAAAAAACAAAATGTTGAAAATTAGGCCATTAAATAGAGACTCGTTATCTGATGAAGATGCTCCAGTTCTCAGGAAAGAGTTACAGGTATGTAATACCTTTAGAAATAACTTCAAATTCGATGTTATTATATGTTGTAGGAGGAAATTGCATTGGAAATGTACAACAATGCTCTAAGATTTGAGGCGCAAGAACAATATAAAGAAGCAAGAGGTTTATTGTTCAAACTCATAAATGAGAACATTCCGCAGCTTGAAAACCAAGGAGGATTACCAAAGTCTATGTCTACATTGAAATATTCATGCTATTTGAATATCGGAAACATTTATGTAGCAGAAAAAGAGAATGCCAGTGCCTTAGACAATTATTTGATAGTAAGTTTTAAACAGTATTAAATATTTTTTCTGAATTATTTCCATTTTAGGCATCAGAATTGGATGAAACCGACGTGACTTTGTGGTACAAAATTGGAAAGTTAGCGTTGAAAGAGAATCGTTTCAGGCAATCAATCTATGCATTTTCTAAAGTAAGTTATTCATTTCAATGATTTTCATTATATTTTGAAACTAGTATTTCAATTTTCCAGGGTTTGGATTGCAATGAGTCCCATTGGCCTTGTTTGGATGAAATAATATCATTACTTTTCGCTGTGAGAGATACGATCGGTTGTCTATATTATATCGGAAAAGCTTTGTTGTTGGATGCTGATTACACAAAAGGATTGGTGTTTCGGAAACAAATTTACAAAGATAATCCGGCATCGAAGGAATATTATCAAAAAAGTAACCCTGACTAGTAAGTTTTGTTTACATTGAATTTGAAGTGTCAAATAGTATGTCACCAAACAGCAAGATTATATACTGAATTCATAGAAAAATGAATATTTGCGCATAGACTTGTTGTTTGATATATGTGGCTATGTTCACTCATATTCATTCATCTGTCACAGCTAACTTCATTTCTGAATTCAGAAATGAAGAAACTATTGATGGTTCTGAATAAAATTAAGATATTGTTTGAATTACCATTTTAATGGAAATATGAATAATGTAGCAAGTTTCTAATTCGTTCTTTGAGAAAAATTCGATCTAAAATACTGAAATTTGTAATAACAAAATTAATGTTTTATTTGTGGAATTGCTAGGCATATAAAAGTTCTAATTTTTTTTTGGAGGCTTATGAACGCTTTAATCTTAGGAAACCTGATAAAAGTATTACAGACGAAAGAAATTTTTCCACTCTCGGTACTGGATAAAGGCAGTTAGGTGAAATATATAGGGTGGTCCACGAAAAACCGGAATGGCTTGCATAACCTATAACTTCCACAATTATTCAGTTAGAGCTTTCATTTTAGATTCTTTGGAATGTCAAAGGATGATAGAATACGAGAATCGTCATCACATATCATTTAACGTACAATTCAAAATGGTCGACAGGCTCGAAGGTACACTACATTTTCAATTAGCAAAAATTTTTTTCTCATGGTCAGGCGCCCATTTTGAAATGAATGTAACTTCTGATTTTACAACGAAATCCCTCATAATAATCAAAAAAAATTGAGTTTTTGATTTGAGGATCATGTTTTTGTGTGTTTTCCAACACAAGTATTGTACAAACTGAAGAGTGAGACAACAAAGATCAAACATTTATTCTCTTACTAGTAGCCGGCCCTGGCTCCACACGGTTATTTAACAAACATTAAAAACTCTATCTACGATACTGCCGCCAAAAAATACGGCCTCACAAAAAGAAAAAAAACTGCAACCTAAATAGAAAACAGCAAAGACACCACCCACATACGACCCTTACTTAAACAATTTCTCTAGATTCTCTGACGCACTGTGTATAAACTTTTTACAATCAACCTTGAACTTATGTATAGTTTTCAACTGTTTTATTTCAGTTGGTAACCTATTGTATATCTTAGGACCCAAGTAAGCTAAGCTTCTAAGATTTATATGCTTATGGCTTATGGGAATAACAATGTCCTGATTTTTGTTGGAACGTGTGGTGTAGAGGTGATTTATCCTATTCAATTCTACTTTATTCTTTTGAATGAATGTGGCTGCTGCACAGGAGATTGTCTATCAGTGCAAATTTTCTTATTCGAAACTATATTGATCATTGTTGGACCGTGGTCTGTTATATGAGTGTCCAAAACATAAGTTTCTAAATCGAAGTTATTCGATTTTGATTTGGTATTTACAAATTTGTGATCAAGGCAAGTTTTACTATCAAATCTAGTTATATAGTTAATATAGGATTTGAACTCTAGTTGTGACATAGCTGTTAAATAGTTATTGGAACTGTCATCTATATTCAACAGATATTCATATCACCGACAAGTAATTCAAAATTGTTGTCACCTCCAAGTGCATTTATCTCAAGATAATTATGAATATCTTCAACAAAATCATTCTTTGGTATAGGTGAAAGCTTATAAACCGCCGTTATACCTATCTTAATGCCATTTACAACACAAGTTATTCTACACACAGTTGCCAGAGAAATCGGCAACTTTTCAGCCGAAAATTCACACATAATTGTATTTTTCACCAGAAAACATTGCATTGGGCTACGGAGGATGTACAAAAAGTTTCACTCAAAACTATAATATCGTTAAAGTGTAGATCAAAATCATTCAAGAGTAGTATAAGATTATCTTCGCCATACTCATGATGTTCAGATGAAGTAAATTGAAAACAATATTTGAAATTTTAGTTTTACCTTTTAATGTGTCATCCACCAACACTGCTTACTGTCGTCAGCCTGTATGTTTTCCAATAAGTCATTTTGATCCAACCAGACCATTATCAGGACATGGAATAATTAGTTTTATTCCTCATAAGATTTATGTGGTAGTTGAGTGTAGAACAACCCAAATCAGATGCTGCATGATTAGTCTCGTACTCCTGTTTATACTTGCTATTGCCGTTGATGAAGTTAGAACATTGGGGTATTTCAATCTTACAGGTTTTTGATTCATGTTTCCCAGCACACAACTCACAGGTCACATCATTTTTGCAGTCTCTTCCTTTATGATAGTAACCCTGACACTTGAAACATCTGGTTACACTAATATTCTCTGTATCCTCTTCAACAATATATCCCACTATTTTCGTGTTTGAAAGATTTAGTTTCGGAATTTCAATCTCGTAACTCCCACTTAGGTGCATTTCCGCTGCTTGCTTCAAAACTTGAATGTCTTCCCTTTCTGGATATCCAACTATAATACGCCCATCACGGGTTTCCTTCATATTATTGATGCTTATTTTCAATTTGTTCGGTTCTATCTCCTTTTTTAAACCATTATTACCATATACTTTACTTTCTCCGCTCCTGAAAATAAATTTATTGAGTCAGAGCTTTCCTGTAGCGATATTTTATGTTAATTTATTTTGTGGCAGCAAAATAAATTGGTTTTCAAGACCTCCGACCAGCGATAGACCAACATACCGTTGGCCATGTGTAAAACATTCTTTTCGTAGGTCTATTCCTACTAATTCGAAAGTTTGAAAAACAACTTATTGCAACATAACCATAATGCTATCGCGATATTTTCTGTAGATAATTATATGCTCTGCAAAGTCGTAGTACATTATTTGGTTCTATAATCGATAGTTTTCGCAGAGCACGCGATGTAAGAAATTTTTTTGTTAATTTTTTCACACCCAGGGTTACATTATTGGAGTTTAAGTATGGATTCCTAACTTTTTTGAAAATTTGATATAGCCTATGCTCACCAGAGATTGTGAAAGAATTTTTTAAATCGGTCAAGTAGTTTCGGAGCCTATTGAATGCAAACAAACAATCAAATCAAATTTCCTCTTTATAATATTATTATAGATTTAAACCTGAAATTGAAATGAACACCGGGAAAAGGGATCTGACAACACTGGCTGAAATTTAAATGGTTCAGGGAACATTTCCCATCGACATGGTACATGTTGCGCGAAGAGATCAGCGTGAACAGCCAAGATTATCTACTTCTTTCTCATGGATTTTTCGTCATAATTCTATTTTCTTTTTTTTCAGCATCTGGGAGCCGCCTTTAGATATAGAACTAGATGAACACGATGAAGAAAAATATCTGAAAGAAGTGCAATGTATTATAGAT
This sequence comes from Cryptolaemus montrouzieri, assembly GCA_013387265.2. Lineage (NCBI taxonomy): Eukaryota > Metazoa > Arthropoda > Insecta > Coleoptera > Coccinellidae > Cryptolaemus > Cryptolaemus montrouzieri. The sequence goes on along the minus strand of JABFTP020000083.1, from coordinate 46,791,251 downwards.
AGAATAAACGAAGCTGAAAAGGCTTTAGAATCAAAACCTTTGTCAACCATACCTCTTCCTAAAGCTCTAGAAAACTATTCTTGGTTGGCTGTTTCTAAAAGTGTTATAAGTTTGTACCAATATATTCAAACTAATGAGATGGTAAGTTCTTCATAAATTTGGGTTATTCTAATGCCTTAATGTTATTTTCAAATTAACGTCGATTGCAGAGTTTTCTCACCTTTGTGGACCTCAATAAATGCATGAGCCAGATACTAAGTACCGAAACGCCTGATGTAAAAACCGAAGGTGAAACCCCCTCGGAAATATGCGCTGATGTGGAAAAATCTGAAAATTTGGTAACTACAAAGAGCGAAGAAAAAATTAATGTCGATCCAGTGATCGAAAGAAGATTTTCTCAAAATAGTGAAGAGAATGGTACACCGATACAAACTGATAATGATGAGGTAAATATAGTTATATTTAGTAAGCCTCGATTTCATTTCTGCACTTTCAGGAACAGCAAACAGAGCAAGATATGGAAGAGCCAGAAGAAAAAAATGAAAAAGCGAGGGCTAGAGGTTATAAACGAAAGCGTGATTTATTATTGGACCTCCGGGTTTGGGGATGGCATAGCAAGAGGAAACAAGTCAGAAAAACTAAACCCGACAAATTTTACACTGTCGAAGATTGCTTAAATCAAATGTTGCCTTCAAATTTATTGTAGGTTTTCCTTCTTCTTGATTTTATCGTATATAAAAACCATGTATTTTTCAGGCAAAATAAAGTTGGAGATGCTTTTACCCAGGATGATTCAATGAACACCATGGATATCTATAACATGTTTCTCGAGGATAGGCAAATAAATATTCTGTCACCTATCCATTCCCCCAAATCATCAAACTTGTAAGTAAATTAAAATTCGTTAATTCAGTTTTAAATGATTTTCTTTTAGTGAACCATATTTCGGAACGGACAGGGAGAAAGAAGATATCATTAAGTCTTGGACTAGAGCAAGGGAATATTGCGATACTTGTGTTCTATTGAAAGAATTCGTTGTGGGGATATCTAAATTATGGCACATCAAATGGCCAAAGGAATTGATTGCACAATATATAATTGCCTATGAGATGTACAGGTAATATCAACTTCTTCAATTATATTTATATACTCATTGAATGAAATAAGGATAGAGTAGGCCTTGGAATTGGGGGGTTTCAATAAGACCATAGAATTGCTTGATTTCTTATTTGTACATTCGATTTCAATGGACCTGACTGCCAACTAATATCATTGAGTTATAATGCCATTTTACAGCCAACTGAGGGTGAAAAACAGAATCATAAGACACCATAATTTGAACCCAAACCTCACCAGGTTATTCCTCATAAACGTTTTCGCAGTGGCGTCCGAAAAACTATACCATTTCTTCGTCAACAGATAATTTGTCAGAGAAAACACCGAATGTCATAAAACTGTTGTTGAATAAAGCTTTTAGTTTACAAAACTGATCATTTATGTCAAGGTTTATGTTATCCCGAAATTTAAAGATATCTTTTCTGAATCGATTACTACTCATCACGTTTCTGATAAACTTCACTCCTTTGTCTTCTTTCCATGACCAGTATATATCAAGTTGGGGGAGAATATGGTATCCAGTCAGCAGAAGAATTCCAAAAACCTGCGCACTTCCGTTTCAAGTTGTAAAGTTTGAATAATTTTTTTGGTGCGCATACCTAATTGATTCTGTACAATCAAATCTATCAAATTATTGTCAAAAAACCATTAAAAAAGTTCTGTTGGTGTCAAACCTTCTCCAGAATGAGCCATTACTTCGGATTCTTCTTTTGTATGCCGTTTTTTCGGTTTCTCCTGGAATTTTTTTCCATTGAATGGGTTCCAGTCTGATGCTGGTGTCAAATAGTTCGCTGAGTATGAGGATACTGACGTCTTTTTTTCGATGTTTTTCCAATTTTTGTCCCTTTGATGTAGTTGTGACTTTCTTTCATATTCCAAAGACTGAATTGCCTTTGAGGTAAAAGGGAAAACACGATCATTCCCAATTGCAGGCGGAGTAGAGAAGGCCTTGGAATTGAGGGGGTTTCGATAAGACCATAGAATTGCGTGATTTCTCATTTGTACATTCGATTCGAATAGACTTACCTGACTGGCAACTGTTACCAATGAGTTATCAACCAACAAGTTCATCTGGGGGTGAAAAGCAATATCATAAGCCCCTCTTTCTTTTTTTTAATTGTTTATTAGACGCAATATGCGTATGCAATAGTTAAAAGTGTTTATTAATGGTAATTACCATTGTCTTGAATTATTTGAAACACTCAATTTTATAAATTATTTTAAAATAATTTTTTATTTCTGGAAGAAAGAATTCGATCGTTAGTCGTTAAATATACTTTCTTCTTCTCAAGATAATTAAATAATATACTGGTGTGGCATTTGAAAAAAAAATTTCTATATCGATCCTTATAGCAAAGCAATTATATTTATATTTCAAATTTTCAAATAACGAAGTTCATAACTGTCTGAATTAGAATTGGCGAAATTGATCTCGGAAAAGCCTTTGACTCCGTCAACCATGACAAGTTGGTTTAAAAGATGTATGCGGATGGAATTAGAGGCAGGCCTTTGGATCTGCTTCAGTCTTATTCATCAGGAAGATCTCAATGTGTTGATGGAAAAGAGCCTACAACTGGGAAGACACTGCAGTCAACGATGTTGGCTATTGATAGAGGGGTGCCGCAGGGGTCGGTTTTGGTTTCCATCCTTTACCTGATTTATACCAATGACTTACCTGGTTGTACAACTGAATTCATGGACCAATTTGCAGACGACACTTCTCTGGTGCTCGCCGATCCGGTTTCTCTGGATTCGGTAGTGGACGATGTGCTTGTCGATCTTGATGCCTGGTTTTCTCAAAAGGAGTTGAGAATGAACAGTCAAAAGACGAAACTTTTCAGGTTTGCATATGGAAGAGAACACATACCCATATCTCATGGATATAAGACTGCCATGGTTTCATCTAATAGCCTTAAGTTCCTGGGTGTTTCGGTTGACTATCGACTAGATTGGGGTGATCATGTAGACCAACTTGCAGATGATATGGCCAGATATGTGTATGAACTGAGAACACTGTCCGAACTTGTGAATGTCTCCACAGCATTCACCGCATACAATGCATACATTGATAGTAGGCTGAGATATGGGATAGTTATATGGGGGAATTCATTGGATATCTTGAGGCTCCTTTTGTTGCAGAAGAGATGTTTTCGTGGGATTCTTAAGCTGAACAAAACACAATCATGCAGGGCTCACTTTGGGGAAAGATCAGTGCTGTTGTGAGTCTATATGTTTATGAAGCAATTATGTTCATAGTTAATAATAGAGACCTGTTTATGGAGACTAAGCGTGAACATGAGCATAACAAGAGAGCTAGGAACTATATGAGGCTACCCAGATTTAAGCATACTTACGTTCAGAACAACTCTGTTTATGCTTTTGTGAAAATTTATAATCACATTCCACAGGAGGCACGAGGGTGGCCACAAAATAAATTGAGAAGAAGATTAAATACTTACCTTAGGAGGACACCATACTACACTCTCCAGGAGTATTTTGAGGACAATATTTGTCTCAACTGATTTCGTCTCTTATTGTTAGGTCTTTATTCTGTTTACACTGTTTGTTTCTATGTATTTTATGTTTACGATGACGTGTTCTACATCAATTTATATTTATATGGAACAAATAAATGGATTGATTGATTGAAATATAATTCTTTTTCCAGAGAACTTCACCAACTTCCTGGACTGTATGATCCCGAGAACGTTTTCGAGGATATTAAAGACGAAACGTTAGCCACTATTTTGTATGCAGAATTAATTCTATTCAGTTGTCCAAAGTAAGAAATTTTTTAATAATTGAACTGAATCAATGTTCCCATTTTTCTCTCATCGTCTCTTTGAGAATGTTGTTCATTTAATGAATTAAGAATTATTTAATTTTTATTCATTTCGTTAGGGACTTGGAAAAAGATAGGATGCTACATATAGGTCAGATACAGTTCGTAGAAACTATGACGCTGTTGTGGGAAGAGCAGTGGGGACATGAGTATGTCTCCGTCTTTTCCAGGGTGTTTTGGTTGAGAGCTTATATTTATCGTAAAGAAGGAAGTAACGAATCGGCTGTGAGATGTCTCCAACTTGTGAGTTGTAAATGGCTGCATTAGGAAATGTTTCACTTATTGTTTAATTTTTATACAGATCGAAGAAGTAGTAACAGAACAAGAGAAGAAAACCGAAGAAAAATTCTGTGTGGTTCTTCCAAATTGCAACAAATGCGGATTTATATCTGTCGAAGGGACGACTAAAATGTTGAAGCATTTAGATATGTGAGTGTTTTTTTAATGAGTTTTATGTTATTTGTTGAGTTTTTGGTCAGAAATTTATTCGCAATGATAGCCTTGTGAGGTGGTGTACTATCGTGGTGCAAAATCGATGAGTTTTCTTTCCACAAATCTGGCCGTTTTCGACGAATTTGCTTTTTTGAACTCCGCATAATGCTCAGGTATATTCATTATTTACTGTCTGATCTTCTGGCAAAAATTCTGAGTGCACATAACATTCCGGGGGCTACATCTGATGAATATGGTAGGTTAGATAATAATTCGATTTTCAAATTCATGATTTTAATTCAGGTTCTTCTTATGGTAAGGGTTGTGATTTGTTGATATTACGAGAGCTGCATTTTCTAAGAACTCATTTAACAAATCTTGAGTAATTTTGTATTCGCAGGATCAAATCCGTAAGCTGTTTGGAAGATCTCTACAACAGGGAGAAATACAAGGAGGTGGCGGAAATAGTGAAATCCACATTTGCGTCCGACTCTGGATGCCCCACTTACGGCAAAGTGGGTAGACCTGCACAATTGGGGATGCTGCTCCACGCCCTGTGGTTCACCGATTTCGATCAGTGCTTTATATGGTCTGAGGAGTGCTTGTTCGAAGCTCATGCTTTTTACACTCGACCTGGACCGGATAGAATCAGATGGGAGAGTGTGGTGGAAAAATGTCTTGGTATTATGCATGAAATAATAAAGCATAAGACTAGGGATATAAGTGAGTTTATTAAATGAATTAAGACTATAATTTATGTTGTATTTTGACTCTTTTATTCTAGTTGATTTACTTCCCAACAAAAATAGGGCGAGATTAACTGAAACTTTGGCAAAAATAATCTGCAAACAAATCAATACTGAAAATTCTTCCGTAATACCACTTCAGACCATTTCACCTTGGATCTTGTTACACCATTTGCTTGCTAAGTGAGTAAAAACTGTGTACTTCCCGTTATAATTAAGTATTCTTCAAGTTTCATGAAAAATGCTTGTACAAATCAATGGATTGGCTGACAGGGAGTTTCTGTTGGAGTTTTTTGAAATTGAAATGAAAAAGTTCACTTCTTCAAGCATTTACATGAAATCTGAAGACTACATAGTAAGATGTAGGCCGTCCTGTATATTTAATGTTAAAATTAGTGTTTAGTGTTTATTTTCATTCATGTTTACAACAGTTAAAGTTTCAAACTTATCAATTTATGAGCCAAAAAGAAAAACAGTGAAAAATATAGCTGAATAAAGATAAAAACCCAGAAAATATAAAACTTACAAATCATTAAAACCTACATCTAAAAACTCTTCAATGTTAGCCTGGCTCAATAGATATTCTTTAATTCTTTTTACAAAATACCTGTCATATGATCCAGAACTCAGTTATACTTAGGTTGCCTTTTAAATTTTGCGCCTGACAGAAAAAACAAGTTACTGAGAAAAGAATAGCTTCACTGTTATTCAAAGTATTCTCCATGAAGATCGATACATTTTTGCATGCGCTTAAACCAATTTTCGATACACTTTTGCCACTCGAGATACCTCCAAAGCATGGTTTTGGAAGGCTTTTACTGCCTCTTCTGCCGTCGAAAATCGTTGCCCACGCAGTTTTCTCTTGATGCGCGAAAACAAAAAGTTGTTAGGTGCCAAATCGGGATGATCCACCAATTCAATGTTTTTGGTGTTCAAATACTCCATAATATACGCTGATGTGTGTGAGCTTGCATTGTCATGATGCAGAATAATTTTAGTTCTTCTATCTAACCTCTCCACGCAAACAACAGGTTCTTTCATCCGAGTTCTAAAGAGTTCATGTTATGGCTGTGGTGTCATAAGCATAAAGTACTAGCTTTGTGTTTATTGAAGTCTCTATGTCATTAATATATATTAGGAAAAGCAGTGGGTCCAAAATCGACCCCTGTGGTATACCATGTAAAACCGGCATAGGATCTGAAAGCTTTCCCCTAAAAATAGTCCGCGGAGTCATGCCTGATAGATAGGATGCAACCAACCAAATGCTTAGGTCCTGTAAACCATAGAAACCCAGCTTTCTCAAAAGATACTTGTGACAAAAGCCACACAGAACCGCTCTGACGCATCTCCTCGCTTCAAAGCGCTCCATTACAATGACAGAATCGCATCCACTGTGGATCTAGATCTCAAGAATCCGAACTGATTCTCCGGGAAAAAAATTGCTGTTAACATATATGTATAGAGCTGATCCTTACGAAGATACTCAAAGACCTTGGAAATATCTGGGACTAGAGTAATTGGCCTATGGCTGTTCATGTCCCGATGATCTCCTTTTCCTTTGATATTTTCAACATTTCAGGAAGAACAACCTCTTTTTTAAATGCATAAAAAGAGCAATCAGAGATTAATCTTTAATTTCATAGGTAGGAATGTGCTATAACCATAAGAATCCCTGCTAGTTCTCGGCTTCAGAGCGCCTATTGCATTCTTCACCTTAACCAAAGTAACCTCTCTGAAAGAAAAACATTCGAGGGTGGATTTATTTTTAAGAGTTTAAGATACTCCTCAGGTTTGTATGTCGTGCCTTGCTGTTTCTGCAATATCTTTTGTGCAGCATCTGCAAAAAATATGTTGAAAGAGTTGGCATCAATATCGTTTGTAACTGTTTTTTTATATTCCCTTACATTCATTTGTTATTTGCCACGCCGCCTTGACTTTATTGTCCGCTATCAGAATGAAGTTAGTATTAGCATTCTGTCTATATTGATTTCTCAGGGTCACTATTTCAGGTCTTCTCAAGTTATTATAGAGGTAATCGAGTAGATTTAGACGTTACCTCACGTTCCTTCACCCTGAGTTAGAGCACTTTACTCTTTTATGTGAAACTGATTTTTTAAAAGGGAAACTTAAGTTGAAACTTAAGAATATTCATCAGCAACTCACACTTACTAGCATCGATATCAGATTTTATAAAAGACTAATCAGTTCCTCAGTTATTGATTGGTAGTACATAGTTGTTTGGGTATCTAGATGACCGTTTACCAAGATCGAAGTACTGAAGTCCAGCATTCCCCCAAAATTCACCAAAACATTGTCCACGTAAGCTTTTTGCCTTGTACTATCAAAAACCTGCCGCTCCAGCCCGTAAGCACTCAATAAGTCTTCAAAATCTGACCTTCTACAACCACTAACATCAAAACCTATGTTAAAATATCCAGTGAATACTATGTACTTTTTTTACCCCCCAATATTAATATCTAAAACTTTATAAAATCTAAAAAGACATTTAATATAAATTTCATTCCGAAAAGAAATGAGGAAGAAGAATTGAAGGAAAAAGGAACGAAACAGAACAAGGATGAGGAGGATGATGAATTAAACGAAGATGCAGTACCAGCTTCTCTGTCAATTTTGTTCTCCGGCCATAAGTTTTTGGGTAAGTCGAATGTAAATTGTGAGAAACTGTCAATTATACAAAAAATTCTTCAGGTCCTAAAAGTTGGTGCCTAACTAATCAAGGCGAACTCTTACATTTCATCCTGGACGTTTTGTTAGATAGAGACGATCATTACAAATACGAGAAACTAAGAGAAAAACTGGATATCCAGATAGAACAAGCCCTATTCTGTCTATATCAACATCCCAGTAAAAAGAACAAGGTGAAGCGTGTTAAATGACAATTTGATTCGATGTATCAATGAATATTGTATTTTCAGATATCAAGACATTTAGCAGACCACAACGTCGATCCCCTCCCGTTATCATGGGAGAAATCGTTCCAATTGTACGAGTTCTACGCACCCGAAGTGCTCCCAGAGTTTAATTCGTTCAAGAACGCCTCGATCACTGCGGATTTGGAGCAATTGTTGCTACGGATCACCGCGTTGGTGATTCCCGAATGCGATCCCAACGTTTCTATACCGAAGATAAACGAGTATCTTCAAGGTGAGTGAATAAAACTGGGGATATTTAATACTTCATGTTCCTAATCATGTTACCTTTGTTAGGGGAACCACCCAGTGCATAATTTTGATTGATACAAGTTACAAATTATTTTTCAGGTAAAACAGATAAAATTCCTGATCCCATCCAGTTCCCGAATAAAATACGTGCGATTTATTACCTTCTGGGCGATTACTACTTCAAACTGAGGGATTTCGTGCGATGCGTGAAGTACTTCTTGATGGACCTCGCCATCAATCCACACAGGATCGACTCTTGGGCGTGTTTAGGGTTGAGCTATTTCAGTCAGCTCGAGATCAAACTGAATTTCTGCAAGAAGATCAAGAGCGAGGAGGAATTTTTGGAGAAGGCGAAAAATGCCCACGTTGGTTTCACAACAGCGTTAAAGTTATCTCCCGATGACATTACGCTCTGGATCGAATTCGGAACGTTCGAGTACATGGCACACTCATTCTGTTCGAGATACTTGAAGTTTGAATCGGAGAATATGAGTATGGAGAGGTAAGTTGTTCTTTGTGGAAGTTTAACGTTTAACTTTATTTATTCGGTGTGGAAAAAAGTATAGAATCATAGACAGCGTTTGGAGGTGAATCGATAAAGAATTTCTTATGCAACCCGATAATTCGAAATGAATTCAATTCAAATTGAAATATATACAGGGTGCTTCAACGAAAACTAATCAGAGGCTATATCTACCAAGATATTCATTTCTGATCAAAACGCAAAAACAGGTAAATTTTTGTTTCAAGGGGGACACCTTTTGGCGTACAATGCTTGCCTGAAATATCAACCCCCTGAGCGGGGGTTGCAATCCTTGAACATTTTGAATAGGTAAGATGGATCAAGTGATGACTCAAAAGAAAGGTGGTATCTTTGTCTATATTGCCTTGAACGAATTTCCATTTTTAATTGAAAACTGTAAAAGATACAGGGTGAGAAACTGAAAGATAGGGAAGACTATTTCCCTGAGACTATTCAAGTTTAAGTGAGGTAAAATTGAACAGATCCATGCTGATAAATGGCAGTCTTCATCAAGTACCATCCTCATCTCGAATTTCAACCCCTGGAGCAGGGGTGACAACCCTTGGAAATTTGGAAGAGGGTAGATGGGTCGAGTGATAACTCGAAATAAAGGTATTATCTTTGTCTGCATTCCTGTGAATGAATTTTTATTTTTGATTGAAAACTGTAGAAGATACAGAGTGAGCTAATGAAAAATAGAGAAGACTGTCGCCCCAAGACTATTGGAGTATTAGTGCGAAAAACTGGAATAGATTTATTTAGATCAAAGATGACAGCCTTTGATCTGAAATGAATCTGTTTCATTTTTTGCACTAATACTTGAATAGCTCAGGGCGATAGATAGTCTCCTCTATTTTTCGGTAGCTCACTCTGTGTCTTCTACAGTTTTCAATCAAAAATGAAAATTTGTTCATGGGGATGCAGATAAAGATAATACCTTTCTTTCGAAAGGTATCTATCCTCTTCCAAATTTTCAAGGGTGGTCACCCCTGCTGTAGGGGTTGAAATTCGAGATGAGGCTGGTACTTGATGATGACTGCCATTGATCAGCATGGATCTGTTCCATTTTACTTCACTGAAACTCGAATAGTCTCAGGGAAATAGTCTTCCTTATCTCTCAGTTGCTCACTCTGTACCTTTTACAGTATTCAATTTAAAATGGAAATTCGTTCAAGGCGATGTAGACAAAGATACCACCTTTCTTTTGAGTCATCACTCGACCCATCTTTCCTATTCAAAATGTTCAAGGATTGCAACCCCCGCTTAGGGAGTTTATATTTCAGGCAAGTTCTGTAGCCCAAAAGATGTCCTCCTTGAAACAAAATTGACCTGTTTTTGCGTTTTGATCAGAAATGAATATCTTGGTAGATATAGCCTCTGTTTAGTTTTCGTTGAAGCACCCTGTATAGTGTATATACACACAACCAAATTTATATGGAATCACCCCATATTTTGAATATTACCTCAGGACTTTTGGAAATTTCGTAGGATTGTTAGAGTTGATCCTTTTTTTTATTTTTATTTATTATTAATACTGCAAATCGACACAAAACACAGAATATTAAGTAGTTAATAATACAGAAACTCTAGTATTCAGTAATAGGAACAAATAGTTATAAAGATTAATGGAGTACAATTAAGGTGAGCACGATTTAGGATAATTAATGATAATTATTGTTTTATAAAATATTCTTTGACTTTACATTTGAAGTTTTGGTAATTTGCAATCAACCTGATATTTTGCATTTACTTATATTTAAAGTATTATTCAGAAGGCTCCATAATAATTCTTGAGATATTTCAATAGAAAAGAGAAATAAACTAAGGTTTAATTTAAGATGAAATAATAAAAGAAAATAAGACTCTTTCCGCATGTAGTAAAAAAATTTAAAATTGTTTTCTCACGGAGTAGGTCTTTTTTTCTCGAATTCAGTAGTATTACCTCCTCTTGCCCTTATACAAGCCTAGGCATGCTTTGGATTAGGTTTTCGACCTCCTTTGGGGTGTTATTCTGAAAATAGAAAAATCATATCTAAAAAGTTGATGGAATTCTCTTAGTTGTCACATATGTTACAGCCAATCTTGCTTGATTTATTTATTTTTCTAGGAAAAGTATAAAACTCAATTCTAAAGTTAAGGAATAAAAATTGATTTTTACTTGTGCCTTCGTTGTGCACTTCACAAAATTTATTGATTTCAGATTTGAGTATTTGGAAAACCAGAAAAATGCTTTTTTGGACAGTTCAGGTCAAAGTTTTGAGAAGGCCATTGCTTTGTATGAAACTAACGATAACGAAGCTGATGAAAGGTGGCTACAATACTATATCCTTGGTAAAATTGCCGAAAAAAAGCAGACTGAACCTAGTGAATATCTTAATTACTATCTTACAGTAAGTGAATGTTAAAATTAAAAATTTCAAGAACTGTAACTTCATCTATTTTATTTTTAGGCCAGTCAACTATTACACGAAAATAATGCCACTTATCCAGATAAAATTAACTATAACTCGCCCCAACATTTATCGGTAGAAGCCCTGGAGTTACATTATAGAATCAACGCATCTATCTTGAAATACTTGGAGTTGCATGAGGGAAAAGAGATTGACTACTCGAAAGGCACTTTATTCAAAAAAACCTTGGATGCCTTGGCTATAAATCGAAAACTGGCTGCTCAGAGGGCGCAGAAGAAACTGGAAAAATCAAATAAAAATAAACCTGTTGAAAAGATTGAAGAAACCGAGAAGAGTAGAACTGATGAGGTACCAAAAACTGGTGAGGTAGTACCACAAGATTTTGGCGAGTCCAGTAAACAAATTAAAACGGACGAAATTGAAACGAAAACCGATGTAAAAGTGGAAAATAAGGAGTGTGCGGTTAAATTGGAGGAGCAGAAGAAAATAGAAGAGCAAGTCGCGTGTCTAACGTCTCAAGAAACAGAAATCAATACAGCAGGTAAGAATCGATACCATAGAAATTTTGAGAGCAATTTGGAAATTCATTTACAGGGTGTAAATGAATAAGTGATTCCTCAAGCTGTTTTATGACGAAAAGGGCAACATATGTCTGCAAACGCCTGTAGCAAATATGGACAAAATTTGAGATATAAAATGATTAAAAAATGTATAAAAAACTTTAAATTGCTTTTGGGCGTACTGAAAAAAAGTTGTACGGGTAGGACACCCTGTAGATTTTCATAATTGTTTCTGTGATGTGATTAAGTTGATTTTGAAAAAGCCGAATTTGAACTGAGTATCTGAAAAACTGTAGAAATCATAAAAAAAAAGAAATGGCTTGAGGAATCACCTTTTTGTGCCCCTTTCCATTCACCGTTTGCGTTATATTTTGATAACTCCATAATATACTCGTCCACAGAGTAATTCTCGGGGCTGGGTTCAGGGATACAAGAAGACTGTATTTCGGCTGCGTTCGGCTGATTATTGTGTGTCTGATCATAAATATTTCCATCTTTTCAGAGAGTATAGTCGTAGAAAATCCAGATGTAGAAGTAATGGAAATAGATGCGGAAATGGAGAAAGAAATCAAAGAAAGCGTCGATAATTTGCTGCAGAAAGTTGAAGAAATGGATAAGGAGCCTCCCCTGGTTGAAGTTGTAGACGAGGTTATACTACTGGATGCAGACTATGACGTTATAATGATACTCAGTTCGGACGAAGATGGCGATGAAGATAATTCAAACAGTATGAAAGAGGTATGCGCTTCGGAAGAAGGTGGAGTTGATTTGACAATAGCTTCTGATAAGTCCCCTAAAGGTGAAGATCTGGGGAATGTTACGGCAACAATTGTGGAAAATCAGAAAGATGAGGTTTTGGAAGTTGACAGTCAACAAAATGATATTATGGACGTTGGTAGTCAGTCAGATGATCTTATCAAAACTGGTAATCAACCAGTTGATGATATCGAAGTTGGTCTAGCATCTGTAGAAGATAGTGATGCAGGAAAAAATGTTTTCAGTGATAGAGATGGCGATGAAGTACGTGTAGATTTGCCAATAGATGTATCAAAAGAAAATATTGATGTTCAACAGGTGATGATCACTTTATTTCTTTGATTGTAATAAATGAAAAGATAATTGTCAATTTGTCTTCAAGTGTTTTAATTTTTTCAATTAGGTACTGGATAAAATGATGGAAGAAACTATGATAGCGTCAGAGCAGCAAATGGAGATGGATTCAGACACAAGCATCTTAGATAAAAGCATCGAAGTTATAGATTGCAGTATATCCGAAGAACATAAAGAAGCTGATAAACACCCTGTTTCTCAAAAAAGTGAAGAAAACATTGCTGAATCTACTAACACCGATAAGGTTGATATGAAAGATAAGGGCCAAGAAAAATCGGTGACTGACGATGACAAGGTACGTGCTAAAACACTCGATGTATTCGATGGTTTCGTGGGTCAACCATGTGAAACATTGCAGATAGAAAATGACTCCCGTTTCTCGGTCTCGATTTTCCCGAAACTTTTTTTCTCATTGTTTAGGCACTTTGTGAATAGAATCCAGGGATGCATTCGAAAAACAAATTTACCCAACGGTTTTCGAGTTTAAGGTAAACTCGTCTTTTTTTATGAATACAAACCAAAACTCAAATTATCGAGGTATAAGTTGACAATAATATCTGTGCGGTTGAGATACTTGTAAGATGCGCGAAGAACAAAACAGATAGCAAGCGGAGGAAGTAAGATGAATAATACGTTCTGAAATGTAATGTCAAATAGCTATCAGGTTCGGCGTAAGGGCTTTTTGAGAAAGTTACCCCTCTTAGGCATATGGCATTTAAAGGTACTAGATCATTTTAATTTCTATTACAAATAAGTGAGTGACAGTCTCATCACCAGTTAGACTACAGGAAATTTTCGAGGCAAGGATTTCTAACTGAACCTTCATAATAAGTATTATTGTTTCTCTTTATAATTCAAATTTTCAAGAATAGCTGGAATCTGTACAGTATGTCCCATTTTGGGGGTGCCACCAGGAGCATCTCTGTTATTATTTAAGATAGAGAGATGGGGTTTTCACGACCCTTGGCTACTTTTTCGAGACAAATTCATAGAGCTAATCAGAATCATTCTAACTTCAGTGGTTTTTGAGTTATTCGCGAATCTTGAAAATTTCCGGATTTCTTTTTTTCTCGATATCTCGGTTCTTATAGAAGATAATTGAAATCTGTTTTTACGTTTCTAAAACGGTTTTCTGAGTAGATTCCAGTGACGTACTCGAAGTTTTTTTTTTCATTAATTATGACAGATATGACATAAAGTTGCATTTTTTTAAATACGAACATAGTTTTTTTTTGGCATATTCCGATTGCCGTTTTTTTCCTTTTCAAAAATATATAACATGATGACAAAATTTCCACCCAATTTGAAGAAAATAACGGAATAATGATTTACCCTAATGGCTGGGCGAAGGAACACACGTGAGCGGACGAACCATAGAACATTTGTAGTTATTCGATGAAAACGATCAAAACAATGCAAAATCTTCTTGACCGAAATAATGGAGCTAGGCTGCTCCTAAGATTCCATCGTTATTTATGACATCCGCAATTTCCGCTTTTTATTTTATTTTTGAGATTGTCGTTTAGTTTCTAGAGTTCTCTGAGAAATACCTACATGAGAATAATAATAGGCACCTAATAATTTACTCAAATTTACTTCTCATAATGATTTACATATATTGCTCGAACTGATTTCCATCATGTTGTAAACATAAAGTGCATCTTCGGATTATATCTTCTATGGCCCTAGTCAAATGTAGCGAGGATCTCCTCAGATCTTCGAATGCTTCATTTGTTGCATTCTTCAATTGATCGTAATTGGCGTATTGCCTCCTATATATCTTATTTTTTAAATAACCCCAAAGAAAAAAATCTAAAACGGATAGGTCAGGAGACCTAGGTGGCCATTGAATTGGGCCATTGGTACCGATCCATTTATTTTCAAAATTTAAATCCAAGTAGTTCCTCACCACGGCCGAATTATGGCAAGGAGCACCGTCTTGTTGGAAGTAATATGTGTTGAATTGAGCAATTGTGCATTCAAGTTGCCATCAAAGATATAGTAGGCTAATTTGTTGCCCATTACGAAACACGACACATTGAAACCGAACCTCCCTGCTGCCGTCGAGCTACTGCTTCGTGTTGGTTTTCGTTTGCCCAGAATCTATTCGTATGGCGATTAAAGATTCCGGCACTGCTGATTCTTGACTCATCAGAACAAATGATATGTCGCCCAAAACGAGCTTCACCTCTGATTCTCCCTAAATACCAATTGCAGAACGCCGTTCTCCTCTCTGCATCCCCGGCATTGAGATGATTTTATTATTTTATGTTTATAGGGATGATATTTATACTTTCTCAAAATTCTTTGGGCTCTGCTTTTTGACACACCCACTTCGCTCTCAATTTGCCAACACGATGTAGAATGGTTAGCCTCAACAGCTGCTAACACGTCAAGTTCATTATCACCTCTATTCCGTTTATTGTAGTTTTTACTTCTTGGTTTCTCGAACGAACCATAATTGGAAAGATTTGCTTCCATTTTGGCGAAGAACTTCCTGTTTGGTTCAATTCTTTGAGGAAATCTATTGGAGAGTGTCAGTCAGGTATTTAATATTGATTAGAATTACTACTTCCATTTCCATTGTCGAACTTACCTATTCAAATATTCTTCTGATGCACGGACTGCGTTACAGAGACACTGAAAGTAGACCTTCAGCATATCAACTTTTTCGAAATTTTCGTATCTTCTATTTTGTTCCATAGTGTGAATTGCAGAAATTAATTAAACAATCCAAATTCAACAACGAACACTAATTTTACGAATTCAAATAGACACGAAGCCAATATATCCACAGATAATGAATAATAATAATTATTGGTCGTTCTATGGTTTCTAATGAACGTGCATAGATGAAGACTTCTGTGTTCACAGAGAGCATTCAGACATAGAAGATATAATCCGAAGATGCACTTTATGTTTACAACATGATGGAAATCAGTTCGAGCAATATATGTAAATCATTATGAGAAGTAAATTTGAGTAAATTATTAGGTGCCTATTATTATTCTCATGTAGGTATTTCTCAGAGAACTCTAGAAACTAAACGACAATCTCAAAATAAAATAAAAAGCGGAAATTACGGATGTCATAAATAACGATGTAATCTTAGGAGCAGCCTAGCTCCATTATTTCGGTCAAGAAGATTTTGCATTGTTTTGATCGTTTTCATCGAATAACTACAAATGTTCTATGGTTCGTCCGCTCACATGTGTTCCTTCGCCCAGCCATTAGGGTAAATCATTATTCCGATATTTTCTTCAAATTGGGTGGAAATTTTGTCATCATGTTATATATTTTGAAAAGGAAAAAAACGGCAATCGGAATATGCCAAAAAAACTATGTTCGTATTTAAAAAATGCAACTTTATGTCATATCTGTCATAATTAATGAAAAAAAACTTCGAGTACGTCACTGGAATCTACTCAGAAAACCGTTTTAGAAACGTAAAACAGATTTCAATTATCTTCTATAAAAACCGAGATATCGGGAAAAAAGAAATCCGGAAATTTTCAAGATTCGCGAATAACTCAAAAACCACTGAAGTTAGAATAATTCTGATTAGCTCTATGAATTTGTCTCGAAAAAGTAGCCAAGGGTCGTGAAAAAACCATCTCTCTATCCTAAATAATAACAGAGATGCTCCTGGTGGCACCCCCAAAATGGGACATGCTGTACAATAGGATGAAGCATATTAATTGAAGGTTGATATTCAACAGGGATTTGAGGCAAAAGATTAGTAACTATGTTTTTCCTAAGTACTTAGTATCTTTGTGGTACCTAGATGGGTTCATATAGGATTATCGACATAACAAAGAAAACGGAAATTTCAAGAGGTACAATCGTATTGCGCTATCGTGAGGATGATTGATTCGGATCTACTTGGTTGAAAGTTAAATGATACAAATTAATTAAAAATGGTAAAAACTATGATAGGAGCTTCATGTGTACCAACATACAGTCACTGCATACAAAATTCAGCGAATTGATAGCTTTCGTTCAAATTCACAACCCAGTCCTAATATTAATTACTGAAACTTTTCTCCACCCGGCACTTCTAGACCCAATGTACTCTATTCCTGGGTGCACTATTTTCAGAAATGACAGCGTAACAACGATTGGGCACGTTGGAGTTTGTTTTTATCTTCAGTCCTCAATTTACAACAATTTTTCCATCCCAAGCTATACTCTGCCAACCCCTGGAATCGACAATATATTTATAAGAATAGAAAATCGCACTCTATCTGTGAACCTGGACTGTATCCACAGACCACGTCCCGCCCCAGGTGATGCTGTCATTTTCAATCACATTGGCTCATTGTCCTCTACCAGTAACCTTACTTTAATTGTTGGAGATTTCAACTGTCGCTTACGAAGTTACCAAGCGCGAATTCTCCATCATATAACATGTGCACGATGATACTTAATTCGTCCATATCGCAGCTGGGTAGACAAGCCTACTCGTTATCGTCACGGTCAAACTCCATCACTATTGGATCTTTTTCTGGTCAATGACTCGAATCTTTTAACAGATATTGCCTACTTTCCTTCTTTAGGCCTATTCGAATCACCTTGTTCTGAAATCCAGTTTACAACTATCAATGAATGACATTCCGTCCAACAAGAGGATAACGAAGAAAGTCACCTACTTGGAAGAGTTGAACGAGGAACTTCATTGTGTTGACTGGGAAACACTTTTGCTGCGCCGATCTGTCGGAGACATGTGGAATGAGTTCTCATCTATACTCAAATCCCTCACTGAAAAACATACACATACTAAGACTTTCATTGAGTACCCATCAAAACCGTGGATCGATAATGAGGTACAAAGAAAATGACATTATGGCAGCGTTACACTCGAAGTAAACGCATACAGGACTACCAAAACCACAGGAATCTCTCAAATGTCCTGAGCTTCACGATTTCTTCAAAAAAGCGAATATACCAGGAGAAGCTACTCAATCCATCAAATCGAAAGAAGTTCTTCAAATTTGTGCGCTCCACTCTTAATTCGAAGGTCACTATACCATGTGTTCGAGACTCACAAGGGAAACGATCATAAACAATCCGCTAGTGCTTTTGCTTCATCCTTCAGCGTTGAACCAGAGGAACCGCTGCCACGTACAACTTCTCCTAGATCCCCTTCTTCTCGCGAAACTAGAACACTTCGGAATTCGCGGTGATCTCCTTTCCTGGATTGCCTCGTTTCCCTATAACTGTGAGTTTTGTGTGCGCGTTGGTAACTCTCTTTCTGCTCCCAAACCAGTTTCAAGCGGAGTCCCGCAAGGATCCGTGTTGGGACCTTTGCTATTTTTGATTTATACGGCTGATTTACCTAGTCTACTCACCTCTACATCTTCCATGTACGCAGATGATACAAAGATTTACGCTGATCCACTACAAAACCATCATACTTTACAACAGGATCTCACAGTTATTCAGGGTTGGTGTGAGGCATGGTTGATACCTCTTAATCCCGAGAAATGTGTCATCCTACATATTGGTAGGAAAAATTCCAGACTTTGATACAGCATCAACGCAACGATCATTCAAGAACCATATCGACTTAGGAGTTACAATATCAGAGGATGGTCTGACTACATCTATTCCGTATGCACAAGAGCTTCCAGAACGTCCTATCTTATGGAGAAAGTATTTGGGAAATGCAGCATCAATACCTGTCGCGTCGTTTTCACCACCTACATCAGACCAATTTTGCTGGAATCTATTCACTTCTTCTGAATCTCCCACTGTTTGCAGATCGACGACTTCGTGGTGACTTCATAGTCACATATAGGGCACTCAACAATCTGTTTGGAGTAGACCTTCAACCATATTTCGTTTGAATAACAGCACACGTCTTCGAGGTCATGACTTCAAGTTATACAGAGAAAACTACCTTCGATCGATGGTCTGCGCGGAAGAATACATAGACTTTCTTGTAGTTAATTGTGGTTGAATTTTATTATTATTTTCTTTCTTATCCTTCACTCACTGATGTATTGCAATCAATTGTATTTTTGTAATTTGAGCCATATAGGTTTACCTTGTCTTTTGTTAATGTTCAATAATAATAATAATAATAATAATACTATATAGAAAAGCAAACACGTTCTTGAACCTTTCTCAAGGAAATTACATGTTCACTCCGCATCCCTTCTCGTTTCATGAAATGAATGACATTTGCAATTATTTCCCTGGATTCCCCAATCAATTTTTCCTTTTCGAATTGGCAACGAATTCCATCCTCACCAAAACTTAGAAATATCGAAATGAAATTTGCAAGATTCTGTCCTGTTCGCTTGGCTCTTCTTAAAGCTTCAAAGGTTCATTGAGAACTGAGCTCTTGGCCACGTGATCGGCAAAGTTAACGCGCAACAAGGGGAGGGGCCATTTCACCCGCACAGATGTTCTTGCCGACCCGTACCTGTTCTCTAATTTTTGGGTTAATTCAATTTAATTGTATGTTTAGTTGATACGTCATTAATTTGATTATCATTGTGAATGAATCTCTGAACAAAAACCCAACCAATACCATCGAACAACCACCGTATTTACCTAATATGGTTCCGGCCTACTATTTTCTTTTTCCAAAACTCAAAATACCACTTCGAGGTACCCGAAGTCGATTCCGGTAACAGCGTGTGAAAAATGTATTATCATATATATTTTCGAAAAGGAAAAAATACATTACTCAACGCGACGAATTTCGCGTATAGGTTGTATTAAAAGAAAAATAAGTTTACCTTATAGCTCGAAAAGCAATGGGTAGAAAAATTTGACATTCCTGGATTCTTTTGAAAAGTGCCTAAAGAATGTGAAAATATTTCCAACGTAACTTAATTAGTACTCGAGATATGGTAATTTGCTCAATTCCCGTAAAATAGAAAATTCAGGAATACCCATAAAACCATCGATTTTAGGACACCCTGTGTAGTACGACTTTAGTTTTGATTGAAACTTCCTGATATTTGGAATTGTTTCCCGTTCTTTAAATGATAATTTTCAGAAGATATCCGAGGAATCTTCCAGTTCAAGTAGCAGTTCAGGTTCGAGTGATTCTTCGTCCAGTTCCGATTCAGACAGCGAAGAGGATACAAGTTCTTCTTCATCAAGCTCATCTTCTGATGATTCCTCCAATGAAATCATGTCTAATACAGAGATTTTACATTTAGTCGATAGATGTGTTAAAGGTAAAAAGTCCTAATAATATTTGACCAATTAATTCTTTTCATAATATGCTCTTTGTAGGTTTGGAACAATGTATTATTCGTCTACCCAAAAACTACAAAGCCATATATCGTCTGGCCCATATATTTTTTAACTATAAAGCAAGGAAAGATATGAATAAAAGCAAACAACTTCTGCTTGGAGCATATAAATGCTATGAAACTTCACTAGTCACAGGTTTATTTGCAGATAGAAAGGCATCGAACTTCTTCAATGTAAATATTACCATTTTTTAACTAGTTTAGATTGTTTACTCAGATTGTTTTAGGGTATATGGAGGATACCTTCCAGCGAAATAGATCGACCAGGTTCTCTAGCAGCGCATATGAGCCGATGTGTAGCAATTTTACTGCAAATATTAAGGGTTACCAACGATTCAAAAATCCTTTTGGACTTGTACTTCCAACTCAAGAAGAGTCCCGATCCCGACAAGTAAGTTTTGATGAATTCAGGATTGGAATTTTGATCTCTGGACCATTCTTCGTTTAGGTATTCTGTGAATAATTTGGGTTCTCTGGTTATTCTAATCTGATTGATGCTCTTTGTATCTAGTTTAGAATGAGCGACCAGTCTGACCTACATAACGCCTAAACAATCCATACAGGACAACTTGAAAACTCCAGTATTGTCAAATATATCAGTTTTATCTTTACTTTAGAAAAATTCTTGGGAGAGTTTCATTGGGGTTTTGGAAGCTACTTCTTTATGCTACTTTGAAATGACATCTGCAATCTTTTCGCTAATAGGGCCGAAATAATGATGTGTGAGACCAATGGAAGGCATTCCTCTCCTGGGATGTTGGAAAACATGTTATCTACATCCAAATTAAATATGATTTGATTGGAGTTTGAACCTTGGCGTGAACATACTAAGTTTTGATATACTGGGTGATTCACCAATGACGCGGTGCTTTGTAACTCGTACACTCTTGAAGATTTCATTTTTGTTCGAACGGTATTGTATTTGAAAAGTAAGAATCTACTTCAGCAATTTATTTTACATTAAACAGGGTATATGGATAGACTTAACTCGACTACCTGAGGAGACAGGATTCTCTGGACTCAATAGGTCGCAGAGGTTTGAGTAAATAGACTCAACACGTCTATTCAGGAGGTATGAGTCTACGGACTCAACAAGTCATAGAGAAAACGAGTGCTAAGCTTAACACGCTCAACTAGAGAGAAGGAAAATCTTCGAAAAGAACGGGGAACGGATTTCTACTGACTAAAAACCTCCTGGTGTTCCAGCCCGAACGCTATAGTCCCATGTAAAGAGAAAAGAGATTTACGGAGGGAGAAGGTTAACTCGGATGGGATGTCCGAGGGAAAGGATGGGCGAGAATGCCCGATGTTCTGGAACTCGTGGAGTCCATACTGTGGCCCCATAAAGTCGAGGAACGCATCTTATTTCCAATTGTAGTACTGATAAGTACAAATTTCCCTAATCGACAGGCAAACTCAAAGAATGGCACGGCTTCTCGCTGCTGAATGATGTAATGGTTTTCGGAACTTGGTGGGAATATGTGCCGACGTTGACGGCGTACGCATCACCTCCCACTCTTTCCTGACCACCTGCTTTTATCATAATTCTTTTATTACCTCGCGTTTGCACGCTTATTAATTTTGTATCTATCGAGATGATCGAGAGACGGAAATTGCAATCCTGACTTTCAATAAATCTCTTGTGATAGTATAATACATAGTTTAGTTTCCTATTATCATGCTTAACTATCATGTAGTAACGACGGAATCGATTAACTGTTTGATAAAACAACATTAAACTCTTAATTTTTCAGAATTTATATCAAAGACTCTGAAAGATCCCAATTTTCTGAACAAGCTTTGTCTCTATGTATTCAAGCGTTTCGGAACACTTTGAAGAATACAGATTGTATGAATAACACGGCAATGAAGAAATTATTACATGATATCTACAGAGCTTATGTTAGGATACAGAAGCATGCACCGGAGAAGGAACCATCTTTCGGACAGATATTGGAGGACATTTATAAGAAATTCATACGGGAAAAGGTGAAATTTTTATCTGTATATTTTACGAGATATATTTTCGTTTTTTTTTAGATACCGGATAATGTGAATGTGTTAGATTTGGCTATCAAGTTTTGTCAACAAACTAAGATTGTGGAAAAACAGAAGGCCATTGTGGTTCCGCAGAATATTTCGCCTCAAAATCCTCTGGTTCCAATGGTAAGAATGATTCGTATTTAGGCATTCTCGCACATAGGGTTCAGATAATAAAAAGATGAGCTTATGATAATTCGATAAAAATTACACTCCCCACAAAAATTGTCGCATCGCCCTACTTTTACGACAATACTATATAAACTTTTAGGTTGGTCATTCAAGAGTCGCTTGGTAACTTTCAGAAGTGATATTATTCAAAAGAGATGAGTATGATGGAAAATATCCACAATTTTCGAGTTAATGGAAAATTAAAAAATTCTACCATCTTCAAACATCCGCGAAGAGACCAATCAACTAGCATCGAATGGTTAGGTTTTCAAAATTTGGGATGTACGCTCGAGTCACTGAGTTCCAAATTTCTGGAAGCAGATTTTCTAGTTGTTGGAGTGTTCTACAAGGCATCCTACGTTGCTGAATTTGCCACCCCATGTTGTCCCAAACTATGGGATTCAAGTCGGTACTTCTGGCTGGCCATCTTAAAATATCAATTTCGGCATTTTGTAGAAATTCTGTAACTACTCTAGCTGCATGAGGCCGAGCATTATCATGCAAATAAATGAAGTTTTCAATAGGCCAAAGGGTACAAGATGGGGTTCAAGGATATCTGCGATGTATCTGGTCGCTGTCATTCTTCCATTATTCACTAGGACTAAGTCAGTACGACCATGGAAAGAAATGCCTCCCCACACCATAACTGAGCCCCCTCCGAAGTTTTCGGTTTGTCGGATATTGCATTGCTGATACCGTTCCCCAGGTCGTCTGTATACAGGCATGCGTCTATCATTTGATACTAGACTCGTCGGAAAAGAGAACATTCAACCATTCTGGAATACCCCAATTTGCATGTTCCCTCGCAAACTGAAGTCTTGCAATTCGATGATCTCTGGTGAGACGCGGGCCGGTAGAAGCCACCCTTGGTCTGATATCGTCTTCTCTGAGCCTGTTCCTAACAGTTTGCAATGAAATATGCACATTTCTGGAAAGTGCAAGTTCATTTTGTAGCATTCTAGCCGTACAGTGCCGAACTCTTAGTGCAGTTAAACGAAGCCAACTGGTGTTGTCATCCGATTTCTTCCCTGTCCGGCCCTTCTTCCATATTCCCCTGTTTCGTGGTACCGATTAATTGCTCTTGAAATAGTGGTTTGGTTAACATTCAACAAGTTAGCCACGTAACGTTGGCTTCGCCCCTCCTCTAGAAGTGCTACGATTCTTAACACTTCATGATCACTCAAACAGCGTCCAGGACGTTCAGCAGCCATTACAATAAATTCAAAGATTCGAAAATCAACAAGGAACACAGAAAAATTACATTAATTTAACCTGAAAACTGAAGAGAAATTGAATGAATACTGATAGTCAAATAAACTCATTCTTGTTTCAGACGTGTTTGAGATCATATGGAAACAAATGTCACTACATAGATAAGATTTTTTTCCCCTCATATGTCCAAAAACATATGTTGATAAAGAAACTGCAATCGAGTTGCTTAATCGATTGTGGAATTCAGAATACCAGGTGATTCGACAATTTTTGTGGTGTGTGTATTTTAAATAACATTTCAAATTAATGGACACTATTTGGTTTCTTCTAAATTTCAAATTCTTGATTATACATTCTGTCAAAAAAGTAGCGGGAATTGATCAATGCAATACAAAATATATATTTTTCATCCAAATTTATTGTATTGCATTCAAACGCGCGAATTCTCTTGTATGTCTTCTAGCGATTCAAAATGGGTATCTCGAAGTGGTAATATAAATTTTAGAAAAAGAAAAAAGTCGGCCGGAGCCATATCAGGTGAATACGGTGGTTGTTCGGTGATATTTGTTTAATTTTTCGTCAGAAATTTATTCACAATGATAGTCTTGTCAGATGGTGTATTATCGTGGTGCAAAATCTATGAGTTTTCTTTTCACAAATCATTATACATTATGAAAAATTGAAAAATAAACCCTAAAACAGCGATAGGTGAAATTAAAGAGCGATGAGATGAACTTTGAGAGCTTAATATCTATCTTTGGAAAAGAAACTGAGAAGTGCAGTAGCAGTAAAACAAGAAAATTCACAAAAAAAATTCTGAAGGGTGGTTTACCGAGGAATTGCATAGTAAAATAAAGGAACGGGATAAAAAATATGTTCAAATGAAGAAATAGCCTGGATGCAAATCATTCACAGAAGAAGTTGCCACATTGCAGAGAGAAATTTCGAACTGGATTAAATTTCTCGAGAAGTAACATTATTCTAGGCGTTTGGATGAGTATGAAGAATCAAACAAAAAGAAGTGGGACATTTTGAGAGAAATGACGGGTCGAGGACAGAAACGGTCTAAATGACCTATGATCGATAATGATTTATAGGTGACAAGCCAAAGGAAATAGCTAATAATTTTAACAACTACTTCACGGAGATTGCAGAGAAACTGATTACTAAACGAAATGTAACCTGTACAACAAACGCACCTGAACTTAAAGTCTCCTTCATGAAAAAACAAATACCAAAGAAATCATGAAAATAATTAAGAATCTTAGAGGGAATGCAAGCCCTGGACATGATGGTATCAAGCCAGCACTAGTGAAGAGTCTATCTGAAGACCTAGCTCCTGTTCTTCCAGTTATCATTAATGAACAACTCCTGACCACAAGGTCAAATACCAATAACTACAGACCGGTTTCTGTTTTACCAGTTTTCTCAAAGATATTTGAGAAATTACTTCATGATAGGCTTTATCAGTTTGTTGAACAGAATTCCTTCATAACAAGGCAACAACGTGGCTTCCTCAGACGGAGAAACACCCAGTTAGCAGTAGCATTCATCCTGGAAAGTATTCAGTCCAGTGTAGATAACAAGGTGAGCGTGTTGGCAGTCTTCTTGGACCTGTGTAAGGCATTTGATGTTGTGGATAGGTGTATTTTGATATCAAAGATGAAAGCTTTGGGTATCCGTGAAAGACCTTTGGAATTATTCAAGAACTATCTAGAGAATCGACAACAATTTACACATTTACACTTGCATGGGTGCAAGTGAAAAGAGAGTTATACAATTTGGGGTACCTCAGGGGTCGGTCCTTGGACCACTGTTATTCTTAATATACATCAATGATATTGTAAATGGATCACTGGCGGGAACCATCACTTTGTTTGCTGATGATGCGGTGCTTGTGCTGGCAGGAGAGAAAAACAGAATATTCCAATTAGCTCAGAACGACCTTGATATGCTTCAAAAATGGACTGCCTTGAACAATATAAAGCTCAATGAAGAGAAATGCAACTATATGCTTTTTATGATAAGGAGGAGTGTAAAATAAATAATCAAACACGGAAAGAAGTAGAAAGTGCAAGATACCTTGGCCTCGCCATTGATAAGCAGCTCAAATTCAAAGACCACATCCAGTATATAAAACTAAAGATCTGCAATGTTTGCCAATTGTTCAGGAAGAAGTGGTACAGAATAGAACTTTTAAAAATTGTTTTCAATCTGCCTAAAAGAACTGGTACTCTGTGTATGTATAAAGACCTGCATTTACTGATGATAAAGGAAATTATTAAACTCACTAGTGTGAAACTCATTTATAAAATTAACAACGACTTGCTAGAAGCTGGTGTAGGACTAGTGTTGAATAGTGACCTACATGGATATAACACTAAAACAAAACAACACTTCCATATTCTACCACCAGCAACGAATATAGGACATACAAGGATCACCAGTAGATCAGCAATATGGTATATCAAACTGTCTCGGAATATCAAGATGGCAAGAAACTACCAGCTTTTGTTAAACTTGTTGAATCTTACCTGTTCAGTGAACGATCTGTGATATAGAAAGTTATGTGATATGGTGTATAGACTGATAATTAAAACTAAGCTTTCAAAATGTAAAAGAAAATATTTAATAAATATAATAGTATCTATGTGATGTTGTAATTTCTTATATAATTCAGCTTACATTGTGCAAATTATGATCTATAGTGGTTATTGTTTTGTGAGCTTGTGACCGTATTATATATTATAATTATATAAAACCTGCTATAGATCCTATGTGATCTTTTGGGTCCTTAATAATTAAAAATAAATCCTTTTTCGATGAATTCAGTCTCTCAAATGCCGCAGGTAATATCCGTCACTTATTTGACAGAATGTAATTTTGCAAATTGCACATTCAAGCCTATATCAAGAACAAATACTCTATCCTCTGTTGTACATAACGTACCTACGGATTGGAAGAACTATTCTACCGAGTGATCCTAAAATTTATACTCGGCTATGTTGGCTTCAACTTCAAACATTGCTAGAGAAATATTATTTTATACATACACTTCTACAGTTCGATTGCACATAAGATTATTATAGAAGAAACCTTCCACTAAGTAATTCTAGAATTTCTATTCAAATATGTAGATGTGGATTTTATGTTATTTCATCTTTTAAATTTATTATTGATCCTTGTAAAGTTGTACTATCATTTTTACTTGAAAAAAAATGACAATTTAATGAAGACGCATGAGCCTTTCAATGCTGAATCAAAATTGCAATCTTCTGCGCAGCCGTGACTTATCACTTCCTCCATTTTGACATTTAGTTGTCCCCAGCCTTCTTTTCGAAACATAACAAATACAAATAATCATCTTACTCCTTTGGGGTGATCCTTTAACTTCTCTTTTGGTATGGAAGTCAGAATTTATTATTGCATGAACACTTTCAACTTCTTGAATAATTTCTTGAGATTATTTGTCTAGTTCATTCAAGTTTTTCATGATATTTGATAAGTTACACTAAATTGTTCATTATAATTTCAGGGACCAGTGCTTCCAACGCCATCTACTATAAATTCGGGTAACACGACGATATTGAAACGTCCATCTGTTAGTGGTAGACCAAGAGGACGCCCTCCACTGCCCAAAGCTCCAGGCCAAGTGAAACCAAGAGGTAAAAGCCCAAGTGTTTCAATCCCCAACCAGAGTAACTGGAAAAAATCAGCGTCCGATCAAACAATCGCATACGAGTATATCAAGCACTATCAAGAAGAATTGATGAAACAATACAACCAAAACTTAAATTATATGCAGATGGCGCAACTGTCCCAGATGTATTCTAATCCGAGCACATTCGCTAACGCTTATTTACAAGCTCAACAGACGAGCATGATGAGTGCGAATTTTTTGAACCAATTATCAGGTTTGGGGATGTTGGGATCGTCTGCAGACAAAGGTAGCGCCGCGCAGATGGACGCATTACAAAGTAAATTCAAAGAAATGATGGCTCTGGTTAAGAAGGGACCACAATTGGGGAATTTTAGCATCGACCAGTTGATGGCTTCGAGTTCAACGAAGAGTCCTTCAAATCCAAAGAAACAAAAACCTGTATCTAGTGACAATAGTAAAATAGTTGAACCACCAAAAGAAGCTAAATTGACGCAAGAAAAACCTAAAGAAACTAAAGTTATGGACTCTAGTAAAACTGACAGTATTCAAAGTAAAGCTTCAATAGAAACGACTAAGATTAATGTTGACAACGTTCAGAGCAAAGCAGCAACGCAGACAACGAAAGTTATTTCAATTACAACCCCACCAAGTGTTATTTCAGTGCATAAAGAAAAAAAGGATGTGCCATATACATCATCAATATCAAGTATATCTATAATACCTAAAGAAAAGGTGTCGCAAGTAAAACCAGAAGGGCAATTCATGAATATTGGTGCAACTATTAGTAAAGTGCCAATGACGACGTCTTCTAGTAAATTGCACTCGTCTAGCAGTCATCAGTCTAGCAGTTTAGCCTCCATAGAAACAGTGGCAAAAAAAATGGTTGCAACTCCTCCACAATCAACAACTCCTGTTTCTTATTCCAGCATTATAAGACCTCCCCCTAGTCCTATAATGCCTCCGCCCAGTTCACCCTTATCTATATCTAGTCTTTCTCCTTCTGGCGGATCTCCTAGTACTAAGTTGCCTTCGCCACAGAAATCCCCGTCTCCGATAAATATGAAAGAATCCGGAAATTCGGTACCCAAATTGAATATCGAAGCTATGATCAGTAGGGTATCCCCAACGCATATTGAGAGTCACAAGAAACATCCCAAAGATAGAAACACTCCGCCTGTAACTTCGCAGTTGTCGAATTTCGCTCTAGAAGCTGGGTTGCCTAAGTTTCCTTCTACTTTGAGTATGACTCCAGTTAATGTTCCTTCGAAGGTTATGGTTGAACCCCAACAGTCAGTTTCACTTCATAAGCTACCTCCGAAGAAGAAGGATTCTTATTTGGCCAAGTTACCTTCTAGTATTACTTTAACTCCCAGTGTGTCTAAAAGTACCAACTTGGAAGGTTATAGTAAGTCCCATGGTGATCATTCCGTTGTGAAACATAGTTCCCAGTTGTCCCCTTCGGTACCCAAGAAACACTTGGTAAGTCCTACAGTGAGTATCAAGCCTGCTTCTTCGAATCCGAATCCAAAGTTTGGTACAGAAACGAAAAGTGTGGTCCAAACAGATTTCCCTAAGTCTCTTAAAGGTATGCCTATACCTACACCTAGAAAACCTGACAATTTAACACATACACCTTTCAATATCGAGTCGATGTTGCAAATGTCTTCAAAGCCAAGAGTTTCCTCCTCTTCTCTTTTGACTTACAGTTATCCCCAGCCTCCTACTCAAAAAGTTGCGCATACAAGCGTAATCACAAGTACGAATATGTCACCTTCTGCTGGACATAAGGTGGCTATGGATCGAAAGATCCCAACTACTTTCAGACATGCAAATCCGATGGTTGTGGGGAGAAATTCATCGAAAGTTGGTCACAGTGATGTGAAAAGTATTAACGTTTCTGGTGTGTCGAATAAGAAGAATGATCCTAGAAGTTCTTCTCAATTATATCAGGTATTTGTTGATTTGGACGTTGAATTTATTGGTTGCAGTAAATGTAGGTTTGGAAAGTTATATTCCAAATTTTTGGTGTTGCATATATTTTGTTAAAATTCTTGATAACTGCTTTATAGCTAGCTAGCAGGTGCCTGGAGCTTCTTTTGCATGGCTAATTCTGTTTCGCTTTTTAATAAATAGCTTATATTTTGGTTTCAAATAAATGCATTTATAACTGTATTTCCCCAAGATAAATTAATTCTTTAGATTTGAAACATTTATTAAGTATAGAAGAAATGTTTTCAACAATTTCAACATTAATGTTTTCTTTCCTTTCAATATTGCTTAGTATTTGAACTTGGAAGGGTTTCGATAAACATCTATTATCAAATAAAACAACTAATGTTTTTAAGAATTTATTCTAAATATTAATTGATTTCACAATTTATAGTTATTAGTTAATTTGGGAAGTTACCCTTACTGTACCATCTCAAACGTCTGAAGAATTAATGATATTATTGATGGATTTATTTTATGTAGATTCGTTTTAATATAAACACCTCAAAAAGTCTACGGAACACTTACCAATATCTTTAAAATATGAATTTGATGATTCGAATTTATAGAAATCTTTCGGTTTTTGTTAGGATGTATTGTATATAATGTATTCTCAAGAAAACAAAATAATATTTGACTTCTCCAAAGCACCTATTATAAAAAAAATTGAAATTTGAAAATGACGAAATTTGATAAAACACAAAAAAATCCTGAACTAATATTTTCGAAACGATATGGAAGCACTTATATTTTTCAGTACCCAGAAGGTCCACCTCTGTTTTAATGACACTGTGGCATTATCGCGGCATGCTCAATATTAAATTGTCTATTACATTTTTGCCTAAGTCATTTCAAGCCCCCTGAACTGCTAATCGAAGCTCCTGTTCATGATGGAAGACGTTTTGACGCAGGAGATTTCTTTTTAGGGTGTCCCTTAGATGCTCGATGGGATTCAGATCTGTTGAGCAGGATGGCCACGGTAGAAGATCGATATCATTCTCTTCAAGAACGTTCAAGACAACTCTTGCACGATGAGGAGGGGTATTATCTTGTTGGAAGAGTGGATTTTGACCCATTGTTTGGAGATACGGTACCACTAAAGGTAAAACTATCTCATTTGCGTAAGAATTTCCCGTGAGGTTGTTCTGTATGAAAACGAGGTCAGTTCTTCCACCAAGGCGTATACCTCCCCAAAACATCACTGATCCGCCTCCCTGTCTAACAACTTCTCGAGCATGCTGGAGACGGTTTTGCTTTCCAGGTTCCCTCCATATTCGAATTCTTCCCGAACCGGGATAATAACTGAATCTAGATTCATCACTGAAGATAACTGTGGCCCACCTCTCTTGATCCCAGTTTACGTGTTCTTGGCACCAAGCTAAACGAGCAGCGCGATTTCTATGGGTCAGTTGTGGAACTCTTAAAGGACGTCTGGAGTGGAGTTGACCTTCGTGCAGTCAATTTCTCAGTTTGGTCGGAAATTTATACATTATGAACTCGTGATAGCTCTTGAGCTAATTGAGATGCTGTGGAAGTACGATCTCTTCTGGCTTGTAAAACCAAAAATCGGTCTTGGGCGACTGTAGTAATCCTGAAACGACCTGTACGGCGTTCTTCTACGCTACCTGTCTCATTGAAACGCGACCATAAACGGTTTATGACACTTGGGCTACTTCCCAGAACCCTGGATACTTCCCGTTGTGAGCTCCCAGCTTGGAGCATGCCAACGGCTCGTAACATCTCTTCTCTAGTCAAATGTCGTATTTCCATGGTCGAATTACAAAACTTGAATCTTTTATTTGTGCTTACAACAGAAACAAATTGCCAACTAACTGATTTCAAACACTGAATACATGACATGATTATAAAGTAGCGTCGCATCTGCTGCATTTTTAGTTTTTTATAAAAAAACTGAAATTTGTTTGTGTTCCCTAGACTTTTTTGAGGTGTTTAAATAAAAGGCACACACGACGGGTTTCACCATTTCCATTTTCAAGTGGCTAGAGCTTCCCCTATCTTTAACAGATTTAATACAGAAAACAATGTCATTGAGAGAATTCTATCAAATAATAATATTCCAGTCTCCCACATAAACAGTATCATTAAAGGCGAAAAACAAAAACAAATTTCTCCATTATAAAGGAACTAGAAAATAATCATAAGCTGATTGTTTGCGATTTAAGAGATTGAATGAGTCCATTGGAATAGTTGAGTATGTAAAGGTTTCTTTTCTGGTCTAAAAATATTATGGAGTTATTTATTTCTATTTCTGCGTTAAAATGAATATTGGTATGAACTTCATTCAGAAATTTATCAATTTGTCTGTTTGAGCTCTGGAAATCTACCAAAATATCATCTACATATCGGTATCAGAATACTATATTTTTTCGCTCAGTAACTTGTTAAATTATTAATATGGAGAGATTTATTTCTACTTTAGTGAACATATACTAACACACACTTGCGCAATTACGTACCAAAAGTGCATACTAGCGCCATCTCCAAGGTACAGATATAAGTACTCACAGCACAAAAGTATAAGCATAACACTATTTATTGTATATTCTAACACGTCTCCTTACTTTTGTGCTCTATGCAAAAATCATTGTGTGTGTACATATAAACAAATATATTTCATTTTTACAAAACAAATGTCAGCGTAAACCTAGCAAATTTCTCGAAGAAATAAACCTATCTGCTAAGTTCTCTTCTAACCTTATCTTTAATACATTAATTACTTTGGCTAAATAGTTCTCCTGAGCAAAATGATTTCAATATGTTCAGCACTTTTTGTGTAATCTTCATTTTTAGTTATTGTTACTGCACCAGAGTTGTCTTCGTAAACTGAGACTGGACTACTTAAATTAATACTAAAAGTTTTCAAGATCTCTCTAACAATAAGAATTTCTGAAGTTGATTCAGAAAGTGCAATAAATTCAGCTGCTGTGGACGATTTAGTTACTGTATTTTGCTTTCCTGATTTCTAATATATTGGATTTTCATACAAGCTAATTAGGTAATTAAGTCTTCGTTACTCATTTTAGTGAAAATCCTGAAATTTATTATTTTACTCCTTGCTTGATATAATTTTCTTCAGCTGGTTGATTTTTCAAATTTCTGCACTCGTAGAAAAATGTAGAAATATGTTCTCATTTGTGAATTTTCCAAACTTATTCGATTTAATTGCAGGACATGCCTCTGCCGATGAGTAGTACCTACTCAATGCCAAGACACGACAAGAAAACCCTAATTCAAAGGGCCTCCAAGGGATCCCCAACGCCTGTGATATCAACGATTCCAAGAACATCCCCAACTTCAGTATACATTGCTCCACCTCCGTCAACTAGTCCAGGAAAAACTTTACAGGAAAAACTGGCTGACAAAAAGAGGGAACAGGCGAATAAACAACTGTTTCAGCTAAAGGAACAACAAAAGGTGCCGCAACAACAACAGCCATCAAGAGATCCCTCGACAAGTTTCGCTAACCCGCACCCTATTTCAAAGATGCTGTCGAATCCCAAGGGTAGCGAAGCTGACAAATCGAAGGTAAGGTTTTGAAATCAACAGTTACTCTGATTTATAATTATTCACTCTTGGGAATCGATTAGACAAATTTTGGATGATGGCGTACAGTTTCATCCTTATTCAGACCTCATATAATTCCAAGAAGAAAACAAAAGTCAAATTTTTGGTAACAATTGATTCATAGTGTTTCATTGTTTATAATTCTTAACATTTTACTTATCTTCTGTTTTTTTATCCCCAAACCAGGATACCGGTTGGACAGAATCTCCATATAATCAAAGGTTAGAACCAATCGAACAGATCCGTTTCTAACAGTTTGCTTGTAGATGTTTGGTTTTCTTGTAGAATTAATTTTAGTGATTCGTGAATGTAGATCTTCGTTCTAATAGTAATTAACGTAGTGATTTGAAATTTTCAATTTTGTGAAAGAAACGCTCATCGAAGAATGTTTAGATCGATGTGAGCATTGAATTCTTTCTTATACAGGATGATTCACGAGCAGATGAAGTACAGGGTGTGAATAAATAAGTATGAATATATTTTTTTTGGTTCGTACAGTTTTTGAGATACGGTATAAGCTCTTTATTCGCGGGGTATATATTCCGTTCGTGCCGCGAATATGGAAAGGTAATTTATATGGGATACGTTCCTAAAAAATAAATTCAATTGAAGTTTTTGACCATATTGATTAATTATCTTCAGGCTTAGGCGATGGTTCAAGGAATTTTTTTATTTTTTCTTGCTTGGCAGTTTTTAAAAGCTCCTTCAATTTAGACAATTCGCCTCTGTTGAATGTCACTTGATTCTATCTGTTCGAATCCATCTCGTTCTATTCCATTCGCAATTTGGCAATTTGCAGTTGAAGTTTGAATTCGCACAGATTCTTTGTCATTTTCTGTAGTCCACTGATTCTTTCATGTTTAAGATATATTTTACTATGTCAAATTTCTTCCAGCATTCCATAATATTTATACCAGGATCATATTCCATATTATATTATCCAATATGATTTTGAAGGTACCTCTAATAATAGAGCTTAAAGGCCTGGAGTATTCCTTGGTTCATAGGTTGAAGCAAATACGTCACTTTGCCACTTTCATATTTGGATGCATAGTTTCAAGTTCACAAGGATGACTTGTTGCATTGTCCAAACCTAAACAGTTTTAAAGTTTCAACTTTTGAAACAAAGCAATTCCGAAAACAGTCATAAAATATAGCGCTTGTAACCCAAGCTTTCTTATTAGCACGCCGAAATTCTGGTAGGTCGTTCTTGTTTTGATTTTTTTAAACCACGAGGATTTAACGATCTGTAAAGCATCAGTGGTTTAATGACACAATCTCCAGATATATTAGAACAATTATAGTCAAATTACTAGAAAACAAGCCAGGTTTCTCTAACAGTTCTGTTGTGACTGGCCCACTATCCAAGAAAAACCAAATGTATGAACCTAGTTTCTGGCCACAGGGAGTTGGAATCAAAAGGTTTGATTTTCAAAAACACCAGGATTTCCTTAAAACTGCAGGTACGAATGCTTTTTTATAGATGGGGTGCCGCGAAATGATTAGAAAGAAAAGAGATGTGTCCATATTTGTCATGTTAACATCAGATCTCTGGTTCCTTCCTTCCAGGACTTTGTTAACTATAAGAGTGACCATGGTTTTCACACAATAGCTGTAACTGAAACATGGCTTCATAAAGACATCTCGGATAGTAGCATCCATATACCAGAATACAATTTATACAGGCAAAATAGAGACACTCGTGGAGGCGTGTTAGGTCTGTATGTACATGAAACTTTAAATGTGAAAAGGAAAGCGATTGATCTTGTTGGAAATGACCGTATTGAACAACTATGGGCAAGAATCAAAATTAATGATAAAACATATGCATTTGGTGTGTGTTATAGACCCCCAGAAAGCAGTGTTCGTTTACAGGAGCTGGAGAGAATGGTTGAACTCGTGAGTGTGGAAACTGATAGGGTAGTGTTAATAGGTGATCTGAATATTAATATGGACCAGGAGTTCCCTCTAAAATCTGTATTTATGACTTTACTAGAAACTTTCAACATGTCACAAATAATTGAAGAACCAACAAGAGTAACTGAAACGTCAAGCTATCTTATTGGTCTAATTTGTTGATGTACATCAATTCGGTTCCGGACACAGATTTGGGGTTGTTGGATCACTATCAAAGAAATCTGAAGCCTGGTATAGAAGAATTGTGTGAGTTTGTCTAGGTAAACAAGACAGAAGTATTGAAAGTATTTGGCACTATCACATCAAGTGCAGCTGGGAATTATAATTTGAGTCAAAAGCTGTGGAAGATTGTTATGCCTCACTGTCTAGGACACTTAACTCACATAATTAATTGCTTACTAACAACTGGAGTAGTACCAAAGACTTCACATCTCACTTCTCCGTCGGACTTCAGACCTATCAGTATTTTACCAGTCGCTTCAAAAATATTAGAAAAATTGATTCGCAAGCAGATTCTCCAGCATGTCAATAACCATAT
The DNA here is from genome assembly GCA_013387265.2 of Cryptolaemus montrouzieri. Classification (NCBI taxonomy): domain Eukaryota; kingdom Metazoa; phylum Arthropoda; class Insecta; order Coleoptera; family Coccinellidae; genus Cryptolaemus; species Cryptolaemus montrouzieri. The sequence goes on along the minus strand of JABFTP020000083.1, from coordinate 46,755,945 downwards.
ACTTTCCCTAACACAGAATGGTTTTAGAAAGTACCACAGTACTAATACTGCCCTTCAAAAGCAATCGAAGTCATACTTTTAATTTTGTTAGACTATAGCAAAGCATTTGACATGTGTTATCGAGTTTGTTATGACAGATGGAAAAAATTCATCTGAATGCAATATACATAAAGGCGTACCACAAGGGAGTATATTGGGGCCTCTCCTTTTCTGATATTTACATCTGATATGTGTAGTATGGTCAAATTTTCAACAGTACACCAGTATGCAGATGACACTCAGTTATATAGGTCTTTTTCTCCGCTGGAAATTGAAAGTGCAATAAGTTTGTTGAATAAGGACCTTGACATGGTGGCAGATTGGTCTATAAGAAATGGCTTCTTGCTGAACTCTACAAAGACAGTAGCAATATGCATTGGATCTAAACACGCTCGTACCAAAGCATTAGATGTAATGAATAATGTAATATGTATAAATGAATCTGTGATATCTTTAGTGGATAATATAAAAAACCTAGGTGTAATTTATGACTGTGATATAAATTTCCAGGTGTGTAAAAAAAAATTCATGTATGGCTTTAAATATTACCTGTGCAGTGAGGTGGAGTGGAAACTGGCTTGTAGTCTGATCCTCGCAAATTTCAATTATTGTTGTGGTGTCTATTTTTTCTTTTTAACAAATCAAGTACAGTACTCTATACAGAAATTGCAAAATTGCTGAGTGAGGTATCCCTACAATGTTAACTATAGATACCATGTAACGCCACACTATGTTGCGCACAATCTTTTAAATTGTAAACTTCAGTTCACCCACCTTTTTGGCGTGTTCATTTATAATGTTCTTGAATTAAAGTGTCCAAAATATCTTTGTGAATTAATGGTCCCAAGAAACAGGTACCACAGAGTAAACATCCGTAATCATCAGCTATTTACCATTCCAAGTTACAAATCATCCAGATTTGAGGCCCTTTTGAGTATAGAGCAGCTTCGATATTTAATAGGTATTTTTCAATTTATAACAACTGTTACAACTTGCTCAAATTCAAAAAAAAATTCCAAGAATGTGTTTAAATGGGGAACAATTGATGGACATTTGAGAGATAAAACTGTAATTGATTTTAATATTTGATCATAACTTTTAGAAATTGATTTTAATGTATTTTTACACTGAGTAGAGTGGGAGAATAGCTTAAGCTGAATCTTTGCCTTTTTGCACATGTTTTATGTTGCTAAGTATTAATGTCCAACAACACCAAGGATATGTATATGTATATTTTTTTACAATGTGCATTAAATAAGTATTATATTCTATTGTATTCTAACATAGCAGCAGTGTAACCATATTCATTGCTGTCTTGAATCCAGGGGCAGACTTTTCGCTTTTGGTAATGTTTTGTTTGGCATCATCTTCGAAAACATTGCAGTTTCGTCTGCATTAAATACTTGTTCAGAAATGTATCCTCCATATGCTATTAGGTTTGAAAATTCTTCTTGATATCTTAGCTATCGTAACTTCTCTAACGATGACAGTGAAGTTGAACACAGGCCGTGTCAAAAGCGGCTTATGTCAAAGAAAAGACCGAACCAATTCAGCGGCGATATCATTTAAAAGCATACTTGAGGCGTAGTAGTAATAATGTCGATTTTCTTCGTTCATTAGTTCATTAGATGACGTGTTTACCGTATCCTATTTATTAATACATATGTATGTACCGATTAGATCCGCGAATACAGGAACCGGGTCTCATTTTATCTGCAAATAGGGAGGTTTTACTGTATCTATTTTTAACATTGGGGCCACGTGTTCTTCCCGACCCAAATTTTTTCTAATAACCATGGTAATTGAAAAAAGTAACAATGAATCATTCATCAATTTGGAACCTTTTTGTTTCTTATATTTTTGTAGCAGCCACCGTTTCCATATAAGAAATTAATTACCAAGAGTGTACTGAAAATAAGTTTTGGGAAGAACACGTGACTTCAACAACAGATGTCACCCTGTAGATTTTCATAACCATTTCAGTAGTTTAATTATGTGAAGACTAAAGAGAAATATCTCGAAAACTATAGCAGACAAAAAGAAAAATCTATAAGTTTCAACACCCAGTAGATCAGTAATGAAGCATTTTCTTTGAACTTCGACATAAAATGACTACTTAAAAGCTTTCGCACTTATGGATTTACACCCTGTATATAAAAGTGTCATTCAGATTTATTCAGCAAGTATTGTTTTTGAATGTTTAAAATAGTGAGAAATATTGTTTCTATAAAGTATAATTTTTCAGGTATTTCATGTGAATAAACCTCAAGGTAAAAGTAAACCAGCGCCACCACCAAGAAGAAAGTCTTCATCGGACGAATCTGTGATTTTTCTGGATTGATAAGTTGTATGATTTGTGTAAAATTGTCAATAAATATTTTAATTTATAATTTTTACATCCTTCTTGCAGTTTTAAGAACATTACCACTGAGTATTCTGGGGTCAGAGAAAAAAAATCACAAGCAACATAGTAAAGCGAACTTGGTGGCCGTTGTACTAAAGAAATTGGGGATTTCAATTACTTCAGTCTTAAAGCCTCTTGTACAAACCCGATGATAAATCGGCCTTTCCTGAAAAGGAATGTAAAAAAACTTTCAAGATTTATGATAATATTTTAATTTATTAACATAAACTTATTTACATATACGAAACCTGAAACTACGAAACTATTTCATTGACATTGATTAGATATTTCCTGCAAAGGTTCCTTCCTCCCTTTGAGTATCCCACTTTTCAACCCAAGCCTTGGGACACATGGAACGGTACACCCTTAGAAAATAATTACATGGTTCGTAGTTTTCTCCCCTTACTTTCTGGCATCGATGATAGTCTAAATAGCTTTGATAACAGTAACGAGTCTGATTAGTGTTGGGAAATCTCGGATCAAAGGGTGCAGTTTTCAGTTCAATCTCTGGCATTTTGATCTGAAATAAAGTTGTTTTTTGAGAATGAATGTTAGCGCCTAAAGGAAAAAAGTGAATGTTTGTGCAAGGAAATATCAGTGAGCAGAAAAAGTTGTTTCTGAGAAGTTTAGACATTTCACCACACTGTGGCTTCATCAGATAGATACAAGCGAATGAACAGAGTTATTCCTTATATATTAGTCTTATTTCCTACTTAATATTACAATAGGTACAAGTACAAGGGATATGCTGGAAAACCCATCGGAGTTGCTTACTTTATGAATTGAAAAATTGAGTAAAGGAGAAGGATTTAAATCTAATTGACTATTAAGTAACCTACCTGAATTCTTTTCTTTGTTGATCTCTAAAATTTCCAATAGATTGAGTTTTTGTCTATTATCTTCATTGTGTAAAATTTTAAAATTATCATTAAAGTTATGGTTTTCTTCGAGTAAGTGATTAGAATAATGGAAATCTAATTTATGATAATTAAATCTACTTTTGTGCTCGGACAATCTAATTTTGAAACTTCTGAAAGTTCTACTGATATAAATTTTATTTCAATCCCCGCAAGACAGTTTATAAACGCAGGATTTATTACCTTTATCAATTTTAGATTTGCAGTTTTGGTTTTGTCGGCCTGAAGAATTATGAGTTCGGAATGCTATATTGAAATTATAATGCGAGAGGAATGATTTTAATTTTAGACTAGGATTACAAAGTATTTTGTATTAGAACTTTTATACTTTGAAGTACTTCCTGTATTGATTTTTAAATTTTTGCGTGAAATCATGTTTTCAATCATACTTGGACCATAACCGTTATTGACTGCTATTTGATTATATTTAGCTCTTTCATAAAATTATTTTGTGACATTGGGATATTAATGAGTCTATGTACCATACTATTGTAAGCTGCTAATTTATGTGGATAAGGATGTGTAAGTGAGCTGTGAATGGTAATATCTGTATACGATGTCTTATGAAAAGTAGAAATAGAAAAAGAGATTCTAGAGATTTTGAGAATAGAAAATAGATTTCTCTATCTTTCATAAGCCATCGCATACAGATATTACTATTCACCACAGCTCTATTACACATCCTTATCCACATAAATTAGCAGCTTACAATAGCTTATGAAAAATAGAAATAGAAAAATAGATTTTTCTATTTTTCATAAGCCATCACATACAGATATTACTATTCACAGCCCATCTACACATCCTTATCCACATAAATTAGCAGCTTACAATAGTATGGTACATAGACTCATTAATATCCCAATATCACAAAATAATTTTATAAAAGAGCTAAATATAATTAAACAAATAGCAGTCAATAACGGTTACAGTCCTAGTATGATTGAGAACATGATTTGACGCAAAATATTTCAAAAAGCAATCCAGGAAGTATTTCCAAGTATAAAAGTTCTAACACAAAATACAACAGCTTAATTTATATAGGTAATCCTTGTCTAAAATTAAAATCATTACTCTCGCATTATAATTTCAATACAGCATTCCGAACTCATAATTCTTTAGGCCGACATATCGAAAACTGCAAATCTAAAATTTATAAAGGTAATAAATCCGGTGTTCATAAACTTTCTTGCGGGGATTGTAATAAAATTTATAATTGTAGAACTTTCAGAAATTTCAAAGTTAGATTATCCAAGCACAAGCGTAGTTTTAATTATCATAAATCATATTCCCATTATTCTAGTCACTTACTCAAGAAAACCATAACTTTAATGATAATTTTAAAATTTTACACAATGAAAATAATAGACAAAAACTCAATCTATTGGAAATTTTAGAGATCATCAAAGAAAAGAATTCAGGTAGGTTACTTAATAATCAATTAGATTTAAATCCTCCTTTACTCAATCTTTTCAATTCATAAAGTAAGAAACTTGATGGGTTTTCCAACATGCCTCTTGTACTTGTACCTATTGTAATAATAGGAAATAAGACTTATATATAAGGAATAACCGGTTCATTAGTTAGTATCTATCTGATGAAGCCACAGTGTGGTGAAACCGGTCATAGTTATGTTAATATAGTGAAAATCTAAATACCATAGTTTTGTTTCAATGAAAATTTGGCTCATAGTGTCAATTATTCATTTATAAACCTAGAAAGCTTTATTGAAAGTGATGAATTCAAATAAGTGAGATATTCGGATTGATGAAAACTTAGTGTGAATAAAACCACTTCAGTATTTTTCACAAAATACAACAGGAGCTACAAATTTAACAAATCACATTCAATGAGGTGCTCAATTCAATATTAGGCAATTATTAGATTCGCGTTCGTGGAATGCCCTCAACTTTAAGAGTTCAAGATATTCTTGCAAGACAAGTATGAATGTTCATACAGACTGAAGCTAGAGAAGACATTAGAAACATTGTAAGATGGTCAGGTACTATCTGACTTTACTGTACAACCTTCCATTGAAGAATGCACAGGAGAAGCCATTCTGACAAAGCAGCCTCGCAGGGTAAAGGTGCATGGTTGCTCAAGGACTATCATTGCTCCTTATACTATTGTGGCTGTACACAATTTTAAAGAGATAATTGAAGTTTCACCCTTTAAATTATGCAGTTGAACACAAATGGCTTAAGAAAAAAGTCATAAATAGCTTTGGAAATTCAAACTATCCAGCTAGATTTCCCGATTTCATCTTCTTGGACCTTTAATTGTGAGGGTACCTTCAAGGTAAAGTTATTCGTGATATTCTACCTGACACGTGTTTCTGCAGTTTTGTCTACGTGAAATCGTCTCATCTAAATTGATAAAACCTTCGCAATACACGGTTGATTTGAAATAATGTTGTGGGCGATTTGTTTAATTTTAAGATAACAAGTTAACTAATGGAAACTTTTAGTCAGGGAGCAACATTCAAGCTTACGTAAAATCAAGGAGATAGTTTTCAGATCTACTCATTATAACCACATAAAGCAACTGAAAATACAACTCCTTTGTCTTGTATTCTTCGTATCTCGCATCGTTTTCGAGATAGAAATAAACACCCATTTTGTCTTTTTCTCTGATAATGAAAAATTAACTATTAACATTCTAAAGGGGACTCAATATTAAGCGTGATTTTTCTTATTAGTTGTGGAAATACCAAGAAGAGAGAAATATATTTCACTTAATGTTCGTTTTCACCCAACTACAGGGTGGGGCGTAATGGATGGGCGTTTTTAAAATGAGAATGCAGCTGTTTTTCAATGTAGAACATTTTTAGTTACGTAAAATGAAAGCTTAAATGTTACCATTTAGTGTAGAAAAAATGAAATAAATCATGGTCTGAAAATGACATCAAGTAGATACAATGCATTGCTGTAGTCGATTCTCAAAGTTCTGCATCACCCAGTCTAACAAATCGGTGTCGATTGCCATAACTTCTCTTGTGAGGGCTTCTTTCAACTCTTGCAGATTTCGAGGTTTATCGACGTAGACTGTAGCCTGTAGGTTTTCCCACAAAAAATAAAAAAAGAGCAGTGACATCCGGGGAACGAGGGAGCCACGGAACATCACCAAAATGAGAGATTACATGACCAGAAAAGTTAGACGCACAACTTCCATTGAGACTCTGGCTGTATGTGCCGTGGCACCATCCTGTTGGAATCAAACATTAGTTCTGTTCATTCTTGTCGTCGCAATTCTGGGATAAAATGTTCTCGAGCATGAAAACATATCGCTCAGTTTACATTTACGGTTGCCTTTCTCTCATCCTTTCCTTTCTGCTGCCCAATGAAAATGAGCCTCATCATTATCACGGGTTCATTTTCATCAGCGATAATCATTTGCATTCTTTCAGCAAACTGCTAGCTTTGTGCAAAATCTCCTTGAGATGCTGGAAAACCATGAGCTCATAGGGGTGAAAGCGGAGGTTTTGGTGTGAAATTCTGCGAAGAGTTGGAAGTGCTGCAACTCGTTTTCGAACGGAGTGCCCTTGGCTTTGAACTACAGTTTGTCTCACTCTTTTCACAGAAGCTGGTGTCCTTACACTTCCGGGACGACCTTGAGGTTTCCGATTCATTGCTGATGCAGTCGTTCTGAAATTCTGTACCCATCGGATGATTGTGTCACGTTTCGGAACTGAAGCGTTACGACTAATGTTGAAACGCTGGCGAAAGCACCGCTGCACGACAATGACAGTCGATTTTAAATAATCTTCAACTGCGAACTCATGTCTACATAACCATTGAGAAGTAAATGGTAACTCCTCTTGAGTCGAATCACCTCAGCCGCTTCCTTCTACTCACTCACCGTCACGTGTACTACCCTAGATAAATAGATAGATATATTTATTAGTTCCATTAAAACAGTAGTAGAACATGTGAATTGTAGAGTGAGTAGAAATTAAAATACGAGTTTACGATTTGAATAACGTTCAGTGTATAAACAAATAGGTATATAAATATAGTCAACGACGAGACAAGGACAATACATTATCACTTGCACAACCAACAAACACAGTCACTAAAATTCAATTTTATCTTCGAAATATTCTTCTAAATTATAATACGGATTTTTTCTTAAGTATTCATTCAGCTTCTTCAATTTGTATTTGGCAAGTTCTTTATTTTCTTTGGCAAATGATTATAGTTTCAATAAGTTATATTTAGCATTCTTGTGCAGGAAAGTATATTTTGTCTGTGGTGGCTTCAGGTCAGCTCTACCTCTCGTCTCATATGAACGTGCTCTCTCTGAGTCCTTAAATAAATCTCTGTTTGAAGCGACAAACATGATAGCTTCATAGATATACAGACTAATGGCAGTTAGTATGCCTCTATGTTCAAAATGGGACCTACACGACTCACGGTCATCCAAAGATAGTATGGCTGTTAGACACCTCTTCTGCATAACAAGAGGACGACTGATCTGTGAGGAACCTCCCCAGACAACAATTCCATACCTGAGCCGACTGTCCACCTACGCACTATAAGCAATCAGAGCTGTTTCTGTATCAATTAGCCTGGATATTGTTCTTAAAGCGAATCCACGTGTAATCCCCAGTCAAGCCTATGATCAACGGTTAGACCCAGGAACTTGAGGCTACCAGTTGTGGACATACTTCCGCTCTGACCTTAGAATCTCATGCTTACAAACTCCTTTCCTCTACCGAAATTGACCAGCTGAGTTTTGTCCCGATTGAGCTTCAAATGATTTCGGGAGAACCATGCCTTTGAATCTGCCAGTGCCATGCACATTTTAGTTCCCAACGAACTTTTGTCATCCGCTGATACTACCACAGAGACATCGTCAGCATACGAAACACTAAACTCCATCAGGAAACTGAGTAAATCATCGGTGTTGGTTTCACCCTTAAAAGGTCATGCACTTAAACCAACATAAGGTGAAAACTCCACAAGTCGCCTAATCAACATTTTGACGACTCGTGACGGGAAATATGGAATGAAACTCTGCAAGCTAGCGTCTGATGGATTTCCAGGGTAAACGAACTCGGTGCAGCGACATCAATCTATTACGTCATGCAATAATCAGTATATAAGTAAACTGAAATTGTACATTAAAGTCGTTACTCTGCCCAAATTATCACTGAATCTCATCGCAGATTATGATTTTGTACAATTTATCCATCTTAGTCTCCTACCGTAGACTAAGATAATTCAACCACTCAACATTTGAATATTAGGGAAACACACCCAATATTTACATGGTCCTTCGAACCTTTCACTGAAATATAGTCACAAATCGTGTTGGATGGAATCAAAAAATCCGAAAATGGTATATTGGCACAAAACACCGAATTGGGATATATACTATCAGACAGCACGAAAGAAGCTGGGCCATCATTTAAAATAATAAGTCTCGTTACGAAGGTCGATCAAGAATCACAATTCGAAAAATTGTGGGAATTGGAAGAAGTCAAATCAGAAAAACGAACATCTCCGGATGATGAATACTAATCAAGGTATGTACACTGTAAAAATTCCCATCAATGTCGATGTCAACAAACTAGGTCAATCTCGCAACAAACCCAATATTTACATTGGTGTAAATGATAGAGGAGTGGCCCCAAAATCGATCCTTGGGGCACACCCTTTCCTACCGGCAATGCAACTGACCTGTATAATTTTTAAAACAAAATCATCTGTATCGTGTGTACTAATGTATTCCGATTTGAAAACTTCAAGACATTTTTGTTAATTCTTAAAAAGAAAACCCATTCTTACTAATCTTGTATCTGAAAGTTACTAAAATAACAATAATTTATAACCTGAGTTAGGTTGCCATGGAATTTTGACATTTAACATTCGAAGGTTGGTAATACTTAAGAATTCTGTGTAGCTCAATTGTGGCGCCATCTATTACAATTATCCCAGTAAACTGCATGAATAACGACCTTCTTACCTTTTAACTTGTTAATATATTAAAATAATATATTTATATAGTTGAAAAAACCCATAACATCTTCAATAACATTAAAAAGTGCAAATTATTTCATATACTGAAAATTGAGCAAAAGAATTTCCTTGAGAAAAATTTAAAAGAATTAGATGTTAAAAACATTTAAGAATCATACCTTTATCCAGTGAAATCCACACCAAAAATTGATATATCTAATCCTAAATCTTAATTATCTATTTTATTTCACTAATGGTCTAGTTTTGGAATCATCATCACAACAAGCTTCCTTATATCTCTTAACTTCTTTCATATAAACTGACCAAGGATCATGTGCATTCTCTTCACTATCCTGTGGCTTAGTTTTGACAACCATTCCCGTCTTAAGAACCCTCCCACCTCTTCGTTTACCAAAAGCAGGCAACAATTTCTGTTTTTCAGCTTCTGCTTTTTGTGCTTCTTCCTGTGCTTTTTTCTCTTCCTGCATTTTTTTGAACATTTCCAAAAACGAACCATCATTTTTAAAAGCATTATCTTTCAACGGTGATTCCGTTTCAACATCTTCCTCCTCTTCCGTTTTCATATCAACTAGTTCACGGTTATCGACATTACGTTTTTCTTCATAGTCCGAATGTTCTCTACTAGATCTCCTCGACCTATTTACTTTACGAGACTTGTATGACTTAGACCGATTGTCAGATTTCGATCTAGACCTCGACCTGGAATATTTATGAGAACGCGATGAATGTCGTGAAGGTGAAGAACGTCTGGGTCTTTTATCTTTGTCTCTCCTGTTGTGCTTAGCACCACTTTTAGATCGTGACCTGCTTCTCGACTTGCTGTATTTCTTTTTACGATGCGTTCGGGACCTTGACGACGACCTGGATCTGCGATATCTATGTCGTGATTTACTTCTGCTTCTAGAACGTCTACGTTTTTCATGTCTATCGTTCGAACGACTTCTAGATCGCCCTTTATGACGCCCGGATGATTTTTTTTCATATTCCTGGTATTGAGGATTTTTCACGTAAGGATCAATGCGATCTGTGGCTCGAGGTGGTTCGAAATTTAATGTAGGAGGTGGTTCAAAAGTCAATGCTCGAGGTGGCTCAAATTTCAATGTTTCAGGTGGTTCAAAATTCAATTTTGGACTCGAAGCAGGATTATCATCTTCAGTGCCTGGTGGAGGAGGAATATCCCACATTCCAGAGGACGATGCATTCATCTCTGACTAAGCTGTGGTGAAACCTACAAGAGAACTTGCAGGTATAATTAAATGCATCCATTGAACAAATACATTCTTGAAAACTGTCAAGAAAATGGAATTTGCACTTCTTAATGTTAAGAATATCCATTCTGGAAAATTTACCGACCACATAATAAAAATTGTTATTGAATAAAATTATAATGGAATGTTAGATAATCACTAGGTGAGGTGTGTTGACATCTAGGAATAAAATTACAGATCTAACATACTAATGGAGCACCTAAATAATATTCGAAATAGCACTAATGTATAGTACGTAAGAATTAATTGATTTAATACCTTCTCAGAAGAATTTGTTCCAAGATATTTAGTATCAACAAAATGGCTTCCAAATTTGCTTTATCTTCGGCTCGATTCGATTTGGTGATTGCCTTTTGCTTCGTTCACTTGACGTCGATAGTTTCGAGTATTTCCGTGTGTATTCGGGCTTCTTTCAATTGATTTTCAAGGAAAAGCAATTTTTAGCGAACTAACCAAGTTTACCGAATAACCTGTCACATTGACTAAGTATATATAATAACAACGCTCCCAGTAGAGTTGGTTGAAGTTTCTAAGCCAAGCAGAATCGCCAGGTCAGGATTGAAAGATTGAGAGAAGTTCATAGATGGCTCTTGATAATACAGGTAGATGGCTCTTGATAATACAGGATACTATACATTTTTATTTTCAATTATAAGGATTTTAAATATTACTACGTAAAAAATATCAATGTTCAAGAGTGAGAAGTTTATTCAATGTTATAGCTAATTCAAGCTTTTGCTCATCAGACAAGTAAGAGTTTGACACTGGAATACAAAGTTAGCAATTTTCTTATATATAGGTACAGAGGTACATTACTTGTAATGTATAATACACTAATCTTATTGCTACAATTCGACAAAATAATATTGGTCTTATGTTTTCTGTGGCGAAATACTTGAAATTATCTCAAATTCCTCTCAATCTTTCTTCCTGAGCCAGGAAATTGTACCAAAACCAAGAACATTACGATATCACCCCTCAACCGGTATTTATTTCTAAGATTTCACCCCTAATCTTACTGAAAGCATGTTGGGCTCAATCTTCTTATCTAAGGCCAATTTTTCCTTCGTTATATCTCAAATTCCATCCTATCTTTATTTCATAAACATCAGGAAATTCACGTCAAGATAAAACACCTTAAGATTCATCTCTCAATCGGGATCTTTGTCTAAGTTTTCAAGTCTAATCTCACTGTTTTACTCTTACGAGGGTGAAGTACCAATCCGTGGGCGTTTGTAAGACTCATCTGAAACATGAGAAGACATCTGTGCACGATTAGGTATAGATGTGTGTTATGAAGGGATAGTTTGCATGAAAAAGCCTGAAGAATCTATCGATTGGGCCCGGTTGTTTCTTCCTTATTTGTAATCCATAATATACTATCATTATTGCTATAATTAGATAGGAAAATATAAGCCACATGTTTTCTGTGGCGAAATTTCGATATTTTCCGTTTTGATTCTTCGCAATTTTTCTTCTTGAGTCAGGAAATTTGCAGCAAGATGAAAAAATCTTTACCTCTACCTCACTTTGTAAGTATTCATACCTAATCTCAGTGACATCATATTGAGTTCAATATTCCTAAGAAACTTCAATTAAATTCCCCCAATATGGGGACTTTAGCTTATGGGATGTAACTCTGAAGACATAAAACGTGAACAATTATTTGAGAAGAACTAAGTATAGATATGTTCTATGGGGGTTGCCCTTGGTTGGGAAAGTGTATTTCATTCATTCATTCATCTATACATGAGACTATTGCCTACGGACTGGAACTCCAAGAGGAGGTTTTTAGTCGGTAAAAATCTGACATTGGCCCCGTTCTCGGGGTGCATCTTTTCGAAGATTTTCCTCCTCTTTTTCGAAAAAAAATGAACAAAAACTGAATTTTCCGCTCTGCTTCGCCGTTAAATCTGAAGTAATAAGCTCAAATCCGTCCACATATATCCCTCGAGCGACAAAACAGTATTCAGTATACATTAAGTTGTCGTATCAGTGCAGAACACTGAACCAATAGATATGGTATCAGACATGTAGTAAATTTTCAAGGAGTCAGCAGACTAACAAAGTTAAGATGGATTTCTTATTTTCGAATATTCATTGAAAAGGGGTTGAATGTTGGTTTTAACTGAATTTTTAATAATACTTTTTTATAACGTTATCAGTTTGAGAACGGAATACCAAATATATAAATAAAGCAATCAGATAAAAGATCCATTATTTATAGGTCTGATCTATGAAAGCAATACAGGCACAGAATTTATATCATATTCTGTGTTACTAGTCTATCAATCTTGGTGTCAATGTCTCCGGATTGTAGTTTTTTGTAGGTTATAAAATTATGGCTGACGAAGAAAATATCAATGGTAATGGGGATGGTGAAGAAATTCCCGAAGAAAAATCCCAAAAAGAAAAGAAAGCAGCCAAATATGACAGTGGTGCAGCAGATTTGGAAAAAGTAACAGATTACGCAGAGGAAAAGGAAATATCCTCCCAAGATGTTGCTAATGCTATAACTGCTATAGGAGATAGAAGAAATAAAGAAGCTCTGGAGAAACAAGCACGAGAAAAGGAATTGTTGAAAGTATCTATTCGAAAAGAAGACGTAGATTTAATTGTGAATGAAATGGAAATATCACGAACAAAAGCTGAAAGATTTTTACGTGAATATCATGGAAACGTTGTGAATGCTCTTGTAGCTCTGACAAACTGAGGTGTTGTTATTGCTGTTTTTTTTTTTAATAAAAACTTCATAATAAACCTTATTTAGTATTATTTGATACAAGTAAATCATGTATAGATTGTTGTAGTCGTCTAATCATATGAAACTTAAATGAAGTCTTATCATATGAAACTTAAATGAACTAGAAAATTAGTACATCTGAAAATAACAAGACAAGTTTTGGTTTGATCTTTTATGAATTAATGGAAACAACTAATGAAGATGTATTATCAGTTCTGGAAAGTGAAATTTTTCCATAACAAACATTTAACTTATAAAAGTGGAGCCTATAAATATTCTCGATCTACAGTCATTTTTCTTTTCTTCTTATCTCTAGCTCTTGGGAACCACCTATGTTTCGTAGTATGGGTTATATTCATAAGTTCCAACCTAGCCTGTTCAGGAGTTTTTTTTTGAAATATTTCCATCAGTTCGGGTGTCAGTTTTGTTTTTAACACAGATGTATCTAAATCCTTCTCTTTTGATTCTGGTAAAGGTCTGGTGCACTCATAAGGAAAATCTTCTTGGGGGTGCCAAGCAATATAAGTACTTTCGTCGTTTGTAAGCACAATTTTGTTTTGAACTACATGATTACTTGTGGAGACTAATCGATATATTTGTCGAGTTAATATGCCAATTCTTGAAGTTAAGCAATTTGCCATAATTGAAGGAATAATATATTACCATGTACTAGTTATATGGGAACTTGAGTATATGTTCACTTGAATGAAAATATTTATATCAGAAATGGATTACTTAACCTGAATAGTCGATTGAAAACACAGAATAATTGAATTTTTATTTTCATGTTCTTTTGGTTTCGAAATTATTAAATAATGAATAAATAGTAATTATCAAATATTTCGTATAGTAAATTTTATGATAAGATTCATTTTATTCCGTCAGAATGTTAAAGATACCCAATATAACGTATTATAGCTCATGCAAGCTGAGGCCGTTAATTATATATGTTTTTCTTTTTCTTTGTTGTATTTTTGTGAAATAAATGTGGTTTATTCTACTTTTCTATGTCCAATTTTCTTTTATTATTTTATATCGTGAACCAGAGTACGAGAATTTCAGTTTATTCCGTTAAGATTGAAGATCAAATTAATTAAGAGGAAGTTGTGTTCATATATCGGTCCAAAACGGTACGAATATGCTACAATTTGTTTTTGATTTCATAAATTATTGGTACTTCAGATATTTGCTGATAACTGAATTGTACATGGTAGAAAAATGGGAAAGGTTTATGTTCCGTATCCTTTTTGAAAAATAGTTTTATGATGTGGCCCAATAGAAATTCATTATTACAAGTACAATTTCATTATTGATATTTGCTCACACATGTATTCATTTGTATTGATAATTTTGATTCTTATTTCATCACTGTAATGGTTTTAAACTAGTTCAGTAATTAAATCTAATCTAAATATTTGTTTTTCCAAATTATAGAAGTGATGTGTTCTTGAAGAAATATATAGTGTTTACTTATACGGTATGCATATCTTAGCATTTAAGTTGCATTCAATCTGATTCATTTAATTTCAGAAATGAGTTTATCGAGGCAAGAAATAAATTTGAGGAGGTTATTGACAAAATGTGAGCTTATGTGTAAGACTCAAAAAACGATGAAAGATTTCCGAAATACATAGGTGCCTTAGATGATATGTTATTAGAGGTGAAAAATTGATAGAACCTTCAAATAACATTATTAAAATATATCAGAAACGGATAAATGCTGTAAAAACCGAACTAGGAATGACAATAGTAAATGAATTAGATAAAGATGATTATCAAAATATGAGAGAAGACTTATTGACTGTACGACAGAGGAATGTGGGTAAAACACCAAAAAGTGATGATTTAGATCAAATATTACATCATAACGAAGATGTTCAGCAAAAACTTACGTCGGACATGCTAACTTTGACAAAAAACCTGAAAGAACAATCAGAATTAGCCAAAAAAATTATAAGGAAAGATATTGACGTTTTAACAAGATCATCTGTTTTAACTGATCAGAATAAAGCTAAATTAGAAGTGGAGTCCAGTAAATTGGAGGAAAATTCACGGAAAGCTTGGAAATGTTGGATGTGGGTGATTCTATTAGTTGTTATGGTTGTATTCATGAAAATGGTGTTATTCATGAAAGTTATGAAGAAAAAGTATTAAATGGATTGGAACATTTTTATGGTTTTGTATATACTAATATGTTCTGTGATTATTGACATTTGCTTAGGGAATTTATATTGTTATCTGCTATATTTAATTTAATATAGAATTTCTGAAAATCAAAATGTAGTTTTTCTTAGCAATTATTGGTGCAACATATGAGTAGATTTGAAATAAACGAATAGGTTAGTAATTTTAATGCATCTAAAGATTTTCCTTAATTGCATATGCAGATATTGTTTGTTTCTTCATTTTCAGTGTTTTGTCACTTTTCAATTCGTTTGTGGTACTTCAATTGGTGTCTTATTTCACCAAAAATTTCCTAGCAGAGTGGCTTTGGCAGGAATCCGTTGAAATGGACCAATCGTTAAAGCTTGAGCTTTAGAGGCAAGAACAGTTCACCGCAACTATATCATGAGCTACCAAAGATAAATTATAGATCGATTCAGGATTTAGTGGCATCTCAAGTTATTTATATCAGTATCATGTTCGAATAAACTATTTCATTGACCAATCCACTATTCTCTTGAAAATATTCGACAGCACTTAATTATTTAAAATGTAAAATCTTTTTACCTTCAATTATATTCTTTTTTATCATTCTGCTCTTTATTTTCAACTTGATAATTCTCCAAAAACATTATAAGGTATCTTGATATTGAAAGACAAGTTTCTGTTCAAAATGTGTAGATGGCAGCTTGTTCAGTGTACAGGATATTTGACTTCCTAACGGAAATAGGGGAAAACCGTCAGACGAGACTACGTTAGGATTGATAATTTTACAACCAGTTACTTAATAAATATTTTCATATTCAAGACATTTCTCCGTATTTTTCTACTTCACCATAGAACTGTACATTCAAACATCGATAGTTACTATGAATATTTTGTGATTGCTTCATTCGAAAATGTCCACAGAAAAATTCATACACAATTATTTCTATGGTTGAATATTAGGCATACTTTGATTTTAAAACGAAAATGTTTTCAAATACGTATTATTTATTAATTTTAATTTAATTATTGTATATTATAATTTGTTTATTCATAATGAAATTTGAAATAAGCAATATATGGAATATATGTTGGAAGAGATAATATCAAAATCCGTCATGAATGGAAAATAAAGAGGAAAATGTAGTAAAGTTCAGAAATTAATATACACTTTTCCATTGCCGAACATCTTAGATTGAAATATACAGGGTAAGTCCAAAAATACCGATTGCAATAATTCCCTATTAATTCGATTGCAAAAATTGAAACATAAGATTAAACGAATTTTAAAGGCCCGTTAAATGGGCACATCACATATTTTTAGGAAACGAGTTATTTAAAATATAATTTTTAATGAAATTCAATTATTTTGGAGGGTGTTGTGGGACACAAATAATTTAATCAAAGCATTTCATAAAGGATATTGTTTTATGAATTTTTAATGTTCTTTGAAATAATATTTAAATTTTTTATTTATTTATACAGGGTGCTTCAACGAAAACTAAACAGAGGCCATATCTACTAAGATATTCATTTCTGATCAAAACGCAAAAACAGGTCAATTTTTGTTTCAAGGGGGACATCTTTTGGGGTACAAAACTTGCCTGAAATATCAACCCCCTAAGCGGGGGTTGCAATCCTTGAACATTTTGAATAGGAAAGATGGGTCGAGTGATGACTCAAAAGAAAGGTGGTATCTTTGTCTACATTGCCTTGAACGAATTTCCATTTCGTGTGCCGAGTTGCTGGAAATGTTACAGGAGGCTTACGGTTAACTGACCTTATTAAAAACACGTGCATATGAGTGAATAGTGCATTCAACAGCGGGCGAGATGTTGTGGAAGATTTGCCTCGCTCTAGTCGGCCATCAACATCTTCAACTAAAGTTGTCATCGATACAGTGAAGGAAATGGTGATTGAAAATCGTCATTTAAGTTTGAGAGAGATAGGCAATGAACTTTCTGTGTCTCACGAATCAATTCGTAGCATGAAACGCGTTGCCACTCGACTAGTTCCAAGAGGCCTGAATTTTTGAGAGTGGAAATTAAAAATCATGGATTTTGCACAACGATAATGCACTATCTCGCAAGGCTATCATTGTGAATGAATTTCTGACCAAAAACTCAATAAATACCATCGATCAACCACCGTATTAACCTGATATGGCGTGGGTCGACTTTTTTCTTTCACTAAAACTCAAATTATCACTTCGAGGTACCCGTTTTGAATCGATAGAAGACAAAAGAGAGTTCGCGCCCAAAACGGAAAAAGAGTTTGAAAAATGTTTTGATGATTAGATTATTCGTAGGCGTAAATGTATTATTTCGGAAGAGGCCTACTTTGAAGGCGATCAATAAATTTGGATGAAAAATAAATATTTTATGTCATTGACCAATTCCCAGTATTTTTTTGACAAAATCTATTGTCACTTAACCCAACCAAAAATAAAATATCCATGTATTTCCTACAAATTTTTATTGACAATGTTTACAGAAGTGTCTTTAGCATCTTCTTTATTTTTATGTATTTTATTATGAGCTGACAAAGAACTTTTGTAGGAAAAAGATTTGTTACAAAGTGTACAAGTGTATGGTTTCTGCCCTGTATGCGTTGTTATATGATTCTCCAAACGTCTTTTACTAATGAATGATTTGTCACAGATGTGACAGAGAAAATTCCTTTCACCTAAAAACGAACAAATATATATTTCCACAGTGTAGTGGTTTCAAAAGCAGTGGGACAACTTGCTCATTGGGTGACCAATTCTCGAATTGTTAATATCTCAAAATCTGCACATTGTACTAGCGCCAGACATGCGCAGTTTGAGCACTTCAAAAGTGATTGATAATAATAATAATTATCATTTTCCTATACAATTTTGTGTGTACATAAGTTGTAAAAACCAGGTTGTTGACAATAAACTCAGAAAATAAACATAAAACTGCAAAGTCATATGACTGTCTGCAGTGTACTAATCTAATTTTTTCCTTAAGTAAACCTAACACACCGACACTGATCCGCTAAACAAAATAAAGAGTGAAAACAAAACTCAAACAGAAAAACTCAGATTCAACAAAAAATATATTAATTTCTCAACTCTATGATGTCATGAATTTCATCCCTACCATTACAAAGGATAATCTTCTTCAGCTCAAATTTAAACTTCCTCATGTCAGTAAAATTTATTATTGACAATGCCAAAACATTAAACAGTCTAGGCCCCAAGAAAGAAAAATTTAACTGGCCAAAAGATTTATCTGCATGAGTTGTCACATAAAATATATGTTCCCGTCTGGTATTATAAGTATGATGAAACTCCTCCAGTAAGTAGGCATTCCGATACAAATGTATTATACATGAGAATGCAAACATTTGACGAATATCCAAGATCCAAGCTTCATCATACAGACGTGAAGTAGGGTAAGTATTTTCCTTATTCAAGATGATTTTTACAAGCTATATGCTCAGCCCTTGCAGCTCCCCAGTTCAGAATACCATATAATAATCTAGAGTGTACAAGTCCGTAGTAAATCTTTATCAAAGCTTTTTGATCGAGAACATTTTTGAGGTATTTTAATCTGTACAGCACACCGCGAAGAATTGCAACTACGGTACAAATATCATGGTCCCAACGTAGATGGCTATCAAAAACAGTTCCCAAACACTTATGAGTGACAGCTTGGCCTACTTTCCTTTTTTCACAAACATCTAAAGTTCTAAAAGATGGCATATTGCGGTTGTATAATGAAAAAGAAGAATTTAGTCTTATCAAAATTGATTGTAAGCAGCTTTGCATTCATCCATCTTTCTATAACTCTCATATCCTCTTCCGCCTTTTCCTTTGTTTCATCCCAACTATCACTCTCAACTATTAAAGTGGAGTCGTCTGCAAAACTGACTATAATCCCATTCAGATTCAGCTGAAGCAAGCTATTAATATATATCAAAAGTACTGGGCCTAGCACGCTGCCCTGTGGTACACCAAATTTAATCATTTTTAGGAACACTTTTTATGGCAAGATATATGAAAATTAATGTTTAATAATAATAATAATAACCTTTATTTGGCAGAAGATCAGATATTAGAAAAGATTTAAAGCTTTTTTTCTTACGATTTGTGAACGAGACCTATAATAGCTTTTAAACCACTTCAAAAGTTTACCAACAAAACCCATTGATTTTAACTTTGCATCCAAAATTGAATGGCTCACTCAATCAAATGCTTTAACCAAATCAGTTTAGACAGTATCCACTTGACTTGCCTCTTGAATGGTCTCGGGTAAGAACTGAGTGAAAAGGAAACCAAGCTGTTCACTAATTATAGCCTGACTAAAAGCAAAAGAAATTTTGGAATGAACAAGGCTTTTAAACAGTTTTGGTATAGCCCTCAAGATACTGATTGGTCTGTAATTTTTTATGTCTTGCTTACTATCAGACTTGTGAACAGGGGTTACAAAACTTGTTTTCCATGCTAATGGAAAATAAACTTCCTGCAAGGATCTATTAAATAATGATGTCAGAGGTGGAGCTAACGATTCAGCACAAGACTTAACTAGATTACATAAGGTTCTGATTTAATATAGTTTGGACAGAAAATGTTTATCTAAAGTTACTACTTTTTGAGGAAGTTATTAGCACACAGTTAAGAAAATTCCGGTACCTTTGTTGAAGATGTTCATTTTACTATAAGATTCAGAAGATATCAGATATATGTGAGTATTCAAATGCGATGATATTTTGTATCTATTGAGCATAGTAATGGTATTGAACAAGAGATTGTTAACTCAGAAATGCTTGGTACCACCATGGGTGTCCCTCAAGGATCAGTCTTAGGACCTTTTTTTATTTATTCTGTATATTAATGGCATAAGTGATTGTCTGGAATGTGAATGTGAAATCTAACCTAACCTTACCTGTATGACTTTTTATGTGAGTATTTAAATGCGATGACATTTTGTACTTTTTCTCACAAAATGAACACTGATAAGGTTTCTCTCCAGTGTGTGTTCTCATATGTACTCTAAGATCCCCAGATCTTGCCAGTTTCTTCCCACACACGGAGCAAACATATCTGAAAAGTTTCACTGTTGCACTTTGATGAAAATTTAACTTTAACACTTCTCACCGTTTTTCTCCCGAATGTGTTAATCGATGTGCGTTCAGGTTCGAACTAGAGGGAAAATCTTTGCCACACAATTTGCATTTATAAGGTCGTTCGCCAGTGTGAGTCCTTGAATGTATTTGAAGATTATGAGCGTAAACGAACGTACTGCCACAGATTGTGCAGACGTAAGGCCTGTCTCTGCTGTGCGTTCTCATATGGGAAGTTAGTACAAACGAATAGGCAAAACTTTTTCCACATTCCTTGCAACTGTATGGTTTATGACCTGAGAAATAGCAATAGTTGACACTTTTCATAATTAGAAATATGTATGTAGTGTGCATATCATGTGATAAATCATTTTCTTTTACAAACCTGTGTGAGTTCTCATGTGACAAGCAAGGGCTCGAGGATCAGCAAATGCCTTAGAACAATCTTTGCATACATGCGGTTTTTCTCCAGTATGTGTACGAGTATGTATTTTCAAATCATTGGCAACATAAAAACCTTTACCGCAGTACATACAGCAATGCTTTTTCTTAAGCCTAAAAAATTATTCATATAGAGAGTTGTAAAAACTCCAATTATATTTGGATACCCATGAATTCTTCGGTGCCTTCGCAATGCTTTAATATCACTAAATTCTTTCTCACATTGGGTACAAATGTGACAGCCTTCTTTAGGATGAAATACGCTTCTGTGTTTTTGAGTATTTTCAATTTCTTCATAACATAAATCACATTTATTTTTGCCGGTTGTCGCTGCAAAAAATATTATATAACATACTATTCAAGAGCAAAATCATTACATATTCATTGAATGTCAAACACACTGTTATCGTCTTTGGTGTTTTCAAATTTATCATCCCTAGAATCTATTTCTCTGCATTCGACTTCATCAAAATTTTCGTTGAATTCTTCTCGAGTTTCATCGCCTGAACCTTCACTGTTATGTGTGGAATCTTTTGGTTCTTCATGTACATTTATTTCTAATGCTGTAGTGGAATGATTGTTTTTTAAAATATAATCACTCTGCTCACATAATTCTCTGAATTTTTGAATATCATTCAAAGTCTTGATGCAATTATCACACATTTGTTCAGGTAAACCATCACCGGGGTGAACCTACAAAGTAAATTTAGATTCAACTTTACGTACGGTGAATTGCATTCTTACTGTAAGGCTAGTGAAATCCATTAATCTTTTATCCAAAAGAAGATCGTATAAATTAGAAAAATTGGTTCCCTTTGCTAAACATGTTCTACAAATTTCAGGTTTTCCTTCCATGTTTGAAGTGAAAATCGACTGGAATTTCAATTTGGTAGATTTTGAATAAATTCACATGATATGTATCAGCTGAAGTGTATATTATTTATTTATTTATAAATTAAATACAAATATTTTTTAGGTTATATCATAGAGATGTGGCAACATAGAGTAAGATATTTTTCTCATTCTATGATTTGGAATATTTTTCTAAATCAATGATGCTAGGATGTCCTAGCTGATGAAGAAATCATAATTTTTCAGAATCACTGATTTCTTATACGAAACGCGTAGCAGGCCAATTTTTTTATCGAACAGTAATCAGTAGATAGTCGATGAAATTGATATTGAGATGCAACTTATTGATTGTTTGTTGCATTCAATTCCAGTTATCACTTTCGTTTTAAAAGAGATTTAATTAGTACCATTTGAAAATCGTAATGTTCAAACGTCTTTTTCTTACTTTTTATCAATCCACAAAACCATAGAAAAACATCGTCTTCCATCTCATTTCATAATATAAATGAATGTTCAATTGAAATCAGGATTTTTATAACTTCGTATTTATGTTGTGCTTATTGATTAGAAAAATTGAAACAATTATGTAATTCGTAGGATATATAATTATGCATATAATTCTATGAAATTTCTTGTTCGGTAAAGAGTGCGGTTACATTAATTTGAATAATTAATAGAAGGGATATCGAACAATTAAATTATATGAATAAATCAGTTGATTTAAGGAGTAAATCACCTTAAAAACATTATAGCTATGTAAATAAACACAATTCTGAATTGTTGGTTTTCCGAGAACTCTGCGTTCTTTCCTTTAATAACGATATATAGATTATCATTAATCATACACGACTTTTTGTAGAAAAGTTTATTTTTATATTCCAATTGGTGTTAGCTGCACTAGTCTCTGATGTATTTAATAAATTGTAACACAGGTTTATTACAATTTTTTTCTTAACTGTGGTTACAACACGTCTCTTCACATCTTGCCTGTCTCTCTCTCTCTCTCTCTGGGAAAATTATCCTAAGTATTAAAACAGATAAATGTCGATAGGAGTCAAATCCGGAAAAAAAGGTCGAGGAATAAAGAATTGAAAGGAGAATTTGTACAATTTTGTCACTGTTGCTACTATTTTGTGGCACAGTACTTGATGAAAGATCAGGTTTTTCGTATTCATTCTGGATTTTTCATTTACAATTTCTTCATTGAATATCGAAGATTCAAGAGAAATCTATAGAATTCACAGAAAATTCATTTAAATTTTGACGGACAAACGACAATCGGGTTAAAAACATAATGTAACATATTATACAGGGTGTCTCATTCTTCATATGTTTGAATCTTCGTTAATATAAGAAATAGTGGAATGCAGTTTTCACAATACTGTTCTACTTTTATGTGAAACTAAATATTCCTCTTCGTTCATTCTGAATGAAACCCAAAATATTTATTTTTATCCAAATTTATTGTATCGCCTTCGTAGTAGGCCCCTTCCGAAATTCCGAGTTTTGGTAAAAGGAAAAAATGGATCGGAGTCATATCACGTGAATACGGTGTTTGTTGGATGGTTGTGATGGATACATTTCAATATGAGTAAATTATAATAAAGAAAGTTCATTGAATTGATATTAGGTTAGGAGTGAACACAGCAAGTTCTTGCCGAAACACAGGAGAGACGCAATTAAATCTGCTAAAAAAAT
Source organism: Cryptolaemus montrouzieri (assembly GCA_013387265.2). Taxonomy (NCBI): domain Eukaryota; kingdom Metazoa; phylum Arthropoda; class Insecta; order Coleoptera; family Coccinellidae; genus Cryptolaemus; species Cryptolaemus montrouzieri. The sequence continues at coordinate 46,732,363 of JABFTP020000083.1, read as the reverse complement.
CTAAAAAAAGGATGGAAAACTCAATTTTATGGGACCAGTGACTGAAAGTGAGGTTATTAGGGTTACAAGAAAACTGAAATCAAAAGACATAAAAGAAACGTGTGGAATGTCGACAAGCCAATGGAAAAAGATCATATCACAAATTTCCCACCCCATCAGCATCCTCATTACAAAGTGCTTTTTGGAAGGATATTTTCCAGAACAACTTAAAAGAGCAAAAGTGGTACCTGTATATAAAGGCGGGGATGCAAATGAACCAAGTAATTACCGGCCAATATCTGTGCTACCTGCTGTATCGAAGATCTTTGAAACAGCCATAAAGAATAGACTGACAACTTTTCTGCAGCATCATAATGTCTTTTGTAAGGAACAGAAAGGTTTCCTAGAACAAAAATCTACTTCGTTTGCACTTGCTGATATTCTGGGATGAAATAGATGATGCTTTTGACAATTGCCGTAAATGCAAACTATCCGCCTGTGACTTAAGTAAAGCCTTTGACAGCATCGTCCACCTTGTTATCCTCGAGAAACTTGAGTGTTTTGGTGTTAGGGGGGTAGCATCACAGCTTCTGAAGAGTTATCTTAGTGATAGAGTTCAGCAGGTATGTTTCCAGGGCGCTTCCTCTCAATGGAAGCGGTGTACCACAGGGGTTGATTTTGGCCCACTGTTGTTCCTCCTATATATGAACGACCTCCCGGGAAGTGTAAAGTCTGATGGTTCCATCTTGTATGCTGATGACACCACCTTCATGAACGTTGGTGTGGACATAGGCGATATCAACTACCAATCTGAGGAAACACTAAGAAAGGCAAAACTATGGTTTGATACGAACAATTTGAAGATGAATGCCGACAAAACGCAAAACCTCATTGGACATTTAAAGTTTTTGGGAATCATATTAGAGTCAGATCTTGGTTTTGGTCGCCATATTGAAGATTCGGCAAGTAGGCTATCTGGGGCCATATTTGCGGCAAGGAGAATAAAACAGATTGTTGGCCCATCCTCAGCCAAGACACAAATCTGGCCTTTTTCGTCAAATTTGCTCTCCCCAACGCTCAGGTAAAGTTCTTTATTTACATTAAATTGCGACTGGAATAGGACGAGAGGGTACGAACGGACAGACACAAGTCAGAAGTGACATTATGGAGTAGTCAGAAGAGTTGCTTGAATTGCAAGATGAATATTTGACTGAAACCGACTTGGAGGAAATGTTAAATTCACAGCCTATTGAAGACGATACTTCAACAAGCACTGAAAACGTAACATTTAATTTGAAAAATCTTAGTGAAGGCTTAAGAATAGCAAATGAGCTTTGAGATTTCTTCAGGAAAATTGATCTGTCTCCTTTTCAAGAGGTAAATTGCTAATGCCACTGCTTAGTAGGGGAGCAGGGGGAATCGGTGCCTTCTAAGGAAACAGTCGAATAAATGTCAAATTTATGAATATTTTACAAACTTACCAGGAGTGTTAGTTGAAATTCGCCTTTTTTTTCGATAAAGAAAACACTTAATTTTCAGAGCAAAATACAGTAGGTTTCATGGGAAAAATTCTCCTGGTTTTGCATCCAGAGATCCTTTTCTATAAGCTTGATACTCTAGCATAAGCTTTGTTGAAGAATCCTGCAATTTCGTATGGTGTAATTTTTAACATATTTCTGGATTTTATACACATGTCGCATTTCTCGTTGTAGGCTGGCTTGAGGGGACCAAAAAGTCACATCCAAAGGCTGTAAGCGATGATATGAATGTGGCGGAATGGAATGCATTACGACATTGTTTGCTTCAGCTACTGTCCAAGCTTCTTGAGTACCATGGCTGCCGGGTTATCCATAATCAACAAAATACACACAACCAAATTTATATGGAATCAACTGATATTTTGAATATTACCTCCAGGATTTTGGAAATTTCGAAGGATTGTTAAAATTGATCCTTTTTGAGATGTTTCAATTGAAAAAAGAAATAAATAAAGTTTCTTTTAAGAAGGAAACAAATAAAAGAAAATAAGAGACTCTTTCCGTATGTAGTAAAAAAAATTCTTGAATGATCCTGGCGCGATCTAGTTCTCCTTTTGAGATTAACCCATAAATGATCCATAGGATTAGCTCTGAAGAGCAAGCTGGCCAGTCCAAAATAGCGATTCTCTCTGTTTCAAGATAATGTCGAGCGAGGTTGCTGGTATACGGAAGAGCATTATCTTGCATAAAAGTGAAAATTTCACAGTAGGCATCTCGCCTGAGTCTCACTATGGGCTCCAGCACTAGGTCCACGTAATTTCTAGACGTTACGCTCGCAGGAAGCGAAATCAAATCTGTTTTGCTTCCCAGCATAATGTCATCCCAAAACATCATACTTCCCCCTTGGTATTTTAGAATTTGTCTAGCTGCTAAGCTCTCTAGCTTGTCTTCCACGACCCCTTAAAACCCGAATCCGACGGTCATCTGATTGAACACCAATTCTGGCCTCCGAAAAAGGAACATTTCGCCAATTCTCAACATTCCAATTTTGGTGCTCGATACACGAATTAAGTCTATTCAGTTTTTGTTGTTGTTTGGTTAGCTCTGGAACTCTTAAGGGTCTTCTGCTGTAAAAATCCCTTGAACGATGTATTTGACGTATCGTTTCGACTAATACACTGATGCCTGTTGCTTGCAGAAATTGTCTTTGGACTAAAAAGAGGAGACTATCTATCGCCCTGAGCCATTCAAGTATTAGTGCGAAAAAATGGAACAGATTCATTCCAGATCAAAGGCTGTCATCTTTGATCTAAATGAATCTATTTCAGTTTTTCGCACTAATAATCCAATAGTCTTGGGGCGATAGTCTTCTCTATTTTTCAGTGGTTCACTCTGTATCTTCAACAGTTTTCAATCAAAAATGAAAATTCTTTCACGGGAATCCAGACAAAGATAATACCTTTCTTTCGAGTTATCACTCGACCCATCTGCCCTCTTCCAAATTTTCAAGGGTTGTCACCCCTGCTCCAGTGCTTGAAATTCGAGATGAGGAGGTACTTGATGATGACTGCCATTGATCAACATGGATCTGTTCCATTTTACCTCATGAAACTTGAATAGCCTCAGGGAAATAGTCTTCCCTATCTTTCAGTTGCTCACCCTGTATTTTTTATAGTTTTCAATTAAAATGGAAATTCGTTCAAGGCAATGTAGACAAAGATACCACCTTTCTTTTGAGTCATCACTCGACTCAACTTCCCCATTCAAAATCAAAATGTTTATAGCTTGCAACACCCGCTTAAGGGGTTGATATTTCAGGCAAGTTTTGTACCCCAAAAGATGACCCCTTGAAACAAGAATTGACCTGTTTTTGCGTTCTGATCAAAAATGAATATCTTGGTAGATATAGGCTCTGTTTAGTTTTCGTTGAAGCACCCTGTATGAATTATTTCTATTTGCTTTAAGAATTCAGAGGAATTTATTGGTATTTATTAATAATAATATCAATAATTTGGTATCTTAATTAATTTGTATTAGTTCAAAGGCGTAACTTAATCGCAATCCTTTACGAGTGGTTCGAACATACCGATTTAATATGTGGTGACAACTTTATAGATATATAAAGGTATATCTGGGGAAATACAGATTCATGCAAGCGAATTAATTTTAGAATTTTTAGAAATAATGTATTCTGAGAAAGTAATTTTTATGCGTTATAGGTGAGACCTTCAAGATTTACCAACCTGGTCTAAGAAATATAATCTGTTGTAGTGATTCAATATAGTCAGTATGAACAAGAGTTTTCAACACATTGGTGAGCACTAGTTTTCACTATAAATGTCCATTTTACTAGTGACAATGTTTGGAAGATCGAAATAGCCTTATTTATTGTACTGTATGCTTAAAAAACACAAATTATTTCGTGGAAAAATTATAAATTACAGGACCTAGGATCTGTTCAAATTTGAATAAATTTCGGGTTTTCTTCAGATCCTCTAGTTCTCTAGGTAAGTTTTTGATGAAACTTCACTTCTCTGATTTTTATGAATTTGTACCCATTGTTCTTTCCTGAAAGCTTTCCATGGACACAGCTAACAAAAGAGTAAAATAAAATAACCAATATCCATGATTTTATGTGACTGAGTGTCTTTATTTGAATAAATAGAAGAAGGGCCTACTACCTTTTATTTGATTTGCTATAGGGTGTCACAATGTGAATGAAAAAATATTAGAGGAAAGTAACCAAATATGGAATATCATTTTGTTTTTATGGTATAAAAAAAACGATATTGTGAATCAAGTATTTGCATTCTTATTTATTATCAGTAATATTTGCGCTTAAATTATGAATAGTTAAAATCGATAAGTTCTTGATTAAAAATATATAGAAACAAAAAAACAACCACAAGAAGATGTCGAGGTATGTTTTACTCAATTTTCTGAATGTAATGATCATTTAGAATTTAATCTGAGTTCTACAATGTTGCATGAAAAAATTTGGCGCGGGAAAAGGGTGTAGGTTTTCCAACTTCCTTTCGTTTGTAAGGTGAATGTATGTATTTGTATTAGCTTTCCAACATGAAGGTTTGTTTTCATTGGAGCGTTTGCCGCTAGAGGGTTGTAAATATCCGAAGTGATAGGTTTATATTTTCGGGTTTCAAGGGTTGTCAAAAAAAAACCAAGGTAACCAGTTTTCTTCGATACGAAATGCTATTTGTTCATTTTTCGTCGTTCAGTTATTACTCATATCAGCTTTTAATATCCCCAGAACATTGTTACAGGTTTTGAAAAAAGGATTTTGGCATTTAAAAGATTCAAGATTGCTGAAATGATACCAAATGAATATTAAATAGATTTCATATTTATTAAATATTTGTTTTAACCTGAAATAAGCCACTAATGACATATTTTGCGTCTTAAAATACATTTTCACGTGAGCTTCAAGATTTCATAAAAAAATAGGCCACGAGACCATTTCAATGCTCAAAACTAGCACTAAAACGCACCAATAAATTTCTTTCCTCAAAAGTGGGGAATTTCGATAAAGCGTTTGGGGATTCTAGCATATTAATTGAGCAAACACTGTCGTCTGATTTAGAAATTCTGGACATTTTCTTCAAAAAATGGCGTTTATGTCCAAAGCCTTCGAAAACTGAGGTTTCTTGTTTCCTTCTGAATAATCATGAGAAGGATAGGGAACTAATCAATCACTATTAACTCATACTTTCACTCCAGCACACCTTGGTGTGAAGCTAGATCGTTGACTTTCAAATTTCATATTGATAAATTATGTCAGAAGATGAAAACAAGAAACAATATACTACATAAACTAGCTGGATCTAATTGGGGTGCCGGAGTCCATACTTTTCGAACTACTGCTTCAGCTTTAGTATATTCAGCAGCAGAATATTGCTGTCAGGTGTAGTTGAATAGTGCTCAAGCCAATAAGATTGATTCTATGAAAGTTATAAGTGGATATATCAGTTCAACTGCTACCCCATGGCTTCCGGTTATTTGTAATATAGTTCCTTCCCAAATTCGCAGGAAAGTAGCTCTTAAATCATCTTGGGATAAGTATCACTCATTTCCAGAAGTTTTTCCGATAATATACGATCTTCAAAATCCACCTAACCTAAGATTGAAATCTAGGAAACTTATTTGACTTTTGCGTACACGGGTGTAGACTGTTGATCTTTGGAAAAATGAATGGCTGGAAGTTGATGTTTTCAATAAAGTTCTCATAAAGGATCCTTCCAAAAGGGTTGCAGGTTTCGATATAAGTAGGAAAAATTGGTGTACATTAAATCGTCTCAGGACAGAACATGGTAGTAGTAGTAGTATGTTGTTCAAATGGATATTTAGTCCTCGATTGTCCTATTAACCATTTTACGGGTGGTTTTCAAGAAAATCATTCCGTTTCAGATAATTTCATTAACTGGGCGGATTTTTCATCCCATAAAAATTACTATTCCATATTCACGGCTTCTGTATTCGTGTATTCAACTAATGTTAAATTTGAAATATTGCATTGCAAAAATATCTTCTTGTCTCCCAAATCAATAATCCTAAGCCCTCTTCTTTTTCGTAGATTACTGAATTATCTTGCCCTCTGTATGCAAAATATATCGTTTTGCGATAAACATTTCAGTAAATTACCTTAACTAGATAAAAGCATAGTCGTCAATTCAATAAATTAGTGTTCACAATGTAAGTAGTTATCATAAACTTAAACGACATTTAGAAATTCGCAATTTCCGAACATAATTCCGAACGCTATTTCGAAGACCGAAAATTCCAATTGAAATTGTAACTCATACTTTTTGTTGATTTTGATATTTTAAATGTAGGTGAGTCTATCTTTTCTTCCCTTTCTATCTTTTATTAATTATTTATACACACAACCAAATTTATATGGAATCACTTATTTTACATTATTGATTGTTTTTAACCATGGATCTTTAACTCTTGTAAAGAATGAAGTTTTTGTTGTGAAAAAACTGGATAGTATGATAAGAAATGTTGAATTATCACCACATGTTCGGGATATTGTACTTAGTCGTCACTGAGATTTCAAACTGTGAATTTCAAAATTTAAAAAGCTTATAATCATAATTGAAAATGCCTGACGTTGGATTGCCTGATGTGCAGAGGGGATCGAATAATTGCTCTCGTTGAAGATCAGGGGAACAAGACCATTTTGTGACAGAGGGTGCCTCGCAACCCATATAACAGCCACAATGGGTATATCACAGGGGTTTTATACAGCAGAAGACCCTTGAGAGTTCCAGAGCTAACCAGACAACAACAAATTAACACACTCAATTGGTGTATCGAGCACCGAAATTGGAATATTGAGAATTTTTCGGATGAGACCAGAATTGGTGTTTGAACAGATGACCGCTTTGAGGGGTCGTGGAAGACATGCTAGACTCCGACCAGCAAGACAAATTCCGAAATACCAAGGGGCAGTGTGATGTTTTGGGAGGGCATTATGCTGGGAGGCAAAACAGATTTGATTTCGTTTCCTGCGAGCGTAACGGCTAGACATCACGTGGACCTAGTGCTGGAGCCCATCGTGAGACTCTGGCGAGGTGCCCACGGTGAGAGTTTCACTTTTATGCTAGGTAATGCTCCTCCGCAAACCAGCAACCTCGCGCGACATCATCCTGAAACAGAGGGAATCGCTATTTTGGACTGGCCAGCTTGTTCTCCAGACCTAAATCCTATTGAACATTTACGGGTTAATCTCAAAAAGAATCCAAGCCGCCACAGAAGAGTGGCAGAATATCACCCCAGAGGAGGTCGACAACCTAATCCAAGGCATGCCTAGACGGAGTCAGGCTTGTATCAGGGCAAGAGGAGGTAATACAAGCTACTGAGGTCGAGAAAAAACACCTACTCCGTGAGAAAACAATTTTCAATTTTTTTATTACATGCGGAAAGAGTCTTTGATTTGTTTCTTTCTTAAAATGAACCTTAATTTATTTGTTTTTTCAATTGAAATATCTCAAAAAGATCAATTCTGACAATATTTCGAAATTTCCAAAATCCCTAAGGTAATATTCAAAATATCGGGTGATTACATATAAATTTGGTTGTGTGTATATCAAAACATGGTAATACACAATTCTGTATCTTGTATAATAGATTTTGCACATATACATTTTCAAATAGCAATAACTTTTTAACTTTCAATTCAAATAGAATAAATTTTTTCTGAATGAATGATTAAATGAATTGAAATGTGTCATAAAAAGTATATACAATGCGTTCCAATGAAAATTTCCCACCCACTCTATCTTAAGATGGACTGATTTTGTCGAAAAAAGCAATTTGAATGGAGGAGGACCAATTTCTGAATTGATTGGAAGCAGGGAATGCAATCTAGCATCAAAATATCAATCTCGGTATTCGCGAGATTCAGGAATTCTAATCTTACTAAATCTCAGTATTGTGCCAGATCTCGCATTGCAAAGAAATGATCATCGAAAATGTACGAAAATTCCTATCGTTTATATTTCTATTTGCTCTAATTGTTCTTCAGGAGCAAAATAGAGAAATAAAATCTCAAGCTAACCAGTAATTTATTCGAAAAGTGACATATTATTCTAAAACTTGAAAATAACTCCTCAAAAAGCATAAAGTATCTAGGGTTTCATCTGCCAGCCGACTCCGAATGCTGCATGCCAGATAACCAGCTGAGGAAAACGCCTGTTCTCCCTCGACACGTGTTGGTACTACAGATAAAAGACATTGGTGAGCGAACTGCAGATTTTGTCCTTTTGCTACTCTTGCCTCGTACAAATTGATTTCTTTCTTCAAAATCATATCAAGTGACGAATACAAAGGTACCACACGTTTTTTCGAACGCTCTTTCAATGCCATTTCCAGTTTCTCATCAAGACTAAGAGAAGCGTTCGCCATTTCAGGCTCTTATTTTTTTTTCACTGGAGCTAATGGAATTGAATCGTCATCATCACTTTCATTCATGGCTCCATCTGCAACTGAAGATATAGAGGGTTTGTTTTGTATATTGACTGTAATATTGTTTCTATCGCAAAAGATATATGACAAAGTAGGTGTGTCTGAAGAACAACAGGGATTCCGACCAAATAGATCAACAACGGATGCAATTTTTATATTGCGGCAACTGGTGGAGAAGTCCATAGAGTTTGACAAACCGATGTTTATATGTTTTATAGATTTGGAAAAGGCATTCGACAGAATTCGAATGAACGATGTGATCACTATCCTTAGAAATAAAAACTTAAGCAATAAATACATAAACATAATCAAAGAACTAAATAACTCTAATAAGACGAAAGTAAAAACTACACAGGGACTTACAAGCGAGATCAAAATTAACGCAGGCATTAGACAAGGTGACAGCCTCAGCCCATGTCTATTTAATTTAATCATGGATGAAATAATAGCAGGTGTTAACCAAATGAACCAAGGCTATTGGATGGGTAACAAAACTATGAGAATACTGTGCTACGCAGATGATGCTTTACTAATAGCCGAGAATGAGGACGACCTACAACGCCTACTACAAAAGTTCAAAGTAACAGCAAAAAAATATAACATGGTAATATCAACACAGAAAACCCAATCGATGGTAATAGCGAAAGATCCAATTAGATGCAAACTAGTAGTGAACGACCATATAATAGAGCAAGTTTCACACTTTAAATACCTAGGAGTAGAAGTATCGAGCGATAGGCAACTATTACAAGAAGCAAAACAGCAGACAATGAAAGCATCGAGAATATCTGGCTTCCTGAGAGATGTAATCTGGCGGAATAAGTACATAAGCACAGAAAGCAAAGTCCGAATCTATAAAACCAGTGTGAGACCCGTGATGACATATGCGGTTGAGACAAGAGTTGAGACAACAAAAACAAAACAACTAATGAGGACAACAGAGATGAGAACACTAAGAGCTATAAGAGGTATTACACGCAGAGATAGAATAAGGAATGAGGATACGCTAAGGTAGCTAGGTGTCCAGGATGTGGTGAGGTGGACAAGAGCACGTCGACGCCTATGGAGAGATCACGTAGACAGAATGGGCCCCGAACGTATGGCGAAGTGGGCAAAAACACAAAAACCCAACACTAGAAGACCCATAGGAAGGCCGAAAAAGCGATGGCATGAGTGCTAGAGCTCCGGTTCGCAGCAGGGGCTGTAACAGAAAAACAGGACATCGTCCTATTTAAAGAAGAAGAAGAAGAAGACTGTAATATTGTCATCTTTGGTACTGTTCTTGTGTAATCTTCCGATTAACTTTATTATTTATTTTTCGATTGAAGATTTTGGTGGCAGTTTGAAAGTTTGATCACTAGCAGGTTGATTGAAATATACGTCATATTGGACAGGGTTTGTCAAATAATACAATGCTGCGGTCATAAATGTTCGGCATTCATTAATCCGTAAAGAGTAGTTTCGGCAGTTAACATATCTGAATTTCGACGACATAGTACTTCCACAGCCAGTTTTATAGGCTGAAATACGAGTTAAATATCTGATAAAGCACGATATTCTTCGTCTGAGAAACTATGATTTGTATTCGATCCAAGATTGCAATCAATCAAGGCTTTGCTTACACATTGCTCCATCTTATTGAATGTGGTAATCATATCTGCAAGACTACACCACCGTGTTTTGCAGTCCAGCACGAGTTGCACATTTGAATTCGTCCTTCATATATTTCTGAAGAATATCATTCTTCGTTGGTGATTTTTTAAAAAGTTTGGCTACTTGTCTTACTTTTTTGATAAGGTGATTCTGGCATTGTTTAGGATATTGTTTTTTAGGGATGGGTACAAAGGTTGACTTTAGCCAATCATTGGGGAGTATGACTGTGTCGTAGATGGTATTAGAAAGTTTAACAATCAGGCCTATGTTCTCTTCATTTATCAATTTTAGGACCTCCGTTGGAATGTTGTCTGGTTCAATTGCTTTTCTATTTTTACCCAACTCTAGAGCATGCATTACTTCTGATTTAATTATTTACGGCCCTTCTGACACTGTTGCCATATCTATTTCAGGTCTGTCGTCTCCGAATAAATCTGTGATGTAGTTTCCCAAATTCGATGTTTCTCCGCTTCATTTAAAATTATGTTATTTGTTTCATCTGTTAGCATCGGTTGTGATTGTTTCTTAAATGTTCCGGCTACTTCTCTCAATTTCTTGTGCATGTTAAAAATGTCTTGTTAAGAGTCTAGATTCTCCATCTCCTCACATAATTCATTGATCCATTTCTCTTTCGCCAGTTTTAACTTTCCTTTTATTGAGTTTTGCACTTGTCTATAGGTTGTTGGCTCATTTTTTGCAAAACGTCTCTTTTCCATCAGTTCAAGGATTTCCGTTCTCTTCTTCTTAATATTCATAGTACTGTTTAGGTTCTGCAAGCATACATTATTGATCGTCCTTTCAAGTCGATTCCATTGGATATCTATATTTTTAAATGAGGATCTCGTAAATGCTTTAAGTTTGTTGTTTAAATCTTTTGCGGTTTTGTCCCTCGTTTCGCTATCTTGTAGTCTTGTGGTGTCTAGTTTTGGTGTTCGTATTATCCGTTTAATAGTAATATAATAATAATAGTAATATCAGCACATATCCGAGCAGAGAATTTCGGATCAACGAAGAACAATCGTTAAAAACAAGCTACTTTCGCAGAAACGCTGCAAAGCTTACGAGAAGAGGTCATAATCGAACTCAGAAGCGAAAATGATACTCATAACGGTATACATGCTGGAGTCAATGAAAGTATTACAGATAACATCGAAGCCACGGAAACGAATATTAACATGGAACGCCCTCTAGAGCCGAATCATCAGAACGAATATATGTATTTAGCAAGATCAGAACTCAACAGAGCAATAACTGAATTCGATGGTAGTAACCCAACTAAAAGACCTAAACTGCCCCAACTCAAGACGAACAAGAACACCAATATCATCCTAGCAAGCGTAAACTCAGTGTTTGAAGAATATACCGACCAGAACACCTTGGAGAAGATTCACACTTTGATTTACTGTGGAGCAGTAGCGGTTCTTCGACTTCATAAACAACAAATCTCCACAACTCTGATTCAAGCTGAGCCAAAAAGCGTCAGAAAATCACCAAGGCAAAAACGACTGGAAAAGGATATTGATAATATTAGAGCAGAAATCGTTCGCCTCACAGAATTCCTGAGAAACAGAAAACCCTCAAGGCGCTTGAAATCACATATACGCAAAATTTAAAGGAAAATTGGTACGAACACAAAACACCCTGATCACAAACAACACATCGACGTGTATATGGACACTCTGAAACAGAAACTCCAAGCAAAAGCAAAGAGGCTTTCAAGATACGTCAAGTGTACTGAAAGGAAACACCAAAACCAAAGGTTCCTCCAAAACGCAGCCAATTTTCATAAGGGAAATAACAAAACTGCGACCAACAATAACAGAGAAGTACCTGACGCACAGTGCTTGACCGACTATTGGTCATCACTATGGTCGAACCCCAAAGAACACAATAGAGATGCGGAATGGATCACAAATGAAAAAGAACGCCTCGATATCAGACATATGGACTTCGATGGAATAACGGAGGAAGAAATCACAACAGTAGTTCGAGCGACCAACAATTGGAAGGCCACAGGTATAGATAATCTCCACAACTACTGGTACAAGAAGTTTGATATGCTCCATGGAGCCCTAGCGAAACAGCTCACGTATGTTCTTCAACATCCCAAGAAAACACCCACTTTCCTAAAGCAAGGCTTAACATATATGCTACCTAAGAGCGATAGAACACAGGATTCGTCTCAATATAGGCCAATCACTTGCCTGCCAACACTCTACAAAATACTCACCTCATGCATATCCAATCGAATATACCAACACCTTGACGACAACAATATATTAGCAGAGGAGCAGAAAGGATGCAGAAAGAAACACCACGGGTGCAAGGAACAACTCATCATCGATTCTGTGATAATGAAACAGGCACACGTAGGGCATCGGAATGTTCATTCAGCTTTTCTCGATTATCTGAAGGCATTCGATAGTACCGCCCATTCTTGGCTTGTTGAAGTATTGCAGATATACAAAATTCACCCCTGGTTGAGTTCTTGAAGACAACAATGACACACTGGCGCACGTCTCTGCAGGTCAAAATGAACAATAAATCAATTAAAACCGACGAGATACCCATACGTCGTGGAATTTTTCAAGGAGACTCTTTGAGTCCACTATGGTTCTGTTTGGCAATGAATCCATTGTCCTCAATGCTCAATAGAACAGGATACGGATTTAGGATAAAAGCAGAAAAGAATTATCATACAATCTCCCACCTGCTGTATATGGATGACATCAAATTATATGCTTCGAACAAGAAGCAATTGGATGATTTGCTGAAAACTGTCAGTGAGTTCTCGGCAGATGTTCATATGAAATTCGGGATTGAAAAATGTAAGACCCTGAACATTCAAAGAGGGAAAGTCATAGATGGTGAAACACAACTTCCAAACGGCGATACTATACAGTGCATGAGAGATGGCGAAACATACAAATATCTGGGATACCAATAAGCCAGATTGTTCGACCAAAAACAATCAAAGGAGAAGATTCGTTCAGAATACAGTCAGCGTCTGAAGTCTGTGCTGAAGTCGATGTTGAACTCGGGTAATCTAGTCAAGGCAATTAACACCTACGCCATTCCAGTGTTGCTTTACTCATTTGGAATAATCAGATGGACTAAGACAGAACTGGATGATATTCAAAGGCAGACCCGAACGATGCTGACAAAGTACAACAATCATCATCCAAAATCATCTGTGATACGAACAACTTTGAAGCGGAAAGAAGGAGGACGCTGATTTATAGATGTTGTCAATTTACACACCGAACAGATAAAAAATCTCAGAGAATTCTTCTCTGCGAAAGCTTTCACTTCTGACCTCCATAGAGTGGTATCGTTGGCTGATGGGGATATACACCACTAAATCTTGCTACCAGAGATGACCTGCTGAATCTACCGTTTCTATCAGATACTGAAAAACAAGAGCAATGGTCAAGAAAGGAATTGCATGGACGACATCACCATGAGATTAATCAACCACACATCGACAAAGAAGCCTCCAACAAATGGTTGATGAAAGGAGAATTATTCGCAGAAACAGAGGGATTCCTTATGGCCATCCAAGACCAAGTGATCGCTACAAACAATCACAAAAAATTTATAATGAAGGACGGAACATTACAACCAGGTAAGTGCAGAAAATGCCATATAAGATCGGAGACTATACAGCATATTACGTCCGGATGCGAACAACTGGCCAATACGGAGTATCTTCACAGGCATAATCAAGTGTGCAACATTATCCACCAGAAACTTGCACACAAGTACGGACTTCTGAACACCTTCTAGCCATATTCAAGTATCAACCGGCGCCCGTATTGGAAAATGACTCTATCAGATTATACTACGATAGGCCTGTTATCACTGACAGAATGGTGACCAATAATAGGCCGGACATAGTGGTGTATGATGAGAGAGCCAGAACAGCAATGCTGGTGGATGTCGCCATACCGAATAATAACAACGTGCTGAACAAGTTCCAGGAGAAAAAGTCCAAATACACAGACCTTGCTATTGAGATCGAGCAGATGTGGCACCTCGATAAAATAGATATTGTTCCTGTCATCGTATCCTCGACTGGTTTAATACCCAAAACTTTGCATGATAGCCTTAAGAAATTAGAATTGTATAAGAATACCTATATAGAAATGCAAAAAGCTGTAATTCTTAATACATGTAGGATAGTTAGGGAATTTATGTCAAGTATATTGTAATCGAGCCTATTTCCTTTGATTGCTAAATCTGGGAAAGGTAAATTATATCCAGCTAACAGCTGAGATAGTGCATAGTAATATAATAGTAATAGTAACTTCAATATTGGCATATTAATAGTATAAGCCTCCCAAATTATTTGGTCTGTATCTTAATTTAAGTGATAAGCATTTTACCAGCCAAATTTTTACAAAACACGCCTAATACTTACACGTAGTTTTCATTTCAGATACCCATTGAGGCAAACGCCTCACTTCATTCACTCATTTATTGCAAGAAATCAAGATGTCACAAGCAGAAGCTTTCTTGAAAGGAGAAGCGAATCCGCAAATAGTTACAATTCAGAATTACAAAATAAAAGAAATTGGACCAAAACATGGTTTATTTAAGAGAATATATTTCAATGTTACAGTGGAACCTGTGGTTCTCTTGTACATTTTATCATCAACGATGTACCAACTCACATCACAAAACCTATATTTGGAGAAAACCTGTAGGGTTCACTTAGGTTACAACGTTTCAGTGTGTGATGCAATGTCAGAAAGAAACGAATCTGGTTATTCCAGTATAGAAGAAGCAGAAGTACAAAAGCACGTATCCAAATTATTTGCTTTTGCATCATTCGTACAAGGGTTTTTTCCCGTTTGCTTGATGCTATTTGTTGGGTCTTGGAGTGATCGCCATAACAGACGCAAGCCCTTAATATTAGTACCAATCTTAGGCGAAATTGTAGCAGTTTCATTACTCATCTTGAACACAATTTATTTCGAAGAAATACCTGTTGTTTTCGCTGCAATATCAACGACGTTACCTCCAGCACTTACAGGGGGCTGGCCTTGTTTACTGCTTGGAGTTTATAGTTATATAAGCGCTGTAAGTGATGATAACAACAAAACTGCAAAAGTTGGAGCATGTTCATCAGTTCAAAATTTAGCTCTTATCATCGGACTGGGTTCTGCAGGATTACTTCTTGGTCCCTTAGGATTCCTCAAAGTATATTCAATTTGTTTTGTTATGCTGCTGGTTGCCTTAATTTATGGGTATTGGAGAATAGAAGATACTGAAATCATACATACAAGTTCTACAACGAAGAAAGAAAAAGGATTATTATTAGATTTCTTTAATATCAAATATTGTATTAAAACGTTAGTAGTTTTCTTCAGAAAAGGACCGAATAACCGAAAATGGAAGTTGATTGTTATTATATTTGTGACTATATTGGTTCAAGGAGCTATACAAGGTAAGGATTTATATAATTTTTAATTCAAATTGAGTAATAATGAATTTTGAAGATACATGTATCTTTTCTATGCATGCGCTGTAAATACAATGAACTTGTGTGGCTTGGAGTTGGTGCTTGGTTCTTCCCAATACAAAATGTTCTGGTTTTTCTTCTGGATAATTTGTTAGAATCAAATTAACTTAATTACAAAAACTAATTTTATATCTTGAAAGTTTTCTTTATGTGTTTGAATAGTTTTAATTTAATTTTCATTTTGAAAATTATCATTTTTCATCAATTTTTCGAAAATATAAGCATTAATACGCTCACGTAGAAATTTATTTGCTGAACGTCAGCGAAGAAAGTATTTGGATTACATTAATCTTTCAGAAAGGCTAGAACAAAAACCAGAGGACATATCTGAGACGATAGATGTCGCATCATATTAAGAGTTCTGTTGTGTAATGTTTAACCAAATGTAGATCATACGCTCAATCGAAAGAATTTGGGCTATTGCCAAATGTTCGCGAAAACACAGTCGTACTAACGACTAATGTGAAGAGTATGGTATTATAAACAAATCGTAGAACAAGTTGGATGAATAACAGGAAAATCCACACCGAGCCATTGTACAGTTAGTATGGAAGGTAATAAAACTAATTAAACAAGTTAAGTAGGGGTGAATAATTTACATCTACCTGCTCATTCAAAAGCTTGTCCGAATGTTTGTATCTATTTATTTCGAATGCTTCTAGGAGATCTAATTTTAAACTTTTGATTTTATATGTAATATGTCAAAGTTTTATTGAATGAATGGTTTTCTTTTATTAAGTGGTTTGAATAATTTGAATCAGATTTATTTTTATCGAAGCTACGTTTATGTTCAGATGTTCTTATGCCAAAACTCCTATAGGTCCTACCGATATAAATGTTATCACAAGAACCGCAATTGAGTTTATAGATTCCTGATTTACTTGAGTTTTCAACACGAGATTTATTATTTTAATATGTTTACCTAAGTTATTAGAAGTTTTGAAGGTTATATTAAGATTTTGTTTGACGAGAAAGGATTTAATATTTGTACTTGCAGAACCGCAGAATGTTAAACTGTTGAATATTTTATAGTCTTTATGAATAGGATATACTTCATTTATTGCTTTCTGATATAGTTTTTACGAATGATTAGATCTATCATATCCGGATTATATGAATTATTAATGGCTATCTGTTTGATGATATTTAACTCCTTATTATAATCTTCTACTGATAAAGGTAAATTGAGTAACCGATGTACCATGCTGTTTAAAGCTGCAACTTTGTGTTGAATTGGATGTAATGAGTAGTTATGTATAATTGTATCAGTATGTGTTGGTTTACGAAAGACCGAAAAACATGATTATTATTTCGTTTAGTGATTTTCAAGTCCAATTTGATTCAAATTATTCAAACCACTTAATAAAAGAAAACCATTCATTCAATAAAAACTTTGACATATTACATATAAAATCAAAAGTTTAAAATTAGATCTCCTAGAAGCATTAGAAATAAATAGATACAAACATTCGGACAAGCTTTTGAATGAGCAGGTAGATGTAAATTATTCACCCCTACTTAACTTGTTTAATTAGTTTTTATTACCTTCCATACTAACTGTACAATGGCTCGGTGTGGATTTTCCTGTTATTCATCCAACTTGTTCAACGATTTGTTTATAATACCATACTCTTCAATCTGTTTGTCATTCTTGATAAAGCTGCTGTGTCAGCGAAACGTCGTCGAATTTTTTCAAATAAAGTGTAGATTAAAGTTAAACCTTGTATTTTTTATCTCATTTATATCATGGATCTACATCAAGTAACGGCCTCCACAATTCAAATGTTCAAAAAAAAAACCTGTATAATTATGATATTTTAGGTGAATATGCTGTAACCTACCTGTACACCAGATACAAATTCAAGTGGAATGAAATGGATTACAGTTTATTCTTCACTGTTCATTCAGTCATGGATCTCATAGGTACATTTTTCATTAATCCAACTTTAATTAATTAATTCATTCAAATTGCAATTTCAGGTTCCTTCATAGCCTTAGTTATTCTCTCGAAATATTTTGGATGGAAAGATGCCTCTTTAGGAATACTAGCTCTTATTAGCACTGGTTCTGCTGATTTAATGTACGCCTTCGCACCCAATTATAAAGTTTTTTACGCAGGTGAGAAATACTTTCATGATTTTAACGTTTCTGTTGAATTAAATGATAGATTTTTCAAAATTGGGGTCTATTTATTGAATAATTTTTCTTGGGAGATTGTATAGAGTGCAAACGTTAATGAACTTGAAATCATTGTTCGTTAGAATTTTTCATTTCACTCGCAAAGAATTTTTTTTGTTAAAAGCGTCCCTACCAACCCCTTCATGGCTTTTCACCTTTGCCCGTAATGTAGTAGTTTCACTTGCGAATGTGTGAGGTGAAATATGACTTCTTGGCCTTAAGTGTAAAGTGTAACTGAAACTACCACAAAATAGTATAACTTTCGATATTATCTTGATATGTGCATATTTTTTTTAGGAGTATTATTAGATATTTTCTATACAATTACTTATATTGCCTTGAGATCGCTCATGGCTAAAATAGTGTCACCTGATGAACTTGGACAATCTAATTCTGTATTTGGGTTATGTGAAGCCTTAATGCCTTCAGTATTTGGTCCTTTGTACACGAAAGTATATGCACATTCCATAGAATATTTTCCAGGCATGTACTACTTTATTTCATTAGTGATGTATACCTTGGCCATATGTTTTTTCATGTGAGTATAATTTATTTAGTTCAACATCAACCAGTATAACGAATAAAAATCAAGAATTTATTCATTTTAATTAACTATCGATGCTCTTTCCGGTTTGAAATTGAGTTTGTTGAATTATAACCTATATGAGTTGAATCATAAACCAAGACATAGACCAAGTATAACGTTTCATTTTAGTGTTGATTAAGTTTCAATTTCTAAAATACACAGTATATTTCATAACGATTTCTGAAATTCACGATGGTATTTTGACTCCATATGAAAAACCATTCCAATAATGCCTATAGTCATGTATCGTTCTTTCGAAAGTTTGTATTTCATAAATTTCTCCGTTATCATTCCGAAGCATTATCTTCGGAAGATGACGCAGTAAAATTTTTCCTATGATAGAAATTGCCAACATTGGAACTCGAAACCAATCGATTCCAAACTGATATCAAATAGGAATTTCAACTAGATGGAAAATGCTTCTTCAAAAGCAAAATTTTGGGTTCAAATATGGAAACCGCCCAAAATTTGGATATAATCCCATTGTGGAATATAATATAGTTACTTATCCGAAATCTTTTTTATGGAATAATGTACATAATTGATTAAGATTGTAAATACGAATTTAAAACCACAAATAAATGCCAAGAACTTCAGTTGCAGGAAATTTTCAACCCTACACATTATCGCCATTCCTAGCTTTGTGTTCATTTGTAGTCTCTTAGAGGAATTGGAACCTAATTTTAGAAATTTCACAGTTGATTACTACTCATGAAAATACTAGTATTAATCAGTTTTCAGTTCAATCCTATATTCCTTATATTTATAATTTTGCTCATTATAAATAGCGGAACGCACACATATACCAAAAATGAACGTATTCAGACGATCCTGATAACTAGTGAATGCTTACAAAACTTTTAATAATTCTGTTAAAATAGCTGGGAAACTGCAATTTCCTCTAATCAATCTGCATTTTCAATATGATGGCCAGTTGGCTTCGACAATAAATTCTGCAAAAAATTAAAACTTCAACCCCTTGCAATGAGTTAAAATTCAATTTTTCTTAGTTTTTGTACATCGTACGCACTATGCAACCTATTGCATGCTTTGCGACACTGACTGGTAGAAAATGGAGAGTGCGAACATAGAACATGATAGCGTCAAATTGTTTGTCTATTTTCGTCTCTGTACAGATTTATTTATGGATAAATGAATTGATGTTTTGTTTCGGGATTGTTATGAATCGAATAGACTTTTTTTACCAGATATTTCGTCTTTCGCTTTATATTTGTTACATTGGTTTACCGATTACTTCTTGTCAAGAATGTTGTCGAAATTGCATTTGCCATTAATATAATGCACAGTGAATACCTAACTGATACAATGTCTGCAATTTATTCATTTTCATAATGTATAGATGATATCATAATAATACATCACCTTTAAACAATTATTTAAAAAATATCACAATTATGTATTGAATTACTTCAAAAGTTGTTTTATTTAAACAAAATTAATCATTCTTTTCGAAAATGCACTTAATTAATGATATGAATATTCTTGATGTTTTAATACAATTTTCTGGAAGTAATGTCGGGCATTGCACTTTCGAAACTAAAATTATTCTCAAAGCAAAGTTCTGGGTCTGAATTCGAATTTTCTATTTTACATTCCTATTTTGAAAAAAGCGTGCTACACTCTTCATAAATTTAAATTAAAATGCGTGTAACTTTTAATGGAGTCATATTATAGATGTCTGTTCTTCTTTCCTCCGATTTGAAAATTAAAGATTCATAGATTGTCTGCATCTCTCTGAAAAGAGATGCTAAAGTAGGATGGATATTTATAATATTTTGTGTTTAAGTATATATGGGTTTGTGAAAACATATATTGAAAGCTATTGATAAATAATTGAACATATTCTCCTTTTCTGCATTTCTCATTCAATCCTAGACTACGAAATGTAAAAAATGAGTAAAACCCTTTTTTCCTATTCATGTGTACGCTCATGTCAGCTGAATATCATAGGTTCTTTCGATTTCACGCGTCATCTATGTGCCATATCAGAATAATTCACTCATTATTTTGTCGTATTAGTGCAGAACACTGCACTTATAGATATAGTACCGCACATATAGTCTATTATTAAAGAGGGCGCCAGCAGACGGACTGTTTTGTACGTCAAATTTACTATACTGTGTGAAAATTTTACGTTGAAGTGGGTTCCTCATCTAGAGTATATAAATCATCTTTGACCAAGAATATAAATCATCTTTGGTTGAATCTAAGACAGTGCTGAGCGGTGAAACCTAGTACTACCACTTGCGCATATGCTAGTTGTAAAATGTCATATACGAACCACATAATCGTGCAAGCGCAGTAACATGGAAATTATTTACACGTCTTCAAACGCTGTTTACATGTACTGTATGTTTTTTATAACGTTTTTTCTAGATGGCTTTACAAACAAACAAGGGAGGATGAAGTGGATGGGAAACAAATGAAAGAAATTAAAGCAAGACCAAGCGACGACGACGAAGACGAATGAACGGAATCGAGAGTGGATTTAAACTGTGATAAGACAATCGAATTTCAATATCGTCATTACATTAATGACGATTTATGATATATGATTATTCTCTAAAGAATTTGTTATGTTGGGTGTATTTAGTAAACATTTTCTTCGAAACGTCTAGTTATTTTGATTTTTATACTTCGTTATTGATAAGTGCACCAGCTATAACTTGGAAACTTCCAAGAAAAAAAATTTTTTGTTTAGGTGATACAATAGATGAAAATGTTTCTTTGAGATTCTCAAGCATGTTTGACGTTTACCATGGTTACTGTCATTGGAAACATTGGCTCAACACATAGCTGAAAGAAGAACTAAAACAAATGGAAATTTTCCGTTTAAAGACACTGAGTTTTCAATTGTATTCGAATAATCTTGCAGACTTCAGTTTTCATTGTGAACATAAGATATAAGACAACCAGAGGATTCGGAAGACTGGTTAAGTCGAATTAGTATTGCGTAAGTAGACATTCTTCCGATACCGGTTTAATTTCGCAGGGAAATAGTGGGTAAAGTGAATACATTAAGGCGTTCAAGGCTTATCAGAAAAGGGATAGAAACAAAAATATTAGCTCAAATCCGTCTTTATTAATTGGTTTTGCTAAACTGTATTGAAAATGTAGACATTCAGGTTTTGGATTCAGTATATTATTATTTGAGTTTTTTCAAAAATGCATCACTTTTTGGTGGATTAACATCTAGCATTTTTATGCCATCTGGCTCCAAAGCAGTTGGAACTTAAAGAGGCTCTGTTTCTGATTCCAGTGTAATGTTGGCGTCTGGCTACATATTGACACCTTCTGATGTTTTGATGGAACCTTGAGAAAATACACTTGATTCAACAGAAACTGGAAGTTGGAGCTCAGATGTTTCGCTAATTGTGACAGTAGCCAGTGTGTATGACGTCGAAATTGTTTTTGTTAGAGGATCCACTGTTGAAACGCAACCTTGTAAACGTCGCGCTGAAAGGGTTAAAGACTGTTCGATAGCGGAATCTGGAATATCTATTGTTTGTCTTATGTCTATGATGCCGATATTCATATTTGATTTGCCAGCAGCCGCTGGTTCATAGTCTTGGTCATTAAAAGCATGTTTGTTTACTAGCCAAATTCCAGGTCTTTCAAACCCATGAACTGCATTCATGGCTGCTGGAGTTTTCAAAAAAGCTGGTGATCACGGTCTGGCCTCGTCAAACTGATTTATAATGCGTTAGGTTAGATTGTAGCTCTCATGTGTATCCAAGAGTAAAAATACCTTTTTGTCGGTACATGTTCCTCGAAGAAATGTATTCAATCAAGAAATACCTCTCCTGAACTCCAATAATTTGGAGTACATGTACCTTGAGTCCGGGCGACGAACCGTCAAGTCTGTGTTGCACCCTTCCTAGTGAAAATGAAAAATGGTAGTAAAAATGACCCAGCTGCATTATAGCAACCGTTGACTACGGCGCGCATTGGCAATTATGTCCACCTGTTACTTTCCTTTCGTTGGTAGTACTTTAGGGGGTTTGTTGGTTGTTGTTGAAATACCAGTTTCGTCCATATTGTATAAGCTAGATGCATGAATGTGTGTATTAATCTAATACTCAATATTTTCGTAAAAAAGTTCAACATCATGTCGCTACCTATGTTGCCTGTGGAGCCCTCGGTGTAATATTAATGAGACGTGACTAATGTAACCAATCATCTCAAGCTTTTTTATACTTGTCCCAGCTTTTTGGGTAATTCAAATTATTTTTCTTGGCGTAAACATGCGGTAAATTCTTAAATTCATCTCAAGTTCATTAACTCTATGAGCGTCTTCCCTTGAAATTTACCTCTTTTAAGGTGTCTATACAAAGTCATCTGCAATAAAATATTTGCTACATAATAATGAAAGAAAGTGGGCAACGTGGATACCATATCCATTTTGCCTGACAATCGAATTTAAGGTTATGTGAACTATTACAAAAACTATTGATTTGTGTTTTCTGCTTATGTCTGTTGAACAAGTAATGTAGAATACTCAAAAATATTTCATGTAAACACAATTTTTCGGTGCAAGGACGCTGTGCGATGCGGTCTCTCGCTTCCGTGTTTGCTGCTCACTGAGACAAGATGGCTGAACGTTGCTATGACAACGTGGTTGATGTCAAACGAATAGTTTAGGAAAAGTGGAGAGTTTACTTTACCTGGAGTGTTATGCAAGGGTTTCCCCTATGATTCTTCAAGTAGATATCTTGAACTGAGGAGTCTTTACAGAGCTGAACTGTCAATGGTTTTCCAACTGATTTTTTTCCAGTAATAAAAACACATTTTTGATGTAACTATATTTATTTAAAAAAGTATCAATGTATTTAAACTAAGAAAAACATAACTAAGCTTCTGTTGTATTTATTATTTATAAAAATATCAGATTCGTTCCTTGATTTTATACTTAATCCTGGCTAGAAACGTGTTTAAATACTTTGATAAGGATGAGGAATATACAATATTTTTCTTTTCGTCAAATTTTATTAACTAATCAACAATTTTACTAATTAGCTAACGTATTTATGTACAGTTGCAAAATCTCAAAAGTTTTCAAAAAATCAACAATGAATCGAAGGAACAAAGATAATAAGATGATAACATAAACATTTTTAAGGAACAATTGTTAGATAAATCATAATCATTCTTCTAACATTGCAGACATAAATGGATCTGCCTTCCTTTCAACTACTTTGAGTGTGATGCGCATGTTTGCCAAATGAGTATAACATTCTCAAGTGTCGTCCAGAATAGTGACGTTTGCGTATAACCTGTCAACGAAAGAAAGATAGAAACGGTGGTCTTATGTCACTTCTAGAATAGGTAATTTTCTTTTTTTAAATTATATTAAACTTTCTAATGAAACAAAAAAATAGGAATTTGAAAATTTTCTGTTCCTTCTAATATTGCTTTCAGAATTTTTACTGGTCCAAAGTTAAATATATTCATACTTCATTATTCCGATCTTTCAATAATTTTTTACTATATTATACTCAATTTTCGTTGATATTCATGATAGTTCCTCTGTATTCAAATTCAAAGACATTAAGTATGCATTTTTTATATTTTCTAGGAACTTGAACCCCTTTGTGGAATATAGAAATTGATCAACTTGTTGTTTATGACAGAAACAAGATTTGTTTCTTCCAATTCTTACCTAATAAGAAAATTGACAAGATATGTACATTTTCGATCAAAATCTTACAAAACTTCCATACTAAATAAGCGACGAAAACAATCGTATATTTGTTTATAGATGTATCTGGTTGAAATGTAAAGAACACGAATTGTGATTCAACTTCAAAATATTAAGAACCCCAAAAATTTCTTTGTAAAGTTCTTCATTTCTAATCGAGGTGCCAATATCGATGACAAATCTAACCATTCAATTTTCTATGGTTTCTTTAAATAGTGAAGTTTGAACTACCAATTTCTATTCGTAAAGGAATCTATAATTCCACAATCAAATTGTAGAATCCAGAAGTAATTGAATATTTTATTATTCAAACATTTGGTTTTCTATGTTATTTTCTAATAGTTCCATCAAAATCAATGTAATTTGAAAATATGTAATATCAATTTTTATACGAGAAATATTGTATAAGTTGATTAACTAATATCTTGACTGTCAAATTATAAATTCAATTTATTAATTGGGTGTTTCGACACTGAACTGAAATGTTTGAAACAAATCTTGAATTACAAATATACGGGGTGTGAATAGAAATAGGTGTGAAAGATTTCGCGAGGTGATTACTCAAGCCATTTTATGACGAAAAGTTTCAATAATACATGTCCACTTCGTTATCGAAATACAGGGTGTTGAAATCTTCAGATTTTTTCAGCTTTTTGCTTATGTTTACTACAGTATTTCAGATACTTAGTTCGAATTCATAGGTACATTTTTCATAATAAGATCATAGAGACATTTCAGAAAATCTACAGGGTGGTACTTTTTCAGGTGTCATTTCTACCACTACAACTCTTTTTCAGTACTCTCCCAGAAATAATTTTTTTTATAAATTTTCAATTAACTTACGATCTTTTTATTTTTAAATTTTTTCCGTATCTGCCACAGTTTTTGAATAAAAATTTAATATTCCCGTGGCGACCACAATTATGTTTTGTGATGTTCATCTTCTCGACGCTTCTAAGGAAGACTTAGAAGAAATGGATGTCAAACGCATTTTTGCGTTTGAAAAAATCTCCATCTTAATGAAAATTCGAAAAAGTTACTGCTACTATCACTTCCTATCAGCGAAATATTAACGAAAATGAATCAATAACAAATAATTTAGAGTTGTCAATTAAAGAAATCAAAATGACAGCCGCCTACTAGTGAAATAAATCACCGAACGATTATGTTTCCATCGTACACATGAAATTGATCAATTTTTCACACAATAGCTGTGGTAGATGCTGGAAGAATGCCAAGTACAACAGAGATTTAAAATTAATCAAGAATTTATTAAAAAAATTAAATTGCCTGGGACGTACTCAAAATAAGTTGTGGGAGTATAAAGGACACGTGACCTGTGAAAAAGTACCAACCTGCTGATTTTCATAATTGTTTCTATGATCAGATTATGTAGATTTCCGAAGACATCCATGTGCCGAATTTGAATTTGGTATATGAGAAACTGTAATAATCATAAGAAAAAAACTGAAAAAACCTAAATATTTCAACACCCTGTATTTCCGTAACGAAGCGTTCATAGGCATATGTTCAAAATTCAGAGACCAATAGAGAATCGAAAAATAATATGAGTTTGCTAAATAAACTTTATTCGAAAAATGCTTCGTTAAATAGATACAGGCTGTTTAAGTTTGATAAAGAAACCAAATTTATTAATTGTTGCCAAACGACTGTGAATATTTGAATGAAATATTGTAGACGTCAACTGCCGCCCAGAGAATATGTTTTTCAATGAAAATATTATTTTTGATTTTACCAGTATTGTCCGTACTAACACGTATCTGGATATTCAAAAAAATTGGTACGCTACTTTTTTTTCACGAAACAAAAATCAGTTTTGGATTCTCCATTTAATTTAGAAGGAAAAATAGGTCGACCATGGATACATGATATGCATCGTGATGAATGGCATTGGACTTGGCCACCCAGATTACCAGATCTCAATCCCCTGGATTTTTATGTTCAGGGAAATATAGAAGGAAAAATCTACGCTACTCCAGTACGTACAAGATACGATTTAGTTTTAAGAATTCAGCAAGTCTGCTATGATATGCGTCAAAATCTGAATGAAATATCTGCCGCAATAAATTCATTAAATAGGAGCTGTCGCAAATGTATCGAGATGGATGGACTATATTTCGAGCAATTTCTTTAAAATTCATTAATTTAATTTCGCTCTTAAACGCCATTGATTAAATCTGTTGTCTTGTAGTTTAATTAAGATAAAAATTCTTTTGATTCCATTTTAATTTTCTACTCGCAAATTCTGAGTCTTATAGAAAAATCAAAGGGTGCTTTTTTCTTCCAAAATGAATGAAAAATTCAAACGTGATTTTTATTTGTAGAAAACATAGTGGTTAACCAAATTTTTCTTGAAAAAATTCCAGTTACGTGTTCGTACGAACAACACTGGAAAAATTAAAGATAAGTTTTCATTCAAATATCTGCAGTCGTTTGGCAACAATTAATAAATTTGATTTTTTTCACCAAATTTGAAAACCCTGTATTTCTTCAACGAAGCATTTTTCGAATATAGTTTATATAGAAAATTCATATTATTTCTCGATTCTCTATTGATCTCAAAATTTTCCGCTATAGAAACTGGACCACCTTAAATGTGAAAACGATTATGATACAGCCTATTTTTCATGACAAATATAACTTAATGGTCTTAGATTTTTGCAACAGCAGTATAAACTAGCTGAAAAGTTCCGAATCATCAACTGATCATAATGAAAATTCTGAAATTTATAAGGTCTTAAAGGAAAATGAAAATGTGAAATAAATTCAAATAAATACCTATTAAAATATGTAATATGAATAACCTAAATTACTATTATAAATAATGGAACTTCTATTGATTCTGTATATTATTGGAAGACATTTATAGTTATAACATTAGTTTTTCTTTTCATCCAAAATGGTCAGTTGACAATTTCATACTTTTTTATAGAAGTCACATGATTTTATAATCGTCGCTTACTTTTCTTAATATTTACAAATATATGTTTAACAATAACAAATTCTTCATTAAAATTTCATATTTAATCCTACTTAATAAACTATCTTGAATAAGTGATTGGTATAAAAATATCTAATAGTTGAATTATTATAAAAATTTGTAAAAATTTAAGATCCTCTCTCCGGATCTTTGAACTTTGTATTACGATTTGTAACAGATGGTCTTTTTCCTGTAGGCTCTTCAGCATCAGACAATAGTTTTATTTTCTTGTATTTTCCTGAAAGAAAAAAATTATATCCTCAATGATCTCTACACAATATACTGAAAATTGCCTCTTGACAAAGTTTAACGAATTTTGATGTGTAGCAATCCATGTTTCACTGATTTCAAATACATATTAACCCATTTGGTAACACTGTACTAAAGTGGGTACACTTTATAAATAATATTACTAGAGACATCTATTTGTGAAATTTGATACCTAGTAAATATAGAGGTATTTTAAGATACATACTAAGATAACTTGTACGTTTATACAACCTGTGGAGACTCAATAGTTACGAAAAAATTCTCCAAATTTTGTGAGGTGATTAACACAGTGTTCATGTATTTTTTCAGATTTTTTAAGCGATCACATTACGAGGAAAAAATAAGATGTGGAGAAACACGTTTTCTGATGTTGGGAGAGGGGGAGCGTGGAGAAAGACAAGAACACCTTGTATTTTATCAACTTTTTCTTTAGTCATCGAAATTAAAATATATGTTACGTACTTGCTATTTTGACCATTATCACACCCCACCATATGGACCATCCCCATCCAACCAGACAAAAGAGTATCGTAAAACACTGACTAAAACCCACAATACAGTCAATGATGAAGGCGCCAATACGAGATCGCATGCTGTCCTTTTGTGAGAATCTTGGTTTACCAAAGCACAAGCAAAAATTCCACTTAATGCTGTACCTGAAAAATGCAGTATATACGTTTACTGAAGATTTCACAGTTTTCTATGTATAGCATACCAGTTCCAGGAAGAAAACAGTTCATCACAAGGCAGAACCACGCTAGGCATATTGGCAGAACTGGTATAGCAGCTTTCATGGGGGAACTATGTTCAACCAGAGATAAATCCAATTTGGGCGTTTGATCCTAGAATAAGACCATATTGAAAAAAAGACACACGTGAATGAGGTTCTATGAACAAGCAGAGAATATTTCATTGAGTTCATAGAATGATATATATTATTTGTTTGTTTGTTGGTAATTGTGTATTATCAATTAAAGATTTGTTGAAAGACTTTAAAAGCATTTAGAAGTGTTAATGATAATTTAATTCAACGTTATTATATCATAAAATTATCCTCTGCTGGCTAACCTGAGATCAATTTTAATTTACCTCAATAGGAAGTGCCGTTGGTGTTAAACTCTTTTTCTTGCTCAGTGTTGATGCCCTTCTACTAACTGACAGGTCTTCAAATTTTCTCTTCTTTTTGCAGAGGTGCAAGCAAAATAATTTCTTCATAAAATTTTTGCATCGTGTCCAACAAGTTATCCTAAAAACATCACAAAAAATGTAAATGTGAAAATGTTCGGCAGATACCGTTAGTTAATTAGATTAAAATTAAAATTACCTTGATGGTAAATCACTGAGGATACTATCTCTTCTTTCTTCCCACGCAGGCTTCCGCTTTGCACATGGTAGACAACCCTGTGGTTCTCCACTTTTATTTTTCGTTCCACAACATTTCATTCTGTCCCAACATGATGCTTTGATCTCCTTTCCATCTTCTTCGACGCTAATCTTGATGGATTGTTTGATCTGCTCTTTCTTCTTCAAACAACTGAAACAACCCGTCTTGGATTGATCTTCTTCTTCGAATCTTTTGGACGGCAAGTTACTCTTTTCGTTCTCGCCTTTTCTGCAGGATTTGCAGAGAATTTTGTCCTTTGCAGATGCCAGAAATTTGGCCGCACGACTAACGTTTTCTTTTCCATTTCCCGAAGGATCCGGTGGTTTAGGGTGTCCCCCGTTATTGTTCGGGGCGTTGTCGGGAGGTAAACTGCAACAAAGGAACGCCCAAACTTGAATAATGATGACGCGAAATTTCATTGTCAAATTAGTTTCATATATCGTCACTAGATCGAGCGTATCTCAAAAGATGATTTTAAAGTTCGTGAGTATTTGATGATGAATAAAAATCTGAATCACTTGAATGTGATTTGAAAAAGAATGTCGAATGATTATATAAAATGGAGAAAAAAAATCATACCCTCCATTTTTTACAACTCCATAGCCATTTTCTTCCTCATGTAAGGGCATTACATATATAAAGGTCATTTTGTACTATTGTCTGTGCCTATGCGATACAATCTGAAGTTTTCGAAAAGCAGAAACAATTGAAAAAACTCAGTTATGCAGAAAGTTTGGATTCGATCAAGCATTAATGAAATAATAAAGTATGAATCTTGTGAATCATGAACCGATATGATATTTCTGAAGATGGCGCAGTGCACATAATGAAAAGTATTTTCGAATTTTAGGAGATGGCCTCACTAAGATTGATATAGAAATCTCAGAGTTGAAATTATGAACTAAATATGTGAAATTGTGATGAAATATGGCAGATTGAATGTGAGTGAAATATCTGGGACAATTGGCATGCCAATTAAACGATTCTATGATATTTAACTACTGCTGTTATCAAGAGGTTCACAATGAGAGAGTTTGAGAGCTACAAGCGCTGGAAAAAGGCACTACTACAAGTTTGTAACCCAAAAAAGTTAAATAAAGCCTGCAGTTGGGCAAGAAGGAGTTCAGAGATAGAATCATTCTCAAAGAGGGCAAAAACTATTGCAAATAAAGTTGTGCAATTGTTTTCAAAGGTATCAGAGATTGTGTTTCTGCAAAATTAAACGTTTGTTTATGGATTTCAATTTTAATATTGAATATATTAGCATAGTTCCTAGATGACTGGTTTCCCATAAAGTAGCTTTGGGTTCATTTCATAAAATTTTTTGATTCATCTGAATTCATGGTTTCACGTTCTTAAGATCGAAAGTTTCAAGATGATTGCTTGAGATCTTAGCTGATGAAATGATCAATAAAATATGTGAAATTGTGAGGTTAAAAGTGAGTGAGATTGCTATGACAACTGGCAAGCCAATTGATTGAATGGTTCTACAATATTTTATCATTGCTGTTGATGATATGGAGCTTCATTTTGGGAAAGCTTGAGAGCTACAAGCACTGGAAAAAGATCAAAGAAATAAGACACTCTAATGTTCTACTGAACTACAAGCCAAAATGATTAAACAAAGCTTGCATTTGGAACAAAAGGAGTTCAAAATTAGAATCACTCTCAAAATTGCAAAAACTATTGTAAATAAAATGATGCGATTGTGGTATCAAAAATGCGTTTTCCCAAAAGTTAACGTTTGTTTATTTTTATTTATTTTATGTTTGAAGATTTAATATATTAGCACAGTTCTTAGATGACTGGTTTTCCATAAAGTAGCTTTGGGTTCAGTTCAAGATTTTTTAATTAATTTTCAAGTTGAGTTTTCCTAAGATTATCAGTTTATGTTGAGATTTCTAATATACAGAGTGTTTATTAATAGATGATGATCCTAAACACTTCAGAAAATTAGAAATGTGTTCACTAAGATTCTATTTCTTCTTCGATCGATTGGGGGTTTGTAATTCCCGATTTACTTGCCGCCATTTTGTATTTCTCCCCGAAAATAATAAGAAATAAATTATTCCAGATCCAGGCAATTAATCTTACGACATAGTATGCTGAAAACCGATTTCGTAATTATCAAGCAGTAAACCTTGAATATGGAAAATTTGCCACCATTTTTTCATGAAAGTTTGTATCGATTTCAAATATGTCACGCGATTATTTTATTAAGTAACGCACAAGTTCCGAGAAAAACTGAATGGGGTAAAAATATATAATTGTTTTTGAAGAATTTTTGAAGAATCTAGAAAGTTTGAATTTGAAAGAAAAATTATGGTATTGCGCATGATTTTTTCGGTGACCTTGAACGAATATTCGTCGTTCAAATCAATTTCGGTCGAACTAAGTCGATATCATTCAGAATACACACAATAATCATGCATGATTGTTGAAATGGAAGTAAACACATATAAAACTTAAAAAACATGCAAAAACAACAATTGTGAAAACTACGAAAAAAGCAAATCTCGATACAAGAATATTCAAATTCAATACCATATATACTGTATTTGCAAATCACTCAAATTCAGAATCTTCATTATTTAAATTTCGAAATATCGAATTTTGTTTATCAAACTATCTCAATTATCTTTGAATTAATTAAAATGACTTCGTACGAATTGAATTTGAATTCAAATGACCAGCTGTCACTTTTAACTCTGACCGTAACACTCGTTCACGAGTTAGGGTGCTGACTATGTGCTACGTTCTCACTACCCCAATGCGGGTGCAGAAGTCTTTGATTATATTCGCTGGACAATGGCCAAGCTGAACCAGCGGCGGGGGTTGCGTGACGTATTGCTTTCTAGCTTAGTTAAATTAGGGTGAATTTTATGTTAACGTCTAGTTGAATATCTTGATCATATTCGAACACTAAATCTGCTTTCAGTTGCTAATTTTTTACTTCTTGGGATTTATTTTATTTTCCTATAAATGGAGAGTACAAGATTTCAAATTTGCCGCCATTCACACGATGTTGTGTTGGTATTATTGTCTTTGTCTCAGTTGTCAAATGGAACACCGCGCTATATACAATACAAGTTCATTGTTGAATAATATAAGGTAAGAAAACTGGATAGAAAAAAAGAAGTTCTCTTTCATTCTACACAACAAAATTGTCGCATCATCTGCTATTCTGAACTCCATAATCGATTAAGCTGCTCGATCGCAGTTGCTTTGTCAACATATATTTTTCTACATATGGGGAAAAAAAAATCTTTTGTTTCCATATAATCTCATACACGTCTGAAACAAGAATGAGTTTATTTGACTATCAGTATTCATTCAATTTTCCTTCAGTTTTCACGCTAAATTAATGCAAGTTTTCTGTGTTTCTTGTTGATTTTCGAATCTTTGAATTTATTGTAATGGCTGCTGAATGTCCTGGACGCTATTTGAGTGATCATGAAGTGATAAGAATTGTAACACTTTTAGAGGGGGGGGGGGCGAAGACAACGTTACGTGGCTAACCTGTTGAATGTTAACCAAAGCACTATTTCAAGAGCAATTAATCGGTACTAAGAAACAGGGGAATATGGAAGAAGGGCCGGACAGGGAAGAAATCGTATAACAACACCAGTTGATGATCGTTGGCTTCTTTTAACTGCACTAGGAGTTCGGCACTGTACGGCTAGAATGCTACAAAATGAACTTGCACTTTCCATAAATGTCCATATTTCATTGCAAACTGTTAGGAACAGGCTCAGACAAGACGATATCAGACCAAGGGTGGCTTCTACCGACCCGCGTCTCACCAGAGAGCATCGAGTTGCAAGACTTCAGTTTGCGAGGGAACATGCAAATTGGGGTATTCCAGAATGGTCGAATGTTCTCTTTGCCGACGAGTCCAGGTTCTGTCTAGTATCAAATGATAGACGCATGCCTGTATACGACGACCTGGGGAACGGTATCAGCAATGCAATATCCGGAAAACCAAAAATTTCGGAGGGGACTCAGTGATGGTGTGGGGAGGCATTTCTTTCCATCGAACTGAGTTAGTCCTAGTGAATAATGGAAGAATGACAGCGACCAGATACATCGCAGATATCCTTGAGCCCCATGTTGTACCCTTTGGTGCATTGATTGGCGAAAACTTCATTCATATGCATGATAATGCTCGGTGTCATGCAGCTAGAGTAGTTACAGAATTTCTGCAAAATGCCAAAATAGATATTTTAATATAGTCAGCCATAGAATACCATAGAACATGTTTGGGAAAACAATGGGGTGGCAAATTCAGCAACGTAGAATGCCTTGTAGAACACTCCAACAACTAGAAAATCTGCATCCTGAAATTTGGAACTCAAGAGTACATCCAGAATTTGTTTGAGGAGCTTCCGACACGTATACTGGCAGTAATTAGAACCAGGGGAAGAAACACATTTTGAAAATGATTAGTAACCATTCGATGCTCTTTGATTGGTCTCTTCGCGAATGTTTGAAGATGGTAGAATTTTTCAATTTTTCATTAACTCGAAAATTGTTGATATTTTCTATCATAAACTCATCTCTTTTGAATGATATCTTCTTATTTCACACTTCTGAAAGTTACCAAGCGCACTTGAATGACCAACCTAAAAGTTTATATAGTTTTGTCGTAAAAGAAGAGTGATGCGACAATTTTTGTGGGGAGTGTATTAAACAGAAATGGTAATAATTTGCACTTACTCTAATAATTAGATAGATTATACGGTATTATAGGAACGTATCCCCGATACGTTCCTAGGAGACAAATTAAAAAGGAATATATGAAAATTAATTTAATTGAAGTTTTTTATATTGATTACTTATTTTCTGGCTTAGGTAATAGTTCAAAGAATTTTGAATTTTTTTCTTGCTTGCAGTTTTGAAAAACACTTTCAATTCAGACTGATATTCAGCAGTGGCATCAGCAATTTAACTTAGTTCCAAAAATAAGAATTCGTTCCATAGAGAAAATTTCATTTCAGGAAATGAAATTAGATGAAATAAAATTCGAAGATGCTAAGAATTATGATTAATATTGATTTAATTTAACTGATGATTGATGTCGTTTTTACCAAACTGGAAAATCACTGATGAAGGTTCTGAAGTAGAGTCGAAAGCTTGGTAAACGATACTTTCGGCGAATTTCCTCAAAAAATAACGCCATACCTCAATCGTAATGCAACCAATTCTGAGTAGGCCGG
Source organism: Cryptolaemus montrouzieri (assembly GCA_013387265.2). Lineage (NCBI taxonomy): Eukaryota > Metazoa > Arthropoda > Insecta > Coleoptera > Coccinellidae > Cryptolaemus > Cryptolaemus montrouzieri. The sequence continues at coordinate 46,698,391 of JABFTP020000083.1, read as the reverse complement.
AAAGACTGTTCCAATGTTCACAAAAGAAGCCATAATAGTACCAACAGGACCTACAAGATATTCGATATACCTTGCTCAATCAAGTCTGGCCCCAAGAACATCTTCTTAAATGTGTGCATACTATCCTGTAGTTTTTCTTTAAGTTGTTCAATGTTTTGGTCTATGAGAATCAAGGATGTATCATCTACATACTGGATGATCGAGTCTCTTGTTTCTTCTAGTATATCATTTGCATAAATGATGTACAGAAGAGGCCCCAAGATAGAACCTTGTGGTATTCCTTTAAGTATTTCAATTTTTGAAGAAACAACCTCATCGCCATTTTCATCCAATTCATGTACATATTGATACCTACTGGAAAGTATGACTCGATACGCCTGTGGCGTATGCAATGCAATGCCATATGCTTCTCACTCCCCAACCAACTCTAGGTTTCAACACTATGCAAAGCTTCTTTCAGATCCAAAAATATTGCCACTATTCCTTCTCTATTATTTAAGGCTCGAAGTACTTTATTAATAGCTGAACTCATACTGGGTTCAGCATGATTGAGAACGCTTTCAGAAAGAGTGTTATTTCCTTTACAATTAGATAGTTTCTGATATTTTTTGAATGGCAAAACAAGGTGTTCCTCTGGAAGTCAATAAGAATATTTCAAGCACTGATCGAATGAAAATGAAAATTAGTCTTCAAAGGTTTTCTAGGATGTTCTCTTGAATTAGAATATTATCAACATTTTAACACTGATGGTTCTACCGAAAGTGGCCGTTAACTGTATTATTCTAATCTATGGTAGATTCCTCATTTTCATTCTAGATTATGATTCTCAATTCAATGTTGAGTTATTTCTGTATTGTATGCTGAAATTTCATTATTTTCAAGTAATTATAGGGAATTCCAACAGCAGTAGAAAAATTTAGATAACAATTATTCATTTCTTCATAATAAAATTACATTCACGTTGTCTTTGCTGACGTCACAAGAAAAGACCAATTTCACAATCGAACCGTCTTGAAACAGCACGAAAACTAGCCTCGCCTAATCAGTTAAAGAGACCAGAGTTGAATAGCGAAGATATGTTAAGAACTTTTGGAATACCCGAGCTGACAACGGAAGGTATCCACCACATCCACATCCATCATACTAGTTGTTTCGGGACTACTTATCCCGTCCAAGAATGATTTTTGATTCTACAAGCGAAAAGAGATCACAGAATTCTAAACAGTTCAAGAGCTATCCGAAGTATGTCAGCTACTTCAGTTATCTCTTGATAGTACCAGAACTGACACTCAAGAATTCAGATGTCTGTCAGCTTGGTGCCAAGAACATGTAAATTGGGATCGAAAGAGAGGGGTCACAGTTTTCTCTAGTGATGAGTTATGATTGTAGACAAATTGGAATATGGAAACAATCTGGATAATCAAATTGGCTCTAGCATGCCCTAGAAATTGTTAGACAGTGTTATTTTGAGGAGGCATAAGTCATAAGTGAACCTCAACTACCAATAATGGGTTCAAATTCTATCCTCAACAAGATAATGTTGTTCGTCACCGTGAACTCGAATATTATATCAATGTTCTTTCATGGCTTTCCTGCTCTCCAGACATGGATCCCATCTAACGTGTGTCTAAAATGAAATCTTCCGAAGTAAACTTCTTCCAACATCAATATAAAACTTGTAGGTAGTTCAAGCGGTTGTTATTGAAATAGCATGAATATGACATGATGTAACATAAATATGAGATACTGAAGAAACTAAATACACTTTTTAATTTTTTGAATAACAATTTTTTTGATGAGTCTATAAGAGAAAAAAACACGGTACAACCTATTATTAGAGTAAGAATAATAAGAAAGGTTACAAAAGAAGTCTTTGAACTTTCAAACGCTACAAAAAAGTATGACATCATCCCAAAACTTAGCTATCGAGAACAAGGAAAATTCTAAGAATTTACACGTACGCCTATGAGTAATCTGGACACGCCATTTTCCACTTCTTGACCGTTCAGCAGACGTTGAAAACACGCAAACTAATATTAAGAAACCCCCACCCTTCTGGAGGAGTTCATTTTAACGACCCCTTTCCCCAACCCCCACTCGAGAACACCTCCACTGAATTATGTCAGGGTTTTCAATAACTCTTTCAACAAATTTCCTCACGTATAAGAGTATTAAGCTGGAAAGTGATAAATGGACGAGCGTTCTTCATACTTAGAGGAAAGTACGAAATGAAATGTTATTCTTTGTAATGAACATACTGAGGGCAAGGTCAGTTTCTAAGAAAGTGACAGAATGTGAAATTAATGTATGTATGATATGTTAAGTTCAAACTGAAATGGAAATTCTTTAGCAAGTTATATTGTGGAATAGCACAAAAACAGAAAAACTTCAGCCAAATTGTTTGGTGTAACTGGTTGATTCCACGTCTACAGAGGAGTCCGCAGGAAGTTCTCTCTTCAACACTGTGGAATAAGGTTTCTATTCTCAAGGCTATGCTAATGAGATAGTCGTGGTAGTGAGAGGAAAGCAGGGTAATGTAGTATTTGAACTTTTAGAAGGAGCTTTAAAAATGTGAACCCAGACAAGCTCAAACAGGTATGTATATACTGAGGATAAAGACTGATGGTATAATGCAGCCACTCGTCTTCGGAAAAAGACTTACATGAAATGACTACTCTAATGAAGTCATAAATAAGGTTAAATATTCCCATATGGCCAGTAAACGGGCTATTGGAAATAAATAAGGACTAAATCCAAAAAAATATACACTGGCTATGCACTACGAAGCTGAGACCCATGATTGTACACTGAGCTCTTACATAGCGGCTAAAATTATGCAGAGGGGCTTTAGGGAGAAGCTGAATAAACTCCAAAGACTTACCGGGGTGTTATCATAGGCACCTTAAGATCAACACCTATAGCAAGCCTGGATGCTATCCTGAATTCACTGGTCTTGTTATTTTTATTAGAGATGAGGCTGAAAAGCGGCATGTAGGCAGGAGATAAATGAAAACTAGAAAACGGTATACGCGGGGCATACCACAATCAAGGAATGGATCCAAAACCTTATACTGAGTATGGAAATGATATGATGACTGAAAAAGTTACAGAAACCAAGGGACAGAAAACGGTGATAGACTGGAACAATTGTGTCTGCGTGAAGATACGGAAGGATCCTAAATGGAAAAGGGAACTCGTGCTGGAGGGTACTCACAGGAAAGGCGACTGACAATTCCTTTGCGGGAGCACGCAATCATTATTCATGCAGGTGTATATCCATAAGAAGACGCTATGAAAACAGGCGGATATAAACACCTCAAAAAAGTCTAGGAAACACTTACCAATATCTTTAAAATATGAATTTGATGATTCGAATTTATAGAAATCTTTCGGTTTTTGTTAGGATGTATTGTATATAATGTATTCTCAACAAAACAAAATAATATTTGACTTCTCCAAAGCACCTATTATAAAAAAATTTGAAATTTGAAAATGACGAAATTTGGTAAAACACAAAAAATCCTGAACTAATATTTTCGAAACGATATGGAAGCACTTATATTTTTCAGTACCCGTCGTCTGGGCCAGTGGCCTTTCCATTGTTGAGTTGTTTAATTGCATATCGAACTTCATCTTCCAGGATGTTTGGTCCCGTACTAGCTTCTTGTAAGCTGTGTAATTCTTCTGTTACATTATGGAAGAGCTGCTGAATGTATTCCTCCCATATTCGCTTTTTGTCCTCGATCTCGTTGATCTTGAAGAACATACATTTCTCTTCCTCATCTTTTCCTTAGAGAACCTCGAATATTTTTGTGGACATAAAACGAATCTTGGCTCTTCCGCCAACATTTGTTGGCGGAAGAGCCAACAAATGGCCAACGGCAAGGGAATATAGAAGGTAAAGGAAACTCACTGTATTAAAGATCCTACGGATATTCCCAGGATATTCATCCGATTAACTCTTATCATGTTGGAAGCACAAATACAAATGGCCTCTAGTCCCGGGCAGACCTGAAGTGGTCAGGAGGTGCGAAGAATCAATTCAACTAGATAAGAGAACAAAGATAGCTACTTGGAATGTCAAAACTTTGTATGCAGCTGGAAAGCTTGACAACCTAATCCAAGAGATGAACAGAATGGAAATAAACATTCTCGGAGTAAGTGAAGTCCGTTGGCCTGGAAATGGAATGATCAGATCAAACGGTAAAGTACTATACTACTCAGGTACCAAGAATTCCGGCTGAGACCATCAGCACGACGTTGGCATCCTAATGGATGACAACATACAAAAGTCAATAAGGAGCTTCATCCCAATTTCAGAGAGAGCACTCCTAATTCAATTGTTTGGTAGACCCATGAACATCAATATCATACAGGTTTACGCCCCAACGGCAGACAAGTCAAAGGAAGAGATTGAGGATTTTTACAGACAACTTGACAGTGCCCTAAAGCTTACAAAAACGAACGAGGTCAACATAATTCTAGGAGATTTCAATGCTAAAGTGGGTAACGGTAGACTGAGATTTGTAGTGGGTGATTACGGCTTAGGTGAAAGAAATGAAAGAGGGGAAAGACTAATTCAGTATTGCGAAGAGAACAATCTTGTGATTACAAATACATGGTTCACGCTACCACCAAGACGTTTATACACCTGGAAATCTCCGCAAGACAGTAAACACCACATTGTCAGAAACCAAATAGACTTTATTATCATTAATCAAAGGTTTAGAATTCTCATCACTAAAGTGATGAGATGCCAGGTGCCGATATTGAATCTGACCACATTCCGCTGCGTGCCGACATAATGTTGCGCCTGTCCAGACTCAAAGAAAAAACCGTTAGAAAGACATTAGAACCAAAAGTACTTAAAGACGAGGAAAGAAGATCACTATACGAAGAACATCTTAATAAAGAATTGGAAAGTATACGCAGTATAGATGATATGAACGAACACTGGCTCAAACTCAAAGAAGCTTTTACGGAAACAAATGAAATCTTCCCTACAAACACCGGAAGGCGAACGAGGAACAAATGGATGACCGAAAACATTCTAGATTTAATGGAGAAACGAAGGCAATGTAAAGTCAACAGAAAATACACAGAATATAAAAGTCTCCAAAGAAAAATTCAAAATGAAATAAGAGCAGCAAAGGAAAGTTGGCTGACTGAAAGATGTCTGGAAGCAGAAAACCTGAGCAAGCTGGGAGACAGTTTCCATCTCCATAAAGAAGTCAAAGAAATCGCTGGAATATATAAGAATAAGAGTGTAAGTTTCATCAGGGATGAAGACAATAAAATAATATTGGACACCGAAAAACTACTACTAACATGGAGGGAATACACCACTGGTCTTTTCCTAGATGGACCAGGAAACCCCGAAAACGAAATAACAACGCTATCAGGACCAAGTATACTAAAAAGTGAAATCAAACATGCTATAACTCTGATGAAAAGCAACAAAGCTCCGGGCCCTGATGATATGTACTCGGAAACATTTCATTAAGTTAGCGAACAAAACCTCGATATCATAGTCCGACTCTTTAACAATATTTACGACACTGGACAAATTCCCGAGGACTGGCTCCGTTCTACATTTGTCGCACTTCCGAAAACAAACAACACAACAGCGTGTAAAGATTACCGCCTCATTAGTCTAATGAGTCATTTCCTCAAACTCTTCCTTCGAGTTCTACACACGAGACTATACAGGAGGTGAGGAAGTGAGTGGTGCCAGTCAGTTTTTGGAACAAGAGAAGCCATATTTAGTCTCCAAACATTAGTGCAGAATTGCCAAGACCAAAGAAAGAACGTTTTTCTGTGCTTTATCGACTACGAGAAGGCATTTGATAATGTAAAGCACGACCTCCTCATATCATATCTTAGAGACTTGGGGCTGGATGGAAAGGATATCAGACTTATAGGTAATCTATACTGGAACCAAAAAGCAGAAATCCGAATTCAAAATGCAGGAACAACTGAGGATTTTGAATAAAAAAGGCGTCCGCCAGGGTGTATCTTATCTCCGATGTTGTTCAACTTATATGTGGAAAGAGCTTTCATCGAGTCAATCTCCGACAGTCCCAAGGGTATTAAAGTAAACGGAATTCCCATCAACAATATTCGATACGCGGATGATACCGTGATACTGGCAGATAGTGCAAATGACCTGCAAGCTCTACTAGATAAGGTCAATCAAGAAAGCCAGAGATTGGGTTTGAAAATTAACATCCGTAAAACCAAATGTATGGCCATTAGCAGAAACGATGCCCCAAATGCCATAATATCCATAAATGGAGAAAACATTGAACAAGTCACTCAATTTGAATACTTGGGATGCATGATCAACCAAAAATGGGACCCAGATCAAGAAATAAAATGCAGAATCGAGCATGCTCGAACAACGTTTATAAAACTTAAAAAATTCTTGACAGACAAAAACCTAAATCTCAATCTCAGATATAGAATGGTAAAATGTTACGTCTGGCCCGTCCTCTTCTACGGAGTCGAGGCATGGACGTTGAAAACAGCAATTATAAATAAAATTGAGGCCTTCGAGATGTGGACCCTACGACAGATGCTGAGGGTATCGTGGGTTGAACATGTAACGAATGAGGATATATTGAGAAGAACTGGTTTGATAGACCGTGAACTGTTCGAAAACATCAAAAGAAGAAAAATTGGCTACCTTGGACATGTACTGCGCGGAGAACGCTATCACTTCCAGCGTCTTATCCTCCAGGGTAAAATAGAAGGAGGAAAAAGAGGAGTAGGTAGGAGAAAACTATCCTGGCTACGAAACCTACGACAGTGGACAGGAATACAGGACTTCCAGACACTACAAAATGCTGCAATCAATAGAATCATATGATGAGTGAAAGGATGGACGCCTACGCAGGAATCTACATGGCACTTGAAGAAGAAGAAAACAAATCATCGTCGTTCTTGCAGCTGTTCTAATTCTCGACATTTCTATAATTCTATAAGGATCCAAAATTATCGAAAGTTTGAGCAATTTCCAAGGCTTGCTTTGGCTTCTCTTCCCTCTTCAAAAGCAAAAACTATTACGGATTTTTTTTCGAAAAAACGATTGCAATAGAATCCGTGATGATTCAGTATGAAACTTGGGGAGTTTCAATGTTTTGAGCGTCCTATGTATAAATTCCAGAAGCTGGATTAAAGAATGAAATATTGGAAACAATTTTTATATAATTGTGTTGTATTTTGAATTTATATTCACAAATCATAGAGATTCATTTTCAGTCCTGAATGGTGGCTATGTCCCAACATGCATCACATACACCCCTCGTATATTTTGGTTGTCTTTATAATTCCTTCATGAAGCTCACAACAACTTATTGTAGTATTTTTTGACTGTCAAGTGTTGATCTCATTCTGATCTATTGGCACTATTGATTCATGTTTATCAATGTGGAGTTTTCTTCTCGTTCTTACTGATCGAATTAGAACCCCAGAAAGAAAAAACAAGAAAAAATTGTTTTCATAGTTGGTACAATTTTGAGAAACACTTTCCTTTTTCTCCAATTATTTCTCCTCGCTCTAATTTTATTCCTAGTCTGGCCTATCCCATAGAATATGAGAAGCGAATCATCAGCCATTGAAAATTTCAACAAAGAAACACGATTAAACCTCGGATATATATATGGCAAAGTGTGATTAATGGAGTTTATAATTAATTTAGTGATTTGGCGTTTTTACCACAGAAATTGGCACAAATGGAAAAAATTCTACAATGGGCATTTTATCGATTTCTAAAGAAAATATAACTTTCCTCAAATCTCTTTGTGATGTATAAATTGAAATACAGATTCATTCTTCACAGGTTAATGTCTTGTCGTTCTAGGTTATGGTGATACCTTTCACTTTCTGAAAAGATGACCTATATAACGATGCGTAATCATAATAACTGTTCAAAGTGCTGTTGAAGAATTCACACTGAAAACTTTCCGAAACGACGAAACACAATGAAGACATAGCTCTATGCATAGTTTCTGATCTTCTTTCAGAATGTCTGAAGGGGATAGGTATAGTCAGAATTTTCAAGAAAACCATTTTCTCAAAGTATAATATCTCAGAAATATTCTCTGAAAATTTGAAGTGAATCCGACAAAAAATTTTTGAGTTATTCGATAATTATGCAGCAGCTAAAAGCGACTGGTTTTTGGGTTCTATTGTCATGCTTGACTCACAACTTTGATGTATTTATACTAATACCTAGCTTTATAAATAGAAAATTCGATTACGTACACTGAAACTAAACAAAAAGGTCTTGGTGGTAGAGGTAAGGTTACAGGAAAAGTAATAGACAAATTAACTGTTTACTATGGTTCAAGTGATAAAAACCTGAATCATAGTATGTGTCTAAAAGTTTTAGAGCTATCAAGCCAATTTATGAAGATCTCAGTAACGACAATTTACTTTATTTATGTGTGGGTGAATTTAATCAGAATAATAATGAAAGCTTCAACCAACTAGTGCGGAAAGTATGGCAAAAAACGATAAATACTAGTTTTACTTTTGTAAAAATTGCTGCATACACTGGTTTATTCAATGCAAAAAGGAAGGAAAATGATGAGTTCATGCTTAGAGCGGAGAATAAAACAAATGCGATCTAGACGGTTATAAGATCACAGACTGACAAAGCAGGAAAGAAAATCGAAAGTGCAGGCAGACGATCTCAATGACTATTTCTCAACTATTTGCCAAATAACCGTTTCTAATTGCAAGCCATGGATAGAGAAAGCAATAAATATGATGCGAAATGTACTCTCGAAGAAAGTACTTCAACCGGTTTCGATGTATGTAGCTCCTACAGATAGGGAAGAGCTTTCAGAAGTAGTCAGGAATCTTAAGGCCAAATATACAATGGATATATATGGCATTAATACACTGGTCCAGAAGATAGTGTTCCCTGTATTTGGTGTTTTTATGTGCGAGGTTATAAATCGGTGTATTGTACAGGGAATCTTTCCACAAAAATTGAAGTTCGCAAGGGTCATATAATATACAGAAAGGGAGATATAAACGACGCACAAAATTATAGCCCAATATATGCATGGCTGCAATTTTCAAAGTTTTCGAAGAAATTCGAAAACGACAACTGACGGAATTTCTGGAAGATCGCCTGATTCTGAATCCGCAACAACATGGATTCATATCAGGAAAGTCAACTAGTACAGCCTTGATCGACCTAGTTGAGGGTATAGCTGGAGCTTTCGACAATTTCGAGAAGGCAGAAATACTCGCATGCAATCTCAGTAAAGCATTTGACTGCGTCATTAGAACTATTATTTCGGAGAAGATGTCCATATATGGGGTGAGAGCTATGCCTCTATCTTTGTTTGAATCATATCTGAAGAACAGGATACAGGTAGAGGAGTGGAAGGGTATGAAATCTCGGAGTAGAAGTATTAGTGTAGGAGTTCCGCAGGGATAAATTCTTGGTTCCTCATTATTCGTTCTATATGTGAATGACTTAGCAGCTAATATCACCTGCAGCAAAGTATGTCTGAACGCCTATCACATGAGTTTTATCAATGTGGCAACATTATACGCCAAATTGGAGCAACTTGCCTCTCAACCCTAGAGCAGGCTGAATCTTGGTTTACAGCTAATGGACTGAGGTTAAATAGAGAAAAACATAGAGCCTTCTATTTGGAACAAAAATTGGAGATGATGAGTCACTCAGTCTGCTTGGTATGATACTTGATGGAGAATTAAATTGGACAAGTATATTGATTCACTCACAGATAGATTGTCAACAGCCATTATTACAGTTCGGCGTATGAAGCAAATATATAGTCAGCAAGCTAACTTACTATGCTAATTTCCACACTATAGCATCTTATGGTATATTGGTGTGGGGTCATAGCCCAAGTATCAAGAGAGTCTTCCTAAGGTAGAAAGAGGCAATGAAAGCCTTATGTGGACTGTCCAGAACAACCAGTTGCTGAGAATAATTTAAGGAGCAAGGTATAACTACCATCCCATTGATCTTCATGCCAAATTGTGTAAAATATGTACATGAAAATGAAATCAAATTCATTGGAGGCGAATTTTTTCATAGCTACAACTCTAGAAGAAAACAGGATCTAACCTCAAAATACCATCGTTTGCGAAGAACACAGATGGGCACTCACTACCATTGCATTCAGTTGTATAATAAACTGCCAGATGTCATGAGAAGCATGAATACTAGTCAATGTGACAGAGAAATCAGAAGACTGTTGTAGATGGAAACCTATTATAGCAGGGGTGCTCAAACTTGAACTGCTGGCGGTCTACCTCAATATTTTAAGACTACTTACGATCGACTCTGAGAGGCTGCAAGTATGTGTGATGCAGGGTAGTCGTAGATACACGATACACCCTACCTACCTTCCTACCTACCTAGGTAGGGTGTACCGTAGCATATATAGATATTAGCTTTCTGCACAATATACATTATTTTAGTCAAGGTTAAGTTAGGTTCTTCTCTATAATATCAATGAAAAAACTCAAAATAGCGAGTTTATTGGTTTTTATAAAACAAAAGAGTTACGTATGGAGTTGAACTGAACTAAGGAGTGACTTTGGATGTTGAAGCGTGACACTGCATGTCCTCAGCATACTTTTCATAGGATGGTACGTAACCACTTAGTGCTAATCACAAGCATGATGAGATATGATCGTCAGCTGGTCGATTGCGATATTTTGACTTAATTATCTTTATTTCAGAAAATGCAGACTCGCACAAGTACGTTGACCCAAACATTGCCGTCAGTTGAAGGGCGATTTGCCTTAGATTCGGATATTTATCTTTAGATATAAAACACCAATGAACAGATTTCAGTTTTTTTTATAAAAAACTAAAAATGCAGCAGATGCGACGCTACTTTATAATCATGTCATGTATTCAGTGTTTGAAATCAGTTAGTTGGCAATTTGTTTCTGTTGTAAGCACAAATAAAAGATTCAAGTTTTGTGATTCGACCATGGAAAGACGACATTTGACTAGAGAAGAGATGTTACGAGCCGTTGGCATGCTCCAAGCTGGAAGCTCACAACGGGAAGTATCCAGGGTTCTGGGAAGTAGCCCAAGTGTCAGAAACCGTTTATGGTCGCGTTTGAATGAAACAGCTAGCGTAGAAGAACGTCATACAGGTCGTTTCAGGATTACTACAGTCGCCCAAGACCGATTTTTGGTTTTACAAGCCAGAAGAGATCGTACTTCCACAGCATCTCAATTAAGTCAAGAGCTATCACGAGTTCATAATGTACAAATTTCCGACCAAACTGTGAGAAATCGACTGCACGAAGGTCAACTCCGCTCCAGACGTCCTTTAAGAGTTCCACAACTGACCCATGGAAATCGCACTGCTGGTTTAGCTTGGTGCCAAGAACACGTAAACTGGTATCAAGAGAGGTTGGCCACAGTTCTCTTCAATGATGAATCTAGATTTAGTTATTATCCTGATTCGGGAAGTATTCGAATATGGAGGGAACCTGGAAAGTGAAACCGTCTCCAGCATGCTCGAGAAGTTGTTAGACAGGGAGGCGGATCAGTGATGTTTTGGAGAGGTATACGCCTTGGTGGAAGAAATGACCTCGTTTTCATACAGAACAACCTCACGGGAAATTCTTACGCAAATGAGATAGTTTTACCTGTAGTGGTACCGTATCTCCAAACAATGGGTCAAAATCCACTCGTCCAACAAGATAATGCCCCTCCTCATCGTGCAAGAGTTGTCTTGAACGTTCTTGAAGAGAATGATATCGATCTTCTACCGTGGCTATCCTGCTCCCCAGATCTGAATCCCATCGAGCATGTGTGGGACACTATAAAAAGAAATCTCCTGCGTCAAAACGTCTTCCATCATGAACAGGAGCTTCGATTAGCAGTTCAGGGGGCTTGGAAAAGACTTAGGCCAAAATGTAATAGACAATTTAATATTGAGCATGTCGCGACGATGCCATAGTGTCATTAATAACAGAGGTGGACCTTCTGGGTACTGAAAAATATAAGTGCTTCCATATCGTTTCGAAAATATAAGTTCAGGATTTTTTTTGTGTTTTACCAAATTTCATTTTCAAATTTCAAATTTTTTTTTATAATAGGTGCTTTGGAGAAGTCGAATATTATTTTGTTTTCTTGAGAATATTTTAAAGATATTGGTAAGTGTTCCCTAGACTTTTTTGAGGTGTATACTTCATTCGCGAATTCACCTACACGAAATCATTTTCAATATCAGTTACTTGGTATTTTAAATACATCTATGAATAATGCAATCTAACCTAACCTAACCTAACCACTTAGTGCTAATCACAAGCATGATGAGATATGATCGTCAGTTAGTCGATTGCGATATTTTGACTTAATTATCTTTATTTCAGAAAAATGCAGACTCGCACAAGTACGTTGACCCAAACATTGCCGTCAGTTGAAGGGCGATTTGCCTTAGATTCGGATATTTATCTTCAGATATAAAACACCAATGAACAGATTTCAGTTTTTTTTATAAAAACTAAAAATGCAGCAGATGCGACGCTGCTTTATAATCATTTCATGTATTCAGTGTTTGAAATCAGTTAGTTGGCAATTTGTTTCTGTTGTAAGCACAAATAAAAGATTCAAGTTTTGTGATTCGACCATGGAAAGACGACATTTGACTAGAGAAGAGATGTTACGAACCGTTGGCATGCTCCAAGCTGGGAGCTCACAACGGGAAGTATCCAGGATTCTGGGAAGTAGCCCAAGTATCATAAACCGTTTATGGTCGCGTTTGAATGAAACAGCTAGCGTAGAAGAACGTCATACAGGTCGTTTCAGGATTACTACAGTCGCCCAAGGCCGATTTTTGGTTTTAAAAGCCAGAAGAGATCGTACTACCACAGCATCTCAATTAGCTCAAGAGCTATCACGAGTTCATAATGTACAAATTTCCGACCAAACTGTGAGAAATCGACTGCACGAAGGTCAACTCCGCTCCAGACGTCCTTTAAGAGTTCCACAACTGACCCATGGAAATCACGCTGCTGGTTTAGCTTGGTGCCAAGAAGACGTAAACTGGGATCTAGAGAGGTGGGCCACAGTTCTCTTCAATGATGAATCTAGTAAGTATTCGAATATGGAGAGAACCTGGAAAGTAAAACCGTCTCCAGCATGCTCGAGAAGTTGTTAGACAGGGAGGCGGATCAGTGATGTTTTGGGGAGGTATACACCTTGGTGGAAGAACTGACCTCGTTTTCATACAGAACAACCTCACGGGAAATTCTTACGCAAATGAGATAGTTTTACCTGTAGTGGTACCGTATCTCCAAACAATGGGTTAAAATCCACTCTTCCAACAAGATAATGCCCCTCCTCATCGTGCAAGAGTTGTCTTAAACGTTCTTGAAGAGAATGATATCGATCTTCTACCGTGGCCATCCTGCTCCCCAGATCTGAATCCCATCGAGCATGTGTGGGACACTATAAAAAGAAATCTCCTGCGTCAAAACGTCTTCCATCATGAACAGGAGCTTCGATTAGCAGTTCAGGGGGCTTGGAAAAGACTTAGGCCAAAATGTAATAGACAATTTAATATTGAGCATGCCGCGACGATGCCATAGTGTACTGAACAATATAAGTGCTTCCATATCGTTTCGAAAATATAAGTTCAGGATTTTTTTGTGTTTTACCAAATTTCATTTTCAAATTTCAAATTTTTTTTATTTTGTTTTCTTGAGAATATTTTAAAGATATTGGTAAGTGTTCCCTAGACTTTTTTGAGGTGTATACTTCATTCGCGAATTCACCTACACGAAATCATTTTCAATATCAGTTACTTGGTATTTTAAATACATCTATGAATAATGCAATAACAATCATTTGTTGAATAAGAGAGCAAAAAGCGAACGTATAATGACGGGTGTATATGGCAGTGAGGATCATTATGCAAATAACTCCACAATTCTGCTATAATGCATTCGGTTGCACCGAAAAAATCGATCTGCCGACCTGGACAATTCAAGTGTTCGAACATTTCTCATCAGATATCTAAAACTTTGCCACTGGTCTCATTTTCGTCAAAAATCTCTTTCGTAACCAGAGCTGTAATTTCAAATTATTCACTGTTTGAATCGTGCATGTTATATTTTTGACATACTTTCTGTCGGAAAAAGTACCAGGAAATGTACAGTGAAACACAAAATATTTATATCGTCTTCAAAGTAGGCCACGTCCGAAATAATAATAAAACTCACAATAAAACTAATTTTGAACAGTTAGGCATAGACTCCGAAATCATTCTCAAAAACTCCAAAGATAATATTTAAGCCAAACATCAAACAGCAAAAATCATCAAAGAAGACTTTTCGAAATGATCACCTCATTGCAATTCCGATTATAAGATAATAAAAACAATTCGTGAAAATAGTACAAAGAACGATTTAGTATTCACTGAAGCAGATAAAGGTAACACCGTCATCGCGATTAGTAAAACCGATTATATTTCTAAAACTAAGGATCCTACCGCAAAATTTCAAAAAGTGGTTAAAAACATAATTTCGACAGCAAAATCATTAATTACAGACCACGAAAAATATAAATTCATTAACACCAATCCACAATCCCCCGAATTATATTCGTTGATAAAACTTCATAAACCTAATTACTCTATTAGACCTGTTGTTTCTTATGTAACGGCACCTTCTTTCAAACTTTCAAAATTCCTTAACGACTTGCTAATAAAACATTGCAATTTTTCGGTCAAAAATTCATACGAACTAATTGCCAATATCAAAGATACCATTATACCACCTAATTCCAAACTCATTTCTTTCGATGTTAAGAATCTATTTCCCAACATTCCTCCGAAAGATACGTACTACTTGGTTGAATAATTATTAGAAAAGAATCATGTGAATACTATCATTAAATCAGATATTCTTTCATTATCACAAATTTGTTTAGATCAAAATTATTTCCATTTCAATAACAAATATTATACTATTGAAGACGGCTTGATTATGGGCAATCCGTTAAGTCCTTTGTTAGCAGAAATATTCATGAATAATTTAGAGAAATTAATTCATAATCATCAACTCAGTAAATATTGTTTATACTGGTATCGCTATGTAGACGATATCTTTATTTGCTTCTCAGGAACAGATAGACAGTTAAAATTTTCGAAAATCATATAAATTCATTACATCCAAAATTGGATTCACAACCGAAATAGAAAGCAATAATTCGATAAATTTCTTGAACTTAACAATTTCGAATGAAAATGGAAAACATGTTTTCGCAATTTACCATAAGCCGTCACATACAGATATTATAATACATAACTCGTCGTGTCATCCGTATCAACATAAAATGTCAGCATTCAATAGTTTTAATCATAGATTGATTAACATCCCGTTATTACCAGAAAATTTCCACAAAGAATTAAATTTGATTAAAAAATAGCCAAAAATAATGGTTACAATCCCAAACTAATAAATAATATTTTAAATAAAAACAAAGTAGAATCGCATTGAATGAAGTTTACCCTGTCGATAAATTGAAACAAAAATTCAACCCCTTAACCTACGTTGGCATTACAAGTGAGAAACTGAAATCATTCTTGAGTAGCAATAATTTCAACATAGCTTTCCAAACTAATAATAATTTAGGCAAATATATAAAAATAATAAAACCAAACCAGGTAAAAACAATAAATCAGGTGTTTATAGATTGAATTGCAATGACTGTGATAATTTCTACATTGGAAGAACACATAGAAATTTCAATATTAGAATATCGGAACATAAACGCAGTTTTTCAAATAAAAATCAGATTCAAATTACGCGAATCATCTCTTAGAAAATAATCACTCTTTCGACGCACAGTTTGACATTTTGCATACAGATAATAAATATTGGAAGGTAGATCTTTGGGAAACTTTAGAAATCAATAAATATAAACATTCAGGTAGACTCATCAATGAACAAGTAGATTTAAGCCCTTCACTTCTATTGAATCTTTTCGGGGAGCGATCTATTCCTTAATTTTATTGGATATACCTGTCATAAATAACCACTTAAGAAGAAGCAACCCAATAAGCTTTTAATTACTCAAGAACATTTATATTTATATTCTCATTCTTATTTTCTGTACATTAATTCGTCTGAAGAAGCTACGGAGTAGTGAAACGCGTTACGAATCGCAATTATTAGGTAAAATTCCTTAAAACACAGTACTTTTTTTTTTATTATGTTCAATTTTTTGGCTATATCAGAATATAGTATGCCATGCACAGGAATTGAGTCTGCGTTGTAATTATTTCTGCATTTATAAAGAATTTGCTCATTTGTATTCCCAAAAACACTCGCAAAATATTCACTGAAGACATTTGTTCTTATTAATTTCTCTAACGTATGACCAAAATACTTTCTGATTGTTAACGATTCCTTACTCCACCGATGCCACATACCTGTCACGATCTATTTGAATCAAAACTTTACATCTTCTTCTCGAATCTCTTTTTAAATTTACTGTGATACCCCGCCTTAGTTTTAATCATCCTCCTAGTTTCTTTCGAGAACCAAGAGGGAAACTCACAGCAACAACCGTTGGTTGTTGCAGTGAAAAAATGTGGCCTGATGACACTCCCAATCAAAAACCGCGCTAAACAGTAACTTGTTTTGGATGGAGAGTCTGTTCGAATATTTATTTTGGATTTTCGGACCCAAATGCAGCAGTTTTGTTTATTGACATACTCAATTAGACAGTTGAAAATGAGCCTCATCAATCAGAATAATTGAATAAATGCAGATCGAGATGCAAAATACTGTGCAAAGTGGTTGGGGCAATGCCCAATTCCTGTAATCGTCTCAAAACTGACAAATTTGGCTTTTCAGCCACACTATCAGCTACAGCGACGATATTTTCAGACCTGGCCGGTTGAATATGCGTTCGATGCTGCACATCACTAACTAATTAGAGATGGGCGGGTAGGTGCTTGATGATGACCAAAAGTGCGAAATCTTCACCGGTTTTGTAGTGAATTTTCACTATTTCGATGCGTTGTGCGAGAGTAAATCTTTCCATGATTGAAATTCTTCTAGTTTTCACTTGTTAAATCACCATGCAATGACAATTCTTTGTTGAAGGTTCAGGAATGGCGGCAAATTTAAAATGAAGACCCTTTATAAAACAACTGTCTGTACGATGAAACGATAAAATGGGTATTTTTCTTGTGAAATACTGTGGTGGACTATCACTTACTTTTACTTGACTCGATACATCTTATTTCTGTAAAACATATCGTTACATGAGTAATCAACGTAGATTTTGCTTACCCCTGAGAGCCCTAGTGAAACATTTGCACCAGTTTGTTTGTTAAACTTTCCAAACAACGCTCAGATTTGTTCTTATCTGGCATTGATCTCAATTTAGGGTTGAAGTTGAATCAAGCTGAAAACGCTTTTCTGTCGGGACAATTTATCTTGCAATCTAACCTGAGCGGTTTATTTCTGTTTTTTCTGCACTTTATAGCATTTATATAAGAATGTTTATGGTTTTGGAATGAACAGAATGAAAGTTGAAGGACTTGTTTGAGATAAGTCGCATTTTAACTGGGAAAGTGTAATTTTAGAAACAGTATTGAGTTATCCATAGAATCTCTTTGTTTTCAATCTATATTTAGTAATATTTCGAAGACATTATTTGTGTTGACGAGACCAGTGCCGTACTTAGCGATTCGAGTATCTATAATATCAAATTATGATAATTCAAAAATAAATTTAGAACTTTGCACATTTGTTAACGTAGAAGATGTTACGATCGAGAACTTTACCCCCTATTCCCCGCGAATAAAAAGCTCACACTGTAAATGCATTTACAAATTTCAACAATAAAGATCAAAAAAGGATAACTGATCAAACGATTGATGATATATAGCTATAAATGATGTTACTTGCCTGTGCGAATCGATAATATTTATTTCCTAGAGAAAATTGATAGTGAGCAGATTGTCAAAAAGTGGATCAGCTAATTACATGACAATGATGAGTTTTTTCGATAAGTTTTCCCAACATTCCTCCGAAAGATACGTACTACTTGGTTGAAGAATTATTAGAAAAGAATCATGTCAATACTATCATTAAATCAGATATTCTTTCATTATTACAAATTTGCTTAGATCAAAATTATTTCCATTTCAATAACAAATATTATACTATTGAAGACGGCTTGATTATGGGCAATCCGCTAAGTCCTTTGTTAGAAGAAATATTCATGAATAATTTAGAGAAATTAATTCATAATCATCCACTTAGTAAAAATTGTTTATACTGGTAAAATAGCCAAAAATAATGGTTACAATTCCAAACTAATAAATAATATTTTAAATAAAAACAAAGTAGAATCGCATTTAATGAAGTTTACCCTGTCGATAAATTGAAACAAAAATTCAACACCTTAACCTACGTTGGCATTACAAGTGAGAAACTGAAATCATTCTTGAGTAGCAATAATTTCAACATAGCTTTCCAAACTAATAATAATTTAGGCAAATATATAAAAATAATAAAACCAAATCAGGTAAAAACAATGAATCAGGTGTTTATAGATTGAATTGCAATGACTGTGATAATTTCTACATTGGTAGAAATTGGTAGAACACATAGAAATTTCAATATTAGAATATCGGAACATAAACGCAGTTTTTCAAATAAAAAATCAGATTTAAATTACGCGAATCATCTCTTAGAAAATAATCACTCTTTCGACCCACAGTTTGAAATTTTGCATACAGATAATAAATATTGGAAGGTAGATCTTTGGGAAACAGCTAATTACATGACAATGATGAGTTTTTTCGAAAGTTGTCAGCGTAATTATATTTCTTTTCAGTTCTGTTCAATTGATTGAATTGTTTGTCTCCGTCACCTTAATTCTAATCATATGAATTTCATGAAAAGATGGAATATTTCTGTTGCTTTCGAACGATAATGGCCTTGGGCAACCATAGACATAACAGCTTTCGAAATTCAACTGATATTTTTGGTCTTAGTACTCATGATTTGCCATCTATCCTTCTTCATGCAAAAACCTACGAGTTTATATTATACCTTTCAAACCTTATCGAATGGCCATAGATGCGATTGTGACAACCATATGGCAACCCAAACAATTTCCACGAATTCGTGAATGAAATTCAGGTTACGAGACACGACCTTCTCAAGGTCGCGTAAAACATTATCATCAGTCATTTTGGTTCTTCTCCATTCCTTGCGTACTTTTTGGTCAGCCCTCGACGTTGCGTGACACTGGACTATCATGAACATCGACACTGCTGGCCATTCACGTGACTCGCCCTAAGGATATTCAATTTTGCCAGCTCGATTGAAACAAATCTCGGACAGAGAGAGGGTGTTTAACGTACAACAAACAACGGGAATCTATATGGTTGTCATTTCGATTCGAACATATATCGTCACAACCTTGGACATCTATAAAAAGATAGGGGGCACGCACTTTCAGTTTATTTTTGAAGGTCTTGCGTAGATATAGTTCTTAATTGCTTCCGGTTATTAAGCTTATCTGAGAAGGGTTGCCTTGAAGGGGAAACATGAAAACTTGATGCACTTATTTGTGGAAGGATACATGTATATTATCGGAAACAAGTGGGATGTTAGTCGTTAAAAGCAAACTTTCATTGCTTCTTCAATATTTCACGCCTATTGGCTGATCGAGCGTGGATGTTGATTATTATGAAAAAAGAAGACACTTTGTCTTTGGGTTAGCACTTATATGAGGTAGGAGATACGCAACTCTCGTTCTATAGACTACTCAGACCATTTATCATATTGGCGGCCATTGTTTTGGTGGCAAACATACCGTTGTTGTTTCTGTGTAAAATCTTACGATTTTCGTTTAAATATAAGCGAATTGATAATTTATTCCAATAGAAAAACTAGGTTCAGGTCATATTATGAGTTCCAAGGTTTCATGAGAATTAATTGATGAATTTTTCAGGGAAAATAATATATATTATTGTATAAAAATATGCCGCAGGGGTGGCTGGCATAATAATACAATTTCCGCCAGTTTGGAGCAACTGAACTTCCAGTTTACAATATTTAAATGTCATCAGTAGTATTGAGACTTACACAGAAAAAGATATTGAGATGATGGAGTATTCTTTTTCTTCTCAATATCGCCTTGAAACATCGAGATTCGACCAGACTGAACTAAGATGATTTTCATACCTATTCATACGTGAAGAAGAAAATTGTTAAATAGTGATTTTCATCATCAGATGAAGTAGTTAAAAATAACTGCCGTTTAGTTCCCATTTCAAGGTTCCATACTTTCTCGAGTGATAATTATAGCTTACCTACTTCTACCGTCGAACTAAAAGGAAAAACAAAGCTAGCTACCAGATTATTAAAGATATTTCATTTCGTGGCAGGTTGATTTTATATTGCAGATCAACGTATGTCTAAATTGGGACCGAATTTGGGTTAGTGGTCCATAAGACGAAAATCTATA
Organism: Cryptolaemus montrouzieri; assembly: GCA_013387265.2. Classification (NCBI taxonomy): domain Eukaryota; kingdom Metazoa; phylum Arthropoda; class Insecta; order Coleoptera; family Coccinellidae; genus Cryptolaemus; species Cryptolaemus montrouzieri. Next base: position 46,677,873 of record JABFTP020000083.1, on the reverse strand, counting down.
GCAATGCGGTGGCCAACTGCCGAGAATTGTGTGTGTTTGGTGGCGTGCTTATAATCAAGGCGCGATAGTGACCTAGGCCGGCAAAGTTCAAGGATTGCAATATATTTATACCGTGTGTCCATTTATTTTCTAATTGGTCCATAAATCTCCCCTACTAAACGAATAAAATGTGATGAGTTGAAAATAAATTGTTATTCTATGATCGCGATAAACAGATTCTAACTATGGATGTTGAATGTAAACAACATCAAACGTCAAATGTTAAATGTCTTGTGTCAAAAGTCAAACTTCCAATGTCAATGTCAAATTTCAGAATCAAATTTTTTGTTACACTGATTACTGAAAGATTGCAAGGCGATATAATTCTCCCAATTAGAATCACAAAACTTTGCGTATTCATAACTTTAGATTTTTCTCTGTGAAGTTATATCAAAACTGCATTAAGCGAGAATATCGTTTTTGGATGGTATGGGTTATAAACATTCAGTGTTACTCTAGTCGAAGCGTTGGCCATCTCGTTTAACCGACTCAATCGCCAGCGATTGATTTTATGGAGGCACTTACCATATCACATGCATTTCTATAATCAATCAATCATCATAATTGATACCTCAAGGTCTCATTCAAGATTTTTACGAATAACTATTCCCTTACCTTGGCCTTCCATGAAGCGAACCATTTGTCGAACTGACCGGAAGTCGCACGTTTCCGCTTTCAACATCCTGATCGTTAGGTTTTTCCTTAACGACGATCTGTATTGGCTGTACAGGTTTCACGTCCGGCGCAAATACCGCTCTTGTTTCCCGAATTTTCTCGTTCACACTCTTCTGCACGGAATTCACCACCGAATTCTCCGCAGCTGTCAGCTTATGCAAACTGTTTTGAACGTGCATTTCCAACGTTTTCGCGTCCATAAGTCCCACGGAAGCCACGTGATTTGAAGTGGCTTCAGAGGAGTTTCTAGGAACTGAGTTAACTTGCTCGGTGTGGTCTGGTTCATTTTTGGTTGGAGTACTTTTTGAGACGTGGTTTACAGAGACTGGACTATCTTTGGTTGCTTCCTCGCTGGACTCTGATGTAATCTTTGGTGTGCCTTGATTGTTGTTGTTTTCTCTTGACATTGATATAATTGCGTTTGCAGCTGGTGATAATTTGGATAAACCGCTTTCACGCATCAACGTTTTGGTGTCTAAAACTGTATCGTTCATTTTGTTGATGGCATGAGAAACGCTGGTTGCACTGAGTACTCTTCCATCAACCATAGGGGATATGCCTTTAGGTAAATCTGTCTCAGACAACTCAATATTCGCGTCAATCTTCAAAGGTTTAGTTACAGTATCAGCTGTACTGGGGACTATACTAGCTGCTGAAGCCTGATTCATAAGGTCCAACAGTTTAATAGAACTATCATTATTTTTCAGCTTCCCTGCGCGACCTTCTACATCAGTGGTGGCTTCAGATGTTGTTGTATTGGAATTAACATCAACAGCTTTCACTTTACCAGTTGATGCAGTATTTTTCACATTCGCTTTGGGTTTGTTTACATTCGATTTATTCTTGAACGGACTCTTTTTTTCCACATCAGTAAAGTCACTTTCAGTAGCAGTAGTCAAATTTGTACTATTTAAGACACTGGAATTATTATTATCACTACGTATATTATTTTTTTTATTGGTGGTTGTTTTGTTGTTTCTTTTTGGTTCGTTGCTTTTCACGTTTTTAATTTCATTCGATTTAGTGTTTATATTTGAAGCACTGACTTTATTTACACTATTTCTTACTCGGTTAACGTTTTTCTTGTATCTAGGAGCTTTGGTTGTTGGTTTGTCCGATAATTCGGAGTCACTTGTCATAGTAGGCTTAGTAGGCACTTTGGGTTTAATGAAACTATTTACTTTGGGTTGGACATTCTGATATTTCGTCGATTTGGATGGTGATATGAAGGTTTTGTTGGATGGGCTCGGTTCTCTGCTGGTATTTCTAGATTGTACTCGAGATGTGGACCTTGAAGGGTTCCTTGAAGCAGTCCTGGACGGTGGTTTGCTATTAGTGGCTCCATTATTACCATCTGGTGGCCTTGATGGTGATGCTAACCTACTTTGTGGCTGACTGCGACTTCTTGTTGGTATCCGAGAAGGGGAAGACTGTGATTGGCTTGGTTCTGGTGAGCTACCTACGGGGAAATATCGATTTAAAAGAATCAAAGAATCATGAAAAGCGGTAATTCATTCAAGGAATAACACAGCATGCTCAACCGACGAACATACGTTCGAAAATACTTACCTATAATTGGTGAAAGTTGTCGAAAAGCAGGATTTTTAACATAATTCTTCTGAGGACTAGGCGGAGGTTTATTTGACACTTTACTGGGTGAAATATTGGTCATGCTCTGACTAAGATTGGAATTCAGCCCATTTTTCGTTGGAGAAGAATCGCTGTCCTCTTCGGAATGGGACACTTTTTCCCCGAATAACACGGAACTGTTCCTCCTTTGGATTTGAGGGATCTTGGATTTTTTGTTTGGGGATTTTGGTGGTTTGTCCCCTGCGATTTCTGGTGGAGGAGAGGGGGCAGGTGAGGCATGGCGGGAGCCTGTGGGGTTGAAACCTCGTCCTCTGAATGGGCTGACGCGTCCTGTGGGGGAGGGACTTCTAGAGGTGGTTCGGCTGTGGGGTTCCGCGATTATGGAGAACGCTTGGTTTCTGTTTCTTCTCGTGGTTGGAGTAAGTCTGAAAAGGAGAGTGTTATTTCACTATTAAAAGGTACTGATTGATGCAGCTGCGGTATGGGATAATGCAAATATTGCTAATAGATTAAAATATTGTGTTTTAGCTACAAAAACTATCAAAGTTGACAAAGTAAGTATTTCAATAAGAATGTCTCTGAGAGTTGGTTTCTGTTTTCTGCATTGAAGCACTTCACCAGTCCAGGTATGGAGAATTTAAACGCAAAAAGGGTTAGACTTAGCGACGATTCAAGGGCAGGTGCAGCAAAGATTATCCAGGAAGATCGGTATGCAATATATCGAGAAATAGAGGCATCATTGCGGATTTCATAGACCTCAATACAAAAAATTTTGCACGAAGAATTGCGTCGTATCCCGTTGTATACCGAATCTGTTGATCGAAAAAGAGAAAGCAGCAAGGGTAAATTGGTACTCTGTACTGTTTTAAATTTTGAAAGCGTTTACAATATCATTAGAATATTGGATTCATTCTACGAGCCAGAACATGAACACCAACTTTCTGTTTGTGTGTTCCGAGGAGAAGAAAAAAATCTACACAAGTCATCCATACAGCAACAAATTCCTAAAACCTTCACAACTTCAAAGAACAGTTAGTACCGATTGGTACACAACCATTTATTTACCGCAAGTCGTTAGCATGCTTCGAGAATCAAACCCCGCATCTCTCACCAAAACAATGCAAGTTCCCGCACAGACCAGAAAACGTTTGAATATCTAACCCAAGAAAACATGCTACATCATTCTGCGTACAAACCGGACTTAAGTCCCAACGATTTTTTTACTTCTCCCTAAATCAAGAACGGACTGCGTGGTCGAAGCTTTCAGTCTAAAGCTGTTGATGCCTTCCGAAAGGACATTTTGAATTGAAATAATTGCTTCTAGAATTGCAGGAGATCTTTCAAAAACAATAAAGTCGTTAAAAGCTCTCAATTTTTTAATTCCAGCTCTATATGCAAAACTTAAAAGACACCCCTCGTATATGTTTTTTATCTATCTCAAATGAATGACATCTTGATCCATATAAATGAGGTTTCTAAGGAAAGAAACAAAGAATTTCTCAGAAAATGTTGAAATTCCGAAAATAATTTAATCTTTTCGATTGGACTTTTTATTTTTTTCTCAATATAAGACTGCAGCCTAAGATTCAAACAACAGAAATACTTATTCATTTTTTTCATTTTGCTGCTATGGTGGCATAAAGTTTTGACGAAAAAAAAATCAGGAACAATGACAAAAAAATTCAAAAATACCGCAGAGTATAACTATGAGACTTCCGTAGCCCAAAACGAAAGAAAGGAGGACTTAGGGACTCATTTATCTGATTGTCTGCCTTTATGAAGAAATCAACACATTTATACATTCAGAATAGTCTAGAGAATTTAGGCAAATTTATTAGATGACCTAAAAAGATTGGGTACTTTTTTTGTTGTTGCTTATTCTAGAGGGTTTGAACAATCCCAAACCTTCTTCCTACGTCGTCATTTTGGATTTTTTCCATCTTTAATATTTCACGTTCTATTCATTATACAGCAAAACCTATTAGGTGATCCAAACATTTTCTCTTTCGTTGTTAATTTGAAAGGGTTTCGATGGAGACTTTTACTCAAAATTTTCGAATATTTGTAAATATTTCCTAGAATTTTTGAGGTGTTTAGTACAAATGAAAATATTTTAGAATCTACCTTATATTATATGGAACGTACACAGATCTGCACATCATTTTGAAGTGGAGGATGAACTTATAACCTGCGTATATATCACGATACCAAACTAGAAACTGTCTGTTTCTCAAGACGTCTTTCTCATCTTACTACTTCCCCTACCTTGATGATGTTTTTTTCTACGAGGGAAATAAATAGAAAACAAAGTAAGCGTCAAAAGGTCTCGGTCGGACTGGAGATAAAAATAGGATGAAAACATTAATTTTCAGATTGATATCTCGATACACTTAGCGTTTACTATTTGAAGGTAAACATAAAAAATTTTCATGACTACCCCATAAACATCGAACGCTAGAGTCAAATACATTTCAGATATTAAATAAAAAAAATTGAAGGTGGGTCTTATTATGGGAAATCCACTCAATTCTCTATTACCTGAAATTTTCATGCACATAGAGATTATAGACCTGAAATTTAGATTAGTTCTGTGATGGGCACTTTCCAAATTCTTACACCATAAGTTCACCACACTCTAAATCCGATTGTATAGATCATGTTATAAATTGTTATAAATCAGTTTAGTTTTTATTTGGTATGTATCTGATGAAGACACTGTGTGGTCGAAATGCTCTACAAATATTGTTAAAAGATGTAAATGAAATTATCTTTTATTTAACATTAAATATACAGGGTGTTACATAATAGTATGTCACAACTACGTTATTTTAAGAAAATAAGTTTATATGAACGAAAGCTTCGTATGGAGATACAGGGTGTTGAAATTTCCTGAAGAAATTGGTTTTTTCTTCAAAACTCCTGCAGTTTTTGAGATATTCAGCCCAAATTTGGAATGCAAGCTATTTTTTGTAGCCTCCATCATCAGACGTCCTAGATTTCAATTGAAATTCACAAGGTGTTTTCTTTTCCGAGGCCATGTCTCTTTCTGTCCCCTCAAACTTCTTTACAGTACGCCACTGATCAGGATACAATCAATTTTCGTCACCTTCGTTCAATTCAGAAACTTTTACGACATCTGTATTTTTTTAAATCTCCAACCGTTTTCGAGTGCAAAGTTATTGAATTTGAATTATTTGGATTGTATGTATTTGCTGAATAAAATAAAATAATAGAAATACTCGATAGGATTGCCCAAAATTTGCATTTATTTTTATAGCTCGTCTTCTGAGACTCAAGTTATACTTATTCTATATCAAACTAAAAAAAAAGAACAATTAAAAACTAAATAAATTGCTGGAAGTGTCCTCCACCTGCAAGAATTCAGGCCTCTGTCCTTCTTCGCATATTAAAACGCACTCTTTGAAATAATAATATAATAATAATAATAATGTTTATTTCCAATATATAGAATGATAGAAAGATATATAACAATACTATCAAAACTAAACTAATAATATCCTATAAACGAGACAACTATATATAAAATAGGTATAAAATTTTTCAGAAAATAAACCGCAACTTCCCACTAAGGCTGTGCCAGTGCGTGGGTGTTAAAAAGAAGCCATCAAAAACTATAAATAATCGTCGACACTCAACAACAATACAATGAAACTTCACAGATAAAAATATTTCTGCGGTATTTCCCATCGTGTCACAAGAGGTTATTATTCGATTTCTCAATTCTTCTATTGTTCACTGGAGTGGTATAAACTAAACTTTTGAGATATCCCCATAAGAAAAAGTCTTAACTATTTAAGTCTCGGGACCTAGGAGGCCATGGTTCTGACCCACCCCGACATCCTGGAGCAATAAAGGTAACTCCTCCTCAAGAAATTGCCAATTAGTGGGACCGTTTAGTCTGTTAGACAAGAAAATTCATTGTACGTTGATCAGTGGCGTACTGCAAAAAAGTTTGAAAGGGCAAAAGAAGATATGGTCCTGGAAAACAATGCACCTTGTAGATTCAAGTTGAAATTTAGGACGTATAATGATGGAGGCTGTAAAAAATAGCTAGCATTCCAAATTTGGGCTGAATATCTCAAAAATTGCAGGAGTTTTGAGGAAAAAACTAATTTTTTCCGAAAATTTCAACACCCTGCAGCTCCATAACGAAGCTTTTGCGAACTTATGTTTATATGAACTTTTTTTCTTAAAATTGCACGTAGATTTGCCCCCTCAAGTTGTGATATACTATTATGTAACACCCTGTATAACCTTCGTTTTACCTCATTCATTTCAGGTATACTCCAAAATTTCTTGCATTTTTAATGAAACCATCTATATTTACATTGCAATAAAGAAATAAAATTACCCAAACTAACTTTGAGTAAAAAAGTATTTCGTTGTTTTCTCCTTGATGTCGTTCTCTAAATTTAGATAATGAATTTCCGGTGATTTGTCTGCTAGCGTTTCGAGGTTACAAGATTTTAGAAGGCTAAATATATCAAAGGAAGTGTCTGATATCGTAATCATACTGTGTCTAATATTATCAATTAACTATATGATATGATATTCAATTCAATTTTGACAATCATATTGCATACAAACCTTTTTTCCCTGCAAAGATGAATAATAAATTAATACCTGATCACCAATAATTTGCCCAATTCCTGGTATACATGGTATTCTATTCATGGCAGCTCTAGTTTGGACAAAAGCTAAAATAGTCCATTTTTTCATCCACGAATCAAAACAGCAAAATCAGTAGATCATTGTGGCAATACAGTTGAGTCCAAGAGCAAGTATGATTTCTCCAACAATCAAAGGAACTCTGCTGGACATTTTTTCTTGTTCTACATCTCCAGATGTTTGTATGGGTATCGCAACAGTTTGTTGCCAACCATAATGAGCTGATGAGATGTCCCTGACTTCCTGATCAGTATATCTAGGCTTTCTGGAAATTCGCAATGAATGTTAACCTGTTCAGTGAATTTATATTGTTGAACGAAGGAGGATTTAGGTTAATATAGTTCTTCTAGATGGAGAAAGCTGACCATTCTTCAGCCAGAGATCGAAATTGTGGCTCAAACTTCTTTTTTAAAACGCTGATTAGCTTAAGGCTCACTACCATTCCAAAATGTCGATACTTATTGTCTGAGGTTCTTGTCTCTCTATCTATCTTAGTTTCAAGCATTGTTATCAACGAAGAGAATTCAGGTTGATAAAGCTCCTTTGAATGGAGAAAGCTGTCTATGGCGTCTCATTTGGTCTGAGATTATCACTCAATTGTATACTTCAGTACGGTGATTGAGCATTAAGCTTGTTACCACTCGTCGTGCATATGCAGTTCAAAGGAATATAGTTTCTCTAATTGTGGAAACCTTGCTCTAGATCGGTGACAAGTCGCATTTACATGAACAGTATGATTTTCATGATCTCTATGAGTCTATTGAGCTAGGGATCCTCAATCTGGTGGACATATGGATCCGAACAGATTCAGTAAACTAGTGCGGAAATACTTGAGCATAGAGCTTCAGTATCATGTAAGCAGTAATACCTGCTGTCAAGAAGTCTACAAAGGAAATTCACAGTTGCACAGATTTACAAACTAAAAGACACCTATCAGAACGTCTAGGCATGAATCTTCAAAGCGGTTCGCTAGAGAAATAAGCTTTCATTCTGGTGGGTACCTACTGAAGATGATTATGCTGATGAATAGGTTAGATCAGCTGCTAAAACCACCTGAATCATTCTTCGTTTTACACAGACAACAGGAACGGCAAAAACTGAAATGGTGAAAAGAACTTAACAAACTACTACATTGGGGATGGAGTTCAGACTTTTAGCAATCGAAAGAATTCATCGACTTTCGCTAAAAGTCTATAATTTCTCTTACCTAAGGACGAATTCTATGGATCTAACTAGGAACGAATGTGAAGAAGGGTATCTGAACTGCTGAGCAAATTCTTTTCAGTTGCATGGTAATTGTAGATCAAAAGTCTTCGAAGTTGAACGACCTATTTTAATATAACATAATATTTGCAAGTACAAATATTAAATCCTTTCTCGTCAAACAAAATCTTAATATAGCTTTCAAAACTTCTAATAACTTAGGTAAACATATTAAAAATAATAAATCTCGTGTTGAAAAATCAAGTAAATCAGAATCTATAAACTCAATTGCGGTTCTTGTGATAAAATTTATATCGGTAGGACCTATAGGAGTTTTGGCATAAGAACATCTGAACATAAACGTAGCTTCGACAAAAATAAATCTGATTCAAATTATTCAAACCACCTAATAAAAAAAAACCATTCATTCAATAAAAACTTTGACATATTACATATAAAATCAAAAGTTCAAAATTAGATCTCCTAGAAGCATTAGAAATAAATAGATACAAACATTCGGACAAGCTTTTGAATGAACAGGTAGATTTGAATTACTCACCCCTACTTAACTTGTTTTATTAGTTTTATTACCTTTCATACTAACTGTACAATGGCTCGGTGTGGATTTTCCTGTTCTCATCCAACTTGTTCTACGATTTGTTTATAATACCATACTCTTCATTCTATTTTTCATTCTTGATAAAGCTGCTGTGTCAGCGAAACGTCGTCGAATTTTTCAAATAAAGTGTAGATCAAAGTTAAACCTTGTGTTTTATCTCATTTACATAATATTTAATTCACAATAAATGCTAAATTTATCTTTATAGGTGTAAACATATTGGAGACTTTTATTCAGGAAACAATATTCAACTATCCGTATTCCTGGAGCTTATATCCCGATCCTCCCTTTATAATCTTCGTCACCAGAGTCACGAAGTAGTGGTTGGATCTCATAAATAGGAGCAATAGACGACAGTTTCAGTGTGCAGTATTGTACATCCATTCACAACATAAGGCTAGACTGCCACCTACTCTTCTCAATCCGTTGGAGCGCTACAACTACATGTATATGTGCCCTCTAATTAACTGTCATAGAGATAATTATGATGAAAACAAAGGTATATCAAACAGAAACCTTCAAGAAGCCATACTAGTCCGACAATCTACCGCAACGCTACACACTGTGTCTGCAAGATGCGATCTCTCGACTGGAAGATTGGAAAACCAGCTCCTTGAGAGGGGTACATCTACCATTTTGCGAAAGGTTGAATATTGCTCCCTTAATAAAAGTCTTTCATGTAATATAATTCTTGAGCAAGTCAAGGACACTCACCTGTACGGTACCGGAGCTTGGGGTGGATCTGGCGGGGGAACATCCTCTGGTGGCAAAACCGTGAAAGCTCCGGGCGAAAGATATCGCAGCTGTAGATCGACATTGAAATTTCGTCCTGGCCTCATTGATTCGGGCCCGTGTTTTGGGTCCGGGTCTCGCATGTTCTACGAAGCTTTCCGTCGCGTCATTTTTGGACGACGATGGACACAGTTCAAGGTTGGGGGTGATCATTCGGTTCTATTCTTATCTGAAAAGGAAATCGTGTTTAGACTTGAACTAATCGATATACAAGAATTCAAGTCCCACAAAATTTACAGACAATCGCGAATAACACAATAAAAGAAGTAGTAGAATGGATCTGTTGGAAAGTTTGGAAATTGATAAACACATATTCTTCTGTTCATAGCCAACTTGAAATCAATAACTTCTCCCTTCTTAACGTTTCGGGAAAAAATATATTTCTGTACCTTAGTTAGTATTCAGCACTTGAAAATGTGTTTTTTTCTTTTCATATATGAAAAGTTTGTACCTGGATTTGAGGCAGCAAAGGATAGACTTACACGGCTGCTATGTTCTAATGCAGGGGTCTTCAAACTACGACCTGCGGGCCAAATCCGGCACGCGACAGCTTAAGACTAGTATTACCAATCTGGCCCACGACAGCCAATGTCTTATTGTTGTTACTATTGCTGTGATTAATTGAATGGAAGAAAATGAAAACACAAAATGATAATTACTCGGTTTCATTTACTTGCAAGGTAAAACTTTACGACAGAAATTATCACACAGAAACCTAAGCTTAAGTATCTCAGCTTAAGGATATTCTAACAAATAATTATTATGAAATCAATCACATTAATAACAAAAACACTAATTAGATTTATGTAATTGTGATTTTACAGCAACAATTGTTTGTAGTTGTCGATTAATTTTACTTGTACCAATTATTAGAAGAGATTTAAGATGCTCATCAGTTAATCAAGATCTGTAAACGTTCTTTGTGTATTTGAATTGTGGAGGCCGTTACTTGATGTAGATCCATGATATAAATGAGATAAAAAACACAAGGTTTAACTTTAATCTACACTTTATTTGAAAAAATTCGACGACGTTTCGCTGACACATTGTATTGTACAGACTTCATCCACTTGAATTCGATTCATTAGATTACAATAATAGATTCAAAATTAGATCAATAATACATAACAAATATACCATCCAATACCGCAAATTAAAGTTTTTCGTGTCACAAAAACCGAAACCTACTCCACGTAAAACTAAATTTTCTGACCATCAATTTTTTGATAGAGTCGTTAAACTTTCTGATACTAATTTCACAACTGATGAAACAAATCTCTTGGAGAAAGGTTTCAAACACAATATTAAATCAAACAAGATAAAATCTGATTTAGAGGAACTTGGCATAGATACTAAAATTTCTCTGAAAAATATTCCTAATAACACTCACCTTAAATATTTAGCATCTAACATTATAAAAATGAATCATTAGCTGACTTTAAACCGAGTAAAGAACAAAATATTTTAAAGGCCATCAAACAAAAATCTCAACTGAATGAAGTTATTTTACAAAAGCAGATAAGGGTAATACTGTTATTGCGTTAAATAAAATGACTACCTATTTAAAACTCTAAATTTCATTTCGTCCGGAAACTATACAATTTTAAACAAAGATCCAACTATTAAATTCCAGAAAATATTAAAATTGCAATAAATGACGCAAAATCTTTAATTAAAGCAATAGATAAATACAAATTAATTTTACCAAACCCTCAACCACCTCAACTGTATTCACTCATTAAATTGCATAAAGTAAATAACCCCGTTAGACCAGTCGTATCTTACGTTACAGCCCCAGCCGAGAAATTGTCGCACTACCTTATAGATATCATTAAAATTATTGTTCATTCAAATCAAAATTTTCTATAAAAATTCTTTCGAATTGACAAATAACATAAAAACGTTAACCTACCACCTAACGCAAAACTTATTTCGTTTGATGTTGAGAATTTATACCCAAGTGTTCCTCCAGGTGATGTCAAAATATTTATCGAAAACATGTTGAATTCGAATCATGTTAACCACATAATTAAATCAGAATAATTGAATCTGTTGGACGTTTGCATTGAACAAAATAATTTTTCTTTCAACAACATCTATTACAGTAGTGAAAATGGTTTGATCATGGGAAATCCTTTGAGTCCACTTTTAGCAGAGATTTTTATGAATAATATTGAACAGAAAATTCATACACATCCACTCATTTCCAAATTTTTTATTGGTATAGATATGTTGACGACATCTTAGTATGTTTCATTGGAACTACTCGTCAATTAGACTTATTTCTTAATTTCATTAATTCCATCCATTTGAACATTAAATTCACGATAGAAATTGAACAGAACGATTCCATTAATTTTTGAACTTGAAAATCACTAAACGAAATAATAATCATGTTTTTTCGGTCTTTCGTAAATCAACACATACTGACAATTATACATAACTACTCATTACATCCAATTCAACACAAAGTTGCAGCTTTAATCAGCATGGTACATCGGTTACTCAATTTACCTTTATCAGTAGAAGATTATATTAAAGAGTTAAATATCATCAAACAGATAGCCATTAATAATTCATATAATCCGGATATGATAGATCTAATCATTCGTAAAAACTGTATCAGAAAGCAATAAATGAAGTATATCCTATTCATAAAGACTATAAAATATTCAACAGTTTAACATTCTGCGGTTCTGCAAGTACAAATATTAAATCCTTTCTCGTCAAACAAAATCTAAATATAACTTTCAAAACTTCTAATAACTTAAGTAAAAATATTAAAAATAATAAATCTCGTGTTGAAAACTCAAGTAAATCAGGAATCTATAAACTCAATTGCGGTTCTTGTGATAAAATTTATATCGGTAGGACCTATAGGAGTTTTGGCATAAGAACATCTGAACATAAACGTAGCTTCGATAAAAATAAATCTGATTCAAATTATTCAAACCACTTAATAAAAGAAAACCATTCATTCAATAAAAACTTTGACATATTACATATAAAATCAAAAGTTTAAAATTAGATATCCTAGAAGCATTAGAAATAAATAGATACAAACATTCGGACAAGCTTTTGAATGAGCAGGTAGATGTAAATTATTCACCCTACTTAACTTGTTTAATTAGTTTTTATTACCTTACATACTAACGTTACAATGGCTCGGTGTGGATTTTCCTATTATTCATCCAACTTGTTCTACGATTTGTTTATAATACCATACTCTTCAATCTGTTTGTCATTCTTGATAAAGCTGTTGTGTCAGCGAAACGTCGTCAAATTTTTTCAAATAAAGTGTAGATTAAAGTTAAACCTTGTGTTTTTTTTTATCTCGTTCTTTGTGTACTTCATCTTGGAAAACGTGTTCTCACACAAGTACGTAGTACCAAATACAGAAAACAACCCACGAGCAAAATTATGCAAATTATCAAATTGTACCAGTGGAAGATTCTTGTAAAACTCCAATTTCGATATTTGTTCTTAAACATGTCGTTGCACTGCAAGTCAATAACTTCAATTTCGACTTTCAGAGTCAGGGCCTCAACGTCAGAATCAAAAGGATTTTGAAAAAGCCGAATTTCATTCGCAATCACATCAAAGTCTGAGAAACGAGAATTGAAATTTATCTTCAAAGCACTCAAAGTTGCAAGTGCAAAATCGACGAGAAATTGAGTTTCTGTAGCGTGGCTAAATATTTCACATGTTTTGAAATTTGTGAAACATCTGTTACGTAATTTCGATTGAAATAGTATTATTTTCTGCCTGAACGTTTTGATATTGGTGTATAAATCAGGGAGATGCTGATTCTCTCCTTGCAATCTCAGATTTAGTTCGCTCATATGGTTTTGTCAAATCAACAGAGAATGCTAATTTCCACTGCCATTCAGTGTTTTCTAAATCGGCACAAGGCCAATGCTTTTCATTAAAAAAGATTTCGATCTCTGCTCGAAGTTCAAAAGAACGCTTAAGGACTTTTCCGCAATAAGCCAACGTACGGCAGTATGATCCAGCAAGTCATTTTCCCCAATCTCTTCAATAAACTGGCGGAATTATCGGTGATTCAGTCCTGTGGATCTGATGAAGTTAACAACTGATTTGACTGGTTTTAGAACTTCAAACAAATCCAAACATTTTCGCACAAGGACTGTTGATGAATGATACAATGTAAGTCTAATGGTTTTGCTCATCTCAATCCATTGGAGCGCTACAACTACATGTATATGTGCCCTCTAATTAACTGATACAGAGATTTTTATCAGCGCCACCGGAAAATGATGAAAACAAAGGTAGATCGAACAGAAACCTTCAAGAAGCCATACTAGTCCGACAATCTACCGCAACGCTACACACTGTGTCTGCAAGATGCGATCTGTCGACTGGAAGATTGGAAAACCAGCTCCTTGAGAGAGGGAAATGGAAATCTACCATTTTACGGAAGGTTGAATATTGCTCCCTAAGACTAATGGTTTTGAACCACCATCTTTTTCCACAGCCTTTGACACAAGTGCGACACCTTTATTTTTTCCACACATATTTTCGGTGATGATACATTTTAAGTTTCTCCATCGAAGGTTCTTTTTATTGATGGCATTTTCAACTGCCTTAAAAATATCTGCCCCAGTTGTCGTGCTGTGAATACTATCAATATCAAGCAGTTCTTCATACAAGTCATAGCTTTTATATACTCCACGAAATCGCAATCACAATCATCAGAGAGTTGAGATTATATATTTTCTGCGCTGCCTTGCACCCTCCGAGTCACGGTGTCTGCTGACAAACTGACACCTTTCAATAAATTTGTCTTTTCGAGCATATTTTTCCCGCTATTGCAATCAAGCAGTCTTTTATCATTTCTCCATCGGTGTCACGTTTTGCAAATTCAAGAGCCACACAAAAGCTGGCGCGACTTGCAGACTCTTGTTCAGCATTTGCTTTGGTAAACAAAGATTGCTGCTTATTATTACTTGCAATCACAAAATACAATCTGCATTCACTGTCTATTTTTTCCATACGAATAAATCAAAGATAAAACAAATCTAATCAAAATACTCTTACTTATGCACGGGTGTTACTTTATTTCAGAATAGGCAGTTTCGCTTCTTTCGCCTTTCCCACGCAAACTGACTCGCAATGGCGCCGCTAGCCTTTTTATACTTATGCAATTACTACCATCTAGAAGTGATCGAAAAAACTAGTCAGAACCAGAACTTTCTCGAACCAATGCCGAAAGTCTCAAACATGCCACCTGTTCGTAGTTAGTGGGTAGCCGAAATAGATAGTACCTGCATCACAGACCTGCATAGTATTACTACTCGCCTCTAGATGTCCCTATTTGTCACAATATACTGAATACATACAGTAATTGAAATGAAAAAGGCCTATGTTTGCTTAGGTGGGCATAAAAATTAAAATTGTTTTGGCCCTTGGCAGGTACCTGAAAAACATTATGGCCCTAAGGCTTCAAAGTTTGGAGACCCCTGTTCTTATGTATTTGTCATTAAACTACTGATGCTTTTTAGATCGTTAAATGCTCGTGCTTTCGAAAAATTAAAAAAACAAGAACGACTTGCCAGTGCTTTGGCGTGCTAATAAGAAAGCGTTGGTTACAAGCGCTATTTTTGTGATTGTTTTGTTTCAGAAGTTGAAACTTATTTGAAAAAGAATTGAGACTTTAAAGCTTTTCTTGTTTTGGACAATGCACTAGTTAATCCTAAAGAACTTGAAACTATGTATCCAGATATGAAAGTGACATTTTTACCTAGCAACACGATGTCTTTGGTTTAACCTATGGTCCAAGGAATGATCCAGGCTTTCAAGCTCTATTACATTAGCTCCGATGGACCCTCAAAATTATATTGTACAACACGAAATGTGATCCCATTATACATTCTGTCAAAAAATACCAAAAATTGATTATATTTGATTTAAAATTTGAATTCCGTTCGAATTCAAAATTCAATATCTCCGCGAATAGAAAAATTTTTCGTGTTCGTAATGAATCAACTGAGTAATTCAATCACTAGATTGAACCTTTCCCATCATTTTGAGTGGTCGAACTCGAAATTGATTCACTTCTTTTAACAGAGGTTTTTGAGTATTGGCATCTCTGAGACATTTTGGTTCCTGGAGTGCTGATAGGGCTGACTGCTTATGCAGAAATCTGATATTCTCCCGAAATTGTCAATAGAGTTTGTAATACAAAAAATGTAAAGTTGATGCTTGAAATAGATTATGAAAAAGGCGAGTACCTATGTTCTAACAGTTCTAGATGCACCAGTACCTAGTCTTCTTCCTAATCACCCTGTTGTCCAAAATTTGTCCTCAAATTCATGTATTGTACTTCTTTTGTAATAAGGGGCTGGAAATTGGCGTAATATTGGCCAAGCATTATAGCCACGCACAAATAAACATTCAATGAACGCTTATCCTCGTTCGTTATAACTATTGTTAACAATTTCAAACGTTGACGACAATTGGCACATTTCTGAATCAATATTCGAGTTCGACCCCTCAAAATGATGGGAAAGGTTCAATCTAGTGATTGAATTACGCAATTGATTCATTACGACCATGAAAAACTTTTTAATGATCGGGGAAAATTGTTAATATTTGAGGAAGTCGGCCATTTTGAATTCGAACGGAAATCAAATTTAAGGTTGGTTATAGTAAAATATGGTTCTTTGTCTTCTTAGAACATCCATGAAAAACATAACAACTTCAGGAGTTCCAACGCTATGAGGTGAAAAATATATTTCGATTTCAGCTGAAAATAAGAATAAAAAAAATTCTTCACGCTACTTTTTTACCAATTATTAGAATATTTTCAAGATCAATATGTCAAATTGTTCAGAAGAGACTGAATTATCGACTGTATGTCCCATTCGAATTTTCAACTGAAGAAAAATGTTCCAGCGATCTTGAAATATTACTCATTTTCGAATGAGTCAGCCATATTGGATTTCACCGGAAGTGAAATTTCGATACAATTTCTGAAAAACCTAGTCCTTAGGATTTCCAATGAAGCAAGAACGAATGATCTAGCTCTAAAATTGCGAAAGTTATAACGGAAAAAATTGTCCGGTTTTCTCTGGCGCACCCTATATATAATAAAAGTTGTATTTGAGATCAGGATGCAGCTAAAATTCTGTGATAAAAAATTTTGCGATAGGTACTTCACTGGTTAAGTCAAGAACTATCTAGGAATTCCCCTGCACTTTTATTTCTCCTTAGATTCTGTACACTTAGTTTTTAAACGTCAGTTCGAAAATTGCCGTTCTGAAATCAAGATTTCTCAGGCATCAAACTATATAATGCCTGTACCATGCGTCTGATATTTGAATCACAACTATTTTTACCCTGCTCACGCTACGTAACTAATTATTTGAATTGTAAAAAAATTGCCGTAATTGCGGTTTGTTCGTTTACAAAGTTACGATCTAGTAAGCACGCTTAAAACGAAAGATGTTGGATATACATCCATTTCATAGTGAAATATGATTGAGTCGATAGCGGTTTAGCAAGTCGTCGATCGAAATATTCACAGATGATATGCTCTAGATGGCAGTTAATATTTTTTTCATATTCGTGATTTATTACTATCAGGTCATGCAGAAATTATAGAAATTATTGGGTAATTTCCAATTAACGTTCTGGGATTCTTTGCGTGGAGACAAACTCATTGCTTCAGTGATTTCTTTCCGAGGATTTCACCGAATTAATTGAATTATTCTCATTAAAGCGACAATACTTAGTGAAGTTCCTTAGATTATGAAGAAATAACTTATATAAATACTTTCCTTCGGACACCTGTATGAGTGTAATTTTGAATTGTTTGTTCCTCTAAATATAGTGTAACGTTTCAAAGTTCTCATAATTACTGATAAAATCGAGCACTGTAAACAAACTAAATGACAGATAGCGTTCAAACTCCGCGTCAGCTTAGAAAGCAGTCGTACCAACTTAGCAACAACAAAAATTTTGACAATCGTTTCAAGCAGATTTTTTAAATAATCCTTTCCCGATACATTTTTGACAGAATGTATTTTCCAAACTAGAGCTGATGCAGAAGTTCTAATCAAGGATTTAAAATCATCAGTAAAAGTTAGGTTAATATCATGTGCCATAACTCAACCATCAGAAGTGCTTTTCTGCTGTGTAATCATTTTACCATGGTCACATCCTATACAACAACATATGTATATCACTCCACAGAATCGTTCTTGTGTGTTGAAAATTGTGATTTCAGGACCCGTAAGAATCAGATTTTTGAATCTGAATTTCTCTATTCTTTGAAAAAGCAGGTTCGTGTTGTTCCCACTAATTTGTCTTAGAAATGTTTCAGGAATCATCTCTCACAGTTTGTCATAAAGCTTAAAAGACACCCTGTATTTTCAGAGTAGTATCACTATTTTGGACTATTCAAAACTTTTTGACGAGATTAATTCGGCTCCCACCTTGTATCTCTGTGTTATTTTCTCTACTCAACTTGATTTTACATATTAATTTCAAACGCTAATTATATGACTTATGCTTTAATATAAACTATTCCAAGAGAAAGCACTTGAATATTGTATTTTATTTCAGTAAAGCGAAATTTAAGTAAATCATAATTCTCCATTCGTAATAATTATAGAACTTGATTTCAATGATAACAATCCAGATTCTATGATTATGTTTAAATCAACAAGCATAAAACGGTTAACGATTGAAATAACTGACTTTCCACGGGAAAACAGAATACATCAATGTTGTGTGGGATTAATATTCTTAATGATGATTTCTATCAAGATAAAGAGAACGATTCTTTAGGAAATAATTGATAAATTAAATAAGATCGAACAGAATGTAATAAAAACAATTTTTATATCTTTCGAACAAAACGAAGAATTATTTCGACTAGGTCACTGTGAGATATCTAGGATGAATACTCTATGGAAGCGCCCCCTACATATCACTCAACATCCATACGGACAAGGTAGATCAGTCGCCTCAGCACTGCAATCTGTAGTGGAGTATATCGGGAAACGAGTGAAAAAAGGCGAAATCACTCTAAGAATATTCCAATACATAAAGGGAGCTTTTGATAACACACTTTATAGGTCGATTGACGAAGCTAATCAAGTAAGTAAATATAAGAGTAGATAACAGCATAGCAAGGTGAGTTGGAAGAATGAGTACTACGTCTTAACCTCTGGAACCTTGTGCTCACCGATGCTGAGCACTTTGCGGTGGGTTATACCGACGATCTCGTACTCTTTGTTCGTGGAAAAAAACCTCAGCACCATATGCGAAGTTGCGCAGAACGCTCTACCAATGACTGAACAATGGTGCAGAGAGAATGACTTGTCCATTAATCCAAACAAAACAGACATGATTCTATTCACTCGTAAAAGAAAATTACCGCCTTTCAAGGCAACAATTCTATTTCACGAGGGTCTAACACTACTAACACAAGTGAAATATCTAGGTGTTATGCTTGACGCTAAACTAAATCAAATCAATCATATCGAAAGACAAGCGCAAAAAGTGCAAAACACAGTTTGAGCTTACAGAAAGTTCTTAAGGCCCAGATGGGGACTCAAACATAACATAATGTATTGGTTATACACGACAGTGATAAGACCAGTCCTGACCTATGCGATCATCGAATGATGGCCTGCACAGGAATAAAATAAGCAAAATCCAAATACAATCATGTCTAGCAGTCACAGGAGCCTTGAGATCCACACCAATGGCCTCCATGCAGTGTTTGGTAAGCGTACCTTCTCTACATGTAATGGTATAGTAGACGGCCGTGACAGCCTCATTTAAGCTATGGAAAAGAGGCATGTAGGGTACAGAAATCCGACTACTAGACACTCTACACCCCTCATTAAAATCACAGAGCTTCTTCCTGATCTTCTCACAAGCCAGGATCGAATGTTAGCGCCACCTACCACTTTGACTTTAAGGTCAACTTTCAATGCCTTACTCATCCCATAGGGCCTCATCTAGTTTACAGACTGATCCAAAACCGGGATGGGTGTAGGCATCGGCGTTCACGGCTCCAGGGTGAACATTACGATCACTCTAGAATACCACATCCCCGTAAAACACAAAATAATATACGCTCTTCTCCGATGTGTGCAGGAAAAGATACACAGAAACTTCAGTTTCTATTTCAGATATAACGGCATTTACAAAGGAGATAGACCAAAGTCTGTTTGCTGATTACCAATTGGCTGGTTTTTAGTACGAGTGGACGTGATTTCTATCATCACTAAAATGATCTTTCCTCTATCACCTGGATGTTTAAACTCAATTCTCTCAAAATCTATGAAATGATTGTTATCTTTACAATGTTCCGACGAACCAGTAGAATTTTTGTTTTGAATAATAGATTATTATGTTCTTCAATTGAATATATTCAATAGCCTGTATGGAAAGTATCGAATTTACTACAGTATATTTTATATACTCCATTTCTATCGAGTAATTTCGGAATAACATCAAAACTAAACGAGATAGCTGAGATCTGTTTATAGCGATGAGTTTTTCTCGCAAATCGAGTTCGAGAGAGAGGGATATTTTTCTTCTATCCACAATATATCACTTAGCTGCTGCACTAAAACATTTGATCCAGCCTGTAGAACAGATATTTCGTCCTATCATGGCAACACCACAGAAAAGCTCTCCTATGTTGAACATTGTGATTTAAAACTCTATTTCACCTACCTGCCTAACTGAAATATCGGAATTTATCCAACCTATATACTGGGTGTTTCACCAATGGCGCGGTGCTCTGTAACTCGTACACCCTTGAAGATTTCATTTTTGTTCGAAAGGTATTGTATTTAGAAGTTTAGAATTTACTTCAGCAATTTATTTTGCAGTAAACAGGGTGTCCCAATTTTCTGTAAAAAAATTTTGGCTGGTTTTTTCAGATTGGAAGACCACTTTTTCGTTCAAGATTCAGGGGCGGCCTAAACTCTGCTATAATGTCTTTAAGTTTTTTTGGTGCGTAGTTTCGTTACAATATTTTTTTTCCGTAAAAATTCATGAAAATAGGCTCTCACGTCATCGCATGCTCCTTCGGCCAGAGAGGATGAATACTTTTTTCCTTTCGTTTTCTTATTTCCCAAGAATAGCTTTATTGATGAATTGAAATGGATTATCCTCATTTTATACAGGAGGGATTCGAAAAATTATTGAATATTGTAATTTTAAAATATATCTTGAATTTTTCAACTGGAACACCCTGTATTTTATTATTTCTGTCAACGCATAAAATATTGTGTTATGTTTCTGCAGAAGTAACCTTATCTTTATCTTCGATCATTTCTGAAATATTCGATCATTTGTAAAATTTTTGATGAAAATTCTACAAACCGTATCAAATCAAGATGATTAAAACGTAAATCGAGGTATGTGTTGACATTTTTTTTTATTTGTGCCTTCTATCAGGTGTCCGGACATATCATATTCTGCATTTCACATGGTGAACTTATCAGTGTTTCGTTATTAAACATTGTTAAAGTTAGGTTTGAACCGAATTTTCTCAATTGACTGCCATGAAGTTCTCCAAAGAAGAAATAGTTGAAGACAACCAGTTATCAGTTTTGTTGACAGTGACAGAGGACCCATATAAAGGCCGAAGAGAGATTTCTCAGTTAACAGATATAAGTCAAACTTCCGTCCAGAGAATCTTGAAAGTGAATAAATTTCATATACATGTACATGTACAGCTGCATCAGGAACTGAACAATCAAGACTACGAAAATCGAATCAATTTTTGCAATTGGGCAAGTGACAAAGTAGCGGAAAATCCAAATATGTTTAGCAGAGTTCTTTTCTTGGACATTTACCAATGTTACTTGCCGATGTACCAGAGCACATAAGACAAGATTTGTGGTTTCAACAGGATGGAGCACCGGCACATTACTCATATCTCAATACTCAATTTCCAAACAAATGGATAGAACGTGGTGGTCTCCGGACCTTACAAGTCTAGATTTTTTTTCTTTTGGGGTTATATTAAGGGTGTCGTTTACTAGATTCCTTCTACAACACAGTTGGATATGAGACAGAGAATAGTCGACGCCTTTCAGTCAGTTAATCCGCAAATGTTGTCGAGAGTTCAACGGGCTTTCCTCAGAAGGGTTGAGTTCTGTCTACAAAGAAACGGGCAACATTTCGAACACTTATTGAAATAGTTCAACACCTTGTAGATCATCTCACCAAAAACCAATCTATTACGTATTTCATACACGAAATATCTTCATTTCTCTGATCAAGTATAATAATATGTACTAATAAACTCTTCTTTCGCAACCTCTGATTTTATTATTTTAGTTTACTTTTGTTTTATTTCGAAAATGGTCGAAGATAAATATGAGGTTACTTCTGCAAAAATATGGCACAATATTTTATGCGTTGACATAAATAATAAAATACAGGATGTTCCATTTGAAAAAATCAAGATCTGATATTTTTAAAATTACAATATTCAATAATTTTTTGAGTAACTCCTGTATAAAATGAAGATAATCTATGTCAGTTCGTCAATAAAGCTATTCTTGGGCAATAAAAGAACATTATTCACATCAGGTTAGGGAGCATTTGAATCATGTATTTCCAAACAAATGGATAGAACGTGGTAGTCCTGTTATGGCCAGCTAGGTCTCCGGACCTTACAAGCCTAGATTTTTTCTTTTGGGGTTATATTAAGGGTATCATTTACCAGATTCCTTCTACAACACAGTTGGATATGAGACAGAGAATAGTCGATGCCTTTCAGTCAGTAATCCGCAAATGTTGTCGAGAGTTCAACGGTCTTTCCTCAGAAGGATTGAGTTGTGTCTACAAAGAAAGAGTTTGTATTGAAATAGTTCAACACCTTGTAGATCATCTCACCAAAAACCAATCTATTACGTATTTCATACACGACTACCTTAAAATATCTCCATTTCTCTGATCAAGTATAATGATATATACTGATAAACTGTTCTTTCGCTACCTCTGATTTTATTATTTTAGTTTATTTTTTTATTTCGAAAATGGTCGGAGATAAAGATAAAGTTACTTCTGCAAAAATATGGCACAATATTTTATGCGTTGACATGAATAATAAAATACAGGGTGTTCTATTTGAAAAAATCAAGATATGATATTTTTAAAATTACAATATTCAATAATTTTTTGAGTCACTCCTTCATAAAATGAAGATAATCTATTTCAATTCATCAATAAAGCTATCCTTGGGCAATAAGAAAACGAAAGGAAAAAAGTATTCAACCTCTCTGACCGAAGGAGCATGCGATGATGTGAGAGCCTATTTTCATGAATTTTTACGGAAAAAAAATAATGTGACAGAACCACTCACCAAAAAAACTCATTAGAGACATTATAGCAAAGCTCAGGCCGCTCACGAATCTTCAAAAAAAAGTGGTCTTCCAATCTGAAAAAACCAGCCAAAATTTTTTTATAGAAAATTGGGACACTCTGTTTACTGCAAAATAAATTGCTGAAGTAGATTTCTACTTTCTAAATACAATACCGTTCGAACAAAAATGAAATCTTCAAGAGTGTACGAGCTACAGAACACCGCGTCACCCAGTATAGAATAACATAAATTTTTACCTGAAACAATGTAGAAAAATCTATCTTCTTCATTGAACTCTTCAACCTTAATATTTAAAATTTTTATTATCACTTTATAATAACCAGAATAAATCACACACGCTTATGCTTCTCCGCGTTGATTTCAAACTAAATTAGTCTGAAAACAACAAAATGAAAGAATCCTCTTCCAACTTTCCTCTCATTGAAATTTCTTAAATAATTCATTATCACCTACAACACTTTTACCCTCACTTAATTACTTAATAAATATATTTCGAATAAAATTGTAATGTATTATTCGAAAAATTATTAGAGCGCAAAAATATCAAGCCATCATTGCAACTTTAAATAATTAAGGTTATTATTCTAAACAATGCATTTCAAATATTTAATAACGAAAACGGATGAGAAAATTGCAATAAGGTTCGATGAACTTCATGTGATATATTTTATTGCTTTCTCTTATATCCACGCCCTTTATGCTCAGTATTAATTTTTTTATATTTTCTATTTTCATGAAGTGAGATTTCTTTTCTTATTTTCATCCTTCAATCATCAATCTGTTTTCCATGTACATTCAAATTTATTGTATTGCCATCAAATAATATAATACATTTACGCCAAGCAATAATATCAAAGATAGAAAAATTACATTCCAAAATCTCTACAGCATTTTTGAAATGTACATACTCTGAATTTTTGTCTTACAGCACTCTTTAATTTTTTGAATAAGTAGTAGTTTAATTATATATGACACCTAATCCCAGTAATGATAACATTTGAAATTTATCGATGTATGTGTAAAGCACATTGGAAACTTTGATTCAATATTTCGTAGAATGTTAAATGTCCTTTGGTTACTTGGTTGAAGTTTTCTGTTTGACCTAACCTTTGTTTCCATCATTTCGCAATGGTGCTGGTAGCAGCCTTCATGTCGGATCGTTGAAGGGCGCCAGTTGTACATTCTGTCACAAAAAACCAGGAATTGGTGAAACATAAAACATGAACCGTCGAAATTTAGTGTATCAACGAATCTGCTCTCTCAAACACCGCATAACGCTCAGGCAATTTTCTCTATTCATTCTATGACCGTCTGGAAAGAATTCCGAGTGCACAACACTTCTATAATCAAAGAAAAACAGCCTTGACTTTCAATCGACTTTGACGTGGTTTTTTCGGTTTCGGTTCACTTGATAAGCGCCATTACGAAGCTTGTTGACTGGTTTGCATGTCTCATCTCATAAACTCATGAAACTCATAAACCCATGTCTCATCACCAGTTACAATGCGTTTTATTAATATGGAGTCAGATTAATTCAATTTTGAATAAAATCCAGTTCTTTTGAAACAAGTCGAACAGCAACACATTTCATGCTCAAACAATCATTCAAATTGGTACGAATTGATTCGTGAGACACAGAAAATTCATTGCCTATCTCTCTCAAACTTAAATGGCGATTTTAGTTACCATTTTCTTCACCTTATCGATGTTAATTTCAGTTGAAGACGTTGATGGCCTACCAGAGATGAAAGTACGTATAAAATGTAACTGAATTACGTGTTAGATTGTAGTAAAACCATCTCAGAAGCCTTGATGAAAAAAGCTGTAAATAAACGAGAACAAGCAATGACAACAATTGAATCTGCATCTGCGAGAACAATAATACGGACATGATTTTGTTTAACAAATTACATGAGTAAAAACATTCAACGAAAAAAATCCAGTACTCAGAATGGAATATGACCTCCATTGGCACCTAGTACCATCTGCACTCCAGCTCTCTATGGATCACGAAATTATTCCTTGATCAAGATTGTTACAACATCCTTGAATTTGCCTCAGCTCCTCACAATCATTGAAAATAATACCATTTTTATACACCATTTCTTCCAAATGACCCCACAGAAAATAATCGAAAGGATTAAGATCGGGACTATTTGGGGGCCATTGTTTTGGTTCGATGATATCGTCTACGTGTTGTCTTAGATAATCCATAGTATAGTGACTGGTATGATATCTGGCTCCATCCTAAAATCAATTAAAATAGACTTCATTTAGATACATCTAATTTGGGACACCCTCTATACTGACGGCCAGTTGAGTTGAGAGTAAGTAGCGTCTTTTTGTGATAGATTGGTACTGGTTGTTCATTTCTTTGACAAACGTTGTCAGAGGAATATGGAAGAAATTGTAGAATTCCAAAGAAGATTTGAACCAATAAAAATCATTCGAAAAGATTTTCAATTTCTCAACCGTTCGTTTTCAGCTGGTGGCAACTGTACTTATTCATGTCATGTCAAACAGCAATCATTAACCTGCACAAAAGTGAACGGAGGAGTTGACGCCTCAATAGTTGGTAACATATGATCGAGAATTATGTGATAATAATTTTCCGAATCTAATCTCATGCCTTGTTCTATAAAAATGATATTTGATTTAAAGTTTTTCGAAATAATGGCAGACACCATTACATGCCTGTAAAATGTTTGTCTTTCCCTCTGCAAACGAATTAAAGGCACATACCTCAAAACTTTGAGGAATTAGCTACTGAAATAGTAAGTTAGTTTAATATGAACTCATGTTCTGTTGAAAATGAAAAGTGCAGATTATATCAGATATACATCTCAAAGCTGCAGCATCTAGAGTTTCTGGTGTTTCATATCGCCCTTCAACTGACGGAAATGTTTGGATCAATTTACTTGTGCAAGTCTGCATTTCATGTAAGGAGGATAATTAAGTCAAAATATCGCAATCGACTAACTGACGATTATATGTCATCATTCTTGCGATTAGCACTCAGTGGTTAAGTACCATCTTATGAAAAGTATGCTGAGGACATGCAGTGGCACGCTTCAACATCCTTAGTTAAGTTTAACACCATATGTAACTCTTTCATTTTGTAACAACGGATAAACTCGTAATTCTAAATAGCTATAAGTTTTTCATTGATATTATAGAAAAGAACCTAACTAAACCTAACCCAAACCTTGATAAAATAATGTATATTGCGCGGAAAGCTAATATCTATATATGCTACGGTACACCCTATCTAGGTAGGTAGGTAGGTAGGGTGTATCGTGTATGTACGACAACCCTACATCACACATACTTGTAGCCTCTCAGAGTCGATCGTAAGTAGTCTTAAAATATTGAGGTGGATTGCCAGCAGTTCAAGTTTGAGCACCCCTGGTCTAGGTTATTAAAGACACTAAGTAGGCTACGGAAGTATCCAGATAAAATATTACTTGGCGTTTTTTAGTTCTTCACATTACTAAGCTTAATTTCGACAATAGTATTTCATTTATACCAACCTATACCAAGTTTTAATTAGTTCATCAGAACACAATAACATTGCGATTCAATTTGCATTCGTAAAGTTATTCTGAATGATTTTTCAACTTAACACTCTGTGACATTCGATGGTTTATCGAGAATACATCAATTCAATCACAGAAAATGGATAACATCAAATATCAAACCAAATATTTCTATGACACAACACAAAGAGTGATAATTCTAAATTGTGGGTTCTGTACTTCAAATCGATCTGCTTTTCAATTGCCATATCTTTACCGTCCTCAAGGCTTATCGCCCAAGTAGGGAGTCAGGAAAAATGTTTTGCAGGTCCGAGAAATCGATGTGAATAATAAAAACATTTTGCCACGAGAAATAAATTAACAGTTCTTCCATGTATTAAAACATACCTGATCGATCCGAAGTGGTGGCAATGTGTTGAAGGTCTTTTCTAGGTAAGTAGTTGGCCAACCTGGCCAAGGCATTGAGGTTAAAATATTCGGAGGAATAACCCCGAAAAAACGTTCCAGATTTAGAGATCATCGAGTAACGAGCTTGATCACGAATTATGTTTACTATAAAAATTATTTTATTTTAATTTGGGCGTTGTTTCTTTATTTAAGTGAAAGATCTATCGAGTCGACTTATAGAGAAATGAAACGCGTTTTGATGCCAATAAACACCTAATTTATTTTTAGAATCCTAAATTCCAATTTCTTTTTATTATAGACTACTCCAAGATATTGTTGCATCATTTTTTATCGCGTTTTTCTTGTGAAACATAGAAAATGTTTTGAGGATAAAATAATGCATCTCATTGAAAACATTAAAAGTAAAAAAGTCATCATCAAGCCATATGAAACCAAATTAGTATTTATGAAAGCACCTATTCAACAACTCTGTCACAAGATGTCATATACCTTCTCCTTCTGGTACAGTAATCTGAACTGGTTAGTTAATAAGATCAATGAATGAAGGTCTAGAGATGTGACAAATAGTCAGTCGATAATCCGATTATCTGGTCCACATTTCTGGCTATGCAGTGCTATGACAGACAAAGCAGGGGTGGGGCTGTTTATGTCTTGATAAAGAATGAAATTTCGGGTCACAGGGTGCATGGAGAGTCAGATATATGCCACGTTAAGCCCACTCGAATCCCTGTGGATAGATATATTCATCGACAAATGCCGGATTCTGGTGGCCAGTATAACACAAAATCTCAGTTGAACAAAATCTCCAACTAATAAATGACCTTCAAAGTACTAGAAAGAACAAACAAAAGCAATATTCTACGAGATAAAAACGGTAAGATAATTCCAGACACCAAAGGGAAACTAGAAAGATGGAAAGAGTACATTGAAGAATTGTTCGAAGATGAGAGACAACAGGAAACAATTGATGGAGACACAGATAAGGAACAGGGTCCAAATATAACAAAAGAAGAAGCTATAAATGCTGTTAAAAGAGCTAAAAACAATAAAGCTCCAGGACCTGATGAAACACCAACAGAAATTATCAAATTAATTGCAGAAGATCAAATTGGAGTACTGGTTGATTTGTACAACACTGTATATAACACCGGAATGATCCCTAGAGAATGGCTCAAATCAACATTTATTACACTGCCAAAAAAATCGAACGCTAAGGAATGCAAGGATCACCAGACTATCAGCCTAATGAGCCATACCCTTAAGATATTCCACAAAATTATACATCGAAGAATTCTTAGAAAGATTGAGCAAGATATTAGCGAAACACAATTTGGTTTCAGAAATGCAATGGGTACCAGGGAGGCGTTGTTTGCTTTTAATGTGTTGTCTCAAAGACTCATGGACGTCAATCAGCCAATATATGTAGCCTTCCTCGATTGTAACAAAGCTTTCCACAAAGTCCGCCATAATCATCTCATAAAACTCATGAGGAATAAAATCATTGACAGGAATGATATCAGAATAATAACATATCTCTATTTTAACCAGACTGCCAAAGTTTCTGTGCAAAATGAACTTCAGAAGAGATAAAAATAAAACGTGGAGTAAGACAAGGATGCGTACTTCCACCATTACTCTTCGATTTGTATTCAGAAGATATAGTACAAGAAGCACTGCTAAATCAAAAAAACATGGGAGTGAAAGTTAATGGGAAGGTTATAAACAACATTAGATACCCGGATGACACAATACTAATAGCAGAAACCCTGGAAGAACTACAAAGGCTAATAGATCTAGTAGTACAGATTAGCGAAGAAAGGGGGCTCACACTCAACACCAAAAAGACTAAATTTATGACAATCACAAAACACCAACAACAGCGAGAAACATTATGGATCAAAGGGGAGCCAGTGGAGAAAGTCTGCAAATACAAGTACTTGGGAACAATTGTAAATGACAATAACGATTATTCACAAGAAATAAGATCAAAAATCGGAAAGGCTTGAACAGTGTTTAATAAAATGAGGAATGCATTAACCAGAACAGATCTTAGTCTACATCTTAAAATCAGAATTCTCAAATGCTACGTATTTCCAGTACTATTATATGGAATGGAAACCTGGACGCTTAAGAAGTGTGACACTGACCGGCTGGAAGCATTCGAGATGTGGGCATATCGAAGAATCCTCAGAATAAACTGGGTGAGCAGAACAACAAACAAGGAGCTATTGAGAAGAATGGGAAAGGAGAAAGAAATAATCAACACAATTAAAATCAGAAAGTTGCAATATCTGGGTCACGTGATGATAGGGGAAACGTATACACTGTTGCAAACTATCATACAGGAAAAATACAGGGTAAAAGAAGTATAGGAAGAAGACGCATCTCCTGGTTGAACAACCTAAGACAGTGGTACAACAGTAGCTCTGTTGATTTGTTCAGATCCGCAACTTCAAAGATAAAAATCGCCATGATGATAGCCAACCTTCTTAAAGGAAACGGCACGTAAAGAAGAAGATAGACTCAGGCACACCCATTTTTAGTGACTTCAATTACTCAGGAATCCATTGGAGGAGTCTAACAGTACATCCAAACAACCTGAGAGACTATCAAGCAATGAGTGATCACATTCCCTGGAAAAATACGGAATGGAGAAGTAACATTACTCAACCTTTTGTTAGTTTTCACTGATATATGACATCAAGGATCATATTCCAGTTGAATTGGCTCGGGTGTGCCGAAGTTGAGAGATGTTCTCAGTGGAGTTCCTCAGGGCTCGGTCCTGGGATCTCTCCTTTTTCTGGTCTACATTAATGATCTTGTTTTCAGCACACAAACAAATATCTCTTTGTTTGCTGATAATACTCCACATGTTTTAGTAACCATATGGAACTAGACCACCAAGCGGCAAATGCCCCCCCAGAATGATAAATGTTCAATAACCCACATTGGAAGCAACTTACTTCTAAACCTACCCACACAGTCTATAAAAAACCCTTCTGATCAACAAATTACGACCAGATAAATGAATTTAAGGAAACTCTAAAAGACAACTCTAACCACAAAGAAATGACAAAAATAAATAACTCTGCACTGGATCAATATGTTCCCTCGAAGAGAAGAATCGTTAACCCTACAGAACCCTAGCTGAACAAAGAGATTTTTAGACTCATTGACTCTGAGAGAAAACTGTGGCATAGATACCGCTCAATTAATGCTGAAATGCTCTCAGATCATCGCATGCTCCTTCGGCCAGAGAGGATGAATACTTTTTTCTTTCCGTTTTCTTATTGCCCAAGGATAGCTTCATTGATGAATTGAAATAGATTATCTTCATTTTATGAAGGAGTGACTCAAAAAAATTATTGAACATGGTAATTTTGAAAATATCATATCTTAATTTTCTCGTGTATTTTATTATTCATATCAACGCATAAAATATTGTGCGATATTTTTGCAGAAGTAACCTCATCTTTATCTTCGATCATTTTCGAAATATTCGATTATTTGTAAAAATTTTTTATGAAAATTCTACAAACCGTATCAAACTCATCAACATGCATCATTATTCGCACAGAAGTGTTTTTTTTTTCTGTAATGATTCAAATAGTAAAAATGAAACCTAAACAAGATAATTCTTCTAACGAATGATAAAATCAAGATGATTAAAACGTAAATCGAGGTATGTGTTGAAATTTTTTTTTATTTGTGCCTTCTGTCAGGTGTCCGGACATATCATATTCTACATTTTACATGGTGAACTTACCAGTGTTTCGTTATTAAACATTGTTGAAGTTAGGTGTGAACCCAATTTTCTCAATTGACTGCCATGAAGTTCTCCAAAGAAGAAACGGTTGATATGATTTTTATTCTGGGTGAGTGTGATAGAAATTCTTTGTTGGCAAGTAGAGTTTATGCACAGAGGTTTCCTGATAAGAGGCATCCTGATGCAAGATGCTTCATTCTGTGTGACGAGCTAACCGGCATTGTGATTACTGATGAAACTGAGGAGGCATAGTGCTTCGTAGCATAGCTTCAAAAAGTGTTTTCCCAAGAAGACTTGAATTGTTTATCGACTTTGAATCGGGAGCATCATACGGGTTCGTCTCTAACAACAATCGTTTTCTCTCCCGAGAAAGTTAGAAGAGCTTTACTATCATTGAGAGATAACGCTTGCCCAGGTGAGGATGGAATTCCGAGTGTCTTTCTCAAGAGGTGTGTAACAACATTGTCTTTGGCTGCGGCTATGATGAAGATCTTTGAGGAAGGACAACTTCAAAATGAATGGAAAACTGTCATAGTAGATTCTATTCTCAACAAGCAGTTACCAGGAAATTCTAGACACATCAGTTTGACCAGCAATCTATATAAATGTATAGAAAAGATTATAGTTTGGGAGATGACATCTTTTCTTGTGGAGAACCACGTGCTTCCAACATCCCAGCATGGTTTCATGCCAGGAAGATCAGCTGTGACAAATCTGCTTTCAAAGCTGCAGGACTGGACTATGCTTGATGACATGGGGCGGGTGGTACATGTGTTTAGTTTGGATTTTGAGAAAGCATTTGGCAAAGTACTTCACAAAAGAAAGGAGCTGAAATAAGACCTCTCTGGCATCAGAGGAGATTCGCTCAACTTCTTGAATAATTTTCTACAGGGTCGTCACTTTTATGTTAGAATCAGCTTGGGTTTGCCGAAGTTGAGAGATGTTTTCAGCGGAGTTCCTCAGGGCTCGGTTCTGAGACCTCTCAATTTTTTGATCAACATTAATGATCTTGTTGTCGGCAAACGAACAAACATCTCTTTGTTTGCTGATGATACCAGCAGATGGTGCCATAACTCAACGTGTTGATCTGCAAGAGGATATCGTCCTAATTACCAAGGATTCGCCATAAATGTTTTTCGCATAGCGAACAATTAATACATATCTTCAGTTTCTATTGGTAAGATTCAAATATTTTGCAATGATATCTCTCGAAGCTTGCAGAAATACAAACAAAGAGGTGTGTCCTTTAACTTTTCCCTCCAGTATCTACGATTCTCGAATACGGTTGACAGGGACTACTAATGGTGACAATCGAGTCAAAAAATGCTGCAATGAAAAATCATTCTTCTTCATTACAAGTAATCCAAAGTACTTTTATTCAGACGTACTACCGAAAACTACGGTAAAAATTATGATATTCATATAAAAGAATATAAGAAAGACATGCCAAACATTTTGTGTATAGAAGCGGTCCAATAACTCGTGACTCACTTTGTATGTTGAGACACCCTTTATCATAACAATTGTATGAAGAAACAGGCTACTACTGAAGACGATACAATAAAAAGTAAATATTTTGTGACTCATTGACCTGTGGTTAGGTACCAGAGGAAAATATTAATAAGTGGTATAATTCAGTTGAAAAACAACAAATTGGACTTGTTTTACTTGTTTTGATTCTTTGATTTATTACTGAAACACAAATGTAAAAATAAGTACTTGCAGTTTTGATATCTAACCTAAATCTAAAGAAACAAAGGATGCAAATAAAATTCTTACTTCAAATGCATTAAGTCTGTACAATATTTTTTATTACGGAAATCTTAATTAAGGAGATTTCCATCGATTTCACCCTTACAAATACATTTGTTCATTAAAACTTTTCGTTGAATAAATGATATTATGCTTTATTAGTAATCTAAAAAGTTTCAGTATCTTATCTCACTTACAAGCGATATTTATGATGCAGTATTCCAGAAACGTTGCGCCGTAGAATAACTTTTCTTCGGTCTAGATTCACGATACCGATAAGTGCCAAATATTAAGGGGTGGGTCATTCAAACGTTCGTAATTAAAATGAAATGCGGCACACATCTTGGGAGAACATACATTTACGAAACTGATACAATGTTATGCGTAGGAACTGGTCGTTAAAGATCTTATCGATTATGAATTCATTACCGAGGAATTTTTGTGAAAATTATTCGATTTATTTGTTATAGCGGACGTCCACGACAACGTCGATTTCTTTTGTGTAAGGAATGGATATTTTGTTTGGATGTTTGTAATTAGGTCTGCCTACGTCTGGGTCGCTCACTAACTGCTTTGAGCATTAATAGATGAAAGCAGGTATTATTTGAAGATTTCAAATAGAAACGAATAAGCCTGGCCATACTAATCGTTCAGAAGATTATCTCTATAAGGGGTTTGTTGCAGAAATCTCGAATGATTCCAAGAAATCTAACTTTCGTCCTTTAGTTATTCTGTTAATAATTTTAAATTGATCTATGGGTGGAAAATGATGGCCATTTTCGATACAATGTGAAGCAAAAGTAGATTCGTCTGTTCTCTGGTTCTTGTGATCTGACTGATAACTTATAAACTCCAGTAGGGTCAAATTTATCAGTTTCATCTTTACTATTAAAACATTCCTAGGGGAGTTTCATTTGGGTCTTGAAAGATACTTTTTTATTCTGTTTTGAAATGATATTTGCAATTTTTTCGCTGTAGGGCCAAAATATGTAAAATATATTTATCTGTATTAGTGGATTCTATACGTGGGTAAGTATTATGATATGCTATTTGGGTTTGTGTTTTTTTCGGATAATTCCGTTTATTATATTTGAGGGATAACTAATGTTTTCAGTTATTTCTTTAATAGTTGACACTTTCCTGGACATATTTTCCTCAGATAATGGCAGAGAGAAAGCCCTAAGAATTATTGAATTAAACGTAGCGTATTTATGAGATTTTGGGTATGTTGAGGCACAATTTGAGCAATAAAATAAAATTATTTTGTACAACCGGCTTAACGTGTGATTTGTTTATTTATTGATGCTGGAATGATTCGGAATCTATACATAGAAAAAATGATTTGTTTAATAAAGAACGTTAAGAGATTCAAGTATTAAAAACAATTATCAATAATAACGAAGAACTACTTCACAAAAACGATTGGAGGTATCTTTCTCTTCTAACGATCTTTCTTACGATTTCAAATCCATTTTTTATTCGATTCTGCATCGACTGTTTTTATCAGTGTTGTTTAGACTAGATTTGGGATGTCTTCATAGGAAGAAATGTGGGCTATTTAAAACAGAAAACCATCTCTTGCTAACCAATTATTTTGATAAGCTACCAACAGCGCACTGCAAAATAGTTCTAGGGGAGAAAATTTGGCATAAATATGGTATCACCCTGTATATTATGTTGACAGTTTGATATGTGCAACCTTTTTCCAAAATTTAAATTAAATATCTCAATTATTGCAGGAGATATATAGAAACAAAGATATCGCAATATCAACACCCTGTAGATCCGTAACGGAGCATTTACGAATCTGAGTTCATAAGATACATCACTTATAAAATTAACAAAAGAATTACCCCCATTTCTTTATTATATGATATTTAGGAACACCTGTATGAAAATTCCGAGTTGCAAATTGGCGAATGCGCCAGGAACAATTGGAAATATTCTTTACATTGACAATTTAAATTAACTGATTCGACAAATGTGTCATATCTAGATTTCAATAAAACTACAGTTTCTACTTCAGATAATCAAGAATCTTTTTTAGTTCAGTTATTTTCACACAGAAAGTGAGCGAACCAGTTATTGGCTGTGAATTCTTGTAAAAATATTTCAAGAATTGATCGAATGAGCTTTATGAAAATTTGTCTACGGGGGTTTTATGGGATGCTCTAGCGAAATGAAATATTATCAACACTCCACCACTTCCGGTTCTACCGGAAGTAGCCCGCATATCTCTCATTTCAATAGTATATGCCTATGTTTTATTCCAGATTATGATTTTCCATTCGAATTTCTCTGATTTTCACAATGTTTATTTTTTATACACACAACAGGTTTCAACACTTACATCATTTTCAACTGGCTAGAGTAGTGTGGAGTTATTTGATTCTAGTTGGCTATGGAAAGTGGTAAATTTTGGGTTTTTACTAAGTTTGTTAATTCCAAACTTTCCAACAGATTCATTGCATTTATGGAGAATTTTTCAATTATCTTATATAATTATGTGATTTGTAGATTTAATATGTCAAAAAACTGCGGATTTATTGTCTGAGGACAGATGTTCTTTGAATATAAATTCAAAACTTCGACCTGTTTGTCCTAAGTAAGCTCTTGGGCATTTATTGCATTCAATTCTGTATATTCCAGATTATTGGAATTCATTAGTGTTTTGTTTGGAATTGAACAGTAATTTACTCACGACGAGACCACTGTAAAAGGAGGATGTCATTTACCTTGACTCCATAGACCCTCCTATATCCAGAGATGAATATAGATGGGGAAATTCATTTTGCGAAGAAGATCGTAAGTACAGCATATTCATGAAAATATTTTTCCTGTTTCTTTCCTATATAAGTAGTGTAAAGGAAAACTCTTCATTATATCTCTTTCTTCCTTTGTATTCTTTCCTTAATTATGGATGTGAAAAGCCTTTCAGTTTTCAATCCTAATCTAGTATATTGGAATATTTAAGAGGAATATCCCGTAAAATTTTTGTAGTTGATGGAAAGGCCTTCAAATAATCTCAGATTAAAGCTGATACCAAACTTCACGTTGACCAGCATGGCAGAATACCCAAGCATGTTTCGAGTGTTGCAAGATTAAGGAACGGAGGAAAAAGTCAATTTGTGTCTAATAAAAATGAGACGACTAATTAGAAACAGTTTATTGAAGATTTGTGTGAGCGTTTGTTGATTCAAATATTCCATTGAAAAAGTTAAATAACAATAATCTGAGTCTTCCTTGGAAAAAAAACTGTAAATTCAGAATCCCGTTCGAGTCTATATCAAGAAAAACGAGCGTCGAATGTATTTTCAGAACAATGAATGAAGCAAGATAAGCTATGGGCGAAAATCGCTTTTAAGTTATTGTGGACGAAACAACAGATGCTTGTGGAAGATACATAGTTAATTTGCTCATCGGAGAAATGGAAGAAAATATTCCAGAGCATTCATTGATAAGTATCTTGAAAAAGCTTGTAATGTAACTGTAAGATATCATCAACGTATCAGTACCAAAAAATAAAAATGTTGTGCAAACATATTACTGATTATAAATGCTTGAGGTTATTCAGTAAATTATATGCTAATATGGGGCTGGGAGTTCCCATGGGGAGTCCTGAGTTTTTTCGAAAAATGATTCGAATTGGAAATGATTTTGTGACAAACAGGTCCCCGAAATACACTTCCCACAAAAATTGTCGCATCACCCTAGCTTTACGGTAATACTATATAAACTTTTAGGTTGGTCATTTAAGAGTCGCTTGATAACTTTCAGAAGTGTAAAATGAAAAGATATCATTCAAAAGAGATCAACTAGCATCGTATGGTTACTAATCATTTTCAAAATCGAGTGTTTCTTCCCCGGGCCCTAATTACTGCCAGTATACGTCTCGGAAACCCCTCAAACAAATTTTGGATGAACTCTTGAGTCACTGAGTTCCAAATTTCAGGAAGCAGATTTTCTAGTTGTTGGAGTGCTTTACAAGGCATCTTACGTTGTTGGATTTGCCACCCCATGTTGTCCCAAACATGTTCTATGGGACTCAAGTCGGGATTTCTGGCTGGCCATCTTATAATATCAATTTCGGCATTTTGCAGAAATTCTGTAGCTACTCTAGCTGCATGAGGCCGAGCATTATAATGCATATAAATGAAATTTTCGTCAATCAATCGGCCAAAGGGTACAACATGGGGTTTCAAGGATATCTGCGATGTATCTGGCCGCTGTCATTCTTCCATTATTCACTAGGACTAACTCAGTTCGACCACCGATAGAAATGCCTCCCAAGACCATTACTGAGCCCCCTCCGAAGTTTTCGGTTTGCAGGATATTCCATTGCTGATACCGTTCCCCAGGTCGTCTGTATACAGGCATGCGTCTATCATTTGATACTACACGGAACCTGGACTCGTTGGAAAAGAGAACATTCGACCATTCTGGAATACACCAATTTGCATGTTCCCTCGCAAACTGAAGTCTTGCAACTCGATGCTCTCTGGTGAGACGAGGGCCAGTAGAAGCCACCCTTGGTCTGATATCGTCTTCTCTGAGCCTGTTTCTAACAGTTTGCAATGAAATTTGCACATTTCTGGAAAGTGCAAGTTCATTTTGTAGCATTCTAGCCGAACAGTGCCGAACTCTTAGTGCAGTTAAAAGGAGCCAACGATCATCAACTGGTGTTATCCGATTTCTTCCCTGTGCAGCCCTTCTTCCATATTCCCCTGTTTCGTGGTACCGATTAGTTGCTCTTGAAATAGTGCTTTGGTTAACATTCAACAAGTTAGCCACCCCTCCTCAAGAAGTGTTACAATTCTTACCACTTCATGATCACTCAAATAGCGTCCAGGACTTTCAGCGCCCATTACAATAAGTTGAAAGATTAGAAAATCAACAAGAAACACAGAAAACTTGCATTAATTTAGCGTGAAAACTTAAGAGAAATTGAATGAATACTGATAGTCAAATAAACTCATTCTTGTTTCAGACGTGTTTGAGATCATATGGAAACAAATGTTACTACATAGATAAGATTTTCTTCCCTTCATATGTCCAAAAACATATGTTGACAAAGAAGCTGCGATCGAGCTGCTTAATCGATTATGGAATTCAGAATACCAGGTGATACGACAATTTTTGTGGTGTGTATATTATAAATACATAAGATACTTTGAAAATTTTGGAAATTAACAAACTCTGTAAAACCCCAGAACTAGTCTATCAGAATTGAATCACTTCCCACTACTATACACTTAAAATAGGTATAGTTTGCAAATTCTTCCTCACAACTGTCAGCTCTAGACAGTTGGAAATGACGTATGTCGAAACCAGTCGTGTGTATTAAAAATAAACAATGTGGATATCAGACAAAAGTGTTTAATGTTATTTATATTAAAATGAATTTCAATGAAATCAATCCATCAACAATATCATTAATTTCCTATTTAATTTCAGATGATGTTGATGTATCATACAGTTGGTCTCAAGAAAACTCCAGAAACAACGTTTTTTATGGAATCTGATGGAAGTTACGAAAATAATTCAACCTTATCACAAAACACAATTTACCATGTGCCATTACTACCTGACCAGTTAAATTGAATGAAATATTTTCATGTACACAATTTAAAATACCAAAAATGATGGTTCATAATTCTTCGATCACATTCTTGTATTTTGAGTTTTTCAATACTTATGCTTGGTGGTTAGTTGATCATAATATCTTCAATAATAATTTCCAAACATGCTTAATATCAAGATTTTCCATTTTTTCTATTTCGATTATTGTGTTGATGATTGAATACAAAAGTTTCAAAATTTATATCCCAGACATACCCC
Source organism: Cryptolaemus montrouzieri (assembly GCA_013387265.2). Lineage (NCBI taxonomy): Eukaryota > Metazoa > Arthropoda > Insecta > Coleoptera > Coccinellidae > Cryptolaemus > Cryptolaemus montrouzieri. The sequence goes on along the minus strand of JABFTP020000083.1, from coordinate 46,639,582 downwards.
TATAAAAACTTACCATTCTCAACTCATTTCATTTTTATAAACAACACGCGAAAATTCTTTTGATACAAACATGGAAGAAAAATAATATAACACATCGTCGTCAACTCCAACCATGTTTTCAGTGAAACATTTGAGTATAAACGACTTTTTTGATCACATCAAAACACTTAACACTGAAAAACGATATTTATATTTCGACCGAATTAAATGTTCGCAAAAGTGTACTGTGCCATCAGCGCCACTAGAAGGCGGCAGTTGAACTGCTTCTGACGGTCGTGTGGTATCCTCTACGACCTACTTGCCGCCAATTTAACAGTTCCCCTTCTCAAAGAGACCCTCGCGAATAAACCGCCTCCAAGAATTCAAAACGGGAAAGAAAAGTGATTTATTATATACTTGAACGATTGAAGAAATACGTCGTAAGCAGACAATAGGAATCATCGAAACTTATTGTGATTCTATAGGGTGTCCCAAAGTCCATGCAATATTCAAATTTACTATTATGTGTGTTGATAGCGAGATTTCTTGCCTCACCATGATCATCATAGTTTCTTGAACAACTTGGTTTTTTTAAGAAGAAGAAGATTTCTGAGTATATTGCTCATTCCAAACCTTCCCAGAGCTCCTCGTTCTTTTGAGATACAGGTTCTTCACTATTGAGGAAACTTCACTGTCTTTGGCAGGGCAACTTTTTGGTCAATATCATTTACCACGGCCATTGAGAAGAGAGCCACTCTTCCAAAAATGAGACTATTATTTATGAAACTGATTCATTAGCCCAAGTAGTGTTTAATAAAGCGTTGATAACTGAAGAACAGTCCTACGTTTACAATCAATCGAAAGTGTTGATACATAAGTTGCCTTTTCAATTTTGCGCCTGGTTTTGGACGACCTTCACGAAGTTCTTCACTGAGTGAAACACAGTTCCACAATGGCCAAATGTGATAGCAGCTATTCGAGTTAGGCCACGTCGAATATTGTGTGAAAGGAGATACCTTGGAATTGCTTCACAGAATAATAGAGGACAAAATGAAAATAATACAAAGTAAGAAAAAGATAATAGAACTTCTGGAGCAGAATGTGACTAACATTTGAATTTGGGAGGCTTTTACTTGGTAAAATTCCATTATCAATAATAAAAAACAAGTACTGTGTTTCAAGGAATTTTACTTAATAATTGCGATTCGTAACGCGTTTCACTACACCGTAGCTTCTTCAGACGAATGAATAAACAGAAAAATATAAATGAGAATATAACTATAAATGTTCCTAAGTAATTAAAAGCTTATTGGGTTGCTTCTTCTTAAGTGGTTATTTATGACAGGTATATCCAATAAAATTAAGGAATAGATTGCTCCCCGAAAAGATTCAATAGAGCTGAAGGGCTTAAATCGACTTGTTCATTGATGAGTGTACCTGAGTGTTTGTATTTATTGATTTCTAAAGTTTCCCAAAGATCTACCTTCCAATATTTATTATCTGTATGCAAAATTTCAAACTGTGGGTCGAAAGAATGATTATTTTCTAAGAGATGATTCGCGTAATTTGAATCTGATTTTTTATTTGAGAAACTGCGTTTATGTTTTGATATTCTAATTTAAAATTTCTATGTGTTCTACCAATGTAGAAATTATCACAGTCATTGCAATTCAATCGATAAACACCTGATTTATTGTTTTTACCTGGTTTGGTTTTATTATTTTTATATATTTGCCTAAATAATTATTAGTTTGGAAAGCTATGTTGAAATTATTGCTACTCAAGAATGATTTCAGTTTCTCACTTGTAATGCCAACGTAGGTTAAGGTGTTGAATTTTTGTTTCACTTTATCGACAGGGTAAACTTCATTTAATGCGATTCTACTTTGTTTCTTATTTAAAATATTATTTATTAGTTTGGGATTGTAACCATTATTTTTGGCTATTTGTTTAATCAAATTTAGTTCTTTGTTGAAATTTTCTGGTGATAACGGGATGTTAATCAATCTAAGAATAAAACTATTGAATGCTGACATTTTATGTTGATATGGATGACACGACGAGTTATGTATTATAATATCTGTATGTGACGGCTTATGGTAAATTGCGAGAACATGTTTTCCATTTTCATTCGAAATTGTTACGTCTAAGAAATTCATCGAATTATTGCTTTCTATTTCGGTTGTGAATGCAATTTTTGGATGTAATGAATTTATATGATTTTCGAAAATTTTCAACTGTCTATCTGTTCCTGATTTATATTTTTCCTGTGAAGCAAATAATGATATCGTCTACATAGCGATACCAGTATAAACAATATTTACTGAGTGGATGATTATGAATTAATTTCTCTAGGCTATTCATGAATATTTTTGCTAACAAATGTGAGGTGATGGACCTGAGGCAAATGTTCTTCTTAACATTAAGACTCCACCAAAAAAGAACATTTCAAGTGCGAAATATAATAACCATGAACTCTCTACAAGAAATAAAGGAAAAAAATTGAAGAGAGATCGACTGTTGATGCTCTGAGGTGTGTTGTTGAAACTGCAGAGAGAGAAGAGGAAAACTGAGAAAACAAGAGCGTTCTGTCTTATGGTGACTCTGGACATTGAAAATGCATTCAACGCAGCAGTGTGGCATATTATAATTGAGGAAATGGAGAAAAAAGAGTGTCGCCATACTAACTGAATATTGCCATAAGTTACCTGAAAGAGAGACGTGTCAGCTATGAGGGTATGGAGTATGACATGAGTTGTGATGTACCACAGGGCTTGGTTTTTGGGCCTCTCTTATGGAATATTCTGTTCTACGAGGTCTCAAGGCTGAACCTGTCCAAATGTGTGAAAATACTGGCTTTTGCTGAGGATCTAGTTGTACTGACAACGGCAAAGACAGAGACAGAACTGATGGAAAAAACTTACAGAGCCCTGAAGAAAATTATTGCTTACCTGAAAACAAGAGAGCTCAAAGTCTCAGCCCAGAAGACGGAAGCTATACTTCTATCTGAAAGAAAGAAATGTGGACATATAGAGGTGGTGGTGGAGGAAGCTATAATAACTCCAGAAAAAAACCCTTAAATACCTGGGAGTGGTGTTGGACAGGAATTTGGGGAACATATTGTTCAGAGAGCAGTCAGAGCTGGTGAAACGGCCGTAGCCGTCAACCGGAGGAGGCCAAAATAAGAGGAAAATTCTGAGTAGTGTAATGAACTGAATTTTCTTATATGCTGCTCCTGTGTGGTGAAAGACACTTTAAGTAGATAAGTACAAAATAGTGTCTGAACGCCTAAGAAGGAAAGTGGCCATAGGAATATCCCGTGCCTATAGGACTGTCTCTACAACAGCGCTGGAGGTAATAGCAGAAACGATTCTCTTAGATCTGTTATCAAAGAAGAAACAGCACTTATGAGATTGGTAAGGAAAACAGGCTGAAGGAAAGAATAATCACAGTGGAGAAATGGCAGGAAAGATGGTCGTCAGAAACGAAGGGAGCTTGGACAAGGAGGTTGATACCGAACCTGGTCCCCTGGTACAAAGGTTGCATGGAGAGGTAGATTATCACATCACCCAGCTCATCTCGGGACATAGATCCTTTCAATTTTATCTGCACAGAATAGGTAAGGATGCGAGCGCTCATTGCCGATATTGTAGAGAGATTGATATGGCGCAGCATACTGCTTTCGAGTGCGTCAGATGGGTAGAACACAGAAAGGAAATGAACAAGAAAATAGGAGGTTGGTAACCGAGGACGCCATTGTTAACTGTATGTTGGCTGGCTGTCAATAAATATGCTTTGGAAGTCATGAAAAGGGAGGAACAAGACGAACGGAAAGGTGAATCGGAAAGGAATAAACGACTGTAATGGCAAGAATGCATGAAAGTAATGCAAAAGCGGTACTCGTGCATCTTGGAAAACTGGAATGGGTTTAGTTAGGGTATAATCAGATGTTGATGGTGGAAGTCCCACACTAAACGACGTGACAGAGTCAAAGCGTTTGGTGCCCATAAAGATTTTCCCTCCACCGGAAAAAAATACTTGCTCAGATTTGTATCCTCCATCAGCTACTAGCAGATATCTATCTGCTGTAGCATATGCAGCTTCTCCAACGTTTCAATGCTATGTAATAATTGTCGCACCTTAAATTTATTGAATCGATGCACTACCATAACTACCACCAGGTTCTTCAAAATGTGCGTAAAGACGCTTTTCCTTTTTCCAGATAATTGGACCATCCTGGTGCACTCTTTTTGGTTGCGGTCTTCGATCCATAATGACAACGCCAGTTCCATTTTGACAATGAAATTAAAGCTACAGACGGTCTTATTTTATCTTCGGATTCTTTTATCGATTGTACTATTAATTCGTTAAGATTGAATGAGCGTGATATGGATGCAAACGACTCTCAAAGTCGTAAACGATCACTCACTTAATTTCACTTTAAGCTGATTTTTTCATTTGATATTATACACCGGTTTCTTCATTCGGCATTTTAAACACTGATTTTTTCATTTGACATTATAAATTAAGAATGCAACGGTAGAGAAGTATTTCTCGATTACATTTTTTATAGCGAGTGGAAATATGAAACAATTAAAAACACAAAGCGGCTTTTACGAAAGTTCAGAACGTCTGATCAGTAATATTTAACATTGCATTGAGTAACGAGGTCGTTTTACTAAAACATTTTGTCTGTTTACATTCTCAACAACACTGACCGCGGTGAAGACGGCTTATGTCAAAGGAAAAGATGAAACAGTACAGCGACGATATCATTTAAAAACATACTTTAGGCGCCGAAGTAATAAGGTCTATTTTACTTTTTTATTGGTGTATTACGCAAGGATACTGAATACTTTTTATTAATACATATGTATGTACTGATTTGATCGGTGAATAAAGCAATATCTAGCCGAGAATGTAGGAATAGTGAAAATGCGTATGTAAGAAGCGCGAATGAGAACCTTTTACTGTAGTAAGCTTAGAACAAATCCAAAGAAAGTTTCTAAAATATCTAGTTTTGAAGAAGGATCCTCAGAGGAAGATATGCAGCACCATCCTGATGAAAACGTTTAATATAGCTGTGTACCCCTCTTTGTTGAACCAATTAAGGTTCACCGTGCCCCATCTTTCCTGTCTTACTTTTATTTGCAGACCTCAAGAACCAATGTCATGTTTCAGGTGTCAATAAACAAATACTTTCGGAATATAATATTAATTGACTGTCACTTGTGACATTTCCTCAGTAGAAGCTCAATTTTTTGAATGTATAGCAAACGTGTTGATTTTGTTGTGCTTTGACTTTCTCTATTGATTTCTGTTGTAATTTTTTGTGTAGAGAGCCCTAATAATTCATTTTGTCGTACTTGATGTGTAAATAATTGAAATAAATAAATCAGCAAATGCGTCTAGATTTCATTGCCACGTTTTACCTGCAATATGTCCACATATAAGCCTAGGATTATTGAATTGTTCAACGCTGCTATAGATTGCTGTTACACAAGAAACCATGTGTAAAAAAACTTAGATTACTAAATATTAATGCTGAATTGAAATGAAATTGTTTTTTATAACCAACTTATACTAGAATATTTACAAATTAATATAAAAGAAGGGACTTTCTAGAATTCATGCAGTTTTTGTCTTGGAATATTTCGGCCATAATGTTACCTTATCAGATCGAAACAGCCTATGCGGACATCGCCAATATTGTAGTGTCTGAAAATGCAGTTTTCCCTCCCATTTTCACATGGTCTGCCAGCTTAACCCGGAAACTGGAGGTCAGTACCCTAAGAATAAGTGTGCAACACTTTGCATTTATGGTAATTCACTTCAATTTATACTCGGTTGGCTATAAATAATGAAGAATTTTTCAATTAGTTTCGTAGTTGCCAGGTAATCTTTCGTGAAATGGTATTTTCTAGGTTTTGTAATATTTCATTATGGCATATGTAATTCGAGGAGACATTCCGTGACGTTTCTTATTCTTCATTGTCGCATTTGCAGTGAATATAAATTTAAGGAAGCTCATGGAGAACTTGTATTGTTTTTCTATTTAATTTAATTCGATTTCGAATGACAGGAAGATAATAATCTTGAACCGGGCGTACATAACATATAATTACCTATTGGTTCAATAAACAAGTGAAAACCAATTATTCACGGCAACCTCAGATTATTTAAAATAACATTTGAAGAAGTTCATAGAACTTCTGCTAGATGGCTATGTAATAAATGCTGTCAAATTAAAACTAACCTATGAAATTTTGCTTGCCATATCATGCCGAATAGATACTAACAACTTTACTCTATCTGTACTCCAGCATTGTTACTTACTGATCTATCCTGGTACATGAACATGTATTAAATTCAAAGGTTTCTGATATGATAACGTTTCTACGCAAAGCAACCAAATATAATTTATCATAACAACCTTGGCTTCGACATATCAAAGATGACCTATTTATTGTTGAAATCCGCATTAACTAATGGAATATGGTCCCTTCCCTTTCATCCAAACATTTCAGGATACTTATCGAAGAAAATGCACTTCAGTTGGCTATTCTGGGAAGAGCTACCATGACACGATATTAAACCATACATCAAACTAAAATTGATACCTATATTCTAAAAAGCACATTATCCAGATTAATTCTGGATAAAATCGATGTGTTTAAGACTCGCCTCGTTTATCATACAATTATTAGCGTCCATTCTTAGGCAATCAAGAAGTTTTGCAGCCAAATTAGGGCTAAGGACGCGTCTAAGCGAAAAGGATTGCGGTAGGTCTTGTATAAAAACTTCATCACGAAGAAGCGTTCGTTAACGCCTATTTGGCATCAGTTTCGTCCTTGGCATGATTTATATCATTGCTTATCGCCCTATGATATATAAAATAATTTTGGTATGATAAAGATGCATCAAAAAAAGAAGCATTTTTATGGCCACCTAGAGAGCCATTAGAAATGATATTTAACCGAACACATCCCTGTAGTATATACAGAAAGAATATCTCAACAGTTTTCTTCCAATTTGAGCCGTTTTCAAGCTATGAGTTATTTTCACAAATCGAAAATGAAAGAAAATTGTACTATTAGTCCATACGATATGCAGCCATTACAAATGAAAATTTCAGCGGAAACAGATCAAAGACTATAACCTTGCTTCATTTTTCAGTAAAAAATTTCTCATGAAGTTGACCAAACACTGTAGTAATTGTTCATTTTTCGCTCGAAAAATTCACCGAAAACAGACCAAAGACTATAACCTTTCTTCAAATTTCAGTAGAAAATTCCTCATAAAATAGACCAAAGACTATAAGTCTTTGTTCATTTTTCGCTCGAAAAATTCAGCGAAAACAGACCAAAGACTATAACCTTTGTTCAAATTTCAGTAGAAAATTCCTCATAAAATAGACCAAAGACTATAGTCTTTGTTCATTTTTCGCTCGAAAAATTCAGCGAAAACAGACCAAAGACTATAACCTTTGTTCAAATTTCAGTAGAAAATTCCTCATAAAATAGACCAAAGACTATAGTCTTTGTTCATTTTTCGCTCGAAAAATTCACCGAAAACAGACCAAAGACTATAACCTTTGTTCAAATTTCAGTAGAAAATTTCTCATAAAATAGGCCAAAGACTATAGTCTTTGTTCATTTTTCGCTCGAAAAATTCACCGAAAACAGACCAAAGACTATAACCTTTCTTCAAGTTTCAGTAGAAAATTCCTCATAAAATAGACCAAAGACTATAGTCTTTCTTCATTTTTCGCTCGAAAAATTCACCGAAAACAGACCAAAGACTATAACCTTTGTTCAAATTTCAGTAGAAAATTTCTCATAAAATAGACCAAAGACTATAGTCTTTGTTCATTTTTCGCTCGAAAAATTCACCGAAAACAGACCAAAGACTATAACCTTGCTTCATTTTTCAGTGAAAAATTTCTCATAAAATAGACCAAAGACTATAGTCTTTGTTCATTTTTCGCTCGAAAAATTCACCGAAAACAGACCAAAGACTATAACTTTTATTCAAATTTCAGTAGAAAATTTCTCATAAAATAGACCAAAGACTATAGTCTTTGTTCATTTTTCGCTCGAAAAATTCAGCGAAAACAGACCAAAGACTATAACCTTTGTTCAAATTTCAGTGAAGAATTTCTCATAAAATAGACCAAAGATTATAGTCTTTGTTCATTTTTCGCTCGAAAAATTCAGCGAAAACAGACCAAAGACTATAATAACCTTTGTTCAAATTTCAGTAGAAAATTCCTCATAAAATAGACCAAAGACTATAGTCTTTGTTCATTTTTCGCTCGAAAAATTCAGCGAAAACAGACCAAAGACCATAACCTTGCTTCATTTTTCAGTGAAAAATTTCTCATAAAAAAGAACAAAGACTATAGTCCTTGTTCACTTTTCGCTCGAAAAATTCAGCGAAAACAGACCAAAGACTATAACCTTTGTTCAAATTTCAGTAGAAAATTCCTCATAAAATAGACCAAAGACTATAGTCTTTGTTCATTTTTCGCTCGAAAAATTCACCGAAAACAGACCAAAGACTGTAACCTTTGTTCAAATTTCAGTAGAAAATTTCTCAGAAAATAGACCAAAGACTATAGTCTTTGTTCATTTTTCGCTCGAAAAATTCAGCGAAAACAGACCAAAGACTATAACCTTGCTTCATTTTTCAGTGAAAAATTTCTCATAAAATAGACCAAAGACTATAGTCTTTGTTCATTTTTCGCTCGAAAAATTCAGCGAAAACAGACCAAAGACTATAACCTTGCTTCATTTTTCAGTGAAAAATTTCTCATAAAATAGACCAAAGACTATAGTCTTTGTTCATTTTTCGCTCGAAAAATTCAGCGAAAACAGACCAAAGACTATAATAACCTTTGTTCAAATTTCAGTAGAAAATTCCTCATAAAATAGACCAAAGACTATAGTCTTTGTTCATTTTTCGCTCGAAAAATTCAGCGAAAACAGACCAAAGACTATAACCTTGCTTCATTTTTCAGTGAAAATTTCTCATAAAATAGACCAAAGACTATAGTCTTTGTTCATTTTCGCTCGAAAAATTCAGCGAAAACAGACCAAAGACTATAACCTTTGTTCAAATTTCAGTAGAAAATTCCTCATAAAATAGACCAAAGACTATAGTCTTTGTTCATTTTCGCTCGAAAAATTCAGCGAAAACAGACCAAAGACTATAACCTTTGTTCAAATTTCAGTAGAAAATTCCTCATAAAATAGACCAAAGACTATAGTCTTTGTTCATTTTCGCTCGAAAAATTCACCGAAAACAGACCAAAGACTATAACCTTTCTTCAAGTTTCAGTAGAAAATTCCTCATAAAATAGACCAAAGACTATAGTCTTTGTTCATTTTCGCTCGAAAAATTCACCGAAAACAGACCAAAGACTATAACCTTTCTTCAAATTTCAGTAGAAAATTCCTCATAAAATAGACCAAAGACTATAGTCTTTGTTCATTTTCGCTCGAAAAATTCAGCGAAAACAGACCAAAGACTATAACCTTTGTTCAAATTTCAGTAGAAAATTCCTCATAAAATAGACCAAAGACTATAGTCTTTGTTCATTTTTCGCTCGAAAAATTCACCGAAAACAGACCAAAGACTATAACCTTTCTTCAAGTTTCAGTAGAAAATTCCTCATAAAATAGACCAAAGACTATAGTCTTTGTTCATTTTTCGCTCGAAAAATTCACCGAAAACAGACCAAAGACTATAACCTTTCTTCAAGTTTCAGTAGAAAATTCCTCATAAAATAGACCAAAGACTATAGTCTTTGTTCATTTTTCGCTCGAAAAATTCACCGAAAACAGACCAAAGACTATAACCTTTCTTCAAATTTCAGTAGAAAATTCCTCATAAAATAGACCAAAGACTATAGTCTTTGTTCATTTTTCGCTCGAAAAATTCACCGAAAACAGACCAAAGACTATAACCTTTGTTCAAATTTCAGTAGAAAATTTCTCATAAAATAGACCAAAGACTATAGTCTTTGTTCATTTTTCGCTCGAAAAATTCAGCGAAAACAGACCAAAGACTATAACCTTGCTTCATTTTTCAGTGAAAAATTTCTCATAAAATAGACCAAAGACTATAGTCTTTGTTCATTTTTCGCTCGAAAAATTCACCGAAAACAGACCAAAGACTATAACCTTTGTTCAAATTTCAGTAGAAAATTCCTTATAAAATAGACCAAAGACTATAGTCTTTGTTCATTTTTCGCTCGAAAAATTCACCGAAAACAGACCAAAGACTATAACCTTTCTTCAAATTTCAGTAGAAAATTCCTCATAAAATAGACCAAAGACTATAGTCTTTGTTCATTTTTCGCTCGAAAAATTCACCGAAAACAGACCAAAGACTGTAACCTTTGTTCAAATTTCAGTAGAAAATTTCTCAGAAAATAGACCAAAGACTATAGTCTTTGTTCATTTTTCGCTCGAAAAATTCAGCGAAAACAGACCAAAGACTATAACCTTGCTTCATTTTTCAGTGAAAAATTTCTCATAAAATAGACCAAAGACTATAGTCTTTGTTCATTTTTCGCTCGAAAAATTCAGCGAAAACAGACCAAAGACTATAATAACCTTTGTTCAAATTTCAGTAGAAAATTCCTCATAAAATAGACCAAAGACTATAGTCTTTGTTCATTTTTCGCTCGAAAAATTCAGCGAAAACAGACCAAAGACTATAACCTTTGTTCAAATTTCAGTAGAAAATTCCTCATAAAATAGACCAGACTATAGTCTTTGTTCATTTTTCGCTCGAAAAATTCACCGAAAACAGACCAAAGACTATAACCTTTCTTCAAGTTTCAGTAGAAAATTCCTCATAAAATAGACCAAAGACTATAGTCTTTGTTCATTTTTCGCTCGAAAAATTCACCGAAAACAGACCAAAGACTATAACCTTTGTTCAAATTTCAGTAGAAAATTTCTCAGAAAATAGACCAAAGACTATAGTCTTTGTTCATTTTTCGCTCGAAAAATTCACCGAAAACAGACCAAAGACTATAACCTTTGTTCAAATTTCAGTAGAAAATTTCTCATAAAATAGACCAAAGACTATAGTCTTTGTTCATTTTTCGCTCGAAAAATTCACCGAAAACAGACCAAAGACTATAACCTTTGTTCAAATTTCAGTAGAAAATTTCTCATAAAATAGACCAAAGACTATAGTCTTTGTTCATTTTTCGCTCGAAAAATTCACCGAAAACAGACCAAAGACTATAACTTTTATTCAAATTTCAGTAGAAAATTTCTCATAAAATAGACCAAAGACTATAGTCTTTGTTCATTTTTCGCTCGAAAAATTCACCGAAAACAGACCAAAGACTATAACTTTTGTTCAAATTTCAGTAGAAAGTTTCTCAAAAAATAGATCTGATTAAAGTTTACTCTCGTAATGGCGAATTATGAGACAAGCACCATCTGAAGGTTTCGGTACAAAGGTCGAATTTTCAAAAAAGAATTCTTCAAATTGCTGCTTATAGAAATCTGTAAGTGAGTAGCTAAATTACAGAAATTGATATTATCTTTAAAAAAGTTTTCTGTAAATACTTTTTGAGAATAAGATAAGTTCAGGTGTCGTCTAATAGAGGGACATCCATACTCTCACTCTACCAGAGCGTCAAAAGCAGAAGCACAGAAGTATAAAATTTTATTTTCTCTGATATGATAGATTGTCTCAAATTAAATCACAGATAATATTTTCTATTTCCTAATTCTTACAGGAAACTTAAAATGGAACTTTACTCTAAGGTAGGTACAACAAATGATGAATTAATTTAATTCTTGTCATTTCTACTGAATCCATAATAATTCTCTCAACTTAACTTGTCAAAAGATGCTTAATTCCAAAATTACTCAGCAGTTATGAATAAAATTTGAATTGAATACGTTTTATAATTTGTTTTATATTGACTGACTCTAGTCAGAAACGAGGAAATGCCAGTTACAAAGACAACATCAAAGTAATTTCTGATTATTTATTCATATTATTTACTTTAGAATGATACAACAAAATCTTGAGCATTCACAATGCTTTTTCATTGAAATTCAAATATACAAAAACTTTATGCTTTAACATGGAAAATGATAACTTTTTGTTTTGTTCCTAAAGTTCATCCAAAGAAAATGGTGTAAAAATATAGAATCATGGCGCCAGCAGTTAAGGGCAATACAATATTGAAATATACACAGTATTTATTGAAATATTAGCGTAAACTTAATTTAATAATTTTCTTGATAAACTTTGCTATTTTTTCCTCCTTACATTTGTTACAATCGGAGGTGGTAAAGGCAATTTCAAAGTTACACTTTTTGGACCATTCGTTGTAAAACCAAGAATTCTCGATATCTCTTGCAACTTCTTAATTCCCATTTTTATGTCTTTGGATAAAAGCTCCAAGTCGAGATTATAATTTAAGGCTAGCATTGCTAAGACTAGAATGTAGCATATTGATTTGTCCCTCATTGACATTGGTCTCGTCCTATAATCAATAAGATTACAATAATATTAACACAATCAAGAATCAATTAAATTCTCACCTGTTTGTCCCACTGAATACACTAAAATTATCTAAAATATGTGCATTGACTTCTGGAGATGTGTTACAAACAACAAATTTTTTAGAAATATTTTTTGCAGGCGTAGCTAAAAATTTCATCAAATAATTTATGTAAACGAATATTTTATATCTTCTAGTGTCTGAAGAAGTTTCCTTCAAAACTTCTATATTTTCTTTACAGAAACCGAACAAACTGAAAACAAAACGGACAAATTTTAGTTCTATTTCAATTAAATAAATTGCTACTTACCCTAGACTATCGATATCATCACTTTCTACAATTGAATCAACTTCTACTTGTAATGCTTGAAGTACATTTTCAGGTATCAAATTTTCCAATTCATAAACTCTTTCGATAGTTGAAGCATCTCTATTAATTGGTGGTTTATATGTTATCTCACTTTCAACCGGTTTGGCGGAATTTAGGAAAGATTCATCCATTTTAATTGCTGAAATACAAAATCATTCGATTTGCTGAATTGAAGCACTTAACTTAATGATGAAGTGACATTTCTACCTGATACAGTTTGTTCTAGTTGTTCTTTAACATTTTCAATATCTAATTTCAGTCTTTCCTTCTGTTCTGTATTTCTTTTTGTACGTTTGGAACCAAATTGTTTATTCAACTCAGAAGTGGTAATTTTTTCGTTGGTTATAGAACTATCTGCTAATCCATTCACTCTATTTATGCATGGTTTGAGAGAAACATGATCCAAATTTACTAAACGAACCTAAAATAGAAGTTATTTCGAATTGGTGGAATTCAGCCAGTTATTTCCAAAGATCCTTATTTATACATTTAGTCGACTTTTTGGCACAATATTTTGCCTTCTTCAGGACTCTAAAATGAATTTTACTATCAGTAAATAAAATTTTCTTCTTTAAGAAAAGTGAAGCAACAGAACATATATGTGTATAAATTAAACAGACTCTCCTCTATCGAAACCGAATTGTTAGACATTACACGAAACACTTACAAGCTCGAACAAATTGAAAACACTATGAAATGTATATATAAAAACTGCCATAAAATACAATAAATAAATAAATAGGATAAAATTTTCTTTTAGAAATAGAAAAAAAATTGGTACTCACAAGGTATATACAGATCTCCTACGTAATAATAAAGCGAAAGATACATATCTAGATAATTCAAGGGCTGCTTAGTCTTACTGAACGGTAACAAAGAGCACGGAGAAGATGCGTTCTCCACTCTCGAAATCGAACTGATATTCGGGAGCAGTTGGCAAAACATCGAATATGTGCGGTGTGATATTATTATTAATTTTACGTTGTCATAATCTACTAAGGAAACGATTGATACACACGGCATTTCAAAACGAATAATGGTGGTTTCAACTTCAAGAATTGATTCTCCTTATAAGATTGAAATATGAATTACTAAGACCTTCTATATCCTGTTTTCTGTTGACACTGTTTATATGTTTTTGTATGTGTATCATTTCCTTAATGAGTCTTCTTTAATAATGAGATTCTCTATCCAGAAACATTGCATTTCCAAAATCGAATGCATGATTTATAGATATCGCATGCTCTGCCAGAGCGGTTTTACCTGTTGAATTTCCACGGTTTGCTGAATTTATACTTCGTTTGTGTTCTGAAATTCTTGTACTTAGATATCTTCACGTTTGCCCTATATAAACTCCCTCACATTGTTCGCATGGAATTCTATATATTACGTAACTTTCTAAATGTGGTGGGGTTCTTTCCTTCAATACTTGAAATACTTATGTAACGAGTTTTGATTTTTAAAAACGATAGTAACGTCATTTGAATTTAAGATCTTCATAATTTTCTCAGATAAATTCTGTTCATACGGAATTTTGCAATATATCCTTTGTTCTGACATAAGTTTGTTTTGTCAGTTTCATTTACTCTCCTGAGTAATTTATTTATAAGTTTTACTGGATAACCATTTTTCACGAGATACGACTTAATGAGACATATTTTTTGAAAAAACGGTATCAGACAAATTGAGGTATCACAGGGCCTCAATTTGTCTGATACCATTTTCATAAACTGAAAATTTATTTTAGAAGGCAAAATATTGTGCCAAACGTCGACTGAATGTATATAAAGATCTTTGGAAAAAATGGCTGAATTCCACCAATTCAAATAACTTATAAGAAAAAAAATATTGGCTGAATTCTTTGGAAAAACTAATCATTACTAAAATTGAAGTTTCAAATAAATTTTTGAACTTCTAAGTATTTTAATTAATTGTTAATTACCTTATTGCTCTTATGGTTTCGAATAACAAGGAAATTATACTGCAAGTCCTCTTCTGAACCAATTTCTCCCAAATAGAGCATTTTATTTGTATATGCTGCCAACAGTTTTTTATTTGATTTGTTTTTGTACATTTCACACTGCAATTCGGATTCAAAGCCATCACATATTTTGCCATTTTCAAAATTAACTGGAATTATTAACACATGATTAATGATTTATGTAGGAAACATGAATTTCGTGAATAAACGAACAATATGACTACTTAAAATCTTTAGGCTACCTATCATTGGATTCTCTCCAGGTTCATTGTAAACTTCCGAAATTTCGACTTCCATGACAAAAACAATTTTTTCAAAGGATTCAACTGGAAAAATATCTAGATAAGTTTCACTTAACCTAACATTTCCAGCTTTAAAAATTCAATAGTAAACAACACATGGAAAAGCAATGTAAGCATAGATATCATTCTTCTTCCTCTTTTCACTTCTTTTTCTATGTGCCTGACTTCATTTGCCATCTACACAAGTTACTATCATACAGCTGGAACTCTGTGACAGAGGACTTGGATTTACCAATACCCAGCATATAAGTTTCATTATTACTATTCTTTCCAGATTTTTATTTCAGGTTATAGGGATTTTATATTTTTGTTAGTAATTGTACTAGAGAGTATTATGTTTTTTTTTAAACATCGGGTTTCATGATGGGGTGCTGGAATCAACAGCACAATACAGAATCCCTGGAATGTATTCTAAGACAACACATCCCATTGATTAATGGACATATTTTCCAGATCTAATGGTTATACCAATCTTTACAGTTGTAATTTAGAAAGCAAGATTTATTCGCTCTGAAATATGTTCAAAAACCATAGAATAGAAAATCAATTCACTGAAAAATATTTGTAAAGATAACCACTTATACCACAACATCAGATAGATATTTGAAAATACCAACTCACAAAATATCTGTTGGTAATACCGTAGGTGTGTCAACACACTACACAGAAGTAAATTATCTATATTCTGTGTTATCAGTTTTTTTCAATTTCAATTCTTTGAAACTTTTGTTGAACTTAAATAGATCTATTTGTTCTTGGCTTGAAGTGACTGATAATTTTGTGATACCGTTGAAGCTATTTGTTGTTGCGAAAATTTCAATCTTAATTTTAGAATGAGTAATTCCGATGAGGAAGATCTTACAATGGCTGAAGTCGAAGAGGCTCTTAATAAAATTGAAATGAAGTATTCCAAATATATCAGCAATGACAATACGAATAAAATCAATAAAAACTTGTTGATGTTACTACAGGTTTGTTTCATCTGATAAATTTATTATTATAAAGTTTAAATAACGAATTTTATAGGAATTCGATGCCTTGGGTCTTCCAGAAATAGATCCATCTCTTCCTTCCACTGAAATATATAAAGAAGTTGTTAGAAATTCTCATGTGTTGGTGGAAATGTATCGGAGAAATTTAAATCAATTGGATGAAGATGAGCTTAGTTTTAAAACTAAGGATACTAAATATGTGGATCTCCAGGTAACAATATTTAATTTAAAAGCAATACGTATTTATCATGTATTTATTTTATAGAAAAAATTGTCGCATATCAATGATAGTTATAGTAAGTTAGAACAAAAAATAAAAGTCTCGAATTAACAATAAGAAAAATTAAGAGTGATAATACAGATATGAAGGAAATGTTGAATTCCCAAAGAAATGAAATGCAGAAAATAAAATTGTATTATTCTTCAAAGCAGAATGAGTTGCAGCATTCTGTTAGGAAATTAGAAAAAAATAATCAGGACTTAAAAGATATGTTTGGACAAGATGTTGGTAAGTACTGAGAATTTTTGTCTCTGCAAGGTGGGGTTTTCAAGAAGACATTTACAATTTTTTTATTTAGGTAAATATTTGGCAAAAGATGATGTAATCGCAAATTATGTGAAGAAATGTAAACTGAATGAAGAAATTTATAAGACTACAATCAAACAACTTCAAGAGAAGAATGAGAATCTTCTTGCAGAATTAATAAGACTGAAAGAAAAGTAACCATTTTCTTAAATTATTTTGTATATTTGTATTTGTAACTCTATTTCTTAAATAAAGTATTGTATTGTTAATTTTTGCTTTATTCGAGAGTAAGAACAATGAAAATTTTTGAAATTGAAAAATGGTTTGATAGGCTAGCTGACCTGGCAAACTTTCTATCCAAATTTTGAAAATTTAGATTTCTCTTCTTTCAAGTATTGTCATGTAACTTAACAAACAAATCAAGATTTACTATTTTTCTTGTTCTCAAATTTTCTGATTGGCTTTTAAATTTTTTTATATATACTGTGTCCACGGTTTATGTGACATCTGATATTTTTGTTATTTGAGGAGATAGAAAAGTATAAAAGAAAAATTATAAGGACCAAATGAGCATGCTTGTCATCTTGCTACAGGTGTTTCTATATACAGGATCTCAGAAAGAATGGCGGATTCTTGGATAATAATAATGCAATTTTGTTATACCAAAATAATAAATCTTGAAACTGAAAATAAATTCACCTTATGAAGTCTGCAATACAAAAATTTCATAACATAAATTTTTTAACAACTTTCAGAGGAGGTAATGAAATTATTAAAAATAGGTTTCAAAAACGCAAAATGCTTTTGTCATTAGATATGTGTGTAAAACAAAATTACTTTGTTTTTGAATCTTTATTTTAGGTTTTGAACATGGAAATCCACTTAGCTCCGTTTTAAAATTTCATTAATAACTTAGTTAAATTATAATCAGATAAAAAGTTTAACTTTAATCTCCGTATTAGCTGAAATTTATCATTGATTCTTGATGAAGCTGCTGTGTCAGCGAAACGTAGTTAAATTATCATGGATCTACATCAAGTTACGGCCTCCACAATTCAAATAGTTAAATTATCTTTAGATAGTCTTGACAAAGAACTTAGTATCATCAAACAAATAGCTCTCAAAATGGTTCAATTCAATTCAATCCATTTATTTGTTCCATATTAACATAAATTGTTGTAGAACACGTCATCATAAACATAAAATACATAGAAACAAACAGTGTAAACAGAATAAAGACCTAACAATAAGAGACAAAATCAGCTGACACAAATATTGTCCTCAAAATACTCCTGGAGAGTGTAGTATGGTGTCCTCCTAGGATAAGTATTTAATCTTCTTCTCAATTTATTTTGTGGCCACCCTCTTGCCTACTGTGGAATGTGATTATAAATTTTCACAAAAGCATAAACAGAGTTGTTCTGAAGGTGAATATGCTTAAATCTGGGTAGCCTCATGTAGTTCTTAGCTTTCGAGTTATGCTCATATTCACGCTTAGTCTCCATAAACAGGTCTCTATTTTCAACTATGAACATAATTGCTTCATAAACATTAGGGTGCTTCATAATTGGGAAAAATTGTTTTTCTTCATGTCCCATCTGAAAATCTTGAAACTTATAGAAAAAGAAAATTTTTGAACATAATGCGAGCCCTTAATTTTAATTTTAACCCACTGCTAATCGTTTTTGAATTCTATCGATTTAAATAACATTAATAAATGCTTTTTTATACGTTTTTCGTTCCGCTCACCCAGAAAAAAAAATATATTCGGAATTTTGAAAGATGGATTCTTGTTAGAGGTATGATTTGCTACAAAAAAGCCCATTGTGTCGAGTTTGTAACTCTGACAGGTTCGGCGAAAAATGTCTTTTGAGCTGAATTTTCGTAAAAATAGCAGTAAATCGTATCTATCTGCTCAACTATCGAAGATAAAAGAAATATGTACATGACAAACTTATAGGGGGCTTACGCCCTGCAATTTTGTCATTAGATATATCCTCGTAGCTTTCGTGGTTTAGCAGTTAAAGCCTCTTAAAACATAAAATCAACGATAAAATATATTATTGACGTCAGTAACAACTAATTTTCTGAATCTAGGTTGAGAAATTTGTTTTTCATTGTATTTTTTGAAATTTTATCGCAGCAAAAATTTTGTAAACCAGTAATTTTACAGCTATTACTACTTTTAGGAGTTCATAATATCTTCTATCTTCGATAGTTGAGCAGATAAATACGATTTACTACTATTTTTACGAAAATTGCCTGTTGGAGTTACAAACTCGACACAATGGGCTTTTTGTAACAAATCATACCTCTTACAAGAATCCATCCGTCAAAATTCCGAATATATTTTTTTTCTGGGTGAGCGGAACGAAAAACGTATAAAAAAGAATTTATTAATGTTATTTTACCACTGTTTAAGTAGGAGAGAATCTTTGTTATAGCCTGATATATAGTTCTTGTCGTAGTCCTACCCTTTTTAAAGCCATTTTGGTATTCTGAGAGTAGCCGGTAAGTCTCAAAAAATCGACAATTCTGTTGTGAATAGCTCTTTCAAATATCTTGCCAATGTTACTGAGTATAGATATAGGTCTGTAATTCCTCATAAGCTGTTTGCTCCCTTCTTGTTCTCTCACCTTGGCCACCTTAAGTTTATCAGGATATACCCCACTGTCAAAAGTGAGACCTATCAGATATGCCAGAACAGGTGAGATCCAGATATTATCACTAAAATACAAAGTAATAGAATTAGTATACCTAAAATCTGAAGATAAGCACAGATATAGTAGCCTCACACCTTACTTGGGAAAGTTAGCCAAAATTTATATCACTTAATGCAATTTCACATCACATTCTGAATCAATAACAATCTATTCAAAATAATAAGAATAAAATTAAGGAAAGAGATCTGGTCTATACAAACTTAGCTGCTGTAGTTGCAATAAGATTAAAACAGAAATTTGAATATTAAAATGAACATTATCGTAGTTTCATCAATAAAAATGCTAATTCTAATTGCTGGAATCATTTAATTGAAGAAAATCATAATTTCGGCCAAAACTATATTTATCTAATAAAAACATGATATTAATTTTGGGAATTCTTGAAAGTAAAAGATATAAACTTTTTAACACTGTGTTAAATTAACAGGAAGATTTTGACAAAAATTCATCTTTATTTAATTTGTTGCCTGATAAGTGAAACTTCAAGAACAACACCACTCTGTATAAGAAAATAAATGATATATTGAGGAGGAAAATACGAATAGCCAAAGAACCATGGATGAAATAACAATGTTAAAAGATGGAACTACTCCAAAGTGAGCATTACGATTTCACATGCATAACAAGTTGAAAGAGGCAAGCCAGATATTCAAAAACAACAAGAATGTATCCTTCTGGTGGACGAAAATAATGAGATTATCAACGATAAGTTACAAGTAGTGATGATGATGAAAATAGACGAAGCGAGGTAAGACATGACCTAAACCAGACGAAATGCGGCAAAGCAGCTGGCGGAAAGGCGGTTCGATCAGAACTGCACAAACTTATCAGTGTTGAGAGTTTAGGCCAACTGACAAGCTTATTCAACAAAATATATAACACAGTTGAATGGCTCGGCTCAATAGTCATCACAATTCCCAAAATACGTAATCCGAAGATCTGTAATGATTATCGCCTTTTCAGACTGATTAGAAATACTCTTAAAATCTTATTGAAGGTAATTCAGAACGGAATATACAATAAATGTGAATCAACGATGCATAAAGAACAATTTGGATTTAGGCGCGGGCTGGGAACCAGATATGCCCTATTTTCATGCATGTTTTGATTCAATCTAACCTCATCAGGGCGAATACAAACCCAAATGGTTAAAACAAGAATCGCCACTGCTAGGATAGGTTCCATCAAATACAAAACACTCTTCGATAAAAATTTGAATATTGAAACAAGAGTCAGATTTTTTAAGTGTTATGTGTGATTCATACTTTTATATGACGTAGAAGCGTGGATTTTGAAGATGAACTTCATGAATCGATTGGGCAGCAGAAAAACTAATGAAGATGTTCTGTAGCTGTTGAAGATAGACCGCTCTCGTCTTCAAATAATTAAGAAGAGAAAATTTGAATATATGGCACATATTCTTCGCGAAGAAAAATACTTTCTTCTTCAACTAATAATTGAAGGTAAAACAGAAGGCAAACGATGTATCGTAAGAAGGAAGATGCGCTGGTAACGCAATATCAAGGCATGAACAACTCTGTCACTTTGCCCAAAATCGAGAAGAGTTCCGGCAAATGATCGCCAACCTCTGAGATGGCATCTGAAGAAGTGAATTCCTTTAGGCAGGTATATAGATACAGACACTTACATAGACAACACCAACCCCCGTGGGAAGGGGAAATATACCATAGGGTTAGTAGTTATTGTAATTAAAATATACTATTACACTATACATAGTTGTTAGGACTTGATTCTGTTGTAAACTTAAAATAATAAATGAAAAACACACTTGTGACAACTGACAAAATCGAGCATTGAAAATAAAACGACAGATCGCATTCAAACTACGCGTCAGTATAGAAAACAGTTGTGCCAACTTAGTAACAACTAAAATTGTAAGCAGATTTTTGAAATAATCAATTCCCTACACTTTTTCGACAGAATGTAAATGAAATCAGAAGGTATTGAGAAAAATGCCAATTAACTTCTGTACTTGGACACCCTGCATCTCATTTACTATTATTTGGTATGGCGTAAATTAAACTAAAACCACATTACTTTTTATACATTAATTTTTTTTAATTGTACATCCAGAATATATTTTGTCATTTTGTTTCGTCAGTTATTTTCAGTAGTGTGTACTGATAGTTTCCCAAATATTTATAAATAAATTTCATTTGAAACTCATTCAAGAGAAATGTCAAGATAATTCACAAAAGTGAAAAAATTTGTGCACTCAGTTCCACTTTTTTCAATTGATCAAAATCAAAAAATACCAATTACAAAAATTAAAATTGTCATGCATTATTAATTATTTAGCGTTTAAAATTAGAAATTTTCTTTCAGCTCTGTTAATCAAATTAAAAAAATCATATAAATTGGAAAAAATTTATTTACATCTAATCAAAATCAATAAGTATTAATTATAAAATTGATTATATACACTTCGATCTTATGTTTTTATATACATGAAATCATTCAATCATTCCAATAAGAAAAGAAATAAAGTAAGTTCACAAAATATTTGATCTTCATCAAAAAGAATAACAAAAACATCTAAGCAATCGACAAACAACCAAATTGCTTGATTTTACAAAGCCATATTTCTTCCTTCTATAGAAATCTCAACTGCTCTCCTTGTTTGTTTCATACGTTTACCATCGATGTAATTCTTGTAGTGTTTCTCAAATCTATTCAGCTGTTTTCTCTTTGTCTAAAAAAATTATAAAATCAGAAACTTGGAGTATAAATATTTTGCTATATCACTTACCCTACTAATATCTACTTCCGAATTCCATTTTGGCCTAACTAAATAATCTTTATTCGAAGGAATTGGGACTCTAGCTCGTGCTATCCATCCTTTCTCCCCAGGTCTCAGAGGTCTGAAAAAAATTTGAAAATAGGTATAATTTTCACATTTTTGTTGTATGAGAGGGTGTCCAACTCTATGTTTGAATGGTATGTCTATTATTTTATTTCTAAAGCGATCAAACTAACTGTGAGCCATGATAGATAGATAGGTAATATAGATAATGAGTGAGGGCTGCCTAACAGTTCCAGTGGTCTTTTGTGGCACACTCTGTCCTAAATTTCACCCACAAACTCAATCCTTCTTGTAAAGGATATAAGCTTTGTGCGTGAGAGCTTAATGAGCTCAGTAAGCTTCAGTTTGTCAGATCCAAGTTCCTGAAGCCTGACTCTATTCCTGCAAGGCACTGGCACACATGGGTTCTATCTCTTTTTCACATAGTTCACATGAATCAATCAATCCTAACTTGCTAAGGTGATTTTTGAGGCTACAGTTCTCCTTCTATGTGACAGTTAGAACTTTCAGGTACAGTTTAAGCCTAACTTTGGCTCTCGCAGTGGAAGCTCCACTATTGGTCCTTTGAGCTAGTCCATTCCTGTCTGCTAGGAATGATGATCTGGAATGGCAGCTCCATGTTAGTTTTGGGTATTCCTATGCCCGACTTCAAACTCGGCATCTCATTGTCCTCGATTTCGGACTGTGAAATGATGGGAAGAAAGCCGAACATACTTTTAGCATTTCTGGAAAGGTGATGGAATCACATTGAATTGGGATTGCTTTTTAAGGCTGAACTCCCAATAGGCAATGCAGCCGTATGAGATACATGGTTTCCCCCACCACATATAGCCGCTGAAGTTGTTTTGGGGCAAGACCCCATTTCTTTCCACAAGTCATTTGACATGCCTATAAGGAATGTCTAGCCTTGTGTATCGTGTTATCCAGGTGCAAATTCCATGTGAGCTTACATCCAAGATAACCCGTAGATATTTTGCTTCCTTCTAAACTGGATCAGGGGAGAAACAAATATCCTTCTTTCCCTGGTGAATGGTACCATAAGGGGCTTATACTAAGTTTCTGACTTTCACACTACCCCTAGATAGCTGACATCCTCCTGAAATCTTTCGGAGACAACGTCATCTCCGACAGTCAGAGTAACTATATCGTGAAGGTACGCTTGTACACAAACATCCAGTGCGCCGATTATTGCCAGAAGGTCATTAATCAGAGGGGATAATACTCCTCTCTGAGGGCAACCCCTGCCAGCCACAAAACTGACTACTTCCCTTTTCATGGAAACACTGACCACTCTGGCATTTTGCATGATGCTAATTTGGTACTCCTTTAGCTCTCGCAGCCCCGTATAGTGAACTAGTGCGGGTCGCATTAAATGCAACCTCAATGACGTCTGTAGCTGCAGTCTCCTCGCGGTCCAGAAACTGTATTGAAGTTCACTCGGAGGCATCAGCGATAACATCTTGGTTCTGCTGAGTCCTTCTAACACCGTCTCCAGGGTCTTTAGACCGAAGACATGAGACTTATTGGTCTGAATGATTTAGGCTGTGAGTTCGATTTACTCACCTTAGGGATGTTCACAACCCTAACTTTCCGCCAGCTGGTCGGGATAACATTCCAGGCCAGACTTGACAGGAAGAGTCTAATGAGGTATGGAAGAAAGACGTCCACCCCTTGTTATAGCAAGACAGGCATAACGCCATCCTCTCCAGTAGCCTTAACTGAGCACATCACCCTGTCAACTTCTCCAGACTTGATGATCGTTCTTGCGTTCTTCCAATCGTCTTACCTATTTCTTGAAAAGTTTCCGAACTTCTTTTCTGCGTTTTTCGAGGACAGCATTCCATCATGAAGTTGTGCCGTTTTCAGGCTTTCACCTTAGTTATCGTGATACGCTGACACGATTGACCGGGGTACCTCCTCAGCCGTACGCTCAAACTCTTCATGACAGTTTGTAGCTGTGGCAATTACTCGCAAATGGGCTCTATGGGAGGCTCTATAACTATCCCAGTCCATGCCCTAGCTTGTCTGTATTCGACCACAGATCTATGCACAGACTCAATAGTGAACTGAATGTGTTTGCGATTAGATCCTGAGGCTCTACTTGACATTTCAGTTTAAACACAAAAATTTGGAGTAATGCAAAATGCTTCTTTGGTGCTTCAAGAATTTCTCAAAAGGAATATTCGATATTTTGATTAGGAGAATTGAATAAATATTTGTCACTCACTTTCCATCTGCATTGAGGGCTTCTGTCAGTTCCTTATCCTTCCTGTGAGAGGTAGACTGTTCGTCAGATCTTCTCCTTTGTGGCATCTGCTGTTCCATATCTCTTTGGAGGCGTTCTTCCCTACTCATCGCTTTAAAATCGGCGGAAAGATTGAATATAGGTCTTGCCCATTCGCTGATCAACCTTCCAGCTCTTTCTCTATTCTCTTTGGTTTCCTTTGGATGTTTATACAGATACATGACTGCCTTTCCGATACCTGAGTGCTTAAGAGTAGACTGATCGATTGGCGGAAACTGAAAAATATATTAGTCATGAAGAAAGAATTAATAACATAAGAACTATTCTGTACACTTTTCTTTCTATTATGCAAGAAGACTAGAGACCCTGAGGGCAAACTGCTTTGTTTGGAAATATGTCGCTGCAGGACTTACCTCTACACATTACCAATAATAATAATAATAATATGTTTATTCTTTTAGTATTGCAGAAATCCAGCAATAAAACAATTGAGAACTGCAGAAACTACTGCTCTCAGAACAATTACCAAGAAAATCCACTCCACAACCCTTCAAATCAGCTGCTCTACAAGGTGACAAAAATTCAACCCATCACTGATAGATTAAGGATGCTTTCAATTAAGTTTGCAAAACGACCACATAATATGGAAATACTACAACCCCACATAAGAAGAAGATATATACATATACAAAGTCGACGAAAATACCCCGCGCACACTACTGGAAGTTATAGAGCAGCTTCAAGGGCACTAAAATAGTTCTGTGCATATAAATAATCACTTTTTTTTTACAATCAAAATTGGGAACACAAATCTCAGTAGTAGGAAATAATATCTAAATGTAAAATTTAGGGGCTGCAGGACCTAGTTCGATGGCCAATTGGCCAATATTATGTTATTATTTATTGGCTAATAAAAATCGTTTATTATTATTATTCTTTTAGTATAAATGCCCATACGGGTGATGACCATGTCAAAAAGAGTATGGGTAAGTACAGCACATAACACAGAAATATGAACAACAAATTTGACATAAAGGCGACATACACACGCAATATAATACAATTTCAAAGGAAATACATGCAGCATCATAATATATTAATGTTATCTATCAGAAATTCTTGCACTCTATAGTGGGCTTTTCCCAATAAAAACTGCTTTATTTTAAATTTGAAGATTCTCAAAGGAATGTCGAATATTATCTGGAGTTTTGTTGAAAACACTTATAGATGAGAAATGTACATTTTTTTGAAGGTAAGTAAAATTGTGTTTATAGGTTTTCAGCCTGGATTTATGTCGTAGATATGGTCGTTACTAGTCAAGGAATTCATTAGGTTTTGTTCTACAAAAAGGACACACTCGTAAATATAAAGACTCGGCAGCGTAAGCACACTTCTGGCAATAAAATGCTCTCTGCAGCTATCTCGATATTTTAGATTCAAAATAGATCTTAAACACTTCTTTTGATGAATGAAAACCCTTTCTGCTTCCTGTGCATTCCTCAAAAAATCAAACCTTACCTTAGCCTTGATTCCACAAACGCCGAATATGTCAAGAGAACTGTCTCTAAATCCACCTAGATGGAAAGGATTCTAAAAGCGTACCAATCTCTACTAATAGAGTTTGCTATGTATTCAATATGTTTAGACCAGTCAAGTCTAGCATCCAGCCTGACACCAAGAAAGGCTGCTTCATTATTTTCTTTAATTTAGTTATTTTTATGTTGGAATTCAGAATGAGTGCCGGGTTGGTAATATTTGAAATGTAAACATTGCGTTTTAGAAACATAAACCAATTTTCTAATTTTGCATACATTCTTGGGTTTTCAATGTAAGGTATTCGCTATCATTTGCAGATACAACAGCTGATGTGTCATCAGCATACTGAAAAATATATTTCAAAATCTCATCTGGCACATCAGTCATATATAAGATATAAAGAAGAGGCCCAAGGAATGAGCCCTGCGGTACGCCTCGTAGAACTTTCTCTTTTTCAGATATTATTTGGTGGGAAGACACCTGATGCTAAACTCAAGTTTATTATATGACTCAAAGGGTGTGCTATGATATGACCCATACATTTGATTAACTCGATTGGTATCTCATCATAACCTACAGAGTGTTTGTTCTTTAAGGAATGTATGATATTATTCACTGAACAAAATTTAATATTCTAAAAAAACCATCGGAAATGACAAGTCTTGGAACAGCAGTTGTGGGCATTTAAACATCTGTACCACACTTCAAAAACTCGGCCATGAAGACTACATAAGGAGCACACACTCAAGTGTGGCATTTGCCAGAGTATGTCCGCGCTTATCATATAAATAAAGCTTTTTTTCACCACTGGCGTTGCAAAATTTTCTTTTTGTACCGGTGTGAATATAGAGAAATAAATAAACGTGAAGTTAGCGTAATAATAACTAAACCAATTGTCAAATGCAAAGTACGTATGTGAATTATATTTAATTAATAAGTATAATTAGGTATAAATACAATTTTAATTTTGAAAAAATGGGTAGTGTGTGCAGTTAAAAATTGTAATAAATATTTAATTGGAATTGTTTATTTCATTTCAAATTTCCAACTTCCGCCTCATACCCTAATGCTATCTTGGAACATTCGGAACACTAGCGCCCTCTTACGCTTGCAACACATGGAGCGCATGCTCCTTATTTAGTCTCCATGAACCCGACAGTGGCGGCCATTATGAACAATCTAACCATACCTTACAAAAACAGTTTGCCCTCAAGTTTTCTTGCTATTATGATAGGAATATGCATGCATATTGGGACATAGACGGCGTCACTAATCAAATGTCAGTATGAAAATTAATTCATAATTCAGTATATCCCCCCTTCACCAAGCTGGTGAAATAATTTTTCATGCCAGATTTAACCCTAATTTCACTTACAGCTTGAAGCAATCTCAATATGGCATCCCTAAGTTGCAACGAAGGCATAGACCTATCAGGCATTGGTGCCAACCAATCTGTCAACACATTAAGTACGTTATGTTCGATGAAGGCCAGTTGCAAATCGTGTTTACGTAGTTGAGACATAACTTTTCCCAACATTCCTATTTTCTTGATAGCCGGCTGATTGGCCTTGTTCAGTCTACGATCTTCCTGTGAAATAAGTAAAGAATTCAGATAACAGATTCATAGAAATTGATGTATAAGTCAACTTACATCAGCTGCGTTCCTCATGTCGGACAAAAGTTGCGCAATGATGTCATCATTGTCATTGATGATATCGATATCTTTTCTTTTACGTTTTTTAGTATTTTCTTCTCGTTTTCTAGCTAGCATTTTGTCGAAATCAGAAACGCCGTCATTTCCATCATCCCTGTGGAGAAAATATAGTTAAGTATATTTTTCTCAATATATATTTACAGGGTGTTCTAAATAGCTTGATTTCAGCGATTTCATTTATTAACCCATTAGTGCATACAATCCGATTTATCGGATTCATCAATTAGGCAACCAAACATGCACAACAATATAAACTCAAAATTATTACCACTTGCAATATCAAACTGAACGTGTCGTGTAATAGTTTTGGGACTTTCTGAAGTGACTGAGTGAAGGAAAAAAGAGAAAATAAAGTTTGAACAGAGATGGATCCAGCCCTTTACCCAAAAAGTGCTGAATGGTAAGTATATTCTGATTTCTTTACTTTTCCTGTACTCCAAAACCTTGGATCATCAATTCAGATATGTAAGAGTTGAAAGTATATATTTCTCGCAAATACTAGCCTTAGATATATATTCTTTCGAAAATATATGGGTTTAAACTTGAGATCCGATATGTCGGATGCTATGCACAAGTCAGCTCTTGAGGTTCAAAATTTTTGGTACCAAGAAATGTTTTCATTTTTAGACTCTCTATTGCTGAATTGTTGTATATCGTGGAAAACGATGATTTTTATGATGGAATGAATATATACGCTGTTCCACCTGAAGATGGGGAAGATACTGACTGTGATTCAGATAGCAGTGATCAGCCTGTTGCATGCCTTAAGATTAGGTTAAACAATTCTGGATATAACTTAAAATTTCATGACAAAACAAAACATAAATATTTTCCCTGAATATTATAATTCTCCTTTGTTGTAGAAATTCCGCACAATTTTGAACCATATAATTTCGATATACATCTACACCGAATATTGTAATCCTCTTGTCGGCAATTTCATTACAGTAAAGTTCTTGTCCCTTTTAGGCACGTTCCGGTCGTAAACAATACATACCTGCCCATTGATCCTATCTTATTCTTAGAATCTTTAAATTTTAGAATTCAAACTCTCTCCCCTCTTCTACAGTATTTAAGAAAATACACAGACCAAAGAGACATCACTTTACTATCTACCATCATTTTTCTATCGTCTACCTATCATCACTTTACTTTGCTATGATCCTATCATCTATCTTTCATCATCGATCTAACATTAAGTTTGTAACACTCAAACTGTAACTTTACTCTGTATCAATCGTAACTAAGATCATTACATTGTATTCATTCACTATTCATCATCTTACTATATCGTCAATACAGTCCATTATCAGTACAACGTTATTGTATCATTAAATGTATATATGTGTAAATAAATAGTGTTAAACAAAGAATCAGTCTCAATCAACAAAAAAATTACTTACAGTCAGGTAAAACTCACTGTAAGACAAATAACACAGCCTGATGGAAATTTGAACCCCTAGGACCGAAAATGTTGAGTGCTCAATGCGAATATTCTGTGAAAAATAGAGAAAACGATTTGAATGAAAACGACCTTCCATCACAATCGCTTGAACCAGGTGCTAGCACCTCCACTAATTATGAATATGACTCGAGTGACGACGAACCGTTAGCAAAATACTCACGTATCGAAAATCAAATAGGAAAATCTAAACCGGAAACGCTGAAATGGAGAAAAAAACACCCCGAGTTCAATGCGAATGTGGCTTGTGTGGAAAAGCAACCATCAGAAAATGCGAAACAGGCAACATCTACCTTAGATTTGTTCAGCCTTTTCTTCAACAGTGAGCTACTATAACAAATTTTGAGACAAACAAATGCTTACTCATGCCAAAAAACAATCCTTTGAATGTATTCATGGAGGATTTGCTTGTGTTCATAGGTGGTCTTTTATTTTAAGGATATGATAAATATCCCAACAAAAGATTGTATTGGTCCACACTGGATGAAGTGACAGAAAAGCATGAGACTAAATAGCTTTGAACTGATTCTTAGGCATTTTCACTTGAATGATAATTCAGCCATTGACAAGGACGATTGTTTGTATAAACTCAAGACCTCTCATAACATCTTTGAATGAGAGTTTTCGAGAACATGGTGGATTACTGGAAAATATATCGACAGACGAATCTATGATTCCATATTATGGCCCTCATTTTGCCAAACAATATATAAAAGGAAAACCAATTAGATATGGTTTTAAGAATTGGGCACTTTGTAACAGCGATGGTTACTTGGTTTCTTTTGAGTTATACACACGAAAAAGTGACAAAGTTAACGAATTTGGAATCGACGGCGATATTGTTCTTTCTCTCAAAAATTCTGCGAGTGTTCCGCCAAATCAAGGATATAGGTTCTTTTTTGACAACTACTTTTCTTCAATACAGTTATTTCAGCACTTGACATCGACTGGATACTGCGCAACTGGAACTATCCGTGACAATAGAGTTGGTAAATGTCCCCTCACAGAAAAATCTGTTATGCAAAAACAGGAGAGGGGTACGTATGATTTTAGGATGGATAGTGAAAACACAGTGTGCCTTGTCAGATGGAAGGATAACAAGGTAGTAACTTGTGAAATCAATTTCGATACCATTGCAGAAACAAAGTGTTCGAGATGGTCTAAAGGAAGTAAAGGAAAAATATCTGTTACTCAACCAAACCTTTTTGTGAATTATAACCATGGCATGGGTGGCGTCGATAAAATGGATTAATTGGTTGCTAATTGTAGAACAAGAATGCGTCAAAATATTCTGCTACTTATTGGATGTATGAGTGACTAATTCCTGGTTATTGATGAAGAGAATCTGTCCAGGAGAAAATGATTGTGCTTCTCTTCTGATTTTTGGGAGGAATATAGAATGTCTCTTCTACAAACTTACGGTGTTTCAGAAATTTTCATACATTTTAAGTGACTTGAGCGCACAATCCAAGTTGCATGTATTTTGTTTGTTGATTATATTATTATGACTATATAAACAGACATTCTCAGTACCTGATCTTGAAGAGAATGGAAAATGGCATGTAACAGAAAAAGATAAGGTTGAGGTATTTAAAAATTACTATGAGTCTGTATACACATATGATGATGACCAAGAATTCAGTAAAACAACAGAAAGATATATAGACAGATGGTACAACGAATTTGTGGAAGAAGAATTTACATATTCAGAGGAGGATGTTAAAATAGAAGAAAGCGATTAATACCAACTACTGCATTCAACCAGAAATAGTGCTCCAGGCGTGGATGGCATTTCGTGGAGAATAGTTAAACAGTTTGACCCGGAGATACACTCACATATAATACAAATTTTCGAAGACTGCCTCAGAAAGCAACAATTTCCGCTCATATGGAAGTCAGGATGTATAATAACAATTCCTAAACCTAACTCAAACCACAAGTCAGTTAAAATCTACAGAGCTATTACACTTCTACCGGTACTAGGAAAGCTTTTCAAGAAAATAATAAAACTGAAGATGGAAAAGCATATCACCAACATTTTGCCCACTTCTCAATTTGGATTTAGGAACAAGAGGTCTACCACACATCCACTAGCCGTTTTGGTATCGAACACACAAAATGCAAAACTAAAAAACTTTAAAACAGCGGCCATAAGTCTCGATATTGAAAAGGCTTTCGATAGCATATGGCACAGGGGTCTAATCTTCAAATTATACAAAATTAACCTACCGAGATTTCTTATACACATGATCATAAATTTTTTGAACGATAGAAAGCTGACAGTGAAAATTAGAAATACAGTGTCGGAACCATTCTTCCCCAAACAAGGAACACCGC
Organism: Cryptolaemus montrouzieri; assembly: GCA_013387265.2. Taxonomy (NCBI): domain Eukaryota; kingdom Metazoa; phylum Arthropoda; class Insecta; order Coleoptera; family Coccinellidae; genus Cryptolaemus; species Cryptolaemus montrouzieri. The sequence continues at coordinate 46,608,050 of JABFTP020000083.1, read as the reverse complement.
AAGGTTCTAGCCTGTCACCATTTCTCTACATAATTTACTGCTATGACATTCCAAAAGAAAGAAACAACCAGCAATATTCTCTTCAGTATGCAGATGACACTTTTATAATTTCCCACGGTAGCTCACTGACAACCTGTTTGAATGGATTGCAAAGTATGATGAACAAACTTGAAATGTGGCTGAGTAAATGGCGCCTGAAACCCAATCCAAGGAAATCACAATATATAATTTTCCATCATAAAATTAGTCGAAATTCGCCTAGTATAACAATTAAAGGAATCGCCAAAAAACCTACAGCGGAAATAAAATACCTAGGGGTTGAAGTCGACAACAAAATGAATTTCAACAAATATACCAAAGCGATTAAGAAGAGAACCATATCAAGAGCTAAAACTTTCACTAAACTAACCGTCAGGAACAGAGGAATAACTACATCTCTTCGTACAATAACAAAGATTAGACACCCGGAAAACAGAATACATAACCCACCAAATGAATTATTGTACCAGATAACGAATATACAACCGATAGAAGAAAGACTTAAAAAGTTGAACAAGAATTTTTACGCACTTCTTAAAGACTCGCAGGACATTCTGGATCTCTTCCACCATGAACATATCGCACAAGCAGCAAGAAAATACCCACCTAAGTCATTAATACTGACATTGGAAGAACAAGAGAGGAACTGAAGAGGCAGAGATAAATTTTTAGATTTTAAGATAAAGTGTTATATATTTTTTTTTTGTTTGTTTGTTGGATGATTACTTAGAATAATTTTGTTGTAAAACTAGGCTGAAGGACCCAAGGTCGATGGCCATTTGCGTAGTGCGCAGTGTTATTATTATATAATTATATATATATTATGACTAATAAATAATAAGAAAATAAAAAAAGAACTGAACTTTCATCATTTTTAAACATTATGCACTAATGGGTTAATTAAGACATTTCAAGGAAAAGAAACGAAAAATTTCAAGAATTGACAGATATTGACATTGAAGAGTTTTGATAGTAAAGAAATCAAAAACTAAGAACCCTACCCTGATGAAACATCCTAAAATTAAAACTTGAAGGGTAATCCTTCAATTGAACTGAGGATATATAATTTGCCACCATGTATTAATAAATTAAATACCACTTACTGATTCACCGTTCTGTCAACGCCATCATCTGAATCATCAGACACATCCGGCAAAACTTCCTTGGTCGCCCCCCCTTCGTCTTGAGACGGTCCTGCTTCCTCCTGTTCGTCATCGCTGACTATTGCAATCTTCTTCTTAGCTTTCTTCTCACCCTCCTCCTCCTCCTCGGAATCTGAAAGCATCCTCTTTCTCTTCGCCACACCTTCATCCCCAGAACCGGAACGAGACCTCGAACGAGATTTCGCCGATCCCGACCTGGACCTGGATTTTCTCGATCCCGACCTGGATCTCCTCGATCCAGATCTCGACCTCGCCGAACCCGAGCGAGAGCGTGACTTAGAACGCGATCCTGACCTTGAACGAGACCTGGACCGCGATCCAGATTTTGAACGCGACCTCGACCTCGCCGAACCCGACCTAGAACGAGATCTGCTCCCTGAACGTGAGCGGGAACGGGATCTGGAACGCGACCCCGATCTGGAACGAGATCCCGACTTGGATCGACTTCGGGATTTCGCGGAACCCGACCTAGAACGACTCCTGGATTTAGCGGAACCCGATCTGGAACGTGACCTGGATTTCGAACGCGACCTTGACTTCGAGCGTGATCGGGACTTTGAGCGTGATCCTGATTTGGAACGGGATCTGGATTTCGAACGTGATCCCGATTTGGAGCGAGACCTGGAACGGGCAGATCCCGAACGTGAACGCGCTTTTGATGCAGATCGTGATCTGGAACCGGAATGGGAGCGCGCTTTCGAAACGGATCTCGACCTGGAACGCGATTTTGATCGTGATTTCGCTGATCCTGAACGAGAACGAGATCTTGACTTGGATTTCTGTTTAGAACCTGTGGAAAATAACACAAACATAGATTTCCACTATTTATTCGAGAAGATATTTTTAAGGAATTAAATGAAGAGAATTCCAAATAACAGTTAGCACAAACGAGGGAATTTACAATTTTGCTCTAATACGTATAATATGAAATAAATAGATAGCAACATACTTTCCATGCAAAGTAGATATACCAGTTGGACTGAAAAGGTTGTAAGCTAATATAGTGAGGCACATTATTTTGTTAAAATTCACTATAGCCACCGTTGAGGGAGATACAGATATTAACTTCAAAATAGGCTTCAGTTTCAGCAATTATCTGTTCATTAACCTCGAATTTTACACTTTTCCACTGTTGATTTTCCAGGCGCAGAGTTGTTCCATTTTAATGTTATATCTAACAAACCAACAGTCTGACAGCTGAAAACTTTTTACTAGAGTCTACTTAAGGTTAGGTTAACTAACTGAAAATCATGTAGATTTGACCCTAGTAACGCCATCTGTTTATCAGCCTACGAACTTTTCAGCCCACCATCTTTACCAGCAATGATATTAGTTGCAAGAAAAATATAATTCCAAATTTTTCATAAAATCTCTTTTAAATTTCTATATCAATAAAAAAATCAATAATTATGGACCCATATCTTAGATTTTTTTCAAGAATATGTAACATAAATACATACCTGATCTTGCTGAACCACTCCTAGATCTGGATCTTGATTTACGATCAGATCTGACTGAATTTGAACGAGAGCGTGATTTACTTTTCCTCGATTCCTTAGAATTTGATCTGGATCTACTTCTAGCTACAGGCGATTTAGAACCAGATTTAGACCTAGAACGCGAAGCCCTAGTTGATGGAGATTTAGATTTAGATCTAGAACGCGACGTCCTAGTTGATGGTGACTTAGACTTAGACCTCGAAAGCCCTTTTTTAGAACCATTCGGTGAGGGAGATCTAGACTTAGATCTTGATGGACTTCTACTTTTATCAGAGGATGCTGATCTTGATCTTGAGCGAGACTTCGATGCTCTGCTACTCGCTCTAGAGCTTGATCTGGATCTAGGTTGAGAATCTCCATTAACTGACGGAGAACGTTGTCCTGAATCATTTTTGGCATCAGATTCCAATGAAGAATTCAGATTTTCGTCAGAAGAATCAACCTTTTTCTGAGTAGCAAGATCATCAGACACAGCTAAAACACAATTGAAATATGTAATCAAATCCGACGCTACATATCTAGAATTAAATAATACACCTTGATATGAAACTTACCTGAGTCGACTTCCATTATGAATTTGGAGATATTGTTTATTTATTCAGTTCTCACTTTACTTAAAGCACAAATTTCATAAAAATTCACAATCCTTTCGAGATGTCTGTTGGGTAACACATCACTTTTATCACTAACAATTATTGATAAACTAAACATTCAACATTCCAGTACCGCATCGTTTTGACAATGGCAGCACAATTAGAATAATGACAATGACAGTGCGATCATAAAAGCATTAGGTTAATTGTCCTGTCATTTTTAGGGTGCGTTCGAATTTTCATTTTGACTATTTCATGTTCGAAGTTAATCGAATATTTTTATTGTTACTTCAATATCTTTATTGTTCCCTTTTACAGAAAGGCTGTCAGTAGGATTAAAAATAGGAAATTGTATACATATTGTATATAGTCATGAGTTTATTACTTTTTTTACAGAAAAATTCGAATCCATTTTATATATAGCCATCATCTCCAAGCAGTGGGGGCTATCATTCATAAGTGTGTACAGCGCTTTTTAATAATTAAATCTGCACTTGCGCTTTGAGCTATTTCATTTTTATCATTAACTTCTTGATGGGAAAAGCACTCAACATAAATTATCAAAGATAATTTTTGAAGATTGCATGCTTGAATTCAAACCACATACATTTACGATTAATGGGTTTTACCGTATTTCCCTATATTCGTAATTAAAAATTTTATTGGATATTTCAGGTACTCATTTTGAGAAATTCTGTTATTAATTGATAACGGCCGAATAAGAAATATCAGTAGATCAGCAGTAAGAAAAAAAACTAGTTACGTCAGAATTCAACATAACCTATATTTCTAATTTTAACCCCACTTTTTTATAATTTTATCATTCCTTATCACTTAGAAGAATCCAATCAGGATTTTTTCATTTGAAGGACGAAAATATCTGGCAACTTCTACAAAAATGAGTGGAGGTGACGAAAAACCGGAAAGTAAAAAAGCGGCGAAAAAAGAGCAGAAGAAAGCTGAAAAAGCAGCTAAGAAAGCAGAACATAGGGGTGGTGATGAAAAATCTGTTGTGCAAGAAGAAGGTATTGAATGAATTATGCAATTAATGCAGGTGTATTAAACATTATTTGATTTAAGATGATGTTTCTGTTGGAAAATATGGAATACTCCCATTGATAAAGTCTGAGCATAAACTTAACAGGCAATATTATTATGTTGGGGAATTGAAGAAGGAATATGCTGAAAAAGTTGTTTGGGTTCGTGCAAGGTTTCAGACTGCGAGAGCTAGAGGAAAACAATGTTTTATAGTGCTTAGACAAAGAGAATTCACAGTTCAATTACTCGTGAATGTTTCTGAAACAATTTCTAAAGCCATGGTTAAATTTGCTAGCAAGTAAGTTTTTATATTCACTTATAGGAAGGAATAAAATCAAAATTAGATTCCTGATTTGATAAAATTGTATTTAAAATACTTTGTAGTATTTCCAAGGAAAGTATAGTAGATGTTGAGGCTAAAGTGGTGAAGGTTGCATCAGAAGTTGCTGGATGTACTCAGAGTGATGTAGAACTTGTTGCTTCTCAATTGTGGGTTGTATCCAGCTCTGATCCTCAATTACCATTACAAATTGAAGATGCTAGCAGACCAGAGAAACCAGAGGTATTTATAAATATTTCATGAGAAAATGTTTGTTACTAGTCATTTTTTTTCAGGATACAGAAGGCTTAAACATTCGTGTTAAACAAGATACAAGGCTGGACAACAGAATATTGGACCTAAGAACGGCAACTAACCAAGCTATATTCAAACTAGAAGCCGGTGTATGCAGATTGTTTAGGGAAGGTTTAACACGAAAAGGGTTCACTGAAATTCATACTCCTAAAATTATTCCTGCAGCATCAGAAGGTGGCGCTAACGTATTCACAGTTAGCTATTTTAAAGGTACTTCTCAAAATTATGTAAACATGAAATGTCATTTATAAATATATCTTTTTTAGGCTCTGCTTATCTGGCGCAAAGTCCCCAGCTTTATAAACAGATGGCAATTGCAGGAGATTTCGATAAGGTTTTCACTGTTGGAGCAGTTTTCAGAGCGGAAGATTCTAATACGCACAGACATTTAACAGAATTTGTTGGGCTCGATATGGAAATGGCTTTTTTCCATCATTATCATGAGGTAGTTGCAGAAATCGGACAATTATTCATCTATATATTCAAGGGCTTGCGAGACCAGTAAGATTTTCTTCATTCACTAAATATTTTTTAAATTAACAAGTGAAACTATTGTAGATTCAAATTTGAGATTGATACAGTCTGTCAACAGTATCCAGTTGAACCTTTCACCTTTTTGGATCCGCCATTAATTCTTCATTACAACGAAGGCAGGAGAATGCTAGCAGAAGTCGGAGTTGAAGTTGGTCCCGAAGAAGATCTCAGCACTCCGGCAGAAAAGCTTCTTGGAAAACTTGTGAAAGCAAAGTATGACACCGATTTCTACATTTTGGACAAGTATCCATTAGCTGTGAGACCATTTTATACAATGCCTGACCCAACTGATAAGATTTCTTGAACTCGTATGATATGTTCATGCGAGGAGAAGAAATCTTGAGTGGGGCACAGAGGATTCATGATCCTAAGTTATTAACAGAAAGAGCGAAACATCATGGTGTAGGTAAGAGAAAGATTGGTTTCATTAAAAATTTTGTATACTTTTAATTTTTTTTCTTTATAGAAATTGAGAAAATCCAGTCCTATATTGATGCGTTCAAATATGGATGCCCACCTCATGCAGGGGGAGGTATTGGTCTTGAGCGAGTAGTTATGCTTTATCTTGGACTCGACAACATCAGAAAAACTTCCATGTTTCCTCGTGATCCAAAAAGGATTTTTCCTTAGTTTTGCATTAATTTTTGTATGGAACTTTTGAATAAAGTTGTGCAGACGTTGGAAAAATTATATTTATTTCTATTTATATTTCAACAGAAATAGCTTATGTGTCTATTCATTTTTTAATTTTGCAAGATAATAAGATATGCATTTTGGTATACCTAAAATAACCGTATCGAAGTATAGTCGCCATATTTAGATGGAGAATAGTAGGGCTCGTATGACGTCATTCCTAATCACATACTTTGCAGGAAACATGCAAACTAATTTGAGGTTAACCGCCTGGGTAGCTGCTCGGCTAGTAAGTATGTTGGAATTTGGAAATGCTAAGCCCAGGTGCCTGGTTCGAATGCGGATTCAAGTTATGTATGTTGTCCTTGAACAGAAAAGTGAAATTGGAAAGAGTCGCCTAACGAAGGCATAAACTTCCGAAGACCTGTTAACATGTACTCCTTGTGGTGTCAGTTATTATTGTACGGTCAAGGAAAGTGGTTCGGAATCCACTATACGCTGTACGTCCTTCTGTGTAAAGGGGCTAAGTTCCCGAGCACATTGTTAAAAGATGAGCAACCATGATTTGAGGTTATTAATTTTCAAATGAATGTATTATGATGAATATAATGAAAATTGCTTAAAATTCGTGATTTTCCAAATACATCTTTTGCAGAACGTATTTTCATATACCGAATTGCTTCATAACTCTGATAATTTTAAAATAGCGTTCAGATTCTGAACATATTAAAGGAACACATGATCTGTGTAAAACGAACACTTCAAATGTAAAGTGAACGCAAGCTTAGTATCAAACTACTTGTCGAATAGCCTAAAAATTAATTTAATTTGGAAAAAATTTAGTTCGTTCATCCCATCTTTCACCTTTGCCGGTCGACCACGTATGCCGTTCATGAGAATTTGAAAATGCATTTAGTCTGGAGGTATTTTTTTCTCTTTTTGGGACAATTATAAATATATATTTTATAAATTTATAAAATTTCTAATTGGTACCAACAATTTAATTCGTTTTTTTGTATTTAGTCATGTGGAACTTTTATGAAAATTGTTGCTATATTCATTGAATTTTCAGGAATATCTTCTCTTTCTTCCTTTTTTGTCATATTTGTTTGGCAGTAGTTAAGGATAATTTCAAGGAATGTGAACAAAGTAGCTTTTGTCGGTGAGCTATTATATTAATCTGTTTTATATTTGGTTAAACTGTTCTTTTTAGTCGATTAAGAAATTTGAAGCCTGGTGACAGCAAATATGTACTAAATTTAAATAATTTACACGTTTCGGAGAATTCAGTGGAGACTGAATTGTGGAACTCTGAAGAAAATGTCAAATTCAAACTTGTTCTCACAGCTCTTGCGGGTGATATGTTCAGAGTATATGCTGATGAAGTTTCTCCTATATATCCGAGATATAGAGTTCAAGGTGTCCTGAATGGTGAGCCACAAGTTGAAAGGTATGTTATATATAATAATAGATGAAATTGATGTTAATATTGGTTTTATAAAATATTTCAGATTGGATGTCTTAAAAAGAGATAAAGATGAAGTGATTGTTCAATCTGGAGATAATAAAGCTGTTCTGAAATCAGAACCATTTAAAATTGAATTTTACAAGGCTAGCAATTTGGTTGCTGTTGTAAATGGCAGAGGACTGTTTGATATTGAACATTTAAGAACCAAGAAGAGTGAAACGTGAGTAAATAAATTAATTCAGTTAATATATGAGTTGAATATGTAAAAATTATATGACAAATCTAGAGAGGGTGAAGAAAACTCATTGCAAAAGGAAGATGCAGGAGCATGGGAAGAAAATTTCAAATCTCATCATGACAGTAAACCTCGAGGTCCTGAGGGAGTATCTCTAGATATTCATTTTCCTGGAGCTTTAAGAATTTACGGATTACCTGAGCATGCTGATAAATTGGCATTAAGAACAACTGGTCTAGGAGGTGTGGAGCCTTATAGATTATACAATTTGGATGTCTTTGAGTACATTGTAGATTCAACAATGGCATTGTATGGAGCCGTTCCTGTGGTTTTTGCTCACTCGTAAGTATTCAAAAAGATTATTTGGTATAGTAATAAGAAAAAAGTTGGGAAAGTAAGTTTTTCACTTAAAATGAATTCATATTGTGCATTTAAGTTGATGATAAAAGACAGTAAAGTCATATTTCAGTACAACAAATACAGTTGGAGCATTTTGGTTGAATGCAGCCGAAACTTGGGTGGATATAAAAAATAGTAAAGATCAGAATGTGGTGTCATCATTGGTAAACTTAGTATCTGGCCAGGCTTCCGAAAGTAGCGTAGATGCCCATTTCATGAGCGAAAGTGGCGTTGTTGATTTATTTATTCTCATGGGTCCCAAGCCTAAGGATTGTGCTAAACAATATACCAAGCTCACTGGAGTTGCACCATTACCCCAGGTAACTGTATTTATTATTGTTGATTCCCCTAAACTGGTTTTAAGTGTATTTTGGTCTTATTCTTTATTTACTTTATCGTCGAAATGTATTGACATGCAATCAATTTCTATTATTGGCAGTATTGTATTTTCTATGACATTTTATTCGATTGTTTCTTTCATTGAGCTGTCAAAGTAAAGACAGTCGAAAATTTTGTTTTCTATGCCTACTCTGTATTTAATTATCATGAAATATTTTCGTCCCGCATTTACAGCAATTATGTCAATGAAATAAGATATTAACTATTCATTTTCAGTATTACACTCTTGCTTACCATCAATGTCGGTGGAATTATATAACTGAGGATGATGTTACAACAGTCGTTAAGAATTTCGACGACTACAACATGCCTGTTGACACTATGTGGCTAGATATTGAGTATACAGATGGTAAGAAGTACTTTACCTGGGATCCGATCAAATTCGCCCATCCAGACCAGATGCTGAAGAATCTTTCTTCAACCGGACGTAATTTGGTGGTCATTATTGATCCCCACGTGAAAAGAGAGGGTGGATATTTTCTGCACGAAGAAGCTTTGGCCAATGATTATTACGTCAAAACGAAGGATGGAAATGTTTATGAAGGTAATTAAAACTTGTAAAAAAAAAATTTTAAATCCTTTTATTCCGAATTTTTTGTAATCTATTTGATTCATTTTGTAATATATGTAACTATAAATTAGTTCGAATTCAACGAACAATTGAAAATTGGAAAAATATTGTTCAATCAACAGAGTCATATAAGCTTCTTTGAGACCCAGTATCTCAAAAATAGTTATTCGGTTTTAGTAAAAATGCATCCTAATTAAAAAACGTAAACTACAACATATCAAATTAAAGTATATTTGACTGAAAGTCTTTCTTTTTTCAATAATTTTCATCCTCAGTCCTTCGAGAAGTTTATCCCCATTATTGTTGACAGTCTCTTTTATTGCTGGGAGTTTTACCTGAAAATCATAAAATTTGAACCTACTCCAAATTCCATTTATTCTTCTAAATACCTAGTCGAGTTTCTTGAAAATCTTTTCTAGCTCTATCTTGTTTATATTTTGGATTATAAATTAGAGAAATTAATTTTTATTTCATTTCATCTCATAAACTGGTGACAATGTATTTGAATTAACTTCGAGAAGACTAAAGACCAAGAGGGTAAACTGCGTTATTGAGGAGCAGTTTATCACTATCCTTACCAACTCCGGATCCTACTTGCGCATTGTACTCGTGCGCACCATTCTTATATTGCCGCCAATGCCGGAGTTTCTGAATGTGAATTGAACAACTGCTCAAATGCTTTCAAAACTTTTGTTCTGGAACTTGTTAGTTCTACCAGAATTTCGAATTCATTTCACTGGGCAATGCAGGAAGTGAGAGGTGACCTATCTGCCATCCAACCACCTTGCCCTCCTGGTCTGTAGTCTTCTTGATTAACTTATTTTTAAATCCGCCTCATCTAGGCTGGTGTTGGCCGGGATCCAGCAGCTATCCAGACTTCTTCAACCCGACAGTTTTCAATTACTACAAAGGTCTCTATTCCAAGCTGAAGTACGAAAACGTAGATAGCGACGTGATGATTTGGAACGACATGAACGAACCGTCAGTTTTTAACGGTCCTGAAATAACCATGCCTAAGGATTGTCTGCACTATGGTGGATGGGAACATAGACATCTACATAATATTTATGGAATTGTTTATGTAAGTTTAGAAATCAATATATGAATATGAATATTAGACTTTTGATTGATTGATGATAGTCATGAAAGTTTTAATTTCAGACGGCAATAACCTACGAGGGGCTCCTTGCGAGAAACCCAAACAAACGGCCTTTTGTTTTGACAAGAGCGCATTTTGCGGGATCCCAAAGATTTGCAGCTGTGTGGACAGGTGACAACAACGCCGATTGGAAGCATTTGGCAGCGTCTTTTCCCATGTGTCTCTCCGAAGCTTTGGCTGGTATCAGTTTTTGCGGAGCCGACGTTGGAGGATTTTTCAATAATCCAGAACCAGAATTGTTGCAAAGATGGTACCAGGTGAGTGGTTTAATCGAATGGAAAGATAACTTGAATATTATAGATGTATTTGGTTGGTGTAAATTAATTCCAATGAATTTTAGGCTGGCATTTGGCTTCCCTTCTTTAGGGCACACGCACATATTGATACCAGACGTAGAGAACCTTATCTCTTTGCTGAAGATATACGTAACCGCATTAGAACTTCTTTAAGATTGAGATACGCTCATTTACCTTTGTGGTACACTGTATTTTATGAACACGAAAGGTTTGGAGAGCCTGTTATTAGACCACTTTTCTATGAGTACCCCAATGATTCTGAAGTTATAGACATCGATAACCAAGTTTTAGTTGGTGAGATTTCTTTATTTGTTGAGCAAACATAAATACAATTCTATGAAATACACATACCACAAAAATTGTCAGCTCGATCGCAGTTTCTTTGTCAACATATGTTTTTGGACATATAAGGGGAAAAAATCTGATCTATGTAGTAACATTTGTTTCCATATGATCTCAAACACGTCTGAAACAAAAATGAGTTTATTTGACTATCAGAATTCATTCAATTTCTCTCCAGTTTTCACGCTAAATAAATGCCAGTTTTCTGTGTTTCTTGTTGATTTTCGATCCTTGAATTTATTGTAATGGCTGCTGAAGGTCTTGGACGCTATTTGAGTGATCATGAAGTGGTAAGAATTGTAACACTTCTAGAGGAGGGGCGAAGCCAACGTGGCTAACTTGTTGAATGTTAACAAAAGCACTATTTCAAGAGCAATTAATCGGTACCACGAAACAGGGGAATATGGAAGAAGGGCCGGACAGGGAAGAAATCGGATAACAACACCAGTTGATGATTGTTGGCTTCGTTTAACTGCACTAAGAGTTCGGCACTGTACGGCTAGAATGCTACAAAATGAACTTGCACTTTCCAGAAATGTGCATATTTCATTGCAAACTGTTAGGAACAGGCTCAGAGAAGACGATATCAGACCAAGGTGGCTTCTACCGGCCCGCGTCTCACCAGAGAGCATCGAGTTGCAAGGCTTCAGTTTGCGAGGGAACATGCAAATTGGGGTATTCCAGAATGGTCGAATGTTCTCTTTTCCGACGAGTCCAGGTTCTGTCTAGTATCAAATGATAGACGCATGCCTGTATACAGACGACCTGGGGAACGGTATCAGCAATGCAATATCCGGCAAACCGAAAACTTCGGAGGGGGCTCAGTAATGGTGTGGGGAGGTATTTCTTTCCAAGGTCGAACTGAGTTAATCCTAGTGAATAATGGAAGAATGACAGCGGCCAGATACATCGCAGATATCCTTGAACCCCATCTTGTACCCTTTGGCCTATTGAAAACTTCATTTATTTGCATGATAATGCTCAGCCTCATGCAGCTAGAGTAGTTACATTCAGCAACGTAGGATGCCTTGTAGAACACTCCAACAACTAGAAAATCTGCTTCCTGAAATTTGGAACTCAGTGACTCAAGAGTCACTTATTTATTTGAGGGGTTTCCGAGACGTATACTGGCAGTAATTAGGGACGGGGGAGGAAACACTCGATTTTGAAAATGATCAGTAACCATTTGATGCTTGTTGATTGGTCTCTTCGCCAATGTTTGAAGATGGTAGAATTTTTAAACTTTTCATTAACTCGAAAATTGTTGATATTTTCCATCATAAACTCATCTCTTTTGAATGATATCTTCTTATTTTACACTTCCGAAAGTTACCAAGCGTTTCTTGAATGACTAACCTAAAAGTTTATATAGTATTGTCGTAAAAGTAGGGTGATGCGACAATTTTTGTGGGGAGTGTATTTATACAAGATGAGCTACAATATAATCTCATAAAATTATAATTGGAACACAACGATCATTTCAGTTATTTAAATTTTACAGCCGATTCGGTTCTTGTTCATTTAATATCTGAACCTGGAGCAACAACTGCAAATGTTTACCTACCTGGAGGGCGCTCTACTTACTGGTATGATATAAGAGATTTCAGAAAACGTGAAGGCAATGGATTTACAAGTGTTCCTGTTAACTTGGACTCGGTAAGTCCACTTAAATTTAACTCTATGCATATTGTTTTCATACTTCACATTTTCATCTCAGATCCCAGTCTTCTACAAGGGTGGAAGTATAATTTCCAGGAAGAACAGGCCACGAAGAGCATCAACATTGATGCACAAAGATCCATACTCATTGTATGTTGCTCTCGATAACAATGTAAGAAATTCATAGAATTTCGTTTGGACATTATTTGAGTGAATTTTTTTTCAGAAATCCGCTAAAGGTACGCTCTATATCGATGACAACGAAAGTTTCGAATACAAGAAACAAAAATATCTGTATCTTCAGTTTGAGTTTAAAAACAACGAATTAAGTAGCAGGTGAGAAAAAACAGTTGGTTTGTTCTATATACGCCTGATGAACATATACATCTAGTAGGCATATAATGAGGGAGATATAGACAAACATTTGAAGTTCAAATTTATCTTAGACTTGATGCATTCAATATATTCTATGTACGCCTGGTAAATGTGTATGAATATATGGATCTAGTGGGCGTAAAAAAGAGATATAGGAAAACATTTGAAGTTCAAATTTAGACTTGGCGCATTCAATATATTCTATGTACACCTTGTAAGTGTGTATGAATATATACTTCTAGTAGGCGTATAAAGAGAGAGATATAGGAAAACATTTGAAGTTCACATTTAACTTAGACATAGTGCATTCAATATATTGAACATATACATCTAGTTGGCGTATAATGAGAGAGATATAGGAAAACATTTGAAGTTCAAATTCAACTTAGACTAAGTGCATTCAATATATTTTTGTTATTTCAATCATTCTTTTAGCCTAATTGATAACACAGATTACGAATCAGTGGAATGGATTGAAAGAGTAGTTATATTAGGAGCACCTACTGAAGTATCAAAAGCTGTAATCACATCTAAAAGTGAGTTATCATTTCCTTTATAGATCACAATGTTATTTAGTTATTTAACTAATTCTTTCTATTTTGTGACAGCTTTGGGGTCTGTAGATTTGGAGACTCATTATGAAGGAGATGCTCTCATCATCAGAAAACCTGGTGTTTGTGTGAGAGAAGCTTTCGTTATTAAATTAGTGTAATTTTTTCTTCAATGTGATCAAATTAGTAGTTAAATTATTTTAGATTGTGATTAGTATTCATTCAATTTCAATAATATTCAGCTACGATAATTATATATTTTAGTTTAGATGTTAAAATGTTCATCACCAGTTTCCTTAAAATAGAAATTAACCAAATAAATTTGTGTTTCTTTTTGAAAATTTGGAAAATTTTTATATTATGACGAATCTGTGTCATTAAGACGATTAAGAATTTATGAAATTATGTTGAAGTTACATTTATACCAAGTAGCAAATTACGAAACGTTTCTGTTGTGCATTACACCAAAAACTAATCGCAAAACTATTGATATTAAAATTTGGGTGTGCAATGAAACAAACACTGAAATAGGAATGTCGTATATTAATCAACATTTATAAAATATTTTAAATTGTAACAAACATGACTAGATTCATACTGGTTGACAAAAAAATGACAATGAGCGCCGACCTGCGACGGGGCGTGCGCGTTTTTGGTGTGAATCTAAAGTCACTTGATCTTTTAGGTTAGGTTTCATCAGTCATCACTTTGTTCACTATTTCATGGAGGTGAACAAGTTCGATTCATACTGTTCTCACATACATTAACTACATTCTGGCAAATGTTGGACTAGTTAAGAGAATAAAATAAATATGAACTAGTCAACAAGTGAAGTGCCCCGCTAGAAATTTCACAAAATTCAGAGTCCCATAACTTTTTAAGTATTCTCTACGCCGTTATCATTTTCTCAGCCATTAATGCGTATCTCTGTCAAAATAGAACTTGTACGAGAATATTTATAGGGTATCAAACAGAATTATCCTTTCATGTGAAATGAAAAAGTACATTAGATTCATCAATCAATATAATTGTCAACGGGGTATTCCCCTTTTTAATTGCTCTATACTTCTCGAGGTTGTTACAGAATTAGATATATGCATCAAAATTCAGGAGATTCAACGAAATAGAAAACAAATATCAAGGAATAACAGAGAGGGGAACTTGAACCAAATGATTTAAAATTTTTGATAAAGAGGGAAACGAAATTTCCGTTGAAACATAGAAAGGAGAAGTACTGTTTTCATCTGCCATGTTTCATTGATCAATACAATAGTCAATGGGCTATTCCCCTTTTTATTTGTTCTATAGTCATCGAGGGAGCCACAGAATTTGATATAGACATCACAATTTATGAGAGATTCTGATGAAAAACATATATGTGACGGTTCTCTTATAGGAAAAACCTCGAAACCCTCTCTGACAATATTTTGGTGCAAATTCCTCAAAGATACTTCAGTTGGACATCTGTGAAAACTCATGTAGAAGCTCAAAGTTTTTCTGAAATCTGAATTATTTTGAGAAAAATACGCATATTGATTGCTGATGAAGCTGGTGTTTATAAATTTATAGAATTTTGTGGGACCACTTCACGTCTTGACCATTTTAATTTGAATAGTTTTTGCATAGAAATTTTGATTGAAAGTAAATAGTTTTAATGATGAGTTCAAATGGAAATTGATAATTAGGTCTGGTTCAAATTGAACAGTAATTTAAGTAGATAAAATTCAAATCTGTGAGAGTCAAACATTTGTCAGAATTGAAACAAAATTTTGGAATTGTACATCTCTTATCTTACTTTAAATATGACATCAGAACTTTGGCTTAGAAGATCCAGTGTCCTTATGGTGAGTTAGCCTTGTTTAAAGGAGTACGGAGGGGGCCGGACCCCCCTTACCCCTTGGCTACTTTCATGAACCGAACAACAATAATAACATTAACGTACACAATGATACCGCCTGATACAAACAAATAAATCATTGTTCCAGTGTTTTGATTATTGATTATCTACACAGTAATGATGATTATAGCATTCGAATTCGATTTAAATAGTGATATATTGCGACAACGGAATGGGGCGGGTCTGCGCAGATCGAAGGCCGGCCGCTAATCATGTTGCTTCCATCCAGATGTGTTCATAAGAATTTTACAAGAATTTATTGACTTTTCTGAGCATGATTTACTATGTTGAGTAAGATGGATATTTCACAATTATAAAATTGTTTCCAAATTAAATGCGGAGCAAAAATATTTAAAAGATTGAGATAGAATTAGCCCCTTGAAAAGATGCATGGATTGTTTAAAAATTATACGATCTATTTCTTTATTTTCGCGCCAGAACGTCGTGGGGCATGGATGCAATGTCAGTGTTTTTGATTTTAATGGTCTTTTGAAACATATGCTCCAGAAGGCCAGAAGTTCTGGAAATAATGATAACGTGCCAACACTATCGAACCTGATGCAGCAATATTTGATATAGGCAAGGTTCTACAGTTACTTCAGACGCTGTAAACCGAAAAAATATAGGAAGCAGGTAGATAGGTTTTGATTCTACTCAAGCGCCCGATTCTTGGAACTGCGTCCCAAGTCTTCTCAAACAAATTTTTTGGAATATCCATGAAGATATCGTTGGTTTGAGAATCATCTTTGGAAAATTGTAATGAAAACGATTAGATAATTGAAGCAGGTATATACTAAGTATATTCTTGGAATGTTTCACTTGAAGCAACCAGTGATTTTAGATGGTTTTCAGTGCAGAAAACACAAACAAGTGACGTGGTAAGGTTTTGTCGATATCAATCTATAATTGTAGACCAGACAGCAGCAATTGATACAACGCAACACTTATTAAGGGTTAGAAAACGTTTAAGAGAAGGAGATGAAGCGGCCGAAAGCACTGATGAAGTTGGAACAATCTTTCACCTAGGTAACAATATCATTCCACACAAGTCCCGTCGGTGAAATCTGTTTTTCATCGCGTCAGACGTGATGAAAAACTGCAAAATCTAGTACTGCAGTACAAAAAAGCATGGCTCATAAAATATTCTACAATAGCGGGTTTTGATTCCTACTAGCTGTATTAGCGAGAAAACTTTAGTGAGTTCTTCACATTTTCTGTATGGCACATTCAAAAGTTACTTCAAGCAGTACAAACAAGTCCTCCCGGTATAAGTAGCATATTAGAGGAAACAAATACCATATCCATTGTGTATGCTATGTTAAAAGGTAAACTATGCAGCACTTATGAGAAGTTCACTACACTGAAAACTGTTACGAAATAGAATTGATTTCGAACAATCTTCCATGTATACTTTCAAAGAGGATTTCCTATGATTCAAGAAGTACTATAGATAGAGATGACTTAAATCTACATATTGGAATGTCTTATTTGCCAACTGCAGTTGTAAGAGTTGGGTTGGAAGATCCACTTAGAAATGGAAAGATTCTAGGAGAACTTCGTGGATCAATGCCTAGATAAACCTTGCATGATATATGTGGAACTGTTACAACAAATGTCATTGAATAAATTATACGATAGAGGAATGAAAATGTAAATTAAATAGTTCTGCAAATATGGTTCAACCACGAACTTCAAATCTCATTAAAATATTGAAAAGGGGGTACTAAATGAATTAGTTTATAATTGATTGCAATTGAATCTGCAGGATAAAAGAAGGAAAGAACGTGATTACCATTGGGAAAAATTAAGTTGACTCTAGTGAAATATTCCGTAACAAAAATTTAGGAATTTACCTACGAATATTAGGCTATACAATGAAACTTGAGGAAGTAAAAAGGTTAATGAAGACGCTGAAAATTCTCTTGAACGGATCATCATAGTACAAAAATACACTATACGCAAGTTACCACTTTTCAATGGCTGCTATTTCGCAGGATGCCACGAGGCAGACAACGTAGATTAACACCATGAAGAAATATCAAGATGGATCAGATACTTTTCGGACAACCCTCGTAAAACGAATAATAAAAGAAAATTGATTGCAATGCAAGGATTCAACGAAATAACAATTTGTTTTGTAAATTGAAAATCACTGATTGAAGCAAAATTGCGAAATAAGAGAATATAAAAGAATCAACACCACCCACAAAATACCTTTTAAAGGAAATGTCAACAATAAAAATTGAACTATGCGACAGAGGAGATGTTGGAAAATTAATGATTTCAACATGGAATAAAAATGAGACGATATCATTTGACTCTTACTGCACTATGAAATGTTAGATAAGGTAAAGTGTAAAAATCAGATTTGAAAATTGTAACTGTTATCTTCATTGGATCAATACAATTGTCAACGAGGTATCCCCCTTTTATTTATTCTATAGTCCTTTAGAGGGTGTCGCAGAATAGATAGGTATTTTGCTCTGTATTTTTGTGAAATTGGGATAAATCCCAAAGAATATCAGAGGGGAGAAGTGGGAACGAAACGATCCAAAGATGTCGACAAAGGGAATAACATTTTTGTTGAATCATAGAAGATGAAAGCAACTGTGGTAGAACAAGAAAATGAATTCTTTCTCTTCAAACAACACTCTTGATATTTCTACAGTAAATCCAACTACAGTGTTCTTTTCCATCAGTTGAATATTTTAAGAAATTTTTGTTATTAGTAAATTAATTTCGATCGTTTTTTGGAAAGTGATGTAAAACTGTTTGTTGCGTTCCCGCTTTCCTCAAACGCAGAAATGACCACGTCAAAAGTTTTCTTTTCCTATAAACACTCAGTATTATATAGAATATTTTGATTTATAAAAAAATACGAAAAATTCAAAATAAGTGATGAAAGATATCATCTGGATGGAAGTTGCGCCCCGCTCACCCCCTCCGTCCGGTCCGGCTACGCGGGGTGGATATGTAACAAGGGCTAAAGCTAATCCAACCCTAGGTAAGCTTCACACAGCCCAAAAATACAAGCACTTAAAACAGTGCTGAAAAACTAATCAGAGTTCCAGTGTGAGCACTACACAGCATTCGCACATCGTTTACGCGCGCTTCATTGACGCGTTTTACTCGATGCGCCATTTTTTTACTCATTATTATTAAGTTATTATTACAAATTATTTATTATTTATAAGGTCGGGTATATCTCAGCTAATCGGTATATTCACACTGACAATTTCATCATTGACCTTGTTTCGATTTTCAATTGCTTGGTTATAAACATTTTTCGTCTTATTTTTATATGATTTCAGCCCAGTTAGAGGTAAGTAGAGTCCAATTTTTTAATATATCCTCTGATTCAACCCCTAAAGAAAAGGATTCAGTCAAATTTCCTGAAATTTTAATATATTGTACTTTTTTCTGGGTTAAAACCTTCTGTATATGCTTTCATGTGTGAAAGTTCGTCTGGAGCAGATTGACAGAAATCTAAATCTGCAAGAACATGCTTATCATCCCATGAACGCATGCATATACAGAGGATTCCGCAAAAAAAATTGCCAAAACATAGACAGAGCCAAATATCTAACTTCGACATCCTGTATCTTTGTAGTCGAAAAGCAAAAAACTACACATATCAAAGTTTCAAAAAATTTGTTAAAAGTCATTTCAGAATGAGAAAATTAATCTTTTTTCACTTTCGTCTCTATATCTCATTTCAGAAGCATTTTCTCTATATAAATTGCTTTAATATTTTTATTTCTTTAGGCTATCGAATCAATTTAGTTTTTCGTTCATTTGCAGATGTCTTTTTGGACATTATAAATAGAAAAAAAACACTTGAATACAAAAGTTTCATGTACACTTTCTCAAACAGTTAAATGTTGAGAAAGATTTAAATTCCATGATTACTATCAAGTGCTAATAAAATTACTATCAAACCTTGGGTAACTTTCTCTTCATATACGAAGATTTTCAATCTACAATTCTAAAAGTCATAGTTTTGAAGCTTTGAATTTTGTGCTTATAAACTACTACGAATATTATGGTTGGTTTGTTGTCAGGATATCATATATTGCTTTTGAAACTCTGGGTTAAGATGCCTTAGATGCAGTGTTCAGGGGAGTTTGAAGAATTTAAATTGCCAATTTCGACGACAACAATGGGACAGACAACACGAAAAGAGAAAACTACTTGCACCTACTTAGGTAAAAAGTGAAGGAGTTACTTGATTCATTTGTGACTGTCAAAGATAATAAATTCTATGGTAGAAAATATTTCCCAGTTTGATGAAAGAAGGTATCTATATTATCAAGAAGAACGCACATGAGTTACTTTTAACATTCGAACTGAACAAATGAACTTTTTCAAAGATAAATTATAAAGAGAAAAAATACAAATATATAACAAAATGCATCTTCAAGTGATATAAGTCGAAAATGGAAAAAGATTAACATTTTCAATTAGTTGTTTAGTTTTTCGACATATCAAATTTTATAAAATACGTTTCAAACACGTGACCATTGAGTTAATCCATAAGAAGATTATTCGGTCATACCAAATTCGGAGATATGGCCAATATACAACTTATTTTAAACATTTTGTTTGAACTTGATTTTGTTAAAGAATGATTAACCTTAATAAGTATTTCTTATCATATGGACGTTATGTGACCTTGTATATTTTGCATATTTGATTTTATGTTTAACAGACTGTCGTGTTTTTCAAACTGTGGGTTGTAAGAACATTGTGATAATTACCGAAGAAAATGAGGTAATAATATCTTGAGGAGAATCTACAGATTTATTTTTGTTGAAGCCTCATCACGATACGTTTGAAAAGAAGATAAATTGTAAAAATCATCGTGAATTATTAATCTCTTTGATTATTAACTTGAGCCTTATGTTATTTTCTGAATAAAAAGGAGGAAAATAGATTTGTATATTCTTAAATTAATTCAAGAATACCAAACAATAATTATATCATGATTTGTGCCTATTGAGTGGACTTGAAATTAAATTGTTTGGGGAAGGTAGAAAGGTGTATCTCCACTACAATGCCATATATTGGACAGAGCATCAGTTGAGAATTGAGTAACCGTTTCGGATGATTTTATTGGTTAAGATCGTAATTGACAGGACAAGGTTTGTATAAACAAAATTATCCAGAAAATCTATTGGGAAAGCCAGAAACTCAGATTTTATGCATTGTTATCTCTCATTATAAACAGATTCCTTTTAGTTGGCGAGTCAACGAGATTGACGAAGATCGTACACAGCGTTCGGAGGCAAATTGAAAAAGAATTTCTCATTGCATTTTCAGTCACCATCAACAGGGGCATTTAATCATTTTTATTTATAGATTGATCTCGAAGTATGTTTGTTTTGCGAATATTTTTGTTATTAACTCATTTTCTGTCGTTTTTGGACTTTAAGTGGTTAAAAATTAAAGATGTGATGAATATTTCAATTGAGAAAAGACCTCTACAAACTTTTAGGGCTAACATATGAAACTCTTTCTTCGAAATAAAATGAGAGTTTCAAAAATTTTGTGCGTTTATTCCGCAGCTAATTCTGTTATTTATAACCTGAATTCAAAAACGAAACAAGGTCCGTACTTACAAAAATTATGAATAAAAGAGGAGGAAGGTATACCCTTAATTGTTAATCACAGAATTTTTCAACTTATACAATATCAATATGTACAAATTTATATTTTATTCTTATTTATTAATTTTTGATGAATATGTCCTGGAGGTAAAGATCTGGAGATAACGAAAATTAACGGAGAAAACTGTTTGAAAAATGTTGAATTAAAGTATCATTTTCGTTTGGTGATATACGATTCAAAAATTATGGCAGTGTAGCTTTATCAGAATTAGTAATCAAGATTTAGGCTGTTGATGTGAAGACATCGAAGGATAACCCAAAAATCAATTTTTTTGTCATTAATTTGTATGGTTTTATAAATTTCTGATATGTAAAAAATATTCCAGTGCTCATGCATGTTTTTAGAAATTAAAAAGTGTGAAATTCTTGGGTCATCCGTATAATATTTTTGCGTTTTGTTGAAGCCAGAAAAATTAAGTCTACGAAGTGACGGACGACAAAATTGGCGATTTATGAGAGAAAAAAATTGGTAAATTTTAAAACTCTTTTTTGTATGAAAATAATGATTTTTTCTTGTTAGAATTATTGTTTTCATTTGATTCTTTGAAAAATTAATATATTAAAATATGAACTCAAATTCTGTAGAAATTTACATATATGTACAACATACCTACTCATAAGATAATATTTTAAAATGTTTCTTATAAAATCCCTCAGTGAAAAGAAAGAAATCTAACGAGGCATCAGTTTATAGTCCTATCTTGGATCTATGAAGCACTACTTAATATTAATAATTTTAGCGACTATTTTTAATTTTCCTTGCTTATAAATCGTTTCAATAAGTATATCGTTGTGGCTTCAGGCGTCTAATTCTCTTTATGCTCTGGCAGAAAAATTGTTATAAATATTTATTTCAGTGTGCATAAATTGAACATAATGATAGAATAGTCTTAACTACAGAATTTTAACAAACGGTAGTATTTTAAACCCTCTTTCTATCTATAATTTACAAGAATACCTTTGCTACCGATTTTTAAGAAGATATTTATTCTAAATTTTTCTTCCATAAAATTTGAACCACTAATGTTTTAGTCTGAATATTCTTGCCGTGATGCCTCGTTCAGTAAAAAAATATCTTCAATAATGGGAATTTTAAAATCTTAATATATACACTGGATTATTGAATTTGCTGGCTTCATACCATGTTTTAAAATTTCTTAATTGAAATTCTTATGTGATCATAAGAGTATAATAATTGAGCTGATAGTAAATATTGAAATTTGAGACAGGAAAGAAGTCGCATATTCAAATTTGTTAATATTTATACCGGCTTGTCAAAAAATAAATCCATATTTTATTAAAATAAAGTAATTTTCAATTCAATCAAGTTAGTGAAGAAAATATTTCTAGCAGCCTAGTTTCTCTTATTTAAATCACAAACCAGTTCAAACTAGTATGGAATGGTTTTCACCTGTCAACGCTAGTTGTCATAGATAACTTCAAAGTTAGCAACAAAGATGTTTATAATTGAATTTTTGATTCATCATAACGTATTACATTAAATATTCGTAATAGTTTACAAGAGCTTCATCGTAATCTAACATCTACTAAGTTCAAACTCAAAAACGTGACGTCGCAACAGTGGGTATGAAACACGGTGCTAAAGGGATGACGTAGTATACAATACATTGGACGCTTGAGAATGGACTGGTTTTGAATATTGAGATCGAATAATTTCATGGAGAATCACAATGAGAAATATAGTAAGTGTATTGCTTTGTGATGTGTCTGTTTGTTTGCAGAAATTAAGCAAAAATTCGATCAAATGTTCATATTCAGAAAAGGGATGGAGATTTCGAATTGAATTAAATAAAACTGTATTATAACTTCAATATTCACCTTTACTTAGTTTTATCTGATCAATATGATATTGGATCTTAATTCTGGTTTTTATAACGGTTTCCCTAATCTATACCTACTGCCGTGACGTCAAGAACGTTTTGTTGAAGCCTGTTAGATCAAGAGAGCTGTGGATACACGTACAACTTGTTGAACAATTAATTTTTGATATGATTTGAATTATGATTGATCGTATTAGTGAGAAGAATCACAAAACACGTTGTCACTGAAATGTCATAGAAATTATTGAGGTTAGGTATATAGAAACTTAACCTATCAAAATGTAACTTAAGCTAATTTCTTAATCATGGGTTATTTTGAATTAAGTTCAAGTGATGAGAAATATTAATCACTGTATCCAATCATATTTTTCATAAGCCAGTATAAATTCCGATCGTTCCAGCGAATATATCCTAACATAGTATGTTTTCTTAGAAAAATAGTCTCGATAAATTATTTTACCCAAACGCATAATTTGAAAAAAAATCAGCTGTGATATACCCTCAGTTATCATGTAATATTTATGTAGTAAGTATTTTTGGCAGGATATCTCACCCAAAAACAATCGTTATGGTAATACAAAAGTATCGAGGAGAACAAATATATGTGTGAATTTGTTTTAGGGGTCCGTAAAGTGTTCGGAGCACTGCACAAAACACGCACTCAACGTTTATGCGTCGTCTGACATTTGGTTGGCCGGCATTCTCTTCTTGGTTTGATGCTAATGTGGTTGAATCGGTTGAGGGCATTGTGGAGGCCCTCGCTGGAGGGCGACGCCGGCCTGGGGGTTGCAAGTGCAGCGCATCCGTCACTGAAACATTCAGAGGTTAAGTATTTTTGGAATTCTCAGCTGACTATAGTAACGTTGAAATATTTCATTAATGAATATAATCTGCATTTTGGCGAATGCGCCAGATCCAAATTTCAGGATAAAGTTAGGTTGCATTCGTTCGTACTCGATTTTCGAAAAAACTCGTTGGTGCAAACGGATTTCAGATATCTTCTTTGGTTTCTAGTTATTTAGACATGTGAAGATATCTCAAATCCTATTGAAGTTACGCAAAAAAAAATTTTAATCGTTTCAAACACAGAATTGAATGAATTTACATCAATAAGAATGAACAGTTGTCATAGTGTCATAAAAGGAGAAAAATCTATGTTCTATCCGATGAACTATCTTATTTTTAACACAGAAATGAATGAGTGAGATCTCCGACGCACAAACACAAACCTTCTAGCACAGCATTGTGAATTTCTGTGATATTCCGAGTGGATACATATGAATTTTTAATTTTTTAATGAAAGAGGCTGATGATGAAGGAATTAATAAAACATGTGACACATATATTTGAAAAGAACAAGATTAATCCTTTCTATGGATACCAAAATCACCTATAGTTCGTATTTGAAAAAAAAATAAGTTTGATTCATAACTCACAAACCGATCGACAAAAAATTTCCGAATACACCCCAGCATTCTAAAGAAGTACTTGTAGAATGTGAAAATATTTTTTACTTAACTTTATTAGTACCTGAGAAATGGTCATTTGCTCAGATCCCGGAAAAACGAAAATGGCAGAATAACTCGAAAATTAAATAAAGGTACCTGAAATCAGTTCTTACTAATGAGTTTTTCTCGAAAATCAAGCTCAAGGGAGAATGGATCATCTTTCTCTAACCACAATATATGACATAGCTGCAGTACTAAAACATCGAATCTGGTCCACCCCGTACACTCTAAAACTAAACAGTTTCTGGTTTGTGTTCAGTTACCATTTTTGAATTGCAGAATCGAAATTTTCTCATACAAATCAATTTTTCACTCGAGAACGGCTGTAATTTCGAAAAAATTCAAAGAGACAAAAAAATTTTGAAATTGAATATTCGTTCTAATGAATTGTTTTTAAACGATTAGGGGTGTACCACACTGTGATTTTGATTGGATCAAGAGGAGCATGACCATGAAAAAATATCACTCTGTATGTTTTTAGAACTATTAGAACGATCTAATGAGTTGGTGAGGGAAAATATATCTTTGCTGTGAATAAGCGATGGATAGCCTGAAAAATGCATGAGCTATTAAGAAAAAATTGAAAAAAAATCAAAATTTTAATATCCTGTATCTTGAGAACTAATCATTTTTGCACGCAGGTTGCTTCAAAATATTTTTCATATTTTTGGGTAGGGAATCACCTGTAGAAGTTATTAACAGCATATTCAGAATACTCTGTATAATGATACAGTAGTGTTACAATTTGGCGAATGCGCCAGATCCAATTAGCTGAATTGGACCAAAAATTCATATTCCTAAGGCAAATACTTTTCCAGATGTTAATAACAATAGTATCGAACATTTAAAAAATATTTTTCGCTATATTTACTAAAGGAATCAATCAGAAATCATTAAAATCAAATGAGAAATCATCGAATATCAAGATGATATCACAAATTTCTTTTCGTCAAGTGAAGAATAAACATGGTGACATTGAGACGACGAATTTTGGCACGAATACTTCAACAGGTCAATCGAAAAATGCGAATCTGTCGGATAAAGAACACTTTCCTATTTCACCAGTGGTGGGCGTAAAAGCGAGTATTCAAAAGGCAGAATGAAAAGGTGTTAGGTATTCAACTGTTAAAGGTTTATATTGAAAATTGAATCATATATTTATGACACAACTGATAAAAACAATATGAATAAATCAGTATTGAAGTTGAAAATGAAGATTTTTGGTCCCCAAGGCGGGAGAACCCAAAATACCCCCTTACTTCGAGTCTTCGCCCATAGGGTGTTAACAATATTCTGCTAAAACCAGAACTTGGAAAATACTGCGTCCGAGAGTTCAAAGAGATTGTTTCTGTTTTCTTCTATAGAGGAGCAGAATCAACATTCTCATAGAAATCAGGGCTGCTTTCATGGCAAGGCAAATAAACCAGATATCAGCGAGCCATTATGTCGAAAGTCATGGAAAAAATGATAAAAGATGAGCTCATAAAGATCCCGAGTTACAGGATATCATTAGTGATCGACAATACGGTTTCCACAGACAACGATCAACTTTCGACGTCCTTGCATGCGTCACACATCTAGGATATCAACAAGAGAAAAGTATGGCAAATGGAGAGCCTCAAAGGCAATAGGGTTTGGCAAGCAGCCTTTATAAAGGAGCTAATCGCATATGGACTTCCTGAAAGTTGGATTAGTAGGTTCCTCTTCAGTAGATCGATTCAGGTGGTGGTTGATGTTGTAACGAGTGAATCTTTTCAGGTAAATGCTGAAATAACCCAGGGCTCCAGACATCTGCTACTTTTCACCGAAACAGAATATTTGGGTTTCCTGACGATTGTACCCAGGTGGTCTCATTTTCTGGTCAGCTTTCTATAACTGCTGAGGAGTCACACTCACAAAAATACCAACAGAGCATGTCACTGAATTCAGACTTGGAGAAGATATCAGAGTGGGGCAGGAACTTGGTCAATTTCAACGCGTACAAGAAGCAATTTCCCCAGAAAAGAACTTGAATCTACTTGGCGTCATAGTCAACACCAATTTGCTGGCAATGCTATATATCAGCCATTGCCAAATCTGCTTATCTCAGTTTACTTTTCATGGCTAAGTGGTAATTTACGCATCACATCTGATGATTTTATCCAAAGCGCAGCTGCGACCTGATGTGGAATACTGATCTCAAGTATGCGGCTCCGCATCTGAAAATTCATTATGGATAGTGCCAGAAGGGAGCAGCCCGTCTCTTCGGCCATCTGGAATCACACGGTACCTCTAGCTTCTCGGACAAAGGTAGTAGGTTGCTGATCTACCTTCATTATATCATTTGGATAGTGTCAGCATGGATCAGTGCGCCTTTTCGGCCATCCGGAGATCAGACGTGACCTCTAGCCTCTCCAACAAAGGTGGCAGGTTGCTGATCTACCTCTTTACTATAGGTACTTCCATGGTAAATGCTCTGCAGAACTGAAATGCTTGGTTTCAGAGAGAATCCAGTTCCAAAGAGAAACCAGGCTTGCGAACAACTCTAATCAGCGCACAGTCCAACTAGCTACACTACATACATCTCTCTATGAAAATCCTATTGTACAGAGCTTATATTGATTCATCTTGGGAGGTCACACCTGTTGTGGCATTGCCAAGGGTTAAGGATAAGAAAAAAAAGAAGACTGTACAGGATGCTTTAGTTACCAGTATCAGGTAAAACATAGATGGAAGGACATACCATAAAATAGATGAAGCTAGTAATTACCTTGAGAAGTAAAAAGATTCAGACAAAGCCTAACTAGAGATAAACTAAGGACAGCGACCGGTCTATTGACGGCCACTGTTCCTCAAGAGTATATCAGCGAGCGTAGGAAAATACTAGGGAGAACTTACATGCGGACTTTATGACGAAGACATAATCTTGGACATAAAGACCTGCTGAAAGGGCTGATGGACTCTAATTTGGACAAAAACCTCTTCAAACTGGAATCATCGCTTTCAAGTAGACACAAAAAGATTTATAGGTTAGAATTATAAGTCCTGAGTATCGTTCGATTCTTAGCATTACTTTTCCCTGATAAACTCTTTCAATTTCAATCAGGAAAATTTGCAAAATTACAATACATTGCACGCCGCTGCTTCTTATCGCCATGGCAACCTGCGATGCGCGTTGTCGTGCGCTCGATACGGTGGGTACGGCAGCCGCCCCTGCCCCGACCCTGGCCCTGGACCGGCGACGTTGATGCAGCACCGCCGCCGCCGTTCGCATGGTTACCGCGTCGCCGAATTAATACCGAAAATCTATAATATGTTCCACTGTAGTCGGACGGTGTTTTTGACCATCGCCACTTTCGTTTCAGAAAAGGCGGCTGGGAGAGATATGGGGTTGCTTGTAATTTGACGTTTTTGATGGGGCGGCGTCGCTTTCGACAAATGTTTTTCACCCCGTTAACTGCTGTCATAAATTAGGTTTATCCTTGACAGAGGCAGTTCGAGATGGTATCAGATCGGCGGTAAAGCTCTACGTGGGATTTTTTCATCTTCATTTTCTCTTCGATTTATTACCGACGAGATGAAGTGAAATTTTATTGATAAACGAATTTTATATTTTCTTCCTGAGAATTCATTTAATTAATTTACTGTTAAGTTGGGTCTAATAAAAAAATTATCTATTAATTTGTCTCTATTACGTGAGCTATAGTTGTGATGTCTGCATTTTGGCGAATGCGCCAGATCAAGATTTTAGGATACAATCATGCCGTATTCAGCTTAGAAAAAAGAGCATCCTGTATTTTTCAAAACTCAACAGTAATCATTTTCTGTCCAGTCTTCACTTTCGAAATGCAAAATTCTAATTTCGATCGAAATTATCTAAAAATGCGTTTATTCTTAACGAATCAATTTTTGCTAGAGAACGATTGTAATTTCGAAAAAATTCAAGGAGGTCAAAAAGTTTTGAAATTGACCATTTATACTCATAAATTTTTTGAAATGGCACTATGACTTTAATGGGTTCAAAAGATTCACCCTGACGAAGTGAAGTGAAATTTTATTGAGAAACCAATCTGATATTTTCTTTCAATAATATTTAATCTCAAAAGTCATCCTCATGGGTCTTAGAATAATGATTTTCAATGTATGTGCTATTACCATAAATGGTATGAACTACATATCTTGTTGTACAGAAGGTGACATTCATAATCATAGCAAAAAGATTATCAAGAATGTTGAGCACAACAGCAACTCTGATAATCGAGTTAAGGCACATGATAACGCCTAATTTTTAATGAGGATTTCAAATCGGTGATTATTCTGTATCAGCTTTAGTTCAGAAAATATATAACAAGATTCATGTTACGATAAAACACAATTTTAAAATTGATCCTATTTTATTAAATTCTTAAATTGGAAACACTTTTTCGGTAAGATTAGGCAGATGTTGTGGTCAGTGAGTAGTAGTTTTGAATGCTTCAATGACAGTCAGCCATCATGTGTTTGTTTCAGTAGCCTTAATAGCGTTCCGCCATAGTCCGAACGTCCTGTTAAAATCTAAGATTTATGTTTATGGGTTTTGCGTTGGAAACGCAGAAGAAACTGTTAGAGAATACCATCGAAGATTTACTCAAACACATCCTTCTGTTTTCACTTCGCCTTTCTGAAGACTCAAATAAAGATTAACACTTGTATCAGTGAGACCTCGTCAAGCCAACATACAAAATGAGGAGACATAGACTGAGTTTGAGATAATTCTTCGATAAGTATTCGGCGCACTGCATGTGTGTGTGCTTTTTTTGAAATTTAAAAAAGAGAGGAACTGGACCCTTATCATCGATAGGGAGTGCAGGAATTGAATACAGAGAACGAGCAGCATCCAATCACATTTTGCGTCTGGATTCTGCAGCAACATGCTCAAGATAATATCTGTACAACAAAATCGCTCTCGTATATTGAAAATTCTACTGAGGACCCTCTAGGATCAAATATTTGAAGCTGAATGTCTCTGAATATAAAAAGATTTGAAGTTGGAGGACATCTTGTATATACAAAAGCCTCTAAAGAGCACAGTTATAAGAAGATTGCGATTTTTCCCCAAAACTGAAGGAAAAATTCAGTCCTATAAAACACCAACACTTCAGTTCAACATATATCTTTTTATGGCCAATTTCAATTAAACATTGGCTGATCGCTCTATGATGTTTACTTCAAAATGAATTGCTGAAGTAGATTTTACTTTCTAAATACAATATCGTTCGAACAAAAATGAAATCTTTAAGAGTGTACGAGCTACAGACCACCCCATTGGTGAATCACCTAGTATACAAAAGCCTCTAAAATTCACAGTTATAAGAAGATTGGAATATTTTCCTCAAAACTGAAGAAAGAAATTTAATCATATATAACATTAACACCTAAATTTTGATTTAAAACATCATATATTTTTCACGGTCGATTTTAGGGTTAACAAATACTGTTAAAATTGTTTGGAAAATGATTCTCTATGAAAAATGAGGAATAGTTTATCATGCCATTTAAAATTGACTTTAGTTTCCAGCCTCACTGGGAGTTGTACAACACCGAAAACATTTTGAGGAGGTAGTTCTGTACCCAAAAGCCCTATATTCAAAATCGATAAATTTGTTTTCAGTATACTTCTAAATTTTCACATACAGCGGCCACCCTGTATATAAAATCGGGTCCATTGTGGTTTAGTTAAATGGTTTCAATGACATTATTGCTCTATGCTAAAAGCATCGAGATATTGCTCTATGAAAGGTGTTCGAAGGTGTTGATCTATGCTCAAAGCATAGATCAACACGTTAAACTTAAAAACTTGTTGTCTCACCTCGTAGTCAAACGTCAGTCTCGATGCTCATGGCGTTGATGTTGTTGTTATGTCGCGGATTACAATTCTGCTTCCTGACTAGCTGATCTCTCGTCACTAGCAAGCCTTCTTCAAGTTCCACCAGATCGCTCGATGATTCGCTTAGTGAGCTCTTTTTCATATGTTGGCCCAAAGTGCCTGGCAGGTACGGGCAGCTGGTCACGTGGTTGAAGTTCTGCGACTGCATCTCCTCCTGATCCGTCTCACGATGGTAGAAGTAGTTGAAATTGGACACGATGACTGGCACTGGAAGGGCAATGGTCAAGACACCAGCGATCGCACAGAGGGAACCAACGATCTTGCCCCAGACTCCCACGGGCCTGTTGATTATAGAAAGGTTAGGCATGGTGTTATTCGGTAATTTTCGATTGCATGCCAGAAGAAATGCTAAGAAGCAACACAATCACGAGGGATGTTATAAAGGTGTGTCTGTGTGAAATATGAAATGTGAAACCTATAATTTACTGGAATCAAGATAACTAAGAAATTAAGACTTTGCTGAATTAGATGCCTATTCAATAAAGTGACCCAATAATCATCGTAGGATAACAGCTTGTCTTATTCTCAAAGGTGAATTCGATCTTTGAAAACGACAACATCAGTATTATTTATAATTTCTAAAGTGATCGCAAGTGCAAGCGAATTCAAAACGAACCCAGAGATGATTAATTTGAGTTGGGAACCTAGGAAAAGAGTTCAAAAAGTGTAATTTCAGTATATTTGAATACAGTTCTCTTGTGAATCTAAATACTTCTCTCAGCGAGATTACCATTTCTGTAACCCGTCGAAATAGTACTAAGTTCTTCTTCTGCAAAATTGTGCTTCACGAAGGTGACAGCTTCTTTATTTAACGAAAATTTCTGTCCTTTGAGCGTAATTTTCAGAAGAAAGAACAAAAAGAATCACTTCGGGCTAGATCTGGTGAGTGAGGCGGATGATCAAGCCTTACCGCTGAGGTGTGAGACTTGGCGAAACAGGATTTTCTTTTCTTGTAGGTTCCGCTTTTAGCTTGTCATGTAAAGATGTGTATTATACTCCTGTGATGGTTTTTCCTTTTCGAAGATAATCGATTGAAATAACCCTATGACTATCCTAAAAAACAGGCGCCATTTCTTTCCAAGCCAAAGAAATAGTTTTTGCTTTTTGTTAACCGGTTTTCCCTTTGCAGTTCACTGCTGGGACTGAATTTTTGTTTCTGACGTATAATAGTGTATGAATGTTTCATCTACAGTAATTAATCTAACCAAAACTCGGATTTGAGCCAACAGAAAGTTGGAAATCTTGATTCGAACACGTGTCTGGTCTAACGTGTACAATTTCGGCACCCACCGCGAGGACAGCTTTCTCATATATAAGAGTTGATTCAGTATGTACTTTTTTTTAACATATTCATAACCTCTGCTATCTCTTCTATCAATTCGGCGGTCTTCTAGCACCATTTGGTGAATTTTGACAATGTTATCGTCGGTAGTGGTAGTTTTTTGGCGTCACGAACGTTGATCTTCCTCAAGTTCTTACAGCCACGTTTAAATTTAGCTGCACAAAATTTCAATATGGTAAATGATGGT
The DNA here is from genome assembly GCA_013387265.2 of Cryptolaemus montrouzieri. Taxonomy (NCBI): domain Eukaryota; kingdom Metazoa; phylum Arthropoda; class Insecta; order Coleoptera; family Coccinellidae; genus Cryptolaemus; species Cryptolaemus montrouzieri. The sequence continues at coordinate 46,576,117 of JABFTP020000083.1, read as the reverse complement.
GCAGAGTTCTCATATACAGAACCCAACCCATCTCCAATTTGCATAGGCATGTTGCCTTTCAAAAACAAACGCTCAATTTCAATATTTCAATTTTAATTTTTGGTATATGTACAGATATATGCCAACAAAATTTGATGTTTTTCTAGGCGCGCATGTTCCTTTTATGAGAAATGAAATGAGATTCTGCAAGAAACCACAATATATTGTAATAGCAGCTGTTGATCAACCAATGCAAAATATGTTGACGCAGTGTTGTTAGACGGCCTTCGTTAAAGTTATACGAGAATACGCTAAACGCTTGGAGTATCCCAATCATCTGTTTCCAGAACTGGATAAGGAGGACCTAGAGCAACAATCGTTATTTAAGAGTTTCCTCGTTGAGACAACGGTTCACTATTGCTAGCCATCTCCAAATGCAGCTTCTACAGAACAGTATAGTGCAATTTTGGTTTGTGGCCTTGGGCGGTAGCTCGAGACCCAGCTCTAACTGTAGAACAGTCCGATTGAATTATGCCAGGGAAGATGATGAGTCGAAATTTCATCTTCTCCATTGCGATCGACCTTCCTAGAGTAGAGACGGGGAAATGAGAGATATGCTCAGGGCAACTTTTTCCCCACTTATAGTTCAGGAAGAGGTTCAATAATGGTGTGGAGAGAAATTTATTTGAACTCCCCTACTGATCTGGTCATCGTGGAACTCTGAAATCTTAGAGGTACATTACAGACATTTTAGAAGAACATGTTTGTACCATTTGCGGCAAACGTAGGTCAAAATTTTTGTGTTTGCATTATAACACCAGAATTCACCAGACTCATACCATTAGGAACTACTTTTAAGGTCAGGAAATTGCTTCACAACGTGACTTGCTCCTAGTCCAGACCTGAATCTTATCGAAAATGTTTAGAGCACTCTAAATAGAAGATTGAGAAGTCAGCAAAACCAGTCAGCTACGGTGATTAGAATTCTGAACAGACTGATCGAAATTTGAAACGAAATAGATCAGAATGCTATGGGGTCATTGATTTTGAGTATAAATCGTAGATGTTATGCAGTATTTCTTGCCAGGGGTGCAAATATCCGATATTAACAGGTTTTTGAGAATTTTTATTCTGTCCAAATGTTTTACACTTTTCTATTCCAATTTTTATGAATACCACTTTCATTTATATTGTTTTCAAGCATTCTTTAGTGCCGGTGGATTAATGGTAGAGTAATTCTTTAGCATATCTTAACTTTTTCTGAATGAATAAATTTGAATTTTCGGAAATATTACTGTTTTAAATGCATATGTGTGATTTTTTAGACTGAAGTTTTTTACTAATGAAAGTTAGGTAGGTGCTGACCGGTTAGTCTCTTCATCTAATCTAGAAGTGAGCCAAGATATATTCTGCAACTTTAGATATTCTTTGTTTAAAGAATAAACAGTATGTTTATCAGCTCAAGTGATTTAATACAAAGCAAAATATTATGTTTCACCACAAAGAAAATAATAATATAGAAATATCAAAAGTCAAAACTTCCCGACAGCTACTAGTTTTTCGTCACTTTCTATGATGATCGAGATATTTTATATCTACATTTGTTTGAATCAATTTCCTAGTTTTTGATATTATCGTTATTTTTTCCATTAATATCCAAGTTTTCTTCATTGTATGATTAATATCGATCAACCATATTTTAAATTCATGAACAGTATCCATCCAAAAACGGAATTTGAATTCGAAAAAGAGGAGACCATAAAATATCATTTTAAGTCTCTTAATTCCACACTCAATAGCAAAATTAACTTTAAAATTTAAAATCTACTAGTATGGGTATGTGTACCTCCAAAATTTTTGCATACAATTCAATGAAGTACAGCATATTTTTGTTACCTATATCATCTGAGAATCTTAAAAATGGAATTGAAACCATTAACCTTTTTGTATCTGCACACCCTTAATTTTTCTAACAATCTAATTTCATAAATACTCTACTGATTTTATTATTATTATATTCTTAATCAGCTTGTATTCGAAAATTATATTATACCATTCCCCCTAGGGGTCGCACCCCACTGTATTGAGACTAAAGTTTAGAACAAAGCTTCAATAGTAACTTAATTAACAAAATAGTGAAACGAAAACAATTATATGTAGCTATTAACCAAATACACTTTTCCTTGAAACATATATACTGTCCAAAAAGTACCAGGAACTGATTATTCAAAAAATTTGGTTAAAACGATTGTCGAAATTTCTATCGTTGTTAAGTTGGCACAACTGTTTTCTATACTGACGTGGATTTTAAACGCGATCATACTGAACGTTTGTTTACAGTGCTCGATTTTGTCAGTTTTCACAAGCGCATTTTGTATTTTTACAATGGATAAAAATATTAAAAAGAGAATTTGTCTCAAATTTTGCATTGCAAATGGAATTTTGTTTGACGAATCGCTGAAAATGTTACAGAAACTGAATCGACTTTATCAAAAACACGTGAATATGAGTACAGTGCAACAGCGGCCGAAATGTGGTGGAAGATTCTCCTCGCTTTGTGAAATGGTGATTGAAAATCGCCATTTAAGTTTGAGAGTGATAGACAATGAACCATCTGTGCATCACGAATGGATTCCTACCATTTTGAATAACTGTTTGGGCATGAAACGCGTTGCCGCTCGGCCAGTTCCAAAAAACCTGAATTTTCTTTGAAAATTGAATCGTATGTGATTATATCTTACTGGATTATGAGAAGTACTTCGTTCTGGTCTTATCTAGAGGTTCTCAAATAGGGGCCTGAACATTCGGCGAAACGGTTGCTCTCCAGACCTAAATCCCATTGAACATTTATGGAATAATCTCAAAAGGAAATTAAATCGCGCCAGGATAATCCGAGAATCCTACAACAGCTCATCCAAGCCGCCACAGAAGAGTGGCAGAATATCACCCCAGAGGAGGTCGAAAACCTAATCCAAAGCATGCCTAGACGGATTCAGGCTTGTACCAGGGAAAGAGGAGGTAATACAAGCTACTGAGGTCGAGAAAAAAAATACCTACAATTTTCAATTTTCTTACTACATGCGGAAAGTCTCTAATTTTCTTTCATTTGTTTCTTTCTTAAAATAAACTTTAATCCATTTTTTTCTTCAATATCTCGAAAAGAATCAATTTTAACAATCCTTCCAAATTTCCAAAATCCCTGAGATAATATTCAAAATATCGGGTGATTCCATATAAATTTGTCTGTGTGTGCATATGTTTTTTATAGATTCGACACATCGTAAACCTTCTAAAACATTTTCAGCGATTCAGCGAACGAAATGACATCTGCAATACAAAATTTGGGACAAATTATTTGTTCGATATTTTTATTCATTCTAAGAATCGCAAAACACACTTCTGAGAATCAACAAAACCGAGCACTGTAAACTAATTGAATGACAGATCGCGTTCAAACTCCGCGTCACTATAGAAAACAGTTGTACCAACTCAGCAACAACAAAAATTTCGACATTCGTTTTAAGCAGGTTTTTCGAATAATCAATTCCTGGTACTGTTTTGACTAAATGTAATTTCTTAGAAAATATAAGAAATAAAAATTCTTTCGAAAAAATAAAAGTTAAGTATTGACTCTAATAAGGTCACCTGAGGTGCCAAATTGCTAACTTCTAAACCAAGTTATAACAGCTTGAGGACAACAAATTCATCTCCAACTACTTCGAAATAAAAACGAATCTTTTTACATCTACCTTTGTATATCGTTGATTTTCTTATCACAAAAAAAAGGGTCACAACCCTAGAATTATCGACACGAAAGTAAAGATCGTATCAAGCTTCAAGACCGATAGAACAATTTGTTATTCGCTTTGTTTGTGTAATTTTCAACTTGTGGCTGCTTGAGTAATTTAGGGTTGCAACCGAAATAGAATTTATTTTTATCCATTGTATATGAAGGGTTGTATTCGAAATTTTCGTATTCGGTGGCGTTGAACGAGAATTTTCGTCTAAATATATCGGGTAGACTGATTATTCTTTTTTAACATGCTCGCACGCAGTGAACTCAATATTTATACAGGGTGTGTGTTGGAAGTTTTCAGTTGAAATACCTTAGCAATAGATCAGATGAGTTTTGTGATGACTTCTTTAAGATGGATTTTGGGAATGTTTCTGGAATCAGAATATTATCAAATCTGAGTACCCCTCAACTCTATCATTTCAATAATAAACTCCCCTTCTTTATTTCTATTTGTTCGTGAAATTCCCAAAATAAATGATTATTTGAATATGGTGAACTAGGAGTGTGCTATATACATTTTTCAGGTCTTCAAAACGAGAGTTCTTTTGAATGGCGTTGGAATTACAAAAATTCTCTTTCAAAAAAGTAATATGACCGAAATATATATATGAAAATATTTTAGTTTTATGTGGAGGAAGTAAGATCTTGTTATTACAATTATTCGAATTGTCATTCATTTAATCACAAACACCAAGCTTTTTGCGTTAATTACAAATTAGTAGTTTAATTTCGTTAACCTCAATTCCAGTAAAATTATGGTTTTTTGGGGATGAAAAGGTGGCAGACTGGAAAAAGGGTTGGATTATAAGCCATGCAGGAAAGATGTATTGACATCTTCGTGTTAAACATTCCAATAGAAAATTCTTTGTTCCTTATTACGAATAAGTAGGCCAGAATCCAGATTTATCAAAATGCATTGATTCGTTTCAAATAAAAAAAATATATGTACATACAGCGTTTTTTACAAAGCAAATTCAATGCAAAATTGGTATGATTTTGACGTTCAGGAAAAGTTGTGATAAAATGCTCAAGAGCTTTTCATTAAAAATTTCCTCTCGGAGCTGTACAAGCTGAAAAATATTCTGTACCATAAAACAGCAACAGATGACAATCCTACCAATCCTGATTTATAGGGAAAACTGTCCTTTGGTCTCCAACGAAAATAATCTGTTGGGATGCTTCTTAACCTAGGCTTTCTGGACATAGTAATGACTAATATACCTTTGGCATACCTCAGAAAACTCTTTATATCGTCTTGAACCCTTGGCAATAGATGTATTCCATGTCATTCAGCTCAACGTTAAGAGATATAGATATGAGTGAAGACTTTTCCTATGCCAAAGTTTATCTTCTAGTGGTGAAGCATGCCCCAAATACCTAATTCATCTTCATCAACCCCCTCTCAGTTATCATGACTCAGAAGATACGTCATTGCAGCTGTGAAGGCATATCAGTGTATAATTTTATCCTTTTCCCCATCATAAGAGTAGAGTAGATAAGCAGAAGTTGAACATACCATTTTTCCCTACGTTATTATTGGCTTTATCTCTATGTTCTATCATATGTTAGCCTTACTGCTGCACCTACACCTTCATCAAGACCTTAAAACTGAACATGACTATATAGCATTAAGCCCACCAATAGTCTTCCCCAAATCAACAGTAACTTCAACACATATTCTTCACAATAGTTCAAATAGTAAGCTTAGAAATTTCAAGAAAACTTGAGCAATTTTATCAAAAATACCGAAAAGTTTCTTAGCTTATCTTTAATTAAGATCTGGAGACTGGCCTGATAACATGACAAGCAACATCGAGCAAACATCGAGCGACACGACATTGAAGGGCCTTGGGGAACACGCCGGTGTCTGCCAGACTTCGAAAAACACGGTCCGGACCAAAGAATTTTCTCATGGTCACGAGGAAACTGTCTCTATAACTGCTCTCGGAAAAATAAAACCAGAAGATGACAGGAAAGAGTAGTAGGTACCCTTAGAGTAACATTTAGTTAACATTAAGTTAGAAAACATCTAGCTGTTGATAGATGCTCCAACAAATACCTCTTAGTGCTTTTATAAATAAGATTTAGACTTCTTGAATATATTAGTTCTAGATTACACAAGCTACAATTTTTTGTTATACTCCCAGAATAACCTAATAGGTTGATCAGAAACTAAATTGTACCTAAAATTTACTATAAAAGTATGGCCAAAGGTGTCAATCAAAAGTTACTTCTGCAACGCCTACTCTAACTTCGAGCAATTCAAATTCTGAGCTAAAAATCAAAGTAAATGATTTCCTCTTCAATTTAGCCTCAAATCTTATCTTATCAATTCTCAACAAGTCGAGCTCTTTCCTGTCATGCCTCAGAAACTGCTCATAATCATTTTAGTGTACACGGAAAGTTTCGCTACGGTGTAGGCAACTAAATCTGAATTAGGTGTATACATCATACGTCATGTCGCCGTAGCCCACGGTCGTCATGGTCACAACGGCCCACCAGAACGCGTCTGGGATGGACTTGAAGAAGGAATTCTCTGAGCCCGCCTCTGCGAAGTAGACGGCACTCGAGAACAGCACGACACCTGCAAGAGGAGAGGGGGAAGGTGAGTGAGATTCTGCGCATAATACTGTACCTCATGTCTCCGTAGCCGACGGTCGTCATGGTCACAACGGCCCACCAGAAAGCGTCTGGGATGGATTTGAAGAATGACTGTTCCTTGCCTGCTTCGGCGAAGTAGACAATGCTGCTGAAGAGGACCACACCTAGAACAGGGGAGGAGAGGGGCCGAGCCATGGCACACAAGTTAGTTTAAGGTTCGGATAATGTCATTGTTAATTATGGACAAATAATTATATGATCACAAGTTATAGTAATTGATTCAAGTGACAGAATCAATTGTACCTTTCCTACTATGGTGGCATCTGAAAAGAATGTGTATTCTCTAGCAAGTTCTGGGGAATCAAATACTATTTGAAAGGTCTGGATGATAGATTATGATTATTATTATTTTCCTACAAAATTTAAGACTTTGGGAGCTTTCGACGTAACAAACAGGTGAGACAAGAACTTTCTGGTTTGCCTCATATCTCCACTTTTCATCAGATTCCAACGCTCTTATGGAGACGTAGGTGTAGAAGATCAATATATTCAGAATATCTTGAGTGAGAATCATTTCTTGCAACTTCACTTTTTTCCAAATAACCATAACAGAATGAAGAGTTTGGATTGGTAAGGCTGTTAAGAGTGGATCCGAAGGAGTTGTTGAGCTATAGAACTATAAGTATAATTCTGTTGTCACCCTAATAGAGAAATGGGGCAGGAAAATATTTTTATGGACCCTGTGGTAGATTCAAGGACTATAATACCAGTGATGTGCTTTGATGAAGGCTTCTTTTATATTTGGGATGCAGTAGGTTTAAGCTTAGGTTTTGCTGCAAAATTCAACAAGAAATGCTGTGTGATGCCTCGATAAATCTATGTCCTTTTCGTGATGCTTTTGGTGGCAATTTCATTTTAGTTGATGAAAATTCTTATGCAAAGTTTGCATGAAATTTGGAGAATGCAATGACCTGTAAGTTCTCCAGATATAAACTTCATTGAACATGTTTGTTTACCACTCTTCAAAACCCTCATGCAATTCTTAGATTAGTTAGAGGCAGCCCTGTTATAGATGACATATATTTATTTCGAGAAATGCAAAAATTAAGTTGAATGTGGAGTGTCTTATTTTAGAGAACTTAACTCTGATTTGTAGTTCGTTACCGAATATCCTGTGAAGTCCACAATATTTTCAATTTGTAGTAACAATACCTATATATGTCCATAACACAGCTAAAATTTTATATATTGATGAACATGGGAAACTGGTGATGGATTCTAGGGTTTTTTGAGTCCCTGATTACAATGAAAGAATCAGTTAAACATCCATTAGGTCCGCTTCATTCAAAAGTTAAATCAAGAGAAAAATTTTCACATATTAGTTTATTCCTAGAGGTCATTCAAGGTAATTTCAGAATTATTTCAAAATTATTTTGAAGTTTTACGAGGTAAAAACTTTGAGAACTGTTGGAAAAATCGGACAAACTTCGCTGGTATGATTTTGAAGTAGCTGAATCCGAATATAAGCTCTCTTGATCTCCATGACAACCGATTGAAAGTTATTTTAAGGTAAAATCAAGAGAATTATCACTAAAAATTCTAGAAACATTGATGTGGATGTTTTTGAGGCGGTAAAATAAGAACCCAAGTTTACTCGTGAAATGTTTCCTGAAGATCACTCAAGGTAATTTCAAGGTTGTTTCAATGTCATTTAAAAATTTCAAGGAATAAATAATTTGAGAGCTGTTCGAAAAATTGAAAAAGAAAGCGTTCGTTTTTCAGGTCACAGAATCCGAATACAAGCTCTGATGACTTTCATCACTTCCAGTTCAACGTCATTTGAAGGTCAAATCGAGGGAATCATCACCGAAAAATCTGAAGAATTTATATTAATGTTTCTGAGACCGCTGAGACGCTAAGCGTCATTAAATTTGTAGAACGTTTTCCAATGATAGTTCAAGGTTATTTCAAGGTCATTCTAAAGTTCTTTGGGATCAGAAAAGTTGAGTGCAGTTATAAAGAAATCATTGTTTTAAATAATCCTGTGATAACCTTGAAGCACCTCTCTCAAAAATTCTCATGATTTCTTGATTTGACCTTCAAATGAATTTGACCAGATGGGTGTTAACTGATCATTTAATTGTCAGCGATCCCGAAAGTTCCAGAATCCCAGAATCAGTTTCCTATGTTCACTCGTATGAAATATTGACTGTGTAATCTAATAATACTAAGCTTACGCACAGTTTTCAGCAGTATGTTGGAAATCTGTATCGCAAATGATGATTATATGGATAAATCAAGGAGCTGAAGAAACATTTCTATCGGTTCTTCATTATATTATCACAAAGATGTAGACAAAGAGGAAAATAGAAAAACGATCGATAATTTCAATAATGTAGTGCATTCATTTTACCTTACAGCTTTCAAGTTTTTTCTTTTATACAAATCCTTAGATTATGGATATGTTTTTGAGACTCCAGAAACTGCAGAAACTAAACAGTTTATTAAGATATGATTTACATCTGGTTAACATCCAGACAAGTACCTGGTACGTTAGCTTTTCAACAGATCGCATCTTGCAGACAGTATGTGTATCGTTGCGATAGTTTATCGAGTTAGTATGGCATCTTGAAGTTTTCTGTTTGATTTAGTTTTTCTTATGCGCGCTTTGCATTAATAGGTGAACCTGTTACACCTGGGTGTGGGCGCCTAGGAAGAATTGAGGTGTCTGTTTACTGGCTTCTTGAAGAGGGCCAAATTGTAGGATGTTGGGAAGATGTTGGACGAAAGCGAGTTTCACAGCTCACCGGCCCTGCAAATGAAGAAATTCTTATAGAGAGAGGTCCGAGGGGTCGTTAAATGTACCGCCATATGATGAGAACTCCTTCCAGTCTAGTGTTGCGGCAAGACATGAATTTTCCCGGAATAAAGTCTTACACCTCATTGAAGCATCTTCCGTGGTAGTATCTATAAAACAGAGAAAGTTCAGCAACTTGTCTTCTGAGAGCCAGCAGTTGAAGATCGCGGGTTATCTCCGGGTAGTTGATAGAAGCAACAGCTGAGATGACGTGAAGTATCGCTAGGCTCTGAAAAGAAAACTAAGTTTTGCTGATGCCGACTTAGCTATTGCTGACACATGTTCATGCCAGCAAAACCCGGAGCTGAGCGTTATTCCGAGAAGGTGCTTTGAATCTTTGGATGCAATTTGTTGGCCTTGCATCATTAAAGGAGGTTCTCCAGCGAGGACCTTTCTAGAAAACGTAGTTGCTTGCATCTTACTCGCGTTGAAGCTCACCAGATTCAACTGACCCCACTCAGATATTCTCTGTAAGTCAGAGTTGAAGTTATGAATTTGTTAACATCTCTGACGCTGAAATTCCGCAGCTGTTATCGGCCGCAGAATACTGAGAAACGAAACCAGGGTACAGTCGTCTGTAAAACCGAAACCTTGTTCTCTGTAGATGACAGAAAATCGTTTATCTGCAACAGAAACAAGGTTGGTGACAGAATAGATCCCTGAGGTACTCCTGCTTGCAACAGGAAACAATCAAATGTTATACCGTCGACTACAACTTGTATTGATCTAATCGAAAAAAAGCTACTTCCAAACCCGCATTTTTTCGGGAAGACCATATGCAGCAAGTTTATTCAACAAGGCTGCATGATAAACCCTATCGAAGGCTTTAGAGATGTCGAGGGCTATTGCTCTAGATTCCCATGATTTTACATCGTTGGACGTAGGCAACAGATCTCCTGTCGACCTTTTTCTGCGAAAACCATATTAACGGTCGTTGATAATTCCCTGCAACTCAAGATATTTGATGAGTTCATCATTTATGACTCTCTTCATCACTTTGGACATAATAGGAAGAAGTGTAGTTATGGGGTGAGGACTTCTTTTCTTTTTTTGGGATCGGTTGAATTCTCGCTATTTTCTAGCTGCTCGAAAAAGTCTGGCTTTCATAAGAAATCTGAAGCAAACGGTTAAGAATGGTGTCAGTTCGAGAGCACACTTTCTCAGGACGATTGGCGGCATTTCGTCTGCCTTCTTGCAGATCAGCTGCTCAAGAGTCCGTCTCACAGTTCGGACTTTGAACTTGATATCTGCCATGGAAGAATTTGTAGGTGGAATGTTCGGTGGAATTGCGTTAGATGAATCTAGCATAGAATTCTTTGAGAACAAGAGAGCAGAGAGATCGGGTTTTTCTTTCGGAGATGATGCTATACTTCCGTCTTCTCTAACAAGAGGCGGAAACGCAGATTTGCAGAAATTCGCACTGACAGTCTTCGCTATAGACCAGAATTGTCTAGTCTCGCTTGCTTGTTCGAGGAGTTTATTAGTTACCCCTTCGTTGAAATTGGACGTTGCTCTTGCAGTTGTCAGGTTGCATACGTTCCGTATTTGTAGGAAGGTTGTTCTTGTTTCCTCTGTTGGATTTATCTTCCATGACTTGCAAGCTCTGCTCTTGGTTGCAGAGGATCTTTCGTAGTTTTTTCGCATGGCTTTTGTGCGCTGTTGTTCTTTTCATGGAATGAGGGATGTAAAGATCCATTCCTGCATGAATGATTTTTATAAACTCTTTGGTTCCATCATTTACTGGTGGCGCTGGTAGTAGCCTGTTTTTCAGTTAGTTATGTCTACATATACATGTACATTCTACGAAGGTAGAATATTGCATTTTATCATTATTGAGGTAAACATTCAATTTATTGGTTACCTTGCCTAAGCATCCGCGGAGAATGAGGTGAAACACCATGTATATCTTCTACGAAAAGAAATTAAATTCAACACCAAAAATCTGCCATATTTAGAAATATACTAACAGTCTTCTTTTCTCAGCAATCGTACACATAAAGTAGAAATACAGTTGATTCTTTTCAGCCAGGAGGAAATTGGATGACGACCAAAAACTAAACTCGATCACTGTGGTTTGCAACAAGAACTTGAGCAAGCTGGAGATCGATAGATCCAACCAAGTTTCCCAGCGTTCGGGAGCCGACGAACCGGAAAACAATGTTTCAATAAAACTTTTATTATCGAAGAACCAATCTTTTAATGCTCATTCGATTTCTTGATTGAGATTTAAAACTCCATTCTGGCCGCCAATGAAATTGGAGGGTGTGTTTCTATCGCGAATAATGATTCAGATAAGAGGGGTTAAATATTGTTAATTCTCATGGAAATATTCTGGAATATTCGAAATTTCGTGGATATGTGAACCTGCAAATACACGCATAACCATAATCTAAGGATATTTGGAATAAAGGGCCTAGCCGGGTAAAATGGTGAGAAATGCCATCAACTCGATTTGAATTCCACATAAGCAAATTTTTAGCACATAGAAATTCACTTTCTGAAGACCCCTAAGTGGCCTTGTGACACGCCTAGAGCCTAATTGGGCTTTTTTGGTTTTTATTTTATATATCAGCCACATCCTTAACTAACTTTAAATAGAAAAATTGTAACACTCCAAACGTTATATCTAAGACATTCGTAACGAAAAAAAATATATAACGTGTATTTTTGCACAATATTTCACCCTGAATTTATTTTTTTCAGAATTTTTAAATTAGTGAGAAGTACTTTCAACCTTGAAAAACGAATTCTCTCCTATTTTTCGCGTTTTCTCGAAGAAAACCAAAAAAAGAAAGGAAAACGGAAGCAACTCTCAAATATATATATATATATATATATATATATATATATATATATATATATATATATATATATATATATATATATATATATATATATATATATATATATATATAACTACAGGCCTAGCATTACTATTAGATAGCCCAGGAATAGATGACTCAATGTAAGTATTTAAATAATATGTATTATTTTAGGTAAATTGAGTATAAAACTTCAAATGCGTTTTTCTCAAAACTATAATTTCTGAACTGGTGACCACTGTAGCTCGAAAACCGCTCGAAAGATTTCAATGAAATTTATACAGCTTTCTAAAACATGAAACATTTGTGCCTGATCGAAGGATTTTTTCTTTTTTTTTCTTCGATTTCTTATAAACAATTAACTGTTGGTTTCTTCCCGAAAATCTGGAAAAAATTTTCTTGAGGCCGCCATTTTAAAAATTAAAAAAAAGCTTTGAACCGGCACTAGATCATCTATTACCAAACTATTTATTTTTGTCTGATTCATTTTAGATGAACCTAAAAGATAAACGATGGCCACTGCAAAGAGCTTCGGTTAGAACTGGATTAACATAAATAGCCATTACTTTTAAAATTATTGATTTTTATTTAAATTTATATCAAGTCGAAACCTTATTTAATGATGCTATGTTTTTAATTTTGAAAAAATTAAATAATTTACTGGAGAAAAAAGTTATTTAAAATTGTAATTTTTTCATGTCTCTGACTAGACCTAACCTTGTTTCCATTGATGTAAAAAACATGTACACAAACATTCCAACAGATGAGTGTCTACCAGTTTCTGATGTTTTCACGAAAACGAACACATTTTCACATATCTTTGAATTTTGCAACCTATTGAAATCATGTTTTGGTCGAAATTATTTCCAGTTTCAAAATAAATTCTTCGAACCAAAATCATCATTTCCTCTGAGATCCCAACTCGACCATATTGTCAAACCCCTCAATTAATAATAAAAAGTTAGGTACTGAAAATCAAAATTTCACTAAGCACTTTCGAAGAACCCAGTAGTGGAAAACGGATAATATTGCTTCTTCAGCACTGGAATCATCCATATAATAATCATTTACAACGCAGATTTGGAACATACTGATGAAAACTGTACGCAAATTGAATACACTTAGATTAGAAAACATAGAATATAGGATACTTTTATTCACAATGATACAACGATAATTTCCAAAATGAAGTAAAATGAAACAACTTCGAGGCAATTTGTTAGTTCAAATTCGGAACACGAGGGACCCTTTAGGGTCCAAATTTATGGTGGTTATCAACAATTACACAGCGAAGATGAAATAAAATATATTTTACACTTTCCACAATTTTATTATCGAAAACAGGACCGGTTTCGACTGTCAAGTCATTTTCAAGTGGTCAACTACAGGAAACGAACCTACTTATACAGGGTGTTACATAATAGTATGTCACAACTTGAGGGAGTGAATCTACGTGCAATTTTAAGGAAAAAAGTTTATATAAACATAGTTCCGAAAAACCTTCATTTCGGAGCTACAGGTTGTTGAAATTTCCGGAAAAAATTGTTTTTTTTCAAAACTTCTGCAGTGTTTGAGATATTCAGTCGAAATTTGGAATGCAAGCTATTTTTTACAGCGTACATAATTACACGTGTAAAATTTTAACTAGAATCTACAAGGTATTTTCTCTTCCGGAGCCATCTTCTTTTAATTTTTCGTATCTCCGACCGTTCTCAAGCAAAAAATTTATTAAACGATTGTATGCATTCGCTGAATTGGAAGCACTTCTAATTAAAAAAATAACTAGTAGGCTTTAATTTTTTTCATTTATTCATTCATTTTGACAGTTGCTGAATTTAAACCAGTATCTGATCGAATTTTTTATTAAATTAACGATTAGTTTTAAGACTTTCGAAGTTATTGCTGTAAAAAAAATGGCTAATTTTACTTACGCCGAATTGGCTGATATCCATTACATGGACGGTCTGGCTGACGGAAACAAAACAGAAGCTAGGCGATTATATAAGGTGCGCTTTCCAAATCGAGTAATACTAGACTGGCGAACGTTTTCGAATAAGATGACCGCAGGATACGGGTTTTAAGGGGTCGTGGAAGACAAGCTACACTCCGAGTAGCAAGAAAAATTCTCAAATACTGAGGGGACAGTGTAGTTTTTTGGGGTGGCATTATGCTGGGAGACAAAACAGATTTGATTTCGTTTCCTGCGGGTGTAACGGCTAGAAATTACGTGGACCTAGTGCTGGAGCCCATTGTGAGACTCTGGCCATAATGCTCCACCGCATACCAGCAACCTCGCGCGAAATTATCTTAAAACAGAGGGAATGGCTATTTTGGATTGGCCAGCTTGCTCTCCAGACCTAAATCCCATGAACATTTATGGGATAATCTCAAAGGGAAAATTAGATTGCGCCAGGATAATCCAAGAACCCCACAACAGCTCATCCAAGCCACCACAGAAGATTGTCAGAATATCACCCCAGGGGTGGTCGAAAACCTAATGCAGAGCATGCCTAGACGGATTCAGGCTTGTATCAGAGAAAGAGGAAGTAATGCAAGCTACTGACGTCGAGAAAAGACACCTACTCCGTGAGAAAACGAAGAAAATCAAGGAAAGAGTCTCTCATTTTCTTTCATTTCTTTCTTTCCTAAAATAAACCTCAATTTTTTCTTTTTCCAATTGATATTTCTCAAAAAGGATCAATTCTAACATCAATTTTCTAAATTTGCAAAATCCCTGAGGTAATATTCGAAATATCGGGTGTTTCCAAATTTGGTTGTGTATATTAGAACACCAGAATTAGAAGAAGCTGTAGTTAATTTAATTGACGATCAACCCGATACTAGCATTAGGAAAAATTGCTTTACAACTACATGTTAATCATATGAGGGTATTTACCATCTTAAAAGAACAGCTACTATATCCATACCATGTACAACGAGTCTGGGCACTGTTACCTCTTGATTTTCGTAACCGTCTTGCATTTTCACTTTGAATGCTAGATATGATTAGACAACAACCTGAATTTCTGGTGCATATTTTATTCAGGGCGAAGCAAGTTTTTCGAGAGATACCATTATTAATAACTACAACAAGGTTTTATGGACAAAAGAAAATCCTCATGCTTTCGTTGAAGCTAATTTTCTTTGAACGTGTGGATTACAATAATTGGAGATCACCTAATTGGTCCTTATTTCCTTTCACCTAGATTGAATGAAGATTTATACACTCAATTTCTGACGGAAGAGCTGCCGGATCTACTTGATCCCAGTTCTTCAGGTGACAGGGTGAAAATGAGGTACATGCATGATGGTGCGCCTGCTCACTGGATAAACCCAGGTGGACCCCAATTTTAACAAGCTCGTTCACCTGATCTGAATCTAGAGATTGTTCTACTTGGGGACTTCAAACGTTGGTTTACGAAGATCTATCTGTCGACGTCTGGACCCCTGCGTAATGACTGAATTAGGCTATTTTCTGCACTTGATCGTTTCCTTTACGTTAAGTTTTGATTAACCACTTAAAATTGATAAATTATTTTCACAAAAACTGCGTTGGATACGAAAAAAATGCAAGAGATAAAAAGGGTTAAAAATTGATTGAAAATTTATAAGGAAATTTTTTAAATTACCTGGGATGTACTGACAAAAAGTTGTAGGGGTAGAAATGACACGTGACCTCTGAAAAAGTACCATTCTGCAGATTTGCATAATTGTTTCTATGATTTGATTAAATGATTTTGAAAAGGCACCTATGTGCCGAATTTAAACGGAGTGTCAGAAGAACTGTACTAATCATAAGAAAAAATAAAAAATATAAAGATTTCAACACCCAGTATTTCGGTAACGAAGCGTTTGTGGACATGCGTTAATCGAAACTTTCTGCCATAAAATGATGATAATAAGAAATTAAACTACGTATTACACTATTACAAGAGATTTATTGAAAATCAGGATTGAAATTTCGTTCTCTCGACCATCTTCAGCTGATAAAAAGTATTGAACTAGAGTTGAAAATACATACACACATAAACAGGTAGATAAAAAATTAATAAGAGTGCAAACAAGAGGTAATAAATTTATTATGATAAGAGCAGGTATTATTTAATAGGGATGAATAATTCGGGCCATACAAGTAGTTCAGAAGATTATCTCTATGGTGTTTTGTTGCAGTTTGAAAATTTCGATGAATTCCAAAAAGTTCATGAAAACTTTCGTCCTTTGGGTATAATGTGAATAATTGAAGTTGATGTATGGCTGGAAAATGATAGATATTCTCGATACAATGTGAAGCGAAAGTAGATTCGTCGGTTCACTGGTTATTGTAATCTGATTGATGCTCTTTGTATCTAGTTTTGAATGAAAGACCAGTCTGATCTATATAGACGCTTTCACAATCCATACAGGACAACTTGTAACTTGTTTTGTCAAATTCATCAGTTTTATCTTTACTATTAAAAAATTTCTGGGAGAGTTTCATGTGTGTCTTGACAGCTACTTTTTTATTCTGTTTTGAAATGACATTTGCAATCTTTTCGCTGATAGGGCCAAAATATATCAATGAAATATATTTATCTGTATTAGTTGATTCTAAACGTGGGTGAATATTATGATATACTATTGGTGTTTGATTTTTCTGATCATTCCGATTATATTTGAGAAATAACCATTGTTTTTACCTATTTCTTTGATAGTTGACACTTCTCTGAACATATTTTTTCGGATAATGGCAGAGAAAGCTCTATGAATCATTGAATTAAATGCAGCGTATTTATGCGATTTGTGTGTCTTGAGGATGCAAATATCAGTAATGCTGGGTTCTCGATATATCACTTAGTCTGTTATTTTGATTGGTTAATAAGTTTAGAAAGAGAATGTGAATATTGAATTTTCTCTTTCTATTTTGAATTTAATTTTGGAATGAATGCTATTGATGTAAGTTAAAAATTGATCTAGTTGTCTAGTGGTTACTGCAAAACTAGCATATCTTCTACATATTCATACCAAAATGTCCTAATTTCGATTTGGAGAAGTTGAAAATGATTGCTTCAATATAGGCCATGAACATGAGCCTTTATTAGTTCATTTCATGGCGTACATTGAAGAAATCATATTGAATTCCTCCAAATCACAATTAGTACAGTTTTGGTATAGATATGTAGAAGACATACCAATTTTGCAGGAATTACTAGATAACCAGAGCAATTTTGACTTACATCAATACCATTCATTCCCAAATTAAATATATATATATATATATATATATATATATATATATATATATATATATATATATATTACATTTTAAATTTCCACGTATCTATGATTTGACGTGTTACGGGTTTTATTTCGTGGTCCATTTTGATTTTGGCGACGTTTCGACAAGTTGTCCCTTGTCATCTTCAGGCGTTCGGTAGACGATGTCTCGAGCGTAACTGATAGCGGTTTGTCGGTGGTTCTACTTTTATGTCCTCGTTGTGGGCGTCGGTGGACCTGGTGGTGGGGATGCTTTTATCATTATCTGTTGATGATGCCGGTTTCCTAGGTGCTAAAATAACTTTCCAAGCTTTTGATAAGTTGAGGGTTTCGTCTGTTTTGTTCATTGTTCCTCATTTTTCAATTTCCACTGCTTCTCTGATAAGACATTTCTTAAGTAGGTCAGCACCACACAACAAACATTGTTTCGAAATCATAGTGTCGAAAAACCAAAACAATATCATCAGCATAAATGAATTTTGTAGAGGAAGTTTCTGGAATGTCAGACATATATAAATTGAAGAGAAGAGGTGCAAGAACAGATCCCTGAGGTAGGTCATCATTTAGAGTTTAAAATCTACTGATTTTCACACCGATAAAAACTCCAAGTCTTCTATCAGATAACATATTTTCAATCAACTTTACAATTTTCCACATTGAACTACTTCAAAAGTTTATAAACTAAACCATCCTTCTTTCTTCATTCAGAATAAAGAGAGAAGTCGATAACCAGACTTACTTTTTCCAACAATCACTCCTAAAAATAACACACTAACTTTTGATATATATCGAAAACCCACCTTTACTGATATTTGCATCTCTTATGACTCAACACACCTAAAATCTCATAAATACGCTGCGTTTAATTCAAACATTCATAGGGCTTTGTTTTTGTCACTATCCGAAAAAAATATGTTCAGGGAAGTGTTACCTCTTAAAAAAAATAGCTAAGAATCATGGTTATCGCTCAAATATAATGAACGGAATGATGAGAAAGAATAGCTAAGAATCATGGTTATCGCTCAAATATAATGAACGGAGTGATGAGAAAGAAACAAACACTAATAGCATATCATAATATTTACCCACGTATAGATCAACTAATACAGATAAATCTAACCAAACAATGGTTATTCCTCAAATATAATGAATGGAATGATCAGAAAAATCAAACACAAATAGGATATCATAATATTTACTCACGTTTAGAATCAATTAATTCCGATAAATATGTTTCATTAATATATTTCGGAACTATCAGCAAAAAGATTGCAAATGTAATTTCAAAACAGAATAAAAAAGTAGCTTTTAAGACCCACATGAAACTCTTCCAGGAATTTTTTAATCGTAAAAATAAAACTGATGAATTTGACAATACTGGGGTTGACAAGTTGTCCTGTTTGGATTGTGGAGACGTCTATATAGGTTAAACTGTTCGTTCATTCAAAAGTAGATACAAAGAGTATCAATCAGATTACAATAACAAGAGAACCGACGAATCTACTTTCGCTCCACATTTTATCGAAAATGGCCATAATTTTCCACCCATAGATCAACTACAAATTATTCACAGAATACCTAAGGGACGAAAGTTAGATTTCTTGGAATCCATTGAAATTTTCAAACTGCAACAAACTTCAAATTATACCTGCCTTTATCATAATTAGTTTATTACCTCTTGTTTGTATTTTTATTAATTTTGAATTGAATCACCCTGTTTATACAGGGTGATTCAGGATGAGAGGGAAATATTGTGTGGGGTGATAGGAAACGTCGCGCTCTCCTTCGGACTCTACAGGGTGTTTTCTATGAAAGAGGTAGATTTTTTTGCCTCATAACTCTTAAACGACTTAATCGATTTGGAGATTTGAGTTATCCAAGAACATAACGATAATTCGGGTGAAACAAATTTGGCAATTTTATCCAATAATGAAAAAAACACACCTGGAACATTAGAATGAAATAGGAACTCGGGTATCTAAACTTAGCGTTAGTCGGT
The DNA here is from genome assembly GCA_013387265.2 of Cryptolaemus montrouzieri. Classification (NCBI taxonomy): domain Eukaryota; kingdom Metazoa; phylum Arthropoda; class Insecta; order Coleoptera; family Coccinellidae; genus Cryptolaemus; species Cryptolaemus montrouzieri. Next base: position 46,556,810 of record JABFTP020000083.1, on the reverse strand, counting down.
TCAAATCAGGTGCTCGAAATGGTTTCCTATTTGATCAATGCATTTTCTTGCTCTATCAACAATGCTACCAATCTTCGAATTAGGTCCATATTATTTCACAACTATCCGTAATTCTTTGGATCAAATATTTTCTTGACCTTTCACCTTGATAAACATTATCTTAGCTCCATAAGAAAAAATTGACTACATTGTTAGTAAAGAGAGGGGGAGCCCCATCGCAGTGGAAATAGATTCCTCGTATTTCAATTCCATTCAGGAAGTTTGATAGCGTGTTCTGAATTAATTCTAGGTAAATGTCTCCTTTTAGTCTATCTTCGAAGAAGTGAGGACCAACCAAAAAAACCATTCATCATTCCCAACCAAATATTCATCGAAAACCTATGTTGGAAATGGCTTTGGAGTGTAAGTGAAATTGGCTTAATCACTCCAACGGCAAAAGGTCAGACGGAGGTATGTAATATGTAGTCCTTTTCTTGGAGTTTCTGCACTTTTTGATAATGATATGGATGGTATTTCTCATTTTTCAAAACTCGCCAAGTTGTTGTTTGAGTCAAACCCAGATCACGAGCGATTTTTGTTTTACTCGTTTGCGGGTCATTTTCATTAGCTCGGAGAACTTCATTAGCCGGTTGAATATTTGTTCTTTCTAGATTCATATTGTTTGGAGAAACAGAAAAGTTCGAGAAAAAGTTTTACTGTTCGGATGCCTTCGGTATTCTATTCTAGTTACATTGCCATTTCCGTTTTGATTCGAAAATAGTAGAGGCATAATTTCTCAGCTGGCAAAATAGTTTTTCAGAAAAAATCGAACGATTAGCAACAATAAACACTCATTACATAAGAAGAGGGATTCAAATGATATTAACACTGAGAGAAAAACAAAAGTACCAGAATAAATAACTGACATTTCGTATTTTTTATATGACCACTGAATTTGGAAACATTTTCTATATTACAGGATAAGAGAGTTATTACACGTTTATGTTTACTACATTATGGAAAGACAAATAATTTCTTAACATAAAAATGAAGGAAATATTTAGATTGCTGTGATCTGAAAATTTGATAGTTTTCTGAAAAGAAATGAGTGGCCTATTTTTTAAGGGTGGTTATCTGGCATGTCAAGTAATACATACGTCCACACCATAGTCAACTTATTTTCTACTTTTTGCCAATTCTATTCGCCACATATTTAATGATCAATGAGAGATATCAATTTATGAACAAGAACCGAATTCCATGAAACAGATTAAAGTATCCAAATTCTCATTTCACAAGTTACCATAATGGCTTCGAGAAGATTTTCAGAATGGGTTCGATACGATTACCACTATTAAATGTAACACCCTGTAGATTTCATTGACGTTTTCAACTGGAATTTAACAAATTTCATCAACTGTAATTGTTTTTGTTATATTGGATTGGACTGACATTATTCCAAAATGAATATTTTTTTAATAAAATACCTTAGTTGTTATGAAAATTTTCTGGTGGCATATTGAATGTCACACTAGATAAAATACCAACTAAAAGAAAAGATAATCATATTAGGAGACCTTTACGATAGAGTAGGTAACGAAGTAGTAAACGGGGTAAAACAAAAATATAACGAAGACGTAATTAACAGAAACGGCGAAATGTTGACGGAATTTTGTGCACAGAACGAGTTGTGAATTAATAACACTTTTTTCCCTCACAAAGAACAGCACAAATATACTTTCTACGATAACCGAAACAACAAATCCATAATTGATTACATTATCACTAACCGAATGTTTCTACCCCAACAAATCTTAGATGTAAGAGTTTTGTCATCAGCTAACATTGGAACAGACCACAAGCTCGTTCTAGGGAAACTGAAGATGATAACTCAATTAAAAAAGAAAACACCATCTGTAAAAACTGAAAAATTTAACGTAGAATCGCTCAACAATAAGAGCACAAAACAACTTTATTCAAACCGTTGCAAACAGTATATAACTCGTAATCCAATATTGCAGCAAGATAACCCCGACATAGCATGGCTGAAACTAAAAGAAAACATATACAAGGGTGCCACAGAGGCCTTGGGAACCCTCACGGTATCACAGAACGGCAAACCTAATAATAAACCCTGGTTCACCACTGAAGTCAAAAACATTACAAAGGAAAAAAACAAATATATCTAGAATATAAGAACCATCCGACACCAGAGAACCGAAATAGATACATAGAAATAAGAAATAGGGTGAATAACAGAGTTCGGGAAATTAAAGAAGAATACTGGCAGAGATTTAGTGCTGAAATGGAAGCGGATATATACGGAGCGCAAAAACGAATTTGGAAATTATTAAGGGTATGAAAAAGGACACCAATGAAACTATACAACTGAAAACAATCACAAACGAAACATGGGAAAAATACTTCAAAAATCTTTACACCGAATCAGAATATGAAGAAGAACCCCCAGAAGAAGACTTAGAAAACGACATTATAAATGAACCGGTAACAATCACGAAAGAGCAAGTAGCTATGGCAATAAGTAAACTTAAAAATAGGAAAGCTCCAAATGAAGATAAGATAACAAATGAGATGATCAAATATGGCGGAGAAGCCATGAGAGAAGAGTACACAAAACTGTTTAACATCATAATTCAACACGGAAAAATACCAGAAGAATGGAAAAGAAGTGTAACAGTGCCTATCTTTAAAAAAGGAGACAAAACAAATCCTGCCAACTATCGCGGAATAACCTTATTAAGCACCTCTTTGAAACTGCTTACAAAGATTCTTGCCGATGACATAACGTCAACAATGCCAATCAGCGAAGAGCAACAAGGCTTTCGAAAAAACCGGTCCACGGTCGATGCACTATTTATAACAAGGCAATTAGTAGAAAAGTCTCTTGAATATAACACTCCAGCATATCTTTGTTTCATAGACTTAACGAAGGTCTTCGACAGAGTCCAACTGAAGGATGTAATCAAGATACTGGAAAACAAAGAGGTACCCAAAAAATATATAAGATTCATAAAAGATCTGAACACTAATACAACAACGCAAATACGAACAAACCACACCCTAACGCAGCATTTCGGAACAACGTCGGGCATCCGCCAAGGTGATAGTCTTAGCCCTCTACTATTTAATACTGTTATGGACCAACTTGTAGAGACCGTTAAAACTTGGGACTAGGATACCGCATGGGAACCTACAAAATTAACATCTTATGCTATGCCGATGACGCCGTACTCATTGCAGAATCAGAAGACGACCTACAAAGAATGTTATACGCCTTTAGCAAACGCGCAAAAAATTTCAATATGGAAATCTCAACAAGTAAGACAAAATGCATGACCATAGCTAAGGAACCTCTGCAATAGACAACGCCACTTTAGACCAAGTCATGTCATTCGAATACTTAGGGTGCAGAATAACAAGCACAGGATACCTTGAAGATGAAGTGAGGAGACAAGTGAACAAAGCAGCTGCAGTATCGGGACATCTTAAACAACCAATTTGGAGAAATAAACACCTCAGTATACCATGCAAATCCAGAATCTACAAAACATGTGTGTGACCAATTATGACATACGGGGCAGAAACAAGAGCGGAAACGTCTGTAACAAAGAGGATACTAAGAACAACAGAAATGAAAACGCTAAGAACTATAACCGGTTACACATTGAATGACAGACAAAGAAATACCGACATAAGGGAAAAATGTGAAACAGACGATATTGTAGGATGGGTAAGAAAAAGAAGAGAATAGGAACCAGCATGTAAACAGAATGACCACAGATAGAATAGCCAAAATCGTATATAACAACATACCACACGGAAGAAGACCCGTTGGACGACCACCAAAACGATGGCGGGACAGTTGGCAATCAACTTCACAAGAACTGCCGCAGGGAAACCGGAACTGAACAGGCGCTACGCCTTCTACACGGTGAAGAAGAAGATATTGAATGAACTACTTTTTCTTGTTCCGGTGATGTATTCACAATTTTGCTTTAGTGATATACAGGATGTTGTTCTATCATCTATTCATAAGATTGAATTTCTACACTCCTGCCCTATACGAGATTTTTTTTCTCTGCCAATAGTTGGTCTACTCGGTGACTGACAATCCTGAAGTTTTCATTCAAATCTGAGAAGCGATTTCAGAGTTACGATATCTGGAAAATTCATCCAGTTCACACTAAACAGCCTGTATATGCGAAAGGGATACGCGTAAGTCAAAAATGAGTATCATTCGACACATCAGGATTGATGCCAACCACCACCGAAAATATCTCCTCTCCTCCTGAATCACCCTATATATATATATATATATATATATATATATATATATATATATATATATATATATATATATATTTTCAGCTTTAGTTCAATACTTGTTGTAACCTTAAGATGGTCGAGAGATCGAAATAGCTATCCTGAATTAGTTTCATAGTTTCATCCTTATTATCATCATGATTAACTATCACGTAGTGAAGGCGGAATCAATCAACTATTTGACATAAAATGACTTTAAGAATCACCCCTCAAAATCTGTCTCACTTATTTATTTACACCCTGTATATCTAGTATTATGGTAATATTTTGGAACTCGAGATAGAAATATCTGAAGTCAATATTTCAAGTCAGATACTTCAAGTTTTGAAGAGAATTTCTTGAGGATTACTATCAATAGTAAATAGCAAAAATCGTTGCGGTACTCACCTATGAATAGGAAGAAGATGAGTAGGCCTAGCTCCCGCATGCTGGCTTTGAGCGTTCGACCTAGAATTTGGAGGCCTTTACTGTGCCGGCTCAATTTGAAAATTCGGAAGACACGCACGAGCCGGATTACCCTCAGGATGGCCAGCGACATAGCCTGGTTGGTGCTTTTGTCCTGTGGTGAAACAGGTGCGCGGGGTAGGTTCAACGTGTCCTCCTCCTCCGCGACCACTGTCGCCAGGGTGATGAAATACGGAATGATGGCGATGATATCGATAAAGTTCCTGCAAGAAAAAAAGACTTTCATGAACGATTATTGTTTTACATACGCTTTGGAAATACGGCACACGAAGATTTTCACCTTGATTTTGACCTTGAGATTCAAACTGGACTGATTTTTTTTAAGTCTTGTATCGGATGTCAGGATGTGCTATTACAGATTCATATCAAAGTTATGTTTTTTACAATGGGATATCCCACGTTTCTCATCGGTTTTGAACGTGTTAAACCAAAATAACTGAGGTTTCTTCAGATCAGTATATGCCTTAACTGCACCCTTTTCAAAGTAATCGATTTATGATTTAATGATTTAATGATTTAAAAATGTAATGGAAAAATGCTTTACATTCAATAGCATCCCCATTTTCTGACATACATATACCCAGAGTAGAAGTGTTGCAGAAGGAAAACCTTGTTAGCAACACACATGTGAAAACAAAATCAGAGTAAAACACTCAACTAAATATACTTATTAAACTAAATCTCAGACACAAAACAAAAATTTATAAATAACAATTTTTCCCGAGCCAAGAATAGCTGTCCTAAAAGGCTTCATTTGAATGAAAATTACAAAGATAATGCATAAAAAAATAAAAATATACATACATATAAATAAAAATATGAATATAAATTCCCCACAGGCTCCCCAGTCAAACAGAATATCAAATGAACATAATATTGATAAAAGACCTTTCCTTTGGACCCATCTGAAAACCCTCTTCTTAAAAACTTGTATTGAAACAGACGAATTTCTTAACTGACTGTCGAGAAAACTATATACTCTATTCAGATAGTATGTGAAAAACCTCTGTGTTATTCTAAAACATGCTTTGTGGGCGTAATTCAGGTGGCGTGCTACCCTCTGGTATCGTAATTATGTGATAATAGATTAACACTGATTTTACCATAATACCAATCAATCAACAGAGCTCTTACATAAAGTTGTCTAATATCTAGCAGGCCACTCATTTGAAAAATAAGTTCAGTAGAAAAATCATATGGTTTTCTGTAGATTGTTTTAATAATTTTTTCTGAACTACACTCAAACCATCAAGATGTCTATCATATACTCCTCCCCAACCTATGCAACCGTACTGCAAAATAGGACTCACTAAGCCGTGATAGGCGGATAATAAAGTTTTGTATCAGCCACTTTACTCAGAATACGAAAACATAAATGAATGGACGCAATTTTTGCACATGTTATTAATTTGATCCACCCATCTGAGAGTAGAGTCAATGTATACACCCAAATACTTCGTAGTGTATTGCAGAAAGAGAACCTGAGTTCCACATCCACAATTTTTCACAATTTTCCGATTTTGGCATTCCATGCAAAAGCTTATACTATTAAAATGCGGCAATCCAACTGTACTTCTAGCAAAAGGAGAATAGTAGTTTTTTTCTGATTTAGTATTAAACCATTGCTGTTCATCCAATTTCCTGCCAAAATCAGCCCTTTACGGACTAAATCCCTTGTAGCGTTCCAACTTTTCCCACTAAACAATAGCACCGTGTCGTCCGCATAGGATGTTATCTCACCTACACCACTCAAACTAAGAAAGTCGTTTATATAACATAGAAACAATAAAGGACCCAACACAGTACCTTGTGGTACACCCATTTTCACATTTTGACTATCACTTACAGATTGACCTATACGGACGCACTGACATCTATCTGAAAGATACGACGCCAAGAGACGCAGAGGAACACCTCTCACCCCATTCTATCAAGCTTACACAGTAGTTGTTTATGAGGTACAAGATCGAAAGCCTTGGTAATATCGAGAAAAACAGCCATCGGAAACAGTCCCTGGTCCAGAAGCTCATAGACGCGGCCCACAACCTTCCTAATCGCGTCATTAGTGGATCTACCATTTAGAAATCCAAATTGATTACTATTAATGACCTCATATTTATCAAAAAAATTTATAAGCCTTTTTTTGATGACCTTCTCAATTAGTTTGGCTATACACGATGTAAGGGATATAGGTCTGTAATTATTCATATCTGCTCTATCGCCCGATTTAAGTAAAGGAATTATTGTTGCCATCTTCAAACTATCCGGGAAGACACCTTCGCCAAGAATACGATTACAGATGTGAACAAACGGTCCTCCAATAATATCAACAAATTTCTTAAGTATTTCATTACTAATACCATCACCCCCGCCAGCAGAACGACTAATTTTAAGATCCTTTATCATTCCCTTCACTTCATTAAAGTTAGTAGGCTCCAAAAAAATTGAGTTATCCTGAGTTAGAGTATGCGGGTTGGAATTGAAAGATCTATGCGGACAAATGTTTTCAGACAACCTAGAACCTATTCCTGCGAAAAAATCATTGAATTTTTGAGCAATATACTGTTTATTAGTAGATTCGACATTGTCCACTCTAATTTTTTCGATAATATTACTATATGCACTAGGATCCCTCAAATTTGAAACCTCACTCAATAAATTCCACATCTTCCTAAAATCATTACCTGCATCTTTTATTTTGTTTCTATAATAAACAAGCTTACTAGACGACACAATTTCATTTAGTTTATTTCTATAACTTTTATACTTCCTTAAAAGATTCTCGTCATTTGGGCGGGCCAAAGTTTTTTTGTAGAGACTGTTTTTGTTCCAAATGGACACCGATAGCGCGGCTGTTATCCATGGCTTTCTTATCTTACGCTTTTTTATACTGAAAAAACTAGTTGAGCTTTCAATCGACTTCGTCACCATATCCAAAAACAAGCTCATCTTTGAATTTATATCACCCACTGAATACACATTGTCCCAATTTAAGCCCATCAGAAGCTCTTCAAGCAAAACAAAATCAATCTTTTTCCCTTGATGATCATTATTACTACTCGCATCTGGAGTATTTTCAACTTGTCGTATTTTCAGCACTATAGGAAAGTGATCGGTTATATTATAGTCAATAATCCCCGCTTCAACAACTATATTTTTTTTCAAATTTGAAACAAAAAAATGATCAAGGCAGGTGCCACCCGAATCACACCATCGTGTAATATCATTTACATATGACTTGAACCCAAAAGAGTATAAAAGATTTAAATACTCATCACGAATATTACCACCCACCGCGGAATCCAGAATATCTATATTGATATCTCCAACAAAAATCTCAACATCATTCTTTTCATTCAATTTTGAGTTGAAATATGAGCCTAGATCTCTAATAAATTCGTCTATCTCAATAGGGGAAGTTTATAGCAACAACTGATCAAATAACTAATATGATTTATCTTGAAACCAATTTTAATTATTTTTGTGACACCTACATCAACAATATCAACATTTTCGAATAAACCCACCCTTACATAACAGATCACACCATCATTTTTATTAAAATGACAAACGTTGTAGTATATCTTAAAATTAGGTATTCTGAAAAGGTCTACACTACTAACACTAAAACATTCCGAGAGAACAATAATATCAAAGTCGACTGAAAAGGAGTCCAGAAAAATTCCAATAATTGAAAATTTTTTCCTATACTTCTAATGTTGCAGTGAATAATCCTCAAACCAGGCGCCCTCAAAGACATTGCTGAAGAACATTCTGAAGGAGAATCATATGTAACAGTTTTGTATTCTAAATTCTCTAAGTCATCTTGTATATCCCGTAGAGCCATCACAGAACAGAAAAACGACAATAACAAACACACTATACCTTACAATTGAATAGTAGAATACTATCCCATCAGACCCTTTATTACATCCTCCGAAGTGATCTTTGTGATCTTGCTCCCATCAGACTTTCTTGCCAGAATTTCGCCGTTTGAATGCCAAACGTTCTTATATCCCACATCTCTCAAACGTCTAGCCGACTTGAAGAGACTCTGCTGCCACTTAGTTAGATCCTCTCTGATATAAATAATTCTATTTGCCTCGCCCAGACCACAGTTCGAAACAGTCAACTGTCCTTTAAAACGCCGCTTGCCATCGAAAATCTTCTTTTAATATCTAAGTTCTTCACCTTAACAACAATCATTGGCATGGAATTATTATTTATAGTTCTAACCAATTCGAAATCATCTTTACTAACAGAATGATCCATCTTCTTAAACAAATCAAGAACCATCCCATCAGTATTTTCTGCGACTTCTACATGGTCAGACTCTCCTTTTCTATTCAATAATCCAGAAATAACCACATTATTCTGAATTTTTCGTATTCAAATCTACTCACAAACTTCTTAATATCATCTAATTCGATCCTCATCTTGCCATTTTCCTATTTAGGTCAGTAACCATCTCAGATAGTACTTTAGACTTATTCCTTTCTTCTTCGAACTGTTGATTAATGAATTCCATAGATACTTTCATACTGGCAGTATCTTTTCTAAGTTCCTTTATCTCATTTGTTAGATCAGACACCATTTTCATAAGTTGATCAGAACCCTGGCGATATTTCGAGAGAATTTGTTTGTTCTCGAATATATCTTGTATTTACTAAAAATTTCTCAGAATCTCATTTTAGTAACAGATTATTTTCACAAATCTAGGCATCCACAGTTTACCAAACGCTGCTGAAGTAAGGCCAATTCTTCTTTAGATTTCACAAGTTTGGTTGTCTCGACTTATTTTGATTTCATGTCCAAGATATTTGTAGGCTTGAACTTGTTCAATTTTAGCATCACCTATCTGAATATTTCCACTTGTAACGAGATTGGTCATATATTGTGTTTTAGACGCGTTCAGCTTTAGTCCAACCCTCTCAGAAGCTTGTTTGAGCCTTTCAAGCATTTCTTTTGCATCTCCTATGTTGTCGGATATGAGGACGATGTCGTCGGCAAACCTAAGGTGGTTCAAGTATTCCCCATTAATATTTATACCCATATTTTCCCAGTCTATCCTTTTGCACATATACTCGAGTAGGGTTATAAGGAGTTTTGGCGAAATCGGATCTCCCTGTCGCACGCCCCTCTGTATTTCGAATGATTCTGTTTTTCGTGAAGTTTCACACAAGCTGTGGCATGATCATATATGTACTTTATCTGTGCCATGTATCGATGGTCTATGCGACACTCAGCTAGAGCCTCTAACATTTTATGTTGGTTTATGGTATCGAATGCCTTTTCATAATCTACAAAGATGAGAACCAGGGGTTTATTGTATTCGAGGTATTTTTCTATTAAGATTTTAATAGTTTGTAGATGATCATTCGTACCAAATCCGCTCCGGAAACCAGCCTGCTTGTAGGGCTGATAGAAGTCAAGCTTGACTGTCAACTTTTTGTAATAATTTTCATATAGAGTTTGTATATGTGCGATAAAAGGCTGATGGGTCTATAGTTGTTAAGGTCAGTGATGTTTCCCTTTTTGTGCATTATCACCACCACGGCGTTGTTCCATTGGGTTGGAGTTACACCCTCCGTTAGGCATGCATTGAACAACTTCTGGACCTCTCGCAGCAGAGTCCTCCTCCTGCTTTCAGATATAAAACGCATCCAAACGAATTGGATACAGACGGCACAGAACAGAAGGATGTGGCATAGTTTACGGGAGGCTTATGTCCAGCATTGGACAGAACGAGCTGCTTGATGATGATGATGATGAGGCATCCACAAACAGTAAGTGATTAGTTATACATCTACACTGCTCTGTGATGGATGTCGAATTTTGTTTGAATTAAAAACTCAATCTCTCTCACTTCAAATAGAACATCCAGTGTTAGTGACTTTCCCAACAAACAACGGATTTCTCATAAATAAAACAACAAATAGATTTTCAAGCTTCTACTTTTTTCTCTTCAAAACATTCCAACGTTTCGACACCAGATATGTGTCTTCCTCAGGGAACTACGAATAAATTCACATTTGGAGAGGAACAAACCGAAAATGGGACGAATAATACATAAATATTGCTCATATTGGGTACTTACATTGATTAAAATTAACATTATTCGTGAATTCGAAATGTTGGAATGTTTTAGAGAAAAAAAATAGAAGCTTAAAGATCTATTCGTTATGTGTGAGAAATTCCTTGTTTGTTGGGAAAGTTTATTGTTGGATATTGGTGGACTTGGAACTGATTACATAATTCTAGTACCTATTGAAATGTTTGTGTCCCTTTACCTATCTACGATAGATGCAAAGGTAAAGATGATTTTGTGTTTCTTGATATTTTCACATAATTTCATTAAATTCACAGAAACTCTTAAACTTTTTTAACTAGGAACAATATCCAAGAAAGGGGTAAAATATACGCCATGTGAAATATTTATAATGTATCTTCTCTTAGAATGTAGATTTCAATTTGACGTACAAAATTTCTTTATTTTTGTGATATCTCAAATAGGCCATCTTACACACAACCAAATTTATATGAAATCGCCCGATATTTTGAATATTACCTCAGAGATTCTGAAAATTTCGAAGTATTGTTAGAATTGATCCTTTTTGAGACATTTCAATTGAAAAAATAAATAAATTAAGGTTTATTTTTAAAAAGAAACAAATAAAAGAAAATGGGAGACTCTTTCCGCATGTAGTAAAAACATTGAAAATTGTTTTCTCAAGGTGTAGGTGTTTTTTTCTCGGCCTCAGTAGCGTGTATTATCTCCTCTTTCCCTGATACAAGCCTGGATGCGTCTAGGCATGCTTTGGATTAGGTTTTCGACCTCCTCTGGGGTGATATTCCGCCACTCTTCTGATGAGGCTTGGATGAGCTGTTGTGGGGTTCTTGGATTATCCTGGCGAGACCTAATTTTCCTTTTGATATTATCCCATAAATGTTCAAAAGGATTTAGGTCTGAAGATCAAGATGGCCAGTCCGAAATAGCAATTTCCTCTATTTCAAGATAATGTCTCGCGAGGTTGCTGGTATGCGAAGGAGCATTATCTTGCATAAAAGTGAAATTCTCACCGTGGGCATCTCGCCGGACTCTCACTAAGGGCTCCAGCACTAGGTTCACGTAATTTGTCGCCGTTATGTAACGTGCTCAAAGTATGATATGACATAAAGATGATTAGGATACAATTGAATGAAGCTCCTGCACATTATTTCGTTGATCTTCGAAATAAATTAAACATCATGGAAGAATGGATACTTAGAAATAATGTTTAATGTCCCCTAAGGTCCCCAGATTGAATATCCATAAACCTTTATTTACGGGGAGTACGAGCAACTAAATTTAAGCAACATGAAGTAACTACAAGGAGTGATAAGATGCAATTTATAATACTCCAGACAATCTCAACAACGCGAGCAGACATTTTGTCGAAATAAAAGGACAATTCGAAAAGAAAGACACTTCAAACATTGTTAATAATGGGTGTGAGATATTTTTTTCTCGGATATTGTTTCTAGTTAGACATTGGTTCAGAATTTCAGTGCCAAATTTGATAAAATTATGTGAACATTCTAGTATAAAGTACAAAATCATTTTTAACTCTGAATTTATTGTAAAAGGTATAGGGATATCCTATACCTTTCAATAAATATTGGAATTATCAATTATTTGAAGTAATTATATACAAATGAGATAAAAAACACAAGGTTTAACTTTAATCTACACTTTATTTGAAAAAATTCGACGACGTTTCGCTGACACAGCAGCTTTATCAAGAATGAAAAACAGAATGAAGAGTATGGTATTATAAACAAATCGTAGAACAAGTTGGATGAATAACAGGAAAATCCACACCGAGCCATTGTACAGTTAGTATGAAAGGTAATAAAAACTAATTAAACAAGTTAAGTAGGGGTGAATAATTCACATCTACCTGTTCATTCAAAAGCTGGTCCGAATGTTTGTATCTATTTATTTCTAATGCTTCTAGGAGATCTAATTTTGAACTTTTAGATTTTATATGTAATATGTCAAAGTTTTTATTGAATGAATGGTTTTCTCTTATTAGGTGGTTTGAATAATTTGAATCAGATTTATCTTTATCGAAGCTACGTTTATGTTCAGATGTTCTTATGGCAAAACTCCTATAGGTCCTACCGATATAAATTTTATCACAAGAACCGCAATTGAGTTTATAGATTCCTGATTTACTTGATTTTTCAACACGAGATTTATTATTTTTAATATGTTTACCTAACTTATTAGAAGTTTTGAAAGTTATATTAAGGTTTTGTTTGACGAGAAAGGATTTAATATTTGTACTTGCAGAACCGCAGAATGTTAAACTGTTGAATATTTTATAGTCTTTATGAATAGGATATACTTCATTTATTGCTTTCTGATACAGTTTTTACGAATGATTAGATCTATCATATCCGGATTATATGAATTATTAATGGCTATCTGTTTGATGATGTTTAACTCTTTATTATAATCTTCTACTGATAAAGGTAAATTGAGTAACCGATGTACCATGAGGTTTAAAGCTGCAAATTTGTGTTGAATTGGATGTAATGAGTAGTTATGTATAGTTGTATCAGTATGTGTTGGTTTACGAAAGACCGAAAAACATGATTATTATTTTGTTTAGTGATTTTCAAGTCCAAAAATTAATGGAATCGTTCTGTTCAATTTCTATCGTGAATTTAATGTTCAAATGGATGGAATTAATGAAATTAAGAAATAAGTCTAATTGATGAGTAGTTCCAATGAAACATACTAAGATGTCGTCAACATATCTATACCAATAAAGAAATTTGGAAATGAGTGGATGTGTATGAATTTTCTGTTTAATATTATTCATAAAAATCTCTGCTAAAAGTGGACTCAAAGGATTTCCCATGATCAAACCATTTTCACTACTGTAATAGATGTTGTTGAAAGAAAAATAATTTTGTTCAATGCAAACGTCCAACAGATTCAATCAATAATTATATACAATTTGAAATAGTATAAACAAAATACAGTATATACCATTCGAAAATTCATCCATAGAATGAAAAATTTTGTCCAACAGTAATGATTTCAATCTACTGCAGAATAAGGTAATGTTCTCCGGACTCCCAATGTCAATATTCAATTTGTTGAAAATTTTGGTTCCTATTGGTGAACGTAAACCCATCCTATATCTTAAACAAGGCCATCACAATTACAAGTATTATAAGAATGAACATTTTTGATTCTGAGGATTTCCCCTTGAATCTTGAAAATTCTCATTCCCAAGAACCTGATGACACCTGTCTTCACTAATTCATCATCATTCAGTACTAAATTGATGCTGAATATTTATTATAATTGTGGAGGATTGTATATCTAGTTTTTTTTTGAATTATCTGTCGTCGTCTGCATATAGGAAAACCTCACAGTCCAAGTTCTCGCCAATGCCATTCAAATATAAAGTGAAAAGAGTGGGTCCTAAATCGAGCCTTGTGGAACCTCTGAGATATCCAGCTTCAAAATTTGATTATCACGTGTCCTGATATCACAATTTTCAACATAAGAGATCTATGTTACCATAGATGGAACGAAATGCATATCTTGTTGTATGAAAATTGACTTAGCCAAAGTGAAATGAATATCAAGAGTGTTGAGTTCCTTCGGATAGATGAATATCAGAATATTTCTTTCGATAAATAATTATTGTTTTGAAACCTTAAATTCCTCGAATTGAAAATGTAATTTTTCAGTAGTAACCTGCTGTTCATCTAGAAATTCCTTCAGGAAACATCTCTCAAAGTTTATCATAGAGGTTTGGGGGACACTGTTCATTCAACAGGAACAAAGTTATGGACGTATAACTTTAGAAATCTAACCCGGTATAGTCACTATACCCTCAATTATAAAGCCCCAAATTTCACATTCAGGTGGATTTCCCAATCTATAAGTCATTAGTCTTTGTTGTTTTTAGACGTCTGAAAAAACTTTGAATATTTTGAAAAATTAGTGCCACTTAAACTTATATAACTTGTGAACTAAACATCAGATGGCCTTGAATTTTTGTCAGTCCTCACTCGAATTATACTTCATGAAAATCATAGCCACTCTTCAATAGTGGCATCCTCTTTCACGATTTTCTAAACTTAAGTAGGTTGCCTTTTAAATTTTGCACCTGACAAAAAACAAATAACTTAGGGAAAAATAGCTTTATTGTTTTTCAAAGTAATCTCCATGAAGATCGACATAGGTTTGCATGCGCTTAGATCAATTTTCGAAATACTTTTGCCATTCCGAATGAGGTACCTCTAAAACTTGGTTTTGAAAGGCATCTATTGCCTCGTCTGCCACCGAAAATATTTGGCCACACAGTTTTGCAGATTTGTTTTGAAGCACCGTGGTCGAATTTTTTTCAACTTGGCATAAAACACGAGCCTTCTTTTGAGCAATTGTTAAGTTGTGTGGGATCCAACGAGAACAAATCTTTTCGACAGCCAAATGTTCATGCAATATTGAATGTACTCTGGTGGAATTTATGTTCAGAGTTGTCACAATCTCACGGAAAGTCACATGGCGATCATCGTGTATCATTTCGCGCACGAGTGAAGCACAACCCATATAGAATTCGTCATACAAGCATTTGACAGTGAAGCTTCATCAGCAAAAGTCGAAACAAGTTGATCGCCGTACTGTTTTGATTTAATCCACGTCGAAAATCATAAAAAATCATCTCACGAAAATGTTCACGTTTCAATTCCTTTTTGTCCAAGTTGAAATTTTCAAATGACTCTATGTATGTACGTGTTGTAAGTACATTTAGGTTAAAAAATGTCAAAATACACGACAACAACCTATTCAACGATGAAATTATGTAATACTTCGAGGACAAGTACGACCCGTATATTCATGAATTTCCCTAAAATAACAATGATTTTGAAGCTTTCTAACTAGCTCAGAGACAGATTGATTGCCGCAATACTAAATTAGCAACTTGTACGTGATTGAAACAATACCCACGCTATGTCAGAACATCAATTTCCGTTTCAGAGTTAGTAACTCTCGATTATACGCTGATTAACTTTGGTTGCTGATTACAGTTTTCCCAAAGACTATTTCGATCTTAATTACATACGTGGAAACTTCTAGAACTCAAAATGTAAGAAGGAAGGGTTTCATTTTCCATTCCTATGACTGTTTATCTACAATTTTCATTATTATTATTATTAATTGAAGATTAAGAGTCGAGGTCTTTGAGACTCATTTACAACATAATCTATACATAATCTAAAACAGAAATGAACAGAATATTGAAATGAGAATTAGTAAAATATAAAGTGTTATGTAAGAAATAGTACGAGGGATGTCTTTTAAGTGTTAGAGCTAGAATGAAACAATTAAGTTCTTTTAAAAACATCATTGTTTTCGAAGAATTTTCCGTGAGAATTAATATACTTCTACACTCGTTCGAACCAATTCTGGAAGCAGTTATTCAAATCGTTTGATGCTACGTTCACAACGACCCATAGGACGGCATCAGCAGGGTTCTTCTGAAGAGTGAAACCTTTGACCACACAGTCCTGTTTAGATTTTGGTAAAATTATGAACATTGTTGGGAAACGGCATGATGCCATTTTTGGAATCCCCACTATACACCACAAGATTCTCTTTTGACATCGGAATACACCACAGGTTAGATTTTAGTCTACAGCACATGTTAAATTTTCGTTTTCATTCAATCCCAAGAATCTGATGGCACCTGTCTTCACCAATTCAACATCATTCAGTCTCAAATTGATGCTTACGTTTTTATTATAATTGTGAAGGATTGTGTAGCTAGTTTTTCTACATTAATATAACCTGAGTGATCAAAGAACTATTGGTGTAGCTTATCCGAAACATTCTGCGTCTTTACCTTCAGTGTATGCTGAAAACGAAGCAGTTGCGTCATCTGCAGGAGTGTATGCAGGAATATGTAACATTCCATGTTTTTTTACGTTGAATCTTCAATTGTTTTCTGAGCTGTGTGCGAACTGGCGTTGTCTTGGTGATTGGTGAAACGCCGTTCGAGGTTGGTTTCTCGAAGTTTTCTAACAACTTGCGGTAAACAAATGGTTGTGCACCAATCTGCACTAACGGTTCCTTGATCTTGTGAGAGAATTGCTGCTACATGTTCGGTATTTGTTGCGACCATCTTTTTGAAGACACGTTGGTAACGGATGACTTTTGTCGGCTCTTCTTCCCTTCGGAACACCCAAACTGAAGATTGGGGCATATTTTCTGTCTTGTATGAATAGATCCAAGATTCATCACTACTGATTATGTTGTAAACGCTTTTAGACTTTCCAAAGTTAAGACAGTCTAGAGTTTTCATCACCAATTCACCATTGTAGCTTTCTGTTCGTCGGCCAACAGATGCTTTATCCAACGGGAAACTAATTTTTCCACACGTAATTCTTCCTGCAAAATTTTTCGTACTAAGGCATTCGAAATCTTTTTCAACATGTAGCATGCTGATCTTCCTAGACAATCTTACGCACAATATCCACATTTTCTCGAGTGACTACTAAGTCGCTAAGTCTAACCCTTTTGCGTTCAAATTCTCTTTATCAATGACAAACTGTTGACTGGTGCACCAATGCCAAAAACAGAAAGCATTTCACCGAAGATTCTAGTTGAGAAAATTGTTTCAGATAGAGAGTTATAAAAAATTGTTGCGCGAAAATTATAGAGGTTCATTTTTAGTACTGACAGTAGACTAATGGTGTCTTCTATGTCCCAGTATGGAAAACATGAAATACATCTCTCGTAGAATCATACGATGAAATAACCTGCAGAGAATATTCTATCCATACGAACCAACATGAATGGTATGAAAAAAATTGGAAAGTTATTGAAAATGGATTTGAGATAGTAAAAAGAAGGCAGCGAGTTGCTGAATATCAGAAAGTAGGCTGCGTCGTGGAAACAAAAAGGTCATAACGATTCTTGAAGGGTGTTTACAGATACGCGATGACCAGTTCCATGGGGAGATGTTTCCAAGCTGAAAACACTCTATTGGCAAGAATACTGGCGCTGATTTGTCTTGAAGACTTCAAGGCTTCAAACCACGCCTTTGAAACATTTTTGATGCAAGATGGACATTCTTACCTTATTGGCAGAGCAAAATAGGACATCAGTACTAGTCATGCCAAGGTCCAGATGTCCATGACTACTAGCAATAACCTTTCCACACAGAACGTATCGTACTCGAGGTTCATTCCAACCGAGATGCAAAATACAGCATTTGTAAAGATTGAGAAGCAGCATCCACTCAAAACACTCTAGATACCTTTAGGATTGTTCAAAGAATAGTTATAGATTTCATAACAATCGGCGAACTGCGAACAAAAAAGATATCATAAAAGAGAGAAGATCTGATGTGCCCAAAATGAAAAACAGAGGGCCCAACACAGCGCCTTGTGGCACACCACCTTTGACAGGTTTAGAATATGAATTGGATGGTTCCACTAAGAAAGACAAACCTTCATTTATCTCGTCTAAATATTCCAACTTGAGGAGCAGGAATCGCAAGGGATCACAATCAGTAGCTAAGAACTTGTATATGTCGTCCACAACTAATCGCTTACAAACTTGGATACTACAGATATTGTTCGGAAGTTTTGAGTGAGGAACAATGTAACAATGTTTCTAGTAACAATTTAGTAACAATTCCGAAAGAATAGTGGACTTGAGAAAAGCCTACCTTTACAGATGTGGTTATTTTTACATATATACTTTGAATTTATTTTTGTTTTTGATCAAGCACGACTTCTTCTTCGAATTTATCGGTACTATAATGGCTTCTTCTGACATAGTATGAGGTTTCACCCAAAGTCTGTATATGTCCCTTGCAGAGCATGCCGAGATCAGGGAGGCCACTCGCTCATGAAAGTTTCTCCACGATTGACTTCACTATCTGAACAAAATTTGTGCCAGTTTGTACTGCTTATGGCTTTGTTGAGTCTAGGATAATCTAACGTAGTAATGATTTTCTTGAACGTCTTACTAGGAATGACAGGTATAAACTCGACAGTCGACCTCAAGACAAAGTGATCTAATAAGCCAATCGGAGACAAATATTGGACTAGCGATATAAGATCGCTCTCGTTTACCAAGATAAAGTCCAATAAAGATGCCGTATTACCCAATATTCTGACTGATTTCACAATTAATGTCATCCAAATTGTTGTTTTGAACATGAATCAGTTACAAAAGACTTAAAATTAACGCAAAACCCTATACCGCTACCTTTTTTAAACATGAGGACTCTGAAATATCCTCCAGGTAGTACAGACTTATCTCCGTGCAATTTCTGATTCCCATATACGAATGGGGAATTAGTTTTGTTACAGATGCATCGAATTTCGAGATAACAAGTTGAAAATTATGACTTACATGACGTCCCGGAAGAAATGCAGCTTGTTGGGACAGGCCAGGAAGCGTACGGACAGTTCAAACGTGAACCACACGATGCAGATGGTCTCAATGAGGAAGAAGGGGTCGGTGATATCGGGCACCTCGTCCTCTTCGATCTTGGTGCTATTCGTAGTCGTATTGAAGACCTTGTAGTGCTTGAATTCGGGCAGCGTCTCCAGGCAGAAGATGACGATCGAGAGCAGAATGACGAACACGGAAATGATGGCAACGACTCGCGCCGCCTGCGACGATTCGGGATATTCGAAGAGCAGCCAAACATTTCGCTGCATTTCGTGCGATGGCAGGGGTTTTTCCTCTTCTTTGATGAACCCCTCGTCCTGAAAAGGAAAATGATTAACTCAAAACATGAACGCATGAAACACTACGCTGCTGTATAGTAGGGTGGGAGTATTACGTTAAGTGCACTAGGACAACTTTCCTTGTAACTTCGAATCCTTTCGGAAAGATATACAATGTCAGAAAACTCCTGGCTTTGAGTACTTAGGTTAATTAGCCCACTTTATGATAACATTGTTATTTTTGGATTTTATGATATTGACTGATCTATTTTCATATGCTCAAAAGGTGTAAGCTATTGCGGAGAGAAATATTTTTGAAGGTACCTGAGGAACTGAAGAGATCTGATAGGGATACTGAAGTTACTGGACGACAGTTTCTATCCTAAAGCATTTGAAGAAGCTTTTCAAATAGAGGAAGGTGACCATATTTTGTTTACAGTATTCCTTGAAAGCTCACAGACTTTCGGAAAGATGAACCTTGAGATAGAGTTCAGGCTTTCTTTTGGTCTTGAAGGATTTCAGCCTTTATAAGATCATTTTACATCATTTATCCATAAGGTTAAATTAGGCCACTCCTAATTACCAATATCTTGTAAAAAGAAACATTCGTGAGAGTACCCAAGAAGGTGAACATATCTACTGCACAGCAGGTAAAATTCTATCTTACAGCATTTGAAGAAGCTTTTCAAATAGAAGATGGACATCCTATTGAAGATACAGTAGGGTTGCTGCGTTAATACATATGTCTTTCAGTAGGTTAAAATTGACATTAACCAAATATTGGAGATCAATACATCGAATGACTTCAAGAAGTTTTTTCGAGGGTACCCAAGTAGGTTATAGGTTCACTGAAATAACTGAAGCTTTTGAACAATAGGATTGCTGATTTAATACCCATATACTTCAGTAGGTTGAAATAGATATTAACCAAATATTGAATATTAGTAGAATGAAGCTTTTGTAAATGAAGTTTTTTCGAGGGTACCCAAGGAAATGATAGGTTTACTGAAGTTACTGAAGCTATTGAACAGCAGATATATATCTATTGTACAGTTTTAGGAGAGGTCTTTCAAATAGATGATAGTCATTACAGGGTGCTTCAACGAAAACTAAACAGAAGCTATATCTACCAAGATATTCATTTCTGATTAAAACGCAAAAACAGGTCAATTTTTGTTTTGAGGAGACATCTTTCGGGGTTCAAAACTTGCCTGAAATATCAATCCCCTAAGCAGGGGTTGCAATCCTTGAACATTTTAAATAGAAGATGGGTCAGTGATGACTCAAAAAGAAAGGTGGTATCTTTGTCTACATCGTCTTGAACGAATTTCCATTTTCAATTGAAAACTATAAAAGATACAGGGTGAGCTACTGAAGATAGAGAAGACTATTTCCTGAGACTATTCAAGATTAGTGCCAAAAATGGAACAGAATCTATTCCAGTTTTTCGCACTAATACTCCAATAGTCTTGGAGCGGTAGTCTTCTCTATTTTTCAGTGGCTCACTCCGTATATTCTACAGTTTTCAATCTAAAATGAAAATTTTTTACGGGAATGCAGACAAAGATAATACCTTTCTTTCGAGTTATCACTCGACCCATCTACCCTTTTCCAAATTTTCAAGGGTTGTCACCCCTGCTCTAGGGGTTGAAATTCGAGATGAGGATGGTACTTGATGATGACTGCCATTGATCAGCATGGATCTGTTCCATTTTACCTCACTGAAACTTGAATAGTCTCAGGGAAATAGTCTTCCCTATTTTTCAGTTGCTCACCCTGTATCTTTTATAGTTTTCAATCAAAAATGGAAATTCGTTCAAGGCGATGTAGACAAAGATACCACCTTTCTTTTGAGTCATTACTCGACCCATCTTCCATATTCAAAATGTTCTGGGATTGCAACCCCCGCTTAGGGGATTGATATTTCAGGCAAGTATTGTACTCCAAAAGATGTCCCCCTTGAAACAAAAATTGACTTATTTTTGCTTTTTGATCAGAAATGAATATCTTGGTAGATATAGCCTCTGTTAAGTTTTCGTTGAAGCACCCTGTATATTGAATATACAGTAGGGTTGCTGGGTTAGTACCCATGTCCTTCAATAGGTTGAAATTGACATTAACGAAATATTGGAGATCAATAGATTGAAGAGCAGAAATTTTTCTTTTCTAGGGAATCTGGAGAAGTCGAATCGACGATGGTCCTCATCATATCGAAGACACAGCAGATTTGATGGGTTAGTAACCATGTGTTCTCGTTCTTACCTCTCTGAATTTATTAATGGCCATCTCGCCCAATTCATAAAACTTGATCTCTTCGGAGAAGACGTCGAGGGGTACGTTGACAGGGCGTCGAAGCCGACCGCCGCTCTGGTAGTAGTACAGGATGGCATCGAAGGAGGGCCGGTTGCGGTCGAAGAAGTATTCGTTTCGCAGAGGGTCGAAGTAGCGAATGCGGCGCGCAGGGTCACCCAGCAGCGTATCGGGGAACTGGTTTAGCGTGCGAAGCTGCGTCTCAAAGCGCAACCCGCTCACCTGCAAAAATTTTGAGGTTATATTAACAAGATCAATTTCTCTATAGTTTGAGTACCAAATATCGTTGCGCATGTGCTTGTAGAAAAGGAGGGAAGGTGTGTTAGAGAATCGTCAAGTAGATACCATAGGTTTTAGATACGGGTAGTCGTTTATGAGTAGTTTATAGCATGAGGGTATATGTTGCCTCCATAGAAAAGGCATTTTACTATAGTGAGGTAAGGAAGCACTCACATGCTCCTTTTGAAGCCTAGTGGATTTATCTATGGTATATTGCTCTTTGTTTTCAACCAGAATAAATGTTGATATCAACTCGTTGATTAGAAGGCTATTCCAGAGGATATTTACTGGATTTAATAACTAGAGGTGATTAAATTTTGACCTTGTAGTATATTTTGAATAATAGAATGATGATTGGTAGAGTACCTCATATCAGTTTGAATTATGTGACTCGTGTAGGGTTTTCGGTACTGAAAAATCAAAATATTGTTGCAATTTGCGTCCCTAGAGTGATTCATTTACAGATTTGTATAATTCTGACCTTATTTCTTTCAGAGAGAAAGGAACCACTGAACCGAATTCGACACCAATATCTAACCTAACCTTTTTCAGTGATATTTTAAATCATTAGACCATGCACTTTGGGGTTCAAAAATTCATTTGAATATGGAATTATTTTGGTTTCTTAAGAACTACATTGGACGAATGGATGATGTATCTTGAAACGAGTAAATGAATGTGGTATCTTCAGACCTAGACTATGTCCCATTAAACTAGTGTTGTTCATTAACTGACTAAGAAGTTCCTCAGATGAAAGGATGGTAGATGATCAGATTCACCAATATGATGCTGGAACTCAATACAGTTGATTATTGTTGGGATTACTTCAAGCAAAGGTTTTATGAACCTAACCTATTCGAAATGTTGTCTTCTTATAACTCTACACACTCTTCACAGCGATATTCCCATCTCTATAACCTGTCCAAATAGTACTGCAAAATAGTGGTTCACGAAGGTGATTGCTTCTTCATTCGATGAAAATTTCTGTCCTCCAAGTGTAATTTCTAGATCGGGGAACAGAAAAAAGTCACTTGATGCTAGATCTGGTGAGTAAGGGGGATGATCAAGCAGATCGAACCGTGATTCGTGGATTTTCGCCGCTGAGGTGGGTTGTCTTGGTGAAACAGGATTTTATTTTTCTATAAATGTGGCCCTTTTTCTGCAAGTCCAGTTCCTAAATAGCCAAATAAACATGCGTAGTATGTCCGTGATGGTTTTCCTTTTTTGAAGATAATCGATTTAAATAAGTCCATATCTATTCAAAAAACATTCGCCATTACTTTTCTGGTTCCTTTTTTGCAGCCCTTTGTTTGGATTGTATTCTTATTTCTGGTGTATAATGTATGATTCAAGTTTCATCTCCAGGAATTGGTCGGCACCAAAACTCGGATTTATTGCGCCCAAACTGCGTCAACAGACCGTTGGAACTGTTCACTCGAAGACGTTTTTGGTCTAACGTGTGCAAATGCGGCACCCAACGCACGGGCAGCTTTCTCATGTATAAATATCAATTCAACAAATGACAAATACTTTCTTTTGACATGTTCATAACCTCTGCTATCTCTCTAAATTTAATTCGGCGATCGTATAGTACCATTTAGTGAATTTTGGCGATGTTATCGTCGGTAGCTTTTACGCCCTCGTTTAAATTCAGCTATACGAAATTTCACTGTGGTAAATGATTTTGTAGAGTTCCCATACTCATCTTTAATTTGCATAGGTGTATTGCTTTTCAAAAACAAATATTTAATGACAGCTCGGTACTCGATTTGGTCCATTTTCACGAAAACTCTCACATCTACATACTCAAACGACTGTTCCATAACAACTGTGCATCCAAAATGGCTGAAACTTTTGGGAGTAAGTGTCAACTGATGAAAAATGAAAACTCTGTAACTTTTATTCACGACTGCTGCCATCTTCAAGTAGAAGTTGGAAACTTTTTGGACCATCCTTGTAGATTTGGGGAATCACCACAATAAAGAGTTATGAAAAGCCTTAATAGAATTAGCAGACATTTCGTGAATGAATATGATGTATCCTTTCATACTACATTTTCAGGATTTTTGGAAAAAAATTAAACATTTGTTATTCACTAAAGTATGTATCTGAAGTAGAACTGACAAGAAACTACGCATGGATAACTAGTCTCTCGTTTAAATGTGCTTAATTTTTATGTTATACAGAAAGATACTGCTAGATTCTAAGACTAGACATTTAATAAAAGTTTTGACAGAAATGAAAATGTTTCTGAATAATATAACCAGTTTATTATAATAAGAAAAATGAATGGCGTACTTGAAAAAATATCGCTCTATAGATTTCAGCAAGAAAATTAGTACAGAAAATCATGTAGAGAGGGTGAGTACATCCTATATTTTGAATATGAAACATCTTTTGACTTTAATGTAAGGAACAATCTTCATGGCTAAATGGTACACTATATTTAATAAAATTTTCACTCTTTCCAATATTACTTAATTTACTATATACCAGTTTGGTATTTATATTAATGCTTGGCTCAAGAGATTACGTAATGGGGAATTATTTCCATCTAATTGATTGCTGAGTGTTCGACTATGTGGTTTTTCTCTAATTTTGTTAATTTCTAAACACTTCAGGAGGATCATTTTCTTGTCTTCATTACAGATATATAGTAATTTTAGGTTTTCAGAATTTATAATATGATTTGTATTTATGATATGTTCAAAAACGGAGGAAGTTCTGTCTGTATGTGTATCCTCTTTGAAACGAGTCTGGAAGTCTCTACTGGTTTGGCCCTCATAACATGCAGTACATTCACTGCATTCGATTTTGTACACCCCAGATTTCTTGAATTTATTCAGTTCGGCTTTTTGAATTAAACAATAATCTTCCTAGGTTAGGTGCGCTGGTGAAGGTAGCTTTTATATCAAATTTGAAAGAATAAGTCTGTATTTTAGTGAATAAATGTCATTTACCTCCTCAGAGAGGTATACACACAACCAAATTTATATGGAATCACTTGGTATTTCACATTATTGATTGTTGATAACTATGGATCTTTGACTACTTGTGAAGAATGAAGTTTTTGTTATGAAAAACTGGTTGGTGGTAAGAATTTCAAATTTTAAAAAAGCCTATTATCATAATTGCAGGGGGGTCGAATAATGGTTCTCGTTAAAGAAGGGGTGACAAAGAGGGATATAGCGTCCACAATCAGGGTATCATAGGGGGTGATTTCAAAAACCTACGCCCGATACGTGGAGCTACAATCTCTGCAAAATACGCCTAGAAGAGACCGTAGGAAGATCACTTCTGAAGAACAAGACCGCTTATTGTGGCAAATCGCAAGAAGAGACCCTAGTGCGTCGCACCCCATACTCCAAAGGCAATTTCTGGAAGCAACAGGCATCAGTGAATCAGTCGAAACGATACGTCAAAGACTTCGTTCAAGTGGTTTACACATCAGAAGGTGTATCGAGCTCCGAAATTCGAATATTGAGAGTTGGCGAAATGTTTTTTTTTCGGATGAGACTAGAATTGATGTTAGATCAGATGACCTCCGGATTCGTGTTTTGAGGGGTCGTGGAAGACAAGCTGGACCAAGGGGGCAGTGTGATGTTTTGGTGTGGCATTATGCTGGGAGGCAAAACAGATTCGATTTCGTTTCCTGTGAGTGTAACAGCTAGAAATTACGTGGACCTTGTGGTGGAGCCCATGTCTCAGACTTTGGCGAGGTTCCCACGGTGAGAATTTCACTTTCATGCAAGATAATGCTCCTTCGTATACCAGAAATTCGCCCGAAATTATATTGAAACAGAGGGAATAACTATTTTGGACTGGGCTGCTTACTCTCCAGACCTAAATCCTATTGAACAATTATGGGGAAATCTCGAAAGAAAAATTACATCGCGCCAGGATTATGCAAGAACCCCACAACAGCTTATCCAAGCCACATAAGAGTGGCAGAATATCACCCCAGAGGAGGTCAAAAACCTGATAGAAAGCATGCCTAGACGAATTCAGGCTTGTATCAGGGCAAGATGACGAAATACAAGCTACTGAGGTCGAGAAAAAATACCTTCTCCGTGAGAAAACAATTTGCAATGATTTTACTAGATGCGGAAGAGTATTTTTTTTTTTTTTTATTTCTTTCTCAAAATAAACTTTATTTCTTATTTCGATTGAAATATCTCAAAAGGATCAATTTTAACAATCCTTCGAAATTCCCAAGATCTCTGAGGTAATATTCAAAATATTGTGTGATTTTATATAAATTTGGCTGTGTATATTCGCCTCTTTCTTTGTCTATAATAGGGTATCTGAGTTTCGAGATCCGGTAATTATGTTTTTAATAGTTTTTCAATCAATTGTGTTCATGGTTAATTGTTTGATTGAATCAATTTCTGACTTAAATGAGATAAAAAATACAAGGTTTAACTTTAATCTACACTTTATTTGAAAAAATTCGACGACATTTCGCTGACACAGCAGCTTTATCAAGAATGAAAAACAGAATGAAGAGTATGGTATTATAAACAAATCGTAGAACAAGTTGGATGAATAACAGGAAAATCCACACCGAGCCATTGTACAGTTAGTATGAAAGGTAATAAAAACTAATTAAACAAGTTAAGTAGGGGTGAGTAATTCACATCTACCTGTTCATTCAAAAGCTTGTCCGAATGTTTGTATCTATTTATTTCTAATGCTTCTAGGAGATCTAATTTTGAACTTTTGATTTTATATGTAATATGTCAAAGTTTTTATTGAATGAATGGTTTTCTTTTATTAGGTGGTTTGAATAATTTGAATCAGATTTATTTTTATCGAAGCTACGTTTATGTTCAGATGTTCTTATGCCAAAACTCCTATAGGTCCTACCGATATAAATTTTATCACAAGAACCGCAATTGAGTTTATAGATTCCTGATTTTCTTGATTTTTCAACACGAACTTCCAGAAACATATTAAAATTGCAATAAATGACGCAAAATCTTTAATTAAAGCAATGAATATATACAAATTT
This sequence comes from Cryptolaemus montrouzieri, assembly GCA_013387265.2. NCBI lineage: Eukaryota > Metazoa > Arthropoda > Insecta > Coleoptera > Coccinellidae > Cryptolaemus > Cryptolaemus montrouzieri. The sequence continues at coordinate 46,529,668 of JABFTP020000083.1, read as the reverse complement.
ATTTTACCAAACCCTCAACCACCTCAACTGTATTCACTCATTAAATTGCATAAAGTAAATAACCCCGTTAGACCAGTCGTATCTTACGTTACAGCCCCAGCCGTGAAATTGTCGCACTACCTTATAGATATCATTAAAAATTATTGTTCATTCAAATCAAAATTTTCTATAAAAAATTCTTTCGTATTGATAAATAACATAAAAAACGTTAACCTACCACCTAACGCGAAACTTATTTCGTTTGATGTTGAGAATTTATACCCAAGTGTTCCTCCAGGTGATGTCAAAATATTAATCGAAAACATGTTGAATCGAATCATGTTAACCACATAATTAAATCAGAAATATTGAATCTGTTGGACGTTTGCATTGAACAAAATTATTTTTCTTTCAACAACATCTATTACAGTAGTGAAAATGGTTTGATCATGGGAAATCTTTGAGTCCACTTTTAGCAGAGATTTTATGAATAATATTGAACAGAAAATTCATACACATCCACTCATTTCCAAATTTCTTTATTGGTATAGATATGTTGACGACATCTTAGTATGTTTCATTGGAACTACTTGTCAATTAGACTTATTTCTTAATTTCATTAATTCCATCCATTTGAACATTAAATTCACGATAGAAATTGAACAGAACGATTCCATTAATTTTTGGACTTAAAAATCACTAAACAAAATAATAATCATGTTTTTTCGGTCTTTCGTAAACCAACACATACTGATACAATTATACATAACTACTCATTACATCCAATTCAACACAAAGTTGCAGCTTTAAACAGCATGGTACATCGGTTACTCAATTTACTTTTATCAGTAGAAGATTATAATAAAGAGTTAAACATCATCAAACAGATAGCCATTAATAATTCATATAATCCGGATATGATAGATCTAATCATTCGTAAAAACTGTATCAGAAAGCAATAAACGAAGTATATCCTATTCATAAAGACTATAAAATAGTCAACAGTTTAACATTCTGCGGTTCTGCAAGTACAAATATTAAATCCTTTCTCGTCAAACAAAATCCTAATATAACTTTCAAAACTTCTAATAACTTAGGTAAACATATTAAAATAATAAATCACGGTGTGGATTTTCCTGTTATTCATCCAACTTGTTCTACGATTTGTTTATAATACCATACTCTTCATTCTGTTTTTCATTCTTGATAAAGCTGCTGTGTCAGCGAAACGTCGTCGAATTTTTTCAAATAAAGTGTAGATTAAAGTTAAACCTTGTGTTTTTTATCTCATTTATATCATGGATCTACATCAAGTAACGGCCTCCACAATTCAAAAAAAAAAAAATTCTGACTTGAAGTTCCGCCGACATGGCTGTAAACGCTTTGTGGATCATTGAGTTAGAAGCTGTAAGTTTATGATTTAAGGGATTAAATGAATCAAAAGGGGTTATGGATCTGTGAATGTGTCTTTTCTGAATATTTCAATGTGATTTCATTGTTGATTTCAGTTATGATAAATTCTGGGAAGTTGATAGAACTGTTCAATTCAAAGAGAAGAGAATTCAATTTTTCATGAATAGTGTTTAGATATTCTACAGACTTGAAATTTTGGATTTAAAGTATGTGATTATAGTTTACTGGATGACGAAAATTTCTGCGTTCTGGTCTTATCCAGAGGTTCTCAAGATATTCTCAAAATAAGGGCCTGAAAATGCGGCGAAATGGTTCCAGTAAAGAATGGTACGGCAGTACCATTTTTCGCGCTCGACTACTTGAACAATAAATAGTGAAAATTTGATAAAATATTCATTTACCCATTTAAGATGGATTTTCACATGATGAATCAATCAACAATACTTTAAAAAATCTTCATATTTTTGAATAATCTATTTGTACTTGCAAGGATAATTTAATGCACATGACCAGCATGAAATCCCTATCCATCTATTTTTGATTCAATATACAGAGTATACCGCTATTCCGTAGAAACATTTCAGGAATGGATAGAATAACCTTTATGAAAATCTATTGGTTTCTGAAATGTTTCCGCAAACTAGAATATCTTCAAAATTACAACTTCCACTTCTCGGAAAGGAACCCGAATCTTTTATTTGTTTCTTCTAGGTTTGGGATTCCCCATTCCATTGGTTAGCATGTGGAGAAAAGGTGGAAAAGCTTCGATTTAACATTTATACGAGGAATGTCCTTCATATTTTGCATGCTAGGACATCACCATCAATTATTTGTCAGCACTTAAAATTAGTTTCTAAGATTTGTTGATTGATATAAATCCAAAATTTTAGTATTATGCGTGTTGTTTTGGTCAAAACAAACTGCTGCATCTGTTGACCGAAGAACAGAAAAACCGATCAAGTCATGTCTTCAAAAACATGGTTGCAACGCATGATCAAAACAGGTACTGCTGATTAGTACACAACCATTTGTTTACCGCAAGTCGTTAGTAAACTTTGATAAAACAACCTCGAACGGCGAATCATCCATCACCAAGACAATTCAAGTTTGCACACAACCCAGTTGAATATTCAAACCAAGAAAACATTAAAAATTATCACATCATCCTGCGTTCAGTCTAGACAAATCGAACGGTTTCTTTATTTTTCCCAGAATTAAGAAGGGGCTGTGTCGTCAAAGATTTCAGTCTTCAGAAGGATCTGTTGATGCCTTCCAAAAGACCATTTGTTGAATGTAATTATTGGAACAAGTGCTTCTAGAATTGGTTCGAACGAATAGAATCTTCGAGAAGAATAATTCGAAAAACTTTAAATTGTTCAATTCGAGCTCTATCAGCAAAACTTAAGAGATATCCCTCGTATGTTAATGAACGTCTAAATTTTTTTCGAATTATTGATAATAACACTGTGCTAGTTCAAAATTCTAACACGCGGGAGACATATCTAGTAAATCTATATCGGGTACGCTGAATCCAGTGGTAACCACCGTTTTTGAAAGTTAGCTCTTGTTTAGGAGATATTCGCCGCTGAAGTTAGCTGATTTTAGTAGGGTTCGTCGCTTATGACTTCAGTACATTATATGCTTGTAATTCCCAAATCGTTCGGAATATCGCTTTACTGTCATCGGCAAAGTTTTAGCTATTGTCATGGCCAACAACTTTTCTGAATATACCAACATAGAAAAACCTCATTCAAACACCGTTTCTTAACAAAATGTCCAAAAAACTCCATTTCTTTGCCATTTTTTCGTTAATTTTCGTCTAAATAATAGAGAAATCAAGGGAATTCCGCTTTAAAATCTCAAAATAAGAAAAGAAAATACATTTCCTATAGTTAAATCAAAAAATTTAAACCCACAATCATGATTTTAACTCAAATTTTTATTCCAATTCCAACAATTTTCAACAAATAAACATATAAATTCATGTTCATTCTTCTTCTTCTCCATCTTCATCTTGCTGTGAATTCCAGCAAATGTCTCCTAATAGAGAATCAAGTTTTTCCACTATACCAGTGCTCAAGCCTAGCCGTCACCTGATGAAACCGTTCACCATGCTCATCTGATTCACATGGTGATTGTTCGGCAAACTTGTCTGCATGGTAATGTAAAAATGAATTTTCAGAGACATTTTTACACCGATGTTACGGAAAGCAACGAGCATATTTTCAACTTGTATGCGCCAGTTTTCGTCACGATGAATTCCAAGTACATTTTCGATGACTCCTTTGACGCAATCCCAAGCAATGAGCTGCAAATTCGACAAACTGGTTTTAAATTATTGGTCTCTCATCAAGCGTCGAATACAAGGTCCATTGAGTACGCCTGTAATAAAATAATTCGAAAAAATATGTGTTAACTATTAAATAAGTTAGGTTGATTGGTACGTATATAGTTTCACACAAACCTTCTTTTATTTTCATTCCACTCAATCTTGGGAAAATTCGCTTCAACTCATTGAATGCATTACCTCCAGGATCTAGGGCCTTGATGAAATTTTCAACAATCATAAGCTTGATATGCAGAGGTGGAAGCAACACTTTTTCGATTGGCACAAGTGGAATTTCAACGACGTTTTCTCGACGCAATCCGAACCCTTGTCTCATAGACCAGCTTTTATTGGCATATTGGTCGCCGGCATATCGAGTATCCCATAAACATATAAAACACATGTTTTTCGTATATCCCGTCTGCATTCCTTTCAAAAGAGTTATCACCTTCAAATCTGCACAAATCTTCCAACGATGGTCTTCATATATCACCAAATCAAGGATTTTTTCAATGATTCGTAATTTTCTTTCGTTTTTGTGCTGATGGCAATCGGGACACTGTTTTTAGAGTTTGTGACATGAAGCAAAACCGTCTTGAGACTACTTTTGGACGAATCGATGAAAAGACGCCAGTCTTCTGGTTTATACTCATGATGCATTTTTAATACCAATTCCTTGATATCAGTGCAGTACACGAATGAATTGTTCGATGGATTTGAATAAAGCAGTGAACTGTCTATGACGGCCGATTGCTCCATATACTTTCACATCAGGTGCTAAGACATTCTTTTTTTTCAATTCCTGAGTCAAAATAATGGACTGACGATGCAGACGTTTCGCCAATAGTATCAAAAGTAGATGGAATGTACTCTTCTGTCGGACTGGGTCTTTTCGGTATTGGAATGGATTCCAAATGTGGTAACGGTAACTGAACAAACCGAGTTCCTCTGAGTTCAACTTTACGTTTTTAGCTCTGTTCAATCCGACAATTTCATTAACACAAGCAAAACAGTCATCTGGATTATGTTCTTGAGGATTTGTCCAAATTACTGGAATGCCAAAAGGCATAGATTGGAATTCACCTGTAATAAAAATAGCTTCAATCGATATAATTTTGAAATAAATGATAAATCATTTCATTTTACCTCTTTTCCATCCACTCAATCTTATGACACAACCAGTACAAACGATTTTTGGAGCCCAGTTCACATCTTTGATTACAGTTTGGTTGAAATATTGTGTGTACGATTCAGCAATTTCTTCAGAAATTGAACGCTTGCTTGTCATTATAGTAAACTTTCCACAAATGTAGTAAAATTTATTAAATTTACTGCACGAATTCACTTTTGATATTTTAACCTAATGTATAACTTGTGTAAACAAAGAAACTTCAACAAGAAATGTCAAATTAAGAAATATCAGAACTAAGACTATGAAAATGGCACACAAATACATAGCAAAATACGTAGTAACATGGCAATACTAATAAATACGTATTAACAGTGAAATCCTTGAGAAATTTGAGTTAAAATCATGATTGTGCGTTTGAATTTTTGATTTAACTATAGGAAATGTGTTTTCTTTTCTTATTTCAAGATTTAAAGCGAAATTTCCTTGATTTTTCTATTATTTAGACGAAAATTAATGAAAAAATGGCAAAGAAATGGAGTTTTTGGACATTCTGTTAAGAAACGGTGTTTGAATGAGGTTTTTCTATGTTGGTATATTCAGAAAAGTTGTTGGCCATGACAAATAGTAATCATGCCGAATTTTCTCAAAAGATCTGGATAAAATTATTCGTCCATTGAAATTATCGCAGCGTCAGTCCATTATTTTGACTCAGGAATTGAAAGAAAAGAATGTCTTAGCACCTGATGTGAAAGTATATGGAGCAATCGGCCGTCATAGACAGTTCACTGCTTTATTCAAATCCATCAAAGACAATTCATTCGTGTACTGCACTGATATCAAGGAATTGATATTAAAATGCATCATGAGTATAAACCAGAAGACTGGCGTCTTTTCATCGGTTCATCCAAAAGTAGTCTCAAGACGGTTTTGCTTCATGTCAAACTCAAAAACAGTGTCCTGATTGCCATCAGCACAAAAACGAAAGAAAATTACGAATCATTGAAAAAATCCTTGATTTGTTGATATATGAAGACCATCATTGGAAGATTTGTGCAGATTTGAAGGTGACAACTCTTTTGAGAGGAATGCAGACAGGATATACGAAAAACATGTATTTTATTTGTTTATGGGATACTCGATATGCCGGCGACCAATATGCCAATAAAAGCTGGCCTATGAGACAAAGGTTCGGATTGCGTTGAGAAAACGTCATTGAAATTCCACTTGTGCCAATTGAAAAGTGTTGCTTCCACCTCTGCATATCAAGCTTGGGATTGTTAAAAATTTCATCAAGGCCCTAGATCCTGAAGGCAATGCATTTAATGAGTTGAAGGAATTTTCCCAAGATTGAGTGGAATGAGAATGAAAGAAGGTTTGTGTGAAACTATATACGTACCAATCAACCTAACTTATTTAATAGTTAACACATATTTTTCGAATTATTTTATCACAGGCGTACTCAATGGACCTGGTATTCGACGCATGATGAGAGACCAACAATTTAAAAACAGTTTGTCGAATTTGCAGCTCGTTGCTTGGGATTGCGTCAAAGGAGTCATCGAAAATATACTTGGAATTCATCGTGACGAAAACTTACGCATACAAGTTGAAAATATGCTTGTTGCTTTCCGTAACATCGGTGTAAAATGTCTCTGAAAATTCATTTTACATTACCATGCAGACAAGTTTGCCGAACAATCACCATGTGAATCAGATGAGCATGGTGAACGGTTTCATCAGGTGACGGCTAGGCTTGAGCACTGGTATAGTGGAAAAAACTTGATTCTCTATTAGGAGACATTTGCTGGAATTCACAGCGAGATGAAGATGGAGAAGAAGAAGACAAATTGAAAATTGTTGGAATTGGAATAAAATTTGAGTTAAAATCATGATTGTGGGTTTAAATTTTTGATTTAACTGTAGGAAATGTATTTTCTTTTCTTATTTTGAAATTTTGAAGCACAGTACTTGTTTTTAATATTATTTAGAATTTTACGAAAATTAACGAAAAATGTCAAAGAAATGGAGTTTTTGGACATTTTGTTGAGAAACGGTGTTTGAATGAGGTTTTTCTATGTTGGTATATTCAGAAAAGTTGTTGGCCATGACAATAGCTAAAACTTTGCCGAAGACAGTAAAGCGATATTCCGAACGGTTTGGGAATTACAAGCATATAATGTACTGAAGTCATAAGCGATGAACCCTACTAAAATCAGCTAACTTCAAAGGCGAATATCTCCTAAACAAGAGCTAACTTTCAAAAACGGTGGTTACCACTGGATTCAGCGTACCCGATATAGGTTTACTAGGTATGTCTCCCGCGTGTTAGAATTTTGAAGTGTCATTTTCACGCACTGTGTAATTGCTTCAAATAATTGTTGAAATGGTAAGAAATATAGAATTGCACGTACGTTTATCACAACCCTCTCACAGAAGTCGTGGTCATGCGGAATTGGCTCAAAGTGGGCTACGCCAGTGAACTGGGAGTGGGGGGTGTGCCCGTCCTCTTCCTGGCTGCTGAGCTTGGGCAGCGACCTGAAAAAATTATAATTAATCCATGTTGAAAAAGTCCACAAAAATAACTGTAACTGTACCATTGGAATTAACAACTATCGATACTACTTTGAAATTTTAATATACGATTGCTTGAAAATCATCAAGTATTATGAGAATTTTTCCGAATATGGAAATTTTTTTTTTGGCATTCTTTCTCTGCTCATTCTGATGACATGACCGAACCATTTGAGACGCTGTACTTTTACGTACCTTGATATGGGTGGCTCCTTATAGAGTTCTTTAATTGACTTCTGCCTCTTGAATTCTCCAATTCTCTTTTAATTTTCCTTAAGTTTTCGCCGCGAATTCTCTCTTATGTCTTCTTGTATTACTCTTGTGGTGATTTTTTGAAGCTCTTTCTTAGACTTTGCTATGAGGGTGAGATCATCTGCAAAAGCAAGACATTGGTGTTCGTTGCTGAAAATAGTGCCAGTCATTTTAAGCTATTGATTCATATCGGGCACGTCGAAGACGTAATCGAGTACCAAATACTTATTTTCACCAGGAAATGGTCTGAATTACACTCAGCGGCTCTCATGCTTCTAACATTTGTTATGAAGTTCGAGTGACATCTTTCGATTAGTACATGGTCAATTTGGTTAATAGTTTTACCGTCTGGTGACATCCATGTACCCTTATGTATCTCCTTTCTCTGGAACTGGGTGCTCCTCACTACCATTCTCTTTTCCGTGGCAAAGCATATGAGTTTTCGGCCATTATCATTTGTGGCTTCATTTATTGTAACTCAGCAGGTTTTTGCGATTCAACATTGAAAATTCTGTACTGTTCATTGGTCAGATCCAACTTGGAGTATAGGTCATGCATTTGGTTGCCCTATTACTTTTGTCATATAAATAGTCTAGAAAAGGTCGAAAGAAAGTTTTTACGCTTGCTATCAAATAGGACCCATTGTAATATTACTGCTATTGGTATTGATGTTCTGCGAAAACGTTGTTTCGATCTCATGAGGAATATTGGTTTCCCGTACACTCTTATACGAATTGATGTATACAATTTTGTATTTGAACTAAATAAATAAATAAATAAATAGATTGTTACAGGTCCTAAAATGTTTTATGCAAAATTTTCAGTGTCAAACTGTCAAACCAATTTCTGGAATATTGTAGAATAATTTTGCTCTAATATTTCATTCTTTAAAAACTTCAAACGTTCATTCGTCAAATTTTTGTTTGAGTTGGTAACACCAACCGTATGGTGATAAACTCAAATTTTGCTTGAACTTCTGGATCATTTATAACGTAATAAAAATAGTGGCAGTGAAGAAATTTGTAGATAGAGAATATTCACGAATGTTCATGATAGAATATTCTTCAAAATGAAATTGAGAAATATCAAACAAGAATAAACCTAAAATAAATTTCTATAAGTTTACATGAAGGGAGATTTAAACACTGTCTTATCGAGATGTTGGTATTATTAGCATCCTGAATTTGAACCACGCTACATAATTAAATACCTCATAGTCTCATGCACACAAGTCTATTAACCTGACCTGCCCTAAGCTCATGTTAATGCTATTATCATATCATCCATCATTTCTGGACGAGCAACTTAAATCTGACCGCAATTTGATAGTGTCTGACCTAATTATTGCACTACTAGACGATAGCTGCTTGAACTTTTACTATCCACCTTTGAAATAGTATTCAATAATTTGCTTTATCGAATTCTGCTATTTAACTTTAAGTTATAAATAATTTGTGAACATGAATTCGCTTAGGTATGGTACATGCTGTTTCAAATTAGATGATATTGTGAGGCAGCTATGTGAAACATTGCAGGTAGAGAAAAATGACCCCCCGTTAGATAGATAGATATATATCATATGAGTGAGGGCTGCCTAGCAGCCGGTCCCTGCGATCTAGTGGTTTATTGTAGCACACTCTGTCTTAAATTTCATCCACGAGCTCCATCCTTCTCGTGAAGGATACAAATTTCGTGGGTGAGAGCTTAACAGGTTCAGTCAGCTTCAGTTTGCAAGATCCAAGTTCTTCCATCCTGACTCTATCCCCAGCTGGGCACTCGCACATATCATCTTCTCTTGATTCTATATCTTCTTCGAATAGCCTACATGAAGGATCCTCAATCAATCCTAACTTATTTTCCTGAGGCAACAGCCCTGTTAGTATGGCAGTTAAGACACTCAGTTTCAACCTAGAGAGTTCAAGCCAGGCCTTGGCTTTCGCAATTCGAGCGTGTCTGAGACCTGTGATGCTCATCCAGTGATCATGCACTGCCATCGGCTATTTTCCATCATTGCAGTCTCCAGGCAATTCCGAGCTTAAGCTCCGGTCTTATGAACCCCAGACCAGTTCCTGGAGCGACCAATGAGTCCATCTTCTCAATTCCCTCAATGCCCGAGTGACCAGGCATCCATATTAGACAGAGCCGTTAATTGACCTATTTGTTAATCCCCCGCAAGTAAGAGGTTCGCACAGGGATCAATGGCGAATATTTGTGCTTGAAAGACAGTCGCATGCCCACCAAGACAGATCGACTGTTCCTTAGCAGCACCTCGGTCGTAGACACCAGCTCCAACCTTTGCAGTTTACGAGCCATCCGTGTACCAACAGGGACCCTCGAGTAGACGGTCCTTGGAGCTGGTCCATTCCTGTTTATCAGGAATGATGATCTGGAATGGCTTCTTCATTTGGTTTTAGGTATTGCTATGTCAGACCTCATACTCAGCACTTCAGTGTCCTTGATTTCCGATTGTCAGGCGCCTGGCACAAAGCCGAACTCACACGCTTCGTTTCATGACCCCCCTTTCTCGGTTGGAAAACCTCATTGTTGAAAAACAATTTAAGTTAGTTTTTTGTTGTCGAGTTATTTCAGGATTCGAGTAAATGACCTACTAATTAAGTTACGCAGAAAATATGTTAAGATTCTTTAGGCACTTTTTTGAATAGTGAATAGAATCCATGAATACATCAGAAAAATTTTTTCACCCAACGGTGAAATTTGTGAGGTTAAATTAGAATTTTCAATACAAATCATTCGCGAAACTGGTTGCGTTCGTTAGGTCAGTATATTTTTTTCCATTTCGAAAATACATAATATGATAATAATATTGCCACATAGTGAAACAAAGAATTCTAAGAAATCCTTTAAATTACCCATTGGCTCACAATTATTGAAAAATATAGGAAATGAAATTCTTTTCTTCATAAATAATTGATCGGTGAATCCTGAACTACTTGATAGTTGATAGTCATAATTAGTAATGAAATAAAACAAGTTACTATGTTTTAACTATCACTAATTTATTGGATGGAAGATTTCATAAATAAAGAAGCGCTTACTCTTGTTCAGAAAGACCCAACACCACTTATACAGAAACAACTTAGATCAGCCGCTAATGATATGCAATCACTTTTAAGTAGTTTCGAGAGAAACAGATGGATTATAATGTTTTGTCTCGAAACGGTTCTTTTCCCTGGTTTTCTTATTTTCTATTCAGCGTTCTATAATTGTCACACCGATAAAGATACCAACAGAGTATGATATTGAATTCAGACTTGGTGAAAATCTCTCATTTCCTAGGTTATTCTGGTGTCAAACTGGTTGGTTATACTCCAATTCATGTGGCATCCATTTTTCACACTTTTGTATCTTTCCCATGGCTTTGGTTTGAAATTGTTTTTAACATGGCTGTCATTTGTTTTCAAAGTATCATCTTCATCGAATATTACTTGCAGTACGGCACCTTCAAACTTTTTTGGTGGTCTTCCACGTACTTCAATTCAATTATCTTTATCGAGAATGGTTCCCGGAGCGACACCAGCCTTATAAATGAATTTTCAAAAGGTTGGAAAATAATTTGCGAACCTACAGATATTCCAAAAAACTGAGAGTCAAAAAATACGCTGAGGAAAATAATGAAGAAACTGAAACGAACGTAACTACCTTGTATACATGAGAATAATTTTAGAACATGCAGAAAATCTAAATTTTTTCTATATACTGGGTGATTCACTAGTGGCGCGGTGCTCTGTAGCTCGTATACTCTTGAAGATTTCATTTTTGTTCGAACGGTATAGAAAGTATAAATCTATTTCAGCAACTTATTTTGAAGTAAACAGGGTGGCTCAATTTTCTATAAAAAAATCTTGGGTGGTTTTTTCAGATTGGAAGACCAGTTTTATGTTCAAGATTCAGGAGCAGCCTAAACTCTGCTATAATGTCTTTAAGTATTAAGTTTTTTTGGTGAGTAAATTCGTCACAACATTTTTTTTTCCGTAAATATTCATGAAAATAGGCTCTCACATCATCGCATGCTCCTTCGGCCAGAGAGGATGAATACTTTTTTCCCTTCGTTTTCTTATTGCCCAAGGATAGCTTTATTGATGAATTGAAATAGATTATCCTCACTTTATACAGGAGTGACCCAAAAAAATAATTGAATATTGTAATTTCAAAAATATCATACTTTGATGTGCTATGTGTATTTTTGTGAAATGGAACACCCTGTATTTTATTATTCATGTCAACGCATAAAATATTGTGCTATATTATTGCAGATGTAACCTTTATCTATCTTTATCTTCGTTCGTTTTCGAAATATTCGATTATTTGTAAAAATTTTCATGAAAATTCTACAAACCGTATCAAACTCATCATCATGCATCATTATTCGAACAGAAGTTTTTTTCTGTAATGATTCAAATAATAAAATTGAAATCAAAACAAAATAAGAATTATTTTGTTTAGATTTCATTTTTTATTAACGAATGATAAAATCAAGATGATTAAAACGTAAATTGAGGTATGTGTTAACTTTTTTTTTTCATTTGTGCCTTCTGTCAGGTGTCTGGACATATCATATTCTGTATTTTGCATGGTGAACTTATCAGTGTTTCGTTATTAAACATAGTTAAAGTGAGGTTCGAACCCTATTCTCTCAATTGACTGTCATGAAGTTCTCCGCAGAAGAAATGGTTGATATGATTTTTATTCTGAGTGAAAATGATAGAAAATCTTTGTTGGCAAGTAGAGTTCATGCACAAAGGTTTCCTGATAAGAGGCATCCTGATGCAATATGCTTTGAAAAAATTCTAATCAGATTTATCGAAACGGTCGACGCTTCTCAGTTAGTTAATCCGCAAATGTTGTCGAGAGTTCAACGGTCTTTCCTCAGAAGGATTGTGTTGTGTCTACAAAGAAACGGGCAACATTTCGAACACTTATTGAAATAATTCAACACCTTGTAGATCACCTCACCGAAAACTAATCTATTACGTATTTCATACACGACTACTCTAAAATATCTCCATTTATCTGATCAAGTATAGTGATATGTACTAATAAACTCTTCTTTCGCAACCTCTGATTTTATTATTTTAGTTTATTTTTTTTCATTTCGAAAATGGTCGAAGATGAAGATAAGGTTACTTCTGCAAAAATATTGCACAATATTTTATGCGTTGACATAAATAATAAAATACAGGATGTTCCATTTGAAAAAATCAAGATCTGATATTTTTAAAATTACAATATTTAATAATTTTTTTGAGTCACTCCTGTATAAAATGAAGATAATCTATGCCAATTTGTCAATAAAGCTATTCTTGGGCAATAAAAACACGAAATGAAGAAGGTATTCATCCTCTCTGGCCGAAGGAGCATCGGATGATGTGAGAGCCTATTTTCATGAATTTTTACGGAAAAAACTACTCACAAAAAAACCTATCACTTAAAGACATTATAGCAGCGTTTAGTACGCTCTTTAATCTTCTACAGAAAAAAGGTCTTCCAATCTGAAAAAACCTCCCAAGATTTTTTATAGAAATTTGGGACACCCTGTTTTCTTCAAAATAAATTGCTGAAGTATTATTTCACTTTCTAAATACAATACCGTTCGAACAAAGAGTGTACGAGCTGCAGAGCACCGCGCCTGGTGAATCACCCAGTATAATTCTTCAATATATTCAACAATAACAAAGTTATGGATTGATTACCACTAAAAGACACCCAGTATATAGTCAATGTAAAAATTCTTGGCAATTTGATTTGTTGCATAAATACAAATAAAAATTAATTTAATCTAGTAATCTTCAATGAAGTTGATATTCTTATTCAAGAACGCAAAAGATAATTTTAATAATTTCAATAATTTCAATATGATAAATTCGATGAAAACTGATGTCTTCCATCTTTTTCTATGCTTTTTCAATGATGCCGACTACAATATTTTATTATCATCAAGAAAATCGAGCTTCGAACAAATTTTCAACGTCGCATTTACTCCTTCTATGAATTTTGTCGTCTTGGAACAAACATGTAAAGATCGGGGTAGCTATGAATTTTCGACAGATAAGTTAGCGTCAGTTTTCTGAAACTAGATATTCGGGTGTTGACAGAAATGATATTTCAAGTGAGAAGTTCTGTGAAAAAGATCTATATTTGAAACAATAAGATTTGGAATGCAGGAATATGTGACATTTCGGTTCTGTAGAGTTTGAAAATTGCACTTGACGAATTTGTGAAGTAAGGCGAAAGTGAAATTATAAATGTGTATTTCAAGAAAGAATCAAGATATGAAATTCGAGTTTTTGGTAAGTACACACCAAAATTTTTACCTCTGATGATTTGAACCAACTTGTTTTATGTATTTTCAATATTAACAATAGAAATATCGAATATCGAAATTTTAACATCGGATTTATTCTGTCAATTAATTTTGTCGTGCTGGAGTTCATTGACGTGATTCTAACGAAAATATAGAAGATCGAGGTAGCTATGAATTTTCGACAGATAACTTAGCGTCGGTTCTGTGAAACAACGAGATATTTTAGCGTTGCGAAAAGAAACGATTGTATTTTGGGTGAGAAGTAGATATATTTTTGGAAACAATAAGAATTTGTATTACGGAAAATGTGATAGTTCGGTTGTGATGTGTTTTAAGATTGTACTTGACGAAATTGTGAAGCATGTCGAAAATATAAACGGTACATGTGTATTTCAAGAAGGAAGCATATTGAGAAATTCAAGTTTTCGGTAAGTATATATGACAATTTTTACTGTAAATCAATGATTTCCACTTCGTTTCATAAATTTTCAATATTACCAGCATAAATATCGAATATCGAACATACTTCCAACGCATTTACTCAGTTAATGAATTTTCTCGTGTTGGATCTCGATAAGTCAACTCTAAAGAAAATGTAGAAAATCGAGGTATCTATGAATTTTCGACAGATAACTTAGCGTTGTCTACAGAAATGTGCTAGTGCAATTCTCTTCGAGTATTTTTAAGAACGATATGATTTCGAATGAAAGAAAATGAGAAAGTATGATCGTATGTGACGAAATTGTGTACAGCAGGGGTGCTCAAACTTGAACTGCTGGCGGTCTACCTCAATATTTTTATACTACTTACGATCGACTCTGAGAGGCTGCAAGTATGTGTGATGCAGGGTTGTCGTACATACACGATACACCCTACCTACCTACCTACCTACCTACCTAGGTAGGGTGTACCGTAGCATATACAGGGTGCTTCAACGAAAACTAGACTGAGGCTATATTTACCAACATATTCATTTCTGATCAAAACGCAAAAACAGGTCGCTTTTTGTTTCAAGGGGGACATCTTTCAGGGTACAAAACTTGCCTGAAATATCAACCCCCTAAGCGGGGGTTGCAATCCTTGTACATTTTGAATAGAAAAGATGGGTCGGGTGATGACTGAAAAGAAGGTGGTATCTTTGACTACATCGCCTTGAACGAATTTCCATTTTCAATTGAAAACTGTAAAGGATACAGGGTGAGCAACTGAAAGATAGGAAAGACTATTTCCTTGAGACTATTCAAGTTTCAGTGAAGTAAAATGGAACAAATCTGTGCTGATCAATGGCGGTCATCATCAAGTACCATCCTCATCTCGAATTTCAACCCTTAGAGCAGGGGTGATCACCCTTGAAAATTTGGAAAAGGATAGATGGGTCGAGTGATAACTCGAAAGAAAGGTATTATCTTTGTCTGCATCCCCGTGAACGAATTTTCATTTTTGATTGAAAACTGTAGAAGGTACAGAGTGAGCTACTGAAAAATAGAGGAGACTATCTATCGCCCTGAGCTATTCAAGTATTAGTGCAAAAAATGGAACAGATTCATTCCAGATCAAAGGCTGTCATCTTAGATCTAAATGAATCTATTTCAGTTTTTCGCACTTATACTCCAATAGTCTTGGGGCGATAGTATTCTCCATTTTTCATGGCTCACTCTGTATCTTTTACAGTTTTCAATCAAAAATGGAAATTCTTTCACGGAAATGCAGACAAAGATAACACCTTTCTTTCGAGTTATCACTCGACCCATCTACCCTCTTCCACATTTTCAAGGGTTGTCACCCCTGCTCCAGGGGTTGAAATTGCACTTATCCTTCACCATACAAAAGGAAAATTCTTCCTCCCAATCGTTATTGAAATGATAAGCTCTAGACTTCTTCGCTGCACTCATTTTCTACTATTTAATAATAAACTTTTTATCGACGTATTATTGCCTTAAAGTTACTATTCAGAATGACTCTAATTCCTTCAGGCGCAACATTTATATCGGCGTGAACGAAAGTCTCGAATTATTCCGTCAAACGCGCCGCCCGAAATTTCTAGAAAAGCGGCATGAATTAAAAACGCGGCTTTTCTTTGTCAAGTACCGCACGTACCTTTGATGAAGCCGCCTTTTGCCACTAGCAGAGTGTTTATTAGTAATTAATTTCTGTAGTTTAGGTACCTAATTCTTTTTTCTCGAGATCTACTCAAAAAGCACTCGCGACCGACCATTCGAGCACGTCCGGTGTACAGGGTGTCCCAAATTCGATGTTTTTGTAGGGTAGCTATGTGAAATACTGCAGATAAAACAAATGGCCTCTATTTTCGAAAAAAAAAACTATTTTCAGTTGTCGTTTTATTTATATCCGAGTAATTGACCATATATCGGGTACAAATTAAGCAACGTAGAAAATATGTTCACATTCTTCAGGCACTTATTAAAAACTGCTGCAATTGCGTTCGTTTCACTTTTTCCATTATTTTCCTTAGCATATTCTTTGACCCTTGAATTTTCAAGCTTACCAATTTATTTTTCAACCTTTTGAGAATACGTTGATCAGGCTGGTATCGCTCCGGGAACAGCTCTCGATAAAGATCACCAGCAGCTTCATTATAATGAAATCAGAAATCAGATCATACTTCTCAATGTTTTTATATTCCATTTCGAAAAATTTTCGAAAATACCACAAGCTCTCTCTAACAATACGAAAATTCGAAAAATGTGGCATAATAATTAATTATTTTGAAAATGATTAGACGTGGTTTCATTTCATAAATAAGTTCTCCTCTGTGATTTTTCCATGTTCACAGATTAATTCTACTGATATCGCCATAGAGGATTATATTCCGAATAGCAAGATTCTCAACTCATAATGATATTCGATTGGAAATGACTTTTCATTTTTCAAAAAATAAGCCATTATAGTATTATTATCATATTATATATTTTTCGAAAGGAAAAAATAGTTCACTAAACGAATCAAATTTTGCGTTTCTTTGTATTGAAAAAACACAAGTTTATATTATAGCACGAAAACTATTGGCTTGAGTAGTACCAGAGACAGGGTAATTCGCTCAGATCCAGGAAAATTGGCAATTCCGGAATTACTCGAAAACAGAAAATGATAACTGAAATTTTCTCTTTAATGAGGTTTTCTGGAAAATCGAGGCCGAGAAAGAGGGGTCATTTTTTTCTATCCGTAATGTTTCACATAGTTGCCGCACAAAAACATCGAATTTGGACACCTTGTTTATATGTAGTATAAACATACTACATATAACCCATTATAGTTTTCCTCTGTTTTTCATCCAATTGGAAAAATTCAGACATGGATTGAATGAGTTTTAAAGGAGGGCTAGTACATAGTTGCTTCACAGAAATAATTGAAATTCATTAAAGATTATATTTTTGAATATTATTTTGGTGTATGAAATTAGCGAAACAGTAAATTTTCATACAAGCGTTTTCTCTACACAATAAAATGCACGTTAAAAATTAAAATGGGAAATTTTTTATAGTGCATCTATTTAAAAGTCCCTTGAATTCAACAAAGTGTTCAAGAGTTTCTAGTCGGATGAAAAATAAAGGATTTTTTGCGATTTGCATTTTGAGGAAACATCCTGTATAAGAGGAAAAATTTATGTTTGTATTAACTAAAATCATTGTGTTTGATGAAAACAATTGAATTGAGTTGATTTTATATTATCCGCTAATGTTTACTTACGATTTTGTTTTTCGATAATTTTATACTTTTGTCATATATTCAGATGAAGCTAATGATTAATTTACCGTTTGTTTTTACGAGAAGGACAAATAGCGTGTAAGGCAATTTCACAGCAATGTGTTCTCATTTCCGAATTGTTCACTTATTTCATGAAGAACATCAACACAGTCACATAACCTTAATTTTAATTTGTTTATATTAATTTAAATTGATATTTCCGTTTTTCAAACTATCTAGTTTGACCTTCCTTTTGATACCTCGATTCATATCTGAAAATTTTTTAAATGATGGAATATGAAACATTTACGCATCAGTCGTTGATCGGAGCATGCTTGATTAACATATGAGCCACATGTATTCAATAAGTTATCTTTTGTTGAAAGATTAGAAATATTTTACAATTCGATACCCGGTATTGGAGCGCTGAAAATCTTTAGTTATAGATAAATACCAAAAATGTACGAAGATTCAAAGATAAACTAGATTTTGTCAACGATTTACGCTGACAAGGGCAGATTTCTAGACTCAAGTCTCTGTCGACTAGAAATTACATTATAATGCGTATAAGTTAAGCTGCGGGCAAAGCACAGTTACCTTTAAATAGATAATTAACCAAGTAATAAATGCTGGTATATCGTTTACATTTCATTTATTACAAAGGTAAGAGTTGTGTACGTGGTAGGTAATTACACTCACTTACACATAATACTAGGTGATTCTGGCGCGGTGATTCACCTTGAAGATTTCATTTTGTTCGCGGTATTGTATTTAGAAAGTAAAAATCCACTTCAGCAATATATTTTAAAGTAAACAGGGTGTCCCAATTTTCTACAGAAAAATCTTGGAAGGTTTTTTCAGATTGGAAGACCACGTTTTTGTTGAAGATTCAAGAGCGTCCTAAACTCTGCTATAATGTATTTAAGTAATAAGTTATTTTGGTGAGTAGTTTCGTCACAATATTTTTTTTCCGTAAAAATTCATGGAAATAGGCTTTCACATCATTGCATGCTCCTTCGGCCCGGCCAGGGAGGATGAATACTTTTTTCTTTCGTTTTCTTATTGCCCTTATTGGATAGATTTATTGATGAATTCAAATAGATTATCCTCATTTTATACAAGGGTGACTCAAAAATTATTGAATATTGTAATTTTAAAAATATCATATCTTAATTTTTTCAAATGAAACATCCTGTATTTTATTATTCATGTCAACGCATAAAATATTGTGCCATATTTGCAGAAGCAACCTTATCTTTATTTTCGACCATTTTCGAAATAAAAAAACTAAAATAATAAAATCAGAGGTTACGAAAGAAGAGTTTATCAGTACAAATCATTATACTTGATCAGAGAAATGGAGATATTTTAAGGTAGTCGTGTATGAAATACGTAATAGATTGGTTTAGGTAAGATGACCTACAAGGTATTGAGAGTTATATTAATAATTACTTCTTCTTGATTTCGGTTATTTTCCGCATACTTTCGTTTCTTTATAGCGGATGGAAAGTGTCTGGTCCTTCGATAAATTTGATTAACTTACTAAAGGTCTGGCTTGAAGGGAACTTGCCTTTATTCGAGAAACGAATGCAATATTCTCTCTTCGAAGTGAGGGCATTACATCCACAAGCACCATAAACAATTATCATGTCTGGATATTCTTTATGGGAGAATAAAGGCATTCTGAATGGAAACGGCATTTCAAACTCATGAAAATTGAATTATTGTTGATTGAACACCAATAAGATTATAACCCTTGTTTTATGAAAGTTGGTGTACAGACACCATAGGGAAATTTCAATGCGTTCTATGGCCTGTAGGCGCATTGAATTTTGTGTATGAATTTCACTTTGGAGTACGGATATTAGAATGTACTTACATAAAATGGAAAACACATGATGAGCTTTGTTCATTTGGAAAAATAATCGAGATGAAATAAAGAACGAATAGATTTATAAATCGAACTTTCAGTCACAAGTAAAATACCTGGTAAAAAATGTTGAATGCGAAAAATATCTGATTATTATATTCATCTGTTTATGACGAAAACATTCAATTAAACATCTCATGATCAATGATCAATTTGTTATCTTCTTTCAAGTTATTTGGAGAAAAAATACTCAAATATTACGATTCCTTGAACAAGAACGTTTTTCATTGGAGTCCGACCCTGCAGTATGAAAAAAGTTTCATTTTCGTTGCGAGAAAACGAAAAATTTTTCGAATTGATTATTTCGAGAAATTCAATTCGTTTGCTTCCCAATTGCATTGATATCACTTTAATTAGGGATTCCATAATGAATTGACTAGACGGGATTCGTGAATAAATTTTTTTTGTTGTTTTTTATTGTGAGATAAATTTTTCAATATGATTCATACATGGTGTTTTATACCCTGAAGCACTTCGTATCAATTCACGACAATCCGGATCTGAATTTTTTCAAAATTTGATAGCTATTCCGATTGATACTAAGTAGGGTAAGAAACCTGCTAAGTTCCATAGAATTGGATGAATTGGTAACGAAGATATGGCCGCTCGAAATGTTGACGGAATTCAGACAACAGCCTGTAACTCTATTTCGAGTCTGCTGAGATCATTAATATAAGGTGTTCCTAGATGCTCTCCATAGCAGCAATCTAGCATTAATTCATTTCCTTTCTTATCAGGAACATCCTGTATACAAGTTTGAAACTCAATACTTTATCATCTGTAAGAGATGTGAACATCGGAATCGTACGAGGAGAAATATTAGTCTTGAGGGTGGTTGCATTTTTTGTCGGTTAGTGTATGAATCTATCCAATTTTCATTGAAATATAGAAATCTGTACTTCATTTTTATATCAGCAAAGTGCCAACATAAATTCATTACACTAGTATCGCATAATATATAATTTAGTGAGTCTTTTCGAATTATGAACCCCTATATTTATTCGCGTATAACTAATGGGATTATAGCAAAGCCAGAAACATGCTAGGAGTCGATTTAATAATATATGCATGTAAAAGAACGCTTATTTGAAGAATTAACTAGGCACTACTTGGTGTATAAAATAGTTTTATTTATGAAAATTCGTAAAAGATTCAAAAACATGTTGTCTTCTTCCTTTATTTTCATGCATGCAGAATACAACATGATATCTGTAGCCTTGGAAATCTTACAATCTTCATTCAATGAACTTCCATTGGCTCAAAATTACGTAAAATATTGAAAACAAATCTCTTGATTGTCAATTTCAAGCAAAAATGCCCACACAGGTCGTTTTTTGATTTTCAATACCTAACTTTTTATGATGAATTGAGGATTTGAATTTGGGAGGCTTTTAATTGGTAAAATTCCATTATCAATGATAAAAAACAAACAAGTACTGTGTTTTAAGGAATTTTACTTAATAATTGCTCATTTCTTTCGATGTTAAGAATCTATTTCTCAACATTCCTCCGAAAGATACGTATTACTTAGTTGAAGAATTATTAGAAAAGAGTCATGTCAATACTATCATTAAATCAGATATTCTTTCATTATTACAAATTTGTTCAGATCAAAATTATTTCTATTTCAATAACAAATATTCTACTATTGAAGACGGCTTGATTATGGGTAATCCGTTAAGTCCTTTGTTAGCAGAAATATTCATGAATAATTTAGAGAAATTACTTCATAATCATCCACTCAGTAAATATTGTTTATACTGGTATCGCTATGTAGACGATATCATTATTTGCTTCACAGGAACAGATAGACAGAAAATTTCGAAAATCATATAAATTTATTACATCCAAAATATGGATTCACAACCGAAATAGAAAGCAATAATTCGATAAATTTCCTAGGCGTAACAATTTCGAATGAAAATGGAAAACATGTCTTCGCAATTGACCATAAGCCGCCACATACAGATATTATAATACATAACTCGTCGTGTCATCAGTATCAACATAAAAATTCAACAGATGTATTCATAGATTGATTAACATCCCGTTATCACCAGAAAATTTCAACAAAGAATTAAATTTGATTAAACAAATAGCCAAAAATAATGGTTACAATCCCAAACTAATAAATAATATTTTAAATAAAAAACAGAGCAGAATCGCATTGAATGAAGTTTACCCTGTCGATAAATTGAAACAAAATTCAACACCTTAACCTACGTTGGCATTATGAGTGAGAAACTGAAATAATTCTTGAGTAGCAATAATTTCAACATAGCTTTCCAAACTAATAATAAATTAGGCAAATATATAAAGAATAATAAAACCAAATCAGGTAAAAACAATAAATCAGGTGTTTATAGATTGAATTGCAATGACTGTGATAATTTCTACATTGGTAGAACACATAGAAATTTTAATATTAGAATATCGGAACATGAACGCAGTTTTTCAAATAAAAATCAGATTCAAATTACGCGAATCATCTCTTAGAAAATAATAAGTCGATTTAAGCCCTTCACCTCTATTGAATCTCTTCGGGGAGCAATCTATTCCTTAATATTATTGGACATACCTATCATAAATAACCACTTAATAAGTAATTACTCGAGAACATTTATATTTATATTCTCATTTATATTTTCTGTACATTCATTCGTCTGAAGAAGCTACGGTGTAGTGAAACGCGTTACGAATCGCAATTTCAAGTAAAATTCCTTAAAACACAGTACTGTTTTTTATTAATGAATTGAGGATTTTACCTCCAACCCCCTAACCTCCTGCCACCCGCACTTTTCATTTCAAAATGGCAAGCTTCATCTTGTGACTGATCTTTCAAAAGCTCTATAAAGTTTCTAGATAACTGTGCGAAAAAATTTAGAAAAAAAACGGTTGTTCTCTTGAATACACATTATTCTCGTAACACCCCCTCATCATTTCCTCACAAAATTGGTTTTGGGTGGTTGGAAACTCAGCTCGTGATTAATTTGAAACACAATTGCGAATGGTCAAACATGTGTCCAAGACCTTTTGGAAAATAACATACTCATCAATATTATGCATGACTTTTGATATTTCAACAACCTGTTTTTCAGAGAGCAATTTTTTTCTGGAAATGTTTGAACTGTTGTCTAGAAACTTCATCGAGCTTCAAAAGGAGCAATCTAAAGAAGGGAATTTCAAAATAAAAAGTGAGGGTGGGTAGGGGTTAGGCGGTTGCGGGTAAACTCCTCAATTTATCATACACAGTTTTCATGGATTTTGAGAGAATTGAACATCTACATCCAGGTGATAGAGTGAAGAAGATGGACATTTCAGGGATGATGAAAATCACATCTGATCGTAGGAAAAACCAGCCAATATGTAATGAGCTAACTGACGGTCTATCTCCTGTTGTAAATGTGAATATACTTAAGAAAAACCATTTTGTCTCTCAGTATCATATCACTTTGAAAATGTGCTGATAAAGCAAGACATATGACGAGTAATTTGATATATTTTTGTGAAATCTTTGCCAAGTATATTAATTAATCATCCAATAATTCAATTATTTGATGTTCTCACGGATGTCATCGAAGAAATTTCCACTCTGACAACATTTAGCTGAGTCGATGTTCTCATGTTCAGTGTACTTTTCATCTAAGAAACGTTCAAAAAAATTTAATGATTGAATATTTTCTAACCTCTAACGTTTGTTGATTGTTTAATGTTTTAAGAAAGATTCCCTCATTATACAGGGTGTTACATAATAGTATGTTACAAATTGAGGGTGTAAATCTACGTGCAATTTTAAGAAAAAAGTTCATACAAACATAGGTCCCCAAAAGCTTCGTTACGGAGCTACAGGGTGTTGAAATTTCCATTTCTGGAAAAAATTGGTTTTTTTCTCAAAACTCCTGCAGTTTTCGAGATATTCAGCCCAATTTTTTACTATTTTTACAGCCTCCGTCATTACAAGTCCTAAATTTTAACTAGAATGTACAAGGTGTTTTCTTTTTCGGAGCTATGTCTTCTTTTGCCCTTTCAAACTTTTTTGCAGTACACCACTGATCAGCGTACAATCAATTTTCGTCATCTTAGTTCAATTTAAAAACTTTTTTGACACCTGTAGTTTTTTCGTATCTCCCACTGTTTTCGAGAAAAATTATTGAATCTGAATTATTTGAATTGTATGTTATTTGCTAAATAAAGAAGAAATAATAGAAATACTCGATAGGTATGCCCAAAATTTGCTTTTATTTTGATAGCTCGTCTTCTGAGACTCAACTTATACTTAATCAATATCAAACTAAAAAGAACAATTGAAAACTAAATAAATTGCCTGAATTGTCCTCCACCTGCAATAATACAGGCCTTTGTATTTCTTCGCATATTATCACGCACCATTTGAAATATTCCTCTTATCGTGTCTCCAGAGGTTATTATTCGATTTCTTAATTCTTCTACGGTGTTTACTGGAGTGGTATAAACTAAACTTTTGAGATATCCCCATAAGAGAAAGTCTAAACTATTTAAGTCTGAGGACCTAGGAAGCTAAGGTTCTGGCCCACCCCGACCTATCCATTGGTTGTTGAATGCATTATTCAAGAACTCCCTAGTTTCTCCACTGAAATGTACTGGTGCCTCGTCATGCATGAACCACATTATGTTTATTACCAAAAGTGGCACATCCTCGAGCAGTAAAGGTAACTCCTCCTCAAGAAATTGCCGATAAGCGGGAACATTTAGTCTATTAGGCAGAAAAAATGGCCCAATCACATTATTTCCAATTATTCCGACCCAAACATTCAGTGAGAATTGTTGCTGATGATGAGATTCTTCAATTAAATGGGGGTTTCCCTGAGCCCAATAATGATTATTGTCAAAATTTGTGATAGCAGTTCTTGAAAAAATAGCTTCGTTTGTGGACATTATTTCCTTATCAAAATTAGCATTTTCTCTAATTTTATCTAAGAACCATAAAGAAATTACCTTGTAAATTCTAGTTGAAATTTAGGACGTTTAATGATGAAGGCTATGAAAATTCGCTTTCATTCCAAATTTGGGCTGTATATCTCAAAAACTGCAGGAGTTTTGAAGAAAAAACCAATTTTTCCGGAAAATTCAACACCCTGTAGCTCCGTAACGAAGCTTTTGCGTACCTATGTTCATATGAATTTTTCTTCTTAAAATTGCACGTAGATTTACTCCCTCAAATTGTGACATACTATTATGTAACACCCTGTATGTTGCAATGAAAATAAACAGGAATGAATGACTTGAGAAATCTGAACTTCATATTGATGATATTTCAGAAACCTAATTAGCAAAATGAATTATAAGGAACAAAGTTTGTTTCATATAAAAATAATTGGCAACAAAAACGATGGTTCTCGGATATTTTATACTAATTCAAGCGTACAAAATTAAGTAACTCATATTTGAAGCGTCAAATATTCATTGTATGCTCCATTGACTATACCAACTAGTTTGCCAAAAAGTCTATCAATATTTCGCTTTGAAACATTGGAAAGAATGGAGCTGACACAATTTTTGAGTATGGTGGAAAAACAATTATGAGTCACTTATAGAAAATTGAAAATATTCTTGGTTATTTTTTTGAAATATGCCTAGGTTGAATTTAGATAAAGACGCTTTTAACTGCTGGTTGTCAGAATTTTAGTTTTCAAAGAATCATTCTGTGCCAGTTATTCAAAACACTCAATCTGGGATGAAATTTAAGGTGAAAATCATGTTTGACTGCTAATTTAGGTAGTTGCAATAGACTTTCAGAGCAGGACTACGTCTGCTGGGTCCGCTAGTCTCAAATGAAAGATTACATAAGTTTCCCCTTTTTCTTCTAATTATTTTCTCTTTAAGGGCGAGTGTGGGGGGCTCCGCGTGTATTGAATGCTTATCTATTCTACGTGCTATGCTTATGTCGTCTTCCAATATTTGTAGGTTCATCTTTCAATTCAATTAATGAATAAATTGCATCTTAAAAGGCAGAATACTATACACCGAAACGAATATTAGAGAAATGTTCAGTTGATTGAAGACCCAGCTTTTATACTCGAACAGTTAAACATTCTGTACATTCGGCGTTTGTTCAGAAAACATTCAAAATTGTGAAAGAGATGGCTGACGCTTCGAAGATATCAGGAATGTGACATTGCTCTTTTCAATGTTTTTTATTGAGTTATAATCAGAAGAATGCAGATATGATGCGAGAATGTTTCAATCAAACAGGGAGCATTTCGACTTTATCGAACATATATTCCAGATCATGAAAAACCATAGTGCAGCAAGTTATCAATTTGAATAAAAACTCAACCTGGGTTGATATTTTTTTTATAAAAATGGGTAATAGTGCCACCCATACTGTTGAATATATAATTGGCATCTTCTTAAGATGGTGGATGTTGCATTCAGGAATTGTATCATCTCCTCTCTTTCAAATTTTCTGTTGAGAAGAATCTGGAGGAACCAAATCTTGGGAACATATAGGCTACTTGTTCATTTGTTCTTATTTGACTCTTTCCAAAACTTATTATTTAGTCAGCTTATATTCCAAGTTGCGTTGTGAGTAGTAGCACCATCTTGCTGAGAGTTTTTCTTCGTATTTCCAGAGGAGGATCACCAATAAATATTCTAACGTTCAAACGAGATTTATGTTCTCTATAACTTCCCAATAAAAGATTCAATATAATTATTAGGTCGGCAAGTAAGTTATCGCTTTTTTTTTAATGAAAATACAACTTTTATGTGAAAAATTATTACAAATGAATCATTCAAAATATTGCCCATCGCTAGCTACAACTTTTTCCCATCTTTCTGGCAGAGCTCGAATACCGTGACGGTAGAAGTGTTCGTCTTTTGAGGCTATCCACGAATCAAGCCATTTTTCGAGCTCTTCATATGAGCGGAACTGCTGATCAGCCAGACCATGTGCCATCGAACGGAACAAGCAATAATCGGATGGTGCAATATCTGGGGAATATGGCGGGTGGGGTAGGACTTCCCATTTGAGCGTTTCCAAGTAGGTTTTAACGGGTTTGGCAACGTGAGGATTCAAATTATAACGAACTCAAGTATCTTGTTTTTGAATCATTCTCAACGCATACAATCGCTTGGAAATGGCCTGACGGGTAACTTCTAAGGCTGAAGCAAAGTCTTCTAGCGTTTTGCACGGATCCTCATCGAGCAATGCCTTCAATTCATCGAAGATTTTTGGCCTTTCTTCACGGGGACGGTCGTCCACATTGAAATCACCGGTTTTGAAGCAACGGAATCAATTCAGGCACGTTGTTTCACTTAGAGCAGCATCTTCGTAAACTTTTTGAAGTCAAAATAAAACAACCACCAGCTTGATTTAGTATTGAGTTCCATTTCACTTTGAAACCTTTTTCCGACTAGAAGTTGAGAATATGTATCTGCTTCTGCAGATGGTTTCGCAGACACACAGAATTAATCGATCGTAAAACTGAATAAGGTTTCAAAGTAAGGCAAAACGTCGGCCTAAATCAAAGTGGTTTTTGATTTATTCTTCTGATTCAAGTTTTATTCAATGAAAATATGGCCTACTAGACATTCACACCAAATCAACGCTAAAAATTATTATTCATTATATTGTACGGATTCTGTTAGTTCTGAAATTATTAGTATTGAAATAAGGATTGGTAGAAGAACACTCATTAGACCAAACGATGGTTCTGAAAAAAGGATGATATAATTCTTTCATATTATTGAAAGAAAAAGATAATTCAAGGCATCTAACACTGTCATTTTCTTTTTGGAAGACGTAAGGTTATCTTATAACAGATTGAACTGTCATCGCTGACGTCTCCTGATCATACTTTCATTCTCATGAACTTGCTGCGCTCTGGTTCATCGCGATCTGGAAATCGTGTTCGATAGTGTCGAATTGCTCGGGAACTATTTCTATGATATTGAAAATAGACTAAGAAGAGTCCTCTATGATGTTCGTTGTTCTTACGCCAAAGA
This sequence comes from Cryptolaemus montrouzieri, assembly GCA_013387265.2. Classification (NCBI taxonomy): domain Eukaryota; kingdom Metazoa; phylum Arthropoda; class Insecta; order Coleoptera; family Coccinellidae; genus Cryptolaemus; species Cryptolaemus montrouzieri. The sequence continues at coordinate 46,502,052 of JABFTP020000083.1, read as the reverse complement.
GCTTACTTCTCAGTTCATCAGAGTATTTTGTTCCGTTTTCAATCGTTTTTAACCGTCACGTTTTTCCTTTAACGTCAATGACACGCTGGGGAATTCTGTCACCTCACTAAACCGGGAATTTTGCCGAACCCCTCTCGTGTTGAGGAAAAGGATCATTAATGTCGAACACATCTCTATTAGACAGGACCGACAGCTTTACATCTCCTACGGAAAATGGACGCTCAAGCGATTCCCAGTATCCGAAAAATCGCACCGACCTTGTGGGGATTGAACACAGATAACTTTGCGCAGGAGACGAGCATCATATCCTCTACGCCACGGAGCTGACGCGAAAGGATTCAAAATTACATGAGTAATCATAAAAAAAATGAAAATAAGTCCAAGTAAAGCTCAACTTTCGGTATTCCTGCAAGTTGAAGATGCAATTAAGTTCTTTTTTCAATGAAATCAACCAATAATTGTGGGTGTTATAGCTTGGGGAGTTTTTCACGGACCACTCGATATATAGCAGCATTATATTCGAATTAGTAGTCAGCTAAGGTAACAGGAACTGACAAAAGACGTGTGAAGTGCCGACAAATTTATACATAGTTGATGAAATTGTGTCAGAGATAGATTATTCAATCAATTCATCAAGATTCAAATGAACACATACCCCCGTTGACCCTGACGTACATTGAAAACCTGACCGCATTTTCCCGAGAAACTCTTTTCCATTCGTCACATTATTTGCATCAATTTTCACCAATCTTCAACAGTACGTTCGCACGTTCGCACATATTTATCGTCGGATGTTTTCGCACAGACTGGAACGGAGAAGTGATCTCAATGTTGTACACTCACTTGGTATAATCATGGATTTTCACTCCTTCCTACCACTTTGGTGTTACATGCCGTATCAGCGATCTGGGACGAAGCTTTCTTGATTGAAAAGAACAGAAAACCTGAGTGTGCATACTGTTAAGAACCAATCGAAATTTCGATTACCTTCCCAGTTCGTTTTAATGATATCGCCCGAGATTAGAATACAATCGGATTCAATTGTTTCGAAATTGAACACCTGAATGTGGATTGTTTGGGTGATAGAGAAATTATTATCTAAAGGTTAACTTGAATTTATAATCAGATACTTATAAAACCTATAAAGTAACTTTGATTTGCATTGAGATATTTGTACTACCCCATGGGAGTGCCAAGCGAAGCTATTTTCGAAGAAGTTTTGTCCTTGAAGGTCTTTAACACATGCACGATAGTATTCAGGTCTAGAATTAAGAAGGCCAAAGTATATCATCAATATATTCATTTTCTAGTGCATTTCGAACTACTGTAGTACGGTGAGAGGTGATATTACTTTGCCGGAAGTGAGGTACCGCTTTTAGTAGAAGTATCTTATATCTGACATATCCACAGGTTGTCAGGCATGAAAATAAAGTAATTTTCTTTACCAGGACGTATGTCTCCTTGAAACATCTTTGTCTGACAATTCTCTTCAAATTTAAATTTGTCTAGAATAGAAATTAAAACAGAATCTTAGTTTAACAGTGAAGAGATATATAGAGGTATGCTTGTTACCGAAGATTTGATTATTTCGAGTACGATGATACACTTTAGGTGATCAAGACTTCTCTATTGTTTAGTGGTGTTGTGCATTTTCGATGATGATAAGAAATTAAACTATGTATTATACATACTTTTTCTTATCATCATCATGATTGACTATTACGTAGTAACGGCGGAATCAATTAACTATTTGTAGTGCATTTTTCTATAAACCTACTGCATTGGAGTCATAATGGATCATAGAACTTTGCAGTTTTCTTAAGAAATCGACAACGAGTTGATGTATAAAGATGTACATTGACGTCGAACGGTAGATGGTAGTAGATAATATCTCGCCAGCTTCATATGGTATACTATTTTTCAAAATTAACCTAATGCTACTGCAATATCCACGCTGGGTTGACTAGTAAAACTATGCTTTGAACGTTCCCCTGAAATGAACATTTTCAAGACGTATGTTATAGATGAGCTGAAAGGCTGAAATATTTCACACATTTGTATATGCAATAATGGAAGAAATCTAATAATAGTCAATTAACTCCGCCGTTATTACGTGATAGTTAATCATGATGATAATAAGAAATCAAACTATATATTATACTATCACAGGAGATTTATTGAAAATCAGGATTGTAATTTCGGTCTTTCGACCATCTACAGTTGACAACAAGTACTGAATTAAAGCTGAAAACACACGCATACACAAAACAGATAGATACAAAATAGATAGGGGTGCAAACAAGAAGTAATAAACTAATTATGATAAAAACAGGTATTATTGAATAGAAAATATGTTTTTCAACATCCCAGAAGACGAATGCCTTCCATTCTTTTCAGACATCTTAGAACAAATCACACGTTAATCAGGTTATACAAAATGATTTAATGTTCGAGTTGTGCCTACAACAGAATTATTTCAAATACAATAACAAATTTTAGGAACAACCTCACAGCCTACATGAGATCTCTATTGAGCCCTTTACTATTTGACATTTTATGACGTATGTAGAAGATATCATATTCCATTCTTCCCAATCAAAATTAGTAAATGTTTGGTATAGATATGAAGACGATATATTAGCATATTCAATAGGAGCCGCTAGACAACTATATCAATTTTTAACTTAGATCAATAGCAATCATCCCAAAATTATATTCGAACTAGAGAGCGGAGTCGATAATCAGATTCACTTTTTAGACCTAACAATCACTCATAAAATAACACACAAAGTTTGGATATATAATTCAATGATATATATATATATATATATATATATATATATATATATATATATATATATATATATATATATATATATATATATATATATAGTATAGAATCAACTAATACAGATAAAAACAATTCATCAACATATTTTGGTCCTATCAGCGAAAACATTGAAAATGCCATTTGAAGACAGCATAAAAAAGTAGCTTCCAAACCCACATAAAACTCACCCAAGAATTTTTCGATAGTAAAGATAAAACTGATACATTTGACAATACTGGAGTCTACAAGTTGTCCTGTATGGATTGCGAAGGCGTCTATATAGTTTCTGGTTTTCTGTAAATCTCTTGTGATATAAAACATAGTTTAATTTCTTATTATCATCGAAAAATCTGATAGTTTTTATCTAGAATACGTAATATCTATAACTAAACTAACTGGAATTGAAATATAGTCTTCAAAAATAGATAGGGAGCTGTTTAAATCAGAGTGAGCCTTTCGGAAATCTTGGAACTGAGCGATTTCGAAATATACAAAGTATTGAAATTATCAAACTGGAATCTTGAAACTGAAAACCGTTGCCATATTCTATATACAAACGGATTTCTTCTTTCAATCTTTCGAGCTTGATAAACAATAGTTTATTATATAATTTGTCCAAGTAACCTTCAATTGTGATGTATTTTTGTACCCTTGAAAGGAGATAACACAGGGAAAGGATCCAGTTGGTACTAGCAATAAAAATCGAGAAGACAGATCAGGAGAACTAGGTGGCCATGTGATAAGTCGCTCTCAATCTAATCATCTATAGGTTAGACCACATTGAGTTATTCTCCAACCTCGAAGCTATAATGGCTGATGCACTTTAGTGCAAAAGTAACATATTTCTCCAAGTTACCAGTGAAACTTCTTCCGAAAGTTTTGGTGGGTTATTTTTGATTGATTTTAAACCATTCCGACGAGGTGGTATATTCTTTTTGAATATCAACTTGAAAGTATTGCTATCTCTTGAAAGTCGCATTCATCACAGTGGGAGATTGACGCAATAAAAGCAGAATTTTCTTCAAGACCATATTTTCTTCCTTTTGCATGGAAATCGCTCAGAATTAAGACTTACTACATGCTAGCCGAGATTATTAAACGCATAATCCACACATTCTCTTGAAATTATTCCATTTTTAATTGTTCTGTGAGTTGGCTTCTTCTTTCGGCATTGAATCAACACACCAGTCAAGAGTTTCCAGTTGGTATGGAGAATTCGAACGAGAAAGGGTTCATAGGTAGATGAACCAACAAGAGTGGTCACTTAAGAAAAACTGGATACTACGCGTAAGATTATTCAGAAAGATCGGAATGCAACATATCGAGAGATTAGAGCATCCTTGAGGATATCAAAGAACTAATACAGAAAATTTTGTACGAGGAATGGCGTATGAAAAAATTTGTTTCCTGTTGGATACTGCGTCAGTTGACCAAGCAACATGAAGTTGCAAGGGGAATTAATGTCAAAAAACTCTGGACCTTTTTAACTTTGGGAAATCCAAAAGCGTTTAAACCTTATCAGTGGTGATGAATCTTGGATTTATTCATACGAGCCAGAAAATAAGCGCTCTCAAGCGGAAGAAAAACCGACAAAAGTCATTTGTTCACCTCAATTCGTTAGTAAATTTCGAAAAATCAACTCTGAATGGCGAAGCATCTTTCACCGAGGCAATGCTCAGAGCGAGGAATTCAATTTGATTGTTACATTATCCTGCATGATCAAAGGTTTCAGTCTTCAGAAGAAGCTGCTTTTCCCTTCCAAAAGGCTATTTTCAATGTAGCAGTGAACGATTAGATAGCTGCTTCCAGAATTAGTTCAGTCGAATGTAGAAGAAACAATAAATCCTTTAAAAGCACTCAATTATTGCTTTCTGGCTCTATATGCAAAACTTAAAAAACTTCCCTCGTACCTTGCACTCTTTGAGCTAGTTTTCACGAAAGTGGTTCTACTTTTCGAGTTACTTTAGGAATTCCTTTTTTGTGTCAAGAAGTTCGAGAAAAAAATTAAAACATTCCAATCCTTTCAAAATAAAAGGAAAACAAATGTCAAGTCCAGTTATCCCTCAATAGGACATATAGCATATAGGACGCGAATGAAAAACAGAGAATGTTTTATTTTCATCAACAAAATTTCCAAAATTTCATGAAAATATGTTGACGAGAAAAATTTTCTTTTTGATTGTTAGGTCCGAATTTCTCGGGATACCTTGGAGAAATGTTAAGATGTGGCGTTGTTCCGATGACTTTCATGAATTTCGCGAGATTGTTATCTTATTCCGGGACACCTGTGAATTAATTTTGACTACCTGCAATTATTGATATTGAGACCCGGCGCATTCACCATTTTGTTGAATGTATTACGGAGTTTCGTGACGTTTTATAAATGTTGGTTATTCTGATAAAACTTGAAATTTAATTTGAAGGATCTGGCAATATACAGTTGATTTCCTAAAGATGCGGCAAAAATCTAGGGAGCGATTTATTTGTTTTATTTCATGAAGAAAACTCTGTATAAACATTAGTCAAAAAATGTTCTGGGAGGGGTATGCCCCTTTAAAGGGGGCACCACGATGACGGATTTCCGAAAAAGTTGATACTGAATTCAATATACTGCCTCAACTCTCCACTCTGAGTAATTTTCAAGCACATAATTCCAAAATTTCAATCAGCGTTAAGGCATTCTGAAATTCCAAGACTTGAAGTCTTATTTCTCAGAACTTTTTGAGTTTTTTCGATGAGTAGAATATTCTGCAAAAGGAAGACACCTTATTTTCTTTTCATTTCATTATAAACTCTTGGGGGACACTCCTGTCATGCTACAGCAGTGACCAGCCAAAATGATTCTCGAAGAGGGCCAAATTGTAGGTTATCGGGAAGATGTTTGATGGAAGTGACTTCCACAGAATGCTAGCACTGTAAACGCATGATCTCTAGGTGGTCGACGGTAATGAATATTTAGGTGCAGTGCCTCACAGTTGATCGTTGTCGACAAAAACCGTATTGTCGATCACTGATGATGCCCTGCAACTCAAGATATTTTATGAGGGAACACCCTGTATATTTCTAGAAAAGACTCTAGTTAAAACCTTCTGACCATGAAATTTCTGTAGAAAAATTGCAGATTAAACATCTATTGATCACGAAATAATTAAAATGTGTTTCATGCACATATCAAATCATATTAAAGGTAATACGAACCAAATGATTATAATTTCAATTACTCATGAAACATTTTGCCATATTGTCGATAGTCCAATCATGGTGACGTCAGTAGTGTGTCGCCCTTCGCACCCCTTGCGGGCCAACAGGCCAATGACGTCAAGTCGCAAAAGTAGGTCGCTGTACTACCGACGAACGGGATGATGCGGAGCAGGGAATTTTATTGGCGCTTCTTCCTGCCCCAGTAACTTCGTTTCGATTTTGATTCTCCGGAATTCTTATTTATTTGACGATTCAAGTTGACGCATTTGCGGCTAAAAACGCTCGAATTTGGATACAGATATTGGATTGGGGATGCGACGCCGCAAGTTGTGTTCTGAATCAATCAGGAATTCATTCGGTGGATTCGTAGGGGAGTAATCTCTTTTGTGAATTTCGAATACTCGACAGCGAATCGTTTAGATCATAGTGTTCAACATGAAATTATTGTTGAAAAGTTGAAAACATGAAGAAATACTCTCAATCTTTCTTTCACTTTATAACATCAAAAAGATATCAACAGAAAGGCTTTCATCGTAATTTTAGCCCCTCTCTCCGCTCCTCCTTCCCAAATATTAATAAACGTGTTTTTTCAACTTATTCTTTTCCTCGTAATCTGATCTCTTAAAAAATCTGAAAAAATTCATGAACACTGTTAATCACCTCAAAAAACATGCAGACTAAATTTTTTTAAATTTTTTCTGATGGTGAGCCAACGCCAAAACGGCAAAACACGAAATTTTTGTTTTTAATAAGAAAATTCAATTTTTCACAAGTCTGTGCGTGCGGAAAACAATGAAAATAGATCAATGTAATAATATTCTACGAAAATAATACCAAACTTAAAATTTTTCTCTTCAAATAAGTTTTTTAGTGTTCTTTTCAGATTATTTTCTGACATTAATCATACTTTTAGCCCTTTTAGTGCAAAAACTCAATTGTTGAAATTAGTATAATAGTATGTTATCCTATGAACGTAAAAGCCAAATGAAGAATATTTGGCTCCAAAAAATTATGCAATAAAAATTTTGGTTATTTTCTGCATTTATGTTAATTTTCCATCAAATTTTTACTTTCTGTCAAAAATATTGCGTATTGATTATTTGAAAAATATGCTTAAAACAATTGTCAAAATTTTTGTTGTTACTAAGCTGGCACAATTGTTTTCTATATTGATGAGAAGTTTGAATACTATCATCATTTAGTTTGTTTACAGAGCTCGATTTCATCAGTTCTCACAACTGTGTTTTGCGATTTTTACAATGGGTAAAAATTCGCTGGCACTCGCGCTCGGAATTACAAGTATTGAATTTTTTCATTCTTACCGAGTAACAGACTGTATTTTCTCCACGACCGCAAAGTATAAATCAAAAACAAATAAATTACGCTGTCGCTGAAGTACGGCGATAACAGTGGCAAGTATATTCTTCTAGATTGTTCAGAAATGTGGCAGTTTGTTTATTACCAAGTATATTTATTCTAATTAGTTGCTGTGTACATTTATATTTTCAGAAATAAATTGAAAAATGATCATAGGGAGTATTACAAGATCTCAGAGCACAATATTTCTTTACGATATTATAAAAATCACATATAATGGTAAATCCTCCTGGTTTCTAAGTTTTGTGTTAGAAATTGCAATTAGCATAAAGAAACCTAAGTCTTTCTGATTATTAATTAATATTTTCTCCTGTGAAAATCTTCGATTTCTCAGCTATATAATTTTCAGAACATCGTTTCAACATAGATTTAAATTTTTATATTTTGAAATATCGATATAGATTCTCATATTTATTGTTGGTTTTAGGATTGAATACATTTTCCATCGAGTTGAAGATTTCTATTTCTTAATAAATCAGCAGGAATAAAACATTTTAAGGAAAGGAGTTCGACAATAATATCTGAACAGTACATAAATCATTTCGTATTCATATTTTGATTATTGTGGCAGCAGGTTCTCGATTAACTTATTTGTATAATTTGTAATTTTAGGTGAAATATCTAATGTACTCAATTTTTTACTCATAATCTTATTTAAACAATCAGTTTTTCGAAGATAGTTGACTTTTACATTTGAAACTGACTCTATTTTGTCATGGCAATGGATGATGTTTGGTCCAATTACGGAATATTCATTCTGTATCTAGTTATAAAGTGAAAATGAATGAAAATCATTTAGGAGTCAAGTATTTTAGAATAAATGGTCAAACTCAAGAGTGAGAATGTTTAAATTCTATGATCAAGAATGATTTGGGAATTATTACATTCAGTGATAGTCGTGGAGAAAATAATTTTTCTACATTTCTTCTGGATAAATTTGAATTTTCGATTTTGTTCGTTAATTGTATGTGCAGTGTATTTATGCTATAGTAATCCATTAACATTAGAATTAGGTAAATAAGCTGCCAGTTCAGTAATTTTATGGAGATATAGAGTAGTTTTATCAATATAATAAAGATTTTAGTGCTCAATATCATGATCAGGATCCGATACTTTCGAGCATTATTTATTACAAATGAGAGGCAATAAATATACTTTCTGCTTGAAGTAGATGATAAAGAAATTATGACAGTATAAGTGATGCTTTCTTTAGCCTAAATGTATGGCTTGAACGGTCTGATACACGAAAAATGAAAGAAAATTAATACAGTTGTATCTGAAACTATTTTATAAATGAAAAAAATTAAACACTTTTGCGATGCTGATGTTAGCAGATATGGATTATTCAATACAGATGAACTGGGCAGTATACATCAGAGATCTTTGAGTTATCGGTGATTTTTATTGCCAATACCAATAATATTTATCAATTTGTTCAGAATGAACTTAGTACCCGATTTGTTTCAGTGTACCAATCGTGAAAAAATTTTTTTTACCATCAGAAAATCTTGAAATAGAAACCATTGCAACCATTAAAACTATAATTGATGTAACAGCTTTGATAATGACCTAATTGACAGAATAGTAAAACGAAAACAATAAAACAGGAGTTTCTTGAAACTGCTTTCCGTCAAATATAATTTCAAGGCCATATTGTCCCTTATTTCCTTGGTAAGCCATACGGCACTGGAGACATTTCTTCAAATCATCATGGCATTGCTGGAGCTTAGATACTGGCATAGCCTCCAGCTAGTCTATTGCAGATGTTTGGATGTATATGTCACAAAATGCGATCACTTGAGGTGATTTTTTAATCATCGGGAGGAAGAAGAAGTCACGACTCTATTCGACTACTAGAGTCAAGTCTAGTAAATAAAGAGGCTGCGGAGTCACAGGAATGTTTGAACTGGCTAAAACACCAGTATTTAGATTGCAATGTGACATGACGTATTGTCATGATACAACATCCAGTTGTTTTGATGTTGAGTTGCACACGAAAGACCCTATTTCGATGTCTATCCAAGGATTTCTCGGTGAAAGTATTGACGAGCTGTTTGACCTTGAGGCAAAAACTCTTTCTGGATGATTCTGTGGTAATCACAAAAACAAATCAGCATGCATTTGATCTTCGACTTCCTCAGAACCATAGATGGCTCTAGAAAGAAATTATTTGGAAACACCACCTGTCAACTCATCCCTTAACTTTTGTTGTTGCAATAATCGTTTCTTAACTACTAATATTCTGTCCATGAAATCAATACAACTGATGCTGTCGACAGAGAGAAATCGGTCTCTATTTCTGGCATAACTAAATGGCCCACCCACGCTCAAATCACGCATTGTTCGACATACAGGTGGGCGTAATTCGCAAAACTCGATGATACGGAAAAATAACGGGATTCTGGGAGAATAGAAAGACGTTTCCAAAGTATTTTTAGAAAATATCTTGAAACGGAAATAGACGAACTCGTGCTCGAGCAGACTAAAGAAGTTTCAAACAGCTGTAGTGCAATATTCATATTATCTTATTAATAAATGGTGATCAAGCGAATTGATTTTCTATTGGGATGTGTGAAAATGCATTTTAAATAGAAATATACGAGGGTGACCCAAAAATGCCTTTTTTACAAATTTTGAATCGCATTGTAGAATTTCTGAGTTATGAAGATACACTTTGTTACAGAGCTACATCTATTCTTAATAGGGCAGTCTTTGGTTCATGGTGCTATTGCTTCATTTGTAAAGAATATACCATAAATTTCCAACGCAGCGAGATTATCATGTCATTTTGGCAAACATACGTACGTTTGAACCAGCTGGTAAATGTTGAAATCAGTTCTTGAAGATTTTCAACTATTTTTCTTTCAGCATTCAATAATGATTAATGAAAGATCACAAAATTATACCGCCAGACGAATTCATGCTTCAAGGAGCAGCATTTCAATGTCAATTTACAGGGGGAAGAGAATCGGTAAGAAGAAGTAAAACCACTACTCGCGATGATAAAGGCTTGAGTTTTGAGAGATAGTTCTGGTACCACTGTACAGGAAAGAAACAGGTTGGAGGAAGTGAGGCAAGTATCTGGCCTTCGTGCAAGAAGACGTGCAATTCAATAGAATACACCACACGGCGCGTCTTTTATTCGCCAGGGAACACCAACCTTTTTTCAATCAAAACAAAATATGGAAGAAAAAACAGAATTATTTACAGTTAATAGGGAGTCCAGAGATACATACAAAAAAATTCGGGTCGTCAAGTTGTCCATTCACTCATAATATGGAAGAAAACTTTATGCTGATGCATGATGATACCAAACCTCATATCGCAAGAATATTGAGTGATATCTCTTATGGATTTGAAATATTGAGAATAGACTAGCCGGCACGGAATCCTAATCTCAATCCGATTGAGCCAATGTGGGATACGATGGGTACAAAATTAAGAAAGCATCCCTGCTTTGCAGAATCTGAATGAAGTTGGTTAGGCTCTGGAATAGAAGACCATGGGTACAACAGTAACCTTATCGAAGGTATGCCAAAACGCATTCATGATGTGATATGAGCTCGAGGGGGAACACGTGCTAAAAAGTGGGTGTTACCATGTGTATCTTTATGATAAAATCCAGCTCAGTAATTCTACAGAGCGATTAAAGATTCGTGAACAAAACTCATCTTTTGTTCAACCTCGTGTATTGCTATTTAAAATGCACTTTCACACATTACCTTGATGCGGTTTTCAGCCATTGAGCATCACCCCTTCATTGAAATTAAATCGATAATGGAATTTGATTCACTAACTGGGATGAAATGAATAAATATTATATTTTCTTCTGGGAACAAACAAGTGTAACTGTAAAGTTGTAAATTGGGGTGAAAAATTGAAAAATTTTTTGAAATTCTTCGAAACCGTTGAAAATAACTAAGCTAACCGCAGTACCAGTCGAAAGGTATTAAAATATAAAGACCGTCAAACATATCTGAAGTTTCCCCTTCCACTTGATAGACTTTCTAATAGGTTGCGCAGTGGAGAGAGTTCATCAAAGCGGAGTGAAATCGTGAAATACACTCTGTGCAACAATTATTTGGTATTAGGCATTCGAAAATGGAATTTGAAACGAAAGTAGTGAATAAAGTGCTGTGGGGCTAATCTAGGAAGTGATGGCAAATGTGATTCATTTCATGCATTAAGAGGCAGGAAATGATGAACCATTAATGAAAATTGAAAAACTTGTGTGCTGCAAAGGCAACAGGGGTGAGTTTAAGTACAATAAGAAAGATTTCTGCAGAAATGGATCCGTTGAAGAAGGAGAATCGCCCTCATTGTCCACACGGAACAAGAAATGAAAAAGTGTTGCTTTGACGACTGATTTAGATGATTTCGATTCTTCGTCGTATGATAATGAACAATTATATAACGGAAAGAAAATTCAAACTCTAAGACGTATTCTTGAGAAATTTGTTGATAACATGGGTAGTCTGGATCATATGAACCAAAATAATAGGAAATTACGGAAAACCAGAAATCCAAATGCTCAGCAGAAACTTTCTCATTCATTTATCCACTCATCGCACACATGTGAGAGCATGTAGCGACAATTGAAATGAAGGTCTTTGTGCGTCAATTTCAAAGGACAGAGACTTACTATCGTGAATGCAGGCGGCGAAAACGGTTTTCTGGAAAATTCGTATCTGGAGTTTAAATCGAACACAAAGTCAGGTGACTATCACAGTGAAATGAATTATGTAAACTATAAGAAATGGCTGGACTACCTTTCACCCAACACATGTTGAAAATTGAAATCTATGACATCATAAGTAACAAACCATGATTCAAAGAATACAAAATAGATTAAATAGTGGGAGATGGTGGCCACAACGTTCTTCGACTTCCACCTTATCACCCCGACCTGAATTCGATAGTGTGGGTATGGTGATCTATGAAGCAATATAACGCAGAGTGATTGTGAAATTTGACTTGAGAACTGTAGAAACTCTATGTGATGACTTTTTCGATTCATTTCTGACAGACGAATGGAAAAGTCGTTGTGAACACGCCAAGAAATTTGAGAAATATTTTGAAGACAAGGATCCGGCAATGGACATTTTTCAGATACCGATGACAAACTTTTAGGAATTGAACCTCTTTAATTCTTCATTTATGTTAATCAATAATTTCTTTGTACCTAGTTTATATTTCGTTTGGGTCTTTGTAGTATGATGAATACGCCACTTGAACAACATATTTTGTTAAAATTATATTTGAGAAATATTTCCGAAAAGTTGTTTCCTTTTGTGCACCAAAAATCATTCTACTAATTACCTTCAGTATGAGTACCTATATATAAACGAAATTACCTAAGCTTATGATCTTTCAGGCACTTTTCGTTAATTATATATCTATTAATAAGTAGTTATCTATGCGACACAGGTCAGGCAAGTAGTATTAACTCAAATTTAATCAGTAAATCGCAACTGCTCTGAATTTCCCTAAATCAATTCGTGCCCAATGTAATCCGTTCAAATTTATACCTGAAAATCTTAATGCGAATCGTACTTTTCGGATCTTCGGGCCATGCGTCCTTTCTACATTCCTCACTCCAAATTCTTTCTCCATTTGTATTCGGTTATACTCCCAATACTGGCGACAATTTTTCCTACTTTTGTGGGACTGCACTACTCATTCGAGTCGTCAGATATAGGGTATGCCAATTGAAAAAAACAGTGAAATGAGATTTGGATGAGTCCCAACCCCAAAAATCGTTTTCGAACACCCTGTGTAACATGGATAAACAAAATGTGTCATATGTTCAAGCAACAACAATTAATATGATCATCACTGTAGATCAGAAGCTTTGAAATTAATATTGAGGCCACAATACTTTTTTTTGAAAGTCCTCAGATTTCAGAAAATGTCAAAAATTTAATATAAGTATAGGGAATTTTGAACAAACTCACTTTAATTTTTTCGTCACAAAGTCAAAATGACACGAATTATAGGGTGTTCCATTTATAAAACCTTAACTTTGAAATGTAACTTTATTATAGAACACCCTATATAGTCTGAAATACTTTTAGTTCGTAGTTACTACAGCACTACATATCACTGTGCGGAAAAAATTTCGAAATCGGTCGGGAAATAAGCGTAATTTTCCTAATAAAAATCGAAGAATATGGGTATGTGTTTTTTATTCGATTTATATATTCATTGGTGTGAACATGTCGAAGGTGCGAAAAGTCCTGAATTTTTCGAGTTCACATTACCACGATCCTACTGTAAATACAATTTAAAAAAAAATTTGCGATACTTTTTGAACAGGCCTCGTTCACGAGTCAATCAAAGGCATTCCCAACATATGGAATGCATTTGTCAAATAGTATTATATTTAGAAACGTTTCAATGTCGCCCAGTGACCTCTACGTAATTCAGCATTCATTAAAAGCTTGCAAGTACAACTGAGGTTACTCGAGCCTTAAGAACATGTTGATGTTTTCACTGTTTGCTTATCAACATGTACTTGAGGAGGTAAGAGGCACGAAGCAACCTATTGAAAATATTTATAGTTGGAACATTTCATATACACAAGATTTCGATACCGAACCCGCAAAGTTCTTTATTTAACAAATAAATAAGTTGAGTGTGATGATTTGATTGAAATCTGATGGAAGTGTGTTAATTCGAGAATATAAAATAAATGTTTGTGAATATATTTCCTTTTCATCGGTCGATGTGAATTTGAAGGCGAAATTTTTTAATAGGAACACATGTCATAGGATGATTGATACAGGGTGTTACATAATAGTATGTCACAACTTGAGGGGGGTAAATCTACGTGAAATTTTAAGAAAAACAGTTTATATAAACATAAGTCCGCAAAAGCTTCACGGAGCTACAGGGTTTTTTCGTCAAAACTCCTGCAGTTTTTGAGATATTCAGCCCAAATTTGAAATGCAAGCTATTTTTCACAGCTTCCATCATTACACGTCCTAGAGTATAAATGAAATTCACAAGGTGTTTTTTTCCTAGGCCCATTCAAACTTTTTTGCAGTACGCCAATGATCAGTGTACAATCAATATTCGTCATCTTCGCTCAATTTAGAAAGTTTTTGACACCCGTAATTTTTTCGTTTCTCCTACCCTTTTTTGAGTGAAAAATTATTAAATTTGAATTATTTGAATTGTATGTTATTCGCTAAATAAAAAAAATATGGAAATACTCGATAGGTATGCCCAGAATTTGGTTTTATTTTGATAGCTCGTCTTCTGAAACTCAACTTTTACTTATTCAATGTCAAACTAAAAAAGAAGAATAAAAACTAAATAAATTGCTGTGTCCTCCACCTGCATGAATACAGGCCTCAGTCCTTCTTCGTATATTATCACTCACTCTTTGAAATATTCCAGCGGTATTTTTGATCGTGTGACAAGAAGTTATTATTCGATTTCTCAATTCTTCTATAGTGTTCACTGGAGTGGTATAAACTAAACTTTTGAGATATCCCCATAAAAAAAGGTCTAAACTATTTAAGTCTGGGGACCTAGGAGGCCATGGTTCTGACCCACCCCGATCTATCCATCGGTTGCTGAATGTATTATTCAAGAATTCTCTAGCTTCTCCACTGAAATGTGCTGGTGCCCCATCATGCATGAACCACATTATGTTTCTCACCAAAAGTGGCACATCCTCGAGCAATAAAGGTAACTCCTCCTCAAGAATTTGCCGATAAGCGGAACCGTTCAGTGAGTCAAAAAAAATGGCCCAATCAAATAATTTCCAATTATTCCAACCTAGAGATTTAGTGAGAATCGTTCTTGATGATGAGATTCTTCAATCGAATGGGGGTTTTCCTCAGCCCAATAATGATTATTGTGAAAATTTGTGATAGCAGTACTCGAAAAGTTAGCTTCGTCTGTGAACATTATTTCACTATCAAAATTAGCATTTTCTCTAATTTTATCTAAGAACCATCGGCAGAAATTCAGTTTTGAAGGAAAATCTCGAGGAAGTAGAGTTTGGAAATATGAAACGAGTCGTGGAGAATCCTCCAAACTAGAACATGTGAAATATTCAACTGATTTCCAATTTTTCTTGTACTCCCATGATGATTCAAATCAAAACAATTCAAAACTGGTTCCTCAATATCTGGATTACTCATAGTTTGAGTTGCACCTTTTAAATGTACCAGTTTCCCTCGACCTTCTGTGGATATTTGAAAATGTTCGCCTGTCTGGTGTTACTCGATTTGGAAAGCGCACCTGATATAATCTCGTAGCTTCTGTTGTGTTTCCGTCAGCCAGACCGTACATGTAATGGATATCAGCCAATTCGGCGTAAGTAAAATTACCCATTTTTTCTTACAGCAATAACTTCAAAAGTCTTAAAACTAATCGTCAATTCAATAAACAATCGAGAAGATACTGGTTCAACTTTATCAACTGTCAAAATGAATAAATAAATGAAGAAAATCAAAGCCTACAGTAATTTTTTGATTAGAAGTGCTTGCAATTCAGCGAATGCATACAATCGTTTAATAATTTTTTGCTAGTGAATGGTCGGAGATATGAAAAAATTTCAAGTGTCAGAAAAGTTTCTAAATTGAACGAAGATGATGAACATTGATTATACGCTGATCAGTGGCGAATTGCAAAAAAGTTTGAGAGGGCAAAAGAAGACATGGCTCTGGAAAAGAAAACACCTTGTAGATTCTAGTTAGAATTTAGGACGTGTAATGATGGAGGCTGTAAAAAATAACTTGTATTCCAAATTTGGGCTGAATATCTCAAAACTGCAGGAGCTTTGAAGAGAAAACCAATTTTTTCCGGAAATTTCAACACTCTGTAGCTCCGTAACGAAGCTTTTGCGGAACTATGTTTATATGAACCTTTTTTCCTAAAATTGCACGTAGATTTACCCCCTCAAGTTGTGACATACAAGTTTATATTATAATTCGAAAACCATTAGACGAAACATTTTTGAATACGGCCTCGTAATCTTTTCAAAAAAGTGTCTGTATAATGTCAAAATAGTTTTTACCTAACTTTGATAGTAACCGAGCTATTGGCATGTGCCGAAATCTTAGAAATGTGAATTTTCTTGGAAAATCGAGAATGAAAGTGAAAAGATCATTTCTCTCTATTTGCAGTGTTTTATATAGCTTCCGTACTAAAATATCGAAAATGGGACTCCTGTACATTGAATGACGATTTTGAAAGACCAATATTCGAATTCGACAATTGGAACATCTTTCACAGTTATAATAAATATTTTTGTCTGCATTTTTTCAGTTCACATGATGAAAATTTGAAAGCTGTCTACAGCATTCAAAGCGAAGGAGATGAATTGAATGAACTTCCCTTTCAGTTATGATTTACGCAAATGAAAATTTATTGGTTGAGATTTTGTTTTGAACTTGCACATTAAGCGTCAAATGTGAAAATTTATGATTAATAAAAATATTCTTGCAGTATATACTAAGTTTATCTTGTTGATATGATGTAGAAAAATTGTTGACTAAAACTAAATTCAAGGATTTTCAGCATCTGCTATTGCTCAAGCTTTCAGTTATTATTGAAAAAATGTTGATGAAGTTTATTCACAGTGTGGACCAATTTCGATGTTTCGTTCGGTATTTATGTGATATGTTGAAGTGAGAAAAATGAACCCCGTATGGGTGACAAACTCTTCGACAACAAAATCATTGAATTTTGAAGTTAATTTAGAAATATTTTGATATTATAGAGGCGTGCAATATTCATTTCAGTCGAAAGGACGATAAAAACTATTTCTTGAGTTTTGTGGCTCTTCATTATTTTCGCTAATAATTTTTTTTTAAAAAAGTAGAGAATCTGTGAAGAAATTTATTGAAATTTGGACAGAACGTCTGCCAAGTTAGTTAGTATGTAATATAGTGTGTTCCAACGAAAATTAGACTTTACAAAAAGTTCGGAAATAGCGATTCTAGCAAAAAACGATTAGACCTGATAAGATTTTGTAGATAAGAAAATCATAATATAAGATTCGATGTAATGGTGAAATTGATTATGTTGTAGGCACAACAACCAACTAATGAAAGGCATTCGTCTCATGGGATGTTGGAGAAAATTTCGTCTACATCCATACGAAATAAATATGATTAGAATGGGGTTTGAACCTGTTATGTGTTAATTGAATTGAGTTTTTCATTTAATATTTAGGTATGAAATTTGTGGAATTTTTGAATACAATATTTAATTCGTTTGCTAATTTATATATTGGGCTGTCAAGTTGTGCCAACAACAGAATTATTTCAAATTCAATAACAAAGTTTAGGAAAATCCCATAGTCTACCGATGGGATCTTCATTGTGTCCTCTACTAGCTCATATTTTCAGGCCGTTTATAGAAGATATCATATTCAATCCATGAACATCAAAATTAGTACATTTTTGCCATAGATATGTGGACGATATAGTAGCATTATTTATAAGAAACGCTAGACAACTAGATGAATTTTAAACTTACATCAATAGCATTCATCCCAAAAGTAAATTCAAAAATTCAAACTAGAGAGATCAGTTGACGATCATTTAAATCTTTTAGACCTAAAAATCACTCATAAAAATGATATACTAAGTTTGCATACCTTATGGTTCATATCTCATAAATACGCAACGTTTAAGTCAAGGATGAACAGAATGATAAAAAGGAAACAAACACAAATGGCATATTACTATACAGTACAACCTCACTAGTCACGCCACTAGCTATATCGGGCACTCCAGTAACTCGGGCACGCGACTCATTAGGGCACTTTGAGAATTTTACCTCTATAATCCGGGCACGTCGACGCCGGTTGATATACAAACAATAATAATTTTCCTGTCTGTACATGTATGTATGTACTTGTACTATCTAAGAGTGGCCAGTATCGTTGTCCAGTTGCATTATGAATTTCAATCTCGTCGGTGGTGTGCATTATGGCTCCAACCAAGAGAAATCATAAAATGCTCACACAAGCAGAGAAATCAAAAATAATTGATTTTATTGATGATGGAATGAGTACTCGTCGAATAGCAGCAAATTTTACTATTCCAAAATCAATAGTGTTTGACATAAAAAAGAACAAGGACAAAATAAGGAGATTTATATCCAAATCGTATCAAGGAACAGGTAGGAATTAGGGATGGACCGAGCAAGGGTTTTCACAAAAAGCCGAGTATCGAGCTCTCGGCCAAACAAAATTACTCATGCCGAGTATCACGACCGAGAGCTCGGCTGTAGGAATATTATTTTAAACTTTCTCGAATTTATTCTATCCAAGGTATTTCTGTAGGAAAAA
This sequence comes from Cryptolaemus montrouzieri, assembly GCA_013387265.2. Taxonomy (NCBI): domain Eukaryota; kingdom Metazoa; phylum Arthropoda; class Insecta; order Coleoptera; family Coccinellidae; genus Cryptolaemus; species Cryptolaemus montrouzieri. The sequence continues at coordinate 46,483,330 of JABFTP020000083.1, read as the reverse complement.
GAAAAATTATTAGAGAAGTTGAGAATCTTGAAGTTGAAATCGCATTGTATAACTGGTTTCTTCAACAACGCAACGCACACGTACCAATTTCGTCAGACATATTGAGAGCAAAAGCCAAACAGTTCCATGAACAAATCACAGAAGAAAACAGATTTTTTGGCAAGTTCGGGATGGTTAGATGAATTCAAGCTTCGACATGGAATTCGTTGCTTGATTCCGATGTGATACCATTCAAGGAAAAATTTCTATCGGTTGTTGAACAGATGGAATTAAGCAAAGAACAGGTGTTAATGCTGATGAATCGGCCAGTTTTTGGAGATGTTCAACAGAGACAATTTGGGTTCATCAAGGGGAAAAATCAGCACCAGGTCGAAAAGTGTCAAAAGACCGCTTAACAATTATGCCATGCTGCAACGCGGGTGGAACTCACCAATTACCTTTACTAGGCTTGGGAAAAGCGGCAAGTCCACAGCATTCAAAAACGAAAGTTCACTACCAGTTGTTTACAAAGCATCTACCAAAGGGTGGATGATCAGACATTATTTAATGAATGGTTCAAAACATCTTTTATCCCCGAGGTGAAGAATTTTTTAACTAAAATTAACAAGCCCTTTGAACCTCTGTTGTTAGTAGACAATGTACCATCGCACCCACCTGAGTAAGAGGTTAATACTGATCCAAACTTCAAAGTTATGTTTTTGCCACCCAACTGCACTGCCGTTCTCCAACCTATGGATCAGAATTTAATTCAAAACATTAAAGTGTCGTATAGAAAATGCCCTCTTAATCATATCGTTTCGCATGAAGGTGAAGAGATAACTTCTATTTGAAGCAGTATAATTGGAAAGATGCCGTGAACAATCTTGCCCAATCATGGAAAGCAATTACTTCAAAAAATATTAGAAAAAGTTGGACAGAATTGTGGCATGACACTACAGAAGTAGAAGAATCGGATGATGAAAATATTCCACTCTCAGAGCTTCAGAAGAAACTTCGTCCAATCAGTGAAAATGATTTGAAGAATATTGCCGAATCATTAAGGGTCATCGATCCAGAAAATGACTTAACCACTGAGAACATTACCAACTGGGCTGTGGGAGATAGAGTTTGTTATCGATTTGACTGAAGAAGAGCTTATACAGGATGCTTTAGGAAGGAATATTGAAAACGTAGATCAATCTTCTGACTCAGAGGATGGTTTAAATAGTATGGTAAAAATGAAACATGCAGATACTGTCAATGCGTTCTCCCTGATTATTAGTTGGGCCGAACAGAATAATCTTCCTATAGAAGGCGTATTGCTCCTGAAAAAGCTCAAGGAAAAATCAGTTCAGATGGCAGCATCGAGAAAGGTTCAGAGTAGAATCGATGGGTGTTTTAAAAGTCATAAGGAATAGCATGTTGTTTATGTACGCTAGCTTATATTTAAATTCTATATTTCAGAGGAAAAATTATAATGAATGGAAATTCTATAATTTGATTCTGTTTTATAATAGAAACAATTTTTTGTTCAGCTTTTCGATATTTTTTTGATAGACTCGGCTTTAACAGATTTTGTGAAGTTGTACTGTATTCACCCACGTATGGAATCAACTGACGCAGATAAATATAATTCATTGAAATATTTTAAGCTTATAAGCGAAAAGATTGCAAATGACATTTCGAAACAGCATAAAAAAGTAGCTTTCAAAATCCACATGAAACTCTCAAGAATTTTTCGAGATAAAACTTATAGATGTAACAATAGTGGAGTGTACAAGTGGTCCTGAATGAATTGTGAAGACTTGTCGTTCATTCGAATTTAGATACAAAGAGCATCAATCAGGTTGAAATAACCCGAGAACAGACGAATCTTCTTTCGCTTCACATTGTATCGAAAATGGCCATCATTTTCCATCCATAGATTAACTTCTAATCATTTACAGAATACATAAAGAGCAAAAGTTAGAATCTATCGAAATTTTCAAACTCCAACAAACTCCCAAAGAAATAATCTTCTGAACGACCATTAAGGTCCGGCTTATTCGTTTATATTCAAAACCTTTGAATAATATCTGCATCTATCATAATTCGTTTAATACCTATTGTTTGCACCCTTATTAGTTCTGTATTTACCTGTTTCTGTATTTATGTATTTTCAACTTTAGTTCAGTACTTTTGGTCGAGAGACGAACATTTTAATCATGATTTTCAATAAATCTATTGTGATGATATAATACATAGTTTAATTTCTTATCATCATGATTAACTATCACGTAGTAAAGTGCGGAATCAATTAACTATTTGACACCCAGTAATAGTTCAATTTTACTTGACTTATCAGTTCACCCGCGTAGACCCTGTCAAGTCTGCCTTGCGCCATTTTCAGAATCTATGCCTTTGAGAGACGTAGTTGATACACCAGTCATATGAGTTATACAACATTTGGAAATAACGTTTTCTACTTGAAAATTCATCTTTTTAGTAGTCACCACCACATACTGGTGATTGACCTGTCTTGATTTTTGGGAATAATCTTTCAAGTTTGCAAACGATAAACCACTGCACCCTGTTTCAATGAATTTTGTGTTAAAAAATACCGATGAAGCTGGATGCTGAGGGTGAGAAATTGACTCCACATGCTATCAACCTTGAAATCACCTCTCGAATCAAAAATTTTACCAGTATCACTCTTTCAGAGTTGAAGAAGGAATCACACAGTATATTTTTCTTTGTACCATACTAAGCATCCATACAAAAAACTCAATTTATATCCACTCAAACGTGCAATTTTTCTAATCACCGAAAGAATTAGTTTCACACAATATCGACCAAATCGAGTCGAGGTTTCGGCACCTTAAAATAGCCATCAGTATCTAAAGATAGCATGCTCGCCGATGTCGGCTAAGAGAACAAAGTTCGAAAATAGATGACAGCGTGAGGTTTGCACTTGACGGCCTACGAGGAACTGGGACAACCAACGGACGTGTATCGTGTACAACTTGTTCACAGCTGATTTCACAACACTGAGATTTTATGGATCAAGAGACGATAAATAGCATAAAGAGACAGAATAACGATTAGGCTTGAACGCTTCATGTATGAATATGCTTATTATTTTCGGATTTTCTAACTCTAGTTCGTTTGAATTTGATGATTTTGAAGTCGTTTCTTTTGAATATGAATGTGCGAAACGATGCTTTCCAGAAAAACCAGATCATCTGCTTTGATGATCATTGATGATAATATCTAGATATCTAGTTATACCAATTCTTATTACGCGCCTGCATCGATGAGTAAAGAATTGATTCGCCACTGCGTTAACGTAAACATTTATCATTATCATCGTTTTCGTGAAAAATATATCATTTAAATACTAGTTTCCTCAAAGAAAATGGTATTTGTTATATTGTTCCAACATACATAATTGAAATAGTGCTAAATACATTTGTAATGGTTCGGATGTCAAATGAGGAAAACAACTTATTCTTATTTTTTCAAACTAACTTTACACTGACATTTATATGTATAACTATTCCCGCTCAACTCATTAACTCATTTGGTTGATATGATGTTTAACTGATTGAATTCTTGAGATGAATGCTGGTAAGTACTGTGATAGTTGAACTGAACTTCCATTTTCGAGTGAATGAAAATCTATGTTTGCTTCATGTTACAAATCATAGGAGTCTCTTTCGAAGACATAATAAATTCTTAACCTTCACAGCAATTTGTTCACTTCAGTTAAATAGTAAGATTTATCGATGGGAACGACATACTGCGTTCTTCGATAACTGTCATTATTTGTCTTGAAAATGAATTATTTACTGGGGTTGACTGGGAAAAGATATTGAGATTTTTATACGTGAATGAGTTAGTAAGTTAAGTCTGGAATAACGTGGGAATTTTAGAATACGATAATTCAGAGTTTTGTTGTAATACATAGGCGTAATTTGAGTATGAGGTGAGTATATGAATACTGTGTGGGTATATTACACATTCTTCGACGAAACACAAAAATTTTTCATCCAAATTCATTGAGTCCCCTTCAAAGTTGGATCTTTCCGAAATAATACATTAACGTCAACGAATAATCTAATCGTTGTAACATTTTTCAAACGCTCTTTCCGAAATCGACTTTAGTTCTCGACGCGAATTCTCTTTTATGTCTTCTATCGATTCGAAACGGGCACTTAGAACTGGTAATTTGAGTTTTGAAAAGAGAAAAAAGTCGCCCGGAGCGATATCAGGTGAATACGATGGTTGTTCGATGGTATTTATTGATATTAACTGAATTCAAAATTTAAAGTTTGTGTGTCCACTAGAAATCAAAAATATAGAACTCAAAATTCAACCTTATTCATCAAAATCTATTTTGTTCCCTTCAAAGTTTTCCTCGATACTGTTGGGTAAATTAAAGGCGTTCGGTTGTATGGTTCGTACATCTCTCGCAGATTCATAACTCTCAAATCGATGTCAGACTATATAATGGCAGCTGGTCTGATAGGAAATTGATCTCTCTGGGTGTCCTTTAGGGATCTGTACTTGGACCGTTGTTGTTCTTGATTTATGTGAACGATTTTTCTTATTTTCTTAGCAGGTTGACTACAGGGCTCTCTGCAGATGATATCACAATATCAGTAGCTTCCTAAAACTTAGATGAGACGGGTTCACGTCAAATGAGCTCGTTGTTTATGAAAGAAAGAGTGTGGAGCTGCTTTTATCCTTCAGGAAGGTTGATGATGAGGAGCTTGTGGGTGGCCACAGGTTTCTGGGAATGTCTTTGATCACGTCAATAAGAAATCAGTTGTCGAGTGCAGTATTGAGGGTAGTCTATTTCTCACTGGTTGAGTCGTTGTTTAGATAAGGAATAAAGGGTAACCACTCCTGATGGCATCGGATTTTAGCTCTTCAGGGGAGGGTGAAAGGGAAAGCTGAAAGCCCGCATTTCGTTAATTTGAGATCTTAACCTTTCCTAGTCTTGATATTTTCAAGTCAGTAGTCTACGCTTGTAAGAACGGAGATGGCTACGCCAGAAGCGGTAACTGTCATAATTATCTGACGAGGGGTAGAGATCAGTAGGGGCTAGAGTTTTGTAGGATTTTTATGGCTGTTTGGAGCCCAATATATATGTCTGTTGTTCAACAGGATACCGGATCAGAGCAGAGACTTGCCTTTAAAAAAGCTTAAAGGAGGTGTAAGCGTTAGTCATAGATGGAGCATTTTATGATGGTTTACTTTACTTTGATTTACTTTCAGCAGACTTGTGTCAAAGTTCGATATAATTTTTGAAACATTTTTCAAATTGAGTTTTCGGAATGGCCATCTGAGGTGTTACAGGGAGCCACATCAGATGAATTTGATGGCTGTTGAATGGTATTCATTATTTTTCAGGTGAACTACTTCACGTAAACGTTTCAAGACTTTCAAATAATTGACTTTCTGACCTTCTGGTGAAAATTCGTGATGCACGATAATTTTGTAATCCATGAAAACATTGAGAATTGCCTTTTTTGACTGGCAACGACGTGTTTGTTTTGGTTCTTGCTCATTGGGTGTATGTTATTCACTCGCATGATATCTGCATTGCGCATCGCACTTAGACGCCCACAGCAATGGAAGTTAGGATTTTAGCGATGTCATTGAGGTCTTTTTCTTCATAAGCAATACTCAAATTCTTCGCCAGCTCTCTGAAAGTAAATTTGCAGATGATGACCATCACTTCTTTTACTTTCTCGGTGTTTTAGTCAGTTTTTGATCTCGACGGCCTGTCATAAGGTTCATGACCCTCGTTGGACTTCCCATCATTTCTAAAACGATGATAAATAACAATTTTTTCAGAGGATCATTGCCGGAACAATTTCCAACATTACCAAGGTCTTCATACCATCGAATCTGTTTGTTGCACGATGTTGCTAATTTAATTCAATTTTTAAATCGTCGTTACAGGTACTTGTGCATGAAAGGGCACAGCTTTTATAGATTTCGAGCTATGACGCTGAAAATTTGAAGGGAATATGTGGCAACTCAACAAAAATAAGACTCGAATCCTATAACTAGGAGCTTCAGCCAGTGGGAAATCAAGGATCTTTTTGATTCATTGATGGATTACAATAATTCATTTACTAGTGAATATGAGGGACCGGTAATAGATTCTATCGTCATTTGAAAGTCAAATCGAGAAATCGCGGATGAAAAATCTGAAAAAATTCACTTATACTGACTATAAATCTGAGTACATTTCATTCGTGCGACATTTCCTAGAGATAGTTTAAGGTTATTCCAGAATTACTTCAGACAATGGATTCTTTAAGGTTTTTCTGACTGCACGCAACTTTTCTGATCACAATGAACTTTAGAATGGTCTGGGAATAGCCTTAAATGACCAATAAGAAACGTTGCACAAATGAACTGACCCCTGATTCATACTAAGGGATCTGAAAAACCGATTCAGATTTTTCGGTGATGATTCTATCGATTTGAACTTGAAATAACCTTGAACTAAACAGAGGCCATATCTACCAAGATATTCATTTCTGATCAAAACGCAAAAATAGATCAATTTTTGTTTCAAGGGGGACATCTTTTGAGGTACAAAACTTGCCTGAAATATCAACCCCCTAAGCGGGGGTTCCAATCCTCGAACATTTTGAATTGGGAAGATGGGTCAAGTGATGACTCAAAAGAAAGGTGGTAGCTTTGTCTACATCGCCTTGAACGAATTTCCATTTTTAATTGAAAACTGTAAAAGATACAGGGTGAGCAACTGAAAGATAAGGAAGACTATTTCCCTGAGACTATTCAAGTTTCAGTGAAGTAAAATGGAACAGATCCATGCTGATCAAGGGCAGTCATCATCAAGTACCATCCTCATCTCGAATTTCAACCCCTAGAGAAGAGGTGACCACCCTTGAAAATTTGGAAGAGGGTAGATGGGTCGAGTGATACCTCAAAAAAAAAGTATTATCTTTGTTTGCATTCCCGCGAACGAATTTTCATTTTTGATTGAAAACTGCATCCACTAACTCCTATGAAACTCAATGAGAATAGAATTATTGCTAGCAGTCATGAAGGCAATCGAAATCCTTTACTTGAAAGGTATCACTGGATCGAAATATTACCCCTGCTCTAGGGGTTGAAAATCGAGATGAGGGTGATGTCGGAAGATGACAGGTTTTGATCTAAAAAGAATCTATTCCAGTTTTTTGCACTTATGCTCCAACAGTCTTGGGGCGATAGTCTTCTCTATTTTTCAGTGGCTAACTCTGTATCTTCTACAGTTTTCAATCAAAATTGAAAATTCTTTCAAGGGACTGCGGACAAAGATAATACCTTTCTTTCGAGTTATCACTCGACCCATCTACCCTCTTCCAAATTGTTGAAATTCGAGATGAGGTGGTACTTAATGATGACTACCATTGATCAGCCTGGATCTTTTCTATTTTACTTCACTGAAACTTGAATATTCTCAGGGAAATAGTCTTCCCTATCTTTCAGTTGCTCACCCTGTATCTTTTACAGTTTTCAATTAAAAATAAAAATTCGTTCAAGGCGATGTAGAAAAAGATACCACCTTTCTTTTGAGTCATCACTCGACCCATCTCCCCTATTCAAAATGTTCAAGGTTTGCAACCCCATCTTAGGGGGTTGATATTTCAGGCAAGTTTTGTACCCCTAAAGAAACAAAAATTGACCTGTTTCTGCGTTTCGATCAGAAATGAATATCTTGGTAGACATAGCCTCTGTTTAGTTTTCGTTGAAGCACTGTATATGAATTTTTCCAGAATTTTGATGATGATTTTTTCGATTTGACTTTCAAATGACCCCGTACCGGTCGTTATAGAGATCAAGAGAGCTTCTGTTCGGATTTATTAGCGTCAAAAACGTACAAGTGCAGTTTTCAGATTTTTCAAATATTTTTCAAAATTTATAACTCACGTTTACCTCAAGTCAGAATCAATAGAAAGCGATTCTGCGTATTTTACAAAACCACTGTATTATTTTGTATTTTGGTTCACTCATTGCATATTTGAGACCAGATGACCTTTTCAATGGACCGTTCTGGGTCATTTGAAGGTCAAATCGGATTGAATCGTAGAAAATATCTGAAAACATCTTGTGATCTATCAATTTGACGTTTAAATGATCTTGAACTGGATCTGATGGGTGTTAACTGAGTCTCTCATCGTAATCAGCGATACCGAAAACCCTAGAATCCATTGCCCGTTTTCAAGTACACTCGTAGATGAAATGTTGATATTTTAGATGTTCATCACGACACGATGCTATTTGAATAGATAAAATTTAGTTTTATATCCCATCAAACCACAACCTCCAGTTTTGCATTGTTCACTATAAAAAGCGCATTTAAGATATATGAATGGAAAATAGATAATAAAAAATAAGTACTGTGTTTTAAGGAATTTTACTTAATAATTGCGATTCGTAACGGGTTTCACTACACCGTAGCTTCTTCAGACGAATGAATGTACAGAAAATAAATGAGAATATAAATATAAATGTTCTCGAGTAATTACTTATTGGGTTGCTTCTTCTTAAGTGGTTATTTATGATAGGTATATCCAATAAAATTAAGGAATAGATTGCTCCCCGAAGAGATTCAATAGAGGTGAAGGGCTTAAATCGACTTGTTCATTGATGAATCTACCGGAGTGTTTATATTTATTGATTTCTAAAGTTTCCCAAAGATCTACCTTCCAATATTTATTATCTGTATGCAAAATTTCAAACTGTGGGTCGAAAGAGTGATTATTTTCTATGAGATGATTGGCGCAATTTAAAATGATTTTTATTTGAAAAACTGCGTTCATGTTCCGATATTCTAATATTAAAATTTCTATGTGTTCTATCAATGTAGAAATTATCACAGTCATTGCAATTCAATCTATAAACACCTGATTTATTATTTTTACCTGATTTGGTTTTATTATTTTTTATATATTTGCCTAAATTATTATTAGTTTGGAAAGCTATGTTGAAATTATTGCTACTCAAGAATGATTTCAGTTTCTCACTTGTAATGCCAACGTAGGTTAAGGTGTTGAATTCTTGTTTCAATTTATCGACAGGGTAAACTTCATTCAATGCGATTCTACTTTGTTTTTATTTAAAATATTATTTATTAGTTTGGGATTGTAACCATTATTTTTGGCTACAACGAATTATATTCGTTGATGAAACTTCATAAATCTAATTACTATATTAGACCTGTTGTTTCTTATGTAACGGCACCTTCTTTCAAAATTCAAACAATAAATCAGGTGTTTATAGATGGAATTGCAACGACTGTGATAATTTCTACATTGGTAGAACACATAGGAATTTTAATATTAGAATATCGGAACATAAACGGAGAGCAATCTATTCTTCAATTTTATTGGATATACCTGTCATAAATAACCACTTAAGAAGAAGCAACCCAATAAGCTTTTAATTACTCAAGAACATTTATATTTATATTCTCATTTATAATTTCTGTACATTCATTCGTCTGAAGAAGCTACGGTGTAGTGAAACGCGTTACGAATCGCAATTATTAAGTAAAATTCCAAAAACACAGTACTTGTTTTTTATTATTGATAATGGAATTTTACCAAGTAAAAGCCTCCCAAATTCAAATGGAAAATAGAGAAACCAAAGTGGAAAGAAAGCGGCAAAAACTCCGAATAAAATAGAAAACTTAAACCCTAATCGTGCGGTAGTAATTTTTTTGCGGTCGGTTCAAGACGGCCCGACAATCCAAGCATTTCTTTTCATTCTTTGCAGAATACGCCTGTTTAATATAAAGTGAGTTCAAACATGACACAGTAGCCGACATAGAGATCACAGGGAAGTAGGACAATAATAACTTGAAAGTGGTGCATGCGGCATTTGGAGATTTTAGCGTGTATATATCCGCGGGTCTACCAACCGCCTTCGAGGGAGCATCGTTGGATGCCGGCCAGCAGTACAGACGTGAAACGTCATCGGAACTCTATGTTACTTGGTTTATGAGTTGGGTGATGGACTGCTGTGGGAATACTCGAGGAAAATATTACGTTTATTCGAGTTTTATGGCAGAAACGTTGAGTAAATCTTATTTCTAGATTACAGAAGGTAATTATTTAGGAACATCGAATACAGCGTGCTCCAAAAAAAATTCGAAACGACCTTTAACAATGGATAGAGTGGTTTTATCAATAAATGGTAGAATAAGTCAATTTTTGATTCGGAAAGAGTTTTGAGGGTTGATTGTGAGTGAAATAAATTCACCACTATCAGTATTCGCAATTCAAAATTGATCGGTGGCAAAGCAAACCGTGTGAACTTTGTTGAAAAGCTCTTTTGATTCTATACCTAAATACTGCATAAGCTCTTTATTCGGGCGGGTGTATGAAAAATCAATATATGCCTCAGGCTTAGGCAATAGTTTAAATAATTTTGTAACTTTTCTTGTTTGGCAGTTTTTAAGAGTTACTTCAATTTAGACTGATATTCAGCAGTTGCATTAGCGATTATACTTAAAAGTAGGATTTCGTTCCATAGACGGATCAATTTCCGTACAGAAATCACAAAGCTTATTTGCCTTTCCCAAACTTTCAATAAGATTTTTCGATAATTTGATTGAGGAGGTCGTTACTTGATGTTATTTAGATTTTCACTATATTAACAAAACTATGACCACTCTGTGGCTTCATCAAATAGATACAAACTAATCAACAGAGTTATTCCTTATATATTAGTCTTATTTCCTACTTAATATTACAATACGTACAAGTACAAGGGGTATGTCGGAAAACCCATCGGAGTTGCTTACTTTATGAATTGAAAAGATTGAGTACTGGAGAAGGATTTAGATCTAATTGACTATTAAGTAACCTACCTCAATTCTTCTCCTTGTTAATCTCTGAAATTTCCATAGACAGAGTTTTTGTCTATTATTTTCATTGTGTTAAATTTTGAAATGATCATTAAAGTTATGGTTTTCTTCGAGTAAGTGATTAGAATAATGGGAATCTCATTTATGATAATTAAAACTACGTTTGTGCTTGGATAATCTAACTTTGAAATTTCTGAAAGTTCTACCAATATAAATTTTATTACAATCTCCGCAAGACAGTTTATAAACTGCGGGAGGAACGATTTTAATTTCAGACTAGGATTACCAATATAAGTTAAGCTGTTGTATTTTGTGTTTTTTCATGCTTGGAAATACTTCCTGGATTGATTTTTGAAATTTTTCACGTGAAATCATGTTCTCAATAATACTAGAACTGTAACCGTTATCCACTGCTATTTGATTAATTATATTTTGCTCTTTTATAAAATTATTTTGTGACATTAGGATATTAATGAGTCTATGTACCATACTATTGTAAGCAACTAATTTATGTAGATAAGGATGTGCAGGCGAGCTGTGAACAGTAATATCTGTATGCGATGGCTTATGAAAATAATAAAATCATGTTTGCAGTTAATTTTAGTAATAGTTTAATCCAGAAAATTAATGGAGTTTTCTGTTTCTATCTCTAACGTGAATTTAATATTATCGTGAATTTTGTTAATGAATGTTTGAATGACTCTAATTGTCTGTTAGTACTAGTGAAACAAGTGATATCGTCGACATATCTAAACCAATAAATGAAGTATTTGAATAACCAATGTTCTTGATTAGTTTTTCATTATTATCCATGAAAATTTCAGCGAGTAGAGGGCTCAGAGAATTACCCATGATTAAACTTTTTTACTATTATATATTACTCCATTGAAGTTGAAATAATTTTGTTCTAAACAAATTTCTAAAAGGTGTAAGATTTCTGATTGAATTACCGGATTGACTTTATTAATTTGAAGAGCGTTGTTGATGAGTTTCACTGAATCACTAGGTAGAACACTAGGGAAGAGATGTACTACATCCCATTACATAAGTTTAGCGTTCGGTGGTAGTAACGTGTGCTGAATTTTATTTGTTGGGACTGAAGAGTTTTTATTGAGGTTCAAAATTAGCGTACTGTTGAATGAGAAAGCGTGAAAATTTTGCAGCTGGAGCTTGAAATGAAACTACTGGTCTAATATTTTATGGAGTTTGACGAGGGAGTAGAGTTTTGGTTAGAGATTCAAAGTTCGTTCATTTATTCACAAAAAGTATAAAATTCAATCAAAAATCAAGTCCAAATTTTCCGATCACCAGTTTTATGATAGGTTCAGTAATCTTTCAGATGCTAATTTTTCCAAAGATGAAGTTTCACTTCTAGAAAAGGGTTTTAGACACAATTTAGAGTCAAATAACGCTCTTCTCCATTTTGATCTGCTTGGAATTAAAACCAAAATAGCCCTATATTATTCATTGCAAGCCAAACACCTAAAACACACTTCAGCGTTGCTACTTCAAAAAAAGTTCAATTGTTTTCAACCTATGAAATTCGAAAATACAACTTTAAAGTCCATTAAATCTAAGTCCGCATCGCATGATATCATTTTCACCAAAGCAGACAAAGGTCATACAGTCATAGCCTTAAATAAAGCAGATTATTTATCGAAAACCCAAAATTTCATTGAATCAGGTAGTTATGAAAAAATTGATAAAGATCCAACAAATAAATTTCAATCCATAGTAAAAAACGCTTTAGAGTATGCCAAGTCTATAATACCTACCAACCAAAAATATAAACTTTTCATTGACAACCCGCTTTCACCAAAACTCTACTCCCCTCGTCAAACTCTATAAAACAGGGTATCCCATTAGAACAGTAGTTTTATATTTTCAAGCTCAAGCTGCAAAACTGTCACGCTTTCTCATAAACATCATTCAACAGTACGCTAATCTTGAACCTAAATTCTCAATAAAAAACTCTTCAGTCCTAATAAATGAAATTCAGCACACGATACTACCACCGAACGCCAAAATAATGTCATGGGATGTAGTAAATCTCTTTCCTAGTGTTCCTAACCTAACCTAGTGATTCAGTGAAAATCATCAACAACTCAATCCAGTAATTCAATCAGAAATCTTACACCTTTTAGAAATTTGTTTAGAACAAAATTATTTTAACTTCAATGGTGTAATATATAATAGTTAAAAGGTTTAATATGGATAATCCTCTGAGTCCTCTACTCGCTGAAATTTTCATAGATAATATTGAAAAACCATTCAAGAACATCGGTTATTCAAATACTTAATTTATTGGTTTAGATATGTCGACGATATCATTTGTTGTTTCACTAGCACAAACAGACTATTAGAGTCTTTCAATACATTCATTAACAAAATTAACGATAATATTAAATTCACGTTAGAGATAGATACAGAAAACTCTATTAACTTTCTGCATTTAACTATTACTAAAATTAACGGCAAAACATAATTAAACAAATAGCAGTCAATAACTACTATGTCCTACTATGATTGAGAACATGATTTCACGCAAAAAATTTCAAAAAGCAATCCAGGAAGTATTTCCAAGTATGAAAAGTTCTAACACAAAATGCAACAGCTTAACTTATATTGGTATTCTTAGTCTGAAATTAAAATCATTCCTCTAGCATTATAATTTCAATATAGCTTTCTGAACTGATAATTCTTTAGGCCGACATATCAAAACTGCAAATCTAAAATTGATAAAGGTAATAAATCCGGTGTTTATTAACTGTCATGCGGGATTGTAATAAAATGTATATTGGTAGAACTTTCAGAAATTTCAAAGTTAGATTATCTGAGCACAAACGTAGTTTCAATTATCATAAATCAGATTCCCATTAATCTAATCACTTACTCGAAGAAAACCATAACTTTAATGATAATTTCAAAATTTAACACAATGAAAATAATAGACAAAAACTCAATCTATTGGAAATTTTAGAGATCAACAAAGAAAAGAATTTAGGTAGGTTACTTAATAGTCAATCAGATCTAAATCCTTCTCCTTTACTCAATCTTTTCAATTCATAAAGTAAGCAACTCCGATGGTTTTTCTACCATACCCTTTGTACCTAATGTAATATTAAGTAGGAAATTAGAATATTATATGAGGAATAACTCTGTTCATTAGTTTGTATCTATCTGATGAAGCCACAGTGTGGTGAAACCGGTCATAGTTTTGTTAATATAGTGAAAATATAAATACCATAGTTTTATTTCATTGAAAATAAGATTTTTCGAATTAAATGTCACATTTCCAGTGCTTGTTGAAACCTCGGCTTCAATAGGCTGTGAATTTAAAATTTCGTCGAAGTCGGTTTCAGTCAAATTTTTATCTAGCGATCTCTTGAATGTCACTTGATTCTGTTCGAACTCATCTCGACCTGTTCCATTCGCAAATGTTAACAGTTATAGTTTGAATTTCTACAGATTCCTCGTCATTTTCCGATGTCACATTAGGCCAGAGCCTTTTCAGCATGATTTCAATGTGTATGTTCAAATTGTGTTATGTTAAATAAGTTTCAAGTTCTGAATTGAAATAATTCCGGCACCAGGCACAAAAAATAGCGCTTGTATCCCACGCTTTCTCATTAGCAAGCCAAAACACTGGCAGGTCGTTCTTGTTCTTAGTTTTTAAAGCACGAGAACTAAAAGATCTAGAAAAGCATCAGTGGTTTAATTGAGTGCATCATGGGTTTTAACCGTCGTTTATTAGCTGGCAATCGCTATCCTCGTCTGACCTTTAATGTTACGCGCTAACTCTCTTTCACTCTACCTTTAATATTTACCATCTTCAACATCCAGCAACTCTTATTTGCGGTCAGATTTAATAAGGCAACCGTATATCATAATTAACACGGAAAAATTAGCTCTAATTTGATATATGTAACTAATAAATATACGTTAGAGCGTATAAATGTAATAAAATCATATCTGTGTACACCTGACTGATTTTTCAAATTCTTTATATACATTGTCGTGAAGTGGACAATATTTCATTGAAAAACACGTTAATGAAATTTTTCAGAAAAATCAATTAATAATAATTTAATTAAAAATATAGGCTGCCACATTTTGATAGGTAACCTGGTAGATTATATATCCTCCTAATCATAAATTTGCGTAGAAATTGGGTGTTTAGCAAAGACTCGATTAGTGCAATGATTTTGTAGCCGGATGTTGGACGAATATTATGAATTTTTTTATGTAGTTATCTCTTTTAGATATATAGGATGGATTTTCTCTGATTGCTTTCATTTCTCGTCTTCAAAATGAATGGTTTGCAGGGAGAACCGTTGACGTGGACATTCAATTCGCGCTGTAACTCTGTACGGATCGAGTCAGCCAAACGACACTCTCGAATTCAAAATTTCTAGGTCATCAAACCGTGCACTACGCCCGATTATTTATACACTGGTCATAACGTCTATTCGAAAACAATTAAGAAACATCGGATTTTCTGCCAAGTCAACTAAAATCCGAGTATTGTTCGTCCATCCTACCGTCCCGCCGATATTTCGGGACGTTTTTCGCAGTCACATCGGTTGCGTTGGAATTTTTATCCCGAAAAATTTATTTATAACGTCACGATGAATTCTGAAAATGTTGGAGAGCTGGATGTTTATTCTGAAACTAATGTTAGTCATCGATAAATAAATAAGTGAAAACCCTTTCACTTTAGCACCTGTTGATTCGGCTTGAGTGTAGTGATTCGATTTAATCTGTGAATGACTTTTCTCTGTAATTTTGGATGTTTTTATGACCAACAATCGGATTATTATTCTTAGGAGCGAATGGGTTGGGCAAAACTACCCTAGGGACCACGATCGCGCAACCTCAAGTCGAGCAATCAAAGAATGAATTGTCGACAACATTTTGGCTAATACATTCCAAGCTCATTAGGCTACCATGAAAAGCTTCTGTTCATTTCGGAAGGGGTTTTGTCTCTGAAGATTACTGTTAGGATTTTCCACATACGCTTGATGGTATCGATTTCTTGAGACCAGGGTGGAGGGCAGAGGAGTACATTGATATTGCTCTCTTCTGAATGACTCTCGAGCCATTGATGAGAGAACATCTGTAGTCAAATGACTTCCAAACTTAAAACCACCATACTAAAAAAGTTGTCAGATTTATTCCAAAACCCAAATCTTCTATATGGTAAGAGTAGAGAGTCCTATGGTGTCAAGTTCTCAAAGTTATAGTTATGCAGATGTATACTAAAATTCTCATGGACAACAGATTATGTCATCCACATATCTAAACCAATAAATGCAGTGTTTCGACCGTTGATGATTATGAATTATTATCTCAATGTTATTCATGAAAATTTCAGCTAGTAATGGACTGAGAGGACCACCTATCATTAAGTCGTTGCTCATGTAAATTTCCTCATTGAAGTTAAAATAATTTGTTCTTAACACTTTTGTAATAGATTTGTCCTGATTGTATAATGGGATTCACATTATCATTCTGTCGAGCTTGGTTGATCAATTTCAATGAATCATGGGGTAAAAAAATAGGGTAGAGATAAACTACATCCCAGGATATATAAGTTTAGTATTACATGATAGTACAGTATGTTGAATTTTTTCTGTTAGATCTGAAGAATTCTTACTTGATCAACAGCATTGCAAAAAATGGAAGTATACTCTTGATTCCAAAACAGGTACAGGTATCAATTATGGATTTAGTATACACTGTGATGGGAGAGTATCCGAAAATTTGAAATAACACGCAAAAATATTAATCCACTTATTGAGTTTCGTTCAAAATGCTCCATTTGAAGCGATACACATGTGCCAACGATTCTTCCAATCATGGAAACATTTTTTATAGGCGCTTT
The DNA here is from genome assembly GCA_013387265.2 of Cryptolaemus montrouzieri. NCBI lineage: Eukaryota > Metazoa > Arthropoda > Insecta > Coleoptera > Coccinellidae > Cryptolaemus > Cryptolaemus montrouzieri. The sequence goes on along the minus strand of JABFTP020000083.1, from coordinate 46,466,588 downwards.
CAGGGATGGCCTTCAGCTCCTTATGGAAATTTTCTTTTATGACGTCTATGGAATCAAATCTGATTCCCGGAGCGGAAATTTCAGTCAGGAGATAATAAAAAAGTCACAAGGACCTAGATCAGGTGAATAAGGCGGTTGGTCGCTGGTATTTATCGATTGTTTGGTCTTAAACTCGTTAATAACTGTGGCTCAATGGGATGGTTCATTATCGTCATGCAAAATTCACGAATTGTTTTGCCGTTCAAGGCGAATATTCTCACGTTTCAAAACGGTTGAATAGAAGTCTTGATTTTCGAACGATTTTGTCGAGGTTTCTTCGGTTTTGGCTCACTTTTTCCGGTACTGTTGAAGGAAATTTAGCTCTATCCGAACGAGCCGAGCGGCGACGCGCAGCATGCCCAATTGGTTCACCAAAATCAAACGAGCGGTTTCAGGAGAGATCTTGAGATCACGAGCTATCTCTCTAACACTGGTTTAATGATTTTCGAGCACCATTTTCTTGATTTTTTGGACATTATCGTCGGTTAAAGAGTTCGAAGGTCTCCTGGAATGAGACTAATCTTCGACGATCTCCCGACCGTCTTTAAAGGCTTTGTACCACTCTTACACTTGATTTTTTTCGATGAAACATACTATCTATAAGCCTTTTCTAGCATTCGCAACGATTCGGCATACGGAACTTCGTTCAAAACACAAAATTTGAGATTAACTATTTGTTCAATATTTTTTTCCATTGTAAAATTCGTAGAGTACCACTAAGGTCGACTGGTTTCAACAGCTGTCGTAAACAAACTAGTAAACAGATCGTGCTCATATTTTGCATAGTAATTAAGGACAGTCCTACCAATGTACAGAAACTTAAAATACTCAAAACGTCTCAACGCGGGCAATTTAAATGAGAATTTCCTGATACTTTTTTTTGGCACAATGTATACCAATTGTTAATCAGGTGGATGAGCGAATCCTAGGCTAATACTATAAGTGCAACACTGGAGAGGCAGACAATGAAGTGATCCTATGAAGGTTTCTTTTTCTCCTTGAAAGAATCATAAATAATGAAATCAGATGGCTTAGTCTTGAACCGAAGGATATAGAGATAGAATATTTTCTGAAAGATACCCGGATAGTTGCAATTTTTAGTAAGATACGAGAAATACCAAGAGATTTTACATGGTAAGTTAATAGTAGAAGAGATCAGGAAGAACAAAAATATTATGGCTTGCAAACCAGATATCATGATATGGAAAGAATTAGGTAGAACTTTTACCACTTCTACAGGAAAAAAATTATTAGCAAAAGATGTCCAGAAAATAGTAGACTATGGTTGTTGAAAAACCTGATAACATGGTGTATAAAAGAGTTAGCAGACTTATTCCTAACTTACCAATAAAATCAAACTTCTATAGGGGGTGATTAAAGAAGCAACGAGGAATAATGAGACGTCCAAGCAATACAAACTCTTAAGGGAAAATTAGGTGAAGATGACCAGATTGAAATGAAATATCATAGTCCGAAATCCTGAACTATAGCTATGATCACAAAGGACATTCGAAGAAGAAGAAACTTATTCTTCTTCTCGAAGATCAGATTCTCGATCAATTTCGCGATATTTCCTCCCATTTCCAATTCATTCTCCCGTTCCGAAACAAACTGATCATAAAAAATTTAAGTGGACGTTCATCAGACATTCCATATGCTTTCATCGAATTTCAGCTGCCAGGAAATATAAATACTCGTAATAATGGATGGGGATCCATGAATGCCTCTTCGAATTTCATCGTTATTATCGATTCTATTTGTGGATCCTCATAAGTTTTTCACGTTCATTTTATTTCGACCCATGTGACTTTATTAATGATCTATGGAGTGCTTAGATTCGATTGTAGAGTGTTTGTTGGAAAGAACATTTGTTGATTTTTTGATTGATTGTAGGTTTGTACAAATGTACGAATTCCGAAAAATTTATTCATAGCAGCTAAATAGTTGTTATTATTATATTTTACCAAAAATATCATTTGAATGGAAAAATTACTGTGTTATCAAAATTTTCTTTCCTTGCAAATAAATCTATTAGAAATAACGTTGATGCTGAGAAGAGATTGGGGTAATAAAAGCCTTGTACGACTTCCCCGTTGATGCGTAAACGATGCTTAAAGCTAACGTTATGGGAAGAGATCGAATCGACGAAATTGCTTCCCAGAAGTAAGGAAGTAAAATGAATTCGTTTTGGGAACGTGATCAATAGCTGCTGGAAAATATAGTGATATATGTTTGAAGGCGAATAATATAATTTTCCCTACTTCTCTCATTCAATACTTTACGTAAAGATAATTATTATAGATTCATAGAAGGAATGATAGTTAGGTTAAGGCAGGGGTGCTCAAACTTGAATTGCTGGCGATCTACCTCAATATTTTTTGACTAGTTACGATCGACTCTGAGAGGCAGCAAGTATGTGTGATGCAGGGTTATCGTACATACACGATACACACTAACTACCTAGCTAAGGTGTACCGTAGCATATATAGATATTAGCTTTCCGCACAATATACATTGTTTTAGTTAAGGTTTTAGGAAAGACTTCGGATGTTGAAGCGTGGCACTGCATGTCATCAGCATACTTTTCATAACCACTGAGTGCTAATCGCAAGCATGATGACATATGATCGTCAGTTAGTCGATTAAAATATTTTGACTTAATTATATTCACTACAGAAAATGCAAACTCGCACAAATAAGTTGACATTGTCGTCAGTTGAAGAGCGATTTGCTTTAGATTCGGATATTTATCTTCAGATATAAAACACCAGAAATTTGTATCAGGTGCTGTAGCTTTGAGATGTATATCTGATAGAACCTGCACCAACTCATTTTCAACAAAACATGAGTTCATATTAAACTGGCTTGGTATTTCAATAGCTAATTCCTCAATGTTTTTACATGAAAAGGATAACTCATAAATGATGCTATATTTTCCAATTTAGTGCAATCATAAACGAATTGTCCAAAAATATTTGATAATTCAGCCTCATACGTATCATAATTAAACTGAGGAATCCTTGCTTTCAAAGACGGAAAGTGTTTCAGATCCTTTTTTTCAGTTAATCTATCATAATTTGCAATTTACTTTTGAATGCGTTTACTGCGCTAATCATCTCAATAATAGTTTTTCCTTTACCTTGAGTCTCCGAGTTGATGGTGTTTAAGTGCATTGTGTTGTCAGTGAAAAATGCCAAATCAGTCAGCCATTTTTCGTTTTTCAACATCTGAGTGTCATCACCTCTTTCGTTTAGAAAAGCTGTTATTTCGGGCAATAATTTTTGGAACCTTTCTAGAAATTTTCCGCGACTTAACCACCTGACGTCCGTGTGAAGAACTGAATCAGTGTGTTCAGATGACTCCCTATCTTCCAACTGCAACTTAAAGAGCTGCCTTTTTCTGGTTTCAGTCATTGCTGGTGCTCCATCGGTTGTAACGCACATTAATTTATATATTGGTAGCTTGTAGTTTTCTACAAAATTGAAGAAAAAGTCATATATATCTACGCCACGGGCCTTCCTCTTCAGAGGAATGATTGTTAAAAATTCTTCCTTAGCCAATATGTCATTGAATACTATCCGAATAAAAATACACAGGTGGCCAGTGTCTGTCATATCGGCGGATTCGTAGAACTATTAAGAAAAGTATGTACATTTCATGATATCATGTTTTAGTTTATCTGCCATGTCCTGACTCATGACTTTAATACGCCTTTTGACAGTCGGACGAGACAACTGAAGTTCTCTAATAACAGACACGCTTTCTGTTTTATTTTTAAAATCTCCAAATAAAACTTCACCGTTTTCAATAAATGCCTCCTTCACAACCAATCCATCTTTGAATGGTTTCTTGTGTTTCGCCATTATATGAGATATTTTAAATGAAGCGATCGTCGCAGCTTTTGATTGTTTGGCTGGTCTTGTGAATATGGTTTGTTCTTTTTTCAAACAAGATATCAAATCACGTACTTTTCGTTCTCATAATTCACTCAGTGGCGGAAAATCCTTTCCATAGTTTTTATGAACCGTTTATGATGCTTCAGACGATTCGTCTAAAGAAGCTACGGTGTAGTGAAACGCGTTACGAATCGCAATTATTAAGTACAATTCCTTAAAACACAGTACTTGTTTTTTATAATTCATGTGATTATATCGTTATTCAATTCCTTGAATTCTACATAGAAACCAATACAACCTAAATTTAGATTCAGTTCAGTTAATGTTTGGACCATACTGTTTTTAGTGTATCTTCATGTATAGTGGGAATGATAAAATTCAATCAGAAATTCACATTTGAACTTTACAATTCTCGCGGTAGGTGTCCGCCTGCACTATATGGGACACCCGATATATTTAAGGAGATCTCTAGTTATACAGTCTAATCTTGAGTTGACAGTTTGAGACATCTCCTGTAATATCGTTCTGTTATGTACAACAATAAGAAATGATATTTTTCACAATCGAATTCACGATTTTTCTTATTCGCCCTGTATATCGTGGAATATGGAGATCAGTGCATAGTAGTTCACTCAGTTTGTCGAGTAGGAATTCATAATATTTCAGTTGAAAGTTTCTGAACGTGATTCGTAAACGGGACATGGAGAATCAGCAGAAATATAATTTCAGAACCTTTCAAATTGAACAGCCTGTATCAATGAAACGAGTCTTGTTGGTATGTTTCTAAAAGTATAATTGAGATAAGAGATTCAAAAAGTCCTTGCACCAAAATTAGATGAAATTTGACTGGTTGGAAAGTATCGTGTAACCTTTTTCTTTTCTAAATAATGCTTTTAACCGAATTTCATAAATTGAAAATTTTGATGGTGGTGACAGAACTAGAACTCGAGCTGTGGTTGTTTGGATATTTCGAGAAATAGGTTCAGATTGTCCAGTAAGTAGTCAAGGTAATATATGCAAAATTTAGACACAATACTGGGAGTTAGGGTCTACAAAAGACAAGTCGTTGTCGACCATCACTGTTAACATTAAAAGCAATCATTCAAAGACTCACGAATTGATACGATCAAAACGATACTACGCTGTCAAATTATTCATCTTAACGAAAAAGCTCCTCACATATTGATGAAAGTGATGAATAAAAACAAAAAATATTAACAAAATAAAAAAAATTATTTGAATTGCAAGTAATGGTCATAAACCCTATCAATTTTCTCCAATTTTCCTGTCAGCTTTTCCGAAGTATTTTTCCATAAAAGATAATTCGTGTCATAACATTCAAAAATGAAAGAAAGGACGTTTAAATCGATGAAGAATTAATTTATTCACATTCATTTTCGCTATCGAAAAATTGGAAATAAAACGCGATCACATTCAATGAAAAAAGTGGGCGTCATTGTGTTTGGCACCCACATCTGTACTTGTGGACCAGTTGACGTTTAATCGCACGATTCTACAAATAATTTTTAACGCATTTAATATTCGAAACAATTACACGGTCATCATCCGAAAAATTTGCTTGCTAGGTCATCCGAGACAGTGTATGTTAACGAAATTCTCTAACTTGAACATATTTCTAAATATAACTCATTCTGTGGTTTTCCCCAGTCGAAATATTATTCGAATAACGTGAGAAATTCATCTTTTTCTGAAGGAAGATTGATGTTAGAAACGGCTAAGTAATGATATATTCCTGGAAACTTATTGAACCTTTCAAATAAAAATGATGAGTAGATTTGTATTCACATTTTCGAATCTAAAATCGACCTTTCAAGGTTGTCACGGGACAGCTATCGGATTTTGAATGAAAATGCTTTTATATTAAATCTGAAAAGGAACTGACTGAAGTAGATCCTTGCAGCACACCAGAGACCATACTATACTTTAAAACTGTACCCTAGCAGAAACCTTTCTATTTCGAGCTGCTACAACAGCTTGAAATCAGATCATCCACCAAAAATAAATTATTACCAAAGCATTATCCAAAAGAACCATAATCGATGTAATAACCATACCATGAAGCAGCAAAACTCATTGTCCCATTCTGCATACAAAATTTTTGTGCCCATCAAAACAAATTCAATCCCAAACAGAATTATAACCTCCTCGAAATCTCGAAAACTGCTCTTTTTATTTTATCCAAATTCTATTCAAGGGGTGCAAATTGAATTTGAACTCCTTCATGAAGATTAAGTGTCCAGTTTCAATATACAAAGACATATCTTCGAATTGAAGTCGCATTGCTTTTAAAACATGAATCTTATTACAGTTATGTTAGATAGTGTTGTAGTAGAAGTGTTGCATAAGGTGCTGCTCAACTGGAGCTAGAAAGAAGGGACTACTTCTCATGGCATTCCAAAGAATCGGATTTCTCCTAGGGTAGAACCCTTTAAGTTATCTGCCAGAGTTAATATGCGTCTCAATAATGAAGTTTTTTGAAAGAATTATGAGAACATTCTAAAATTTATGAGATGAAAATTCAATGATTAGATTGAAAAGTGTATGGCTCACTCACCTTTCTTTCGCCTCAAAGAAATGACCATGACTACAAGAAGGAAGGTCCATTGATTATCTAATATACAAGAGAGTATGTTTGATCAAAGTAGAGATGTCAAGAACTATTGGTATGCACAAGGCTGGAAGCTGACACCGTACCATTTCAATTTGCTCAAGAGCTGTTTCGAGTAAATGATGTATAGACTTCTGACCAACCTCTTCTCCAACTGTTCTGGATAGTACCCCCATGGACACTCGAGAACCTCACTGAGTTCAGCTTGGCTCCAAGAACAAGTAAATTTGGATAAAGAGATGGGATATAGTTCTCTCAACTCTTAAATGGAATATAGAGCACTAGGGGACACCTGTAACCTGGGGAGACATATTGGTCCATTTTTATACAGAACAGTTGGTGTTCCAATTACCTACCAAAAAGATAATACTACTTCTTACTGTGCGACGAAAGGTGATAGAAGAGAACAATATCAATGCGTCCCACAGCCATCCTGCTCTTTAGATCTTAATACTAGAGATCATGTGTGGACATTTCTTCCAACAAGAAACTTAAAATGTGCCAGGTCAAGATGTCAGATAATTCAATCGCTAGTTAACTCAATTAGGGTGAATTGAATTTGTGAAAGTACTAGAGGAATCTAATTATCAATTAGTACTTGTCAAACAGCAGATTATTTCATCCACATATATAATATAGATGCATTGATTCGACAGCAGATGATTATGAATTATTCTCTTTATGTTATCCATGAAAATTTGTGCTAGTAAACGACTGAGAAGATTACCTACCTTTCTAGGTCTGAATCATGTGTGGGACTCTCTAAAGAATCTTCAGAGTCAAACTTTCTCCCACAAGAACAGGAGCCACCTTTCGGCTGTCCAATAAACTTGAAACGTTGCAGGTCAAGATAATTCAATTGTGAGTTTATATTAGGATAAATTGAATTTATGAACGTTCTAAAGGAATCTAGATGTCAATTTCGATTCTGTTATCTACATATATAAACCAGTATATTCATCACTGCGAGTATGTCAAGATGTTATCAAACCAAGACAGAGTTGGAATCTCCTTGAATCTTTTATGTTTGGTCCAAAATTGAATCGTGAGGTTTCGAATTAGGGAAAAAACTCTAGGTTATCTGAGAATCTGCGAATCTCCCACTTTCTTTCAGTGGAGTATTTAATTACAATAGAAAAATATAAAAAAGAGGTGCTATATTTGGTTCGATATTATTGGTGTTCAATAAAATACATGAGTCTCTTCAATTAGAATGCTTAGAGATATTCATCCATCCTTATTTCGAAACTACATTCAATTCCTTGTTAGTTCACTGTAGATAAATTCTTCAAACTAAAAATCACTACAAGCTAGACACTTTTGAAGTGGCTTTAGGTTTTATAAGCATTAAATTTTGACCATCTGTGATGGTGTTTTGAATTTGTTCCAATCAAAACATTTAGTTGGATCCTTTCAGCAGGGCTACATCCCTTGTATTTCTTAGACTGTCTCCTTCTGTATTTCTACATATCTTCAGAGTTCACTACACGAAATTTTCATTATGTTGGAAATAAAATATTACTTCATTGAAGAGGAAGATTCTATTTTAGCCCTGATCAAGCTAGCTTTCTAATTCGTTATCAGCAAAAATTAATGACATCTTGAAAAACTGGAATTTTTTTCGAGATGTTGCTTCTGTGGTCATCTTAACAGAGAATTCTTTTTGTTGGGTGGCAATGCACAATTTATTGAATGCATTCTTTTGCTAAGACTATGCTTGTTTCCCACAACTTGAAAAATTCTCAATGAAAAAATGAATATTTGGTTCAAGAGATTTCTATGATTCAGTGTTGTTATACCTCTTTTAATTTCAGAAAAATTACCTTTGGAGAGAGAATGATTCTTTTGAGATACTTTTAGGAGAGAATAGTATACTATTTCGTAGATTTCTAATGGTCTACAACATTTGTAAATTCTGCTTTTATGGGAGTGTTTACACATCAACATTTGTATAAGAATCAATCAAATTTTGTTTTCGTTGAGTTACGTAATTTATTGAATGGCTTAATTGACTAAATCTATGGTATGCATTCCCGAAAATCCATCTAACATAAACATGCATTGGAAGATACTGTGTTTTCTAGTTGTGGTCAATGTTAATTCAACAGTGATTATTTGGTTTTTCTTTCAGTTATTTCAAGACACAATTCGATTAAGATTTTTTTCTCAAATTAGTAGTTGAGATTAACCTAGAAGAACGTCAATAGATTTATCGACAGAGACATACTTTATTTCTCATGGTGAATTTGTGCTTCGAGATCATGGATCATATTCTGATCCAACTCAGAGATTTTTTAACTAGAGTTTAAGTTTTTGAAGGTCTCATTTTGATTTTGCATATATTTGCGTATAATTAACCATCAGTTTATTTGGTTATATTGTTTACTGAGGTAATTGCTGATGGTTGTTGTTTGGAACTATTAACCTAGTGGAGTTTTGATAGGGGGAGGGCCTTATTTGGCACTTGGACTTAAAAATTTGGTGTTTCGAAAAGGAATTCCTCATCGCATAGTTGTAATTCCAAGATATATGGTGTAAGTGAGTGTATGTGTGGAGATGCAGCATCTTCGGGAGTGGCAAAACGCGTGCAGCTTTACCTGGCACCTTCAGGGGGCCGTGGGTCCTGCCTCGGCTTGAGGACAGGGGTCAGCCCCCATTTCTCCACCAATTCGAAGCGGGAAATGTTGGCAGATCACGAGAGGGGAGCCGCATCTCCCCCCTCGAGCCCCATCCCGGACTTTTGGGGCTGCACTCTCACTCGGCCGCGTACACACACTGACTGCGCCCGGTTCACACTGTCGGCCCGCGTCGCTATCTTTCGGCCCTTTCCGACCCTCACTGCTGCCAACCTGATAACCTACAAGCGTGCATGCTCAATAACTTCTCTATAACTACCTCACAACACCTTGCACTTATAATCTTTACTCATCATTGAAAAAAAATCCAGAGCGTTCTTCGATTTTGGATTTGCTCGACGTCGCACTTGTGGGAAAGGAACGCACCCAGTACGCGGCACGTTGCGACTAATAACCTAGGCGAGATTCGCGATTCTCGTCTGTCCAATGTTTACATATCGCACAGAAACACTCCCACCATTCTGTGTGCTCCCGAAGCGCGTTCGACTGTTTCGCTCATATAAAACACCTATATATAAAACGAATTAAGTTCAGGGGTGTATAGAAATAGATTTGTCGTTGATGGGTGAGCGGTGCGTGATGTTTTCGTTTCAGCTGCCCAATTAGGATACAAATTAGAAATGGGAGAACTTTGTTATTGATTTCTTTGACGGGGCACTCGGAAGCTTCAGTTAATAAAGATTCGAAAGTCTGAATGAGAACGGATGTCCGCATGGTGGAGTATTTGCTTAACATCGGATTCGTACACGTTCCATTGTTCTTGCTTGTTAATTAGCATCAGCTAATGGTGATCCTTCAAACTCATCGTTTGAACGCTAAAAATAGGCGTTAATGATGAGGATTCTCCATTTTAACTGTCAATTTTAGAAATGTCTACATACTGTGCGAATGCAAGCACGGAATGAAATTTATAATTTTATACAGCTTCAGTTTTTGGAAAAATGCTCCTTTTATAATTAGTATTATCATAAAAGTCTAAATTATTCTAATCTTGTTTAATCAAATGGGATTCAGCGTAATATTCTCTAGAAGACGAATCTTGGAGAAAGTGTTGGAACATGTTCCATTTATTTGAAATACTAATCACAACAAAAATTAAAGCGTGAATTTACGAAAGCAGAACTATTCAATATAAGTAGGATTTAGGCAGCTTCATACAATATTGAATGTTGATCATAATAGTGTAATGTTTACCAATTACTTGGGACCCATTTTAACAGTTTCGAGGATGGAACTTATCGGAAATCATAGCAATTTGTTATCAGTAGTTTCCACTCATAATTTAATCACGCCATTATCAAATATAAGATAAGGATAAGAGACTGATAAAAATTTACGCTGCCGTTTTGATTATATACTAATTTGGGTGTTCCTTTTATTAAGAAATTGATTAGCAATATTCCGGATGGAATTTTTGTGGGTTATTAGGAAACGTTTAATTTCCTTTCAATTGGTCTAATTATGTTAATTTTCGATCATTTCTGGAATATTATACTTTAACTAAATTTTGTTTAAACTCTCTGTTTTTTGTCGATTCTCAATACCTTTCAACTAAAATGTCATTTTTTTATTTGGCCCCCTTTACGAACTGATACAGAGGCTACTACCAGCACTACTTGGAAATGATGAGTAATATTGATGATTTATTCATTTTATGGAAATTCATTCATAAAGATGAAGTGAAATATATTTTAACTTTCCACAATTTTATTTTTACAAACAAGACCGTTATCGACTGTCAGGTCAATTTTCAAGTGACCTACTACAGGAAATGAACTTACTTATACAGGGTGTCGACGCGAGATTGGACATTAAAAGTATACGGAGAAAGGAATGACCGATTGGAGAAAATTTTTATTGTTGTCTTGGATGTTAGTTCCGAATTTTTTTCAATGCTGTTTTCTTTGTTATTTCAAATAGCATAATTTATGTTTCTATTTTCTTCATTGTGGAAAATTGAATTCTTAACAATTTTTCTTCATATATAATATATAATATAAATCAACTCAAAGGAAGATATGAATTTTTCAATCGGAATTTTGCGATTTCTGGTTGTCTCTTAGATGTCATCATAAAAATACTAAAAATCATTCAGTATCGATTATTTCACAGTAAACAGGCTCATTCAGCATTCAGTGAATTCACACGCTTCACAGTAGACAGGGTGTTTCCAAAGAATGTGTCAAATCGTAGTACATTCAAAGGTACAAAAGTCCATTTTTTCAAATTAGACAACCTATTTTTGCACGTATATTTTAACTCGTAATATTATTAGGCATCGATCTGTTATTGGTTACCCTACACCTAAAATGCATCGTTTCAGATTTATTCGCGATTTCATCCAAAAAATTACGATTCTTTGCGCGAGGATCCTGAAATTCGCAGATTATATGACTGGAAATCAATTACTATTGAAATGAATTGAATCTGACTTTTTCTTCTTTTCTAGTAGGTATTCTCGATTACATCAGTTACTTGTCAGTCATCTTCGAATTTTATTGATTATAGATCTAGACGTTTTGAAATTCACAAATTGTCCTGAAATGGAATATTTCAAATATTATTTCACAAGATAAGACTCTGATATTTTTCAGCATAATGGAAGGAATACGTTCATGGTTTTTTCGGTTGGCAATATTTTGAAAAGTACCTACATTTAACCATAAGAAAATAGACATGCTTCATTCAGCGAAGCATTTCTGGTAATTCGAAGATGACTTTCTCGACAAGTAACTGATGTAATCAAGAATACCTACTAGATATATACTGGGTGATTCACCAGTGGCGCGGTGCTCTGTAGCTCGTACACTCTTGAAGATTTCATTTTTGTTCGAACGGTATTGTATTCAGAAAGGCCTAATAAATGAAGTTCCCCAGCGCTCTATTATAATCTTGTCTTTCTTTCTGATAAAGAAATAAATAAATAATAACTTACTGTTAGATCAAAAATGGCTTTATTCAGGTTTACAGACTGGAACTTACCTGAAACAAAAAGAACGAATAAATACAAATTCAAATGAATGGTATGGAGAAAAATTATATTTCTGAGAATTTCCATGAATTTGTGTTTATTTGAATCCATACCAAAAACAAGTTTGGCGATGATAAAATTTTGTAGAGAATTTTTCTCATTTTTCGTTCAATTTGCAGTTGTTGGGTATTTCTGAATATTTTTCGAAACTGCAGGCAATTTTTGAATTGAATTGAATGGTGTTCATGAAAAATTTTCACATGAATAATTTCCGACGAAAAATAAAAAGTTTAGATATTTCAGAAATGTATTTTTATGTTGCAGAATGATTGTTACTTTTGATATGAATATTTTTATCAAATATGGCTAATATTCAACCGTAGAAAAAATATGATGAAATCAATTATTTTGTGGATATCTTAAATCTAGAAATCTTGAAATAACCATTCGATGAATATGTGAAGGAATACAGAACATGTGGGAACAAATGTGGATGCAGAAGGTATTGAGAAGCTTGAAATGTCAACAAGAAGAATAGCCGACGTAGCAGGTGTAATCAAAAATTGCAATTAGAAATATATAACAATATATTCTGATTCAAATATTCTAAAATGAGACGTAGATGGTGAAGATGCAAAGTTTCCTAGGAATATTATATAGACTTCATGGTGAGGATAACAATAGACATTATCCAGTTCAGAATAACAAGTGAGTCCATATGTTTCAAGATCATTTGTACATGAGAAGAACCTAAACAATTATCGCTATTTGAATTTGTCTAGCCCTATCGAGAAAAATTTGCTAGTGAGCTTAGGGACGGAGTAGTTTTAACAGGATGGTGCGCCTACGCATTATGCAGGCACTGTTCATGAATCGATTTACATGCTTAGCTGAGATGCCCCATATAATGTCCTGGAGATGGCCCGATCTCATCCCTTCGAACTTTTTTATATTTGTGTGATTTGAGATGTTCATTACCGAAAGATTTTTCACAAGCATTTCAAAATACCGTTGGACTAATTTCAGCAATTCAAATAATGAAAATTCTTTCAGAAAATATAGAATCTGCGCCTTAGAAGCATAGTTCGAATTTTTCAGGGCTCCGTACCGAACCTTTATCGGATCACTTTGTTCTCCATCTTCCAGTATGTCTATCTGTGTTACAAAGCTGGTTACTTAGGAACAAGTATGGATGAAGAGGTTCTCATTTTTTGATTTTCAAATTTGGTTTGCTTCTGTAGTAGACTAAGAACGTTTGAGTAAATCTTCGAACAGTCAAACTGGACTGAAGGCATTGGTCTCCGATAACTGTATTTCGCTTGGTGCTAGAATGCTGTTGATTTTGCTAGACTGAGGATGAGAGCAACAGATTTCGCATGATATGAATGAATCAGGTAATTGAGGGCTACTTCGAGAATCATGGGACCAGAGCTCAATCTCAGCATACCCATGGAGATCGTTAGGATGGATGGTACAGGAATACAGGCCAGTCCTGAAGTTCTAATTGTCATTGTAACTGGGCACTACTACAGAAGTCTCCTAAAGGAGTAAATATTGATCAAGGACAGTTTATGTAGACTATGCGAGGATGAATAATGAATGGAATAAATCATGTGAGTATGCTGCGTATGCTCAGCTGGGACCAACACCAGGCTTATGGAAGTTAAGGTCTCATCCACTCTTCACTTCAGTGAGAAGGATGGAGCTTGTGGATGGAGTATAAAGTAGGGTGCTACTCGTTATACAGTATTCAACTGTCCATTGCTAACTTTATTCCTGATCTTGTCAAGCTGTCCCCATACTTTCTTCAGAAGTGTGCTGATGGCTACGGCAAGCCAGCTTCTATACTATTTTCAAAGTTACTCTAGACTGTTTCGTTACTAGCCTCTAGAAAATGGCCAGGTTTTCATGAAAGGCGACAAACTTTGCCTTCACAAATATCACTCTATCAGTCGGGTATCAGCACAATACGAACATTTTGGGGAGAGTTATATGTAATCAGATCATCACCATGATTTTGAACATCGAATCAGAGAAATGTATGGCAAATAGGATGGCCTGTCAATGAGACAAGGAGGCTCGCGGCCAAGACTTTAGCCTGTGTTGTTAGAACCAAGGCTGGAGGACTAGACAGTGGAACAACAAAGGGACACCTTGTTAAACCTAGAGGTTGTCGCCATTCCAAGTCAATGCTAAGTACATAACCTAGTAAAATAAGGATAAGGTTGTCACTTGAAGCCAGTCAAAATGAGGCATGGATCCTGGCTCAGATAGTGCAGAGCTTGGCAAGTACAGATCTCACGTGTGCAAGATAGAACTGCAGAATAATCCTAAGTGCAAGTGATGATCAACACATGACCTGCATGGATCTGCACAAATATGAAGAATCACAAAGAGAAGTACTACGATTATGGAACATGGTAGAGGTACCAAATGTTACGGTGCGACGATCTACAAAAAACAAACAAAACTATGAAAGAAATCCCTGAAACCACAATTCAAACAGAATCCAGAAAGCAGTTGAGTACAACACATGTCGTTAGGAAAGTGTTATGAAGAACCTTCTAAGCAGGACACACTGTATATGCTCGGTGGTGCATCCACTTGATAGCATAGAATAAATTATCAAGTGATACCAAAAATGCTAATAGAAATAATCGCACATCCTTGATATATAAAAACACACTATAAGTAGAAACGCACTGTACCGATCGAAACCAATATCAAACGCATTTAATCTTTAAAATGGGTTCAGTAAAACTGCTATTCCACGACAATTCCAAACAACCACTTCATTCCATTCGTTCAACCGGATCTAATAATTAAAGACACGCCAAAAGAAATTGTTCCAATTTAAATTTTTCATTGGGTTCCAATTCCGGTTTTAATTCGATTTCCCTATTATCGAACGTAATTTCTAAAGTTTCATTTGCAGATACCAAATCAATTTATCCGTTATAATTTATAACAGTCAGTTTACACGTTGTTGATTCATCTCGACGACAAGTTGTTTTATTGATGGGCATTGCATATTGATTGGGAAGCCGCTGTGTAGTTTGTAGACGCGCTGATGGAAATTATGTCCGAACGAATGTTATGCAAGTCTCTTGCGAATACTGGGTGCCTCATAAATGGGTGTAGGTGTTGATTGTTCAGGATAATTTTAGGGGAAAATGAAAATGAACATTGCATTATATTAAGGAGGCTCTGAACAAGACTGAAATCTGGAGAATAAGCTGGATGGAATAGTAGTTCGTAACCTGGTTCATGGATTTTTTATGGTGACTACACACAGAACTTTTTTCTACTTGGTCCTCTGTGGTGCACGTTCATCTGAAGATCGTTCCCTAGTCCCTGGCGTTTCTGTTTGGCCAACGATTACAAAAACCGTGTGAGGACATCACCAAGTACTCTTTCTAAGAAGTCACAAAATTGTGCTACCCTTAGTAATCAAACCTTATCCAAAAATGCTATAGTGTGTCGATTCAGGAGTGAAGCGTTCAAATTCTACTGTCAGCGTTTTGTAAATAGAACAAGAGTATTTTATTCAGTATACATATTGGGGTCCCCTCTTGGACACCATTCATTCAAGGTATTCATGCTCTTCACCATAACTTATGGACTGTACCCAACGTGGCTTAGCCTTTACAAGAATCTTTGGACAACTTTTTCTGTTATATTCTTAATTATTGGGAGGAGGCGAGCTTGTCATACCCCAGGTGTGGACATAATGTCTGTGTTCACTCAATCCTTGAATAGGATGATGAGAGTTTTTCGCGAGCCTGATTTTTCCTTGGTATTGTATTCTTTCTGGAACCAAGCCTTCAGATCATTTACCATGGAAGTACCTATTGAAAGAGAAAGATCAGCGACCTCCTTTGAGCGAGAGGTTGGAGATCAGGCGTAATCTGAGGGTGGTCGATGAGGTTCTCTGCTCTCTTTTGGATTACAGTAGCTGCAATAGGTCATATATGCTCATTAGACTCCTTTCATCGATAATACTGATATTTCAGTATCTTCTAAAGTTTTCGACATGGTAGAGAATTCAATTTTCTGTTCTATCCTGTTTTCGAAATATTTGAGATGTTTCGAAATTTGATGACGTTTTTGAAATTATTTTTCTATTCTCGTTGTGACTTTGCGATTGTGATTATGCAAAAATTATGTTGCTTATACTCCATTTCTGAGTAACCATCGTTGGGAGACTCTGAAATTGATACAGGGTGCACAGTACAAAATTTCCGATTCCGCCTTTCTTCAAGCCTCATTTTTTCAATTTTTTCAAATGATACACCCTGTATCTTATAATCTGTAATGATCGGTTATTTTTATACCTATCGAACGACACCCATGTTTTCTTTACCTCTCTATAACGGTTTTCGAGATTTCTCGAATTTTCCAATACTTTATCTCAATATTCATCTCGAAATGTTTTCCTTTGTTTTTGACGAGGGGTGCATGTCACTTCAGAAAACAAAACAGGAGTTGGTACGATGTTCTATTCAAAACACTACTTTCAAATCAATAAGTCGAATATGATCGGTCTGAATGGACCGATGTGAAGGCGATGAAAATGAATATTTCATGGAATTCAGTTTTGAAGAATGCAGTATTCGGAGCAGTTGTGAATTGTTCAATTCGAGCCTATTTCTAATTTTCCTATTCGTAAACTATTTACCTTTTCCGGTGATAGGTATTCATAACATTTTTTCTTTTTTGCTCATATCTATTTTTCGAAAAACATAGATTTTTTTACTGGAAATGAATATGCTTTGAAAGAGTGTTGTGAATGTTTGACAATAGAGAATATTACTACAAATCACGGAAAAGAAAAGATTACATTGATAATTGAAGCAAAACATAGAAATGTTACAAAAGATGTTCAAAATGGCCTCCATTCTGCTCTATGCATAAATGTATTCTCCTTTCTGTGAACCCTTACTGTGAAAACTGTGGTCATTCTTGAATCGTGTGCTCTTGAATTCATTAATGTTGACAACGAAGGAAGAAAGCTTTTAGAAAATGGAGTATTCTCGGGAAGAACGAGTCGATATGATTCTGACCATTGGAGAAGCTATATAAAACTGTTTGTTAGCTGAAAGGCTCTACGCTGCAAAATATCCAAACCGAAGACATCCGAGAAAAGAAACATTCGAAAAATGGCTAAGACAATTCAGCGCCACTGGTAGTGTGTCCGATGAAAAACTCCACCAACAAAAACCAATTGTTGAAAATGTCAAAAACTTACAGTTCTAGCGTCTGTGATAGAACAACCAAGTACAAGTCAACGGAACATTGCTCGAAAAATAGGTCTGAGTAGACAAAGTGTGGGAAGAATATTGAAAAATCATGGTTTTCATGCATATCACGTTGGAACCCATCAAGAACTGTCACAAAGGACATGAACGACGACTCGAATTTTGTATGTGGGTGTCAGAAATGGTCGCAGAAAATGAGGATTTCCCGAATTCAATTTTATTTTCTGATGAAAGTAGATTCCAGAATAATATTTTAGTAAACAGACACAATTATCATCATTACTCTGACACAAATCCACATATTTTTCGTCAATCCTACACCCAACATAGATGGTCGGTCTATACAGAAAGAGTAATTATAGGACTTCATGTAGTAGGTCCTTTTTTCGATGGAAACCTGAATGGACAGATGTACCCCAATTTTCTGGTCAACGATTTACGAGAGATGTTGGAAAATGTGCAACTTGACATGAGACAACGAATGTGGTTTCAACTGGATGGAGCCCCTACGCACTATAGCCAACAAGTGAGAGATCATTTGAATGAGAATTTTCCAGAAAAATGGATCGGAAGAGGAGGAACCTGGAATTGGCCTGCGAGATCGCCAGATTTAACATCCCTCGACTTCTTCCTGTGGGGGCATGTTAAAGAGTTTGTTTATCGTACGCCGCCAACGAAACTGGAATATATGAAAAAGTAGGATTGAAGAAGCTTTCCAGACAGTTACGCCTGAAATACTGTTAGTAGCAAGGGCATCTTTCGAAAGGAGAATACATTTATGCATAGAGCAAAACGGAGGCCATTTTGAACATCTTATGTAACATTTCTATTGCTTCAATTATTCATGCAATCTTTTCTTTTCCGTAATTCGTAGTAATATTCTCCATTGTCAAACATTTTCACTCATTTAAAGCATATTTTTTCCATTAAAATAATCTGTTTCTCGAGAAATAGTTATATAAGAAAAAACGAAAAAAATTGAAAAAAATGTTATGAATACCGCCACAGGAAAAGGTGAATAGTTTACAAGCGGAAAAATAAGAAATAGGCTCGAATTAAACAATTTTCAACTTCTCCAAACACTGCTTTTTCTAAACTGTCCATGAAAAATTCATTTTCATCGCCTTCGCATCGGTCCATGCAGAGATTTTTTGATCATCTTCGACTTATAGACTTAAAACTGGTGTTTTGAGTAGCACATCGTAGAAACTCTTGTTTTGTCTTCTCAAGTGATATGCACACCTCTTCAAAAACGAAGGAAAACATTTAGAGATGAATATTGAGACACAAAGTATAGGAAAATTCGAGAAATATCGGACACCGTTAAAGGTAGTTATAGAGGACATGGGTATCGTTCGATAAGTATAAAAATAACCGATCATTACAGATTATAAGATACAGGCTGTGTCATTCGAAAATATTGAGAAAATGAGGCTTAAAGAAAGGCGGAACCGGAAATTGTGTAAAGTGCACCCTGTATCAATTTCAGAGTTTCCCAACGATGGTTACTCAGAAATGGAGTATTAGTAATATAATTTTTGCAAAATCACCATCGGAAAGTCACAACGAGAACAAAGTCACCTTTATTTGATCTCACAAAACTAAAATCATCAAAATATATGGGGTGTTATTTTCAAAAAAACATAACTTAGATATGTTCTTCAGAAACGTAATACCCTGTATATACGAAATTATTTTCAAGTTGTTACTGTAACAGAAGTTCATCATATTGCGAGAAAAAAAAATTCCAAATTCGTCGTTTTCTTGGCATTATGCTACTTCCAGTATTGTCAAATGTATCAGTTTTATCTTCACTTGTGAAAAATTCTTAGGAGAGTTTCATGTGGGTTTCGAGATCCACTTTTTTATGCTGTTTTGAAATGACATTTGCATTTTTTTATTATATTTGAGTACTAACCATTGTTCTTAGCTATTTCTTCAATAGTTGACACTTCCCTGGACATATTTTCTTTAGATGGCAGAGGGAAAGCCCTATGAATCATTGAATTAAACGCAGCGTATTTATGAGATTTTGGGTGAGTTAAGTCATAAGGGATGCAAGTATCAGTGAAGGTGGGTTTTTGATGTATATCAAAACTTAGTGTGTTATTTTTATGAGTGATTGCTAGGTCTAAAGAGTGAATTCGATTATCGACTTCTCTCTCTATTTTGGATTTTGAATGAATGCTATCGATGTAAGTTAAGATCTAGTTGTTTAGCAGTTCCTATAAATAATGTTAGAATATCGTCTACATATCTATGCCAAAAATGTACTAATTTTGATTTGGAGGAATCGAATATCATATCTTCGATGTACGCCATAAAAATGTTAGATAATAAAGGTCTCAATGGAGATCCCTTTAGTAGAACGTAAGGTTGTTGTTATAATTTCTTATTGTATTTGAAGGTTGTAGGTACAATTTGATCAAAAAACATGAGATCATTTTGTACAACGCGATTAACGTGTGGTTTGTTAAAGATGTTTGAAACCAATGGAAGGCTTTCTCCTCCTGGGATGTTGGAAAACATATTATCTACATCCAAACTAATTAAATATGATTCGATTGGTGTTTGACCTGTTTCAATTCTTGTGTTGATCGAATTGAGATTTTAATTGAATATTTTATTTAGGTGTGAAATTGGTTGAACTTTGAAGAGGAAATGTATCAATTGTCGATCGCTTAATTGATAGGCAAATTGTTGTTATTAAGTGAAATGTTACTTTTCAAATCATTGTCTATGATGTTCTCCCTTGTTTAAAGGAGACAGAAGGTTAAGCACATCGGGCGATATGAATCATACTAATCTATTTTTTTCTATTCCGAAAATTGGGGGACGTGAATTAATATTATGGATAAGGATCTTTAAGCCTTAAGCTGCATGCATACTTTTGCAGTTATTTTGACATCACCTTATTCTAGAACATATAATTGCTAGATATTGACGTTTATTGTAGAATATTTCCGTTCATGTACTCTTAGTATCTGACGAAGTTTGCAAATACCGAAACCTTGCAGCAAATATCATCATTAATCTAAAAAAAATTCATTTTACAACTTTTCTATTTCTTTCCTATACCCTACCAACATGATAACTCGAACCAAATCCATCTCAAATTGTCTTACACATTCTAAACGGTTGGAAATGAATGTCCCGAATCGCGGCAAGGCATATCTAGTTGGAAAAAATGGCAACACTGCGAGGAGGAGGAAATTCGAGTGATCATTGATCAGAAGAAGGGTGAGAGAAAGGCAAGAGAATCCAATGCGGATACGGTGTTGCCATACGTCAATTTCACTCGTTTCTAACGTTGGCACCCTTGAATGTCTTTTCACGTTGCGATTTTATCTTTCAATGGTAGTCGTGGAGGAAGGAAATGTTTCAATATCGGGAGCGCAATGAGCTGGCGAGAGAATGGTATGAAAAGAAAACTGCTATGATTTTGTCCGTATCTTGTATCGGCAATCTCTTTGTCGTATTTGGAGTTTAGTTTTGTTTCATTGAATTTTGGTGTAGCTTACATTTATAAATTACTTCTTGTTCTGATTCGAAGAATTTTTATAAGATGTAACTTACTAGAACTGTGGCTGTTCAAGTCTAGGACAGCTTGCTTTTGAACACTTAACTTCCTGAGTCTTTTGTGGGGAGGAAATAATCAAAATGGCCACCACTCAATAAATAAAATTTCATTTAATATTTCACAGAGTTTCTTCAAGAATGTCATCGTGATTATGAAGAAAGGAATCAAATATTCCAGGTATCACTAGAGGTTCTTCTGGAATTTAGAAAACATGAGTGATGTCTCTGTTGAACTAGTTACTAATAGAAGAAATTTTTGTGTTAGGCTAGATGACAAAATCCTTTCCATCTCCATTGACCAATGGGATGAATTGATACTAGATCCAAATGGTTGAGCAATTTTAACTCATTGATTACCTCAGCTTAGAAATCGATCAAAGCAATGAGTCGAAAAGATTTTGAGAACATTTTGGCCATTACAGTTACTAGAAAGGTCAAGGCTTGCCCCCAAATTTGCTGATAGGCTAATAGAAACGCTCTCAACTTAATTTGGTTATATTGGTAAATTTTGCTGGGGAAATGGATGTATATTCATTTTCATGAAACAAGTGTGGTTATGAGACAGATGACAACATCTTCGAAGGGTCCATTAGACCATCAAAGCTGCCATAGCTCCTGTATTTTGACAAAATGCAAACAGCTTTTTATCTGTCATAATTTGGGGATTTTAGAGTTCAGTTCTAACTGTTCTACCTCGTCACGATGGGGTTTCTTGGAATTAAAGTACCATTGAAGGTACCTCGTGACCTTCTGCTTCCATTCAGAAATTCTGATTGTTCCTGGAGATTCTGGCTCTCGACAAACATCAATTCAGACTGAGCTACCATTCATCTGAATGAGCAACTACAAAAGCTAGGTTTCTCTTGATCTACGGCTTTCAAGTGATTATCTCCAATCATTGACTGATATTTTATACTGATTTTGATGGTTAATTATCAGTTCGAAACTGCCAAAGCAGCAGCGATCTTAACCAACCCCGTTTTTTCATTAGGAGAATAATTTTCACAACATTTGCTTCTGCAAATCCGCAGTGACATGTCCTGATTTTGACTTTTACGAAAACTCAAAGCTTATCCTCGAAGGTTTGTTGTATTCGAAGCATTTTGCAGTAATGCATCATATTAATGGATGTCAGAAGATATTACGAAAACATCGTTGATTTGGCAACATTGAAACCGGCGGATCGATACAACCCCCGCACTGCTACAGCTGATCTCGGAGCAGCGACGAACACCGCAACAGCCCACCGAGAGGGCGCATTATCTCTCATCTCGCCGTAGTCGAGCAAGGTGCTACATTGTTGCCCGATTGCTCGAAAATTTTACAAGGGAAAGATTTTTCTCATATTGAAGTTGAATGTAATTAATCATAGTTAAACAATGTTTTTCGATAGGAGTCGATGATAGAAAGAATAACAGATATTTAAAGCAATACATTTTGGAAACAACACTCAATTAGAGTTTCTCAAACTTATGGAGCGATTGGGTAATTCATCAATTCAAGTTATCTGTATGAACATTATTTCACTTGTTAAAAAATCACTTTATCATACTTTGACGTTAACACAATTTCGAGATTAAACTGGTATATTTTCTAATCTGAGAAGCTGATTGACAGAAAATAGTTTTAGGTGTCATTCAATGGGGTGCCAAGTAATTGTAGGTGTGATGAGAATTCAAAAAATCTGTCGTCGTTTACAATTCCATGCTATATTCGCGAAATTTATAGCTATCGTAATTGTGAAGAAGCAGCTGAGCTAAGAAAATATTATGTTTCAATTAAACATTAGGTTGTTACAATTATTTTCAATAAACGAAGATGTCTAAGAAAATATCAGTCGTATCAAAAATTCAGATAGAAATAGCATCTGGAATATTCGGATCGAAAGAATAGGATCTTGCGCAAAGTGTTTCGTCTGGGTATAGGATATTTTTATGTGTAGATTTGGCAACGCTGTACGCAACTCAGAGGTCAACGTCAGAAGCAGCAGCTAAGGTACAATGAACGATATACATATACATACTTTCAAGGTTATGGGAAAAATGAAGCATAGTTGGGTTGATAACAGATCATTGGTTGGTAATTATGGGAGTGGCAAATTTAAAACGTTCGATTTTAAGAGGATATATTACTCACAAAGGGATTCATTTATGGTATGCGTTTTCAAGTATACGTAGTCACTTATGGTTGTCTCCTGCTTGATGATGGTTATTGCAATGGACTATAGTTGCAAAATTAAATGAAGGATTTATTTTTATTCGTATCTTGTTTACCCGGTACTGTAACAGTTCAAAATTGAAAATGAGATTGAGGAGGATCAATTTCTTTGATAAGTTCGTTACCTTGATTGTCCAAAGAAGTTAGCAAGCTGGTGTTTCAACAGCATAGTAGGTAGTATACAGTAATAGAAGTTCAGATAACTTAGGAGTATCTACAGTTAAGAGAAAATATAGAAGTTCATCATTCTTCTCAAATTCGTTAACCGAGACGAAATAGTCCACAGATATTTCCTTCATACTACAATTGGCCCTATATCATTCTGTTACATCCAAACAAAATCTACGTCAGCTTTATATTTCGAGTATAGGAGGTTAGATTTCTCTAAGCTCTAGAAGTCAGATTAAGTCAGCACATCGGATATCTTAGATAAATTACGGTATAACTAGAGCACACCGTCTTTTGAAGATGCATTAGATTCTTTTGAGACCATAGGAACTTGGAAGGAACAATAACATAATATCCTATCATAGCTCAGAAATGCCATAATAGAGAGTAAAAGAACATTTGTATAAAATGTTGGCAGCTGAGGAAGTTTTGAATGATTGATGTGAATGAAATTTAGGTCTTTCAAAACAATCCTCAGTCGAACGTGTAGTCAAAACACCTAACTCCATCTAGCGTTTCCAGAATTGAGTATTGCGTTAATTTAGAAATTTGCAATTCTCTCGAAAAGGGGTTGTTCAATCAGTATGATCTGAGAATTGGTGAATAATTAATCGAATAACGTCGAAATGTTTTGAAAAATTACGTTAAGAAATTATAGCGTTTTGTCCAGTATATTACGCTCTTATTAAACTTTCCATGCACGAATTCTGGTTGAGAGCAAGAGTAATACAGTGTACCAACTTTTATAATATCTTGACAAATGTTTATATAATTTTTTTTTCATAAAAGTTGCTGTCGCAAATTCAGAAAACACTCCGTATATAACCACATCCTGATGGTGACACGAACTTCTGAGATTTTACCCATCCAAAAACATATGTTCGCAAACGCTTTGTTACTGAAATACAGGGTGTTGACACTTATTTTCTTATAATTACTACAGTTCTTTAGACACAGTTTTAGTTTGGCAGATAGGTGACTTTTAAAAATCAACATAATCGAATCACAGAAACAATGATGAAAATCTACAGGTTGGTTCTTTTTCAGCGGTCTTGTGTTCTTTCTGCTTCTAAAACTTATTTTCAGTACGGGCAACTTAAATTTCTTGAATTTTCGTTTTGGATGCCAGATATGATTAGATCAGAGTTTCTGGAGAATATTTCATTCACAGACGTACAAGGTTAAGGGGGATTATGAAGATTGTTTAATTTCAACTGCAGAAACTGGTTATTTTATTGGAATTTTCTTTATCGATACATGATGATTAATTGAAGAAGCGAAAATACTCTATCAAAAGTTCCAATAAACTAATAGATGAAATACACAATATGTATGTTTCTCATACCGCCAAATTAACATCTTTTGAAGTCAATAAATTATTTCTAAGTAACCTTCCTAAACCCCTATCTCTTACCATTGAAACGACTATTAAACTTAATAACGTGAATCCTTTAATTCAACATAAAAATTGTTGGTATTAAATAGGTGTGTGAAACGAAATTATTTTTGCAGAAGACTTATCATGGGTAATCCACTCATCCCCTTATTAGCAGAAATTTTTATGTATAACTTAAATACTACAATACATAACAACCCGTTAGCTGAATAGTGTTAATATTGCTTTCGGTGTGTTGGTGATATCATTGTATGTTTTACTGGTATTAACCAACCGTCAGCAAAATATTTTCGAAGAGTTTATGAATTCAATTCATCCAGAAATAAAAATCATTATCGAACCTGAACAAAATAATATTGACTAGTTGACTTGTTTAAGAGCAGTGATGAAAACTATTTGATTGCAGTTGCAGGAATTAGTTATTTTATTCGATTTTGGAAGAAAATTTATGGATGAAAACAGATCGCATCTATCCCTGTTGTCGACTAAATCCGGAATTAACGATTTTCCGGGTTTTCGGCATATATCAATATTTCAGTGGTAATCAAAGTTGGGTGAAAACTATTTTGACATTCTTTTTCGAATAGAAAATAGGAACGTATTTTGCTTTGATTGGTTTCCGAATTATAATATAAACTTGTGTTTTCCTAAATGTAAACCAAAGGCGAATTTAGTTATAGATCAATAGATTAATTCATTTTCAATAATGAGCTGAAAACTCTTTCATTGAAAAATGTCCATGAAATATGACAGCTTTCAAAACTTGGAATGCAGTTTAAATTGTTAAATTGGGTGATTCTGCAGCAGCTTCAGACAATTTTTTTAACAAGAGGCAAGTTCACATTTTTATATTCCAAAGATTAAAACAGAATCTCAGAATTCCCTCAATTTCGTGTTAGGAGTGGCAGATTATTCAATCGCAAGAATGACCATAAATCTAACCAAGATGAGCCTATATGGTTCTCGAAGTTTTTCGAGAGATACCATTATTAATAACCACAGCAACCACATATGGGCGGAAAAAAATCATCATGCTTTCGTTAAATCTCATCACCAAGAACAACGTTCTTTAAATGTATGGATTGGAATGATTGGAGATCATCTAATTGGTCCACATTTTCGTCCACCTAAGTTGAAGGGAGATTCATATACTCAGGTACTAATCGGAGAACTGCCGTATTTATTTGATCCTACTACTTTAGGTTACAGGGCAGGACATGGTACATGCACGATGGCCCTGGAAAGACAGTGGTGGTCCCCGATTTTAGCCAGTTCGTTCACCTGATCTGAATTCCATAGACTTTTCCACTTGGGACATTTGAAAATGTTGGTTTGAAGGACTCCTTGATAAGACGTAGAGGACTCGAGATACCGCATTATAATTTCTTCTAGAGTCATTGAAGATACTCCTGGGATCAAAATGATACGAAGATTTATGTGTCGACGTCTAGACTCCTGTTTGAATGGCTGAAGGAGGCAATTTTCAGCACTTCTTGAGAAATTATTCGATTGGGCCGTTTTTCTTGCCTAACAGACTAAATGGTCCCGTTTATCGGCAATTTCTTGAGGAGGAGTTACCTTTACGGCTCCAGGATGTGCCACTTTGGGTGAAAAACATAATGTGTACATTTTAGTGGAGAAGAGGGAACTCTTGAATAATACATTCAACAACCGATGGATAGGTCATGGTGGGCAAGGATCATGGCTTCCTATGTCCCCTATGACTTAAATAGTTTAGACTTTTTTAGTTTATACCACTCCAGTGAACAGTGTAGAAGAATTGAGAAATCGAATAATAACCTCTTGTGACATGATAAGAAAATATAAGGAATATTTTAAAGAGTGCTTGATAATATGCGAAGAAGGACAGAGGCCTGTATTCTTGCAGGTGAAGGACACTTCCAGCAATTTATTCAGTTTTTAATTGTTCTTTTTTTCAATTTGATATTGAATAAGTAAGTTGAGTCTCAGAAGACGAGCTATCAAAATAAAAGCAAATTTTGGGGATATCTATCGAGTATTTCTATATTTTTTTTATTTATCGAATAACATACAATTCAAATAATTCAAATTCAATAATTTTTCACTCGAAAACGGTTGGTGTCAAAAAGAAAATAGAAAACACCTTGTGAATTTCAGTTAAAATCTAGGTGTAATGATGAAGGCTGTAAAAATTGCTTGCATTCCAAATTTCAGCTGAATATCTGGAAAACTGCAGGGGTTCTGAAGAAAAAACAATTTTTCCGGAAATTTCAACACCCTTTAGCTCCGTAACGAAGGCTTTGAAGACCTATGTTTATATGAACTTTTTTTCTTGAAATTGCACGTAGATTTACCCAAGTTGTGATATACTATTATGTACCACCTGTATATAGAAGTTTTTAGTGTCACCTGAGATATTTTGTTCGTAGTCTCTTCTTGTTTGGAAAATGCGTTTCTCCAACTGGTTATTCAGAGTTCTGTCGCGCTCATAATCAATTTCAGCATTTGTTGAGCAGTATCTATGTGACCGTTTTCTCGCAAAGTCAATGAGTCTAAAAATTTGTATGCCTAGTTTTCAATTCAGTATTTGAAAAACTATAAAATTTTTCACTTTTTCCAAAATCAGGAACGCACTACGTAGCTTGAGAAGAAGCTGTGTCCTTCAAAAAGGCCATTTTTAATGTAGCAGTAAACGATTGGAAAAACTGCTTGTAAAAATGGTTCGAACGATTGCAAAAAGCTTCAAATGCTCTCAATTGTTTCATTCTAGCTCTATATGCAAAACTCAAAAGACATCCCTCGTATAACATCAACCTGTGGTCGTTGCCCGAATCCATCCTGCAAAAATTCAACGAAATCAATTAGATTAGTGTCAAATGATCTACCTCTCACCCATGTTGTTCGAGAATAACCTGCGATCTAAAGGTATAAATTGAACGAAGAGTCATCTCATTCCGTCACTTCATGAAATTTAAGAACACCCTGTATTTATAATTTAAAAAGTTTAGGTTAGGTTTTTTGGTTTGAAGTATCTTCTATTAAATTTGTGACTCATAATGAATTGTGTGCATTGAATTGCTGTATCGTTACTGTGATACGAACTCATATCATTTTTTTTATTATCCATGAATCGACTAAGGTTGCAAATGAAATAATTCAATGAGTCCAAATGACGACAAGTTTCACTGTTCAAGAAAACATGGTTGACCGCTAGATTGCTCTGATATGTAGGTATTTATATTCTTTCTCTCTCTAGGATCCAGAAAATTGCCCCATGAATAAAAGAAAGATCAGAATGAAAAAGTATGAGAGACAACATGCTTAGCCTACTTCTATTCATCAACTCCTAGCCAAGCCTACATCATTGGCGGAGAACTTTGAATATACCATCATTCATTGTAGTTGGGTCGATATTCTTTTCATTCAGTAAAACCCAGGACAATAATCCTACGAAGCGTTGCTGGTTTTTCTTGTGATGGCTCTAATTCAACATGTGGCAACAGCTTTGCATCGTCATCTTTATTCAACAGTTTTTCTCAATGTATTGTAATGGTTTCACATCGTATTCTGGATAACGTAATTTTCATTATAATCATTCAGCGGAATGCAATGCTCGGTTTCAACTAAGCACTTTGAAAAGAAAATGGGAGAAACGATGGTTTATCGCCATGAAATAAAGTATGCTAAGAAGTAAAAGTTTCTCCATTTGGGCTTCGGAATCATGAAAATTATTTTTGTCGAGGCCTTTTTGAAAATCCTGAAGACTTTCTAATTGTCGGAGATAATCGTTACTTTTGATTCACACTGTATATCACTGCACGTGAAAGAATATCGTTTCTTTTCTCGTATAAAGCTAGGATGATTTTTCATTCAATCAATGAATTGTTTTAGGGCTGAAATTCTGATCACGACAACATGTTGTCAAGTCATATACTTTAGACTATAAAAAGTTGATTAACGTTGTAAAATAAGATTCCCTTTTAATTTTAACATAGTTCCTTACACCTTTTTCGAAGAATGTGCGTTAATATTCTTGAAATGCACTTCACATCGTAACTTTTTATGTATAGATCTTCAAGTTAAAAAAACAATTCGCAGTGTACGAGAGATGTCTTTGAAGCTTTGCTTATATAGCTAGAATAAAACAACTTAGAGCTTTAAGTGACTCAATTGCTTATCCAAGTATTCTCTGAGGATTTATATACTTCAGCTTTCGTTCGAACCAATCCTGGAAGTAGTTATTCCAATCGTTTACTGCTATTATTCACAAATGAATGTACTTTTCATGAAAATTGATTTGTAAATAGACACAATTTTCATTTTTACAGTTAATAAAACCCACAAATCAACCGAATGAGCAATGTTGGGCATAAATGGTCCCATCATATTTGGGGAGAGGTTGTAGTTTTGAGAGGAGCCGAGAGTTTTCACGATTTTTGAGAATAGATTCTCAAGAGTTTGAAATAAAATGTGGTTTCAGTTGGATGGAGCACCAACACATTTTTCCCTCGAAGTGTGTCA
Organism: Cryptolaemus montrouzieri; assembly: GCA_013387265.2. NCBI lineage: Eukaryota > Metazoa > Arthropoda > Insecta > Coleoptera > Coccinellidae > Cryptolaemus > Cryptolaemus montrouzieri. The sequence continues at coordinate 46,437,296 of JABFTP020000083.1, read as the reverse complement.
AGAACTCAATGCGATGTATTAGGACAGGTTCTTCTGGTTCTCCAGATCCCACGTCAGTGGACTTTATCTTGTTTCATGTTTGAGATGGAGTAACAATCAACAGTGGATGGAGGTCGGTGGTAGTGTTATTAAGAAAGCTAATGTGATTCCATCGGCTGACAAGATGATGACCATCGTCTTCTGGAACGTACAGGGCATGGGTTTGATGAAATGAGAGCAATTTGTATCACTGTAAGATCAGTTCAACAGGGAAATCAAAACAAATCGGTCACTTCTTCTCGAGAAGAAGATTTCCCTGCTTAATGTCACACCATTCCAAAAGCCAAGTTCGTGGAGTCACGATATGAGTTGCTACCCCATCCACCATATATTTCTGATCTGGCTCTCAGAAATATCTGTTTCCAAATGTGGCTCAGAGGATTGAGATTTCAATAGATTCGCAAATCATCCCCGAAACGAAGGCGTATTTGAAGAACCTAAGCAAAGTAGAGGGAACTGAGTTCTTGATTCATTTCTACGTGAGTTATCAAACACCCTCGTATATTGGACATCTAGAATGTTCAATTTTAATAATACTCAATAAAAAGCGACGATTTACATCCCCAGATGAGTCTTAATACTGGCAACTCTCTCTCCTTCTTAATATATCACTTGAAAAGAAAAGGATTTATTTCTTTATTTTATGGTTGTGAGGTTAGTTCTGCAATGCATTTCAGAGTCCAGTGTATAATGATGCCGATAAATTATCGTTCCCAATACATATTTCAACAGAAGTTGGCTTAAATTCTTGCCGCAGTGTTTTCTTCACTGCATCATGCGTCATCAGGCAAAGAGCCAAAATGGATCATGATTTCGTTATAAGGAACTGAATTTCCAACAATTTGCGCCGGCGTTTTATTGCACGAACTTGGGGAATGGATATTTTCAATAAAATGTTTTGAAGAGAAAACAGGATGAATTTATGCTACCAAAAGATGAATTCGGTATTTTAAGCCACATCAGCAGTGAGAAATTCAAATATTCTGTCTATAAAAAGAATTTCAAGCTTTCCGAAGCAATAATCTAATCGAGAAACTCATCAAGAACTAAACGAAATCCAACAAAAATTGAGAGTCAGATGTTCACAAGGTAAATTGCAGTAGGTGCAACAAATTTTCTATAAGTAGGACCGATAGAATTTCAATATTAAAATGATAGAACCTATTCCTTTTTAATTCGACTTAAAACTCGAAATCATGCTTACACTAAACAGTTATTGGAAAAGAGATCACCTTATTTTTGACACAAGTCAAAATTTGACAGTAAGCATTATATGTTTTTTTCGAAATGTATTTCTCTTTTCTTTCATCCGAAATAAATGAGACTAATTTATAATTTATTTCAGCATTTTGCTAATGTCCCTTCTTCGGCAGTCATCTTGTATATCATAAAGTACCGTTTTCAGACGACATCGAAATAGAAAAAAAATTTAATTAAATTATTTTCTTGATCTGAATCAAGCGTTCATCTTCACATCTTGATACTCAAACGTATCTGTCACTAAATTTCGAACGCATCCCTGAAAACGGCTTCGAAAATCAATAGCGGAGCAGAAGGAGCCGAGTTCCAGAAACCATCACGAAACATCAAAACAGAATCCTGGTTGTCTGTTCCCTGTTTCGGCGGAGATTCCCTACTAGAATACGATATAGATGGCGTTACTCGATCGGGATGTTCAAATATTCATGAAACATGCGTACTAGATCCAGACAATGGGGTTACTGCGGTCCGAACGTATCCCAACCCCATTTTTCATTGACGTGCTTGAACTTGACACAGAGAACTCGTGCAAGTTATTTTTAGCAACGAAGCTGCAAATGGAAGTATTGGAACTAGAATGATAGTTGTGGAAAAATACGATGCGACATATTGAAATGTACAGGGTGGACATATTTATATGTTTCAGTAAGGTAGCTTGATGTAATATTATGGAGAAAATGGCCCCCCGCAGTTCCTTTTCAGGGATGAGTTAAATTTTTTCTGATATCTCTCCTTTTTGAGCTTTTGAAATTTTTTGGATTTTGGAAAAATCGTAATTTGCTGATATGTAGGTTTTCTTTTAAATTTTGTAGTTCGATTGAGGAAAAATATACCAGGTGTTTTATTCGAAACAAGAAAGTGCATTCTAAATTGAATACTCAGTTCCCCTGATATTAAGGGAGACTGTGGTCACTTTAAAAATAGCTCATTCAGAGGCTTAGGGCGTAGGTATGTTTTTTAAGTGTTTCTACCCAGCAAGAATAGTGACTTTAGGTTTTCTCGTCTCAAAAAAAAAATTACTTATGAGAGCCTTCCAAGCCACACTTGGCAGAAAAAATAAACCACTAAAATTGTGAATTTAATGAATAAATAATGATTGGAGTTATACTGCACACAAAAACAAAATTGTGTCCAGCTGATTGCTTGAATCTTCTTTTTAGAGAAAAACTTATCTTGGGAATCCCCTATCATCTGGAGAGGAGCTGGTTCTCTCAATGGAACGGTATTCAACTCAAGGGCACGGTATTTTCTCAAACAGTAAAGTATTCACCCCAAGAGTACGTTTTTGATCAATTCAATCAATGATAAAGTATTCATCCCAAGGGTACAGTAATTTCTTCTCAACGGTAGTGTAAACAAATTATGGGTACGGCAGTTCCTTCAACGATGAAATATTAACCCCAAGGGTACAGTAATTTCTTCTTAACGGTAGTGTAAACAAACTATGGGTACGGCAGTTCCTTCAACGGTGAAATATTAACCCCAAGAATACACTAAAAGATTTCAAAATAATCAGTCTTACAAATAAATAAAGTGCAACTCACTTCGTAAACTAAGAAAAACAAGATAAATCGGTAGTCTTGAATAAGATAATCACAAATTTAGTCCTGACTGAAAGGTAAAATATAAAAGCAGTGTTCTAGCTGAAAGAAATGAAAAAAAAATTAAATCAAACGACAATTTCGATAAGCTTGGAAAATTGATCATATACTCAGTACAGAACAAGGAAGATACTCACCCCTTTTTACAGGGGCACTGAATACACAAAACAGTAATTTAACAATATCAAAAGATATGTATACTTTATCAAATGAATTGCAATAAGATAATTACGCCTGAAGGTCCGCAAGGAAAAGAAGGTCTTCATGATAAATCTCACGGTGGCTATCATAGTCAATCATTCTCTCGTCGCTACGAATATCGACGAATCACAAATGCTGGGGCTTGACTAGATGGCACTCTTAGGTTTAAAGAGTGGAATGAGAATAGGAAATCTTAATTTGGAGAAAAGTTGCGTAAACTATGTGAATATTAACGAGAAGCGAGAAATTGGTCACTTGTCGTTGCAAAAATTTATGTCAACTTCTGGATTAACAGAAAATGTAGAAAAATTCTTCAGAAATATAGTTTGTCAAATCCAAATCTCACTGTGAAAGTTCAGGAAAATATCTCAACTTTCTGTTCATAAACTGGCCATCTAATTTTGGTAAATCGATTGGAATGTACTGTTAAAATTGTATTAATTTCGAGCATCCCAATAGTCGGCTAAACCCATTTGAGTCTCAATAATTCACTAACATTCTGGAAAACTTCCCCACTGACAACCCTTCAAAAAGCTCATAAAGTATTGGTATCGTAACGCACATTTCCTCATACACTCCCAGTTTTTTTTTCGAATTAATGAGCCACCATTCACGTCGGATATTCGTGATACAAAATCGATGAATTCGTCTGGTTGGTGACCCGAACCATCAGATGCGTTTTTAGATTAGTCACGATCCCTGGAAAAACCTAGCCAGCAAATATTCTTTATTGTTCAACGTTTGTTGAGTGTATGTTTCGCTTTGGAGTCTCGTTCACTTCATTCAATAAGGAGTTACAAATGAAAGAATAATGTAAAGGGCGTGGAAAGCTTCGAAAATAACCTCGCGAAATTTACAAGGCTCAGCTTTTCTATGACGTTCCCAAGTCGAATTCTTGGGTAATGTAAATCTGGAATGAATGAAATTGGAGGAGATAACTGTTCGAGTCGTTTGCCTTCTGAATTTTAATGACCGTCTTCCAGTTTCTACGTTTGCGGTAGAAATTACTTCAAAGAGACATTTGGAAAACCAAAGAAACATTTATTTCTTCAATTGAGTGGAAAAGAAGTGAAGTTAGTTTATATTACATCAAATTAACCCAACTCAATATATAAAGAATCTTCGCACCGGTATCGTCTACAACATGACCCTCAGGGGTAGTCATTTACCTTTATCCACAATATTTAAGATTGTTACAGTACCAAAACGATGAATTTTGTCCAATCTGTACAATAAACTTTCAACATTAAAAACTAGACTCATTCTATAATTTCCCCAAAAAGAACAAAGAAGCCTATTTTCGATCTCCTCAAATTTTTTCATGAGTTTTTCTCGGAAAAAAAATCAATCGTTTTCATTGAAATTTGGGGACGATTAAATTTTTATAGTACATATTTACTTTCACATCGTGAGGCTTGAAACGAAAGGTTGATCCTTGCTAAGTGCCAAACTTGAGGACGGCAATATCGATTGAACTAATTTTTCTCTTTATATTTGTCCGAGTAAGGTTTTTATGAAAAGAAAAGTTTGAAAAGCAGACCAGAAAACTTGAAAATTCGGGAAACTTGAAGTGGGATTTCAGTATGGAGTTGTGGCTGCTATTTCTAATAACTTCGTCGTAAATTCGTAGGGTGCTCAAGAAATATTTGTGCTGATAATTTACCTAAAATTAATTTTAATATTTTCATCAAATACCGGGTGGCCACCACATACAGGAAGGAAGATTAGGCATATTTTACGGCCAATTTTCAATTTTTTTTGCCCAGTAATATGTAGCTGTAGTGACTAAAAGCTAACTTTAGTAATTTGATTGAGGAGGTCAATACTTGATGAAAATCGATATACATATTTGCATTGAAATAAAACTAAAGTATTTAGATTTTCACTATATTAACAAAACTATGACCGGTTTCACCACACTGTGACTTCATCAGATAGATACAAACTAATGAACATAGTTATTCCTTATATATTTGTCTTATTTCCTACTTAATATTACAATAGGTACAACTACGAGGGTATGTTTCCAATAGATTGAGTTTTGTCTATTATTTTCATTGTGTAAAATAATTATCAGTTATTGTTTTCTTCGAGTAAGTGATTAGAATAGTTGGATTCGTAACGCGTTTCACTACACCGTTGCTTCTTCAGACGAATGATTATACAGAAAAATATAAATGAGAATATAACTATAAATGTTGTTGAGTAATTAAAAGCTTATTGGTCGCCTCCTCCTAAGTGGTTATTTATGACAGGTATATCCAATAAAATTAAGGAATAGATTGCTCCCCGAAAAGATTCAATAGAGGTGAAGGGCTTAAATCGACTTGTTCATTGATGAGTCTACCTGAGTGTTTGTATTTATTTATTTCTAAAGTTTCCCAAAGATCTACCTTCCAATATTTATTATCTGTATGCAAAATTTCAAACTGTGGGTCGAAAGAATGATTATTTTCTAAGAGATGATTCGCGTAATTTGAATCTGATTTTTATTTGAAAACTGCGTTTATGTTCCGATATTCGAATATTAAAATTTCTATGTGTTCTACCAATGTAGAAATTATCACAGTCATTGCAATTCAATCTATAAACACCTGATTTATTGTTTTTACCTGGTTTGGTTTTATTATTTTTTATATATTTGCCTAAATTATTATTAGTTTGGAAAGCTATGTTGAAATTATTGCTACTCAAGAATGATTTCAGTTTCTCACTTGTAATGCCAACGTAGGTTAAGGTGTTGAATTTTGTTTCAATTTATCGACAGGGTAAACTTCATTCAATGCGATTCTACTTTGTTTTTATTCAAAATATTATTTATTAGTTTGGGATTGTAACCATTATTTTTGGCTATTTGTTTAATCAAATTTAGTTCTTTGTTGAAATTTTCTGGTGATAGCGGGATGTTAATCAATCTATGAATAAAACTATAGAATGCTGACATTTTATGTTGATATGGATGACACGACGAGTTATGTATTATAATATCTGTATGTGACGGCTTATGGTAAATTGCGAAAACATGTTTTCCATTTTCATTCGAAATTGTTACGTCTAAGAAATTTATCGAGTTATTGCTTTCTATTTCGGTTGTGAATGCAATTTTGGATGTAATGAATTTATATGATTTTCGAAAATTTTCAACTGTCTATCTGTTCCTGTGAAGCAAATAATGATATCGTCTACATAGCGATACCAGTATAAACAATATTTACTGAGTGGATGATTATGAATTAATTTCTCTAAGTTATTCATGAAAATTTCTGCTAACAAAGGACTCAACGGATTGCCCATAATCAAGCCGTCTTCAATAGTATAATATTTGTAATTGAAATGGAAATAATTTTGATCTAAACAAATTTTTAATAATGAAAGAATATCTGATTTAATGATAGTATTGACATGATTCCTTTCTAATAATTCTTCAACTAAGTAATACGTATCTTTTGGAGGAATGTTGGGAAATAGATTCTTAACATCGAAAGAAATAAGTTTGGAATTAGGTGGTATAGTGGTATCTTTGATATTGGCAATAAGTTCGTATGAATTTTGACAACATTTATAGTTATATTCTCATTTACATTTTTCTGCATAATCATTCGTCTGAAGAAGCTACGGTGTAGTGAACCTTAAAACACAGTACTTGTTTTTATTATTGATTAGAATAGTGGGAATCTGATTTATGATAATTAAAACTACGTTTGTGCGCGGATAATCTAACCTTTTTATTTTGATTTATTAATCAATTTTAAATTTGCAGTTTTTGATATGTCGGCCTAAAGAATTATCAGTTCGGAATGCTATATTGAAATTATAATGCGAATGATTTCAATTTTAACTTATATTGGTAATCCTAGTCTGAAATTGAAATCATTCCTCTCGCATTATAATTTCAATATAGCATTCCGGACTGATAATTTTTAGGCCGACATATTAAAAACTGAAAATTTAAAACTGATAAAGGTAATAAATCCGGTGTTTATAAACTATATTGGGGATTGTAATGAAATTTATATTGGTAGAACTTTCAGAAATTTCAAAGTTAGATCATCCGAGCACAAGCGTAGTTTTAATTATCATAAATCAGATTTCCATTATTCTAATCACTTACTCGAAGAAAACCATAACTCTAATGATATGTTCAAAATTTTACACAATGAAAATAATAGTCAAAAACTCAATCTATTGGAAATTTTAGAGATCAACAAAGAAAAGAATTTAGGTAGGTTACTTAATAGTCAATCAGATCTAAATCCTTCTCCTTTACTCAATCTTTTCAATTCAGAAAGTAAGCAACTCCGATGGGTTTTCCAACATATCTCTTGTACTTGTACCTATTGTAATATTTAGAAGGAAATAAGACTAATATATAAGGAATAACTCTGTTCATTAGCTTGTATCTATCTGATGAAGCCACAGTGTGGTGAAACCGGTCATTGTTTTATTAATATAGTGAAAGTCTAAATACTTTAGTTTCATTTCATTGAAAATAACTAATTTTAGACTATACAGGGAGTTTCATAAAAGAGCTACATTTTGTTTCATTCTTGGCTTTATGAGGAAAAACGACGGTGAGTTTGTTCGAAATTCCCCATACGTATATTGCATACTTTCCGAAATATTTGACATAATCTGAAATATGAGGACATTTAAAAGAAATTTTGTGCCCTGAATATGGATCTCGAAGAATCCGATGTTCAACTATTGTGATAGTAATTGTTGTTGCTTGAATATATGACACATTTTGTGGATCTATGTTACTCAGGGTGTTCGAAAACGATTTCTGAAGCTGGGGATCATTCAAGTCAACCCTTGAGGTTATATCACACTCTGTGTAACATGAATCCTGAAAATGTGTCATATGCAACAACAGTTACTATAACAATAGTTGTCAATCAGAAGATGTGAAATCAATATTGAGGGGTCAATAATTTGATTTCGAAAGTTCTCAAGTTTCTGAAAGTGTCAAATATTTCGAAAACTATCTAAGATAGGTATAAAGAATTTTGAACAAACTCATCTTCATTTTCCTCATAAAGTCAATAATCATACTAAATATAAGGTATGCTATTCAAAAAAATCATATTTTTGGTAAGTAACTTCATTATGGAATACGCTGTATAATCTAAAATATTTTCAGTTTGTTGTTACTACAGCACTACTGCGAAAAATAAATTTCAAAATCGGCTGTAAAATATGCCTCATCTTCCTTTGCGATTGTGGTGAGCCTCCCGGTATATATTCATACAAAAATTTTAAGAATAAAAAAATTCAGTTACCGTTTTTTCTCAGCATACCTAGGATAGCGAGCTTCATCTCCCAATCCATAAATAGCTAGTGCTGCCATGAGTGCTATAGGGTAATTGAGATACTCTAGAACCCTCCATTAGCACGGTATAGCATGCTATATCACTTCCGGTATTGTCTTTCCTTTCAAAAAGTCAAACAAATCACAAACCATCTAATTTTTCACTTAGGTTTATGTTGCGTCACACTGCACATTTTCATTTCGATGCACTATCATTTAAATTTGTTGGATTTATGAGATTAAGGCCGTTTTAGATTCCGCCAAAGTCATATTTTCGAATAAATGGATAATTTTTAGGAATCGAAAATTGTTTTATATCGCATTTCTTGACCAAAAACTGGAAAAAATTGTGGAATTAAATTTATTCTGTGTTTTGATTTCGACATACTACAGGGTGAGTTGCGAGTTCTGACCCTGTCTTGGATTCCAAGAGATCGCCATCTCATACTACTATATCGAGGTGTTGGACAATCTAAGACGGAATGCCTTATTGTTTCCTCAGTCTTACTGTACTCGAAATTTGAACTATTTGCAGAATTCAATTGAAAATTATACTAATAAACGACCTGTTCTGAAACAATTCAAGGTACATCAAATCTTTCTTCTTAAACCAATCCCAGATACCCTCAATTTTGTAGATTATTCAAATGAAAACAGGATACTCCAGTTTTCAAAGGATTAGAGCATAGACTCTCTAAAGAACGTGTTCATAATTTTCCAGATTACCTAACAAAACTCGTTCCATAGTATCAAAGTTTTTCGTATCAACTATTAGAAGAGGAAATAATAGAAATATCATTACTATATAAATTGAATAATAAAGGTGCAAAGCAGATCTCCATGGAAGACCATTATTAATATTGCGAAAACGAATACTTTTCTCTCCAACAAAAACACGAGGCCTTCTGTCAAACAACATACTCTAGATCCGCTTAATAATTGTGAACAACCTTAATCACAACTTATCATTCATCATCAATTGCAATATACTTTCCATTCCATCCATCATTCCATTTCATCTTTCGTCGTCCTCTATTATCATTCACTCTTGATTCCCAGAAACGTCTTATCAGATGGTTGAACCATCTCAACTGATGCATTTCAACTCTTTTCACAATGAACTGAACTCCTAGATCTTTTCTTATCGCCTCATTTCGAATCTGTTCCTTAGGCGTTACGTGTTTCTAACCTTCGCAGGTCTTTCATTTTTAACTTTGTTTATGAGCTTTTTTGTGCCCTGTTTATTACACAACTGTCACACACCCTAGCTGAGAACCGGTCAGAATATTGTCCTGACAAGCGCTATTTTCATTTTTTCACTTCTACCCTTCTACTACTCATACCATACATACAGCCTGTATACAGTAAAAGCTGTTTAGTCGCGCGTATAACATTCACGTTTTCACTATTCGTGGATAAAAAAATGCGAACAAATTTCTATATTTGCGGCTAAAGATTTCTTAATTAGCGGATCTTATCGGTACATCGGTACATACTTAATTATTAATAAATAGGATTCAGTATCCTTTGTGTCAAATAGACTAATAAAAAGTGAAAAATACTTCATTTAATTACTTTATTTACGCAGTATATTTTGAAAGGATATCGCCGCTGCATTTCCTCGGCTTTTCCTTTTACATAAGCATCCTTCGCCGCGGTCGATGTTTTTGGGAATGTAAACAAACAAAATGTTTAAGTAAAAACAGCTTTGCGTTCTTTATTGTTTCATTTTTCCATCCGTTACAGAAATTGTCATCGAGTAATACGTCTCTACCGTTGTCTTCCTAATTTATAACGTCGCCTTAAAAAAATGGAGGAACGAGTTTCGAGAAATGCGTGATCGTTTATGCCTTGACGAGTCGTTTGCATCCATATCACGCTCATTCAATGTTAACGATTCAACTGTACTATCGATAAAAAAATCAGAATAAGATAAAATAAGGTTGTTTGTAGCAACAAACTATCAGAGAAAATGAATTATTCATGACCCAGCATTAGAAAAAAAATTGGAAGTGACGTTGTGATTATGGACCGAAGACCGCAACCAAAAAAGAGTGCGCCTGAGTGGTCCAATTATCCAGGAGAAGGAAAACCTTCTTCCTGCACATTTTGAAGAAACTAGTGGTGTTGTGATGGTGGAGGACTTCAAGAATCAGAAGGTTAGTTCGATAAATCTGTGGTGCGACAATCATTGAATAGCATCAAAATCGTTAGATGAGCTGAATCTGCAAACATTTCTGTAGCAGAAATATATCCAGAAAAATCTGCAAACCTATATATATATATATATATATATATATATATATATATATATATATATATATATATATATATATATATATATATATATATATTCTTTTAAAAAGAGGAGATCTACAAAAGTTTGAATAATTGTATTCACAATAAATGCGCATGTCTATAATTTTGGTGTGTGTCAGAAAAACATAAGTGTGAGCTCAGGAAATGTAACAGGGGAACCATACTGTCTTGCATATGATTCAACAAACGAGTGACAAAACCTGAGGAAAAAACTCGTTTCCCTGTCGCTATTGCACTAGTAATAGCGTGTCTGTTTATGTTGTGTTGTGTCGTGTATACATAAAGAGTACCAAAGATTTTTCTGCTGAGTCGCTTCTTGCATTCCATGATTTCCAAACGAAGACAAGGGTGAAAGGAAGGGGGTTTGGGACAGAAATCTGTAACAATGGAAGAAGAAAACCAGCAGAAAAATATTTCAACAATCATATTTCTTATATGTCTAAACAAATCTAAGAAAAGATTTTAAATAGCAAGCAAGGTCATAAAAAGGACTAATTAGGTAATTAAAAAAAATACATAACCTGCGATATTTTCTCAAATTTCCTCTCTGTTTGTCCGAGAGAGCCCCGATGGCCAGGTTCAGTTTTCCAAGTGATGCCGATTATGATCAATAGATGTTTTAGAATCATTATGGACCCAATAATTTGGGTTGACATCGCCCATATATTATTTCTTCCTGGAACTTGTTTAATTTGAAGAAAAATTTGCGAAAAAATATTGACAGTCGTTCGAAAAATATGACAAATGTCAATCAACATAGTAGTTAAAACGCAAAGAAGGCGAGGCAACTGCAATGATATCTATATCTTCGTATAAACAGGAGTAACAAACTGTCATTAGAGAACAAAATGAGAATCACGAAAACAATAATCGTACCTAGTAAAACATATGCATGAGAAAAACTGTTCATGACAACGAAATCATACAGAAAAAGAATATTACAAAAGACAATGAACAAGATAGTCAGGACTGCAATTGGGAGCCCCTGGTACCTATCAAACGAACACATTAGAGGAGAAGTAAATAATTCGATGCTAGAAGAGATGATAGTCAAGAAAATAGAAAAATTCTCGTAGAAAATAGAGAAACACGGAAAAAGATAACCCAAAGAAAGATGAAGTAGGAAAGAGAACACGAGGACGAAGGAAATGCGAACAAAAGCTGAAAAAAGGCGAAAGAAAGACGAATGGGCGAAATGAAAGATATTCTGGTCTTCGTCAAAAAAGAGCATATACCTAGTGGTTGATGGAGGATACAAACCTGAGCAAGACGAAACTATTTTGAAAGAGAACGCCAAAAAACCTCTAATTTTCAAAAAGCGAAAAGGCAACACCTGGATTTCAGGCAGCAAAGGATAGAATTATGCTACTGCTATGTTCTAATGCATTTGAAGGTAGTGTCATTGACTCACTGATGTTTTGTAGATCGTTCAATTCTCGTGCTTTAAAAATCAAAATTAGAACGTCCTGCCAGTGTTTCAGCATGCTAATAAGAAAGCGTGGGTTACAAGCGCCAACTTGGGATAAAAATATACTTTTGAACAGATAGAATCACGTGACATTAAGGAGTTGCTTGAATACCAAAATGAAGATTTGACTAAAACCGATTTGTAAATACACATCCTTTTATGAGCTTTGTGATTTCTTTATGAAAATTGATCCGACTATGGAGCGAAGTCTTTTTTCAGACGCAAATTAGCTAATACCACTGCTAAAAATCAGTTTAAATTGAAGGAGCTTTTAGAAACTGCCAATCAAGAAAAAATTACAATATTCTTTAAACTGAAGCTGAAGCCTGAAGATCATAATTAATCAATATGATCAAAAACATCAATTAAATTGATTTTTATTTTGTCACGTATCTCTTATAATCTCATATAAATAACAATTCCATATTCACGGTTTTAGTATTCCCAGCATATTTACGAAACATATACTCCGCGCGAATAAAGATCGTTTACTGTATTAAAATAACAAATATCCGAAATCATTAGAGAAAATATTTTCTTCTATTACTAGTAATAGGATCGTATGATTCTATACGATTTCCAATTTCACGCTCATGTGAACAGTCAGTGAGGGAAAGTCGAAAAATGCGGATAATATAGGAGAACTAGAAGAAATATAGTTCTCATAAGAATGGACTGAGAAACATTATTCACGTTCAAGGTGAGGAAGTTATTTCAATTTCTGTGCGGCAAATCGATTAATCTATTCTGGATTCATTGGTGACATCTACATTTTAGGAAGTCCTATCAGTACGGTTTATTCTATTTGAGCAAGGAGATAGATGACCAGGCATGATATAGATTTGAACCTGGCTTCTTTCATTTTGTTCATATATGAAAGAGATTTTTTTATGGTAGCTTTTTGGTGTTTCATCTTCGGAATCTTTGAATCAAATATAGGATTTTGCCTTTGGAAGTCAAGCATGGTTGAAGGAACACATAAATTAATAGATCATTGTTACCGAAGCTTTGAACTCTGGCTCATCATTTGACAGTATGAAACTAAGTATGAAGTGACTTGGAATTCATAAATCGGTCGTTATTAGATTAGGAAACATCAGATTAGTAGGTATAGGTTAACAAATTATTGAAAGGGTGTTATAACTTCGATACAGTATAAGCTATTTATTCGCGGGGTGTATGTTTCGTAAATATAATTTAAATGGGATTATTGGGAATACGAAATAATGAATAAATACAGGATGCTATATAATGGTACGTCACAACTTGAGGGGGGAAATTTGTGCAATTTTAAGAAAATAAGTTTATATAAATATAGGTCCGCAAAAGTCAGCCCAAATTTGGAATGCAAGCTATTTTTCACAGCCTCCATCATTACACGTCCTAGATTTTAACTGAAATTCACAAGGTGTTTTCTTTTCCGAGGCCATAGCTCCTTTTGCCCTTTCAAACTTTTTTGCAGTACGCCACTGATCAGCGTACAACCAATTTTCGCCATTTTAGTTCAATTTAGAAATTTTTTCAACACTTATTGAATTTGAATTATTTGAATTATTTGAATTATATATTATTCGCTAAATAAAAAAAAATAATAGAAATACTCGATAGGTATATCCAAAATTTGCTTTTATTTTGATAGCTCGTCTTCTGAGACTCAACTTATACTTATTCAATATCAAACTAAAAAACAACAATTAAAAACTAAATAAATTGCTGGAAGTGTCCTCCACCTGCAAGAATACAGGCCTCTGTCCTTCTCCGCATATTATCATATTATCTTTGAAATATTCCTGGGGTATTTCTCATCATGTCACAAGAGGTTATTATTCGATTTCTCAATTCTTCTACAGTGTTCTCTGGAGTGGTATAAAATAAACTTTTGAGATATCCCCATTAGAGAACGTCTAAACGATTTGAGTCTGGGGATCTAGGAGGCCATGGTTCTGGCCCGCCCGGACCTATCCATCGGATGTTGAATGTATTATTTGAGAATTCCCTAGATTCTTGACTGAAATGTTCTGGTGCCCCGTCATGCATGAACCGCATTATGTTTCTCACCAAAAGTGGCACATCCTTGAGCAATAAGGGTAACTCCCCCTCAAGAAATTGCCGATAAGCGGGAGCGTTCAGTCTGTTAGGCAAAAAAATGGCCCAATCAAATAAACTCCAATTATTCCGAACCAGACATTTAATGAGAATTGTTCTTGATGATGAGATTCTTCAATCAAAGGGGGGTTGGCCTCAGCCCAATAATGATTATTGTGAAAATTTGTTATACCAGTTCTCGAAGAGTTAGCTTCATCTGTGAACATTATTTCATTATCAAAATGAGCATTTTCTCTAATTTTATCTGAGAACCATCGGCAGAAATTCAGTCTTAAAGGAAAATCTCGAGGGAGTAGAGTTTGGACGCGTTGAATGAAACGCGTACAATAAAAAGTCGTGGAGAATCCTCCAAACTAGAACATGTGAAATATTCAACTGATTTCCAATTTTTCTTGCACTAACATGAGGATTCAAATTAATACAATTCAAAACTCCTTCCTTCATATCTGGAGTTGTCATAGTTTGAGTTGCACCTTTTAAATGACTATTTGCAGTAACAGTACAAGTTTCCCTCAACCTTCTGTGGGTATTTGAAAAAGTTTGCCAGTCTGGTGTTACTCGATTTGGAAAGCGCGCCTGATATAATCGCCAAGCTTCTGTTGTATTTCCGTCAGCCAGACCGTACATGTAATAGATATCAGCCAATTCGGCGTTAGTAAAATTGACCATATTTTCTTACAGGAAAAACTTAAGGTCCTAAAACTAATCGTTAATTTAATGAACAATTTTTTCAAATACAGAAGTATTACACATACAGAGCTGACAAGTCTGATTTTAACTACAACAGAATTAGTCTGAAGGAAGTTGGTTATATGGAACCAATGTTTTCCTGTTCAATCACCTGGTTACGATTGAGCAAGCTTGGGTTACATTGAGAAGGTGCGTTAAACAAGGTCAACCTGATTTTCAAAATTGGCAACAATTTTTTGATACCCCTAATAGACTTGACTTATATGTTATTCAAAGTTAAACTAACTCTTACCTCACCATAGTAATTATCTATTGAGTTGTTTTGTTTCAACATTACTTTAAGAAAAATTAATAAAATTCGGATTTTTCAGGAAAAAAATTTTATGTTAAGGAATTCAAACATGCATTATGAATCTTGATCTAATTGTAACAGTAAAAACTATTTTAGATATCGTGAAAAATTGATTGCCAACTATAAACTCATCAGAGAATTATAGACCATGAAAAAACCAAAGGCATTATTTCAAGCTATAATGAAACCAGATACATATTAAAAATCAATAGTACGCCCGTATTTATTGATAAAAACGTAACAATTACACAAATGAGGTTACATTGTATCAATTTGATTCGAGTTCTACTTGATGGAAAATACGGAAACCTAATATAAGGTTAGACTATGTCGTTATGAAAACACTTTGTAGAATTTATGATACTTAGAGTAAAATACGACGGATGTTCAGATCAATTTATTGGGTATTATTATGAATATTTCTACAGGATAGGGTAAATTAGTTGTTTCTGTTCGTCTGTTAGGTGGAATACATTGCGAAATTAACGCACAATTTCTTTATTTTTGTTTACCCCAAAAAAGCTGCTAATACCGGATATTTCCACCCCTGGTGAGGATTACTGCATGACATCTACGATTAATACTTAAAATCAACGAGCATTCTGATCCATTTCGTTCCAAATTACCATCAGTCAAATCCGAATCTCATTCACAGTACTTTGCTGGTCTTGTTGGCTTCCTAATCTTCTATCGAGAATGTTCCAGAAGTGTTCGATGGGATTGAGGTCTGGACTGGGAGAAGGCCACTCCATTGCTATGACTGCATGATCTTGATTATCATAGATAGATATAAAGAATTAAGAGAGGGCTGCTTCACAGTCCGTCCACTACGACAAATATTGGGAATAACATAAGTCTGTGTTGTTGTTGAGAAGAGTAGGATTGTGTCTATTGTGTGTTTTCGGAGCACGATGAATAATGTTAAAATTATCCACACTAGGGAAGCGGTGGTTGTTATCTAGGCAATGCAATGAATAATGTTAAAATTATCCACACTAGGGAAGCGGTGGTTGTTATCTAGGCAATGCTTTGCAAGTTTTTACTGAAGGAAGAGTGATGTTCTTAGTATTTAATTTGAAAAGATGTTCCTGTCTGAAGTATGTGTACACCGTTATAATCAGGGCAACACAGTTCGTATACTCCTGATTTGTCTAATTTATGAGTTTTGTCTTTAGCATCAAAATATAATTGTGATAATTAATATGTAGATTTGAAAGCAATTTTTATGTTGTGACATTTGATTTGCAACTTGCTGTGAAATTGGACCAAATTTGTGGGAGAGACTTTTTGAATATCGGTATTTGGTTGAACACGGGAGTATATACTGTGTTTGTTTTTCAAGAACCAGAGGAATGTCTGGTTTCGTCTGAAGAAGCTACGGTGTAGCGAAACGCGTTGAAAATCACAATTATACAGTAAAATTCCTCAGAAAACAGTACTTGCTTTTATTTTTGATGATGGAATCCTACGAAGTGAAAGCCTTTCAAATTCAAAAACAATTTTCTTGTCTGCCATTAATAATTACTTGATTACCAAAAACAATTTGAAATACTGAAATTGTGTGCTAATTTCTTGACTCACTGTATCATAAGACATAATTGAATTGTGTTTGAGATATTTACATACACAAATTTTCATAAATATTATTTTCAATTTATGTAACGTATTGGTACGATTAATTTTTGCTAGCATTACATCAACGTAAATTTCTCTTATTAAATACATTTATACCATCTCAAAATTCATACTGAATGATATTAGAATTTTCTAATGAACTTATGTGTTAACGGTACTCTGTATAATTTGAGAAGTTTCGTTTTGACAGTACAAATCACTTTCCAGAAAGCTTCAGTCGTTACAATAATACCCATTCCGTTTATTACTATCCATGAGTATCTATATTCGTTAGACCGTTTTTTCGAATGAAACTCTGAAAGATCGATTATATTCTAACATAACTGAATATGCGTAAACACTGAACATTACGAACGTGTACAGAAATATATTTTTCTAGACACGCAATTCCATTATAATCACGTAGGGGTGTAAATTTATAATAGACCACTTTCTCCATTTATTGAAGACCGTAGAATAAAATTTTCAACAGTTCCAACGAATAATTGATGGCATTTCAAATATAGGAATAGTGAAATTTCGGATTTAAATTGGGATGATGACGATTTGTTGACAAATCGCACTCAAATGTAGTTAAATTGATGTGGATGTTTCCAGAATAGACTTTGATGAGCTACACTTCCTTGAGAAATCAATGCACAATTTAAATACACTCCACATAAAAATTGTCGCATCACCCTATTTTTACGACAATACTATATAAACTTTTAGGTTGGTCATTCAAGAGTCGCTTGGTAACTTTCAGAAGTATAAAATAAGAAGATATCTTTCAAAAGAGATGAGTTTATGGTAGAAAATATCATCAATTTTCGAGTTAATGAAAAATTAAAAAATTCTACCATATTCAAACATTGGCGAAAAGACCAATCAACTAGCATCGAATGGTTACTAATCATTTTCAAAATCGAGTGTTTCCTCCCCGGGCCCTAATTACGGCCAGTATACTGCTAGGAAGCCCCTCAAACAAATTTTGAATGTACTCTTGAATCACTGAGTTCCAAATTTCAGGAAGCAGATTTTCTAGTTGTTAGAGTGTTGTACAAGGCATCCTACGTTACTGAATTTGTCACAACATGTTGTCCCAAACATGTTCTATTGGATTCAAGTCGAGACTTCTGGCTGGCCATCTTAAAATATCAAGTTCGGCATTTTGCAGAAATTCTATAACTACTCTAGCTGCATGAGGCCGAGCAGTATCATGCATATAAATGAAGTTTTCGCGAATCAATGGGCCAAAGGGTACAACATGGGGCTCGATGGTATCTGCGATGTATCTACCCGCTGTCATTGTTCCATTATTCACTAGGACTAACTCAGTTTGACCATGGAAAGAAATGCCTGCCCACACCATTACTGAGCCCCCTCCGAAGTTTTCGGTTTGCCGGATATTGTATTGCTGTTACCGTTCCCCAGGTCGTCTGTATACAGACATGCATCTTTCATTTGATACTAGACATAATCTGGACTCTTCGGAAAAGAGAACATTCGACCATTCTGGAATACCCCAATTTGCATGTACCCTCGCAAACTGAAGTCATGCAATTCGATGCTCTCTGGTGAGACGCGAGCCGGTCGAAGCCACCCTTGGTCTGATATCGTCTTCTCAGAGCCTGTTTCTAACACTTCTAACACAACAAAAATTTGGAAATGAATCAATTTCACTAATTCTCAAATCGTTGGAAAATTTTCGGGGGATTGTTCTATGTGGTTCTCGAAGTTATAAATGTTTCCTCCCTTGAAACCCCTCTTAGTAGCAGTGGAGGCTTACTCTTAAATGCATGAGACTTCCGCTTCTTGATAATTTCAATAAAGATTAATAAAATAATGATTTAAGACATATGGAAAGATTTTTCGAGAATGTTAACAAAATGGCGAATGCGCCAGTACGGATCTCGTAAAATACCTATCGTAGTCCGTTGGTTTTCATTGAGTTTCTCTTTTCCCTTGAAAAATTATTCGAAAAAATTATTTATCGAAGCCTACTCTGATATCATGCGTACCAGCTAGATTATAAAATTCCTTCGGCAAGAAGCTTTGTCTGTGTTTTTCCCATTACTATCATTCCATTAATGTAAAAGCTCCTGTACACTGTTATCGACTCATTTCCACAACGTTTTAACCCTGGAAACAATTTTCCCGACTTCTGTCGCTCGACATTATTTTTGTTTATTCAGCATATGACTCTCTAAGAATACAAATAATGCCGCCTATACAGATGTGAACTTACGAATGAGCACTTCACGTGTCATACTTTAACATGCGCTAATACTCGAGTATAACAAAATACGGAGATGGATATTAAAGCTTATTGTTCGGAGTTTTTTATATCATTTAAATAATATTCACCAGGTGAGTTTTCATATCAGAAATGAGCCTGAGATTTCAAGAATATCTATCTGATATTTGACCGCATCTAATGATATACATTCAGTCAAAAAGTTCGTCACCATATCAGGTGAATGGTGGTTGTTCGATGGTATTTGTTGAGTTTTTGGTCTGAAATTCATTTACAATGATAGCCTTGTGGGATGGTACATTATTGTGGTGCAAAACCAAGAGTTTTTCCACAAATCTGATATTCTTTATCCACCGTCTGATATTCCGGAAAGAATACTGGGAGCACAACACAGACTTTTCATCGATTTTGACGTGGTTTCTTCGGTTTCGGTCCAGATGATAGGCGCCATTCAGAAGCTTGTTTACTGGTTTGCATGTCTAACTCATAAACCTATGTCTCGTCACCATTTAAAATGCATTTCATGGATGTGCATTCAGGATTGACTTGTTCTAGCATGTCTTCATACACGATTCAATATTTGAAGAAAATTCACGTTTTTTGGAACTGGTGGAGCGGCAATGCATTTCATGCCCCAACAATCATTTAGAATGGTACTAATTGATTCGTGAGATACAGGAACTTCATTGCCTATCTCTCTCAAACTTGTATGACGATCCAGAAGAATATACTGGTCACTGTTTCCGACGTAATTCTGCGACAACGTTAGTAAATGCTAGTAAATATTACAACCTAAAAAAGCATGACGTCTGGAAATCTCAATATATACAAACTTCTCTGCAGAATTGAATAAATATTGCGAATCGATTAGTTTCGTCAATTAACGGAGACATTTTGGCAGCAACTTTCCCTTCATTTTCAATGACTGTTCAATCTACCACAAGTAATCAATCCGTTTTGAGAAATTGAAATGAAAATCCATCCAATGCACTAATTTTCAATTTCAGTAATTGTTTGAACTCTTGTATAGAATAAACTTAAAACAAACAAAAGAAATCTGTAATTAATAAGATCCAATGATATTTTGAACATGTTTACTAAATTGTTGTTCTGATGAAGAAACATTCGTAATACTTGGACAATCGTTCTCTCCATTGTTGGATTGTGAGCAAACAACACATTTTCCGCATTTGAATTGCACAGAAAATAAATTTGTAAAAATTGATGATACGCATCTAGTAGTGGTATTAGTACCCCAAGTAAGTGATAAATTTGTCCTTGCATCTGTAATTTCTGAAGATTTGTCCAATAATTATTTCCAATATATAATTTAATAAAAACTTGAATATTATAAAAAATGCCCTTTGAAAGTGGGCATGAAATAGTTCTGTATAATATGTGTAGCGCCAAACGATATAATCTGAAAACAGCTGTTATATTTCTGAATATTGGCCAAGATGTGCTTAGAATCATTTCAAATCCCAGAAAGTAAAGGGTGTAAAGGATCTGGTGGTGGGACCAATTGTGGCAATATTACTTTGACAATAGATTCACCATTTATTTCTTGTTCTTCTTGCACGGCGCCTTTATGGGCAGCACGCAGGCCGTTTGGTCAATTGTGCTTGCCATGTTGTATTATTTTATTTTGTGTCTTGGGAAAACTTTTCGATGAAGCTTGCAAGACTGTTGTATCTGATCTCCTGGATCATACTGGCGGTGAGTGTTTCAGTGCCCAAGGTGTTCCGTTGTTTCGTCATTTTCTAGGCAACCAGGGCAACGTGTGGTTTTCGATAGTCTCATGAGGTGTAGGTGTTTGTTGAGTTGATGTCCCGTCAATACGTGAACTACCATCCCAATAGACTTCTTATCGAGGGACAATACTTCATATACCTCTTCTTTAGTTGTGGCTTTACAATGTTTACCAATTATTATCATTCTTCCAATTGTTAACGATTTGTCGGCAAAATAATGATTTGCTGGATCATAGTGGAATGCAGCTTGTACAATAATTAGAGCACTGTGAACTTTATTTAATTGCAATAAAGTTCAAATTGACTCTACATTTCATTTAGAAAACGTTTGGGAATAAAGGACTATTTTTATGGTTTTCCTGTGATTCCGGACAATCTTAATAACGAGAAGATATTGTATGCTATGTATTGAGATATGCATCAGAAAAGAATGTAGATTCTTTGAACATATTTCATATCATGTTCAGTCACTATTTTCTTGTATATTTTTCGTTTTTAGGCCATATTTGAGAATTTCAGAGAATTTGATTTGGAATTGTAGCATAAAATACAAAATCTGAATCTATTGAGAATAGGTAAAAGCTAACGTAATATATTTAAAAATATAAGAATTGTCTTTCATTTGCAGTGACTATATATAGGCTGTTCCATTTGATATTTGACAATTAAAGAGATCTGAAGCTCAACAGAATCTTTCACCCTGAAACGACCTGTACAGATGTATCACCAATTATTTGTTGCTGATAGATATTCAAGGTTACTTTGTTTAAATCTGTTTAATGAAAGACCCTGTATATGTTATATTATATATACTTTTTCGATATATTCAACGAGAACAATGATATAGACCCATTTATTCCATTATATAGCCACCCGATACTACAAGATTTGGACTGTAATTACGATATAACAAGCTAATATCCATTTTAGGCCAAGCCAAAGCAAGGAAATATCGACAAAATGTCAACTCGTTATTTGTATTTTATTGGTTGGGCTCAGAAGCTTTATAGTTGATATTTAGTAACTTAATCCACGTGATGTCGAAACATCACATTTTTCAAATGAGCACCAAAATATTTCAGGGGTTTTGGAATAAATCGTTCAGACGTATATTGAAGAAAATATAATAGTTATTTAAATTAAATTTGTAGTATGCACGACAATCTGTATTTTCAAGTGAATATATTAGAATTTTCTTCTAGTAGATATTTAGCATTCGCAGTTAGACTACTTTTCTATTTTATACAGTGAAAGTGAAAGGTATTGAATGAAATTAATAATTTACAGTTTTTGGATAGGTCAAAATATTCAGCTAGAAAGGTTTTGGTCAAGTGAAACATTTTTTCCAGATTTTGTCAAGATATGACGTCATCATTTCGAAGAAGAATTTTTTTTGAGTTCATCCCGAAGTAAGATTCTGCTTTTAATAGTTTTGGAGATACAGGGTGTTTCGTTTGCACTCATTAATTCTGTACCTACCGATTTATATAGGGTGTCCGTGAATAGCATGTACAACGTTATAACACAGATTCTTCAGCTCGATGTAGGCCAACTTACCTATAAGAAAAGTTTCTTCGTTTGGCCGCCAGAGGTCGCCAAATCCAAAGATTTTTTTTCGTATTTTTCGAATAATTCGAGAACGACTCGATCGATAGAAAACATATTTGGTATGCGTAATCGGGTGCGTTATTCACGTTTCTTAGTGATACACACCTTGACGTTTTACAAGTGTCCCTGAAAACTCGAACGTGTTTTTAATCAACCACAATTTTTCAACTGTCTACGTTTGAGCAAAACTGTTTTAGATATTGAGTAGCTAGGTTAATCATCAAACTTTTTTGTCCCTTGAGATATTTTGATATAATGAGCGGTTCAATCACAAAAAACAGTTTTTTAATTTCATGGTTTCATTTCTTCAACTACCTGTCGAGTCAAAAATATCACATTTGACCATGTTCGCTCTGGATTTATCTCTCTGGTCTGGCAGATTGTCATTTCATTAGGCTCGGCAACCAATTGTGTTCCTATAGTTTCTAACTAGGTATTATGGTGATTTTTTCATCACTATTAGGCACGGAGATGTACAGTAACTCTGAAATGGTAAATATGGTTATGGTGTATGTATTTTGTCGAGGCAATGGATGCGAAAACGCAAGAGTATATGCTGAAAAAATTCCAGATCTCATAGTGCCGAACCACATAACGTTTGGAAATCTGGGAATTTGGATGGAGGATGACAACGAATAGTAAGGACGGTAGAATGCGAAGATCAAATTTTGGACATGGTTAAAGAAAACCCACAATTAAGCACGTGGCGTTTAGGTTTGTAGTTGGTCCTTCCTAAACAATGATTCATGATGTCTTGAAGGAACAATTATTCGATCATTATCACATTCAGAAAGTTCAGAAATAACTTCCCAACGATCCTGAGAATCGCCTTACTTTCTGCCGATTTATCCAAGACAAGATAACTCAGGATCTCCACTTCAGCAGGAGAGTTCTATTTACTGACGAATGCACTTTTACTTTCACTATCCACATGCTCTTACAAGTACACATCATCAGAATCAATTCAAACTTAACGTATGGATTTCAGTAATTGACGATTTCATTATTGGTAGGGAGTGTTTCCAGATCGATTAAACAGAGATGCATATTTGATTTTTTTGCAAGATTGGTTGAACATATTCCAGTATTACTGCACGACGGTGCATCTAACCTAACCTCACTTCCTTTTCACTCATCATATCAAAATTTTTCAAAAGAAAAAACAGTTTGTTAATTAGTCTAGCTACTCAATGTCTCAAACAGTTTTGCTCAAACGCAGACAGTTGACAACTTATGGTTCATTAAAAACACGTTTGAGTTTTTAGGACTTTTGTAAAACTTCAAGGTCATTGAGTGAATCACTAAAAAACGTGAATAATGCACCCGATTACGCATACCAAATATGGTTCCTATCAATCGAGTCGTTCTCGAATTATTTGGAAAATAGGAAACAAAATCTTTGGATTTGGTGACCTCTAGTGGCCAAACGAAGAAACTTTTCATATAGGTAAGTTGGCATAAATCGACTTATTTCGAGCTGAAGTATAACATTTTACACGCATTTCACGGACAACATATTTGCATATGTATTTTTTAGTTCAATACTTGTTGTAAGCTAAAAATGGTCGACAGACCGAAATTGCAATAATGACTTTCAATAAAATCACTTGTGACAGAATAATACATAGTATTAATTTCTTATCGTCATCATGATTAACTATCACGCAGTAACCTCGGAATCAATTAACTATTTGAAACAAAAATGATATGAATCATTCACTCAAACTTTTCCGGACGATGCCACATCAAATTATATCAATATTTTCTTTGAATATCAGCAAATTATTTTTGTAATTAAGTGTTTTTCAATGAAAACTATTATTTGTAAACAAGAGCTGTTAGAGAACAAATGAGGGAATATTTACATTCTGTAAAAAAAGTACCGGGAATTGGATATTTGAGAATCTGCTTGAAATGATTATCGAAATTTTTGTTGTTACTACGTTGGCACAACTATTTCTTAACCTAACCTAAACTTCTGCTTGCGGAAAGACTTACAAGTCGGTTAATAAAAATCATTGCGGATAACCAAGTTGAACTGAATGCATTAGCATCCATGTATTGCACACTTATGGTGCAGGAATCGTTCAATCCTAGCTAAACTGGAAGCGAGAAACAGGCTTCGCGTGATATGGGACCCAGGTCACTCGGAAATTGGGGACAATGAGAAGAGACGACTTATTGGCCGCCCGAGGGGCTACTTTTATATTCAGTGTAAAGGAGCCTAGGTTTGGAATTCAGACTGCAAGGATGGAAAATAATCGGCGACAGAACCTGAAGATACGTGAACACTGGCGGAGGCTAACATGGCTCAGATACTCTCGGCTTGCCATCAGTTGGCCTTCTGATGCCAGAGCCTAGACTTGGCTCAAAATTTCCCAGCTTCTACTGTGATGTTTTGGGGCAGTTCTCACAAGTGTATTTTGCGATTTTTACAATAGATAAAATAATCAAACAAAGAGTTTGCCACAAATTTTGTATTACAAATGGAATTTTGTCTGCCAAACCGCTGAAAATGTTACAGAAAGCTTACGGTGAATCAATTTCATCAAAACATGAACATCCTCAAAGGAAGTTATCATCGATAAAGTGAAGGAAGAGGTAATTGAAAATTATCTTTTAAGTTTGAGAAAGATAGGCAATGAACTTTCGATGTTTCACGAATCAATTTGTACCATTTCAAATATTGAATCGCGTAAAGGTCGTTGAAGATACGCTAGAACAAGTTAATTCTAACCCCACTTTTCATAAAACGCATTGTAATTGGTGATGAGACATGGATTTATGAGTTTCAGATAATGTTAAATGTTTTCTTTGATTAACGTGGTGTTGTGCACTCGGAATTCTTACCAAGAGGTTGTTAGATGATAGATAAAGAATATTCCCGAGCAGCGGCCTTTGAGAGAGCAAATTCGTCGAAAAAAGGCAGATTTATGGAAAAAAAACTCATTGTTTTTGCAACATTCGACAAGGCTATTATTGCGAATGAATTTCTGACCAAAATACCAAGAAATACCATCTAACAAACACCGTATTCACCTGATATGGCTTCGGTCGACATTTTTTTTTCCAAAACTCAAATTACTTCTTCGAGATACTCGTTTCGATTCTATAGAAGACATAAAAGTAAATTCGGGAAGAGCCTACTTTACAGGCGATACAATAATTCTGGATGAAAAATAAATATTATGTGTTTCATTGACAGATTCCTGGTACTTTTAAGACAGAATGTAGAATCAGCGACGTCAAATTAGTAAACATCAAGTGACATAAACCATTCATCAGACGAAATTTGGTGTCCGGTGTACTTCATGCAAATGAATATTTTCATTTGGTAGATGCAGAAATTGAAAATTGCTACCTCCATCTTTGAATGTTCGTAATAGATATGGTTTCTATAATAAAAAATTGTAATTATTACTAGAATAGAGTGAAATTCAGGTATATCTTTTCGAATTGAAGACTATAACGTCTGATTTGAATAATAAAAATGGTTAGTCCTTTCTTTGTTTTGTTCCTCAATGTCCAGGAAAACATTTCAGGGAAAAGCGTTGGTAAGTCAACATTAAATTGAAAAATTTCTAAAATCATAATTTTTATGAATATTATCGAAAATAAGGAGACATCATAATCTGATTGAGGAGGTCGTTACTTGATGGAGATTGATATACATATTTTCAATAAAATAAAACTAAAGTATTTAGATTTTCACTATATTAACAAAACTATGACCGGTTCCTCCACACTGTGGCTTCATCAGATAGATAAAAACTAATGAACAAAGTTATTCCTCATATAATATTCTAATTTCCTACTTAATATTACATTAGGTACAAAAATGGTGGAAAACCATGGGAGTTGCTTACTTTATGAATTGAAAAGATTGAGTAAAAAAGAAGGATTTAGATCTAATTGACTATTAAGTTACCTACCTGAATTCTTTTCTATAAATTCCCAATAGATTGAGTTTTTGTCTGTTATTTTTATTGTATAAAATTGTAAAATTATCATTAAAGTTATGGTTTTCCTCGAGTAAGTGATTAGAATAATGGGAATCTGATTTATGATAATTAAAACTACGTTTGTGCTCGGATAATCTAACTTTGAAATTTCTGAATGTTCTACCAATATAAATTTTATTACAATCAGACAGTTTACAAACACCGGATTTATAACTTTTATCAATTTTAAATTTACAGTTTTTGATATGTCGGCCTAAAGAATTCGGAATGCTATATTGAAATTTTAATGCGAGAGGAATGATTTTCATTTTAGACTAGGGTTACCAATATAAGTTAAGCTGTTCTATTTTGCGTTAGAACTTTTTATACTTGGAAATACTTCCTGAATTGCTTCTTGAAATTTTTTGCGTGAAATCATGTTCTCAATTATAGTTGGACTGTAACCGTTATTGGCTGCTATTTGTTTAATGATATTTATCTCCTTTATGAAATTATTTTGTGAGATTGGGATATTGATGAGTCTATGTATCATACTATTGTAAACTGATAATTTATGTGGATAAGGATGTGTAGATGTGCTCTGAATAGTAATATCTGTATGCGATGGCATAACGGCGATTATGATTTTTCTATTTTTCATAAGCCATCGCATACAGATATTACTATTCACAGCTCATCTACACATCCTTATCCACATAAATTAGCAGCTTACAATAGAATGGTGTTTATAAACTGTCTTGCGGGGATTGTAATAAGATTTATATTGGTAGAACTTTCAGAGATTTCAAAGTTAGATTATCCGAGCACAAACGTAGTTTTAATTATCATAAATGAGATTCCCATTATTCTAATCACTTATTCGAAGAAAACCATAACTCCATTGATAATTTCAGAATTTTACACAATGAAAATAACAGACAAAAACTCAATCTATTGGAAATTTTAGAATCAACAAAGAAAAGATTGAGGTCGGTTACTTAATAATCAATTAGATTTAAATCCTCCTTTACTCAATCTTTTCAATTCATAGTAAGCAAGTAAGCAACTCCGATGGGTTTTCCAACATACCCTTGTACTTGTACCTATTGTAATATTAATTAGGAAATAAGACTAATATATAAGGATAACTCTGTTCATTAGTTTGTATCTATCTGATAATGCCACAGTGTGGTGAAACCAGTCATAGTTTTGTTTATATAGTAAAAATCTAAATACTTTAGTTTTATTTCATTGAAAATAAGAGACATCATGTTTGGTTAATGATATGTGAAATTTGTTCGTTGTTGTCTCGGAAAAATTTTATTTCGGACAAAAAGAAATCAATCAATTAACTAGTTTATATTTTTATATACCTGATTTTCAAGATTCTAAAATTTTTGTCGTCGTTATTCAAAATGGGGTCGATTAAAATGAAAAAAATTCGAAGAGGTTCCAAACAGAATAAAAATTTCATTCTCATAAGTACGACAAACTATTCTCGAACAATTTTCCACCAACCAAAACCGGAAAAGTCAAGAAAATACTCCACCAAATAAATACAAGACGTGCTCATACAATCGCAGACGAAACCAAGAAATGGATCAATTGTTTCCTATTTAATAAACTCAGATCGATAACTCACTAACAGATTGAACTTACGTAGAACCCGAAAAAAAAAGCACAATTCAACCGCTACAAATTTATCCGCAATACGCCGGGACGAACACGAATTTCGCGGGAAAGTTTCGCACAGGAGTTTATCAAGTTCGCAACTGTCCGGGACCGTAATCAGGGATTTCGCAATAAGTGACAGTCCATGAGGCCCGTGTACAACACAGTGTCAGTTGGCCGTTATATGAAGGGGTGACGGAAATGCGCGAGTGGCGACGAAGAACTCCGATCGTCCGCATGGTCACACATGATGAGCAGAAACTACCCCGTTTACGAATACACCCACGGAGAAATATCCGCGACTGCATTGAAGGTATAGTGTGTGACTTTCTTTTATTCTAACTTTCATTCATTTACTGTTATATTTCAAATATCTTTTTCTATATTTGCGGTTCTTTTGAATATACAGGGCGGAAAGTATACAAAATATATATCAAACAAACAAAAAATATTTAAATGGCCTGATAGCCGAGTCTCCTGAAGGTTTTCAGTTCTGAATGCTGTTTAATAAGTTGAAAATCTGTACTAATAATTCTTTTGGCATTTTAAATGTTGTATCGAAAGTAACATCTTGAGCTAAAAAATCAGTTTTTGACGAGTATCCCGCTTTTCATGCATTAAACAATATTTGTATCTCTTTTTATTAAAGTTGTAGAGAATAAAATTATCTATTTGCCATATTTTGACCATTAATCAGTTCTTGAACCTATCACGCCGAGGTAGCTAGCAGATTGACATATGAAATGAAATTTTGGGGCGCTTCTGTTCTGTCTTCGAGCTTCTTCATTTGTCAAAAGAAGATAATAAGAACTATAGCCGGGGTTCCCCCTGTTCACTCATGCAGACAGCTTTTTGTTGACCTAGAAATTTCAACTGTGCCATCGTTATTCATTTTTTGGATGTGTGTCCTTGTATATGAGAATTGTCATAATTTTTCCCGAGACTCTTCAGTGCACGCCAATGACACCCGAGGCAGGGGCGACTTTATTATCTCTCGTTATCGCCTGAATGTGACTGGTAGGTCTATTAACTTTTACGGCCCTAGGCTTTTTAACAAATTGCCTTAATCTATTAGGAATTGTACTAGTGAACATTGTGAGTCTATTTATTGTATCAATGATTTTTTGACTTAGAGTCGAGATTCTTGTTCTTTATTGTCTACCGGTTAATTCTCAATTTTTATGTAATATACCTACTTACCCTACCTGACACATTCCTACAAATTATTGTAATTTCAAGGATATAAAGAATACATACCTACATACATACATACAATTTGGGTCACTGATGTTATTTTATACGACTGGAAAAGGCTCACGCCTCCACACTCCACCTCCTCACTTCATACTTATATCAATTGAAAACTCCTCATTTATGAGTAAATACATTATGCATTGATACTCACTGCTGTCATGTGATTCAAGAATAATTGAGTGAATTACTCTTTTGTGTATTTGAATTATTTTTCCCTGCTCACCTGCTTTCTTCTTTATCGTCGTCTTTTTTCACTGGTCCATCAATGATGTCCAAATTATTATCATCATCCTCGTTATCACCTGTTGTCTCCAAACTTTTCAAACCCTCGGGGTCATTTGTATGTTTTTCAAGATCTGTTTAATTTGTGAATACGTTGCGGAAAACTATCTCATATCCTGTCCACAAACAGAAGAACATTGTAACCCTGATTTCTTGTATTCACAACGCTAATCATTCAATTTTTGCAGTTATTCACTTTAATTAATTATACAATCTTTCCTAATTTATTATAGATGGAAGAAGTCGTATCTCAGGAGATTATACATGAGTATATTACCCATAGTTGTATTATAGTGGTCCATACTTCAAGGTATAACCATATTAGTAGTATGAATATACCAAAATTTACATATTCACAGAAAATTACTTTATTTCTGGTCTACTTGAAATTCAATTAACTTGTGTTTTACTTAATTATGTTCTAATCACATGGCAGAAATGACTATTATTTTGAATACTATACAGGGTGTTACAAAATAGTATGTCACAACTTGGAGGTGTAAATCTACATTTAATTTTAAGAAAAAAAGTTCATATAAACAAAGGTCCGCAAAAACTTCGTTACGGAGCTACAGGGTGTTAAAATTTCGGGAAAAAATTGTTTTTTCCTTCAAAACTCCTGCAGTTTTTGAGATATTCAGCCCAAATTTGGAATGCAAGCTACTTTTTACAGCCTCCATTCTTACACGTCCTAATTTTCAACTAGAATCTACAAGGTGCTTTCTTTTCCTGAGTCATGTCTTCTTTTGCCCTTTCAAACTTTTTTGCAGTACGCCAGCGTTCAATCAATTTTCGTCATTTTCGTTCAATTTAGAAACATTTTTGGCACCTGTAACTTCTTCGTATCTCCGACTGTTCTCGAGCAAAAAATTATTGAACGATTATATGCATTCGCTGAATTGAAAGCACTTCTACTTAAAAAATGACTAGTAGGCTTTGATTTTTTCATTTATTTTTTATTTTGACAGTTGCCAAAGTTGACCCAGTGTCTGCTCGATTTATTTATTAAATTAACGATTAGTTTTAAGACTTTTGAAGTTATTGCTGTAAGAAAAAAAGGGCTAATTTTACTAACACCGAATTGGCCGATATCCACTACATGTACGGTCTGTCTGACGGAAACACAACGAAAGCTAGGCGATTATATCAGGTGCACTTTCCAAATCGAGTAACACCAGACAGGCGAACATTTTCAAATATCCACAGAAGGTTGAGGGAAACTGGTACTTTTACTGCAAACAATCATCACATGCTCTAGTTTGGAGGATTCTCCACTACTTTTTATTATACCCGCTTTATATTCAACGCATCCAAACTCTATTTTCTCGAGATTTTCCTTCAAGACTCAATTTCTGGCGATGGTTCTCAAATAAAATTGGAGAAAATACTAACTTTTCAAGAATTGCTATCACAAATGTTCACAATAATCATTGTTGGGCTGAGGAAAACCCCCCTTTGATTGAAGAATCTTATCAAGAACAAGTCTCACTAAATGTCTGGGTCCAATAATTGAAAATTATTTGATTGGTCCCTTTTTTCTGCCCAACAGGCTAAACGGCCTCGCTTATCGGCAACTTCTTGAGGAGGAGTTAACCTTATTGCTCAAGGATGTGCCACGTTTGGTTAGAAACATAATGTGGTTCATGCATGACGGGGCACCGGCACACTCCAGTGGAGAAGCTAAAGAATTCTTAAATAATACATTTAACATCCGATGGATAGGTTGGGGTGGGCCAGAACCATGGCCCCCTAGGTCCCCAGACTTGAATCGTTCAGACTTTTTCTTATGGGGACATTTCAAAAGTTTAGTTTGTATCACTCCAGTGAACACTGTAAAAGAATTGAGAAATCGAATAATAACCTCTTCTGACACGATGAGAAATACTTCAGGAATATTTCAAAGAGTGCGAAGAAGGACAGAGCAAAACTCAAAAATGATATTAAATACCTTGTTATTAATTCGAAATATCATTAAATGAATGAAATTGAGTTTTCATCGAATGTTTCGTCTCCCATTGATATCGATATCTGAATTAACTTAGAAAAATTGAATGACTTTCCAGGTCATATCAGTTTGTTTATAACTTCAACAATTTCTATGTGCTCGAAAAATTCTTCAATACATTTTTCTAGACGTCTAGACTACATTTAGAATCGAATTCATATTTTCAATAGCTTGAAATGAATACCGATTTTCACTTTTGAATCAGAACGCAAATTCATTAACATAAAATTTGGTACTTCTTCATCTTAAAGTCTTTCTTTATTGTCTATGTAGTTTAAAAAATATTATTCTTTTATGCACTCAGATATCTTGATATTCATTAATTAAAATATCGAGATTGTTTGGAGAAGAAAAGTTATTTCTAATTCAAAAAAGTTTGGTGTTGGTTTTGAAAATAAGAGTTAAGAGCTCAAATTCAATAGGAGTTAGATCTCGGAAAATATAATTCTAACTTCTTTCAAAATTTCGGTCAAAATTACCGGAAATCGCCATTGAAACAAAGAATATTTATTTTTCATTCAAGTTTATTGTATCCCTTCAAGGATGGAGTTTTTGGTCAAAAATTCATTCACAATGATAGCATTGTGAGATGATGCATTATCGTGAAGCAGAATCCATGAGTTTTCTTTCTACAAATCAGACATTTTTCGACGAATTTGCTCTCTCAAATGCTAGTCGAGCGGCAACGCGTTTCATGCCTAAACAATTGTTTAAAATAGTACGAATTCATTCGTGAGACATAGAAAGTTCATTTCCTATATCTCTCGAACACTTTATCGATGTTAACTTCAGTTGAAAATGTTGGTAGTCGACCATAGCAAAGTGAATCTTCTACCACATCTCGACCGCTGTTAAATGCACTCATCACTCATATGCACGTGTTTTTCATAAGGTCGATTCACAGTAAGCCTTTTGTAACACATTTAGTGTTGGAACCAAGATAATCGAGCACTGTAAACAAACTAGTTGACAGATCGCGTCATTGTAGTTGAGCCAATTTAGCAACAACAAAAATTTTGACAATTTTCTAAGCAGATTGTTTGAATAATCTAATCTGATTTTAGAATATATCGAAAATATTCATTCTAATTGGCGCTCTGTATAGATGTCGTACTACAGGCAAGTAAAAGCAAGATACATGTTTGGGTTTCTTGCTGGTAGTTTCTCTTTTCACTTCGTCTGGAACTCCTTATCTAAGTATGTTTGTTCATCACAAGCAATTGGTATGCTACTGCAAATTCTACATTTTTTTATGTGTTCATTTCCGATGAGCTGGTAACTCATTGTACTGTTGAAATATTAGTGATGGTCAATATACTCCTAGATGTGTCGAGAAGGTTCCTAACTTCTTTAGCGAATAGCCGATACATCCTTTCGTTTCCTTAAGAACTCGAAGTTTATCAAGTGTTGTCCTTAATTTCTTCCCACCATTTCAGTTTTTGCTCTCTGTGGCATTCTTAAAATCACACAACATTGTAATTTAGCGGGTATGTAGTTTTTCAACATCAACTTCCAAACCTTCGTCACCAGATACCCACCAGAGGAAAAGTAGAGTTTACTTTTCTTAGTAGGTTTTCTTGGCAGTACAAGTTTGCAGAAAGATCTTCTGTTTGCATGAAAGCAAATAGAAAAATTTTTCCAAGCATGACCATCTATTCTATTCGTCCATTACAGACCACTTCGAAGAGAGTCCTGGATTAGCTTTATCAGAGTACAGATAATGATCAACCATTCTTTACCTAAGAAATCGCTTTTGTGCTTCATTGGCTGTTTAGTGGAAACGTTCGCGACAATTCTTCATACTGTGATTGAAGGTGTCGAAACGAACTTTCCTGGATCTACCTTCAAGGTAACCTCGGAAGAGTGCGTATCGACCCGATCAACCATTCATAGTATTTCCCTGAGAACGAAAAATGCGAATAATCGGGAGATACATTTGGAAAAGGGCCAAACTTAAGAAATGAGGAAAACGATGCGAGAAAATGGCATAGTTTATTTTTTCCTGTCGCCGAAAAGTCGCGAGGAGTTTCGCTCCAGTTTCCATTTATGCACGGGTCATTCCTGTTCTTATATCGATTTTATAAATATTTGGTAATTTCGGTTCATACGCTACGTAGCACTCCACGAAACTGGTCCTGAATTATTACTGCGGAATTGATATCCCCACCATCATCACATTGTTATAGAGGGTGGGGGACATATTTGAAAGGTTGACGTGGGAAGAAATGTCACTTTAGTATACTAGGTTGAATGTATGGAAAGAACTTCACTGGAAATAGCATTTTGTATTTTAAATTATATAAGTTTGGGTGAAAAACACTCTGATGAGAAGGTAGGAAAGCAATTCTTGAATTTGTACGTTTATTTACGCATTGAACATATTGTGCACAAAAACTAAGGGATAAGTGTGTAATTCTATTGTTAGGATCCTCATGTTTATACACAGATCAAATTATATCTATTATTATTTACCGAAAAATAACAATTGACATTGATAATGTGTGAAAATGCATTTCAAGTATCGATATACGAGGGTAAGCCAAATATGATTTTTTCACAATTTTTGAAACGCCCTGTAGAATTTCTGAGCTGCATTTTATCATCAGGATACACTTCATTCTGAAGCAATATTCATTATCAATGAGGTAATTTGAGATATATGACGCTATTACGTCATTCGTGAAAAATATACTAGAATTCTCCCCATGAATTTCCAACGCTGCGAGAATATCATTATTGTTGTTTTCAGCAAGAGCTGGAACTTTTTAGAAAACGTAACAGTTGTATTTTTCTCTCCGTTGAACAGATAGAACGGAAATCTTTGGGTTCGTTTTACACTCAACAAGATATTCAATATCGTTTTTCCATTGTACTTCTGTATCAGTTTTCGGTTTTCTGATTGAGTCATACTTTAGCTATTTTTATTCGAAACTGGAAATCTTGCGCCACTCTGGTTCATTACGATCTGGAAATCGTGCTCGATATAGTCAAAATAATTGAGTACAATTGTACTATATATCTGTATTCACTCTTTTTTTGCTTTTCATAGCCATTAATTCTTCAGTGAGAAAAACTCAATTCAAATAATAACAATAAGTTACCAAATGATTTTTTTTGTCCATTGAAAATGACTTTCATCATGAATCTATAAAGATTTTTCCTTTTCAATGATTTCTCTTTTCTTCTCGTGGAAGACATCTTTTTGAGTTTATTCTCTGTTCGCAGAAAGTACTAGAAATTGAACGATTTCTAGAATTAGAATGAAGAAAATGACGTACAAGTGAAGGTCAAAGACTGGTATTTCATTGAAATTAGTAGAAAATTGTTGGAGCTGATGCTATTTTAACGATATGAAATTTTTCATTTTATATTGCAATGAAAATCATAGTTCGTTACCTTGGCAAAGTTTAGGCATCAAAATAACGAATAAACATTATCGGCATTGAGGAATAAGTTAAGATACTTTCACCGCATATAATTCATCAAAGTTTTTCTAGAATAATAAAATAGAATGAAACTATAAGGCACTTTCGCTTTCTTCGAGACATTGTTTTAATATTCCTAGACTTTTCTTGCTAATTGTAGCCTTCCATCAGGATAATCATCTATGAATTTCAACGACAAAACTCATACAAACTGAGATTGATATACTTATCGGTATCCCTTATTAATTTATATAGAAATTACGGCTAATTATTTTGAAATTAACACCGGCGCATTCACCATTTTGTATAGTAAGCGTAATCTCATGATGATACAGTTGTTCTTTTTCAGATAGAGTGTCTGTTATGTCACCTTGATTTACGCAACATTTTTAGATAAGGGTAAGATTAGATTAGAGTGCTGACTTCAAATAGAGAAAATTCAGTAAAACGTCTTCCAATAATTTTCTTGAGATTTCACGAGACAAGAAGAAGCCTGTGGGAACAATTATCAATTATTTTTTTTGGAGTGGTATGATATGCCTGACGTAACGTACGTAAGAGATATCTCAAAAATGTAATGAACTATCTCATGAATTCTAAAAAACATAATCTCTGAGATAAATGAATATTAACCTCTGCATTACTTGTTGCAGAGTACTCGTCTAAAACAAACACTTCATCGTCTGTGGCAAAACTTTTCATGAAAAATTCGAAGGACTTCCTCCATTCGATATTTTATTTCATGAAAGATTGAAAGTAGGTACTGATGACAGCACAATAAATTTCCTATTGAACCTTTTACTGAAACCTGAAAATAGTTATCGCTTTGAAATCGTGGAAGTTGTATTCCCATATCCCTTTGCATAGAATACATCATGTTTCAGCAGTGTGTTTTTCTTTCAATGGAATTCTGAGACCGTGCTGGTTGTGTCCAATGATAGATGAACCCATTGGTTCAGAGTTTTTCTATGAGTTATTTTTTTCTATTCAGAATTTTCATGAGATTCATTACTGCTATTGGTGTAATAATTGGTCAAGTCATTTTTTTGGAGCAATCAAATAATGAACATATTGTTGGAAAAAGTATAAGAACTTTTAGGAGATGGTTTGAATTAGCATCCGACTTCTTGTCGTTGGGTTGTTGTACACCTGGTTCAAGCATATCAGTTTATTTAGCGATGAAGCAAAAAATTCAACATTTATAATTCCCATGAACTGACATCGAAAACCATTAAAAGGAGAGTATAATCGTCAAAATTATCGATGTTGGACTGATAAAAACCTTTTTTAGATCGTAGACTCTTATACTCAATATCTAAAAATATAGGTCAAAGAAATCTTCTCTTCATCTACTTGGTTTCAGAATGGAAATGATTCAGTCTTACTCGAGCCAAAAAGATAGAGTTCAAAAACAATTTGCCTCAAATGTGCAGCTATGCTGTTATCTAAGGAGATTGGAAGGAGAAAACTACTCGGGTGGCCACCTAGACCATCTGATCTTACGCCATTGGGCTGTTTTCAGAAAGAATACCAGAAAAACTGGTTTTTAAAAATGAACCTGATATCATTCCACATGATATCCAACAGCTATCACAAGAAATATCACAGAATGTGAGACATCGATTACATTTTCGATAGGCTTAGTAAATGGAACCCATTTTAACCTTTTCCATAATCTTTTTATCTCGAATTGAAGGAAAAAGTTGTACGATAATGTTGA
Source organism: Cryptolaemus montrouzieri (assembly GCA_013387265.2). Lineage (NCBI taxonomy): Eukaryota > Metazoa > Arthropoda > Insecta > Coleoptera > Coccinellidae > Cryptolaemus > Cryptolaemus montrouzieri. The sequence continues at coordinate 46,400,424 of JABFTP020000083.1, read as the reverse complement.
AAGGAATTAACGGAATGAGATCTTCTAACGAATTGTAGCAAAATAAATCATGCTTTTTGGAGAAAAAGTGAGGGTAATTCCCACCGCTTTCATGACCGAAGAAGTTTTACTGCATTCATTTAATTTAAAGGTGCAATCTGTATGAAAACACTCTGCAATCGATTCATCTTTCACTTAATAGAGAAATGTAACCATAACTTTAATTCATAGGTCATCATTTATTTAATTCGTAGTGTACGTAAAATCTTATATACCGCCTTAGATACTTATTGATGTCACAGATGACGCTAGTTAAGCTGTCTCTTCGTTACGACAAAGGTAGCAATAAAAACAGTTTTATTGTTATCATAAAAATGATGTATATTTGTGTGAAGTCAGTAGATTTTACAGTTGATACATAACTCCTGGTTACTGGTAGATGAAGAAAAAACAATATATTTCAAGAGTGAAACATATATTTTCATTTTTATAAATAAAGAAACTCGTAAAATTTCCTGGAAATTAGGGATTTTACTGGGAGTTCAAACTTTCATTTTAAATTTAAAGGGTATAAGTGGAGAGAGTTATTTATTTCATGAAAAATCATTTTTAACGAGGACGAAGCGAGACATATTTTATACATTTCACAATTTTATTTTTAGGAACACGACCGGTTTAACATTAAAGCTGTGCAAGATGAATTATTACATATCCAAAAATGCGTCAAAATCAAAGGCAATCGAAAAGAAAATGAAGGAATGTATCACACATTTTTAGATCGTCCTATATAACTCAATGAGCTGCATGGAAAATCTGAAGAGTACGGTTCGACAGAGATTTCCATACCTTATGACTCAACCTGTATCAGTGAAACAAAATTGTAATTAACGATATCGGTAGGATAATTGATCGGTGTTGTTGAAAATATCGCTGGTTTAATTTTGTTTGCCTCGGCAAATACATATTAACATGAATCGAACTGGTGGAAAATTCGACAAGCAATCATTCTGCTTTCGAGCTTTTTCATTTATACGACGATATCGATATTTCAAAGCGATCGTGAATCAAAACTTACAGTTCAGATATCAGTTGGAGCATCTGTTTCTGAACAAGAAATTGATGCCAATTCGTATTAGCATGATGATTGCATTTAGGACACTCTGTGTCCACTGAAACCTGCTGTATGCATATGTGTACAATTTAATGTTGCATTAGCAATAATGGCACAACGAAATTGTAGAGAATATTCGACAATATTAGCCTGCTTTGTCAAATTGTATGGATATTAGGTCCGTTAAAGTTTTTCTTATCTATGTAATGGATACCCTTCACAGTAAATGCTGATTGGGTTAGGTCGAATGTAAATTGGATGTAGACGAGATTACTTGAATCAACCGAATCCACGAAAGGTAATCTAAAGGATTTTAGCATTCTCTTGTGAACGAGGTTAAATCTGAATAGAGAAGATTGACTCAACGATTTTTCCATAGTTGAGTTGAACTTTAATCCAGTTCAATTCTATCAATTGTGACAGAAAGACGTTTATATAAGGTTTTATTGCAGCCTCGGAAATAGTCACTGGTAACCAGTTCTGGAAAGTTCGATGGCTGGAATAAGGTATATCAATAGTAAAGTTGAACAAGTATCTGGAATTTCTAGGTACTACTGGTAAAGAGAGATGAAAAATATGATGATTGTATTGAAACATTACTGAATTTTGCTTAAAAAAGTGTCGCCAGAATATTGAACATATTTTGAGTAACTTCACCAAGATATCTGCGAATGATAATCATTCTAAGATGTGAAAAACAAAAACAAACTTGAGGGAGGAACTTCATTGTTCTTAGAAGAGAGAAGTGATTTTTCAGCAGAAAACACATTGCTGACAAACCGTGAGACTACTCCATAAAATATGTTGGAATATACTGCCTAATTATCTCCGATTTAACAACATGTGATTTCCATTTGTTTGTCATTATAAGGATTGCGAATATTATAACGTAAAAATTATCATCTTCAGACAAGTATGAAATTGAAACTAAAATACAAAAATAACAGTTTTCTTGTATATTGATAGAAATTGGTAAACAGAACAGGTTAAATACATATACGAAATCAACATTGGGTATTAATATATATTCAGTATTTATCAGAGCTAATGTACAAGAGTATTTACACACGTCATATCACAGAAAAATATTACTAAAAAGTCACATATGACCCTGATACCCTTTCAAAAGCGAATACAGCAAATAGAGTTCAGGTTGTCAATTCTGAAAAGTTGAGTTTAAAATAATCATCAGTCTTATACAAACATTCTATAATTGAAAATTTCTTGGTTTTATTTTTAAATGATGCCACAGAAAGTCTATGCATACAAACAGGTAAAACATTATATAATTTGTAACACAGAAAGTTTGGTCCATTCTGTGACCTCCTCTTACTTTATCTCTGCCTCTGGTACTATATCAATGAAACTGGTTATTTAAATTTACTAATTGTTGATCTTTATGAGCATAGAGTAGACACCCAAGTACAAACAAGCTAGGGAGAGTCAGTATATTCAGTTCCCTGAAAGAATATTTACAACAATCTCTATGGTCCACCCCACCAACAATTCTCACCGCTCGTCGTTATATTCGGAAAATCCCACTAAACTAACTGCAATTTCCCCACACCAGGATACTGTATCTCAAATGTGTCTCAGTAAGAGCAAAAAAGGCAGTTCTAAGTACCGTCCTAGACAAAGAGTATGCTAAACTTCGCAAGAGAAATGCATTCTTGCAAACTTTTTTAGCAAGCACATTACAATGAACCCCCCAAGTGAGACGCGAATCCAAATGAACACCCAAAAAAAGAAAACTTTTAGTCTCAAGAACTCTAACACCAAACAAAACTCTCTCAGTCTTATTGTTGTTCATTCTCAATAAATTACCCAAAAACCATTCCAAGGCCCTCGACTCCGTATGCGCAAATTTTTCTTCAGCTTCCAACTATCACTAGGTACAGATACAGTACTGTCATCGGCAGACAGAACGTGCAAGCAGCCGCTCAGGTAATCTGGAAAATTATTGATGAAGATGAGAAATAATGAAGGACCCATCACAGAATAGTGTGGTACTCCAACTTCAACTCTCTTTTTACCAGAGAAACATCCACTCACAAAAACCGTTTGGAACCTATCAGTTAGAAATGAGGAAAAAAGTTTACAACTATTTGTATCAAACTCTTACTGAGAAAGCTTCCGTGATTGACGTTCATGGGTAGACTTTTTTGATTGTGCGCGTCTACTCCTAAGTAGCTGTGAAAACTTGAGTATTTAGTGAATCAGAATATTTCTGACAGTGTTAGCGATTGGTTTTAGTAGATATTTGATTCTGAATATGATATGACTGGTCTACGATTGTAGACCACGCGAGCATTCACGTTTTACTTTGTGTTTCGAGACAGTTCAGTTCAAATTCGATTTCTTGGTACCTAAAGAAATATGTTTGAACGCAAAAGACGACGTGTACAGTCCAGCAAAGATCCAGAAGTCTGGTTACAGTGGTTTAATGAACTTCCTAGTAATTTTGAAAATTCCTCTGATGGAAACGATGATGAGGAAGACGATAATGCAGAACAAGATGTTGTCGAGGAGAGAAGGCATGACACAGATTCAGAGCAGGATGTATTAGAGGATGAAGCACATTCCGATGGAGAAAATGATTTCAATTCAAGCTGTTCATCCGCTTATTACGTAGGAAAAGACAAAATAACAAAATGGAGAAAAACTTTAGCGAGCCTCCAAGTTCGAGTTCGTTCACATAATATTATGAGACAACTCCCTGGAACGAAAGGTAATGCTCGTGATGCAACAACTGAAAGTCAGTACCTATAATTCCACGAAGAAAATATCAATATTTTTCATCAGAATTGAAACAATTTCAGTCACAAATGATCAAAGAAACTATATCATTTCAAATACGTATTGAAATGGATGAAATAGATATGTAACGTCAAAATGAAATTGGTTCACAATCGTAGACCACGCGGGTAAACGCGTTCGAAAAGTGGGCGCGAGTAATATACTTAATAAACTTGGTATCTACGAATTCGTGGAAAAGTTCGTTATAGACATCTATTAATACTATAAGGAAAAAATATTGTCAGTCCTGAACTTCAATCACAAATGATCAAAGAAACTATTTCATTTCAAATACATATCAAAATGGATGATATCGATTTTTTGTCTAAATGAAAATGGTCTACGTTCGAGAAGAGGGCGCGAGTAACCGAGGGTTTAGTTTTTTGGTGAAATTTCATCAGATTTTGGTCAAATTTAAAATTTGTTGTGTAGTCATGTGATGGTTCAAAGCAATTATCAATGAGTTATAAGTTTATTTATTTCCTTATTCAAAAAGTTGGAGGGTTGTAACTCCTGTTAGGATTAATGTTATGGAAACGTACCTCATGATGAAAGACGTATGCATTCAAACAAAACTCGACATAGTTTAAGGTTTTGTCTAGTAATAGAGAGTTTTACAGTTTTTTCGTTCTCCCTATTACTCTATTAGTAGTTTATAAATTTTGATAGTAAAATTCTTTCACATGCCTAGTTTCTGCGCATATGTTATCGAATAGAAATAAAAGATAAATAACTAACATCCAACGATACTGTGGTGGAAAATACAGCCATGTCAGCCCTAGACCGATATTGAAGCCTTAAACGAAGGAACGATATTGTGTTCGACATTAATTCTTCCCCAAAATATATCGGCGTCAGATTGTCTGCTTTCAAACAGCAGAATCAGTGTCTCTATATATTGCGAAACTTGGCAACGATTTCTCTTGTTACAAAGGATTCCGAAAGCTTCCCTTGTACACGAAATAAAAAGTAGGTATTTCTGGATTCATAAATTCTAGGAAGGATATTTTATTTCATATGGGGATTTCTATGGTAGAATCTAGACAATCAAGAAAATAATATAAGCTATGAAAACTTTTTCGAGGAGAATTGAGGAAAGAAATTTCTCGAAAGGGAGTTCATTATAATCTCAGTCGATGATATCGGCGTAATTCACTTCAGTCCCATTAAAGCTAATTGCATTCTAGATGGCTGGGTCTATATTTCCATATGCATTCATGCAGGAATGGCCATCAAGTTAAGATGCCGCTTTGTTGTACAATACACATAAATAGGGATAAAACTGAAGTCTTTCATTTAATGCTATGTAATACAGCTCATTCTCACCCATTGAATTAAACGCAGCATATTTATGAGATTTTGGGTGTGTTGAGTTATAAAGGATGCAAATATCAATAAAGGGGAGTTTTCGATATATACCAAAACTAAGTGTGTTATTTTATTGGGTGATTGTTCTGAAAAGTGAATCTGATTATCGACTTCTCTAATTATTTGGAATTTAATCATAAGTTGAATGCTTTTTATGCAAGTTAAATATTGGTCTAGTTGTCTAGCGGTCCTACAAAATATGCTAGTATATCGTCCACGTATCTATATTTAAACTATACTAATTTTCATTTGGAAAAATGGAATATATCTTCAATAAACGCCATGAAACAACAGAAATTGGAAAAAAAGGGACAATGGAACTTCAGTAGATGATACCGCTTTAGCTATCTTAAAAGTCGAAAATGAGGTAAAGATATGGAAGGAATATATGCAATCAGACGAAGACAGAGAGTCTCTTGCGGAAAAGGAGGCAATAACGGGACCTTCCATAACAAAACACGAAATAGCATACACAATAAATAATTTGAAAAGGAACAAGGCTACTGGCCTGGACGGAATTTGTAGAGATTTGCCCAAACTAATTCAGGAAGATCATTTGGACATTTTCACTGACTTTTTCAACTACGTCTACGATACAGGAAATATTCCTGACAATTGCCTGATTTCATCATTTATACCAATAACAAAGAAAACATCTTCTAAAAAATGCGAGGAATATAAATCTATCAGTCATAAATTACCTAGAACTAGAACAAGACATAAGTGATACGCAGTTTGCATTCAGGAATGATCTAGGGACTAGAGATACATTGTTCAGATTGAATGTTTTAATTCAAAGAAATCGTGATGTAAATTGCGATGTATATGCCTGCCCCAAACCTGGGCGGGGTGTTTATTCCGGTTGTGGAAGAAGCGAAATATCTGGGGATGACCCTGGATAGTAAAATCATGTGGAATTCGTACCTGGAACACACAACACACAAGACTAGACATTCCCTATGGGCATGTCAAAGGACCAGTGGAAAAAAGAAGGGTCTTGATTACAGGAGCCTTTCGCTCTACACCCACTGCGACCATGGAACTGATATTGGGCCTTGCTCCTCTTCATCTTGTGATGAGAGGAGTGGCTAGAATAGCCTTTTACAGATTCCATCATCTTTCCCGTAATGAAGCGGGTAACTTCGGCTTTGTGCCTGGCGCCCTACAGTCTGAAATTGAGGACAATGAAGTGCTGAGTATGCGGTCGGACATAGCATTACCTAAAACCAACATGGAGAGGCCATTCCAGATCATCATTACCGACAGACAGGAATGGATCAGCTTCAGGGACCGTCTACTTGAGGGTCCCTGTTGGTACACGGATGGCTCGAAGACTGCGAAAGGTGTTGGAGCAGGTGTGTACGGTCAAGGTGCCGCCAAGGAACAGTCGATCTATCTTGGTGGGCATGCGACTGTCTTTCAAGCAGAAATATTATCCATTGACCACTGTGCTAACCTCTTGCCGGGGATTAACAAATAGGTCAATTAAAATCCTCACCGATAGCCAAGCTGCACTTGGATATATCATGTGACGAATGAAATAGTTCTCGAACTTATGAACAAAAATAGAGAGGTTATGGTAACTACTAAAGTGAGAAAACTCGCATACTTTGGGAATTTAATGCGGAATGATGAAGTATGAAATCCTCCATATGGTGGTCATGCAAGGAAAGATGGGCGGTAAGAGGGGACCTGGAAGATGACGAATCTCATGGTTAGCCAATCTTAGGCAATGGACCGGGAAAACATCTCAGGAATTATTTCGAGCGGCAGTCAATAGAGTAATATGGGCTAAAATGATCGCCAACGTCCAGTGAGGCTAAGACACAGTAAGATGAAGATATGCTATGAAAATGTCAACTACTAAAGGGCTCTATGGGAATCCCATCGGTAAACCGCGAGGTTGTTCATGAAATTTGAAATAAGTCTGTTGTCGGCACAACATGAGTAGAAACAGGAAAACAGTTTGTACCATCCTATTAACGTGTGATTTGTTTTGAGATGTCTGAGACCAAGAGAACGCGGTTGTACAAAGTTGTGTCTACTACAGAAATCTTTTTAAATCTTTCGTCTGTTCAACAAAAAAATACTCAACCTGGACCCGCATATTATGCATAACTTTATAACGTCAGAACGTACCTACTCCTGATGAAGGACTAAATGAGGCCGAAATATAGAGTCTCTGGTATAAATTGACTATTCATGTCTGCCTGGCTTATATTCCTTAACTTAAGCAATTAATCAAGATTTTGACAACATTAATTTTCACTATGAAATCAACTCATACAGGTTAATACATATTTTGGCCCTATCAGCGAAAAGATTGTAAATGTCATTTCAGAACAGCATAAGAAAGTAGCTTTCAAAACCCACATGAAACTCTCCCACGAATTTTTCAATAGTAAAGATAAAACTGATAGTTTCGACAATACTGAAATTAACAAAGTGTCCCGTATAGATTGTGAAGGCGTCTATAAAGATCAGACTGGTCCTTCATTCAAAACTAGGTACAAAAACCATCAATCAGATTACAATAGTAAGACAGCTGACGAATCTACTTTCGCTTGACATTGTTCCGAAAATGGCCATCATTTTCCCCCATAGGTCAACTTAAATTAATAAATTATTCACAGAATACCTAAAGGACGAGAGTTAGATCTCTCAGAATCCATCGAAATTTCCAAACTCCGACAAACTCACCATAGAGATAATCTTCTGAACGACTGGTACGGCCCGGCTTATTTGTTAATATTTGATATATTCATATAATTCCCACTTTTATCATAATCAGTTGATTAACTCATGTATGCATCCTTATTAAATCTGTATCTACCAGTTCATGTGTGTAAGTATTTCCAACCTTAATTCAGTACTTGTCGTCAGCTGAAGACAGTCGGCAGACCGAAGTTGCAATTTTGTTTTTTAATTTCCACCCAACTATTTTGGGTGGGGGAGCGTAAGAGTCAACATATTCTCATGCTACCACCACGCAAGTGGTTGCCACTACCCAATACTCCCCAATCGTCAGTGTTTCGTTTATACACACACTCACACATACACATACACACGCACACTCAATTAATGCTAACTATATCAAATAAATTGCCAACATACAACATAGCAGATTATGGAAATTGAAGGTAGCAAGTGAAATTGAAAAATAACATGAATGCAATGAATATACCTGCAGTATAAAAATATATGCTTAAGAACCCTGAGGCACCTGTATCATAAAATCAACGCGCACAACTTACACGCCGTAGGGCGGAGCAACAATGGGCATCGTCCAATCAGAGCGGAAACATGCGACGTCGTATAACCTGCGAAGATATAAAGGGAAGCGTAATAGTTTAACAGATCCATTCGCTCGCGTTGTTGCAGTTTGACAATGATTTGTAGAACCCGGTAGGAATAGCGACTGAATAGGGTCAATTAGATCATAATCGTATAAACCAAAGAGGTATAAGCTCATAATACAAGCAGAATCAGTTGCATACATCCGCAAAAATCTTTTGATTAATTGATAATCAATTTTAATTTGTGAATTTCGGAAATTGCTTGGAAGATTTGGATCTCAGTCGTTTTCAAAGTTGAGTATAAAGCGTAAATTTTTGTGGTGTATGAAAAGAAAGTTCATGATTTCGATAGAATATCAAAGAAAGATCTCCATAGCTCAATACTCGAAACGTTGACTTGAATTCATCCCGCACAAGCTGTGAAAGTAAGATATGCTAAATTAGGCAAGTAAAAAAAGATATCGAAAATTGTTCATATTTATTGAGTATCTGAGTTGTAGTCTGATTAGTTTCTCATAAATACAAGACACAAATAAAGCAGCTTGGTGTCCCAGGTACTTTATTTGTATTAATGAGAATGACATTAAAACTGACATTGTAATAATTCACTCTTCTCAGTATTCGACCCGAGATAATATTTACATTATCAATAAGCTATATAACCATCACAAATGTAACCAGAAGTGTTTAAATTTAAACCGAGATGATTATTTTTAGAACACGTTAGAGAATTATAGAAGAAATTTTCAGAATATATAATTGTGGATTATCTGGAATTGTTTATTTGATTTTACGTTGCTTTGATGTTAAGAATAATAAACTGTTTCATATTATTCGAGAAATAAACGAAAACGCTTGAAATTATAAAACGCATATTCTGGATTTGATGATGATTGTCTTATATTTTTTCTTCAAAACTGATGTGATAAATGCAGTATTTACGTATAAAAGTAATCTGTGTCAGGAAGAGTACACATTTTATCTTGTTTTCTCGCGGCAGATCCCATTTTTTGGATGAATTCAAGAGCACAATGTGTTTGCACTTGAGAAGCTTTGAGCCGTCTCGAAGAAAGCACACAATATCGTTTGTTGGCTAGACAAGATCAAAGAATCAACTTGTAAGTCTAATAACCACTTACCCACCAGCTACCAATATCATCTGCATATCTCATAGTGTGCAGTCATCCACTCACGAACCACTTGACGTTCTCAGCCATCTCTGATGTTTCGATCCTCAACACTTTCCCACACTGAGTGCACATTCTGTCGCCCATTTCAGTGCAGTAGTGCAAACTGACGCGACCGAAAATGTATACCGAACACGTCCGTTTCTATTGCATGGAAATTGTCATTTTGAGAAACTGTTACTTGTTCCGCGAAATCGCCAACAGCTGCCGCATTTGTTTCGCATTTGTTTATATTTGTGCGTCGATTGCACAGTATTCTATTTTATTTTCGATACAGATCTGTCTGGAGGGCTAAAAGTGGAACGCGATTGTAGTGTAGTGAATGGTGGGAAGAGTTGTTTGTGAATGGGTGTTCTAGTTAGCGGCAGTAAAATTGTTCGTTTTATTGGTGTTTTGTAGCAATAACTTAATTGCTTCTTATGTTAGATTTATAGGCGGGGATATCGATATCTCTGATGCTGGTTGCTGATTTTTCGACCTTCAATAATGCTTTTAACGCTATAATAAAACATTCAATATGTCATAGTTCTATGCTTGTAACAGATGGAATCACAGAATTTAATTTTTAACTCTTATCACGTATACGTTTGAGAAATTTGAAACTTTACAATATCATAAGTCTCTTTTTTGTAACCGATATTAACAGAGATATATACGAGGGATGTCTTTCATGTTTTGCATGCTGGGATGACACCATTAATCAAATGTCAATACTAAAAATGATCCTCTATGATTCGTTAGTATAAATCCAAAACGGTCACTCTTTCAATTCAGAATTTAAAATCCTACATTCTGAGGAGAGAGGTATAAAACTCAACCTTCTGGAAACACTTGAAATTAACAGATTTAGGAATTCACCGGAAATTTTTAATAATCAGGTAGACATAAATAACTCACCCATATTAAATTTATTTCCTAACCATTAGTTCAAGTACGGATAGATCTGAGTGGATTACCTCTTCAGTATATATAAAATTTGTTTGTAAGATATATTTGTAATATTCATTCGCTCTTGATAAAGATACTGTGTATCAAAACTCGTCGAGCATTTAATAATATATTTCAGTAGAAATAATCGTTTACTTGTATTTGTGAAAAAGGCTTTTCAATTTGATGTAACATGATCGTTATTTAGCTTTGACATGGAATTCATAACTAAGATTAGTGTCAAAAAGGATTTCAAGATTTTAAGCCTGTTCAACACAAGGTTTCAAAAGGCCTTTCATATTAGGGGCGATAGAGTTGTGCATTTCAAATTTCTGACGAGCATCTCTTGACCCTATAATCATGTAAGCACTCTTGTTGGAGTCCACTCTTAGCAGAACACCCAGTCACACTACACAGATCATCATTTGCTCTCTGCATAGCATTATCTGCATCTTCTGGTAAAAAACCAATGAGAAGTTGGGCATCATCTGCGTATAAATGAATTGAGCAGTGATTCACCTGCTCAGGAAGGTCAAATGTTTACAGGCTGAAAAGCAGCAGGCCAAGTACACTGCCCTGAGGCACTCTACATCCAGACATCGTAGGATCTGATTTCTGTCCATCTAGTTCTATTATTTGTATTCTAGAGCAAAGATAACTTGTAAACCATCGGAATACTTCCCCAGAAAAACCGCAGTAACTAATCTTTGCTGTGAGCAGCCGATAATTTATCATGTCGAATTCTTTAATATAAACAAGAAGAAACAAGGCAGAGGCCGTAGATCTATCCATGTGCTGACCAAGATCAGAAGTTACCTTACAAAGAGCTGTTCCAGTACTGTATCCCGCCCGAAAACCAGATTGGATCTTTGGTAAAATTCTCTACTCTGACATGAAATCCCTGAACATGTCGTACACCAGTAACTCAAGCATCTGCGCAACGGTTGGTAGAAGGCATATAGGTCTCAAGTCAGCAGAGAATTCTTTAACATTTGTCGACTTTAGTAGGGGCTTGACAATCGAAGTCTTCCATAAAGTGGGAAAAACTCCTCTCTCCAAACTTCCGTTATAGAGCTCTGCCAGAACTGGCGCAATCTGAGTGATACTTAATCTTCTATTGGTTCGTGATAGCATGGAGTGCATAAAAATATACTTCGTTCATAAAGATTCAGCTAATTTTCTTCAAATCACCATTCTTTGTTTCCTATCTCTGATGTTTCAATGTACATGGTCGTCGAGTCAAGGTCACCGAAGAAGGTCGAACAGCGTTTGAAGGCAACTCAAATTTTCATTTGAGTTCATTCTTTGCTGATTTTATGTACATAACATCGATCTTATGGAACGAAAATGAAATACCGCATCATATTATACATGTTTAATCGTGGATTGTCACTCGCAGGTTCACTATATTGCACAGTTTTTTTAAATTAAGTTGAAGACAATTTACTGTACATAGGAAACTAATTGACATGTTCTGCGTTGGAATAAAATGAGATCGAGTAATTCGTGAAGAACTGAGAGAAATTTTTTAATTTGCAGCATGATATTGTTGTATGTGTAGGTTACACAAAAATCGGGTCAGTGTCGAAAATGATGGCAATTTCATAATTCAGGAAGAAATTGCAAAAATCTGTGAGAATATATTTTTTCAAACTTTAAATTGTTTATTTCATTTAGTCAGGCAAAAGCTAATTGCGTCGATTATTGAACGATTGGACTACGATTTCTGTTATGGGGCATTTGCCTTATTCAACGTCGGCGAGAGGAATACGAAACCATGAACGGAAGCTTTTAGAGCTATGTCCGTGGTTCCAATAGTTCAACACGCTAATTACTAGTGATAAATTAAGCTTTCCACAATGATTGCTATCTACATGTACCAGACGTTCTAGGCACATAGGACCGGATGAAGGAGCTTGCAATTCTGCAAATTTCCTATAATATATAACACTTTACTGTATCATTCATTAGAGGAGATATCTGTAGGTTTAATTCTGAAACTACAGTATTTAATGTTTGGGAATTATGTTTTTGATATTCTGCGCTACTAGATTTTCTAATCAAAATGTTATGCTGCAGGTTGTAATAGTTAGGCATCGTTCATACTAAGGTGATAAACGATGAACAATATTTACTATGAAAACTCTTTTATTCTTCTATTGGTACTACTGTATCCTATTCAGAATGTTACAAAATACCTTTCGTGATTTGACTGTTATACCGAAAAATTTTTATGAATGAAATGAAGTCCTCAGAGAAGGCACAGAGCGTGTTGATAACTTGAAACACCTCTAGCGACCATTTACATCTATTGATATTCAACATGTCAATCCTATCAAAGAGTTAGTGCACAAGAATCAAAAACTAAATACCTAAATATTGATTATGGGGAATGATAGGATGCCTTAGTTCTATCTGGAGATATTGAAGGAGCCTTCGATAATACCTTCTATACATTGATTAGCAATGGCGCAAACAACAAGGGTGTCGAAACACACACCATCAAATGGATCAGAGAAATGCTCAAGGGCCAGATCATAACGGCCACTTTTGGAGACACTGAAATATCGGTGTCAGCAGTGAAAGGAGGTGTCCTGTCACCGCTACTATGTTCAATAGTTGTTGATGGCCTCTTAGAGAGACTGAACAACGCTGGTTTCAACGCACAAGGCTATGCTAAAGATCTAGTTATCATCATTAGGGGAAAGCATGATGGAATCTTATCGAACCTGATGCAAAAATCCCTTCATATCGTAAATGAATGGTGTGCTGAAGAGGGGCTCAGCATCAATCCAGCCAAAACCATTCTAATTCCAACTCAAAGGTGCAAAAATTTACATTTCAAAGGACAATCAGTCAGTGATTGAAGCTCTAAACTCTCACAGTTATCGGAGCATCTCTCTCTGGTAATGTCGTCAATCCTTGAAGCAACTTGCTGAGGGAAACAAACTTTTATTGTGGTGGGTGCCTGGCTACGAAGGCATACAAAGAAATGGAGCCCATAAGATGTAACGAATGTTTAGGTGCCGATACAGTTTTTAGATCAGGTCGTAGCTGTGATTGCCTGAAATACTGCTTAACCCTGAAGAAAATACAGAGGAAGTAGAAACAGAATTGGCCATTACTGATTCATGGTCATGCCAGAAACTCCGTAGTTAACTGTGATGCCAACTAGATGCATGATCTCTTCTGACGAAATTCCATATCCTTGCATGATTAAAGGAGATTCTCTAGCAGTGACGTTTCTGGAGAACGCGGAACACATTTATTCAAAGCAGTATGTGGTATTCCATCGAGACTCATTGCTTTCTTCTAGTTTAGTTGTGGAAGAACGCGTCTTACCGTACGCAGTCCGAATCTTACTTCAGACATATTCGATTGAACCAGCTTGATGACACTACAGAATTTTTGCGAAGAAATCCGCTTTTACTTTAAGTGTTGATTGCCTTCGCCATAGACAAAAACTGAAGAGTTCCTCTGGTCTGCTCTAAGAGTCTATTCCTAGTTCTTTCATTGAAATATGTTTTGGCTTTACCAATCATTGTTTATCATTACTATTGTTTATTGAGTATGAAATATACAGCTCCATGCCTATAAAAGTGATTTCAGTTTGTTCCCAGCTCAAGAGTTCTTCTACGAATATCACAAGAAAACATGATTCTGTAAAAACTTAGGATCATCAAACTTAATGAGAAGCTTTTTTTCAAAGAAATATTTCGCCAGAAAGATGATACGGAAGAAATTCGCGAATTACGCTTCCCTCAATTCCAATACTTTTGTTTTACCTCGTTCATCGTATTCTTTTAAATCGACTTGGAAAATCCCATTAGTTTTCCAAAACAACAAATCGCCGATGAAGCTTTCGTCGAACTGGTTATCCTTCACACGAGCCATTTGTTTCAAGAATTAAATTCGCTAATTCTAAATAGAAATCCACATAATAGTTCAGCCGGCGTGAAAGCCAATGTTTAAAAGCGATTGTCTAGATGATTCAATTATTCACTTGGATAATCATATCGAAAACCTTCTCTAATTGAATCATGAATTCTATATGGCGCCATTAATAATGTCCCGGAATTTCATTGGCTAATCTCGAACAATATTTTAAACGTGAAGCTATTCTTGTGAGTTTGAATGTTTCCATCAGTTATTCACCAGAAGTTCTGATTGGATTTGTTGGATGGCGTCCATATATATATATATATATATATATATATATATATATATATATATATATATATATATATATATATATATATATATATATATATATATATATTGTATAAATTGAAACTGTGAATTTCAAAATTTAAAAGGCCTATAATCATAATTGAAAATATCCGATGTCCGATGTGCAGAGGGGTCGAATAATTGCTCTCGTTGAAAAAGGGTTGAGACCGGAGGATGTAGCGGCCACAATGGGGATATCACAGTGGGTGATTTCGAAAACCTACGTCCGATACGCGGAGCAACAGTCTCTGCAAAATAGGCCTAGAAGAAGTCGTAGAAGGATCACTTCTGAAGAACAAGATCGTGTTTTGTGCCAAATTGCAATTGGCGATTTTTATTATTACGGTTTTCCATTCGTTACAAAAATTGTGATCGAGTAATAGGTTTAACCGTTGTCTTCCTAATTTCTAATGTTGCCTCAAAAAATTCAGAAACAAGTTTCGATACGAAAAAACTCAGTGTTTATGCTCAAAGTTAAAATATAAATGCTTGATCGTTTATGTTCTGCAATAAAAGGCCTTACAAAACATTCATTTCCAAAAGCGAAAAGTCTACCACTGGATTTAAGGAAGCAAAGAGATAGAGCTAGTGTTTTGCCGTGCTAATAAGAAAGCATGGGTTACAAGCGTTATTTTCCGAAATCGTTTTATTTCAGAAGTTGAAATTTATTTGAGAAAAAGAGTTGATACTTTGAAGCTGTTTTTTTGGAGAATGTACCAGGTCATCATCGCGAACTTGAAACTACTCATCCAAATATAAAAGTCACATTTTACCTCCCAATCTAACCTAAACAAACATATATAACCTATACTGTACTCTAGATCTAACCTAACTTACCCTTTTTCAACGTTGATTGCGGGCATTATATTGTAGAGTACCAGTAGCCAGGGAATTGGATTTAATTTATTGGTTCCATTCATAATTATCATGACATAATTCAACTGGGAATAAAATCTATGCATAAAAGCAGTATTTAACTAGATCATACAGTGGTAGTAGCTGTTGAAAAAATTAGAGCAACTCTAAGTGGACCCAGCTAGTTTTTGGTACTTTTGATAGAACAGTTTTTCAGGTTTCATCTATTGAGTCAGATAATTTATATGTAATTAGATTTGTCCATAGACATTTGTTATAGAAAGTTTCAGTGGAGACTCAATTATAATCTTGAAAACAACCGTGACAAAAGTATAGAGCATCATCTGAATGGATGAACATATTGAAAGAAGCTGTAGGAATATTAATAGGTAACTATTCTTTTTAGTGAAAAGTCTTTTATCAGGCAATATACTCCCAATTAGATCAAAAATCTAATTTATATGGACTCACTCGGTATTTAACATTATTGAAGGTTTTTACTACGGATATTCGACTACTTGAAGAACGAAGTTTTTCTCGTAAAAAACTGGATAGTATGAAAAAATATTTCCCACCTAATTTTGTGATTTTCTTCGCAATGTAAACCAAAATCACCGTATGATGATGACTATCACTTTGTAACGACCAACTAAATATCAATCTTGAAACACAAACCTCATTTTCTATTCTTAAACCTTCATTAAGATTTGTCAACTTCATTGTCACGTTTTCAATGCTTGTTGAAACCACTTCTTCAATAGGCTGCGAATTCAACATTTCCACCAAGTCGGTTTCAGTCAAATCTTCATCTTGTGATCCAATCAAATCCTGAATGTCACTTGATTCTTTCTGTTCGTACCCAATCTTATCCTATTCCATTCGCAATTTCTGCAATGTTTGCTGTTAAAGTGCACAGATTTTTCGTCACTTTCAATATATATGGGTTCAGTTCTCCCACTGATTCTTCATTGTTTAGGATACATTTTACTATGTTGGTTGTTGGGAGGTACAAATTTCACTTTTATATTAGAATGCATTGTTTCAAATCCGCGAGGATTACCTAGTGAATTGTCCAAAACTAGAACTGCTTTGAAAACTTAGTTATATTTTTTTTAATGAGTTTCAACTCAAGAAATAAAATATTCCGGAACCAGTCACAAAAAATAACCGCTTTCTTATTAGTTGGCCAAAACACTGGCAGGTCAAAGCACGAGGATGTATCGATCTGTGAAGAATCAGAGGTTCAATTACACAATCTCCAGATGCATTAAAACATAGCAGCACATTAACTCTATCCTTTCTTGTCTCAAATCCAGTGGCAGACTTGAAGTCACCTTCAAAAAAGGTATGTTTATTTTCTGTTGCCGTATTATTCGTAAGTTCGATAATAAGTAGTCGAAAGCAGATGGGCATAGTCGTAGATGCAACCAATTAAGATACCGAAGTGTGGATTATTGACTTTATGAATATGTTGTCGATACCAGGGGTATCTAGGGGTTCAGTTGTAATGCTGAACATGGACTGGAAAAGAACGCACTTGTGCAAGTCCAAGAAACTCGTTAAATTTAGAGTGCAAAGATTGAGTATTTGAGTAGAGAAACGGTCACTCCCTAACCTTGGAAATTTGTGTTTTGGAGAATTCTTCAGGCTATTTGTAACGATTGTGGGAACATCTTTGATATATTTAATATCAATTACGCTCTCTTCTTCTTGGTGCTGTTTCAGCTCAGAACGAAGGTTTTTCCAAACTCTCAGTTTGCTTCAAGGTTGATCGTCTATTCCTACAATTTGATAGCAAAGGTGGCAAATTTACAATATAGGGCCTCCACAGATTTGGGTACAGGGAAATAGAGAAAAAGATGATGATATTCTTCTGACTTTAAATTATTTTTCAACGACTACAAATTTTAATTTGACTGAACTTGTCGTAGTGAAAATAATAGTTTTTCTCTGAGTTTCCACAGTATTGACTCCGAATTCAATCATACCATTTATTTGAATACGCATGCAAGCAATTCAATATTTGACGTTTCCCTAGTACCGTTGAACAATGTACACCAACCGATATACCAGTGCAATTATGATCTGATAAATATGTATTCAGAGCATCAGTAAATCATATTGTTATCAATGCAGCCAGAGGGATTGAATTAATCGTTGTTATGTTGTACTTTCAGCTTAGGAATATGATAGGGTTGAAAAATATTTGGAATTTGAAGAGTTATCAGAGCGTTGATATTGTTATTATTATTTTTACCAAGGGAATATTTGCATCTTTTCTTTAACTAAGGTTTCAATGATCTTTTAAGATGTACAGGGTGGGCAGGTTTCGACGATTTAGTACTGGAGCTATGTGAAATACATTCTGTCAAAAAGGTACCGGGAATTAGTCGATGACAAACAGAATATATATTTTTAATTCTTCTTCGGCTTCGATTCAGTAAGAAAGGCGCCTTTCTGAAGCTTGTTGACTGGTTTGCATGTTAAACACATAAAGCCATGTCTCATCACCAGTTACAATGAGTTTTATGAAGGTGGAGTCGAAAATGATTCGTTCTAGCATATCTTCAACGACCCTTATAAGATTTAGTTTTTGACGAAAATTCAGGTCTTTCGGAATTAGTCGAGTGGCAACGCGTTTCATGCCTAAACAATCGTTTGAAATGGTACAAATAGATCTGTGAGACATAAAGTGTTCATTAACTATATCTCTCGAACCTATATGATGATTTCAATTACTATTCCCTCGAACCTATATGCTCACTTTATCGATGTTAACTTCAGTTGAAGATGTTGATGACCAACCAGAGTTAGGGAAATCTTCCACCACATCTCAATCCACCATAAGCCTTCTGTAACATTTCCAGCGATTCAGCACACGAAATTCCATTTGCAATATGAAATTTGAGACATATTCTCTGTTCGATATTTTTATCCATAGTGAAAATTGCAAAACCCACTTGTGATAACTTACAAAACTTAGCAACAACAACAATGTCGATAATCGTTTTGGGCAGATTTTTTGGATAATCAATTCCCAGTACTATTTTGACAGAATGTATTATGCAAAGAGCAAAATTACCTCCTTTTACCGTGTTCTTTTTGTGTGAGGAATACACTGCCGCACAGATTCATGCTAATTTTTCTTTAATTTTCGAGGTACTTCCACATTTTGAGAGTAAAAGCAGTGTTGTTTTAAGGTTATGTTAAATGGTTTAGGCTTCTTTTGTAGAACCGAACTAAGTGCGATAATTCCTTTTTGTCGAACGATTTTTGAGCTATTATATTGCGTTTTTTTAAATAGGAACAAATATGACAATTTTGTATCCATAAATTCCTTCCAAAAATATATCACATGAGCACTCGAATTTTCCATCTAGAATCTCTTTCCATGAAGAACCAAAAATTGTATAACTCAAGTATGTACTTCTCTGCTGGTTGATATTTTTCCAGCAAGAACCGGCGCACTTGATGTTAATGTACAAGCGTATGCTGACGATTTAGTCATTCTGGCTGTTGGAGATGTAGACAATATCTCTGATAGATTCAAAATGCTATTTCAGCTATCTAGGTTTAAGAGTGAGAAACTTAGCATAAGTCTCCACAAAATCATTATGATACCATTCCCCAGGAAAATGAGGATATTTGTTTCTATCCTGATCCTGGATGGATTGTTTATTTCAGTTGCAGAGAAAGCAAATATCTGGGGGTTACCTTGCACAGTAAGATCAGGTGGAATTCGCAACCGGAATACATAATATACAAGGCTAGACATTCCTTGTCCCAAAACAACTTCAGTGGCTATATGTGATGGTAGTGATACCACGTATCACATGCGGCTGCCTTGGTTGGTGGTAGTGCAACCTCAAGTGGCAATACCGACTCTAGCTCTATAAATTGCAGAGAACTGCCCACATAATGATAACTGAAGCTTTTCTCCCTACAGGGCCTTACACTTCTTCACCTGGTGATTAGAGGAGCAACTAGAATGACTACTTTTCCCGAAATGGAACAATTAGGTTCATCTTCGTGCCCGGTGCTTCACAGTCCGAAATCGAAGACAACGAGATGCTGAGTACGAAGTCTGACCTAGCAATACCCAAACTCAGTATAGAGCTACCATTCCAAATCATCATTCCTAGCAGACCGGAATGGACCAGCTTCAAGGACTGTCTTCTTGAGGGCCCATGTTGGTACACGGACGGCTCCAAAGTTTCAGAAGGTGTTGAAGCTGGTGTAGAATATGGTCGAGGTGCTGCCAAGGAACAGTCGATATATCTTAGCGGGCTTGCAATAGTTGTTCAAGCAGAATTATCTGCCATTGACTATAATTCTAACCTCTTGCTTGCAGGAGATTTACAAGTGGGTCTATAAAAATTATCGATGATAGCCAAGCTGGACCGAAGGCATTGACGCCCAACACCTGCACGTCATTTATGATGCAGAAATGTCACTCCACCCTTGTGAAACTGGGAGAAAGAAACAAGCTCTGTCTGATGCGGGTACCCGGACTCTGAGGGTGCAACAAGAAGGCGAATTCATTAGTTGCTTGAAGAACAGCTAGAGATCCTCCAGAGCTTAGACTTACCCTGGAGACTGCAAGGATCGAAAATAACCAGTGGTGATCTGAAGCTACAAGAACACTGGGTGAACCTCTAAGGTCTCAGACACTCTCAACTTGTCATTAGTGGACAAATGCGAGAGACAAGGTTTGGCTTTCCAGACTGGACCAGAATGAAGAAGCGATAGATTCAATGGAACAATGTACGAGTGCACAGATGGGGATGAAGTTAGGCTGGAGTAACTTGGATCCAACAAACTGAAGTTGACTACGATATTAAGCTCGCACCCACACAGTTCATGTCCATTACAAGAAGGATGCAGCTTGTGGGTGAAATTTAGGACAGAGTCTGCCCCAATAGCCAACTGGATTACAGTGGCTGTGCTGTTAGGTTATCTATATCTATCTTTTCATATTCTGTGCTTTCGTTATGATACCCGCTGATTGGGGAAGAGAAAAGGCATGCGAATAACTTTTGTGTCAATTTTAGGCTGAAAATTTCGGAAAATGTAGTTTTCATGAAAAAATAGTGAAGAAGTTTTGAAATTGCAAAACCCTGTATGTCGGAAACGAAGCATTTTTTACTTGACATCACTGCAGGAATCACTTTTGCTTTTTATAGCATTCATTTATTTATATTATTATAAAACACCCCGTATACTCATTCATTTCAGAATAAAATTTCGAAATGTAATAGAGGAAAATCTGAATAATTTATCTTTATACCTTTTCATCCAATAAATTCGTAGAATGGTGAAAATAATCCCTACGAAGTACCCTTAAGCTATAATGAACTTGGTCTGTATCACATTCATTCAGACTAAGCAGCTTTTCAGACGCTGGCATTTGTGCTAACACTTCAGGAAAGTCTTCGCATATCCTTACGAAGAAAATTTTCACACTTGTCTAAGTTTTATGTAACTCTTAATGAGCAAATGATAATAACTGAAGGTAGCACATAACTACGTCTTCATGGAGAATTATTGAAGAGATTTGGATAAATGTGAAGTATGGTATATTTGGAATTATTAGTTTTACAAAAAGTGTACCGTTGACAATACCTCGAAAGCTGTTCGAAAACTTCCAGGTGGTATATATACATGAATTTGCCGAAACTTAGAATTTCTAAGCCAATTATTCTTTTGAGATGTTTGAAAGATATCTTTTTTGGTATGTATGAAACATACTGTATACTGTACATCAGAATTTACCGAGGAAATCCGAAAATGTTCAGAATTTACAGATATTTCGAGAACTAGAAACGTTCGCTTGAATTCGTTTGAGACCATTCTTTCCTCACAGATAAGAATGGAGGGTAAACGTGTTAATTTCCTGTTACCGAAATATTTCACTTATCTGTCATTTCAAATCATCGAAATTTGCCGGCCATGTACAAAAATGTATCTCGTATTAGTTTAGCTTATGAATACAATAAACAAAAATCAGACTGAAGGTTGATGTCACTGTATGGAATTATTCCACCGTTATGTGCTCCCTTCCAGTTGCATATCTATAGCAATAGATCATAAGATACCGAGCATTAATTTCAAGATTTTTAGAGTATCATCGTTCTCATGTTCCTTTAAATTTCTATTCATTTTCACATCTAACCTAACCTAATTTTTCACTGCAGATGATTCGAAGAAATGTAACTGCCTATTATCTACGAATAACCTTCAAAATCCATTCAAAATATTTCAAAAACTTCACAAAACGTCTCTTCCACCAACCAATTCATATAAAATCATATTTTTGTAATCCCTATTCGCGTTAACCACAAAGTCATATCATCACAAAGTATTTTAACGTATCCAAATCGTTATTCAGACAAATGCGACCACAAGTCTGGAGAAGCGAGCGTGTTAACATCTCAGAACTGTAAATTTTCAACAGAACCACGTGAGAAATTAGCGCAAAATATATACCCAGCCCGAGACGCGAATGGGATAGACTGGTGTCCGAACACGCGAATCTGGAAAATGCGCGCGTTCTACGGGATTCCGCCACGGAAGGGCTTTATCCCCGCGTTCCAGATCTAGGAGCGGATGCATGTTGTTCCGGGTCAGAACTATATTTCACGATGTTTGCGTTCTTGGGTAGAAACTATTAGTCATTTTGCACCACGTCGGCATTGTAGATTTTTTTGTTTTTCCGCTGTCCGTGGAAATATTCTACCATATTAATTTCGCTTCTTTCTAGCTACTGAATTGTCATTATACAGACTTTCATGAATGTGTCTCAACACCTTTACTCTATTTCTACTCATAAATCTTCCTTACAAAAGTATTTGTAACGTTTTTGTTTGCGTTATATTCTGATTTCGAGCAAGTTTTGAGAAGTTATTAACATCTTAAATGAATCACCCTATATACTAACATTTTGCAGCCGTGTCCTTATGGTGGAATTTCTGGTGGTATCTGAAAAACACCCCAAAGTATAGCTGCTATAATAGTTGATCGACCTAAATGAAACATGAACAGAATTTCACCTTCTAAGATATTCTAACAGTCTGAGACAGTTTCATCGTTTCCAGATTTGAGTCTTCCTGATTTTTAGATATGGATATCTGCAGGATCGAGTTTATCGCACTTAACCAGATAATTTGGACGTATAGGAAGAAAGAATATGAATCTCCTCTCTGAAAATTCCTTGAGATTCTCAACACAACACCTCCTGTATTCAGGAGACGCTTGTGTGTATTCAACAATTTTTAGGGAAATTTTTCCTACTATCAGTTTTTTTTGTTTTTATATCTCGATGTTTTCGATTCAATTCTATGTTCATTTCATTTTCGTCTTGTGGAATAGACTGAGTTATAATATCGAACCAGCTGCCTTCATCATGCACTCCAGAATTGGGTCTGCCGCAGGGTTCTTCTCTCTGTTACCCTTTATAATTCCTATCGTGCTGAAATATACCACAAAAATCTTGAAGAGTTTGACCTCACCATGTATATTCTACAATATACCGATGATACAACAATAGTTAGTCACGCCAATTAAACAGCTGCAGAGCCAACTATCCAAAATCAAAACAAGGTTGAACAGGTGTAGGCTGAAGCCCAACCTGAGCAAGAGTCAGGTTTTCATCTTCAACTACAGAATTGAAGATACATCCCCTTCTATCTCACCCCTCTATCACAACGTGCGTCCAAAAGAACAGGGTGAATACTAGGGCATTACTATAATGCAGCTAAATTTCAACCAGCATTCATCGAACATAAAAACCACTATTGTGAAACGGGCAAACCATTATTCTCTTACGTTCAAGGCGTGATAGATCTTCAGAAAAACAGCAGACATCATTTACAAGATGATCTTTTGACCCCTTTTGGAGTATGGAGCGTTTCTTATGGCGAATATCAGGAACCTAGTGCTAAAGAGAATACACACAGCAGAAACAACGTCTGTCCGAAAGATCACTAAAATACGTCATCCAAACACAGCCCCTCGAATACTGTTCTCTTCGCTAGCAGAGTACAGCCACTAGCAGACAGGCTGAGACTTCAGCGGCGCAAGTTGAGTGCTTAGAACATTAGCTGAATCGAGAAATTCTGCATCAAACGCCCTTTTGCGAAAGGACCAATTTCAATTCCCTACAAAAACCCTTTGGTAAATGCTACAGAATAGAAGACGAAACATTTATTTTTCTTTTTTTTATTTCACTTCACACACCATGCTGATAAATACAATGCATTTTATGTAACAAGCTTCTTTGTCGATGTGTGGTTGATTAATCTCATGGTGATGTCCTCCATGCAATTCCTTTCTTGACCATTGCTCTTGTTTTTCAGTATCTGATAGGAACGGTAGATTCAGCAGGTCATCACTGGTGGCAAGATTTAGAGGTGTATATCCCATATCAGCCAACGATAATACTCTGTGGAGGTCAGAAGTGCGAGTTTTTGCAGAGAAGAATTCTCTGAGATTTTTGATCTGCTCGGTGTGTAAATTGACAACATCCATCAATCCGCGTTCTCCCTCTTTCCGCTTCAAAGTTGACATATTATTATATTATTATTATCATATTTCACATTTTTGAAAGAGAAAAAAACCAACCTACCCAACGCGAATGGTTCAAAACTGTTTGGTAAAATAATATTTCGAATTCATTCATGGATTTTATTGAAGAAAATACCTAAAGAATATGAACATAAATTTTTTATTTAGCTCGGAATTTCATTTAATTAATATCCGAGATAAGCTCATTCGCGCAACCCAGAAAAAAATATAGATTTTCACCAATAAGGTTACTCGAAATTGAGAAAGGGGAGGTAATTTTTGTCTATCTACAATCACAAAAAATCAAATTTTGGAGCCCCTATATTCATGAATTGAAAACGTGAGTTTTCTTCCGAAAGTTTTTCTCTGTTCTCGGAAGATTTTTTGCGTTTTGAGTAATGTTCTCTCCACAGAATATGCATAAAATTGAATGATTAATTCGAAAAATTAATAAAATTATGTTGCTACGAAGGTTTTTCAGTCTGTGAAATGTCATTAGAGATGCAATCTTCGATTTTGTTTCATCGATCATCAATTGAAAGAGTTGTAGGTCCAACTGTCTTTTTCGAAAACGTATTTTCCTTTCATGCAATCTACTTCGCGCTTCAACGAAAATCAATTTTGAACCTTGCGTTCTTTTATTTTGTTAGAAATGTTTTGAGATGATTTCAGCATAAAATAGACGTGAGTTGAATAGCATCTCGTGTTCGTGTGGAGAGTTGTGAATATAATTCTTTTATATGAGGGAATAATGCCAAATGGCATGGTTTAACAATAGTTACTGAAACCCAGGTTTTTTTCATAGACGTCAACGTTGGAAATAAACTTACCACAGTGTGAAAATTGTACACTGAACAACT
This sequence comes from Cryptolaemus montrouzieri, assembly GCA_013387265.2. NCBI lineage: Eukaryota > Metazoa > Arthropoda > Insecta > Coleoptera > Coccinellidae > Cryptolaemus > Cryptolaemus montrouzieri. Next base: position 46,375,253 of record JABFTP020000083.1, on the reverse strand, counting down.
TACCTGCAAAAAAGAAAGAAAATTTAGTAAGATGCAAAATGAGCGATATAATATTCAGGTGTATGAAATAATGTATATACCAGGTGGCTTACCTCATTCGGGACGGAAGATTTGGTATATTTACTACCAATTTTAAATTTTTTTATACGCAGTAAGATGTAGTGCTGTAGTGACCATAAACTTAATATATTTTAGACTATTATGAAGTTATATAAATAAATTATGATTTCTTAAACATTTTGTTTCCTTTTGACTGTGACGAAAAAGTTTAGGTGAGTTTATCCGAATTTGCTTCACTTATCTTGAGTATTTTCCGAAATATATGACTTCTGAAATTTGAGAACAATTTAAAGAAACATTTTGTGTCCTCAATATTGATTTCAAAGCTTCAGATGTGAAACTATTGTGATAGTAATTGTTATTTCTTGAACATATGACACATTTTGTTGATCTATGTGACACAGGGTGTTCGAAAAAGAATTTTGAATTTGAGTCTAATTCAAACTCATTTTACTGTTTGCCTTCAAATGGCATACCGTATATCTAAAATGGCATATTTTAATACTTTTCGAATGGTATCTTCACAAAACTTTTTGTCAAAGTCCTCAAATTTCAGGAAATGTTAAATATTTCGGAAACTGTCTCAGATAATTTCAGAGATTTTGAAAAATTTTACGGACATTTTTTCGTCAAAAAGTCACAAATTAAACAAAATTTAGCGTGTCCCATTTGAGAACTCATAGCTTCGGTATGAATATTTATAATGAAACACTCTCTATACTCTAAAATATTTTCAGTTTATAGTCAATACAGCATTACAGCGTAAAAACAAATTTGCCCAATCATCCTTCTCTTATGTGGTCAGCCACCCGGTAGAGGTTCATTTTGAAATACAAAAAATCTGAACGAGCAATATTTCTCATGGAATTCATCAATTCTTCGTTCTCAGTCAATTATGCAAATATTTCACTTCAATATTTTGATTTTCCTAATCATCTTCAATTCGAAATATTCCGTTATCCATAACAATATATATTCTAAGAACTAGCTTTTGACTCTTAAAACATAACAACTTGTATTCCAGCTTTTGCTGAGCCCAATAACGGCGAGATATTTTATATGGATGGAGTTCTAGGCATTCTGCCAACCCTTCGTATCCTGTTTTTCCCATCAGTTTTCAGAAAGTTGGAATATATATTCCTGTATTCATTCGTTCAGTAAATCATAGCATTCTGACAATTTTCTTGTAAAAATATGTAGATCTATTGGGTTAAGAGTATATAAATTCTATTCTTCGAAAATAATAAAAATGAATAAATTGTTTATATGTAACATTTATTGGAGAATTACTCTGTTTTTGGGTTCTATTATCATTATTTTCTTCTTCTATTCCAATGAAAAAATTAAATTGCGATTTCACTAGAAACGAGCATCAAAAATAAGTATAAATAACAGCAGTTGTTGGACAATTTTTACAAGTAAGTTTTGTTCTTCTCGAAAACTTTTAGTTTTCGGTATTATGAATTGTTATGAAGTAATGGTGTTGGATTAACTAGGTTGGAATGGGCTAAAGGATTGGGATGTCCCACTCAACTATTTCCAGAATGATCAGCAGTTACAGGGAGACTGATAAGCGACCTTGAGCAACAACGGCGATTCATTTTGTTCGGAGAACAGAGATTTTCATCAAATGAAGAGATGATCACCGCAATAATAATAATAATAAAGAAAACATCAAAACCAAAGGTTCCTGCTAAGCGCGGCCAATTTTCATAAGGAAATAACAAAACTGCGACCAACAATAACAGAGAAATACCAGAAGCACAAAGCTTGACCTATTATTGGTCAACAATATGGTGAGCCCCAAAGAACACAATAAAGATGCAGAATGGATCAAGAATGAAAATCAACGCCTTGAACATATGGACTTCGAAGGAAGGAATAACGGAGGAAGAAATCACAATAGTAGTTAGAGCGACCAACAAATGGAAGGTCACAAGTATAGATAATATCCACAACTACTGGTACAAGAAGTTTGATAAGCTCCATGGAGCCCTAGCGAATCAGCTCACGTATGTTCTTCAACATCCCAAGAAAGTGCAAGGAACAGTTCATCATCGATTCTATGATAATGAAACAGACACACGTAGGGCCTGTCATACAATCTCCAACCTGCTGTATATAGATGACATCAAATTATACGCTTCGAACAATAATCAACTGGATGATTTTCTAAAAACTGTCAGTAAGTTCTCGGCAGATGTTCATATGAAATTCGGGATTGAAAAATGTAAGACCCTGAACATTCAAAGAGGGAAAGTCATAGATGGTGAAACACAACTCCCAAATGGTGACATTATATAGTGTATGAAAGATGGCGAAACGTACAAATATCCGGGATACCAACAAGCTAGATTGCTAGACCAAAAACAGTCAGAAGAGAAGATTCGTTCAGAGTACAGTCAGCGTCTGAAGACTGTGCTGGAGTCAATGTTGAACTCGGGGAATCTAGTCAAAGCAATTAACATCTACGCCATTCTAGTGCTGCTTTACTCATTTGGAATAATCAGATGAACTAAGATGGAACTGGATGATATTCAAAGGCAGGCTCGAACGATGCTGACAAAGTACAACAATCGCCATCCAAAAATCTCAGAGAATTCTACTCTGCAAAACTCGCACTTCTGAATTCTACAGAGTGGTATCGTTGGCTGATAAGGGATATACACCTCTGAATCTTGCTACCAGAGATGACCTACTGAATCTACCGTTCCTATCAGATACTGAAAATTAAGAGCAATGGTCAAGAAAGGAGTTGCATATACGACATCACCATGAGATTAATCAACCACACATCGACAAAGAAGCTTCCAAAAATGGTTGATGAAAGGAGAACTATTCGCTGAAACAAAAAGATTCCTAATGGCTATCCAAGACCAAGTCATTGCTACAAACAATAACAAAAAGTTTATAATTAAGGACGGAACATTACAAACAGATAAGTGCAGAAAATTGCATATAGAATTGGAGACTATACAGCAATACGGCTCCGTATTGAAAAATGATTCTATCAGGTTATATAACGATAGGCCTGTTATCACTGACAGAATGGTGACGAATAATAGGCCGGACATAGTGGTATATGATAAGAGAACTAGAACAGCAATACTGGTGGATGTCGCCATACCAAATAATAACAATAATGTGCTGAACAAGTTCCAGAAGAAAAAGTTCAAATACACAGAGCTTGCTATTGAGATCAAGCAGATGTGGCAACTCGGCTTGGTTAATACCCAAAAGTTTGCATGATAGCTTTAAGAAATTAGAATTGCATAAAAATACTTATATAGAAATGCAAAAAGCTGTAATTCTTAATACTTGTAAGATAGTTGGAAAATTTATGTCCAGTATGTTGTAATCGGGCTTATTCCTTTGATTGCGGAATCTGGGAAAGGTAAATTATATCCAGCTAATAGTTGAGATGCATCAGTTCAAAAATAATATATATTTCATAAATTACAACAATTCAAAAAATAACATGATTATGAAGATGAAATTTTTCAATAAATGAAAATATACTGAACACGATATACGCTAAATTCTTGACTTGAATATTCGGACAAGTTATAAGGTTCCACACTCATTAACAAGGACCAACATTGACGTTTTAACAATTTAAAGTTGTTCAAAATTTTTAGTTTTTATGGGAGCTTATTAAAAACAGATATACATGAATAAAAAAATCCTTTCTCTAATTGAGTCAGACGGTTTAGTGGAGGTTTGTAATTGAAGTTTCTTTCGCTATTTCGAACAAAGATTCATTCTGAAATAAAAAGATAAGCAGCTCGTATATATACACTCCATTTAAAGTTAATATGTAGTCGGCTCTGAAGTGAATTCTACAGGATTCATTGTATCTTAAATTCCGAATTACACGAAGCGTAAGCTTCTGTGAAATAGATAACTCATCAACATGTGCACATTGTCCCCAGAACACTACGCCATATGTCAGGATGGAATGAAAATTTGAAAAAAAAAACTGTTTTTAGAGTTTCCTGATCAATATAAGGTTTCAACACTCGCAAGGAGTACGTTACAGAATTTAGTTTTTTGCAAAGTTGTTCAAGGTGTGGTCCCCAGTGCAAGTGTTGGTCCACCACAAGACCCAGGAATTTAGTATTTTTGGAGGTTTTTAAACTGGTATTTTCAAATGAAACAGTTGACAGGGTATTTACATTTGACCGGATAGTTTTAAATGATATGACCTGCTTTTTTTCCCTATTCAAAATTAACTTGTTTTTCAGAAGCCAATTCAGAATATTTTCTGCACACAACTGCAGAGTATGGAGCAGTTTGATCTCGCTCTCTGCTCTTATCAACAGATTGGTATCGTCCGCAAAATTGACCAATGAGCAGATTTACGACAGCGTCAGTATTATCGTTCATAACCACTAAAAAAAAACAGGGAGCCGATAACACTTCCCGGAGCTATACCCATCCTGCCATTGAAGATGGACTTTGACAAGTAAATTATGCCCTCTCTCTCGATCTCTACTTTCTGAGATCTATTTGAAAGATATGATCGTATCCACCGCAATGCGTTACCTCTCACACCATAGCGTTCGAATTTCTCCAACAGAATGTCATGGTCTATTGATTCATATGCTTTAGTAAGGACTAGGAAGAGTGGCATGGTATTTTCAAAGTTCTCAAATCCCATAAGCACTCTGTTGGTGAAATCGTGCAAACCCGTAACTATTGAGCGATTTTTCATAAAACCATGTTGACAACCATTGAACAAATTATTTAAATGGAAAAAGTTTATTATTCTGGAAGCCATTGCAGTTTCGATTTTGGAGAAGGACGACAGCAGACTAATGGGCATAAAGTTTTCTCACCTTCGTGAGCCACTATTTTGCAGAGAAAAACGCGGAATACTATTTGAACAGGTTACTGAGATGGAAACATTCCAAGGTGAAGTGTGTAGAAATACAAAGAGACTCTGATGAAAAGTAGAAAAAAAAAAACAGAAGTTATCTTGTATCTTTGTTAGATCGAAATTTTCTTAGACCACCCTCGTAAAATAAGCCAGTCTTCACTGATGTAGCCGAATAATAAAACTCCAAAATATCAATAAGTAATTTAGAAATTTGCAATTCAGGAAACATTCACAATTCACTGAAGAAAAAGATCTTGTCATATTTTTAAACCCATCTCTTATTCAGCAGTTTATTTTTTAATATACTTGACTTCTCTCAGAATTCCAAGAAGACAAATGAAAGAATCAGATTTGAGCCAAATAGTATCTGCTTCCTTCGTGAATTTTTCATTCCCTATATACATGAGGGTAGCTTCAGGAAAGATGTATTACACTCATAAAGATAATCAACGGATATTTCAACCAAAACTAATTTCATAGTTCTGAATTTGCACAAATTTATTCAGAATAATCTGAAAAATTAATGCATGTACAATTTCAACTCGTATTTCAAAGTCAAATGTGATTTTCCATTTTTGAACGCATAAATTCGTACCTGTTAGTGCCGACTAAGCAACCACTCCCGCATTATTTACAATTTCAATTGAAACAAATCTGATCCCCACAACTCAACATGCAATAATTCTTAAGAACAATTCGATCGATAATTAGCAGAAATGGAAGGTTTCATGTATGGTTTAGGAACAGCATGAAGTTTTGGTGACTATAGAATTATGATTCAATTTTCTCCTTATACAAATTGCAACTATTTTGGGAATATACTCTCTTTTGTCCTCATTAATTCATGTTTAACTAAATAGTTAGTTTTTAGAACGAAATCAGGGTTATTTACGCAATAACACATCATCAAATGGACTCCTAGTTTTGCTGATACATTAAACATTTCAATGTTGACATTTTCATAGCCCTGTTATGCATTGTATCACGGTTTTGTATGGCATGTTGCACCAGACTGTTGAAATCACATGTTGGTCTTATGAAGATTATCCAAGTTTGGTAGAATGAACTGTGTTATCGAGCACTACTAACAGACCCTTCTTGACTAGCCTCAATTTCGGAAAATTGGTCCAGTGACGCTGCAGCAACAAATCTGTACCAAACACTGTTAAGTTGTGCATTTGTTTTTCATCGTTCATGTTCGTCGGAAAAATTAATGTAAGTTTGTATTAATCTGAAAAACAGACAGCAATATGAATCACAAATTTGCTGTAGAATAATAATCACTTGCAAAAGGAATATACGGGGGATGTCTTTTATGGTGAGCATGTTGGGACTTAGGAGACAACAAAAATCAACTGTCACTATTAATAATGAATCTCTATGATTCATTAATACGAATCCAAAATTTTAGTTCTTTGCGTACTGTGATTTAGACACACCAAACTGTCAAGTTCGACCAGCTGGTTGAAGAATGGAATGAAGCCATGAACATTTTCGTGCAACAATTTTCTACAATTTTCAAAGATACTTATTCCAACAAGAATGTCTTGGTGGGTCGGTTTATGTATTCGGCATTGAAGCAACACACCAGTCAATGGTTTCCTGTTGGTGTGTAGAATTTAAATGCAAAAGAGTTATACTTAGCAACGATCCAACAGTGGTCACTCAAGAAAATGTAGATGCTGTGCGTGAAATTATCCATGTTTGCAACGAATAGAGAGATTGGGTTAGATTGCGGATTTCAAAGGGCTCAATACAAAAATTTTTCACAAAGAATTGCGTAGAAAAATTAGTTTCCTATTGGATACTTGATTTGTTGACCCAAGAAGTGAAAACTCTTAAAACATTGTCAGAGTTGGGGAATTTTGGATTTATTCATATATAAATAAATAATAAATGAGCGCCAATCTTCTATACGTCATTAAGTAACAATTCCTTCACAGGATCAAATAATAGTTACAGCCGATTGGTACACAACCATTTGTTCATCACACAGCCCGCAAAATAATTGAATATTTAACACAAGATAATATAAATTGTTACAGCATCCTTCTTACAGTCTGGGTAAGAAGCAAGAACGTACTGCGTTGTGAGAAGGTTTGAGCCTTCAGAAGAAGCAGTTGATCCTTTCCAACAATCCAGCAGTACAACTTTGAATGTAGCAGCAACGGTTGGAAAAACTGCTTCCTTAATTGGTTGAAGCGATCGCAAAAGTGTTCTTCCCATCTAAGTCCTAAGAAATTCCAGATTGTCATTTCGAGTTATGGTAATAGTGTCATCAGAATTAAGTACTAGATTTGTGATATTTGAATTCTGTATGTCATTAATATATATGACGAAGAGCAGTGAACCCAAAATGGACCCGTGCGGTACACCATGTTTAACTGGCATAGAATCTAACATCTTTCCCGCAGAAAAAATCCGCTGAGTCCTGCCTAATAGACATGATACAATCAACCGAAAGCTAGGTCTTGGAACCATAGCTTTCTCCAAAGATTCTCATGACAAAAGCAATCGAAAGCCTTAGAGAGGTCACACAGAGCCACTCCTATGTAACTCCTCGCTTCAAAACCCCCCACCGCAAGCTTGAGCATAGGCAGGATCGCATCCACTATGGATCTTAATCTCATAAATCCGTACTGGTTCTCGGCGAACAAATTGCTGTTAACAAAATATATTTAGTACTGATTCTTAAGAAGATACTTGAAGATCTTAGGAATAATTGGGACTAAAGTCCATGGCTTTGTGTTAAGAGGATCTTCCTTTTTCAGTACCGGTACCACCTTTGAATATTTAACACAAGACAACATCTTATTGTTATAGCATCCTTCTTACAGTCCCAAAGATTCTTTTACTTTTCCACGAATCAAGAACAGACTACTTTGTTAGAAGGTTTGAGTCTTCAGAAGAAGCTATTGATCCTTTCCAGAAGTCCATTCTGAATGTAGCCGCAACGGTTGCAATAACTGCTTCTAACATTGGTTCGAGCAAACGCAGAAGTGTATTCATCATCGAGGAGAATAATTCAAAAAACAATAAATTCTTTGAGAGCTCTCATTTGTTTAAGTCCAGATCTGAATGCAAAACTAAAACACATCCCTCCTATCAGAATATTCGATCTCCGAATATCTGAATGTTTCTCTATTTTTTGTCACGATAACTTCGAAACGAATCTTGGTTGATCTGCTGGTCATCAAAACGATGGGTATTATAATTTGTATTCTGCGAAAATTTGCTGGATCCATAAGGGGTTCCATCTAGTTCAAAGTTTCCGAACTGCTTCTTCTTACTCTGGCATTTCCTGCAGCTGAGAATTATCTGGCTTGCTAAATTTTTGTAATTTCAGTGGAAGTGAAATTTTCTTTAAATTGAATTATACAATGAGAATTATAAGGGGTACCGTCAATTCAACCCCAACTCCTTGGCTTCATGCAATCTGCAATTAAATTCTTGCACATGTCCTCACATAGCTTTGATGATGAGCTTGAGTATTTTCTTCAAACTTATCTTGGTATCAAACGAATCATTCAAGAATAGGTTTAAAGGTTATACTTCACTGTCCAAATTGTGAGTCTGGAAAGGTTCAGAAGACTATAAACTATTCAGTATTGGTATATCTCTATATATAAATGGTCTAATTCTGAAGAAAAACTAGGCTCACGTAAAACTCAGCGACCAGTCTAACTGGCAACGCAACGTATCCTTTTTCTGTCAGAATTCTTTATGTTACAGGACTAGTTGAACTCGTTTCCATCTAACATCTTTCTGATAACTTACAATCTGGCCCTCTTCAAGAAGCGAGTGTACATACACAATAAATCATCTGGAGTGGCCATAGCTGTGGCATAACAGGCTTCGTCTTCTTCCAATAATTGAGATAGAAGAATCAGATCCCTGTCTTTATCTGGTTAGGATGATCAAAGTAATGAAGATACCGTTTTTCAATTTTTATGTATCTATCACAGCCATCATCACGAATATTGGACGTTTATGCAAAAAGAACCCGCTCATTATTCATATTCTGCATTTCACCTGTCCAAGATATCCGAAATAGAAAACTTACGCCCTGCAAATTCAAATTAGTACTAAACTAGACCATCAGCGGAATATATGACCGTGAAAACGTTGCCTGTAATAAATCAAAATGAGAACCTTTCACCATAATGGTATTAATGGTTCTTCTGTAGTTCTCGACCCAACTGGCTCACGCGATATTTGCACGGTTTATGTGCATCAATCTAAAAATATACTAATCTGCATTTCTATTTGTGCAGGGTTTCGATTCACAACTTTAGGCGTTACATATCGATTCGATACGATCATCTATCAAGAACACCCAGCTGCCGTCACCTGCCACGCCTGTCAGAATTATGTGGCGCCAGTGGCGTGACGGATAGTTACTGGATTAAAACTGATATGCAAATTTTGCATGAAATATGAAAGTTTCCTGATGCTTCCCACTTGAGCTGATACTTTTTAAACTGTCATGAAGGAATCGATGCAAATGGAGAATACACTTTCTAACCGATAAAGCTCATTCAGCTTCTTCTTATTAACAAAGTTAGAAGTTTGCCACGTTGGTACGTCGTCAATTTAGGTATTTTCTGTACTATTACAAATTTTAAGGATCAATTTTTCAAATACCTCAGCTATAATTCAATCGATGAGTGATAACATCAAGTTACGTTAGAAACCGTTGGTGCTATGGCTGCCAGAACGACTTGGTATAGAACAACGTGGTAGAATTGGTCTGAATGAAGACTAACAGTCTGAGAACTCAGATGGACTACAATAAACTGCTAACACTGGTATGAGATCAAAGGAATTAGCAAGATAATTCCGGGAACATGGTAGATAATGATTTTTTAAGGTAATTGTGGTCAAATTATTTACTTTCCAATTAATACTAATTAGCAGTATCGAACAATCTATTCATTCTATCCTCCAGTCATCAGTATATCAGAATATTCTGAATAATATTGAATATGGAGACTTCCATTAAATGCTGCCCTAATATAATCACTGAGCTGCTTGAATTCCTCAAGAGCCGTTTGACACTAACCATTTTCCTACTTCATATGAAATACATCATTGACAGCTTTAAGTGAAGATTCTAGTTAAATTCTGTATTCACTGATTCTTCTGATGCTTTTGATACAGTGAACCATGTAAGTTGAGGTTTTGGAAATATCACGTTTTTTGTTTCAGTGACATAGAGGTTTTGATAAGGTAGAACACAGTTTGTGGAATATAAACAATTCTACTCGATATAGATTTAGGTAAAATCTGGTATGCCACAAAGGTTTCCTCTTGGCCCATTATTAATCAATATTTTTGTTAATGATGGGTTAACCAATCAGAATAGGTGATTCTGGTTGGCTTAGAACATTCAACCAACTAAACAGGGAGTCTTGTCTTCTTATATACTCAGTCAAAGTACAAATATGTAGATTATTGTGACATAAAGAATGTATTTGTATAACTCTAGAGTTTATGTTGAAATGGCTAATTGATTCTGCAGTTACAACGTGATAGTAAATCATGTTGATGATAAGAATTGTGTTTGTTTCTATTATCTTTCTCATTGTTCTCCGTCAGAAGAGAGAGCACTATATTCTAGATATTCGTCATTCTAACGGTAGAACTCGGTTCAAGTACGACATAAGGAGAAAGAGGGGAGGAGTTCTAGGTTTTGATTCTTTCTTTGAAAATCTAAGTCACAAAAGTAGTCCCATATTCAAGGATTAGGACGTGAAATGACGATTTGTTTTCACAGATCTATTGCCGAGTTATGTTGGAATCTTTCAACACTCGAATCATGCCTCTCGGTAACCACATATAAATAGGACGAATGAAAGAAATATCCCAATTTTGATAGCTGGACTATGCCTAATTTTGTCAATTTCTTGACTCGAAAAGTACTTACTTTGGAGGTGGATTTCTCCGGAACGGTTGGGAATATCTAAATCAGACTATGCTAAGGCAACCGAAGAATTCTCGGGTAGCGTTTCTCTTCAGAAACCGCAACTTGATATCCAGCCCTTTAGGCTAAAACCGCTATACCAAGTAGGTTCATCTTTCGAGTTAAACATGGAGTTTTATCGAAATTCTCTCAGGGACGCGTTTTCTCGTTTCGACGGAATGAAAAGCGTAATTCTCGTTTAAAAGGATCGAATTTTTGACTTCTGGCAAAATTTCTCCCAATTTCTAATGGTGTTGCCTCGCTGCACCTTCTTCGTCTTTTCGAGGAGCTCTAGCGCGAACCGGGGGCTCTTTCCGTCGTTTGATGGTTTTTGAAGAGAAATTTCTCTGTCTAAAAATCTAAAAAGTCACCTCTCAATATCCCTTGCTTTCTCCCACCAACTTCCTTCATTGGTCTTCTTCCATTCCTCACGGTTTTAGTATAGTTAAGCAATACAAAATTTGGCTGTAAAATATCATAGATCAGTTTAGGTTCCTGTTTGGTCTCAAGAGTTTTTTTCAAGGTAGGTAGTCACAGGATATAACTACGGAACCGGTATGAATCTATCATAAATATGGTTTTCTTCTCCTCGAAGACCTGATAGTGGTCTCAGCTCTATGTTCATGAAGTCTTTCAGATTATTTAACTCTGGAACGTATTTCAGAAATCATATTCAGTGATTATGTTCTGGCCAAGGTCAAGAAGGAACTGCACTTATACAGACAAAGGGGGATTTATCAATAATAATCTGCAAGATGTCGCTTTCTCCCCAGACACTACGTCATTTTTGACGTCATCAGAATCGATATTTTATTTAATTTTACTGATTTTCCTTGGGTGTGATAGATTTCGCCATGTGTTGATGTTAACTCTTTAAATTTTTCATGAGAATTTATGAACAAGAAAAATAAAGTTTGCAAGGCGTGGTTAAGAGTCCTAAGTCCTGTTTGAGCTCGAAATAGTTTCTGCTTTTCTATCGGCAGATATGCAAAATGACCTGTTATGAATACAAAATTTTTTCATTGAAAAATGAACATATATTTTGGATGCTTGTTTTAAAAAAATAAGTAGCCTCAAAAACGATGTTAATTCCCAATTCTAGTTTCTGGTAAAACTGAATGTCTACGGCGTCGAGCAGGCTGCAGTCGTATGGGCAAAAATTGATTAGGAACGGAAATATGTAATCGACCGGATGCGCCTTGAATATGCTCCGCTTGCTGCGTCCTCTGTATTCGTTGCCTTGAATGAAAATCAGTAGACGGTGGCGCCACATACCGAATAGAAACAAGTTTTCAATCGGAATATGTAGGAAGGGTATAACTCAGGATTTCATGGTAGATGTCACCAAGGGGTGGAAAAAAATTAGCGAAACTGACGTTGTCAATTTATCACGTTTTCATCACCTAGCCTATTTTAATTAAAAGGTCCGTTATTCCATATCGATTTGTAAATACATCAATTTCTGATTGACGTGCGGCAAATTGGATAGGTAGAAATGAATGCTGGTGAAGCTTTTCATCGTTAAAAATATGTCTAGTATTTTATATTGGAATTTTAGAAAATTGCTGGTTTAGTTCATTGAATTTACCTTTTTTAACGATATTCATAACATCTAACAACAGAGTAATCAGAAATTGTAATTAAAATGGACAAAGAATTCAAGAATAATCTCAATTTATGTTGACTGTCCTTAATTACTAATCGAGAAATTAGCGCCATCTATTAACCAATTTAACAGCTGATTGAATCAATTCAAATCTGATTAAATCAGTTCCATGTGAATTTCCTTTTACTTCACCTCCACAATCATATTCCAAGAAGAATTCAGTGTAAACAATAACAATTACCCTATGAATCAACTTTTTCGGCGAAAGATTGGTATCACAATATCTCCATATAATTCGTATGACTAAGATGAAATACCTCTGTGGGCATATGATAGGGGAATAGGGAGGAAAATAAAAGGGGAATTTCAGAGCGCCGCATTGCAGCCATGCTCAAGCATTCTCGTCTTCTTTGACAGAAATTCAATCTTGCTATCTCGTATACTCGATATTGTTGAAATATAATCAATCGTTTTTCCTGTAATAACAGATTGCTTTTCTTTGACAATATGAATAATCACAAGCATATTGAATGAATCTGTCAGTTTTGAAATTGAGATGGCAATTATTTCAGTTTTTCCTGGAGAAAATCAGTTTGTTGAATTAGTGAAAAAAACCAGATGACTTTTTGAAATCATCAACCACCAACCTGTCAAAATCTCATGACATTTTATGAAGTTTCAATGATTTTCGTGGCGTTACTTTTGTCAATTTTGAAACGGCGTCAAAGAAATATCAAATGCTGATTTATCATTGCTATAGACGGGAAAAAATGCAGAAATTTTTTTTCATAAATGATATCCGGGCTTTGTTCTAATGAAAGCAACCTTGAACTTTGGTTTGATGATTTCAAACATTATAATACACACACCCATAGTGCTGTATGCTCTGAACGTTCATATGAAACAATTACTGCAACAAATAAATTCGCAATATTGCTCAAAATGATCGTAAAATCAAGTAGTGTCAGATAGCTATCGTTTAAGGGAAATCAAGAGAACGTTTTGGCTATATTGTGAATGATTATGTACGCTTCAGAAAGCTAAGTAAGAAGCAAAAGGACAAAGCTGATCAATGTGACCAATAGTGCAAGTTGGCATACGTTATTTTGGAGGGACCTGTAATATCTATCTTGAAAATGAAGAAAATATCAATAGCGAATACTATATAGCATTGTTGGTGCTGTCCAATGAAGAAAAAGCAGAAAAGTCTCCATATGCAAAGAAAATCTATTCTACCACCAAGAGTAAATTGTAACAATGGCAATAAAGCATAATTACACTTCGAATTGCTTTCCACTCATCTTATACATTAGATTTAGAACCCAGCAAATGACAAAGAAAAGATCTCTCTGTAATAATATGGAGCAAAGAATGAGGTGTTCTTGAAGCTAAGATGAATTTTGTGGATCTCAACAAAAGTTTCATCAAAAATGGTATTGAGACGTGTGATAATGGAAGCAAGTGATGGATAACTTGGAAGTTTAGGGAAAAAAAATGAGTATTTATATGAGTTTCTAGTAATAAATTAAAAAAAATTGAGCCTCTTTTGAAGTGAATATGTTCTTTGATAAAAAGAAGAATCTGAATGTCCGAAAGCCTCAGAATCAAATTCATCATCTTGTTTACTCTTTAGTTTTATTGAACAAGAATAAGCATACATATGAAGGGGTGTAAGGGGCGATGGTGAGAATTGGTCAATTAACCAGCACAAATGTCAACCTCGTCTGCACGAGCAATGACCACGGTCACTCGGTATACACTGCTGAATAACCAAAGAGGCTATGACGACCGAACCACAGCGGTATAACCGTTTCATCGAGGGTAAAAGGAAATGTTACCCCCAAAGACCTCCTATCAACCCTCAATGGCCAGCATGATAGGATATGGCTAAAACCCTCTCAAACATGAACCACACTAAGAAATTAAGGCCCTCAGTCCACGGCGGATCGTCTGACACCAACCAGGTGACTCTAGAGGTAATGACGAAAACTCTGTAGGAGGAGTAGGGTTCATAGTACACCAAAGACATTCAACAACTTCGAAAGCATAAGCCCGAGAGTTTGCCTTCTAGTACTTAAACTGGACCAAAGGTATAGGATGAAAGTTATCAAAGTATATGCTCCAATAACTTCTCATTTTGATGAGGAAATGGAGGGTTTCTATGAGGAAATCGACACAGCATTAACTAGGATCTCAACTCAGTTCACCTCATTGGTGATCTGAATGCAAAACTTGGGAAGAAACAAGATGAGACTGAGTTCTCTCTTGGATACGGAATAGGTGAAAGAAATGATAGAGGAAACCTTCTGTTACCATTTCTTCTACAGCACAGCCTATATGCTATGAATACTCTCGTAATAACGGATAAGAGGGAAATCATACAGGATGTGTGTGTACTCAACCGCCTCTCAGTGGGAAGTGAACACAGAATAGTTGGAACAAAAGTATTGTTGAATATGAGAAAAGGGAGAGGAACGCTGTCAAAGACGAAGAAAATAGAATTTTCAACAGAAATCCCAAATATGATGAATCGGAGGCGGAACATTCCACATGATATCACAAGCAACAAATCAGACCTCAGGAATTAATAAGCAGATTTCGAAAGCCATCCGAAAATAAATCAGAAATTTCAATACAAAATGGATCAAAAATGTTATCGAAGAAAATAAAAGCATGTAAGTATTGAGGAATGAGCTCGCAATAGGAAAAATCGAAATAACAAAACTTGAAAATTTAGATGGGCAAATAATTAGAGACAGACAGGTGATAGTAAAGGTAGTGGAAGAGTTCTAATCAAAACTATATTGCAGTGAAGATCATTCGGAACATAATGAAAACCTACCTCGAATCCTGAACCAAGGTTCTGAGAAATTTCCAGAGATTACTAGAGAAGAAATTGCTAAGTCCATGTCAGAGACGAAAAACAACAAGGCACCGGGAGGAGACGGTTTAGTTATAGAAGCGATATAGGATGATGGGGAGCATCTTATGAACGCCATAATCACACTTTTCAATAAAAGTCTTGAAGAATCAACAACACCTGAGGCTTAAAACAATGCAGTTATTGTTATTATGCACAAGAAAGGTAATATTGCAGAGTTGAAAAATTTCAGACCAATAAGCTTACTTCCCCTTTATAAACTATTCACAAAGATTCTCACAAGGTGTCTTACTCCCAAGCTGGACCTCTACCAACCCATGGAGCAGGCTGGTTTCAGATCCGGTTATGGCACTAACGATCACTTGATGGTAGCTAAAACACTAATTGAGGAATCGGTTGAATATAATAGGCCACTCCTACTGATTTTTGTTGATTACAAAAAAGCATTCGACTCCTTCAAACACACCGAAATGCTCAAAGCACTTGCTGATTGTGGTATAGACTATAGATATTCCGTCGTGATACAACACATCTATGAGAATGCAACAGCTTGTGTGAGAATACATGACTAAACGGAGAAGTTCAGAGTGGGGCGTGGTGTCCGACAAGGTGATACAATCTCGCCGGAGCTCTTTGTCACACTCCTCGAATACATGTTCAGGGACACCCAATTAGATGGCGCAGGCATAATTATTAATGGAGAGGAGCTCAACCACCTACGTTTCGCAGATGATATCTCAAATCTCCAATAACTTATCACAGCCTCACACAAAGTTTGCCTCAGAATAAATACATCCAAAACGCATTGCATGACAAACCTGGTAACCAGCCGAAATATTTTGGTGGGAGGAAATCAGATTTCGCAAGTCACATCCTACAAATATCTGGGTCATGAAGTTAGAATAGGCAGAGATAATCAAACCTGCGAGATTGAAAGAAGAGTTGGTTCGATATGGGCTGCTTTTGGAAAACTTGAACATATTTTCAAATCTGATATCCCCGTATGCTTCAAACGAAAAGTGTTTGATCAGTGTGTTCTACCGGTACTGACGTACGGCGGCGAGACTTTGACACTCACAAAAAAGTCAATACATAAGATTCAAGTGGCTCAGCGAGCTATGGAACGTTCCTTATTGGGAGTCACGTTGAGAGACAGGATACCTAATGAGGAAATACGCCGAAGAACAGGAGTGACAGATGCAGTTAGACGAATAACTCACCTTAAAAGGAACTGGGCTGGACACGTGGCCAGGATGTGCAACGCAAAATGGACGAAGAAAACCATGGAATGGCGCCCTAGGCAAGAAGCGTTCAGACGATATAAAGCGCATCAAAATTAACTGGCTCCAGGGGTACAGGACCGAGAAGGATGGAAAAAATTGAAAGAGGTCTATGTTCAGCAGTGGACGATGAAAGCTGATTGATGATGATGAAGCTACCAAATACAAAAACCATTTCGAATATCCCATTAATATTTGTCTGTTTTGCTTCAGCAATGATCACTTCATTTTCAATGTTTAATCCAGTAAATATTCGTTCATCTATCTTAATAATACTCTACACAAACATCACTCCACAACTGCAATTTCAGAACCTTTCGCGATCTCAAGTATCTCAAGTACCATAACAGTTTTTCATCCACCCCTTTCATTAGGGAGGATGAAAATCAACTAGTCGCAAATAATTTAAGATACAAATTCTTCCTCTCCATTAAGTCCGTGGAATTCTCATTGCTTCAACATTAAATTAGCCAGGGGTTGTCAACATGAAGGGGTATAATGTCTACAGCGGCGTATAACGTACATTTTTTCTCTTGGAGCAATTCTATCCATTTAATATCTTAGATATCATGGGTTGATTGAGATATTTTTATAATTTAATACATTTTTAGAAAAACTACTTAGAATCAGTAATTTGAAACACAAAATATTTGATTTTCATCCAAATTGTATCGCCGAAATAATACATTTACGTCAAGAAATAATTCGATCGAAACATTTCTCAAACCCTTTTTCCGGAATCGACTTCAGTTCTTGCCTAGAATCATCTTTTATGTCTTCTAAATGTAAAATTAAGGCAAGTGAATGCTGCAGGAACCCTTTATTATTGATTGAGTCTAAGATTAAATCAGAACCACAATATATTTGGAAATATGTAAATGGTTTTAAAAATTCAAATTGCATGCTCGATAAAATGTTTCTTGGCGAAAAACGAGGCGAAGATGGTTACGAAAACTCTCAATTATTTGTCGATTTTTCCAGCAAAGTCTTTATATTCGAAAGCGTTGTTCCGCCAAATTTTGACATTCCAGAGATTCTTGATATCACTAAGTTATCTTTTTCTCTGTCTGTTTCTGAAGGAATCGCTTTGAAACTTAGTTATTCATGTGGTCCTGATGGTGTTCCCTCGGCTTTGTTCAAAGAATTCATATATTCGCTGACAAATCCATTGTCTAGTTTATTCAACTCATCTATGAGCACAGGTGTTTTTTCGAATATCGGGAAGGAGAGCTTTATTGTCCCCATTTTTGAGTCAGAAGATAAGCATGATGCTTCTAACTATAGAAGAATTTGCATTCCTTCGGTTATGCCAAAGCTGTTAAGCAAGTTAATAAGTCGTTTTCTGTCTCGGAAGTGCGTGTCTTGCGTCATTGACGAACATCATGGGTTTTTAAAGGGGAAATCTGCTGTAACGAATCTATTACTTTTTAATAATTACATTACTTCTTCCATGGAAAAGCATTCTAACGTCGATGCTGTGTATACGGATTTCCTTAAAGCATTCAACAGAGTAAGTATTACATTATTGCTGGACAAGCTTTGCGGGATGGGTGTCGGGGGACCATGCATAGTTGGATAGCTAATTTTTTGCGTGGTCGTAATTAATGTGTTCGCTATAAGAGTTTCGTTTCCAGTTCATTTAGTTCTCCTTCTGGGGTACCCCAAGGTTCACATTTGGGACTCCTCCTGTTTATCTTCTTCGTCAATGATGTATCCTCGATGTTTCGACACAGTAAATTCTTGATGTTTGCCGATGATTTAAAAATATGTAGAATTCTCTCTGATGAGGATGATGCGATACTTTTCCAATCTGATTTGGACCGCTTTAACACCTGGTGTAAACCGTTTAGAGCTCAATATTTCCAAGTGTAATGTGATAACGTTTACTCGGGGTGTTTCTAAGGTCTATGAGTATTATATTGATAATTTCGCCTAGAGTCAATACTATTAAAGATCTGGGTGTTACGCTGGATTCTAGTTTAATTTTTAGAGATCATGTTTTCAGTATTGCTAGGAGAGGCACAAGAGTATCGGGGTTTGTACAGAGGAATATTATGAAGTTTTCGATTGATACCTTTAAAATGGTATATTGTGCCTTTATTAGAAGTAACCTCGAATTGGCTTCGGTGATCTGGAGCCCTTCCTACTCAATTTACATTGACTGTCTTGAAAGAGTTCAGAATCGATTGGTGGCTTTTAAAATGTATATTACGAGGGATGAAATTGTTTATGAGCAGTTAAGGTTACAAATTGGACTTCCCGCTCTAAGCATTCGTGAATCTTGTGCTGATCTAAACTTCCTCTTCAAGATCTTAAATAATCAAGTCAATTGCTTAAAATGCGAATTGACTTGTCAGATACAAAAATTTCATTGCCAATATCTATCAAACTTGAATGACTATTTTCAAATACCATTTTCGATGGTTTAGATGTTAACTGCAGTTGAATATGTTGATGGTCAACCAGTGTGAGGCATATTTTTCACCACATCTCGGCCTCAGTTTAATGCACTGTAACGGTCAAATGCACGAGGTTTTGAAGAGGTATATTCACCGTAAGTTTTGTGTCATATTTATTTTTATAATATTATGTAAGAACTGACAAAATCGAGCACTGTAAACAAACTGAATGACGCGTTCAAACTCCGCGTCAGTATGGAGAGCAGCTGTGCCAACTTAGCAACAACAGAGATGGTGACAATCGTTTTAAGCAGATTTTTTAATAATCGATTCTGGGCACTGTTTTGGCAGGATGTAAATGGAATTCTAGTATGGAAAGCAGAATGGTCATGAAAGAAAAATGATAATATTCTCTTCCAGATCATCATCTCATTGGAACAGTGAAATCATACATATTGTTTGTAGGTAAGGAACCTCCCTTGATCGAGATATACAATCATACTCTCCTCATAATATACGGAGAATTTCATTGTTCAGTTACACGGTGCAATAGAACGCCACTGCTTTTGTTCAGAACTAAAATCCAATTAAAGTCCTTTCTGTAATCACCGTACGGCCATTAGCGAACTTTCGGAAATTGAATTATATGGAACCTACAAAGCGAAAGAATTAATTATCGAGTCCATAGGAGGTTATCACCTCGGAGTGGCCGTTTCGCGCAATTCTAAATTGACTTATTGGCCTTCGGTTCATATTTGAACCGATAGCTATCGGAATCGGAGAATTGGAATGTTGAAAGCAATAAATTTGACAATCGATTTTTGATATGACATGCCGGGATCAATATTGGAGAAGGAGACGTTTTGTTTGAAATTAAAATCTTGCAGTAAGAAAAACTGGAAAACATACTAATTCAGACACCTGAATTAACTTATGTATATCAAAATGTTTTTCTATGAATGAATTTATCTACATGGTGATCTTTTAGTACATCTCGAAATTTATACTTTTGATTTTTTGATCGATTTTGAGAAGATTTTGTTAGAACAAGATATATTCAAGATACAGTGTCGAAGTTGACATTAGATAAGAAAAATCATGTCTCAAAACACCTTCATCTGCCTGGGAGCTACAAAGGATTTGGTAAAATAAGGTTTTCTACTATTCTAGTTATTCCACTGAATTTTTAATTGCGTGTTTAGAATTGAACATCTCAACATATTATGATTTTGAATATATATTAGTGATGGTCTAGGATTCATATTTGTGAAATAATATCTGATGTACATCTTGTCCAAAAATTACTGGGAATAAACTTTTGACAGATATAAAACAGATGATCTTAGACTCCTGAGCTCGGCTCAGGGTGAGATACAAATTGGAAATAAATCAGGCTAAAATTAAATATAATGATAATAAAATTCTCAATTCTTCCAACAAGCTAAAACAATGTGGGGTTTAATTAATTCTGAAAGAACTATTCCCAAGGTAGAAACAAAATCTAGTATCAAAGCTTATGAGTACAATAGCTATTTTACATCTATACCACATGAAATTTTGAACTCAATTGCCCCAAACAACCTCAGTAGTAATGATCTGTTTTCAAAAGAAATTATCACTCATACAAAGTTCTCATTCAGGGAAGTAAGCATTAATACTGTGAGAGATACAATTAGATGTTTGAAAATACTAAGTCAAGAGATTACTATAATCTATCTTAGTCCATCCATATTAGTTTAAAGAAGTACAGATAACATAATATACCCACTCACAGTGTTGATAAACATATGTATTGCACAGGGAGTTTTTCCTGAATGCCTGAAGATTTCGAAGACAGTTCCTCTACGCAAGAAAGGTGACGTAAATGATGTACCCAATTACAAACCAAGTTCTCTTGTGCCTATTTTTTCAAAAATTTTAGAGAAAATTATGTTCAATCAGATTCTGGAGTACTTTGAGATCTGTTTTCCAATGTACAGTATGGTTTTAGGAAGAAGCGCGGAACCACTGATGCTGTGATCGAATTTATAAACAATACCGTTGATTGTCTTGAGAATGGGTTAAGCTCGCTGTCCCTGTTTCTAGATTTGTCCAAGACGTTCGACTTTGTCTCTTATTCAGATTTTTTGTGGAAGCTGGGTCGCTATGGTTTTGATGATGAAAGTGAGAATCTTGTACAATCTTTTTTATCACAGAGGTCACAGGTGTTCACGCATGGCAGTTGGTTGGATAGAGAGCCTGTTACCATCGGGGTACCTCAAGGTTCAATTATGGGGCCTTTATTATTTATAATATTTATTAATGATTTTCCTCGTTATATGGCCAATTGTCTGTGTGTACCATGCTGATGACAACACTGTCTCTGTTGGCTGTGGCGGCCTTGGGGAAGCAGAAGAGATGTTTGGGAAGGCACAGTCGAGGGCCATGGAGTGGTTTTCGGGAAATGGCTTGCGCATGAATGACGAGAAGACAGAGCATACGATTTTTGGACTTAGACATGGTGTTGAAAACTCAAGTGTAAAATTTCTGGGTATTTACTTGGATACAAAGCTTACCTGGGATGTTCACTTTGATCAGTTGGCCAAGAAACTCAGTAGAAATATCTTTGTCTTGAGAAACTTTGCCACCTCTGTGTCTAATAATATTTCAAAGGTAGCTTATCATGGTCTTTGCGAATCTCACTTGAAGTATTGCTTAATAGCGTGGGAAACTGTAGTGAATTTTCCAGAATATTTAGATTACAACTATGTGCAATCAAGATTGTTAACAATCTCAAATATAGAGAATGTTTTAATAACACTTTTGTCAAGTTGGGAGCTATGAGTCTCCCTTGTCTCTTTATTTTTGAGTGCCTTGTATATGCACAAAAACATTTGGAAATCATAGAGTAGAATAGTGATCATCATAATTATGACACTAGACAAAAATCAGACATTCATATTCCTTTTCTCAAATTGAGTAAGTCACTTAAGTTTTATAATAAATTGCCTTCAAGCTTTAGAAATTTGCCTTTAGAAAATTTAAAGGTTAAAATACGAAAAATTTCATTGAGACATCCTTATTATGATGCTAACGATTCTTTGAAATGTCATTTGTTTAGTGTTTATACTATAGGTCTGTGATTTTTCAATAGTTCTCCTAACTTCAAGAATATTTAAAATGACTTCTTTGTAATTTCCTACTAAAAATGATGTGTGCACATACATACATTGTATGATAACAATTAGTGTATTAAATACTGTAAAACTTTTACATCTCTCGAAGATCCACCTCATGTTGGCTCATTCTTAAGTACCATCCTGTATATCAGATATATTTCATATGTGTAGTGACTATCAATACTGTTTCTACAACGCTTATTTGTCCATGTAAAGTTGTCGCACGTCTAAGATTCGCGAACTGTTGAAAATATGTACATCTTACATGCTTCACTAGTGAACATAAAAGATTACCTGGTAAAAGGAATTTCCCCAATAAATTCTGTTATAGCAAACATAATTTTCTATTACGAATGTCATAGCGTCTGTTTAAAGCTCACGTATCCTACGGCAAACGAAGGATTTCCATCAGTTTTTATATTAATAGGCTCAGATTTGCCTCAATTCTCTGAACACTTAAGAATTTCGACACTGTTCACAAAGACACATTTTCACATTGAAAAACGAATTGAATTTGAAATATATTTTCGCGGTAAAATATAATCGATATACCCTTGCTGAAATTTCAATAAAAAAAATTAAGCTAATTCATTCTGCTTTTATGTCATAAATTTCTTTAGAATTCAGAATGTGAGATCCTCAAAATCTAAGCGATTGTGGACGGTTGGGACGCCTTTGAAGCAGCGACTGGGACAGTCAGATGTTTTGGAGCCCCAGCATCCGTATTTAAGGCTTGCGCAATGATTTATTTTCTCATAAAAGATTATTAAAAATCATAGAGGTAAAATTATGGTATGTTAATATTATAAAAAGAGATTTTACTTTACGACAATTGATAAACATCTTTTTCAATTGAGACGTAAATGTGGAAATTATTGAGGGAGCAAATATTTATGTTGCATATGTACAGGGTGTTACATAATAGTATGTCACAACTTGAGGGGGTTAATCTACGTGCAATTTTGAGAAAAAAAAATCCTTTAAACATAGGTCCGCAATAGCTTCGTTACGAAGCTACAGGGTATTGAAATTTCCGGAAAAAATTAGTTTTTTCTTCAAAACTCCTGCAGTTTTTGAGATATTCAGCCCGAATTTGGAATGTAAGCTAATTTTTACAACCTTCATCATCACACGTCCTGAATTTTAACTAGAATCTACATGGGGTTTCTTTTTCGGAGCCAAGTCTTCTTTTGCCCTTTCAAACTTTTTTTAAGTAAGCTACTGATCAACGTCGAATCAATTTTCGTCCTTCTCGTTCAATTTAGAAACTTTTTCGACATCTTTAATTTTTTTCGTATCTCCGACCGTTCTCGAGCAAAAAATTATTAAACGATTTTATGCATTCATTTAATTGAAAGCACTTCTAATTAAAAAAAAATGACTAGTAGCCTTTGATTTTTTCCATTTAGTTATTTATTTTGACAATTGCTAAAGTTGTACCAGTGTCGGCTGAATAATCGAATTAACGATTAGTTTCAAGACTATTGAAGTCATTGCTGTAAGAAAAAATGGATAATTTTGCTAACGCCGAACTGGATGTGTTCTCTCCAAATCGAGTAACACCAGACAGGCGAACATTTTCAAATATCCACAGAAGGTTGAGGGAAACTGGTACTTTTACTGCAAATAATCATTTGAAAGGTGCGATTCAAACAATGAGAACTCCAGATATTGAGTAAGTAGTTTTGAATTGTATAGATTTGAATCCTCATGTGAGTACAAGAAAAATTGGTCATCAGTTGAATATTTCACATGTTCCAGTTTGGAGGATTCTCCACGACTTTTTATTGTACCTGTTTCATATTCAACGCGTTCAAACCTTACTTTCTCGAGAGTTTTGATAGTGAAATAACGTTCACAGACGAAGCTAACTTTTCGAGAACTATTGAACTATTGAATAAGTAAGTTGAGACTCAGAAGGCGAGCTATCAAAATAAAAGCAAACTTTGGGCATACCTATCGAGTATTTTTATTATTTTTTCTATTTAGCGAATAACATACAATTCAAATATTTCAAATTCAATAATTTTTCCCTTGAAAACGGTTAGAGATACGAAAGAGTTACTGTTCTCAAAAAAGTTTCTAAATTGAACGAAAATGACGAAAATTGATTGTACGTTGATCAGTGGTGTACTGCAAAAAAGTTTGAAAGGGCAAAAGGAGAAAAGGCCTCGGAAAAGAAAACACCTTGTGAATTTCAGTCGAAATCTAGGACATGTAATGATGGATGCTGTAAAAAACAGCTTGCATTCCGAATTTGGACTGAATATCTTGAAATTTGCAGGAGAAGAAAAAATTCTTTCTGGAAATTTCAACACCCTGTAGCTCTCTAACGAAGCTTTTGCGGACCTATGTTTATATGAACTTTTTTCCTTAAAATTGCACGTAGATTTACCCCCTCAAGTTGTGACATACTATTATGTAACACCCTATATAAATCCATTTGTAACTACTTCTAAGGTTCTCTTCTAAAAGTGCACTCATTTTTCTAGCTTTATCACCAACTTCTGATCGATTTTAAATATTTTAAGACCTGCATATTCACAAAATCTCGAATGAATGAAAATGGTTCAATTAAGGTAGAAGATCTGAACAAAGGTTGTTTGCAAGGTCAAAAAATGATGAGAAGCATAGGGTGTCTCTTCTGAAAAAATAATAACTTTAGCGTACTTTTAGCTTCAGGGTTGGTTCCAACAACTAGTTAGCAGTGACGTTCTCCAAGGTTCTGTTTTGGGGCCCTCTTTTTTCTTTTATGCATCTACGATCTGTTCTGCCCTCTTGGTTCAGAATATACCATGACTGTTGTGATATCATGATTTACAACACGGGATTCAGAACAACATCGATACCATAGTGTAATGGTCAAACGAATGGCTCTTGCTGTTAAAATTCGTTGAGTATTGGGACATTCCTATGGGTAAAGTCAATCATCGAAGGCAATATGTACTTTCAGTGTCGGTGATCCAATTTGAAAGCCGGTACTCGAATTTAGAGATCATCATTACTAACGATCCCTCTTGATTTAATCATGTCTAACACGCTGTCAACAAAGTAAAGAAGTTTCTGTATTGGTTGAATAGATAATTTTCTGCGTTTTTTACTCGTATGGATATTCTCGGATGCGACTCAGACTTCTCAAAAGTATTCAACGCCGGCCACTGGGATTTTGTACGGTTTCATTCATCTCAGCTATGGGGAGAGCCTGCGACTGATGAGCATCTTAATGTTTGCCGACTGTCTGAAGCGATGGGACCTCATCATAACATACTGAGCCTTCCACGGTCTGTTTAGTGTGACTTTGAGTTAACTCTACCCTATCAATACCGACGCCTATATACAGAGTCATAACTTCAAATTCCTGAGAGAAAATTTGGAACCGAGAGAATTTTCTCTGTGGTGAAATCGACTTCCCCCAAGTCTGGTAAACTGCAATAGTGTAGATAGTTTCAAGAATGCATTGGACCAAATAGCTCACATTGACTGGGTGTTCATTGTTTTTTTGTCTAATTTTAATACATACACTTTTGTTATTTACACATATTTATTTTCATCTCTTATTTCTAACTCATTCTTTCTTGAGTGTATAGAACTCTGTCATTTCTTCTTTCAATTAATGATAATAATAATAACTTTGATAGGAAATACTTTCTGGAACACCCAGTATATTTGAAAAGAATTCTAGGACAAGCTTCAAATGAGCATCTGACAACAAGGTTTTGAACTAAATGGACACACCCAGTATATGTATGTACGTTTCAGTGAATTCAATTAGTTTCCACAAAACATTCAAAAGGTGTGAAATAAATTCATGAATATATTGAATAGATACCACCCCTCTGTTCCGTTTCCCTCATTCCTCCCGTTTAAATTCCTCTCTCTTTATTTATGATCGCAAATGGGAAACTGTGGAATATGCTGCGTTAATAAAATGAGAATTATTTACTGAATGTAACATTGTTTAGATATTTCAAATGGTGAAGTGGAAAACGAAAATCAATTTCACCGTTCGTGTTGATGGAAGCGAATGAGAAAACTCATCAAATTTTGTTTTAGAAACACCGTTTCAGAAATGAATACTTCAGTCGATGAAGGAATTAATTTTGCGGTTGTCGTTCAGAATAATATTTAATTTCTAGAATTCAGAGTCGATTTGGAATGGGGGATATCGTAGAAATTGTAGAGCGGTTGATGAGTGTGCTTGATTTCCGGATGGAAAGCCTTGTTGGTTTATTGATGTAATTGGTTGATAATGTTCTGGTAGGTGTGTATATTGGCATAACAATATGTACAATATCATAATGGATGATCACGGCAGGATGAATTGTAGCACTAATTTATTTTACATTGATCATTGGGTAGTAGATAACTTTTTGATTGCAAACTTTCATACTTTCAAAATTTTTTGAGATACTGGTGATGAGTAGGTTGAATACCTGTATATGAAAGAGAAAAAACTCGTTTTTCAGTTTTCCACGTTTTCTTGTTATTACACGACCGGTTCAGAGCCTTTGATCATTTGAAGTGCTGAATACTAACTAACGTACAGAGTTGATTACAAGATACAGTGTGTTCCAACGAAAATTTGACCCCCCCTATAACTCCGAAATGAGTAACATTAGCGAAAAACACCAAGACACGTCGATTTTTGTTTCGAGGGGGAGCATTTTTCGAAATAATTTGAAACTTCTCAGATCAACCCCTACCCCAGCAACCCTAACTTTGAAATTCATCATAGGAATAAGGGTCGAGTGGCACCTTACTGAAAAGGTCTGTCAATTCTCCACCTTGATTTGTCATTTTAGAATTTTAAATTAACATACAGGGTGTCCCAACTAAGGCTGAAGTTGAATTCTGGAAATCCCAAATACTAAATGAAATAGATTTATTTTGGCATAATGCAAGCGCAGGTTTATGCTCGGTCTAGAAAACGACCTACACTTGTGAATTTGGAGTTGGTGCAATCAACCCCTATTTCCAGCATCCCCAACTCAAAAATCATTCGATCGATAATAGGTCAAGTGGCACCTCGTTGGAAAGGTACTGCAATTTTCTCTTCGAATTTGGTATTTTCGAAATTCAGAATCATCATACAGGGTGTCCTGAAGCAGGAACATTGAAAATCCAAATAACTTTTGAAACTGGTTCATTTCGGTATACGAGAACATGTTTGATCCGAGAATAGGACTTTCTTGTGTGGTTATAGAATGTTTGCAATCAACCCCTTCCATTCAGCATCCCCAACTTGAAAATCATACAAATAATTCAAGTGGCATATCTTCAGAAAGGTTTTTTGAATTCCAGAATGATTAAAGCATTTCATTCAGTTCGGCTCTCCATACAGGATGTCGCTTTCGAAAAATTCAATATCGTCATTTGAAATTATCAACTAAAATTAATTCGAAACTGTTGAAAGTATTGGGGTACAATGTGTTGAGCATCAATTAAGAAGAAATAAAGCTGATTTCTGCATTGAAAATGTTCACATTTTTTTCATTTCCATCTGGCGTGCAGTCATCTGTTATTTCTCATTTTTGCAATGAAATATTATTATTATTCAGATCAGTGGTTTATTCCACTGAGGAAAGGGTCGAAATTGTATCGACGTATTTTCGAAATAACAGTTGTGCCAAAGAAACGGCAAGGATATTCGATAGGCACCATCCTGAAAGAGAAAGGGGAGTCAGTCACCAGTACGTTAAATATTTGGTTGACAAATTCCTAGCTACGGGTTCGGTGGCAAACAAAAAACATGAAGTGGCATGTCCTGTCAGAAATGAGGCAACGGAAGTGGCAGTAGTGGGTCATCTACAAATGGAGAATACTACTTCGATCAGAAAACTATCTCGTCTGACTGGTGTATCAGCTACAACTGTCCATAGAATCGTGAAACATCACAAATTTCACCCTACAAGGTAAAATTAGTGCATGAAATAAACGAAGATGATCCAGATCGTCGTTTACAGTTTTGTGAAAATCTAAGTGAAAACCTAAACGCTAATCCAAATTTTCTGAATAACATCTGTTTTTCTGATGAAAGCACCTTTATGCTCAGTGGTGAAGTGAATAGACATAATTGTCGATATTGGGACACACAGAATCCTCATTGGTTTAGAGAGGCCCACACGCAAAGGCCTCAGAAGTTGAACGTTTGGGCAGGAATTTTTGGCAATCATCTAGTTGGGCCTTTCTTTATTGAGGGTAATCTGAATGGAAATGGCTACCTACAGTTGTTAGAGGAACACATACATCCTAGATTGACAGAAATTTTACAGAACGATCCAACTCTTTCTGAGGACGAAATGCGTTTTCAACAAGACGGTGCTCCTCCGCATTATGATGCTCGGGTGCGCCAATATTTAGACGAAAATTTCCCAGGAAGGTGGATTGGTAGAAGAGGACCTGTTGAGTGGCCAGCCAGGTCACCAGATTCAAATCCCTAGATTTTTTTGTGGGCCATCTAAAATCTAAAGTTTATGCCACAAGACCAGAAAACCTGGAGGAGCTGCGGATGAGGATTATCACAGAATGCCGACTTTTGACTCCTGAAGTTTTCGCTAATGTGAGAAGAGAGTTCGAAAATCGTCTGTATAACTGTATGGAGGTGGGCGGAGGTCATTTTGAACAATTGTTGTAATAATCAAGTTAGTTTTTGTTTTCAATTGAATACAAGTTCAATAAATCTCGTTTTCCTGTTTAGATGAGCATCCAATCAGTTTCTCCATCATCCCTCACCCTGATCCTCACGCCAGAAAACCTCGATTGCCAAACTGAAACCAATGCCTCAGTGATTCAGAAAATAGAAAAATCTTTCTGGAACTTTGCCACTCAACCTGTAATCACTTGTATGATTTTTGAGTTGGGGATGCTGAATGGAAGAGATTGATTGCAAAAATTCCATATTCACGCAAGAGAGTCTTATTCTCGAATCAAACATAAACATGTTCTCGTATTATACCGAAATGAACCAGTTTCAAAAAGTTATTTGGGTTTTCAATGTTCCTGCTCCGGGACACCCTGTATGCTGATTCTGAATTTCGAAAATACCAAATTCGAAGAGAAAATTGAAATACCTTTCCAACGAGGTGCCACTTGACCTATTTTCGATCGAATGATTTTTGAGTTGGGGATGCTGGAAATAGGGGGTTGATTGCACCAACTCCAAATTCACAAGTGTAGGTCGTTTTTCTAGACCGAGCATAAACCTGCGCTTGCATTATGCCAAAATAAATCGATTTCATTTAGTATTTGGGATTTGCAGGAATTCAACTTTACCCTCGGTTGGGACACCCTGTATGTTAATTTAAAATTCTAAAATGACAAATCAGAATGGAGAATTGACAGACTTTACAGTAAGGTGCCACTCGACCCTTATTCCCTATGATGAATTTCGAAATTAGGGTTGCTGGGGGTAGGGGGTTGATCTGAGAAGTTTCGAATTATTTCGAAAAATGCTCCCCCTCGAAACAAAAATCGACGTGTCTTGGTGTTTTTCGCTAATGTTACTCATTTCGGAGTTATAGGGGGGGTCAAATTTTCGTTGGAACACACTGTATATTTTTTCCTCAAATATTAAAAATGGGAGATTAATTGATTTCAATTCGACTATTGAGTAGGAAAATGTGCGGTTTTCCTAATTTCCAAGCTTTCCAACAGATTCATTCTTCATTATCTAAAACTATTTTTTGATTTGTGATCGAATGTGTTCAAATATTGGGGGATTTCTTGTCTGAAGAAACATTCTGTAGAAAAAGTATCAGGAATGATCAATGAAATACAAAATATTTATTTCTTTTCCAATTTTACTTTATCGCCTTCAATGTCGAAAATGATTCATTTACGCCAAAACATAATCAAATCATCAAGGAAGTTTTCGCCGCGACTATCTCTCATGTTTTCTATATATTCATAACCGGTACTTAGAAGTGGTTATTTGAATTATAGAAAAGAAAATAGTTTGCCGGAGCAATATCAGGTGAACACGGTGGTTGTTCGATGGCAGAAATGCATTCAATGATGGCTAAGTGAGATGGTACATTATAGTGGTACAAAGTCCATGATATATTTTCCTTTTTCGACAAATCTGCTCTCTTAGCATAACGCTCAAGGAATATTTCTCATTTGTCTTCTGAACACCAGACTTTCGATCGACTTTCACGTGCTTTTTTCGGGTTCTGTTCAGTTTGAAAGGGCCATTTCAGAACTTCTTGATTGATTTGCATTTCAATGTCCTAAACCCATATTACAGCATAAGCTAAAATGCGTTTAATGAATGTGTGGTCTGAATTGAGTCGTTCTAGTATGGCTTTAGCAGTTTTTATACATTTTGGTTACTGAAAAAAATTCAGGTTCTTTGGAACAAGTCGAGTGGCAACGCGTTTCATGCCCAAACAATCGTTCAAAATAGTACGAATTGATTCGTGACACAGAAAGTTCATTGTATGTCTCTGTCAAACTTAAATGACGATTTTCAAATACTGTTCACATCACTTTGTGAATGTTAACTTCAGTTAGAGGTTAGAGATGTTCATGGCCGACCAGAGCAAGATAAATCTTCCAATATAGTTCATATGCACGTATTTGTAATGAAGTCATTTTTCCGGAAGCATTCTGTATCATTTACAGCGATTTGGCACACGAAATTTCATTCGCAATACCTTTTTAGAACCAATTGAGATCTGTATTTTTAGGCCATAATGATGTTCAAAACTAATTCTCACTAGTGGGTCCATGAGTGTCATTCGAGAATTCTGAATCACTCACTCTTTGATATGATGGACTAGTTAAAAATCAGTAGATGTTGATGGTTGCCGGGAATGTTTCCTATTAATAATTCTCTGCTTTTTTGAAAGTCTTTAAGCCCCTTTCACTTTCAATATTCGCGCCATATCCAAATCAAATGTCTCTGTAATATTGTGAGTGTTTCCGAATTCGAAACTTTATTTCGCAAACAAAATTTAATGGCCCTTTGTCGCTCAGCAAAATTAGATATTTGCACATATGTCAGTAACAATACTACGAACATGAAAAACAGAAACGTTTATGTCAAGTTTAAATTACAAATTCATCTTAGTTTTTGTTCACAGGTTCACTCAGGGAAAGACAGTCATATCACATGAATTGGAGAGGTTTGTGGAGTTAACAACTGGTAAGTGAAATTTTCCATATGTCTTCTATTACTTCGAAAACCAAGCCTGTAATTTTTTTGTGAAATCTTGTAATCTTGCATGGAAATATCAGTAGAAAAAGGGCATAGGTTTGAAATATTATTAATATGACACTAAGGTTTCAGCCAATATTACCAGATTGTTGAGTATGATTAAAACACAAATAGATATTGTTTATTATGTTTTCATTATCAACAAATGAATTAAATCAATAAAATACTGTTACCGCGATTTCAAACTCTCAATCATCGTCAGGCAAATGAAAACGAAGTGTGATGAAACATATATGAATAGACTGTTATCTGGACAAACTGGATACCATGACTGAATTCAGCAACTATTGAGAGAGAGATGGAACACATCAAAAATTTGGAATCAATATAGATCAAGGTCAAAAACACACAGAACACGAACATGTTTCCAAATATTCCAACCGATGAATGCTCTCCGATACTCAGGGAAATATTTAGCACTATAAGACGCTGTCACACATTGCTGATGAGTTTTGTAATGTTCTAAAAACCTGCCTATTTCGGATTGATTTTCAATTTCAATCAAAATTTTACCAACAAACATCAGGACATTTCATAAGATCGCCTCTGCGCATCTTTTCCGTCGTTATATTCATGGATAACTAAGAAAGAAAATTAATATTTCTTAGCGAAAAATTTATTTTCAGGGCTCGAACAGACATATAGACGAAATTCTGCAATTTCTGAATGAATTTCATACCAACATTAAGTTTACAGCAGAAATAGAAATTGATAACTCAATGAAATGATAATCGACTAAAAATTTCATTCATAACATCTACAGAAAATAAAGTTCCGCAGACTGAATTAGTTTTATGGGTGCATTAAATCACTTAAATCACAAACCAGCAGCTTACAATTCAATGATCCATAGGGCTTTTCCATTCCACTGCCACCAACAGACTTCAAAACTGAAAAATTGCCTTGAATAACAAAATTTCTTCGGTTTTTATAGACACAATTATCCAACGTGATGAGAAACATCAAATAACACAATAATAATATTCCGTGAAAGATACTTCATTGAAAACATACGATAGTTTCAACTACGCTGGTCTTTTCTTCAATAACTTGATTAACTATGTTTCTAAATTTAAAATAACAATCTTTTTCTCAAATGGTATGAACATTGAATAATTTTTATTCAAGGAACAATATTCAACCTTCCTTGGAATGTTAAATATCCCTTCCTGAAGGTGCTAGTAGTAGCAGTAGTACAGCACAATCAGATGTCATGAATAGGAGCAATGGACTGCAGTTTCGGTCTCATTTGACCTCGTCAGCATTGCATACTCATTCACAATATCAAGTTACACTGCCACCTACTCATCACAATTCGTTGAAGCGCTGGTAAACAAATTGTGTCCCTATAAATTTTTTGTAGGACCTATAGTTTCCGAGATATCGCGAGAAAAGTGTTTGCACCCCTTTTTCAAAGATGGTGACCGGGGAACA
This sequence comes from Cryptolaemus montrouzieri, assembly GCA_013387265.2. Lineage (NCBI taxonomy): Eukaryota > Metazoa > Arthropoda > Insecta > Coleoptera > Coccinellidae > Cryptolaemus > Cryptolaemus montrouzieri. Next base: position 46,342,377 of record JABFTP020000083.1, on the reverse strand, counting down.
AGGGCGGCAACCCCACAAACTTGGGGTTGAGCTTCTAATGGAATTCTACCAAGTAAAAGCCTCCCGGAATTCAATTGTTATGGTAGGACAGTGTGCTGCTAGTCACACTCGTACTGGATAAAATTTTGCTGGGACATAACGGCGTTTTCACATCTTTGTTATATTCACTTCGACTATTACAATATTGAGTAAGAACGTCAATTTTCGTAAGAGTATTCGATAACTTGAACTGTAAACTTGGTAATGTCAAACTATGACGTTTGTCTTCCAAATGCTATTCGCAAGATTTGTCCTTGGAATTGGATCACCCGATATGTCGAGCATGATAACCGACGTCAAAAGTGATTATAGGACGTGTGCAAATGTTCTCTGTTTTAACCTTTCAAGGACTAACATGCAACAACATTGATTTTCGCTCAACCGCTATTGCGGAAATATTTGTCGTACACCAGCTGCAATTGTTTCCTTGTGTAATTATAATTTTAAAGAGTCGGTATAAGGATAGTCCTTATTTGTCCACAATTTTTTTTTGAGATGTTATGGGGGCACCCTCGCTAAGAGATATATATGCTTAGAAAGAACCATGATATATAGGGTGTTACATGATAGTATGTCACAATTTGAGGGGTGCAATTTCAAGATATGAACATAGGCCCGCAAAAGCTTCGTTACGGAGCTACAGGGTGTTGAAATTTCCTGAAAAAATTAATTTATTTCTTCTAAACTCCTGCAGCTTTTGAGATATTCAGCCCAAATTTGGAACCTAAGCTATTTTTTACAGTCTCTATCATTACACGTCCTAAATTTTAACTAGAATCTACAAGGTGTTTTCTTTTTCGGAGCCATGTTTTCTTTTGCCTATAAAACTTTTTTGTAGTAAGCCACTGATCAGCGTACAATCAATTTTCGTCATTTTCGTTCAATGTAGAAACTTTTATAACAATCGTAACTTTTTTGTATCTCCAACCGTTCCCAAGAAAAAACTTATTAAACGATTGTATGCATTCGCTGAATTGAAAGCACTTCTAATTAAAAAAATGACCAGTGAGCTTTGATTTTTTTTCATTTATTTATTTATTTTAACAGTTGCTAAAGTTGAACCAGTGTTTGCTCGAATTTTTTATTAAATTAACCATTAGTTTTAGGACTTTTGGAGTTATTGCTGTAAGAAAAAATGGCTAATTTTACTAACGCCGAATTGGCTGATATCTATTATATGTACCGTCTGGCTGACGGAAACACAACAGAAACTAGGCGATTACATCAGGTACGATTTCCACATCGAGTGGCACCAAACAGACGAACATTTTCAAATATCCACAGAAAGTTGCGGGAAACTGGTACTTTTACTGCAAATAATTATTTAGAAGGTGCAACTCAAACTATGAGAACTCCAGATATTGAGGAGGCAGTTTTGAGTTGTATTGAATTGAATCATCATGTGAGTACAATAAAAATTGGAAATCAGTTGAATATTTCACAGGTTCTAGTTTGGAGTATTCTCCACGACTTTTTATTGTACCAGTTTCATATTCAAAGCGTCCAAACTCTACTTCCTTGAGATTTTCCTTCAAGACTGAACTTCTGCCGATGGTTCTTAGATAAAATAAGATAAAATGCTCATTTCGAATAAGGTTCAGACGAAGCAAACTCTTCGAGAAATGCTATCACAAATGTTCACAAGAATCATTATTGGGCTATGGAAAACCCCTATTTGATTGAAGAATCTCATCATCAAGAGCAATTCTCACTAAATGTCTGGGTAGGAAAAACTGGAAATTATTTGGTGCAACCATTTTTGTTGCCTTATAAACTAAGCGGTCCTGCTTATCGGCAGTTTCTTGAGGAGGAGTTACCTTTATTGCTCGAGGATGGTGAAAGAGATAATGTGGTTCAAGCATGACGGGGCACCAGCACATTTCAGTGGAAATGCTAGGGAATTCTTGAATAGTACATTCAACAACCGATGAAAAGGTCGGGGTGGGCCAGAACCAAGGCCCTTAGGTCCCCAGACTTAAATAGATTAGACTTTTCTTATGGGGATATCACAAAAGTTTAGTTTATACCACTCCAGTGAACACTGTAGAAGAATTGAGAAATCGAAGAATAACCCCTTGTGACACGATAAGAAATACTTCTGGAATATTTCAAAGAATGCGTTATAATATGCGAAGAAGGACAGAGGCCTGTATTCTTGCAGGTGGAGGACTCTTCCACATTTTATTTAGTTTTTAATTGTTCTTTTTTTTAGTTTGATATTGAATAAGTATAAGTTGAGTCTCAGAAGACGAGCTATCAAAATAAAAGTGAATATTGGGCATACCTATCGTGTATTTCTATTATTTTTTTATTAAGCGACTAACATAAAATTCAAATAATTTAAATTCAATAATTTTTCACTCGAAAACGGTTGGAGATTCGAAAAAATTACAGGTGACAAAAAAGTTTCTCAATTGTACAGAGATGACGCAAATTGATTGTACGCTGATCAGTGGCGTAGTTTGAAAGGGCAAAAAAAACATGGCTCTGAAAAATGAAACACCTTGTAGATTCTAGTTGAGATTATGGACGTGTAATGATGGAGGCTGTGAGAAATAGCTTATATTCCAAATTTGAGCTGAATATCTCAAAAACAGAAGGAGTTTTGAAGAAAAAACCAATTTTTTCCGGAAACTTCGACACCCTGTAGCACCGTAACGAAGCTTTTGCGGACCTACGTTATAAAAACTTTTTTTCTCAAAATTGCACGTAAATTAACCCATCAAGTAATGACTACTATTATTTAACTCCCTGTAAATGCTCAGAAAGATCCCAAGATATATGTGTTTTTAATTTATCATTATTGTTTGGGGGTCGCGACGAGACTTTGAAACGGGAAATTAAAGAAGTAACTTCTTTTATATGAAATACTACATTTATTCGAAGAAATGGAAATAAAAAGAAATTAAATGTTAAATTTAAACATAACATAGACCAGACTATGAAAAAGTACTCTACAAGGGTAGATTGTTTTCGTAGACTCTTTGATAATCGTAAGTAGACATTGCTTTTACTCTTCATTATTGGTGGTAAACTTATTAAATTCCTCCATTTATTCGACACAATGACATATATGAAATATCATTGAATACTCTCATTGATAGATTTACGTCTCTTCTAGCTTTATACCCCCTATCGGAATTTTTTTAAATTGAATGATATTCCAAGTATCTCTAAGAAACGGAATGAATTACCCGAGGCAATTCCTTCAATTTCTTTGGTACTCAATTCTTAATCCGTTTGGAGAGAAATCGAAAGCTTCGTTATCTAATACCTGAACCATTTTTTGTTTGGTAAATGATACGAGCTCTTCCAAGAAATGTTACAAATGTTCCATCATTTTATTCGAAGTATTTATGAATAGTGCTGGATTTATATTTTGGGATTTAATCAGGTCTTAATACCTGCAAGCCATTCCTGGGCGCTGGTGAAGCAAGAGAACCAGTAATTAACGTAAATCTCAACTGAAATAATGCGTCTTTGATCCCTCTTTCTTTCATTCTGAACTAGTATCCAAATAAGAATATTTTCAAGCAAAACATTGCTTTAATGTTCGTTTCTCAGGAACTCCTCCTAGGTAAGTAATGATGAAGTCTTTATAGTCATCTTGAAGCTGATATTGGTAAAGTCGATTTTGAGTGACGAAAATCATATTCTGATATATGTTTCGAGCTAATTTCATCAAATGAGGATCAGATGTTGCTGTTCTGTAGTGGGTCCGGTCAATTTTGCTCCAGTAGTTCTTAAATCTTTTCAAAATTAATATATCAGGTCCACTTAAAGGACCTTGTGCTATGCTCACGACAGCTTCTAATATTGTTTGATTATATATGATGGCAACATACGAGCCAAAACATATATTCCCCCACTTTTTTCTCCAGTAGTATGCATGCTTCATTCCTAGTCCCGAGTTGATAGCCATCGTATTGAAGCACCTGCACGCTTTTTCTCAATCCCTATTGCAGTATTATGCCATAGACAGCTGACGCATATGCTTCCCCTGCTCCATGGTCCAGTTTTGGACTGATAGTGACTGATCAATTCCTTGACCTGACACCAAAATAGGAAGACTATCCACGATCCACAATGAAAGACGTGCAATGTTTCATACAGTCGAAACGGAACCAACTGGAGCGAGTTGTGGAGCGTGCCTTGAAAATGTCAGGCAAGAGGGTAGTGAAGGTTGTCAAAATGAGAACTAGTGCTCGTTTTCTTTTCATATAAACGAATAAAACTCACACCCTCTTGTAAATATCTTCATGAAAATTTTTCTCAATTGTTTGTATTATTTTTAAGTTCTCTTTTGTTCGACAATGTCAGGCGACCTATAAACGTCATTTAAAAAAATCAAATAATAAATCTGCCTTCATATATAAGCATAGGTAACATAATTAGAGGGTGCCCCGTTAATACCTTTCACTTTGAAAGATCTAACCCCACCGTATACTAGTATCAGCATAAAGAAATACGTGAGCGCCCGTATATTACGTCATTAATCTATCATCTGTAGAATTAATATTTGTTTCGTAATACCTAATACAATCATATACTTGACAAATGTGCCATATGATCAATAAAACATTATTTCGAGAGTTAAACCATGAAAAGTTATTCAATAGAAATAAAGAATAAAATTCGGCTTTGAAACTTTTCCAATCGAGATCTTCCTATCAGTAGTAAAAGTTCGGTCACAATCATCGAAAAGTTATTGAAACTTTCAATGGTTGTAAGTTTGAACTAATAGAAACTAGTTGCCAAGAAAATCGCCCGTTGTTTCGTATTCGAAGATACATAGAAATAAAAACAGACAAAGCACAAAGTTAATGTTCTGCGAAGCATTCGTCTCACGTAGGGAATAGATACTTTGTTCGTGAATAAAAAGAGAGGTCAGATGGTAAGGCGTGCCTAAGAATACTGAAAAACTCCTGTACCTTCATAGGGAAAATATTTTTGTACTTCGAAGATTCCACATACTGTTAAATTATGACAAAATGATCACGAAACATCCAAGATTTCCACGTGGTACCAACCATTGAAACATTATGACAATTCAACATTTGGCTCACAAATCTGAATTTCATCTATTAAAAATTATTATTTCCAAATGTTGGATCGATTCTGTCTTACTACTTTGTAGTTACTCATATATGAAGAAGAAATATTGGATTTCTAACAACCTTGAAAATATAAACGCTGTGACTACAATTTCAAACCCAGATTCATCGTCAGACAGATTAAACTATAACAAACAGTTAACATAAGCAAGGGGAAAAATAGATTCTAGGGTTCTTGTGATAGATAGTTACAATGAGATGATCACTTAACACACAATAGGTCAGGTGCAAGGTCGAATGATGATCGAATCAAGAGATTGCGACCAAAGAATTTGAAAAATTCACACTTACAAGGTACGAATGTGTGTTGAGTTTATTGGTGAGACCTCTCCAAGAGGTCATTCAAGGTTGTTTCAAAATTATTTCAAAGCGACTTTGAAGGTTTATGAGGGAAACATTTTGAGAACTATATGAAAAATCTGAAATAATATACTTGTATAGTTTAGACGCTGCTGAATCGGAATGTAAACTCTTTTGATCTCCACGACGTCCTGTTGAAAGTCAAATCATGAATGGTTTTAAAGCCACAACATATAAATACGATGTTAGTTTGTTCATGTGATGTTTCCTGAACATCAATCAAGGTGATTTCATGGTTATTTGAATTTTATTTCAAAATTTTATGGAATAAAAATTCTGAGAGAAGTTCTATTCGAAGATAGCAATTGCACGTATTTGAGGCCATATAGTCTGAATATGAGCTTTGTTGACATCACGTATGGTTCAAGGTCATTTGAAGGTCGAATCAAGAGAATCATCATAGAAAATTCTGGAAAATTTCATAAATATATTTATGAAGTCGCAAAATGCGAATCCAAGGTATTCTTGCCATGTTTTTTTAAGATCATTCAAGCTAGTGTAAAAGTTATTTCATGGTCATCTTGTTATTTTACGGGATGAAAATTTTGAAAGCAGTTGAAAGAAAACAGAAAAATGGTGTGTACGTTTGGGATGCCACAGAATCAAAATACCATCTCTGATGATTTTTATCACGTCAGGTTCAAGTTCATATGGAGGTAAAATCGAGGGAATCATCAACGATTCTGGAAAAATAATATGTACGTTTTTGAAGGCATAGAATATGAATCGAAGTTCATTTTTGCGTTTTTTCCTAAAGATCAATGAAGATAATCTGAGGTTATTCGAAGGTCAGTTCGAAACTTTTACGGAATAAAAATTTTGAGATCGGTTGAAAAAATTTGTTAAAATCAGATATAGTTTTTGAGCACATAATCCGAATGAAAGCTCTGTTGACTTGCATAGCTTCCAGTTTAAGATCATTTGAAGGTCAAATCAAACGAATCATCACCAAAAAATCTGAAAATTTTATATTAATAATTTTGAGACCGTTTAGTACGAATCTAGGGTCACTTAATTTGTGCAACGTATTTTAGTGGTCATTTAAGGTTATTTTAACGTCATTCTAAAGTACTTTGGGATTTGAAAAGTTGATTGTACTGTTTGAAATAATCCTGAAATAATTATGAACAACCTCTAGGTTAGATTACTCACAAAAAAACTAAACACAGATTGGTAACCAGCGATTTCAAAAACTTATGTGCAAATTTTTAGTCGCGATTTTTCAATGCGACCTTCAAATGACCTCGAAATGGACGTGATGGGTATTAACTGATTGTTTCATGTAATCAACGACTACCCAAAACACTAGAATCCATTGACTATCATTTCAACTCAGAGATAAAATGTTTACCTGAAAATGGATATTTGATGGATATCTAATTGAACATATCGAATAGTTGGGATCTCTATAAGTCGGTCTGGCAGTTCAAAATTAGGAGTTCACTGAGAATTTTAAAGAATAGACTCCAGGTTATTATGTTTTCTAGTTTTTGCAGCTCGATATAGATTGTTCAAATTATCAATACTGAATGATTGTTTTGAATGCAAGGGTTAGCTGTTTGTTCCAGTATAAAAGCGATAAAATATTTGTTTACCTCATTTTGAAAGAATAATCAGTCTGACCTATACTGTGATTCACAATGAAAACCAACAATATTTATTTTACGAAATAAATAACCATGTGGTCGTATAGAAAATGGAATAATCTCGTCAAAAATTATCACATGACTCCTTTTCTCCTTTGAAAATAGGAGTGGTTTTCAATTCTCGAATTTTCTTCTAAAATCTTGAAGAACTTCTGGTGTCAAAAGCTTACATTCGATGATGATTTTTCTGCGCAGTTCTTTCAAGTTCTCTGGATGTGCTGCATAAATTCTCGATTAACGATCAAGTGGCCTGGCTAGCCACTCTACTGTTCCTCTTCTGCTAATTCACCGACTCGGGAAACTTACATCCAAATATTATCACACAAAAACATCAAAATGTGCAGAAGCACCATCTTGCTGAATACGTATCTGATTCTCTAAGAGAGTTTCATAATTTCCAAGATTTCTGTGAGACTGGGATTCATTTACTCTTTCAACAAATGCAAATAAGTGTCTCTATTGAGATTATCTTCGATGAACAAAGGTCCTACAATATGGTTTGCATGAATTTCTGCTCGAACATTCAATTTCTGGGACATTTGTATGTATGCCTGTGTAAACCAATGAGGATTCTAAGTATCCCAATATCGATTATTATGCCTATTCACTCCATCATTGAAAGTAAAAAACTTATGTTGATTATTGTTAATACTTTCACTTGAAATTTCACAAAATTGCAAACGGCGATCAGAATCGTCTTCGTTTATTTCATGAACTAGTTTCACTTTGTAAGAGTGATATCGATGATGTTTCACGATCCTGATTATTCAAGCTGATACACCAGACACACGTGGTAATTTTCTGATGGAAGCAATGTTCCCCATTTGTGGGTGGTCCAAAACTATCACTACAGTTGCTTCGTTCTATATGAACTGGTGTTGAACTTCATGTTTTTTGTTAGCCACCTAATTAGTAGTTGAAAATTCATTCATCAAACATAAAACATACTGGTGTCCTATCTGTTTTTCTGAATGGTTCACATTAAAAATCCGAGCCTTGCCACTACTATCATTTCAATAATTAATTGAAACTCTTTCGACCCGCTCATCAGGGCGGAGGCCAAGAATCGTTACTTGAAAATGATAGCCGAGAATTGAAATTATATCATTGAATGAATGTCGGATAACGTCATTCCGACAACTCAATTATATTTATAACATTATTAATTTTTGTTGAAAAACAAACTATTGTTATAATTGGACGGTTTGTATGATATTAAACGTTCGTAAAGAAAACATTTTCGAATAGAGGATTGAAGACTTTTCTGACGATATGTCACTCGATTCACTTTCCCAATAATGAATTTGAACTTTGGGGCTGCTGAGGTTAGCGAGTTGATTCACATGCTCTGAATCAACTCAGAAATTGTTACCCCTCCGATCAAACATCAGAGTGGCTCTGCTTTTTCAGCTACAATCAGTGTTTCTGGACATAGTTAGCAAATTTTAATTGGAATAAAAATTTTTGTTGTGTTTGGATTTTTGTATGATATTATCTGTTCATTAAGATACTATTTTTGAATAGAGATCTTTCCAAAGACCCACTTTCCTTTTAATGAATTTTGACTGAGGTCCTACTGAGGGGTAGACGGTTGGTTGTACCAACTCAATATTTGATCCTCTTCAAATCGAAAATTGTCCCAGCTTTTTTCATCGAAATCAGTCCATCTTGAGATAGAAGCTGAAGCCAACTTATGTTGGGACATACTGTATATGTGCAAATCTGTTTTCTGTCTATACTGAATATCACGATCTAGATATGAAATTGAAAAATCCAAGAAAGTACTTGTGCAATGTTTTTTAATTTAATTCTGTGTTATTATTGTATTGTGTTCTTGATAAGATTCATGAATTGATTGAAAATGTGTCGGAGTACCGTTGAAACACATTCACTTATCTGTACCAAAAATGAGTTTAGTGTGATTTTTCAGAAAATATTCGTTTCAATGCTAATTTCCTCACGTTATGTGTTATTTTCAGAACAATACAATCCTAAAATAGGAATTGAATGAAACACTAAGCGAAAGTGAATTAATTATACAATAATTACAACGAGAAATAATGTCACTTTCACGATGTATTCAAATATTCAGATGACAGTTTCCTCCAACTGTAAACGTAGACGTAGATCCAAAAATAGCCAGCCTCGATTTCAATCGATCTAGAATTTCAGACCTTGATGAATCTGATGAAAGATTTCGCAATGACAGCTGAATGGATAGGCATGTCCATTAATAACTCAGGAGATAAACGAAAGCTCTGACATTTTTCGATTTGACTCTGAAGACAGCTCCATTATTTTATCATTTGAAGCAAGTTTTAATTCTCCTAGTATGAAGTGAATTCCAAATCAATTTTTTGTATCACAGATTAAGAAGGATCTTGTCTATAAGAACTCTTTGTTGGTGTAAGATCGGAAGAGTTTAGTGACCATCTGAAAGTTTTCTTAGCTCAATCCAGCGACTAGCGATTCTAGCATTTCTATTGAAGGGATCTTTTGGAAGGAAGAGGGGTCAGAGACTACTGTGCTGGTTCATCAGGAGACATAATGTGGCGCACAGATGGGTCTAAGAGAGAGCTAGTTACACGTACTGGATTTTATAGAGCAAGACCTAAAAGAATGAACATCGCACATAGTACACTGAAAGTTACCTTCATAAAATTTTGATGAGAAGTAATTCTTGGTCTACTGATCTCAAATCCACAATGAAAATTTTGTATAGTTTTTTTGGTTTTCCTCATACAAGCTGTTTAATTTAGACTCTTCCCGAAGTATCGATTTCCGATGCTGCCTTGATAAATTGGGTTCTAACAAAGACAATAAAATTCATTTCTACTAACAACATATGCATTTACCATGAAACACAAATCCGGTATCACACAGTATACAGGGCGGTGAAATACAGAAGTTTCGATTGTAAGAAGAAATGCATAACGGTGCAATATAATTAAATTTGTCACTATTGATTGTATGGTATAAACTTTATAACTGTAAATTTCCTTGTATATACTGGGTGTCTCATATAATGAGCACTGAGATTTAAGGAATCTTGTGTGGATTTTTCTGATGGAAAAATAAAAAGTTCATAAAGTTATCTGCATCCATAAAATCAAATCTTTGTAAAAAGCCATACATAACAATATTATATCAATGGATGTATTCGTCAGGTTTTAGATGATAAGTCAAAATGTACACATACATATGAACACACACATTATATAATATACGCCTCACACCATCTCATTATGTTGTCTGTACATCTGTATATGAATACAGATTTTATTTGATTTTTGAAATGAAGTTCAGGGATCGAGATCGATATTTAAAATAAGACAAAAGATTGAGAAGAATTTTCATGGATGATTTTACAACAGGTATGAGTTTTGTTACTTCATATGTTACGTCAAAGATCCCTTGTTCTCAATTTGACTACCCTCACCCCCATTGCCTGACATTCTCAAAGGCACGCCACGCAACTCACTCAGTTAGTTCCGTTTCGGTCGTAAGCGAGACTGCTCGTTGTAAAAAGTGAAGCAAGTGTATATGTTTCCACGAGAAAAAGAACAAAAATTTGAACAGTTGGTCGAATGACGCTTAATTTGAGTGCAACGAAGTTGCCATCAATTGAAGAAGTGCAGTAATTGTTTTTTTATTAGAAAAACAAAAACAATAAATGTACTCATGATTCTGCTACTTCGAAAAGTTACGACAATATCTCGAAAAAAGTAAGGAGAAACGTTTTCAAGCAGTAAGACAGAAGGAGAAGCTATGGCAGCAAAAAGTTGACGAATTCTTTGATATTGCACATACTGATATTTTAGATATTATGAAGGTTGAAGAAGATGACATGACGAATGGTAAAGGACAAAGCGAGTTTATTTAAAGAGGCAAAAATTGAAAAGAAACAAGTACAGATTGAGAGAATTCGCGAGTGTGAAACAAAACGCATCAACTCATTGAAAACAAACTTTTGCTTTCATCGTCCCCAGCTACTAGCAACTAATTTGCCTTTGACTGTTCAATTGGATGGCAAGATACTCGAAGATATCACTAGGCATGAAACCGTCGATCGTCTCCCTATTTTGGAGTCAAGGCAAGGAAATGATGAGCTACTATCGGCCCCAAAATTGGGCCGTGGAAGAGAGAGGGCATGCGCATCAGCTGTATATGGTACAATAGTGTTATACTGCTATCTATTGAGCGATAAAATGAAGTGCATGTGATTTGTTACGACAACTGTGAAATCAGGACTGAGCTAAAAATGGAAAAAGACATGCTTTGGTTTGCATGTCGCCATCATACACTAGAGATAATGTAAGCACAGCACTAGGTTCTTCAAGTGGGCTTACTATTTGAATTTTCAAAAGATGCAGCTATTGAAAGACGTGATTATATTCGAAAATATTAATCCATCATCATCAAATGTTTCTCTGAGGTTGAAATGAAGCAGTAATCTTGAAAGTCTTCTTTGAGCTCGACATACCCTGGTGTGCTATCGGAAGTTTTGCCTCACAGTATCACACCATACCTGTATGGTGTAAACTTACCTCACCTGTGGGAATATATGAGAGAATAATACACATCAGGTCGGTCCAGTTGAAGTAAAATTCATAATTACGTAATATTCCGTATGTAGTCTTGCAGACAGCATCATCATGGTAGTTTCATCGCAATGACGAATACAACCAAAAGCTTAAAAACCTAATTAAGTTGTCTGACTAAACCTAATGACCACGGTTATCTCCACAGTAATTATCAAGTGGTTCCTATAGCACCACTCCATAAACTCATCTGCGAGGCCAATCCGCGCAGCACTCTGAGTTGATTTTTCTAGCCTAAATCCATCTTGACAATCTGAAAATACTTTTGAGTTTCGGTGAAAAATCAACTAGCTTCTTAAAAATTTTTGGTTCATTTATTTTTGAAAGTTTGCTGCTTCGAGATATAGGCCAGTAATTTACTACATACGGCTTGTCATCCCATTTATGGATTGGAACCAATATGGCATGTGTCAAGCATTTCAGGGACTTTCCAACCTCAACCGACGACAGTAGAGATTTGATCATTTTGCAACTCAATCTATCAAACGAAGGAGTTTTTGGTGCCTTGGAAAATCCGAAAACTTTAAGGCCTCAGTTACATGTGCACCCGTCTCAGCCATCTTCGCAATCGTTCTGCGAGAGCAATAATATGCTGATATGTTTTCTTGATATAGAGCGAGTTATTGAGAATAGATGTATCAGAATATTGCCAATATTAGATAATGGCAGTTCAAGAAGATGGCAATGAGATAGACAAAATGGCACCTCCAATAAAATGAAGAACACTAACTCTCCTGTTGGTAATACCTCAAATGCACGTCATACCAAACGCGACTAAAATTCATAAAAACATCTGTTGCCTTGAAAAAAATACTGGAACTCGACATGTAACAGCAGATGCGATACCATCTTGGTCATTTTGATTGAGAGACAATTGAAAATTCTCGATCAGACTATGTTTCGTTCGAAGAGGTGAGGATCTTCGACATTTACAAAGTTGAAAATCAAATTTCAATATCAGTTACGTATCAATCAATATCAATTAACGTAGACTGAATCTGATTAAGTTGTTACTATGAAATTTCAAACGGGGGATCCTCGAGTTATAATAGACCCTTAAAAATTCATTATCGAAACTGATAGGAGTCGATGACTCTCGTCGATTTAATTTCATTGAACGCTCTGATATTTAAATTGCGAACTCGATAGCGTTCATCTCAACGTAAATTGGTCGAGCTTTTGTGATTTTTTTCTTGTTGATAGTCGACTAGTTGAGTTGATACCGCCAAATGTATGAAGTGATGATCCTTTACGAGTGGTGTCTTTTAAGTTTTGCATATAGAGCTAAAAGGAAACAATTGAAAGCTTTTGAAGACTTTTTTCTCATTCGAAGATTAATACACTTCTGAATTTGTTCGAACCTTTTCTGGAAGCAGTTATTGCAATCGTTTGATGCTACATTCAAAATAACCTTTTGAAAGCCATCAACAGCTCGTTACTAAGAAGTATTGCAAAGAAGATTTCTGAATTCATCCAACATCTTAAAAAACGCATTATAAAGAGAAAATTCTGAATTAAAGTCAAAACCGATTATAACGACATCGTTTACAACGACCGATCGGTTATTACGACCAGATTGTCCCGGCCGAATCTTTAGTAAACTATTCAGTAAACATACCGCCTATAACAACTTCGGATATAGCGACATATCTCTTATAACGTCGAAACTTTATTGATATTCATCGACTATAAGGACCAACCGCATTTAGTCCCACCAAAACAAAACAATACGAACGATCTTAGATCTAATTACTAAGCATTGAAGTAATATTTAGTCGTATTACTACCTACGCTCTTTCTCCTACCTCATTCAGACCTCTTCTCGGCCATTTGACCTTCCATATTTATTGTTTAGTGCGCTAATCGACTGCGTGAGTGACAGTTTGATTTATAAGTTTTGCCTTAGATAAGACTGTGCATTTATACGTTACCATGTCGCAAAAAAAAGGAAAGTATTTACTATTGAAGAAAAATCTCATATCATATGGAGATTAGAAAATGGCGAGTCAAATAGTGAAATTGCAAAGGAGTGTGGAATTTCATATATTACAATATGTGCGATTTGGAAAAATAGAGATAAAATAAAAGTTCTTTTCGACAACAACTGTTTAAAACTTAAACGAACGAGGACAAGTGAACATGAAGTTATGGCAGATGCTTTATTAACATGGTTTAAACATCAGACGGCAAACAACATCCCAATAAGGGGTCCAATTCTGCAACAAAAACCCAATGACTTTGCTCGTAATATGGGAAAATTTTGAGTGTTCGTCGTCTTGGGTACAACGTTTTCGTGCTGGTTTTAATATTGTGGCAGGAAAAGTTTGCGGGGAAGCGGCTGGCGTTCCTGAAAGAGTGAGTAAAGACTGGCTCTCTCATAAATGGCCTGCGCTGTGCGAAGATACACATCTTCAAATGCTGATGAAACCGGATTGTTTCACAATTTAACTCCTGACAAAACACTTAAATTCAAAGACGAGGAATGCAAGGGCGGAAAGTTTTCCATAACAAGAATTACAGTATTGGTTACGGAAAACAAGATTGGTTCATGCAAAAGAAACCTTTTGGTGATAGAAAAAGCTAAAAAACCGCATCTCTTTAAAAAACATTCACTCTTTGCCTGTAACTTATGAAAACAACACTAGGTTCTGGATGATATCGCAAATTTTTGAAAACTGGCTGCGTAGCTGGTATGCAGAATAGTCTGGAGGAAAAAAATTCTTCTTCGCCAATCTGAAATGCATAAAGCTTGTGTTTTCACCGCCCAATGTCACCACTTTTTTACAGCCCATGGATCAAGGTGTGATAAAAGCTTTGAAAACACAATACAGAAAACTTCAAATGCTACAAATGATACAAAATATTGAGAACGGGAAAGATACAAAAAGTTTTTGTGTTTTAGATGCAATTCTAATGATATGGGAAACTTTGGAAAAGGTGACACAGACCACTATAGCCAACTGCTTTCGCCATGCAGGTATCAAAAATTTCTCTCCATCACAAGCGGAGGACGACGATGTTATTCCGCTAGCGAGAATGATACGATCTCCCACAGATGAAGACGACAACGTACTACACGCTCAATTGGTTACTCAGTTGCATCTCTGCTGGTACAGAACGAAGAATTGAGATAGAGGAATTTATTGAAATAGATTGCTGTACTGCTGTGTGCGCCTCAGCTACTGAGGAAGAAATTCTTGCAGAAGATGAAAGTAAAAATCGTAACACTGACGAAGAAAATGAAGACCAGCAAGATTCTAAAGAACCGTTTAGGACAACAACAATTTCCGAGGCTCTTAGCGCTATAACAGTTTGCTAAAAGTTTGTTACCTTTAACGACCAGTTTGATACTGATGATACTCATAACTTGAGGAGCATGAAATGTAAAATGCAAAACATATTTGAGAGTAGGCTTAGGGAAAAAAGGACTAAAATGACTGATTACTATGAAAACTAGTGTGAGTCTTATAGTGCAGCTAAGTACATCTCTAAATAACATTTTTATTTCATTTGAAAACAATATTTTATTCTTTATTAGATATATATGTACTTACGATAATTCAACCACATATTTAAGCTATGTATTGCTTATAACAATGACCATTCAATGACGCTATATCCGGTTTGACCGTATATGCTTCAAAATCTTGAACAAAAAAAAATCAGGAGATAAGCAATAATCGTCCGATACGCGAAACATATCTCTCGAAAATGTAGAGTGTTCAAAACGAACGATAAAAATACTTTGATATGACGGATGTCGTTAGTTTTGCATATATAGCAAGAATGAAACAAGTGAGAGCTTTTGAAAGTGTTTTCCGCAAAGAATAATATACTTCCGCATTCATTAGAATCGATTTTGGAAGCAGTTATTCAAAACGGCCGTTTGGAAGGCATCATCATCAGTTTTCAAACATAAAAATATGATTCTGACATCGAAGACCTTCTGAAAGAGACATTAAATAGAGCGTCAAAAATCTTCAGCATCATCTAAGGAGGTGTATTGAAGGTGAGTTCTTGTTTAATTTTTACCTTCTCCTAGAACAAAAAGGCTGTCTGAATATTATCACCTAATTTGTAGCCCTTGTCTCAGGCAAAAATATTCAAATTAAACAATTATTCTACTTGATAAATTTTTCATTTATGGAAAACATACTAACCGATAAACCTTCCAGTAAGACAAAATTGTCTGAAAATGTAAGGATGAACAACTTCCGCATGGAGCGTGAGCAACAATAATAACTGGCTAGATTGATAAATTAGCACTTAGCCGGCACACGGTCAACAGCTAATGAAAAGCTGCCACTCGCCCCGTTTGATTTATCACCGCTGTTGAATACAGCAGATTTATCCAATGAGAAATGACCTTGAAGCACTCCTTCCCATTTAACATAAGTTTGCATGCGATATTGTGTTCCCCAAGACATCATATCTATTATGTTAGGAATAAGACAAATTATTCACATATGTCCTAACTTTTGAGGCACTGTGTTCCGCTTCTTATTCAGTAAAGAGTGATTCTGGCAGAAAATTATACCATTTCTGATATTATCATCAGATGAGTGTCAAAATAATCCTTCGAGATCAATCTTTATTAAGCTCATAGTTTGGACTCAACGATGGTATCCGTAGTGAAATCAAAGTTAATCCTTGTTTGTTTGTTTTTCTATGACCTACAGTTTACAGTGGACTCTTTAGACCGTGCAATGATAAGCAATCTAGGATTAAGTTTGGCACTTATGGACCAACACTATGGTTATCCGTAATCTCGTATAATTTGTCAAATACTTTCAACTTCCATGACTTGAACATTGAACCAAATATTCCTAACCAACCGTGCAGCTACCGAAACTGTTTTCGTTTCAAAAGTCAGGTTTTTCATGAAACAGCTGTGTAATAGATCCTCGAGAAGGTAGACTTCAAACAGTACTGCAGAATATCGGTCTTCCTCAAAATTAACTCGGTCTTCTACAAGAAATGATTTATCTATATTTCGAGTATGGCATCTACCCGAAAAAAATTAATTCATCACCTGTATAACTCGAAGAAAAAGACGAGCTCATTTTGGCAAAATACAAAACTTCAGCTTTTTCAAAAACTTCATCTTTAACTAAACTGAGAACCAAAATTTCTTAAGATGTGACAAACAGCAGAAAAGGCCCCAAGATTGCAGGAAAGATGATTATTGTGATGTGCATATGTAAGACAATGAGAAGCTTGAAGATATAAACCACTGTGGTCGAATTAATCTTCCGAAAGTTGTAGCCTAAAGAAAAATACTTGAAAGATAGTACATATTTAATCAAACCATCTAAGCGGAATTGTGTAACTTTTAAACGTAGAAGCGTGAAAAATGAATTTTTGACGCTACAAAGTCTTCTTTTTTCGAGAGATACCGTTTCTTCATTTCAATTCCCTACTCAAATATTGTATGCGTTATAGGGGATTCTGACGGTGGGTGGTTAATTTCACCCTACTCAATCTCAAAATAGTCCCTCTCGAATCAAAAATAGTTAATTCCATGCGTTTTTCGCTAGGCAGCTACTTCCAGAGTTAGAGGAACAGCCAAATTTTCAATGAAGACACTATATCACCACTACACCAAAACATTAACCTCAACTCTCGACGCGCGTTTCGCTAGTTAAGTTAGCATCATCAGAAGATGATAATATACTAATAATATGAGTATATTATCATCTCCTGATGATGCTAACTGTAGTGGTGATATAGTGTCTTCATTGTTCATACGCCAAAGGTTCCAAAATCACAACATAGCCAAATTTTCGATGAAACACACACTATATCATCTTAAATACCACAATCCTACATCATTTACTATCAGAAAAGGAAGATATTCGATTTCAATATTTGATTTTATTGCAATATCTTCGATAAAATAATTTTCTTTGAGCTTCTCCGCCTCCTCATTCTTATAAACAGAACACATTCTATAAAGTGACTCTTCAGCTAAATTGGGGAAGATTTACCGTATATTGCTTCTCAAAGTGGAAACATAAAATGTGATTCTCAAAAGTTTCTTTGCAGAAGAAAAACCAAACAGCTTGCAATTCCACAGCAATCCGTTTTCTCATTACAACTTTTGTGGGATGTATAATTCAACCATAGAATAAGACAATTCGCAAGCCTTATTATAATAGCAATTTTTTTTTATCCTCCGTATTTTTCTCGACAAACACATACATACACAGTTAAGAAGACTGCTATTTCAATATTTTTTTATTTCTCAATGAATTATTTATTTATGTTTATAACATTCTCTTTCCATAAATCAAAGTAATACTCAAAAATCATGACAAATTTTTCTTTATTTATTTTGCATGATGGATAATATCTATGAAGTAGGATACAATAATACGCTGTGCACCAAAAGTAAGGGACACTCGGAATTGTGAGTATGTTATTGAATTTTGCTTTCAACATTTTATAAGTTCTCATACAGTGACAAGGTTAAGACTGTTTCATAAACTTTTCAAGTCATTACTTCTGTAAAGTTTATTTATATAGACAACAACGTACTAACAACATGTACTGAATGATGTGCAAGATAACAATATTAATTATTACCCTCGTTATCAGTTCTTAATCTCATCGAATATGTCTGAAATTAACTGGGACGAGCTCCTTGTGACAGTCAGGTAATGTTGAAGATTCGACTGATTTACCACCATTATTCCGCAATAAACCATGTGGCGAATGAAAAGTACTTTCACTTTCTTTAAGAAAGTGATCTAATAGTCATAACTTTTTGTGCACAGAGTATGTAATGTCATCATCAACTTCTTATTTATCATTTTAACACAAATAACATATATCAGTTAACTAATCTACTATGCTCAACATTCAAAGCCTAATTCTTTGTAATTTGTGGTACACTGAAAGCAAACGTAAAGCTATGATGTCAAGGAAGCTATAATCTATGTGACCAGTAAGCTAGAATTAACATAATCGGTCCTCGATTTTCTTCCACAAAATTGATGAAGTGAAAATCAACAGACCTGTTATATATCTCGATTACCATTGCAGAAACTGTGCTTTTTGTAGTAAATAAGTTTCAGAATAAAAAATCATTACATGGACTCGATATTAGATACCGTAAATTATATCAGAAGCAGCTAGAAAGTCAAGAAAGGAATTAAAATGGTGTTATTTGGTTAGATTCGTCAACAAAAAATTGCAGTATATTGCTCTTGAAAGACTTGTATTTGTCAACTTCAATTTTTCATTTTCTGGCAGAAAAAAATAATAGTCATTTGGAAATTTTGAAATAACCTGAAACCCGAGGCAACAGTCGAAATATTTTGTCGCCATAGAGCTTCTCAGGAAGCAAAAGCCTTAATAAAAGGGATTATTCTTTCTAATCTCAAATTTTCACCTAGTTGCTGAACAAAACATCGAATATTGCTCACCCTGTATATAATTTATACGGGTTCTGTTGTAACATTAATGATTGAAGGATAATTCAAATTTTAATCCCAGATTATTAAGATATATTGGGACTGTAACATTTTTTTCCTAATTAGGAAATTATTGTGGAGTTTTATTCAATATAACATTAGTCAATAGGTTCATATAACTGTTATATATGCAAATAAAGTTGGGGAACACTTTGTGAAGCACTTTCCTTCTGAACTTTCATGCAGGGCTGTTCGAATTGATCAATGCAGCTCTTTTCCGAAGTGAACCGTATGGAACCATATGATTAAATTTGAATAAAAATGGGCTAACAACTTCGTAGAAAGATAATTGAAAACTTTCATTGGGTAGCATGTCGTCCAAACAACCGCCCCTAACATGAATTTCATTACTCACAAATCAGCATAAATTTTCCCACGATCTAATCAATACTCAAACTAAGAATATCGAAAAAACTACAACACTACAATCGCAAATTTTCTTCAAATTCAGCGGGATATTCACAGGTCTGCCGAAATTGCTTCACACTTAAAGCGGGGACCAAAAGCGTCAGGATGGTGCTCCAAGCCGGTATCTTTTTTCTAACCTTCTCCGAAGTCTCCTTCTTCGCGGCTGGTATAGGTTCCCGTGGGACTCGACGTCGAGGGTGACACGAGCTTTGGGCATTTTTGCCGGGCCGCCCATTCGGCCCGAGTGCCCGCCGCACACTGCTGCCACCACAGGAAGAACTCCGCATTCCGTCCGTTGTTGTGCTTATGTCGAAGGGACGGATTAGCCGGCGTAGGCGACGATAAGAAAATTGCGTGAGGAGTTTCATCAAGATAGGAAGTCTGTACAACTCCAACGATATTGTTACTATCAAGTTATCCAATTTCTATACCTTAATTCATTATGAGTAAATAGTGACAGTTTGAGGACCATTTTGATTGTTTGTGGTATGCAAAATCTTTTTTTAAAGCAGAACTCGATGTTTATTGTTGATGCTATTAAGATGCACAGTAGGTATCCCCTTCCTTTACCTTGACATACTCAGCAATAATACTGATCTGAATTGATTATAATCTCAAAGAATTCAATTTAATTTAGGATTGGTCAATATTTAACATGTCTGAACCTTCAACAATGTATCTTTCTAAAAGTAACTCTTTTGATTGAAAAGAAGTTTATCCGCTTGCTTTGCTTGAAAGAAAAATTCTTTAGTGGGTATTGTAGAACCAATATGTACGTTTTGAGTTTTTATCATCAACTTCAGAAATGATTAAATTTTTAGACGCCATCGAAGCTAACACAGAATCCAGAACCCTGAGTCATTCTCTGCTAATCTCGATGCCTACACATTCCAGCAATTTCGGACAATATTTCATCAGTATATCAATCAGCATAATATTGTTGAGAAAACTTGATAATTTTGGGTCACTAATATTTTAAAACTTGTAGCAGTTAAAAGGTTATAAAAAGAAGAATATAAGGTAGGCAGATGTTGTGATCCTTAACTAGATTTGTTTCAAAACTCTGAAGTAATGCTTCTTGGAAGTTTTGATTGATTCTTCCTTTTGCTCTCATAACAGTTGAAGGGTAATAGTCATATCATATTCATCAAAATGAATTGTTATGTATATTGAAGCAGCTAAGCAATGATTTCGAGAAATTTGAAATTTTGTTCAATTCTTACTCCAACTTTTGTAGTCGAAAGGTAATAGTTAGAAAAAGTTGATAACAGTTCAATATTTATTCTTAAAAAGGTATTGCTTTGAATCTACCTTTTGGAGTAGAACAACTCTATAACTTCAGTTAATTTTATTTATTGCTGTTAAATGATGATTGCTAGAAGAAAGCTTATAAAAGACTCATACCCAACAGCCATCATTTGTGCTGAAATTGTATGTTCTTCAAGACACTAAGCAAATTTCTTGAGAAAACTGGATGATTTTGATTATTTCTTCCTTTGACTCTTATACAACTTGAAGGATGGTCGCTGGGAGAAAAGTATTACCTGATTTCTAATCAAGCACTAAATCTGTTCTAAACATTTCAACTTCTTGATGCCAATAATAAAATTTGTCCTGAAAACTTCAAGTTTATAATATTAAGTATTCTTTCCTTAAGTCCAATACTCATTATCACAAGAGAGTTGATAGTAGATTCATACTCAATAGTCGAAAGTTTTCATAAAATTCAATATTTACCTCAATTCTTAACCAACTGAATGATGATTACTAGAAGAAAACAGTCATACTTAATGGCCAAAATTTTATGAGCGAATTCCTCGAAAATATTTCACAATTTTTATTTTTCTTAATGTGACTTTTATATACCAGTAAGAAGAAATTAATTGCAGATCCATACTCTATAGTCAAATTCTGTTGTGAAATTTTCAGGTTTGAATCCACTAATTTTAGAAGAAGATTATAAGCAGAAACATACTTCATTGTCAGAATCAGGTGTAAGATCACAATTCTTGAAGTCACTGAATAAAAATTTCCTGACGAAATTTAATGATTTTCATGATTTCTGATCAGTGGAAGGATAATTGTGAGAAAAAGTAATTAGCCGATTCATACTTTTTGGCCAAAATTAGGTCCAATATTTTTCTAGCCACTGAATAAATTTCTTCACCAGTTGATGAATCATGTTCAGAAGAAAATCATGAGTAGATTCATACTTAACAGTCAAATTCGTTTTAAATTTTCCATTTTTGAAACAACCGAGGAAATTCATCGAATCAACATAATTTCGTTTCTTGATTCTCACACCAGTGAATAATGATTGTCAGAAAGAAGATATTAGCAGATTCATACAAAAACAACTCAAAGTAATTTTATAATTTCTATCTTTTACTCTCATATATCAGTTGGAGGATGACCGCTAGAAAAATGTAAATTGTAGTTTCATATTAAACGATAAAATTTTGGACCAAAATTGGAATTTTTTGAGGCCTCTAATCCAATTCGTGAGAGAAACATCATTATTTTGGTATTTTCTTTATTTGACTTCTATGCTAGTTGAAAGATGATTATAAGAAGAAGGTAATTAGTGGATTCATACCACTTGAGGCCCAAAACTTTGACAAATATTCGAATTCCTTTGAGCCACACATCAAATTTTCATGGTTAACCTCATAATTCTGAGGTTTTTTCTGTTGACTCTTATATACCTGTTGAAGTATAATCGTTAGAAGAGAATTGATAGGAGATTTACACTTAATTGTCCAATTTTGTTCTGAAATTTCTATTTTTGAAGGCACTGAGCAAATTTTTCAAGGAAACTTTGATTATTCTTTCCTTTGACTTTCAAAATAATTGAAGAATAATCGCTTGAAGAAAGTTAATATCATATTGATACTTTATGGCTAGAATTTGTTCTTAAATTTTATTCTTCTGATATTGCTGATCATATTTTTCGAAGAAGAATTTCGATACTTTCTCTTTGACTCCCAAACCAATAGATAGGTATCACAAGAAGAAAGGTAATAGATTTTTCGTAGTTCACGGTTGAAATTTTTCATAAATTTTATTTTTCTGAAGCTAATGTTTAAATTTCTGAAGAAATTTCATGATTTCTTTCTTTCACTCTCATACTAAATGAAGGGTAAAAGATAACAATAAGTTAATAGCAGATTTATACTCAGCTGTTCGAATTTAAAGTGAAGTATTTAAGTTACATAGTTTTTTCTCAAATACTTAATGCAGTTGAAGGGCAACAGCAACAAACGGTTTTACAATTGAAGATGAAACGGCAAATAAACTACCTTGAATGAAAGAAAAGATTGCGTCCTTTTTATCAACAATGCAGTGTATAACAACGTGAAAATGCAAAGGTTAAAATAATTCCTCGAGTTTCATTCCTTTTTCTTCAATCTGAACTCTTGGGAAGGGGCGGTGCCTGTGATGTCCCAGCTGTGGCCGACCAAGATGATCCAATGTTCGAGCTCATTCGCTTTTTGAATGAAACCGAATCGTAAGTTATCGGAAAGATGTTCAATGGAAGCCAATTCCACTGCACACTTGCTCTGTTAGCAAAAGAATTTTCATAGAGAGGTACGTGGCGTTGCAAATTGGACCATCAGCTGAGTTTTTCGCAGACCTGGTTCTTCTTTGGAATGGAATTCTTTTCGATACTAAATCAAGTTCTTCAGAGCATTCAACATGGAATCTGTGAAAGAGAGAAAGATCAGCTACCTACCGCCTTTAAGCGAGAGGTTGGAGATCTCACGTAACCTCCGGGTGGTACTACTTTCTTCTGGACATTATCCAATAGATGCAATGATTGTTTAGGAGCGAAATCTCACACATGGACCATTCTAGACCAGGTCGCAAGTTCAGCTTCAGCAGATTGAGCAATAGCTGACACATGATCACGCCAGCAATGATGAAGCATGTTCGTTTCTAATGAGATGTCCTGCATGATTCTCGTGCAATGACTTTTTTGGAAAACGTTGTTGATTGCATCTTGTTCTTTCTTTCCATTCTCCAAATCTGGCTTCTACCAACTGCTTTCAACTTCTAGTTTCAGAAAAGAATAGCTCAGAAAACTGACTCCAATTTTGAAGCCGAAGATAAATCTGTCAATAACAAGAAAATGTTATTGGAGTGTTTTATTGAATGATAATGACTTCTCTTATAAATTCTTGTATTGTTGGCCATTCTCCCAACTTCTTTTTCTTTCCGATCCGTCTCTGACTCAGCATCGATCCACAATCGGCTAGCTCGGAATTCCTTAACCTACGATACGTTTCCGCCCGGCGTGGTCCCCCACGTGCGGATCTCTAACCTGACATTACCGAAAATTCGATTACAGCGCCCCCTCGCTCCGACGTTAAATCACTGATGTGACTGCACTTTATGATATTTTTCTGAATAGGTAATCTCCCAGAGCCGCAAGACCGCCTATCCCGTTTTCTGATAAATATTTTGTTATTGGCGCTGACACGGGAGGAAAACAAAGCTATCTGCTTGTACGAGCGCCGTTTCAATTATATTGTTTGACGAACCGCCGCCTAACAATGTTATCTCGTTAAATTGACGACCATCGGCATCGCTTCATCCGGCGTAGAACGGTCACTGATTATTTCTGAAAGGGTCTCGACCTGGAATTAGTGTAATTGATTTTCATCCGGATTTTCCGACATAGGTGAAAATTCGTCAGGATCACCATTTGTTTTGGTTGAAAATGAAATTGTCCGATCGACGAGAATGTAGCGCTTGAGCTAATTGCTTTGTGAATGTGCTGAAATCTCGTGAACATCACGAATTAATCCAAAGATTAGTTTATACATCTATCCGTTTAGGAGATATTTTATATCACCCACTACTGTAACGTCACTTTACAACAATCACTCCGTGTAAGACTTTTAGCTGCCTAGATATTTAATTTGCAAGATCGCGACATTTCCAACACCATTTTCATTTACACAGCATATTTCGGAAGAGGAAGAACGAAGTAAACTCCTCCCTGTGATTAAGACCCTTACACACAACCAAATTTATATAAAATCACTCGGTATTTCTCATTATTGTTTTCAACCTTGGATTTTTGACTACTTGTGAAGAATGAAGTTTTTTGTTGTGAAAAAACTAGATGGTACGATAGTTTTTTCAAGCCGCCACAGAAGAGTGGCATAATATCACCCCAGAGGAGGTCGAACACCTAAACCAAAGCATGCCTAGATGGATTCAGGCTTGTATCAGGGCAAAAGAGGGTTATACAAGCTACTGAGGTTAAGAAAAGAATACCTACTCCGTGAGAAAACAATTTTCAATTTTTTTACATTTTCTTTTATTTGTTTCTTTCTTAAAGTAGACATTAACTTATTTCTTTTTTTCAAATGAAATATCTTAAAAAGGGTCAATTCTAATAATCCTCCGAAATTT
Source organism: Cryptolaemus montrouzieri (assembly GCA_013387265.2). Classification (NCBI taxonomy): domain Eukaryota; kingdom Metazoa; phylum Arthropoda; class Insecta; order Coleoptera; family Coccinellidae; genus Cryptolaemus; species Cryptolaemus montrouzieri. The sequence continues at coordinate 46,317,313 of JABFTP020000083.1, read as the reverse complement.
CCAAAATCCCTGAGATAATATTCGAAATATCAGGTGATTCCATATAAATTTGGTTGTGTGTAGATTTCAAATAATTGAAAGCTTTCGAATCGACTGAAATAAATAGACAAAGACTTTAGTTATGCAACATTGCCAAACTCGTTCTGCTTCTACTTTTTGAAGTATGTTCCTTCAACATATCAAATTTACTGCATGTGCCACACCGCGTGATGGTTAATTCACTTGATTAACACTATGCCATCTAATTTTCTGCGAAAAGCGATGGAAATATTCATGCATTGACTGAGAAAGGTTTCAGGTATTTTATTCTTCCGACTGAAGTGGATTTCGGAAAAAGCGTTTGATGATTCCATTATACGTTGGTGTAAATGTATTATTTCGGAAGGTGCTTACTTTGAAGGCGATACAATAAATTTGGATGACGAAAAAAATATTTTGTGTTTCATTGACCAATTACAGAATGTTAACAGATACGAATGCTCCATTAAGAAATTCAGTTGCAATGAAGAAGTCATTGGTACATTAAAAGTCATTTTCGCTACCAAAGAAGAGACACAGACACAGACAAGTTGAAAGTGTTATGTCATCCTCTATCGAAAGTGGTTTTCCGGTTTGAAATATTCCATATCTATTCAAATTTATTATAACATGAAATAGGTGTCACATTCGTCAACTTTGAATACCTATTGATGTTGAAAGGACTTCAATATTGAAGATATTTTCATGTCTGAAATATTTACTCTGACATATATGCTTTTTCTGTTCGAAAATAGAACGTTTGATCATAGTTTCATGAAAACTTTGGACGAACTATCCAGGATGAATTATAATTCGATATGTAAACAAAATCTATGATTTTGATGAATATATTTTGTTTACACGTTGCGTCTTTTCCTGAAAGAACTTTTGGTATGATTGAATCTCAAACAACTCAACTACGTGTTTGCTATCACTTGATTGACGGAAAAAACAAATTTTCATGTGTAATGTATTTTCAATTTAATGGATACAGTGCAATTATTTTGTATAAAAGTAATTATATTAGTCTTAAGAAGCATAATTCTATTCAAGTAGTTCCTACAAGACTGAAGATATTAGTTTAGTTGGCTGATTAGAGTTTGGGTTTGGTCTAGCCGAGCAAAAGACAGTCACATGCTTCGAATCAATCAATACTAACCCGTATACTATATTATTATTAGCCTTAGCGAGTATAACGCGAATATGACTGGAGGAATTCACAATTGTAGATATTCGAGGAGGATGACAATAAGCATGACTCAATGCTCTTTTCTTTAGGTGACAAATGTAAAAATGTTTTTACACAAAGTTCAAACAACGATTGATCAATTTTTCACCTGCATGCATCTTCCAGACTTCTTTCCATAGCTCAGAATGGCATTTGTGTAGAGCTGTTCAATTTTTTTAATGATGAGGATCCCCGATTAAACCTGACTTATATGGGTTTAAAATTGTCAAGCCATCATTGAGAGTGACCACGCCATGAGTGTCTAATTTTGACCTAAGAACCCTTCCACTATTGTTTTTCAACATTGGCATCTCCTGTAAATTGCACATACATACGCCTTTGTACATCTGAAGAAATATACCTCTTCAAACGAGTAGGACTTAAATAAGAATGGTTCTGGAGATTACATTATACGAAAACTCGTCCAATTATCATTCTCTCGGTATAGTTATTTCCGAGGAAGGTTGTAAGTGTGGATGTTTCAATAAAATTCATCATACTATAACAATAGTAATATCTTTATTTTCTGGCTGAAATATCATGGAATATATCACGTAATATGCAGTAAGGTATATTCAATATTGGAGGAAGAAAAATTAGTACTTCTATATATGAAATCTCCACAATGTCCACACCCAAACTGATAAAACAAGTATTTTAGAAATGACAGTTCAAATTTTCTGACACACTGTAAAACATGGTCATGTAATATCTCTTTCATTTTATTCTTGAACGAAGCTCGATTTTTCCTTGCGAAATTCCCAATAAAAAGGAAAGATGGTTTAATAATTGAATCCTCATAACGTTTGTTCCCTCCGAAGAAATAGTGGTATGGCAATCTTAGATTGTCGGGCAAAATCAATGTTTTTCCTTTCTTTGAGGTCGAAGAGTACATTCAGCAGTTTATAATATACACTGAGGCAACGTGAAACTCTGTGAAACATAGTGTTTTTCATCAGAATACTTAGATGTCGTAGTTGAAGAGTACTGATTTTTAAATCTTACTGTGAGAACGTCTGCTAAGATAACATTTTAGGTACGCTAGAGTTAGGTTAACCAACCTGCCAAGAATGAGAACATCTCAAGCCATAAGTTTGAAGAAAGATATTAAAGTAGTCATGTTATACTTAGACACCATACGAAGTGCACCATCGCCACTGTTTCAAAGGTTTACCAATTTTAACACTGAAGAAAAACGTTGATATTCTTATCGAAATGCTGAGAGAAGAAGGAATATAAGCCATTTTCCTGTATCATTATCTTGGAGGAAATCATACCTAGCCTTTCTTCAAACTTCTCAGAATCACCAAGAAATCCCTGGGTGGGTACAATATTTAAAAGAATACAATTACAACTTGTTTCTAGACATAAGAAATATCATAGAGCAATGTAAAAAAGAACCTTGAAATTTCTAGAAAGATTTTTGGGTCAGAGTAGATATAATTGAAGTGCCTCTCTACACTGTTATTGTTGTACTGTTGTACCTCGGTAACCTAGTTCAAACTAACCTGAACCTAGCTTATGATCAGAGCAGGACGAAGGTATTGAAAAACCCTTCTCAAAACTACCGTATTTATTCTCGTTAGAAGCGAAAAACCTGAATTTTTCACCATTGGGATGGGGAAGCAGTTGCACTGCAAATAGATGTCAAATATCTTGGTGTCACACAAGAAGAAGAACACACTCGGAATTTATATCGATACAATGTGATGGACAGATCAAGAGCAGTTTGTACTCCGCTATCTTGGAATAAATCAGCAGCACTAGAATCCTCTAGTAAAAACAAGCATGAACAAAAGCTGTTTCCTGAAGACTTTACACTAGGGCCCTGAAATAAAATAAATGAAAGACCAAAAAGCCAAACCTACCACTGACGTAGTAACCTAACCATCTAGTGCAGTTCTCAAGCAACATATAATAACTGGGAATTATTAGCCTCCAGAAGAATAGGAGAAATAGGAGAAATAATGGTTCATGTTCTCAAACTGATAGATCATAGTGCTTTGATACATCTGGAGACAAAGAGCTTTCAAAAATAGTTTAGAGAAGTATCATTACCTCCCTCAGCATGTCGCAATCAGTAGCTAAGATTTGAGATTTTTCAATCTTCAACATCAACTCTCACAGCTGGTGTACTTACCCCTCAATTTTGCTCGAAAAGAGAAGATAGGTCGAATGGAAAGCTTCTACCAAATGCAATATGAGTGAAAAGAAATGTTCGCCTTCGACGACAGTCCGATAAACATACAGATTGAATCACCCAAAGAAAAAACAAACACAGTGACTGAAAATCCATTTTGGATGAAACAAACCAGTCCTTGTTTTTCGAAAAAGAACATTCTTCAAAAAATGATGCGAACCTATTCTAGAAATCATTAAATTAAGGCTACCAACCTCCAAAAATTTTTGTGAAGAAATAAGGTGTGGCCTTCGTAACTGTTTTTTCATTTCTGAATTTGATATCATTTGTCGAAAAATGTGCTGTGCTTGTAGAATTAGGTGGTTTTTATTTCACTTTGGGAAAATGTCGATGTAGATGACGTGTTATGACGTCTAACTAAAGGGTTCAGCTTCTTTGATGAGTCAAAAACTTCATTGAGCTATAACTCCTAGTATTGAGTCTTTCTCACTGAAGAATTAAGAAGTATTGACAGAAATCGAATGAAAACTGATAATATACAAGCTTTCTCTCAATCTCACAAAAATATTTCTTGAGTATTTCGACTCTATCGAATACGATTTCCAGATAGTGATGAACTAGAACGTCTAAGTTTTCGAGACTCGAAATAATAAGCGAAAAAGAGTATCTATAAATAATTGAATCTCGAAACAATGGATATAACATTCTTGCCAAGATTCATCAACGTATCGAATCGTGATTTGAATGAAAAACAGATACCTTTGTTAGATAAAGGGCCATAATTCCTCCAGAGAACAATAGCATTTAATAAACAAAAGGAATGATTGGCTCTTATGTATGTGGGACAACGTAGTATTAAACTATTTTCATTATCCCGCAACCGCAGAAACAGGAAAGTTTAGTTTTCACACAAAAAGGATAAATGGCAAAATATTCAAAAATTCTCAGCAAAAATTTTTTTTGAAGAAAAACTTTAGTTAGATGACATGTTTGTAGGATATTATAATATTTTTATTGTTTCCACACGCACACATGTAGAAAATTCAATCAATTTTCCGCAATGAAAAGCACAAAACCATCAGAAAAAATCTGAAAAAATTCAGATGAATAAATCCCTGTAAAAACTAAACCTGCCGAGACATTCAATAATCCTAGGAAAACATTTTTGAAGGAAAAACGTTTCTCGTGACCCTTGCGAAGATCCAATGATTACGAAAAACTTCTGCTTGTTTTGTGAGCTGATTAGGTTAAATCGAATGAGAAAAACACGTTTTTCAATATTGAGGCAGGGAATAAGCGAGGCTACTATCACGATGTAAGCTGTTTTAGATCACCCTAATGATATAATCAAGGAACAGAAAGGATTTTGTGAGTGGGGCATTTCAACTACCTTAAAGGGAAGGTACCCTTTCTTAATAAAACTGTTGGAAGTACCCCCGTGCTGAAAACATAACTGAGAACGCTTTTATAAAGTGTTGCTTTTTTTCAAATATCAGGAGGTTTCAAATCTGAAGAGCGGCAAACGACTTTACAATACATTGTCCTTATATATTGCTGCCAAAAATTATTGTTCAGTCAGTTTACATTCAGAGCTGAGTTGTGAGCAATTGCGCCATCTTGTTGAAAGTCAATTCATCTTCGTTTTTTCATAGTGAGATCAAAACAATCTTTAAACGTTCGAACAGTTAGCTTTCTATACTGACATTCCTCATCCGAAAGAATGAATAAAGAGCATCATCTTCTTGAAAGAGTAAAAACCTGAATATAAATTTAGATATAAAACCTGAATACCAACATTATCCATTGAATGAGTTACCTCTAACACGTTGACTCTTCAAAACTAAATGATGTGTTCCCTTGAAACCATCACGATTAAATTTTCGCTCTCAAAGGCCTCCAAAGGCATAAAAGTGGTACGATCTAGAAAGGAAGCGAACTGGAAACGAATAGGGTTCTTTTGTCCTAGTACATAATCTCCATTATATTACCTGATGAAGTGGAAAGAGACCGATAGAGATTTTCTAATTCACACGAATTCATTCCAGTCTTTTCGACATCCATTGAGACCCTAATAATAAATGGTCGCTGAAAAATCAAGAGTTACTCGTTTTTTTTAATTGAATGGGAATCCTTTAACTCCGTTAGTTGGAAAGGGAATTGAATATTCAGTTCTTTATCTGATTATTACATGGATGTTTCACATGAAAGCCTTCATTTAATTTCATTTGTTATAATCCTCACACATAATTTAAGTTTGCGGGCTTAATACCTTTAGAAAAATATCTTAGAGTGGTATTCATTGATTTTCTCTTGGAAAGTATTGGGAAATGCTTATACTTTTTGGATTAGGTAGTGTAGGTAGATATGAAGTGTCAATTTTCTGAAAGTAATTGATAGAAGATTCACAGAAGTACGGGGTAGGCAGATTTCGATGTTAAGGGAAATGAACCTTTCTCTCCGTATTCTTTTAACGTGAGAAATTCATTGCCGGAGATTCAAACTTGCTTTCTTCGTTTCACGTTATTCAAAAATATTTGAACTTTTCGAAATCATTGAAGTTTCGATATCCTGGTTGGTTTTGAGGTTATGTAATAATGATTTGGACATTTCACGTACGTACGTATTGATATTTTATTTTTACAACAGTTTTAGAGTTATAATGCAAACTTGCATTTTTTCAAATATTGGTTTGCCTGATTCCGAAAATTTTCTAAATATTTCAATACTTCGAAAACGAAAAAAGCTAACTTGAATCTGTTCGCGGCTCTGAATTTCTCAGGCAAGAAGTACACGGAGAAAGGAGAGGGTTATTTCCTCTATTCCGAATATTTCATATAGCTGCAGTACTTATACGTCGAAATCTGTATATCCTGTACACAAATTGACAGAATTTAGTTAATAAATTACTAGCTAATGAATATATGAAAGCGAAAAACACTTTTATCAGTTTGTCTAGTCAAAGGTACAAATATAATTACGGAATTATTTATTTGAGGTTGGCTACTATAAGTACTTTAATGTGGGGTTTTCCTGAGTTTATTAATTTCTAAACTTTCAAACAGATTAATTCTACAACTTACATTAATTAGTTATTGCATTTCTGAGGGACTGAGATTGAACTATTGTGTGGTATGTAGATTGAATTCAGACAAATATTAAGGATTTCTTGTCGGTTGATATATATTCTTCGAACCTACAATCAAGTTTCTACCTATTTTACCTATATAAGATGAAGGGAATTCATTACATCACATTCGATTCTGTAAAAACTAAATTGTTTGAGTTTATCTACTTTCTCTTTTGCATTAAAAAGTAATATGCTAAGATACAGACCGCTTGAGAATAAGGTAGTCATTTTGAATTTCAAAAAATGATTCAATTTATAAAAGAAGGTGGTATATTGTTTTTATTTTGGTCCTTAAATTTCCTGCCCTTCGGCTAATTACTCGCCATGGAATTCTGTCACCTCACTAACCCAGGAATTTTAACGAACTCGTCTTATATCGAGGAAAGGGATCTTTAATGTCCAACACATCTCTGTTAGACTGGACCCACGGCTTTACATCCCCAAAAGATGGATGCTTAAGCAATTCCCAGAATCCTGGTATATTTTTGTTGAAGGCTTTTTTATAGACATTATAAACTAGGATTCTGTTTGTTTGTTATTATTAGGCCTAGAAAATTTATGGAATTATTAGTTTCAACTTTAAAGGTGAATTTCAAATGATCGCGAGTTTTATTGAAGGAGTAAAAATTGTATCTTATTGTCTTCCTGAACGATTCCATAGGAAGTACTGATTTTTGTTCCGAGAATTTAGTTCGAAACTGGAAATAACTCTAGTCTGAACATGCTTTCAAAAGGTTGCAAAATTCAGAGATATGTGAAATGTGTTTGTTTTGGTGGAAATATCTGAAAATAAAGGTAGACATTCATTTGTTTTAATGTTTGAGTTATGACTTATTTTGTGAGGCTTAACCCCCAACTGTCAGATATTCTTATGGACAATTTAGAAAATACATCAATACTGAAGATGTACATTTGGCACTAAGACAAACTATGCGGTTTATGCATGATGGCGCACCTTCCAATTTTAGTCAGCTTGCTCTTGACATCCTAACTCAAGAGTATGGAGATTACTGAATTAGTCGACGTGGACTTCAATTTTGGATTGCACTGTCCCCTGACTTAAAACCCCTCGATTTCTTCTTGTGGGGTCATTTGAAGTCTTTGGGTTACACTACCCTCGTGGCGAATGTTGAGAAAAAGAATCATTGCTGGGTGCAACTAGATCGTGATGTTCTCGAAATAGTTTGCCAATCAATAGGGAAAAGACTGGAATCTTGCATCCGAGCTGAAGGAGGTCACTTTCACCATTTTTGTAATTTCATGGGAGTTATTGGTGATACTCAAAAGTCTTTGTTCTGCCTTTGAATTAATCTTTAATAGGTTATTAATGATAAGATGATAAGAAGAAATACATTACGATGGTTCTTTTAATCTTCTACGTGTAGTACAACGAAATGTAGGTTAGATCTTTCTCATCTTTGCCTATTCAACATTGTTGTACTCAAGAACTTAGCGTTTACAAAAATGTCAGGAACTTTTTTTCCTGAAAAATAATGGGAAAATTCAAAATATTTATTATTGTTGAAGGAGTCAGTAGCGTCCTAATTTTTTCTTTGAGAATAACCTGCAAAATATTATTTCATATTGAAAATTATGCGTATTTGAAAGTTCTCGACGCCCCCAAAATTTTACTTCAATATCTCAAGCGGTTAACGAAAACTTTAAATTATCAAATTTATCAACTACCACAACTGTGTTATGTACATATGCGCGCCACTGGTGAGTCTAAATTATTGTTTCGTATTAAAAATTATGCTTCTCTGAAAGTCTTTGACACCCCCAAAATTTTGCCCCAATATCTCAAGCAGTTGAAGGAAAATTCATATTTAACTGCACTTTTCGATTAATTTTCAACACTATAAATCGGTAACGAAGTATTTCGAAATCTATGTTTATATGAACTTTTTTCATGAAATGACTTCAGCAATCATTCTTGAATATTGCCATGTATTTTTTAAATACCCTGTATATCGGGTTTAACTGAAACTAGGCCACCTCTGTGACATTTTTTCTTTTTGGAATATTTTGATAAGATTTGGGAATCGGTCAGAATACAACATTTTGAATTTTATAACATTAATATGTTTGACATATTACGATATCAACTTTCGACTTTTAAATGGGATACCCTGTATTTTTTAGCTTATTCTAATTGTTTATGTCATCCTACAACCTTTTGACATATTTTTGAAAGAAAAACAAAACAATCTCTTGTGCAATTTTCATATTTCGTTCTAGAAGGCAGGAAACAGTGACAATTGGCCTATCTCAACATCCCCTATCATGAAAATACAAGATTGTATCTAGAAATTTAATTGCTCATTTTTCACGGGGTGTCAAAGTTTCAAATTTCAGTTTTTACCCAGAGAGTAAATTTTCTTCTGAAACAACCATATCGGGCCACCCGGTATCACAGAAGCAGTATATTTTCATCTTTTTTTTTATACGACTCACGTCACTCTATTCTTAACGGTTCCGGAGTTCTAGTGGAAAATAGCTTGGCAATTTTTGCAGTTCCCCATTCGCTAATAACAATAACTACGTTGGTGATGTAAAATTTTTGTTCATAATATTGTGTGATCATAAAAACATCAGTGTGACATGTCAAAATTCCATTGTTTACTGTCGACATTGCGAATTAGTGAATACAGTTCTGAGTATAAATTAATACACCTGAAGTGAATAAGTCGATATGCTCCTTATTTATGGAGAGTACAGGTAAAATAGCGTTCAAGCTGAACAATTATACAGAGAGCGCTATCCGGAAATACATGGAACCTATTTCGCTAGACGTATTGACATTTGTTGATATAAATCCAACCAAATTAACAAGGGAAATGGCCGAGGAGTTTGAAATTAGCCAACAAAGCGCCTGGAGAATTTTGAAGAAACATAAGTACCGCTCATTTAAATATCAACTACACCAACATCTGTATGTTAACGATGGTGTTAGGCAACTCCAGTAATGTGAAGAGTACCTTAGAAAAATATTCTTAATAGAAAAAAGTTACAGGGGTGGCCCTAGTTTTAGTTTCACCCGCTATAAGAAAATTGCTAACTTTGTTTGTTGGTTTTAAGCTCATACCTATCTGAAGATGGGCGAAAGTTCGAAATAGCTTTAACATTGAATGAACTTTTCCATCTCAAACAGTGATATTTTTTCACTTAGGAATATTCGCAATTCTCCTGCTCAAATCTGTCGTGTATTAACCAATAAACGTAAAAAACTGACAAAAGTGTTTTTCTCCTTCAATATTTTCTCACATTATATTTCCTCACGAACGTCGTTGTTAATTAAAATTTGATTCAAAGTATTCCACGGAAAAAAGGTAAAAACTAATTTCAAATTCCAAGTTCCACTTTGTACAATTAATCCTTACGCTTATAACTTTCTGGAAAAGTTAACTGAACTTCTAAACTCAACTTCCATGAGGAACCGTGAGGCAGTAACTTCGCTTTCATTGTTATTAATACTTCAACAAACAAAAACAAAAGTTGAAAACCGTTTCCGTTTTATTTACACTATATTATATTTACCTTTCCTACCTTTCCTGTTTAACGATGTTCGGTGAATGTTTCCTTTTACCAGATCCATGACCGGCACTGAGATAGGCCATCACATTCTGTCCTCGATGTTCACCGTATAAAATCACATGGTATGTACACAGAAACTAAAGTTACGTCACTGGCACGAAATATTTCGAATTTAATACTGAATAAACACGAGTCGGAAATAAAAACCGAATGTAAACTGCATTTCGATATGATGCACGGAGGTTTTCCACTGGGATAGTTTTTCGGAAACTTTGACTTTAAGTAAATAAAATGTTCACGTTTATATTATCGAATTCTTGTTGGTTTCATTTGTTTCAGCAAAACTCTGCATTGGGGTATATGAGTATGAATTATTGAAGCTTTTATGATGAAATATACAGTTAAAGGTTTATTGAGTATCATATAATTGAATGTGAATTGTCATGGTTTTTTCATACAAATCTTTGCACAAATTTATAAACGAAATACGAGACCAAAAGAAAAAGGTTTGAAATGTCTTGATTCTCAAGCTGGCAGGATAAATTCGCTGAAGAATTTCGACACCTGCTTTCTATTGAAAGCATTGGAAAGACTAGACGAAGCATATCTTAGGATAGATATCTTGGTGGAACTCCCTTTTCATTTCATAAATGCTTATGGGCAAGATGGATCAGACGACTGAACTATGTATTAGGCAAATTCTGATTAGCTTCAGCTTTACCACTTGTCAAAAATTAGAGCAGTCTGTAGATAATTCACGAATACACATGCATATCAAAATTTATTACAACAGCACTGGTTAATTGAAACGTTTCTTAAGCTTTCAGAAGGAGCTTCAGGATTTTTCCTGAATTTCAGATGTTGTGAAAATTTTAACTTGCAAGCTTTTGTGCAAGAAGAATAGTCAGAACTAAAGCAGATGTGACGAGCTTTTCAAGCTCTAGTTTTTCCTAAGATTCTTTAGGGCTTCCGAGTAGCCATCAGTAAAATCCTTAATTTCTTCGATTTCAAAATCTTACTAAGTTTCCAGTTTTAAATTTGCTTAATATGCCATTTTAACATGATAGCTACAAATTAATAACAAAGTCACCTTCATGGTGGCATTGAAGAGCTGTAATAAGCCAAAAACCTCCTCCTCGAGCGATCTCCACTGACTTGGTCTTCAAATCCCTACAAAGATTAGAAGATCTGCTTTCTTACAAAGTACTTTATAGTTTCATTGAGCTGAATAAAGTTCTATATAATTTCTGCCTTCTGGCACAGTCTTCCATATGGAATACTCTTCAAATACTGAAGGTGAAATTAGGTTTAGAGCCATAACTTTTATTTATTTCATATTCGACGTTTTCCTTTTAACTTGCAGCTTCCTGCACTCCAGCAAAACTTTATAAGTATGTGCTACCCTACTTCGATTTATCAAAACTTTTCACTATGCAGCAAAACTAAAATTATGAAGATTTTCACAAGCAGAATGAGGTTAATATCGGAAGAACCAGAATGAATACAAAAAGTGATTTATCATACATTGCACATAGTTGTACTTATTCTTAGCACGTTGTAGTAACATCACGCACTTTGGTAAGTTCAAAACTTGGTTTTCTGATTCAATAAGTGCACTCTATTAGTACAATGAGTGTTTCCTTACTAAATCTGCACGAAACCTTTATATATATCGCAAATATATTAGCAAAGGAGAAATAACTCATGCGCGACCACTATTTTATAGGATTATAGGGATAATAACATTATACGATAAACTCCATAATTCACTCTGAAGTATAGGCATGTTCGAATATAACACATCACTGTTATGTATGTTCACAAGAATAGAAACTAGCCTGCAAGAGATCAGTGTTTTTGAGAGGCTACTACGTGATGAAAATTCATTCATATATTGACAAATTCTGTGAAAGGCCTTTCCGAAGTCGGTGTAGACGGCATCTACTTGCAAGCTTTCATCCATAGGACTCAAATTATGCTCGACAAATATCAATAAATTAGTTTCGATTGAACTGTTTTTGAAGAATCCATGCTGTTCAAGCATAATTTGAAATTTAACGGGAGAAAAAATATATTTGTAGATCAATGATTCGAACAGTTTGGCGAAGATTCATAACTTGCTGATTGGCCTGTAATTTCTTCAAATTTTATTTTTTTTCCAAATTCATAAAATTCTCGTAAGCCTAAAATCTCCTTTTCGTAAAATAAAGACGATTTAAAATTGTTATTTGAAGTTACAATTACACATGTCGATCGGGTATCAAGCGAAAATCATCCGACACCTATTTTCGTGCAAATTCTCGATTCAACATCATTTAGTCCCGACGTTTTCGCGCTGCGAAAATTGTAGCAGTGTAAAGTGAATCGACACGTAGTTTTTATAAATAATTTGTTTTCAAGATATCCAAAATCTACGTCGAACCGTGAGAATCGATGAAACTGAAGCTAATGCACTTTTGGCATCAGAAAAGGAGAGTAAGAGAGTATGCCGAGAAGATAAAAAGTCCTGTTCCATCAGAGGTGCTGCAACTGATGGATTGATCAGTATCCGATTAGTATTCAATCAGTATTCAACGTAGTTTTTTCAGTTGAATCATTTAATTAAGTTAAGGCAGTCATCAGTAAGGTTTAGTGTTTTTTAGTGTACCAAGAAACAATGAACCTCTCAAATCTATTAAGGTAGTTTATTCGATTTCAACATTAACAAAATAGTTATTACTTATATTTATATTCATATTAATAGATGATCTATTTTTTTTTGCAAGTTTAAAATAATAATTCCATTTTGTTGACCGACTCTTTCATTACTTGGTCCTCGGCAGAGTTACCCCCTAAAATATGACCCCCATTGTTGACAGTATTCACCTGCTTCGGCTCTGGCCAATCTTTTTCTCCCTGCAGAACTCAAATTACCTCGAGATACGTGTTTTGCATCGACAGAAGACATAAAAGAGAACTTGCTGCGAGAACTGAAGTCAATTCCGGAAAAAGCGTTTGGAAAATGTGTTGATTGAATTTTTCGTTGGTGTGGATGTATTATTTCGGAAAAGGCATACTTTGAAAGCGATTCAATAAATTTGCATCAAAAATAAATATTTTGTGTTTCATTGTTCTAATCGAAATCAATATGTTTTGAAAGATGCGAAACATCAGGACTTTTTCTTCCAAAATGTCATATAAAAGTCAAATATTGCATGCCACCTTCAAGTAAACAATTTCTTTGAACTAGTAACAATGAACCCCGGTCTTCAAAATATTTTGTAGGGAACAAAATTAAGCGCATATTAAGTTGTTAACGTCAATGATGCAAACGTAGGTTAAATAACAGACATTATATAAATCCAATTCCTGCAAAAAATAGGATATAAAAAGAAAAACCACTTTCGGTTATATTCCATCAAAGATCACATCAACAACTACCGCATAGCTTGAAACATTGATTGACAGAATACGCGCTCGCGAACGAAATTTTTCACATTTTTATAACTCCACAAACTATTCCAACTAGATAACTAGGAACGATTCAAATTTAGTAACTGCCGTAATATTTGCGAAAAGACAACTGTCCCGTGATTTCGGAGATTCAACTAAAATTAGACCGGGCCAAGACGGGCTAGACGACATAGTCGATTGAGTTTTATTAATAGTACCATTGTTGGTCCAACACGGATACATTTAGGAGCATTCTTCAATTAATTATCGAATTTAATGTGGTTATTAATGAATGAACTACTTTATTGTAGCCTTGATGCCATCATTTCTAATATTAATATTTAAAGCGTCACTTTTCTAAACTGATTCATTTCATAATCAGTTTCGAATCAACGTCAACATAAATTGAAGAATTAGAAAAATAACTGATAATTTTGAGTCACCACTTCTTCATAATAATAATAATAAATGAAGTTTATTTCCTCCTACATACATTGGATAATAAAGTTAGATGGCACATTAACTTCGTTATACTTTAAAATAAAATTGAATAACCATATGAGGCGAATCTTGTGCATGGTTTAAAGAAACAAACTCAATAAAGAATTGCATTATACTGAGCCAAAAAATTGAATCGAAATGCTTTAAGTTATGCAAAATGAATACAAAACATAAGAAATACAAATATGAACAGGGGTAAATGTTAAACAAATATGCTCGCAAATAAGCCACTAGTTTACTAAACTTGACAGAAATTTGAAGATACAAGACAATATGAAGATTTGATGAGTGTTTCGGTCAGTAACTTTGAAGAAAGAAATCCTTTTTCTAAATTTCTCAATATTTCGTCATTTATTTCTCGACTTCATCAGGAGAAAAAGAACTGGATTCAGACTGTCTCAACTAGGAAACAAAACATCAATTTTTGAATTGTGGAGGCCGTTACTTGATGTAGATCCATGATATAAATGAGATAAAACATGCTGTTCAAAGCTTTAACTTTACTCAATTTACTTTATTTGAAGAATATAATAAAGAGTTAAACATCATGAAACAGATAGCCATTAATAATTCATATAATCCGATATGATAGACCTAATCATTCGTAAAAAGTCTATCAAAAGCAATAAATGAAGTATATCCTATTCATAAAGACTATGGAATATTCAACAGTTTAACATTCTGCGGTTCTGCAAGTACAAATATTAAACCTTTCGTCAAACAAAATCTTAATATAGTTTCAGTAACTTCTAATAACTTAGGTAAACATATTCAAAATAATAAATCTCGTGTTGAAAATCAATAAATCAGAATCTATAAACTCAATTTTGTTCTTGTGATAAAATTTATATCGGTAGGACCTATAGGAGTTTTGGCATAAGAACATCTGAACATAAACGTAGCTTCGACAAAATAAATCTGATTCAAATTATTCAAACCACCTAATAAAAGAAAACCATTCATTCAATAAAACTTTGATATTATTTATATAAAATCAAAAGTTCAAAATTAGATTCCTAGAAGCATTAGAAATAAATAGATACTAACATTCGACAAGCTTTTGAATGAACAGGTAGATTTGAATTATTTGTACTTGCACTTAACTTGTTCAATTAGTTTTATTACCTTTCATACTAACTGTACAATGGCTCGGTGTGGATTTTCCTGTTATTCATCCAACTTGTTCTACGATTTGTTTATAATACCATATATTCATTCTATTTTTGATTCTGATAAAGCTGCTGTAAAGTCAGCGAAACGTCGTCGAATTTTTCAAATAAAGTAGATCAAAGTTAAACCTTGTGTTTTTATCTCATTTAAAACATCAATTATTTAACATTTGAATTTGGGAGGCTTTTACTTGGTAAAATTCCATTATCAATAATAAAAACAAGTACTGTGTTTTAAGAAATTTTACTTAATAATTGCGATTCGTAACGCGTTTCACTACACCGTAGCTTTTCAGACGATTCAGACGATTCGTCTGAAGAAGCTACGGTGTAGTGAAACGCGTTACGAATCGCAATAGGAAACAAAACATCAATTATTTAAGTCTGGGGACCTAGGAGGCCATGGTTCCATCAGTTGTTGAATGTATTATTCGAAAATTTCCTAGCTACTCCACTGAAAAGTGTTGGTGCCCGTCATGCATGAACCACATTATGTATCTCACCAAAAGTGGCACATCCTCGAGCAATAAGGTAACTCCTCCACAAGAAATTGCCGATAAGCGGGACCGTTTAGTCTGTCAGGCAAAAAAATGGCCTAATCAAATAATTTCTAATTATTCCGACTCAGACATTTAGTGAGAATTGTTCTTGATGATGAGATTCTTCAATCAAATGAGGGTTTTCCTCTGCCCAATAATGATTATTGTGAAAATTTGTGATAGCAGTTTTAGAAAAGTTAGCTTCGTCTGTGAACATTATTTCATTATCAAAATGAACATTTTCTCTAATTTTAATTAGATATAATAATAATTTTAATCGACTTGCTTCTGTTGTGTTTCCGTCCGCCAGGCCGTACATGTAATGGATATCAGCCAATTCGGCGTTAGTAAAATTAGCCATTTTTTCTTACAGCAATAACTTCAAAAGTCTTAAAACTAATCGTTAATAATAATAATCAATTCGACCAGACACTGAATCAACTTTAGCACTGTCAAAATAAATGAATAAATGAAAAAATCAAAGCCTACTAGACATTTTTTTAATTAGAAGTGCTTTCAGTTCAGCGAATGCATACAATCGTTTAATGATTTTTTGCCCGAGAACGGTCGGAGATACAAAAAATAACAGGTGTCAAAAAAGTTTCTAAATTAAACGAAGATGACGAAAATTGATTGTATGCTGATCAGTGGCTTACTGCAAAAAAGTTTGAAAGGGCAAAAGAAGACGAGGCTCCGGAAAAGAAAACACTTTGTGAATTTCAGTTAAAATCTAGTACGTGTAATGATAGAGGCTGTAAAAAATAGCTTGTAATCCAAATTTGGGCTGAATATAACAAAAACTGCAGGAGTTTTGAAGAAAAAACCAATTTTTTTCTGGAAATTTCAACACCCTGTAGCTCCATAACGAAGCTTTTGCGGACCTATGTTTATAAGAATTTTTTTCTTGAAATTGCACGTAGATTTACCTTTTCAAGTTGTGACATACTATTGTTTATTACCTTGTATTTGCCTGAGCTCTCATTAGTTTGGAAAGCTATATTGAAATTATTTTTAATCAAGAATGATTTCAGTTTCTCACTTGTAATACCAACGTAGGTTGAAGTGTTGAATTTTTGTTTCAATTTATCAACGAGGTAAACTTAATTCAATGCGATTCTACTTTGTTTTTATTAAAATATTATTTATTATTTTGGGATTGTACCCATTATTTTTAGCTATTTGTTTAATTAAATTTAATTCTTTGTGGAAATTTTCTGGTGATGCTGTTCAATGCTGACATTTATGTTGATACGGATGACACGACGAGTTATGTATTATAATATCTGTATGTGACAGCTTATCGTAGATTGCGGAAACATGTTTTCCATTTTCCTTCGAAATTGTTACGTCTAAGAAATTTATTGAATTATTGCTTTCGATTTCGGTTGTGAATTCAATTTTTGGATGTAATGAGTTTATATGGTATAATTTTCGAAAATGTTCAACTGTCTATCTGTTCCTGTCAATCAAATAATGATATCGTCTACAAAGCGATACCAGTATAAACAATATTTACTGAGTGGGTGGTTATGAATTTTTGTATTTATATTCTCATAATTTCTGTACATTCATTCGTCTGAAAAAGCTACTACATAATATGGTGATTTTCTTTCGAAGTGGCATAGCATCAAAATCTTTAATCTCAAGTACAAAATGTATCTAGTCTATAGTAAGCAAAAGCAAATATTCAGTCCTATGTTGTGCTACCTTGAACATGAAAGCATTATTTGCTTCAACCTATTGGAGCAAATTTTGCTTCAATATGAAAGGTTTATTCAGATTAGGCTACTCTCTCTTAATTATGAAATTTAATAATATTTCCAATAATCTCAACTTGGGTGTGATTTTAGTTGAATGTCGAAGAATTTTATTTAACTCAATGAATGATAATAAGGACGAAACTGCAGTCTACATGCCTGCTACTCTCTCTTTTTAAGTTTTGAATCCTTAATTTCGAAAAGTGCTCAAAATTGAATGGCCTCAACCGAAAATAACAATGTAGAAAAGGTGGAATTTCCATTTTTTTTTTAATTTTCGTTCTTTTTGCTCAAAGGGAAGTATACCTATCTTCGCTTCTAACGGGTTAAGGGAGAAATATAACTCCAATACGAACATCAATATATTTCGAATTTCATTTCGTTTGAGATTTCGAAAATACATGACGGTGACATCTGTGAAGGCATGAGGGAACGTTCACGTTGAGCCCTACACAAAATCAATATTTGAACAACCAGCGCCTTGCGGAATTTCTTGGCAGTTTTCTGTATTCTAGTTACGAATTGCGTTCACAGATGTAGACAACGCATATTTGCGAATAAGTTTCTAGTCTGTTCGTTTTTGAGGTACATTTTTCCATTTCAATTTCGAAAATCTACCAAACAAATTCGTAACATAATTATACGGAAACTCTAAATACTGGTTGTAGGGATATAAACGATTTAAAAGTGGAAAAAGTCGGGGAACGACTGTTATTTTGAAAAAAATTGAAATGGAAAAATGTGGCGCAACGTCATCATTCAAACACGCGAATGATCTTTCGAGAGCTGACTGAAGTACATCACATCTCGTACTGGTCAGTACCAAGCCTTCTAATCTATGATTGGTGAATAAGAGTACCAAGTATTTCTCCAATTAAATGAGTACAATTGTTTCAATTTGTAAGGAACTGAAAGATCATTTTCACGCAGATTCATGGCTATGACCCTGAGACAAAAATTCAAAGATATCAATGGAAGACTAGATCCTTGTGAGTTGAAGTCGAATGTAAGGATCATGCTCATTGTTTTTTTTTCGATTGCGAAGAAGAGTGAGATCAGCGTCAAGGGAAAATTCGTGATGTCCCAATTTTGCAAAGGAATCTTTTCGAAACAATATGCAAAGAAAGAGACTTTGAATAAATCTCTTGCCGTTTATGCATATTTGCTTTATGTCTGGCTCGACTATGAGAAAGTGCTAAAAGAAATTCGTATAAGAGCGATGTCTTTATGTTCTACATTCTAGAACATAGAGGACATCTTTAAACAACTGTCAGTACTAAAAATTAACCTGCACGGTTTGTTAATATAAATCTAAATTTTCAAATCTATGCCTTCTATGTTTTAGCCTCAAGAAATTGTCAAATTTAAAATGGAACTAAATTGTGAATATTTTCGTACGATAATTTTCTACAATTTTCAATGACAATTATCTCAACAAGAATGTCTAGGTTTCTATTTAAGCCATTGAAGCTACACCAATTCACAGTTCTTCGTTGGTATGGCGAATTTAAACGCAATAGGGTAAGGCAGGTACATCGAAAACAGTGGCCACTCAAGAAAATGTGGATGCCTTGCGTAAGATTGTTCATCGAGGTCAGTATTCGACATATCCAGAGATTGGGACATAAGTGCGGATTTCAAAGACATTCATACAGAAAATTTTGCACGATGAATTGCTCGTGGAAAACTTAGTTTCCTGGTCTATATCGCATCTGTTGATAAAAGAACAGAAACTGCTAGGCTAAATTGGTGTCTCTGGACTGTTTTAACTTTGGAAAGACTTAAGATGTTAAAAACATTATCAGTGGTGATAAATTTTCGATTAATTCATACAAGCCAAAAAATAAGCTCCAATTTTCTGTTTTGGTATTTCAAGGGGAAGAGAAACCGACAAAAATCATCCATGGCCGAAAGCTGTCAAAAGCTGAAAGCTCTCAATTATTTCATTCTAGCTCTAAATGCAAAACTTGAGAGACTCTTATCAAGAAAAACAGATCATTCTCTTCCGAACTGAAGAAAAAAATTAAGCTTCTATGAATGAAAATATCTTCAATCACTTCAAATTCGAAATTTTGGTTTTAAACATTATATCCTTTCATGAAAAATTTTGAGGGTTGAAAACTTGACAAAATTTGTTCAAAAAATAATGCCCTAAATGAAAATGTATATCACGCTATTCAGAATAACAAAATTGGAATTCGTTTCCGATATAATCAAAAGAAGTAACAACACTGAAGAGACTTTGGAAGTGCAGTTTCGTATCCTCACAAATCCAGAATCTTACATTTAGTGATGATCGATTCATCTGTTTTTCATGTATTTTCAATCTATAATCTATAAACAGTAATTGAAATGAATGAACTTGGTAATATGCTTAAACAAATTGCCACATTTCTTAATATGAACAATCCAGAAGTATATACTGTTCAACCGTTCTGAAAAATATAACTGAAAATGTGTGGAAAGCATCAGTTTTTAATGTCAATAATTGTTCAAATGCTATGAATACTGATACAAATGAAATGTTAATACAAATGTCTCAAAATTTAATGCAATTTGTTTGTTTTGATTTATACTTTGCGGTTGGGGACAAAATACAGTCTGTAAGTCGGTAAGAATGAAAAAATTCTATACTTGTATCGATTTATTTTTCATTCTAACCTAGTTACAGAATATACTTTCATTTTGAATAAATAAGTTTCAGTTTTGGAATGCCAGTAACATTAAATTAAGCTGAAATGAGAAAGCACCACTTGGTACTTTGCTGACATATCCTATACAAAAGGTTAGATATAATCGAAACTAATGTTCAGGCAATATTTTCAAGAAAAGTCATGTACTGTTTATTCCAATGAACACTTGTCAACTCCTCCAACTCTGAAAATAGGGAATCTACTGATAAACACTAAGACAAGTCATATTTAGATTCGAAGGAGCCATTTTTGATGTTGCTTTGAAACATGTGAAATAAACTCATTATTGCATCCCCCAAATTCTCTTATTCTTCAGTGAACAGAACATATTTTTTGAGATTTTTAAGGTTTCTGGGTTCCATTCATTTCAAACATCTTTATGGTTTTTGTAACTGTTTATCAACTCAAAAAATGGCGTTTTCGATCATACTCCATCACGAAAGAAAAATTCCATTACAAACTGGATAACACGTTTGGCTACCCTGTTTTGCACAAACTACATTTCCACCACTTAATCCGCAAAATACTTTTTTTTAGCTTCCGATACGTTCAGCCAGTGTTTTGAACATAAAACGATTATTTTTGTTTCATAATTAGTTTCAAATTCAATTTCGCAGTTCAAATATTTTTGCGTAAAGCCTGATAAAAATTTTGATCAACATTAATTTGGCGCCGTGGAGATAAAGCAGGCTTTGGAATATCCCGCATTCGTTAAAGTTGAAATGGGATTTAAAATATATTCGTGCACAAATTTTCTTTATCGAGAGGGAATCTTCATTCAACTTTTTCTTTAATACGAAAGTGTGTATAGTATAATCGCAGAAATGTTCCTTTACCCGGAATGAAATATAGTTATTTATGTAAATAGACATGGAATGAGGTTCGTTGGTAACCATTTGACAGAACCGATTTGTTTTTTATTTGATTTATAGTATATACACTCACTAAAGAATCAAGCGGTCAACATAAATCTTAATTTTTCTTGAACAATACATTGCATTCCTAAAGAAATCTATAAGATGTTGAAGTCATCTTTTTTTTTCTGTCTGGCTCCTACAGATTTAGAGATATTTGAAAATCTATCTATAGCCGATATTTTGCTGGTGTCATGTATTCTTTCTGCACTACTCTCCAGTTCGCAACGATAATTAAAAAAAATTGAAGATGAAACTTTCATCTCTTTGAAATTTTTTCATACTAAGGATTTTTTTTGTACCATCCACAGTTTTTGTGCAAGAAATTAATAAATATCAAGTGTGCCGTAGATAGATGACAATTGAATAGATATTTATTCATCAAGTAGGCGACTGCCATATTGATTTGTAATGAGAACTCCAACTTATTAACACTTGTTGACTCTTGTTGATACACAAGTCGGTTATTTAAGATAGCATCAGTCGAAGCACTGCTTTAACAACTATCAAAAATAATTACCTATTAACTAGCAACATATCCAGTGTGTTTCACCATAAGATGCCATAAATGGTGCAGGTGATTCTTTGAGTGTTGTCAACAAAAAAATTTCTTATAAACATTGGACAAAACTCTTCGTTCTCAAGATGTCAGAACTAGTATTTTCTCTACAAAAACAACAGCTTTCAAAATTTTCAGCCGAAAATCGACACAAGAGTTATTTTCAGTTATAAATTTGAGAAGGCTAAACGTTAGTAACAATGCACAGGGTAATAGTATTCACGGGTCAGGCTTACTTTTTTCTCCTCCAACTTTTTGTGGTGCACTATTGATATGTTCAAAAAATTGAATTGAATAGAACCATTATTCCAGAGACAGAGTTTGCTATTTTTCCATACTTGTCACCGTTTCTGAGATATTAATTACTGAAAATTATTCGATCTTTTTACTGATATCGAAATAATACAGATATTTTGTCAACGCTTTATACGATAGTTGAGATTTCGAGTTTATATTCGATACACAAGTTACCAACAGAGATCTACAGCACTAGAGAAGTCAAAATTTTGTGAAAGTATAAAGGGGGATACACTTTTTGGACCTTGAATTCTCCTGGATACGAATTATGTGATTCGAATCTGATAATTTGTTCAATTTGAATACTTTTTGCCATCTGCATTTTTTTCTTATCTCTCGCCGTTTTCGAGATTGAAATCGTCATACCCTCTTTTTGCTCCTTAAATTCTGTTCGATACGCTACTGACGAATTCTGTGAATCAAATATGAGTATTTATTCAGTTTGAATACTTTTTTGTCTTTTGCATTTGCAAACACTCAAGTAATAAGCTCATGAAGATATGTAACTCTCCTGAAGAAAACAACAAACAAATAACGAATAATCAGATTTGGTACACAGAATACGTCAGTCAGTAGTGTATCAAAATGTGTTTAAGAGACAAAGAGAGAGCATTACCGGAGAACAAATATCATCCTGTATTTTTCACATAATTTCGTCTTATCTAGTACTATAGATCTCCGTAGGTGGCACTTGTATAAAATTTGAGCTCAAAATCAAGTAAGAATTATCGAAAAAATGACTGAATTTTTTCTATATGAGTAGAACCATCGTATTATTTTAATTAATATCTCGAAAACAATGACACGCAGCAAAAATATGCAAGAATGAAAAAGTTCATAAAATAATTGATCTATTCGATTTTATTCTTCAAACACGTTAGTGGTGCACTAAAACAAAGTTGGGAGAAAATAAATGCAGCCCGGGCTGTGAAAAATTATCTCCCCGTATACTGATACGAACGTTTCGCCTGTTCAAAGATGTATATTACTGAAAATAACTCTTTGCCTCAAAAATTTTGAAAACTGTAGTTTTAACAAAATTTCTGAAAAATGTCTGAAACTTTAACATCCTCTATCTTGGAAATAGACCATTTTTCAATCTTTGTTAAAATGAACTTTTACTTTTTACTTGAATAATCACCTTCATCATTTACGGCATCTTATAATGAAACACCCTATATAGTGATATTAGAAATAAACATCTTCATATCTATAATGAATATAATAACTCGGCAATTGGCTTTTCCCCAAACTTATTTGTTTTTGCCATTGATCGTGAGAGCAATGACAATGAAGACATTCTTGAGTCATTCTCTTGTTTGTATTTTGCCTATAAATAAGTTTTCTCAGGTTTGAAGCAAAATATAACACGAATTTTTTGTTCCAATTTATCCGTCATTTTCGCAGAAAGAAAATACGGCGAACACCAAAGAGATTGCACACCATTCTTGAACTGACAAGTTCCGCCTTCAGGGTGTTCATGAAGAGTTACTGTGTACGTTCATGTCCAACAGAGGTCGCTCGGATGTTCTGAGGCGAAGATATAGAAATAGGTCGGATACTTTTTAGACATTCTTCGTACTGGTATCAAAATGCTCCATACAAGATCGAATATATCATATTGATAAGAAAGGCTTGTTACCTTTTAATAGAAACACCCTGGAAATATTCTATAGGAAAAAGTTAGTGTAAAATTTTCATTACCTTCATTCTCAGAACATTAACAGTAAATTCTACTCAATCAACCAGGGCAACATGGAATGAAATTCGAGAGTAAGAAACGGTAATCAGTCAACTAATCCTTTCATGCTAGAGAATGAGATAAATTGAGAGATACGATTGTCGTCTGCAGGCACCGATAGGCGAAGAAAAATAGAAGCTCTCGTGCGAATGCCATTAAAAATAATGGTGTCTATTCGGAAGAGAAACTGTTTCTCCATGTTCTCTTGAAACTTGTCATGAAACGTCGATACGAATTTTAAGAGCACTGTTTTTCTTTTTGATCCATCGAGAACACGGCGTCCTCAGTTATGAATATAATTTAACTTTATCATACAATTCCTATGTATGTTCAGACACGTAGTTTTCGAGAATGAGAAGGATTCTCATCAAAATATTCTGATTTGAAAATGCGGCTGTCTGTATCGGTATACAAAATTTGTTTCTGAGTGCCATTGAGAAATTTCACGTTAGAAACTTGTAGACCAGTGTTTTGTTCAGTTTGGATAAGAGAACTTCTACCATGTCATTTTGCCGTTTTCTAATTAAGAAAAAGAATAAGATATCCGAATCATATCCTGCACATTATACCTATACAATGGTTGCAAACAATTCATATGCAGCATATCTATTAAATGTGACTTCAAGCACCATCAAGTGCAATTCTGAACCCAAATATTCGAAATCAGAGCAAACCAGACTAAATGAAAGCAACTGAAATTTTCCTAGTATTATTGTTGCTCTCTTTGACTACAATGGAAGATTTCAAACGCTGATAATCGTGAAACTAGCACATTATGTCACACGCCGATAGGTACTCATCAATTAGATCATTAATGCCTGGACAAAGTGGCGTTTCAATCATACGACCACTCTCTGAAATCATCAGGAACCGGAAAGGGCTATTCCTACAATTCGGAGCGTAATGCATCCTCCCTTTATCGTACTAATCGCCTGTGACGTCATTCGGAATGTATGGCCATTGTGTTCGCCGTCCCCTGGCGTGTAAGTAAACTGCTGCAGCACGGACTTGTATATAAATGTGTTTGTGTTTAGATCCTGATGTATTGCCGCTATATCAAACAACTCTTCTGCCGCTAGATTCTCTGAAAACTCAGTTAGCTTTGACGTAAAACAAATGCCCGCATAGTTGTCCTGAGTCCGGTTGTTTTTCGTGTAATGCTGATTTACCATGTTAAATTTCATATGCTGAAGTCGAGATGGAAATTGTAGGGATTGGGAATGAACGTACATCAATCAGGCGAGGTAAATATACATAGAACGCACTCAACATGGGCGTTTTAGATGGTCAACCGAAATGTTTTCAACTCATACATTGCTCCAAAAAAGAACCACATGCATCAAAATACCTACATAGAAACAAGTATTGACTGATTGATCTCAATATCTTGAATTCTAATTTCCCAAATGTTCCAAATGTAACTTAACTTCTTGTAACAATTCAGCATTTGGTATTTATCGTTTTTGTCCAGGAAATACTTCAGCTAATCCTCTCTCCACAGAATGAAGTCAAAGAAGAATAACAAGGGCGTATTTTTGTGGGATTATTAGAAATCCAGTTTCTTTAAAAGCTCTTCGAATAATGATTCCTTGTTGTCTTAGCATTATGTTCTTCTAACTATTCTTACATTTATAGGGAATTGCACTGTATAGGATACATTATTAGTGTCAGCTATTTTATCTTGTACACATCAAAGTCCATTTCGAACAGCATAAACCACAGCCAACTATTCCCAACAATTGAAAATTATTATCAATTAAAATTGTGATAATTATAACAGTGAAATTTGAAGATATCAAAGGTTCAAAAACAAAACTAATATCCTAACCCATTCACACGAAATGCGAACAATTATAATAAGCCATTTCGAGCCGTATAAATTGGAAATCGATGCCGATAATGTTTCCAGATTAGTTTGTCAGTTTGTCCAGGAAACTGGTAGATAGGGACGCTAATTAATCTTCCTGCGATAAACAATAACAATTGTCGATGATTAACTGCTCTAACAAGCTACTGAATTTGCAAAATATCAACGTGGACTAAATTTCGAAGAGCTATGAGTGTTGAACGCAAATTTAACTTATTTTCAGGTTCTAGTTATGAATCAAGCTATACCTGAAATATTTGAAAGGGATGGCCAACCTTTCGGAAGAAAGTGTGCATTTCCAATTAATATTTTCTCATTTGTTTGTATAAAATTCCAAAAAATGCCACTATCATTCGTGTTTAAATAATTAAATGATTAAATAGTTGATTGGTTTCACCAATTAACTGATAGTTATTCATGATGATAATAAGAAATTGAACTATGTATTATACTATCGCAATAGTTATTTGAAAATCAGGATAACAATTTCAGTCTCTTGGCCATCTTCAGCTGATAAATAGTGAACTAAAGTTGAAATACATACATATATGAACAGGTAGACATTTTGGTCCTATAAGCGAAAAGATTGCAAGAAAGTAACTTTTGAAGCCCACATGAAACTGTCCCAAGAATTTTTCAATAGTAGAAGGCGTCTTTATAGATCAGAGTGGTCGTTCATTCAAAACTAGATACAGAGTGCATCAATCAGATTATTATAACCAGAGAACCGACGAAACTACTTTCGCTTCACATTATATCGAGAATAGCCATCATTTTCCAGCTATCGATCAACTTCAAACTATTCAGAGAATATCTAAAGAAAAAAAGTTAGATTTCTTAGAATCCATCAAAATAAACTTTTGAACGACCAGTATGGCTTATTCGTCCATATTTGATATTTGTAAATAATATCTGCTCTTAAAATAATTCGTTCAGGACCTCTTGTATCCTTATTTATTTCGTATCTAGCCTGTTTATGTATGTATGTATTTCAACTTTAATTCAGTACTTATCTGCTGAGGATGGTCGGGAGAATGAAATTGCAATCATTGTGTTCAATAAACTCTTGTGATAGTATAATACATAGTTTAGTTTCTTATTATGATCGAACAAATGATTAATTGAAAAGATGCCCATTTGAATTTATCCATTTCTAAGAGCTCAAAATTTTAGTTTACACAATTTTCAAAACAGAGAATATGCATTTTTCAAAAGAGAAACTAAAAAATTCTACAAAAACGATCATTATTTCATAATCAAATTATGTTTTGCAGGAAAAATCTAATTCGAAACGGAAAGATGTTACAAATTTCCAGGAAAAGTGGATAAATGTGAGAATTTGACGAAAAAGTTTATTATTTGAATTGTGGAGGCCGTTACTTGATGTAGATCCATGATATAAATGAAATGATAAAAACACAAGGTTTAACTTTAATCTATGTTTTAATATGTTTACCTGTTATTTAAAGTAATTAGAAGTTTTAATAACTTAGGTAAACATATTAAAAATAATAAATCTCGTGTTGAAAAATCAAGTAAATCAGAATCTATAAACTCAATTGCGGTTCTTGTGATAAAATTTATATCGGTAGGACCTATAGGAGTTTTGGCATAAGAACATCTGAACATAAACGTAGCTTCGATAAAAATAAATCTGATTCAAATTATTCAAACCACCTAATAAAAGAAAACCATTCATTCAATAAAAACTTTGACATATCACATATAAAATCAAAAAGTTCAAAATTAGATCTCCTAGAAGCATTAGAAATAAATAGATACAAACATTCGGACAAGCTTTTGAATGAACAGGTAGATTTGAATTATTCACCCCTACTTAACTTGTTTAATTAGTTTTTATTACCTTTCATACTAACTGTACAATGGCTCGGTGTGGATTTTCCTGTTATTCATCCAACTTGTTCTACGATTTGTTTATAATACCATACTCTTCATTCTGTTTTTCATTCTTGATAAAGCTGCTGTGTCAGCGAAACGTCGTCGAATTTTTTCAATTAAAGTGTAGATTAAAGTTAAACCTTGTGTTTTTATCTCATTTAGAAAAAAGTTTATGTTAAAATAGAGATACTGCAGAATTTTGCATTTATCGCTTTTTCCTTACCATGAGAAAAAATTTTGATTAGTTATCGTTCGACATAGAGGGGCCCTAGAAAAAGGAAATATTCATCAAATCTTCTTCTTTTCAGCTGAAGAATCACACCTTGAAGTAGGTCTGCGTATTGGGGATACCCTGTATATTTAACTGAACGTTGTTACAAATTGATATTCACAATTGCCAGACACTTTAAAGGGGCCCAAATTTCCACAAGACGCGTTGAAGATTAAAATATTAGTGCACTTTTTGGAACAAATATCTTATATCTGTTGTTTGAAGTACTATTTTTGTAAACAGGTAGATCAATGCGATGGACCAAACATCTCGTCAGACACAATGAAATTTGCTTTGAGTATAGCGAGTGAGATTTATTTTTAAACGGTTTTATTTAGCTCACCCCGTTTGTTTTATTTATTCTTGGGTCAAATTTAGTAATTCAAATTTCACCCTCTTCCTGTCAACCGATTAATCTGAAATTTTGTATACACTTTGGATTTTGGTGACAATACAATTATATTTATTCATTATCATTATAAATACAAGATGGCCGCCGCTACAAAATGGCGGATAATTTATGTTTTATTAATCCCATCAATATGGGTATCAAATGAAAGGGCTCAACAAGCAGAATACAATATACTATAAAAAATTGAAATCCAAGATGGCGGCCGCTACAAAATGGCGGATAACGTAGGTTTTATCAATCCTATCAATATGGGTATCAAATGAAAATGCTCAACCAGTAGAATACAATGTATCCAGCCTGAATTCACCACCCAAGTCAAGATTTTGTATCGTGTTGAGGTTTGTGTGGCGTTAGGGTGGCTAAAAATGATACGTCGTTAGCGGTACACCACCCAAGTTAAGGTGAAAGGTTAAAACGCGCCGAGAACTGTATGGCATTAGGGTGGATAAAAATGATATGTTAGTAAATGGCGCTATAGGCTACATCACCGAAATCGTTTGGCCTCAATTTCGTCGAACTCAGATGTATGCAACAGATGTACCTTCCGTCCGAATTGATTTCGCAAGAGACGGAGTACATCTTATACACCCGAAAGCCATACAGTTTCAAGTTAAGTACAATTATGGGACAGCTGAAAGAAGAATGTTGCCTTTAATACTATCATGGGCTTCTACAATACATAAAATGCAGGGCAGCACTGTGGATCACGCAGTCGTATACTTAGGTGCGAAACTGTTTGAAGAAGGTCAAGCCTACGTGGCTCTTAGTAGAGTAAGATCTTTGCAGGGACTACGTATAGAGGAGTTGGATTGCAATAAACTAACGGGCAAGAAACCTTGCAATAATGAAGCACTAAATGAATTAAAAGAATACGAAATAAAACTAAAAACTAGAAAATAAAAATAGGTAAAAAAACTTTTTAAGTTAAACGGTTTTATGTTAAACATACATTGCACTGTTTAAGATAAATGTACTAAAAACCAAAAAATAATAAAATAGATACAGTCGTGGGAATTATAAACATATGCATAGACTAGACTAAAATAAAACCGTGGGGCACGTCAATTGTCTACAAATTATCGACTTAATGTGCGATAGAAGAATCGTTTAATTCGTCGTTAGGCAGTTGGCCCGCAGACGGTGAGGAAATTATTTACTATTTTCTTGCTCATGTAAATTCTAATAGTTATATACTCCATGTAAATAAAAGAGATGTTTTAACTAGTTTATCGTTGGACATTCACACTGCTGGCTGGCGAGGAATCGTTTCACTGCTTGTTGTTTGTCTTTAATCGACAAAACATATGACAAAAGTACTACTCGCTCACCACTATGAAACCCTAAAACTCGCTTATAATCGAGCTTGCTAGCTTGTTTCCACATTCTAGCCCTACTTATCACACGTCCATCGTTGTCGGTTGCACAACTGCCTAATAATTATAGTGTAACATTACAAAACAAACATTTTAATCAACGATTGTAGACAATTGACGTGCCCCACGGTTTTATTTTAGTCTAGTCTATGCATATGTTTATAATTCCCACGACTGTATCTATTTTATTATTTTTGGTTTTAGTACATTTATCTTAAACAGTGCAATGTATGTTTAACATAAAACCGTTTAACTTAAAGTTTTTTACCTATTTTATTTAAACTCATGCGCTACTCTTGTTGTAGAACAACTTCAACATTTGAAATTTTTTTATTGGCAACTAATTTTCAACACATAGTTTTCACGGATATGTCCGAAAATATGCGAATAAAATTTGATATTCTTTGTTGGCCCACATGTTTCGCTGATGAAAAATAAAATCAAAGAACTAAATGAGATTTTGCAAGAAATTTATACACTAATGACAATGAAGACAAACAAGAAAAGTCGAATCCGATATAATGTCAAATATACAGGGTTAGGCAGAAGTACCGGAACGGTTAATTATCTCAGTTATTTACCGAGCCGTTTCTTTGAAAATTGGTTTTCCTAAATTGCTAAACATAAAGAATTCAGTGTTGCTATTTTGTGCTCGCTAGTATTTCCAATGAGCAAAAAATATGAATTCC
This sequence comes from Cryptolaemus montrouzieri, assembly GCA_013387265.2. Taxonomy (NCBI): domain Eukaryota; kingdom Metazoa; phylum Arthropoda; class Insecta; order Coleoptera; family Coccinellidae; genus Cryptolaemus; species Cryptolaemus montrouzieri. Next base: position 46,287,153 of record JABFTP020000083.1, on the reverse strand, counting down.
AAATGTAACACCCTTTCATTTTTAGATTCAGAGAAAAAGAATTTTTTAGAAACAATCAAGAAAAAACATTTCCTTTCAATGTCGAGTTCATAAAAAAAATTAAATTATAAAAATTATATCACCTAAATCAAATTACTTTTGCATTAATAATCAACGGGACAGGTTAACAAATAATGTCAAGTTTTTGTTGAAGAACAGATTTTTGCACTTCAATTCCTAATATGGTATTCAAGCTCAGTGAAGCAGAACGGATCGAGGTTTTGATGATGCATGGATATGGTGACAGACAACGATCTTACCAAGATGTTCAGAGTCTGTTCAATTCTGTTCACCCAGATCATCAAATTAGTGAATCTACAGCATGCATAACTATTTAGCGATATGAAGCAAGTCGGCAAGTGAAAGATATTCCCATAGCAGAACGCCCTAAGTCTGCCACTGACGAAGAAACAAATTTGGACATTTTACTGGCAATTGAGGAAATCCTCAGGTTTCTGAAAATAAACTAGCCTTGAATCATGTTATTCCTCAGAGGTCAGTTTGTAGGATACTGAAAATAGAGAAAATAAAGCCATATTAAATCTATTTCGTCCATGAACTTACTGAAGACTATCCTGACCGTAGAGTACATTTTTCAGAGAACATCATGGCGAATCCAAATTTTTTGAATAGAATCGTTTTCTCGGATGAAACTACGTTCTGCGTCAACGTACAGTAAATAGGCATAATTGCCGTATTGGGTCGAGAGACAACCCACATTGGAATAGAGAAGTTCATACAGAACATCCACAAAAATTGAATGTTTGGCCGGTATTATCGGTGACCACATAATTGGTCCATTTTTTTTGGCAGAGAATTTAAATGGAGAGCGATATTTGAAACTTTTAAGAATTCATTTCCAAATTTAAATAATCCATAAACCACAGCTGATATTGTATGGTTCCAACAAGATGGAGTTCCCCCATACTTTGCGGTAGATGTTCGAAATTATCTGGTTTTTCCAGAAAGATGCATCGGTAGAAGAGGTCCTATCGAGTGGCCCCCACGGTCACATGATCTATCACCTCTGGATTTACACTTAAAATGCCGAGTTTATAGAGAACGACCTGCCAATTTATATGAGTTAAAGCGTCGCATAACAGAAGAAATCATTTTGATACCCCCACAATTTCTGTAAAATTCTCTTAGAAATTGCAGTGATCGATTAGGTTATTGTCAGGAGGCGAATGGAACTCATTTTCAACACTTGCTATAGTCTTGATTGTTCATAAGGAACTTTTTTCCTCTGAATCTAAAAATATATGAACATATAGGCTGTTATATTTGAAATTCTCATGTTGTGGTCATTTCCGGCTACACCGGAAACACCATTGAGCACAAAATATTAACACTGAATTCTTTATGCTCCACAATGTTGGAATATCAATTTTCAAAAAACTCTCTCGGTAAATGACAGATAATTAGCTCGGTACTTTTGCTTAACCCTGTATAAAGAAAAATATTTTAGAACTGAAAATTTTTCACGTTCTGAATTTTTCACAGTTTTTGGTCCTGTAAAAAGAGATATAAACAAATTATCAGTTGATAATGTTAAGCCCTTTGGATTGGTTGGACTGTACACTAAATGTTCCAAGTTCTTTATGTTTTCAAGCTTCAGGCCGTCTGGCTGAACTCAGTTCCCAAAGAAACTGTCTGGCAATGATGAATCTTCATTTTCAAATATATTCAATGAAATATACATAGAATTTTCCTATCATATTCGACATAGAAAGATTTTTATCTACCTTTGAAATAGACAATCTGGCAAATCAGACTCAGCTGTTCTCCTTTAGTCGCAAAAGACTGTGAAAACATATAACAACTTCTGATTGATTTCAAATATAGTATAAAATATCAACAAACGTGAACAGGATGAAATATTTAAAAATGTTCCATTTTCCCGAATTGAAGTACGAGCATTCAAATTGAACCATCCAATTCAGAAATATCTCATTGATTTTTGTATCAATACTTCATATGTCATTAATTGAAATATAGGAAGCAGTTTAATCCGAGTTCGATTATCCTGATTATCCGAATTGCAGTCATCACAGTCTCACATAATCAATGGAAATTTCATCAAAAACACTCTTCTCGTTTCTGTTGATTGAATGAAGCAACGAACTAGTGTTTCATTAGTTCAACACTAGCATGACAGTCTGCCAAATACGCGTCGCATTTAGTGTGTAGTGTTCCATCAGGCGTGTCGATGTAGCAATCCTCGCGTGTCAACTTGATTAAGCATTGATTTTGATGAATGGACGCGATGTATGCCGACCTTAGGTTAAAACACACTTTCGTGTCGCGCCCGATACTGATATCAGCGTAGACATAATACGGAGTAATAATTATTTACTTAGTGAAACCTTAGGCCTGCAATTGAAATTTGTAAGAAGTCACATGGGAGTCAGAAATCAAAATTGAGCTCTGGATGGTATTCACGTCTTTTTTTTTTCTTCGGAAAATGAATTTTTCTTGAATGGTAGAAATTAGAGATGACAGACACAATGATGACAGGATTGAAAGTACTTTTTCCGTTCAAGATATATAGCTTCTGTAATATTTGATAGAAGATTTAAGCTCGCGCTTAGGGGACACGGTGAAACCAGACTCCAGCCTAATTGATTAGAACGCAAAATTTAAAGAGGTTATGAAAGAATATTTACGGCTTCAACACGTTGTCTATTGAACATAAACTTTTTTTCCTACTCCTGTTCCGAATGGAAGAGTGCAGAGTTTGTAGTTCCGTACTTCACATAAGGACATGCAAGACACTTACTCAGAACTTCCGATCTTATCGAAATGCTTTCAAATTGAGTTGTTTATCCAAAACCAGATCAGATTTCTGAATACTTTCAAAACAATGAAACATAGCGAACGAAGAAGATATAACAGGTTGATTGCTATGGTACCTCAACTAGAGGCACCATTTGATGCGGGATTCTTGCCGTATTACTGAGAGGAGAATGCTCCATTGTAGCCATAGAGCCTTGGAAACTAATGTAGACCCATTAGAAATGATTTTGGGCATCTTTTTCTTGTATCAATTTTGGCCTCGGTGCATCAGTGTGCATGCTGATCAGACAATTGTGTCAAACGAAGTTTTCTTTAACAAAATACATACAAAAACATATCAGAAATCATTCAGTGATAGACTTACAAACTATGCAGATGTTGATTTATCATCCCTTCCAAGAAAGAAATCGCAATTGCACTAAAACAACTCATTCAAAATCATTCAAAATTGCCGAGATTTCAACAACAAATCACCAGAAAATAAATCAAAAAATCAAAGAAACCAACTTTAAAACAAAAAATTCAAAGCAACGATTCAGTTTTAACCAAAGTAGATGAATCATCGCCATAGTCATTTTACCTTAATCATCACATATAACAAAAATCACAGACTCCCTTCAGAAGCAGAACATAAGTGAGATACCCAAAGATCGAACCATAGATATGCAAAAACATTAACAACAGCTCTAAAAGAATTTACACTGACAATACTAACGAAAAAATGCTGATTTTCAATAAACAATGATAGTAAAATACACACAACCAAATTTATATGGAATCACTCAGTATTTCACATTATTATTTCGATTTTTCTTTAAATTAAACAAGATCCACGAAGAAATTATATATGGGCGATGTCAACCCGAATTATTGGGTTCATAATGATTTTAGAACATCTGTACATAATAATCGGCATCACTCAGAAGACTGAACCTGGCTTTTGGGGGCTCTCTCGGTCAAACAGAGAGGGAATTGTTTCTGTTGAGTTTGAAAATTGAAGGGATTTTGCGATTATACTTCAAAATTGATAAACAAGAATAAGGAAGTGATTATGTTTCAGGAGACTCACACTGCGACGGAAGAACATCTCCGCGAAAGAGGAATATCCCAGGTTATGTACTTTTTTATTATTTCCTTAGTTCTCTTTATGGCCTTGCCTGCTAGGTAAAATCCTTTCTTGGATTCAAGTGAGTTCAAACATATAAGAGTCAGGTATCATTGTTGAAATATTTTTCTGCTATTTTCCTTTTTTCATTGTTACAGATTCCTGTCCCAAACCTCGTTCCTTTCACGTCTTCGTCTGGAAATCATGGAGAGCAAGATAAGAATGAGAGAATGAAGCTGTTAAGCAGAAAAATCTTTGGTACTTTTATGTACACACGACACTAACACAACATAAACACAAATGCTATTGCTAGTACAATAGCGACAGGGAAAAGAGTTTTTTTCCTCGGGTTTTTTCACTCGTTTATTGAATCATACGCAAGATAGTATGGTTCCCTTGTTACATTTCCTGAGCTCGCACTTTAGGGGCAATCATAGAAGACATGATGCGAGCTTAGATGCCTGCCGCCGGTAATTTATTTATTCGCTTGTTTTTTACCATTGTGTCTTTCTGACACATATCAAAATTATAGATAGAAGCATTTATTGTAAATATAATTATTCGAATCTTTGTAAATCCTCTCTCTAAAATATATATATATATATATATATATATATATATATATATATATATATATATATATATATATATATATATATATATCAAGGATCTTCTGAAGAATAAAGTTTTTGTTGTAAAAAACTGGATAGTATGAAGAAATGTTGAATTATCACCACATGTTTGAGATATTGTACTCAGTCGTCCCTGGGATTTGAAACTGTGAATTTCAAAATTTAAAAAAGCCTACAATCATAATTGTAAATGCCTTGCGTTGGATTGTCCGATGTGTAGAAGGGTCGAATAATTGCTCTCGTTGAAAAGGGGTGACTCAAAGGGATATAGCGGCCTCAATGGGAGTATCTCAGGGGGGGATTTAAAAAATCAACGCCCGATAGGTTGAGCTACAATCTCTGCAAAATACGCCTAGAAGAAGTCGCAGATTAGTTTATTTCTGGATGTTGTACGCAGTCGTAATGAGATTTGAAAACTGTAAATTTAAAAAAGCCTATAATCATAATTGAAAATGCCTTACGTTGGACTTTCCGATGTGCAGAGGGGTCGAATAATTGCTCTCATTGAAGAAGGAGTGACACAGAGGGATATAGTGGCCACAATGGGGGTATTACGGGGGGTGACTTCACCCCATACGTGGAGCTACAATCTCTGAAAAATAGGCCTAGAAGAATTCGTAGGAAGATCACTTCTGAACAACAAGACCGTTTTCTGTGCCAAATTGCAAGAAGAGACCCTAATGCGTCCTACCTCATACTCCAAAAGTAATTTCTGGAAGCAACAGGCGTCAGTGCATCAGTCGAAACGATACGTCACGGACTTTGTTCAGGGGGTTTATACAGCAGAAGGCCCTAAAGAGTTCCAGAGCTAACCAGACAACAAAAAATTAACAGACTTAATTGGTGTGAGCACCAAAATTGAAATATTGGGTTTAACGAAATGTTGTTTTTTCGGGTGAGTCCAGAATTGGTGTTCGACTGGATGACCGCCAGATTCGGGTTCTAAGGGGTCGTGGGAGACAATCTCACTCTGAGCAGCAAGACAAATTCCGAAATACCAAGGGGGCAGTGTGACGTTTCGGAGTAGCATTATGCTGGGAGGCAAAACAGATTTGATCTTGTTTCCTGCGAGTGTAACGGCTAGAAATTACGTGGACCAAGTGCTAGAGCCCATAGCGAGACTTTGGTGAGGTGCCCACAGTGAGAATTTCACTTCTATGCAAGATAATGCTCCTTAGCATACCAGCAACCTCGCGTGACATTATCTTGAAAAAGAGGGAATCACTATTTTGAACTATACCGCGCCAGGATAATCCAAGAAGCCCACAACAGCTCATCCAAACCGCCACAAAAGAGTGGCAGAATATCACCCCAAAGGAGGTCAAAAACCTAATCCGAAGCATGCCTACACGAATTCAGGCTTGTATCATGGAATAAATACAAGCTACTGAGTTCGAGAAAAAATACCTACTCCGTGAGAAAGTAATTTTCAATTTTTTTACTACATGCGAAAAGAGTCTCTTATTTTCTATTATTTGTTTCTTCCTAAAACAAACCTTAATTCATTTCTTTTGTCAATTGAAATATCTCAAAACGGATCAATTCTAACAATCCTTCGAAATTTTCAAAATCTCAAAATATCGGGTGATCCCATATAAATTTGATTGTGTGTATATAGTTTAATTTCTTATTACCATCTTAGTATCACCACTTCATTCTTTCTACTCCACTTATCAATTCGTCCCAGTATTCCAGACAACTTAATTAACCAAAACGTTAAATTCACCATATTTACGATTGATAATTATGACTCTTAGTGTAGCTCCGAGCACAGACATTCAAACCTTTCCCACCAAAAAGACATTCCAACTTTATCGATCGACCATTCTCCGCAAGTGAACGACTCTTTATAACGCGAGATAATCGCTAAGGCTCGAATAACCGTCCGCTGGAACGGCCAATTTAAAATTTTCACTCGAAAAAGCTATTGCAAACAATAAATTAACAATCTAGTTCTTTATTTTTCGAAGTCGTCGAACATCACACTCCTGGCTCGGCCTAGATTTAAAAGCTTCCCAAATGGGGTTTTTATATGTTCTTCTTTTAATTAAAACGAAATGTTGGCGGTATAAAAAAATGAGAGAGCGTTGAGAGTTTTCGGATTTCAAAAGTGAAGCGCTGACTCATAAAATGATGCTGTAGTACGAAAAGGATTTTTATGGGGAAAGCAGGAATATCAGTAGCTTTCATTTTGATGGTTTTACCATTATTTAGGAGTCACTTATACCACGGACCATTTTTTCCGTTTCAATCTTCCTACTAATTATCTAATTAACATTAAACAATAACACTGGTAGACAAGATTTTCATAACACAAATTAGATCTTTATTTTTCAAATGGAAGTACCCTTCTTATAATATATATATATATATATATATATATATATATATATATATATATATATATATATATATATATATATATATATATATATATAGAAGGAATTACACGGAAAGCACCCTAAAGTATTGAAAAATGATTATATTGATGAAATCGCATCGAATAAATGGTTAGTATCTGGAGAATTGTTCGCTGAAACAGAAGGCTTGGCAATTGCGATCCAGGATCAGGTTGTTTTCACGAGGAATTATAGAAAACATATCATCAAACAAAATATAGATGATTCTTGCCGTAGATGTTTCTGTTCTTCAGAAACAGTTTTTCATATATTATCATCTTGCTCAGTCCTTGCTTCAACAGATTATTTAGAAAGACATAATGCCGTCGCTAATATTATTCATTTTAATCTAGGAATTAAGCATGACCTAATTCCCAAAAGAAAAAAATTTCACAAATATGAACCTGAGATCATTTGTGAAAATGACAAATATAAACTTTATTTTGATAAAACAATTCTTTGCAACAGAGCTGTAAAACACAATAGACCAGATATCATTCTTAATGATAAACAGAATCAAATAACATATATAATTGATATTGCTATACCCGACACACATAATATACAAAATAAATACAATGAAAAAATTTCTAAATATATGATGCTTGGCGACGAGATTAAAAAATGTGGAAAATGAAGAAAATATTTATTCTACCGATTATTATTTCTACAACAGGTGTTATTCCTAGAAATCTTCACAAAAGTATTGAGATTTTGGGTCTGAAGAAAAATTTGTTTGAACAGTTACAAAAGATAACAGTCATCAAATCTTGTAATATTCTTCGTAGGTTTCTTTCCGAAAATAATAATGAGGTAGAGTCATAGATTTTCTCTTTAGTTTATACTGCTCAGAATCTCATTTCATATTTTATTTATTGGTTTATATAAATGTAATATAATTAACTGACAATTTTGTCATACTTATATTCAGAGCAGTATTCTATTCGATCGTTCACCACTTCACACAAAGGAAACTATTAATGAGTAACATTCAGTGTTACTTGACTAAGGTCCGTACACTGGATTTTTCCGGGGAGAAAGCCTTTGACACTACTCGTTGGTACATTGATATCACTGTCTGATGATGCTATAGTATGTATATATTCTGGTAGATTGATATATTCTCATAACATTTAACGTTATCCTAATATATAATTATTCCAGGATATGTTTTGATTATAATCATTGCCTGGCAATGGTATTAATTTATATTTTCTCATGAAATCAGTTTGATTGCATGAACAGATATATGGGCAACTCGTCGGGGTAAAACCCCCTATATTGAAAAAGGCAGGTTTTACAAAAATTCGAATGATTGTATTTACAATAAATGCTTATATCTATAATTTTAGTGTGTCAGGAAAGTACAAGTGTGAGCTCAGGAAAAAAACAGGGAAATCATAGTATCTTGGGTATCATTCAATAAAAGAGTGAAACTGAATCTAGAACCATCCCTGTAATTTTTTTTCTATTTGGAATATTTTGATGGGATTCGGGAATCGGATAGAATATTATATTTTGAGTTTGATAACATTAATATGTCTGACATGTATCAGCATAACCGGAAACGCTACCAACTTTCGATTTTCAAACGGAGCACCCTGTATTTTTTTGCTAATTTTAATTGTTCATCTCCTCCAATGAACATATTTTTGAAACAAAAACACAATATCCTTTTTATTTTCATCTTTCGTTCTAGAAGGCAATCCCAATTGGCTCAGTCCAATATCTATCACGAAAATATAAGATTGTATCTGAAAATGTGATTGCTTATTTTTTTAGTACTTTTCTATCTTTTTTTATACTCACGTCACTCTATTTTTAACGGTTCCGGAGTTCTAGTGGAAAATACCTTTGCAATTTTTGCAGAGTTTCTCCATTTGCTAGTGAATTCAGTTTTGAGTATGAATGAATACACCCAAAGTGAAAAAGTCGATATGCTCCTTATTTATGGAGAGTGCAGGCAACATAGCGTTCAAGCTGAACAATTATACAGAGAGCGCTATCCGGAAAGAATTCATCCGAATAGAAACTTCCAAGAACGTTTTGGGTTCAATGTCTGGATGGGGATGATGGAAAGATATTCAATAGGGCCTATAATTTTTGAAGGTTCATTGACAGGGGAGGGGTATCTGGAATTTTTGAGTACCTAAATCCAAGATGAATTGGACGAGTTGCCATTAGATGTTGTGAATGAAATGTATTTTCAACAAAATGGTGATATTTTCAACAAGATGGTGCACTTCCTCACATCTCGAGGGAGGTCTGGCGGTATCTCGACGAAATTTTTCCAGAAAAATGGATAGGTAAAATAGTCCCATTAGATGACTAGGTGGATCGCCAGATTTGGCTCCAGTAGATTTCTTTTTATGGGGCCATTTGAAGAATGAAGTTTACCAAACACCTGTTAGAATCCAACAAGCATTGGAGAACTATTTGAGAGGCTATTGCAGGCAATACAGCCCAACACTTAAATAATGTCGTTAGGGTAATCTTTAATTGTGTGAGATGTTGTGTTCGTGAGAATGGTGGTATTTTTGAACATTTATTATAAATACTTCGTTTTCGCAACTCACTCTTTTGCTAATAACTGTGACGCCGCGTAAAAAATGAGCAATTAAATTTTTAGATACAATTTTGTATTTTCGTGATAGGAGATATTGAGCTCAGCCAATTGTCACTGTTTATGGCCTTCTAGAACGAAAGATGAAAATTGCAAAAATAAAGATTGTGTTTTATTTCTATTTCGGAAATATTTCAAAAGGGCGTAGTATGAATGAACAATTAAAATAAGCAAAAAAATAGAGGGTGTCCCATTTGAAAATCGAAAATTGGTAACCTTTGCGGCATAACCGAAAACGAAATGACAAATATTTTAATGTAATCAAATTCAAAATGATGTCTTGTATCAAATCCCGAAATTCCCTCGGAATATTTCAAATAGAAAAAAGTTACAGGAGTGACCCTAGTTTTAGTTACACCCGGTATAGCAACGAATTGCATGTTATCATTATTGAGATCTAAAAAATATTTTTGACTGAAATCAGTTGATGCAATTAAATAAATCATATCTCGAAGTTGGTGCAAATAGCTTATAACCGAGTTACTATATTCACTATGAAAATCCTTGAATTTTCGAAGTTCAATCGAATGGTCACAAATTTAAATATCGCAAGAAAATTGAGAATTCTTCACAAGCGTAAAAGGAAATGTTTCCCCCTCGTAAAACTTGATTCAACCATTAGGATATTAGGATATGCAGCTCATAGTAGGTTGAAAGCACCGTGTCTGGTGTTTGGAAAGGAAGCCGTTTGTATAAGGGCCAGTTGGTTAGGGAATCGAAGTGGCTCTTGACGTCAAAATCGTGAGAGAAATATCAAAGTCCCACACGTTTCTCTTGAGATATTTTCGTTCTAGTCCCAACCTTTTCCGAATGATATCAATTCAGGTTTAAATCAATATGTGCAGAAATCATGATATTTGTTCCAATTCAATAACGCGAGTTTATACAGTGCGAGTGTAAAGTACGTAATGAAATTAATAATTACAATGGTAGACAAAAAATTGTTGTCGATGTAACATGAAGTTGAAAAGCTCATCATAGTATATATATATATATATATATATATATATATATATATATATATATATATATATATATATATATATATATATATATATATATATATATATGTATTGTTACCATTTCCACAACGGTATCTCACCATAGATCGCTCTAGGCTCCTCCGAATAAGCGTGTTACCGTGTTAACCACGCTTTCTTAATCACAGATCGCCAAGTAGGCCCATCGACCAGGCTACGCACACAACGTACTCTGGGCCTACCTGAACCGAGGGTTTAAATATCCGTGCATTTCGGAGACTCTCACACTTTCTCTTCGACGACCTCTACGAATAGACTTTGTCTCAGAACACCGGCTGCAGCACGCGTTGCCACGAGCCGGCTTTCCGTACCCACGCCATATTGCCAAACCGCCGTTGTTTACCAACGAACCACGTGTTTTTATTTCATTTTGAATTTACGTTCATAAAAAGTGTTTGTGTTAACCATCAGTGTTTCCATCGTGTGTGTGACCCCATCCCAGTAGCAGTATGTATATATATTGAGTGAGGATTAACAAAAATTTGAATTATTTTATTTACAATAAATGCTTATATCTATAATTTTGGTGTGTGTCAGAAAAAACACAAGTGTGAGCTCAGGAAATGTAACAGGGGAACCATACTATCTTGCGAATGATTCAATAAAGGAGTGAAAACCCTGAGGAAAAACTCGTTTCCCTTTCGCTATTGCACTAGCAATAGCTTGTCGGTTTATGTTGTGTTAGTGTTGTGTGTACATAAAGAGTACCAAAGATTTCTCTGCTTAGCCGCTTCATTCTCTCTTGCACTCCATGATTTCCAGACGAAGACAAGAGTAAAAGGAAGGGGGTTTGGGACAGGAATCTGTAACAATGGGAAAAGAAAACCAGAAGAAATATATTTCAATAATCATATCTCTTATATGTCTAAACAAATCTAAGAAAAGATTTTACATAGCAAACAAGGCCACCTTTCGCGGAGAGGTTCTTCCGTCGCAGTGTGAGTCTCCTAAAACATAATCACTTCCTGTTCTTGCTTGCCAATTTTGAAGTATAATCGCAAAAACCCTTCGATATTCAAACTCAACAAAACAATTCCCTATCTGTTCGACCGAGAGAGCCCCCATGGCCAGGTTCAGTCTTCCGAGTGATGCCGATTATGATCTATATATGTTTAAGAATATGGACCCAATAATTTGGGTTCACATCGCCCATATATTATTTCTTCGTGGATCTTGTTTAATTCAAAGAAATATTTCGCGAAAAAATTTTGATAGTTCTGAAAATATGACAAATGTCATATTTGTCATATATGTCATCCATAGAATGGACGTATCCAAACGAAAATTGAAATTGGCACACATAAAATTCTCGGTTCATTTAAAGAACATTCAATCTTTCAACGTGTCCCACACGTTTCTCTTGAGATATTTTCATTCTAGTCCCAACCTTTTCCGAATGATATCAATTCAGGTTTAAATCAATATGTGCAGAAATCATGATATTTGTTCCAATTCAATAACGCGAGTTTATACAGTGCGAGTGTAAAGTACGTAATGAAATTAATAATTACAATGGTAGACAAAAAATTGTTGTCGATGTAACATGAAGTTGAAAAGCTCATCATAGTATATATATATATATATATATATATATATATATATATATATATATATATATATATATATATATATATATATATATATATATATATTGTTACCATTTCCACAACGGTATCTCACCATAGATCGCTCTAGGCTCCTCCGAATAAGCGTGTTACCGTGTTAACCACGCTTTCTTAATCACAGATCGCCAAGTAGGCCCATCGACCAGGCTACGCACACAACGTACTCTGGGCCTACCTGAACCGAGGGTTTAAATATCCGTGCATTTCGGAGACTCTCACACTTTCTCTTCGACGACCTCTACGAATAGACTTTGTCTCAGAACACCGGCTGCAGCACGCGTTGCCACGAGCCGGCTTTCCGTACCCACGCCATATTGCCAAACCGCCGTTGTTTACCAACGAACCACGTGTTTTTATTTCATTTTGAATTTACGTTCATAAAAAGTGTTTGTGTTAACCATCAGTGTTTCCATCGTGTGTGTGACCCCATCCCAGTAGCAGTATGTATATATATTGAGTGAGGATTAACAAAAATTTGAATTATTTTATTTACAATAAATGCTTATATCTATAATTTTGGTGTGTGTCAGAAAAAACACAAGTGTGAGCTCAGGAAATGTAACAGGGGAACCATACTATCTTGCGAATGATTCAATAAAGGAGTGAAAAACCCTGAGGAAAAAACTCGTTTCCCTTTCGCTATTGCACTAGCAATAGCTTGTCGGTTTATGTTGTGTTAGTGTTGTGTGTACATAAAGAGTACCAAAGATTTCTCTGCTTAGCCGCTTCATTCTCTCTTGCACTCCATGATTTCCAGACGAAGACAAGAGTAAAAGGAAGGGGGTTTGGGACAGGAATCTGTAACAATGGGAAAAGAAAACCAGAAGAAATATATTTCAATAATCATATCTCTTATATGTCTAAACAAATCTAAGAAAAGATTTTACATAGCAAACAAGGCCACCTTTCGCGGAGAGGTTCTTCCGTCGCAGTGTGAGTCTCCTAAAACATAATCACTTCCTTGTTCTTGCTTGCCAATTTTGAAGTATAATCGCAAGAAACCCTTCGATATTCAAACTCAACAAAACAATTCCCTATCTGTTCGACCGAGAGAGCCCCCATGGCCAGGTTCAGTCTTCCGAGTGATGCCGATTATGATCTATATATGTTTAAGAATATGGACCCAATAATTTGGGTTCACATCGCCCATATATTATTTCTTCGTGGATCTTGTTTAATTCAAAGAAATATTTCGCGAAAAATTTTGATAGTTCTGAAAATATGACAAATGTCATATTTGTCATATATGTCATCCATAGAATGGACGTATCCAAACGAAAATTGAAATTGGCACACATAAAATTCTCGGTTCATTTAAAGAACATTCAATCTTTCAACGTGTCCCACACGTTTCTCTTGAGATATTTTCATTCTAGTCCCAACCTTTTCCGAATGATATCAATTCAGGTTTAAATCAATATGTGCAGAAATCATGATATTTGTTCCAATTCAATAACGCGAGTTTATACAGTGCGAGTGTAAAGTACGTAATGAAATTAATAATTACAATGGTAGACAAAAAAATTGTTGTCGATGTAACATGAAGTTGAAAAGCTCATCATAGTATATATATATATATATATATATATATATATATATATATATATATATATATATATATATATATATATATATATATATATATATTATTACCATTTCACAACGGTATCTCACCATAGATCGCTCTAGGCTCCTCCGAATAAGCGTGTTACCGTGTTAACCACGCTTTCTTAATCACAGATCGCCAAGTAGGCCCATCGACCAGGCTACGCACACAACGTACTCTGGGCCTACCTGAACCGAGGGTTTAAATATCCGTGCATTTCGGAGACTCTCACACTTTCTCTTCGACGACCTCTACGAATAGACTTTGTCTCAGAACACCGGCTGCAGCACGCGTTGCCACGAGCCGGCTTTCCGTACCCACGCCATATTGCCAAACCGCCGTTGTTTACCAACGAACCACGTGTTTTTATTTCATTTTGAATTTACGTTCATAAAAAGTGTTTGTGTTAACCATCAGTGTTTCCATCGTGTGTGTGACCCCATCCCAGTAGCAGTATGTATATATATTGAGTGAGGATTAACAAAATTTGAATTATTTTATTTACAATAAATGCTTATATCTATAATTTTGGTGTGTGTCAGAAAAACACAAGTGTGAGCTCAGGAAATGTAACAGGGAACCATACTATCTTGCGAATGATTCAATAAAGGAGTGAAAACCCTGAGGAAAAACTCGTTTCCCTTTCGCTATTGCACTAGCAATAGCTTGTCGGTTTATGTTGTGTTAGTGTTGTGTGTACATAAAGAGTACCAAAGATTTCTCTGCTTAGCCGCTTCATTCTCTCTTGCACTCCATGATTTCCAGACGAAGACAAGAGTAAAAGGAAGGGGGTTTGGGACAGGAATCTGTAACAATGGGAAAAGAAAACCAGAAGAAATATATTTCAATAATCATATCTCTTATATGTCTAAACAAATCTAAGAAAAGATTTTACATAGCAAACAAGGCCACCTTTCGCGGAGAGGTTCTTCCGTCGCAGTGTGAGTCTCCTAAAACATAATCACTTCCCTGTTCTTGCTTGCCAATTTTGAAGTATAATCGCAAAAAACCCTTCGATATTCAAACTCAACAAAACAATTCCCTATCTGTTCGACCGAGAGAGCCCCCATGGCCAGGTTCAGTCTTCCGAGTGATGCCGATTATGATCTATATATGTTTAAGAATATGGACCCAATAATTTGGGTTCACATCGCCCATATATTATTTCTTCGTGGATCTTGTTTAATTCAAAGAAATATTTCGCGAAAAAATTTTGATAGTTCTGAAAATATGACAAATGTCATATTTGTCATATATGTCATCCATAGAATGGACGTATCCAAACGAAAATTGAAATTGGCACACATAAAATTCTCGGTTCATTTAAAGAACATTCAATCTTTCAACGTGTATAGAAATTTCAGGAAAAAATGACGAATGTGAAAGAAGGAAATGAATTTTCAATGACATGTGGGTACCAAACGATTCGTAGGGATCTAAAAGTTCATTAACTGACTGTTGGTAGTTTGCATCCCTATTTTAGCCCAAAAATGCTCTTACAACACTAACACATGAGCTCTATTCTCTGAGTTTCTAACTGGTACGTTTTTCTGTAAAATTTACATCGTCCAGAAATTTTCTTTTTCGTGGTCCAATGAAAATGTTTGCCTTTAATTTTTGGGTCTACAAGAGGTCTGCTCTAAACTTGACATTTTGGAATCATGGTTGAAATTCATTTCCGCTGTCGATTTGGTGGCGAGGAAATAATCTACCCACCTTCTATACCCATTAACAGAAAAAACTTGAAACACCTCATTTGAAAGTATTCTGAATGAATGCAATGAAAACCTTTCACATCTGGTTCTTTCTTCAACGCATTCGAACAATATGTCAGTATGAATGAAATTCGGTACAATATCAGATAATATGATATTTGGTACCTTCTTGCGAAAAAATTCGGGAAATTATGTATTTAATATGGTCATCAAGCTAACTTCGTGCATTCTTCTCTCAAATCATCGAGATTTTCATTTTAGATTTGAAAACCATGCTTTGCAAGTTTCTCCAAAAGAAGTGGTTGCAGTGATTCGAATCTGGATGATGTGCTGGTCATTTGAGGTCTCCAATGATTCCCGAAATCCGCATTCGAAAGTTTGGTGTATATATATATATATATATATATATATATATATATATATATATATATATATATATATATATATATATATATATATATATGGTGTATATCAGGATCATTATCATTGGCATGAAGAAATTAAGAAAATGAGCCTTTACACTATATTTTTCACTGAGCAGGTGAACACATTGAAATTTGTAGATGTTGTGAACGGTGTTCGCTCATCCAGTATAGAGTCCCCAGGCCAAAACCTCTCAAAAGTATACGTGACCAAGCATTGAAAATTTTTCCATCGTGAAAAAAATCAAATTAACTCTCTTCTGGATGTGACACCCTGTATTTCGAAAACAATTTATTGCATACCTCCACCATAAGGCTCTTCTCCATTAAGAGATGAAGAAATTGGGAACTGCAGAACTAGCGCTTGTCTTTAATTGTCTGTTTCAGAGAGCTAGACGATCCCGGATTATTTGAGAAAGGGAAAAAAATGATATTACACAATTACCCTGATATCGCATTGTTGTCCATTATGTCGAAAGTCATGGAAAAAGATAAACGACGAGCTCATAAAATATCTCGATTTACCAGGTATTATCTGTGATCGTTGATACGGTTCCGTAGACAACGACCAACTGGCTATCTTCTTGCATACGTTACGCATTTGTGGATATCAAAAATTGAAAAGCATGGCAAATCATGAAGAGCTGCACTTGATATCTCAAAGGAATTCCTGAGAACTTGCGTGGTTGGATCGGTAGCTTCCTCTTCATTAGATTGATTCAAGTGGCGGTTGGTGGTGTAACGAGTGAATCTTTCCAGATTGCTGAAGTACACCAGGGTACAGTTCCCCGTGCAGTGGAGCAAATCATCATTCTACAACAGAAAAAGTGTTGGCGAGAGTATGGAGCCCTGGTGTACCCCGCAACCTGAAAAGATTCACTCGTTACACCACTAATCACCACTTGAATCAATCTAATGAAGAGAAAGCTACTAATCGAACCACTCTAGTTCCCTGGCCAGCGTCCTATGATTGCTGAGGAACAACAACGACAAAGATACCAGCATATGATGTCATTGAATCCAAACTTGAAGAAGATATCACATTTTTTTAAAGCGAACAAGACGCGTCCTTCAAAAAAGTCATTGAAGGAAAAACCTCCCCTAATTATGCGAGGACATCGAATTCCTCAGAAAAAAACATGCTTCTACTCGGCGTCATAGTAAACACAGCTGGCATTACCATCTATCAGCCATTGTCAAATCTGCGTTTGCTTTTCTGGGCTAAGCAGTTCTGCAAACCATCACATCTGATGATTTCATACAAAGCACAGATGCGACCTGTTCTGTAATACTGTTTCCATGCGTGGGGCTCCACACCTAAACAATCATTACATCTACTGGGCAGTGTCCATTAAAGAGAAGTGCATTTCACCGACCATCTAGAGATGACACGTGATCTCCAGTCTCTCATCCAGGTACACCACGTGCTACACTAGTTTGCTGTGAAAATCGAACAAGCGAAGAAGCGAGAGAACAATCACCTTGAGCGTCTACATGTGGTATTACAGACATTACTTCTTCCCAAGGGTTATGAATAAAAGATGTCGCCACCATCTAGAAATTTGTAACAAAAAAAATATCAGCTTTTTGGTGTAATCCCACCACTCCAAGAGATCAAAAGCTGATAAAAACAAAAAATCTACCCTGTAGGGGGACTCAAATCATTTTCTCGCATAATAGAAGGGGTTGCATCCTTGTGAGGGTGGAATTTGAGAGCCTCGTTCTTGAGACTATTACATCACTCTTTCCAAAAATGTCCCAACCAATTCCCAGAACCACTCCACTAGTTAAAAAATCAAGTCGATCCCTTTCCCTTCAATTCTGTTTTCTCCCATCGAAATAAGGGCACTCTCATATTTCAGCTTTAAGAACGTCAACAAGAACACTGTATTATTACGGCTCAGATCGAACATAATGGAAAATAGTGAGAAGCGCCAAAAGAAAACGCACAATAAAGGAGGAAAAAGCAATTGAAAATATCATCCGACCGTGATAACTGTGGAATCTGATACCTGTTTACTTTATCGTATCTTTCGGAATAAAATGGAACCGAGTGAAATAAACCTATCGGACCGTGCATTTGTCTGAGCGGGATGCTCTTCGTACCCAATCATACTGAAATATTTCCAGAAAGAAACGAATTTATAGCTGCCGAATTGATTCCAACTGGCTTCGGAGAATGGAATACGGTCCAATAAGGTTGTGCAAAATACGATTGGATAAAATGCATACGATACGAAGAAACCAGGAAAAATGTGTTTGTTGAGCTTCATGACGGATTCATGTCTTGCCAAAGGCAAGTCTAGAGCTGAAATTGGTCTTCAAAACTTGTTCATATTGTCTATTTTCAGAATCTGTAGATCAGTGATTACCAACCCACCGATGGAAAGCTACCGATAGCTTGTGAAAGTATTTCTGGTAGCTCACTACATAATTTTTATTAATTATCGTAACAAAAATTGAACGTCCAGACATTGGGTTAGGAAGTATATATCAATGAAGAATATGGCAAGCAGTAGGGAGAAAATGAAGACTCACTATTTCTATAAGGAATGAGAAACACAGTATTTCCTTACAGAAGTTCATGGTGAAAAAGTATGTTTGTTACCTAATATGGTATAAGCTCTTTATTGATGAGGTATATGTTCTGCGGATACAAAATACTCCAGGCTCAGGCAATGATTTGAAGAATTTTGTAATTTTTTTGCTTGACTGTTTTTGAAAGCTCCTTCAATTCAGACTGCGATTCAGCAGTGGCATCCGCAATTTGATTCTGGAAAAGAAGACTTCGTTCCAAAGACGGATCAGTTTTTATGAAAAAACTACAAAGCTCATTTGTCATTCTTAAAACTTCACTCTCAAATCAAACGTCATGTTTTCAGTTCTTGTGTAAGCCTCTTCTTCAATAGGCTGTAAATTTTATCGCACTAAAAACATTCTGTAAAAAACTAGCCAAGTCTCGATGGAGCTGCTTGTTTATCTCTAAAAATTAATGAAATCTAGACGAAGTCGTGCCAAATCTGAGGTTCTTAACTGCGATTCCTTTATTATTATAGTTGCTGTTGTGTGACTTGGCCGTTGAACATTCTTTATACGTCAGTGGGTTTACACGTAATGCTATATCTGTTGTAACTACCTATGTTTGTTAAGCGAAATAATAGCCCATACTGGCATTGATAATTAGACGCAAGTGTTTTAGGCTGTTGTTGATTGTGCAACACATGCATTCAGCATTGACAATGCTGACTTCTGCTCTCTTCTTTTTGGAGCGTCCAATCGGCCACCGATCTAACATAAAATAGACGTACAGGCGGACTTCTTTCAATAATTAGAAGTCAGTATGTACGGGAAATATTTTTTTATACTGTTTGTTTCAGGCTCGCCTATACATAAGTATTATTGAAATACGCAGTTTTATCAAACCTACAAGTGACTGGTTATTGGTGATTGATTGGTGCAATGGTGTCATGGAGCACCTGATTTTGTACCCTTGTGTACCTTTCAACGGCCAAGTCGCACAACATTTACTATAATAATAAAGAAATCACAGTAGGAACTTTTGTCTAGATTTCATTACTTTTTAGAGATACACAAGCAGCTCCATCGAGAGTTGCCAGACAAAATTTTGTTGCTTTAATAAATTCGTCTTAAGGTAGTTCAGTGAAATTTGTGAGATTTTGCCATATTTTACGGATGATATTAGGTTAGTACAAGGAACATTTGCAAATAAGGAAATTACGTCTAACGATATTAACATAAAACCTTTTGGAATATTTAGATTTTTCATGAAACTATGGAAATGCCAGGAATCTTTTATGTAATAGTCAATTTTTCCAAGTATGTTTGTTACTATGTTTGAAAGGTATTGTGCTAGATTATACGTGAATGAATGAATATTACTAACAATGGGTCTCAAAGGGATTGATCTTTTATGTAATTTAGGTAACCCATAAATGAAGGAGCTCTTCCATTATGACAAATCAGTTTGTTTTCAATTCTGTGTTTATATAGTTTTTATTGAACCAGTTGTTAATCATTTTATTCATATATATTTTTATATATATATATATATATACAGGGTGTCTACTATAAAAGGTGCCAATCTTCAGGATGTGATAGTATAAGTCATTTGCAACGAAAAATGTCGCATAAAATTTTTCGAAAAGTTAATAATCATCGAGTTATTTCACACTTCTTGATTTTCGAAATGTTTTGCTTCTTTCTATAGAAACAAGAATATCTCTTTTATTCTTACAGCTACATTAAACCTGACCATACTATCAGAAAAAGCACTGAATTTGATATTAGATAGGTAATTACTAATGGTGAAAAAATTTAGTATACCGGGTGTTGTAAAAGACTAAACGAAAAAATTGTGAAATGAACAAATTTAGTGGTATTTTCTTGTTAGCTGTACCACTGAAAACTGGTCGATAAGTAGCTGTTCTTTCTTGATAAAAACTACATATTTATCTGGCTTTCAAACAGTATATCAACTTTTGAGCTAACTATTTTTTTCAGCTAAATCATGGATAAGAATAGGAGTAAGAACATTAAATTCTCTAATTCTTCGATCACTAATGAGCTAGTTTCATTGGAGCGTCTAAACAGTTCCACAAATGACTTTTCAATAATGATAAGCGATAAATAAATAACATATCTGGATATTGAATGTTCAAGAAACTAGGAATAATCATTTTTCTCGGATTAGAAGAAAAATTAGAAAAAGAATCGTAGAAGAATCTTAAAAGAATAAATCACAGGCTTGTATTACTTGATTTTGAAACAAATGAAAATATTTAGAATTTGACAGGAACTGTTATTCAATGAATTAATGAATTGAAGTTTATATTTTCCTCTTTTACGGTTCCATTTTCTTTTTCGAAAAAAGTAAACATGCCTAGTTTCTCAAACATTGAATATCGAGATATGTTATTTGTTTATTGCTTCGCGAATGAAAATTACCGTGCAACGGTGCGGGAGTATGCATTGCGCTTTCCAAACAGACAGCAACCTTGTAGAAAGACATTTGTTGAAGTATTTAGGCGCTCCGGTGAAACGGGTTCATACAGTGGCTTAAGAATTAGAGAATGTGGTGGAAATGCTTAGCAATGGAGACAAGCATCTGCAATATTGCAGGCTGTTCGCGAGGACCCTACAATAAGTACTCAGAGAATTGGTGCTACATTGAGACTTCATCATTCTACGATTCATAGAGTTCTCAAGCGAAAAAATTTACATCTTTACCATTTGACTAAGGTTCAAGGCCTATTGCCAGTGAAAGGATAGTGAGGTGAGGTTGGAATTTTGTAGGTGATACATGAATAAATTACAGGATTGGGGATCAAATAAAATTCTATGGACGGATGAGGCAACATTTACCAAAATTGGTATGATGAATTTCAGAAATTCCAATATATGGGTTACAGAAATTCCTCATGGCACTATTGTGTCACACTCTCAGCACGAGATTAGATTAAATGTGTGGTTGGGGTTGAGGAGGGGTCAGTTGTTAGGCCAGTTATACATCCCGATCGTCTCAATTCAAAAGAATTTTCAAATCTATTAATAACGAAATAATGAACGTTCTGGAAGGTATCACCTTTGGTTTCGAATGGAAGGCTGTCCGGCTCATAATTCCAGAATAGTCCAGAACTGGAGGTTTGAGAGATTTGAAGAGGAATGGATAGGTCTATTCGGGACGGTGAGATGACCACCCAGAAGCCCTGACCTTACGCCGATTGATTTTTATGTGGGGGGCTCATTAAAGACTAAAGTTCATAGAATTCCCTTTGAAACTCGAGAAGAATTAATTGAAAGGATTCGAATCTGCTGTAACGAAATGAGTCAAAAACACATTGAACTTCTAAGAGTAGTTGATACTTTAAGAAAAAGATGTGTTGAGTGCATTCAAGAAAGAGGAAAACATTTTGAACACCTGTTATAGTTTTTAAATCTCTTTCGTGAAAATATGTTTCATTAATTTTTTTCATTTCCTGTTCATGTTTCATTAAGTAATATAAGATATCTGCGTTTTCGAACTTTATGTTTTTATTATTCTTACCCATGATATTGCTGGAAAAAAATAGTTAGCTCAAAAATTGATAAACCATTTGAAAGCAAGTTAAATTTAGTAGTTTTAACAAAAAAAACAGCTACTTGTCGATCATTTTTCAGTGGTACAGCTAACAAGAATATACCACTAATTTTGTTCATTTCACAATTTTTTCATTTAGCCTTTCACAACACCCAGTATACAAAATTTTTTCACCATTTGTACTCACCTATTTTATAGCAAATTTGATGCTCTTTCTAATGGTATGGTCAGATTTGATGTAGTAGTAAGAGTAAAAGAGATATTCTTGTTTTTATAGAGAGAAGCAAAAAATTTCGTTAAATCAAGAAGTGTAACATAACTCGATAATTATCAACTTTTCAAGAAAAAGCTTAGGGTCATTTTTTGTTGAAAATGACTTGCACTATCACCCACTGAAGTTTGGCACCTTTTATATTAGACACCCTGTATATATAATAAAAATAAAAATATTCCAAAATTCGTTTTTGTCCTTCATATTCTCACGTAATCTATTCCTGAATTTAAGGAGCCATTACATCAAATCGGCTAAAACCAATTTATAGTAATTTATCATTCTAAACTAGCTACCATAAATTCTAGGCAGAACTAGAACTTGAACGATCCACTTCCTACCTAGTAATAATTTCGTAAAATGCACGAGCGTACGGAATTCTTACGTAGCCAAAATTCCGAATTGATTGAATTGATGCAACTGGAGCACGCCAAGTCGAAAATTTGAATTTCAAATTTGGAACTCGTCTGATCCGTGTAGGTCGTCGCTACCGCCAACCCCTAATAGTCCTCGCCAGTGTCCTCAGTTTTACGTTTTGAACGAACCCGGGCGTTTCGTGTACGTTGGCAAAGGCTTCAGGTTATCTAGAAATCTACATTATCGATTTTGAGCAGCACCGTCTGGCGATAAAATTCTCAGCTAAGTGATTTTCGTAACGGCTCTGTTGGAGTTATTTCGAATGAGTGTAGGTTGTTGAGCAAGTTGGGAGAATCTTGGAGTTTTGTACGAATGGTTTTATTGGATGCAAGGAGATCAAATCACATCTACTTTTTAGGAGCTAGTGTTAGCTTCAAGTTTCTCGTTGATATCTCACTTTCATATTTCATATAGTTAATTGAATTCACCGTTACGACGTAATAGTTAATCATAATGATAATAAGAAATTGAACTATGTATCATACTATCACAAGAGATTTATTGAAATCAGGATTGCAATTTCGGTCTGTCGGCTTTGGGAAGTTTTCACTTAATCTACTACAATTATTTTACATCTTAATCGAGAAATTCTTGAGGTTTCTTCGAGTTATTTTTTGACAGCTTGCTTGCCTGCTCTAAAGAGATAATCGAAGGACAATGGAAATGCTAGAGGTCATCAGAACGACCTTGTTTTCACATTGTCTAGTAAAAATTGTCTTTGATTCCACGCTATTTGATTCAAAATTCAAGCTTCTTTCATTCCTTAACGTTCGCGGAAGGACTGAATTAGCATGAATCGTAAGTAACGAAATGTGTGTATCCCTCAGTAGCGGTTCGTTCTAAATGTAGGGTGAAACCAGGACATAGCAAAATGGCGAATGCGCTGCAGCCAAATTTTGTCACTAAGACATTAAACTATGTATTATACTATCACAAGAGTTTATTGAAATTCAGAATTGTAATTTCGATCTCTCGACCATATTTAGCTGACAACAAGTACCAAGAACTGAAATTGAAGATACATACATACAAGCAAAGGTTGCATAATCATTGGTTTTTAAAGCTTGAAAGCTGGAATGGATGGTTTGATGAGAAAATTATGATCTCAATTTTTATATATAGAATTTTATTTTTGAGTTAAGAAGCTTTTAATTTTTCTGAAAGACGAGAAGATCCTATAGAGTTTTATGTATATTTATAAATAATTTTAAAGGATTAAATGAGGAATTCATTTTTATAAATTTAGTTTGACTAAAAATTAAATAATTTTTCTTTATGAACGTAACGTTTATTTATGAATATATGATTCAAAAATTGGTAATAAGATTATATTACCTTAGGAATAACAGCCTAATTTTTTTGAAACTCCAAATCGACAAAAAGATTGCGTCCTTTATGTTGGATTAAAATTAACTTTTGGTGTAAATGCTAAAGTCATCTGAGTTTAAACCGATGTAAGCCAGGTTGGTTTCTGTCTTTGAATAAATTATATTTTAGTACGAAAGGAACAAATAAGATTTTGAATTTTTGCTTTGAATGAAATTATTATTTCGGCAGATTAGTGCTATTGATTTAGAATCATTATATGTAAATTTCACAGATAATAATTATAGATATTATTTCAATAATTTTAGTTTTATTGTTTCAATTCTAAGAGCAGCTTTTTATCTTCATCAAAATGAAAATAATTTGGTTTTACTCAAGTTCGTAAAGGTCCTAATAAATTGGGTTATAAATATTGAATGGTTTTAGCCAATTCTACTTGGTAGTTAATTGTGATTTAGAAAAAACACGAGGTTAGCTTTAATATGCTTTACTACCAATAAATTATAAAATATACACTGTTACTGCAGTTTCAAATGTTTAACATTCATCTTCAGACAGAATAAGAGAACTGAATACAAAGTACCGTTGATAATAATATTTGTGATTTGAAGGGTATATGGTAAAACCCCAGCAAGTAGTGAGGGGGGGAACTATTTGAAAATATCATAGATTTTGGATTTACATAGATCAAACTGGTCGTCAATTTATCTCCTATTCTAAACTTATTTAGATCTCGAGCTTTAGCCTGAAGTCCTCAAATTATCATAAAAAGTTAGGTATTAAAAACCAAATATCGACCCGTGCCACCGATTCTGCTAAAAACCGACAATCAATTAATTATGAATTTTAGTGAGGACTTTTGCCCCACCCCGTATAGTGTTTTTTCGAAAGGATTCTGCATCTTCATGGAAAAACTGTTCGTACAATCAAGAGCTTTATAAAGAGCCCACACCAAACTAGGCTATTATATGGATATAGCATTCTGCAGTTCAATATCAGTATTCCTGTTGAACATTTTGGGCATTGTTAATGATATGATCTTGGTTGGAACAGCAATTCTGCCCATTGAAAATGGCTGAAGATGAGTTTCGTCATCAAGAACTATCATCTTCTATGGAAGTTATAGTCTCTCAGAAGAACTTGATATTAACTTTGACCATTAGTACCGACAAATCGAGATGAATCGAAGAGACAGATTTTCCAGTTCCTTCAAAACTCAATGATTGTGTCGAATATAAAGCATAATTCCATTCTCCGAATTGAGTCTAAAAACGATGGATATAATTCTTCCATCACACGACTTGCTGTTAGGAATGCCTGTAAAGGAAATTGATTTCCACGCCGTGAGACTAATTACAGAACTCAGCCGTCTCACAAATACACTGCCCCTTTAATTATAGTTGCCTGCCTGCTGATATGTAGTTCTAGACACATTAAGGGAAAATTAACTCAGTTAGCTTCCAGTAGGCAATTTACTAGAAATTTCTTCATTGTTACTTGTGAGTGAATTGTAGACGAATTCAATGTTAATAACCATGGATCCTCGAAACTCTATTGTTGTCGTGAAAATAAAGATTCTTATAGTTCAAAAAACAATCGCAAATATTTGTTTTCGGCAATTAGAAAGATTCACTCTTCAAATTGCCTATCATTTAAATCTAACTCAAAACCTTCGGAAAAACTGAAACTTGCCTGAGCTCAGACTGGAAATTATAGCAAACTCCATAAGCAATATTTGAGTGTCGAAAAACTATTTATTATAATGTTCTGATTCGCTACCAGTAATACCATCAGATTATATAATACTTAGAATTTTAAGCCAAAATGTACATTGCTAACATAAGTGGATGATATCATAGGAATTTAATGTTATTGATGGATTCATTTCATGGATATTCAATTTAATATGAATGAAATAGAACACTTACAATCTGATATCCACAATGTTTATTTTTCAGTGTTTACTCGTAAGTCATTAGAAAGAATGTGCTAACTATACTTATTCTGAAAGTTAAATATTGGAGAGTGTTTAATTGTAGTTACTATCGAGCGTGATGAATTTTGGTTTTTGACAATGTCTGGTAATTTCCAAATTTCACAACAGATTCATCGACATCCCTTCAATGGATTCGTAAGGAATTTTTTAATTATCTAATGTAGTTGTGCGATTTGTAGATTCAACAGATAGATTATTAGAAATTTCTTGTTTGGCATTGAACAAGAATTTGCTGATGTTAGAACAACTAAACATAAGTTGTTAAATTAAATTTGAAAAGATAATTATTGATGTAATTAAAATGAGGCAAACAAAAATTAGGTATGAGTATTTATTTTATGGTTTTCTCTGATTTAATATAGTAATAGATATTGTAATCTTTTGTGATCACCTGTTTGTCATAAAATTATTCAATTTAAATAAAAAATGTCTAACAAAACTCAGCACTTCCTATGGGATCTCCACCTTTATTTGCAGATATTAGATATTTTCACGAACAATCTTGAAGAATCTACGATGAATAATAAGTTAGAATAAAAACATATCATTTTCGAAAGTTTGGAAATGGACAAACTTTGTAAAAACCCAAAATTCACCTATCTCAATAGTCAATTAACTTCCTACTGCTACAACATTTATTACAGGTATAGTTAGGTATAGGTATAGTAGGCGTATTTTTTCTCATAACTGTTAGCTTTAGACACTTGAAAATGACGTAAATATCGAAAATAAACACTGCGGAAATCAGACGATATAAAATGTATGTTATATCATAGAAAAACTCGCAACTAGTCAGGTTATAGCAAAACTAAGACTAAGTTTAATACAAAGAAGCAATACTACCTAATATAACATAAGTTCATAATGATCGGAATCTTCCAGGATCTGATAAATACCACTTGCAATTAAAGCAAACTCTACAAGCAGAAATTTGATATGGAAAAACGAGATTTTCTCTATCAGCAATGCCCTGAGATCCCAAGAAGAATTCAGTCAATCAAGTGAAAATACACTGATACCCAATTTGATAGTAGTGTAGGCAGTCCTTGCTTGGTTTGTGAACGTCGAGATCTGGGTCAAAAGACTTGGTGTAAACCTTGGAATGAATAAGTCTTGAAGACTTTTATTCTCAAGGGTGAGCTAGATAAAGGGGAATTCTGGGTTGCAATGTTTCTGGATGTTGGGGGGGCTTTCAATTTCACCACGCCGAACTTCTTATAGCTCATGAAGCTCTGGGAGAATCACACGATGATTGAAAATCATACTGGTACAGGAATAATGAGACGATCCTCACTGCAGGGTGGTGTCGTCGACCATCTGACACATGGTGGTGGATAGTTTTGTTACGAGCTCTGGACCGGGGAAAGTCTATGTTCAAGCTTTAGAAGACGACTTCGTCATTCTAAGTAAAGGAATAGGTCTAGAGGCATGTATGAATACCCTGCAATTTCTTTGAAAAGGGTGGAACGCTAATATACGTCCTTAAGTCTGGGTGTTAACTGAAAGGAGACGGACCTGGTTGCAAACGTACGATTCCATCAAGCTCGAGGCCCGTTTACCTTATATCAAAACTCGAGATAAAATAATCGGTTGAATACTTCAGAGAAGTACTCGATACGAATCTCAGTTAGGCTCAGTATATTAAGCTGCAAAATAGCACATTTTCTGCTGTCCTCATGACATGTAGGAAGACTTTCAGATTGAAGCCACACGTGCTGATGCGGTTCTTCAAAATCATTCTGCTACTCAGACTCACCTACGCGTCGCTGGTCTGGTGGACGAAAGTGGATAAAAAGACGGCGATGCTAGTTCTAGAGAGGCTTGAAGCACTGATGTTATGGGTAAGAAATGAGGTGGATGCTCAAAGAAACACCCCTACAGTGGCGTTAGGGAGTGAACCACTGCACCTCATGATTATATAAGCAATTAACGGCGACCACTTCCTCTAGATGAAGTCGCATAGAACCACGACGAGTTACTAATAGGATCAAGGTGAAAATATCATCACAAGAGTGCGGAGAAGGGAAGAATTGCTTACCTGATGATATATCTGGTACACGCATGGTTCGAAGACCAAAAAGGGATATCAGAGTTTACTGCCAGGGAAATGGCAATTGTTTCTACCTCTCATTAGATGAACATGCAGCAGTATTCCAGTCGGAGATGATGGCTATTCTTGAATATGCTCAAAAGCTGGCAGGACAAAGTACAACTTATAAGTGGATCACGATCTGCTCCGAAAATTGGGATTCGCTGGAAGCCCTGGGCGCACACTGGGATTACTTCTAAGAGGGTCTGGGAGTGCGTTAAGGCGCTAGAACAAATAGCGGTTAACAGCGTAATCTGTCTCCGCTGTGTTCACAGGGATCGAAGGAAAGAAGATTACGGGTAGGCTCACCAGTTAAGAAGCTAAGAATACTCTGAAGGGACTAGGGCCTGGTTGAAAGCTTGAGATTATCACCAGACCACGGCAATACTGAGTACATCACATCATAAAGTCTGGACAAGCTTGGTACTTGAAGGCAGTCGAATTCATTCACTGCTTTTGATACAGATAGCAAGTTCAGATATCACATGTGTAAGATAGTGCTGGAAATCCTTAATATAATCCCTACCATAAGATACTATTCGGTTGCTGTAGTAGGAAATTCCAATTATTATTATGTGTAACCACCAATGAAGAAAGTGAAGCAAAGAGAATAGTGAAGATTAGAATGTAAAATTTATGACAAGGCGGTAATCAAACAATGATCTCTAGAATTACAGCTGCAGACAAAATTCTATTCAAAAAGAAAAACTTCTTTTGTAAGAGTAATAGCCATTGCGGCCTTTAATGGAACAAACGATAGACATAAATCATATTTTCTATTGACGATTCACGATACATTTTGCCTTCTGTATTAGCTGGTAAACCATCCTTAAGACTTTCAGGAGCAAGATTCTCTCGAGAATTTCAAGCTAACGTGATCTGAACACAAACCGGTTACTCAAACGCTACGGCATATCCTACGTGGTAAATCTTTTGATGTCAACAATTTTTCGATACGTTTTTCATCCCCGATGAAACGCGAAAATCAAATCGAAAGCTTCGCTTATAAATAGTCACCGTTCTGCAGAGTCATTTAGCACCAAAAGGCGTGCCATACATATCCGAAACTCCCTAATAAACATTCTCCATGTCATGTATCACTCGATGTGCGTGCATTAGATTGGCTCACTCCAACGATGAGTACGTAAAATCCCCGGAAAGCCAAACGTGTTCTAGCTTTCATATTGATGTTTTGAAGTGGATTTCAAAAGGCAATCGAATGTTACACACGCAATTATATTTGGTGCTTTATTTCTCGCAGAAGGCATTGGAATAGGAACATTAACATGAGTTAAATAGAGTATGAGTAAGCTTGAAAGAAGGAGAGAATGGGGTTAGGAGGAACATTTAACTTTCAAATTATGTCATTTAACGTACCAGGGCAACCCTAGAAGTACCTGGCCCGATGTTACCGGGATGGTTAACACAAACACTCCATGTAAACGCAAACTGAAAAGTAAGATTGAATTAAATACGTGGTTCGCTGGTAGACAACGGCGGTTTGGCAAATGCTGGACTGCGTTGGTTCGTAGAGTCGACTCGTGGCAACGCATGCAGCAGACGATCTACGGAGACAATGCGACCTCGATGAGGTTGTCAAAAGAAAATCTTAGAAATGCACAGATCAATCAATCAATCAATCATTTATTGTTCATGCAGCTACAGTAGTTATACAAATTAGAACAATAAAATTTACCCATAAATAACATACATGGGGAGTCACAAAACATGAAACAAGTAAAATCCAATACAAAACACTAAAAATACGCGATTTTTAAAATACACAATATGCAAAATACACAATATTCAGAATTCACAATATTTACAATCGATTGAAACCATCTCAGAAGCGGTAATCACTAAAATATTCTACGAGGGAATAATATGCTTTCTACATCAGAATCATTTTAACCTCTTTTCGGAGCTTATTTTTTTCCATATTTTTGTATCTATGAATATCTGGAGAGCAGTTTAATTAACGCTGAGTTGTGATGCGTTCACTCTATGGTAAGGAATCCTATTCTGTTCTGCGTTCCGGATGAGGTAGGTATGGTTTGAGCCATTCTTTGGTAATTTTATTTTGGCTTCACAATTATTGACGAAGAGAACGCCAGCAAGCACAAACAAAGATGACAGAGTAAGAATCGCTTGTTTTAGAGACCTTGTTTTTATATACTCTCCTTTTTATTAATTTTTCAGAACAAGTTCTATTGAAGATCTCTATAAGCTCTTCCCAAAATATGTCAAATGCTTCTTGAGCTGAAGAGGCCGAGAGACATGAGAGCCATGTTTATTTGTTTAGTTCTTTATTCATCTTTGAAATATCGGTACCGTTCAGCGATCTACTTAGCCGCTTATCTACTTGCGATAGTTCATTTTTCATAAATGAAAAGCTCTGTAGCAACTGTGCTTTATGATCAGAGATCAGAGAGGTGAGGTTAGAAAGTTTGCGTAATTGCATGCTCTTCTAAGGCGAAGATGTTGTCAATTAATATATGATATTTAAACCCTCGGCTCAGGTAGCCACAGCGTGCGTTTCGTGTTGTTTAGCTTGGACGGAGGGGTCTGCTATGATTAGAAAACGTAATGAACACGGTACACTCTCAGTCGGAGGGGCCTAGAGCGATCTATGGTTATAAAGCATAGTGAACATGGTAACACTGGTCTAGTGAGTGTTTGAAAAATAATACTGTGTTAGAAGGTACTTAATCTTAAAAGCATATATTAACGGCGTTATGTTGCTTAGTATTTGGCAGCCATCACAAGTGAACATTCTCTGTGAATTTGCAAAACAGGAAAAAATTTGTTATCATTATGTCATTCAATATTTATTCCCAGGTCCCAGCCTAACCAATATGAAGGCTGAACTATATTTTGCTCTATGAGTGTCTACTCTTTTGTATGCTAGAAATGAATATTGGAAAGTTCTCGTCGAATAATGCTGAAAAAGGTGAAGAAAGCTCTCAATTTGGTATTACATAATCTTTTCATAAAAATGCGAGAGAACATGGCAAACATTTCAAAAAAAAATATATATAACATATTATATTTGGCCTGGTGTTGTGAATGGGTGTGCAATATTGACGAGACCAAAACCATGGTCTATTGCTCCGTTCACAACATCTGACCAGACTGTATCGCTATTATGTGCAAAATGAGATTCATGTTTGCACACACTCGAGCAAAAACAGGATTGTGAATATTGCACATTTGAAAATGGAGAATCAGCTACAAAGAACGCAAAGTCCGTTCCATCAACAGGTATGGTCTTTGGGTCGAATTGATAGTATTGATAATTTATTTATTTCATGGAAATTCATTTTTAGAGTAAAACGACATGAGACACTTTTGTCACTTTTGCACAATTTATTCAATAATCACGACCGGTTTCGACCCTACAGTCATTTTTAAGTGAATCACAATTTAATACATGAGTAGGCAAGTACAAGTACAGAATGAAATTTATCCCAAATATTGATTAGTGGGGATCCATTATGCTCTAGTTGGCTGTTGAGGGTAATAAATTGTGGGTTTTTACATAGTTTGTTAATCTCCAAACTTTCCAACAAATTCATCCCTCTCCCTTTGTTACATTTATGAAGGATTTTAAGATTGTTCAATGATATAGAGTGCTTAGTTGATTTTATGTGTTTGAATATTGGCGAATTTCATCTCAGGAAATATGTGCCTTGAATCTAGCTTCAAAACTTCTCCCTGTTTGCCGACGTAGACTACCTGACTATCCGAAGACTAGGATGAAAACTATGGTTTTTTATTGAGGATTTAGACATCATGCATAGTCCGAAATGAATTCAAATGATAGCTTGTAAACAACTGCGTAGGTCTAACTTTTGAACATCTGAAGAGTAAGTTTTAATGATTAGTAACTGGCGAAACGGACCAACTTTGGTCTGGATTCCAGGGCATAACGAGATTACTGACAACGAGGCGGCAGATTCTCTTACCAAAGAAGTCGCCAAGATGAGATTTATTGTCTCGGAGCCAGCTTTAGGTAAAACTGAGTCTAAGGTACAGAACACGATCAACATCTGGATAAGGAAGCCCTAGACTGAGAAAAGAAAAACTAAAAAGACCAGAAAACTGGAATTGGGAATTAATCGTGAAGAACCTATATGTAGAAACCTTAAAAGAGCTAAGCGAAAGAGACTTGATAAATGGGATTCTCAATGATATAACCCTCGACATTCCTCGAAGAGTGCCAAATAAGGAACATAATAAGACTTAAATGGTCGCAGTTACACGAAACTCTGAAGACACAAGACAAAATACGGTGACAGATAGAACGTCGCTTAACCTGTGATCCAGAACAATAACGGTGCAAAAACATATCCCTGACGAGAACAACCTCTAACAAGTGGCAGCGTCGAGCTTGACATCAACAAATCAAACAAGATTCACAAAAATTTCTAATATCCTAAAGTATCTATGAAGGGAGCACATCAATATGTCGATATGTTTGCCGAAGGTAAAACAGCATGACTATCAAAAACCCATGAAATTTCATAAAAAATTCACCTTCAAAGAACTGTAGCAATTAAATGATTGTTACAAAAAATTTCAGTGCGTTTATTTACGTTACCTCCATAATTTCAAACGATATATAATCTTGAACTAGAAGGCATTGTTCGCTATTCAATTAAGACATTTCATAACCTAAAATAATATCGAAATCAATCACAGGTATACATTAAAACCTTTAAGAAATCATTCAATCTGAATTACAGCATCCCGGTCCATCTCCGTTATCTAATAACATTCTAATGTTGAAAACGGGTGGAACATACGCGAAGTTCGAATTGAAATTCTTCGGAAGAACGATAACTCAACTTGATTAATGATACTTTCGCATATTTTTTTTGAGGCATATTTCTTCCGGAGCATTTTTAATCAGAGCATCGTCGGTCTTCTCTCTGTGAGTTCTCTACGAACAAATTGGCTTGGTATTGTGTAATAAAAAGTTCTCCAAGTACGGAGATCGAATGACAAATGCAGGAAGTTATGTCTGGAATTTTCGTCATATTATTCCGGTGAAAAACGAATGGAAAAGCGCCAGGCTTTACTTGTCTTGTTGCGGGATCATCTTTTTGCTTGTTATTCTGACAATTTAATCGGGATTGTAGGATTGGCAGATATTTAGCGTGAAATATATGAACTAAAAGTTTTTTATGAAATTGTGTGAAAATGGTGTCCCAAAATGAAATGGAAATTTCCTGGAATCTATCCAAACCATGGTTGTTTTTTTGGTTTGATTCAATTCCGACCAAAGCTTCACTGCTTGACTTGAAAACCAAGCTACTTGACTTGATTTGACTTGAATTCAAGTCAAGCTTTTGTTTTCAGAATTCAAATCAAGTCAACTTTTTGTCACGAAGGCTTGAAATTTCAAGCTTCTCGAATGGCTAAAGCTGAAGCTTGAATCAGAACACAATTGCGATTAAACATTTGAGTCTACCTGTTGGAACTATATCAGTATCAGAATGCGATGAGTTTTCGTCTCGTTGTTCTGAACCGTTGCATTCATGAGGATTTGCTTCAATTTCGAGGATATATCGGAAAAATCTGCCATTTTATTTCCACACGACTTTCAACGCTGAACGTTATACCACTAACTGGTGTAATGATAATGGTGTAACAGTATATTTACAAGAAAACAAGTAAGAAGGAGAATACATCTTTTTATACCGGGTGTAAGTGAAACTAGGGCCACCCCAAAAACTTTTTGAATTTGATAACATTAATATGTTTGCGATTTCGTTTCCGGTTATGACATGAAACAATACCAACTTACAATTTTCAAATGGGACACCCTGTATTTGTTACTTATTTTAATTGTTCATCTCCTCCTACGACCTTTCGATATATTCTTAAAATAAAAACAAAACCGAAATATAAGTTATCACTCCGATTCGCCAACACAGTTAAGATCACAGTAAATAAACGGTTTTAGTCGTAGGATAATTTTGGTATATGTCAGAAAAACACAAGTTTGAGCTCAGGAAAAGTAACAGGGGTTGAACCAAACTATCTTGCAAGTATTATTCAATGAACAGACCAACAATACCAATCTCGAAAAAAATCATTTCTGTGTCGCTTGCCTGTTCATATTATATATATATGTCGTATATATATATATATATATATATATATATATATATATATATATATATATATATATATATATATATATATATATGTTCTTTGAAAATAGAGGAATTACATAGTACCAAAGATTTTCCTGAAAAAAGTAACAGGGAACCATACTATCTTGCGTATGATTCAATGAACGAGTGAAAAACCTGAGGAAAAAACTTTCGTTTCTCTGTCGCTTGCCTGTTCATGTTGTGTTATTGTCGTGTGTACATAGTACCAAAGATTTTCCTGCTTAGCAGCTTCAATTCTCATCTTGCACTCCATGATTTCCAGACAAAAACAAGGGTGAAAGGAAGAAGGTTTGGGACAGGAATCTGCAACAATGGAAAAAGAAAACCAGCAGAAATATATTTCAATAATCATACTTCTTATATGTCTAAACAAATCTAAGAAAAGATTTTACATAGCAAGAAAGGCTATAAAAAGAACTAAGGAGATAATCAAAAAGTACATAACCTGCGATATTTCCTCTTTCGCGGAGATGTTCTTCCGTCGCTCTGTGAGTCTCCTGAAACATAATCACTTTCTTGTTCTTGCTTGCTAAGTTTGAAGTATAATCGCAAAGTCCCTTCAATATTCAAACTCAACAAAACAATTCCCTCTCTGTTTGATCAAGAGAGCCCCGATGGCTAGGTTTGGTCTTCTAAGTGATGCCGATTAGGATCTATAGATGTTCTAGAATCATTATGAACCCAAGTTATTGGGTTCATAATATTCCCATATATTATTCTTCGTGGTTCTTGTTCAATTTGAAGAACAATTTGCGAAAAAATTTTGACAGTCGTTCTACAAAAATGACAAATGAAAAAAAACTACTATAGTCTCAATTCTGAATCTATATTCTTGAAAATAACAGGGGATATAAAAGCTTCAACTGAACCAGCAATTCCTTTCTAAGAATTATGAACAAATATCTCGAGTATTTCACGAAAGAATTCACCTTATCCATTCTTTAAATCTTTCGCCAGCTCGACTGACTGAACGAATAACAGGAAGCACCAAAACGGTTTCATGAAAACCATTAATTCAACAACAAGGAAAGAGTGAATATAAATCAGAGAAGTTAGATCAACATCTCTCGGTCTCCTCCTAGCGGAACAAGGGAAAGGTCATGGCAATCGGCCAACTCGAATCGGATTTCCAATTTCTCCACCATTTCCTCTTAAATATCATTGACTCGAAGCGATTAATAGCTAGCTTCACGATGACTAATGAATGTATGAATTTGGCCTTTCTGAGTACTAACGTTTTTATAACTGATATCTATAATACAAAGAGAAGCGTATTTATAAAGAGCGGATAATATGTAAAGCCGATATGTGAAAATATGTACATACGGGATGTCCACCGGGACCGTCCGTTAAAAACTTTTTGAGTTCCAATTACAATATCAAGCTGAAATTTTATACGCGGCCATAACTAGTGATTTCCAATTGAAGTGAAACATTTTCGAAGTGATACCATTTCCGGTTATACCGGAAGTGGGTCATCACTTTGTTATTTCAAATGGCAATCTACCTTTTTTATTGTACATCTAGAACCGACATTTGAGCAAGGCATAAAATACCCAAGTTGTTGACACTTATCTGTCAAAACTTTTGACAGATTTAATTATATTTGTTATGAACTTGATTTTTGAGGAACATTTAAGAAACTTGTAGCTCGTAGATCTTTTGCACTACAGACACAATTTTTGCTTGGGTGGATAGAAGAAGGAGCAAGGAATTTTTGAAGCAATCTACACATGTTAAATGTTTATCGCGTTGTTTTGTATGATTTTTTCAATTTGACCTTTTTCAAACAATTTAGGCACCTGTCAGGTGAGCGTAGCCATTTCAGCTACTTGATTCAAATATTTCAAAGCATTCTCTGTTAATTGCAAAATCATCAAAATTCAATATATTCCCAAATTATTTCGGAACTATAAGAAATGGGTATAGTACATGCTTATACAATTACATCTAAAATTTGACGCTTCATCTGATGGCGATATAAAAATTGGCACGTGCAATTTGAAAAATTGAGTTATTGCTGTTTGAAAAAGGCCAAATTGAAAAAATCATACAAAACAACGCAATAAACCTTTGACATGTGTAGATTGCTTCAAAAGTTCCTTGATTCTTCTTCTATCCACCCAAGCAAAAATTGTGTCTGTAGTGCAAAAGATCTACGAGCTACAATTTTTTTAAATGTTCCTCAAAAATCAAGTTCATAACAAATATAATTAAATCTGTCAAAAGTTTTGACAGATAAGTGTCAACATCTTGGGTATTTTATGCCTTGCTCAAATGTCGGTTCTAGATGTACAATAAAAAAGGTAGATTGCTATTTGATATGAAAAAGTGATGACCAACTTCCGGTATAACCGGAAACGGTATCACTTCGAAAATGTTTCGCTTCAATTGGAAATCACTAATTATGGCTGCGTATAAAATTTCAGCTTGATATTGTAATTGGAACTCAAAAAGTTTTTAACGGACGGTCCCGGTGAATATCCCTGTATATATGTACCTATACATTCCGCAAAAAAAGTAACGAGAATTGGAAACATTTTTCATCCAATTTTATTGTATCGCCTTCAAAGTAGGGCCCCTCCGAAATAATACATTTACGAACGAATGTTCGTAATATCATTTCGCCAATTCTCAATATTCCAATTTTGGTGCTCGATATACCAATTAAGTCTGTTAATTTTTTGTTATCTAGTTAGCTCTGGAACTCTTAAGGGCCTTCTGCTGTATATAACCCTAGAGCGAAATCTTTCACGTATCGTTTCGACAGATACACTGATGTCTGTTGCTTCCAGAAATTGCCTTTGGAGTATGGGGTGCGACGCACTAGGGTCGACTTCTTCTAGGCCTATTTTGCAGAGATTGTATCGGGCGTAAGTTTTTGAAATCACCACCTGTGATACCCTCATTGTGGCCGTTATATCCCTCTGTGTCACCCCTTCTACAATGATACAATTATTCAACCTCTCTGCACATCGGACATTCCAACGTAAAGCATTTTCAAATATGATTATAGGCTTTTTTAATCTCATTGACGACTGAGTACAATATCCCAAACAATATCCAGTTTTTTCACAACAAAAAACTTCATTCTTCACAAGTTGTCAAAGATCCATGGTTAAAAACAATAAATGATGTGAAATACCGAGTTATTTCAAATAAATTTGGTTGTATGTATAAGCTCCCTTTTAGGTGAGGGTGAATATAACAAACTCATCAAAGACAATTGGGAAATTTAGAAATTCGGATTCTGCAGTAAACGGCAGATTTATTTCTGTATAAAAGGTTACCGTGACAACATAAGGTATACCTTACCACTCATAATTTCATCCCTCATTTTACAAGAGAGGAATATTATCTTGTAATTCTCAACTTTGTCTAAACGAATTGGCTGCTTGACGCAATGCAGGGGTTGTCAAACGTTTAATTTATTCAAAGGTCGCACGAACTTAGATCTTGTGAAGGCAAGGAAATATTAAATAAGACAAAGTTAATAGTTTACTGCACTGGAATATTATTATAATTGTAGAAGAAGTTTTGAAACATCTTCAAATTTTCATGTACCAACTATACTGCTCCAAGAAATCAACGTACAATCAAAATATTTCAGATTTTTCTTTTGGTAGACAACTATTTACTGAAACATGTTTTTTTTCCGTATATTTCGGGACATATCACAACAAAATTCAAAGTTTTTCTTGTCGCAAATGTTTCTTCCACGAAAAATAAAATGAAGAAATGAATTGAGATTTTGCAAGAAACCACCCGCAGTTGTTGGTCAATTATTCAGAGTAAAGTTTATTCTTGAAAATTTTA
Organism: Cryptolaemus montrouzieri; assembly: GCA_013387265.2. Lineage (NCBI taxonomy): Eukaryota > Metazoa > Arthropoda > Insecta > Coleoptera > Coccinellidae > Cryptolaemus > Cryptolaemus montrouzieri. The sequence continues at coordinate 46,248,957 of JABFTP020000083.1, read as the reverse complement.
ATTTTCGGAATATTGCAACGTGAATCATGAAATTTGATACTGGCAGAATATGCTTATGCAGTTGTGTTAGATGGCCTAGGATGGACCTATACAAGAATAGGCCGAAACTAAGGGTGTCTCATTCAACTAATTCCATATAGAATCGCAGGTATAGGAGGACTGGTAGTCATGAAAGGAAACCTGGCAAGGACGACTTCGAGCAACAATCATTAGTTGAGAGTTTCCTCTTTGAGATAACAGTTCGCCCCTTCGCTTCGACAGAACAGTGAAGTGCAAATTAGTACAGCACATCGAAGAGTCCGAGTGAGAGTGAAAAACTTAGCATAAGCCATCACAAAACTCTGATGGTACCATTCACCAGGAAAAGAAGAATATTTGTTTCTCCCTAGATCCAGGGTACAGTGTTTACTCCAGTTGAAGAAGCAGAATAACTTGGAGTTACCTTGTTGGAGCTTACGTCCAATGACTTGTGGAAGAAAATATGGTCTTGGACCAAGCAGCTTCAGTGACTATATGTGATGGTGATGAGACCACGTATCACATTCGGACGCATTGCTTGGTGGGAGTGCAGCCGTTGTAATTCCAACTTAGGTTTTTTAAATTGCAGAGAACGACTTGCATAATAATGACAGGACCTTTTCACTCTACACGCCTCTGGACCTTGCCCCTTTTCACCTGGTGATTAGAGGAGCAGCTAGGATGATTCACAACAGATTCCATCAACTTTCCCGAAATGATACTGGTATGTTCACCTTCGTGCCCGAATATCCACAGTCTTAAGCCGAGGACAACGAAATGCTGAGTAGCAGACAGAAATGGAACAGAGATTCAAGAACCGTCTACGTGAGAGCCCCTGTTGGTACACAGATGACTGCAAAACTGCAAAAAGTGTTGGAGCTTGAGTATATGGTCGAAGTGCTGCCAATGAACAGTCGATCGGTCTTGGCAGGTTCGCGACTGTTTTTTGAGCAGAAATATTCGCCATTCACCACTGTGCTAACCTTTTATTAGCTTATGCATTTATGAGTCAATAAAAATCATCACTGATAGCCAAGCTACACTGATGACATTAGCATCCAACCAAAGTGGGAGAACGGAACCTCTTCTTATGATGTGGTTACCCGGACGTCACTTATAGCGCAGGAATTTTGCTTCTGGACCCTCACCAAAGTGGGAGAACGGAACAGGCTTTTTATGATGTGGCTACCCAATGGACACTCGGGCATTGAGGGCAATGAAGAGGCGACATGAGGGTACGTGAGCAATGGCTGAGTCACTTGGGTTTTACATACTCTCGACTTGCTATTATTGGACCTCTCACTGAGGGAGCACTGGATCTAACAAATTGAAGCTGACTGAGCTCATTAAGCTCTCACCTACAAAGCTTATATTCTTTACAAGAAAGATGAAACTAGTGGGTGAAATTAAGGACAGAGTATGCCATACTCGGTCGAAGTGGCCGGACTGTTGGGCAGCTCTCACATCATATATATTTGTTTTTTTTTCCAATTCCCAGTTTAATTTATGAGAAACTTAGAAAATAGGAATCTTGAAAAATTTCATAGATTAGAGAAAACCATCGTCGAAATATTGATAATGCCATTATCGATGGATTCATAAATGCCTATTGTAATAGAGGGTGGTGTACCCAACCGTGTTGTTCTCGATAGAAAACGGCCGAATGAATTTGTAAATTTTAGGTTATTAGGTTCGCGAATATAAAGTTATTGTAACTATTTTTGTTCATTTTCTTGTTAATTTTCAGAACAGACTGATCAAAATTTGGAACAAAATGGATGAGAATGCTACAAGGTCGTTGATTTTAAGTATAAATCGTAGATGTCATGCAGTGAATGTCAATAGAGGTGAAAATATCTGATTTCAACAGGATTTTGAGAACTTCAATGTCACACAAAAGTGTTATAGTTTCACTATAAGTTATCTCTCAATTTCTATGAGTACCACATTTATTTCGATTGTTCTCAAATATTCCCCAATTCTTCTTCTTCTTATGACGCCGTCTCCAAACGAAGGTTGGCGATCCAATTGGCAATAATTGTTTTCGACACTGCAGCTCTAAAAATTTCAGTGGACGTTCTTCCAAACCACCTCCGTAGATCTTTCAGCCATGTGTTCTGGCGTCGTCCAACTGATCTTTTTCCTTGGACTTTCCCCTCAATAATCAGGCGAAGGATCTCATATTTTTTGCAGCGCATGATGCGCCCGATGTACTGGAGCTTTCTCTCTTCAATGGTTCTCATCAACTCTCGTGATTTTCCCATTGTATTTAGGACGTCGATGTTTGTCCGTTTCTCCATCCAAGAGATACGCAATATTCTACGGTATAGATACATTTCGAAAGCGTCTATGCGTCTCTCCATTTCTGGATTAAAACTTTCACATCCATAAGTAAGGACAGGAAAAACATAACAACGAAGTAGTCGAAGCTGAAGTCCGCGGTTGACGAAAAGGTCTCTCATGCCAACGAAAGTTTCACGGGCTTGTTCGATTCGAGATTTGATCTTTATTTTTGGGTCACTTTGGTCGTTCACCGTGGCTCCTAAATACCAAAACGAATGCACTTGTTCCACAGTTCCACCATACTTTTAGTTTTGTTAACGTTAACAGATAGTCCAAAGCGTTGGCTATGCTCTACAATAAGGTTCATGGCTCTCTGCAAGTTTTGAAGGTTGTTAGCTAGTACCACGGTGTCGTCTGCGTAGCGGATATTACTAAGTAGTTTTCCATTTATTCTAATGCCTGTGTCTATGTTTTCAAGTGCTTCTTTGAATATTGCTTCTGAGTAAATGTTAAACAATAGAGGCGACAGCACACAGCCTTGACGTACACCTTTCCGTATTGCTACCTGTTCAGATGTTAGCCCATTAACTCTCACTTGTGCAGTTTGGTGCCAATAAAGGTTTGTAATAATGCGTAAGTCTTCTGCATCAACCCCGGTATTTTTTAGAATTTCCGCAATTTTTTTATGTCAAACGCAGTCAAAAGCCTTCCGATAGTCAACAAAGCAGGCGTAAACATCGACATTCGTGTCTCTACATCTTTGGGTGAGTACATTAAGAGAAAAGAGAGCCTCACGCGTTCCTAGGCCATTTCTGAAACCGAACTGAACTGGATCGATTTCTCGCTCGCATTTGGTGTAGATTCGAGTATGTATAATTCGTAGAAAGGTTTTCAGAACATGCGATATTAGGCTAATCATTCTGTAGTCATCACAATTTGTCGCATTGGTCTTTTTGGGCAGGGTGACAAACACAGATTTGAGCCAGTCTGCTGGGATTTTACCGGCTCTATAGATGTTATTAAACAGTGCTGTTAAGAGCTTAAGGCCAGCCCCTTCTTGCTGTGTCATTAGCTTAAGCGTCTCTGCATAGATTCCATCGGGGTCAATAGCTTTACCATTTTTTTGAAGCTTTATTGATCGTATAACTTCTTCCGAAGTAATGCAAGGACTAGTTTCATTAAATTCTTCAGGTTGCGGGCTTTCCGTTCGATCTTCCACAAAAAGTTCTTCAATATAGTCCTTCCATCGTTTCAGCTTTTCTTCGACCCCGATCAGTAACTCGTTGTTGGCCCCCTTTAACATTCCACTGTTAGCTTTGTGTTGTCTTCCTGTTATCTCCCTGATCTTTTTGTGCATGTTGAATAGATCATGCTTTTTTTGGATATTTTTAATTTCTGTGCATTGGTTAATTAGCCATTGCTCTTTGGCCTCCCTACATTTTCGTCGAATTATTTTGTTCAGTTCTCTATATCGTTCGATGTTTTTTGTTTTCAGTTCTCTTACCCAATGCTAGTGGATTATTGAAAACTTGATTCTTCAATATATCTAAACTTCTCTGGATAAATTTTAGTTTTCGAATTTGAATGATGATTGCTTGGCGCAGTGAATCCCTTGCTTTTTTTGTCTTGCCAAAACAGAGGATTTTTCAATGCCGTTAGAATTTTTGACTTATTATAAGATGTAGTCATAATCATTGTGGTATAGGGTGACATGAAATTGAAACCATCGAAACCAAGAGAAGAGCAGTTCTTTGAGTTGAGGAAAAGATTTTATGATATTTTTTCTAGTATTATGTTGAGGTAGATGGCTGGATCATCGGCTGATCCAGATTTGAAACATCTTGCGAACTTGTTTCGATGTTTCAGTGTCTCCAAAAGACATGGACTTGTGACGTAAAGCAATATTTAGACAATTAAAATAACCAATTCAAGTACATATGAACATCACGTCATCTTACTGAACACTTATTCTTTCGTTAAGCAGTTTATGTTTGAATATTTCTAGTTCCCTACAAACTTCACTTAAAATAAACCCTTTTCTATCCCTCGCACCTGGAAATAAAGAGATTAGACAATTCATCCCAAAATGGAATATATCACATTTTGAGGATTACTGCATCGAAACATTTCAAGCTGGAAGCGTTTCCCTTCCTATTCCATACCAACAGAGACTACTAAATGTCACTGGGGACGTTTAACGCCGAAAGACATTCTCAGTTTCTAGATGGAATTTATTTGCATCCATGATATCGTGTTAGCTCGTAGGTTAGACCTAAGTCTGTCAAAACTCTGTAGAATTTGTTTGACACGTTTCATTCTGATGTATGTCTCAGTTAACAAAATTTCCATGGTAATATTGCCTGAGATATCTCTCTATCTTGTTATAAACTAGTTTGTATATTTCTAATATTCCGTTTGAATGTTTTTTGTAATAGTGCTTCTTGCGTTTGATATGATGACTGATTAAAGGCAGTGAATTTTTCGGGTTTCAGACCCATAGTCGAAAATAATTGGCTGAAATTACTTTTCACAGGTAAATAAATGAATTAGTCCATGAAGAGCGATGCAAATATTTCTAAATGAAATTTTGAAATCAATATGACAAAAAATAGATGAAACAAGTGAACACCACGGGCGTAGGCAAATCATTTTTCCAACAGTGATAGAGTTTCGAACAATGTTGAAATAATAAAGCTGAGTTGAAAACAGAGCTTACAACATTCGGGAGAAAAATCCAACTGATGAAACTGAAGGGGGCGCGCTCTTCAAAAACTGAACGCAGTGAGTCTTGATGCAATACCACCAAATGTTTTGAAGAAATGTACTCCAAAGTTAACACCTGTTCTTAACCGTCTGTTACTGATTTTGTGTGAGAACCGTTTCCGGAGTGTTGGAAAGTTGCGAGATTACAAACGATATCAAATAAAGGGAAGACCTCGGGGAGGGTTTTGTTTACAGATGAGTCAAGATTTTGTCTTTTTCATTGTGATCGATGTTATATAATGGGTGATACCCCCAGTGCTACTTTTCACTTACCTACCTTTTTAGTGAAGAATCAATAATGTAGATAGGAATGATTTCTTTGTTTACCCGCACTGATCTGGTTATCGTAAATAACGAAACTCTGAATGCTCAGATGTACGTTACAGATATATTTGAAGAACCCATAGTACCATTTGCGGCAGATATGGGTAAAAACTTGTTATATATGCATGATAACGCCATACCAGTGATTTTCGAGATAATACGACATACAATACGATGGTTTACTCTAAGTATTCGTTAATGGAAGTTATTATTTCGAATCATTTAAATAACTGATTTCATAGAATCTGAAATATTTCTTATTTATTCTATCAATTTTTCCTGAATACTCAATATGATATTTATCTAATTTAATTTATGAACTTAACTTCGAAATGTTCTAAAAACACTAGGATGTGTATCTTTCAAGTTGTTAATATAATGGATATTGTCATCTTGAAGGAGTATAAATAACCTAATGATTATTGCTATACAAGTTTCAGTTTACAGTTCATGTTATTTTCATCCCTGAAACATTTTTCAATAATCTTTTTTCGTATTTCATTTATTTATAATTTCTGCGAAGATCTGCGCTAAGCTAAATATTTATTTCAAACTTCAACAAAAGTAATTCTGAACCTGAATATAACCTTTTTGCGGAGACGCCACTGCTTTCTACTGTTCTATATCATACCTGGTTGAAGGATCAAAGATAGTTTGTAGGTTTCTCTATGATTATAAATCAGGGATCACAAGAGTTTCTATGGTTTATACTGTTTATTCATTTGGTTTCCTATGCTGATGAATTTTGACCAGTATATGACTATATAGTGAAAATACTATAATTTCACTTCGCTTGATATATATCTGTGTTAGAATAAGTCGTGCAACTTTCAACCTAGACGATAAGAACCAACAAAATGCGCTAGAGTAATGATAGAGGAACAAAAGGAATATCTTGAAGGTGATGTGTTATTCAAAATAATTATTTTCCTGCTGTGTCACAGATACTCCCCATTATATGAACCTAGCTTTTTATTCGAATAAATCTTGTCTCGCGTATTTAGAATTCCGTTTTCGATGATGAGTTCTCATCATTCTGAAAAGAATCCTGAGATGACTACAGACGTGAGCTCGAATTTCAAGTATTGCTTGGAATAGAAGATTTCCGTCAGATTTAGATTCAGAACATACGAGGGGTATGGCAAAAGTTATACAACTCATTTTCTCTACTGCGTGTAATTTCCACTTTTCTCTACTGAGTGTCATTTATTTTTCAACATAATCTTTTAAGGGCATGACTATGGCCGTGCTCTCTGAAGTGCAGAGAACGGCCTGCACGATGATTACTGGAGCCTTTCGCTCTATACCCACTGCGGCAATGGAACAGATATTGTGCCTTGTCCCTCTTCATCTGGTGATAAGAAGAGTGGCTAGAATGGCTTTCTACAGATTCCATCATCTTTCCCGAAATGAAGCGGGTAAGTTCGGCTTTGTGCCCGGCGCCTTACAGTCTGAAGTCGAGGACAATGAGGTGCTCAGTATGAGGTCTGACAGCAACATCTAAAACCAACATGGAGAGGCCAGTCCAGATCATCATTCCCGATAGACAGGAATGGACCAGCTCCAAGGACCGTCTACTTGATAGTCCTGGTACACGGATGGCTCAAGAACTGCAACAGGTGTTAGAGCTGGTGTCTACGGTCAGGTTTCTGCCAAGGAACAGCCGATCTGTCTTGGTGGGCATGCGACTGTCTTTCAAGCAGCAATATTTGTCATTGATCACTGTGTTAATCTATTGCTTGTGGGGGGATTAACAAATAGGCCAATAAAAAACTCACCGATAGCCAATCTGCACTGAAAGCATTGGTATCCGATACCTGTACGTCACTTATTATGCAGTAATGAAGCTCCACCGTTTCTGAACTAGGAGAGCGAAGCAGGCTCTGTATAATATGGGTGCTCGGTCACTCGGCCATTGAGGAGAATGAGAAAGCGGACTCATTGGACGCCCGAGGAACTGGCCTGAAGTTCATAGAACCGGAGCGTGAGCTCGGAAATCCCCTGAAGACTGCAAGGATGGAAAACAGCCGATGGCTGGACCTGAAGGTGCGTGAGCACTGGATGAGTTTCTCAGGTCTCAGACATGCTCGACGTGCCATCAGTGGACCTTCCACTGTGAGAGCCAAGGCTTCGATTGAACTCTCTAGGTTGGAATTAAGAGTTTTAACTGCCATACTAACGGGGCTTCTACTGCTGATTCATTGAGGATAGTGCAGAATTGTTTTTGTGATGAATCTATGTCAAAAATGTTCAAAAATGATTCAAATAGTTCCAAAAAACAGCGAACCTCCAGAGAATCAAAGATTGGGTGCTTGTTAATCGTTGATTAGCAATTAAAAAACTTTATGATCATGTTGGCATCTTAAAAGAATTATTCGATACCTTTTTGAGGGGTGTTATGGGTCTCATTGTGGCGAATTAATTCTCGATTTTTGCACCACGATAATGGACCGTCTCGCGCTGCATGGATTCTTCGTGACTATTTCTCCGAAAACTCGACCCATATCCACCTGAATTGGTACCGTGTGACTTCTGGTTATTCAGCAAACTCAAAAAAGTACTTAGGGGACACCGTTTTGAGTAAATAGAAGAGATACGAGTCGCATCGATGAGACATGAAGGCCATCCCGGAAATCGACTGTATCAACTGTTTTGAAGATTGGAAAATCCGTTGACTCAAGACTCAACAACCCTCGGAAATATTTCCAAATCAAAGTTTATCAAATCATGTAATTTTATTGAAGAGATCGTTAATTTATATACAATTCTTAATTAAACAAAAGAATAATGTTCAAATTTTCATTATATTGACAAACTTATAACGCGTTTCAGCAAACTGTGACTTCATTAGATGTAGAGCACATTCACATTGGTGAAAGCAGGTGCACAGATCCATATGACAGACAACAGGAGACAAAAATTAATTTTTGTAAATGAGTGCATGATCTATATTGTCTATAACTTTTTTTTTTGGATTCCAAATTAATACTTGACGTCCATATTGATTATATTTCAACAGCAGCATCAAGAATGTTTGGATTCATAATGAGGAGAACTAAATACTGTTGTGTACTACGCATTTGTGTTTAGTAGGCTGAGTTTCGCCAGTGTGGTTTGGTGCTCCAAGTATGGGATTTATAGGTCTCGAATTGAATCTATTCAAAATATAGTTCTTTACCAATTTTGCTCTAGGTTTGGTTTGAGTTTTTCGGGTAGCCACTCACTAGCCAGAAGACACTTTAACCTCAAAAGCCTTGAAAGTAGACGCAAAGTAGCAGACGTAGTATTTCTATGCGGGTTGTTTCCGAATTCTGTTCATAGTGAGGAATTGCTCGCCGCGATTGGCATAAACGTTCCATCTAGGAGACTGAGAGAATCTGAATTATTCACTATTCCTTTCAAGAGATCCTCGTGCTCGTAGAATTCCCCTTCAACAATAATAAACAGAAATGCAAATGAGTTTTCTAACATCGTGGATGTCTTTTTTATGTCGAAAGCCCAAGTCAAGGGAAGGTTGAAGGTACATTTTCTCGAACAGACATAGATTCTGTTTTCTGTTCTTTAATATGTATTAATGATAAATATTTTTGATTTAACGTTTCTCCTTTTGATAGTTTGTTTCTTTGTATGTTTTAAGTGATTATAATTGTTATATATTTTAACGATCATTTCATAATATTGTAATGTGTATACTATATATGTGGCAACCCGTCAGTATCTCAAAGGATCTTGAATAAAATTAAAAATAAACTTATCGATTTGCCCTCATATATTCAATATTTTATTGCATCTAGTAATGAGAATGTTATTCTCATTCCAATAAGCTTTACTCAATACTTCTTCGCTTCTTTTCATAAAACCTTTTTGATATCAAAACATTCGATTCGAATAAAAACATTCTTACCAACCATATATGTATATAAATCTAAAGTATAAACCAATATAACTCAGCATACAGAGATAGCAAGCTTATTTCTCTGCTCTCAGAATCAATCCTGCCAATACAGAAAATATTGGAATTTCTACTGTCGCATAACACAAATCCATTTGGTCGTTTCCTTTTCGTTACGAATGTATCATAACATCGAATATTGCGAATTGAATATTGTCATATTGATTGATGAAATGATCGTGAGCCAGTGAGAATACAAAGTGTGTACAGATTCAAGATAGTTTTTTTCGTTTTCGAATCATCTGCACATTTTTGGAATTTTCGAGATCAGTATAGTGCCAATATTTGGGTAGTTTTCATATTTACATGAAAATGGTTTTGACATTCAACAGGCATTTTTTACGTAAGAGTGCCGAAATTTTTCTTGTCTAACGATTTTTGGGTCATAATGCAAACTTACCATAGGTTACTTTGATTTCGATGAAAAGAGTTTTTTTACCTTTCAAAAATACACTTCACCCCTAATTTTATCTAGTGAAGTACGTAGCTTAAGTGTGTTTTGTACTCTCATGATCATGTTATAAAAATTAATACTTATAATGACAATTTACATAAATTATTCAATGTTTTTTCATCAAGTTACAACTTTTTCGTGAATATCGTATCGTTTGTAATAAGGAAGCGACCACGCCGTACGAAAATTCTGAAGAGTAACATGCAATCGATATTTCAAAACAGAAAACCAACGATATATTCTATTAGATTAGAAACCGAAGCAGAACAAACTCTATATGATTCCATATAACAGACCCCTCCCTGATTTATCCCCAAACGAAAAAGTCAAGTGACCACATAGTGAAGTATATAAGTAACGGCTATAGTTTGATGAGGAGGAGACATGGAGACATTTCTTCACAGATATCCATTAATAATGTAATTAGTCACAATTTCATGATACAATTCTCCACGCAGGTTTTCATCAAAAATCACATACGCTAATACATGATTATCTATCAAAGAACACCATACATTAAACTGTAAAAGGCATTTCTGCACTTTGAAGATTGCCTCATTAAAGTCTGTCCGCTCGAACAACTGAATGCTACATATGACCACCGATAATCATTTTCGCGACTGAATATTCCATCACTACTGATATGAATCGTAACGTGCAACGTTTCGGTAGTGCTCCTTTTGACATTATAGTGCGGTGGGAACTGACACAATACAAGCAAGCGAGTACCAGATACCTGGCCCTACAAGCTAACAGTAGATCATACTGAGTTGTTTATGCGCTGACTTGTCTATTTATACGCGGTCTCAGGTTGTATGAGTTGTGGCTCTGCCCTTTGTTACGTGTATGAAGAGATTGTGACACGTATCGGTGGAATCGTTTTGCGTTTTATTTTTTCCTCTCAACTTAGCATTTCCCTGGAAAATGATTCTCGAATAGGAGAAAGTACGTATTGCCTTCGACGATTACTCTGTAACTATAATATGTCACCTAACTGACCTACTAAAACATCAAAATTTGCCCACCCTGTGGTGAATCTGGAAAATTTTAATATAAGTTACTCTAGTCTTTCTATTTCCAAAAATTTTGTCATTAAGTGTGATACTTTTGAATATTAGATATAGATATAGATATTATAATACATAACTCGTCGTGTCATCCATATCAACATAATATGTCAGCATTCAATAGTTTTATTCATAGATTGATTAACATCCCGTTATCACCAGAAAATTTCAACAAAGAATTAAATTTGATTAAACAAATAGCCAAAAATAATGGTTACAATCCCAAACTAATAAATAATATTTTAAATAGAAAACAAAGTAGAATCGCATTCAATGAAGTTTACCCTGTCGATAAATTGAAACAAAAATTCAACACCTTAACCTACGTTGGCATTACAAGTGAGAAACTGAAATCATTCTTGAGTAGCAATAATTTCAACATAGCTTTCCAATCTAATAATAATTTAGGCAAATATATAAAAATAATAAAACTGAATCAGATAAAAACAATAAATCAGGTGTTTATAGATTGAATTGCAATGACTGTGATAATTTCTACATTGGTAGAACACATAGAAATTTCAATATTAGAATATCGGAACATAAACGCAGTTTTTCGAATAAAAAATCGGATTCAAATTACGCGAATCATCTCTTAGAAAATAATCACTCTTTCGACCCACAGTTTGAAATTTTGCATACAGATAATAAATATTGGAAGGTAGATCTTTGGGAAACTTTAGAAATCAATAAATACAAACACTCAGGTACTCATCAATGAACGAGTCGATTTAAGCCCTTCACCTTTATTGAATCTTTTCGGGGAGCAATCTATTCCTTAATTTTATTGGATACACCTATCATAAATAACCACTTAAGGAGAAGCAACCCAATAAGCTTTCAATTACTCAAGATCATTTATATTTATATTCTCATTCTTATTTTCTGTACATTCATTCGTCTGAAGAAGCTACGATGTAGTGAAACGTGTTACGAATCGCAATTATTGAGTAAAATTCCTTAAAACACAGTACTTGTTTTTATTATTAAGTGTGATACTCATATTCTATCATATGAATTTTTTCTCCCATTAAATTCGTGCAGTTATCGAGTCCTTCGATAAATTTAATACTCGATTATTTATCTTCCTTCCAATTATCACTAAACGATACTAACTTTACCTACTAAATACCCTAGAGTTTGTACAATGAATTGTTAAGTTTTTGTCGCTACCTACTTCAGATAATCCTTTCTCGCTATAAATAATCCATTTCAACGCAAAAAAGCACTCGAGTAATGAAGTTTTCGACTTCAAATTCCCCCACTCCCGTTTTTGCTATTCTCAGCTCCTCCTTCATTCCGGATTCTGCAATGTTTGGAATAGACTACTGCACCATAATCGATTGGGAGAAAGGACCCCTCCAGCTTTAGATTATGAAAAGGAACATTTCGTTGTTAGAGGAGTATCGAGTTGCGAAAGAATATCGTGTATGGGCTCGGAATAATGTGGGAAGTCGCTTATCTATACAAATTCGTGATATAAATTATTCAAAGAATGGATATAATGGTTGGACTCATCTGTGGGAGGCTTTCATTTCGGCAGCGTTTCGTGTTCGGCATATTGCACTACATTCAGATTTGAGCTTATATAAGATATTTGGAAATACTGAAAATGTTTAATGTTTTGCTATGATCTCACTTTATTCAATTTTCTGTTGCACTTGCAACTAGCTATATTATTTGTTGAGATCATTCGACCACAGATTCATCATAGAAATTTATACTTTTGGGACGATAGTTTTGGAATTTTTTGAACTTTTGTGAAACTAAGGCCCGTATTTTATTTCAATTTTAGTGTGTGTTTTCTTGTGCACTTATTTTCTGCTCTCGAGTGCCAAAAATAGTTCTTTTACCGAGCAAATTGACCATCTATTCACCTACGACCACCTCTCACGCTGAGCTATTGTAACCGGATTTTCGGTTGGTAATTGAAATATAATTTGCAATAAAAGCAAACTAACTTGTTATAGTTACAAGTCGGCCATCAATATCTTCAACTGAACTTAACATCTATGAAGTGAAGGAGATGGTAATTGAAAATCGTCATTCAATCTAGAGACAGATAAGCAATGAATTTCCGGTGTCTCACGAATAAATTCGTACCATTTTAAACGATTGTTAGGGCATGAAACGCGTTGCCGGTCTTTTTCTTTTTCCAAAACATAAATAACCGCTTCGAGATACCCGTTCGAATCGATAGAAGACATAAAAGAGAATTCGCGGCCAGAACTGAAGTCGATGTATGACATTTTCATCGGTGATTGTACTTGTAGGCCTTCTGCTTCCTTCGTGGTTCATTCTCAATCTACGCTTTTTCTTCTGACAATGCCCCAAACCATCGAAAAGCGTGAACCATCGACGAAAAACTTTCTCCATAGGTCTGCCGGAGTTTCTCAAATGTTTCTGTAGCATTGTATCCAAGTTTAAAACAAAACTTGATAGAACACCGTTGTTCAAAATTGATTCGTTTCATGTGACTGTAGCTTGTTCAAACTCATACTGAAGGCGTGTCACATATGCACTTTACACTGCTCAAAACCTCTCGTCTCACGCGTTGCCGTATCGAGAAGACGTTGCCAGTTTTAATAGGTTATTCATAAACCTCGTACCATCAAACCCTTCAGCTTTACATATCATTTTCATTCATTGAACATTAAATCTAACCTAACATAACCCAACTAGAATGACACCAATTCTGAACTAGAAATATTGTTCTATTCCGCGAATAATTCGAGTGTTTATAGCCGGCTCGGTGCCGTAGGGGATATGATGCTCGTCTCCTGCGCAGAGTTACCTGGGTTCAATCCCCACAATGTTAGTGCGATTTTTCGGATTCTGGGAATCGCTTGAGTGTCCATCTTCCGGAGGAGATGTAACGCCGTCGGTCCTGTCAAACAGAAATGTGTTGGACATTAAAGATCCTTTCCCCCAACACGAGATGGGTTCGGCAAAATTCCAGGGTTAGTGAGGTGACAGAATTCCCCGGCGTGTCGTTAGTTGAAAGGCAGAAATAGAGCACATTAAAAGAAAATCAACAACAACAATTCGAGTGTATTCAAAGCGTATCCGATTTGGTCTAGTATTCAACCTAACAAATGCAGCAATTCGAAAAACAACAAGCAGATAATGAACAACTGACTCGCTTAAAATGTTTCATTGTTCCAAAATCGATGGTTCAAACTTCTGCATTCTGTACTATTATTTGAATTGAAAACAGGCCGGTCTGCGGTTCGACGCTTGTGAGAAGTAAATTATAGTAGGCCATAAATTTCATGCTGTGATAATTTCTTCACGTTCGCTATTCAATTTAGTTACAGTCGACTGTTTGTCGATGGATTGGGTGAATTGGATGGAGTTGATTAGCGTTTGCGATCGAATTGATGGTGAGAGAGTAAAGAAGTTGCTGGCTTCTCGCAGCTACCCTTATAAATGTAGAGTATCAGTGCTTTTATCAAGGCAGCAGTTGTTTTTATGATTTTATTGTTGCCTCAGATGTGACACATACGATTTGAGTTATACAGGGTGTATCATAACAATCTTGTTTGCAAAATATTCTAGTCATTGAATTCATTCTCAACAACATTGGTCGCAGAATTTCTCCTAAAGGTTACCCTTTCTTCTCCTTAAGCCTAATGGATGTCTAAGCAAGTCTAGTACCTACAGATTTTCATACTTCCCAAAATTCTCTCAAATTTTTTCTGATAATGAGCCAACTCCAAAGATGGAAAAACCGTGTTTTTCTGCCTTGTATTGCGGAATATTCAAATTTCCACATGTCTGTACGTGCGGAAACAATGGGAAGAGTTTAGTATTATAGCATCCTACCAAAAACATTCTGTAAAAAACTAGCCAGGTCTCGATGGAGTACCATCTCGGTTTATTTTTATTTTTAAAATTCAAATTTTTCTTTAAATTGAACAAGATCCACGAAGAAATAATATATGGAAGATGTCAACCCAAATTATTGGGTAAATAATGATTCTAGAACATCTATAGATCATAATTGGCATCACTTGGAAGACTCAACCTGGCCATCGAGGCTCTCTCGGTCAAACAGAGAGGGAATTGTTTTATTGAGTTTGAATACTGAAGAAATTTTGCGATTGTACTTCAAAATTGGCAAGCAAGAAGCTCACTCCATTTCTCAGTGAATGTTTCACGAAAATTTTTATACTCAGAACATAAAACTTCGGGATCAAATTAATACCCAAATTTCTTCGAGTATGATCAACAAATATGGAAGTTCATTAAAACGGAAACTTCTTTTCAAGTGAACTGCTCCCGTACGTCATTCTTAATCTTGAAGAAATCTCATGAACAAAATGCTACATTTATCAGAACGTCAGTGCAAGCTGCACTCTCTCAGGAATATAATTACTAAAACACAGTGGGGATTTCTTGGCTGGAAATATTCATTTCATCTCACTCCTTTTGTGCAACTGAATTATAGGAAACGTAACGCTAACGACTTAAGGTTGAAGCTTTAAAAGATTATGAATATTAATCCAATTATATGAGACTGAATTCGACTACGTTTTACTTTACACTGCAACTGAAATATTTACTAACTTTATCCGCTTCGTGAAATTTTTATCATTTAAATTGCAAATTCAGCACTAATGGACGTAGATAGGCAACAAGATATTTAGATGATTAATACAGGGTACGGAAGCAAAAACAAAACAGATTTGATAACTGCAAAAGTATTCATTTGAAGAATGAGCATACCCAAGTTTATCTAAACTAACTAATGCTAATGATCTCGTGAAAAATAGTAAAAAAATACACTTTGAAACAATAGTATATTCACTGATGCACGATTTGCTTTCAGAACAAAAGAAACACTACACTAGCTACCTAATCAATGACTTTGATTTATTGATATTTTTTGTATTCCTCAAACAGCATATTACTCATGAAACTGAACCTTACAAACCGAAATGAAAAATTCGTATTTGAAGGAGTATCTTCTACAGGGTGTTTCAGGAATGAATGCAAAGATTTTTATGGTAGATAGAAGGCACCCAGAGGTGTTATTAATGCGACTCAAAAAGCTAGGTTAGGCCATTGTTTTCGAAGATACAGGCTGTTTTATGAATCTAAGCCAAATGTGTTATCCGCTATAACTGTTGAATTTTGAGATCAATTCATGTCAGATTTGGTACGAGTATTAACTACACGCACATCAAGAATTCACATAAAGATTAAAGGAATATTAAAGAGAGGGGCTGGTAAAATGTAGTTTTTCATCAAATATTGAATTGAACACCTTGTACATAGTTCTTCCGAAATTTCTCGCTCCAACCACAACAAAAAAATTCATCTAAATTACATTACATTAAATGAGATAAAAAACACAAGGTTTAACTTTAATCTACACTTTATTTGAAAAAATTTGACGACGTTTCGCTGACACAGCAGCTTTATCAAGAATGACAAACAGAATGAAGAGTATGGTATTATAAACAAATCGTAGAACATGTTGGATGAATAACAGGAAAATCCACACCGAGCCATTGTACAGTTAGTATGAAAGGTAATAAAAACTAATTGAACAAGTTAAGTAGGGTGAATAATTCACATCTACCTGCTCATTCAAAAGCTTGTCCGAATGTTTGTATCTATTTATTTCTAATGCTTCTAGGAGATCTAATTTTGAACTTTTGATTTTATATGTAATATGTCAAAGTTTTTATTGAATGAATGGTTTTCTTTATTAGGTGGTTTGAATAATTTGAATCAGATTTATTTTTATCGAAGCTACGTTTATGTTCAGATGTTCTTATGCCAAAACTCCTATAGGATTATATGAATCATATTATACGGATATGATAGATCTAATCATTCGTAAAAACTGTATCAGAAAGCAATAAATGAAGTATATCCTATTCATAAGGACTATAAAATATTCAACAGTTTAACATTCTGCGGTTCTGCAAGTACAAATATTAAATCCTTTCTCGTCAAACAAAATCTTAATATAACTTTCAAAACTTCTAATAACTTAAACATAAACATATTAAAAATAATAAATCTCGTGTTGAAAAATCAAGTAAATCTATAAACTCAATTGCGGTTCTTGTGATAAAATTTATATCGGTAGGACCTATAGGAGTTTTGGCATGAGAACATCTGAACATAAACGTAGCTTCGATAAAAATAAATCTGATTCAAATTATTCAAACCACCTAATAAAAGAAAACCATCCATTCAATAAAAACTTTGACATATTACATATAAAATCAAAAGTTCAAAATTAGATCTCCTAGAAGCATTAGAAATAAATAGATACAAACATTCGGACAAGCTTTTAAATGAGCAGGTAGATGTGAATTATTCACCTCTACTTAATTTGTTCAATTAGTTTTTATTACTTTCATACTAACTGTACAATGGCTCGGTGTGGATTTTCCTGTTATTCATCCAACTTGTTCTACGATTTGTTTATAATACCATACTCTTCATTCTGTTTGTCATTCTTGATAAAGCTGCTGTGTCAGCGAAACGTCGTCGAATTTTTTCAAATAAAGTGTAGATTAAAGTTAAACCTTGTGTTTTTATCTCATTTATATCATGGATCTACATCAAATAACGGCCTTCACAATTCAAATATATTACATTACATTGGAGGGGGTCGTTTGGCTTTGCAAGCCTTTCCGAACTGCGACCAAGTTGGTCTTTTGTTCGTAACTCTTCTTATTTATTTCCCTGTAGATCTAAATCCCTTACAAAATTAAAAATCTCTCTGGGAGCTTTCGCTTTTACTTCGTGCGGTTCTAGATTGTCGCTACCGAAGTGTATATGTCTTTGACGGGCAGTTGCGATGCCACTGCAAAGAATATGTTCGGCGTTTTCATCGCCTTCTTTACACATTCTGCATGTTGCCGTTTCCGATTTGCCCATTTTACTGAGATGGTATTACAGTGGGCAGTGTCTATTAAGGAGGCCTGTTATAGTCCTCAGCTCGTCCCTAGAGAGATCGTGAAGCTGTTTTGTCTTCTTTGGCGAATAGTCGATGAACTCTTCCGTTTGCCTTTCGCCTGGAGTTTTCCTTCATTATTCTTTTTTGCTATATTCTTCTCATCGTTCCAGTTCCTGTCCACTTCGAAGGGTATGTAAAAATCAAACTTAAGCCACATTATATCCGATGGTTGTGATAAGATTTTTTGCGCAATATAACCCAGAATCCCCAGGTGTCCCTTCAGATCACTAGGTAATAATTTTTTTGTGTCTTGGAGTCGTAATGCCGCCTTCAACGCTTCCCTTTCACTTTTATATGAAGAAGAGGGAGATTTAGGATTACCTCCAGGGCAGTAGTCGGGGTGCTTCTCATAGCCCCTGTTATGCTCACGCAAGCTAACCGCTGCAGTTTTTGTAGCTTGTTTTGCGTAGTTATTTCTGACGTTTTCGTCCACCATACGAACGATGCATATCTGACAATGGGACTTATAACCGCTGTGTATAACCAGTAGGTTATTTTTAGTTGTAGCCTGTAGGTCTTTCTGAAGAGTCTACAGCATGCCTATAGGCACGATGTAGCTTCGGAAAGAGTTTTGTCAATGTGTAAATTCCAGTTGAGTCTCTGATCTAGGGTTAAACCTAGATACTTAGCCTGTTCCGCAAATTTCAGAGTTTGCCCATTCAGAAAGGGACTTTAAGTTCAGCTTTCTCCGTATTGTGAATGGAATCATGATGGTTTTGTCTGGATTGATGCTGAGCCCCTCTTCAACACACCATTCATTTACGATGTTAAGGGCTTTTTGCATCAGGTTCGATAAGATTCCATTATGCTTTCCCCTAATGATGATGACTACATCATCAGCATAGCCTTGTGCGTTGAAACCAGCGTTGTTCAGCTTTTCTAAGAGGCCATCAACAAACACTAACCATAGAGTAGTGGTCCCGGCCCTTAAGCATTTCTTTGATCTGTTTGATGGTGGTTGTTTCAACGCCCTTGTTGTTTGCACCATTGCTAATGGATGCATAGGAGTTATTATCGAAGGCTCCTTCAATGTCTCCAAATATAACTAAGGCTATTTCTTTAGCCTCTAGTGTTCCTTCCACTTCTTTGATATCTATCTATCAACTGTATTTGCTCAACTCTCGTACTCGATTGAAGGAAGTTATAGCGATTCGAAAAACTATCTCTGAAAGGAGTATATACAGGAGTTTTAACTTTCATTTGGAAAAAAAATAACGATGAAAAACCGAAAACACCAACAGAAAAGAAATTGATAAAAGTAGAACCGATAGAAAAATCGAGAATAAAAAACTAATTACAACAAAACACATAAGGACAATACATAACATCGCTTTATACTTTCAGAATGTATTCCAAATTTAACTTCACCATTTCCCCAAACAGCCTTGAACTACATTTAACATTAATCAACTTCATATTCAAAATGTCAGGATATTTTCACTCGTTCTGACTCACACCATCATAAGACTATGAATGTTAATTCTATTTTAAGGCATCCGCAGTGCACTATGATTCAAAGTGCACCAGATTCGAGCCATCACATCCGGAAACTTTATCCGTGGCTAATTAACCTGATATTTATTCCTTGAATTTATTATCCTTCCGTCAGCTCGTGCTTTCAGCCTTTATCGTTCAAGTCTTGAATTTAGTCGCCAATAAAACTTTTATGGACAATAATAATTCGAAATGAAATGATTGAGTTTTGAGTTTTCCACATCAGAAAACCTAGGTATCGTGAGTCCTAGCCATTACTATATAGTTTAAGTATCAGAAAGCGGATGATTTGAAATCATCGTGCTTTGAAGTTGGGTAAGATGATTTAAAACACTACTTGTGTTTCATGAGTTTGATTCCAAGTCTGAATAGTTTATTTTCCGGTACACGATTAAGTCGTCTTTTCATGATAATAAACAGATAAATTCCTACTTGTTCCTCAAAATCTCAGCAAAGTTCACAGATATAATTCGTCTCATGAGATTTAAAAAAAGTTTCGAAGAAATTACAGTCTTACAAATTGGCGAATGCGCCGGGTACAATTATCATTAAGACGCAAGTTTATTTCATTTTCTCGAACGAATCCTTTTGAAAAGTTAGTATAATAGGGAATACGTACAGAGACGTAGCAAAAATAATGGAAAGAAAATATTATTCAACTTAATCACCGAGGATAAACTCGATCGCGGGATAATTCATTCGTGAACAAAACATTTTAAGCGGGAATTAGAGAACAAAAAGAAAATAGAGGGTCGCCGCTCACTGATTTTTAGTTGGCTGAAACAAAGCGATTCTCAGCAACAAAGGCACGAATACATAAATTATGCAAGATTGCATGATTCAGTCGGCAATGAGGAAGGTATGTCAGGAAAGGTTAATTAAAGAATTGAAAAATTACACCAGGGCGGTTTATAAAGTCATTCTATACGTGGGTTAGTGAGAACTATGGAATAATATTAATTACTTTTTAATTATGTGAATGCTATTGTCTGTTCAACCTGATCAAAATTTTCTTCAATTGCATCCCAGATCATATGGCGGCACATTTATGATATTTATCGAGATATTTCAATAAGTTCTATCGAGTTTTTGATTGAAACATTAGCGTGAGGTGCTTCTGAAATGATCAGGATTAGAATAATCAGTGGGCTTTTGAATGAGATCATAATTTTCAAAGAGATATATTTGGCTGTTTCTTTGTCTATAATGGGGTTTAGACGTTTCGTTATTTGGTTATTATTATGTTTGAAATAATTTTCTCAATCAATTATTATTATTATTGAATTATTATGAGGACCGAGGACAAACTCCTTTAAAGGCCCAATATGAAATAGAGATTACAGAGTGCAAATTGAAGCTTAACTCTGACGCCACAATGGTCTGTAGTGGGTAAACAGGAATTTTCGAAGGAAGAGGCCATTATTTTAGGAGAATTGTTTTTGAAAAGTATCGTTCATGACTATCTGTTTAATTAAATTAATTTCTGACCTAAAGTTACTCTCCTACATTGGTACTGTAAACTCTCTGTGAATCATGGAGTTAGGGGCTGCAAATTTTTGATTCATGGGGCTAGATGAATTGAAAGGGATTATGGCATTGGTGAATTCGTTTTTTCTGAATATTTTAAAACTGATATAATTTTTTAATTTAGCTATGGTTAAGTGTAGAAAGTTAATAGAACTCAATTTTTTGTTGTCTGGTTAGCTCTGGAACTCTTAAGGGCCTTCTGCTGTATAAACCCCTTGAGCAAAGTCTTTGACGTATCGTTTCAATAGATACACTGATGGCTGTTGCTTCCAGAAAATCCCTTTAGAGTATGTGGTGCGACGCACTTGGATCTCTTAAAGCGGCCTTGTTCTTCAGAAATGATCTTCCTACGACTTCTTCTAGGCCTATTTTGCAGAGATTGTAGCTCCACGTATCGGTCGTAGGTTTTTAAAATCACCCTCTGTGATACCCCCATTGTGGCCGCTATATCCCCCTATGTCACCCCTTCTTCAACGAGAGCAATTATTCGACCCCTCTGCACATCGGAACATCCAACGTAAGGTATTTTCAATTATGATTATAAGCTTTTTTAAATTTTGAAATTCATAGCCTCAAATCTCAGTGACCACTAAGTACAATATCCCGAACATGTTGTGATAATTCAACATTTCTTATCATACTATCCAGTTTTTTTACAACAAAAACTTCATTCTTCGCAAGTAGTCAAAGATCCATGGTTAAAAACAATCAATAATGTGAAATACTGAGTGATTCCATATAAATTCGGTTGTGTAGTTGGTGGTATTAATTTAGAAAACCCATGTTTCTCGCATGATCAGTATGTTGCCTGTTAGCGTGTAGGAAAACAATCTTCTCCGTTTGTTCACGCTTCAGGTAATCAAACGAAGAATATTGGGTACCACAAAGTACTACAACAATAATAAAACTCAATTTACAATAAGTATACATAAAATCGAATATAATAAGTAGATATCATAATCAAAATCTCAAATTGTAATATTAACTGTAACGTAATGTATTTGTTGACTTACTAACTTTCTGTTTCCTCTTTTCTACTTACCAACTGATCCGACGTTCTGATATAAACTGATTGTTAAAAAACTAAAACAAATTAAAGAATCGACTGTGGTCGCTGGGTTAGCTAATTTCAAATATTATTCAAAATTCTGATTTACCAATGGGCTTATCACTCAGTCCACTCTTAGCCGATATTTTATATACTATTCAGAAAACACAAAAATTCCATTATTATATTATCGAAGGACAAAATAAACATGTTTCCAAACAACTGGAAGTATTCATCGTATAACAAACACAAACTGCCACCTGAGATCAACACCGTGACAGAAGAAGTTTCGTAGGTTAGGTTAGATCTTCTTTTAAGCTCTATGTATGAACTTCAAAATTCAATTTCCTGAGTAATTCAAATAGACTATTTCGAAATTGAAAGTTACTCATTTCATTTATCAACTATGAGATTTCATATAAAATATATTCTAAAGCTGACAATATTCATGATAAACAAGAACACGTAAACAATTATTGAATTTCAAATGGCATGTTTCTTTTTTTCTGCATTAGCTGATGTTTCTTCATGAAACTTAGCATGCAATACACAGACATCACGAAATCACCTTGTTTTTTATTGTCATTAATTCTCCACACAATATTGAAGGCAAACAAATGAAACGAATATAATTTTACCATGTGAAAATTGTATTTCCAACATTGACAAATGGAATCAATTCATGAACGAAAAATAGAAACTTTGCATGAGATTTATCTGACTTATACTTTTGAATTTATCGAAATGGATTGAAAATTTGAAGTTCACATTAATTAAGATTATTTTATGTCGATTTCATTATTGTTAATAAGTGAAAAATATCATAGGGACGCAGACCGTGTGATGAGAGATGAATTATAATTATTGCAGGACGGTAGAGAGAACTGATAAAATCATCACAAGGAGAAATCTCACTTTGATAACTGATCTGAAACCGTAAGGAATTGTTTTTGTAATAGAAGACAATTTTTTGAGAGAGGTTGGGGTTTTCTCCGTCCGACAATGCCGGTTCGCTTCCGAGCGACGTTCGGGAGCGAAATAGGGGTATTTGTTTCATTCGTCCTATTTATATATGGTTACCGAGAAATATTATTCACGTATCAAAAGATTTGTACATATCTCAGCAATAGATCCGTGAAAATAAATCGTCATTTTACGACTTGATTTTTGAAT
Organism: Cryptolaemus montrouzieri; assembly: GCA_013387265.2. Taxonomy (NCBI): domain Eukaryota; kingdom Metazoa; phylum Arthropoda; class Insecta; order Coleoptera; family Coccinellidae; genus Cryptolaemus; species Cryptolaemus montrouzieri. Next base: position 46,225,872 of record JABFTP020000083.1, on the reverse strand, counting down.
ATAGGACCATTCTCAACAAAAAACTTTATTCCTTACAAGTAGTCAAAGATCCATGGTTAAAAATAATCAATAATGTGAAAACCCGACTGATTCCACATAAATTTGGTTGTGTGTATATTATTCCATCCATTCATTCATTTATACCAGCATAAGGTGATATTTCCTTAAATAATGCGAAAGTTTCAAATTCTGTTCGTTTACCTCTATATGTTTTGACATTGCTATAGGTTGAAATGAGGTAACAGAGAGTGGATTCGATCACAAATCTACTGGATCAGTTTCTAGGATTTTGTTAAATGAGTATTGTGTGACTATTATTGAATATGCTGTTTCATTTCTGGACAGACTGACGTAGTTTCCCATGTTTTGGATTCGTTATTCATATTAAGTTAGATTTTTGGCACTTCGATGAAGTCACCATTATTATTTCTGTAGAAATGAAGTAGATTTAGATTAAACTTAGTGAGAGAAATGTTTTGTTGTTGAAAGACTCTTCTGAATTTCTGAAACCGTGTAACTTGAATCAAAGTTCGTACAAGTAGCCAGTGCTAGGCTATAAAAAGTCCGCACCAGTAATGTGGCAATCTGCTCGTTTTGGCCATTTGAGGTTCCTACGGAGGATTATATCAAGCCTGCCTTGCTACGGCAGGGAGTGGACATCCTTCTTTCTCACCTCTTAAGGCTGATCAGATATAGTCTGGCCTAGAATATTGGTGATAGTAAAACCTTAAAAAATCCCGAATCCAGTTCTTGAAACAGCAGAGGACGGTCTGCATGATGATTACTGGAGTACTAGAAAGGCTACCTAAGAAATCCATCACTTTTCCCGCGTGACAGAACATGGTGGTGAATAAGTTCTCAACTCGAATGCGTCAAAAATACCTGATTATTAATAAAAGTAATACTAATGCGTCAATCAACAATTAGTCATCAGTAACAAGACGATACAGAGAATAGTCCATATTACATACTAAGGATGCTCATTGATGACTAGGACCATTCAAGAGAAATTTGTCAGAGAATAGGAAAGGAAGATCTGTCTTTCTCAGAATGAGATCCGTGTTAATGCAGCATTCTCTCAGCCTACAACTGAGGTAGAGAATTGTGAGCTGTTATGTGTATTCGGTACTGCTATATGGTGTTGAGTCTTGGACACTAACAGAGGCTAGTTGCAAAAGAGTTGAGGCATTAGGAATGTGAGTGTACCACCGTATCCTTAAAATCAGTTGCGTAGATCATATCATCGATGACGAGGTGATAAGAAGAATAGGCGTTAAGTTATCAGAAGTTAAGCTTTGCAGTCTGATATAAAAGACAACGAGATGCTGAGTATGAGGGCATCGCAATACCCAAAACCACTGACTGCTCCAAAACTTCCCAAGATGTTGTACTGGTGCATATGGTCGAGACAGATACTCTATTCTTGGCTTCTGAGGAACAGTCGATCTATCTTGGCGAACTTGCGACTATTTTCAAGCAGAAATGTTCGCCATTGTCCACTATGCTAACTTCCTGTTTTGATTAACAAGTTAGTAAATAGGAAGGCAGGAAGAGATAGGTTCCATTTGATGTGGGTCCACAACTACTCGGGCAAAGGCTGCTCGAGAAACAGCATCGGGATTCTCCGGACGAGAGCCTAGGCTTGGAAGTCCTCTAGAAATCGCAAGAATGAAAAATAACTAGTGATTTCACCTGAAGATACGGGAGCACTGGCTTAGCTCTACAAGTGTCAGACACTCTTGACTTGCCATCATAATATCTTCCACTGCAAGAGTCAAGGCTTGGCTTAAATTTTTCAAGCTAGATCTGAGAGTTCTAATTGCTATATGTCACTGTCGCCTGCCTCAGAAATCAGCTAAATGCAGGCGTCGTGAGGATAAGATAGAGACAATAGAACACATCATGTGCAAATGCCAAGTTAGGGACTGAATGAGACTTGAGGAACTTGGATCTAATAAACTGGAGCTGTCTGAACTTTTTAAGATATCACCTACAAAGATTATAGCCTTTACAATAAGAATTGAGGTTGTAGATTAAATTCAGGGCAGAGTGTGCTAGAGTAGACTCAGACCAAATTTGCAATAGTGCTAAATTTTCACAGGCATACATCCCCAAGTCTTAAATAATCAGCTATTCCACCATCCGCATGAAAAGCTTTATTGTACATTTCCAATAAGCTATCACTACTTAAATATTTCCTCAATATCGGAAATTCAACAGTAAACATACAAAGCATCTGGTAATAATCCTAGCAATGAAATTTCCAAACAAACACACTTCAACAAGCTACTAAGCCATATTTAACTATTTTCATTCGAGATAACATCAAATAATGCCCAAGAACACAACAATGGAGCAAATTTAACGATATGCAAGCTTGTAGAATCTCCATTCTCTCATATTTCGATGGCATATGTAGTATATCCGTTTCCTGAATCCTAGCAGCTTCGATTCAATTAACCACATTGCTCTCAGTTTGGAACCAATAAAGCAGAGGGATAAACAGCTTCGTGAAACGGTTCACTTGTTAATCGTATATCGAGAGTGCTGTGAGCTTTCGGAATATACGTGATCAAAATAAGTAGTTGGAATATCCTACACGTGTTAGGAGTCAAGTATTTTCGGATATTTAGGAGGATAGGAGCGGTTGGGGTAGAATATAATCGAGAGTTCCTCAATTTCCCAATCTATTATGGCTCACTTCTGATTCAGTTTTTCCATATTTGATTTTTTGTGGATACATGAGATTTTCACAGCGCACGCGCTATATGTGCTTGAGTTTTTTATTATTTTTCAAATAGGTTGCTTATTGGAATTGAAAAAGGATCTAGTTGATGGATTTACTTCATTAAATTTCATTTTTATATAAATAAAATTAAACACCTTTGTCTGATTTCCACAATGTTTATTTTTGATAAACCCGGCTTGTTTTGACAGTTCAGTCATTACCGAGTGTCTAGAACTAAAAGTTGTGAGGAAAAATGTGCTAACTATACCGGTTTCAAATGTTGAGTAGTGGGGCGATGCAATTCTAGTTGGCTATTGAGAATGGTGAATTTTGGGTTTTTGCAGAGTTTATCAATTTCTAAACTTTCCAACATTTATTGTCATTCCTTTGTGGAGAATTTTCAAATTATCTAACGCAACCAAGGAAGAGTGCCCCTGAGTGGGAAAGCCTAGGCACATTTTGAAGAACCTGGTGGGGGAGAATTACAAGCATCGGACTGATAGATAAATGCATTTAAGGTGCGACCATCATTACATAACATTAAAGTTATTGGATATACTTCGTCAGCGGACCCTTCTGCAGCAGAAAGATATCCAGAAGAATTTGTATTCCTAGTAGCTGATGGAGGAGACAAACATCCGTGCTTTAAAAAATCAAACTATTTCTTGTGACTGGAATTGTTTTGTTCCAGAAGTTGAAACTTATTTGTAAAATAGGAATTTAGGATGAAAAGCCGTTCTAGTTTTGGAGAATACAACAGGTCATCTTCGCGAACTTGAAGCTATGCATCCAAATATAAAAGTTTCATTTTTACTTACCAACAGGACGTCTGTGCTTCAACCTATGGACCAAAAAATAATCCAGATCTTTAAGCGCTACTACATGAGATGAATTTGCAAAATGATATTGGATAATATGGAAATTGATGTGGAATTGAACGGTGGAAATTGACGAAGAATCTTTGCTAATTCAATCTTTAACTGCAAACATTGTTAAAATTGCGAATCGAATAGAACAAGATGGTTCGAACAGATAGAAGTGATATTCACAAGTTGCTTGATTCGCGAGAAGGAGATTTGACTGACATACTAGGAGGAAATGTTAAATTCACAGCTTATTGAAGACGTGGTTTCAAGAAGCACTATAAACGTGATATTCAACCCAGCGTTGATGTGGTGGTGTTAAAATCACCCAGAGTGTTATTCAATTGCGCATCACAAAAACACGAAGACTGTCAGCGCCCCACCTCTTCAGTACCTTCAAATGTTGAACTGAATATTGCTGTCTCAGTTGTCTCTTAGCTCTAAGTGAGTTAACATATTTGTTATTTGAATTCGAAGTTCGACTTGGTGATTTTCACCCCACCACACCTCTGACGTTATCGATTATAGACAAATTTAGTGATAATCACCCCACCAAACTATTTTCTTTTTCTTCAAGTCATACTTTTATCTTTCTTTGTGATGTGGGGTTAGTTCTTAGGTAATATCAATTTTTTTTTTTGTTGGTTATTTAGAGAAATAAGTTACGGAGAATAACAGAGGAAGCTCCTTGCTTTATAGCATGATCTGGAAAATGATGAGAACTTTGTCGATTTGAGCGATTCTGAAAATGAAGATATAGTTCAAAAAAGTGCACATGATTCTGAATCCGAACAGAAAGATGATTCAACAAGTTGACGATGACGGAGACCTTCATTCAGAAGATGAACAAGATGATAATCAAACAACATCATCTAATACAACGTCATCAGAAAATTGTTTCATCGAAAGAGATAAGAAAACCATGTGGTTTAAAATTTGTCCCAACCGAGCAGCATGAACCAGATGGGAAAACATAATTAGGGGTGTACAGAACGAATCGTTTGAATCTAGAGGACTTATGGAAAACTAACTTGGGTATTGATATATTCAGAAGAGTTATGTCTCTGCAAAGATTTCAGTTACTACTCAGATGCTTGCATTTTGATAACTCTGAAAACAGACAAATAAGGCTACAAATTGAGAAATTCACCCACATTAGAGCATTATTCACTAAGATTTTTGAAAACTGTCAAGGCGCGAGTACTTCACCATAGATGAACAGCTACCTGCATTTCGTGGTCGATGTCCTTTTCGAGTATTTATGCCAAATAAACCTTCAAAGTATTGAAAATATTCGCTTTATTTGATGGGTCAACAACAAAACCGTTCGATGTTGTTGAGAGATTAGTGGCACCCTTCAGTCAAATTAACCGACATGTGACTTTCGACAACTGGTTTACCAGTTTTCCACTGATGACCCATCTATTGAAAAATCACAAACTTACTGCCGTTGGCACCACAAGAAGAAATAAAGATGAGCTTCCAACTGCGTTTGTAGATACTAGAAATCGAAAAGTCTTTTCTACCATACTATCATATATACAAAAGAAGAAAAAATTAGTACTGGTTGCCACTACGCTTCACCACGACGATGAAATAGCTGAAGGAACTGGAGAAGCGAAAAAACATGAGATAATAGATTTTTATAATTTCACCAAATGCGGAGTAGATGTGGAAATTATGGCGTATCTTATAAGAGTAGAAGATGGCCAGTAACTATTTTTTTTCAATGATGAACGTCAGGGCTATCAATGCTGGAATAATATATCAAAGCAACACTAAGAATATACAAAAGAGATGAGAATTTCTTTTAGATTTTGACTTGCAGCTTGTGCAAAAGCATCTTCTGTCTCGTAAAGATAATGAGAGGTTGCCTAAGCAATTGAAAAATTCAATCAAATCTTCATTGAATGGGACAGAGCCAAAACGCCAGAAAACTATTGGAAGATGTGGAATGTGCCCCAGGGGTAGTCCCAACAGAAGTTTTTGTGTCTGGAGCATAATCTTATTCTATGTCAAATTTGCTATCAATAGAGCACACTGTAAAATTTTTGTCTTTCAATATTTCTAGTTCGCGTTTTTCTCTTTGATTGAATCATTTATTTTCTTCATTTATTTGATATTCAGATTCTACTGAATGAATACGTTGCTTTTATGTTCTAAACCGAAAAAATGTATGATTTTTTTTCATTAAAAATTATTTCTATTATATTCTGTAGTTAGGTTAGATATCAATCTGAAATGAAGTGAATCAAAATAAACATTGAGGAAATCAGACATTTCATTCAGATCAATATCTCATTGAACATTATCAAAGTTTCATCAATAAAAGAATTAATTCTACTCGAAGAAAATCCTAAAACAAGTTTTGTTAGAAGGGTTAGCGATCGATTTTTCATCACAAAGTTTTAAGTTCAGAAATTCTGTCTGAAGAAGTTCCTTTTATTTATGTTCAGAAATCGAAATATATAAGATCCTGCCTGAAATACTCTATCCTACCGAAATCTACATTTCTCGAGTGTATTTATCAAATATTCAGCAATCTGTTCCAAAAATATGTGCGTGAGATCTCGAAGCCTAACCTGAATACATCGGAAGATAAATTAATGTACCCAATGGAATAGGCAGTAAATCCCTTGGGCTCTTGGAGAATATGCCGATTTCGCGATTGCCTTGTTCGGAAAACAGAATAAGCAAGCGGAATGGAGGTTTTTCGGACGGGGAACATCAAAGGATCTCCTTCTTTCTTTCGAAATTAAAAGCAATATTTATATGAATCAGGATCAGAGCTTCGTTTAAACTTGTTTCTGAACTCATCGAATTTTTTTCCTCATTTGTGCAGGTGGATTTAGGAAAAAATTCAACGAATTACGGTTGTATTAATTTTTAGGGTAGTACAGAATGGTATTCGGCTTTTTTGAAGGAATTGGCGTACAACCATGATGAGATAAATCGACTTTTAAATGATATTCAAACACAAAACAGTTTATAACTATATAAAGGGTATTTCTAAATTTCATGTACTATCAGAATGGATGCAAATTTTGGTCAATTTTATCTCTTAGTATTTTTATAACTCCTGCTGTTTTTGAAATATTTACCCCAAATTTTGAAATGAGACTACACGATATAAATTGCATGAACGCCCAAATGAAACTTTCAAAAAAATCAATAGGTAATATTTCTCTAGTCATGTCCTATTTTCTCACCCAGAACTTTTTTGCAGTGCGCCACTGCTAAGTTTATTCGTTCATTCATTTGGAGACCAGGAACCCCAACAGGATATCCCAATAACAGGGGGAAACCCCTATATATTAAAATATTTCTGATAGTTCCACTGAATAAGTAGGAAAAAATTATAAATGAACAAAAGAGAAGACAAACAACTAATGATAGTTCCTCAACAAATACAAAATAACATTTCTTTTAAATGTTCGGAGACTAACGCTGAAAAGATCCATGCTGTTCAAGTGATAGATGCAGGATCGCATCATTCTCCATGATATAGAATTATAATATAATGCAGTACGAGCCTTGGGAACATAAAAGAATGCACTCGTAAGTCTTCGATACTGAGGCACATTTAATGTTAAACAATTAATCAAGAAGCAATCAAAACCATTATTCAGAATGCGACATAGAAATGTGCTATTGAATAGCACTCTCCTATGTTCCAAGTTGAGAATTCCATGCTGGCGCAGACCAACGTTATAATCTCTACCCAAGAGAATCGGATTGAATCTATAATTGGGGTTTTCAATGAATTTTTTCTGTACCTTCTCAATTCTATCTATATATTTACAAAAATATGGACTCCAAATACGCGTAGCATATTCTATATTGGTTCTGACTGAGGTGAAGTAGAGAGTTTCCAGAGTTATCTCGTTTTTGAAATTTTTGGTTATTCTCAGTATAAACTCAAGCATTCTGAAAGCTTTCGAGATAATATATTCAATGTGGTACACAAATGAGAGCTTTTCATCAAAATTAACTCCAAGATCCTTAATTCGATCAACTTTTTTAACCACTAGTCTTAGTTCTTAGTGAATACCATATGCTGACACTTATCAACAATAGGCACATCCTGGAATGACTGCACATCTGCCTGAGACTCAATTTTTTTGTACATTTCAAGTTCATCTGCGTATAAATCATGTAATGTATTCGGAAAACACTCTGAGATATCATTTATATAAATTGCAGAAAGAAGAGGCCCCTGGTACGAGCCCTGAGGTACGCCAGAAGTAATGCTGAAAGTATCCGAAGAAGCACCATTAATTGCTACAAAATGTAGTAGTCTATTCGATAAATAATACTGGATCCACTCCGTAAACAACCCAACCATGCCGAAGTCCGATAAAACTGCTACAAATGTTTCATGGTGTACCTTGTCGAAAGCCTTAGTCATGTCGGTATACACTGCATTAACCTGTGACCCCTCATCAAAACATTTTGATAGGAAGTTAATATGTGGAGTTAAATTAGTTAAAGCTGATCTTCCTTTAACGAAACCATGTTGATGCCTGGTCAGCCTTGCTCTACAGAGATGAAAGAGCTGATCAGTAATTATTGACTCGAAAATCTTACCGAAATGGCTCAATATAGATACTGGCCTGTTATCAATTGAACTTTTTTTACCACTTTTCAAGATAGGGACTATTTTAGCTAATTTCCATTTATCTGGAAATATTCTTTGTTGAAGGGATTTATGGAAAATTATTTGAAGAGGTAGAGCTAAAGCTGCCCCACATGATTTCATGAAAATGGGTGGGATCAAGTCCGGTCCTGGTCCCTTAGAAGAACTCAGCATTGCAATTTTCTTGGACATATCTGAAACTTCGACACGATCAATGGCTATAGACGAATAGGACGCATATTTCTTTTCATAAATATCAGGCTTCCTCGGACTCTCAAAAGCTCCAGAGAAATATTCATCGAAAGCATTTGATATTGACTTGCCCTTCATAGATGTTATCAATGAGCGTCATTGATTCTGGTATTTTTCTTTTCTACATTCTGAGACAAAACACTAAAATAACTCAGGATTCTTCGCAATATTATCTTCAGTAGCAATCATACACCTTTCGTGATCTTTCTTAATTGAAATTTTGCATTGTCTGCGCAACTCAGTGAAAACATCGTAATCAGATTTATTTTTGAACTTTCTGAATTTATTATGGAACCTATCATTCTCTTTAATTAAGCTAATAGCATCTTTGGAAAACCATAGACGAAATTTACTACACTAATGTGTCCTCTGTTGGACATTCGTACTGATGATATCATTCAAAAGTGAATAGAACTTCTCGACCGAGTGATTAACGTTGAAAGACGACATAATGGAGTCAAAACACCAAAATAACTAAGGATTCTTTGCAGTATTATCTTCAGTAGCAGTCATACAGCTTTCGTGATCTTTCTTAATTGAAATTTTGCATTGTCTGCGCAACTCAGTGAAAACATCGTAATCAGATTTATTTTTGAACTTTCTGAATTTATTATGGAATCTATCATTTTCTTTAATTGAGCTAATAGCATCTTTGGAAAACCATAGAGGAAATTTACTACACTGATGTGTCCTCTGTTGGACATTCCTACTGATGATATCATTCAAAAGTGAATAGAACTTCTCGACCGAGTGATTAACGTTGAGAGACGACATAATGGAGTCAAAACACCAAAATAACTAAGGATTCTTTGCAATATTATCTTCAGTAGCAATCATACAGCTTTCGTGATCTTTCTTGATAGAAATTTTGCATGGTCTGCGCAACTCAGTGAAAACATTGTAATCAAATTTATTTTGAACTTTCTGAATTTATTATGAAACCTATTATTTTTTCAATTAAGCTAATAGTATCTTCAGAAAACCATAGAGGAAATTTACTACACTGATTTGTCCTCTGTTGGACATTCCTACTGATGATATCATTCAAAAGTGAATAGAACTTCTCGACCGAGTGATTAACGTTGAAAGACGACATAATGGAGTCAAAACACCAAAATAACTAAGGATTCTTTGCAATATTATCTTCAGTAGCAATCATACAGCTTTCGTGATCTTTCTTGATAGAAATTTTGCATGGTCTGCGCAACTCAGTGAAAACATTGTAATCAAATTTATTTTTGAACTTTCTGAATTTATTATGAAACCTATTATTTTCTTCAATTAAGCTAATAGTATCTTCAGAAAACCATAGAGGAAATTTACTACACTGATTTGTCCTCTGTTGGACATTCCTACTGATGATATCATTCAAATATGTATAGAACTTTTTGACCGAGTGATTAACGTTGAAAGACGACATAATTGAGTCCCATTCAACTTGTATTAATTAATTTTTAATAGAAACATAGTTTTTCTTGAAAAACCTGAACACAGATCTAAACTTACAATTTGTTTTCCTATCTAGACTGAATCCAAGATATACCTCCAAAGCAGGATGATGTGAGTCTTCTGGAACGAACGGCAATCAGCGCCTCAAAACACTTATTTCACTTTCATTGGCAATTATATGGTCCAACGTTTTACCATTTTTATTCGTTACTCCATTGAACAGTGCCAGAGCATTGTAGGAACAGAAGTCCTTAAAAGCGCAGCTTTAAATCACCTATATACTGGTTGTTGCCATTATATGACCAATTCAAGGAACTCAAGTTGAAATCGCCAAATATTACGAAAACGTCATCACTGTGTTTCTCCATCAGAGCAATTAGATCTTCAAAATAGTTCATATAGCTATCACCAGTGATGTCGGGATGCAACCAAGACTCAGAAAAACTCGGTAGACTTAGTGGGAAGTCCCCGACAGTTTTGATAATAAAGATTAAGGCTTGAACCTGTAGAAGCCATAGTTACTATTTTAAAAAAAAATTATATAGCAGCTATTTCAAATATCTACGATGATAGATTGGATAAAGCCATCTCTGAACTTATATGAATAATCTTACTACCACCGTCTTTTCTTATTGGTACTTCACCCTCCTGGGTTTAGCAGAATCTATAGCCTCAATTCATGCAATACGGCCTAGCTAAATGGAAAAGCTTTCTGTTTTTCGGGGTAAGACTTTCGTTGACATAAATTTTGTCATTATCATCAGTAAAACCGATTTCTTCTGCTTCCATTATCTTCTTTCGTTTGTAAGCTTTAACGAATTCATTTTATTCCTAAATCTGATCACAATAGGTCTACGTTTGTTATTTTTAGAAATGAAGTGAACCCTATAACAATTATCCAGAGAGTTCTCGATTGAGGGATAAGTTAATGCTGTTGCTAGATCTTTCATAATACCATAAATATTTTCATTCATTCTAAATAACAAAATCGTTTTCCATTCTATCTGGAAACTTTTTGTACGCTTATGTTTTTCGTATCTCTGACCTTCATCAAAAAAATAAAAAACAAGGGTCTTTAATCAGTTATACTGTTCCACGAAATTAAAACATAAAACTGAAAATTCAATTTCATTCAGTAAAAGTTCAGATATGTTGAAGAATTGTTTTTAAATCATGTACCATCACTAGGGTGTGCCCAAGACAATTGAAATGGAAATGACACCCATCTATATATACAAGAAAGTCATGCTACCAATAAAACAATATGACAAGACATATTTTGTGAACAGAAAAATGAATCAAAACTTTTCTGTATACGCTCAGAAATGCCTGTAACTGATGCTCTAAACAATAATAAAATTATAATGGCTGCATTCAATTTTGCATCAACGTTAATTCCATTATGAAGGAATATATGGAGTTCAGCTAAATCTGCAGCAATTAATACAGATGTATGTTGGCTAGGAAGAAAGTTTCCCTAGAGAGATTTCCATCCTAATTGAACGCGGTACGTTTCCCGCAAATTGGCGTCTTGAAATTTCGAGTGTGCGGTAACAAAGTTTTCATGCGAATAGAAGAGACTCTTGAGGGTCTACGGCTTTTCTTTTTCGATGAAAAGTGTTTGCCATCCTTACAAAAGGTTGCAAGGAAAGGGCCTTGTTTTGATCCATACCAAACTTGAAAATAACCGGTTATTGAATTTCCTTACGTCAAGTGATTCATATTGATGGAGTGTACCTTCAACCTTCAATGGAAAGTTGAAGGAGGTTCCTTCTTTCTTTATTTCAGCATACTTTCAACTCTTGTGTATTATACAGGGTGTTTCATGATAAGATTCCGTAAAAAGTGAAAGTCATTCCTCGAAAGATGACAAGAAAGAAAGTTGATAAAAACATCAGTCGAAAAATGCTTTGTTTCCGAGATACAGGGTGTTTAAAAAATTTTCAGTATTTCTACATGGAAACTACAATTTTCTGAATGTTCAACCAGAAACTGACAAGAATGTTAATTTCATAAATATACATCTCTAAATAGGCCAAAAATTTGGAACAGTATACAGCGTGATATGTTTCTGCGGGGCTCCATTTTTCCCATCCCATCTTTTTTGAGGTGCTCCACTGACGTTTTTGAGAAATAAAATCATATAGATCAGTTATTTTTTTTTGTTATAATTTTAAATTTTTTCGCTAAATTAAACTAGATCCACGAAAAAATAATATATGGGAGATGTCAACCCAAATTATTGGGTTCATAATGATTCTAGAACATCTATAGATAATAATCGGCATCACTTAGAAGACCGAACCTGGCCATCGGGGCTTTCTCGGTCAAACAGAGAGGGAATTGTTTTGTTGAAATTGAATATTGAAGGGATTTTGCGATTATACTTCAAAATAAGCAAGCAAGAACAAGAAATTGATTATGTTTCAGGAGACACACACTGTGATGGAAGAACATCTCCGCGAAAGAGAAAATATCGCAGGTTATGTACTGTTTGATTATTTCCTTAGTCCTTTTCATGGCCTTGCTTTCTATGTAACATTTTTTCTTAGATTCAAGTGAGTTTAGACATATAAGAGTTAGGTATGATGGTTGAAATATTTTTCTGCTGTTTTTCGTTTTCCATTGTTACAGATTCCTGTCCAAAACCCTCTTCCTTTCACCCTTGCGTTCATCTGGAAATCATGGAGTGCAAGATGAGAATGAGAGAATGAAGCTGTTAAGCAGAAAAATTTTTGGTATTCTTTATGTACATACGACACTAGAGATAATTATAAACAATAATTTTCTGTACGCGATATGAAACAATTTTATTTTTCTTTCCCTTAGCAAATTCAAAAGTTAAATGAAAATAATATGAATTCTGTTTTGTTCTTGCTCGTGTTTGTCTTAAATAAGGTGCCTTGTCATGTACTGAAACTTTTGTCGTATTCAGGTTGTATTGTCGAATTCGGGTTGAGTCATTAATCGGGTTATAACTTTTTTTCTCTATGTTTGTTTCAATAAATCACAACATATTTTCTTCTCGGTAATTAGGATCCAGCTCTACAATATATATATATATATATATATATATATATATATATATATATATACTTTGGCCATAAAAATGGCCAAAGTACGAATAAACTGAACCGAACTGAATTGAATAACTCACACTTTTGGGCCAACCAAAATCCTCATATAACGAGGGAAAGATGGATAAAAAGACAGTTATTTGTTAATGCTCTGAGAACTGTCTATACATAAAGGTCTAATAGTCCGCTTAACTTGGGATACCCAGTACAGAATAGCATCGGAACGCTTCTCCAAAAACCAAAAACTATCTTATGGTTTCATCTAGTATACTGGTGCGAATTTGCACAAAACATTCCAAATTCTACGACTATTAGAAATCAAAAATATTCTAATGGCCCTCTTGAACACTCACTCTGTATAGAGACTTTCACTCGGCAAACAGAAGAAGAAATTTATCTGCAGAACTTCTACCTCATCCAAAATTTAGCTATTCCAACCCTGGTCATAATTTTTCGAATGGTATCAACAAAACTTAACCGATCTACCTCCAAACAACTTAAATCTGTTATTCTGATCTCCTTTAATTGAGACCTCAACATAGTTAAGTCCCCTAGTTCTGAATGTTCACGACCGAGGACGCTTCCAAGCCAAATCCTTTCAGGCATACAGAATGAAAACTTTTCAAAGTAGTTTGTACCTCGTTCAATTACCTCGAAGAAATCTATGAACTTCGGTTTGAATAAACCACCCGTTCGGTTTGTTTGAAAACTCCGGCAATTAAAACGAGCCTAATTAGTGAACGTAGACGATTAAATCATCTGCCATAGAAAAAAAATCTCCACATTTCCATGCGAAGAAATTCCTTTTTATCACTTACAAAATACTCGCATAAAGTCGAAAAAATCAATGGATTAATGGGATCTCCGTTGAATCTTTAGTGTCTTCATTTTTTAGGTAATTCAGAAAGAGAAAGTTCTTCTAATACCTTCCTCTCCCATTTATTAAATTCAACAGAGTGCCCTGAATTGCTGACATTTTCAATTTTGAAACCGAAATAACAGTATAAATTTAAATCACAGATGTAATGTTGCTGGGGGGAATTCGATCCACTCTGGGGAAATACAGCAACGTGCCATCCACCTCTGGTTTATATATTTACCTTTGCTCCAGAATCTGGAATTTTTCACCTTTCGCAATATCGCCTAGACTGATTTCAATGTTTTCCTCATTTTAATGGGTTTAACTTTTAATAGTGCTTTCATTTTACGCAACCTATCCGATGAAATTGAAATTAGTAAAATAGGAACTTCTCGTAATGATTTTTTTAATCCTGATGCGTAACATGAAATTCCATTACTATCATAACTAATGGAGGTCAATTCGGAGTTTGAATTTCAACCAGTGTTCTTGAATATCATGTACTCATGTGCATTCTTTTTATTTTCGGAAAGAAATTCCCACTATGGAAAAAATACACGCTGTGCTCGTAGGAGACCAGAAATTGTGGCAAGTTTTGCATGAATTGAATTTCTCATTGGAAAATCACAGCAGGAAGTCAGTTCTCAAAGATAAATTCGTGCTCAAAGTAGGAACATTTTTTATCTGGATGAAAATGGGTTAATCAGGGGTACAAGGTTCAGAAAACTTGGAATGATCAACACATAAAAGATTGTCTACAAGACTTCCTCTAGGATTGTCTAGAGGATTTCAGACTCCGTCAGGAAAATGACCACGACTATAATAACGCATATAGATAGTGTAGATGGGGTGTTATTATCTATGATCTATGATAATAATACAAAATATATATTGAACTTCCCAATCAAAATACAGCAGAATCTGAAGAAGACAGCGATGTTTCAGACCAAGAAGCTGGCGATACAAACCACCTACCCAGAGATATTTTGGGTCAAGGATGCGAAATTTCTTTCGAGCATAGTGAAGATGAGGAAGTTCATGAACAACTTTCTGCTAGAACAAGTGGACTTCAACCTCAAGCCACCACACTTTCCCATTCATCGAAGAGTGATGATGAAGAAAATATACCATTTTCTGTTATACAACAGCTTTCCAGGAAGAAGAAAGGTAAAACTGTATAAAGAAAAAAAGAAATCTTGTATGAACATCACTTGTGAACCTGTGCCTCCATCTCGCGATGCACAGTCGGCGAAATCTCCAGCCGATTTCTTCAAACTTTTTTTCACGGAGGCGATCATGGAAAATATCGTTCACCAGACTAATTTATATGGGTCTCAAAAAATATTTCTTCAAATTTTTCTATGGATGAACTGTATGTAATCTTTGGAGATTTATTGCTCAGTGGATATGCCAAGTACCCTAATAAACGCATGTATTGGAATGCCCCTTCAATACTCCGGGACTCGATGATACTCAACCGTTTTGAGCTTCTCTTACATCATCTTCACTTCAATGAGAACAATGTTTCGACAGACAAACTTCACAAATTGAGAACACTTATTGACGGACTGAATCAAAATTTTCTAGAGCACGGCGGTATAGATGAGCATCTATCGATTGACGAGAACATGAAATCATACTATGGAAAGCATAATACGAAGCAATATATCAAAGGAAAGCCAATCAGGTTTGGTTTGAAAAATTGGGCCCCTTGTCAAAGTAGAGGGTATATGTTAGCATGCGAAATATACACTGGTGAATCTGATAATGAAAAACAATTTCGTTTGGGTGGCGATGTTGTTTTATCTCTTATTCGATTAGAAGGACTGGAAGCGAATAAGGGGTATAAACTTTATTTCGATAACTTTACTGGTGTCTAATGTCCCATCTAGCGGACCACAATATTTGTGCTACTGGTACTATACGCCAAAATCGTTTAAAAGGATGTCCTTTTCCAGAGAAGAATGTATGGAATAGAAAAAAAGAGGATCCTTTCAGTTTTTATCGAACGAGAAAATTTCGATGGCTCAATGGAAAGACAACAAGGTGTTAACGATGGCCACCAACTTCGAAGATCAATCTATGATGACTGCTAGACGTTGGTGCAAACAAGCCAAATCCAAACAGAATGTATCAAATTACAATAAATACATGGTAGGGGTTGATAAGATGGATGGATTAGTAGTTGCGAACAGATCGAGAATGTGGCAAAGAAAATGGTACTGGCCCATTTTTAGTATTTTTTCGATGTGAGTGTGGTAAATGGTTAAATTTTGATGAGAAACGGAGACCTGAAGATCCAAACTGTGCAAATCTTCTAACATCCATACGTCGCATAGCCGTGAGCTTTCTGGAAAAGTATAGGACCAGATCAGTCAGAACGTGCCAACAGTTTGTTTGCTGTATCTTTCTCAAATCCAGTATAATTAGGATCGGTAAAAGAAGAGGCCCTATTTTGGCATATGTAGGTTCGTTTATTTTGCCAATTTCTGACTGTTTTTGACTCTTAGAAAAGGGAGAAGTAAAGAAAACTTTTTCGTCGATAGACCCTTTTTGATCGCAATTTTCTACGCTATGCTACGGGTTGAAAATATCGCTTTGGTATGATCAGTACTTATAAATTTTTCGTCGTCAAAGTGTGGAAGCTATCGGATGATAAAAAAAAGATTGTACAACCACAAAAGTCATACACATGGAGATTTGGATACTTTTTTTAATCTGCTTTTTCAGGACTTTGTTTCGCAATTTTCTCACTCTTAACCTCTTCGATCGCTTTCCGAAGTTGCTTTGCACAACGTTTTAACAAAAACTCTTTTGACGTTCGACTTGAGCGACCCCAATTTTACCACGAGCTTTCTTTAGCTTTTTTTAAAATAAATATTCGGTCCTTCTTTCCTTTTCGTTTCGATCAGTTCAAACTCCCTACGTTCCACCTATTTGGTCCAAAATGAGGCTTACCCATTTTGTATGAACTCACACCTTCATAGAAACTTTTGAAACAAATTATATTTATAAGTAATTTCATATCCGGTGGGTGACCACTTGAAAATGACCTGACGCTCGAAACCGGTCGTGTTTATATTTTACTTCATCTTCGTTGAAAATGAATTTTAATAAATTAAATAAATCATCAATATTACTCTCTTAGGAAACTACCAGACTGAAAACATTAGGTTCTGAAACACCTAGTTTTCAATTGATCAGAGAGGTTTTCTACGAGACTAATAATGCCAAAGTAACACGGCCAATACAATGGATGAAAATACCTGCTTGGTGCATATAAAGACGCCGTGCATGGGGAAGAAGAAATTTAAATTTTTCCGAGTTAAGTGTACCAATATTTGCTCTATTTTCTGATCTATAACGATTAAAATAAGTTTATTCATTTCTTTCCATTTATTTATAAATCAGAGATAAATAATATTAATGGCCGTGAAGTCTTGTTTTAGCTTGTTCCTTGGAATCTATTCCTCTAACTATATATCATTACCAACATGAATATTATATTACTGCTGCTGCATAATTCATGGCAATTTCTGCTCATTCCTCCCCTCAATGATTTATGTTATTGCACCTTTGATTATCCCCAGTTCAAGGCTGACCTAATTCTATTCTTAGGTATACTGAAATTGCAGCAATGGCTTCAAAGCCATTAAAAGCTAAGGCGAAAATTGCATTGGGGATAAATTGATCATGACCGTTGTAATTTGCAGCAATTAAAACTGGTTTTAGGTGTACTCATGCATCTTGATGAATGGAAATTAATAAAATTTCAATAATAAAAAACAAGTACTGTGTTTTAAGGAATTTACTTAATAATTGCGATTCGTAACGCGTTTCACTACACCGTAGCTTCTTCAGACGAATGAATATACAGAAAAATTTAAATGAGAATATAACTATAAATGTTCTTGAGTAATTAAAAGCTTATTATGTTGCTTCTTCTTAAGTGGTTATTTATGACAGGTATATCAATAAAATTAAAGGAATAGATTGCTCCCGAAAAGATTCAATAGAGGTGAAGGGCTTAAATCAATTTGTTCATTGATGAGTCTACCTGAGTGTTTGTATTTATTGATTTCTAAAGTTTCCCAAAGATCTACCTTTCAGTATTTATTATCTGTATGCAAAATTTTAAACTGTGGTATTTTCAAATAAAAATCAGATTCAAATTGCGCGAATCATCTCTTGAAAATAATCATTCTTTCGACCCACAGTTTTAAATTTTACATACAGATAATAAATATTGAAGGTAGATCTTTGGGAAACTTTAGAAATCAATAAATACAAACACTCAGGTAGACTCATCAATGAACAAGTCGATTTAAGCCCTTCACCTCTATTGAATCTTTTCGGGAGCAATCTATTTCTTAATTTTATTGGATATACCTGTCATAAATAACCACTTAAGAAGAAGCAACCCAATAAGCTTTTAATTACTCAAGAACATTTATAGTTATATTCTCATTTAAATTTTTCTGTATATTCATTCGTCTGAAGAAGCTACGGTGTAGTGAAACGCGTTACAAATCGCTATTATTAAGTAAAATTCTTAAAACACAGTACTTGTTTTTATTATTGATAATGGAATTTTACCAAGTAAAAGCCTCCCAAATTCAAATAATAAATTTTCGGTTATTACGTTCATGATATCTACAGTGTTACATAATAGTATGTAACAACTTAAGGGAGTAAATGTACGTGCAAATATGAGAAAAAAAGTTCATATTAATAGGTCCGGAAAAGCTTCGTTACGGAGCTACAGGGTGTTGAAATTTCAGGAAAAAACTTGTTTTTATTTCAAAACTCCAGCAGTTTTTGAGAAATTCAGCCCAAATTAGGAATGGAAGCTTTTTTTCACAGCCACCATCATTACACGTCCTAAATTTTAACTACAATCTAGAAGGTGTTTTCAGTAAAAATATTTCTGTGGCTCCTCAGCCTCCTTATTCACCAGACTTGAATCCTTGTGACTTTTTCCTCTACCCAGGAATCAAAAGTCATCTCAAAGGAACTCAAATTTGTGTAAATTTCCCCAAAACTCATTGATTCAACAGAAAGTTTTCAAATTATTGATCAAAAACTGGAAAAATTTATAGACATTGATGTTTAACGATGAATATATCGAAACGCTCAACTTAATTGAAAAATTATAAAAGTCCATTTGGTTGAGCAGTAAATTTTCTACAAAACTATGAGTTTTATGATTTATAATGATTTTCTTTCAATGCGTTATAAAATTCATAAGAAAAAAAATTTACTTTCAGATAATCAAAGTTTTTTTGTATAGCATTTAATTTCCTACGAAATCTATGAAACAATATATTTTTTCATATAGTTAGAAACGAGATATCAATTTTTCTATGTGATAATAACCTTCACAATTAAGATCTCATTCTTGGATAGACATTCTTAGAGTTGTCTAGGAACTTATTTGTCAGAGTACCATGCAAAGAAAAAATATTCGTTTTTTTTGACCCACCCTAACGTGGCCGTCTTTTTTAACTTATATACTTGTACCACCATTTCATTCATGTTTACCTAACTTGTCAATTCACCCTAATACAAATCTAAATCTAAGATATTCTATGACTGAATAACTCATCTCTTCCCATACTATAGAAACTCAAAACATTCACTACTCTATAAGAGGGAAATGGCAATAACAAGCAACGAAATGTAATACACAGACATTCATTGCATTCCCAAATGAAACGGAGAATCCAGTTTCTCCGAATGGAGCAGATGTGAAAGGTTTGAACGAAGTGAGAATTTTACAAATAGAATCGAAATTGTTCGTAAATACTCCATTTTCGAAGCTTTCAGCTTCCGTTAAGAAATGCAGGCTTCGCTTTGAATTTATTATAGACCAGAAATATTTGCATCAGAGGAATTCTAGTATTGAGGGTTTTTTATAAAAACATTTTTCAAATTCTCTTGATTCATGCATTCAAATTTCTACCATCAGGTATATACGAAATGATTACTTTTATTTTAATTGGAATTTCCAAGGTCCCATGACAGAAACAAGAATAAGAGTCCCGGAAAGAGTTGAAGGTGGTATATAAATAATAATAATAATAATAAATTCATTCCCTCATAAAAATTTACATGAGTTGTCATTTCAAGATATATACAATTCACTAGTCAACAAAAAAACAATTTTTGCATGTAACATGAAAACTTTTGTCTAGTTAAGTTTAGGACAAGGATAAGGATATTATAAATAAAATTAAAATGCTTCAAATACGAATAGTTTTTTCTTTGTAATACCATTTCAGGAATTTTGAATTTTCATAAACAAAAAGTTATTTCGATTCATCATATTAATTTACTTTTATGATTTTCGTCTGTATTTTGCTTCAGGAACGTCTCAATTTAATGTCCAACAGTAATCCGCTAAGATACGTGGGCTCCACTTGCCCTGATATCGTTTTTTTACGGTAGAAATGTCTTGATGGAATCTTTCACCGTGCTCATCGCTGACGGCGCCCAAATTTTAAGGAAAGAAGTCTAAATGTTAATGGAGACAATGTTTTTCAATGACATATTACAGCCCAAAGCCTTATAAGTAGAAAAAACCTCTGCGATAATACATTTATAGTCACTTGATCGGTGATTTCCTAGAAAATTACTTACATGAAAATTCCCAAACTAATTTTTCTAAATTACTAAGCTTTTCTTCAAATATATCATCTTTCATCAATTGCCTGATTTGGGAGCCAACAAATATGCCCTCTTTAATTTTTGCTTCGCCCATCTTAGGAAATTTTTCTTTCAAATATAAAAAGTCGTCACCACTCCTGTCCACAGCTTTTACGAAGTTCTTTATTCAGCTTTATGTGTAGAGGTGGTTAAATACATTCTCCGGCTGCAACAATGGAGGGCTTTTGATATTTTTTTGTCCTGGAATAAGAGATTGTCTTCTGGGCCAGTCTTGCTTAAAATAATGATTTTTTCGTTTTCTGCTATTCCACTCACACATAAAACTACAGTATTTTGTATACCCAAGTTGTAATCCTAAAATTAGGGCAATCACCTTCAAATCTCCACAAATTTTCACACTTGTGTTCGTTATACTGAATTTTTTCCAAGATAAATTTAATCGTTTCATAAAACTCTTTCCTGTTAGAAGCCTCACCTAACGATATAGAGGGAAGTTTATTGCCGATATGAAAAAGAACAGCGTTTAGACTTACTTTTGAGCCATCAATAAATAAACGCCACTCTCCTGCTTTATATTCCATACCCAAGACAGTCATTACACCATAGACATCATTACAAAATACAAGCTGATCATTTTGTAACCTTTTAGGTCTTCTTAATCTCGATTGCGAAAGTAACATACTTTTGTTTTAGGTTGTAATAAATTCCATCCCTTCAATCAAGAACCCAAAAGTTCTGTCTGTTGTTTGGACAAATTTAAGTCACGTACCAAGTCATTGAGATCTGCTTGTGATAGAAGATGTGGCTCATTAGATGTGGATGAGGAATCTTCTTGAAAGTCAGGATCCAATGTCTTTTCTTCGACTTCTGGCGAAGGGATAGATCGCTAGTTTGAGGTGGTTCTGGTACCGGTAGATCTTCACTATGAGAGATCGGTCTTTCAGCTGATGGCCGGTCAGGATATTTGATTTTAGTTTTTCTTTTAATTGTAATACCTTTTGTATCAGTAAGACAAAAATTACAATCAGATGAGTTGCTCGTTGGTTCCGTCCAAATCATAGGGATTGCAAAAGGCATAGTTCGAGATCTTTTTGCCCATTCAGTGAGAAGACCCACACATGAAACACAACAGATGTGTGGAACTCACGCTTTGTCTTGTCCGATGGAAAAACCAAAATACTGTTCATATAACTCAGTTACTAATAGTGTCAAATTTCTTCGCTGAGTTTTGAAAGTAATGTCACCACAAATGTAACAGAACGTCAGGATCATTTTTACACTTTCTTGACATTATTGAAGAATCACTTCACTCTAAGAACAGAACAAACCACTGCGCTCTTCAAATGAACAAATTCTCTAAATACGAAAGTAAAACAAAAACGATTAATTTTTAATTTTGTGGGTAGTAGCTGTAACACGAAAACAATATGATGGAATCAAAATAAATATGGTTACAAAATGAGGGTAGGTAGGTATTTTAAAATTAGCCAGCATCTTTCTTGTTACAAAATTTTGTTGACCAGTGTTATATGTAAGTGACAAGTGACGATTCTTCACAAACAAACAGATTATTTAAAGAAATATCAGAGGCTGACAACAGGTAGGTACTCAATCGATTTATCACATATTTTGAGAAATTCATCAAGAGAGTAACAGGCACTATTAGGAAGAAAACTCCGGATAGTTTTCTTGAAAATCTTCGCGTTGGCGTCCCCACTGTACATTTAATTTCATTTTTGCAGGCGAAGGCACCAGCTGATCCACATTAAAGTTGCCACCCACTACAATGTTGAGAGACGAGTTGCAAGTCATGTCAAGTATCGGCTTCATAGTCGCTATGAATATATTGAGATCTCCTACTGGTCGTCAGTAAATTGACAAAATGATCATATTCAGTTTGGGAATTTTGACCGAGGCGATTTCAACCTCACCTTCAATAGAACATTCACGAATGTCATTTAAGACTTCATCAGTGGCACTACTCACTTATTTTCGTTATCAGCAATAAAATTTTTCGTATTATGAGGTTTGCTGACTGGCCTCTCACTACCGCAGGAAATTGCAGAACACTTTAATTTTCCACCTTGGAGTTTTCACGAAATTCTGAAATCCTCGACGCCCTTCATCTCTTAACCAGGCAATGAAAATTAGAACTATAGTAAGTTCGAAAATTTCACTGTTAGTCATCCCTTCAATAATTGTGCGAGGTCCTTTATAGGACGAAAATAAAGCATATAACAGAATTTCCAATGGAAAACCCAGTAACGTTGCATGTGTGAAAATAAACGGTATTCAAATAAATAAGTAAATAATACTAAATGCCTCATTTCGGTCCTCGTGATCGCGTGACAGCATAGCGGGGTTGGAAAATTTACAGGGTAGAATATCAAACCTGTATTGGAGCGATGTCAACATAAAACCTGTTTTAACGAGTCGAATGTACTGATTGATGTTGGTTGTGCGGCGATGAATTATATTATAGTAGAACAAAATCGGAAGATACTAATTGACAATATAAAAATTTTATTTATGCGGAAATGAAACGTATAATGTTGCTAATTAAGTAGTTTTTCATCTAGATATAAAAATTATATGAATATGAAAGAAAGATTTGAATAATTGAAATTTATTATTGCAATCTTGTAGAAAATTTTCAATTTGTAGCTCCAATTTGAAAAAATGTTACATTTGAATGCATATACAGGCTGATTAAATTTCTAGGTTTTCATGCGACAAATTCACAAAGAAAACCTCAGTTTTTCTGTGTGTGAAAGATATAATGTAACAAAGTAAAATTTTACCGGTTAGGCACAGAGAGAGAAATATGAGCAATGAGACTCTAATTTAATATTTGTGACTGAAATCTTGGGAGAAAAGTCAATGTAGTTCTATTTAGATATTTTATTACATACAAGACTAGATGCAATGATGATGATGATATATTTCGTCTCATATTGTCATTCTAAAAGGAGAGAGCACTATATTCTCTATGTTGGTAGTACCGGAAATATATTTGTGAAGCTAAAGCTATTTCCATCTCACTATTTTCATTCGGAGAGAGGTATCATTAAAATTTACACGTTGTTAAAGCTGACATCCGGCATACAAACTGCCGGCAGCTGTGCCGGCGACATCGACGTTGGCACGTTCACTGAGTTGACTGCCGACCGATCCTGAATAGCGATTTAAGGGGCGGTAGGAGAGGTTACTGGCCCTGCCCCTGTATTTCTGGTCTTTTTCTCAAAAATCTAGGTCTCAAAAATCTTCCCAACGATTTCTCTTCGCGGACCCGATCCCAAAATACGCAGGAACCGTTCGACATCCGAATCCTTCCTTCTGGTAACCCCGTAGATGAAAGAAAACCCCTTACTTTGACAATCGCTCTATGAATCATGGATTTGAAGGCTGTTATTTTTTGAGAATACGGGAGGAATGAATCTAGGGGTATGACATTATCCGTGTACGATGGTTTTTCTGAAGATATTAATTGATATACGGTTATTATTGTCCCGGGTAATTGTTAGGTCTAAGAAATTGATTTTACTATCGACTTCTATTTCTACTTAGATCTTAATTTTAGGATGAATACTATTAATGAGATTCAGAAAGATTTCTAGCTGTCTATTCGTTTCAATGAAACGAATAAAATGTTTTCCAAATTAGACATGAAAATTTCAGATAGAAGGGGAATGAGGGGTGAACCCGCGCTCTCTTCTCATATACAAGTACGAATTGTTCTAGAACATTTGCGTAACTTCAGCTCTGTTCCAGATCTTCGTTAGAGAACCTTCCGGGAATGGTAACACTGATTTCTTAGTAATACTGCGCGCTGAAACCTTTAAATTTTTTCGAATTCTCCCGAAAATGCGACATTTTGCCTGGCACTGACAGGGTCGGCTTCATGGACGATTGAATATCGTTACAGTATATTATCCAAACGACCTCCACTGGCAGATGTTCCCTATTTTATTGTTCCTAGCCCCGTCCTTTATACCTGCTACAGCCTGGTGGACTGTGTTTAGCTCAGTTAACAATTATTTCTTTAGTGTTAAACACGTTATTTTAATAGTGTTCTTGAACAGAATCAGAACATTCGATGGTATTTGTTGAGTTTTTGGAAAGAAATTCATTTATAATGAGAGCCTTGTGAGATGGTGCATTATCGTGTTGGAAAATAGATGAGTTTTTGTTCCACAAATCTAGCCTTTTTCGACTTATTTTCTCCTTCAACCGCCGCATAACGCTCAGGTAATATTCTTTATTTACCGTCTGACCTTTTTGAAAGAATTCCGAGCACACAACACCGCGATAATCAAAGAAAACAATCAATATTACTTTGACTTTTGATCGACTTTGACGTGGTTTTTTCGGTTCCAGTTCAGCTGGTAGACGCCATTCCAAAGCATGTTAACTAAGTTTGCATGTCAAACTCATGAACTCATGTCTCACCACCAGTTGCAATGCGTTTTATGAATGTGGGGACGAAATTGACTCGTTCTGGCATGTTTTCTGTTTTTTTTTTGAATAAAATTCAGTTCTCTTGAAACTAATCAATCGGCAACGCGTTTCATGCACAAACAATCGTTAAAAATGGAACGAATTGATTGACGAGAAAATTCATCGCCATCGGGGCTCTCTCGGTCAAACAGAGAGGAATTGTTTTGTTGAGTTTGAATATTGAAGGGACTTTGCGATTATACTTCAAAATTGACAAGCAAGAACAAGGAAATGATTATGTTTCAGGAGACTTACACTGCGACGGAAGAACATCTCCGTGAAAGAGGAAATATCTCAGTTTATGTACTTTTCAATTATTTCCTTAGTCCTTTTTATGGCCTTGCTTGCTAGGTAAAATCTTTTCTTGGATTCAAGTGAGTTTAGACATATAAGAGAACGATAAATTCAAGCAATCAGGAATTTATCAAATCAAATACAATGGTAGCCTATGTCGAACAAACAGGGAGAAGTTTTGAAGCTAGATTCAAGGAACATATTTCCTGAGATGAAGATTCGCAAATATTTGAACACATAAAATCAACTAACCACTCTATATCATTGAACAATCTTAAAATCTTTCATAAATGTAACAAAGGTAGAGAGAGAATTTGTTGGAAAGTTTGGAAATCAACAAACTATGTAAAAACCCACAATTTATTACCCTCAACAGCCAACTAGAGCATAATGGATCACCACTACTCAAAGTAAACGGCCACTGCAAATATAAAGAATTTTCGTATTCATGGAGATCGAGTTTTCCCTTAATTTTATACAACTTAATGATTTTCTGACTTTTAAAACCATCCATAGTTATAAAAAGTTTATTGTAAACCTCAATACAGACTGATTCGCCTAATATGAAAGGGGGACGAAGGGTGTAGCCTCACAAATTATTCAATTCTATGATGAAAACGGTCATTAACCAACAGTTAACAAGTCCCTACCTGGGGATCCACCACAGACCCAATTGTTTACAAGCAGGAAGTCAAGTCGGGTTTTCACTAATTACTTTCCCGTTGAATTTTGCTTCAACCGCAATATATTTTAGTCAGCCATTAATTACTGTGCATTCTTTCTAAAGAAGAAAGATAAATTAAAGAGCGCAGTAGCATTTGATTTGACGCTTATAAAGTGATTTTGATAAATTGTTGGAGGCGCAGAACGTCAAGCGTGTTGAAGGAAAATAGTGTGCTGCGGTATTGTTCTGCAAATATGATGAAGTTTCGCATATACGAGGGTCCTTCAAAAAAATTCTTCAGTAAATTTTTCTCATTATTATTAACATTGTTATATTTGGAATAAGAGACAGAGGTGTAAGATCTATGAATGCCTCAAATTAGAAATTACAAAACTGAAATCGGAAAAGCAACAGCAGAGAGCAAGACCTTAGAAAATCTTTTGAATATGCAAGTCTAACAAAATTTAAAATTGATTAGGCATTAGGGATAATGAAGCTAGAATGATAAATGTACTTTAAGAATAGAACCATAGAAGAAGGTACAAATCTTTGTTATTTCAAATGGCATAATTTATTTCTCTATTTTTTCAATGTAGAAAATTAATTCTTGAAGATCATTGCCATCTGAAATCACAGCTTGAAACTCCTGGACATTATTCAAAAGAGCGCAATTCGGTTAATCGGAGACAATGCACTCACAGATTCCATTCCACTATTGGAACATCGAAGAAAAGTTGGTGAGCTTTCTCTTTTTTACAGGTACTTTTATGGAAGATGCTCTGAGGAACTTTCTACGATTGTTCCACCGCTTGTTTTTATTTTGAGGCAAACTCTTGCCAATCACCCATTCGTGGTTGAAATAGAGACACCTAGAACTTCTTTATATCAGAATTCCTTTTTCATAGTACAGCAAAACTCTGGAACCCTTCCATATAACGCATTTCCTCATGACTATAACCTGTCAGCATTCAAGCGAAATATTAACCGTCTATTCTTTTCAAGTACTCGCGGTGTCGTCAAGACATAATAGGATTTGCTTCCTTACGCGAGTAACTTTCAAAAAGAAATGAAAGAGTGGCTGCAACGTCAAAAAATTTGCCTCCGCAGATGGGATACTCAAAGCAGAATTGTCTCATCAAATATTTACCAACGGGAGGTTTTATCCCGGAAACAGCGGCCCAGAGCACCATTTCAGCGGGATTATTTCGCTCGTTTTGTACCATTGATGTGATTCACGGACCGGCGAAAGAAGTTTTCCAAGTGTTGGAATTTTGAACGTTCTCACATCTGCTTGTTATTGTTCGTATCTTTCTCGAAGTCCAGTAGCGGATTCGCCGTCTCGGTCCATAGAGGGCGACTCTCGTACGTATGTACGAGATGCGTCCTTTCTGGAATCGATAGTTGAATGTCTTTCATTGGAATGTGGAAAAACTGTATGGTGAGTATTTCTCTTCGTTTTTTCTAGGTCAGTGGGAATCATTATGCGACAATACGCACAAAATTGAACAATCTTTTATGGAGTACGAACCTATGCTGGATGAAGTTATCGACAATTCATAATTATTTTGCAAGCAGACGATAGTGACAACAACAGCGAGTCTTCCAGTTCTGATGAAGAATCATCTGACAGAAAATTTTGAATTTTTCGTTATTTAACTCATTTAGTGTTTCATATTTGTATTGTTTGCAAAAATTATCTAGATAAATAGAGTTTTGACCATTCTTAATGAATTTGTATTATTAAATTGGTAACCAAGTAAATCCGAATCATTCGTCCTAACGATAACGCAATACGATTGTACCTCTTAAAATTTTCAATTTCTTTGTTATGTCGTTAATGCTAAATGAACCCATCGAGGTTTCACAATGATATTAGGTACTTAGGAAAAACATAGTTACTAATCCTTTACTTCAAATGCCAATTCAATCTCTCTCTCTCTCTCTTGGTACCTTCTCAGATTCTGAGGTTGGCTAATAACATGGCATATCTCCATCTATCTCTGGCAGTATGTATTAGTTCTTCTCTATTAAGTCCAGTCCAATTACGCAGGTTGCTCATCCATGAAGTTCTTCTACGTCTTCTAGCCCGTTTGCCCTCTATTTTTCCCTCTATTACAAATTGCAAGATATTGTATTTGTCATGTCTTTCGATATGTCCAAAGTATGTCAATTTCCGCCTTTTAATTATGTTTTCTATTTCTGGTGTCCTATTCAATTTCCTTAAAACCTCTTCGTTGGTTACTCTGTCGGTCCATGGTATTTTTAGTAGGCGACGATATGACCACATTTAAAATGCTCTGAGTCGTTTCCTGGTATTTATTTTGAGTGACCATGACTCACATCCATAGAGCAGTGTAGACCATACGTAACACTTAACAAGACGAACACGCAATGGCAAATTCAAGGAGTTGTTGCAGATCGCTCCCTTCATTTTTATCAAAGCTTGGCGGACCTGTTCTATTCGAGACTTAACTTCTATGTCTGTATCCACGCGATCATTTATTATTCTTCCTAGATATTTTGTTTGATTCACTTGTTCAATTCTAGTGTTGTTATAGTTTATGTGTATGTTTCTTTTGTCTCTGCTGATCACCATGACTTTAGTCTTTTGAGCGTTCAAGTCAAGTCAAGTCCCATTTGACGAGAGCTCTGCCCCACAGCGTTTAAGAGAGCTTGTAATTCTTCTTCACTTCGGGCCAAAATTACAGTATCGTCTGCATATCATCTGCCTATTCAATATCAACCTTCAAATACTATATTTCATCCTATTGTACAGATTTCAGGTATTCTTGAAAATTTGAATTATTAGGAGAAAACAATAGTATTTATTATGAAAGTTCAGTTAGGAAAAGTCCTGCCTCGAAAATTTTCTATGATTTAACTGGTGATGAGTCGGTGACTCACTTCTCTGTAATAGAAATTAAAATGATCGAGTATCTTGAAATGCCATATGCCTCTCAAAAAGCCCTTAAGCCGACCCTGAGCTATTTGACATTACATTGCAGAACGTATTATTCATCTTACTTCCTCCGCTTGCTATCTCTTTTGTTCTTCGCGCATCTTACAGGATTCTCAACCGCACAGATATTATTGTCGACTTGTACCTTCTTATCTACGAAACCCGCAATTCGATTGATACCCAGACAGACGACTCAAAATAAAATAACAATCGCATAGCTCCAAATTGATCATTTTTACGTCCCCAACTTATCAAGAGGTTCTGTACACCTAAATATAAATTCAACCGCTCCGACCACTCGACATGCATGACTGCTAAAGGATAATTTTGCTGATTCTACCGTTCATTTGTTCGTTCTTCAACATCCGAAGAGCCAGTTACAAATTCAAATTGGAGGTTCCAGTTTCAGCGTCGCTGTTGCAGCATGTACGCTATTAGAATGTCTACATTCGGAATAAACTTTCCGAATTACAATTCATAGCAGTTATACTACGAAATAATATGGAAAAGTTTGAGAAACTTGGAACTGTCGACGGGGTAACAATGGGATTCGAGGAATGAAATTTGTAAAAGTCGTCTCGTTTTCTTGTTGCTTTTGTTACGTGTAAGTACTGTAATAAATCTAAGCATTAAGTCTAAGGATCATTCTTGAAATAAAAAGGATGTCCTTTAGTTATTTTCAGAAGGGAATTCTTCTATACACTGCGCGATAAAATTCACGCACAATTTCTATACAATAAAATGTACTTATTCGCGCTTCATACGGGTTAAAGTGAATCAACTTTATCAAAAACACGTACATATGAGTGGTACAGTGCATTCAAAGGTTCCTTCAACTGAAGTTAACATCGACAAAATGAAGGACATGGTAATTGAAAAAACTTGAATAAGAGAGAGAGAGAGAGAGAGAGAGAGAGAGAGGGAGAGAGGGGGACTGAACTGAACTGAATAACCTTTGGATTAACACGGTGCAAGTTTAACACAGTGCAAGTCACTTTGATTCTATGACCATTCATTTCGTGAATAATCCCCTCTAGCATCGGCGACTATCGAAGAATGACAACTGAGAGAATACTGGAGTTCATTCATTTCCTTTAAAGACTTTGTTGAAACAACTCGAAACTGGAATAATCATATTGTGAATTTCGTAATTGTAGTAATAGTGTCGAAAGAAAATAAATCCTGACAGTTGCAAATTTTTCAGCTTGATTTACGAAATGAAAAGTTAGAGTTTCGTGACATAAATTACCCCACAATATAGGTCGATAACTTCTAATCTTGTACTCGATCGAAGTACAGCAGAACACATGCAAGGAAGTAGTTTAACGGAAGGCGACTTCCTTAACCCACGCCAAATGAAATTATTAATTAGAAGAGGCCAATTTGATTCGGTGGAATAATTGAGAAAATTGGTGGGAAACGACATTTTCCACCCATCAATTAAAACTCTACCATTGCGAATGATTTTTCAACCGATTTTAATCTCAATTTTCCAGGAAACATGAGCATATTCATCAGAAAAATGTTGCGATTAAATTAAAATTAAATCTGAATTTTGATTATTTGATTTCACGGGGAAATTCTGAGACTATACAGCCTTCAACAATTGATTGAGAACATACTTGAATGAAAGTATTGTTGATGGATTTATTTTGTGACAATCCATCTTAAATGGGTAAATGATACACTATTTATCAAATTTTCATTATTTATTGATTATATTCAAGAATAGTTTCTAATGATACTTCATTTTAAATTGTTTATACTACAGCTTCGGTATTTATATTACAGCTAGGCTAAGAAGGGGATGAGGTTACTGTAGATTAACTAATGCGGATTATTACCATCTTATTGATTGTTGAGTATTTGATAATGGGTCTCCAAAAACACGTTAATCCGGATATTTTCTTCATGACATCTACGGTTCATTCTCAAAATCAATGACCTTATTGCATTCTAATTAATTTCGTTCTAAATAAATATTCTCGATCTCTTTCTTCATAACAACCTTGATCCTTACACAATAAAGGTTCATGCCCCCTCAAAAAAATCTGACCATAAGCTTGTAACGAATTATAGCCGTTCCACAGCGACACCACCTAACACTTCACCACCTCGCCTAGTCTGGCACTATGATTCTGCCGACTGGGACGGGTTGCGAACCTTTCAGGTTTTCCTGGGAAAGAAGTTTGTTTTGTAGATAAGGATCCATCGGAATGCTCCGAAATGATAACCTAAATCATCAATCTGGGGATGGAATTCTTCATTCCCTATTCTACCAAAAAACACAGCCAAGGTAAGTCATGATTTAATTATAAGTATGCAGCTGCTGTGAAGACCAAGAAGCTGGTATATCGCAAGTGGTGTCGAAACTCTTGTCTGGAAAACAGGGGGGAGTTTATTTCATCTCGTAATTTATCCAATCTTGCAGTAACAGATGCAAAAACTGGCCATATGAACAAGGTAAGAACTAAGCTTCTTAATCATCCTAGCTATTCTAGTTCCTTTTAGGCATTGGCCAAATCTGTTGGGTGAAACTTTACTTCCAGCTCCCTCCCGCCCTTGACTAGGGAAGACGGGTCTCTTGCTATTACACCTGAAGAAAAAGGAAACCTTCTCGCAGGGCTATTTGCTTTTAATTCTACTTTGAATGCGGGAAATAAGGACGCTCCTGTTATTCCTCATGTCAGATCTCTTATGCCCGATATTGTTTTCAAGCAGAAGACAAACAGAGAAATACTGCTCATCCTCGATACTTTTCAAGCAGCTTTGCCTGATGGCATACCTTCGATCGTTTTTAAAACATGCGCCTCTGAATTAACATCTATTTTCTGTAGACTTTTCACTATCTCCTATAATAAAGGCATTTGTTTTTCCTACTGGAAAATTTCCAGAATCCAACCATTCGCTAAAAAAGGGAAAAAAAACTATTCCATCTAATTATAGGCCAATATTTCCTTCACCTATGATCTTTAAAGTGATGAAAAAAGCCATCAATTTAGAGCTTATTAAATATCTAGAATCTGAGAATCTGTTGGTATTACAAATGACCGACAATATGGTTTCAGGCATCAGAGATCAACAGGAGATCATATGTATGTTACTCACATGTGGAAAAGTTCTATTTGGGGAGTCTTTGGCTGTGGCTCTCGATATTTCGAAAGCTTTCGATCGCGTTTGGCATAAAAGTCTGCTTAGTAAATTGTCCGCATATGGTTTGTCCCAACGAATTTCGAGTTTACTCTCCAATAGATCTCTCAGTGTGGTCGAGGATGGGGTTATTTCTGACACACATGGCATTAATGCTGGTGTGCCTCAGGGCTCCATCTTGGCATCAACTCTGTTTTTGCTTCATATAAATGACCTCCTTACTGTTACAGGTTGTAAACTACACAGCTTTGCGGATGACAGTACACTTCATACATCTTCTTGCTCGGCAAAACCCCTGTCATCACAAGACATGAACGAAATACGAATCCAGCAGTGCAACAAAGTCAATAGTGACTTGAAATCAATTCTTGATTGGGAATCTGCCAACCTGGTAAAGTTCAATGCTAGTAAAACTCAAACCTGTTTATTCTCTAGGAAGATGAATAGCGCTGTCCCGGGTATAACGATGGCGAATGGGACCATTTCACTTACTTCCTCTATAACAATGCTTGGAGTATCTATCGGCGACAGTCTATCATGGCATGACCATGTTTTTAATATTGCTAAGTCAGCGTCAAAAAAACTGGGATTTCTCTATCGCGCAAAGAAATATTTCACTTCGAACCAGTTGCTTACTCTCTATAAATCTCAAATTCATCTTGTTTTGGAGTATGGCTCCCATGCATAGGATTCTGCTCCTGCAAATAGCTTGAAACTCCTGGACTCCACCCAAAAGAAAGCAATTTGGTTAATCGGAGACAATGCACTCAGAGATTCCCTTCCACAATTGGAACATCGAAGAAAAGTTGGTGAGCTTTCATGGAAGATGCTGAGAGAAACTTTCACTAGTTTCAATTTTAAGGCAAACTCTTGCCAATCACCCATTCGTGGTTGAAGTAGAGACACCTAGAACGTCTTTATATCAGAATTCCTTTTTTCATAGAACGGCAAAACTCTGGAACTCTCTTCCATGTAACGTATTTCCTCATGACTATAACCGGTAAGCATTCAAGCAAAATATTAACCGTGTATCCTTTTCAGGTACTTGCGGTGTCGTCAAGGCATAATAAGATTTGCTTCCTTACGCGAGTAGCTTTCAGATAAAAAAAATTTCGATCAGTCTGTATTGAACCTCATTCACGATAACTGGATAGTTTTGCTCTTCTATTGAGCATGTCCAGACATTTTCTATGGGATTGAGGTCTGGAGTTCATGCATTCCACTTTTTCAAAGAAATTTCACACCAGTTCTTCACGAAAAGAGATAAAGACTTCACTATAGAACTCAGAAACCGATTTGAAAATCTAGAGACTGAAACTAATGAAACCATAGAACTTAAATGGGCTAAAGTGAAGAACATCTTAAAGGAAAAAAACGAAGAAAACTAGGGTACAAAGTAAAAACCAAAACACCCTGGGTAATGGAACCAACATCACAATAGAGGAAAGAAGAAAACTGAAGAAGATCCGAGGTGAATCCAAAACGCAGGAACAAGAACTGAGAACCAACAAGGATTTTAACGAGAAGAACAAAGAAGTGAAGAGATATTTCAGGAGTGACAAAAGAAAATGTGCAGAAAAACTAGCCTAAGAAGCTCAAAAAGCTGCAAGCCTTGAAAATATGAAACAACTGTACAACACAACCAGATTGCTAGCTAATAAGCAACTCAGATCTAAGGAGCCTATCAAGGATAAACATGGAAATCCCTTACTCAATCGTAGATGGCAGCTTTTCCAAAACAAAATTCTGTATGTAGACCTATGGAGGAAATCCCATGAAGAAGCTATGGAAAACGTAATTCAAGTTAGAAAGTATGAATGGCTAGGACATAGCTTGAGAAGAAGCAACACCATCAGCTTTAGACTAGAAGTCCCAAAACCAGGTAGGCAAAGAACAACGTGGCGAATAGCAATTGAAATTTTAGAAAAAAAAAGAACTGAGGATAAATCAAGAGTTTGGCTCAAAACAGGGTCAGATGAAGAAATTTTGTCGAGTTCCTTCGTTCCCCAAGGTATTAAACGGGTACAATATTCCATCATCAACGATGACCAGATCAGTTCGAGTGTTCAAAAAGCTGTTTAGGTAGGTAAAAGGTTGCACATTTCGACGTCAGTACACTAGAGAACGTCGATCGCAATGAAGAAGACAAAATCTCAACTCATCTGTAAACTGAACTTTCTACCAGTCAGCTTCGTACCAATAGACAAGATTCCAGCAAAATTTAATTAGACTTTTCAATGTACTGTGGTTAGAGTTGGGCCAAGAACTGCGACACGAAGAAACAAACCAAATTTCTTGAGTCGTTGACATATCGTTTCACTATTAATTTTGTCGAAGCTGCATTTAAAGGAGCCTAGCACTAGCGAACTGTTGTCTCAACGAGAAAATTCTTGTTTAGCGGTCATGTATCGCTGTTATTGTTCTAGATAGTCCTTGCCCAGATCTCCTTTCATGACAAAAAGTCCCCTGTACCAGGCGATCATTCTGGAAACAGTAGAATGGGATACCCCAAACATTTGACCTAGCACCACGATAATGCACTGTCCCAAACAGAATTGATATTTCGAAACCATTCGTCCCAAAAACTTAACCCAAATTGTTCCACAACCGCTGTATTCACCTGATTTGGCTTTGTGTGACTCCTAGTTATGCAGCAAACTTCAAAAACCCCTCCAGGGGCACTGTTTTGAGTTAATAGAAGAGGAAGAAACCGCATCGAAGATAGACCTGAAAGCCTTCCCGGTAATCGACTCTAACAACTGTTTGAAGATCGGAAAATCCGTTGGCATAACGATTTTTTCGAGGTGCTGAGTCACCTTACTTTTTGGACACAGTAGCATGTCAGGACATGTATAAAAATGGACCTATTCGAACATTCTTCGCAAAAACTGAAATAGTGAAAGAAATTACGAGCCTTACACCCGCATTGTATAGAAAAAATCAATGAACAATCACTCACAAACACCTTCGCGTTCCTTTACAATTCCAGCAAATGAAATTTCATGATAATTTAAGCAAATGGAAGCAGAGATTAATGTTTTACGCCACTTTTACATCGACTCATGGTAACTTCGAATCTACGAAAATACTAAATAACTTTTATCGCCGTTTAACACAGAATAACATAGTGTTCTTGAGCAACTTTCGTTTTCAGGTCTATATTTAATTTTTATTATATATATTTAGTAAAGCGTTGGAAGAATAAGGGCTAGTGGTTAGTCACTTTCAAGGCTTTACGTCCCACATGAATAACCATAAATATATTCTTGGACTCGAGAAGTCACGAAACGTTCAAGAAACAGAAAATATTATTAAGGCCTGGTCAATAAATGAATTGCAAAAATGTTTGTGACGCAGCTTGATTATTCTGATATGTTACATTGATTTGATAAGAACACAAACTGTTTCATTTGTTTCTCAGATACAAAAATGCCTTATCGTAATATCGAAATCGTTACAACAATACATGCCAACGTATGAACAATTTCTTTCCCCATTCTGATCGATGGTATTTTATTAAATGAAACCGAAATAACTCAAGGAAAATATTTATAAATTATCAATTGAATAAATAATAATAATAGTAATAATAATGTTCATTCAGACCATTCAATATTACATATCATACACTGATAACACAAGCAATTGACTTCACATAAAATAAACATAGAATCCCACATGGAATAAACTCCGTGCGTGGGTGTTTCTTTAACAATGAACAATAAAGGTCCTCTCATAGTGACAAATACGAAATATCTTCATCTATGACAACTTTCTACGTGCTATAATCTTAATGTGCTTAATTTTATATTATATCTCTTCATACAGGGATATCCACCGGGACCGTCCGTTAAAAACTTTTTAACTTCCAATTACAATATCAAGCTGAAATTTTATACGCGGCCATAACTAGCGGTTTCCAATTGAAGTGATACCATTTCTGGTTATACCGAAAGTGGGTCATCACTTTGTTATTTCAAATGGCAATCTACCTTTTTTATTATACATCTAGAACCGACATTCGAGCAAGGCATAAAATACCCAAGTTGTTGGCACTTATCTGTCAAAACTTTTGACAGATTTAATTATTTGTGTTATAAACTCGATTTTTGAGAAACATTTAGAAAAATTGTAGCTCGTAGATCTTTTGCACTACAGACATAATTTTTGCTTGGGTGAATAGAAGAAGGATCAAGAAATTTTTTAAGCAATCTACACATGTCAAATATTTATTGCATTGTTTTGTATGATTTTTTTAATCTGGCCTTTTTCAAACAGCCATAACTGAATTTTTTCAAACTGCACGTGCCAATTTTTATATCGCCATGAGATGAAGCGTCAAATTTTAGATGGAATTGTATAAGCATGTACTATACCCATTTCTTAAAGTTCCGAAATAATTTGGGAATATATTGAATTTTGATGATTTTGCTAACAGAGAATGAAAATATTTGAATCAAGTAGCTGAACTGGCTACGCTCACCTGACAGGTGCCTAAAATTAATGTACTTGTCACTTCGTTCATTCTAATTTGACGTGACATAATCTTTAGATTGCAGAGAAGGGCAATTAGGATATTTGGTGGCCTTGGCTATAGGGACTAGAGTCGTGATGCCTTCAGAAAGCTGGGATATACTCTTTTCCTGCACTCTATGTTCTCGAATGCTTGGTATATCCATTCAAACTCGAATTCTTTCAAATTTAATTCTGCTATTCATTCTCATGATACTAGGGCCCAAATGTCTCTCAGGAAGGATTTCTTCAGACTCAGCAGGTCGCAATGTGGATTCAATTTCTAGCTGTTGATTTTCACAATGAGCTTCCACTTGCTATCAGATGTCTTGAAATGAAAAAATTCAAGATCAAAATCAAGCAGCTCCTTATAGATCGTGTATTGTACTCTACTGAAGAATACTTTCTCAGATTGATTAGGGCGTACCTACTTTTTGTTTTTTGAATAACGAATCTCTGTCTTCTAACCATACGTTTTATCTAATGCTCGCTATGCTGTATGAATTTTATCTGGTTGTCCTCATAAATTTTATCTGGTTGTCCTCATCATAATTTAGTTTTCAACTCGTTGTTTTTTTTGCTACTGTGGAGGCTGAAATATTTTGGGTAGTTCCCAATTTTAAATTGTATATGAAACTATTTTACCAAGTAAAGCCTAAATTCAAATGTCAAACACTATTTGTTACATTGAGTCTAAAGCATTAATAAACAATCAATCGATGAGGTTAATCATCGATGTATGTAATGAATACTGAGGTGAATGTTGAAAGTAGAAGATGTGGACCACAAACATTTTTATCAAAAAAATTCATTTTGAAATGTTTTTGTTCGAATTTCCCCAAGATTTTCGTGTTCCCAAACATGGATATCATAGTTATTCCTTACTCTAGATCTAGTGAAAGAGGATTCATCAGTCCAAAGAATTTTACGCAAAAACTTAGGATTTTTTCCTTCGAATTTAAAAGCCAATGGAAAAACTTCATTTCAGCATTTAGTATGCGTGCATGTGTCCGTTTCGTAATGTTCTTAATATTTGAGACTTTAGTATTTGTAATCACTGAACTGTCTTACTAGAGCCGAGCCTCGGATTATTATCACAGATACGAACTATGCGATTGCGATTGTAATCTCGATGGTTTCTTTTTGTTCATAACTATCACACAGACCAAAGTTACTAAAATTCTGATGCGTTCTAACGGAGACAATAGCATCTGGATTTCTTCTAGTTGTATTGTTATAATGAAAATTGACCGGTTCACTAGGTAGTTGTTTTGAAAAGTGCATTGATTCATAATATTTTTTGCAAAATATTCATTTCTTTCGATCGCTTCTGACATTCAGATACAGAACTCAAGCCCACGTTCCAAATTCTCCTGGTGGATTTGATAGCTGTTTCGTCGACAATCTTCTGCTGACTAGTAATTTGATTTTCAGCAACAGTCGCTACAACTGTATATTGTTTTCTTCATCTTCTGTCACCCGCTTCTGTCTGTTCGGTTTTGGATAAGCTACGGTTTGCCGTAATGTTTCATTTAAATTGAGTCGATTATAGAATTCGATTCAGAAATATGATTAAATGAATAAATATTATACTTTTTTCTGTTCAATGTTTGTCAATAAATCTCTTGTGATAGTATAATACATAGTTTAATTTCATATTATCGTCAAAATATATGCTGTCTCATTCAAAAAATCATAACTTTGTTATGTAACTATATTATGTAACACCCTGTATAGTATATAATATTTTTAGTTTGTAATCACTACAGCCCTACATATTTCTGCGCAAAGTCTTCTTTCGCGAGTGTGGTGAAACACCTGGTACATTTTTATGAAATCTCGAAATCTAGAGTAACTCCAAAACAGAAGAATATATCCGCGATCTCTATTTACCAGTGAATTTTCAATCGAGGACAGATAAGAGGGGGTCATTTTCCTCATCGAAAAAAGGTCACCCAGTACAACTTGGAATTCATTTTTGTTCAATTCAATATCAATATTCAATATAATAAATCTTACTTATTTTTTGTATTTTATTAAATATAATGCATATACAGTTATGAAATGAGAACATTTTCAAAAAATCGCCCACAACACAAACTTTCTGAATTCAGGAAACGAAGGCGAATTTGAGTAACTGAATAAAGCATGACATAAGATACAAAACACATAAACCTGAAGATAACTGAAAATTTTATTCCGAATTTCGTCTCTGGAAACACCCAAATTATGCAGGAATTTTTTCTGCACTTATCTCGTGTTTCTCGACTTGGCGTCGACCCAAAAATAACCTTGCACTTCATGAAACTGGAACGTATAAATTCAAACTTCATCAGATACGACACAATGCACACACATTTTCTGGTCCTTCCTAAATTATTAATAAAACATCTACGATATTACATCCCCGAAAATATCTAAAGAATTTCAAAGTAGCTTCCCTTCTTCGATGAATATTTCATAGTCGGGGTTCACCGAAAAATCCCAACTATTCATTAAATATTCGGAGCTATACGTTTTCAGAAAACGATCACCTAAGCTGAACTTCGACCGAGTTTCTCATCTGAGAAACTTTACCAACTAATCAAGATATTGATCTCAGGATCGTAAATTGCTACAGCATTGTTCGCGGTGACTTTGTGCCTTGATGACAGCATTTGAATTCGGGAATACGCAGGAAGTCATTTACACCATGAAATTATAACGAGGCGTTGTAGAAACTGTCTTGAATGGATCTAAGATAAATCTCCTCATTCTTTTTATATGAAACTTAATACACAAAGCTACCCATAATTTTGTACGTTGACATAATTTCACTATTATAATACATAATAATAAATTCGTAAGGCCTTTTTCGGGAATAATCCGAGGGGATGACGATAGTTTGTATCGGGAGGAGAAGGGATGCGGTGGGCCGAAGGCCTACGCTATCTCGAACGATGGAGCCCTGAGGATTTTTCGAAAAATTTCGCCGAGAGCGAATAGAAAATCAAACCGGTGAAATTTCTTCGAATCGAAAAGTTCTGTCTTTCTCAAGGCGATCGAAACGATCGATCGAGCTAAAATTTCTCAAAAAAGTCCAGAAAAAGCAA
Source organism: Cryptolaemus montrouzieri (assembly GCA_013387265.2). NCBI lineage: Eukaryota > Metazoa > Arthropoda > Insecta > Coleoptera > Coccinellidae > Cryptolaemus > Cryptolaemus montrouzieri. The sequence continues at coordinate 46,186,174 of JABFTP020000083.1, read as the reverse complement.
AAATAAAAAAGGTCTCCGATTTTTAGCGAGTGAAGGGGATCTTATCGGACTTTTTATGTCTATAAAAATTTTTCTATCGCGTTCGATCGTTTCGAAACCAGGACGAGGATGAAGCCTCGAGTTTCGCATGTTGCGCCGGGATATTTTTATTCCCTTAATACTTCAGGAAGACGGTAAAATCTTCGATCAACGAAGTACTTTCGGGGCGAACTTTTGCAAAATTTCACTTTATTCTCCTCAATCCGAGAATCTCTGACAGCCAAAAATTAACGAAAATGAACGTCGAGTTGTCAAAATATTTCTTAATTTTATACGGGGTTAGCGGGAGAAAGGATTCGGATGTCGAACGACTATTACATATCTCGACATCGGGTTCGCAAAGAAAAATCGTCACTCTACCACCTAATTCTCAAATTTGAGCCGATTTTTGAGACCTAGATTTTCGAGAAAAGACCAGAAACACGCGGCCGGGCTAGCGGCCTCTCCTACCGCCCCTACGATCGCATTCAAGCTCGGTCTTACATTCGATCTGTCAAAATAAATAATTCAGAACTTCATATCTTGGAAAAGTTCAACGAAACTCAAAATAATGTCCACTTAACGTTATTTTTCATTCAGAAGTATTGTAACGGCCCCTGTTTCATATTTAATAAATTCCCTAATATTGCCGCAAAAAATTCTACTTCTTTCGTACGAACACCGTTCCGAATTGTAAATGCATTGTTGTTGTTGATCTGCGATTCATTTGTGAAATCTAACCTAACCTGATTATTTCAAGGAGATCTGTTGCAATAGGTTGTATAAACTCAATATTCATAAAGAAGACCTTGGAGATGTCAGCTTCTTATAAGAGAAAATGGTGCTTAATTCAGATGCACTCTAAATCATATTGAATGAGAACCTGAAGAGTGACCATGTATGTTCTGAATCTTGGTTTGGACAACTCACAGATTCTAGCCGAGTGCGACTGTGGAGACAACCTGGTGATGTTCACAACCTCATATAAGTCGGGAAAGTAAATAGCTACAGAAATGATACTATGATGATTTGGATTCGAATATCTTTCAATCACGAAATGCAAACTTCGATATTAATCTAATAGTTCAACCCTCTGTGTTTCAATAAGCTGCTTCGCTTGGGGTAAATTTTCTGTTATGCAAGATGACCCTCGTTACTCTGAAATCGCTACGATGACTTTCTTGAATCTGCATAGAATCAATGTTTCAGCTTGGCCTGGTCAATCGCCTGACTTAAATCTGATTGTGTATACTTGAGATACATTGTGAAGAGCCTTTATGCAGGGTGGGCGTATTTAAAATGAGAATAACTCAGCTGTTTTTTAATTATGTAAAATGTTGAAGCTCTGGCAAAAGTCCCTTCAACTGCGAACGCATGGTGCTCTCTTGTCCAGATAACCATTGTGAACTAAATGGTAACTCCTCCTGAGTCGAATGACCTCAGCCGCTCCCCTCTACTCACTCACCGTTACGTGTACTACTCGTTCCAAAAACCCCACCTGTACATTCATTGTTTGATGGTTTTCAATTGGATTATCACACTTTGCACTAAGATACTCACGAACTTAATCTTGAACATGCCAATTCACTCAGAGGTCCTATCCCTTGCTAACGTCTCCTCAGAATTCATTTTGGGATTTTTCTATTCCATATTATTTCAACCATAATTCAATAATAGTTTAAAAAACACCCAAGGAATACCTAATACTCCTACAAGTTTGCCTTGTATTATAACGTTTTTATAATAGTTCGTTTGAATTGAAAAAATCCAAACTTCTAATTTGAAGCAAACCAATGTTCTTGAGCGACCCAGATTTCAGCTATTATAGTACAGAATTCATGAAATATTCCATGCCGATATATATTCTTGATTGCATGCGATTCATCTTTCACCTACAGCCATTCTTCACGCTGCAGAGCAAGGAATTCAGCAAAATTGTAAGGTTAGGTTACCACATTCATATCGGTAAAACATGGATATGAGACAATAAATCAAAATGGTGACGTAAATTGAATTCAGGGAGCACATTCGCGTTATATCCAATAAGAGGAGAATGGTTCAAACGACTTGGTAGTTTTCTATTGGATGTTCTATAAATAATGCAGGAAAAAAATTGTTAAATTTTTTTGATATTATTTTGATGTCATATTGAGCCTGTCTTTACGATAGGAATCTCTCGGAATCAAAATATTGCTTCATCTTCATATAACATTATGTTCTATGCCCCACCCTTGCTGGGATATTTACCCCAAAGGTGGGAAAATAATAATAATTTCCAAACGATTAAATTCCGTACAACCTATTTTGATGAAATTCTTGGAAAGTTCAGTGAAAATTAAAATTATTTTGAAGAAGGTTGAATTTCTTTTCACATATAAAATATCTCGTTGTTAGATTGTTGAAATAATGAATCAATAACAAGTGAAATGGACCCCGAACAACTACCGCCCCATTAGTTAGACTTCAGTTGCATCTAAAATCCTTTGAAAAATTGTCCTTGAACAGATGTCGATTTTTTGCTGGAGAACAAGGTAATTCCTCAAACCAGCATTGTTCTATACAATCATAACGAATCTCTTTGAGTACGTTTCATCTTGGACCAGATTTGTGGATGCGGAGGAGACCGTCGATATCATTTACCTTGACTTCTCTAAAGCTTCTGTTCGTCTTCTGAACACTTTGGGATTGCCAAATGGCTAAGACGTCACAGTTGTCTTTTCAGAACTAAGCAGTCCTCCGCGACATCACAGCTTATGATTTCATAATTTTTGAAAACACCGGCGCATTCGCCAAATTGTATCAGCCAATTGCATATATCTATTGGAATGGTAATTCGTAATTTTGATTCAACGAATCCTTCGAAACGAATTCACTATCGCAAAACCTGATGCACACTTTTTCTAGACGATTGTAATACGTGTCTTTCACATCATCGACCCTAATCATGAGTAAAATCTATCTATTAATGAAGTACAATCGCTGATTGAATAATGTTAAGAAAACAGAGATGGACTATTTGAACATTGATTATTGATTTGATTTCAAGTTTAATACGCTGTTTATATTCACGGTTTCTTCAAATTTCATTCCTATAAATGTTAGAAATTTTTTTTTTCATGATTCATGTCGCCAAGTGCATCTTTCTCGTTTGAAGAAAGCACATTCCAGTTTTCTGTATATCACAAGTGAAATAAATCTGATTGTAACTTTCTAAATCGTGAAAATGGTAGCCCTCTGAAAACCCGTTCCTCATATAATTCTAATGGGCCCTTTTAGCGTGGATTCCATGTATACAGGGTGTTACATAATAGTATGTCAAAACTTGAAGGGGTGAATCTACGTGCAATTTTATGAAAAAAAGTTTATATGAACATAGGTCCGCAAGAGCTTCGTTACGGAGCTACAGGGTGTTGAAAAATCCGGAAAAAATTGTTTTTTTCCTCAAAACTCCTACTTTTTTGAGATATTCAGGCCGAATTTGGAATGAAAGCTATTTTTTACAGACTCCATCATTACACGTGCTAGATTTTAACTGAAATTCACAAGGTGTTTTCTTTTCCGAGGTCAGGTTTTTTTGCTGTACGCCACTGATCAACGTACAATCAGTTTTCGTCATCTTCGTTCAGTTTGAAAACTTTTTTAACACCTGTAATTTTTTTCGTATATCCAACCTTTTTGGATGAAAAATTATTGAATTTGAATTATTTGAATTGTATGTTAATCGCTAAATAAACGAAAATAATAGAAATACTCGACAGGTATGCCCAAAATTTGCTTTTATTTTGATAGCTCGTCCTCTGAGACTCAACTCATACTTTTTCAATATCAAACTAAAAAAAGAACAATTAAAATCTAAGTATATTGCTGGAAGTGTCCTCCACCTGCAAGAATACAGGCCTTTGTCCTTCGCAGATTATCACGCCCTCTTTGAAATATTCCTGGCGTATTTCTCATTGTGTCACAAGAGGTTATTATTCGATTTCTCAATTCTTCTACAGTGTTCAGTAGAGGGGTATAAACTGAACTTTTGAGATATCCACATAAGAAAAAATCTAAACTTTTTAAGTCTGGGGACCTAGGAGGCCATGGTTCTGGCCCACCTCAACCTATCCATCGGTTGTTGAATGTATTATTCAAGAATTTTCTATCTTCTCCACTGAAACGTGCTGGTGTCCCATCATGCATTAATCACATTATGTTTCTCACCAAAAGTGGCACATCCTCGAGCTATAAAGGTAGTTCCTCCTCAAGAAATGCCGATAAGCGGGACCGTTTAATCTGTTAGGCAAAAAAAATAGCCCAATCGAATAATTTATCCGACCCCGACATTTAGTGGGAATTGTTCTTGATTATGAGATTCTTTAATCTGATGGAAATTTGTGATAGCAATTCTCGAAAAGTTAGCGTCGTCTGTGAACATTATTTCACTATCAAAATGAGCATTTTCTCTAATTTCATCTAAGAACCATCGGCAGAAATGCAGTCTTGAAGAAAAATCTCGAGGAAGTAGAGTTTGGACGCGTTGAATATGAAACGGGTACAATAAAAAGTCGTGGAGAATCCTCCAAACTAGAACATGTGAAATATTCAACTGATCTCCAATTTTTCTTGTACTCACATAGGGATTCAAATCAATACAATTCAAAACTGCTTCCTAAATATCTGGAGTTGCACCTTTTAAATGATTATTTGCAGTAAAAGTACCTCAACCTCAACGATATTTGAAAATATTCGCCTGTCTGGTGATTTGGAAAGCGCACCTGATATAATCACCAAGCTTCTGTTGGGTTTCCGTCAGCCAAACCGTACATGTATTGGATATCAGCCAATTCGGCGTTAGTAAAATTAGCCATTTTTTCTTACAGCAATAACTTCAAAAGTCTCAAAACTAATCATCAATTCAATGAACAATTCGAGCAGACACTGGTTCCACTTTAGTAACTGTCAAAATAAATAAATAAATGAAAAACATCAAAGCCTACTAGTCATTCTCTCAATTAGAAGTGCTTTTAATTCAGCGAATGCATACAATCGCTTAATAATTTTTGCTCCAGAACGGTTAGACATACGAAAAAATTAAAAGTGTCAAAAAAGTTTCTAAATTGAACGAAGATGACGAAAATTGATTGATTGTACGAGTGGCGTATTGCAAAAAAGTTTGAAAGGGCAAAAGAAGACATGGCTCCGGAAAAGAAAACACCTTGTAGATTCTAGTTAAAATTTAGGTTAGACTCTAACCTAACCTTGTAGATTCTAGTTAAAATTTAGGACGTGTAATGATGGAGGCTGTAAATTTGGGCTGACTATCTCAAAAACTGCAGGATTTTTAAAGAAAAAAATAATTTTTTTCCGGAAACTTCAACATTTCTGACCAGAAACTCAACAGATGCTATCGAACAACTTCCGTTTTCACCTGATATTGCTCCGACCAAATTTTTTCTCTTTTCAAAACTCAAATTACCACTTTGAGATACCCGTTTTGAATCGATAGAAGAAAGAAATTTCATGGCGAGAACTGAAGTCGATTCCGAAAGAAGCGTTTGAAAAATGTTTTCATAATTGGATTAGTGGATTTGAAGTACAGTAAATTTGGATGAAAAATAAATATTTATCAACAATCGTCCAATAATAAAAGCATTATACATTTGGTCGTTCAAGTGAAATGTCACTTATTACCGAAACCCGTGTATAATGAACTTTTCTTATTATACACGGGTTTAGCATAGAATTCACAACTTCAGAGAACGAGTTGATTAATGAACACAATAATTATTTGGACACAGTTCAATATTATTCTATGATCCACTTCTTTCATAATTATTATAGCTTCTAAACGTCAAATTGAATTTGCCTTCGAAATAAGTCATTGCTTCGAATACAATCGATATTTTGAAGTTTACATCATAAAAATGGACTGTGATAGCGAAAATAAAGGTAATTTGACTCAATCTAGTGTAGAAGTAGCATTACAGATTGATTATTCATATTTACTACCAGAAGAATCGCGACTATTGTACCAAAAGTGTTACAAATCTTTTATGGATTGGAGAGCCTCAAAGAGAATGAATTCGTTCTCAGAATCAGTTATGTTGGTTCATTTCACAGAATCATCGAAGAAATATAAATCTTCCACACTCAGGTCACACTACTCTACGATCCGAAGTACGGTAAACATTTCTATGATATCAATATTGAAAGCTACAACGAATTACAGGTCTCATTGAAGAGGAAATCATAAGGATATCTTATCATTTCGAACGGAACTATGTTGATGATAGCAATAAAAATTTACCAAAAAAAAAGAATTTTTATGGATTAGTTTCGGGACATCATTGGATATATTAAATTGAACTGTCTTCGAAAATGAAACCTAAAAATTAAGTCTTATTTGTTATTGGTACAAGAAATACTTCAGGATTTCATCAAGATTGGGAGTGTATTTCAATGAAATCTCTCAGATACCAAGTCATTGATATTCGGGGGCATCCTGTATAGCTAAGAAAATCCCATTAAAGGATCGATTCTTGATCGGTTCAATTTCAAAATGTAACAAAAGAATTGGGGATTTTAGAAAATTTTTGTTTGTTTTTTTGAATTGTGGAGGCCGTTACTTGATGTAGATCCATGATATAAATGAGATAAAAAACACAAGGTTTAACTTTAATCTACACTTTATTTGAAAAAATTCGACGACGTTTTGCTAACACAGCAGCTTTATCAAGAATGAAAAGCAGAATGAAGAGTATGGTATTATAAACAAATCGTAGAACAAGTTGGATGAATAACAGGAAAATCCACACCGAGCCATTGTCCTACCGATATAAATTTTATCACAAGAACCGCAATTGAGTTTATAGATTGAAAATCAAGTAAATCAGGAATCTATAAACTCAATTGCGGTTCTTGTGATAAAATTTATATCGGTAGGACCTATAGGAGTTTTGGCATAAGAACATCTGAACATAAACGTAGCTTCGATAAAAATAAATCTGATTCAAATTATTCAAACCACATAATAAAAGAAAACCATTCATTCAATAAAAACTTTGACATATTACATATAAAATCAAAAAGTTCAAAATTAGATCTCCTAGAAGCATTAGAAATAAATAGATACAAACATTCGGACAAGCTTTTGAATGAACAGGTAGATGTGAATTATTCACCCCTACTTAACTTGTTTAATTAGTTTTTATTACCTTTCATACTAACTGTACAATGGCTCGGTGTGGATTTTCCTGTTATTCATCCAACTTGTTCTACGATTTGTTTATAATACCATACTCTTCATTCTGTTTTTCATTCTTGATAAAGCTGCTGTGTCAGCGAAACGTCGTCGAATTTTTTCAAATAAAGTGTAGATTAAAGTTAAACCTTGTGTTTTTTATCTGATTTTAGAACAGAAAAACTGGAGGAAATTTCAGTATAATTGAAACTTTTTTAGAACCAGTGTATACCTCGTCCACTTCAAAGCTTGTAAAATGCGACTGAATTATAAATGCCGTCTTCAAAACATAAGTTTGTATTTTTTCCGGAAAAGGTCCCGGAATATTTATGTTTCAGACCGCGAAACCTTCTTGTTTATTCTCAAATTCATTTATTTATGTAAATACCTTATTTATTCATGACCACCCAGGCATGTTGTCTTAAGGGAACTACCATCCCCTTCTTCAACGCAAGACCACGAAATAAATCCAATGAAGAATTTTATATTCAAAAACTTTGAAATTTTGTTTTTCATTTCTGTTCACTGAATGAAAAGGATTCACATCGAGTCGTTGATTAGAGCTATGAAGGCGGCTCAAAATATAGCACTACCGAATGTAATAATTCTGATATCATTTTTGATGAAAGAATTTGAATATTCTTTGATACTGATAGAGGGTTTTGAATGTCCATGATGCAATAATACAGCTTATAGACTGTATTTAGACGAATCTATAAATAAACTCCACTCAGAGGGGGAATTCCCAATATCAAGTTGCTGCCTGATGATGCATTGTCTCCAGTATCAACCAAAACAACATATTGCGCAATGAAAGATATGATCGGCACTGGTTAATCTGCATTATTAGGAACAGATCTCTCATGGATATTTGGATAGTCCATCTTGCGCCTTTTTGGATAACCCGTTAGGCAAAAATAGCAGTCGTTTAAATGATTGGCGAGTTTTCTCCATACCAAAGGGACTGCAAAAGGCATGCTACAACTAACACAGCACATATGGAGAGCCTCTGCTTGTCTTGATCTCACCAAAATACAGAAGTTATGTGTTTTTTACATGTTCAGTAAATGGCTCCCTTCACTATATTTACAATCTACGAATGTACAAGGATCTTATCGAGCTATTGAAAAGTGATACGTGTTTGAGAATATTTTTTCTGTTATAAGAATATTTCCATTCAAGAAATGAATATCTTATCGACCAATGTTCTTCCGTTACCATTCTTATTTAGAATTCATCATTTTTATTTGTTTTGAATATTTCTTGATTTCAATTTCCAATTATCTGCATTCGTCGCGTTCGGTACTTTTTCACTTTTTTGTTCTTGGAAACCCTCTTCCTAATTATCTTGACGGCTTGATTATGGGCAATCCGTTGTGTCCTCTGTTAGCAGAAATATTCATGAATAACTTAGAGAAATTAATTCATAATTATCCACTCAGTAAATATTGTTCATACTGGTATCGCTATGTAGACGATATCATTATTTGCTTCACATGAACAGATAGAAAGTTGAAAATTTTCGAAAATCATATAAATTCATTACATCCAAAAATTGGATTCATAACCGAAATAGAAAGCAATAATTCGATAAATTTCTTAGACGTAACAATTTCGAATGAAAATGGAAAACTTGTTTTCGCAATTTACCATAAGCCGTCACATACAGATATTATAATACATAACTCGTCGTGTCATCCATATCAACATAAAATGTCAGCATTCAATAGTTTTATTCATAGATTGATTAACATCCCGTTATCACCAGAAAATTTCAACAAAGAACTAAATAGCCAAAAATAATGTTACAATCCCAAACTAATAAATAATATTTTAAATAAAAAACAAAGTAGAATCGCATTGAATGAAGTTCACCCTGCCGATAAATTGAAACAAAATTCAACACCTTAACCTACGTTGGCATTACAAATGAGAAACTGAAATCATTCTTAAGTAGCAATAATTTCAACATAGCTTTTCAAACTAATAATAATTTAGGCAAATATATAAAAATAATAAAACCAAACCAGGTAAAAACAATAAATCAGGTGTTTATCGATTGAATTGCAATGACTGTGATAATTTCTACATTGGTAGAACACATAGAAATTTTAATATTAGCATATCGGAACATAAACGCAGTTTTTCAAATAAAAAATCAGATTCAGATTACGCGAATCATCTCTTAGAAAATAATCATTCTTTCGACCCACAGTTTGAAATTTTGCATACAGATAATAAATATTGCAAGGTAGATCTTTGGTAAACTTTAGAAATCAATAGATACAAACACTCAGGTAGACTCATCAATGAACAAGTCGATTTAAGCCCTTCACCTCTATTGAATCATTTTGGGGAGCAATCTATTCCTTAATTTTATTGGATATACCTGTCATAAATAACCACTTAAGAAGAAGCAACCCAATAAACTTTTAATTACTCAAGAACATTTATAGTTATATTCTCATTTATATTTTTCTGTATATTCATTCGTCTGAAGAAGCTACGGTGTAGTGAAACGCGTTACGAATCGCAATTATTAATTAAAATTCCTTAAAACACAGTACTTGTTTTTATTATTGATAATGGAATTTTACCAAGTAAAAGCCTCCCAAATTCAAACGTTTAAATTGAGAACAATTTTTGAGTTTTCATTCCAAAATCAAGTGTTCTGTGCCAGAACCTAATGAGGTTAAGTATTTTTGATTTCACAAAATTTGCGATATTTCAAACCTTCCCTAATGAATCATTATTCAGTGTAGGAATATTTCAATTTTAATTAACTTATTCCTTACAGAAGATCAGCTTCTCCTTAATCAAATTTTCTTTAATACAGTCCACTTTCAGTCGTAACGACACAAAAGTAATTGATAGAAATTTCAATTCCATTCCCCCAATAGACAAATTTGCTCGCACATAACCAACACTTAATCAGCATGCCGCAGATGTAGGACCTTGTTTTTCAATTTAAAAATGGCGTTCCGGTAAACAATGCAATATTCGACGCTCAATTTCATGAAATTTAAATTGTTGGCATTTGGAAATTTTACTACCCACACGTACGTAGGAACGACCGTAAAATTTTTTATTACACATCGGATCGCACTAAATCCGAAATTGACGAGACGAAAAACTATGTCATTTATCACGTTCGAAATGTATTGGCAAATGAAATAGATAAACCGTCTACCATTATAAAATCGTATAAAACCAGTCTTTATGTTCGGCCGATGTACAATAAATCGGAAATTACACGTTAATTCCGTTTCATTTACATACAGGGTGAGTTTTTGAACACTGTCCACTTAAGATATCTCAAAAACTACTGCAGTGCCAAAATATTGAAAAACATGCACAATTTTTGATTTTTTTTGGGAATCATATCGCACATGGGACATTTTTCTACAAACCGTACAGATTTGATAGAAAATTTACCGAAACATTTTGGATTTAGCTGAAATTTTTTTACAGGTGTCAACAATCAACAAGCTTTGGAATGTCTCCTTCAAACTGAACCAAAATTGAAAATAACCACGTTCAATTTGATCAAAAGTAAGGTGACAGTTTTCTCTGATTATCACGATGTTGTGCACTCAAAATTCTTGCCAGAAGCTCAGACGGTAATTGAATAATATTACCTGAGCGTTTGAAAGAGCCAATTCGTCGGAAAAGGTCATATTTGTGGAAAGAAAACTGAATTTGCACAAGGAAAATGCTCCCTCTCACAAGACTATCATTGTGAAAGAATTTCTTCCCAACAGAACAAATACCTCGCGATTGACTGGCCGATCACGATCGACCGTTTGAGCACCCCTGAAGTAGATCAACACTTCGGAAAGTTTGACGACTGCTGAACTAAAACCTGGCCGTTCAATCTAACCTAGATTTTGTTTGTTTTTCTCTGAGGACCTACAGTTTATAGTGGACTCCGAACCACTCACCTAGACCGTGCAGTGATAACTGCCACCTCTGAGGATTACAAGTTATCTGGCCTTCGGAGGTTATGGACTCAACCTATCGGTTATGTATCCAGACTCAATGTGATTTTTTTTTATATACATACGTGGGACAAACACACCAACATTCATACTACATCCATATCTTACCTGGGATTCGAACCCGGGCCCTCGGCGTGGGAGTCAGTACCTCTACTGACTTACCCACGGAGGGAGATTAACCTAGATTTTCAGATCTGCAAAACTGGCAAAACCTTCATACAATTATATTCCATTTTCTCTCCTGAACCATTATAATTCCAAAATTGCATGTAACAACGCCCCCTAAATCCTCGTTTGAGCAAGTTTTAGTATATTTACTAGTTAACTTTATCTTTCTACAGTATGAAACCCTATTCATAAATAAAACGAGCAAAACAAAATCTATAATGCATTAGCAGAGCTCTTGTATAATTTATGTCTCTATACTTTGTAAAATTCCTCATGAATTCTTCATTCCTGTTGATTTTCTTAATTAACTTTGAACAAAGCTCCTGCATTTAATGTTGACTTTTCATTTCGCCTTTCCACGAGTTGAAATTATCGATGTGATTGTTTTATGATGACTCAATTTTCGTTTATGAAGTTGCTTCGACAATGAAAGACGAAACAAGATAGAATACATAATGTGTAAGAAAAAATTGGAAAATTGAATGAAAATATTCTGAAATAAAGCAGGAGATATCCAAATTTATTTGTTGCGCAATGTTGATGATTAATTTATTCTATGGAAATTCATTTTCAACGAAGATGAAGTAAAACTGGTTTTATACTTTCCACAATTTTATTTTCACAAAAACGACACTCAGGTCATTTTCAAGTGATCAACTACAAGAAATAAACTTAATCATATAGATACTAGCCTAATTCGATAGTAAGTAGTAGAGAGGTATTAATATTTAGCTGGCTATTAACAGAATAGACTAACAATTTCATTTATATTTTCTACAGAAAAAAAACCTTCAACCTTTACAGGCTATTCCTATGGACTTGAATCACTCAAATCACAAACTAGCAGCTTAAAACTCAATGATCCATAGAGCCTTTTTCATTTCCCTATCACCAACAGACTTCAAAATTGAAATAAAGACTATCAGAAAAATTGTTTTAAATTACACTTCTATGTGGCCCTGGTTAAAAGAATTATGATCAGAAAATCAGCTGCTTCAGGGAATAATATTCATTATTCTACGGAAGGTTGAATATCGTTCCTTCAATAAAATCCTTCAATACACATATAGCGATAATTTCGCAGGTTATCATTGATGAGATGGGATATATATTTGGTTGACAACCAGACATGAATAAGATGCGCTTTCTTGCAGACACTGTGTATAGCGTTGCTGTAAATAGTTGAACTACTCTAACTTCTTGAGGTTTTTTGTTCATCTACCCTTTGTTTTCATGGTTTTTCGGTGGCAATTTCTCCTATTCATGACACTCGACCGAGCTGTACCATTGCTGTGTGGCCTGGTTTACGACGATTATAAAAGGTAGATCAGAACACCAACTCCTTCAGGGAAGGATATTAAACATTCTATGGAAGGTTGAATATTGTTCCTTGAATAAAATTCTTCAATGTGTCTACAAATATAGCGATAATTTCGTAGGTTATCATTGGTGAGATGGTAGGTACAAAATTGCTCGCATTGAGTGTACTGTAGCTTTCGTTGTGCAGACAGGTAAGAATTTCGAAACTAGATTCAAAGAGCATTCATCCTCTGACAATAATTCTCGAATATGTGAGCATATAAAAACCACAAAACATTCAATAACATTAGATTATATTAAAATTCTTCATAATTGCGACAAAAAATGACAATGAATTTTTTAAATGTTTGGAAATCAATAAACTTTGTTAATACCCTTAATAGCCAGCTAGACATTAATACCTCTCCACTATTTAATATCAAATCAGGGTAGTATCTATATAAATGAGTTTATTTTCTGTAGTTGACCACTTGAAAATGAGCTAATAGTTGAAACCGGTCGTTTTGTGCAAATAAAATTGAGGAGAGTATAAAATATGTTTTACTTCATCTTCATTGAAAATATAATATATAAAATGTATTTTATTTTATCTACATTGAATTTATTCTGGTCCTTCGAGCGAAATCACAAACAGGGTGAAATTAATTAATCCTTCATTATGTCCTTCTATTGTACCAAAACTGAGCAACGAAATGAGAAATTGTATTTAATGTGATTTTCCACGCTAATTTCAGCAGAGATAAGGTTTTCGTTTATGTAGTTAAATAAACTATTCTTAGGTACGCTGACATACTTCAGATTGTGTTTCCTCATTTAGAATAAGGAAGATTTGGAAGTAGACCATATGTTGGATTTTTTGAATGGTGCCCCATATTTTCTTTAATGTCGTGCTCTATACAATTTTTTCAGTTTTGGGATGTAACACTTTTCATTGCAGTGTTGAAATGAAATTTGACGTCATTTATCTTAAAACTTGTGTTCTTTCTAGCGTCTTCACCCTTTACCTGTGTCCATATTAGATCAATCGGATTCAATTCACGGTGGTAAGGTGGAAGGCGGAGTATACTAACTTCCCGGTGTTTTGCCATTTCGTCATTCTTATATTTTTTGTATGATTTACTATGTAAATTTACAATTGATAACCATTTTTTTTGCCACATTTTCTTCAAAAGAATGTCTGATTTACGCCATGAAGATGTTGGAGACAATCTGTAGTTTGCGTTTGAAATGATAGTAACCTCCCCATTCATAAAACTGTTAACACTACCTATATGCGTTATTACGGCAGCTCGGTGGCGTAGAGGATATGATGGTCGTCACCAGCGCAGAGTTACCTGGGTTCAACCCCCACAAAGTCGGTGCGATTTTTCGGATTCTGGAAATCGCTTGAGTATCCATCTTTCGAATGAGATGTAAAGCCGTCAGTCCTGTCTCACAGAGATGTGTTGGACATCAAAGATCCGTTCCTTCGACCGAGAGGGGTTCGGCAAAATTTCCGTGTTAGTGAGGTGACAGAATTCCCCGGCTCTTTTATGAAATTATAACATCCCAATGTCACAAAATAATTTATAACTTATATTGGTAATCCTAGTCTAAAATTAAAATCATTCGTCTTGCATTATAATTTCAATATAGCATTCCGAACTGATAATTCTTTAGGCCGACATATCAAAATCTGCAAATCTAGAATTGATAAAGGTAATAAATCCAGTGTTTATAAACTGTCTTGCGGGGATTGTAATAAAATATATATTGGTAGAACTTTCAGAAATTTCAAAGTTAGATTATCCGAGCACAAACGTAGATTTAATTATCATAAATTAGATTTCCATTATCACTTACTCGAAGAAAACCATAACTTTAATGATAATTTCAAAATTTTACACAATGAAAATAATAGACAAAAACTCAATCTATTGAAAATTTTACAGATCAACGAAGAAAAGAATTCAGGTAGGTTACTTAATAGTCAATTAGATCTAAATCCTTCTCCTTTACTCAATCTTTTCAATTCATAAAGTAAGCAGCTCCGATGGGTTTTCCAACATACCCCATGTACTTGTACCTATTGTAATATTAAGTAGGAAATAAGACTAATATATGAGGAATAACTCTGTTCATTAGTTTGTATCTATCTGATGAAGCCACAGTGTGGTGAAACCGGTCATAGTTTGGTTAATATAGTGAAAATCTACTACCACTAGTTTCATTTCATTGAAAATATGTATATCGATTTTCATCAAGTAACGACCTTCTCAATCAAATTATAGAAAAATTCTTCCTCCCAATCGTTATTTAAATGATGCTTTTTAGTTTTTTTCGCTACACTCATTTTGTACCATTTAATACTAAACTTTGTATCGACGTAATATTGCCTTCAAGTTACAATTCAGAATGACTCTAATTCCCGCAGGCACAACATTTATATCGGCGTGAACAAAAGGCTCAATTGTTCCCGTCAAACATGCCGCCCGAAATTTTTAGAGAAGCGGCAAGAATAAAAAACGCGGATTTTCTTTGACAAGTACCGCGCGCTCCTTTGATAAAGCCGCCTTTTGCCGCTAGAAGAGTATTATCTTACTAATGAAATTTTTGTAGTTTAGTTACCTACTTGTTAGAAATGTTTTTCTTCTCGAGATCTGCTCAAAAAGCATCAACCGTTTGAGCACCCCTGTCCTATTCCCTTCTAAAGAAAAACGCTGTAATATAGAGTTTTACTTGTTATTTCATTGAAATCTATTGGAGAATAAATTTTATCGATAGAATCAATTTAACTTTAAATTTGAGGATGAGTATCCCTGTAAGGTTGTGTACCCACAAAATTGAGTGTAATTTCGCTGGGATCTCTTAGATTCCAAGCTATTGATATCATACCAATAACACAATGGACACCCTTTATTCACGATACGTTAACGAAATAAATGCGCATATTTTTTACAAAATACATTGGGGATGTTTATGTAACATCTGTTAGAATGAATGAATATTCAGGTGGAACCTTAAATTTTGTACTTACTGGCTAAGAGCTCGATCTCCTGCTGATGGTCCAGACTCATGGTGTCTCCGCTCCTTGTGCACGATACCCATCAATTTCATCCAGGCATTGTTCTTCCCCCCATGCCCCCCCATCCCGCTCTGCCACATCGTCATGGCTGCGGATCATTACCATGCCCCCCTCTCGAAAACACAAAACCAACACGCGTCCCACACACACACTGACTCCGTCATGGACACACAAACAGAACACACTGAATTCGTTTACAGTCACCGATGATAACCATAAAGTACGAAACGTCCACGCAGGATTTATCGTTACGCGAAATCGATGCGAGATTCGTTGAATTGAATATGAAATAAAACTACTTTACCAAGCTCAATTTTTCTAATAACTATGATAAAATGGAAGATAATTGGATGAGTAGCTTAGGTTTTCGAAACTATCTAAATTCTATTGAGCAAAAGTTGAACTTCTCAAATTGACCGCCTAGTTTCGATATATATTGTTGCTATAATGTTGCTATTTTAATATTTTTTTGTTGTAAAACAATTTTTGTATAAGATGAATTTATGTGAATTTTTGTTGTTTCGGGTATTGTTATTATTTCTTAAATTGTATTAAATTCGTTTTTATCGCTTGATCTAATTTATATTCAAAGTTTACAGATTTTGGACATTTAAGTATTACACCGGTAAGAAATTTGAATATTTCACTTATTTCATTATATTTTGGATGACAAGCAGTTTCGGAAGAATTTATCATTATCTACTTATATTTCGAATTTAAAAGTTTCTGTACAAATCATTGGTGTTAATATCTTCTTTACACATCAGCTTCATACCTTTTCATGCATAGCACAATATATGTTAAATAGTTTATTTGGACGCGAAGATGCACCGCGCACGATTTTTTTTACGAACCTATCGTGCGATTTTCAGTTGTAACTTACACTTCCGGGGTTTTCGCAACACTTCCTGGAATAAACTTCGTACGTCGCTTTTTGGCGGGACCGGCGGTGGAACCGTCTACGATCAACGACGCTCTACATCGTCCCGAGGCCAACAGGTGCTGATGTTGATAGGCGCGTAGCGTGGCGGGTTGTGCACTGAGGTCCGGGCCCGTTGATGCGGGCGTCCGAGCGACGTTGCCGATCTGGGGTGAAATTTGAGAAAAGGGACTGCCGGGAAACGCGGCAACGGGTGAATGCGGGATGATTCGCCCGCAGTATTTTTAATCGAAGTTAGCCTAGTTGAGAGGGAATTAGTATCACTTTAGGGGCTACTGGGGAATACAATTCCCGGACAAAGTTGCCCTATATATATATATATATATATATATATATATATATATATATATATATATATATATATATATATATATATATATATATATATATATATATATATATATATATAGGGTTTCATCCCGACGAGTTGCCCATATATCTGTTCATGCAATCAAACTGATTTCATGAAAAATATAAATCCACCACCCGGTAATTAATACCATTGCCAGGCAATGATTATAATCAAAACATATCCTGGAATAATTATATATTAGGATAACGTTAAATGTTATGAGAATATATCAATCTACCAGAATATATACATACTATATCATCATCAGACAATGATATCGATGTACCAACGAGTGGTGTCAGAGGCTTTCTCCCCGGAAAAATCCAGTGTACGGACCTTAGTCAAGTAACACTGAATGTTACTCATTAATAGTTTCCTTTATGTGAAGTGGTGAACGATCGAATAGAATACTGCTCTGAATATAAATATGACAAAATTGTCAGTTAATTATATTACATTTATATGAACAAATAAATAAAATATGAAAAGAGATTCTGAGCAGTATAAACTAAAGAAAAAACCTATGACTCTACCTCATTATTTTTTCGGAAAGAAACCTACGAAGAATATTACAAGATTTGATGACTGTTATCTTTTGTAACTGTTCGAACAAATTTTTCTTCAGACCCAAAATCTCAATACTTTGTGAAGATTTCTAAGAATAACACCTGTTGTGGAAATAATAATCGGTAGAATAAAAATTTTTTCATTTTCCACATTTCTTTAATCTCGTCGCCAAGCATCATATATTTAGAAATTTTTTCATTGTATTTATTTTGTATATTATGTGCGTCAGGTATAACAATATCAATTATATATGTTATTTGATTCTGTTTATCAGTAAGAATGATATCTGGTCTATTGTGTTTTACAGCTCTGTTGAAAAGAATTGTTTTATCAAAATAAAGTTTATATTTGTCATTTTCACAAATAATCTCAGGTTCATATTTGTAAAATTTTTCTTTTTGGGAATTAGGTCATATTTAATTCCTAGATTAAAATGAATAATATTAGCGACGGCATTATGTCTTTCTAAATGATATATATATATATATATATATATATATATATATATATATATATATATATATATATATATATATATATATATATATATATATATATATATATATATATATTTATTTTATCATTATTTACTAGATTATATAAAGATTTCCAATATCGAAATCGAGCCAATGCATCATGGAGATTCATATAAATATCTTGGATTTGTTCAAGAGAAGACAATTAACCATAGTAGCACTAATGAAAATATTAAAAGTTTATATTACAACAGACTTAGAATTATCATCAAGAGTCATTTATCTAGTAGAAACCTTTTCAGAGCTTTCAACTCCTATGCAGTTCCAATTTTTACATCTTCTTTTGGAATTATTAAATGGTCTAAAACTGATCTAAATGAATTACAATGTCAAACGAGGAAAACGCTTTGTTAATATCATAAGCACCACCCAAAGTCAGCTGTTCAAAGAGTTAGACTACCTAGACATCTTGGAGGTGGTGGATTAACTGATTTAAATAATCTTCATAGTAAACAGATTTTTCATCTACGTTTCCATTTTCATGATGAACAGAGAACGTCCAAATAACATGATATTGTTGTTGCTTCAGATTATAATCTTACACCTCTGAACTTGACAATGCAATAGGTAGATTTTGATATATTTGATAATAAATCTAAAATAATTCGATCTGTATTTAAATCGTGTCTACCTTATCGCCTAGATACTGAAACAATCTAGAGTAATTATTATTGTTAGGCAATCGATGCAGACTACAAAACATTGTCACTGAAAGGGCAACTTGTATAGAGGGTTTTCAATTTCCATTATGCAATAATACAGCTTTGAAACTGTAGTTCGACGAATTAATAAATCAACGCCACCCAGAGGGGGAATGCTCAATATCAATATTCAAATTGCTGCATCCCTGCTAGCGAAAAAGTACAAGGAAATGGTCAATAATACACAAACTCATCAACGCATCTCTCATCATCAGAGTGTAATGCGTTTTATGAATTTAGTGTCGGAATTGACTCGCTCTAGCATTTCTTTAGCGACCTTCACGTGATTCAATTTTTGAAGAAAATTTGGGTCTTTTGAAATTAGTCGATTGGCAACGCGTTTCATGCCCAAACAATCGATTAAAATGATACGAATTGATTCGTGAGACACAGAAGGTACATTAACCATCTCTCTAAAACTTAAATAACGATTTTCAATTGCCATTTCTTTTACTTCATCGATGTAACTTCAGTTGAAGATGTTGATGGTCGACCAGAACGAGACAAATGTTTCATCATATCTCGGCTGCTTTGAGTGCTTTGTACCTCTCATATTCACGTGTTTTTGATAAAGTCGATTCAACGTAAGCCTTCTGCTACATTTTCAGCAATTCTGCACTTAAAATTCTGCACCAGAAGCCTTACGAGGAAATATTTATACACAACCAATAATAATAAAAAGACATTTAAGATGTTCCCGAAATGAAATGTTCACCTCGCTGTTACCGCTAAATAAATTTTCCACTACCTAACTTTATGTGAATAATTCATAGAAGCTTTGAGTAAAGCGATTAATTTTCGTCGTGTTTCTAAGAACGGATGGCGGAGAGAAAACATTCGGAGAAGTAATTGAATATACGAAGAGTAGCGGAGAATTTGACATTCGGAGACGAGATGTTACTTCATTCGAAACACTATACACTAGGAAAGTTTAAATTGAATTTGAAATGTTCGTCAAAAATTAGGAAATAAAATGCGAATTATTATTCTGTGTGTATTACTGTTAAATTTTAGAAAATAGGCTAATTTTAGTTGGTCGTGAATTGTAGACGTGTGGAGTTTGTACTGAAAAATTTATGAGGAACTATTTTGATAAATATATTGAACTCTCATCCCGGTAACTGTACCTCCCAAATGTTATTTATATAAAATTATTTTTATTTATACATTTCCGCATGCGGCGTATTCAGTAGACTTATTTATATGCCTGAATGAACGGCGTGTCATCTTTCATAAAAGTATACAAAAATGGCTTGATCATCTTCATTTCATCAAATTAATTTTTATTCCATACTCTACGAGGTGTGAAAATGAATATAGTGATGATTATATATATATATATATATATATATATATATATATATATATATATATATATATATATATATATATATATATATATATATATATATATATATATGTCTACTATAAAAGGTGCCAAACTTTAGTAGGTGATAGCACAAGTCATTTGCAACAAAAATGTCCCATTACATTTTTTCGAAAAATTTATAATTATCTAGTTATTAATCACTTCTTGATTTCACGAAATCTCTTGCTTCTCTTTACAAAAACAAGAATATCTCTGTTACTTTTGAAGATACATCAAATCTGACCATACCATCGGAAAGAGCATTGAATTTGCTATATGTAAAGTAAGTACTAATGATAAAAAATTTGTATACCCGGTGTTGTAAAAGGCTTAATGAAAAAATTGTGAAATGAACAAAATTAGTGGTATCTTCTTGTTCTAAACAATTCCACAAATGACTTTTCAATAATAATAAGCGATAAAGAAATAACATATCTGGATACTGAATGTTTAAGAAACTAGGAATAATTAATTTTCTCGGATTAGAAGAAGAAAATAAGAAAAAAGAATCGTAAAAGAATAAATCACAGAAGGCTTGTATTACTTACTTTTAAAACAAATAAAAATATTCAGAATTGACAAGAACTGTCATTCAATGAATTAATGAATTGAAGTTTATATTTTCCCCTTTTACGGTTCCATTTTCTTTTACGAAAAAAAATGCCTATTTTCTCAAATATTGAAATATCGAGATATGGCTTTGCGAATGAAAATTCCCGTGCAGCGGTGCGGAAGTATGCATTGCGCTTTCCAAACAGACAGCAACCTTGCAGAAAGATATTTGTTGGAGTGTTTGGGAACTACGGTGAAACTGGTTCATCAGTGGTTCAGGAATTAGAGAAGGTGGTGGAAATGCTCAGCAATGGAGACAAGCACCTGCAATATTGCAGGCTGTTCGCAAAGACCCTACAACAAGTACTCGGAGAATTGGTGCTACATTGAGACTTTATCATTTTACGGTTCATAGAGTTCTCAAGCAAAATAATTTACATCCTGATCATTTGAGTAAGGCCCAAGACCTATTGCCAGTGGATAGTGAGGTAAGGTTGCAAATTTGTAGTTGTTATATGAATAAATTACAGGATTGTATATATATAGTCCTTTGAACTCCTATAAGGAGCATAGGGCCTCTAGAAAGGTCTTCCATCTGGATCTATTTCTGGCAGTTCCTTTCACTTGGTTCCAGGTCTTGCCAGTTGGTAATATTTCGTCGAGAATTGTTCTCCTCCATGTGTTTCGGGGCCTTCCTCGTTCTCTTGTTCCCTGCGGGTTCCATTCCAGCACTTGCCGGGTGGTGTTCGTGGTTTCCCTTCGGAAGATATGGCCGATCCATTTCCATTTTCGCAGTTTTATCTCTTGGCTAGTTTTGCTCTGATGGGTGATGTTGTAAAGCTCTTCATTGGTTATCCGTTCAGGCCAGTAGATGTGTAGGATTTTACGGAGGCATTTGTTCACACAGACCTGGAGGCTCTGCTCGATTGTTCTTGTTTGCTTCTAGGTCTCGCACCCATATAAGAGTACCGACTTGATATTCGAGTTGAAGATGCGCAATTTTGTTGCGTTGGTAATGGCGTTTGATCTCCACACATTGCGAAGCATTGCGAAAGCCTGGTTGGCCTTGGCTATTCTGTTTTTGACGTCTGCCTCTGACCCTCCTTCTGTTGTTATGAGGCTGCCCAGGTAACAAAAAGTCTCCACATTTTCTATGGGGATAGCATCTACCATAAAAGGCTGTGAGTTTGCAGTGCCTATACGCATTGACTTTGTTTTGCCAACGTTTATTTGAAGACCTGTGCGTTTGGCTATGCTGTTCAAACGGTCCAGTTTGTTCTGCATATCTTGATGGGTGTTAGATAGTAGGCAGATATCATCCGCATAGTCGAGATCTTCAAGTCTTCCGGTCAAACCCCAGGTGATTTTATTACAGGATTCGGGATCAGATAAAATTCTATGGACGGATAAGGCAACTTTTACCAAAGTTGGTATGACAAATTTGAGAAATTCCCATATATGGGATACAGAAAACCCTCATGACACTATTGTGTCACACTCTCAGCACGAGATTCGAGTAAATGTGTGGTTGGGGTTAAGGAGGGGTTGGCTTGTCGGGCCAGTTATACTTCCTGATCGTCAGAATTCAAACGAAATTTCAAATCTATTAAATAACGAAATAATGAACGAAGAAATGCCTATAGCTACTCGGCATCATCTTTAGTTTCAAAAGCACGGCTGCCCCGCTCATAATTCTAGAATGGTCCAGAACTGGATGACTGTGAGATTTGGAGAGAAATGGATAGGTCGATTCAGGCCGGTGAGATGTCCACCCAGAAGCTCTGACCTTTCGCCGCTTGATTCTTATGTATGGAGCTCATTAAAGACTAATGTTTATATAATTCCCTTCAATACTCGAGAAGAATTAATTGAAAGGATTCAAATCTGTTGCAACGAAATGAGTCAAAAACCTATTGAACTTCAAAGAGTAGTTGATAGTTTAAGAAAAAGATGAGGTTAGTGCATTCAAGAAAGAGGAAGACATTTTGAATACCTGTTATAGTTTTAAATCTCTTTTGTGAATATATGATTCTTTTTTTTCTGTTCAAGTTTCATTAAGTAATATAAGATATTTGAGTTTTCGAACAGTAAGCTCAGAATTTGATATAGCATTTAAAAGCCAGTTGAATGTATTAGTTTTCACCAAAAAAAAAAGCTACTTATCGATCAGTTTTCAGTGGTACAGCTTACAAAAAGTACCACTAATTTTGTTAATTTCACAATTTTTTCATTCAGCCTTTTACAGCACCCGGTATACAAATTTTTTTTACCATTAGTACTTACCTTTATTGTAGCAAATTCAATGTTCTTTCCGATGGTATGGTCAGATTTGATTTAGCTATAAGAATGACAGAGATATTCTTGTTTTTATAGAGAGAAGCAGAAAATTTAGTAAAATCAAGAAGTGTTAAATAATTCGATAATTATCAACTTGTCGAAAAAATGTTATAGGACATTTTTTGTTGCAGATGACTTGTACTATCAGCTACTGAAGTTTGGCATCTTTTATAGTAGACACCTATATATATATATATTATTATTATTATTATAGTTATTGTTTGTTCGGATATTTTTTTTTTCATTCTTAGCTCTTCGGAGGGAATGATACCTATCGTTAAAAAGGTGGCTGCCCAAGATGATTTAATGATTGTGCTCACTAGCTTCTTGAAGAGAGCCAAATTGTAAATTATCGGAAAGTGGTGCGACTTCCACAGCAGACTAGCGCTGTGAACAAAACAATTTTTATATAGTTCTTCAGAATATTTTGAAAGGAAATACCTGTAGAAAAGAGAAAGTTCATAAACCTGCCCTTTTTGATCAGGATGATGGAGATCACGCGTGATCTCCGGGTGGTCGATGATTGCAAATTTCATTTCAAAACAGCATAAAGAAGTAGCTTTAAAAAACCGCATGAAACTCTCCCAAAATTTTTTCAATAGTTAACATAAAACTGATAGATTTGTCAATACTGGAGTTTACAAGGGGTCCTGTATGAATTGTGAAGCTATTTATATAAACCAGACTGATCATTCTATCAAAACTAGATACAAAGAGCATCAATCAGATTATAATTACAAGAGATCCAACGAATCTACTTTTGTTTCACATTGTATCAAAAATGGCCATCATTTTCCATTCATAGATCAACTTCAAATTATTCATAGAATACCTAAAGAACGAAAGTTAAATTTCTTAGAATCCATTGAAATTTTCAAATTCCAACAAATTCCCCATAGAGATAATCATCTAAACGACCAGTATTCGTCCATACTTGATTTCTTTAAATAATACCTGCTGTCAACATTCTTTTATTACTTCTTGGTTACATCCTTTTTAATTTCGTACCTACCTGTTTATGTATGTATGTACTTCTACTTTTGTTCAGTACTTATTGTCAGCTTAAGATGGCCAATAAACCGAAATTGCAATCTTGAATTTCAATAAACTTTTGTGATAGGATAATATATAGTTTAATTTATTATTATCTTCAAGAAGCAAATTTGGGAATGACTGATACATGGTTAGAGATTGCTTTCTGCAAACCATATGTACTCGAAAGGTCACATAATGCTCCCGAGTCTCTGCCTCGATATTAAAATTAATATTATAATCACCATATACAATAACTCTACAATAAAAGTTAATTTTGCTCAGAGCTTCTTCAATAATATTTAAAAAACGATTAAAATCACCTGACGGTAAACGTAAGTTCTTATGCTTCAATCGGTTTTTCTAATACAAAAGTTAAACACCTGACAAAAAAGAACTTTCATTATCAGAAACTCTCAACTTCGAATATAATTTCAGAAGCAAAAACTGAACAATTTCATTACACTTTTAATATATAATGCTATCGAATACATTCTCCACAATGAAAAACTACCTCTATTTTCATAAGGAAAATCTCTATTATAATCTCTTAAGTTTAAAAATAACTTCTAGTATCGAAAACTTGTACGTCAATTAATGTTATAAGCTAACCTATTCTGTGATTCAATTTGGCTCATTGATTCTCGACAAAAACTTGACGAAGAAAATGAATTGAACTGAATAAAATGTAAATAGCTTATCAAAAATCAGATACATTCTAATGATTTACTTATATTACTGAATAATGAAAATAAAATAGAAATTTCAAATATTTCTCATTAATAATTGTTATTGACTGAAAAAAAATTGAACTAATGACTAAGCTAGGATAAGTATATGCATAGTACTTAGCGAATAAGTACATCCAAAAACTAAACATCAAATTAAAATATCAAAAATATGTTAGGTAGGAATACTGGATACTTATAGTTAATAGTGTAGATGGAAACTTAGATTTTGAGGAAATAGGTTAAGATGAAATTTTTAATCAGGTTAGGCAACAAAAAATATTTGATGTATTTTTTACTGACTGAATAAAGTTTAAATATAAATATAAATATATATATATATATATATATATATATATATATATATATATATATATATATATATATATATATATATATATATATAATCCACTTTACTGATGATGAATTGAATTATCTGGTGGAATTCCTTAATACTCTAAGCCCAGCAGGTTAATTTTAACGAGATCTTCTTCAGAAAATTGGAGCACTAGTTATGTTATTAAGGTACATTAAGCCTCCAAAATTGTAGGGAAATAGTATTCATACCTAGAATTTCATCAGAGTATTCATTTGAATTTGAAAGGCTAAAGTTTCCCCTAAAAGTGATCTTCGCTATGACCATCAATAAAGCTCAGGAGCAGTCATTGAAAGTGGCTGGGATAGACTTTAGAGAGAACTGTTTCTCACACGGACAGTACTATGTTGCGTTTTTCAGAGTAAGTTCGTCTAGCAGTCAGGCGATTTTTGCATCGCATGGCAATACTGTTAATGTTGTATATAAAGAGGTCCAATAGCATAATACATTCTAAATAAATACCAATCTTAACAACAATTTTACCATTTAATATATTTTCACTAATTTACCCTTCTAAGCGGAATAAGTCTCTTTCAAAAAGTAATAGCAGATTACACATCTCATCCTCAATGCGTACGAAGTCACGGGTGAAAGCTAGTACATATTTACCTATTTTCGCGACAAAAACGGAACGGGATTCCGAACATTCCCAATTGAATAGATGTTTGCAATCATACAACCCAATATTTCTGCTTAATATTCACAAGTTTCACGTTGTCCTCTCAACATCAGAAGCAGCCGAAATATCGCTAGACGCAAATATTAAATTAAATCGAGAATTTCAATTTGAATAATTGAATAACGCAATCTAACTACACAGTTTGCCAGAGTTGTATAGTAATGGTAAACAATGCTGATGGAGTTGTCCTATTTCACGTTGATTATAGTAAAATAATGGCCACATATTCGAATGAAACTTGTCCACTGAATGCTTTAATACCACAATGCGGCAACCCATAGCCCACCTGATTTAATTGTGATCAATTTGCAGTTCGAGTTAGAGGCGAACAATCAATTTGAACTTTATTAAACTGGGAATATAATGATAATTTGGATGAAACTTTGTTCTACATAGAAGGAAAGCACCCTATTTGCGTTTTCACCATTGGCGAATAGAAAATGTGCGCCAATTCCTATACACGCTGCTAAAGATTTCTTTATTCGGGGAACTAATCAGTACATACATATCTATACAGGGTGCTTCAACGAAAACTAAACAGAGGCTATATCTACCAAGATATTCATTTCTGATCAAAACGCAAAAACATGTCAATTTTTGTTTCAAGGGGGACATCTTTTGGGGTACAATACTTGACTGAAATATCAACCCCCTAAGCGGAAGTTGCAATCCTTGAACATTTTGAATATGGAAGATGGATCGAAGGATGACTCAAAAGAAAGGTGGTATCTTTGTCTACATTGCCTTGAACGAATTTCCATTTTTAATTGAAAACTGTAAGAGATACAAGGTGAGCAACTGAAAGATAGGGAAGACTATTTCCCTGAGACTATTCAAGTTTCAGTGAGGTAAAATGGAACAGATCCATGCTGATCAATGGCAGTCATCATCAAGTACCATCCTCATCTCGAGTTGCAACCCCTGGAGCAGGGGAAAGAAGTGAAGTGCTAATACGGCTATACAGAGTGCTATAAACACAATTATGAGAGATTTAAACGGTGACGTTTCGTGGCAATGCTCAATTTCGACCCTAGTAAAGCTTTTGATAGTCTGTGTCACGATATCTTGTTGGAAAAGCTTTTTCATTATGGTTTTCGTGGCAGAGTATATACCTTACTCAAAAATTATTTAACGAATAGATCTCAGTTTATAAGTGTTAATGACAAGTTATCAGAATCTTTCATAATAGATAGAGGTGTTCTCCAGGGTTCTATTCTGGATCCGCTTTTATTTCTGGTATATCTAAATGACATTACGGTCCCTACGTCTTTATTATGATGATATATCCTTTGTTGTGATGGGGGAACATAGTGTACAATTTACGCGACGATACTGAAAGGAAAATTCAAAGGTGAGGAAGTTCTCATTCCGAGGACACCGATGATTCCAACCGATATGCCGTTTGAATTTAAAAGACTTCAATTTCCTATCCGTCTTGCATTTGCCATGACCATCAACAAATCACAAGGTCGAAGTTTGTGGTTTGAATCTATGTGTGCTGAATATCAGTCTGTATTGATGGAGGTTTCAAAAGCTGCCAAGCAAGAAAAAATTACAAAATCCTTCAAACCTAAGTCTAAGCCTGAAGATAATAATTGATCAGTATGGTCAAAACTTCAATTAAATTGATTTTTTTATATATTATTTTTTTTATTTTGTCATCTAGGAACGTATCCCCTGTAACCCTATTTAAATTACCATTCCATATTCACAGTTTCTATATTCTATATTCAAGCAGCATATACTCCTCTATTAAAGAGCTTATACTGTATATAAAATTAAAAGGTATGTTCAATTTTCAACTTTCGCTAGGTGCTTTAAATGGATTTAGCTTCTACTCATACATCTTTCATCATAGCAGTTCCGCTTTTTGATATTGTGCTCGCGATCAACGATCCTTACAAAACAGTAATATAACAGTTCAGTAGCATTATTACCCTATGTCTGTAATCGTATTGCAGCACTCTCTCTGGAAAGCACATCTTAATATAAGTGAGATTGAAAGTATCAAGTTCGTTAGCAATACATTTCACTTCACAGTTGAATCTATAATCGACTACCCATTAATTTTTTTACACGAAATTCTCGGAGAGTACCTCAACACTTATGAAAAGAAGCTGGGTATCAATCTTATATTTTCTGTACATTCGTATAATTAGAACATCCACATGAATAGTTCTCTAAAGTGCCGTTCCGTTCAGTCATTAGCACCGGCAACAATTTATCGCCTATAATATCTCGAATCTAACGATATTAATTAACATGATTTGACAATGAATTTACGATCGATTCAAGTTTGTAGCTTGAGTTGATTATCTATAAGCACTGTTGTTCTGATGAATGCTGATGGGTTAATTTGGGTTAATCAGTCTCGGAAATTTGGACAAGTTCATATCGTTTTGAAGCTAAAATAATCGAAATATAGATTACTAGCTAATGATAATAACAAATCAAACTATGTACTATACTATCATAAGAGTTTATTGAAATTCAAGATTGCAATTTTGGTCTCTCGACCATCTTCAGCTGTAGTACTGAACTAAAGTGGAAATACATTCATACATAAACAGATAGATACAAAGTTGAGCGTGCAATCAAGAGGTAATAAACGAATTATGTTGAAAGCAGGTATTATTTGAATAATAATAATAAATAAGATGCTACAAACAGATTTAAACTGTCATAGTTCCTATAATACCGTCTCTTAAATGAAATGAAAACAGTCGAAACGCTTTTCTAGAATTTCATAGAATAAATGTAAATGAATTATAAGATCGGAATGGTGAATTTGAATTCGGCAAACTAATCCATTGATAAGCAGGCTATGGAAATATCCATAATTCAACACAAAATGCAGGAATATAATTAGTTACCGCGGCTGAAAGTGCATTCCAGTTGAATGTACAATAGGGTGCAACTTCGCTAATTCCTGATGCATTTCGAGTACTCTATCAGTTATTTCGAGCTATAAAGTTCTATTCAGAACTGAAACTCAATTTGATATTTCAAAGAAGCCCCCTTATTGTGAGATATGCTCCACATTATAATTCGAATAATGGAATCGATTGATGACGTTGACTATTTCTGCCTACATTTGTAATACTTCATCACAGAGATTTCTGAGAACTGCCCTCATTTTTATATATTAACATCCGAACTATGTTCCAACAACGTACCGTAAACAAATTCAGCTCCAGGTCAAAGACGGTGGAAAATCGATATTTTGCGTGAAGCAGAGACTAAGAATGTACTGGATCGATAGGCGACCGCTTTGATGATAAGTGGCAAAATACTGTACAAAAAGAAGAATTCATGAAGAAACATTCCCATGAAGGGATCCAAAGATTCTCACTTCTGTTATGTTTTGGCATACTCAAGTTTGAATTATCAATAACAATTTGGACTGACCTACTCCAAACCTTTTGGTCTGCCAATAGAAACTCATGTTTATATTGTTTTGTCTGTTTAATTAATTTATGATCTAGATAACAGGTTGGCTAGGAAAAGGTACATATCGCTGCTTTGGAAGAAAACCGACACAACTCTACATTCTTTTCACATTAATATGTGCTGTTGTGACTACAAACTAAAAATATTTTGAGGTATTCAAGGTGTTTCATAATTAAGTTACACACCAAAGTTAGGGTTTTTCAAATAGGACACCCTTTATTTTGTTTAATATATATATAGGGGGTTTTACCCCGACGAGTTGCCCATATATCTGTTCATGCAATCAAACTGATTTCATGAAAAAATATAAATCCACCACCCGGTAATTAATACCATTGCCAGGCAATGATTATAATCAAAACATATCCTGGAGTAATTATATATTAGGATAACGTTAAATGTTATGAGAATATATCAATCTACCAGAATATATACATACTATAGCATCATCAGACAATGATATCAATGTACCAACGAGTAGTGTCAGAGGCTTTCTCCCCGGAAAAATCCAGTGTACGGACCTTAGTCAAGTAACACTGAATGTTACTCATTAATAGTTTCCTTTGTGTGAAGTGGTGAACGATCGAATAGAATACTGCTCTGAATATAAATATCACAAAATTGTCAGTATACATTTATATAAACAAATAAATAAAATATAAAATGAGATTCTGAGCAGTATAAACTAAAGAGAAAACCTATGACTCTACCTCATTATTATTTTCGGAAAGAAACCTACGAAGAATATTACAAGATTTGATGACTGTTATCTTTTGTAACTGTTCAAACAAATTTTTCTTCAGACCCAAAATCTCAATACTTTTGTGAAGATTTCTAGGAATAACGCCTGTTGTAGAAATAATAATCGGTAGAATAAATATTTTCTTCATTTTCCACATTTTTTAATCTCGTCGCCAAGCATCATATATTTAGAAATTTTTCATTGTATTTATTTTGTATATTATGTGTGTCGGGTATAGCAATATCAATTATATATTTGATTCTGTTTATCTTTAAGAACGATATCTGGTCTATTGTGTTTTACAGCTCTGTTGCACAGAATTGTTTTATCAAAATAAAGTTTATATTTGTCATTTTCACAAATAATCTCAGGTTCATATTTTTGAAATTTTTTTTTTGGGAATTAGGTCATGTTTAATTCCTAGATTGAAATGAATAATATTAGCGACGGCATTATGTCTTTCTAAATAATCTGTTGAAGCAAGGACTGAGCAAGATGATAATATATGAAAAACTGTTTCTGAAGAACAGAAACATCTACGACAAGAATCATCTATATTTTGTTTGATGATATGTTTTCTATAATTCCTTGTGAAAACAACCTGATCCTGGATCGCAATTGCCAAGCCTTCTGTTTCAGCAAACAATTCTCCAGATACTAACCATTTATTCGATGCAATTTCATCAATATAATCATTTTTCAATTCTTTAGGTGCTTTCCGTGTAATTCCTTCTGCATCCAACTTTCTCTTTTAGAATTATCATCAAATATATCAAAATCTACCTTTTGCATTGTCAAGTTCAGAGGTGTAAGATTATAATTTGAAGCAACAACAATATCATGTAATTTAGACGTTCTCTGTTTATCATGAAAATGGGAACGTAGTTGAAAAATCTGTTCACTATGAAGATTATTCAAATCAATTAATCCACGACCTCCAAGATGTCTAGGTAGTGTAACTCTCTGAACAGCTGACTTTGGGTGGTGTTTATGATATTTACAGAGCATTTTCCTCGTTTGACATTGTAATTCATTTAGATCAGTTTTAGACCATTTAATAATTCCAAAAGAAGATGTAAGAATAGGAACAGCATAGGAGTTGATAGCTCTGAAAAGGTTTTTACTAGTTAAATAACTCTTGATGATAATTCTAAGTCTTTTGTAATATGAACTTCTAATATTTTCTTTAGTGCTGCTATGGTTAATTGTCTTCTCTTGACAAAATCCAAGATATTTATATGTATCTCCTTGATGCATTGGCTCGATTTCGATATTGGAAATCTTTATATAATCAGAGGTGAACTTTCCTTTTCAATAGAAAGATTTTTACATTTTGGAAGCCCAAATTTCATATGAATATCATTGGAATAGTTGAAAGTAATCTCAAGTAGACTTTTAAATGAGATCTGGTTCCGGCATATAATTTAATATCATCTAAATAAATTAAGTGACTTAATTTGAATTCAGTTAATAAACTCTTTATTTTGAAGCCGAAACTAGTAGCATTTAATTCATGAGATAATGGATTGAGGCAAAGACAAAACCAAAGAGCACTTAAAGAATCACCTTGAAAAATATATATATATATATATATATATATATATATATATATATATATATATATAATAGTTGACATATTCTTAAATTAGAGGACTATTAAAAACAGTGATATGAAATTTCAATGAGTCTCAACTATAAAACGTTTTTGAACACGCTGTGTAATATAGATCAACAAAATATTCCATGTTCTAGCAACAGCAATTTTATTATGACAATAGCTGTAGGTAAATCTGAAGCTTTGAAATTAATATTGGGGGCAGAAAACATTTTCACAAGCTCTCTTATCCCAGAAAATGTTAAATGATTCGAAAACTATCAAAGATAGGTATAAGGAATTTCGAACAAACTGACCTTCATTTTTCTCTCACAAAGTCAAAAATTAAACAAAATATAGGGCTCTCATTTAAAAATCGTAACTTCGTTTGTAACTTCATTAAGGACACCTGTATAGTGTCAAATATTTATAATTTGTCGTTTTACTACCAAAAAATTCCAAAATCGGTCGTAAAATATGTCTAATCTCCCGTCGCAAATATGGTGATCGGACTTAAAGCAGAAACCTTTATTATCAACAGCAATCAACTTTTGAAAAGTCATAAGTTTTCGAAAATTAAAAGTACTTTGATTTGAATATGCGGCAATCAGTATCGGTATAGAAAATGTTTCTAAATGTCTAGCAACCGACTATACCTTCTATAAAGAGAATGAGAACTGGTAGTTCTCCAATCTTTCCGCTGCCGTTTCAGATGAATCTCGTTAGGGTACACCGCGAAAGAGGCATCGTTCAGAATTACAATTACGTTGCTGCTCGAAAGGGTTTCAATCTCGCTTTGTTAGTGAAAATGTATGACAAAGGCCTTGGTGAAACTAGGAAAGAATTGTTTACAATTAAATATTGACAATTCTGACAAAGAAAAATTGAATATATCATCATGGACAAGAAATTCTTCGTTATTTTCGTTTATTTAATATATAGAGTCGCCGCCCCAATATAAAAGAATCAGTAACAGATCTTATCTAATCAATTAATTGAGAAACAATACTGATCTTTCTTTCCTCTTAATAACTTTCAAACGGAAATGAATTTTGCATACATAACCAAAAAATTCACTAAATTTTCCTGTAAAACTATATCTGAGTTTCTATTATGCCATCTTATTTTTATTCACATTGAATTAAAATAAATAACCCCACAGTCAATCCTCTTAACTGAATCCTTATCCCTTCGGGTTGTAATAATCAATCTGGCCCGACTGGTGCAAGCCCTATTATCAATCTGACAACATCGCTACATCCAAATCGCTTCGTTGTGCGCACGCGCGACAATGCGGACGGAGTGTTGCGAAGGGACAGCGGATTCGAGTCGGCTGTGCCGCATCGACCGATCGCAAACGTCCGTTCGACTTCGCCTGATGCGAGGCGGGCTCTGGTGGTGAAATCTGCTGCGACAAGGAGTTGCTGTTGTGAGAAGCGCCGTGTTCACCTGCAGCGAGCAATTAAGAATAGCAAGTACAGGAGTGGATTGCAGGAAATGTTGAAATGATGCATTGGATGAATTGATAGTTTTTATTCTGGTTGCGATATTCTAGAAATCTAATAAAAAAAGAATTTTTTGGATTTTACACTACATAGTGAAAGGGCAGGATCATATTTTTTGTATTAGTTCAGAAAATGTATATTTTTTTGAACTGATTTGCTTTGAATGGATAATCCAGATCCTTCATCACTTTTTCATATCAAAGTACGAATCAAGTTGTAGTTTGCTCTACTTTCTATCAAATGGATCGAGCCATTGCTATTTCTAACTTGCATCAGTCTTTAAACAAATGAAAAGTTCATGAACCGCGTAAAATTAATATCTATTGAAAATAAATTTCATTATTCGAGAGGAGAGGGTTCTAGTTTCAGAGCCTTTTAATTATATTTCCCTTCATACAAGATGTGTCAAGTATTTATGGCTAATGCCAACCTTCTTGTTTCAAATACAATACTATATTTCCTTCAACTTTTCTAGTTCAAAAGTTGAACATACTTCATAGGGAAAGGTCGGAGAGTGGAAGAGTAACTACAGAAGTACCCACAGCTCAATTCTGGGACCAGTCTTATCCATAAGATATCAACACCTGATGGAAAAATATGAAATCAGATAGTTTTAGATACATGAGTTGACCCTAAACTTGAATAAGACTCAGAACTCCATAATTGCCAATACAAGACGCAAAACGCAAATACACTACAACTGTTTGAATTTACCCCTGATGTATCTTCAACTTGTACTCGGCATATTGATTCACTGAGTGAAAAATTGTCCACGGCATGCTTCACTATAAGGAGAATTAAACACATTATTGACGAACAAGCTGTCTTACTCACTTATCATGCCCACTTTCACAGTGCATGCAGTTATGGCAGCAGTCGAGGCAAAAAAGTCTTTCTACAACAAAAAAAGAGCATTCAGGATATTGGTTGGTGTTATTTCAACTACTAGTTGTAGGGAACTTTTTGCCACTTCCACAAGAGTAAACTTGGACGAGAAAACATGAGGAAATCCACAATCACTTCACCCTACGTAGAAAAAACTACATTATCCCAAAAAAGTTCTAAGGAAATCTCAAATCTGCTTTGACTACATCTGCAAAGCTCTGCAACAAGCTTTCAGGAGAATATAGAGACATGGACGTGAAATATTTCAAAGCTGCCATTAAGGATCTTCTATTCAAGAAGGTTGTTTATTCCATTGAGGAGTTCCTGACCATGTACTTTTAGAAGTAGCATTCATTTTATCTGTTTTCAGATAAAATGATAATCAGGAGTAGAGAGAACATTAATTGTTTTATCCAGAATCATCATTGATTCAAACAACTAAACGCACAAACAACTCAGAAATTGAATGTTTGGGATGAAATTTATGCAAATTATATGTTGGAACTCTTCATCGAAGGTAATCTCAATGGAAACACTTATTTGCAGTTGTAGGAAAAATTAATATTTCCTAGGCTCCCAGAAATTTTGGAAAATGATGAAACTCTTTCAGGAATTAACACACATTTCCAGTGAGATTGTGCTATTCGGAATCATATTTCCCAGTTCGGTGGAAATGTGCATCCAAATATGTAGAAGAAGAACAGTTGAGTGGCCAGTCAGGTCACCTGATTTGAGACCCTCTTATGGGGTCATCTTAAATCGAGAGTTTACGCTACACAACGTGAAAATTTGATAGAGCTACAGAGAATAATCGTCACCGAATGCAGACTTTCGACACTATAAATTCTTCAAAATGTTACAAGAGAATTTAAGAATAGTTTGTATCATTTCATTTCATTTGATTTTTGCCATTGTCGAATTTCCGTTGAAATACGAATTTTCGTTCTGTTTGTACTTTCTGTGTTATATAAAATATTCATAATGATAATATTATTCATAATTGGTCCCCCCCAATCAAAATTGACGTATTGCAGCTTTTTGCACCAAAATCAGTCATCTTGAGATAGAGTGGGCGACAAATTTTAATTGGAACACACTGTATATAGAATGTTATGTAGAATCCAAAAGTTGAAAAATATATATGGTGCTGTATTTAGCTTAATAGAGTTGATATTGTTCACTGCTTCATGGCACATCATGTATATACAATTTATGTTGGAAAACGCGCCTGAATAAAAATATCAATCGATGTACCCAAGCGTTTTTTCGAATACGCTTCTATTTATTCATGATTGAAATCATTGGATTTCCCTGATTTCACTGATGCAAAATGGCGAATGCGCCAGGATGATTGCTCAAATTCTCTTTATGCTGCTATTAGCAACAATGCTGATTATCTCGAAATTTAGTTACTTTTCGAGAATTTTTCAGTAATATTTGTATTTATAATATCAGTAATTTAAATTGGTTTGATCTAATGATAGATCGACAATTCTGCAGATATTGCTTATAATTCTTCAATGAGAAGCAATGAAATTTCCCACCAACAAAATCTGTGATTTCAATTGGGGATTGGGTGATTCCCCTGAATGAACAGAGTTCCACAGTATTCTACAAACTTCTTCAATGGTCATATTACTGAGTCATATTTTTGAAAGAGAGAGGATTTACAAAAATTCGAATAATTGTATTTACAATAAATGCTTATATCTATAATTTTGGTGTGTGTCAAAAAAACACAAGTGTGAGCTCAGGAAATGTAACGGGGGAACCATACTATCTTGCGTATGATTCCATAAACGAGTGAAAGAACCTGAGGAAAAAACTCGTTTCCCTGTCGCTACTGCACTAGAAATAGCTTATCTGTTTATGATGTGTTAGTGTCGTGTGTGCATAAAGAGTATCTAAGATTTTTCTGCTTAGCAGCTTCATACTCTCTTTCTCATCTTGCACTCCATGATTTCCAGACGAAGACAAGGGTGAAAGGAAGGGGGTTTGGACAGGAACCTGTAACAATGGAAAAAGAAAACCAGCAGAAAAATATTTCAACAATCATACCTGACTCTTATATGTCTAAACTCACTTGAATCTAAGGAAAGATTTTACATAGCAAGCAAGGCCATAAAAAGGAATAAGGTATAATCAAAAAGTATATAACCAGCGATATTTCCTCTTTCGCGGAGATGTTCTTCCGTCGCAGTGTGAGTCTCCTGAAACATAATCACTTCCTTATTGTTGCTTGCCAATTTTGAAGTAAAATGGCAAAATCCCTTCAATATTCAAACTCAACAAAACAATTTCCTCTCTGTTTGACCGAGAGAGCCCCGATGGCCAGGTTTGGTCTTCTAAGTGATGTCTACCCAATAATTTGGGTAGACATCTCTCATATATTATTATTGTAATGAAATGAATTGATATCAATTAACTCTACTAAACAGATGTCATTTTATCAAGTTTTTCTGTCGGGCTGCTAATACATCTGCTCCAGTGAAATAAAAGTGTATTCGGTTCGACGGGTTATTTACTACAGCTCTTTCACTATACCAACATGAATAACTGAATGATGATGAGAAAATCCGTCATCAATCCATCAGTAAAATCATCATACCCTAAAACGAGGGTCTATAATCCCAAAAGTAAAATGAAATAAGACACTTTTGTCACTCTTCCACTCCATTGGGATCGATGCGTCTGTGAATGTTTCCTTTCTGTAAATTTTATATGTGAGATGGTTATTTGAATTTATGATGGTTAAATCTAGGAAATTAATTGAGTTATTACTTTCAATTTGAGCAGTGAAGCTGATCCGGCAATGTATTTTATTCAGGAAATTTAGAAAAATGCTGAATTTGTCTATTTGAACAACGAAAACCAACTAAAATGTCATCTACATATCTGTACCAGAAAATAATGTGTTTTTCAGCGAAATCTGTGTTTAATATTGAGATATCATTAAACAGCCCTAACATCCTTCATAAATGTAACAAAGAAGAAGATGAATTTGTTGGAAAGTATGGAGTTTAACAAATTATGTAAAAACCCACAATTTACTACCCTCAACAGCCAACTAGTGCTTAATGCATCCCCACTACTCAATATCTAGGATAACTTTCACTCTGTACTTGTACTTACCTACTCATCTGTTATATTGTTTTTCACTTGAAAATGACCGTAAGGTCGAAACCGATCGTAATTATTAAATAGATTGAGAGAAAGTGACAAAAGTGTCTCATTTCGTATTACTTTAAATATGAAATTTCATAAGATAAATGGATCATCAATACTATCAATGTCTACAATCCCGTTATTTTATCGATAAGACTGCTAATAGGTCGTCCGAAAACTCCAGAATCTGATTTAATCGATATTCTAATGCACACAATATAGTTAGGTTAGATTAGACAACCTATAGCACTGTCAAAATATGAACTGTTCAACAATTGAAAATTTTGCAGAACTCAGAGTTCACTAACTTTAAAAATACTTTCTACATAGAAATAATTTCTTCAATAATCAATATGCCTATTTTTGTCAAACCAACCATGGTTCCTGAAAAAATTCGGTGTTTCCGAAATTAATTTCAGAAACAAAATCCGCCATTGGATCATCCCTTTTTATTAGTACACGAAGTTTAGGATCCCCTACACATCGTATTTATTCACATTGTTGAAAAAAAAAATTGTTTGAGAAACACCGTGTATAGTACAGTACGGTCCTGTTCCACCGCTTGCCGGTGACGGCGGCAAGTAGCCGCAATTCCGCGTGCCCATCGCCGGCTGTAGGATCATCCGCATTCGCAACCCTGCTCTATTTTTAGAAGGAACTAGATAAAATCAACTTCCATCTTTCCTATTCCGCCAGGACGACTTCCGCTATTATTTCTAGAAAAGAGAAAAAGTATACTCAATTTATCAAATGCTTTCTCAGTATCTGGGAAAAATTGTGTATGAAAGGAAGAACAAGAGGGAGGGTAAGAAGGAGACAAACAAACGGAATAACCTATAAGGTACGCAGTTCTTTTAATCGATGGTTGAAAATATGTCATATCAATTAAAACGCGATTGGAATTTTTACTATGTTCTTACGGTTTTTCTCCTGGAATTTTTAGGGAGCCAGTTTTTGTTTGTCTTCTCGGATAAAGGAATGTGTTAAACCTTTCCTTCCAGATCGCGTTAGCCGTGCCCTAGTAAGCTACAGTTGGAGAAGAGTTCCTTGTTATCTACGGCGTTAGCGATGACCAAGAATATCAGTACCTAGTAGGCAATAAGCACTTGCTAGCTGGCTATAAAACTTTCGTTTTGCTCTGGATCGAACAGATGTTACTCGGGCTTGCCGAGAAAGGGATCAAAAAAAAAACAGCAAAACTCTCATCATCGACAAGGTAATGCGATTTGACGGTAACTTTGGACTAGGCATTTCTTCCCTTTCTTCGATTGTACTCTCGCAACTTTCCAGTACTCCAAACATGGAGTACTACAGGTTTTTTTTGTACGCCCTGGGCAATTTCAATTTTTTTTTTATGAATTCTCAATTAATTTTCGCTCTTTTTTATCTCTCGCATGTTTGATGAAAATATAATGTAAGGAAGCGATCATAGTAGGTGCTGAAAATCGCCTCCTTCAGCCATTGCACAGGTAGTCTAGACGTCCACAAACATGCCTCTTTGAAGAGTCTCTACAAAAATCTTCGAATATAATGCAGTTTATAATGTCTTCTACATCATGTACACGAATCCTGTAAACCAGGGTTTCCCAAAATGGGGTGCGCTCGTTAAACCATGCCTTTGAAAAGCAGCCGAAAAATTCTAGGGAGGCAAAACCCAAATGAAATTAATAAAAAATTACAAAAATAATTTCCTTAAATCTTTGAAATACAATCTTTCTGAGCTTTCATAATTGTTTTTGTAAAGTTTAAATAAAGTTGTAAACTTTATCAAAGAAGGCTACAGTTTTTAGCACACAAAAGTTCAAGGTTCTCAAAACCATCCCTCTCGACGGCAACGGCCGTGTGTATCGATACCTCCGTTTGGCCTTGGTGTGAGTGCGAGTGTCTCCGCATCTACAGTGCAATGTCAATAACCTTGCAGGTTGCTCAGTGCTTGAGTTGTAACTAGTCCGTTTTTGCACAGCGCTTTCCGTGAAAAGCATTTAGGAAGTGTATCAAAAGGCAATATGTTGTGAAGACTAGTGGCACTGCAGAAACAAAACGAGCTTAGTGCAGAGTCCAAAAACCCAGTAACTAAGTGATTTTGGCCTATTACTCAGACTTTTTTGACACGTTAAACAACCTAAACTTGAGACTGCAAGGTGCTGACTCAAATATAGTAACACATCGGGATGCCATCAAGATGTACGTTGAGAAACTACAACTTTGGATACGTAAGGTGTCAATGAACCCCAGCAACTATTCAAGTTTCAACAAAGTAGTGTCAGAAGAAGCATGTTTTGAGGACTTTTTTGAAGGACCGCTTTTGGAAAACTTGATAATTGACCATTTGAAGAAGCTCAAGAAGGAGTTCAGCAGGTACTTTCCTAACTTGTCAGAGGAGTTTTACAATTTATTAATCAACCCGTTCAACATGCATATACATTTGCTGCCAGAAGAATTGCAAGAGGAGGGAATATAAATAAAAATTACTCTGCTGCAAGATGCGATTTTGAAAAAAAGGGACAAACTCTCATTTTGGTTAAAGTACTTAAAAGTTTACCTCAGTGTTTCAGAAAAAGAGGTTCAGATGTACTTGCCTTTTTCAACAACATACATGTACAGAAAAGCATTTTCAACTCTTGTGGCGATCAAAACCAAGTACCGCAACAAACTTGATGTCGAAAGTGACCTATGCTGTGTTTTTTCTGAAACTCAACCCAGGATCTGTCAATTTATCCAGAACATGCAAGCGCACTCATCTCACTAAATTAAATTTTATATTTTCTTTTGTAAGTAGGTAGGCCTATTGCTTTACCTTCCTTGAATTGAAAATCTGTGTTACAATGTTAAAATTTGTATCAGTAATTATAATCGTTTTTCATGTAATACTTGTTTTAATCTTCATCATACGTACAAAGGGGAACGCTGGGGTAGAAAAGTTTATTGGATTTAGATCTCTTCAAATAACCAGAGGGCGGCGTGGTACAAAAAGTTTGGGAACCTGCTGTAAACTAACGTTTTCTAAATCTGGTGTTCTAATATCCCGGTGGCGACCACAATCATGTTTTCTAGTTTAGAAGTTATCTGTTTCTCGAAGTCGTTTTTGAAGCCATCCAAACAAAGTATGATAACGAACGACATGTTGAGGCTACATTTCAGCATATATTGTCGGCGCTTCTAAGGAATTGCCGTAGACGAAATGCATGTTGGACATTTCTGCGTTTGAACAACTCTCCACCTTTATGAAAATTCGAAAGAGTCATGCAACTATCACTGCCTATCATCTATCTATCTAGAGTTGTCAATAAAAGAAATCAACATCACAGTCGTATACTACATTATCGGTACGCAATCTGTCAATACGTTTAAGAATAGATTTGATCTCTACTCTCCATGACAGCTAATATAAGAGTGAAATATTTAATATTCTTTCAAAGTTCTATTCTAAAAGTGCAATTGATGTTCTAGCTCTATCACTAATACTTTCTCAAATTTAAATATTGTTAGAGTTGTATATTCAATCGGTTTTTCTTCTTGGTGTTGCGATTTCTGTCTTGTAGTTTCTAATTTGAGGCATCCATAAGCCTTAGACCACTTTCTCTTATTCCCTAAAAATCCGATAGGATCGATCCAGACAGATCTGAATTAATTAGTCGGTTCGTTAGTCTTGAAGCATTCGATCACACAGGCTGAAGGTAATAGACTCAAAACCAACAACTCTGTTCTTTCAAGAGCATATGGCCTGCCTAAAATTCACAAAATTAATTTACCTTTACGACCTATTATATCGAATATTGGAACACTTATAACTTGTCAAAATTTGTAAGCAATATGCTGTCGAACATCAGAAATGAATTTGCGTTTTCAATAAGAAACTCTTACGAGCTAGTAGAGATGATTAAACAAGTTTCTGTGCCACCAGGTTACAGGCTGGTTAGGTTAGGTTAGATGTTAGATGTTTTCCAATATTACAGATGAGTTGGTTGTGTCGGGTGTGGTTCTGTTTTGGAATAAAATTTCAGAATATACAAAACTCTCCAAGACATAATTCTTGGAAGTTATAAATTTCATCTTTCAGAACAAGTACTTTGTATTCAATGGTAAATTCTTCAAAGAGAAAAAGGGTTGCGCTATGGGAAGTCCAACATCCCCAATTTACGCTGAGCTCATGCACATACTAATACAGAGTGTTGTTTCAAAGTTTAATATTGAAATTCCGGTTTTAAGGATTTTTGTTGATTGTTACCTGAAAATAAAATAGAAGTGGTTCTTGAAGCTTTCAATAAATATCACGACTTGTTGGATTTTACCAAAGAGGATGAAATAGATTCAAAATTGACCTTTTTAGATCTGGTAATTGTAAGAAAAGAAAACAAAGTGATTTGGCTAAAAAAACAAAATCATCTGGTAGATTTTTACATTTGAATTCTCTACATAGCTTCACCCAAAAAATATCGATAGCAAAGTCATACGTACATAGAATTTTCAAGTTGAGTGATCCCTCATTCAGACATAAAAATTACAAATGGTTTATAGATACTCCTGCAAAAACTGTGAAATACTCTCGGTGATGAAAGGCAAGGCATATGTCAAAATAATGAGTTTAGATCAATTCTAAAGGTTCTCTACACCCGGATAAGTTGTCACATATTCTAAAGGACGAGGACACAAGAGTGGTAAAATATTGTACTACGACTGGTCAGAGTTTATTCAGTAGAGTGAAGAAAAGACTATCAGATAACTTGACTTCAAATTGAATTCAAAAATTGTTCAGCTCGTTATGTAGGGCAGACGAAACAGTTACTTCAAAAGAGAATGAAATCATTAATCGGATTGTGACTTGGCGAGGAAAAACAAAAGCAAAAAACCAATATATCGGTAACCAAGTATTTGCGGACCTATGTTTATATGAACTTTCTCCATGAAAATCACCTCCTTAAATATTTCTGTGTCTTTTTAATCACCCTGTCTATTGGACCATTCATCGTGAAATAACGGCTGTACTAGTGCTCATCGTTTATGCAACTCGTGTTTATGTTGCACCTCAACTGCTCTGTTCACTTCATCAACACCTTAATGGTGGTTCTCTAGAGCTGTATATGGATACTATATTACTGAAAAAAAATGGGAAATAATAAATTTCTGTCCAGATATCGAACTTTGTTCCTTCCATTCAAACACGAAGAGGAAAACATTTCAATATCACCCAATTCGAGCGAAAAAAGAGTAAAAAAGAGTGCAAAAACGTAGCGTCTATTTTCATTTACATAGTGACCGTGGCTATTTTTGGAAGCGTTAATAAATGCCGACGTTAGGGCTTCGAAACATTTCCGCTGTTATTTCCGTTCAGGGAAGTACGACGTATTGACTAATTTATCAGATGATTTTGCCATTTCACCTTATTTTCGAGAGTAGCATCACGGCCAATTTGACTGTTTTATGAGGTTAACGACGAAATCAGGCAGTTTTATTAAATTTGAGGTTTTTCTTCTATATTATTTGTGTTAATGCTTAATTTAATAACTACTAGGATAATACAAGTAAACGATGATTTCTACTGAAATATATTAAAAACTGCTCGACGCGTTTCGATACACAGTATCTTTGTCAAGAGCGAATGAATACTACAAAAATATCTTACTAACATAGACT
Organism: Cryptolaemus montrouzieri; assembly: GCA_013387265.2. Lineage (NCBI taxonomy): Eukaryota > Metazoa > Arthropoda > Insecta > Coleoptera > Coccinellidae > Cryptolaemus > Cryptolaemus montrouzieri. The sequence goes on along the minus strand of JABFTP020000083.1, from coordinate 46,143,237 downwards.
CATATAGACTAAAGAGTTATCTGTATATGAACCAGTTTTTAGGAAACAAGTTCAATAAAGATGAGTTATTTATGTCTAACTGATCATTAAGAATTTCTGGAGAAAAACTAAAACTATTAATCTCAAGTAAGTTGAGTTTTATACGTCTATTCTCACAATGTTGGATTTTAAATTCTGAATTGAAAGAATGACTATTTTCCTGAGATGATTTGAATAATTCGAATCGGTTTTTCCATTCATGAAACTGGGTTTATGTTCTGAGATTATAACATTGAAATTTCTTTCTGTTCTACCTATATAAAAACAATTGAAATCTGCACATTCTAATCTATAAACACTTGATTTATCTCTTTATTAATTGGAGACTTATAATTTCTGATGAATGAACCTAAATTTGTTGATGTTTTAAACGTTATATTCAAATTTAATTGTTTAAGAAGGATTTCACATTATTGCTAATATTGCCTATATATGTTAAACTGTTGAATTTCTTGTCTTGATGTTGACCGATTGGATATATATGTTGTGAAGCTAATTTTTGTTTTTTCTTATATAATATGCTGCTAACTTAATTTGCATCATAACCATTATTTATTGCGATCTGATCAAATTCAATTCTTTGACATCGTCAGTTGAAGAGGTCGAAGATCGTTCAGAACGAGGCAATCTTCGACCATCTCCCGAAGGTTTTGAACCAATTGTACAGGGTGGGCAAATTTCGATGTATTTGTAGGGAAGCTATGTGGAATATTGATGATGAAGACAGCGTATTTCGCTCACTTGCAGAGCATACTTCAATATGGGGTTCTTCTTTGGGGTATGGCACCAAGGTCTTCATCCTGAAATAAGAAGGCGATCAGAATAATGCATGGGATTGGTAGTCGAGAGTCTTGTAAACCAATTTTTGTAAATCACAAAATACTTACCTTTCCATATTTGTATATAAAAGAGTGCCTTTTATTTATGCACAGGAACAAGGATTCCTTTCCAAGAAACTGCGACTATCACCCATTTGAAACAAGATATAAAGAACTGTATAACACACCACTTCATATTAAAAGGAACACACAAAATTCATGGAAATACTGGAGGATACAGCTATATAACAACTTGGCTGCTGAACTGAAGAGTTTGTCTGGAACGATGTTCAGAAGAAGAATCAAGATCAGACATATATATATATATATATATATATATATATATATATATATATATATATATATATATATATATATATATATATATACGTTTACTTTAATACCAAAATTTCAAATTGATCAAAAAATCCGTTTCTTCGATACTTCTTATGGGATCTTCAGAATTCACCTAACCTGAGATTGAATTCTAAGAGACCTATTTGGTCGATTGACTTTTTGAGTACACGGGTGAAGGCTGTTGATCTTTGGAAAACTGAATAGCAGGAAGTTGATGTTTTCAATAAAGTTCTCATAGAGGATCCTTCCAAAAGAGTTGCAGGTTTCGATATAAGTAGGAAAAACTGGTTACATTAAATCGTCTTAGGACCGGACATGGTCGTAGTAATAGTATGTTGTTCAAATGGAATACCGTAGAAAGTCCGGCATGTGAATGTGGCGCAGCTGAAGAAACAATAAGACATTTAGTCCTTGATTGACCTATTTACCATTTTACGGGTGGTTTTCAAGAAATTCATTCCGTTTCAGATAATTTCATTAAAACTCCAAGTCTATTTAAGAGATTAATTTTTGAATTTGAATATTGAGGTTATTATGGGCTACACCCCCGAATGGTGTATGAGATGTTCCCTTATGAAAAACACCGGAGCATTAGTTAAGTTCTTAAATAAGGCTAGGACTGCTCCCCCTTAAGGCTTTATTCCCATGGTGTATGTTGTTAAGGCAAGGTCTACACTCCCGTAGGGCTTCATTCCCAAAAAAAGGTATATTTCCCTGTTGAAAAACAGAAGAGCATTAGTTAAGTTCTTAGATACAAGTGAGTTTAGACATATAAGAGTTAGGTATGTTTAAAGAAATATTTTTCTGCTGGTTTTCTTTTTTATTCTTACAGATTTTTCCTGTCCCAAACCCCCTTCTTTTTCACCCTTGTCTTCGTGAAGAAGTCCTGGAAATCATGGACTGCAAGATCAGTATGAGAGAATGAAACTGCTAAGCAGAAAAATTTTTGGTACTCTTTTTGTACACACGACACTAACACAACATAAACAGACAAGCTATTGCTAGTGCAATAGCGACAGGGAAACGAGTTTTTTCCACAGGTTTTTTCAATCATTTATTGAATCATACGCAAGATAGTATGGTTCCCCTGTTACATTTCCTGTGCTCATACCTTAAGGGAAATCATAGGAGATCAATCAATAATCTCTCCTGACAAGAAGTAGTTTCCAAATCTGCCTGCCATGCACGCAGCCCCCAAGCGCCACAATAGTGCAACCAAGCAGGATGCCGAGAAACGAAGCGACAGACTGCAGTTTCACCCTTATTAGGAGCTCATCAGTGGCGCATATCGCTTCTCAGCATCCTACCAAGCTACATTGGGGTACCTAGCGGGTCGCCGTGTCGGTCCATAGAGGGCGACTTTCATACGTATGTACGAGGTGCGTCCTTTCTGGAATTGATAGGATACCCCGATGTAGCTTGGTAGGATGCTAAGAAGCGATATGCGACACTAATAAGTTCCTAATAAGGGCGAAACTGCAGTCTGTCGCTTCGTTTCTAGGCATCCTGCTTGGTTGCACTATTGTGGCGTTTGGGGGCTGCGTGCATGGCAGGCAGATTTGGAAACTAGCTCTTGTCAGGAGGGATTATTCATTGATCTACGGATTTTTGAATAATTCTTTTTTGTCACCAGTTTACACATGTAGACTCCTCGCGAAGTTTATCGCGGAAGATATTTGTTCCACCAAATATTTACCGACAGGAGGTTTATCTCGGAAACAGAGGGAAAGAGCACCATTCCAGCGGAATTATTTCGCTCGTTTTCTACCGTTGATGTGATTCACAGAACGGCGAAAGATGTCTCCCAAATGCTTGGAATTTTTAACGTTTCCACATTTGTTTGTTATTGTTCGTATCTTTCTCGAAGTCCGGAGGCGGGTTTGCCGTGTCGGTCCATAGAGGGCGACTCTCATACGTATGTACGAGGTGCGTCCTTCCTGGACAAGGAGGAATAATGTCTCAAGTTTATATATATATATATATATATATATATATATATATATATATATATATATATATATATATATGAATACTCAAATAGTATTTTATTAACGGAAGGACTACCGAAACTCTGAATTGCCTCGCATCTATTATTTATTACTCTATGTCGAAATCAATGCTCCTCATCTTTTATTTATGATGGAATTGTATTTCAACAAAGTTTCGAGAGCTCTATGAGAATTTTAATTACGTAAATATTGTCATTTTATTGAATTAATTAAGTCTACTGCAGAGCAATATTTATTCAATGAATGTCAGTCGGCGTACGAAAGGAAATGTGCGTAACATGAAACAACTAAACAAACATGAGGATGATTTATTATTCTTGTCGAATATTTGTATGCAAAATTTTCGATTCAGTTTAAAATGTGGACAACAGGGTATAAATAAATACATAAGTGTGATAAAGTTTATTCTCAAGTCAGTTTATGTTGAAAAGTACTGCAAACGCTTCGCCTTCGATCAACAAAGTGTTTAACTCTTGTGATTTTCTATTCCTTTCTTTCTGGCGCCTAAAATTGTCATGATACTGAAATGAAATCTTGAATAGGGGCATCTCTTAAAGGTCCACAATATTTGACTATTGAAACGCTTAATATAATATAAAGGGCGATATTTTTTTTTCTAACCTACCTCCTTGAACGTTTTTTCGGTACGCCCCTGGTAATTTTAAAATTGGAAATGAATTTTTCATCAATTAGAAATCATTCTTATATTCATCAATTTTTTCGTATCTGTCAGCGTTTTCCTGAAAAAAAAATAATCAATATTGAGTGTACGGTAGAAACTATTCTTTTGTATTCAAAAAACTAAGATTATTCAATTAACTTTAAAAATCAAGAAATCGATATGAGTACTCGAACTGAAAACCTTCAGCTATTTAACAAAAGTCTTAACATCACAACGCATTTATCACATATTCGATCCAAAATCTCAAGAATATCTTGCTACAAGAAACAATAAAACGGTCCTCTATACCTTGAACAGGAGTTCTATAAAGCAATACTCTACTAGAAAAATCACACAGGTTTAAATTGAGCGAACCAGATGGCCTGACGTCATATTTTTGACATAATTAAGTCGCTTCTTTTATCTTTGCTGTATTCAAATCACTTCACAAAATGGCGAATGCGCCAAGAAAATTGTTTCAATTTTAATTTCAACCGAAATTTATTAAATTATTCTAAATGAATAATGCAAAATGCCTAAATTTTAATTATATAGTACTTATTAACTATACCGGGTAACCCAAGTTGAGTGGCCTATTAGACGTTTATGGAGAACTAATAATCATATCGTTCTGAAATTTCGATAGTTGATTCAGCTAGTCCGAAACCCTATTTCTAATATATTCTCACTTCCTGTTATACCGGAAATCAAAATCACTAATGTGTCACAGTGGTTTGTTTACCATATGTCTAAGCTTTGTTCAAGAAGTTCTTGATATGTAAAAATCGACCAGCACCTACTGCTGGAGTCATCTATTGACAAACAGCGAGAACTTGGGTGCGCACCTAATACTATGAGATCAAAACTAATGCTTGTGGTATGGATGAGATCAATATTCACATGTTTAGATTGGATTGCCCAATGATAATAAAGTACATTGATCATATAATCAATTCTTGCATCATTGACAACTGTTTCCCTAATTTATGGAAAAAGGCTGTAGTATGCCCAATTGCTAAATCTCACTCAGTAAGCTAATATAAAGATCTACGTCGTATTTCCATTTTACCAATCCTTTCAAAAGTTTTTGAGAAAGTTTTGTTTTACCAGATAACGGAACATTTGAATAGTTTGGACGTAATTCCCAAGGTTCAATCAGATTTCAGGGCAAGTCATAGTTGCACAACTAGTTTAGTAAGATCATCGATGACATTTTGACAGCTGTTGATCTCGGCTGTATAACTATAATGGTCTTATTAGACTATTCCAAAGCGTTTGATACCATCTATCATGACATACTTGTAACGATTGTTTCCTTCGTTGGCTTTTCTGGAGATGCAACAAATCTCATCAAGAATTATCTGTCCAACAGAACCCAACAAACAGAAATCTGCGACAGTGTATCTAGTACTTTGCCTGTTACTGCTGGTGTACCCTAGGGAAGCATTTTAGGTCCTCTGCTCTTTGTGCTTTATTCTCACAGCTTTCAACGCTACTTGAAACATTGTCAAGTTCATTTTTATGCTGATGATAAGCAACAGCCGTTAGTAAGGTACAAGAAGATCTTGATAGTATTATTAGAGTATCCCAGGTTCATAGATTAAATATTAACCTCAACAAGACCAAAGCTATTCTATTCGGCAATGAAGTAACGTGTTATCATTTGGGAGATATCATGAGGCTACGTATCGGTGGGGAGTACATCTCAATTAGAAAGTCAGTTCGTAACCTAGGTCTCGTTATGGATAGTTCAGTTAGATATCGCGCACAGATTGCCATTTGTATTCGTAAATCTGTGAGTATTCTACGTCTTCTGTATCCACATAGACAATCACTGCCTCTAAAATTGAAATTATTATTCTTGCTTTGATCAACAAACAATATACACCATTCAGAAGATTGAAAACTCCTGTTTGCGTTTCATTTATGGTTTGCGGAAATTTGAGCGAATAAGTCACAAGTTGGTGGAAACAAAGTGGCTCAATATGACCAATAGATTTCACTTAGCAGCGTTGATTTTATATCACAAAATAATGATTACCAGGAAGCTTTCCTATTTGAACAGGAAAATCACTTTTAGATCTGATATTCATAGTCGTTTCACCAGAACTAGAGGTCTCATTTCTCCTCCTATGCATATACTTGTTATTTTTGAAAGATCTTTCTCGTTCGGTATCTATAAACTCTATAATGAATTCATAGCTGAATACTGCAGGTCTTCATCTGTTGCCTCGTTAAAGTCTGGTGCTTGGACGATCTTATTCAAAAAACAGTGTATCTGCCTTAACTGATTGTAGTTCCGTTATAATCATTTTCTTTTTCTAATTTCTGTAGTTGGTTTCCCGAAAAGGGTTTGCTTAATAATATGTAATATTACAATTTTTTTTACATCACGGTTTGAGTGCAAGAGCAGAGTGTGCCCATGGCAACTCTCTGAACTCCGCCCTGTGATAATGAAATGATTTGTAATTTATTTTCTTCCTTGTCCTCATGAATGGTTCAATAAAGTCAATTATTATTAAATAGTATTTAGGACCAGCTGAATCACAACCAAAATTTCAGAACGAAAGCATCATTAGTTCTTTATAAACGTCTAATAGGCCACTCAACTTGGGATACCCTGTACAGTATAAGCTCTTTAATTCGCAGGATATATGTTCCCTAAATATACTGTGAATACAAAACCGTGAAAATGCAATAGCAATTTATATGGGATTATAGGGAATACGTTCAAAGGTGACATAATAATAAATAAATATATAAAAAACTTAATTTAATTGAAGGCTTAGGCAATTATTTGAAGAATTTTGAAATTTTTTCTTACTTGGCAGTTGTTGAAAGCTATTCTAATTCATACTGATATTCAGCAGTGGCATTAGCAATTCGCCTCTTGAAAATAAGACTTCGTTCCATAGGCCGATCAATTTTCATAAAGAAATCACAAGGCTCATTTTCCGTTTTTAAACCTTCACTAAGACTTTTCAAATTGAATGTCACGTTTCCAGTGCTTGTTGCACCTCGTCTTCAAAAAGCTGTGAATTTAATATTTCTTCCATGACGATTTCAATCAAATCTTTATCTTGCGATTCAAACAACACCTGAATGTCACTTGATTTTATCTGTTCGAACCGACCTGGTCCTTTTCCATTCGCAATTTCGGCAAAATTTTTGAATTTGCACAGATTTTTTATTTTTCGCAGCCAAACAGGCCAGCTGTCCAGAGTATTCTTACTAACACTCTGATACCTCTTTTCTGCAGCTGAAAAAAACCTCCCCACAAGAGTATACCTTAGGTCGAAACGCTATGAAAGTGCAAATGGTAGATCATCAATGCCTCCATGTCACAGACTATTTTCTTTTTTCTTCGTATCGTGTAAAAACCTTTGATAATTTTTTGCCCACTGAATGTGATCCGCCCATTGTCCAATATGAAGTCGATCAGCTTCAAATTATTAGTTTTGCTTGAATTTTTCAATGTCAAAAGTAGTTTTTGTATCTCATCAATTGAGACATAAGTTGCTTGTATCTGATCATACTTCAGCACTCCTCCACAATTCAGGTTGAGTTTTCTAGCTCACTCTGACCGCGGAAAAAACTATCTCTATATGCAGAATCTAAAAGACATCCCTCGTACATCAAGCTCCCACATCGAAATAAAGTAAAAAATCAATTTCGAGCTGTACTTTAGGATCATCTTGTATACAAGGTAGCGCTCTCTAAGAACCCAGAAGACAGAAGCACACATCGAGCTATTGAAGATGACATGGGACTGTCGTTGTCCTTGTTCGATTACACGCAACCAACCCTATCAGTATTCCCGACCAAAATTTTAATTTGGCATCATTTCTTTCCTAACACAGCAAATTCCAACAATGTCCGTTCGAAACATGTTTGGAATTTCCATTATGGTCCTCCGATCCCTCTGTTGTAATTTTGAACTCATTCTCGAACGGTCTTTATGGGATTTTAATTATTACTCATTTTAACATCCTGTATCGTAATGCAGGCATCCCGACTGCGTGTATCTGAAACGAAATGCTGTGAAAGGTCAGCGGTCTAAACCTTTCCCAACGATTTGGGGAAGCTGCTATAACGGCATCCGCGTTCTTGTTTGATTTATCCGCAGTTTGGCCACAATCCTGCCAGCGATCTTTGCCGCACTTATTTTTGGGTCTATAATAAATAAGGAAGTAGATTTTGCAGAAAATCTACCTACTCCTTCTTGATTTGATGAATGTTACCTTCTTCTAAAAGTATCTTAGAAAAGAAAGTGATACTAAAGGGTGTTCCGTTACGACTGATAGATTCTATACCGTTTTTGTTGTTAGTTTCACAGTTTTTAACTATTATTAAGTGTATCTGTTAAGAACCCCCTCTATTGGTAAAAGTTTTAAACTAAAGACTGAGCCTTAATAACCAAAGTAAATGAGGCTTAAAATGCAGGGTTGACATCTGTCAATAATATAATACATGAAGGTTAACTTTTGCATCAGTTTCATTGTGTCTCAGAGCGATTAAAATGTCTAATTTCGAGCCAACAAAACATAATTTGCGAGAAGTCTGTTGTTTTCTGATTCAGGACGATCGGTTACAAATGATGATCCTCGCCAAAAATGTTTGAATTGTACGGGATCATGCCTGTCTTTCGGAAACGATTAACAATGTTGATAATTGTTTGAGCAAACGGCAACCAATCCGCAACTATTTTTGGTATATCATGAATAGTGAGGGTTTTCCCCGGATTGTTTCGTAGCAATGCATTACAACACCCTTCTCTTTGGCCAAAGCTAGTTCTTTACGTTCGAGTGAAAGGAGTGATTCTCCATCACTAACAAAACAGGGCGCTCCATGGACGGTTTCACATGTTTTATAAAATGTTGCATAAACTTCTTCGTCTGTAACCCATCCACTGGCATTGCCTGCTCCTATACATTCAGGGGGACCACTGTTAAGAAAGTATGTCTTAAAATGTTTTCTCAAAGAACAAAGAACAATCCAGTAAATGTTAGTCTAACTATAAACGGCAGAAATGTAGAAAGAGTGGAACAATATACTTACCTTGGAGCAATGGTGAACAGCACAAATGAATACACCCAAGAAATAAGAATAAGAATAGAAAAAGCCCGAGCCAACTTCATAAAAATGGACAAAGTTTTTCGTAGTAAAGATCTAAGTATGGCATTAAAACATCGTTTAGCTAAATGTTATGTTTTCTCTACTCTCATTTATGGAGCGGAAGCATGGACAGTGAATGCCGCAATTCTTAAAAAGATTGAAGCATTTGAAATGTGGGTGTATAGGAGGATTCTAAGAATATCATGGATGGATCGAGTAACAAATGCAGAAGTTCAGAGACGCATGGGCAGTGAAAGAGAGGTTGCTAACACACTCAAGAAACGTAAATTGGAATATCTGGGCCATATTATGAGAGGTGAAAATATAAATTCCTACAGCTGATTATCCAAGGCAAAATACAGGGAAAACGAAGTATAGGAAGGAGAAGAATCTCATGGCTGAGGAACCTGAGAGAGTAGTTTGGATGCACTTCGAACCAACTTTTTAAATCGGCCGCTTCTAAAGTAAAAATAGCGATGATGATTGCCAACCTTCGACTCGGAGATGGCACTTGAAGAAGAAGACTGCAACATTAGTCCCTTGTTCCTCGTTCGTCATTGCGTCGACGTGGCGCTTACCTTTGGATGCTACAATTTCATTTGGCTTCAGCACAGTGAATTCGCCTATCTCATCTATATTCCAAATGTCTGCCGCAGTAAATCCATATCTATCCATTACTTCCGCTAATTTCTCAAAAAAACTCTACATTCTGCTCATTGAATGATGTTGCCCTACCAAGGCTGGTAGGTTCTGGGTAGCTCTAGATTTCGTTTTAAAAACATCGTACGCCATTCTTTTCCGGCCATCTTATTCGCAGTCCAACTAGGTGGAATTCTAATACCCAATTTAATAGCACATTCGTAGGCAGGGCGACGGACATCTTTTGGAGAATATCCATAGAAAATTAATGCCATTTGTAGCAACCATTTGTTCAAAGAGTCTTCCTGTGTAGGAGAAAATACTTGTCTCAGTGTTGCATAGCCAATGGATGAATCACCACCTTCATTTAATTTCTTCAAAAATCTTGTTAAAGTCATCCGTTTGATACCAAATTCTTTAGCGACGGCGTTAACACTTTTTCCTTCATCATTGACAGCCTTTGCAGCATTTTTTAAATCTTCAGTAGTGTAAGAACATCTTGTAGTCTTTCTCTTTAAGTCAGCATCCTAACAAGAAATAAAACATTCATTACTTTAGTTGTTTGAGTCGTGAGGTAAGTGGAGCAACTATAGCTCAACTAACTCCAACCCTGAATGTTAAAACAAAAGTGAGGTTATAAAAACACCCAGAACCTTTCGTACAATAAACAAAACACTTACCTGATTGAAAGCATGACGAAAACGGCTCTTCAAACGTTGGTCCAGCGCTTCACACGTTGGTCCACAAGTGATCGCGTGGTGATTACCCAACCCGCTACCTCTTCTTTCCACCATACGATGCCTATGCGTATGGTGAATAATTTGCGAAATATTTCGATAGCCAACTTGCCCCTATGCTCAACTAGTACCGCCCTATACTACTAATAAAAAAGAAAAATAGATTTTGATTTAGGAGGTCGTTACTTGATGAAAATCGATATACATATTTTCAATGAAATAAAACTATGGTATTTAGATTTTCACTATATTAACAAAACTAATCTGTATCTGTATCTGTATCTACCTGATGAAGCCACAGTGTGGTGAATTCTGTCATAGTTTTGTTAATATAGTGAAAATCTAAATACCATAGTTTTATTTCATTGAAAATAACAAAATTGACCTTATCACTACTACGTCTGAAGTCGCTTTGCGTTTATTATTGTTTCATTTTTTTCTATTCATTACACAAATTGTGAAATATATCCCGCGAATAAAGAGCGTATACTATACTATTAAAGGGGCATCAAAACCCTGATGAGTATATACATCTTATAGAAGCTATGTTGGAAAATAAAGTGACATCCAGTAGGAAAGAGTGAGTTCTCGTTGCATATGTATCTTGCTTATCAATTCAGCTACTTATTACATGAAGTTCTTGGAATTGTTTTCGCTAGAACCAAGAGTTTTTGAGTTATTCGAAAAATTATATTCACGCGCACACCTCGAATTCATCGAAAAATTAAACCTTTCTGGCTAAACTATAAAATAAATCGAAAAAATCACATCGTTTTTCAATATCCATCTATGAGCGTAAACGCTTTACTAATTCCGATAAACAGCGCTCTGTAAAACGAATAAGTGCCCTGTAACTCATTTATTTTAGGACATCTATCGAATAACACGGTAATGAGTCTGACATTTTATAAAGTTGAATAAAGAACCCTTTATTACCGGCAGACGTCGATGATGACACAAAAATTGTTGATGCCATCTTTGATCCTACGCCTGCGTATCTGTCACGTTACTCAGAAGTTCAGCATTTAACCGGGATCTGTCATCAAAAATTGTCGGGAAAAATAGATGTTCAGTGATAAATTCGGCCAGTTGTGAAGTGTTAGGTTTAAATAATGTCGAAGCCTGAACAAGTTCTCATTATAGAACCCCAAAATGAACTCAAATTCAAAGGTGAGCCACCTACTTAGTGGTATTGACGTATTAGTATCCGCCAATAAAATAGTCGGTTAGTAGTTACAGCCTATATACTTGAAGGAAAATCTGAATTGGCAACGAGTTACATCAAAAATGGAAAGTTTTAATATTCAATCTATCAATGCCCTGAATATATCTATATAAACACCTTGCAGCAACTAGGAAGTTCATGCAGCTAATTTTAGTGTGTTCGCTTATTCCTATCAATAGAATTTTAATAATTATTAGCTTTGTTATGTAAATTAGGAATTATTAATGTATTTCGCATTTATATCGATCACTATATTGTTTAAAAGGTCCATAAATTAGAATATTCAACTGCAATACTGAAGAATATATTTCCTCAATTTGTTTCCTACTTCCTATTAGATTAGCTAAAGTTATGTTCTTAATTGTTCCTGCAATCTTTAGGATTTCAACAAGATTTAAATGCAATCGATAACTTGAACTTTGATTTGTATAATTAAAATAACAGGTAATGATTTTCTTATTTTTAATGTAGGTAGAACTTTATACTTTTCAATTTCCTGTACCCAGTTTCATAGTCTATCCTTGACCTGTTTGAACATTTTTCTGATTTATTTCAGTATATTAATACACTAATTATTGAAATTAATTATACATGTTTTATTACAATAGAATCATTCTAAGATGACATCAGACCTCGAATAAATCAGTTTTAATGTATTATGTCATACACGAAATAGTTATTACAACAAATAACAATAAATCATAGAAATCTTCCAATTATTGGATAACCTCACTGTTGATGTTTTCTTTTAATTTCAGGTCCTTTTAATTTGCCTGTTACATCATATATGAAATTAACCAATCCATCTGATAAAAAAGTGTTATTCAAGATCAAAACGACCGCACCAAAAAAATATTGTGTTCGTCCTAATTCTGGTCTTTTAAAGGCTGGAGAAGTTATAGAAATTGCAAGTAAGTTCTGTATATAACCATATAAATAAGCAAATTCAAGTGTATGATTATTTCTAATTATACAATGTAATACAAATACTATGATACGAGGTCAGACAATTGAGTAATGCGGCAAAATTTTAAAATCGAGTATATTTAAAAATTAAGGTACATGGCTGTGATCCCCTTCAACATAGTCCCCTCCCGCACCTATACACTTATTCCAGCTAGTTTTACAGTTTTCGTAACAATTCTGGAACACTTCTTGTGGGACCTCTCCGAGTACCCTCATCACAGTTTCTTGGATATCTTCAACAGAGTCAAATGTCGACCTTCTACGAATTTTTCATATGGGGGAATAAGAAAAAGTCGCAGGGTCGCATGTCTGGTGAATAGGGCGGTTGTGGTAACCTTTTGATGCAAAAAACTGAGAGACACTGAAGGCAGTGTGACAGGGAGCATTGTTGTGATGCAGAATCAAAGTCTTCTCAGTCTCTGGACAATACTTGATTTACAGTCTGTCCAGGTGGTACGAACTGTTTGTGAACCACTGCTTAGTTGTCAAAGAAGCAAATCAACATAGTTTTCAATTTGGACTTACTCATTCTTGCCTTCTTTGGCTTTGGCGCTCTAGGGGACAGTCTCTGTTGGCTTTGTTATTTAGTTCAGGGTCATATTGAAAGAACCAACTTTCATCACCAGTAATAACTCGATCGAGAAGAGTAAGATCACTTTCAACCAGCTCGAAACAATCTTGAGCACCATTGCTCTAAATTTCTCTTGTTTCATTTTCGTGACATGCACTACTCGCGCGTTGTTATAAAACACTAAACAGCTGGCGAAGAAATGATCGTACGAAGGTCTCAATCAAGAAAGTAGAGATCTACTAATACAGGTTTACAGTGTTACCACAGGCCGAGAAAAAAAATCAGTCGCATTACTTAATTGTCTGACCTCGTATTACGGGAAACCCCTATTAAACAGAAGAATCAAAAATGTAAAATGAATGTTATGGCTATCATGCAGTAATAACCAAAAAAACACATCATAACGGTTGGGAAACAGACGATTTGAAACTGTTAACAAAGTAATTGCATGGAAAGCTTTTCTTTTAAGGTTGAAGGATACAGAAAAACGAACACTATTCCCTAATATGGAAGTGTGATAAAGCAAATAATTTATATAATTATTACTTTAGTTTCTACCATTAAACAATGTCTTATTGGCCACGTTGAATATCATCCCAAGTCAAAAGTTCCATGCAATACATATTACCATTCAAAACACGAAGAATGAATCCCAAATTGGACACTCTTGCTTTCACAAGAGAATCCAAACTAGTTCTAATATCGATTTTACGTGGTCATCACCAAAAACTTTTATACTATCTGACATTCATTAAAGACCATGTCGTCTATAAAATCTTGAGGCACCCCTGTCTTTTTTTTCTTCATAGAAGATTTTGAGTCTTTCCAATCCACTATTAGGAATTTATTACCAATATATGATTTTAGAAAATTCAAAGGCTATCCCCTTATTCCACAATGTTCCAGCTTCTCATGGCTGACAGAATCTAAGGCCTTCATCAAATCCAGGTAGATGACTATCACCTCTTCCGAGTTATCAAATGACTCCAGTACAAACTTGATAAGTTCCATATAGAATTGGGACCACATAAGAGAACTATATTCTAAATTAGATCTAGCGAGACAGCAGTATAGAATTTCTATAGTGAGAAAATTCTTTCGCAATTTGACAAAAAAAATGTAGGTGTACTCGCGAAATCACAGAGATCTATGAAATGAGATGACTTTGCATTGATCAAAATTCAACCTGAGGTTGCATGTGTTTTCTTCACAACTGAATACAATTTGAAATATCTGCATATATAACAAATTTAGCTGGATAAAAATGTTTATCATTATTTGCAATATGATTGAATAAGAGTGGACCAAGGTGAGACCCTTGTGGCACACCAGATGTTAACAAAATCTCTATGGATTAGAAGTTTTTATATTTCATAATCTGTTTTTACCAAATAGAAAACCTCCAAACCACCGAAGCAGACAACCTGTTATTCCCAAAACTTCAGTTGATTATAGTAGAGCAGTATTTCGAAGATAGGTAATTGCAAACTAAGTAATCTAATAATTTAGATAGAGCAAACAACAAGTACTCTTTCAACTTGATGTGTGAGACCTCGAGTCGTTTATGAACAGAGGAATTATAAGGCTCTGATTCCAAAGAGCATGAAATTCTCCAGTATTAGTGATAGGTTGAATAAATCGCGAATAGGAAGTGCAAGAAGAATATTTCTTCAAAACATGGTTGTTCTATCACATTCAGTAGATAATCCCAGTTGTTGCTTATAACTTCCAGAACTGGTAAGTGAAAATTGGGAGAGGCCAGCATTCAAAGACTTATACTCAATTTTATTCAGTACAATTACATCTTCACTATTACTTCTGGAAAAAATCTGTAAAAAAGTCAACCATCCCCACTAGAAAAGTCCCTATATTCCCTACAATAAGGAATTTCCAGAAGGACTGGAGGTCGAAATGAATGGAATTTTCATTACTATTCATACAATGTGGCAAACTACCTAGCAGAACCACTGAGTCACCTAATAAATCTTTCTTTTGAGCAGGGATTTTCCCACAACAGCTGAAATTAACTAAGACAGTACATATCTGTAAAGGGAGAGACCCCCAACCAATGCGGCAACTATAGTCCAATCTCGATATTACCTGTGATTTCAAAGGTTTCTGAATCAGCCTTAAAAACAAGGCTACAAAAATTACAGAAATATCTTGAATTAAAATCGATATGGGTTTAGAGAAGGAAGATCAATTACGTCAGCGCTCAGAGAAATTGCCAAATTAATTTTAGAAGCATTCGATGACATGGAGGAGGTAATTATAGCTTGTTTAGACCTCAGTAAAGCGTTAGATTATGTGAACCATGAAATACTTTTAGAAATACTGGAATTTTGTGGAGTAATAGGAAGAGCATTAAACCTTCCAGGTAATATTTACCCCAGGGCTTAATTCTGGAACCAGTCTTATTGATAATATATATCATGGAAAATGTGAAATCAAATAGTGTTAAAGTGTTTGCTGATGCTAATAAATAAGGCAGATAACAAGAAACCTTTACAGTCAAAACATGAAATATCAATCAAAGGTGCAAAACAATGGTTTGAGGCACATGAGTTGACTCTACTTAAATAAGACTCAGAATGATTGGATTCACCCTTGACGACTCTTTAACCTAGACTCCGCATATTAATTCACTGAGTAAAAAATTGACCATGGCATGCTTCACTGTAAAGAGAATTAGACACATCATTGACAAACAAGCTGTCTTACTCACTTTCACAGCATGCACCTATGGCATCATCATCTAGGGTGCAGCGATCAAGGCAAAAAGAATCTTTCAACAATAAAAAAGAGCATTCAGGTTATTGGCAGGTGTTACTTCAGCTATTAGTTGTAGGGAAATTGTCAGAAAGTATAGAATTCTTACAGTGCCATCCTGCTATATATTAGCAACTCTTTGCCACTTCGACGAGAGTAAACTTGTACAGGAAAAACCTGGGGAAATCCGCAATCACTTCACCTGAGGTAGAGAAAACTACATTCTCCCAAAAAAGCGTCTAAGGAGAACTCAAAACTTTTGACTACATCGGTACAAAGCTCTACAACAAGCTCTCAGGAGAATATAGAGACATGGACGTGAAATATTTCAAAGCCGCCATGAGGTCGCTTCTGATCAAGAGAGTAGCGGGAAAATCAGTTGTTTTATCTGTTTTGAATGTGTGAGTTTTCATGTTTCAATTTTGGACAAGTCAAGTGTGTTTTGAAGACGACAAATATTATAATTATTAATTCACATATAGTTGACGGCAATTCCCTAAATCAATTAGAATCTACCATGTTCAAGATCTCTTAAAGTTGTAGTGTGCATTTTAGGCAAATTAACTTAATAATTCCTTTGAAAACGATATTCGGTGTTTTCCATTTATCATAACAATTTTAGAAATGTTGAATATAAGGTTATAAACTTAGGTTTTTAGTATTAAATGGCCAATCGGGTGCAGACAGATACTCATTGAGACTATATAATTAACCCTGCGAAACTAAACACAGTGAATTGTAGCATTGAATTGACGTGGTTAAGTAAACTCCAACAGTCAGATATTATAAACCTTCCTGCAGCACATCAGTAGCATGACCGATGTGAGTGGTTTGAAAATCAAGTCCAAATATGTATCAAGGCTATTGCAAGCTTCACAGATCTGGGAAAGATTTGTGCTATCTTTAAAAGCCAGACTATTTTCCCCACACAAGATAAATTCACCCTCGCACCAATCACATTTTAGAACATTGTAATCATCACTGATACACATACCTGAATTGAAGTCCCACATTTGAGATTCTGTTCAAAAAATGGTGTAAAAAAAATTGTTGTAAAACAATGTAATTTCGATTTCTACCAATGAGCCAGATAAAGATTACCAAAGAAGCAAGGATATCAGAAAAAAGATTGTCGAATATTATGAAAAAGCAAATACCTATATTTTGTGTAAGAAAGTGATAGATAAGAAGTTTATAGATTAAATTGTGTTTGAGTACATGGCTCACATGTCTGCGTAAAGTAATTCTCTAAATTGCCACGTTTGAATGGTACTTTCAATTGTTATTCTTCATTTTCATTAAAATTGATCTTGAGACACCCAAGTCAAGGAATTCCATAAGAATAGACGATTCCAAGTAAGTTTTTATGAGTAAAGTATGGTTTATGTTTGTCAATCATTTGTTATTTTAGCCAACTCTGAAGGTTCTATTAGATGGCGCTAGTGGCAACGCTACTGGGGCCATCTAAGTTCCTTTATAGTGAGCGTCATTTCTCGCAAGATATTTGCCAAAGTTTCTGCCACATTCAGTATAGAAATTAGCACCTCCCTGTTTTAAAATGTAATTTAATTAATTCCAGTAAGCCTACAGCCGGTCGAGTTTGGAACAGACAAAAACAAACACAAATTCATGGTGCAGAGCGTGTTCGCGCCCGAGGGTAACTTCCACATCGATCAGCTATGGAAGGATACGGCACCCGACCAGTTGATGGACTCCAAATTGAAGTGCGTCTTCGAACTTCCCCCGGACGAGGTCAATAAGGAGGGCGGTCAAGAAGAGCCAGTAGAAGCTAGTCCGAACTTGGCGCCGCAGTCGGTGCCTAACGATCAGGGCCATGTTATGGCTGAGGTAAGTTACAAATGTTTTAATCACCCTGTGTTTCAATAAAATTTGGCCCCACTAACTGAGAAAAGAGTGGTTCTAGAATAACGCCAAGACAAATCAATTTTAAATTTGAGGTTGATACGAAGCATATAAAACTAATATCCCACCATCAGCATCCTCAACTCAAAAGTCATAGGTAAAGTTTAATTAAGACACCTGGAACGTCTGTATACAAGAAGGCCTTTTTCCACAGAACAGCGCAACTTTGAAACTCTTCCACGTAACGTATTTCCCCATGACTACAATCTGCCGGCCTTCAAGCGAAATATTAACCATCTCTCCTTTTCAGGTATTCGCGGTGTCGTCGAGATAATAGGATTCAGTTTCCTTACGCGAGTATCTCTAATAAAAAAAAGTAAGGTACTTTGTTGAAGAGGTCGATTATCTTATCAAATGCATTTTTTCAAAACGTTCAACTTGGATGATTCAAAACAACTTGAACCCACGTTCATAGAATGAAACAAACAATTTTTAAACTCGTCTAACATTCGCAAAATCTCAGGTCTCAAAAATTTGCATACAGAGATAATTCTTCTCTGCAGATCTTCCGAGTTTTCAGGTTCTGTGGCATTAACTTTCCAGTCAAGATGGTACACCATAAGAAGAAATCTAAGGGATTCAAAGCAGGTGATCTGGCTGGGTTACTCAAGTGATCCTCTTCTGCCACCCACAGACCTGGAAAGTTGTCTAATTATCTCAAATATCTTGAAGATTTTGAGTATCTTAATATTGACTTCTGCCTATTTACTACACTATTGTGTATGGAGGCGCTCTCGTCACAAAATTGCTAGTGACAATCAGAATCGTCCTCATTCATTCCATGAACTAATTTCTCCTTATAAAGATAGAATTTGTGATGTTTATTGATCTTGTAGACAGTTTTAGCAGAAACAACAGTCACACACAAACGCGATAATCTTCTGATAGAAGTAGTATTTTCCATTTGCCCACTACTGTCACTTCGATTGCTTCTTTTCGAACTGGACATGCAAATTTATGCTTTTGAAAATTTAAAGATGATGCTAAGACATATCATTACTATATGCAGAAATTTGCGTTCTGATATTTGGTGAAAGTTAAAAGAGAATTGCAAAAAGTTTGTGTTATTGGATGGAGGTTATCTTTGAAAAACGTTTGTGTTATTGGACGGTGGTTATCTTGAGAAGTTATACCAAGAATTTTTTGGTTGCTCTTTTTTTCACATCTCAACAATGACAGCATGGGAAAATATCGCTATATGTGTAGACACATTGAAAAATTTTATTCAAGGAACAATATTCAACCTTCCGTAGAATGTTAAATATCCTTCCCTGGATGAGCTGGTTTTCCGATCCACCCCTTATTCTCACCGTTAACCAGGGCCACACCGCAGCGTCACTGCTCGGTCGGATGTCATGAATAGGAGTAATAGACTGCAGTTTCGGTCTCATTTGACCATTCTACGGAAGGTTGAATATTAATCCTTGAATAAAATTCTTCAATGTGTACACATATAGCGATAATTTCGCATATTGTCATTGTTGAGATGTGATATATACCTGGTTAGGAGCCAGACATGAATAACGAGCGTTAGTCTTTCGACAGATCACTTTCTTGCAGACACGGTGTGTAGCGTTCCGGTAAATAGTCGAACAAGTGGTACTTCTTGACGTTTCGGTTTATCTACCCTTTGTTGGTTTCCGGGTGGCGATGGTAACTGACTTCTGTGTCAGTTCGTTGGAGTGCTCAATAACATTTACTTGTTTTGTTGCGCTTCAACGGATTGACATGAGTAAGTGGCAGTTTGACCTGGTGTTGTGAATGTGTATGCAATACTGACGAGGTCAAATGAGACCGAAACTGCAATCTAATTCTCCTATTCATGACATCCGACCGAGCTGTACTGCTGCTGAGTGTTCCTTGAATAAAATTCTTCAATGTTCTTTTTTTATTATCAAAATTGAGAGAAAGTTCAACAAAGGTTGTTCCGTTTAGAGTTTCAAGAATCGGGTAAAAGTAACCTCTATTCCTCTTAAATAGAATACCTAGTGCCAAGTTCTAAATCGATTCAGCCGAATATTTTGAAGTATTTGAGTGGAGAATCGAAATCAAATGTCCCTTAACACACTTCCCCTATAATGAATTTCGAGAACTTTGGAATTATGTGTTATGGCAGCCGCTCTCATTGAAACACCCTTCATAAAGTGTTTTTAAACTATATTTTAGAGGATGAAAAATAAATTAATGCGATCTACTAAACTAAACGTTTAATGTTAGCGGTGCTTTTATAGGAGGAAAGTAGCAACCCCAAATTAATAACAGGTTGCTTTGTGGTCCACTTTACCCCTCCTCAAATGAATATACAAACATAATTTTGGGATATTCGAAGATTTCTTCTCAAACACATCCTAGTTCTTCAATCTACAACAATATTGCATAAATGTAGGAAAGCACACGAAAAAAAAGTGTTTTTGAAAAAGATCCAGTTGTCATACTGAAAATGAAGTTGTCAGTCGTATTTTAATCAATTTCATTCCATTCATGTATCAGAGTTTGAAAAATTCGATTTCTTTTTATCTACATATCCAACAAGTGTTCAATAGAATTTAACTCAGGTGATTGAGCAGGCCAATCCAAAACATTTCGACGTCCTCTTCTACTCCTTGACTACAGCAACAGTATGAAGACGAATATTTTCATGAGATGGTTCAAGAATCAGGTCTCTATAGCTTGCAGCATTTACAAATCTCTTCGGCAAATTGATATCTTCCTTGTTAGTTGTGGAAATTTTCAGAATGTCTCCTTACGTGAGTACGTCTTGTATCTAGACGTAAACGTAATCTGGAATCATTGCTGAAGGTGTTCAGTCCCCCATCCAATGTGATCTCTAGTCCCAACCACTCTTGCCTCGCGATTTCCTCTTGACATTGTTTGAAATCTAAATAGACATCTGGCTTGTATCTTGAATTCATGTGGTGCTCACAGCCTGATTTCTTATAAAATTTTCAAAGCATTAACTCTCAAAAATCTGATGCCGCAGTTATTGATCTGATTTGATCAGTACGCTGATTTCTGAAATCTCCAGTTTATCTGTAGCATGTCAACAATAACTAGGGAGCTAGCTTTGAGCATCTCTCTCAAGATGTCGTCTCTTCAGAAAAATCATGACAAATTAATTCATCTACGCCAATCAAATAACAACTAATTTAATCAACTGAGAGGAAAGATAAAAGAAAAGCCTAATGATGATAATGTGTATTCTTTATTTTGATGTAAGAAGTATAGTTAAGACGACAAACAATGAGTTCCGTTGCGTTATGGTAAGACTGGAGTCGTAAACAAATATTTTTGCTTGACTTATATATTCTCTCAAATAGAAACTGTACTGATTTGTTTGATTTAATCGAGGTTTTCAGTTGATCTAGAACTCTACAAAATGCCTCTGAGCAGAACAACCTGAGTTTTTGAGAAAGGCTGCTCTCGCTCTGTCATTCACGATGGAGCCAAACCAAACGCAATATTGTGTCGATACACGATAATTTCATACACTTCTTTGCCGCGTGTCCCCCTGTACAATCGTAGGTGCAAACATCATTCCTTATCGAGTGTTTCTCATTCAAACAAGAAATCTATTATAAATCATGAGCTTATCAGTAGGAATGCTCTCGAATCTCGAATTAGTCATTCCTAGTGCAGATTTATTTACAGGAGAAATTATTAAATGCAGGAAAATCGTTCGAAACAATCGGACATGTGAATAATTGTTGTTATATCGCGTCGATAACGATAATACCGATAATTCTAATGTTTATCAGGGAATTTGACCGAAACTAATCAAGTAATATGTATTGCCAATAGTGTGTATGATAATAACTATTTAAAATGGTTAATTCCATTTGTTATACACTACGTATATCAAATATTGCATTCGCAGTTCGTTTAGATTGTAGATTAAATTTTCTTTGAAAGTTGAAGATATATATACATGGCAAAAATCTTGGGATGTTAATATTTATTGGCTCATTACATAACTCCTGGTGTTTAGTAATGAAAAATTGTTAAAACGATAAATCAAAGCAGCAATATAATGAACTGGATGCCTCTTCTTTCAGAAAAATTGATGTACAATCCAAATTTCATCAATTTTTATTGAAATAGTATTGAAACAAAGCTCCCATTAAATAAATTCTAAGGTGAAGTGATCACAGTTTTAAACGTTGTAGGCAATACCTTCTCTTTAGCTATTTTTTATTACAAGAAAGAAAAAAGTACAAATATGTTAGTTAATAGATCCGAGATAAAAAACTATTAGGGCCATACAAAAATTATTTTACAAAGTGACAAAACAAATTGAAAGGCATAAAAAAAACAAGAAGGCAAACTAAACAATCAATAGCATAAGAGATCAAAAAATCACTAAAAGTCGGGACTTATGTTCCTCCCAAAGAGAAAATCTTTGATTTCTAATAGCCTCTGGAATGGCGTAACTTTGGATTCCTTCATCCATTAGAGTTTTTGGGTAACATTGATAATTATATATGTTTTTGTAGTTGGGAAAATACAGCTCCTCATCTGGTTGCATCTTTGATAGATTGAAAAATCTATTATTGGTTCTTTTTGTGAGTGCTGAGGCATTAATAAACTTCCTAAAATTCCAACAGCTGAAGCAAGTTTTTTTGATTGATCTGATGTTCCCATTTTAATTTGGTGTCAATGTGTAAACCAAGTATTTTATTTAATCAACCTTCTCCACGAACTTGTCACCACCCAAGGGACTGTTGCTATTTAAAGCCAGCTTATAATAACTGAGCCAATTCTGAATTATATCGGAATCGTGTTTGGCTTCCTCTTCCAACTTAGCTCTATCATTTCCAAAGTACTGCAAACAAGTGTCATTAGCGTGCGTTGTATGCGTACCTTCAGGTGTAGAGCAATCGAGTTAATGTAGATTAAAAATAGTGTTGGACCTAAGATGGAGCCCTGAGGTACCCCACAACATAAATCACAGAATTTACCACATTTTGTGGAGATGAAAACGCACTAGACTCCTGTCTATGTTTATAACTACACTCCCCACAAAAATTGTTGCATCACCCTACTTTTACGTCAATACTATATAAACTTTTAGGTTGGTCATTCAAGAGTCGCTTGGTAACTTTCAGAAGTGTAAAATAAGAAAATATCATTCAAAAGAGATGAGTTTATGATGGAACATATCAACAATTTTCGAATTGATGAAAAATTAAAAAATTCTACCATCTTCAAACATTCGCGAAGAGACCAATCAACTAGCATCGAATGGTTACTTATCATTTTCAAAATCGAGTGTTTCCTCCCTGGGCCCTAATTACTGCCAGTATACGTCTCGGAAGCCCCTCAAACAAATTTTGGAAGTACTCTTGAGTCACTGAGTTCCAAATTTCAGGAAGCAGATTTTCTAGTTGTTGGAGTGTTCTACAAGGCATCCTACGTTGCTGAATTTGCCACCCAATGTTGTCCAAAACATGTTCTATAGAATTCAAGTCGGGACTTCTGGCTGGCCATCTTAAAATATCAATTTCGGCATTTTGTAGAAATTCTGTAACTACTGTAGCTGCATGAGGCCGAGCATTATCATGCATATAAATGAAGTTTTCGCCAATCAATGGGCCAAAGGGTACAACATGGGGTTCAAGGATATCTGCGATGTATCTAACTCAGTTCGACCATGGAAAGAAATGCCTCTCCACGCCATTAATGAGCCCCCTCCGAAGTTTTCGGTTTGCCGGATATTGCATTGCTGATACCGTTCCCCAGGTCGTCTACAGGAATGCGTCTATCATTTGATACTAGACTCGTCGGAAAAGAGAACATTCGACCATTCTGGAATACCCCAATTTGCATGTTCCCTCGCAAACTGAAGTCTTGCAACTCGATGCTCTCAGGTGAGACGCGGGCTGGTAGAGTCCACCTTGGTCTTCTCTGAGCCTGTTTCTAACAGTTTGCAATGAAATATGCACATTTCTGGAAAGTGCAAGTTCATTTTGTAGCATTCTAGCCGTACAGTGCCGAACTCTTAGTGCAATTAAACGAAGCCAACGATCATCAACTGGTGTTGTTATCCGATTTCTTCCCTGTTCGGCCCTTCTTCCATATTCCCCTGTTTCGTGGTACCGATTAGTTGCTTTTGAAATAGTGTTTTGGTTAACATTCAACAAGTTAGCCACGTATCGTTGGCTTCGCCCTTCCTCGTTACAATTCTTATCACTTCATGATTACTCAAATAGCGTCCAGGACGTTCAGCAGCCATTACAATAAATTCAAAGATTCGAAAATCAACAAGAAACACAGAAAACTTGCATTAATTCAGCGTGAAAACTGAAGAGAAATTGAGTGAATACTGATAGTGAAATAAACTCATTCTTGTTTCAGACGTGTTTGAGATCATATGGAAACAAATAAACAAATGTTACATAGATAAGATTTTTTTCCCCTCATATGTCCATAAACATATGTTGACAAAGAAACTGCGATCGAGCTGCTTAATCGATTGTGGAATTCAGAATACCAGGTGATGCGACAATTTTTGTGGTGTGTGTATTATAGTTACCAGATTTGTGACAGCCAATGTTGTACTGCTGCATTTCCTAATTCCATATTGACCATTGTCACTTTGGAGTTTGATCAAACGATTGTTTGCACATGTTTCAACCAACTCTGATATAACGGATAGAAGAGAAATCGGTCAGAAGTTCCCTGGCACCAAGGAGTCACTTCATTTAATTATAGGAATTACTTTAGCTGATTTAAACGCCGTGCAGGAAGAAGAAGAAAGAAATACTCACTTCCAAGAAACTCCCTGTGTGTCCTGTAGTGATAGTCCCTGATTTTAACAAGCTCATGGAATTGTATTTTGAACCACAGCGTACTGTCATTTCTGAACCTCTTTTTGAACGATCTTTCTTTTAGGGTATTGGTATAAGAGCGGGTGATCTCAACACATTGAACCTACCTCTGGGCAGTCCACTTAGATGCAGCTATGTTGAACCTTTTTTATGCCTTCCAAGAAAACATCTCCACAGTCACAGTAGCCTAAAATCTAATTATACTCCAAGCTGACGCTAAATCATTGGACTAGTCTTCATTCTACATGATAAGCTGCAGGGTTTTCTCTTGTTGGGGGTTGACACTTCCAAGGTCGTCTGAAGTGAAGATTGACTTAATGCAGCCCTCTTGCCAATTCTTGAAATATTGAGTGCCCATTGCTTGTCCAAGTTCTGCCTATGTTGCCCCACTCTCAAGCATCCCAACTGCTCTGTTCATTTCATCAACACTTAAATGATGCTTCTTCATATTTATTACGGTATCTAAATACTAAAAATTTGAGTGTGCGGAATATTCTGAGAGAGCCATATTAATGTTCTCTTCAACGTTTGTGGAATTCCCTAAAAAAATTCTTCAGAGGCAAAACTTGGTATCCCAAGGGGTTTGTTTTAGAACAAACTGGCAGCGATATTTAATCTGAAATATGCCAAGACTTTCCCAAAATGTCATGAATAACAAGGTGAACCTTCTGATCCAACTATTCATATAT
Source organism: Cryptolaemus montrouzieri (assembly GCA_013387265.2). Taxonomy (NCBI): domain Eukaryota; kingdom Metazoa; phylum Arthropoda; class Insecta; order Coleoptera; family Coccinellidae; genus Cryptolaemus; species Cryptolaemus montrouzieri. The sequence continues at coordinate 46,117,895 of JABFTP020000083.1, read as the reverse complement.
ATATATATATATATATATATATATATATATATATATATATATATATATATATATATATATATATATATATATATATATATATATATATATATATATATATATATATATATATATATATATATATATATATATATATATATATATATATATATATATATATATATATATATATATATATATATATATAGATATTTGAAAGAGCTATTTACAACAGAATTGTCGATTTTTTTGAGACTTACAGAGTACTTTCAGAATACCAAAATGGCTTTAGAAAGGGTAGGACTAAGACAAGAGCTATATATCAGGCTTTAACAAAGATTCTCTCCTACTTAAACAGTGATAACATAACAGCACTGAGGTGTATCGATCTCAGAAAAGGCTTGGACTCCGTCAGCCATGACGTTGGTTGAGAAGATGTATGCCGTTGGAATTAGAGGCAGGTCTTTGGATCTGCTTCGGTCTTATTTATCAGGAAGATCTCAATGTGTTGTTGAAAAAGAGTCTACAACTGGGAAGACACTGCAGTGACTGACGATGTTGGCTATTGATGGGGGGTTCCGCAGGGGTTGGTTTTGGGTCCCCTCCCTAACCCCATTTATATCAATGACTTACCTGGTTGTACAACTGAATTCGTGGACCAATTTGCAGACGACACTTCTCTGGTGCTCGCCGATCCGGTTTCTCTGGATTCGATAGTGGACGATGTGCTTGTCGATCTTGATGCCTGGTTTTCTCGAAATGAGTTGAGAATGAACAGTCAAAAGGCCAAACTTGTCAGGTTTGATATGGAAAAGAACACATACCCATATCTCATGGATATAAGACTGCCATGGTTTAATCTAATAGCCTTAAGTTCCTGGGTGTTTCGGTTGACTATCGACTAGATTGGGGTGATCATGTAGACCAACTTGCAAATGATATGGCCAGATATGTGTATGAACTGAGAACACTGTCAAAACTTGTGAATGTCTCGACAGCATTCACCGCATACAATGCATACATTGATAGTAGGCTGAGATACGGGATAGTTATATGGGGGAATTCATTGGATATCTTGAGGCTCCTTTTGTTGCAGAAGAGATGTTTTCGTGGGATTCTTAAGCTGAGCAAAACACAATCATGCAGGGCTCACTTTGTGAAAAGATGCTAACTGTTGTGCGTCTATATGTTTATGAAGCAATTATGTTCATAGTTAATAATAGAGACCTATTTGTGGAAACTAAGCGTGAAGAGGAGCATAACACGAGAGCTGAGAACGATATGAGGCTACCCAGATTTAAGCATACTTGCCTTCAGAACAACTCTGTTTATGCTTTGGTGAAAATTTATAATCACATTCCACCGGAGGCACGAGGGTGGCCACAAAATAAATTAAGAAGAAGATTAAATACACTCTCCAAGAGTATTTTGAGGACAATATTTGTCGCAGCTGATTTCGTCTCTTATTGTTAGGTCTTCATTCTGTTTACACTGTTTGTTTCTATGTATTTTATATTGATGATGACGTGTACTACAACAATTTATGTTTATATGGAACAAATAAATGGATTGATTGATTGATTGATTGATTTTTCAATGTTGCAGTTAAAAGAGTTGCGGGAAAACGAACATAACCTCCGACAAGAAAATCTACGACTGAAGGAAGAAATCCTACGTCTAAAACACGAAAATCGGGGTACTCTCAAAACGGAAACGGTCAACAAATACCAACCGCCCGCGTCTCAGGAGAATATGGCCGTTTTGATAATTGTGGCAGTAGTTCTGGGCATCCTAGGCATGATATTGGGCAAGTTCATGCTCTGAAACTCCCAATGGAAAAGACTTAGCTTCATGCCGGGAACTCCACTGTATTATATATTTATTACAGTTATTTCATTATAATTATATACTGTAATATAAATAAAATTCTTGTGCATACGCCACGAGTGTATGCTACTTCAGTGGCTCTAGTTCAATCAAGTGCAGTTTTTTTTTATATTTTTATCTTCAATTTCATATATTTTATTGTTTTTTCTATTTGTTTATTCCTTGAGAACGATCGTATAACTGTTTGCACTTCTTTTTCTAAAGAATTTTTATAACATTTAATGCCTTGTATAGTTTTCTGTAGTTTCTGGTATTTTTGTTTTGAATGTAGCAACCAAGTGGGCGTGCAAATAAATGTTTTTTATGTAAATATAGCTAATTTTTCCATTAGTCCTATTTTTGTACTTGAATCTTCAAGAAAATTGAGTTTCAGATTTGGTTTTGTCCTAAAAGTCGTCCAAATTAGGCCATCATCGTGACAGTGTCTTTTAAAGTCTTCTGAATACTTTAATGTTGTATCAAGATTGCTAAGCAATGAAAAGTGAATAAAGTTTGTTAATTCAAGGCATTTAATATCTTCCAACTTGGCTAGAAGTATCGAAACTTGAAGGCATCTTTGGACTGTTATTCAAAACGTTACTTTTGGTACTATCGATTAAAATCATTCAAAATCTTGTTATATTACACATTTTTTTGATTTACCGGAGGAAATTCATGACTTAATTACTTAAAAATACGATTAAAGTGTTGTCTAGTTCACAAATTCAAATTAGTGTTCATTCGCGACGAAAGTATTAGGAATTAGGTCTACAAAAACGTATTCAAACGCTTTAAACTCATAAAATTTAAAAATTTTTAGCAAATTAATAAAAAAGTCAGTTTTTCGCGGATTATTCAGAAACTGTTAAAATTTGAAATTATCGAAAATTCTAGGTCTAAATTCAGAACAAAAGTCTCAGCTCACGAAATTTCTATTTCTTTTATTCATAGTCCTAATTCGACGGTTCTACCCTTAAAACACGAGCGCATCGACTCAAGCAGATCACAACACAAAACCAATACAAAAATATTAAATATTCATGCAAAATTTGAAAAGTATGGTCATTTGAAGATGGTAAAAACATTTTAATACTTTCAATGTAATATTGCTAAGTTTATAAATGATAAGAACTCCAAAAGTTAAATCTTCAGATTATTCAAACTTTTTTCTGTTATGAAAATAATGGTTCAATTTTTGAAAAATTAAATTATTTCTGAACTGGACTTCATTTTGCAAATATTTGATTTGATAATTAATACTTCAAAACATTTGTTTTGAGTGGTGCTCTCACTGTAAAGTAATTGAAATTATAAATAAGAGTGTTATCGTTTCTTGAGTTGAAATCTTTCAATTGGAAATTTTATCCTCAAAATTTCTGAATTATATGCGCCAAAATGAAAACCCTCTTTTCATTTTAATTATCTAATAACTTTCAATATTTTTGTGCTGAAAAAATCTGCATACGTTTTTCTAGACCAATGATCAATTATTAGTTACTTACCAATTAAACATGTCTTAAACAACAATAGTTATTAAATTCAATTAAAATAAAACCACTTGTCCTGATGATAGCCTAAGAGGAGAAAATAGTGATTAATTAATTGTAAAAAATATGTATTTAGTACTTTAATAGAAATAAAATAAGAATCCTAATGTCTGTACTTGATTCGAATTTAGTTTATACATTTTCAGCAATGCTGTCCCTGTGTGTATGTATAAAGAAAAAATAAGTTTATAATTCGTTCCTGCATCATCCTAATCTGGAACAATAGGAGAAAAATCTCTAATTACGGTTTCAGAGAATAACAATTTCACTTATATTTGTCCATTAACATTAACTGCTTATGTTACTCAAAGAAAGCACACAGTCGATTTGACCAATATTAGTGATATAATAGATTTTGTTATTTTCAGAAATCTTAATCACGGATTTATTTTTTCTTAAATCAGTTATTTAACAATCACTTTTACACTTTATGAAACATTGTGAGAATGTACAATCACTTGCTTTGTCGATTTCGGTTTTTCACAAGAAATTTTGATTCAAACTAGTTTTAAATGTTTTCAAGGTTGGTTTGCAATAGTGATTCTCTTAAGTTTCGGCCTTGTTCAATCCTACTATTATTTAGAAAACAAACTATCAATTCCGACATACTTGTCAAGCTGTCAAATCAACTGAAGTTCTGATTGGTTGTTTTTTATATAAAGCTCCAATCACAACTTGATTTAATTTAACCTTGGAATGCATGGCTATAGTTATATTTTTCAAGTTACTTCTATGTTTAAACAATTACGCAAAAACCTTTTTTTTATGTAGGTTTAAACAGTGGCCAATTTTTTATAGAAAAAGCACCATAGTGATCGAATGAGCATATTCCACTTAGATTAATTTTGTTGTGGTCTTTGTCGTTTTCGTAGTTAATCTTTAACATTCTTTTTTTTCATAATCTGTTAGGTATAGATTTTCGGAATCGTTTTTAAATTGTTGGAGGAATAATAAGTTAACGGCTTGAAGCGATTGTTCATATGTACTATATTTTAACATCTTGTAATGAGTTATGCATTATCGGCATGGTAAATGTAACTTCATCAAATAAAATATAATTCTGTAATTGTTATATATTCTGAAATTATTTCAAGATAACCCGTTTTCTTTCTTTTTGTAATTTTCGATGAGGGTATATGATTATTGCACCTTTTGTGTATTTCTATTTTGTTTCAATACTTTGAGGGAATTCCGACTTTCTTTTTCTGATTTCACACATTTATTAAAAAATTTTTTTCAGAGGAACCCTAGGTAGAGAAATGAATGTGGTGCCCTGGACTTCTAATACACCTCCTATATACTGGGTGATTCACCAGTGGCGCGATGCTGTGTAGCTCGTACATCGAAATCGAAGATTTCATTTTTGTACGAACGGTATTGTATTTAGAAAGTAAGAATCTACTTCAGCAATTTATTTTGAAGTAAACAGGGTGTCCCAATTTTCTATAAAAAAATCTTGGGAGGTTTTTTCAGATTGGAAGACCACTTTTTTGTTGAAGATTCAAGAGCGTCCAAAACTCTGCTATAATGTCATTAAGTAATAAGTTTTTTTTGGTGTGTAGTTTCGTCACAATATATTTTTTTCCGTCAAATTCATTAAAATAGGCTCTCATATCACTGCATGCATCTTCGGCCAGAGAGGATGAATACTTTTTTCCTTTCGTTTTCTCATTGCCAAGGATAGCTTTATTGATGAATTGAAATAGATTATCCTCATTTTATACAGGAGTGACTCTAAATAATTATTGAATATTGTAATTTTAAAAATATATCTTGATTTTTCAAATGGAACACCCTGTATTACTCGTGTCAACGCATAAAATATTGTGCTATATTTTTGCAGAAGTAACCTTATCTTTATCTTCGATCATTTTCGAAATATTCGATTTGTAAAAATTTTTGATGAAAATTCTACAAACCTTATCAAACTCACCAACATGCATCATTATTCGCACATAAGTTTTTTTTTCTGTAATGATTCAAGTAGTAAAAAATGAAACCTAAACAATATAATTCTTTTAACGAATGATGAAATCAAGATAATTTTTTTTTATTTGTGCCTTCTGTCAGGTGTCTGGACATATCATACTCTGCATTTTACATGGTCAACTTATCAGTGTTTCGTTATTAAACATTGTTAAAGTGAGGTTTCAACCCAATTTTCTCAATTGACTGCCATGAAGTTCTCCAAAGAAGAAATGGTTGATATGATTTTTATTCCAGGTGAGTGTGATAGAAATTCTTTGTTGGCAAGTAGAGTTTATGCGCAAAGATGCTTTGAAAAACTTCTAATTAGATTTATCGAAACGGGTAGTATCGCTTACAAAAACCTGAAAACCCAAAAACTGCTACAGCTGAAGACAACCAGTTATCAGTTTTGTTGACAGTGACAGAGGACCCATATAAAAGCCAAAGAGAGATTTCTCAGTTAACAGATATGTCAAACTTCCGTCCAGAGAATCTTGAAAGTGAATAAATTTCAAGACTATGAAAATCGAATCAATTTATCCAATTGGGCAAGTGACAAAGTAGCGGAAAATCCAAATATGTTTATCAGAGTTCTTTTCTCGGACGAGGCAACTTTCCACGAGAATGGGCTGTTAACAGGTACAACTTTCATTATTACGCCACGGAAAATTCACACCTCATGAGACAAATAGATCATCAGCATCGTTGGTCCTTGAATGTATGGGCCGCTATAGTAGATGGATATCAAATTGGGCGGCACTTTTTCGACGGGGACCCCAATAGTGAAATGTATTTAGAAATTCTGCAAAATCATCTACCAATGTTACTTGCCGATGTGCCAGAGCATATAAAACAAGATTTGTGATTTCAGCAGGATTGAGTACCGGCACATTACTCACATCAGGTTAGGGAGCATTTGAATCATGTATTTCCATACAAATGGATATGACGTGGTGGTCTGTTAGATGGCCAGCTAGGTCTCCGGACCTTACAAGTCTAGTGGGGTTATATTAAGGGCATCGTTTACCAGATTCCTTCTACAACACAGTTGGATATGAGACAGATTAGTCAACACCTTTCAGTTAATCAGTTCAGTTCAGTTAATCCGCAAATGTTGTCGAGAGTTCAATGGTCTTTGCTCAGAAGGATTAAGTTGTGTCTACAAAGAAACAGGCAATACTTCGAACACTTATTGAAATAGTTCAACACCTTGTAGATCATCTCACCAAAAAGTAATCTATTACGTATTTCATACACGACTACCTTAAAATATCTCCATTTCTCTGATCAAGTATAATGATATGTTCTAATAAACTCTCTTTCGCAACCTCTGATTTTATTATTTTAGTTTTTTTTTCGATTTCTTCTGAAAATGGTATTTTATGCGAAGATAAAGATAAGGTTACTTCTCCAAAAATATGGCACAATATTTTATGCATTGACATGAATAATACAATACAGGTGTTCCATTTGAAAAATCAAGATATATTTTAAAATTACAATATTCAATAATTTTTTTATAGCAAAATAAATTGCTGAAGTAGATTTTTACTTTCTAAATCCAATACCGTTCGAACAAAAATGAAAACTTCAAGAGTGTACGAGCTACAGAGCACCGCGTCACTGGTGAATCACCCAGTATAAAAATCGTCCACCGAAATATATAGTCAAATATCCAAATTTTTTACGCCATGGATCCCAAAAACGGAGCGGAAAACTATAACATTTTCTTTAACTATGCATAACTTTTTCCTGAATAGAATTAATTATGCCACTAAATGATATTTAACAAAAAAAATGTCAAATATTGAACGAATATAACACAGAGACATGCAATTCGGTCGAAGAAGCTCAATTCACTTGCATGTGACATCACCATGGTAACAATTGACCACAGGGCGTTCTCAACACATGAAATTTCAAAAACGATCACATTCTTTCGTGAAATTTGCAAAAAATTACGTAGTATATATAAAGAATTAAAATAAGAGAGAAATAAATACATATGACAAATTTATTGAATAAAAATTTATCTTAAATACAATTTCAACTTACAAAATTTAATCTAAACTTTCAAATTTTCAACAAAATAGAAATTTATTAAAATAAATACACTTCACAGAAATTTTGAATTTCTTATGTAAATGCACCGTTTTTAATGAAAAAATCTTATTCTAAACTGATCATATCACAAATAAGTTACTGGAAGCTTTCCTGGCGAGCCATAAACATCAAATAAATTATTAAATTTAGAAGCATAAGACCAATTTCTGTTTCGAGATTCGGATATTGACAAAAAACAAATAATGAAGCATAATTTTCATACATTTCCGAAATGTGACACGGAATTAATTATACAATTTTTAAATAATATTTTAAAGTATGAATTAACAGTAATGTTTTATTGTGCACATATTCGATACATTCAAGTACCTAAACTTGTTTCACAACAGGTTGTTGGGGTTGAATGTTGTTCGTTTGTTGAGGAATTTGGTTACCTTGAATATTCGCTTGTGCGTTTACCTGATTGGGATTTTGATAGCTGCCTTGATGAATGGGTTGTTGTTGTTGTTGTTGTTGTTGAGGAACATTACCTTGATTCTGTTGCAAATTGTTATACTGTTGTTGTTGCTGATAAGTATTTTGAGGTGACTGTACATTTCCTGATTTTGTTGTTGGTATTGTTGGTTCTGATATTGCATTTGCTGATTTGGTTGGTTCTGCTGATAAACTTGATTTGGCTGGTTGTGTTGATAAACTTGATTGGGCATTTGCTGGTACCCTTGGTTGACGGTGTTTTGTGGTACATTTGGATGTTGAGGATACACTTCATTGGTATTAATGGCTGGCAAATGTCCCTGAAAACATTACATTAAATAGTCTGTTCAATTTAGATATTCGAAGCTACATAAATTCCCAGCTAGCAGAAAATCTGTAAGATTGTTTAAAATATGATCAAAAATAAAATTTGAAAGTTCCCTGTATGGAAGAAATTTTATTCAAGGTCAAAGGTAAAAAATGAGTTTAGCGATTTTCTGCAAAAAGGTTAGCTTATCATAAAATACTTGAGACAAAAATTGTAGATCATAAAATTATCTACAAAAAATGTATTAATACTTTTTTCCTACCAAACTAAATGAATACAATACTAGTATTCACAATATGATCAGGCAGTACAGACTTCATAGATGGACGGAAGCGTGTAAAGCAATCAGAGAAGCCAAAGGGAGAAATTTCTATCGGCAAATAAACAAACTCTCCAAGTACAAAAAATTTCACAAGATACCCACTATTCTAGCCAATAATAGAGAATACAAATCTGATGAAGAAAAGGCGAACATATTTGCAGAACACTTCAAACAGGGATACCAATATGACAAGGACAGAAACTATGATACTGAAACAGAAACAACGGTAGAATCTTGGTATACTGGTTGCTTCACCGATATCCAGAAAGAAAAAGAATCAGTGCAAATTGAGGAAGACACGTATTATGAGATTCTGCATAATACTAAAAACAGTGCTCCAGGGACAGATAACGTTCCATGGAGTATAGTCAAACAACTGAACCAACAAATTCACGAACACATAATGAAGATGTACGAATGGTGTCTGAATAATCAAACCTTCCCAAAAATATGGAAAACTGGTACCATCATTCTAATAGCAAAAACTAATAAAGATCACAAAAGAGTTGAAAACTATAGGCCTATAACACTCTTGCCAGTACTAGGAAAGCTACTAGAAAAAATAATTAAAGTAAAACTTGAGGAACACTTCCATTATTCTATTCCCAAATACCAATTTGGTTTCCGCAGAAAAAAAGCTACAGTTCACCCTCTCACAATTTTCATCTCTAACCTTCAAAATGCACAATTGAACAAAAGGAAAACAGCAGCAGTATGTATGGACACTAATAAAGCATTTGATAGTATGTGGATAAAAGGTTTACTTTACAAAATGTTCAAAAGAGAGACTCCATCATATCTTATCCAGATAATAAGATCATATCTTGAGAATAGAAGATTGAAAACAAAATTGGCGACTCAGAATCTGACTTCTTCACTTCCATGCAAGGTACACCTCAGGGATCACCACTCTCTCCTCTTCTATACAACATATATTGCAGTGACATGCCCACAATTCATAATAAAGATCAATATATACTACAATACGCAGATGACACTATAGCAATCTCACACGGGAAAACATTAAAAGAATGTATGGAAAAACTTCAAAAGCACATTAACAACATCACATCATGGTTCGCAAAGTGGAGATTGAAGGCCAACCCAGAAAAATCACAGCTCATTATATTCAATCACAACATAAATCACCATTCCCCAGTTATTTCAATAAACAAGAAAACAGTGAAACCAACACCATCAATAAAATACCTAGGAATTCAAATTGACAGCAAAGCCAGCCTGAAACTTCATGCAAACACCATAAAAAGAAAATGATCGCTAGAGCTAAACACTTTAGATGTTTGACATACAATAATCAAGGAATTGACATGAAAACAGCAACGGTCATTTACAAATCCATATGTCGACCAATAATAGAGTATGGACATCCCCTATATGCGAATTGTAGAGAGTCAGTGATCAAAATTCTGGAGGTTGCTGAAACAACATCCCTGAGAGCAATAACCAAAATGAGGCATCCAAACAACCCATTACACAATCCCCCAAATCACCTTTTGTACCAGAGAACCAAGATAGAACCCATAAGAGAGCGCATCAAGAAACTGAATACCAAATTTATACAGAGACTGAGTGAATTGGATGACATAAGAGATCTCCTGCACGACGAACCAGCAGAAAACCCACTCAGAAAATTTCCAACCTGTACATTACTTCAGAAGCTAAAAAGTTACCAAAATTCCTAAAGTACTAATTATTAGAGATTTTTTTTTTTTTTTTTGTAATTATTAATATTTTAGAAATGTATTTCAAACCCATTTGGGCTGAAGGACTTTGGTCGATGGCCTCTTGATATTATTATCAATAAAGAACAGTTATTATTATTATTATTATTTACTTTTTTCCTACAAGCGACAGTTTTTGAGATATACCTATTCAAAAAGTTGTAATCGTCATAATATGCATGAGTACGCCATGTATATACATCTCTATAGTTGTAATATATGTTTCTATCGATCATTGTAACTTACACTTATAATATAATATATACATAAGTTATAACTATAAGAATATCAGGTAAAATGAAACCCAGTCCCTTAATTTAGACGCCATTTTTATTTCGAGACATGTCCCTGTTCAATTGTATGCGTGACTAGGGTCTTATACCTGTTACTGCTCATCAACATCTTTTTCGGGTTTATTAGTAGGTTCAAGTGTGGCTTGGTTATCAGCTAGACCCTACAGACGGGTTGGAAGTTGGTCCATAATTCATTAGAACAAGTCAAAGCTTTACTTCCACCTGCGCTTGGAAAAACTGCTAAACAAAATTTTTTGCAACTGCAAAAAGTGGTGTAAAAAATTTGAACTGTTTTGTTCTCTGGCATGTACATTGTCAAGACCGGTTGTGCTCTTATATTGAATCACGGACAGTGGAGGATCTGTTTGATTCCAATGAGGCGACATGCGATACATCGCTATTAACTCAGTATCCATGCACTCAGGATGAAGATAAATAAATACTTTATTAACGGAATAGACCTTTGCAAATACTAAATAAAAATAATAGTATACACCTAAATAACAAAGTACCTAAAGAAATAAAACAAAATAGTATAATAGCAATAATATAAAATTAATTAAATCCCAATAACATATTAACAACTAATTATTCAAAAGAGACAATTTGAGTGTATTTTTAAAATTAGAAAGTCTATAAGCAAAAAGATCAATATCATCAACTTCTGAATTCACGCTACTGCATATTCTCGTGAGAGGGGAGTATTCACCATAATTTGTTCGATGAAAGTCGACATGCAGCAAATTGCTGTGTCTCACAATACGATGTAGAATGTGCAAAGAAAAAAGTTCAAGTATACCAGAAGAATTTATATGGGAGTTCATTATCTTGTATGCAAATATTACAGCAAAATAAACTCTACGAGATAGGTGTGGCAAGCCAAAGTGAGTCAAATGATGTTCATAAGTGACTCCATGGAATGCATAATGAACTTCCTCTGCACTCGCTCCATTCTACCTATATGGGTGGCATATGTGAGTGACCATACAACACAACAATACTCAAGAATTGGACGAACAATAGAGACATCGAGAACCACAAGAGAACGTACACTAGAAAATGTTTAAGATGATCTCGAAACAAAACCAAGTAGCTAATTTGCTCGAGCAATCATTGAATCGAAATGCGGAGTGAGATATAATTTTGTATCGAGGTAAACGCCCAAATCCTTGAAAAGAGGAACAGTTTCAAGAGCAGTCATCGGCAGAAAGGAGGATCAAACAATGTTTAAACGCCTCTTTAAGGTCATTAACAAATAAAAGGAACAGAATTGGTCTGAGGTAAGAATGATGTGACATCAAAAGGATCAGAATAGAAGCCAACACAAGTAACCTGCTGAGATTGACCAGAGAGATAATCCCTCAAACAAGACAAGAGAGAGGGGTCATGAATACCATACAATCGCTTCAACATGAACAACAGGTAGGAAATCAGTACACAACCGAATGCTTTTCTAATGTCAGTATATATGCAGTCAACTGCCAAACCACTCTCAATACAGGCATTAACGTAGTTTGTAAAAAAGAAAAGATTAGACTCAGTGTATTTGCCTCGCATGACACCATGCTGCTCGTCAACTATCACTGACTCTACATGAGATAAAAGAATTTCCGAGAGAATTTTGTCAAAAACTTTAGGAAAGAAACTATTAATACAAATGGGACGGTAATTAAGAATGTCAGATTTTGGACCTGTTTTATGAATAGGAATCACATTGGAAAGTTTCCATATAGATGGAAAACGACCAATAGACACGCATTTATAGAAGATATAGTGAAGAGGTTCTACACGGTTATATCTACATTCAATCATAAAACGAGCTGAGATTAGGTTCGGACCACAGGTATTCTTGGGTTTTAAGGATAGTATGGTTTCAAAAATTTTAACGTAAGATATATTAACTAAGCATAAATTATCGATAACTTTAGAGACAAAATGGTCATAACCTTCAGGGAAGACTGGTCATAAGTGTCAGCAACATAGTTACTACCGAAGGTCTCTGTATATGATTTACAAATTTTCAGCCCAACAATAGACTTGTTATTATAGGTCATAGAACTTGGAATACCACTGTTTTTTTGAGATATTCTTTGTAAATTTGAAGATGAAGAAGGCGAACAAGAACAAGAATATCAACACGAAAAAGAAGAATTTGAAAGTTACAACTTGTACGATTAAATTTAGCTGCTTTTTTTCAACTTTAATTGCTTTTATCTTTTCAATCGCTGCTAATATCCATTATTTTGCAATAGTTAAAAAACAGGATCACAACTGACCCATTGAATACTGGGAAAACCATGTTAAAACAACGCGCTAAGTATACTACCTCATAGGTATCGTATCATATATTTGGCAGCATCAAAGATTACATGCTATGTCATACATAATAAATTAAAATAATAACAAAATAAAATACAAAGACAACATTGAAATGATGAGATACTCGTTTATGATATCACAGTAAATTCTGAACATTTAGCTTCAAGCCATTTACAGAGAACCACCTCTCCGCCATTTCCAAGCATATTGTTGTTTTTTGTTTCAAGCTCTTGTCTAGATTTGGCTACGTTGAGAAATGTGGTACCATCTGCATAAAGGCTAGTTGTTATTCCTGGTATGTTTACTGGCAGATCATTGAGATAGGTAATAAATAAGGCAGGACCCAATATGGAACCCTGCGGCACACCCAATTCAACGCACTTTTCCTCTGATTGAACTGCTTTCCATTGAACTACTTGCTTTCTGTTAGATAGATACTATCAGTAAATGTCCAAACCGTTCCCATGTATACTGTAGTATTCCATTTTATAGAGCAATAGGGATCTTATGATGCTGTCAAAGGCTTTACTCAAATCGCATGCTAGTAGTTCAGCAAATTGATAGTTAACAAAAGCTTCTGCAATGCCGTCAACAAGATTAGTAAGTGCTGTTACTGTTAACTTCTTTGCTTGAAACCATGCTGGCAGTTATCTAGAGCTTCTGTTTTACCCAGAAACTTCATAAGTCTAATTTTAGCACCTCTTCAAGATTGGAAGTGAGGCTATTGGCCTATAATTGGTGCATTCATTTTTTTCGCCCTTCTTGTGTATGGGTATGATTTTAGCGATTTTAGCTTGCTTGGAAATACACCTTCTCTCAAGCACAAGTTAACTACATTATTGAGTTGGGTTATTATGATTGGCAGAATAGTTTTCAAGAGCGGTACAGTGAATAACAGCATGGAAACATGTGGATATTATAACGATTACAACTTTTTGAATCTTTAAATCTAAAAAACAGTGGCTCATAAGAAAAAAGTATTAATACATTTTTTGTAGATAATTTTATGAACTACAATTTTTATCTCAGGTATTTTATGATAAAACTTACCGTTTTGCAGACCTTGAATAAAATTTTGTCCATACAGGGGAAAGATGAGAAACTTGCAAATTTTATTTTTGATCATATTTTAAACAATCTTACCGATTTTCAGCTTGCTTGGAATTTATGTAGCTTTACTCTTATTTTTTGGTCTAATTTGACCGAACTAAAAACCTCCTGAAGTCAAAAGATAAAAATTTAGCTAACACTCACTGGGACCTGTTGTGGCGGAAGATGGGGCATCTGTCCTGGATGGAACTGAGCCTGAGGAGGCATATTTGGATGCATTCCAGGTGGCACTGGTCCACCATGCTGTAATGGAGGTGGATGTTGTTGAAATTGTGCTGCCTGATGTCTTGATATATATTCTTGTAATTCATCATCACTATAGGGTTTCTGCTCATCTAATCCATTCCATCCGTTATCCTCCTTGAAGTCCTGCCTCTTGGTCTGAGCTAGGAACTCTTGGAAATCAATGACACCATCATAATTAGTGTCAACCTGTGAAAATGGAAGTAAATTAATCACAGGAGTACCACAAGGTACAAACTTGGACTTTCGTTTTTTATCAAACAACTCATTAGTCTGCTATTCTTTATGATGAAGGAATTTTTTCAACGTTCAACACATTATTCAAAAAACAATTTTTTGTTTTTGCATAGATTCATAACTATCAATCAACTAGTACATCTCAACATGAATTTGTTGCGGGAGGTTCAACAACTTCTGCTTTGCTGGACATCATGTCACATATTTATGAACAGCTTAATGAAGGAAATTCAAGAGTCGGTTTTTTTATGATTTGAAAAGAGCTTTTGAATGTATGAATCATAAACTGCAGAAACTCAAGTTTTATAGTGTTGGAGTTAGAGGCATTTCTTTAGAGTAGGCTGATTCATACATATCGGATCGAAGACTGACTGTTGTGGTGGATGGAGTGAGATTAAGAAAACATCTGATAAGACAAGGAGTGCCCAAGGGCTCAATTCTTGGACCTCTTTTCTTCATCATATTTTTGAATGACATATTTAATATAAATGTTGAGTTGGGTAGACTGATTCTTCATGCTGATGACGCAAGTTGCTGAGCCATCGATACCGGAAGTTATTTGTCATAGCAACGTTACATCTCAAAATTTCAATGATTGGTGCTTCTATAATGGATTGACTGTGAATGTTTCAAAGACCCATTGCATGAGATTTTTGTTAAAAATGCATTAATCGATTCCCCATTTCTGCTGCAGATACCTTCAAACTTCTGGGAATTACGTTCAACTCAAAATTAGCATGGCAGGAGCATATATCTCTCTTGGCCTATAGATTGAGCAGGGCAGCTTTTGCATTCAGATACTTGAGAGATGTGGTGAGTTTGGGGGTTCTGAAGCTGATGTACCAGGGATGGATTGAGGGAACACTGGCATATGGAATAATTTTTTGGGGTTCTTCAGCACATATGCAGGAGAATTTCATAGCACAGAAGATAATCCGCATTATGTTCAATGACTCAAGCCTTGCGTGAGTCATTGCTAGGAGCTATTTAGAACTGAAGGGATCCTAACCCTCCCTTCTCTATATGTGTATCATTTGATTTTGCATATTTGTGATTACTCCACCAGAATGAGAAGCTATCTGCATTTACCATTTTCAAGATTCTCAGTGGGTCAAAATGATCCTAACTATATTGGGATCAAATGCTTCAATCACATATATCCGCTCATAAATGATTTCAAATCCAAGAATGCAGTTAAGCATAGAGTAAGGAAATTCTTGATTTCGGGTGCATTCTATACAGTGGCAGAATTCTTTGAAGCAAACAAATGACAGCTCTAATATAATATTTTTCTTAAATTGATGAGAACTCTATCTAGAAATTTGCAATATTTGTATTTTATGTCGAATATTTTTAAATGAGATAAAACACAAGGTTTAACTTTATTCTACACTTTATTTGAAAAAATTCGACGACGTTTCGCTGACACAGCAGCTTTATCAAGAATGACAAACAGAATGAAGAGTATGGTATTATAAACAAATCGTAGAACAAGTTGGATGAATAACAGGAAAATCCACACCGAGCCATTGTACAGTTAGTATGAAAAGTAATAAAAACTAATTAAACAAGTTAAGTAGGGGTGAATAATTCACATCTACCTGCTCATTCAAAAGCTTGTCCGAATGTTTGTATCTATTTATTTCTAATGCTTCTAGGAGACCTAATTTTGAACTTTTGATTTTATATGTAATATGTCAAAGTTTTTATTGAATGAATGGTTTTCTTTTATTAGGTGGTTTGAATAATTTGAATCAGATTTATTTTTATCGAAGCTACGTTTATGTTCAGATGTTCTTATGCCAAAACTCCTATAGGTCCTACCGATATAAATTTATCACAAGAACCGCAATTGAGTTTATAGATTCCTGATTTACTTGATTTTTCAACACGAGATTTATTATTTTAATATGTTTACCTAAGTTATTAGAAGTTTTGAAAGTTATATTAAGATTTTGTTTGACGAGAAAGGATTTAATATTTGTACTTGCAGAACCGCAGAATGTTAAACTGTTGAATATTTTATAGTCTTTATGAATAGGATATAGTTCATTTATTGCTTTCTGATACAGTTTTTCACGAATGATTAGATCTATCATATCCGGATTATATGAATTATTAATGGCTATCTGTTTGATGATGTTTAACTCTTTATTATAATCTTCTACTGATAAAAGTAAATTGAGTAACCGATGTACCATGCTGTTTAAAGCTGCAACTTTGTGTTGAATTGGATGTAATGAGTAGTTATGTATAATTGTATCAGTATGTGTTGGTTTACTGAAAGACCGAAAAAACATGATTATTATTTTGTTTAGTGATTTTAAAGTCCAAAAATTAATGGAATCGTTCTGTTCAATTTCTATCGTGAATTTAATGTTCAAATGGATGGAATTAATGAAATTAATAAATATAAATAAGTCTAATTGACGAGTAGTTCCAATGAAACATACTAAGATGTCATCAACATATCTATACCTATAAAGAAATTTGGAAATGAGTGGATGTGTATGAATTTTCTGTTCAATATCATTCATAAAAATCTCTGCTAAAAGTGGACTCAAAGGTTTTCCCATGATCAAACCATTTTCACTACTGTTATTGGTGTTGTTGAAAGAAAAATAATTTTGTTCAATGCAAACGTGCAACAGATTCAATATTTCTGATTTAATTATGTGGTTAACATGATTTGAATTCAACATGTTTTCGATCAATATTTCGACATCACCTGGAGGAACACTTGGGTATAAATTCTCAACATCAAACGAAATAAGCTTTGCGTTAGGTGGTAGGTTAACGTTTTTTATGTTATTTATCAATTCGAAAGAATTTTTTATAGAAAATTTTGATTTGAATGAACAATAATTTTTAATGATATCTATAAGGTAGTGCGACAATTTCTATTTTTACATTGTGTTTTTTTATTGACATGCTTGAATGTGACTCATTGTAGTCTTAGGAGCAAATAAAATAAATGTGAAATATGAAAATATGAAACAGTTAGATATTTCTCACCTCCTTGAAAACAGTTTCTCTCATTCTTTCCATTTCTTCGATTCTTTCTCTGATGTCGTCTTCGGGTGCTCCAGATTGGTACATTTTATCCAATTCCTTCAGGAATAAGGCTTTTACTTCCGTTTGGTCCCATACTCCATTCGAGTCCATATCATGTAAAAGGAAGAATGTTTTCGGATCAAATTCTTGCTGCATTTGATCTTGTTCTTGCCAGACTTCTTCGAGTTGTGCTTTATGACCTGGTTCATGGAGCTTTTCATGTTTTTTGTGTTTTTCTTCTTCTTCCTGCCAATATTTAAAAAACAGTAAAATAAGTAGTTTTCCAGTGAGCAATACCATTTATTATGGCGGTAAAGTTAAAAATCGAAGAGTATCATTTCAAATCTTAATTCACTCAAACAAATCTTGAAAGCACTCATAAATGAATAATATATCTCAATATTTAGAACCACTGGGCAGATTACCGAATAGAAAAGAAATGAAAGAACAAGCAGCTTTACTATCAATAAAAGTAACATTTAATTGTCTTCATCAACTTTATCAATAATATGAAATGTTATGGAAGATGTGAAACTATTTATTCTTCAAAGAGAGATGAAAATTGAAGTCTACTCACCTTGAACTGCTTTTCCAATTTTGCCCTTTCTTCCCCAGTAGTTGAATTTAATTTTGCTTGTTTCTCAAATTCTTTTTGAAGTTCATACTGCTTAAACTCTTCCCGTCGTTTTTTATCAGCTTCATTCAAATCTTCGTGGGTTTTCGCAATCAATTTTTTCAAATCTTCAATTTCGAAGGTATGTGGGTTGGAATGATCTAAATGTTTGTGAGTAGGATCTTCATTGTCAATGTTTTCTTGTAATGCTCTCTTTTTCTCTATTAGTGTCTTCAATCTTTCCAATTCCACTCTCTTTATTTCATCTAACTTTGTTCTGACGTGGTGGGAGACAAATTCAAGTTCATTGGCTATTTTTCCTGAACGTATATCATCTTCAGGAGCTTTTTCTATCTTTGATTTGAAATCAGGATCTGATTCAAGTGCTTGGACTACTTCTGATAAGTATCTATGATACTCTAAATCTTCTGGATTGTATCTATTTTCATTATCGTTATCGTTATCATGTTCTTTGGTACCTTCTTTTACTGGAGGTGCATAGCACAAATGTATCAACGTTAAAATATATACTAAATATATGGGAGACATTATGGTAACTAACTCTCCAATATGTTTATTAAATATCTGTTTCTGAATGTCGACATCAAATTAATCTAAACACCACGTCAAAATCCTTAACCTATATTAATTTTGATTTAATGACCCCGTTCAAAGAACAACATTATGATTTTAATCTATGACCCGTTCGTTTTCTTCTATTATATTACTTTTAAATTAGGTTGAGGCCATATTGGTCAAGTTCAAGAACACGGAAGAGCAAATAGTTTGCAATCAGTAATATTTTGGCCTTTGAAATTTTGAACGAAAAATATATTTTAATCAACCATCTAGAAGTAAATAGCACGGTCGTAGGAGTGAAAATTCGCTCGAATGAAATTGTCATTTGTTGTTAATTTCCTGTGTTTTAATTTCAGCCAGACTTATTGGTATCATGAGGATAGCAAACTTCATTTATGTTAATAAACATGAAGACAGTAATTTTTATGATTGACAACGCGCAATTTGTTAAGCACCACACATTACAACTTCATGTAACTTGGCTACATACCGCATGGCGTAATAATACAATTTTCTTCCATTTTCGTTTTGTGAAAACCAAATCATAGTTGCTGATCCGGTTAAGGGAGAACGGTTAACAGATCTTAGTCTACGAATACTAGATTGCAAGAATATTAATTTTCATCAAATCCTGAGATCTAAAATTTTCCTCAAATTTTCTAAGACTATATAACATTTGGCATATATGGAGAAAAAAATTTTTTTCGCTCCAAATTTCTTATATAGCTGTTATAAAGGTTATGGGATCCAAATACGAGATCTAATTCTTTTTAGCATTAACCGTTCTGGAGTAACTTCACGAAACTAAGCAACAATGGCTGCATATCGTTTGGACTGATATACAATTTCCATTCATTTTCGTTTTGTGAAAAATATTCAGATCTGCTAAATGACATAAGCTAGCAGAATGTGATAAACAGATTCATAATCGATGACCTCGGAACTACCAAAATATGAATTTTCATCGACTTCTGAAACCTAAGCTTTTTCTCAATTTTTCAAAGACTATAATAAGCCTTTGTCATTTTTGGCGAAAAAATTTTTTTGGCTTCAATTTTTGTATACAGGGGTTTTTGGGGGCGTAGAATCCAAATCCGACATCGGATTCTTCATAACATCAACCGTTTTGGCGAAAAAGAACCGAATTCGAAGAAATCAGACAAAATAATCATTTCCAGTGGTTGTTTTGATTTCAATTGTTAACCTAACTGTTGATTTGTATTGTGAGAATATCTTCAAACTCTTTTTGAGTGGAAAAACACATGAAAAAAGCGTTAAAAATGAATTTCTTTGAAAACGCCAAGTTTGTGGATTGTTGTCAACACTCAATACATCTGATGTAACTTTGGTTGCATATCGTCTGGCGTAGTCGTACAATTTTCATGGATTTTCAATTTTTTAAATTGATTAATTATTCCTAAATGGCTTAAGCTAGACAAAAATGAATTACAGATTATTAATCTACGTCTATGGGACTACCATATTGTGAATTTTCATCAAATTCTGAGATCTAAGACTTTTCGCAATTTTTCAAAGACTATAGCCTTTGTCATTTTTGGCGAAAAAACTTTTTGGCTTCAATTTTTGTGTACAGGGTTTTTGGGGCGTAGAATACAAATCCGACATCGGATTCTTCATAACATCAACCGTTTTGGCGAAAAAGAACCGAATTCGAAGAAATCAAACAAAATAATCATTTCCAGTGGTTGTTTTGATTTCAATTGTTAACCTAGTTGTTGATTTGTATTGTAAGAATATCTTCAACTTCTTTTGAGTGGAAAAACACATGAAAAAAGCGTTAAAATGAATTTCTTTGAAAACGCCAAGTTTGTGGATTGTTGTCAACACTCAATACATCTGATGTAACTTTGGTTGCATATCGTCTGGCGTAGTCGTACAATTTTCATGGATTTTCAATTTTTAAATTGATTAATTATTCCTAAATGGCTTAAGCTAGACAAAATGAATGACAGATTATTAATCTACGTCTATGGGACTACCATATTGTGAATTTTCATCAAATTCTGAGATCTAAGACTTTTCGCAATTTTTCAAAGACTATAGCCTTTGTCATTTTGGCGAAAAAACTTTTTGGCTTCAATTTTTGTGTACAGGGGTTTTGGGGGCGTAGAATCCAAATCCGACATCGGATTCTTCATAACATCAACCGTTTTGGCGAAAAAGAACCGAATTCGAAGAAATCAGACAAAATAATCATTTCCAGTGGTTGTTTTGATTTCAATTGTTAACCTAGTTGTTGATTTGTATTGTAAGAATATCTTCAACTCTTTTTGAGTGGAAAAACACATGAAAAAGCGTTAAAATGAATTTCTTTGAAAACGCCAAGTTTGTGGATTGTTGTCAACACTCAATACATCTGATGTAACTTTGGTTGCATATCGTCTGGCGTAGTCGTACAATTTTCATGGATTTTCAATTTTTTAAATTGATTAATTATTCCTAAATGGCTTAAGCTAGACAAAAATGAATGACAGATTATTAATCTACGTCTATGGGACTACCATATTGTGAATTTTCATCAAATTCTGAGATCTAAGACTTTTCGCAATTTTTCAAAGACTATAGCCTTTGTCATTTTTGGCGAAAAAACTTTTTTGGCTTCAATTTTTGTGTACAGGGGTTTTTGGGGGCGTAGAATACAAATCCGACATCGGATTCTTCATAACAGCAACCGTTTTGGCGAAAAAGAACCGAATTCGAAGAAATCAAACGAAATAATCATTTCCAGTGGTTGTTTTGATTTCAATTGTTAACCTAGTTGTTGATTTGTATTGTAAGAATATCTTCAACTTCTTTTTGAGTGGAAAAACACATGAAAAAAGCGTTAAAAATGAATTTCTTTGAAAACGCCAAGTTTGTGGATTGTTGTCAACACTCAATACATCTGATGTAACTTTGGTTGCATATCGTCTGGCGTAGTCGTACAATTTTCATGGATTTTCAATTTTTTAAATTGATTAATTATTCCTAAATGGCTTAAGCTAGACAAAAATGAATGACAGATTATTAATCTACGTCTATGGGACTACCATATTGTGAATTTTCATCAAATTCTGAGATCTAAGACTTTTCGCAATTTTTCAAAGACTATAGCCTTTGTCATTTTGGCGAAAAACTTTTTGGCTTCAATTTTGTGTACAGGGTTTTTGGGGCGTAGAATCCAAATCCGACATCGGATTCTTCATAACATCAACCGTTTTGGCGAAAAAGAACCGAATTCGAAGAAATCAGACAAAATAATCATTTCCAGTGGTTGTTTTGATTTCAATTGTTAACCTAGTTGTTGATTTGTATTGTAAGAATATCTTCAACTTCTTTTGAGTGGAAAAACACATGAAAAAAGCGTTAAAATGAATTTCTTTGAAAACGCCAAGTTTGTGGATTGTTGTCAACACTCAATACATCTGATGTAACTTTGGTTGCATATCGTCTGGCGTAGTCGTACAATTTTCATGGATTTTCAATTTTTAAATTGATTAATTATTCCTAAATGGCTTAAGCTAGACAAAATGAATGACAGATTATTAATCTACGTCTATGGGACTACCATATTGTGAATTTTCATCAAATTCTGAGATCTAAGACTTTTCGCAATTTTTCAAAGACTATAGCCTTTGTCATTTTTGGCGAAAAAACTTTTTTGGCTTCAATTTTTGTGTACAGGGGTTTTTGGGGGCGTAGAATACAAATCCGACATCGGATTCTTCATAACATCAACCGTTTTGGCGAAAAAGAACCGAATTCGAAGAAATCAGACAAAATAATCATTTCCAGTGGTTGTTTTGATTTCAATTGTTAACCTAGTTGTTGATTTGTATTGTAAGAATATCTTCAACTTCTTTTTGAGTGGAAAAACACATGAAAAAAGCGTTAAAAATGAATTTCTTTGAAAACGCCAAGTTTGTGGATTGTTGTCAACACTCAATACATCTGATGTAACTTTGGTTGCATATCGTCTGGCGTAGTCGTACAATTTTCATGGATTTTCAATTTTTTAAATTGATTAATTATTCCTAAATGGCTTAAGCTAGACAAAAATGAATGACAGATTATTAATCTACGTCTATGGGACTACCATATTGTGAATTTTCATCAAATTCTGAGATCTAAGACTTTTCGCAATTTTTCAAAGACTATAGCCTTTGTCATTTTTGGCGAAAAAACTTTTTTGGCTTCAATTTTTGTGTACAGGATTTTTGGGGGCGTAGAATACAAATCCGACATCGGATTCTTCATAACATCAACCGTTTTGGCGAAAAAGAACCGAATTCGAAGAAATCAGACGAAATAATCATTTCCAGTGGTTGTTTTGATTTCAATTGTTAACCTAGTTGTTGATTTGTATTGTAAGAATATCTTCAACTCTTTTGAGTGGAAAAACACATGAAAAAAGCGTTAAAATGAATTTCTTTGAAAACGCCAAGTTTGTGGATTGTTGTCAACACTCAATACATCTGATGTAACTTTGGTTGCATATCGTCTGGCGTAGTCGTACAATTTTCATGGATTTTCAATTTTTAAATTGATTAATTATTCCTAAATGGCTTAAGCTAGACAAAAATGAATGACAGATTATTAATCTACGTCTATGGGACTACCATATTGTGAATTTTCATCAAATTCTGAGATCTAAGACTTTTCGCAATTTTTCAAAGACTATAGCCTTTGTCATTTTTGGCGAAAAACTTTTTGGCTTCAATTTTTGTGTACAGGGTTTTTGGGGCGTAGAATCCAAATCCGACATCGGATTCTTCATAACATCAACCGTTTTGGCGAAAAAGAACCGAATTCGAAGAAATCAGACAAAATAATCATTTCCAGTGGTTGTTTCGATTTCAATTGTTAACCTAACTGTTGATTTGTGTTGTAAGAATATCTTCAAACTCTTTTGAGTGGAAAAACACATGAAAAAGCGTTAAAATGAATTTCTTTGAAAACGCCAAGTTTGTTGATTGTTGTCAACACTCAATACATCTGATGTAACTTTGGTTGCATATCGTCTGGCGTAGTCGTACAATTTTCATGGATTTTCAATTTTTCAATTTGATTAATTATTCCTAAATGGCTTAAGCTAAACAAAAATGAATGACAGATTATTAATCTACGTCTATGGGACTACCATATTCTGAATTTTCATCAAATTCTGAGATCTAAGACTTTTCGCAATTTTTCAAAGACTATAGCCTTTGTCATTTTTGGCTTCAATTTTTGTGTACAGGGGTTTTTGGGGGTGTAGAATACAAATCCGACATCGGATTCTTCATAACATCAACCGTTTTGGCGAAAAAGAACCGAATTCGAAAAAATCAAACAAAATAATCATTTCCAGTGGTTGTTTTGATTTCAATTGTTAACCTAGTTGTTGATTTGTATTGTAAGAATATCTTCAACTCTTTTGAGTGGAAAAACACATGAAAAAGCGTTAAAATGAATTTCTTTGAAAACGCCAAGTTTGTGGATTGTTGTCAACACTCAATACATCTGATGTAACTTTGGTTGCATATCGTCTGGCGTAGTCGTACAATTTTCATGGATTTTCAATTTTTAAATTGATTAATTATTCCTAAATGGCTTAAGCTAGACAAAATGAATGACAGATTATTAATCTACGTCTATGGGACTACCATATTGTGAATTTTCATCAAATTCTGAGATCTAAGACTTTTCGCAATTTTTCAAAGACTATAGCCTTTGTCATTTTTGGCGAAAAAACTTTTTTGGCTTCAATTTTTGTGTACAGGGGTTTTTGGGGGCGTAGAATCCAAATCCGACATCGGATTCTTCATAACATCAACCGTTTTGGCGAAAAAGAACCGAATTCGAAGAAATCAGACAAAATAATCATTTCCAGTGGTTGTTTTGATTTCAATTGTTAACCTAGTTGTTGATTTGTATTGTAAGAATATCTTCAAACTCTTTTGAGTGGAAAAACACATGAAAAAAGCGTTAAAAATGAATTTCTTTGAAAACGCCAAGTTTGTTGATTGTTGTCAACACTCAATACATCTGATGTAACTTTGGTTGCCTATCGTCTGGCGTAGTCGTACAATTTTCATGGATTTCCTATTCTTGAAATTAATTAATTATTCCTAAATGGCTTAAGCTAGACAAAAAAGA
Organism: Cryptolaemus montrouzieri; assembly: GCA_013387265.2. NCBI lineage: Eukaryota > Metazoa > Arthropoda > Insecta > Coleoptera > Coccinellidae > Cryptolaemus > Cryptolaemus montrouzieri. Next base: position 46,093,019 of record JABFTP020000083.1, on the reverse strand, counting down.
ATGACAGATTATTAATCTACGTCTATGGGACTACCATATTGCGAATTTTCATCAAATTCTGAGATCTAAGACTTTTCGCAATTTTTCAAAGACTATAGCCTTTGTCATTTTTGGCGAAAAAACTTTTTTGGCTTCAATTTTTGTTTACAGGGGTTTTTGGGGGCGTAGAATCCAAATCCGACATCGGATTCTTCATAAAATCAACCGTTTTGGCGAAAAAAAACCGAATTCGAAGAAATCAGACAAAATAATCATTTCCAGTGGTTGTTTCGATTTCAATTGTTAACCTAACTGTTGATTTGTGTTGTAAGAATATCTGCAAACTCTTTTTGAGTGGAAAAACACATGAAAAAAGCGTTAAAAATGAATTTCTTTGAAAACGCCAAGTTTGTTGATTGTTGTCAACACTCAATACATCTGATGTAACTTTGGTTGCATATCGTCTGGCGTAGTCGTACAATTTTCATGGATTTTCAATTTTTTAAATTGATTAATTATTCCTAAATGGCTTAAGCTAGACAAAAATGAATGACAGATTATTAATCTACGTCTATGGGACTACCATATTGTGAATTTTCATCAAATTCTGAGATCTAAGACTTTTCGCAATTTTTCAAAGACTATAGCCTTTGTCATTTTTGGCGAAAAAACTTTTTTGGCTTCAATTTTTGTGTACAGGGGTTTTTGGGGGCGTAGAATCCAAATCCGACATCGGATTCTTCATAACATCAACCGTTTTGGCGAAAAAGAACCGAATTCGAAGAAATCAGACAAAATAATCATTTCCAGTGGTTGTTTCGATTTCAATTGTTAACCTAACTGTTGATTTGTGTTGTAAGAATATCTGCAAACTCTTTTTGAGTGGAAAAACACATGAAAAAAGCGTTAAAAATGAATTTCTTTGAAAACGCCAAGTTTGTGGATTGTTGTCAACACTCAATACATCTGATGTAACTTTGGTTGCATATCGTCTGGCGTAGTCGTACAATTTTCATGGATTTTCAATTTTTTAAATTGATTAATTATTCCTAAATGGCTTAAGCTAGACAAAAATGAATGACAGATTATTAATCTACGTCTATGGGACTACCATATTGCGAATTTTCATCAAATTCTGAGATCTAAGACTTTTGGCAATTTTTCAAAGATTATAGCCTTTGTCATTTTTGGCGAAAAATTTTTTTTGGCTTCAATTTTTGTGTACAGGGGTTTTAGGGGGCGTAGAATCCAAATCCGACATCGGATTCTTCATAACATCAACCGTTTTGGCGAAAAAGAACCGAATTCGAAGAAATCAGACAAAATAATCATTTCCAGTGGTTGTTTCGATTTCAATTGTTAACCTAACTGTTGATTTGTGTTGTAAGAATATCTGCAAACTCTTTTTGAGTGGAAAAACACATGAAAAAAGCGTTAAAAATGAATTTCTTTGAAAACGCCAAGTTTGTTGATTGTTGTCAACACTCAATACATCTGATGTAACTTTGGTTGCCTATCGTCTGGCGTAGTCGTACAATTTTCATGGATTTCCTATTCTTGAAATTAATTAATTATTCCTAAATGGCTTAAGCTAGACAAAAAAGAATGACAGATTATTAATCTACGTCTATGGGACTACCATATTGCGAATTTTCATCAAATTCTGAGATCTAAGACTTTTCGCAATTTTTCAAAGACTATAGCCTTTGTCATTTTTGGCGAAAAAACTTTTTTGGCTTCAATTTTTTGTTTACAGGGTTTTTGGGGCGTAGAATCCAAATCCGACATCGGATTCTTCATAACATCAACCGTTTTGGCGAAAAAGAACCGAATTCGAAGAAATCAGACAAAATAATCATTTCCAGTGGTTGTTTTGATTTCAATTGTTAACCTAGTTGTTGATTTGTATTGTAAGAATATCTTCAACTCTTTTTGAGTGGAAAAACACATGAAAAAAGCGTTAAAATGAATTTCTTTGAAAACGCCAAGTTTGTGGATTGTTGTCAACACTCAATACATCTGATGTAACTTTGGTTGCATATCGTCTGGCGTAGTCGTACAATTTTCATGGATTTTCAATTTTTAAATTGATTAATTATTCTAAATGGCTTAAGCTAGACAAAAATGAATGACAGATTATTAATCTACGTCTATGGGACTACCATATTGTGAATTTTCATCAAATTCTGAGATCTAAGACTTTTCGCAATTTTTCAAAGACTATAGCCTTTGTCATTTTGGCGAAAAACTTTTTTGGCTTCAATTTTTGTGTACAGGGGTTTTGGGGCGTAGAATCCAAATCCGACATCGGATTCTTCATAACATCAACCGTTTTGGCGAAAAAGAACCGAATTCGAAGAAATCAGACAAAATAATCATTTCCAGTGGTTGTTTCGATTTCAATTGTTAACCTAACTGTTGATTTGTGTTGTAAGAATATCTGCAAACTCTTTTTGAGTGGAAAAACACATGAAAAAAGCGTTAAAAATGAATTTCTTTGAAAACGCCAAGTTTGTGGATTGTTGTCAACACTCAATACATCTGATGTAACTTTGGTTGCATATCGTCTGGCGTAGTCGTACAATTTTCATGGATTTTCAATTTTTTAAATTGATTAATTATTCCTAAATGGCTTAAGCTAGACAAAAATGAATGACAGATTATTAATCTACGTCTATGGGACTACCATATTGTGAATTTTCATCAAATTCTGAGATCTAAGACTTTTCGCAATTTTTCAAAGACTATAGCCTTTGTCATTTTTGGCGAAAAATTTTTTGGCTTCAATTTTTGTGTACAGGGTTTTTGGGGCGTAGAATACAAATCCGACATCGGATTCTTCATAACATCAACCGTTTTGGCGAAAAAAACCGAATTCGAAGAAATCAGACAAAATAATCATTTCCAGTGGTTGTTTTGATTTCAATTGTTAACCTAGTTGTTGATTTGTATTGTAAGAATATCTTCAACTCTTTTTGAGTGGAAAAACACATGAAAAAAGCGTTAAAATGAATTTCTTTGAAAACGCCAAGTTTGTTGATTGTTGTCAACACTCAATACATCTGATGTAACTTTGGTTGCATATCGTCTGGCGTAGTCGTACAATTTTCATGGATTTTCAATTTTTAAATTGATTAATTATTCCTAAATGAAGCAAAAATGAATGACAGATTATTAATCTACGTCTATGGGACTACCATATTCTGAATTTTCATCAAATTCTGAGATCTAAGACTTTTCGCAATTTTTCAAAGACTATAGCCTTTGTCATTTTTGGCGAAAAAACTTTTTGGCTTCAATTTTTGTGTACAGGGGTTTTTGGGGGTGTAGAATACAAATCCGACATCGGATTCTTCATAACATCAACCGTTTTGGCGAAAAAGAACCGAATTCGAAAAAATCAAACAAAATAATCATTTCCAGTGCTTGTTTTGATTTCAATAGATAACCTAGTTGTTGATTTGTATTGTAAGAATGTCTTCAACTCCTTTTTGAGTGGAAAAACACATGAAAAAAGCGTTAAAAATGAATTTCTTTGAAAACGCCAAGTTTGTTGATTGTTGTCAACACTCAATACATCTGATGTAACTTTGGTTGCATATCGTCTGGCGTAGTCGTACAATTTTTATGGATTTTCAATTTTTTAAATTAATTAATTATTCCTAAATGGCTCAAGCTAGACAAAAATGAATGACAGATTAATAATCTACGTCTATGGGACTACCATATTGTGAATTTTCATCAAATTCTGAGATCTAAGACTTTTCGCAATTTTTCAAAGACTATAGCCTTTGTCATTTTTGGCGAAAAAACTTTTTTGGCTTCAATTTTTGTATACGGGGGTTTTTGGGGGCGTAGAATCCAAATCCGACATCGGATTCTTCATAACATCAACCGTTTTGGCGAAAAAGAACCGAATTCGAAGAAATCAGACAAAATAATCATTTCCACTGGTTGTTTTGATTTCAATTGTTAACCTAACTGTTGATTTGTATTGTAAGACTATCTTCAAACTCTTTTGGAGTGGAAAAACACATGAAAAAAGCGTTAAAAATGAATTTCTTTGAAAACGCCAAGTTTGTGGATTGTCGTCAACACTCAATACAATCAGATGTAATTGTGGTTGCATAACATATGGCGTAATAAAGCACTATTTTCGAATTTCATCTCATGAAAGAAATAAATAGTATCAGAACATGTTGAGCTGAAAGAAATTGATTAACAACTTCTCACTTTACAAAAACTAAACAACCAGAATTCAAATTTTTATCGAATTCTGAAACCGAAGATTTTACCAAGCCTTCGATATTTTTGGCGCAAAAAATTTATTCACCATTTCATGCAGTGTTTAAAATCAGCCTACTATACATATTATGGATTTATTCTCAACCAAAATTGGTATGGAATATATTCGATAACTATAATACTCTTCATGAACTGAAAGCAATTGTGTTGTACCGTCAGAATACTTTTTTCCTCTCTCCTATAACAAAATGTACCTAAACTTATTCACCATCATGATCGATTGTCGAATTACGGAATTCACTTCAAAATATGCATTAACACAAAAAGAAAAAATGGAACAATATCTCTTATTTATTTATACTTGAATATACTTCTATATGCTTTTCAAATCGTCCTTTTTGAGATGCTCGATAATTACATTCATATTTCTTCAAGTCAAGATGTACACTTTTTATGTGTTTCTGGAAATCACACATTTCACTTGCTTGTTAATCACATTGACTGCACTTATTTCCTATGCCAAATGTACACTGCTCATATATCTCTTGAAATAATTTTTTTTGAGTCGTTTCATAATCACAATGATCACATTTATGTTTTATTGTGCCAAGATGTACACTATTCACGTGATTGTTGGGAGCACTCTTTCCAATTGCTTTATATTCACATTTATGATTCTTCATGCCACGGTGTACACCATTTATATGCCTCACTAGATAAGGCTTTTGTGTTCTTTGATAATCACATTGATTACATTTATGATTTTCCACATCATCTCAAAATTTTTCTGTTTGAATTGCAGAATCTTCTTCAACATTTTCCTTCTTTATTCTGTCTTCTAAGCTACAAAAGAAAATGAACATTCATCTATCCATTGATGCATACCATTTTCTTTTGAATTCTGTTAGTGCTTGTACCTCGTTAATTTAAATAAACACCTCCAAAAATTCTAGAGGACACCTACAAATATCAATAAATTCTGAATAAAATGCAGAAGTTTCAAAAAAATCCTTTGCTTGTATTTGAAGAATATCAGAATTTCTTGAGCATTTTAGAAATGCTTTGTGTTTCCATATTAGAATGTGTCAGGAATAGGGATACAAACTGAATCGTGACTCATCACTGAATAGAACTATGACACATTTAGAAGTAGATGATTTGCGAGTGTTTTCGAAACACTAACAAAGGTTTGAAGGGAAATCACCTATATGCACCTAATTTCTGACAGTTTGGCCCGAAATTTGTATGTCATGTACTCAAGGAAGCTCTTGATTCTATTGGGACGAAAACGTGGTGGACGAAATGCAAAAACTCATGACGGATGAATTTCCTGCGAGATGCCATTGCAAGTATAAAACTAGAGATATTGTACTTGCGAAAAAATTAGTTAAATGGCTGTGCAGTCTGCATTTAACTCCAATAGAATTTAGATTTTCACTATTGGATCAGATTCGATTTTATAGATCGAAATTTTAATTTTTTTTAGAAGTACTTGTTGGTTAGATTTAATGTTTTTCCAAAGAAATTCTGAATTTTGAAAAGACTGCAGCCATGCACAGTTTTCGTTTTTTAATATTCCCAAAACTGTTCATCATATTCAGAATAATTTTAGTTTCAAAATGGCTTAGCTGTAAGTTTCCTGAGTGATATGAATTACTTGAAGTTTGTTTGTATTTCCCCCTTTAACAGACAGACGTCTTAATACAAATTACCATATAAACTAAATTGACTGTGCAGTGACTTGATAGATGTTGGTGTTGGATTTGTTCATCAGCATCATAATACAAGAGGTGGTGGGCTTTATTTTATCGGTGACGCAGACGTAACAAGATAATGAATTATTTTATGGAAATTCATTTTCTACGAATATGTAGTAAAATATATGTTGTAGTTTCCACATTTCGACCTTCAGGTCATTTTCATCATTATTTCCATAGGTTTAAACATTAAAGAATTCACCAACTGTTAGATATTACCATCAAATACATAAATATATATATATATATATATATATATATATATATATATATATATATATATATATATATATATATATATATATATATATATATATATATATATATGAAAAACGTATTGATGTGATATGTATAAATCAACCACAAACAAAAACTGGCCCTTTTTCCAGAAAAAAAATTTGAAATAATGATCATACTAGTGTTCCATGATTTGCAACTCCTGTCTGCTTTGAACCTTTTATCATCCCTCAAATGATGATGTTTGAAAATTGAAAAAAAAACCACATTTTTGCCTTGTGTATATTTGGCAGGTAAAAAATCCGCAAAATAACAGTATATTAGATGATTAAAATATCTCACCTCGTTCCTTTCTCAATACATCTCTTCTTCAGATGATTCAACTTTGAGAACTCCTTTATTTTCGTCAATGTCAATATTTAATTCACCGCTATTTCTACAACAGAAAATATCTTTCTTGTTTTAATAATCTTCAAAAATGTGTATATGACTTACTCTATAAATCTTTCTCTGTTCCAAATGTTTCCAGCTTCATCAATAAATTTGTTTGTAGTTTCTTTTTCTACTTTTATGCATTTCTCTGGGTTGTCTGACTTGATTTTGGGAAGTTCAATTTCACATTCAATATTTGTTCTGAAAATTAGATATAGTTGTTAAATGTTATAAATGCTTTCAGATGGTTTATGTAGAATATACAAAAATTTAAAATATTTTGATATCTCACTCTGAATATTCCTTTAAATTCCAGATCTTCTGTTTGCTACCAATAAATTGCTTTACATGATTCGAGTTTTCACCATTAATTCTGTTAGACTGGTAAAATTGTTCTGATTCGATCTCTGAAAAACCTTTTTATTTGTGCCTGATATGGTATTTTTAAATTAATAATGTACGAATGTATGCATATTTATGTATAGCAATTCTGTCAATATAAGTTTCGTTTATCTTAAATTCAATAGTGCAGCCTCTATTTAACATATTCTCAAAGTTTATCTCTTCCAACAATGCTCAACTGTACTTCAATTTTATTTTGCAAGATAAACATGAAAATTACAATAACTATTGGAAATATAGAAGCTCCTTATTTTCTTTATCGAACATTTTACAATTTGTTTTCAGATAGTTAATTATTTTACCAGAATGAAGGACCAATAAGATATGCGATTCAAAAAAATTCCTTTTTTTATTGAGATTATTCTGAACTAACCAGACAGCCAGCCCTGAAAAATTTATCTTAAATTCAATAGTGCAGCCTCTATTCAACATATTCTCAAAGTTTATCTCTTCGAACAATGCTCAACTGTACTTCAATTTTATTTCGCAAGATAAACATGAAAATTGCAATAACTAGTGGAAATATAGAAGCTCCTTTTTTTCTTTATCGAACATTTTACGAATTTGTTTTCAGATAGTTAATTATTTTGCCAGAATGAAAGACCAATAAGATATGCGATTCAAAAAATTCCTTTTTTATTGAGATTATTCTGAACTAATCAGACAGCCAGACCTGAAAAATTTACAACAACCTAATAAGAATGAAAACTTTATTTAAATTGAGAAACCAGCATATCAAGAAATTACGGATAAAAATAAATTGACAACTGCCAAAATTGAATTATTTTCTTGACCACTCATAGCACCAGATTTTCTAGCGAGGTTTCAATCTAAAATCAAATATTGAGAATAAATTTATGTATGTATGTAACGAATTTTTATGTTTAGAACAATTAGCGTCGAAAGTAGTATCGATAAAATAATGGCTCACCTTTTTTTCGCCTTTGGAAGATCATCGTTTCCTCTGTCCTTTGCTTAAGGAATACAGACTGGATCTGAGTTGTCGTCCTTACTTACACTCTCGTTCTCCTTTCGATCTCTAGCTGGACGCCTTACTTCTCGAAGTGACTTGCTAGTCTTCAATTCTGAAAAAATAATTAGTGAATATGTTTGTTATCAATAAAATGAATCCATAATAGAAAAGAATATTTTTTCTCAAGAACATTTACAATTATCAAATATTGAATGGTTTTAGCCGTTACTACTTGGTAGTTAATCATAAAGAATGATATTCTTAGATCTATTAATATCGCATTCAAAGAATAGAATCAGCTTCAATATATATATAGAAAACCCCGTTGTACAGATATATGTATACCAATAGACTCTAATCACCCTAAATCGCATAAAATGTTCGCATAAGAGGTCTGGCTATTAAATAACGAAACTGTGCACCTAGAGGGCGCCCTAGAATAGTGGGGAAAAGAACGAGTAGTGCGTTGGGTATCTCGATATCTTGTCTATGCACTACCGAAGCACGTTTTCGTTACTATTATAGTATTTGTGCAGTAGCGGTTTGAAACAGAAGCAACGTATCAATCTCAAATTGAGGCCGACAGGATTAAATCTCTATTTCGTGCGGGTGTTTTTGAGTGGTATAAGCGCTTTCGTGAGGGCCAAGAGAGCACTGAAGATGACCAGGGAGCAGGTCGCCCTGTAACTGTTTCAACTTTGGAAACAGTGACCAAAGTCAATCAAATTGTGCGTGCAGATCGTTGAATGTGTATTCGATTGATAGCCGAGGCTGTAAACGTCGATAAAGAAACGGTTAGAAAAATGTTACAAAAGGAATAACACATGACAAAAGTCTGTGCCATAACGCGCTATTTGCGAAGCAGTATTTGGCCAGTAAGTGCACTCCATTGTTCGAACACGCGCCGTACTAGCAAGATTTGGTACCTAGCGACTCTATTTTTGATAAGATAAAATCTGCTTTGAAAGGGACCCGATTCGAGTCGATAGAAGCGGTTAAGCAAAAAACGGCAGAGCTCCTAAAAGCCCTCACTAAAGAAGACTTCCAGAACTGCTTTGATCAATGGAAAAAACGTATGGAAAGGTGTGTGGCGAAGAAAGCGGAGTATATTGAAGGGGTACATTCGAATGTAGAATAATTTTTATATCAAAACCCTTTTTCGTAACCAGTCACCTTATTTAATAGCCAGACCTCGTACAGTTCAATGATAAACCGAGCTTTCTACAGTTTGAAATTGAAACCATCAAAACTATAACACATTGCAACGGTTTCAATTATGAAGTCATAGACAAGATAATGCAATCAAAAAGATCATACATTGCTTTCAGTGAAATGTATCCAATCGTAAAAGAAGAGAACCCAACACATACTGAGTGATTCACCAGTGGCGCGGTGCTCTGTAGCTCGTACACTCTTGAAGATTTCATTTTTGTTCGAACGGTATTGTATTTAGAAAGTAAAAATCTAATTCAGCAATTTATTTTGCAGTAAACCGGGTGTCCCAATTTTCTATAAAAAAATCTTGGGTGGTTTTTTCAGATTGGAAGACCACTTTTTTGTTCAAGATTCAGAAGCGGCATAAACTCTGCAATAATATCTTTAAGTAATAAGTTTTTTTGCTGAGTAGTTTCGTCACAATATTTTTTTCCGTAAAAATTCATGAAAATAGGCTCTCACATCATCGCATGCTCCTTCGGCCAGAGAGATGTATATGGAGAAAGTGTGTTGACAGTATGCCATTGCCAGAACTGGTTCGCTAAATTTTGATCCGGTAATTTTAATGTCGAAGATGCACCACGTTCGGGAAGACCGGTTGAAGCTAATAAAGACAATAACAACACGTGAGATCGGATTGAGATTAAATTTGTCGAATTCGTCAATTTATGAACACTGCCTGGGATCTTCCTCGAAGCTCGATGTATGGGTTCCCCATGCTTCCACAAAGATGAATCTGTGTCGCCGCATTGACGTCTGCGATTCGCTTTTCTTATTTATTTCCTCTTTGGCTTGTCTCTTCAGCAGCTCTTCTTGTTGTTTAAAAAGTTTCTCTTTCTCTTTTACCATCTGTAGTACAACTCCAGGGATAGTTGCGAACCCATAAGTAAACCAACAGGTGCTCCCAAGTAGTCGGTTCCACTGCTGTCTGCTAGGAATGGTGACCTGCTACTCTTCTGATCTCAAGAAGAGCTAGACCCCAGAATCAGTTTCATGGCTGCAGTAGGTGTGAAACAAAAGTTTCCAGTGCCATGCAGGCAGTTATTTGCAATTTGGAGAACGTAAAATGGGATTACTTTTTGGGACTGCACTCCAATCGAGCAACAAACAATAAGTGATACTGGGTATCACCACTATCATTCAAAGCTAGTGAAGTTGTTTTGAAGAAGTCCCTATCTATTTCCACAGATCATTTAACATGCCTATAGGGAATTTCTAATCTTGGTATTAATTTTCCAGGTCCATGATGTAATAACTGAAGTTGTTTACAAACAAATATAATGAAATCTTTAACAGCTGTCAATGAAGTACCAAGTTATCAATGGATACAAAATTATAACAGATGACACTAGTAATACTGGTTTTTTAAAACAGTTTGGTTACTTTTGGAATGGAGGGTGTATATTAGTTGATACTAACACTTCAAAATTTCACATTAACACCATACCATTACAGACAATGCAAGAAGGCAAGATACTTGGATATATACAAAATATTTTCATATAATATATTATAAATTTATAAAATGGAAAATCATCTGATCTTACTCTTTGGCATTTCCTTATTTATTTCCTCTTTGGCTTGTCTCTTCAGCAGCTCTTCTTGTTGTTTCAACAGGCTCTGCTTCTCTTTAACCATCTGCAGTTCAACTTTAGGGAAAAAGAAACAATTGTCCTTAGAACTGAAACCGTCGTCACAATTATCGAATATACCTCTTCTCTTTTTAGGCAATGGGAAATATCGCGGGTTCTTCCTGAGATCACCCTGACGAGCTTGAACAACAGCTGGTATTGAGGGCACACTATTACTATCTGATTTGTTGTCATCCATTACTTTGTTCGGCGTATTCGGATGATGCTGCTTTGGTTTACGCGTCGGTCTAAATGTCCATCGTGGCAAGGAATCTGTCTCGCCCTTCAAAAATTTTAAATAACTACTCATAAATCCCTCCTTGGGGTCTGGGGCTTTCTTGATAGGTTTTGGAGTGGGTGGCGATTGAATCGGTTTGAAAGAGGTGTTGGAAGGAGTTGTTGAAGGTTTCACAGAAGATTCTGCAAAAATTTCAGCAATATCAAGTAGGAATATCATTTCTTCATTTTCTTTATTAAGAGTAACTCAACAGAACTTATCTAGGCCATCATATTTAACTATTCTCATATATATGTCAACGCTTTTTTTGTTTTTCTTGTATATTTCTTGCAAGTTTTACTTTCTCGATAATGACTTTTATGAAAATCGATTTCTTATTTAGGTGATAGTGCTCTGTTAACAACACAGTTAAAATTCTCATGTCTAATCTTGAGTGTCAGCCAGTGCTCTACCTACTAGTTGTTCTCTATTCTTGAGATCTCCAAAGTTATGGTAATCCTAGTGAGTCCTCTACAATCAAGTTGCGTAATAGAGACAACATGCGAAGCCTGTTGCCCTCCCCAATCTGGCATTAAACAACATTTTACCACCTCAAGCGATGTGCAGTTGTCGGATATCAATGCTTTCAGTGCAACTTGGATGTCGAAATAATTTCTATTGGCTTCTGTGGACATTTGAAAATATTTCTGTTTGGAAAACAGTCGCAAGCTTGTTAGATGGACTGTTCTCGTCTATACTAGCTCTTACTATATGGATAGTTGCGAAGCCATCAGTGAACCAACAGGTGCTCTCAAGTGGTCGATCCCATTGCTGTCTGCTAGGAATGGTGACCTGCAAGGGCAGTACCCTGCTACTCTTCTAATCACAAGAAGAGCTAGACCCTAGAATTAGTTTCATGGCTGCAGTAGGTGTGAAACAAAAGTTTCCAGTGCCATGCAGGCAGTTATTTGCAATATGGAGAACTTGAAATGGGATTACTTTTTGGGACTGCACTCCCATCAAGCAATAAACGATAAGTGATACTGGGTATTACCACTATCATTCATAGTTAGTGAAGTTGTTTTGGGAAGTCCCTATCTATTTCCACAGATCATTTAACATGCCCATAGGGAATGTCTGACCATGGTATTATATTTTCCAGGTCCATGATGTAATAATTCAAGTTGTTTACATACAAATGTCATGAAATTTTTAACAGCTGTCAATGAAGTACCAAGTTATCGACGGATACAATATTGCAACAGATAACACTAGTATTACTGGTTTTTCAAAACAGTTTGGTTACTTTTGGAATGGAGGGTTGTATATTAGTTGATACTAACACTTCAAAATTTCACAATAACACCATACCATTACAGACAATGCAAGAAGGCAAGATACTTGGATATATACAAAATATTTTCATATAATATATTATAAATTTATAAAATGGAAAATCATCTGATCTTACTCTTTGGCATTTCCTTATTTATTTCCTCTTTGGCTGGTCTCTTCAGCAGCTCGTTTAGTGGTTTCAACAGGCTCCGCTTCTCTTTAACCATCTGCAGTTTAACTTCAGGGAAAAAGAAAAAATTGTCCTTGGAACTGAAACCGTCGTCAGAACTATCGAATATACCTCTTCTCTCTTTAGGCAATGGGAAATATCGCGGGTTCTTCCTGAGATCACCCTGACGAGCTTGAACAACAACAGCTGGTATTGAAGGCAGACTATTACTATCTGATTTATTGTCATCCATTAATTTATTCGGCGTATTCGGACGATACCATTTTGGTATACGCGTCGATCTGAATGTACATCGTGGCAAGGAATCTGTCTCGCCCTTCAATAATTTTAAGTTACTGCTCATAAATCCCTCCTTGGTTTCTTGGGCTTTCTTGATAGGTTTTAAAGCGTGTGGCGATTGAATCGATTTGAAAGAGGTGTTGGAAGGTTTCATAGAAGATCCTGCAAAAATTTCAGCAATATCAAGTAGGAATATCATTTCTGCATTTTCTTTATTAAGAGTAACTTAACAGAACTTATCTAGGCCATCATATTTAACTATTCTCATATATATGTCAACGCTTTTTTGTTTTTCTTGTATATTTCTTGCAAGTTTTACTTTCTCGATAATGGCTTTTATGAAAATCGATTTCTTATTTAGGTGATAGTGCTCTGTTAACAACACAGTTAAAATTCTCATGTCTAATCTTGAGTGTCAGCCAGTGCTCTATCCACTAATTGTTCTTCATTCTTGAGGTCTCCAAAGTTATGCTAATCCTAGTGAGTCCTCTACAATCGTAATAGAGACAACATGCGAAGCCTGTTAACCTCCCCAATCTGGCATTAAACAACATTTTAGCACCTCAAGTGATGTGCAGTAGTCGGATATCAATGCTTTCAGTGCAATTTGGATGTCGAAATAATTTCTATTGGCTTCTGTGGACATTTGAAAATATTTCTGTTTGGAAAACAGTCGCAAGCTTGTCAGATGGACTGTTCTCGTCTAGACTAGCTCTTACCCTATGGATAGTTGAGAAGTCATCAGTGAACCAACAGGTGCTCTCAAGTAGTCGATCCCATTGCTGTCTGCTAGGAATGGTGACCTGCAAGGGCAGCACCCTGCTACTCTTCTAATCACAAGAAGAGCTAGACCCTAGAATTAGTTTCATGGCTGCAGTAGGTGTGGAATAAAAGTTTCCAGTGCCATGCAGGCACTTATTTGCAATATGAAGAAGTTAAAATGGGATTAATTTTTGGGACTGCACTCCCATCAAGCAATAAACTATAAGAGATACTGGGTATCACCACTACCACGCATAGCTAGTGAAGTTGTTTTGGTGAAGTCCCTATCTATTTCCACAGATCATTCAACATGCCCATAGGGAATGTCTGACCTTGGTATTATATTTTCCAGGTATGAGTTCTATGTAAGCTTACTATTTCAGGAAACCCACTCAATTTAAGTAACCAGATATAAACTTTTTATATATTAACTCAACTTTTAATCAAAATAATTACATTTAGAATTTTTTAATAAATGTTTTATATATTTTATTTATATGCTGTTCGAGATGGTCCATCTGAGATGCTCCATTATCACACTGATCATGTTTTCGATTTTTATTGCCAAGATGTATATTATTGATATGCCTTCTAAGACGATCTCTCCTTGTCGTTTGATAATCACATTGATTGCATTTGTGATTTTTTATACCGAGATGTATACTCATTATATGTTTGGTAAGATTTCCCCTGTCAGTTGTTTCATAATCACAATGACTACATTTATGATTCTTCACGCCAAGATGTACACAATTTATATGTCGCATGAGATTAGACTTTTGCCTCGTTTGATAACCGCAGTGACTACATTTGTGATATCTGATACTGAGATTCTTACGAGGTGTTTGATAATCACATTTGAGATCTTTTCCAAGATGAACATTATTAATATGTAGTCTCAGATGATCTTTTCGCGTCGTTTGATAATCACACCGACAGCATTTATGATTTTTTATGCCAAGATGTATACTTTTTATATGTTTGGTAAGATTCCCCTTTTCTGTTGTTTGATAATCACAATGGCAACATTTATGATTTTTTATTCTTAGATGTACACTATTTATGTGTCTCACAAGATTACGTCTACGGGTTGCTTGATGTGCACAATAATTACATTTGTTATTTTTCATAACATTATCTACCCTACCAGTATACTCCTCCAGAGGTTTTAAATCATCAGAAAGACTTTGTTCGTGATTTTTTAAAACTATATTGATCCTCTTCACTTGATCGTCAAACGTTTCCCTTTGAGTTGTAGAAACTTCATTAAGGTTCCTCCTCTTTGCAGAATCTTCAGAGCTGAAAAAAAAATTCTATACAATTTTAGGAGGCTAATTAGCGGTAAATTGAGGTTGTGGAAGTAGGTATATGAAGGAACAGAAATCCAACTTCTGAATACCCTACATCCTTCAACAAAATTAGAGAACTCCGATTTGACCTCACCACAGGAGATCAAATGAGAGCCACCTATCATTTGGTCCACATCCGACAGGGCCCCCTGGTTTACAGACGGGTCCAAAATCGGGATGGGTACAAGAATCGGAGTCCACGGCCCGAGGACAAACATTACGATTGTTCTGGGAGACCATGTAGCACACGCAGAAATATTAGCCATTCTCCGATGTGTACATGTCTAAAAGATCCAAGGGTTACATCCAAACTAGTTGACGAATTCAAAGCAGCACTTCGACAATTCAGTACTACAGAGTTACTCTGCTTTGGTGTCCAGGGTATGGAAGGAAATGAGACAACAGACAGCCTTGTCAAAAGGCAACACATGTTAGGCCAATGGGACCAGAACCAATTATGACCATCCCTGGACCCACATGCTCTCGTTCTTCCAAACTGGAACACCACCAAGGCCCTGAGACAGTCAAAAAGGCTCATAAAGGGACCGCAATCCAAGAAGAGGGTACATGAATTACTGTCCATTGACAAAAGTCTATTGGGATGGTAGTTGGCCAATTGACAGGACACCAACTCAATAAGCACCCACATGTCATGAGATGATTTCTCACGATCTTCCTCTGGACAAGCTTTACAACCAGGGTATACGAGGTCCAGCACACTCATGGGTGACTTCATACTCCAAAGGAAGAATATAGATTGTTGTCATTGATGCAGCGAAATCCAATGAACGGGAGATATTGGCTGGGGTTAACCAGGGTTCGATACTGGGCCCTTTGTTTTTTATTCTCTTCATGAACGATTTGAAACTCACTAAAAACTCCAAAATTGTTGCCTTGCTGATGTTTCCAATGTCTTCTTGTAAGGGAAAACAGAGGGGGATTTGGTGCAAGCAACAAATGAAACTTCGACCTTGTTTGGTGATTGGTGTGACAAAAATGGTTTGCACATAAACATAAGAAAAACATATGCTATGAGATTCTTACCGAAGAATGTTTCTCATTAATACAGCTTGCTGATCAGGGTTTTTGATAAATCTATTGAAGAAATTGAAAAGATAAATTTTCTGAGAGTAACGGTCAACCATAAACTCACATAGAATTATCAAATAGAGAAGGTTTGTTCGAAAGTGACCTCAGCGGGTTTTGTCATGAGAGCACTTCGTGATACGATCACAATGGAAGTTCGTCGACTGATGTATTTTGGAATTGTACAGTCGAAATTAACATATGGTCTGATGTTTTGGGAAGCAGTGGGTTGTTTTCGATTTGACTGAAGAAGAGCTTATACTTGATGCTTTAGGAAGGAATATTGAAAACGTAGATTAATCTTCTGACTTAGAGGATGGTTTAAATAGTATGAAGTGAAACATGCAGAAACTGTCAATGCGTTCTCCCTGATTATCAGTTGGGCCGAACAGAATAATCTTCCTATAGAAGACGTATTGCTCCTGAAAAGGCTCAAGGAAAAATCAGTTCAGATGGCCGCATCGAGAAAGGTTCAGAGTAAAATCGATGGATATTTCAAACGTCATAAGGAATAGCATGTTGTTTATGTACACTAGTTTATATTTAAATTCTATATTTTCTATGAGGAAAGATTATAATGAATGGAAATTCTATAATTTGATTCTGTTATATAATAGAAACTATTTTTTGTTCAACTTTTCGATATTTTTATGATAAACTCGGCTTCAACAGATTTTGGGTTGTTTCTATTTTGAAAATGAAACAAATTCAAATTCAATTCAGAAATTCGGGCATTTCGATGGTCCGGGCATGCGCCGGAACGATATCTGCCAGGACTAGTTAAGTTGTACTGTATTTTGTTTATAATTTATCCTGTAAACTTTTTTTTTATGATATCAACAATACTACATAAGACAAGTAGTTTATTATTTATTGACTACAAACTAGAAAAGCTTTACTAGGGACAAGAGAGTTCAACCATAGTGTTCGCACACTGAAAAACCAGTGTTTCCAAATATTATTTTGTTTGTAATCTGACTGAATATTCAAATGCATTCAGCAAACAGCTGATTGACTCGGTTCAGTGTGCAGAAGTCGTCATCATAAAAAACAGGATAACACCTATCCTGTATAACATCTCACCTTTTCTGTTTCTCAATAAATTCATATACAATAGTTTCATTCTTTTCTTCAGATGATTGAGTTTCACTTTCGAGAATTACTTCATTCTCACCATTGTTAATGTTTAGTTCTTCACTGTTTTCACACCTGAAAATATTTTTGTTTTTATATTGTTGGAAATCAAATTAAACATATAACTCACTTTATAGATACCTCTTCATTCCAAATTATTCCTGGTTCATCAATAAACTGGTTTATATAAATTTCATCTTCTATTTTGATACATTTTTCATCGTGTTCTGATTTAATTTTTGAACGATCTACTTCACATGCATCAGTTAACTTTTCATCATAAATTCTAAAAATTGGATACAGCTATTAAACGTTATCAATACTTGCAAGCAGTTTATGTGAAATCTTTATATTTTGAAATATCTGATTCTAAATATTTCTTTCAATTCCAGATCTTCCCTTCAATTTCTCTTCTTCTTGCACGGCGCCTTTATGGGACAGACTGTTGTAGGGGCCCTCTGGATCATCCGGGCGCTGGGTGTTTCAGAGCCCAAGGTGTTCAGTTTGGTCACCTCGGGACACTCGAAGAGTATGTGTTCCGTTGTTTCGTCATTTTCAACCACGGTATTGTGTGGTTTCTCATGACGTGTAGGTGTATATTGAATTAGTGTCCCGTCAATAGGCCAACTACCGTCCCAATAGACTTTTTGTCAATGGACAATAATTCATGTAACCTCTTCTTTGATTGCGCCCCCTTTATGAGCCTTTTTGACTGTCTCAGTCTCGAGATGCCTGCCCAATAGTTCAGGGCCTGGGTGCTTTTGAAAGAAAGAGAGCATGTGGGTCCTTGGAATGGTCAGAATTGGTTCTGGTCCCATCGGCCTAACAGCTGTTGCCGTTTTGGCAAGGCAGTATGCTATCTCATTTCCTTCGATGTCTTTGCACCAAAGCAGAGTAAATAAATAAATAAATACTTTATTAACGGAACAGACCTTTGAAAATACTAAAAATAATAATAGTATACACCTAAATAACAAAATACCTAAAGAAATAACAAAACTCGATAGTATAATAGCAACAATACAAAATTAATTAAGTAATATCCCAATAACATATTGACAACTAATTATTCAAGACAGACAACTTGAGTGTAGTTTTAAAATTAGAAAGTCTATTAGCAAAAATATCAATATCATCAACTACTGAATTCACCCTACTGCATATTCTCGTGAGAGGGGAGTATTGACCATAATTTGTTCGATACGAACAATAAAGACATAGAGAACCACAAGAGAATGTACACTAAAAAATGATTTGGTCGATCTTGAAACAAAACCAAGTAGCTAGTTTGCTCGAGCAATCATTGAATCGAAATGCGGAGTGAGAGATAATTTTGTGTCGAGGTAAACGCCCAAATCCTTGAAAAGAGGAACAGTTTCAAGAGCAGTCCCATCTAGTGTATATGTAAAATTCAAGGGTTGGTGCTGCCTAGTAAATTTGACGTGTTTGCTGCACTTTGCAATGTTTATCGTAGAACGAGTTCAAACTCTCTTGCCGAACAATCTGATCATCAATCCTGCGAATGCATTTGAATATTTTGCAGTCATCGGCAAAAATGAGGATCAAACAATCCTTAAACGCCTCTTTAAGGTCGTTAACAAATAAAAGGAACAGAATTGGTTCGAGGTAAGTACCCTGACCAACTCCAGATGTGACATCAAAAGGATCAGAATTACAAGTAACCTGCTGAGATCGACCGGAGAGATAGTCCCTCAAACATGACTAGGGGGTTGTGAATACCATACAATCGCTTCAACTTGAACAACAGGTAGGAAATCAGTACACAATCGAATGCTTTTCTAATGTCAGTATATATGCAGTTAACTGCAAAACCACTCTCAATACAGGCATTAACATAGTTTGTAAAAAAGAAAAGATTAGACTCGGTGGATTTGCCTCGCATGAAACCATGCTGCTCGTCCACGATCACTGACTCTACATGAGATAAAAGAATTTCTGAGAGAATTTTGTTAACAACTTTAGGAAAGAAACTATTAATACAAATTTAGGGATGTCAGATTTCGGACCTGTTTTATGGAAAGGAATCACATTGGAAAGTTTCCGTATAGATGGTAAACGACCAAAAGACACGCATTTATTGAAGATGTAGTGAAGAGGTTCTACAAGGTTATAACTACATTCAATTATAAAATGAGCTCAGATTAGGTCCGGACCACAGGTATTCTTGGGTTTCAATGATAGTGTGGTTTCAAAAATTTTGTCATAAAATATGGGATCATGTACGATATTAGACTCAGTATCAGCAATGTAGTAAGAATAATCCTTAGACAGTGCACGCATAACCATGTGCCTAACATGAGACAAACGATTATAATCCATCGGTAACCTAGTTCTCTTATATATTGTACAAAGGGCTTTTTTCTCAAAAATTACTTTACTGACACTAGTAAAACAAGTGAAATACCTAGGTGTGATGCTTGATGCCAAACTAAATTGGAACAATCACATCAAAAGACAGGCGCAAAGAGCCCAAAACACACTCTGGGCGTGCCAAAGATAATATACTGGCTAGACACAACAGTGATAAGACCGCTCCTGACCTATGCCGCCATCGTATGGTGGCCTGCACTGGAAAAAGGGATAAAACGGAACAAAATCAACAAGATCCAAAGGCAAGCATGTCTGGCAGTCACGAGAGCCTTCGACAACTCAGTGCTACAAACAAAATCACTCTGATTTGGTGCCCAGCCCAACAGGGCACCAAAGGAAACGAGATGGCAGGCAGACTCACTTAAAAGGCAACAGCTGTCAGGCCGATGGGACCAGAACCAGTTATGACCATCCCTGGACCCACATGTTCTCGTTCTTCCAAACTGAAACACCACCGAGGTCCTCAGACAGTCAAAAGGCTCATAAAGGGACCGCAATCAAAGAAGAGGGTACATGAATTATTGTCCATTGACAAAAACTCTATTGGGATGGTAGTTGGCCCATTGACGGGACACCAACTCAATAAGCACCCACATGTCATGAGATGATTTCTCACGATCTTCCTCTGGACAAGCTTTACAACCAGGGTATACGAGGTCCAGCACACTCATGGGTGGCTTCATACTCCAAAGGAAGAATATAGATTGTTGTCATTGATGCAGCGAAATCCAATGAACGGGAGATATTGGCTGGGGTTAACCAGGGTTCGATACTGGGCCCTTTGTTTTTTATTCTCTTCATGAACGATTGGAAACTCACTAAAAACTCCAAAATTGTTGCCTTGCTGATGTTTCCAATGTCTTGTTGTAAGGGGAAACTGAGGGGGATTTGGTGCAAGCAACAAATGAAACTTCGGCCTTGTTTGGTGATTGGTGTGACAAAAATGGTTTGCACATAAACATATGTTATGAGATTCTTACCAAAGAATGTTTTTCATGACTACAGCTTACTGATAAGGGTTTTTGATAAATACGAAAAGGTTACAACCAATACTGGTTGACGAATGCTGAACAGCACTTCGACAACTCAGTGCTACAAACAAAGTCACTCTGATTTGGTGCCCCGCCGGCACCAAAGGAAAAAAGATAGCAGACAGACTCGCCAAAATGGCAACAGCAGAACCAATTCTGACCTTCCCATGGACCCATGTGCTCTCTTTCTTTCAAAACTGGACCACCACCGAGGCCCAAAACTACTGGGCAGGCATTTGGGGACTGAGACAGTCAAAAGGCTCATTAAAGGGCCCCAATCAAAGAAGAGGGTACATGAACTACTGTCCCTCGGAAAAAAGTCTGTTGGGATGGTAGTGGGCCTATTAACGGGACACCAACTCAACAAACGTCTACAAGTCATGAAACTATCGGAAACCACACAATATCGTGGTTGCCTCGAAAATGACGAATCAATGGAACACATACTCTTTGAATATCCCGCTCATAAGGAAACCAGACTAAACGCCTTGGGCGCTGAAACACCCAGCGCCCGGATGATCCAGGAGGCCCCCTACAACAGTCTTGCAAGCTTCATCAGGAAGTTTTTGCAAGACAAATAACAACTCTACAAAACACGGCCTGAGTGCTGCCCATATGGGCGCCGTGCAGGAAGAAGAAAGAAGAACCCTATATGATTGATGATTAAAACATCTTACCTTTTTTCTTCATCAATAAATTCATATAGAGTAATTTCAGTCTTTTCCTCGGAAGATTCAGCTTCAATTTCTAAAATAACTCCATTGCCATCAATGTTTGGTTCTTCATTCCTGAAAATATTTTTATTGTTTTTAGGTTGTTGGAGTTGAAAATATACGTGTAGCTTACTTTATAGATACCTCTTCGTTCCATATTACTCCTGATTCATCAATAACCTGGTTTATAAAAATTTCATCTTCTATTTTGATACATATTTCACTGTGCTCTGATTTAATTTCTGACAAATCTATTTCACATACATCAGTTAGTTTTTCATTATTGATTCTAAAATTGGATAAAGCTATTATCAATACTTTCAGGCAGTTTACGTGAAATCTAAAATTTATATCTCACTCTAAATATTCCTTTGAATTGCAGATCTTCCTTTCTGTACCACTAAATGTCTCTACATCGTTAGAATTTTCAGTATTAATTCTGTTGGATTGGTAAAATTGTTCGAATTCAAGCTCTGAAAAAACTCTCGTACTTGTGTTTGACATTGTAATTCTAGATTAGTCTAGTATGGAATTGGAAATATATTTGTGCTGCATTTGTCAGTATAAAATTTGTTTGTTAATGATTTATCAATTTGAATAATAATCAAAACATGTTTCATTCAATTTCTTCAGTTTTTTCGAAACGTAAACATGCATTAAGCATCTAGTTACTATTCACATTGCTAAGTATATATATAAATCATCTTCGCCATTCCAAAAATAACATAACATAACCATGATAATAATAAAAATAACATTGTTTGAATGTTCCAAAACTAGTTACTAGTGTTGCCAATCCTTTCCGATTAAACATGTTATAAACAAAAGACAAATATTTATGTTCAACTTAATGAATCCCCAGAAGTGATAATATATGAATGAATAAAATTCTTCATATCATCAGAAACTACATTGCAATAGTTTCTTTTCTTTCGTTGTTATAATATATAAATAACAGATAACATTCCTAGAGTTGGTAATCCTGTTCAGTGGTAATCACAGAACTATAGTAACTTGATCTAATTAGTGTGCGTTATAAATGATGAAGTTGAAAATTTTTGTTCGCTAAATAACACAAGGTATTACAGATAAAAGTCAACTTCTACAGGCAAACCTCTTCGAAAAATATGAAAAAATATTCTCGTAAGCATATGATTAAAAGTTATTTGCTTACGCGATGCACTGTGCTGAAGTTACGATTTTCTTTCTCTTTTTCTTGGAATCCCATCCAGTTTAAATCGCCAACTCATAAGCTGTGATACAGGGTGATATTTTTTAACATTTTAGAAAAATCAATTTTTTCTTATATTAACTCTACTTTTTGATCTCAACTCTCAATATGTTTTCATGAAGTAATCAGATCAGTTTTTCAATTCTTTTCCAACCATTTCCTAGGAGTTGCAGAATTAAAAGATTAAGTATGTATTATCGTTAGAATTTTATTTCACAATCCATAAAATTTCATAAGTACTAAGAATTTAGCTATCATTGATAAGACAACTTGATATATAATAATGTTTTTCTTTTAAGGGGGTAGGAGTAGTGAATCTTACCCTAATGACTAGCAATTGCTATCCCTCCATTGGACACCTTTATTATTCCTGATATCCCTTAAATCTGTCTTCTGATGTTTTGAGTTTAAAATAATTACCGAAAAGTGCCGTATTTTGTGTGTTTTATACCAAGATGTACCCTCTTTATATGTTTGATAAGATTTCCTTTTTGCGTTGCTTTATAATTACAATGACCACACTTATGACTCTTTATTCCCAGATGTATACTATTTATATGTCTCATAAGATGAACTTTTTGACTAGCTTCATAACCGCAGAGACAACATTTATAATTCTTATTAGCTAGACGTTTATGAGTTGCTTGACAATCACATTGATCACATCTGTCACTTTTTACACCAATTGCTTCACCATCGACGTGTTCTTCCATACACTTTGAGTTATCAGTCAGATTGAATTTATTATTTTTCAAAACTATATCGATCGTATTCAGGTGATCTTCAAAAGTTTCACTTTGATCAATATTCTCCTCCTTCGCAGAATCATGGAAGCTACAAAAAAATTTATTCTGTATAACCTTGCCAAGAGGCAAGGTTATATGGAACAGACATGATTATATTCACTCAAAAGAGGAAACTACCACCCTTTAAGGCACCCATTCTTTTCAACAAGGAACTAACACTAGTAAAACAAGTGAAATACCTAGGTGTGATGCTTGATGCCAAACTAAATTGGGACAATCACATCGAAAGACAGGCGCAAAAGAGCCCAAAACACACTCTGGGCGTGCCGGAGACTATTCGGCCCCAGATGGGGACTTAAACCAAAGATAATATACTGGCTATACACAACAGTGATAAGACCGCTCCTGACCTATGCCGCCATCGTATGGTAGCCTGCACTGGAGAAAGGGATAAAACGGAACAAAATCAACAAGATCCAAAGGCCAGCATGTCTGGCAGTCACGGGAGCTTTGAGATCTACACCCACGGCCCCCATGGAGTGTCTTCTGGGCATCCTTCCACTACACATAGTGGTAGAGGAGGTGGCCATGAGGGCCTCTTTGAGACTGTGTCCAATCTCTGGACACTCCACATCCTTGAACAAAATCAGAGCACTCCGACCTGACCTTCTCACAAGAGGAGATCAAACAAGAGCCACCTACTACTTTGACGAACCCTACAAAGTAGTTATTCCACCAAAAGAAATTTGGACCACACCCCACGCCTTACTCACACCACAGGGCAAACATTATGATTGCGCTGGGAGACAATGTCACTGTAGAACACATTCTACATTCTCCGTTATGTATGCTCTGATAGCCAAAACGCCCTTGGATATCTTAAAGATACGAAGGTTATATTCAAACTGGTTAACGAATGCAGAACAGCACTTCGACAACTCAGTGCTACAAACAGAGTCACTCTGATTTGGTGCTCAGCCCATCAGGGCATCGAAGGAAACGAGATAGCAGACAGCCTTGCTAAAAAGGCAACAGCTGTCAGGCCGATTGGACCAGAACCAATTCTGACCATCCCATGGACCCATGTGCTCTCTTTCTTTCAAAACTGGACCACCACCGAGGCCCAAAACTACTGGGCAGGCATCTCGGGACTGAAACAGTCAAAATGGCTCATAAAAGGGCCCCAATCAAAGAAGAGGGTAAATGAACTACTGTCCCTCGAAAACAAGTTTGTTGGGATGGTAGTGGGCCTATTAACGGGATACCAACTCAACAAACATCTACATATCGTGAAACTATGAGAAACCACACAATGTCGTGGTTGCCTAGAAAATGACGAAACAATGGATACTCTTCGAATCTCCCACTCATAAGGATACCAGACTGAACACCTTGGGCACTGAAACACCCAGCGCCTGAATGACCCAGGAAGCCCTCTACAACAGTCTTGCAAGCTTCATCAGGAAGTTTTTGCAAGACAAATAACAACTCAACAAAACACGGCAAAACGGTCAGAGTACTGCCCATATGGGCGCCTTGCCTCTTGAAAAATTTCATAAAAAAGTATTCTGCGCATAAAAAGTTATAGATATTCAAATACTAGTATTGAGTGATGAAAAAATTACTGTAAACCATAAATCGCAGTATTTGTCCTGGCTCACCTCTTTTCACCTGCTATGAGATCATGCAGAATTGTTGTACTCTCTTCTTCAGACGATTCAGCTTTAATTTTGAAAGGTGATTCGTTCTCCTCAATGTCACTATTTTCACACCTAATAATATTTTCATTATTTTTATATTGTGCAGTCAGAAATGTATGTAACTTACTTTATAAATACCCCAGTGTTCGGAATTTTTCTTGCTTCATCAATAAACTGATTTGTATAAGTTTCACTTTCTTCTACTTTTATGCATTCTTCCTGGAGTTCTGATTTGATATTTGAAAGATCTATTTCACATGCATCAGTTGGCTTTTCCTTATAGGTTCTAAAAATCGTACTTAAATATTACCAATGCTTTAAGGCAGTTTATATTATTAAATACAAGAAATCCAAATATTTGAAATCTCACTCTGAATATTCATTTGTATCCCAGATCTTCCTTCACTACCAATAAATTCCTTTATATGATCCGAATTTTCATTATCAAATTTGATAGATGGATAAACCTTATTTGGGTCTGACATAATTTTCAGATTAGTAATATAAATTCTTTATCTTGCACCTTTTTCAATAGTTTCTGTTCTACTTGTTAATTTTCTTGTTTTCAAAAGTTATCTTTCTGATTATTAACCAATACATGCTGTACTGGACTTCTTTAGTTTATTTTTCTTAAAATAAACAAGCAATAAACAGCGATTTGTAGTATACAGCTTCCTTCCAATAACTCTACATTCAATACATTGGCAACCCTTAATTCGAATGTCAATTGCATTCATAACTATAACCTTGCTGTTACTTCTTTTTCTCTTTTTATGTCTGATTTGGTTTAAGATTAGAGACCAGGTTCATGTAGAGCTTCAGGGTAATTTTATCATACATAACTATAAACTATATATATTATATATTCTAATAATAGTTTCTCAATTCAAAATTCCAGTGTTTTCTCTATTTCTTTTATTTGTACGTGACTGCAGACTAGTGAATATTTTTCTCAATTTTTTTTCGCTTCTGCGGTTGTTGCAGTGCACGTTGGCATTAAAATAAGTGAAGGTCATATATAATGTGGCTCGCTGAAATTCCTAAATTTTTGTTGGCAACAATGGTAGATATTGTTACAATTTTTAGCCTGTACCATAGAACATACTATATACTATTGTATTCTAATGTATGATATGTTTGTGTTTTCTGTGTTCTACACTTTATAATGAAAAATCGAAAAGCTACAATTGATAATTTTAACATTTAAGCCTATTTTTCTGATTCTCAAAACTTATTAAGGTATAAATCCGAATGAGGTGATCCTGTTGTTTACGCTGACCAGTTTCGTGCATCCATTACCGAGTCCAACAATATTTCCCGAAAGTATTCGAATTGTATCCAGCGTTGCCACAATTTATCTCACGTCGGAGATTTGATTAACTAATGTTGAAAATGAAATAGCGAAGAATAAGATGAACTGTTGAAGTGAAACCGATAGCAAAAACTTGTAATCAGGGGTGTAACTTCTCGGGAGCGGAAGGGACACGTGTGAATCGTATTCTTTCTCAAAGTGGGCTCAGGAACCCGCGCTTGATTATCTAAATAAACAGATACATATTTTGATTTCTTTCAGACAGGGTAGTGCGGTATAGCACAAGTTGTTTTCAAAATCTAAAGAGTTTCCAAAATATTTATATGATATTCGAATCTCACCTCTCATTTCAGTAATTCAATAAGTTCAACATGAAGGATGAGGCTGAGGGAAAATATTTCCCCTTGTTTGGTATAAATTTTCTTACAATCAGAGTGCAGAACATGAATTGCTTCAGAGTTTTTTTTTGTAAGCTAGAACCTATACTATTTAGCTCCATCTACAGGGTAATTAATTGAGGATTGTACACTGTACAATATATTCTTTTCAATCATTTGGAGGGTGCCACTAACAACATCTTAGTTATATCAATTCATAAGTATTCATAGAGCTGATGATATATTTCTGATGTGGTTTTCGAGTTATTCACGAATTTTGATAACTTCCTGATTTCACCCATACTCAATATCTTAGTTATGAAATTTACGTCAAAAATGTTTTCACATTATTTAGACTTTTTTGTAAATTGCCGAAATTTCTTTTCCCCTTAGTTTGACAGATAAAGACATAGATTTGTATTTTTTGAGAACAGTCACACTCCTTCAAGAAATATCTAACAAGGAATTACTTATTTAAACTCGAAAAGTGCTAATACTATTGATGCATCTCAATATAGACCAATTACTTGCTTTCCAACAATATATAAAATTTTAACTGCACGTATTATCAAAAAATTTATGCACATTTGGAGAATTATAATATTCTTTCCGAACAACAAAAAGGATGTAGAAAAAAAACCTTGGTACTAAAGAGCAAAATGGTCAGCGTAAACAGCAGGATTACCCTCAATAAGTATTTAATAAACTATTACTACTGTAGGAACGAAAAAATACTTTTTTTTTGATTATGAAGATATTGGTTTGGTGCTAACTACATACTGGCATTTTATGGGTTCGGCAAAATTCCCGGGTTAGTGAGGTGACAGAATTCCCCGGCGTGTCATTGGTCGAAAGGCGGAAATAGAGCATGTTAAAGGAATAACAAACAGACAATATGGCAACTGTCTAACTCAGTGTCATCTTACTTCATCCCTCTTTCTGTATTACCTGTCATTATTTTATTTCAAAATTCTACTTGAAGAAAAATGTATTTTCCGAAAGTTAAAATTCTTATTTGTTAACTAGGTATATAAAACACATTAAAAATTTTCTAGATAACTCAATAGAGGCTAAATAATATTTGTACTTTATGATTAAGATATCAAATTAACAAAATTTCAGTTTTGGTATAAATATGTATTTACTTTATACTTATATAAGGAAATGATTTCAACACTGCACTTGTACTCAATGTTAGTCCTCCCATTTACTGAAATCTTCATAAGCTATTTTTTCTAATTTTCTTCCCCTAAGCGGTCCTTTAGCTATTTCTAAACTCGCACAGAACTCTTTTTCACTGATTGATAACAAAGTTGCTATTTCTCCTCTATATGCACCATTCACAATTTTCACAAGTTTACCTAAAGCGGGAATAACAGTTTCGAGATGTTCTTGATCTATTTTTATTTTTTTGCCATTTTCTAACAACTTAACAACAGTTCCATATTTGTTTATCACTTCCCTAATTATACCTTTTTTCTTGTAAAAATCAGGACCTAAAGAGTCAGTAACAATTTTTACAATTATACCTTCGGTAACCCAATAATCCTTTCTATTTTTCTCTTCTTTTTTCTTCTCTTCAATCTCTTTGATCTCATCTAGGGCAGTTTTTTTGTGATCTGATAATTTAATTTTTTTACTAGATGAATAATCATCTTTTTCCTTTTTAACTTTAGTGAAAAGTTGTGGGGGCAACATTATTTCTGGTTTTGGCTTCAACAACTTCAAATCCAGTTTTACAACTTCTTCTTCACTTTCACGTATTAGCTCAGAATTTTTTGGTTCATCACTTTCTTGCATATTTGATTTTTGTTGCGCTAATTTTACTTGTTTTTCAATGAATTCTAAATTTCTTTCTTCATCATCTCTGTCCATTTTCTTTTTTTTATTTTTCCTTTCCTCCTTAGCTATTGTATCTGGATCTCTATCTATATATGTTATAAACCAGCCTTTTTCAGTTTCGTCAACAATACATTTTCCTGACTTTCCTAGATATTTTACGAAACCTGTCAGGGTTACCCATCGGGTAGCATTCATGTGTATGTGATTTCTATCTGTGATATACTCCTGGTAAACTCTATTAGCATTGACCCGTTTGGTGCCAAATTGCCTCTTCAGAATTTGAAGATATTCTTTCTGGAATTCATACGAAAATTCATCCATATACTTCCTTGAATTGTCCGCAAATAGTAGTAGTTGTCGTTGATGAGATTCTGACATTGTATGGCACTTAAAACCATTTTCGTCTCTACATTGTTTCTGGCACATCTGGCAATACCATCTTAACTTTTGAAGTCCCTTTGCCTTCATTTTATTGGCAAGGTACTTCGGGGTTCCAACTTCTGCTTTCGGCATTTTTCTAGTTCAATCAATAAACTTTTCACAAAGCAAAATAATTGTAAATAAAGTTTAGAAACAAATGTTATTGACTTTGACAACTAATTTTTAATCATAGAATTTTAAACTGTCACCTTGATGGTTAGGTTTTTAGCGTTAACCACGAAAAACAAACATTATATAGTAATTGTTGATGCTCTTTGTTAAAAAGCCGAATTAAATAAATGCAAAATCCAATGAATTATTCATTATTTAGTATATAACTAAAATGCTTGGGAAAAGCTGCTTTTAGGAATAATTGAATAAATATTGTTTGTGAAGGCCAATTGAATCATGAATAATACTCTAAGCTTCTATGTAATACATAACCCAAATCGTTTCTTCTTCTTCTTATTTCCTTTTACAAGTGTTTGGGAACTATGCCCATCTGCACAAGCTTCTTGTTAGGGATGGTTGGGCTCGTTAGTGACGAATCTTGGGCATTTCCAATACTTATGTATTTCATATCATATGACATTTGTCATATTTTTAGAACGGCTGTTAAAATTTTTTCGCAAATTTTTCTTTAAATTAATCCAGATCCACAAACAAATAATATATGGGAGATGTCAACCCAAATTATTGGGTTCATAATGATTCTAGAACATCTATAGATCATAATCGGCATCACTTAGAAGACCGAACCTGGCCATCAGGGCTCCCTCGGTCAAACAGAGAGGGAATTGTTTCTGTTGAGTTTGAATATTGAAGGGATTTTGCGATTATACTTCAAAATTGGCAAGCAAGAACAAGGAAGTGATTACGTTTCAGTAGACTCACACTGCGACGGAAGAACATCTCCGCGAAAGAAGAAATATCGCAGATTATGTACTTTTTGATTATCTCCATAGTCCTTTTTATGGCCTTGCTTGCTATGTAAAATCTTTTCTTAGATTCAAGTGAGTTTAGACACATAAGAGTCAGGTATGATTGTTGAAATATTTTTCTGCTGGTTTTCTTTTTCCATTGTTACAGATTCCTGTCCCAAATCCCTTTCCTTTCACTCTTGTCTTCGTCTGGAAATCATGGAGTGCAAGTTTGAGAGAATCAAGCTGCTCAGCAAAAAACTCTTTGGTACTCTTTATGTACACACGACATT
The DNA here is from genome assembly GCA_013387265.2 of Cryptolaemus montrouzieri. Lineage (NCBI taxonomy): Eukaryota > Metazoa > Arthropoda > Insecta > Coleoptera > Coccinellidae > Cryptolaemus > Cryptolaemus montrouzieri. Next base: position 46,062,820 of record JABFTP020000083.1, on the reverse strand, counting down.
AACACAACATAAACAGACAAGCTATTGCGACAGGGAACCGAGTTTTTTCCTCAGGTTTTTTCACTCGTTTATTGAATCATACGCAAGATAGTATGGTTCCCCTGTTACATTTTCATGAGCTCACACTTGTGTTTTTTTGACACACACTAAAATTATAGATATAAGCATTTATTGTAAATACAATTATTCGAATGTTTGTAAATCCTCCTCTTTTCAAAATATATATATATATATATATATATATATATATATATATATATATATATATATATATATATATATATATATATATATATATATATATATATATATATATATATATATATATATATATATATATATATATATATATATATAAAGTTCAGATTTTCCTTTCTCCGGGAGCCCGTTGTAGCAACGAATGAAAAGAAAACGTCCAAATGGACAATAACATGAGCATGACAAACATGGCTTAAGTAGCTAAGTCATTTAATTGTGAAAGAAGAAGAAGACTCAAACAGTGGTTGAATTTGGTGTCAAATTGTCACATTGGTTTTAAGGTTAGAAGTATTTAAAGATTGCAAAAGCATTGGTTATCCTGTTTTATTTTAGATATATTTCACATTTCGATAGTCATAGTAGAAATAAATTCATTTGATATATTCGCAATCTTGCTAAAGAAGTAGATTTGGTCAATATTTAAGAAATAATTTCAATTTGAAAATAGATATGAATTGTGGAAACTTTGCAAGACTATGTTGGTAAGTTGACATCGTGAAGTACTTTTATAATATCAATATTTCCATGTTCAATATTGTATGTTATCCATTTTATATTGTTTTAGGATGATTTAAGTTTCTTAGAGCGCGAAGAAATAGAACATAGGCTGTACAGTCAAGTATATCATTCCACTAACGTTGACGAAAATGTTGCACCAGTAGTTGTTGAAACGGAAATGCCTCGTCGTAACCTGTCATACAGGCCTGTAAGATATTTTCTTAGAAAAAAAAGTACAAACACCCCACGGTCAAAAGAACAACCCACTGTTAGAACTGTGAATTCACAAGAACAGGATAATTTGAAAGAAATTAGGTCTGAAACAGATCATATTCAAGAAGTGACTCATCCATACCCCATAAATAATATTCTAGTTCTTCCTAAAAACTCTGAAACAGTTATTAATGTTTTCAGGCAAGGAAATAAAAAGTTTGCTATAAGAAAAATATTTGATGATATAGATAAGCAAAGAAGACAAAGGAGGTTAAGAAAACAGAGACAAAGAATGAAAAAAGAGCCAAGTTGTGGAGAAGATTTAAAACCTATCATGAGTGAAATAAAATTGAGGACTAGAAAACCAGTATCTAATATAAATAAACATACTATAATTTTGTCTGATAGTGAAGATGATATAGTTAAAACATCAAATAATGTAGAAATAAAGAAGTTAGTCGAAAAGAAAAGTACTAAACAAGTGTTGAATGATAAAAATTCATCTACAGATGACGATGTGATTATAGTAGAATCACAAAATATCGATGAAATAATCGAAATTGATGATGGAAATACAGAAGAACCGTGCAGTATGGAAGGCAAGTCTTCAAATTTAACTTCACAGTATAAAGTAAACGAGCGAAACGAATTACTTAGTACTCCAGAATCTTCGGCTTCTAATGATTTCATAGAAAATCCACACGTAAATACAAATCCAAAGTTCAATTTTGATTTACATGGTGTTGAATTTAGGGACAGTGAATTTCTTAGACCGACCGTTCCGGTAGATATTTCTGAATCAGGTAGTGTTTCAAGCGTGTCTGATGTTAGCACTTCTATGAAAGCGAATGTATTCAACGTGGTTGAGTTTCCGAAAGAGAATCTTTTCGATGAGAATAATTTGGAGAAATTCAAAAATTCAATCACGCCAAAACGAAATATGAAAAACACAAATCTTGAAGAAAGCATAGTTAATATTTCAGATACAAGTTTGAGAAGTAATGACAAGGATTTGCCTACTTTGTCTGATATAGAAAGTGTAGGTAGAAGAGAAAGAGGTCGATCTATTATTAAGGAATTAGTGAATGATAGGGCTTATGTTTTATTGTCATCTACAAAGAAGAAATTGAAGAATAAGAAAAGGAAACAAAGGGAAGATACTAGCGAAAGTATAATAGATGATACTGAGGGTGAAACTTATTCACTTGAGCTTTTAAAAAAGAAGAAGAAAAAGAAAAATAAGAAAGATGACAAAGGCAATTGTTTATATGAAGAATTCACAGATGAGTCTGAATTAAATAATTTAATCGCAAGTACACCGACAAGAAATGAATGTGATAGTAAAAAAAGTAAGAAGCGAAGGGAAAATAGTGAAGAAGAATCTGATATTCTGAAGAAGAATTCAAAGATAGCGGTAAGAGCAGATTTGTATCCCGAACCTGAATCTGATGTTTCGACTGGTACTAAGAAATCTAAGAAAACGAAGAAATTTGAACAAAACGACGATGAAAGTAAACAGTATAAAAATAATGACGTTCCTGATGAACTTAAAGAAAATTATTCCGAATCTTGTAGGAAAAGGAAAAAAGACAAATCTGTTAGTGAGAGTGAAATTAACGATGTATCTGGTTGTGTAAGTACAGATAAGTCTTATAGAATCAAGAAAAAAAAGAAGAAAAATGTTGAAACTGATGAACAATCAAATGTGGAACTTGAAGATGAAATTGCTGATGACAGTAGAAAGAAAAGGAAGAAGAAGAAGAGTCAGTCAGAGAATCAGGGAGTTGAAGAGTTGAGTGATTCGATCATTAAAACTGATGAAGATTCGTCAAAAGCGAAATCGAAGAAAAAATCTGACATTGAAAATAGTAAAAATAAAGATGACGCGGACATTATAAATGAAAATGTTAGTACTTCAAATAAAGATGAAGATATTTCTTCTAAATCTGAAAAATTGAAGAGGAAGAAAGGTGTATCCGAAGCTGAATGTATTCTTGATGCTTCGAACGAAGTAGTTGAAGCCCATAAAAAGCAGGAGAGTTGTAAAACTGTCTCGATCGACAAACAGAAAGACTCGGTTGAAGTTACCTCAAATTCCCAAGAAACTTTCTCAGTTAATGAAAATATCGTTAATTATGAAAATTCAGGAAACAATTTGTCTAATGAACAAGATTCAAAGTCTATTTTTCCAACAACACATTTGAATCCAATTTTAGTGGACACTACACAAAAAGATGTCGGGATTGGGGGTAACGTTTCTGAAAAGGCTGAATCTCCTTGGAGTATGTGTTCGAATAAGTTTTTTTCATCCTCCCAGTCTTTATTTACCGTTTCGAATATTCAATCTGAGGTTGAATGGAAGGGGGATAAAGATAATGCACAAAATAAAGAAAATTATGTCGATGAGGATACTAAGGTGCCTTCGTCTCTTGTTCTTCCAGAAAATACATCAGAAAAGAAAACATCTCAAGAAACGAATATTAATTCGATAGCAACTTCTGAAGTCAATACAGAAGTCACGAATGAAGATCAAAGTGTTTCTTTACTAACCAAAGTAAAAGAAGAAAAAGAAACTGCGGATAGTTCGCAGATTTCTGTTAACAATGTGGATGTTTCAAATGTTGAAAAAGATATAGAACATGAGAAGATAGTTAAAATAGAAGCTAAACCTGAAGAAACAGCCACACATATTGAAGAAAAGCAAAGTTTAAATGTTAATCTTCCGCAGACAAGTAATAGTAGTGAGGCTGCAGTTTCGCCAAAACTGCCTGATATCATCAATAAAATTGTTAATGAAAAAGATGGAATTAGCAGTATGACTAAATTATGTGAATTTTTGGAAGAGGTGAACGATCCCAGTGATGTCCTGAAGAAAGTATCGATGATTAAACAAGCATTTCTGGCGAAGACGATAAATCCTGATGTACAATCTCTGGATTCTGTAATAGTAACATCCAGTAATGATCCAGATGATGTTCTTTCAATTTCATCAGATAATTCTTCGATTATTTGCATCGAAGAAGATTCTGTCATAATTGATATTGATGAAGATGTTTCCCTGGCTAACTGTGATTTGAGCATGAATAAAGAGGTAGTCGTTACTTCAAATCCTCCCATTCAGGAAGAGAATTTGGAACAAAGTGAAGTTGCTCCTCCTGTAGGAAAGAAAAACGACTCGCAAAGTGTTCAGGATGGAAAGGAGAAAAATTCATCAGCGCAGTCAGATCTAGTGGAGAGATTCAGGCATGAGGAGATTTTCACTAGAGGTCTTGACAAGTACGAGGTCGAAGCTATCCAAGAGGGAATGTCAGGTGAGTTAGGTGGAATTTGTTCCTATGAGCAATATTATTTGAATTGAAATTAAACAAATATATATAAAGGTCAATAGTTACTGCGGTTGTAACATTTCTAAGTAAACACAGCAATTACTCGTAAAATTGTAGTGTGGCTGTATTATATCTATGTTATGATCATTTTTAACACAAAGAAGTTTTCAATGAAAAAAAATAATTACTCTAATATAACTATCACCCATCTTTCCCTGTATGGAAAAAAAATTATTCAAGGTCAGAGGTAACAAATGAGATTTTCGCGATTTTCAGCAAACCGGTAACTTTTATCATGAAATTATCTACAAAAATGTTTTGATACTTTTTTCTACGAGATATATTATAATATTGATGTTCTGTATGTGAACTAGTAATAATAATGAGGTCAGTATTGTATGTGTCTAAAGGCCACATACCTACCCCACTCGGAACTTGGATCTTTTCTTAAAGAATTTCACTGAAATTTTGAGAAGGCTAGGTGAGGAGAAGGCTAAATTTATTATTCTGGGCGATTTCAATATAAATTTCCTTGATGATAATGACGGAGAGAAGCAGGCTTGAATCAATCCTAGACAGCTTAAACATGAGGTTTACTGTTACGGAGCTAACCATATATAGAATATAGTCTCTAGTATGACTTGGAATTCTGTATACAAACAGACAGATGTGAATGAGGCATATAACCAATTCTTGAAGTCCCTTGAGACAACGATGGGCAAAGTTCTCAAATACAAAAAAATAAAGAGAAATTCCAAAAAATTCGACTGGATAACGGCGGATATTCGTCAAAAATGTCGAATCAAGCGCCAGATGTACTTTCAGAAGCGAAGAAGAGAAATTGATGCTGAAGCATACAGCAGGTTTGTCAAACTCCAGTCAGAAGAGTAGGGCAGTTGTTTGTGAGTAGGGATGTCATTAGAGAAACGCAGGGTACAAAGTAAAGAGCAAGGAATATCACAGTGCTAAATAATATTCCTCGTAGGAAGGGGGAAAGCGATGAGCAGATTTTAACTAATGTAAACATCCATTATATTAATGCTTGCAAACCGAAAAGTACCAATACAAAATTCGAGCCCACCTCAATACGAAATAACAATGAAACCCTTTTTTTGCACCCAACGGACCCGTTCTCTGAAGAACACAAAATCTGTGGGCCCGGACGGAATTCCCACTATAGTCTTGAAGCATGTGGCCAAGTACATCGCACAGCCTCTTTCATTTATAGTTAATATGTCGATGCATTGTGGAATATTCCCAGACTATTAAAGAACGTTAGAATAAAGGTAGTTAACAAAAACTGAGACAAAGCGAAGGTTGAAAATTACTGAGCAAAATTCTTGAGAAAATTATTTATGAGAGATCCATGGCGTTTTTAGAGAAGCCTTCCATGCTGCACGAAGCACAAAATGGGTTCCGTCGAGGTCGTTCCACAATTAGAGCAGTATACAAAGCACTATATGACATAATGAAGTCGCTTAGTAATGGAAAAACCTACATTGTCGATGTGTATCGATCTCTCTAAAGCATTTGACTGTGTAAATTTTGAACTATTGGTCAAAAAGTTAGAACGATATGGTATACAGGGTACAGCCTCAGAACTTGTGCCATCATATCTCAAAGATCGAAGACAGTTTGTTTCCGAGATGAACAGAAGCGGAGAGTTGGTAGTGTCCGATTCATATGTTATAGAGCGAGGAGTACCTCAGGGTTATATACTGGGGCCTCTGCTCTATCTTCTGTATACAAATGACCTGCCGGACGTTCTGGGCGATGGAGCAGTTCAATTTGCTGTTCTTTTTGACTGATGAGATTAAACCATTAAAGAATCGCTTAGACATTCTATATGATCTCTACAGAGCTAACCCAAATTTGTTGAACTCATACAAAGACACAAAGAGAAAGTATGATTCAGAAATGAGTAAAATGAAAAAGAGCATTATGGAGAGAGAATCGGAAATTCTCATAACAAATCGAAGACTACATGGCAAGTAATAAATTCCTTAACAAACAAGTCAACCAATAATCGATCCCTGTTTCCTAATGGCGATCCTGGAGAGGTTGTTGAGAGGTTCAACCAACATTTTGTGAATATTGTTGGGCGCTCTTGTTATGATGGGGGTGTTCTGTTCGAGGCCTCTTCAGGTCGTTTCGTTCGTTTGTAGAAGTCCTTTTTCATGTTCGAGATCTCTCAGTCTGTAGTACTTTTAGTAGTTAAAAAGCTTAAAAATAGTAACTCTTCAGGCCATGATAACATCTATGAACATTATAAAAAGGTCAATACAGGCTATAATCAGGCCCTTAACTTTTATAATCAATAGATCTTTCACTGAGGGGATTTTTCCAAGTGCATTAAAGGTTGCTGTGGTTAAGCCACTCTAAAAAAATACTGAAAATCTTTCTAACTATAGACCTATAAGTCTTGTTTCATCGTTTTCCAAGGTGTTCGAAAATCTCCTTGCTGAAAGGTTCATTCACTTCTTCAAAAAATTTAGAATATTTTGTTCTCAGCAGTATGGTTTAATTTTTGGTAAGGGTACAGATACTGCAATTTATGAACTTACTCAATCAATTTTGGAGGCACTTGAAGGGGGAACCCACTGTGCCTATTTTTAGACCTAAGTAAGGCTTTTGATTCTGTAGATCATAAAACAATTTTAAGAAAATTAGAGGCAGTTGGAATTCGTGGAAGACAACTAGAACTTATCAAAAGCTATCTGGGAGACATGCGGCGACAGGTGGTGTCAACGATGTTTGATGGAGAAAATTAAGTATCTGCGGATGCAACAATCAATGTGGGAATGGCTCAAGGAAGCATCCTTGGTCCACTACTCTTTATCATTTACATTAATGATGTCCCGAGTTTTTCAGTGGGACCACTCATAACATTGTATTCTACGCTGATGATTCAAACGTTTTAGTTTCCAATAAGGATATTACCCTGGCCATAAGTGACATGAAAGATGCTCTTCACATTGCACAATCTTGGTGTTGTAATAATAAATTGAATCTCAACATGGACAAGGCTGAATGTATGTTTTTTGATACTAATAGATCACTTGAGATCAAACCCACTCAGATTGATTTTATTACATCTAAAATGTGGAGAAGCCACAATCTGCATGCAGATCTGTTTGAAAACTTTAAGAACCGTAACTGTACAAGACAGATGGCTCCCTATTTGTATCCTCTTCGTTCCCTGAGTCTTATTCAAGACAATGCCCAATTCATGTGTCTCAAACTGTTCAATTCTATCCCAAGAACTCTGCAAAGAGTTGTTGACGTGAAGATTTTCAGGAGAGAACTAAGGAGGTTTATTATTCAATGTGAGCCCTAGTCAGTTGTTGAGTTTTGTGAGTGATGTCGGGGTAGGCCACACGATTCAAGGCTTTGAGTCTTCTTAATTTTTTGTGACGTATTTACTGTTTGTTTTATTATTATATATTACAATTGTGTGAATAAAGATTATCTTTATCTTATCTTGTCTCCACGGGTCAGTTGTGATCCTGTTCAATTTGAAACTATTGCAAAATAATGGATTTTAGTAGAGATTGAAAAGATAAAAGTGTGTACATGATAGAGAACAAAACAGTCCGAGTTGTTGCATTTATCACTGTATCCCTTTCTGCAGTTGCAAAAAATTGTGTTCAGCAATTTTTCCGGCGTAGGTGGAAGTAAAGTTTGGATTGGTTCTAATGAATTGTTGACTGACTTTCACAACTTTTTGAATCGTTATATCTCCGAAACGGTGGCTCGTAGGAAAAAAGTGTTATAATATATTCTTTTGTAGATAATATTATGATCTACAATTTGTCTCTGGTATTTTATGATAAAACTTACCGTTTTGCTGAAAATCATGAAAAACTATTTTTTTTACCTTTGACCTTGAATAAAATTATTTCGATGCAGGGGAAAGATGGGGAACTTTTTTCATTTACTAATTTTCAGCTTGCTGGGAATTTATGTAGCTTGGGCTACATGACCGAACTATTATATGATCTATATTTCTTTTTGGTTTTTAGAAGGCCAAAGACCATATTGCATTATTCAAACTTTCAATTTTTGCTCAAGTTTATTGCCCCTTGAGTTTTCATAAAACTATTTCCTCATTTTCGTAATATTGTTGGGCTTTTACACATTTAATTTTACAGATGATCCAAAGCTATGGCAAATTTGTTCCGATGATCTATATCAGAGAAGACCACCAGCGCAAGGAAAAAGATGCTTAAAGTGTAGAGAAATGGGACATTTGAATTTTAACTGCCCTAACAAATATGACCTACCCAAGTGTTTTCTATGCGGAAACGAAGGGCATCTGGAGTTTAAATGTCCTAATAAAATATGCTTGCAGGTGGGCAATTGACACTTTTGTGTCATAAAACCATGTAACATTAAATAAATCAATTGTTAGTAATCCTGCTGTTTACGCCAACCAAGTCGATGAGAAATATTTCCTGAACGATTTAAATTTCAGCCAGTGTTGCCAGATCCCTTTTCCTGTTGGATTTTTTCAACTTCAGTGATTTTTGATTTATTCAATATCTCTGTTAGTATTGAAGTTACGTAAAAAGTATTTTCACATTGTTGAAATCAGGAAGTTATCAAAATTCGTGAAAAACTCGAAAACCACATCAGAAATATCTCATCAGCTCTATGAATACTAATGAATTAATATAACTGAGATGTTGTTAGTGGCACCCTCCAAATGAATGAAAAGAATATATTGTACAGCGTACAATTCTTACTTTATTACCCTGTAGTATAATCTAAATAGTATAGGTTCGAGCTTACAAAAAACTCTGAAGTAATTACTATTCTGCACTCACATTGTCAGTAAATTTATGCCAAACAAGGGACATATTTTCCCTCAACCTCAGTCATCATGTTAATTTATTGAATTACTGAAATGAGAGGTGAGATTCGAATATCATATAAATATTTTGGAAACTCTTTAGATTTTGAAAAATCTGTGCTGTACCGCACTACCCTGTCTGAAAGATGTCAAAATATGTATCTGTTTATTTAGATAATAAAGCGCGGGTTCCTGAGACCACTTTGCGAAAAAATATGAGTCACACATGTCCCTTCCGCTCCCGAGAAGTTAAGTCCCTGATTGGAGTTTTTTTGCTATCGTTTTCACTTCAATAGTTCATCTTATTCTTCGCTATTTCATTTTCAACGATAGTTAATCAAACCTAAATGAGAAAAATGTGCAACACTGGCTACAATTCGAATACTTTCGGGAAACATCTGTTCGACTCGATACTGGATGCGCGAAAGTGGTCAGCGTAAACAGCAGGATTAACCAATTTTTTATTGGATGTATATAAACTTATTTTCTTTTCAGTGTGGAAGGAAATCTGAAATGATGCAGAATGTATGTAAACATTGTAAACAATATAAACATTCAATTTGTTCACTTTGCAAAATGAAGGGACATTCGAAGGTGAGATGTCCAGATTTATGGAGACGATATCATCTTACTGTGAGTAGAATTATCTTTTTGGAATGTTAGGGAATTTATAAACACATTTTTAATGTTAGGTTGAACCTGGTCCTCTTGTTACAACGGATGGAAGAAAATTGAAACAATCGAAAGATTTGTGGTGCAGCTGTTGTGCGAAACCTGGACATCTAGAACATTATTGTTATTTTGCACAGAGAAATAGGCTTTTTCAACCTTTAGATCCTCGAGTACATCAGTATGTCGATGTGTATAACACAGAACCAAACACTGGAAATAATGCTTCAAACAACCCTTTGGTATCGAAAGAAGTATATGAATTGCTTCAAAAAAATTTAGATAATCGACCTGAGAAAAGAGAAAATATTCCTAAAGAAAACAAAATAAATTTAGTTCAAGCTGTTTCATCAATTCCTTGTACTTCAAATCAAGCTGAAGATAACGAGGCATCAACATTACCTTCTTCCATAGAGTCTCAAATTAATTCAACAGTGGCTTCCATTCAATCAAATTTTGATGAGGGAATTGAGAATTTGCCATCGGATTTCGTTATTGTTGATGAAGTTTGTGATACAAGTTATAAGAGTGTTGAAAATTCAATATCAGTTGAAGATCCGAAGGAAGTTAATATCAACAAAACTACAAAGGAAATAAATGATGTGATATCTAGTAACCTTGACACTATTAGAAAAATAATATAAAAGTGAAAAAAGATGAGAATGTTGAAATGATTGCAAATACCGAAGAAGAGAAAGCAAAATCCGATAGACAAAGCGTTGAGAGTTCTTCGAAAAATGATCTCACTGCAGATTCAATAGAAATTTCAAAACGACTTGATGTCGAAAAAAATGATAGCTGTGATCCAGATTTTGACGTTCCTCGTTTTTTTATGAATGCCGATCAAGGGGCTTTGAGAGAATTTATACGAAAAGAATTAGAATTATTGAAAAGGATGGATTTTAAAGTTAAAGATTTTTTTTATAGGTATTTTCCATATGAAGAAGATGATGAAAAACCAAAGAGTTTGCAAAATATTTCTTCGTTAAAAAACGGAAATATTACAAAGAACTGAATATGTTGCTTTTTGGAAGGAGCAATTTAAAGCTGGTTCAGTAAATTTGAAAAAATTAGAAGTTTTTATTAACACCGTGGAAGTTTCTTTTACAAAATCAATACGAGAAATGTTGTATCATGCTTATGATTATATATTTAGAGATAGTAAGCATAATCATGTACACTATGTCGTTTTCTGCAGAAAATAATGCGAAAACATAGGAATCAAAACAACTTTAAGAAATTTAGATAGTTGATGTTTTTTTCAAACTCTGAACTAATATTTTTTGATTTGTCAAACATTAAAGCGCAGGACGCTGAGTGATTCCTTACTACTTCATTTATGTTATTTATTAATTGTCTATGACAGTACTTTTAAAATGAAACCATTTGAAATTTGTCGAAACTCAGCTGTAAGTTTATTTTTTGTAACTATTATTTTCTGTTGATTTTTGAATATTTAGATGAAGGAATTGTTTTAATATTGAAATGGATAATGTTTGTATGGAAAATAAAGATGATACATTTGTAGTTTCAATTTTTATTCAGAGAAAACCAGATTTTCAGAAGGATTCCCGAAATTTTCATGTAGCTATTCCAGTCTTTGTATATTTTCTTAGAATGTGAAAATCAGTTTAGTTCATTCAAATTTCCTTACAACTCTGAAAACTAACATCGAAATGCGTTTTTTCATAAGTTTAAACATAAAAAAATTGCCAACTGTTAGATATTACCATCAAATACGAGGTTTTCTCAAAATGTATGGCGATTTTTGAATTTACGCGGGTTATCCATATTTAATTTTCGATTTTTTAATGGCGTTACGTTGGTACTCGCATACCTCACATACTTATGGAGGGTAGAGATAAGGAAAACCATCTGAGTATGAAAGTGTCTAAGAAGAGGGCGTTACTGTCGCAGAAGGGTAATTTTAAAGCAAGTACCAAAATATCCAACGGTTTGTTTTTTTTGGTTATATTTATTAAATTATCTTGGGCAACGTAACGTTTTTTATGCTGCGATGGTATTAACCCAGCTTTCGAATGGTTTTAGGTCAAAAGTGATTGAAGTAAGATATTTTCATGCCGAAGAAATTAAATTTTATAATAGAAATACAAATTTGAAGCCGTCCTATATATAGGACATTTGGCATTTAGTATGTCGTATAATGCTACTAGTTTGTATGATACAATTGAAAACATTTAACGTGTAGTCCAATATCGCATTTCACACAACGTGTGGTGGCATTCCCCGTAAAGCGTTTGTTTGTTTTGTGAAGCAACAAAGTGATTCATCTTATCGTATCGTATTTCAGTCGAGTGAGGTTGCGAACCATGTCCATCGTTTCGCCATTGTCTCCGTGACGTTTACTTATCTGTGATGCATTTTGAAGCTTCATGTCTACACAGTAGGTTGTAATAGGAAAGTACCACTTTTTCCAACTCCTCCTATATTCCGGTTGTAAAAGTTAACGACAGTATGTTGGTCAACCTGAATGAATTTTCTTATATGTAAGGAGTATCTCTTGGTGTTATTTAGTGGGAAAACACCAATTGTATTAGAAGCAAATGTGATAGTGCTATTGTCATTCCACTTTATACAGACTATATTGCTGCCTTTGACTTTTATATTCTGATATGATCCACGCTTCTTTTTCTTCATGACTTTAGAATTGCGTAATGTGCAGGCTGGTATGCGATTTTCGCCCACTGTTCCAGTTCCAAAAATTTCTTTTTTTCTCCTCATCTTCACCTTACATATTTATGCTGATAAAGTCAGCCCCTGTTCATACATCGTGGTTTGTGGCGCAACTACCGTATCTCTCCGATCTTTCCTTTTTCCAAAACTAAGGAGGTCCATGCAAAGACGATTATTAAGGCTATAAAGACGGCATCGATGAAGGAGCTATATGAAGATTACAAAAAATAATTTTTAATTATATCGGAGGTGAATTATTGGGACGAAATGGATATTTGTGAATAAATCAATACTTTTTGTACACACAAATTTCCTTTAATTTTTGAACAGACCTTGTAGTTACATTCTATGATTACTAGTGCGTATTGGTTATAGAATTCTGTAGTTCCCGGATAAAGATTTATGTTTTATTGGTTGATGTCTTTGCTCATTTCCTAAATTCCTCACTAGATGCCGCTATCAGTAGCATTATTCGCCGAACAGCTGATCGAACATTAAGAATGAAGATAGGTTATAAAGAAAAAGGACACAACGAATGCTTAATTCGAAGGAAGAAGAGGGATGGGCAGTAGTGTAGAAAATGGCAGGTGTAGATACAACAAATGTTGACTGTATAGAAATTAAGACCCGTAGTATAGAACAAACTCTGCTTCCCCTTATCAAACAGGTAAAATTAGCGGTTTACTTTTGTAGCTTTGTTTATTTGACAGGGTTGGCTTTGAAATTATGGAACTAGAGCCTACTTGGGCGTTATCGTTTGACATTTTCAACTAACATATTTTAGTTATCATAGATGATTGCATAGATATATGGTTAATGGTTAATCAATTAGATATAGAAAAAACAGTAAATTTAATTACAGGTAATTATATTTTACGAGCGTAGATAAGTCGTGGTTTTATCATTAATTTTTGTCGGCATGTTTCTTATAAGCAAGATATGATTAATCGATGAATATATAAAAATAAAATCAGATACAAGGATGAATACATAGGTCACCCATTAACTTAGCGTGTTATCAATATTCGTTTAAATTTCATTAAGTGCATATATAATCTTTGTAATTTTCAAAGCATTATATATGTAAATTTGAGATTACAAAGTTGAAATAAAAAGATATGATTTCACAATCTGATATTACTCAGAATTAGCTCAAAAAGTAAATCACACTGTATGTCGCAATTTTAAAATGAATAATTTTATATTTGGTATCTGAGTATCCTATATTTAATCCATAAATAATCGATAATATTACTGTATAGCATGACAATTATATAATCATTTATCACTTGAATTTTATATTCTCTGTACCTCTACATCGAAGTTACAAATTCTACGGTGTCCCAGTTAACTTGAATGCTCACTTTTTGAACGAGTTTATTGAAATTGGTGGATGCGCATTTCGGAAAATTCATTTCAAAGAATCGCGAGTCGTTAAATATTTTATGAAATGAAAATTTGACTGGAATTTCGTTCTAAAGGTAATTATAAATGTGTGAAAATCATTTTTATGAAATGAATTGAGTTGAAGTAAGATTTGGAGCAAATATGTCCGCGTTGTACTTTCTATGAATATGTAGGTTATTAGATCTGGCAACTATTGCTATTGTTCATAAATTGCCATATAAATCGTGGGTCACTGTCCCATTCTAATCAGAATTAGCCAGAGTAATAATTTTCAAACTTTTGTTGACTATAGTTCATGTTTTGTGTTTTGTATGTTCATTTTACTAAAGCTTGATATGCTCTAATGAATATTTATGTAGAATAGTTGGGATGAGATGGTTTTACTTCATTCATTCATTATATGTTATCATTATTTCAGTTACAGATTAATCTTGAGGTATCATTATTCTTGATTACATTTTGGCGGATGCGCAAACGTTTGTTCTGCTTCTAGCATGATACAAATTCAATTGTAGAAAAGTTTTTCCAATTTTTTTCACTGTAAAACACATTGTTTGTATACTTATGTTGTCTGACATATTTGTCAGTCTTTTTCTGTCATCATCTTGCGATTTAAGCAACTCCTGAATGGCGCTTGATTCTATCTGATCCCATCCCGTCCTATTCCAATGTTTGCTGTTGGAGTTTGAATTTTCAATTCTTCGCCATTTTCCACAGTCCGAAGAAGCCATAGTTTTTTCCAGCATGATTCCAATGTGCATAGGTTCAGTTCTTCCACTCATTCTTTTATGTTTAAGAAACATTTTGCTATGTGAAAATTCTTCCAGCATTCCATAACATTTATATCAAAATCACATTCCATATTCTCCAATATGATTTCGAAGATTTGTCTAATGTAATATAGCTTAAAGGTCTGGATTCCTTGGCCCTTGTCACTTTTATATTTGGATGCATTGTTTCAAGTTAGTGAGACCAAATCCTTTTTTTAAATTAAGTTTCAACTTCTGAAACAAAACGATTCCGAAAAAGCCGGCTCTGTGGCGTAGGGGATATGATGCTCGTCTCCTGCGCAGAGTTACCTGGGTTCAATCCCCACAAAGTCGGTGCGATTTTTCGGATTCTGGGAATCGATTGAGTATCCATCTTTCGGAGGAGATGTAAAGCCGTCGGTTCTGTCTAACAGATATGTGTTGGACATTAAATATCCCTTCCCTCGACACGAGAGGGGTTCAGCAAAATTCCCGGGTTAGTGAGGTGACAGAATTCCAAGGCGTGTCATTGGCTGAAAGGCGGAAATAGAGCACGTTAAAGGAATAACAAACAAACAAAACAATTCTGGAACCAGTCAAAAAATAGCGCTTGTCACCCACGCTTTTTTATTAGCACGCTAAAAGACTGGCAGGTCATTCTTGTTTTGATTTTTGAAAGCACGAGAATTTAACGATCTA
Source organism: Cryptolaemus montrouzieri (assembly GCA_013387265.2). Lineage (NCBI taxonomy): Eukaryota > Metazoa > Arthropoda > Insecta > Coleoptera > Coccinellidae > Cryptolaemus > Cryptolaemus montrouzieri. The sequence continues at coordinate 46,047,455 of JABFTP020000083.1, read as the reverse complement.
TAAAGCATCAGTGGTTTAATGTCACAATCTCCAGATGCATTAGAACATAGCAGCAGGACATCTCTCTCATTTCCTACCTTAATCCAGTGGCAGACATTTTGGCTTTTGGAATTGAATGTTTTATTTGGTATTGTTCTCCAAACCATTGCAATTTCGTCTGCATTATTAACTAGCTTAGGTTTGTATCCTCTAGCACAGGGGTTCCCAAACTTTTTTGTACCACGCCCCCCTCTGGTTATTTGGAGACCTCCACGTACGTATGATGAAAATTAAAACAAGTATTACATGAATTTTGATCGTTAATTTATAGACGCACTATATATTTTCTCTTTAGGTAGGGCAATTAAAGATGGCAAATTCAAATCTTGAGTAAATTCTCAGACGATTTTCATTTGATGTGAAATATAATTTCATCTCTAGTGAAACTTTTTCATATTTTTTAAACCTCCCTTGCACAAAAATAATCCAAAGAATTAAAAGAAAGACCATGATTTATGGTTCCTCCAAATTGAATTCTAGTTGTATTAACGCGATTAATTTCGTCTGGGTCTGATGTTGAAGGGAATATTGATTAGAGCGTGCATGAAAAAATGCGTTTCAAGCAAAAATTGCCGGATTCATCGATTTGATCCTGGCTTGACACAATTCTGTTTTAAAGGATGTTTGATGGAGTTTAAATACTAAATCGTGCGGAAATAATCACTTCAAGGAGAACCCTTCTCATTTTCAAAAGATATCCTTTTGAACGATTCTGAATCCAGAGATTTTGGTGGGGATGATGAGTTTTTATCTGTTGATTTCTTGAAAGAATAAAGCTTTAGAGATTCATCATATTGCTACAGATACAATGTCAAAAGAATTCTTAGTGAAATGCTTACGTTTGGAAAGGTGGAGATTAAATTGTTTTCAAATATATATTGTAGAATACTTAAGGGGTCAGTATCATCAGGTAATGAAAACAACTTCAAAGCTTTAATTTCGTTAAACAGATTATTGGAGTATATATCCTTATTATCCTGATCTGTCAGTCGCTCTTCAAGAATAGAACAATGTTTTAAAAGATCGCTGTCACTTAATTTGAAGTCCGTACTTGTGTGCAAGTTTCTGGTGGATAATGTAACATACTTGATTATGCCAGTGAAGATAGTCCATATTGGCCAGTTGTTCGCATCCGTAATATGTTGTATAGTCTCGGATCTTATATGGCAATTTATTCACTTATCTGTTTGTAATGTTCCGTCCTTAATTATAAATTTTTTATAGTTGTTTGTAGCGATGACTTGGTCTTGAATGGCCATAAGGAATCCTTCTGATTCCGCGAATAGTTCTCCTTTCATCAACCATTTGTTGGAAGCTTCTTTGTCGATGTGTGGTTGATTAATCTCATGGTGATGTCGTCCATGCAATTCCTATCTTGACCATTGCTCTTGTGTTTCAGTATCTGTTAGGAACGGTAGATTCAGTAGGTCATCACTAGTAGCAAGATTTAGAGGTGTATATCCCTTATCAGCCAACGATACTACTCTGTGGAGGTCAGGAGTGCGAGCTTTTGCAGAGAAGAATACTCTGATATTTTTTATCTGTTCGTTATGTAAGTTGACAACATCCATCAATCCGCGTTCTCCTTCTTTCTGCTTTAAAGTTGTTCTTATCACAGACGATTTTGGATGGTGATTATTGTACTTTGTCAGCATCGTTCGGGTTTGCCTTTGAATATCATCCAGTTCTGTCTTAGTCCATCTGAACGAATCTTTTCCTTCGACTGTTTTTGTTCTGGTTTGTTGGTATTCCAGATATTTGTACGTTTCGCCATCATACACTGTATAATATCATAATTTGGGAGTTGTGTTTCACCATCTATGACTCTCCTCTTTTTTATTATTATTATTATTTGGATTTTCTAAATAATCACCGATACTTTTTCAACAGAATGTATACAAGACGAGTAAATTGTACTGAAGCATGCTGATTTTTCAATGATTCTATGATATTACCTTTAATGGCGTTTTGCTTCAAAAGGTCGAGAGGTTTCGGCCCAGAGCGTGGGTCGCTATCAAGATATATGTAGTCTTCTTTGAGCAGTATATACTATCCTTCTATGTGTATACACCCTTACATTCCTCTTTGAATTTCATAACAAAATTCAACACAAATTACTTCTTCATTACGAAGACTCACAGTTCACGTCCATGTTCTAAACTGCTTGCTTTCCAACTTCTCGAATCAATTAAGTTATAGGATCTTCCAGACCTTTTTAAATAAGAGAGGCACGAAGCGTTCCTCCCAGATATGTCAGTTGTCGCCTCGTTAGGATTAGGAACCAGAGTATAATCAGAAACAAAGCCGGAACATTCGGGGAAAGCCACAATTTATCTCTGAGTTTAATTAATTAAGCTGTCCCGCTTTCAAGTTTTAATAAGGGCATTCCAGCCCTCAACTAATTCCAAAGTAGCAGTTGTAGGACGTATTCCTAATGGAATTCAAGAACAGATTAGTTTTCGAAAAATTAAATGAGAATACGTAAATCTATTCAATCAAAATGGGTGTGAAGGATGGGTTCAATATCTTGAGAAATGGATTTTACTTGGTTCAATAGTTGAATGCAAGTACAAGTAGGGTAAAAATTGTGCTTATCCATGATCGAAATGCAGCCGAAGATTTTAGGTGTTAATTTATTAAAATGCCAAAATATTAATGTACTTGGTGGATCAAATTCGATGTTTCATAATGGCAGCTATGTGATGTAGATATAGAAAAATGATTCCCTCTCTCTCGAGCATATACAGTCCACAAACGTATGAAAAATTGCAGTGAATATTGGGAGTATGACTAAATACAAACAGAGAAACAGAAAGAACGCATGGCCCGTATTAAGATTTTCAGGTATAAATTTGAACGGATAACGATGGACACGAATTGAGTTAGGGAATTTCAGAGCAGTTGTGATTTTCTAATTGTGAGTTAATACTACCTGACCTGTGTTGCATAGATAACTACTTAGTAATAGATATATAATTAACGAAAAGTGCCTGAAAGATCATTAGTTTAGGTCATTTCGTTTATATGTAGGTACGTAGTGAAACAACTTTTTAGAAATATTTCTCAAATATAATTGATAAAAGATGTTATTCAAGTGGCGTAGTCATCATACTACGATAACTTCAAACGAATGTTAGGCCCAACTAAGACTCAAACGAAATATAAAGTAGGTACAAAGAAATGATTGGTTAACAGAGGTTCAATTCAGAAAAATCGTCATCGCTATCTGAGAAATCAGATCATCAACAGCAATATCCATTGCTGGCTTCTTGTCTTCAGAAAAATTTGTGTTCACAACTTTTCCATTCGTCTGTCGGAAATGAATTGAAAAAGTCAACACGAAGAGTTTCTACAGTTTTCAAGTCAAATTTCACATTCAGCTCTGCGACATATTGCTTCATAGATGCCCATACCAACTCTATTGGATTCAGGTCGGGATGATGAGGGGGAAGTCGAAGAACAGTGTGGCTACATTTCGTATTCTTTGAATCGTGGTTTGGGACTTTTTATGATGTCATAGAGTTCAATTTTCAACATGTCTTGAGTGAAAGGTAGTCCACGTCGTCGTAGCCATTCTTGCATTTCTTCTTTTCTTGAAGCCATATTTGGACATTTGTTCAGTTGAAGGTTATGGTATGGAGCATTGTCTATAACATAGGTTCCCAAACTTTTTTGTGTCGTAGACCCCTGCTATGTTTTTCGGGTTTGGGTAGACCCCTACTTACCTGATATTGATTTTTTGTAAATTTCTAACTGTAGTTAAGTTTAGTGTCAAAAACACATGTTAGTTTATACATTTATTGATTCCATTTAAATTATAACTAGTCAAAATAAAATTTTGTATCTGTTATATAAAATATACGTATCATAAAATAAACTAAGCAATAAGTAAATATGATGAGCATGATGCTTTAATAATAAATTATCAACATTTGGCGTCATTTTGTAAGGATTCATCTTAAATCTCCTCGGCTAATGATGTCCAGTCTGTTTCTTTTTTTTCGTTAGGAGATTGGTAACAGCGCTGACCCCTTTCCACTAGGTATGACGATGGAAAGGAAATTAAAAATTTCCTCACTATATTCTATAATACGGGATAAGTAACGAGTATGTTGTTTTGCTGTCAGAATTGCTGATATCCGTTTTTAAACTGAATTTTAAGTTCCTCGTTTGTACTTAGTTCAGTCAGTTCCTCTTGTATTATGACATTCGTTTCTTCTATGTCACCATATGGATTAATTATCCACGGTGGTATTACCATGGTCAAAACATTCTCAAACCTAGTTTCAAAATATGAATAGAGGGTATTTAAATGTTGAACGTAGGTTGAAACGTCGTCTTCCTGGCAGTTTTTTTTTGCTTCGTTAGTTTAACTCTGGCAAGAAACGCTGATAAGATGGACTTTGTTTTAATCTAATTTAAACTGTCGCCTTGTAACTGCAAATTAACCATATTAAATTTTGCAAACAAATCTGTTAAAAAGGTGATGTCTGTTTTCCACTTCATTAAATTTTCTTCTAAAATTTCATTTTTAGTATCCAGACATTCTTGTACGCTGGCCTTTCGACAGCCAGTCGAATGAATGATGAAAGTGTTCGTCATTTTCTCCACACAACTGTGCAAATAACCGCGTATTTAACGCGTTGCTTCGGATTCGGTGATCTTCATCAAAGACTAATTGAAGAGATTCATGCAATCTAACACTCAAAATTTTCCGCAACTAAATGTTGTCGATGGAAGATGCAATGTATTGCTAACACTCCTGACACATTTTGTGTTGAATAGCTTATACATCCACGATAACGTCCAACCATTGCAGGAGCTCCATCTGTAGCTACTGATATTATATTTGATAAAGGGATTGATTTTTCAATGAAGTAATACTTCGAAACATGAAATATTGATTCACCTCAAGCAACAACGGCGATCCATGACAGTTATTCAAGAATTCTCTCGTTGGGACAATAATCCGCTATTGCTAAGCATCTTCAAAAGCAGCTTCAACAGAACAGTGGAGTGCACATTAGCATTGAAACGATACGACAATGTCTCAACACGATTGAATTTTTCAGGGAACATGTCAGTTGGTTAGGAACTGACTGGGAGAGTGTTTGCTTCATACATGAGTGCAGGATTCAACTTTCTCATTACCATCGACGACATAATAGATATACCCAGTGCTAGTTTTACCTACTTATGGTTTTGGTGGAACTACCTCAATGAAATAGCCTGCACGAACTCCTGACCTCAGTCCCATCGAACATGTCTGGGACATTCTTAACAGAAGATTAAGAAGCCAGCAAAATCAGTCGTGAATGGGGGTCGGAACAGACTGATGTAAATTTCAAACGAAATGGATTAGAATGCTATAAGGTCATTGATTTTGAGTAAGAATCGTAGATGTCATGTAGTAATCCTCGCCAGGGGTGGAAATAAAAGATTTTGGGGAGTTTGATTCGTTCCAAAAATTCCACATTTGTAATCATTAGTTTGATTTCAATTCCTTTAAGTACCATAAACGATATCAATTGTCAATCTCAAGAGACACTGAGGCAAGCAAAGTTATGGTTTGACACAAACAAGCTGAGGATGAATGCTGAGAAGAACAGGAACTCGGATTTCAAACAAAACCGCAAAGTAATGAACATCTTGAATTCTTAGGAATATTGCTGGAACCAGACTTAGGTTTTGGACGCCACATAGAGGACTTAGCATGTAGGCTATCAGGGGCTATTTTCGCAATAAGAAAAATAAAACAGATTGCTGGACCATCTTCAGCAAAAACAGCCTAGTTCGCATAGCCTCATAACATATGGCATTATATTTTGGGGAAACCATCATGAAAGTGACAGTATTTTCATCAAGCAGAAATATTCAGTGTGCATTCTCAGTGGTGCCAGAAAAACTGATAGCTGTAGAGAGCTATTCAAGAGAGAAGACATACTCACTCCGCCATCCTTATTTATACTTGCCACCATACTCTTCATCAAATGTAAATTTTAGTTCCTTTATTTTATATTTTCCATTTTATGACTCCCCATGAACTTTCGATGGGTCAAATTTATTGTTCTCACTTCTCATTGAGTAATTTGTGAATGAATGAACAATAAATGAATTGAATTGAATTGAGTTGAATATTGTTGGTGGACTGCCGGAAAAATAATTCTTCAAGATCTCTAAACTTCTCTTTCTGTGTGTTGATTTCTTGTTGCAGTGTAGTTAATGTTCTAAATTCCGTCAACTGGGCAATTTACAATTTTATTTTCACGTTCAATATCGCTTTCCCAAATGAAACGCAGAGTAATTCAAGCTGTAAATTCCTGGAATCAATACGTCTGATCCTTAAAACAACTTTGACATTTGACTCTGTTTTTATGGAATCGATTCTTTTATGTCTAAACTCAATAATGTTTTATGACTACTAGATTGAACGGTATCTATCAGTTTACACACGATAAGTTTTTATTGAGCAGAGAAAGCTTTCGAATATATTCTTGTCAGAAAGACTTCTATGTTTTAGAATGTCTGAAAGCTTTGTCGAATGCAAGGGTTGATTCCATCAATTTCTATTGACATCTGAGGGATTTTATTCTTTAGTTTCAAATGGTTGATGAAGGTTTTCGTTGACAGCTGAGGCTGTAGTTGATTAGTTGCCCTTGTGGAATGTTTCCTGGTTGTTTATTTGAGAATTATTGTAAGAGTGAATGAATTTTAGCAGCTTCGGGACACCTTTTGGGGTGAATAAGCGGTGGTTGATACAATAGACTACTATAGGTACTCAAAGGTAAACGTAGAATATGTTAGCGATAGAATCCTGAAAGTCACAATGTCGTTCGACCGTCCGCTACATATCCTATCAGTATACGCACCTGAAATAAGCAAACCAGAGGAAGCGGCAGTAGATTTTCATGAAAGTCTTCAATCACAACTAGATAAAATACCAACTAAAGAAAAGATAATCATATTAGGAGACCTTAACGCTAGAGTAGGTAACGAAGTAGTAAACGGTGTAAAACAAAAATATAACGAAGACGTAATTAACAGAAACGGCGAAATGTTGACGGAATTTTGTGCACAGAACGAGTTGCGAATTAATAACACTTTTTTCCCTCACAAAGAACAGCACAAATATACTTTCTACGATAACCGAAACAACAAATCCATAATTGATTACATGTTTCTACCCCAACAAATCTTAGATGTAAGAGTTTTGTCATCAGCTAACATTGGAACAGACCACAAGCTCGTTCTAGGAAACTGAAGATGACAACTCAATTAAAAAAGAAAACACCATCTGTAAAACTGAAAAATTTAACGTAGAATCGCTGAACAATGAGAGTACAAAACAACTTTATTTAAATCGTTGCAAACAGTATATAACTCGTAATCCAATATTGCAGCAAGATAACCCCGACATAGCATGGCTCAAACTAAAAGAAAACATATATAAGGGTGCCACAGAGGCCTTGGGAACCCGCACGGTATCACAGAACGGTAAACCTAATAATAAACCCTGGTTCACCACTGAAGTCAAAAACATTACAAAGGAAAAAAAACAAATATATCTAGAATATAAGAACCATCCGACACCAGAGAACCGAAATAGATACATAGAAATAAGAAATAGGGTGAATAACAGAGTTCGGGAAATTAAAGAAGAATACTGGCAGAGATTTAGTGCTGAAATGGAAGCGGATATATACGGAGCGCAAAAACGAATTTGGAAATTATTAAGGTGTATGAAAAAGGACACCAATGAAACTATACAACTGAAAACAATCACAAACGAAACATGGGAAAAATACTTCAAAAATCTTTACACCGAATCAGAATATGAAGAAGAACCTCCAGAAGAAAACTTAGAAAACGACATTATAAATGAACCGGTAACGAAAGAGCAAGTAGCTATGGCAATAAGTAAACTTAAAAATAGGAAAGCTCCAAATGAAGATAAGATAACAAATGAGATGATCAAATATGGCGGAGAAGCCATGAGAGAAGAGTACACAAAACTGTTTAACATCATAATTCAACACGGAAAAATACCAGAAGAATGGAAAAGAAGTGTAACAGTGCCTATCTTTAAAAAGGAGACAAAACAAATCCTGCCAACTATCGCGGAATAACCTTATTAAGCACCTCTTTGAAACTGCTTACAAAGATTCTTGCCGATGACATAACGTCAACAATGCCAATCAGCGAAGAGCAACAAGGCTTTCGAAAAAACCGGTCCACGGTCGATGCACTATTTATAACAAGGCAATTAGTAGAAAAGTCTCTTGAATATAACACTCCAGCATATCTTTGTTTCATAGACTTAACGAAGGCCTTCGACAGAGTCCAACTGAAGGATGTAATCAAGATACTGGAAAACAAAGAGGTACCCAAAAAATATATAAGACTCATAAAAAATCTGAACACTAATACAACAACGCAAATACGAACAAACCACATCCTAACGCAGCATTTCGGAACAATGTCGGGCATCCGCCAAGGTGATAGTCTTAGCCCTCTACTATTTAATACTGTTATGGACCAACTTGTAGAGACCGTTAAAAACTTGGGACTAGGATACCGCATGGGAACCTACAAAATTAACATCTTATGCTATGCCGATGACGCCGTACTCATTGCAGAATCAGAAGACGACCTACAAAGAATGTTATACGCCTTTACCAAACGCGCAAAAAAAATTTCAATATGGAAATCTCAACAAGTAAGACAAAATGTATGACCATAGCTAAGGAACCTCTGCGCTGCAAGTTTACAATAGACAACGCCACTATAGACCAAGTCATGTCATTCGAATACTTAGGGTGCAAAATAACAAGCACAGGATATCTTGAAGATGAAGTGAGGAGACAAGTGAACAAAGCAGCTGCAGTATCGGGACAGCTCAAACAACCAATTTGGAGAAATAAACACCTCAGTATACCAAGCAAATCCAGAATCTACAAAACATGTGTGCGACCAATTATGACATACGGGGCAGAAACAAGAGCGGAAACGTCGGTAACAAGAAGGATACTAAGAACAACAGAAATGAAAACGCTAAGAACTATAACCGGTTACACATTGAACGACAGACAAAGAAATACCGACATAAGGGAAAAATGTGAAACAGACGATATTGTAAGATGGGTAAGAAAAAGAAGAAGAGAATGGAACCAGCATGTAAACAGAATGACCACAGATAGAATAGCCAAAATCGTATATAACAACATACCACACGGAAGAAGACCCGTTGGACGACCACCAAAACGATGGCGGGACAGTTGGCAATCAACTTCACAAGAACTGCTGCAGGGAAACCGGAACTGAACAGGCACACGGTGAAGAAGAAGAAGAAGAAAGGGGATCTTCATTTTGTGAACAATTGTGATGACTAAAATAATGAATTTAAGCTTGCATTTTCTATTCATCCAGCGATAATCTTTCATTTTTTAACCTCGAAGAAATGTCTCAGAGGTTATCAAAAAAGTGAATGTGTATTTTCATTAGATTGACAAAAATTTTCATTAGAGACTCAAAACCACCAAGCAGCATCGTAGGAGAGTATCTTTTTGACAGCCCACATGAGTTTGTTGGCAAGAACATGTTCAGTAATTGTCAAATCAGATCCTGATTTTATGACAAAAGTTTGATTTGTATTGAAGTTCTTTACCCAAATACTCGTGTTTCTAAGCTGTGGTCCAAGGATCATTGTGATTTCTAACTCCTCACTTTGACAAAGAAGTTTCAGGCCTTCGATGATACCTCTATGGGTACTCCAAGGTATTGGTAGGATTGGTTCCAGAGTAATACTCATTAAACCTTGAAACACTTCCAAATTACTCTTACATGGGTACAGTAACGCAAGAAGCTTGAATGTTTCTTAAAATGCCACGTGAGTTTAAAGTCTATACTTGTCATAACATAGATTTTCATGAATTGAATCCTTGAAAATGTTGTCAGAGAAAGTATGATATTTGGTTAAATTTCCGCCTTCAAAAACTTGAGGAGGAATATTCCATAAGACAACAAACACTTGAGTCCAAACAAGTACTGGTAATGTCAGATACTCGTTTCTTTTAGAGAGGCCCTACCAGGGACAGGTGTCCCTAGTAAGATAGCCTCTAGCTACTGGGAGTGCAGATGTCCTGCATATCTGATATTTTCTTGGCGTTATCTCCTTCCGTTCTGTTCTCTCGCTGAGGAAGTAACTGGGATGGATTGACTGATGGTCGACTAGGAATTTTTATCATTCAGACGTCATCCAGTTGTTCCACCTGACTGCTCCAATTGTATACAAGTAGATGTGGTTACCGGTAACTCGCAATGAACGGGTTGGCGATAACTATCCTATATAGATAGCTACCCTGGTTTCTTTTATAAAACTTTTGCTAAAAGCTACCCTTTTCCACCTTATTTTCCCCAACTCGACGTGAACTGTCAAACGATGAAATCGAATTTAGTTCTTAATCAACATTTTCTGAAGTGCCGCGAACGTCCTCACCTTTCATTTCTAATTAACCATCTTTGTTAAGGGTAGGACAACGATTAAAAACGATCCAATGTAGGTACAGAGCTACAGGCTGGATAATAACCGCACGCAAGCGCTTTATCTTGGCGCGAATCCCGTTGATCAATAGGGAGTTGGGAGTCCCGGACTCTCCGGACTATCACTGCAATCCAGTCTTCCCGGAGTCTCCTTACGCAACGGATACTCTCTCCTCGATCTTCCAATACCTGTACTTGAAATACTCGCACTGAAATCAACCGCGAAAAATATTCGTTAAACTTAAAACTTTAATTTTCAAGACGCAACTTCGTTCACACGAAATAATCAAAATACGTTGTAATTTATGAGAAAATCTGCCGTGGATTCCAGTGATAAATCAACAAGTTTTCCCATATACTCGAAACATAATCAGGATTTTTACAATCTGCAATACTTTGACTGAAATAAGTAATAAATAAATTTTTTAAGTTTCAGAGAATTTTAGAATATATCAAGGACGGAAGAATTATCGTAATTCAATCTACGTATGTTAAACCTGAAACCTTATATTCTCCAACGACTAAACATCAGTTAATTATATTATAAACGCATTCCAATATTTTCCTGCAAGTGTTCATTTTAATATTAAGGATTTAACAAAAATAAACAGTGGTAAATTTGAACAAAATTGATCTAAAACGGTACAACCCCATTCGAGCTTATTAATCGCCTGGAACTGTATATAATCATCGTTTTTGTGATATTAGTTGAGTTTAGAATAGTTGAAGTAATACTAGCATATCATATAGATTTTAGATATATATTAGAGTCTCTCGTGCTTTCCTGAAATGGAAAATAAATATAGAACATTTTCATATCTGGATGTGATCTAGGGTTAGATGTAGAGTAATGAAAAAAGTGATTGTAGTGAATTAAAATTATCGACAATTTTACGAAAAAGTAATAAGGTATTTCAACACCAATATGAGTTATCAACGATCCTGCTTGACCAACAGAACAGTTAATGGAAAGGTAATTATAATTGAACATAGTGATTATTGAAATATTTATTAACACAACAAATTCAGGAACATTCACAAATATCAATTAGAGTAGATATGGTAGTAAAAATGACTATTTTGATTGACACTTTTACTTTCAGTAATAAAAATCACATCATTGAATTCTGATTAATAACAAAATACTAGTCGAAAAGAATCTAGTAATGGCGATAATCACACTAACTTGAAGACAAGTGTAGTGAAACATAATGAATAAATTATTGGTTTCTCACTTGGCAAAAGTTTCACAAATATTTATTGAAATACATATGTTTCGGTAATACAATACTAAATTCAAAATGAGTGATTTCACTTAAGTATATTCATTCACAACAGGAGGTAAATTGAAGTCTAGTTGATCGTTGCAAATTGGCTGGTTTTTCCTATGAGCGGATGTATTTTTCAATAATCTCTAAGATGTTCATCCTTTTTCCTTTATTACCTGAATTCATGAGTTCCATATTCTCGAAATCTATGAAATGATTTTTGTTGATGCACTACAGAACCTATTTGGCCTATTCCTGTACCTAAAACACTGCGTGGGTTGATAACGCTTGATTGTATCAAAATAACGGAGGAAACAGTCAGAGAATATCTAACCAAGCTTAAAACCAACACTGCTCCTGGACCTGATAACGTTTCACAATATTTCTTACAACGTTGCGCAGATACGCTTGCCAAGCCTGTCTTCATGATTTTCTCACAGTCACTTAGCATTTCTTCACTTCCCCGCCACTGGCGTACTGCTTCAATCACACCGATTTTCAGAAAAGGTGATAAACTTTCTGCCACTAATTATCGCCCTATAAGCCTCGTATCTGCGGTTGGCAAGGTTCTGGAGAGAATTATATGCGATCAGATCATCACATTCACTCTATCCAATAATATCATCCCTGATCAACAGCACATTTTTCTTCCTGATTGATCGACCCTCACAAACTTAATTCTATCAATCAACGACTGGACGAAAGCTTGAGATGCTGGAAATTCTATAGATATGATATACCATTCGATCGTGTACCACATCGCCGTTTGCTGCATAAACTCGAGCATCTGAGGATTAGGGGTGATATACTCTCATGGATTAGTTCGTTCTTGTCAAATAGATCCTTCTGTGTGAGGGTCAGTAGTATGTATTCCTCCAAGGAGTGGTCTGTTGTTAGTGGTGTTCCCCAAGGTTCTATCCTTGGGTCCATAATTTTTCTATTAATCTCTGATCTGCCTCCCTTGATCTGGTTAAAATGCGCACTCTTTGCAGATGATACTAAAGCTCTACAATTTCCCGCTATCAGACCCACTCACTCTACAGGAGGACTTGTCTTAAATAGAACAATGGTCACGTGAATGGTTACTTCCACTAAATTTGGAGAAGTGTGTCGTTCTACACATAGGTAGGACTAATCCAAACTTCACCTACACCCTTGGGGGCCACACTCTAAAAACTGTTTCAAGTCATGTCGACCTTGGAGAAACAGTCACAAATAACCTTAGCTGGTCAGAGCATGTTGCACTTGTCACCTCGAAAGCCCGAAGAATCACATATATGTTGCAGAAAAGTTTTGGTGGCTGTGACGTGAAGACAGCCAGACTGCTATATCAAACTTATGTTCGTCCAATCATGGAGTACGCTGGAACAGCCTGGTGGAAATCCCTGCGGAACGACGAAGCCATTCTGGACTCGGTGTACCGGTGGAATACAAGGACCCCTTTTGGTGGGTATCGTCCTGATTACCCTGCTAGGCTATCCACGTTTGGAATTCCTACGTTCTGAGACAGGCGGATCAGAGGTAACATGATATTCACCTACTTGTGTACAAAGGGAGTTCTCGGCACTGAAGTCAAGAACCTTTTTTCTTTGAACACTGGCAATATGTGCGGTCACTCATTCAAACTGACGAAAGAAAATTTAAAGACAAATCTACGCCATAATTTCTTTTCGAACAGTATTTTCGACTTGTGGAATCGTCTACCTAGTTGAGTGGTCAATGCAAAGACAGTCAATCAGTTCGAAAGTAGATTCGACGCATAGAAAATGACTCAGTGATTGGGATTTATGTCAAGTGCTCGCTTATTTACGACCATATTGTATAGTTTAGTTTTATATATTTTTTTGCGTTTATAGGATTTTCGTCAACTCTTGTTCAAAATAATTAGTAAAATTATTGAAATATGAAGAACGATGTCAACATCATTTTTCGATGAACGTTTTGATCGGTATTGTGGGTCACTGCCTAATTGGACCAGTATTTATACCAGGAAGATTTACGGAGGAGGTGTACTGACACTTTTTGGAACACACCAGTCCAGAATTGTTGCAGGATGTACCTTTGGAAATAGGAGTTCGCCTATCAATGGGGATTGGAATCGTGCTTCCAAGCGAGTAGGTCACTTTGAACAGCTTTTGAACATTTTTAAGAGTTTTTGGTGGTCTTGTATATGCTCTTGAATTAAACTTTTGATTTTCAAACATAGGTTATTCAATGATAAAAAGAAATACACTACGTTGGTTCTTTTAATCTAGGACAACGTGCAATGAAAACTTTCTTTTCTTATTCTTTTCAACATTTTCTTAATCAAAAACTTTGCGATGTAGAAACGAATATCACGAAAGCTTTTTTCTTGAAAAATAATTGGAAAATTCTTTGAAAAAATTACTGTCGTCTTTGTTTTTTTTTTGAGAATAACCTGCGTTGTGCTATACGCGCGTCACTGGTGAAACCAAACTATTGTTTCGTATTGAGAGATACGCGTCTTTGGAAACTGTACCTTGTTTGTGATACTTCTTAACAAGTAAAAGATTTGTTTTCAGAATTTACTGATATTTGTATTTGTTCCCTAAACATTTTTGAACTCTTCATAATATTTGGTACAGCCACAAAATAAATGAAGGATACTAAGGAAAATCTTGTTGTCGAATTAGCATGCCTCGCTTAAGAAATAATATACTTGTTGTATAGCATATGTTTTACTATTTAGAGCATGCTTGTTCCTATCCTCTAATACAATACCTAGATATAGTACTTACTTAGTTAATCAAACTTTAATATTAACTTAAATATTGAATATTTGAATCCACAAGTGTTATACGTTTCAATCGCGATGTGCTTCCAGAAAATTATGGTGAAACTCTAAAAAACATTCAATTTTCAATGACAGTGAAACAAAAATAAAATTAAGAGACAATGAGTTACCTACGTTCATGCCTAACCAAAAGGACGAAGAATGGACAGGTAAATATGGATATGATATATTTTAAATGTTATATAACGCTCAAGAGTATATAATGTGAGGCGTTGGGACAAATTTATATGTTGATTTAATTTGATTATTTTGAGAAGATTTCAGATAAAGTTGTAGGGCACAAAGTAGGCCATTGAAAGGTTAATATAACAACTTCCGAAAAAAAGATAAAACTGAATTTCATGGTGAAAAATACGTTGAAAAGATGGATTTCCGGTTTGAAATACAATTTCCGGTCCGAACTGAAAGTTGTTCTGTAAACTTTACAATCGTATCTTTTGAGCCCTACAAATTTCTTTCAAACTTATTTCGAAATAATCAACTGAGATATAATTTTGTGAAGAAATAAACGCCCCCGTATATAGGTTTTACCAATACTAAAACAGTCTGTAATTCTTCATTCACTATATCTTATATCATTATTAATGTTGAAAAACTACCTTTTGAATAAACTTCTGTTATTCCTCAACCAAAAACACGTCAACCAGAATTGATTTGAAGTCTATCACTTTTGTTGCGTTCGAATACAGTATAAGCACTTTACTAGCGGAGTATAGAAAAATCCTACAGGTTTAAATTTATTGAACCAGATCGCCTAACGTCAAATTTTTGACATAATTAACTCGATTCGTTTGTGCCCCAGTATTCGAATTACTTCACAAAATGGTGAATGCGCCAGCAAAATGTTAATGTTAATTTTGATTATTCAAAATGAACTGAAATTCGGATACAGTTTTCATTCAATTGATAATTCAAGGTTTGATGAGAAAATTAATTATGAAAGGGAATATTCGTGACCATTACTTGATGTATATCCATTTCAAATGATAACAGAAAATTTCAATGAGAGTATTACCTCTTTATTCGCGGGTTATATATGAATACAGAAATTGTGAATATGAAATGATAATTTATATGGTACCATATTATATATTATATATATCATATTATGAGGCAAGAGACGGTTGATGCCTTCCATAACCATGTTTTGGAAGTATCTCATTCGGAATGGTAAAGTGTGCATGCAATAGTGTATCTATCTTCATGGAGAATAAATTTCGAAAGGTAACCTACGTAGATCTTAAAGGTCTAGATTATCCCTTGGTCCATAGGTTGAAGCAAAGATGTCGTGTTGAGAGGTAAAAATTTCTCTTTTATATTTGAATGCATAGTATCAAGTTTGCGAGGATGGCTTGGTGCATTGCCCAAAAATAAGAGCAAGTTTAAAGTCTAAATTCTTTTTTCATTAATTTTAAACTTCTGAAACAAAACAATTCCGGAAGCAGTCACAAAAAATAGCACCTATTACGCACGCTTTCTTATTAGTACGCCAAAATACTGCCAAGTCGTTCTTGCCTCGATATTTTAAAGCACGAGGATTTAACCATCTGTAAAGCAGCAGTGGTTTAATGACGCAATTTCCAGATATAAGAACATTGTGCTACCGGGATGGGGCCACACATATAAGGAAAGAACGTCGTTGGTTAACACAAACTTATAAACCAAAATGTAAGATTAAATAAAACACTTGGTTCGCTGGTAGACAACGGCGGTTTGGCAATATGGCTGACTCTTGGGTCCGTAGAATCGACTCGTGGCAACGCGTGCTGCAGACGATCTACGGAGACGATGCGAACTCGAAAGTTTCGGTACTCTTTTTTGGTTGTGGTCTTCGATCCATTATGACAACGCCACTGAGCGAATCAGGAGATTTTACTGTATATATCATCCTCTTCTCTCTCATGTAACGAATTGAACCTAAACGTGACGACTCTAAAATTTCACTTTCACTTTCCTTCATTTATAGATTACCGAATCGTTGAAGTGGCACTTCAAAAAGCTCTGAATTTAAATGACTATATAATTTTATGCAATAACTTTTCAATTTCTCGAAGAAAAAATTATCCAGGCCGAAGCGACGAACCAAAGCCTGTTTTCCAAGATACCGAGACTATCTCAACATTAAATTTATAATGTAATACTGAACGTGACTGGCGACGATACGTTTTCAGAATATTGAATAGTCTCTGCAGTATTCGAGCAAATTCAATTTTAGATCAAACGATATGGATATTACGAACTGTCTATGACGTCTACTTATTTTATAGTGCAATTTATGCAGAAACAACTCGAGTTTAAGTTAGAGTGATAGATAAAAATGAGTTGAACAGTTGGCGGCGACACCAACATATCAAAATTGTATTATATGAGCAATAGATAACGTCTATTTTGAAAGTTTTCAGAGTGAATATTTGGAATCTACAGTAGCCATGAGTGCCTAATGATGTATGCCAAAATTGTGTTGTCTCTTTGTGATAAAAATCATCCAACTCTAGTTGGATGATGGATAAAAATGAGTTGAACAGTTGGCGGTGACACCAACATATCAAAATTTTATTGTATGAGCAATATTTAATTAGAATTTTCAATATATTCAACACGAATCTGTATCAATAATAATGATAATTAATTAATTAATTAATTCAGATCAAACCTCAACAGAGCAATAACCCAACTAAATGACCTAAACTCCAAGACGAACAACAACACCAATATCATCTTAGCAAGCATAAACTCAGTGTTTGAAGAATACACTACACAAATCTAACCAGAACACCTTGGAGAAAATTCACACATTAATTTACTGTGGAGCGGTAGCAGTTCTTCGACTAACAAAAGTATCCACAACTCTGATTCGATCTGAGCCAAAAAACGTCAGAAAACCACCATGACAAAAACGACTGGAGAAGGATATTGACAATATTAGAGCTGAGATCGGTTGCCTCACAGAATTCTTGAGAAACAAAAAGCCCTCAAGGCGCTTGAAATCACATATATACAAAATTCATAGAAAAATTGGTACGAACACAAAACACCGTGATCACAAACAACATATCGACGTGTATATGGACACATTGAAGCAGAAACTCCAAGCAAAAGCAAAAAGGCTCTCAAGATACATCAAGTGTACTGAAAGGAAACATCGAAACCAAAGGTTCCTCCAAAGCGCTGCCCATTTTCATAAGGGAAATAACAAAACTGCGAACAACAATAACAGAGAAGTACCTGACGCACAGTGCTTGACCGATTATTGGTCAAGATTGGTAAAGATGTTGAATGAATCACGAATGAAAAACAACGCCTTGATATAAATCATATGCTACCTAAGAGTGGTAGAACACAAGATCCGTCTCAGTATAGGCCGATCACTTGTCTGCCAACGCTCTATAAAATGCTCACCTCATGCATATCCAATCGAATATACCAACACCTTGATGACCACAATATATTAGCAGAGGAGCAGAAGAGATGCAGAAAGAAATACCACGGGTGCAAGGAACAACTCATCATCGATTCTGTGATAATGAAACAAGCACACGGAGGGCATTGGAATATTCATTCAGCTTTTCTCGATTACCTGAAGGCATTCGATAGTACCGCCCATTCTGGGCTTGTCGAAGTATTACAGATATACAAAATTCATCCAGTCCTGGTAGACAACAATGACACACTGGCTCACGTCCCTGCAGGTCAACATGAACAATAAGTCAATTAAAACCGACGCGATACCCATACGTCGTGGAATTTTTCAAGGAGACTCTTTGAGTCCATTATGGTTCTGTTTGGCTATGAACCCATTGTCTTCAATGCTCAATAGATAGAAACTATCACACAATCTTCCACCTACTGTATATGGATGATATCAAATTATATGCTTCGAACAAAAAGCAATTGGATGATGCTGAGAGTTGTCAGTAAGTTTTCGGCAGATGTTCATATGAAATTCGGGATTGAAAAATGCAAGACCTTGAACATTTAAAGTGGGAAAATCATTAATGGTGAAACACAACTCCTAAATGGTGATACTATATAGTGTATGAAAGATGGCGAAACGTATAAATATCTGGGATACCAACAAGCCAGGTTGCTAGATCAAAAACAGTTAAAGGAAAAGATTCGTTCAGAGTACAGTCTGCGACTGAAGACTGTGCTGAGGTCAAGATAATCACCATGCAAAATTGTCTGTGATAAAGAACAACTTTAAAGCGGAAAGAAGGAGGACGCGGATTGATGGCTGTTGTTAACTTACACACCGAACAGATCAAAAATTTTAGAGAATTCTTCTCTGCAAAAGCTCGCACTTCTGATCTCCACAGTGTAGTATCGTTGGTTGATAAGGGATATACACCTCTAAATCTTGCTACCAGTGATGACCTGCTCAATCTACCGTTCCTATCAGATACTGAAAAACAAGAGCAATGGTCAAGAAAGGAATTGCATGGATGACATCACCATGAAATTAATCAACCACACATCTACAAAGAAGCTTCCAACAAATGGTTGATGAAGTGAGAACTATTCGCGGAAACAGAAGGATTCCTTATGGCCATTCAAGACCAAGACATCGCTACAAACAACTAAAAAAATTTATAATTAAGGACGGAACATTACAAACAGATAAGTGCAGAACGTGCCATATAAGATCGGAGACTATACAGCATATCACGTCCGGATGCGAACAACTGGCCGATACGGCATAATCAAGTATGTAACATTATCCACCAGAAACTTGCACACAAGTACGGACTTCTGAATGCCTCTCAGCCATATTACAAGTATCAACCGGCGCCCGTATTGGAAAATGACTCTATGAGATTATACTACGATAGGCCTGTTATCACTGACAGAATGGTGACGAATAATAGGCCGGACATAGTGGTGTTTGATAAGAGAGCCAGAACAGCAATGCTGGTGGATGTCGCCATACCGAATAATAACAACGTGCTGAACAAGTTCCAGGAGAAAAAGTCCAAATACACAGACCTTGCTATTGAGATCGAGCAGATGTGGCACCTCGATAAAAAAGACTTCGTTCCTGTCATATTATCCTCGACTAGGTTAATACCCAAAATATTGCATGATATCCTTAAGAAATTATAATTGCATAAGAATACCTATATAGAAATGCAAAAAGCTTTTGATAATTCTTGATACATGTAGGATAGTTAGGAAATTCATGTCAAGTATATTGTAATCTAGCCTATTCCCTTTGATTGCTGGGAAAGGTAAATTATATCCAGCTAACAGCTGAGATAGTGCATAAGTCCACGATATTAATTCAGTTTGTTTTCACTTTCTTTATAACGATCGTTCAAACAGCGTCTGCTAACGCCAAATTAATCTTACTATTCAAATGTTTAGCAGAATTTATAAAAATGATAATTTCTTGTTATTTATGCTGTGATTAAAGTATTTGTTTCCAAGGCACCCTCCAAAATAACTGAAATTTTAAAAAAATCATATTTATAAATATTATGTTGGTGTATAAAAAAATATTCTCTACATTTTTTGGCTTTGGAAGTGACTTGTGAATGTGAATGTGTATGCTCTAAATATACAATTTTGTATATTTGGAGGTAGCAGCCATGCTTGACACTTCTTTCCGACAACATCCAGATCCTCCGACAGTGGATTATAATTGCTAATATTGTTGTTGAAGATTTTTGTGTTGTCAGAGAATTGTGAGCAGCTAGATTTATGTATCATTTGCAGATCGGCTGTATATATTAGAAACAATACAAGATCAATCTTTGTAACATTTCTATAAGAAGATGACTTGTATGAAATTGTGACGCAAAAATCTCTCTCGACATTTATTTAGAAGAATTTTGGATGCAATTGAAACTTATGGAGCGGCACTTGTTCGGAGATATTTTGTCTCCACTCTTATAAATTAGTGTGACAGAGGTCTCCTTTAAGAAAATGTGGTGCACCCCTTAAAAATCAATTTAAATATATTTGAATTCTTCCTATCAAATGGAGAATAGAGAAATTGAGATCATCCTGTATATTACTGATGAATTCATAACGAAAAGTCCTCGGATATAACTGGAACAAGCGTGGTTGCAATATTCACTCCAATGATTTTCTCTCTTTTCCGCAACCTAAAAGATATAAATTTGTTGTATTGCGAAATACTTTGTACTCTAGATAAAAAACTTCCAACATCCCCTCTGCGCGCTTGACTAATGGCGGTTGGAAAGTTTGCACTCGATGTAGAATATGCAGAATCTGACAACCCACTCGATCAGAAGCTGAACAAAGGCCACTGTAACTCGTTATTCTATCGACAGTACATTGTATGAGCTAAAAATAGTATCTCATTCATGGACAAATTCCATTCACTTCGTTTCTCCGTTAAAGGAACATCCCATTCCATATTTCCTTTCATTTTGTCTCTACCTGGAACTTTTACTGAAACTTTAACGAGGTTTGATACAACCAACATCTGAAGTCATTTATATTTCATTGATAAACTGAGTTTCCTGACTTGAAATAACTCTGTGAAAGATATTTCATTTACAGTTTGGAAAAAATATGGAGTTCCTCTAATTTTATTTTTTCTTTTATTTTTGTTCTTTTATTTTTAATCAAGGAACCCCAACAGGTAAAACCCATTTACAGGATTCTCAAAATATACAACAAAAACTAATTAACTTAGTATGCAGTCAAACTTAACATCAACAATTATTCTTAGTAAGCTAATAGCTGAATATTACCTTGAAAGTAAAAGAATAGTATTAAGAAAAATAGCCAACCAACCATATTTTTTAAAAGATATGATATTAACTGTTTCTTGAAGCTACTGAAATTTATGCGAAAAATATCTATTCAATTCAAATGCCAATTATAAAATCTAGAAATACTGAGTGATAGTGGAGAGCTTTTCGACATTTTACATAGCTTGCTACATTGAATTGTAAAAAATTGACTAGACAAGAATCGAAATGACTATGTACAATTCGATATAAAAATATTGCATCATACTGCGCCCTCCTATGTTCCAGACTCAGCATTTTGTGTCTGTGAAGAATCTCTTCATAACTGAGTGAGGACAACCGAATATTGCCGAATCTATAATTCAAATTTTTACGAACTTTTTTGTACTTTTTCAACTAGGTCTATATATTTGTGATAAAATGGTGACCATACAGGCGTTGCGTACTCTAAACACTCCTTATCAAGGAAAAATACAACATAATGAGACACCTCTCATCTTTGAAACCTTTCGAAATTCTCAAAATAAAGATCTCTGATTTGATCTATTTCACTTATATTTCCTCCCAAATTTAATGGTACATTCAAAACATCGTTTTTCTTTGTGAATGGTATATGTTTACATTTGTCAACATTCAAAATGAAATATCTAGATTCACAAAGAGAAAATAATCTGTCGAGATCTTCCTGGAGCAGAATGAAATCTTGCACAGATTTAATTAAGATGTAGATCTTCAAGTCGTCAGCATAAAGATCATGACGCGCATTTCGAAAACAGGCTGAGATGTCACTTATATATATCGAAAAAAGCAGAGGCCCCAAGTCCGAACCTTGGGGCACCCCAGATGTTATGCGTACTTTAGCGGATGAAGCCTGAGACCAATCCAGAAGAAGGAAAAATTAATTTCTCTAGTGTTCTAGGTACAAATGAACAAAACTAAGACGTATACTTTAAAAAATTTAAAAATAAGGGACACCCTAATAAATATTAGTCGAATATATCTAGTTGTTACTACCAATAAATCCAAAAATTTCATCCTTTCGGCATACTTCGGACAGAAAATAGAAAATGTAGCAAATAACCTTTCCAAATTGAAATCCAAAACAGCATTTAGATTTCAAAATAAATTATTATCACTATTATTTTTATACAGGGTGCTTCAACGAAAACTAAACAGAGGCTATATCTACCAAGATATTCATTTCTGATCAAAACGCAAAAACAGGTCAATTTTTGTTTCAGTGAGGTAAAATGGAACAGATCCATGCTGATCAATGGCAGTCATCATCAAGTACCATCCTCATCTCGAATTTCAACCCCTGGAGCAGGGGTGACAACCCTTGAAATTTCAGTAGCTCACTCTGTATGGTGGTCACCCCTGCTCTAGGGGTTGAAATTCGAGATGAGGATGGTACTTGATGATGACTGCCATTGATCAGCATGGATCTGTTCCATTTTACTTCACTTGAATAGTCTCAGGAAATAGTCTTCCCTATCTTTCAGTTGCTCACCCTGTATCTTTTACAGTTTTCAATTAAAAATGGAAATTCGTTCAAGGCGATGTAGACAAAGATACCACCTTTCTTTTGAGTCATCACTCGACCCATCTTCCCTATTCAAAATGTTCAAGGATTGCAACCCCTGTTTTTGTGTTTTGCGTTTTGATCAGAAATCTTGGTAGATATAGCCTCTGTTTAGTTTTCGTTGAAGCACCCTGCATTTCAAATCAAATCAGGAGTTAACAGGTTATCTTGTGCAGACTGCAATGATATCTACATAGTATTGATAATTTGAAGTTCCTTCACAAAAAGTACATCTGAAAAACTTTGCTTTCTTTTTTGCGCATCACTTTTTTTCCTTTATAAGCCCAATAATCATGGTAAAGAATATGGCGAAGATCGATGAAGTTTTTAAATGTTATACAGGTTGATTCACCAGTGATCGTACATAACCTAATAGTACTAAAAGTACACCAAGGGGACTTCGAATCGGCATTTAAAATATAAGGCGACGCTATTCGTTTTCGATATACAGGCTGTTTAATGGATTTGGGCCGATGGAGATGTTGATGGCCGACCATAGCAAGGCAAATCTTTCACCACATCTCTGCACTGTACCACTCATATGCATGTGTTTTTGATAAAGGCGGTTCATCGTAAGCCTTCTGTAACATTTTCAGCAATTCGGCACACGAAATGTCATTTGCAATATAAATTTTGAGACAAATTATTTTTTTGATATTTTAATCCATTGTAAAAATCGTGAAACAAACTTGAAAGTAATTAAATAATCATTCTAAACAAACTAAAAGACAGATCGCATTAAAACTCTGCGTCAGTATAGAAAACAATTGTGCCAACTTAGCAACAAAATAAATAATCTATTTTTGGTACTTTTTGAACTCATACTTAAATCTGTGAATAGTGTGTAAGGGCTAGTTGCCTGTTTGGATCCCTATTTCTCAATAAATAAAAAATAAATGAATAAATTCGCAAAATCATATTTTAAAAAACTATCAAGATTCACTAACAATTTGAACTCGTTAACGAATCTAGGAGCTTTACATAAATTTGATTCATTCTTTCGGTACAATTCGCTTAGTTGTTTGTGCTCGCTCGTTAATCATCGCAGATTTCAATACGCGATTTATAGCTTCAAAATAAATTGAATCTGAACATTTATCAATTCGTTCGCATCGATTATTTCAATATTTTATTTCCGCCATTAATTTCGCATCTACATCATCTGGTACCGAAATTAATCAAAACGGGAGTCAGAACCAAGCGCGGATTATTTATCACGATAGCATGCAGTATCGCGATATTTTCAGGTCTGACTGGCAAGGTCGTTGTTTTTCATGGCCGACTTTGGGAAGGTTTCAATTAATCTACTACAATTATCTTATATCTTAATCGGGGAATTCTTGAGGTTTCCTCGTGTTATTTTTCGCCAGCTCGCTTGCATGTTCTAAAGAGATAATCGAAGGACCATGGAAATGCTAGAGGTCATCGAAGCGACCTTGTTGTCTCAGTGTCGAGTAAAAATTGTCTTTGATCCTACGCTGTTATTTAAAATTTAAGCTTCTTTGATTCCTCAACGTTTGTTGAAGGAGTGAATTGGTAGAAATCATTAGTAACGAAATTTGTGTATCCCTCAGGGGCGGTTCGATCTAGTTGTAAGGTGAAACCAGGACACAACAAAATGGCGAATGCGCGGCAGCTTAATTTCGTCAATAGGAAATTAAACTGTTCGGCTTCTCGACCATCTTCTGCTGACACCAAGTATTGAACTAAAGTTGAAATACATACATACACAGGTATATACAAAGTTAATAACGGTGCAAACAAGAGCTGATAAACGAATTGTGATAACAGCAGGTATTAATTGAAGATATCGAATATGGACGAATAAGCCAGGTCATACTGGTCGTTCAGAAGATTATCTTAATGGGGAGTTTGTTGAAATTTTGATGGAGAAAGCTAACTTTTATCCTTTGGTATTCTTTGAATAATTTGAAGTTGATCTATTGGTGGAAAATGATGGCTATTTCCGATATAATGTGAAGCGAACGTAGATTCGTCAGTTCTCTGTTTATTTTAATCTCATTTATGCTCTTTGTATCTAGTTTTGAATGAACGACCAGTCTGACCTATATAGACGCCTTCATTATCCATACAGGACAACTTGTAAACTTTTATTATGAAATCTATCAGCTTCATCTCTACTATTGAAAAATTCTTGAGAGTTATGGGTTTTGAAACCTTCTTTTTTATGCTGTTTTGAAATGATATTTGCAATCAAACATATGTTAATGAAATGTAATTATCTATATTAGTTGATTCTATACGTGGGTTAGGTTAGATTTCCTGTTTGTGTTTATTTCTTTCTCATCATTCCGTTTATTTTATTCGAGGAGTAACCATTGTTCTTAGCTATTTCTTCAATAGTTGACATTTCTCTGGTCACATTTCCTTCGGATAACGGCAGAGAGAAAGCCCTATAAATCATTGAATTAAAAGCAGCTTATTTATGTAATTTTGGGTGTGTTCAGTAATAGGGGATGCAAATATCAGTTGAGGTGGGTTTTCGATATAAATCAAAACTGAGTGTATTATTTTATGAGTGATTATTAAGTCTAAAAAGTGAATCTGATCGACTTATCTCTCTATTTTGAATTTAATTTTGGAATGAATGCTATTGCTGTAAGTAAAAAATTGATCTAGTTGTCTAACGGTTCTCATAAAATACGCTAGTATATAGTTCCACTTATCTATCCAAAATTGTACTTATTTTGATTTGGTGGAATTGAATATGATATCTTCATATACGCTATGAAAATGTCAGCTAGTAAAGGGCTCAGTAGAGATCCCATCGGTAGACTGTGAGGTTGTTCATGAACAACAGAAATCTAGATGCAAAGAGCATCAATCAGATTTCAATAACCAGAGAACCCATAACCAGAGAACCAATAACCAGAGAATCAACTTTAGCTTCACATTGTATCGAAAATGGCCATTATTTTCCACCCATAGATCAACTTCAAATTATTCACGTAATATAATACACCAATAAAATTTCAAACTTTAACAAATACCCCATAGAAATAATCTTCTGAACGACCAGTATGGCCCGCCTTTTCCGTCCATATTTGGTTATTATTTCTTGTTTGCGCCCTTATTAGTTTTTTATCTGCCAGTTTATGTATCTACGTATTTTCAACTTTAGTTCAGTACTGAAGAGGGTCGAAAGACCGAAATTGCAATCCTGATTTTTAATGAATCTTTCGTGATAGGGTAATAGATAGTTCAATTCCTTATTGACAAATTTGGCTGCTGCGCATTCGCCATTTTGTGGTGTTCTGGTTTAATTCTACATTTAGAGGGAACCGCCACTGAGGGATACACACATTTCGTTACTAACGATTCATACTAATTCAGCCCTTCCGGAAACGTTAAGGCATCAGAGAAGCTTGAATTTTAAATCAAACAGCGTTGAATCAAAGACAATTTTTACTCGTCACTGAGAAAACAAGGTCGCTTCGATGACCTCTAGAATTTCCATGGTCCTTCGATTATCTCTTCAGAATATGCAATCCTGATTTTCAATGAATCTCTTATGATAGTATAATACATTGTTTAATTTCTCATTATCATCATGATTAACAATTACGTAGTAACAGTGGAATCAATTAACTATTTAAGTTTGTCAAGCGCCGGTTCGAAATTTTTTCAAGCAGTGGCGGTTCGTGAGTCAGTGTGGAATGTGAGAAAATATCAAATCAAATTTTATTAATTCAAATCAACCTTTTGCTACTATTGATAACGTTCAATATTGAAAATAAAATTCAAACAATTGAATAAACTTATAGTCAATTGTAATAAACCATTTTTGATGAATAAAACTCGCAGAAAATCTTGTATTTTTGGGGAAAACATGTCAATCACTCTTTTATTCAAAAAGAGAATACAAACGGACAAACATGCTGGGCCTTTCTTCACACACCTTTCATAATCATCTAAAATATTTGATTAGAATTGAGACAACCAAACACATGGGATGACAACCGATGAAATTAAAATCATGAATCTTGATTCGACTCGAGTTACAACGGAAGCTAAAGCTCGGTACATCATTTTGAAGAAGACAGGCCATTATTCAACAAGCTAGTGAGAAAACATCGTGATAAATTGTCGAGTTTTCATTGTTAAAAACTTTCGGTAAACTAGAGACGCGCCGCACCGCGTGCGGAACACAAAAGCATCCCTGTTTTCCATTGTGGAAGGCCCGATTGTTATCATGCATTGAATCTGGGGTTTATTGGGTCCTCGAGGAAATTCAATCAACGTTACTGGCTATTGTCCCTGCCTAACTTTCTACATTGGAAATTTGTCGTGTCGTTGGCCAGAATCGTTTAATTAATTGGAATATCTTTGAGATTTGCTTCGATCAGAATTTATCTTATTTGCTATGAAAGTAATACTTCAAATATTGTTGAATCAGCGATAAAAGAAACATCCAAGCTCAGTTCGATATATCTTTTACTCGTGATGACATGATCTGTATTGAGTTTTTTTAAATTAACACGTCGTGATATTCTTTCCCGTAGTCGTCCAGAATATTTTCGATATATCCCAAATAAAATAAACTTGTCATACGGCACAAGCTATTCAGTTTATGCACAATGGTGTTTCACCACGTTTCAGTTTAGCAAATAGAGATCAAAATGTGACCTATCTCAATCGATAGATAGGACGAGATGGACCAATCGCATGGCCCCCTAGGTCACCAGACCTGAATCCTTCAGATTTTAATTTCTGAGGCCATCTTAAAAGCCAAGTTTATGCTATGCCTATTAGCGATAGAGATATGCAGCTTGAGAGAATAATTTTCATATTCTAATGAGATAGAAAACAGTCTTCAAATTCATATCAAAATACAAAGATCTTTTGTTTCGAGAGCTAGATCTTGCATAAGAGTTGGTGGTTATCAATTTGAACAGATAATGTTGATATTGTCTATGTAGTAAGGTTTAAATAATTAAATTAAATAACAGATCAATTAAATAAAAATATTTTTATAGAAAATATCGTTGCTCTTTGAGTCCGTTTTTCTCTTTACTGGTTCATGTTTTCGAGATTTAACACGTGTAGCTTTTTTACGTAAAAAACTTGGAAAAATCTGAAAATTTTATTAGATTTGTAAAACCCTGATGGCCCTAAAACTTAGAGCGTAAAAAGTGTTATGGGTAGTTCACCCTGAGCGCATATGGCGTGAAATTAAAAAACGAAAAACAACGTCTCATCGAATACATTTTTTCAACAATTTCTTGAATTTCAGAAAATTTCGTTGAAAGATAAAGATTTAATCGTAAAAAAACATATTTTTTCAGGGGTAAATATCTCAGCAAATAAAATAAAACAGATTATTTGGCTTTCGAAACTGGCAACATGTAAAGTTCGCGGATATTATTAGGAAATATAAAAAACCAGAAAATGTCAGCCAAATCTCTTATGCCTTTATGTTAACCCGTATTTTGAATCCGGGTGTTCTTATCTGCGTATAATTCAAATATCAATTTCGGAACAACGTCGTGACATTCAATTTCCTATCGCTCAAACGGATGGACGATATTTCATCGTATAGATAAGAGTGACAAGGCGACATCAGTAGTCCATATAGGGAATATATGTTCATTATTTCTGAAGCTGCATGTCTAAAGCCCTGTATGATACATCAACTGCTAATAATTTATTTTGTGGAGATACGTCTGTGGAAATTCGGAATAGAGTTGTTCATTAACTCTAAATGATCTTGAGAAATACAGTACTACCCCGATAGGTGTGTAAACCGTGGTTCAACTTCGCATATAAATTAGACTGTGTTTTTTACGAGTTAATATATCTAAAAAATTTCGCTTGTCACTTTATTGTCGGAACTTAAATTCCCTACAAAATTGTCTTTATCTATTTTTCTCTATACTCAACATAAACAAAGTTACAGAGGGCGATGATACTGTAGGTACAATTTTCCATAGATACCGTTTTTGTTGTTCATCTTTAGTACCCAACTGAATAAATTCTTCAAGTGAAGCAACTGCTGTTTAAGCAATATCGTTCACTACCTTTATATTTCTCAATAACGATAAGCAAGCTGTATAATTTTGATCACTCGGCCACTGTACAGGAATTACATTAAGGAAATTAATTGGAACCTTACACTGTTCGAATGGAGTCATTGACGTCTTCGTTTCTGTAGAATACCAAATTGGTTATCAAGCAACTTTCATTTTTGAGTAGATCTCGAGAAGAAAAAATTTTTTCATAAATAGGTAACTAAGCTACTAAAATTTATTGCGTAGTAAAATAACACTCTGATAGCTGCAATAGGCGGCTTTATCAAAGGAACGCGCGGTACTTGTCAAAGAAAAGCCGCGTTTTTTATTCTTGCCCCTTTTCTAAAAATTTCGGCGCGTTTGACGAGAACGTTCTAGACTTTCGTTCACGCCGATATAAATGTTAGGGAGTCAGCTGAACACACTGATTTAGTTCTTCACACGGTGAAGTCCTAGAAAGGTTTCAAGAATTATTGCCCGAAAAAACAGATTTTCTAGACGAAAGAGGCGAAGACACTCAGATATTGAAAAACGAAAAATGGCAGACTGATTTGGCATTTTTGACTGACATCACAAAGCACTTGAACACCTTTAAATTGGAGCTTCAAGGTGAAGGAAAAACTATTATTGAGATGGTTAGCGCACTAAACGCATTCAAAAGTAAATTGCAACTTATGATAAATCAACTGAAAAGAAAGGATCCTAAACATTCTCCGTCTTTGAAAGCACGGATTCCTCAGTTGAATTTTGATACGTATGAGGCTGAATCATCAAATATTTTGGGACAATTCGAAATGCGTTTTTATGATTGCAGTAAATTGGCAAATATAGCCATGAGTTATCCTTTTTCATGTAAAAACATTGAGAAATTAGCTACTGAAATAGCAAGTCAGTTTAATATGAACTCATGTTCTGTTGGGAATGAGTTGGTGCAGATTATATCATATATACACATCAAAGCTAAAGCATCTGATACAAATTTCTGGTGTATGGGGTCATTGATATTATAGAGAAGAACCTAACTAAACCTAACCCAAACCTTGACTAATATAATGTATATTGTGCGGAAAGCTAATATCTATATATGCTACGGTACACCCTACCTAGGTAGGTAGATAGCTAGGGTGTATCGTGTATGTACGACAACCCTGCATTACACATACTTGCAACTTCTCAGAGTCGATCGTAAGTAGTCTAAAAATATTGAGGTAGATCGCCAGCAGTTCAAGTTTGAGCACCCCTGTTGTACAGAATGTTAAAATTGTAGATTTCGTGGGACATTTCAGGTTTGAGTAGTTATCGAGACATCGTGACAATCTTCAAAAAATCAAAGATTGGTTCTACCTATTATAGATTCTGTAATTACAAATTTTGTTTTAGAGGCGCCACTTGTATTTCAGTTTGAGTTTATATACAGTAAATAAATAACTCAATTGAAGAATTTTACCTTTTCATCGCCGTTTACAGCATTTTGAATACCTTTCAAAAGCTCTATCGTTCGAAAGTTCGAAAGCACCCAACAATGTCCATTAGCTCGGCAAAGCTCTAGATATTATATTTGAATTTCAAATGGCCCAAGCCTCCAAGAACGCTATGAATCTCCCACAAATGCTGCCATGTTTGAACAAAAAGGAACTCTTCCTTGCAAACTGTTTTGATATGATAATACAGCTGATCTATCATTAAACAAAGGACCTCAACTTGCCGACATTTTCTCATTCGATACGCGTTACTTGTCAACTTGAATAGATTTAGAATTTATGATCTCATCTGTTCCATTCACATGACGCCTCCCGAAGGAACTGAAGGGGTTATTATGGAAGGGTTTTTTCTAGAACAGCGTTTCATAACTTCCCGTGATAAATAAAAAGTTCTTTTCAATATATCGTAGTTGATCGTCGGAGATAATACAAATTTCGTGATGATATTCAGGCTTCTTTAATAAAAAGGAGTTTATAATAATGGAAATAGCATTAAGAACTCACAGACTTGATGGATGTATCTATATCATTAGTTTTTTCGTGCAATTGGCTTACAGATATCTGTATTCTGTGCTGGTGGTATGCAATAGCAGCTGTAGATGGCACTGTGGTTTTATGATATAACATCCATTCGAACAGTGCTATCGCTCTTGTAATCATTGTTAACTAGATCTTATTTAACAGAGAAGGCGAAAAAATCCTCATGCTTTCGTTGAAGCCAGGAACAACTTTCTTTGAACATGTGAATTTGATCGAATGGAAATCACCTAATTGTTCCACATTCCCTTCCACCTAGATTGAATGGAGATTCATAAACTCAGATACTAACTAACGGATCTACTTGATCTTAGTTCTTTACATCCAGGGTGGCAATGTGGTACACGAACGATGGCGTTCAGCTCAATTTAGTATAATAACACGTCGAGTGGACCCCAATTTTGGCCAGCTCGTTGACCTGATGTGAATGCAATAGATTTTTCTACTTGGGGACATTAGGAAACGTTGTTTTACAGGATTCCTGTATAAGACGTAGAAGACTTAAAATAGCATTATAGAGTCATTCCTGTAACCTTCAATCGAATACTAAGATCTATGTGTCGACGTCTAGACTCCTGTGTAATGGCTGAAAGAGGCTATTTTCAGCACATATATAATTTTCACCTGTAAACAAATCATTGTATGGCCTTATAAACTAACTCTGTTTCTCATTCAATAAATTCAGAATAATCATATAACAAAATTACGAAAGCCCAGCCGAAAATACTTCATCTCTTCGCGAAATGAATTTCCAACATCGCTTTTCAATCTAGATCTAACGAACTCGGACGAATTCATGATCAATTTAAAGTGAAAAACTGATTCCGGCAAACGAGTAAACAGTATTTACCGTTAAAATTGAACTACTGTTTGTTCGGATGGAGTTCTCCGGGTTAGATCCAATTATGAGCGAAATGTTTTCCGGGGAAAAGGAATCAAGAGGAAATCCAATTCTGAAAAGTTGAGATTTAAATTGAAATTCAAAATTGGAAACGATGATATCCTGAGATTAGGTGGAATGAAAGATGAACTGATTATTTTGTCGAATTAGAACCGAATTTTTGTTGGGGGTCGATGGTGTTTAATAAATGGGGGTCCTGAAGTTGGTGCAAGGTTCGAATTTGGCCCCGTTTTCGTTGTTCAGATTTTGTTTCACGTTCTGGTAAATCTTATAGTTTTTAAGGGATCTACCTGCAATTTGCAGAAAAGAAATATTAATACTCATATATCTATCAGAAAAGTACTGGAAATTATTTAAAGAATCTGGTAGGCTATAGATTCCATGTATAGAGAAAAATGGCAGAAGATGGGGGAGATTGACACAAGTCAAATGCGCTTACAACCCACATAGCACATATCTATACTTAACTCAGCAAAAGAACATCCCTGTTGAGAGATGAACCTTAACCTTTTAAAGTCTTGTTGTGAACTTCCTGATGATTAAGAAAGTAAGATTGGGTGGTATTTGAGATATAACAAATGATCAGAGCGACAAATTTCAGATATTTCGCCACAGAAAACATCTGGCTTGATTTTTTTCCATCTAATTGTAGCAATAAGCATAGTCTATAATGCATTGAGAATAAGGAAGAAACAACCAGCGCCAACCGATCGATTCTTCAGGCATTTTCATGAAAACTATCCCCCCCATAACCCACATCTATACCTGATCTCTGCTCACGTTTCAGATGAGTCTTACAAACATCCTCGTGATTGTCAAATTTTGTGTTGTTGCTAAGTTGGCAGAACTATTTTCTATACTGACTTTGAACGCGATTTGTCATTTAGTTTGTTTTGTTTCGTAAGTTGTGCCAATTTAGCAACAACAAAAATGTTGACAATCGTTTTGAGCAGATTTTTCAAATAATCAATTCCCGGTACTTCTTTCACAAAATGTATATCACAAAAAATATAGAAACTCTTGTGTGACGCGTCATGGACTCACTTTTGCCTGGCTACCTAATGGCGACCTCAAATTTGACCTTGACCTTGACCTTTAGGCTCATTTCAAACTCAAATTTGATTTTGGAAATAGAAACCCTATTTTTATCACGGATTCGAAAAGAGCGTGAAATTTTACTTTCAAATGTGACCTTGGGCATATCCCTTACTACAAGCTTCAAGGTGGTTTCAAGGTCAAATGAACTGATTTCATTATTAAAGTATGGACACCCTTGTGCAACTGGTCAGGAATGAATTTATTATGAGAAAAGGTTCCTTACCAATGCGTTAGGATTCTTACCTGGGGATGCTCAACAATACCGCGTATGAAAATCAAATCAAGATTCTGACCGATTGGCTTCCATAGTTTAGCGAAAATTCTTGGATTTTTGAGAATTTTCTGTCATCTTGTATCTGCCATCTTAAATTACGAATTTTCAGAAGCGGATTCGATACTCGTAATCAATGACTCTCAAAATCCCTGTACCTCAAATTCGGCAAAAATTTGTACAAGGTTATGAATAAAGATGGCGATTGATTCAATTACTTAAAAGATGTATTTTCCAACTTGAGTGATGCCAAATTGCAGGAAGGCATTTTATTGGACCACAAATCAGAAAACTGCTGGACAACATTAATTTAACAGAAAAGCTTGACAGTCAGGAACACATTTGTTAGTGGTGTTAGAAGATTTTGAGCAACTATATTGATGCAAACTACCAACAGTTAGTTAATGAAATTTTAGATTCCTATAAATAAATCGCATTTCATTAAAAATTCATTATGTCGGACAGAGTTATTTGTGAATGATCAACATGAAATGAGTAATGGGTTGATTTTGATATTACTTGTTTTCAGGATAGAATAGAATTGAAAATAAACACACCACAAAAATTGTCGCATCACCTGGTATTCTGAATTCTACAATCGATTAAGCATCTCTTTGTCAACATATGTTCTTGGACATATGAGGGGAAAAAAATCTTATCTATGTAGTAACATTTATTTCCATATGATCGCAAACACGTCTGAAACAAGAATGAGTTTATTTGACTATCAGTATTCATTCAATTTTTCTTTAGTTTTCACGCTAAATTAATGCAAGTTTTCTGTGTTTCTTGTTGATTTTCGAATCTTTGAATTTATTGTAATGGTTGCTGAACGTCCTGGACACTATTTGAGTGATCATGAAGTGGAAAGAATTGTAATAGAAAATAGAGGAGGGGAGAAGCCAACTTTACGTGGCTACCTTGTTGAATGTTAACCAAAGCACTATTTCAAGAGCAATTAATCGGTACCACCAAACAGGGGAATATGGAAGAAGGGCCGGACAGGGAAGAAATCGGATAACAACACCAGTTGATGATCGTTGGCTACAGAATGAACTTGCACTTTCCAGAAATGTGCATATTTCATTGCAAACTGTTAGGAACAGGCTCAGAGAAGACGATATCAGACCAACGGTGGCTTCTACCGGCCCTCGTCTCACCAGAGAGCATCGAGTTGCAAGACTTCAGTTTATGAGGGAACATGCAAATTGGGGTATTCCAGAATGGTCGAATGTTATCTTTTCCGACGGGTCCAGGTTCTGTCTAGTATCAAATGATAGACGCATGCCTGTAGACAGACAACCTGGGGAACGGTATCAGCAATGCAATATCCGGCAAACCGAAAACTTCGGAGGGGCTCAGTAATGGTTTGGGGAGGTATTTCTTTCCAGGGTCGAACTGAGTTAGTCCTAGTGAACAATGGAAGAATGACAGCGGCCAGATACATCGCAGATATCCTTGAACCCTATGTTATACCCTTTGATCCATTGATTGGCAAAAACTTCATTTATATGCATGATAATGACTACCTCATGCAGCTAGAGTAGTAATAGAATTTCTGCAAAATGCCGAAATTGATATTTCAAGATAGCCAGCCAGAAGTCCCGACTTGAATCGCATAGAACATGTTTGGGACAACATGGGGTGGCAAATTCAGCAACGTAGGATGCCTTGTAGAACACTCCAACAACTAGAAAATCTGCTTCCTGAAATTTGGAACTCAGTGACTCAAGAGTACATCCAAAATTTGTTTGAGGGGCTGCCGAGACGTATACTGGCAGTAATTAGGGCCTGGGGAGAAAACACTCGATTCTGAAAATGATTAGTAACCATTCGATGCTAGTTGATTGGTCGCGAATGTTGGAAGATGGTAGAACTTTTTAATTTTTCATTAACTCGAAAATTGTTGATATTTTCCATCATAAACTCATCTCTTTTGAATGATATCTTCTTATCCTACACTTCTGAAAGTTACCAAGCGACTCTTGAATGACCAACCTAAAAGTTTATATACTATTGTCGTAAAACTAGGGTGATGCGACAATTTTTGTGGGGAGTGTATTTGGGATGTTTTGTGTAATTTTGCACCATCCTTCTACATGAAAACATAGAATATTCAAAGAATTTTCATTTCTGGAAAACTTGATATTTTGAAAAAATTTTATTCATTTTATTAAAACATGGATAGTGGTACACCCTGTACATCGAGTCGTTACCTATTGATTTGACTATTAGATCTAAACCTCAAAACAACGAACGTTTTATTAGAAACCGAGCTTGTTTTTCACGTGACGGAATGGAAAAGTTATTTCGTGCCCTGTCAAAAAATCTTTCCTATCGTGTTACACAACGACTGGAATTTTCATATTCTCGCAATTTCCGCATAAGGCTTCATATCGAATTACGTGATTACGACTTGTCATGACACGTTTTCATGGAGATTGATAAGACCATTAGCAGTCCTTATCCTAGACATTGAGTAGCAAAATTGAACTTCGCGTGTAAACAGTGAAAATGAAATTCCATTTCTGGAAAATGAAAGGGGAAAACCCTAATAATTAAAGTCAGTACAAGGATTCAGTAGATCGGAAAAGGATAAACTCATTTTATACATTGGTTATGAAACTGAGCATATTTGTAATCGAAGTGTTATGGTTTAAAGAAGGATTTCACTGATTTCTAGAAGAGTCCTGTGCTAGGAATGTGAAATAGTGAAAACTGGTTATATCGTTTACCATTTCTTCCATATTTGTTTAAATGTATCATTTACCCAATAAGTATTTGAATTAGCAATATGTGAGAGATGGCACCATCTTGTTGAAAGTGTACACCCATCAATTTCATCAGTGGAACGTTGCCAAGACAATATGTTAATATATCAGGTGTTCCATGAAAAACGCCTCAGGCTATAACTACTACAATTGATGATCGATTTCAATGAAATAAAAATCAAATTGCATCTTCAATGAAATTCTTACAGCCTGAAGCATTTTCATCGGAAATATCGGAAGTTTCCCTTCACTTTTTGAATGGTAACCCCATATTTATTTTTCGATTACCTGACATTCAATTTGAAAAATCTTAGTGGAGGTTTGAGAATGGCAAAGGAGCTATAAATATGGATCTGTCTATAGAAAAGAGTCTCATTTTTAAGAGACAATTTTCTAATGCCACTGCTGAATATCAGTCTGAATTGAAGTTCAAAAACTGCCAAGCAAGAAAAAATCACAAAATTCTTCAAACCATTGCCTAAGCCTGGAGATAATGAATAATCAATATGGTCAAAAATTTCAACTAAATTGATATTTTTATACTGGGTGATTCAGCAGTGGCGCGGTGCTCTGTAGCTCATACACTCTTGAAGATTTCATTTTTGTTCGAACAGCAATTTATTTTGCAGTTAACAGGGTGTCCCAATTTTCTATAAAAAAATCTTGGGTGGTTTTTTTGATTGGAAGACCGCTTTTTTGTTCAAGATTCAGGAGCGGCCTAAACTCTGCTATAATGTCTTTAAGTAATAAGTTTTTTTGCTGAGTAGTTTCGTCACAATATTTTTTTCCGTAAAAATTCATGAAAATAGGCTCTCACATCATCGCATGCTTCTTCTGCCAGAGAAAATGAATACTTTTTCCTTTCGTTTTCTTACTGCCCAAGGATAGCTTTATTGATGAATTGAAATAGATTATCCTCATTTCATACAAGAGTGACTCAAAAAAATTATTGAATATTGTAATTTTGAAAATATCATATCTTGATTTTTTCAAATAGAACGCCCTATATTTTATTATTCATATCAACGCATAAAATATTGTGCTATATTTTTGCAAAAGTAACCTTATCTTTATCTTCTGTCATTTTCGAAATATTCGATTATTTGTAAAAATTTTGATGAAAATTCTACAAACCGTATCAAACTCATCAACATGCATCATTATTCGCACAGAAGTTTTTTCTGTAATAATTCAAGTATTGAATAATGAAACCTAAATAAGATAATTCTTTTAACGAATGATAAAATCAAGATGATTAAAACGTAAATCGCGGTATGTGTTGACATTTTTTTATTTGTGCCTTCTGTCAGGGCCCGGACATATCATATTCTGCATTTTACATGCGGAACTTATCAGTGTTTCGTTATTAAACATTGTTGAAGTGCGATTTGAACCCAATTTTCTTAATTGACTGCCATGAGGTTCTCCAAAGAAGAAATGGTTGATATGATGTTTATTCTGGGTGAGTGTGATAGAAATTCTTTGTTGGCAAGTAGAGTTTATGCACAAAGGTTTCCTGATAAGAAGCATCCTGATGCAAGATGCTTTGAAAAACTTCTAATTAGATTTATCGAAACGGGTAATATCGCTCACAAAAACATGAAAAACGAAAAACTGGATGGGACGTGGTGGTCTTGTTAGATGGCCAGCTAGGCCTCCGGACCTTACAAGTCTAGATTTTTTCTTGTGGGGTTATATTGAGGGCATCGTTCACCAGATTCCTTCTACAACACAGTTAGATATGAGACAGAGCAAAGTCGACGCCTTAATTAATCCTCAAATGTTCTCGAGAGTTCAACGGTCTTTCCTCAGGAGGATTGAGTTGTGTCTACAAAGAAACGGGCAACATTTCGAACACTTATTGAAATAGTTCAAAACTGTGTAGATCACCTCACTGAAAACCAATCTATTACGTATTTCATACACGACTACCTTAAAATATCTCCATTTCTCTGATCAAGTATAATGATATGTACTAATAAACTGTTCTATCGCAACCTCTGATTTTATTATTTCAGTTTATTTTTTTCAATTTCGAAAATTGTCGAAAATCCTTGGGCAATAAGAAAACGAATAGAAAAAAGTATTCATCCTCTCTGGCAAAAGAATCATGCGATGATGTGAGAGCCTATTTTCATGAATTTTTATGGAAGAAAAATATTGTAACGAAACTACTCACCAAAAAAACTTATTACTTAAAGACAGTTCAGAACGCTCTTGAATCTTCAACAAAAAAGTGGTATTCCAATCTGAAAAAACTTTTTTCTTTATAGAAAATTGGGACACCCTGTTTACTTCAAAATAAATTGCTGAAGTAGATTTTTACTTTCTAAATACAATACCGTTCGAACAAAAATGAAATCTTCTAGAGTGTACGAGCTTCAGAGCACCGCGCTACTGGTGAATCACCCAGTACTTATATTCATTTTTATTTTGTAAGCTAAAAACGCATCTCCTATAATCCCACATGAAATACTATTCCATATGCACGGTTTTTGTATTGGAGGTATAATGCTCGGTCTAGAAAACGACCTACACTTGTGAATTTGGAGTTGGTGCAATCAACCCCTATTTCCAGCATCCCCAACTCAAAAATCATTCGATCGATAATAGGTCAAGTGGCACCTCGTTGGAAAGGTACTGCAATTTTCTTCGAATTTGGTATTTTCGAAATTCAGAATCATCATACAGGGTGTCCCGAAGCAGGAACATTGAAAATCCAAATAACTTTTGAAACTGGTTCATTTCGGTATACGAGAACATGTTTGATCCGAGAATAGGACTTTCTTGTGTGGTTATAGAATTTTGCAATCAACCCCTTCCATTCAGCATCCCCAACTTGAAAATCATACAAATAATTCAAGTGGCATATCTTCAGAAAGGTTTTTGAATTCCAGAATGATTAAAGCATTTCATTCAGTTCGGCTCTCCATACAGGATGTCGCTTTCGAAAATTCAATATCGTCATTTGAAATTATCAACTAAAATTAATTCGAAACTGTTAAAAGTATTGGGGTACGATGTGTTGAGCATCAATTACGAAGAAATAAAGCTGATTTCTGCATTGAAAATGTTCACATTTTTTCATTTCCATCTGGCGTGCAGTCATCTGTTATTTCTCATTTTGCAATGAAATATTATTATTATTCAGATCAGTTCCTCATTATTGTTGTTGTTCGTCAGTTGAAATTAATCTGAAAATGGTTTATTCCACTGAGGAAAGGGTCGAAATTGTATCGACGTATTTTCGAAATAACAGTTGTGCCAAAGAAACGGCAAGGATATTCGATAGGAACCATCCTGAAAGAGAAAGGAGTCAGTCACCAGTACGTTAAATATTTGGTTGACAAATTCCTAGCTACGGGTTCGGTGGCAAACAAAAACATGAAGTGGCATGTCCTGTCAGAAATGAGGCAACGGAAGTGGCAGTAGTGGGTCATCTACAAATGGAGAATACTACTTCGATCAGAAAACTATCTCGTCTGACTGGTGTATCAGCTACAACTGTCCATAGAATCGTGAAACATCACAAATTTCACCCCTACAAGGTAAAATTAGTGCATGAAATAAACGAAGATGATCCAGATCGTCGTTTACAGTTTTGTGAAAATCTAAGTGAAAACCTAAACGCTAATCCAAATTTTCTGAATAACATCTGTTTTTCTGATG
Organism: Cryptolaemus montrouzieri; assembly: GCA_013387265.2. NCBI lineage: Eukaryota > Metazoa > Arthropoda > Insecta > Coleoptera > Coccinellidae > Cryptolaemus > Cryptolaemus montrouzieri. Next base: position 46,007,736 of record JABFTP020000083.1, on the reverse strand, counting down.
AAAGCACCTTTATGCTCAGTGGTGAAGTGAATAGACATAATTGTCGATATTGGGACACACAGAATCCTCATTGGTTTAGAGAGGCCCACACGCAAAGGCCTCAGAAGTTGAACGTTTGGGCAGGAATTTTGGCAATCATCTAGTTGGGCCTTTCTTTATTGAGGGTAATCTGAATGGAAATGGCTACCTACAGTTGTTAGAGGAACACATACATCCTAGATTGACAGAAATTTTACAGAACGATCCAACTCTTTCTGAGGACGAAATGCGTTTTCAACAAGACGGTGCTCCTCCGCATTATGATGCTCGGGTGCGCCAATATTTAGACGAAAATTTCCCAGGAAGGTGGATTGGTAGAAGATGACCTGTTGAGTGGCCAGCCAGGTCACCAGATTTAAATCCCTAGATTTTTTTGTGGGGCCATCTAAAATCTAAAGTTTATGCCACAAGACCAGAAAACCTGGAGGAGCTGCGGATGAGGATTATCACAGAATGCCGACTTTTGACTCCTGAAGTTTTCGCTAATGTGAGAAGAGAGTTCGAAAATCGTCTGTATAACTGTATGGAGGTGGGCGGAGGTCATTTTGAACAATTGTTGTAATAATCAAGTTAGTTTTTGTTTTCAATTGAATACAAGTTCAATAAATCTCGTTTTCCTGTTTAGATGAGCATCCAATCAGTTTCTCCATCATCCCTCATCCTGATCCTCACGCCAGAAAACCTCGATTGCCAAACTGAAACCAATGCCTCAGTGATTCAGAAAATAGAAAAATCTTTCTGAACTTTGCCACTCAACCTGTAATCACTTGTATGATTTTTTGAGTTGGGGATGCTGAATGGAAGAGATTGATTGCAAAAATTCCATATTCACGCAAGAGAGTCTTATTCTCGAATCAAACATAAACATGTTCTCGTATTATACCGAAATGAACCAGTTTCAAAAGTTATTTGGGTTTTCAGTGTTCCTGCTCCGGGACACCCTGTATGCTGATTCTGAATTTCGAAAATACCAAATTCGAAGAGAAAATTGAAATACCTTTCCAACGAGGTGCCATTTGACCTATTTTCGATCGAATGATTTTTGAGTTGGGGATGCTGGAAATAGGGGTTGATTGCACCAACTCCAAATTCACAAGTGTAGGTCGTTTTTCTAGACCGAGCATAAACCTGCGCTTGCATTATGCCAAAATAAATCGATTTCATTTAGTATTTGGGATTTGCAGGAATTCAACTTACCCTCGGTTGGGACACCCTGTATGTTAATTTAAAATTCTAAAAATGACAAATCAGAATGGAGAATTGACAGACCTTTACAGTAAGGTGCCACTCGACCCTTATTCCCTATGATGAATTTCAAAATTAGGGTTGCTGGGGGTAGGGGGTTGATCTGAAAAGTTTCGAATTATTTCGAAAAATGCTCCCCCTCGAAACAAAAATCGACGTGTCTTGGTGTTTTTCGCTAATGTTACTCATTTCGGAGTTATAGGGGGGTCAAATTTTCGTTGGAACACACTGTATTTACGGAACATATACCGAATAAAGAATAAAGAGCTCATACTGTATTCTTTTTTTAGAACCATGATTTGGTCTTAGCTTTTTTATAACAATCGTCATTTCAATAGAGATAATTTTAGACACTGAAAGGAACTTGAATCAGAACAATTATAATGAAATGAAACAAGATGGTGCAGCTCCCCAGAACGCAGCTTGAATGAACAATAATTTTGGTTATCAATGGATAGGCACAAGTTGTCCTGTTAGGTGGCCAGTCCGTTCCCCAGATTTTTGGTTCTGGGTTATCTACAGGATCGAATTTACCGCACTACATCAATTTGGACGTGTTTGAAGAAAGAATAAGAACCGCCTGTCAAGAATTACTTCAGATACCCTTCTGAATTCTGTTCAGAAAATACGTTAAAACGAGTTATTGCGATAGCTGTTTTTAGGAAACACCCTGTATATGTTTCTTTATGATAGATAATTTGTGTTTTAAATATTGAGAATTTCCTCCTCGAAGTCCAAATGTGCCAAATAATTCTCTATGGCAATATCAGTCAAATTTTTCTGTGGATATTTTTAATCAAAAATATGTAAAATGCAACAAAGTTAGTGAAATTCTAGAATGTTATTAGTTTTTCGAAATTTTTCTGTATTAAAGATTATCAACTTTTACGGAAGAATTACAATACCTACACGAAGTTTCAGCATCATCATCGTATTTTTTGTTTCGCGTCTGAAAACGAAAAAATAAGATACATGCAGCACTTTCTACGATGGTTTTTCAATGCCTAATTTCAATTGGTCAAGTATTGGTAGAAAATATGAGAGAAGTACAAACCCCCGACTACTTATGTCCAGAAAATTACTGCCAATTTCGAATTAAAAATATTGAATTTCTTGAAAATTTCAAGATTATATCCGAAAATATTGATTTTTTATCAAATCTACAACTTCTGTGGAGGACATTTACACGCCCCTTCACGGTATTCAATGTGTAAGTTTCTTGTCTGATATGTTCATTTCATAGCAATTGGAAAATACTTTTATTTTTCTTCGAAAGGTTCATTCACAAAATTATATAAGAATTTCTATTTAGTCATGCCAGTATTCAGAAATCTTTGATAATACTCACATATTTGTTTCATATCAGAAGATGCACGAATAGTTTCACAACAGATTAACAAATACACATTCCAAATCAAATAAGTGAAATTTCCATATTTCGCTAACTCCCCTTTAAAAATAATAAACTCTTCCTAAACTTAACAATATTTTTCTCCACGGTGTTATATGCTTTTCTTTAGTTCAAAAGAAAGAAAAATATTTATCCTCTATGATATCGCTTTGAAATTCAATTACGTATAGAATTTTAATTAATTTGAGGAGTTCAGAACTTTAAGTGCCTCAAGGACTTCAAAGGCAAGGAAATTAATCTAAAATATCTTCAGAAAGTCTGATATTTAAAATTAAGGAAGAAATTAAACTCGACTTTGCGAACTCCCTTAGAAAAATAATAAACTCGTCCTAAGCTTCACAAACTTCATCTCTATAGTATATGTTGTGTTCTTCTATGATTGTAACACAAAATGCGAATATGGCATATCTTAGATGATATGATGATGAAATATTATTTGTATCTTTCTCTGAAAATACATATCATATAGATGGCGCATTGAGTTTTTCAACATTCAAAAGTGTGATGAACGACTTTTATACTAATGCAAATAAAATATTGAATTGTTGAATGTCAGTGTACAATGGCAAATGAATTAAGGAAATTACGTGAATTTAATGGTGTAAATCCTCGTGCATTCGTTGAAATTTTTGAAAATATCGAAATACTAGTTTGGTGGATGATTCATATATAAATGTCAAGTTATACTTCAAATAATTATTGAACGTTTTTAAAATTGAAGAATTCCACAGGTTTTATTCTATCAAAAGGATACTCAATTTTATGAACTATATACGTGGCAAAATATAGAGACTCTTGGAGTTTTCGGTTCGCTATTCAATTACTGTGAAATAAAATTAAAAATTGATGTAAACTGTTAATCAAAGTTCAATATGTATAACTAAAACTGAATGCCCTTTTTTCTAAAAGAAGACTCATTTGAAAATCAATTTTTCTTGAATTAATATGTAAACAGAAAAATCTCATTGAATAAACACTATGGAGACCTTGGTAAATAATATAACTTCTCTGTGAATCATTATTTCTCTTTGAAATGTATTCTAAACTTTCAAAGTAGATTCAGATCAGGTGATCGTGCAGGCCAAGTAAAAAGATTTTATGCAAATCTACGAAAGTCGCCGTAGCATCTGTAGTATGAATAAGGGGTATAGTAAAGCTAGAATTGCTGCAGCATATTTATTTATTGATTGGATAAACGCTCTTATACCAGGTGCCCACGCAAGATGGGACATTAAAAATATATGGAGAAAGGAATAATCGATTGGAGAGATTTTTTTGTTGTCTTGACTATTGTTCCAAACGAGTTCTGAAAATATTTTCATTGCAAAGACAAAGATGGTGTCAACTTCCGGTATAACCGGAAGTGACACAGCATTGAAATTTTTTCGGAACTTAGTTCCGAAAACATTCAAGACAAAAAATAAATATCTCCAATCGGTAACTTCTTTCTCCATATACTTTTCAATGTCTCATTTCGCTTGGACACTCGGTAGATTCAACAGAATTAAATGAGATATGAATGGAATGTAACAATCACTCGGTTTTCCCAAATATGCACAAATAACAATTCCAGACGTAATAAATATCAACAAACAAGAACAGCCCAGCAGCAAAAACAGACTAAACCCATTTTTCCGATATCCCAAAGCGATATTTCATTCGATTTTTTGTGAATTTCGATTTCGAACTCTCGCATTGTGCGACTCGGAAGATCGGGCGAATATTTTTTGCAACGTATTCGACAAGAGCCATCCAGCGACGTTCGATTCTGTCGAACCCAGTCGAATGCCGGAGTGGAAATTACAAGCCGTCTCTTGGAATTAGATCATCCCACCTCTGTACGTCTTTTAGATTGAGTTGGAAACGTCACTAATTGAGGTTGAGTTCTGAGAAATTGCATGTGAGAGTGAAACAATTTGCAATTCAACGAACTAATCTCCACGTAAATTAGTTTGCTTCGAACAGGTACTTTCTCTATACAGTGGGGATCGATAAATGTTAGGAATTTTCGTGGAGCTTCAAAATGAAGGGGAAATTTAGATGTACAAAACTTGGATCCATGTTTTTCTCTCTTCTGGAGACCTTCACTTGATAGAATTCCAAATCAATTAATTATTAAATTAACACTATACAGTGTGCTCCAATGAAAATTTGCCACCCTCTTTATTGAAGAATTTTATTCAAGGAACAATAAACAACCTTCCGTAGAATGTTAAATGTCCTTCCTTGAAGGCGCTGGTTTTCCGATCCACCCCTTCAAAATCACCGTCTACCGGGGCCACACAGCAGTGATACAGCACGGTCAGATGTCATGAATAGTATCCATAGACTGCAGTTTCGGTCTCATTTGACCTCGTCAGTATTGCCTACTCCCAGACAGAAGCCACCGGTAAACCGTGATGACAAAGGGTAGATTATTATTTATTATTATTGAACATTAAAGCCAAGGTATGCTATATGGTTTTGATTGAATTCACGGTAAATAAAATGTGCAGTAAAACTTAAAAACTGTTCTGATTATGCAAACACGTCCACATGTCTCCATTGACCTTTACGCGATTGACTTTTTGAAAAAATTCAGGTATTTTGGAACTCGTCGAGCAGCAACGCGTTTCATGCCCAAACAATCGTTTAAAATGGTACAAATTGATTCTTGACACATGAAATTCATTGCCTATCTCTCTTAAACTTAAATGATGATTTTCAACTACTTCCACTTTATCCATGTTCACTTCAGTTGAAGATGATGATGACTGACCAGAACGAGTCAAATCTTCCACCACATCTCGGCTGCTGTACCACTCATAAGTACGTGTTTTTGACCATAAGCCTTCTGTGACATTTTCCATTTCCATTTGCAATACAAAATTTGGGACAAATTTTTCTTTCCAAATTCTTGTCCATTATGAAAACCGCAAAACAAACTTATGAGAATTGACAAAAAATCGAGACATATAAATAAGCTAAATGATAGATCCCGTTCAAACTCCGCGTCAGTATGGAAAATAGTTGTGCCAACTTAGTAACAACAAAAATCCTTTTGCGGTACCTTTTTGACAGAATGTCCAAATTCAACTAGAATATTTGTGGTTAGACGTTAATTATCTTATCTTATCAGATGCGCAGTAGCTCTAGACATCTTCACTATCTGTAGACATTTTTCGGTCAAAACTAGAATTCCGAAGGTTTTGTGCTAAGTTAGAAGGATAGTTTGAGATGCAGGACGTCAATTCTGGAGATGGTAGTTGACAAATGACACATAAAAGATATGTGACAATGACATATGACGTTTAAATGACAGTTTCTGGATTTGGAACCACCTGAAGGAGGTACGCAAATGCATACAATCTTCACAGCTTCCAATTTTCTATATAAACACCTCAAAAAAGTCTAGGGAACACTTCTGAATATCGATATATCGTATCCAGAACGATCAATATGGATGATTTTCTTTTAGAAATTAACACCTGCATCAATTTCTCACCAAATTATTAAATTTCATGTATTCGGTGTTTGATATTACTTAGTTGGCACTTTGTTTCTGTTGTAAGCACAAATAAAAGATTCAAGTTTTGTGATTCGACCATGGAAAGACGACATTTTACTAGAGAAGAGATGTTACGAGCCGTTGGCATGCTCCAAGCTGGGAGCTCACAACGAGAAGTATCCAGGGTTCTGGGAAGTAGCCCAAGTGTCATATACCGTTTATGGTCGCGTTTCAATGAAACAGGTAGCGTAGAAGAACGCCATACAGGTAGTTTCAGGATTACTACAGTCGCCCAAGACCGATTTTTGGTTTTACAAGCCAGAAGAGACCGTACTACCACAGCATCTCAATTAGCTCAAGAGCTATCACGAGTTCATAATGTACAAATTCCCGACCAAACTGTGAGAAATCGACTGCACGAAGGTCAATTCCACTCCAGACGTCCTTTAAGAGTTCCACAACTGACCCATGGAAATCGCGCTGCTCGTTTAGCTTGGCGCCAAGAACACGTAAACTGGGATCAAGAGAGGTGGGCTACAGTTCTCTTCAGTGATGAATCTAGATTTAGTTATTATCCCGATTCGGGAAGAATTTGAATATGGAGGGAACCTGGAAGGCAAAACCCTCTCCAGCATGCTCGAGAAGTCGTTATACAGGGAGGCGGATCAGTGATGTTTTGGGGAGGTATACGCCTTGGTGGAAGAACTGACCTCGTTTTCATACAGAACCTCACGGGAAATTCTTACGCAAATGAGATAGTTTTACCTTTAGTGGTACCGTATCTCCAAACAATGGGTCGCAATACACTCTTCCAACAAGATAATGCCCCTCCTCATCGTGCAAGAGTTGTCTTGAACGTTCTTGAAGAGAATGATATCGATCTTCTACCGTGGCCATCCTGCTCCCCAGATCTGAATCCCATCGAGCATGTGTGGGACAACCTAAAAAGAAATCTCCTGCGTCAAAACGTCTTCCATCATGAACAGTTCAGGGGGCTTGGAATGACTTAGGCCAAAATGTAATGGACAATTTAATATAGAGCATGCCGCGACGACGCCAAAGTGTCATTAATAATAGAGGTGGACCTTCTGGGTACTGAAAAATATAAGTGCTTCCATATCGTTTCGAAAATATTACTTCAGGATTTTTTTTTGTGTCATTTTTAAATTTCAAATTTTTTTTTTATAATGGGTGCTTCGGAGAAGTCAAATATTATTTTGTTTTCTTGAGAATACATTATATACAATACATCCTAACAAGAACCGAAAGATTTCTTCAAATTCGAATCATCAAATTCATATTTTAAAGATATAGGCAAGTGTTCCCTAGACTTTTTTGAGGTGTTAATAACAAATAATAAAACTCATAACCTACAATTTCTTCCTAACGTCAACGTGAAATATTGCCCCGATCCTAAAACGTCGATAAACAACCTCTGATCCGGAGAGAATGAATTCCAAATAATTCAAAATCGGGTCACCGAATCGAGTGTGGAATTTCCCTGATTTTTCGCCACCGCGTATCGGATGCCAGATTTATTTCGGTCCAAATAATGTTGAAATGTGTGGATATTGAATTTCACCTGGTGCATCGTATTTTCCAATCTCCGACCGTCCGGTAAAATTGGCACATTTCATGCTACAGTTTTTATGTCACTCCCGAAGGACTCTAACCTTGTTGAACGAAAATTTCGTCTCTTTTTACTGGAGGTCGTTCATGGGAAAGCGAAAATGATATTTGGATTATATTTGTACTACATATGGAAGGTTTCACGAAAATATATTCTGTCAAAAATGAAATGTTTTCATTGATTCATACAATGGTCAAAAAGCTAGTAGAATTTTTTTGTTGTGTTCGGACTGTTTGTATGATATTGATCGTTCATAAAGGAAATTTTTTTCTAAAAATATGTCACTCGATCCACTTTCCCAATAATTAATTCCAAACTTAGAAGCTGTTGAGGGTAGGGGGTTGATTTTACATAATCCAAACCAACTCACAAATTGGTTCTCCTCTACTCAAAAATATTGACGTCTCAGCTTTTTCCGCCAAAACTATTCCATTCTGAGATAGAGAGTGAGGTAAATTTTCGTTGGAACACACTGTATATTGCTTGAACACGTATCAGAACAGTGCACGGAAGTTTTACCAATGGTATAGTTCGATTCATAGCATGTACAACTACAACGCTCCAAAATTTGAGTATATTTAACTGAAAGCCATTTTCTTCACTAACTATATGAAGAAACAATTATTGGTTAACCCCCGTACATGTTAATAACTACGAAAATTAACATTCTAACATATTTTAATGGATCAGGGTTGCTACAAATGTTCTTTTCGATTTTTGCAGATTTCGTCCCTAGTAGAACAGCATGGGTCGTCCGGCGCAGCCATACGGCCGGTGGCGGTGGCAAGGGTGGGCCAGGCAGTTAATCTTGCCGTCGAAAGATTCGTCACAGTGGGCGAGACAATCGCCGACGATTACCCGGAAGTCAGGCAGGGCATGTACGAGGCATGCAAGGAGGCTAGGCAGGCGGGTGAGTATCACAGCTTTCAAACCGATATGAAGTCGTTTCATACATTGCTGCTTGTTCAGAATATGACAGAAATTGGTAGTGTTTTTTAGGAATTACCAGGGTATTCAACCACTACCAGGTGTGCCGGTATAAAATGAGCGTTTTTTTGTGAAAATGAAATACTAATGGAAAAGTAAAAAAAAATCATTGTATTTGAATTTTGTTAATGAATGTTTTGAATGACTCTAATTGTCTGTTTGTGCCAGTGAAACAACAAATGATATGGGCGACATATCTAAACCAATAAATAAAGTGTTTGAATAACGGATGTTCTTGGCTATTTTTTCATTATTATCCATGAAAATTTCAGCGAGTAGAGGGCTCAGAGGATTACCCATGATTAAACCTTTTTACTATTTTATAATAGTGAAAAAGGTTTGAAAAGGCACAAACAGACAATTAGAGTCATTCAAAACATCCATTAACGAAATTCATGATAATATTAAATTCACGTTAGAGATAGAAACAGAAAACTCCATCAACTTTCTGGATTCAACTATTACTAAAATTAACGACAAACATGATTTTTTTATTTTTCATAAGCCATCGCATACAGATATTACTATTCACAGCTCATCTACACATCCTTATCCACATAAATTAGCAGCTTACAATAGTATGGGCCATAGACTCATTAATATCCCAATGTCACAAAATAATTTTATAAAAGAGCTAAATATAATTAAACAAATAGCAGTCAATAACGGTTACAGTCCAACTATGATTGGGAACATGATTTCACGCAAAAAAATTCAGAAGGCAATCCAGGAAGTATTTCCAAGTATAAAAATCTAACCTCTCGCATTATAATTTCAATATAGCATTCCGAACTGATAATTCTTCAGTCCGACATACCAAAAACTGAAAATATAAAATTGATATAGGTAATAAATTCGGTGTTTATAAACTGTCTTGCGGGGATTGTAATAAAATTTATATCGGTAGAACTTTCAGAAATTTCGAAGTTAGATTATCTGAGCACAAACGTAGTTTTAATTATCATAAATCAGATTCCCATTATTCTAATCACTCACTCGAAGAAAACCATAACTTTAATGATAATTTCAAAATTTTAGACAATGAAAATAATAGACAAAAACTCAATCTATTGGAAATTTTCGAGATCAACAAAGAAAAGAATTCAGGTAGGTTACTTAATAGTTAATTAGATCTAAATCCTTCTCCTTTACTCATTCTTTTCAATTCATAAAGTAAGCAACTCCGATGGGTTTTCCAACATACCCCTTGTACTTGTACATATTGTAATATTAAGTAGGAAATGAGACTAATATATAAGGAATAACTCTGTTCATTAGTTTGTATCTATCTGATGAAGCCACAGTGTGGTGAAACCGGTCATAGTTTTGTTAATATAGTGAAAATCTAAATACTATAGTAGTTGTTCCCTATCAACACCTGTAGCGTTGGGACTTACGAAGGCTATTTCGAGGTTTGTCTCAAACAAACTCACCTGCGACCACTAATTTAATCGACTTGAGTATAGCAAAGATTTGATAGGAAGTGCTTGGGAGGACCCAAACTTCATGAAAATAATCGTGACTGGTGACGAGAGGTGGTGTTTTTAGTATGAGCCCAAAACAAAGTAGAAACGTTCTGAATGGAGAGCGTTGGATGGAAGAAAACCCAAAAAAAGTCGCTTGGAGAAGTCGAAAGTGAAGGTTATATGCATCCACCCTATTCTCCTGACCTGGGTCCGTCCGACTACCATCTTTTGGAATAGAGGGCGTATGTTTCAGGTTATCAGCCCATTCTCAAGAGTAATGAATACTGAAAGACAGAATGAGTGGTTTCATTTGAATATCATTTACAACAGGAGATCGACCGAAGTCTGTTTACTCATTTCAAATTGGCTGGTTTTACTGAGAGATTTCCTTCTCCTCTGAAATGTCCAACTGCTGCCATTTCTTCCATAATACTATGAGATCTCAATAATGCTAGGAGATTTAGTCCATTTTCTTTTGTTCTTGGCTCTTGTTCGCCAGTCTTTTATGCCTATAGTCGTCAGGTCGTTGATTACTTGGTCCTTCCATCTGCCCCAGATCTTCCCTTTAATATACTCGTCATCGGTTTTGAATCGCTCATTCCTTTTATGGCGGCATCGCCGGGTCTTCGTCCTATGTGTCCTAACTATCGTATCTTCTGTGATTTTATGAACGTAACAATGTGTTTCTTATTTCTTGGTTCATTGGCCTTCTATATTCTGCGTTTCCACTTAATTCTTTCTATGATCTGGTTATGTAGATTTTGAAAAGGCATCTATATGTGAAATGAGTACCAAAAAAACTGTAGTAATCATAAGAAAAAAAACTGAAAAATCAGAACAGTTCAACGTTTCGGTAACGAAGACTGGGTGTATTCCAATTTCGTTATCGGTTTCTCCGAAAATAGTCTCAGAAATATTCAAATTAATTTCATTTCCATCTAGGCGTATTGATAAAAAACAGAAAATGCAAAAGACGTGATTAAATTCAACCGTTTCGAATGAGGGAAACGACAGTTTCATGATTACATAAATTGAAAACGCTTGTGAACTGAGTCGACAGTAATTCCTGTGACTTCCTCCCTTCAGGACTTTAACTGTCAAGGCTAATTTCGGCCCTTAGCATTTGGAAAGTCCATAAACCCATTTTACGAGGTATTTTGTCGCGACCTCGCTCTTTAATTATGACACAAATCAATGAATTTGTAGCTGAAATGAATTATCTGGAGTGATCCCCGTTTCTGAGCGGAAATAATGTTTTTTATGGGTTATAAAATGATAATGGCCCGCGAATTCTGCTTTAGTACAATAATGAAATGGTATAGAAATTCTTGTTGTACGGTTAATAATACACACAACCAAATCTATATGGAATTACTCGGTATTTCATATCATTGATTGTTTTTAACTATGGATCTTTGACTACTTGTGAAGAATGAGATTTGAAACTGTGAATTTCAAAATCTAAAAAAGCCTATAATCGTAATTGAAAATGCTTTACGTTGGATTGTCTTATGCGCAGAGGGGTCGAATAATTGCACTCATTGAAGAAGGGGTGACACAGAGGGATATAGCGTCCCCCAATAGGGGTACCAAAGGGGCGATTCCAAAAATCTACGCGATACGTGGAGCTACAATCTCTGCAAAATAGGTCTAGAAGAAGTCGTAGGAAGATCACTTCTGGTGAACAAGACCGCTTTTTATGCCAAACAGCAAGAAGAGATCCTAGTGCGTCGCACCCCATAGTCCAAAGGCAATTTCTGGAAGCAACAGGCATCAGTGCATCAGTCTAAATGATAAGTCAAAGACTTCGTTCAAGCGGTTTATACTGCAGAAGGCCCTTAAGAGTTCCAGAGCTAACCAGACAATAAAAAATTAACAGCCTTAATTGGTGTGTCTAGTACAAAAATTGGAATATTGAGAATTGGCGAAATGTTCTTTTTTCGGATGAGACCAGAATTGGTGTTCAATCAGATAACCGCCGTATTTGGAAGACAAGCTAGACTCCGAGCAGCAAGACTAATTCGGAAATACCAAGAGGGCAGTGTGATGTTTTGGGGTGGCATAATGCTCCTCCGCATACCAGCAATTTCGGGAGACATTATCTTGATACAGAGGTAATCGCTATTTTGGACTGGCTTGCTCTCCAGACTCAATACTATTGAACATTTATGGGATAATCTCAAAAAGAAAATTAGATCGCGCCAGGATAATCCAAGAACCCCACAACAGCTCATCCAAGCCGCCACAGAAGAGTGGCAGAATATCACACCAGAGGAGGTCGAAACCCTAATCCAAAGCATGCCTAGAGGGATTCACGCTTGTATCACAGCAGGAGGAGGTAATAAAAATTACTGAGGTCGAGAAAAAACACCTATATCTTGAGAAAACAATTTTCAATTTCCTTACTACATGCGGAAAGAGTCTCTTATTTCCTTTCATTTGTTGCTTTCTTAAAATCAATCTTAATTTATTTCTTCAGTTGAATGAGAGGATATCAGGTCGAATGACTAAAACCAGATCAGTTAATCGCCGACGTTTCGATTTATTTGAAATCTTCTTCAAGGCTCTAAGAATGAAAAAATGAAAAAGGATTCATAAAAAAAATCAAAAATTGTACTTCTCGAAACAATATAAAGAATATGAGGAATGTGAAGAATATTGAATTTTCAAAAATAATTGAAAAACGTTCTTTTCTTATTAATGGTGACATTAAACCAACTTGTTATGTACGTAACTCTGTTTTTCAAATCTTTATAATTAGTAACTGTCGAGAAAGTCAATCATAAATGTTTTCACTGAATTTTTACTTATACATCAGTCATTTTATGTATGATTTACCATGATTTTAAGACTGTTCTCTGGTTCTCTTGAAAGTTTTAGAGAAGATTAGTTTTTTCAAATATTTTCAAGAATTCAATATTCTTTACATTGCTTATATTCTTCATATTGTTTCGAGATGTATAATTTTCGATTTTTTATGGATCCTTTTTCAATCTTAGAGCCTTGAAGAAGATTTTAAATAAATCGAAACGTCGGCGATTAACTGATTTGGTTTTAGTCATTTGACCTGATATCCACTCATTCAACTGAAGAACTCATTAATGGTCGTAAATCAATTTCAATACTTAATTTATTACTTTTTTTAACTGAAATATCTCAAAAAGGATCAATTCTAACAATCCTTCGAAATACCCAAAATCCCTGAGGTAATATTCAAAATATCCGGTGATTCCATATAAATTTGGTTGTGCGTATATACTTGAGAGGTAATCCACTCAGATCTATTTGTATTTGAATTAGTGTTTAGAAAATAAGTTTGATGAGGGTGAGTTATTTATGTGTAACTGATCACTAAGAATTTCCGGTGAATACCTAAATCTGTTGTTTTCAAGTATTTCCAGAAAGTTGAGTTTTATACCTCTATTCTCAAAATGTAGGATTTTAAATTCTGAATTGAAAGAATGACTATTTTCCTAAGATAATTCAAATAATTTAAATCAGTTTTTCCATTGATGAAACTGCGTTTATGTGGTGAGATTCTAACATTGAAATTTCTTCCTGTTCTACCTATTTAACAATTGCAATCTGTACATTCCAATCTGTAAACACCTGATCTATCCTTTTTATTTATTGAAGATTTATAATTTCTGCTAAATGAACCTAAATTTGTTGATGTTTTGAGAACGCTATATATAAATTAGAATTTTTCAAAGGGATTTCACATTATAGGTAATATTGCCTATATATATTAAACTATTGATTATATTGTCTTGGTGTTCACCGATTGATTATATAGGTAGTAAAGCTAGTTTTTGTTTTTTCTTATATAATATGCTGCTAATTTGTATCATAACCGTTATTTATTGCGATTTGTTTTATCAAATTCAATTTTTGAAATGATTTGTTGATGATCAAAAACTGCATCCAAAAATAAAATTCACTTCTGTAATAGAAATCTAATTTCCAATTTATCATAAACCTTCTCATACAGATATCACAATTCATTATACATCGACACATCTCTACCAACATAAAGTTTCAGCATTTAATAGCTATATGTAATATTGTATAATATTAATGTAATACTTGTTGTCGACAGACCGAAATTGAAATCCTTGTGATAGTATAGTACATAGTTTAAATTCTCATCAGCATCATGATTAACTATCACCTACTATGTATATCAAATTTTCTTTTGTCTATCATTTAAAATGGATTTGCTTCAAGAAACAACCACTAGTATACAATTTAAGACAAGATGAATAACCCAAGAAGTATTTTCGTAACCACTCCTGTTCCTTAGAAATACTCTAAATTGCAGAACCACAATAAAAAACGTACGTGAAACAAACAGACGAATAAAAAAGCATTCAAATAAACAGCCGCCTTTGCAGGAGTTCCAGGCGTGGTTTATTACAAGTAGACCTTTTTACGTCGCCCTTCGTCTATGTTGATCTTCGTATATATGCGAGTATAAATTACAACATTTTAGCCACTTTGTCCTGTAGAATTCACGTTCGGCAAACAAGTTAAATTAATTTCATCATCATAAAAACAGATAGAACGTTTCGTGGAATTTTATGCGTAATTTTGAAGATTAATCTCAGAGCTTATATTGTTGGGGATGGCGGATGTGGAAATAGTCATGTACAGAGTGACCCAAATGTAAATTTAGCAATTCCGATAACCGTTGGAGAGGATCATTGAACTCTTCCCTTCTTGTTCCTCGAGCCGAGTTCTTCCGAAAGTTGGTATGACGAATATCTAGAATTACCATGAGAAGGATAATAGAGTTGTCCAAAGACATATGGAAAGTAACATGTTGGGAGTGACTTTGGGAGACAGAATCTAGAACGTAGGGATAAGGAGAAAAACCTTTGTTACAGATGGACTAGTAAATTGAAATGAAGTTGAACAGGGCAAGTAGCCAGGAAAACAGAAAATGAATGACCAAAAAGACTAGTACACTGGAGACCTTGAATTGGCAAGAGGAGCATTGGAATACCACAAAAATGATGGGTAGATGACCTCAGACAATAAGCAAACTGGTATCAACGCGCACAAGACAGGGAATAATGGAAAAGGTTGGGAGAGGCTTACATTTAGCAGTGCATGACTGGAAGCTAATATGATGATGATGATTGAAAATGGGATAAAACCTTGAACAAATGTCAAACGTATTAGAATTCATTATATTTTGTGGAACTCAAGCGTAGTGTTACTTCAATGGTTTAATATTTTTTCTAGCTTTTGATATCTTTAACAATCCCAGAGATATTTATTAGGTTTCACACATTTGATTATCCTTTTACATTGAAAATGATTGGTAGAAGTGGGTCAGCCAGAACGGGGGATGTCTTTCTTGTTTTGTTGAATAGAACATAGAGGACACCTTTAATCTACTTTCAGTACTGAAATTGAACCTTTGATTTATTAATATAATCCAAAATTTCAGTGCTATATGTACTGTCGCTTTTGTTGCATTTTTGCGCAATAATTTCCAAAGATAATCTTCTCAATTAGAATGTCTTGGCTAGTTGGTTTCTGTTTTTGGTATTGAAACGCCATACCAGTCAACAGTTTTGCGTTCGTCTGGAGAATTTAAGCGCGAAAGGGTTTGGCTTAGCGATGATTCAAGAGCAGATGAACCGAACACAGGGGTCACTTAAGAAAATGAGGATGCTGGCATAAGATCATCCAGGAAGATAAGCAAGCAACATATCGAGAGATGGAGGCATCATTTCGGATTTCAAAAACACCAATACATCAAATTCTGCACAATGTTTCCTGTTGGATATCGCATCTGTGGACCCAAGAACAGAAAGCTGCAAAGGTAAACTGGTGTCAGAAAACTCTGAACTGTCTTAACTTTGGAAAGTCTTGAAGCGTTCACAACAGAAGATTGACAGTTTGGGTGTTCCAAGGGAAAGAAAAACTGACAAAAGTGATCTGGGGCTATAAAAAGATGGTCGCAATGTTAATTTTTAAAACAGGTCATGTAGCAACAACTCCTTTATAATATTAGAGAATACTTACTGCCGATTGGTACACAACCATTTGTTGACCGCTAGTCGTTAGAAAGCTTCGAAAATTGACCCTAAACGGCGAATCATCCTTCATAAACGCAAGTCCGCAAAACTCGGAAAACAATTGAATATCCAACGCAAGAAAACAATTGTAACTTCATAGTGCTTACAGTATGGACTTAAATCCCTAAGTTTTTCTACCGAACGGACAGCGTGGTTTCAGTCTTCAGAAGAAGCTGCTGATTCCTTCCAAAAGGCCATTTTGAATAGAGCAGCAATTGGAATGACTGGTTCTACAATTACGTACGAATTCAGGCATATATAATATGTAATATATAATAAAGTCTTTGAAAGATCCCGATTGTTTCATTCTTGCTCTATATGCGAAACTTAAAAGACATCCCTCGTACAACATAAATAGTCTTACATCTGAAATCCTTGCTTCTATGGGGAACATTATGAAGACATTAGGATTGGTGGAGTTGCAAAAAGGGGAAAATTTCTGAGGAAATCCACCGTATTAAAGATAAATTCATCTTCGTTTACGGAGGTCCTATCAGGTTAATCCCTTTCGTATTCGCCGTTTGAGATTTTCTTTGGCCTTAAAGGAGTGGAATGGATTATTCCCAGACTAGGACGTTTGCTGAATTTACGGAAAGGCGCCAAATATACATTTCAAAAGAACTTGGTTGAAAGACATTCAATATGGATGGACTTAAGACGATTCTAAATATAACCGAATTTAAAAAGTTCATTAAGGATATCAAAGTGGTTGGTTGAATAGCAACGTCTTATAAAGAATTCTTTTGAAATTGTTTTCGTGATTCAGTTTGAATGAGATTATTTTGGTCCAGCATATATAGGGTGCGCCAGAGAAAACCGGACGTTTTTTTCTGTTTAAACTTTCGCAATTTTAGAGCTAGATCATTAGTGCATTGGAAAGCCAAAGGATAGGTTTTTCAGAAATTGTATCAAAAATGAGGAATATATCAAGATCGCTGGAACTTTTTTGTTTGACTGAAAAGTTCGAATGGAGCATTCAGTTGATAATTCAGTCTTTTCTGAACAATTTGACATATTGATCTTGAAAATATTCAAAGAACTGGTGAAAAATAGCCTGAAGAATTTTTTTCATTCTGATTCGAAATATTTTTTTCACCTCATGGCGTTGGCACTCCTGAAGTTGTTGTGTTTTTCATGGATATTCTAAGAAGACAAAGAACCATATTTTTCTAAAACCAACCTGAAATTTGATTTCCGTTCGTATTCAAAATGGCCGACTTCTTCAAATATCAACAATTTTCCCTGCACACATGAAATTTTTCGCGGTCATAATGAATCAACTGCGTGAGTCAATCACTAGATTGAACCTTTCCCATCATTTTGAGCAGTTTCAGTTCAGTTGAAAAGCGCCATTCTGAAGTTTTTGAATGGTTAGCATGTCAAATTTATAAACCCATGGTTTATGAATGTGGGGAAATTGACTGCTTTCTTGGGCTAACTTAACACGATTCAATTTTTGAAGAAAATTCAGGTCCTTTGAAACTAGTCAACTGGCAGCGCGTTTCATGCCCAAACAATCGTTTAAAATGGTACGAATTGATTCGCGAGACACAGAAAGTTCAACCGTGGTGCCAACTTATCAACAAAGAAAATTATGACAATCGTTTCGAGCAGTTTTTTAAATAATCAATTTCTGGTGTTTTTTTGGTAGAATGTATTTAGGTTTTGTATATGCCACTTCTCAAATGTCGCTACTGCAAATTGTTCCGATGATCATGTAAATGAAGGAAACTTTTAATTTAAGGGAGTGCGATCGAGAGAATCTGCGAAGAGGCGGAGGAAACGGAAGAAGTGCTGCCTGACCGGACCGTACTGATCCGGGCAGCTAGGTGTTTATTAGGGGCCATCACCAGGGTGCTCTTGTTAGCTGATATCGTAGTTGTTAAGCAGCTCCTTCTAGCAAAGGACAAGGTAAGCTCTGATAATTGTCGTTGATAGATTGGAACGATTTGTTACATCTGTGTTTTTGTCCCTTTTATCCCTTCGATGATAAAGTAGTTGGGGTAACAGGGAAGAACACGTAACGCATAATATATGATCAATTAGATGGCGTGACATTAATTTATAGACGTTAGACTCACTTCATTGAAGATAATCGAAAAGAACAAGAAAGTTTGACGTTTCCTTATAAATGGCTTAATTCGTACGAAAAAGTCTATCAGTCGTACTCTTAATACCATCCGATATTGTACATTCTGAAAGTTTCCACTTCGTGAAATTTCTCTTTTTGTTTCCGGAGTTAAAAAGTGGCAATTGAACTTGAAAGTTGTCGCTAGATCCATTTATCTTCTTCTGAAAACACCGGAATCTCTGCAGACTCGTAACTTAAATTGGGAGAAATGTACAATTTGAGCTTATTCCAGTTTTTCCTTTATCAAATTGTGACAAATATTCTGTGCAAATTATGCTTTATTAATTAGAGGGGTACATTTTGTACAATTTGGTGAATGCGCCAGGACTACACTTAAGATTTGCTTGTTATTCCTTTAACGTGCTCTATTTCCGCCTTTTAGGTTTGTTTGATGTATAGGCGAAAATGGAAATTTTTCATTATACAGAGTGTTTTGCACTACCGAATAGGCTGAGACTTTTGCGACGCAAGTTTAGTATTGCTTACAACACTAGGCGAAATGAGAAGTTCTGCATCAAACGCCTTTGCCAAAGGACCAATTTTAAATACCCTACAGAAACCCTTCGAGAAATAATTCAGGATATAAGATGAAACATTTTTCTTTCCGTTTTTCACTTGACGCACCATGCTGTCAAATATAATTTATGCATTTTATGTAACATAAAATTCAATGCATCTTTGGCTGAAAGACCATGGTCAATAGCTATTTGTAAGATTAGTCACAATAAATATTCATTATCGTGGACTTATGCACTATCTCAGCTGTAAGCTGGATATAATTTACCTTTCCCAGATTCAGCAATCAAAGGGAATAGGCTCGATTACAATATACTTGACATAAATTTCCTAACTATCCTACATGTATTAAGAATTACAGCTTTTTGTATTTCTGTATAGGTATTCTTATGCAATTATAATTTCTTAAGGCTATCATGCAAAGTTTTGGGTATTAACCCAGTGGAGGATACGATGACAGGAACAATATCTATTTTCTCGAGGTGCCACATCTGCTTGATCTCAATAGCAAGGTCTGTGTATTTGGACTTTTTCTCCTGGAACTTGTTCACCACGTTGTTATTACTCGGTATGGCGACATCCACCAGCATTGCTGTTCTGGCTCTCCTATCATACACCACTATGTCCGGCCTATTATTCGTCACCATTCTGTCAGTGATAACAGGCCTATCGTAGTATAATCTGATAGAGTCATTTTCCAATACGGGCGCCGGTTGATACTTGTAATATGGCTGGAAGGTATTCAGAAGTCCGTACTTGTGTGCAAGTTTCTGGTGGATAATGTTGCACACTTGATTATGCCTGTGAAGATACTCCGTATTAGCCAGTTGTTCGCATCCGGACGTAATATGCTGTATAGTCTCCGATCTTATATGGCATTTTCTGCACTTATCTGTTTGTAATGTTCCGTCCTTCATTATAAATTTTCTGTAATTGTTTGTAGCGATCACTTGGTCATGGATGGCCATAAGGAATCCCTCTGTTTCTGCGAATAATTCTCCTTTCATCAACCATTTGTTGGAGGCTTCTTTGTCGATGTGTGGTTGATTAATCTCATGGTGATGTCGTCCATGCAATTCCTTTCTTGACCATTGCTCTTGTTTTCCAGTATCTGATAGGAACGCTAGATTCAGCAGGTCATCTCTGGTAGCAAGATTTAGTGGTGTATATGCCCTATCAGCCAACGATACCACTCTATGGAAGTCAGAAGTGAGAGCTTTTGCAGAGAAGAATTCTCTGGGATTTTCTATCTGTTCGGTGTGTAAATTGACAACATCTATTACTCCGCGTCCTCCTTCTTTCCGCTTCAAAGTTGTTCGTATCACAGACGATTTTGGATGATGATTGTTGTACTTTGTCAGCATCGTTCGTGTCTGCCTTTGAATATCATCCAGATCTGTCTTAGTCCATCTGATTATTCCAAATGAGTAGAGCAACAACACTTGTAAGATTAGTCACAATAAATATTATTATTATTATTACTATTATGAGATATAATATTTTTTCAGTAGATAGTTATTTTATTTAATTATATATACTTGATTTTGGACCAACAACTTTAGTCATATCTCTAGTTATTTTATGCGTATATAATTTTGATACTTGCTTGCAAAAACCTGAATCAAATCATTTTTGAAGTGAAGACTTTGGAATTTCACTGAATATGCTAGATCTGGAGAATCTGGATTAACCAAATTTGTTTGAAAAGACAATATTGTCGCATCAACCAATTAGGTTATTAGCAACATTACAAAAATAGTGATTCACTATATACATTTATATAGATTTGTAACTTTTAGGTAGTTCAACAAAGTTTCACTGTTTGTAGGGTTTAGGATTGATTGAAGTGTCTTCGTTAGATTGCGCTGTACTCTTTCTCGGTGAAACTTAGGACAGTCCACTAACAAATGTTTCATCGATAAGGTTGTATCCTCGTAGGTATCGCACAGAAGGGGGTCTTCGCGTTTTATAATATACAAATGTGTGAGATTGGTATGACCCAGACGGAGGCGTGAGATTTTCCATTGAGATTTGCGATTTTTTGAATAGACGCACAATTTATGAAATAACGGTTTCACTTCGCGTAATTTCGATTCGCACTGGTTCCACTGATCTCGCTACTGCGTAATGATTTTGTATTTCAATGAGTTTTTCAAGTCAGAACTTAGAACACTGTTGATGGTGTTTTCATCCTCTGAAAAAGCAGCCTGGCGTGCTCATTTGTCAGCTTCCTCATTTCCTGAGATGCCTTTATGTGAGGGTGCCCAGATGAATATGACTCTAATGTTTGAGTTATCAGCAATATCTAGTTGATTTCGGATTTCTTGAGCTATAGGGTGATTTGGGTATATCTGTCGTATTGAGTGAGTCGGTGACTATTATCAAGTTTTTATGGTGAGGATGGTGGTTTATGAAGATGAGACTTTGTAGTATGGCATACATTTCGGCAGAAAGAATACTTGTTTGTATGGGGAGTTTATAGAGGGAATTCCTCTGGGTGGCCACGACTGCTGCACCTACTCCACTTCTGGTAATCGCTATATTTTTCGTAGGGTGTTGAATTTTTCTCTTATGACATCTGGGTTCACATTATGTTTGTCGTAATTTGTCAGGAAGTTGATACAGTGTGGTGGATTAATTAGCCAAGGATCTTTGATGAAGTGAGTCATTTGGTATGGTTCGGGTAGTGAGAGTTGGAAATCGGCTAAGATGATTCTGAACCTTTTATAGAAGGGTTTAGCTGTTCTAGGTTCGTTTATGAAAAACCCTATGAGTCTATTTGTATGACAAGAGTGAAAAGTTGGGTTTGATGGGTTAGCACGTACAGTTGCGGCATAATTGAAACTCAAATTGTGTCTTCTCGACTTTAAGGTGGGTTCTCCTAATTCCTAACGGAGGCTATTGACAGGTGTAGTTCTGAATGATTCAAGAATAATCCTGAAGGCGGTATTTTGAATGATTTTGAGTTGAGACATTGGATGAGTTATACACGATCGCCCCATAATCTAGGCATTATCTGATGAGAGATTTGTAAAGGCGCATAAGACATTGGTCATCTGCTCCCCAATTATTATTGGCGACTATTTTCATTACGTTGAGACGCTTTTGGCAGTTCAATACTAATTGATTGATGTGTACTTTTCAGTTAAGTTTCTGGTCAAAATGCATACCAAGGAATTCACTGATGTTGTTGTTTGTAGGATTTGGCCGTGGAGTGTGAGGCTAGGTTGGTAAACTGTTGTTGTCTTCGAAAAGAGTAAGCAGTGAGGTTTAGAGGGGGAAAACTGAAAGCCGGTACTTTGGCTCCAATTCTCTCTAAGCTGTCCAAGAAGGTTTGTAGAGTTGTTTCCATTGTTCGAATCTGATTTCTTCTAACATAGACAACAAGATCATCTGAATAGAGGCGTGCTCTTAAGGGAGCATTGAGGTTTTGAAGTATACCTATGGCCTATGAGGAAAAGCATAGGGCTTATAATGGATCCCTGAGGAGTACCATTAGCTTGGGTTCTTTCGTTTGAAGTATATCCACACGGAAGGTTTTTTCACTCAAACAGTTCTTGATGAAAGCTAGGCAATGTCCTTGTATATTCCAATCTTTCATTGTTTGTAAAATGTTGTACCTCCAAGTCATTTCGAAAGCTAACCTAACCTAACCTAACCAAATTTGTAATTTAAATGGAAAATATGTTTGTGTTACAGGTGTCGCACAGTTTGGACCGTCTCGAATCAGTAAACAATTTCACGGAATTCGTTAAGGCGTTCAGTCAGTTCGGTGCTGAAATGGTCGAGCTCGCACACTTAACAGGCGACCGACAGAATGATCTTAAAGACGAGAGGAGGAGAGCGCAGATGGCAGCTGCACGCCAAGTATTGGAAAGATCGACGATGATGCTGTTAACTTCAAGCAAGGTAATAGACGGAAACAAATAGAATTTCTAATATCTAACAAAATCTTTGCTTTCAGACCTGTCTCAGACATCCGGATTGTAGTTCTTCCAGAGAAAATCGCGACACGGTGTTTTGTCAAATGCGGCGTGCTATGGATCTGATTCATTTTGTGGTGAAAGATGGAGTGTTGAACTGTAGTGAATCGCATGTGCATCGAGAAGAACTGTTAGAAAATGAACGCGCTACTGCATATGCTTGTCTGAGGCATCTTACAGGGCTGCTAGAGGTCACCAAGGTTACCATGGGTGAGTAATATGTATGTTTTGAAGAGTCTAGTATTTGTGGTGATGAGTCGATTTAACATGTATTTAATTTTTCTTCTTATTATCACATAGCTAAACTCATAAATTAAATTGAAATTTTTCGAATTATTGATGTTTGACGATGAATATCTCGTAAACCAGGGGTGCTCAAACTTCAACTGCTGGCGATCTACCTCAATATTTTTAAACTACGTACGATCGACTCCGAGAGGGCTGCAAGTATGTGTGATGAAGGGTTGTCGTACATACACTATACACCCTACCTACCTTCCTACCTACCTAGGTAGGGTGTACCGTAGCATATATAGATATTAGCTTTCCGCACATTATACATTATTTTAGTTGAGGTTTGGGTTAGGTTAGTTAGATTCTTCTCTATAATATCAATGAAAACTCATGATTATTCAAAATTGCTAGTTTATTGGTTGGTACAAAATGAAAGAGTTATTGATTGAGGAGGTCGTTACTTGATGAAAATCGATATACATATTTTCAATGAAATAGAACTAAAGTATTTAGATTTTCACTATATTAACAAAACTATGACCGTTTTCGCCACGTTGTGGCTTCATCAGATAGATACAAACTAATGAACAGAGTTATTCCTTATATATTAGTCTTATTTACTACTTTATATTACAATAGGTACAAGTACAAGGGGTATGTTGGAAAACCCATCGGAGTTGCTTACTTTGTGAATTGAAAAGATTGAGTAAAGGAGAAGGATTAAGATCTAATTGACTATTAAGTAACCTATCTGAATTCTTTTCTTGGCTGATCTCAAAAATTTCCAATAGATTGAGTTTTTGTCTATTATTTTCATTGTGTAAAATTTTGAAATTATCATCAAAGGTATGGTTCTCTTCGAGTAAGTGATTAGAATAATGGGAATCTGATTTATGATGATTAAAACTACGTTTGTGCTCAGATAATCTAACTTTGAAATTTCTGAAAGTTCTACCAATATAAATTTTGTTACAATCCCCAAGAAGTTTATAAACACCGGATTTATTACGTTTATCAATTTTATATTTGCAGTTTTTGATATGTCGGCGAAAAGAATTATCAGTTCGGAATGCTATATTGAAATTATAATGCGAGACGAATGATTTTAATTTTAGACTAGGATTACCAATATAAGTTAAGCTGTTGTATTTTGTGTTAGAACTTTTTATACTTGGAAATACTTCCTGGATTGCTTTTTGAAATTTTTGCGTGAAATCATGTTCTCAATCATAGTTGGACTGTAACTGTTATTGACTGCTATTTGTTTAATCATATTAAGCTCTTTTATGAAATCATTTTGTGACATTGGGATATTGATGAGTCTATGTACCATACTATAGTAAGCTGCTAATTTATGTGGATAAGGATGTGTAGATGAGCTGTGAATAGTAATATCTGTATGCGAAGGCTTATGAAAAATAAAAAATCATGTTTGTCGTTAATTTTAGTAATAGTGAAATCCAGAAAGTTAATGGAGTTTTCTGTTTCTATCTCTAACGTGAATTTAATATTATCATGAAATTGTTAATGAATGTTTTGAATGACTCTAATTGTCTGTTTGTGCCAGTGAAACAACAAAGGATATCGTCGACATATCTTAACTAATAAATAAAGTGTTTGAATAACGGATGTTCTTGGATAGTTTTTTCAATATTATCCATGAAAATTTCATCGAGCAGAGGGCTCAGAGGATTACCCATGATTAAACCTTTTTTACTATTATATAACATTCCATTGAAGTTAAAATAATTTTGTTCTAAACAAATTTCTAAAAGGTGTAAGATTTCTGATTGAATTATCGGATTGACTTTATTAATTTGAAGGGCGTTGTTGATGAGTTTCATGGTATCATTAGGTGGAACACTAGGGAAGAGATTTACTACATCCCATGACATAAGTTTAGCGTTAGGTGGTAGTATTGTGTGCTGAATTTTATTTATAAGGACTGAAGAGTTTTTTATTGAGAATTTAGGTTCAAAATTGGCGTACTGTCGAATGATGTCTATGAGAAAGCGTGAAAGTTTTGCAGCTGGAGCTTGAAAATATGAAACTACTGGTCTAATGGGATACCCTGTTTTATGGAGTTTGACGAGGGAGTAAAGTTTTGGTGATTGCGAGTTGTCAATGAAAAGTTTATATTTTTGAATGATAGATTGGACTTGGCATACTATAAAGCGTGCTTTACCATGGATTGACATTTATTAGTTGAATCTTTATCAATTTCTTCATAACATCTTGATTCAATGAAATTTTGTATTTTCAATACAAGTTTCAATACAGCCAACGAGACAACTACAAAATCTTTTTGAAGGTTATCCATTCGGAGTTGCTTCATAGATTGCATTCAGTAGAATTTGACATTTTAGATTCCGGAACAAGATTCAAGATTCATTCATTAATTCATAAAAAGTATAAAATTCAGTTGCGAAAATTAAATAAATTATTGAGTATTAAACCCGAAACTTCAAAATCACGTCCAAATTTTCATTCATACAAAAGAAAAATTCTTCCTCCCAATCGTTATTAAAATGATACGTTTTAGATTTATTCAAATCTCATTTTGTACTATTTAATGATAAACTTTGTATAGACGTAGTATTCTCGAATGTTCTCGTCAAACGCGCCGCTCAAAATTTCTAGAAAAGCGGCAAGAATACAAAATGCGAATTTTCTTCGGTAAGTACCGCGCGTTCCTCTGATGAAGCCGCCTTTTGCAGCTAGCAGAGTGTTATTTTATTACGTAATAAATTTTTGTAGTTTAGTTACCTACTCATTGAATTTTTTTTTCTTCTGGAGATCTACTCAGCACTCGCGATCGACCGTTTGAGCACTCCTGCTCTAGATACTTGAATGGCTGTCGAAACCGATCGTGTGTAATAAAAATGAACATTGTGGAAATCAGACACAGGTGTTTAATTTTTTATTATCTATTTTCTTTCCATAACCATTCATCCAAATCATTTTCCAACCGAAGAGATCCTAAATTACATCGTTAATTTAGGTTAGTATTGTTTTCTTTGCAGCTTCGAGAAAGTAACTAATAAAATACGTCAGCTATAGTCAGCTTCAGGCTTATACAGGCGACAAATGATATATTACTTCCGCCGGGGAGCGAATTGTTTCCGGGAAAATATAGGTCTTCCGTGGTAATATCGTCACTGGAAATTACGGTGTAATACTCTTTCCTATTAGGACTTTAGTGGAGGTTTATGTGACAGAGGCATGCTGAAATATTTCTCTGCAGAATTCTAGATAAACGTATTCGAAGTGCAAGCAATTCTAGGAAAAATCAAGAATGAATATAGTTTTAGTTGCAATTGTATTATGATTTTGAACTTTCTTAAATACAGGGTGTTCCATTTCAAACGAGCCAGCCTACATATTTCTTATTATGTAGTGATTGAAAAAAATTAGTTGTAACACAGTTATTTTTTTGTGAACATATTTTGGCGTTTATTTAAAGCTCTAACGAGCAACCCCCTGAGAGGAGACGCTTTAACTCCTCAAAAGTGAATACAGCAAAGGGGTTGAGCAATATCCCATTTGAAAGCTCTTCGAAGTTTATTTTCCCACCCACCTTGAAAATTTTTGGCTATTTTCGATATTATTGAAAAAAAGAAATTCAAATCGATTTTAGATATAGGAAACCCTTCGAGGGTAGTAAACGCCTGCTGGCATTAACCATTAAATTTATTTACATTGAGGTTCAAGATAGTGAAAGTGAGTCTTGGTATGGTATGTTTTGAAAGCTCTTTTTACTAACTACAACAATCTTAAAAGATTTCAAATATTTCATCAGTTTAGAATAAAAAATTAAAATCTAATTATTTCAAATCAAATTTCTCGAGTTGAGTCACAAAAATTTCAGACTTGAGATATCTCCACAAGAAAGGTCTAGAGGGTTCAGATCGGGAGATTGGTCAGGCCACTCCGTAAGATCTCTTCTTCCAATCGATAGACCAGGATATTGAAAATTGTGGTATCAGCAGATTGGCGGACGGGAAGGTGCCTCTTATTGGAAATGTCATTTGTGTTCAAGTATCAGGGTATCGTTATCTAGATTTTCTGTTATCAATGAATCAATTGCATTTTCTAGCATATCGAGATATATTTCGACGTTTAAATTACCAAGAACGAACAGAGATCCAATGAGGTGATCTCCCAAAATTTTTACTCGAACATTTAGCTTCTCCGAATATTGAGAGTTCGCATTATGAAGTGAAGAACAAAAATCAAACGTTGTACAAAGAATGCGCTCGGCCATAATTTCGCAAATCTCCTCTTTTCGATCGAAGTCATTATTTAATTCAATTTTATGCGGATGGAATTTGTATTTATGGAGAATTCTGAAGATGTTAAAACATTGGAAGCTCCAGAAAACTTTCGTACAGATTTCGTGTTTGGCATAAGTTCGATATGTATTCTAATTGGCACCCTTTTTTTATTCATTACTGAACTCGCTCTAATACTTCCAATGTGTACACCATAATAACACTGCACCAAGAAATTAACGCACAAAATCGAAAATTCGAATTTATGCAGAAAAAGTTTAGATATATTGAAGAACTATTCTTCCAATAATCCACCAGCACTATAGAATGCTCGAGAACAATCTAAATGAAAATGATACTCATAGTGAAATAAAACTAACGAGATCTCTTCGCGGACCCAATCTCGAGATATGTAGGAATCGTTCGACACCCGAATCCTATCTCCCGCTAACCCTGTATAACTAGGACGGATGACAGAAAAATCGTTAATTCGACAGCTCGAC
Organism: Cryptolaemus montrouzieri; assembly: GCA_013387265.2. Classification (NCBI taxonomy): domain Eukaryota; kingdom Metazoa; phylum Arthropoda; class Insecta; order Coleoptera; family Coccinellidae; genus Cryptolaemus; species Cryptolaemus montrouzieri. Next base: position 45,979,744 of record JABFTP020000083.1, on the reverse strand, counting down.
GTTCGTTAATTTTTGGCCGTTAGAGATTCCCGGAATGAGGAAAATAGAGTGGAATTTTGTGAAGACTTCCCCGTTTTCCCGGGGTTTCATCCAAATATCGCATCGCAACATGCGGGACTCGAGGCTTCATCCTCGTCCCAGTTTCGAAATGATCGAACAGACTGTACCAGAATAAGCTATCAATAGTTCAGGCCTGATAGATGCATCAAAATCATGCCACAACTTTTTATACAATTCTTTCGTAGGATTACCCCTGCTGAGATATTCACCCCCTAAGTTGGGGGAAACATTCGTTTTCATTCAATGAAATCTGTTTTGTTCAACAGATTTCGATGATTCCTCATGTTTATCAACCGCTAAGCTCGAAATGGCTAAAATTTTCCCAAATTTGGTGACATTTTCGATTTCTCTAAACGTTTTACTGAAACTTATGTTATTTTCGGTGATCATCACCAGCCTAATTGTTCTTGCTTGAGTAGACTTCCAAAATCTTATTATGGTTTTTTTGAACATTGCTCATAAATAGATATTGCACTTTTATGGATTTCATGAATGTAGATATATTACATTCTGCAAGCGTCTAGCAGCTTCCGGTAAAAACTCAGTTTGATTTATATTCCGGAACGTTTCTCTATCTTCCTTTAACGGCACTAATTTGTGGGATTACCCTTATTAATATTCCTGGCACACAGGCGGGATAAATGGTTTCATTCTCATGTCTTCTTCGATATTGCCGATCGTCTTTTGAACCTTTTGGGATTCTTTTCATTTATTTTGTGAAATGGAACATTCTTTCGGTGGGAGACGTTTCACTCATTATGATTCCTTTGGATAAATCTACGTCCTTTCATGTGGATGATTTAAATCATATCGCTATGAATTCGTTAATTTTTAATATAAAACATGTCTCTTATTTTTACCTGACCAACAACAGAGCTTTACAGGACTTGTTAATCTTAGTTGAAAAATTCTTCACCTTGGGGATAAAAGATGTTTTAAACCATTTATCAAATAATGGTCTGGTCATCCATCCTTTGTTCGATGCTTTGTAGACAACTGGTAGTGAACTTTCGTTTTTGAATGCTCGTGGATTTACCGCTTTTCCAGAAACTAGTAAAGGTAATTGGAGAGTTCCAGCCGCGTTGTAGCATGGCATGAATATTAAACGGTCCTTTGACACTTTTCGACTTAGTGCTGATTTTTCCCTTGATGAACCCAAGTTGTGTCTGGTAAACATCTTCAAAAAGTGGCCAATTCATCAGCATTATACATCTGTTCTTTGCTTACTTCCATCTGTTCAACAACCAAAACAATTTTTTTCTTAAATGGTATCACAGCGGAAACATCATTGGAAAGTTTTTCATCACATACCTTCAAGAAACTAATTCCATGTCTAAGCTTGAATTTATCAAGCCATCCCGAACTTGCCAGAAAACCTTTTTTTCCTGTGATTTGTTTATAAAACTGTTTGGCTTTCGCTCTCAATATATCTGACGAAATTGCTTGGTGCATCCTTAATTCCTACCTGTTCCTTGATACGATTTGAATATAAATTTCCTCATTTTGTCCTTGTTCTCTTTTATGTCAAACACTGTTGTTTTTGGGACCTTGAACTTTGCTGCTATTCGACGAGTACTCATTCTATCATCAATAAAATCTATTATTTTTGATTTTTCTGCCAGTGTGAGCGTTTTATGATTTCTCTTGGTTGGAGCCATTATGCACACCACCGGCGATATTGAAATGCAACTGTAGAACGATACTCGCCACTCTTAGATGGTACAAGTACATACATACATGTACAGATAGGAAAATTATTATTGTTTGTGTATCAGCTGGCGTCGACGTGGCCGGATAGAGGTAAAATTATTAAACAGATAGCCATTAATAATTCATATAATCCGGATATGATAGATCTAATCATTCGTAAAAACTGTATCAGAAAGCAATAAATGAAGTATATCCTATTCATAAAGACTATAAAATATTTAACAGTTTAACATTCTGCGGTTCTGCAAGTACAAATATTAAATCCTTCCTCGTCAAACAAAATCTTAATATAACTTTCAAAACTTCTAATAACTTAGGTAAACATATTAAAAATAATAAATCTCGTGTTGAAAAATCAAGTAAATCAGGAATCTATAAACTCAATTGCGGTTCTTGTGATAAAATTTATATCGGTAGGACCTATAGGAGTTTTGGCATAAGAACATCTGAACATAAACGTAGCTTCGATAAAATAAATCTGATTCAAATTATTCAAACCACCTAATAAAAGAAAACCATTCATTCAATAAAAACTTTGACATATTACATAAAAATCAAAAAGTTCAAAATTAGATCTCCTAGAAGCATTAGAAATAAATAGATACAAACATTCGGACAAGCTTTTGAATGAACAGGTAGATGTGAATTACTCACCCCTACTTAACTTATTTAATTAGTTTTTATTACCTTTCATACTAAGTGTACAATGGCTCGGTGTGGATTTTCCTGTTATTCATCCAACTTGTTCTACGATTTGTTTATAATACCATACTCTTCATTCTGTTTTTCATTCTTGATAAAGCTGCTGTGTCAGCGAAACGTCGTCGAATTTTTTCAAATAAAGTGTAGATTAAAGTTAAACCTTGTGTTTTTTATCTCATTTATATCATGGATCTACATCAAGTAACGGCCTCCACAATTCAAAAAAAATTCAAAAGAGGTAAAATTCTTAAAATATCCGAATGAGTCGCGTGCCCGAGTTACTGATGTGCCCAATATAGAGAGTGCCCGGACTAGTAAAGTTGTACTGTATTCCGATATTTACTTTGAATTCAAAAATTGACACGATGAAAATTCAACAATAAATTCATTCCCCCAAATACGACCCTGTAAAAAAACATCTCCATGAAGAAAAACTTTCATTTGTTCACTGCGGACTTGACATGTACACAAAAGCGCATTTCGAGTTTCTATGCTATCTAATTTAATTTTCCACAATTTCTTTCCCAGTCACAAGTGTTCTTCAACTGTTTTTCATTACTCAGCCCTTTCACGTCCGACACGAGCAAAAAATACAGTTTTCGCAATAGGAGACAAAAGAACGATGTCGAAAATGGCTGGCACATCTAAATTAATTCAAATGATTGCAAACATATGGAGCATTGAGAATATCTCATTCTGTCAGAGTCCAATACATTTGTACCGGGGTGGTTGAAGAAGTTGGCTTGTGGGAAATGTTAATTTGTTTCAATTTTCACCAAAATCATTGCAGTTGAGTTATCTATTATATGAAATAACATGTTCTGACTGATTGACTGATTCATCAGTGCCTAGGCAGAACTAAAGAAGCTAGAAACCTGTTACTCTGACCGTGGCTTCCTTTTGAGTCGTAAAGGTCTTCTAAGAAATTCGAAATCCACTCCCTAAAGAGATAAAAGGAGTATCAAGCTTTATATTTAACTTCTTTGTTTGTGGTCAGATCTGTTTGGAATTACGTGATATTGCTCTTTGACATGATTTAATAAAAATCTAATCCAATATTGTCTAAAATTCGGTCTCTTAAAGGGTATTGAACTTTGTAAATTCTTTCAAGAAAGTATCGGAAACTATCATTTAAAAAATCTGGTTGAAACGATTGTTGAAATTTTTTGTTGTTAAGTTGGCTCAACCATTTTCTGTACTGATGTCATTTTGTTTGTTTACAGTGCATGATTTTGTCAGTTCTCACAAGTGTGTCTTGCGATTTTCACAATTAATAAAAATATTGAACAAAGAATTTCGTATACCGAATCGCTGAAAGTGTTACAGAAGACTTACGGTGAATCAACTTCATCCAAAAAACGTGCTTATGAGTGGTACAGAGATGTGGTGGTAGATTTGCCTCGCTCTGGTCGGCAATCAACATCTTCAACTGAAGTTAATAGAATAGAATAGAATTTATTTTCGAGATCATTACAACCATATCACAGGAACAAGTTACAACTTATCACAGCTACAAAATCAAAGTTACAACTATACCACAGGAATAAGTTACAATGAAAGGAAAATCGTCAGATCAAAAATGAAAGGAACATAACAAAATCAATATAAGATATCATCTGCTTTTATGGCAGAAATATTCAAACTCCTTGATACTATATGGTTCACATTCTTTTATAAAATTGTATATACTCTTCTTGAAAAGTCGTGAATTACCAATATTTTTCAGCCTTTTTGGAATGGTGTTGAACATTTTTATACCCCTATAGCCCAAAGTTTTCTCTATGAATAATGTAGAATGAATTGGATAGAAATATGGATCAATTTTGCGAGTTGAATTAGTGTTTCTGCAGCTCTGAAAATCAAATACATGCCATATACTGTCAGTACATTGTTTCCCTTAAAGATGCCTCAAACGACCACCGTACTCACCTGATATGGCTCCGGCTGACTTTTTTCTCTTTCTAAAATTGAATTTCCACTTCGAGGTACCCGCTTTGAATCGATAGAAGACATAAAAGAAAATTCGCGGCGATAACCGAAGTTGATTTCGGAAAAAACGTTTGAAAAATGTTTTTATGATTGGATTAATCGTTGGCGTAAATGCGTTATCACGAAAGAGGCATACTTTGAAAGCAATACAATAAATTTGGATGAGAAATAAATTGACAAGTTATCGGTTCTTTTCTGACAGAATGTATAGGAGAACAATTTTGGAAGAGCATTTTGGTATGAAACGTTGTAAATTTAGTACTAAAAGAAAATATGTAAACACGTACACATATTGAAGAATTTTTTTTCAAGGAAGAATATTCAACCTTCCGTAGAATGTTAAATATCTTTCCCTGATGGAGCTGGTCTTCTGATCCACCCTTCATAATCAAAGTCGACCAGAGCCACACAGTAGTGGTACAGCTCGATCGGAAAACCAGGTCTTTCAGGGAAGGATATTCAATGTTCTACGGAAGGTTGAATATTGTTCCTTCAATAACAATTCTTCAATGTGTCTACACATATAGCGATGATTTCGCAAGTTTTCATTGATGAGATTGTGTTGTATGCCTGGTTGACAACCAGATATGAATAAGGAGCGTTAGTCTTTCGACAGATTGCTTTTTGCTGTCACGGTGTGTAGCGTTGCGGTAAATAGTCGAACAAGTGTGACTTATTGAGGACTTCTGTTTATCTACCCCTTGTTTTCATGGTTTCCCGGTGGCGATGAAAAATTGTTGATGAAATGCGAAAAAAAAGTAATAACTCTTCAAGTCATTCGATTGCAGCCGATAAGTTTAACGAATACTTTGCTTCAGCTGCAAAAAATATACTTGCTAGTATTCCTGAGTTTCAAATCTAAAATTCAATTTTTCGGAAGTAACGTTCAACAACGTGAAAGATGTTATCAGGAACTTGAAAAGCAGTAGATCCACGGATATCAATGGACTATCAGTTGTTTTGTTAAAGCGAAATATAAACTCTATAATATTCCCACTGATAATCCTGATCAACAGAAGCTTGAGAGAAGGAATGTTTCCGGACTTCCTCAAAGTTTCGAAGGTGATACCAGTGTTCAAAAAAGGAAATAAAGATGATGTGTCAAATTACCGTCCAATATCGTTAGTCCCAATTTTCTCCAAAGTTATTGAAAAAGTGCTGAGTAATCAAACTGTTGAATACTTTGAGTCAAATCACCTTTTTTCTGAGAGCCAGTATGGATTCAGAAGGGGAAGAATAAGTTTTGTGAACGGTGGGGATGCATTCTATGGCGTTGTTTCTCGACCTGTCTAAGGCCTTTGATTGTGTCTACCATGAAAGGCTGATGGACAGGCTCGTTGATTGTGGTTTCGTAGATAGCAGCAGTAACGTTATAAGATCTTTTTTAACGGGTAGGTTTCAGACCGTTTTCGTGGATGGTGTGTATTCTCGAACAGAAGTTATGACGACGGGTGTGCCACAAGGCTCAATTATGGAACCCATTGTTTCTCTTGAAATGACTTTCCTGGATACATACTTGAAGCCTTCTCTACCTTGTTCGAGGATGACTCTACTCTGTATATTAGGTCCGGTGAGATTGAGGAGTAGCGTGAGTTGTCGGAGGTGGTGCGGTTGAAGGCGCTCGGATGGTTTTCTGCTTGCGTGAATATTGATAAAACGCAGCAGGGATGCTTTTAGGCAGCTTGATGTGCTCACTTTACCATCATTGTTTATTTACGAATGCCTTTTATATATGCTCAAGAATGCAACATTTCGTAAAAAAGGTGTCGATGTTCATTCTTATGACACACGTAATAAAACAGATATCCGAAAAGAATTCTTTCGACTTGGTAAGTCGCAGAACGGACCTGGTTTTCTGTCTGTTGATTACTATAATAAGCTCCCAACCAGGCTAAAAGATTTATCTATGACTGATTTTAAACCAAAGATAAGGAACATACTTATAAAGAATATACTTCAATCAACAAATGAATTTTTTCTATTGATTTCACTGGTTTGTGATATTTTGAAGTCATGTGTTCACTCATTCATGCATCATACACATATTTATTTTTTGTCTTGTATTGAGTCGTTTTTGGATAGTTATTGTCGTGAAGAGTGCTTATCCCATTTACATGATGATTATAACTCATTTATATGTACGTTTACATAATTATTCTATGTTTCTTCAATTTTATATATTTTGATGACTTGGCATGTGCAAACAAAATTTTTTGTAAACCATGAATAAACTCTATCTATCTATCTGTCAGAGAATACTTCTTCTCAAGCAGAAATCAATTGATTCTCTGTTGTAGATAAATCATTGAAGTGATTGTGTGTCAGCAATTAAGGGATCGTTTTGAAAAGAATCAATGATTGTATGAGGGTCAACTTTTTGACAGCGCTGCACTATGTGTGTGCCAAGTGAAGAAAGGGCATAAATTAAGGAAAAGTTTGTGTTTTTTGATTATCAAAGAGCCTTTGAGACGATATATCTAGGCTTTTGAAAATATTCGTTCGGCATATTCCTTATATTTCCGACAATCACCTCACAGATTGGGTATTCTCGATCTCGATCATATTCATTCAAAACGGCTAAACCAATTCCTCCGCTATTCAGAATAATTTAGTGTTAGAATTGAGACTGTAAGACGCTTCCAGTAGATCGAAAAAAAGGTAAATTTCACTAAATTTTGATTAATGAGAAAACAGAGAATCATTTTACTCAATATGTGCGAATTTTTTGGTCGCGATATTTCGATTTGACTTTCAAATGACTTTGGATCTGACATAATGGGTGCTGTCTGATGATTATCCAGATTTAACCTTGAATCGGATGTGAAGAAAGATAACAGAGCTTGTATTCGGATTCTGTGACCTCAAAAAACGGACTTTTTAAATATTTTCAACTACTCCCAAAATTTGAAACGACTTTAACCTAACCTTGAAATTGCCTTGATATTTAGGAAACATTGCATGAGTAATCTACACCTGGGTTTGTATTTTGCTGCCTAAAAAATATTCATATACATTTTTCCAGTATTTTTGGTGATTATTTTTATGTTTCTACACTCAACTAACTGACATAATGGTGGAAAATATAGAGCATCATATTTATGAAAATATAACTTTGATATGAATCTATGCAACACCCTGTATATTTGAATACTAGCTGTTTCTATATTAAACAAAAATTAAGTGACTATGCACTGAATCGACAGCCGGCGTAGAAAATGGCAACAGTATAACAAAGAATTGATTAGAAAAACCAACAGAGATATACGATAGATATTATCGTTTGCTTTGCTCGTTTCGGGTAAATAAAAAGCAGGCTGTGTATTATATGGGAAAACATAAATAACAAAATCCTAAGAATGGGCGCTTGATACTGTCAAATCAAAAAAAATAACGACCTTTGTTGATCTCTACCCTTGTTGATATTTCATTAGAAATCCCAAATTTCAAATTAACCCTTCTCTTAAATCGCGATTATATACTTGAGCTATTTACGCCCGGAGAAGCTTACACTCTGGTTGTTTATTCGCTAAGAGTCTGGAATTCATTTCTACTATATATGCTATAAATGCCGCCATTAATTCTCATTTGCGAATCCGTTTTCCGCACAGTCCACAGTTTGATTTAACAGTTTCCCTTTTCGACACTGTTTTCGTACACTTTTCGACTCATATCAATGATCAATTTATTTTTTTCGTTTGTTCTCTTCAATTTTCGTATTTGATTTCAACGAATTTATTATGCTTTCAGCCCTCACTACGAGGGGTGTCGTTTAATATATACGTTGCGCTAGAGAAAGCTGGACAATTTTTTTTACATTATAACTTTCGCAGTTTTAGAGCTAGATCATTCGTTTTTACTTCATTCGAAAGCCAAAGGACTAGGTAATTACACAGTGAGTACAATCTCTGATTTTGAGGGAAATTTTCGGAGAAAACCAGGTACTGATGCAGCTAGAAACAAAAATTGACCTGTTTTTGCGTTTTGATCAGAAATGAATATCTTGGTAGATATAGCCTCTGTTTAGTTTTCCTTGAAGCACCCTGTATATTATATATTATATACATAAATTTCTTTATGTATCGGTTTTCTCTATTCACTAAGTGCATTTACAAACCATATCAAAAACTGGCCGTACAAGCCATAAAACCTTCATTATTCAACACATACAACTGTAACAAACAAAAAACCGTGCGTTTCATTCTTTCCTTTCTGTGACAGGATGATATCGCTCTGTACAGCACAGCAAAAAGCAGACTATGAATGACCAAACAAAAGCTCTTGTTCCACGACCGATTCAGGTCGAGTAGAGCGTCAATCTTTTCCACTCGCTCGCATTGAGATATTTTTTATTTTTTCCCTCGAAATAGCCGGATGTTCATGATGGTCTTTTACAGCGTCTGTACTTTTATTCCCAACGACAGAGGTTCCAGTGTTTCGGAATTCATGGGGGATGTATTGTGCTTTCTGCCAGGTCCTTTTCAGTCATGTTTCACAAAGCTTTCGGAAACGTCAACGGGAATTTCTTGACAAGATATTCGAAAGGATTACTTTGTAAAAACGCAATTTCTATTAATTATGGGAGCTAACGTGAATTAGCTATGTACGAGGAGTGAAAACTTGTGAAATAGCCATGTCAAGTGGGCCATTTTATGGAGAAAATACAAGGGTTGTCTTTTAAAATTTGCATGTAGAGGTAGAATAAAATAATTGAGATCTTTTAAAGAGTTTATTGTTTTTCGAAGATAAAAATCCTTTTGCATTCATTTTAACCAATTCTGGAAGCAGTTAATCCAATCGTTTTTGCAACCTTCAAAATCGCGATTCGGAAGGCATCAACAGCTTCTCTTGAAGATTGAAACTTTGATGGAGCAGTCCGTTCTTGATTTGGGAAGAAATAAAAAATCATTGGGATTTGGGTCCAGACTGTACGCAGGATGATGTAACAATTCGATGCTTCCTTACTTTAAATATTCAATTGTTTCCGTTCTGTATGCGGACTTGCATTATCTTGGCGAGGGATGCTTCGTCGTTCGGGATTGCTTCTTCGAACCTTACTAACGACTTGCGGTTGTACACCAATCGAAAGTAACGGTTCTTTGATTTTGTGAAGGAAATGTTGCTACATAATCTGTTTTCTAAACAAAGCTTGCGTCCATGTTTTAGGAAACATTTCAGTCACTGAAGATTAGTGACTGATCCTCTATGTTGTAGCATACAAAACATAACTATGACCTTCTGGCAATAATAGGCTTACTGGATGGCTGTCGAAGATGACGACTTCTGGAGTCTTTTTCAGCCATCCAGGAGTGTCGTGAGGTGAAATACTTACCATAAGCCCCCACAAAACCTTTATGGTACCCTTCCCCAGGAAAAAGAAGAAATTTGTATTTCCCCCGAACCTGCGTGAAGTCTTTATTCCAGTTGCGTAAGAAGAAAAATATCTGGGGGTTACCTTGGTTAGTAAGTCCACCTAGAAAACACCACACAAAAGGATAGACATTCATTTTGCGTCAAATGACCTGAGGAAAGTAATGGGGTCTTACCCCAAAGAAACTTCAGTGACATATGTAATGGTGGTTGTTGGAAGTGTAGCCTCCAAAGCAATCCCAACTCAAGCTCTCTAAATTGCAGAGAACGGTCTGCATGATGATTACTGGAGCTTTTCACTCTACACCTACTGTGAACCCAGTGTGAACTGATGCTCAGCGTTGTCCTTCTCTACTTGGTGATTATATGAGCAACTAGAATGGCTCCCTACAGATTCAATCACCTTTCCCGGCGCCGTCTCTAATCGAGGACAACGACATGCTGAGTATGAAGTCCGACATCAATATCCAAAACAAACATGAAGCTGCTATTCCAGATCATTATTCCTAGCAGACAGGAATGGACCAGCTCTATGGACCATCTACTTGAGGGCCCCGTTAGTACACAGATAGCTCCAAAACTCAAAACTATAAAAGGTATTGGAGCTGGTGTATGCAGTCGAGGTGTTGCCAAGAACAGTTGATCTGTCGTGGAAGGTTTGCGACTGTTGTTCAAGCAGAAATATTTGCCATTGACCACTGTACTAACCTCTTGCTTGCGGGGGAATTAACAAGAAGGTCGATAAAATTATCAACGATAGCTAAACTGCACTGAAGGGAATGACATCCTATATCTGCATGTCACTTATGATGCAGGAATGTTGCCCCATCTTCGCCAAAGAATAGAGCAGGCTTCGTCTGATGTGGGTACCTGGACACTCGGGCATAGAAGGCAAGGAGAAGGTGGACTCATCGAGGAACAGGCTTGGAATTCATAGAACCGGAGCCTAGGCTCGGAAATCCCCTAATGGCTGCAAGGATAAAAAATAACCGGAGATTGTACCTGAAGTTACGAGAGCACTGGCAGAACCGCTCAGGTCTCAGACACTCTCAACTTGCGATCTGTGGACCTTCCACTGGAAGAGCCAAGGCTTTGCTTAGAACCTCCAGGTTGGATCTGGGAGTTCTAACTACCATATTAACAGGACACTGTCGTCTCGGAAACCTAAACAAGTAAGTATTGATTGAGGATCCTTCATGCAGACTATGTGAAGAAGAAATTGAATCAATGGAATACATTATGTGCGTGTGCTCAGATGGGACAGAGTCAGGCTAGATGAACTCGAATTCAACAAACTGAAGCTGACTGAGCTTATTTAGCTCTCACCCACGAAGCTTATACCCTTTACATAAAGGATGAAGATTGTGGGTGAAATTTAGGTCATGGTGTGACGAAATAGACCGCTGGGTCCTAATGGCCCTCACTCATTATCTATATCCCAGCATCCATACATTAAAGAATGTATCCTGAATATTTTACACCTTCATCGTTCAAATAAATCGCAGCTATAGTTATTGATTGTACAAAGGAAAATGCTCGATGTTGCACCAGCGGAGAGAGGCACAAAACCGAGTATTAAAATGTTTTCTTTCTTCGTGCATAATAAATAGTTTTTTCTGCGAACGAAATACGAGTTATTTTTGAAAAACATACCATTAGAATATACAGGCGGTTTCCTCAAGTTGCATGACAAGCTTTGAGAGCTAAGATTACTGAAGCAATTCGGAAAAAAATTAGGGAGGACAGCACGGTCTTAATATTTCTAAATTCGGTCACACGCTCCTGTTCGTACAGTTGACGGCCTCGTCACGTCAACATATAAAATGTAGAGAACATAAGAGACTGTAATGAAGATAATCCTCGAGGATTACCTGCGTATTTTCTGAAGGTAGGTACTGCACCCTAATCATCAACTGGGAGTGTAGGCATTGAATGCAGGGGACGGGCAGCATCCACTTACATTTTGCTGCTGAATTCTGCAGCAGCTCGAGATCAAAATTTCATTGCCAACATTTTATGCTCTGATGAATTATTCTTCAATAGATATGGTGTGAATAATGGTGATTTATGGGCCCTGCAAAACCCAAATGCGGTTAGACAAAGACGCTTCCGAAAGAGTTTCAGTATCAATATTTAATATTAATATATTTATAATAATAGCTTCTAGGCCATTCATATTCTAGGTAGGTAGCTCGTCTCCTTGATTCAATGCCTGCACTTTCTGTTAATGATGAGTTCTTTTCTCTTCAAAACCGCCAGACGCCACATGACACTTCGGGACACTTTTTGAAAGGATTATCTTCAACACAGTCTATAATGTTTTCCTCATTTTTTATGTTGACTTGACCGGGTTGTACATATTTAGCCCCCGAGTCTTCTAAATTCCGAAGCAAAAACTGTATGAACAGGAGGATGAGGAAATCTTCGATGCTGATCTTCAGCAGCTTCTTGTGCGTTTTCATCGCACAAACCATTACCATAGATCATATGTACATATTCTTCATTGCATTATCAATTCGAGAAAATTAAGGTAGGAAAACAGTAATTATCTATCGGAAAAGATATTCTTACATTCATCAATCAAAATTGACTTACGAATGTCATTTTTAGTGCAACAAGATATGCATCTCATTCCATCAATGACAACACCACAGAACCGCTACCGTATGTTGAAAATCGTGATTCTTGACTTCGCGAAAATGAAATTCCTGAATTGAAAGATTCGGAGCATTCTGCTTTCACTAATTTGTTCTAGCATTTCATCAGGAATCACCTTTCAAAGTTTGTCATAGAGCTTGTATACATTGTATTTTATTGCTGTCTTATTATGCCTTTCAGCTTCAAACTGAGCGCGATGTCACAGCCATGTGTATTCATTCCTTTCAAAGCAGCCGAGAGGTCGTTCTAGAAGTACTCGAACGCTGACGCTCTGGTCAATCCTAGCATATCGCGTATCCAAAATTCATTGAATTGAAGATTGAAAAGACATGCAGTGCTTTCTTTAAGACGGTCTTATTGGCTTAACTTTCGAAATTGGCACAACAACAGAAGCTAATAATTATTAGGTCGAATTATTCAAGGATTAAAAGTGAATAAAATCTCTACTCACTTTCATCAGCAAAAGAAAAGATATTGAAACATTTTCTTGTTACAGATTCCTCATGCCAAGAGACTATACCTGCTGCGTTAGAAGCTGTTCTTGAAAGAACTCAGGATTTCACTGATAGTGCCTACACTAGTCATGAACATAGAGAAGCCATTTTAGAACGTAGTGACAGGTTGAAATTAGAATTAGATCATCTATTAGGACTCTATGCTAATGTGGTGAGTACTAATAAATTACTAGGTTTCTTCTTTAAGTTCTTGGAAAATCCAAGATATGGTACTTTGTTCAAATATGCATCATTTTCCACTGGATACCTGTTTTTGTCTTTTGCTGACGTGAACAGCTTGAGCAGTAGTTTGAACACTTAATTACAAAAGAAATCAAAGCTCAAATTTATAGTACATTTCCCCAGTTTGTATGAGAGTGTAACAAGATTGCTGCAGCTGGACCTCATCAGAACATTTAAGCATCATATCTCCATTCCTGCAGTCTAGTACATCTTTAACTATTCTTATTCTTCAAAGATGGTGGCGATATTGTCCAGTGGGATCATTCTCAAGCAGAACGCGTTTGATCGTTTCGTCCTTCTATCCATTCTCCCTACAGAAGGGTGTCATTTTTACCACGACATGGAGGTGCTTCTTTAAATTCAGTGTCTTTGTCATCAGTGACAGTTTTTGTTTTGATATTTCATTGCTATTTCTTCACTAGGTTACTCTCTCTCTGCAACTCGAGATATTTTATGAGCTCATTGTTTATCACTATTTTCATGACTTGGACATTATGTATGCATAACTAAGATATATTAAGGTAGACTACTGTCTGTATCTGACAGACCTTCAATTTAATTGATACTTGTTTGGCGTGAGAAACTATAGTTGTTAATTGAATTCTCAAAGATATTGTCAGGGAATTTTTCAGATATCTTGAAGTTTTTAGTCTCGAAAAGTTTCGTGACCGTTAAATGTCCTCCTCTGAATATTGTTCTTCTGCTTTAGTAATGGTATTTTTTAGCAATCATTCTGCAAATCGTGTTTATCTTCTACTAGCTCAGTATTTCACATTTGCATTTGTTATAATGATGATTTTCGTTGTGCAATCTCAGTTTTTAAGCGCCAGCTTGTTGAATCTATCGTTTTCGAAACTCTTCATAATTATGATTAGTTCTTATGTTTACTTTTAAACAATAATTAGTCCTCTCGAATGGACATTTTTTCACTCTACGAAACGGCGAGATTAAAATTCACCCAAAAAGCCAAAGTTCCGTTGGCCAGGTTTATTGACTGGTCTGATCATGTTAAGAGTGGCTAGCTCGGTTGCAGTAACTCTACAAAGAGAGTAGAAACTGTTCTTTGAACGAAGCTTGTTTGAGGGGATTGTATCTTTTTGCCCCTTGGCCCTTTAAAGCAAACCGCCACTGATTTAACCCGGACCATTCCAAAATAAAATCTCTGCATAACCTCTTGGCATTCAAATTGCCAGCTCGACAGTAATCATAGGAGTTGCAACCTGAGTTTTATTGCCTTCCACTCGATGAAGTTAGAATGCCCAGTTCAATATTTTGATAGAAGTCGACTTAGATATTCAGCAAAAGAGTTTCATAAAGTTTTATGTTTCTCCGAATGTCAGGAGAAGGAAGGAGCCGAGAATGCTTTCCGGAATTATGTATAAGTTGCGCTTTTGATATGCAGGGTGAATAACGAGAATGTTAAGACTTTAAAGTAGACATAAAATCTTATTCATCCCTGAAGATAAATATTCCGACTCGAAAGCCACAAACAGAATTTCGTTCCTTTTGCTGGAGATTATCTTATGACTTTCACAGTTCATTGTTGTGGATTAAATGGAATGTTTCTTTACGAAAATTCTGTATTACGGGGATGATTTGGTGTTGAGAGAAATGTTGGCCGTGTTTATCACAATGTATGAGCACATACATAGGAGATGTAGCGAAATACGTTTTGAAGTGTCCTAGTGAAGAATATAATCCCTTGTGAATGATTGCAGCTACACACCTTCATGCATGTTCAAAAATTCTGAAGATTTTCTAAGAGTAGTATGCCACGTATGTTGGATCATTAAACAATTGTTGGTGACTTTCCTGGCCGAAAAGTGCTTGGAAGATCATTAGTACTTTCGTTTATATGTAGGTACTCATACTAAAAGTAATTAGTAGAATCATTTTCGGTGCACAAAATGAAACAACTTTTTAGAAATGTTTCTTAAATACATACAAAAGATGTAATTCAAGTAGCGTAGTAATCATACTATGATAAAAGAATGTTGAATGCAACAAAGACCCAAACGAAATATAAAGTAGGTGCAAAGACATCATTGATTAACATAAATAAAGAATTTAAGATGTTCAATACTAGAAAAGTCGTCATTGGTATCTCAGAAAATCTCACTATCTGTACCACTTTCAGCCTGTGAATGTATAATTATGTTATCAACAGCAATGTTCATTGCTGGCTTCTTGTCTTCAAAAAATCCCTCAAATTTCTTTGCTTGTTCACAACGACTTTTCTATTCGTTTGTCGGAAATGAATTGAAAAAATCATCACAAAGAATTTTTACTGTTTAACATTCCACTTAGCGACATATAGCTTCATAGATGCCCATATCAACTCTATCGGATTCAAGTCGTGGAGAGGGTGAAGACGAAGAACAGTGTGGCCACTATTTCCCATTATTTGATCTATTCTTTGATTCGTGGTTTGTTATTTCTTATAATCTCATAGAGTTACATTTTCAACATGTCTTGGGTGCATTTCTTCGCTTCTTGTAGCCATATTTGGACATTTGTTCAGTTGAACGTAATGGAATGGAGCATTATCTATAACAGGAACAATTTTGGCTGGTAGATTAGGTATCAGCATTTCTTGCAGCTATTTTTATAGTTTACACTGTCAATTCTCCATTCTGATTTGTCATTTTAGAATTTTAAATTAACATACAGGGTGTCCCAACCGAGGTAAAGTTGAATTCCTGCAAATCCCAAATACTAAATGAAATCGATTCATTTTGGCATAATGCAAGCGCAGGTTTATGCTCGGTCTAGAAAAACGACCTACACTTGTGAATTTGGAGTTGGTGCAATCAACCCCTATTTCCAGCATCCCCAACTCAAAAATCATTCGATCGAAATTAGGTCAAGTGGCACCTCGTTGGAAATGTATTTCAATTTTCTCTTCGAATTTGGTATTTTCGAAATTCAGAATCAGCATACAGGGTGTCCCGGAGCAGGAACACTGAAAACCCAAATAACTTTTGAAACTGGTTCATTTCGGTATAATACGAGAACATGTTTATGTTTGATTCGAGAATAAGACTCTCTTGCGTGAATATGGAATTTTTGCAATCAATCTCTTCCATTCAGCATCCCCAACTCAAAAAATCATACAAGTGATTACAGGTTGAGTGGCAAAGTTCCAGAAAGATTTTCCTATTTTCTGAATCACTGAGGCATTGGTTTCAGTTTGGCAATCGAGGTTTTCTGGCGTGAGGATCAGGATGAGGGATGATGGAGAAACTGATTGGATGCTCATCTAAACAGGAAAACGAGATTTATTGAACTTGTATTCAATTGAAAACAAAAACTAACTTGATTATTATAACAATTGTTCAAAATGACCTCCGCCCACCTCCATACAGTTATACAGACGATTTTCGAACTCTCTTCTCACATTAGCGAAAACTTCAGGAGTCAAAAGTCGGCATTCTGTGATAATCCTCATCCGCAGCTCCTCCAGGTTTTCTGGTCTTGTGGCATAAACTTTAGATTTTAGATGGCCCCACAAAAAAAATCTAGGGATTTAAATCTGGTGACCTGGCTGGCCACTCAACAGGTCCTCTTCTACCAATCCACCTTCCTGGGAAATTTTCGTCTAAATATTGGCGCACCTGAGCATCATAAAGCGGAGGAGCACCGTCTTGTTGAAAACGCATTTCGTCCTCAGAAAGAGTTGGATCGTTCTGTAAAATTTCTGTCAATCTAGGATGTATGTGTTCCTCTAACAACTGTAGGTAGCCATTTCCATTCAGATTACCCTCAATAAAGAAAGGCCCAACTAGATGATTGCCAAAAATTCCTGCCCAAACGTTCAACTTCTGAGGCCTTTGCGTGCGGGCCTCTCTAAACCAATGAGGATTCTGTGTGTCCCAATATCGACAATTATGTCTATTCACTTCACCACTGAGCATAAAGGTGCTTTCATCAGAAAAACAGATGTTATTCAGAAAATTTGGATTAGCGTTTAGGTTTTCACTTAGATTTTCACAAAACTGTAAACGACGATCTGGATCATCTTCGTTTATTTCATGCACTAATTTTACCTTGTAGGGTGAAATTTGTGATGTTTCACGATTCTATGGACAGTTGTAGCTGATACACCAGTCAGACGAGATAGTTTTCTGATCGAAGTAGTATTCTCCATTTGTAGATGACCCACTACTGCCACTTCCGTTGCCTCATTTCTGACAGGACATGCCACTTCATGTTTTTGTTTGCCACCGAACCCGTAGCTAGGAATTTGTCAACCAAATATTTAACGTACTGGTGACTGACTCACTTTCTCTTTCAGGATGGTTCCTATCGAATATCCTTGCCGTTTCTTTGGCACAACTGTTATTTCGAAAATACGTCGATACAATTTCGACCCTTTCCTCAGTGGAATAAACCATTTTCTGATTAATTTCAACTGACGAACAACAACAATAATGAGGAACTGATCTGAATAATAATAATATTTCATTGCAAAAATGAGAAATAACAGATGACTGCACGCCAGATGGAAATGAAAAAAATGTGAACATTTTCAATGCAGAAATCATCTTTATTTCTTCGTAATTGATGCTCAACACATCGTACCCCAATACTTTTAACAGTTTCGAATTAATTTTAGTTTAATTCATCTCACGGTGATAGTCACCTGATTTCGTATTCGATTTAAACTCCAGACAAGAATTTTCCACAAAACCGTTTTCGCCGCGAGCATTCACGATAATAAGTATATGTTCTTGGGAAATTGGCGCATAAAGATTTTCATTTGAATTTTCGCTCCATGCTTTCATTTGTGTGTGCGATGAGTAGATATGTTTCGTCCAAATAAATGATAGGCCTACTGTCTTGTCTGAACTTTTTTATATCCCTAAAAAAGTTTCTTATGAGCATTTGGATTTCTGGTTTTTCAATAAGTAATTTCCTCTATTTTAGGTTTTTCCAGCGAAATCTCATCTCTCTCATCCCTTTCTAGAGATTCATATGATTCAGAATACCCACTGTCATCAACAAATTTCTTATTGATACGCTTTAGAGTTGAAATTTTCGTTTCCTTTATATAATAGTTTATCATAAGATGAAAAAACCATTTATCTAAATCATCTAAATCAGTTGTCGGAGCAACTCTTTTTCGTTTCTTGTTCGGTGTGGAGAAAGAGGACGATTCTCTTTCTTCAATAGATCTTATTTCTGCAGAAATCTTTTTATTGTACTCAAACTCACCCTGTTGCCTTTGCAGCACGCTCCTGGATTCTTCAATTTTTATTAATGGTCCGTCATTCCTTGCTTCTTGCTGCCTGAAATGAATCACATCTGCTATCACTTCCCTAGATTGGCCCTAAAACACTTAATTCGCCTCTTTCGTTTTGAAATCAATTTTCTAATACCTTATACTAAATAATTGCTGCACAGGGTGTATTTCGCGATGTTCACTCCGCGAGAGCTTTGTTGAATTAACCATTGAAACGCGCTCCCCACTGTGCAACTTATTAGAAAAACTATCTGAGGAAAGGGAAACTTATCACTAATTAACAGATATTCTTGACGGCCTCTACCATATTTAACAGTTTATTGCAGTAGAAGCTTTTTATTTGTGCTTCCTATAAATGCGACCTAATTCTTATACTTGCAGATAAAGATTTCTTTATTTGTTGTTCTAATCGGTATCCCCTATAATCCCATTCACTGTTTTTGTATTCTCGGCACATTCATAGAACATATACTGTGCGAGTAAAGAGTTTATCCGTCAATTTGGCTGTAAAAACCCTTTGAGATTTTTCTATTCATCTTTTATGTAAAACGGAAGAAAATCTGAAATATTCTCTCTTGTTTAGCCGAAATAATTTAACTTTAACTCATCTCTCACCCTTACCACGCTGTCGAATACTTTGAAGGGTGACATACCAGTTGAATTGCAACGTTAGTGCCTACAAATTATACAACTGGACTTGCCCTCGAGTAATTAAGATACGGCATAGGGCATCTGCTACACAAATTTCATGGAACGAAATGGAAATATCAGACCACTTTTCGTTTGCATTCTAGGCTTAATTTGAACTGGAGTGTGGTGTTAGGAAATTTGGGTTGTTTCATTTAGATGGCAAAATGAAAATAAAATGAAATAGAGAATACTAATGTCAATGAGAAAACAGCGAATCTGCTGTTAAGAAGAACAGTAGAGTTCGTAACCACTGTTCGTGTCCTTCATAGAATTGAAGAATACGTATTTTATTTTCTCATTTGCGATGATTGCTACTGCAATATTCAAGATAAGTAAATTCAAAATTATTATTTCGAACTTTCGTAGCTATCATGATTTGACAGTTCAATCTGACGAAAGTGTCGTTTTGACAACCGAACTAACCTCAGATTTAGGAGTTTGTAAAACTGAAAGGATACAAAAGTAAACGTCTCTGCTTTTCTTCTCCAATATGGAATATGAAATTAGCCCACTATTCGGAAATCAAGTCTGAAAGTTTTTTTCTCATTCTTAACTCTTAACAGTTTTCCAAAGCATCTACCATGGAAGTTCCTGTGAAAAAGAGTCCAACCACTCAAGTTTTCGGACAGTTCATATGCGATTAGATTGCGTGTCAAATCTTGTCGAAGGCCTTTGAGATATCAAGAGCAACCGCTCTTGATTCGCATTGCTTTTATATTGTTGATGTCCACAAATGCGTAACTTATGCAAGAAAGTCACCAGTTGATCGTTGTCTATGTAATCCGTATTGTCGATCAATGAAGATACCCTGTAACTGAGATATTTTATGAGCTCATCGTTTATCACTCGAAATAAAAGTAGGAATCGTCCGATATGCGATTGATATTTCGCGCTAACAAAACATAAATAGGACGAACGAAAGGAATAGTTCAAATCTGTCAGCTCGGATTCAGTTAGTTTCGATCTCAGTGAATGTATGTATAAATCTTCACATAAAGAATATATCGAAGTATATGGGAGAGTAGGATTTCGTGAAATTTGATCTGGAAATACGATTGCGATTTCGAAAACGTCCATATTGGGAGATAATCTGCTCGAAGCACATTTTCTGACCTGGAAAACGTAATCTTCTCTCACGTTCTCGGTGTATGCTCGAAACTTGTTGTTGTTGACAGAACAGAACGAAATGAGCATTCGCTATCGGGAATGTCGATGCTTCGAATCGCATTTTGTCTCAAGAGTTCCTGTGATGATTCTTTGAGGTTTTGAAGGTCGTTCCTCGTTGGAGCACAAAGTTATGACGAGAACAGTGAGTTTATTTTGAAAAAACCTCTTTTGGATGGAAATAATTTTATGATGTTTGAAGAAATTTTCTACTTATTATACGAGGTGTGTGAATAAAGTGAAGAGACTCGCTGTTTGTCAATAGATGGCTCCAACAGTAAGTGCTTGTCGATTTTTATATATCAAGAACGTCTTGAACAAAGCTAAGGTATATGGTAAACAACCACTGTGACACATTAGTGAGTTTGTTTTTGCTTCATATACTTTTAGTTGTGAGAAAATGTCTGATTTTGTGCCAAATCATCGTTATTTGCGGGTAGTGTTGATTTTCTTCTTTCATTCGAAGAAAACGGCGGCTGAAGCTCAAAGAAAGCACCAAAAAGTTTACGGAGATGCTGCTATAAGTGAAACAACGCGCCGGGATTCGTTCCGTTGCTGCAAAAACGGTGATGTCGATATGGACGACCGTCCCAGTGAAGGAAGGCCAAAAATCTTCGAAGACGCTGAATTGGAGGCATTGCTCGATGAGGATCCGTGCCAAACGCAAGAAGAGTTTGCCTCAGCTTCAGGAGTTACCAGCTAGGCAATTTCAAAGCGATTACGAATGATTCAGAAGCAAGGAACTTGGGTTTCTTATGATTTGAAGCGAAGAGTGTGAAAAACTGCTTCAGCGGTTACCAAACTCGTTAAAACCTACTCGGAAACGCTCTAAGGGGAAGTTCTACCCCACTCGCCATATTCCCCAAATATTGCACCATCCGATTATTACTTGTTCCGTTCGATGTCACATGGTCTGGCTGATCAGCAGTTCCGCTCATATGAAGAGCTCGAAAAATGGCTTGATTACTGGATATCCTCAAAAGACAAGCACGACTTCCGTCACGGTATTCGAGCTCTGCCAGAAAGTTGGGAAAAAGTTGTAGCTCGCGATGGTCAATATTTTGAATGGTTCATTTGTAATCATTTTTCACAATAAAGTTGTATGTTCATTAACAAAACAGCAAGAGCTCAGTTGCGGACCTAATATATTAACAATGCAATTTTGTTTTTATCAAGATAGTTTCTTTGAAAGATATACAGCACTTGAGACGTTTTCCAATCATCATAGCATTGCTGGACCTCTGTAACCAGTTAGCCTTCAGTTGATCGGATGTTTTCAAATTTGCCAAAATGAGTTTTATTGGAAAAAGTCACAAGGACTCAAGTCTGGTGAATAAGGGGGCTGAGGAGCCACATAAATATTTCTACTTGCTGAAAACTTCATTCTTGAGATTGCAGAATGACATGGCGTATTGTATTGATAGACCATCCAGTTCGACGCATAAGATCCTGTTGACATTTTCAACGATGTTTGCATCTTCTGCTTCGTAAATCATCTTCACTTGACTATATTCCTTCTGCAAATACCCTAAACCACCGAAAAACCTGGGTAATTGACAAAACACAGATATCTTCGGCATTGTTCGCAGCAAAATTTCATAGCACAGTGTTGCCACTCATTTTTGGTATACACAAGAAAAGACTGTATCACGAAAACTAACCCTAGGGACAAACAAATGACTGCATCGAAATACGTTGCTAAGAGCCTTTCGTCTCACGCGTTGCCGGATCCAAAGAGACGTTGTTAGTCTCATTAATTCATCTACAAACCTCGTACTCTGCGTAGACAGTTCAAAATACTTTTCGCTCTTCTTCATAAATTTTGTGTGCCGCAACAATGTAAACATCTCCATCTGATATGCGTTATCTGCTTCGACCCAAGCGTCTTTCAAGTTCACAGGAACTGTAGGGGAAGTTATATGACACACCCCCTCTTCTACGGTATTTTCAGTAAGATTAAGATTAAGGGGATTTAACTGTAGAATATTTCTAAATAAAGTCTTGAAGGGACAATCTCTCTTCACTGATTAAATTTGAGGGTCTGCAAAGATCGTAAGATACACGAAAGATATCTGCAGTGAATCCGGAGAGAACCAACAAAAATCTCCAGTCCAACACCTCAAACGTTGACCATTTCTGTCCGTGAAAGCTTGTCGGATAAGAAATTTCCTTTCATACACAGGCTGTGCCATAGAAAAACTAAGTTGGTCTACATTATTGGTATAACCGGAAGTGTCATGCGGCTGATAATACTTTGAAAACTGATATTCTGGCAAATGCCAAAAGTTGAAAATGACTTTTTATTATTATTATTATAAAAAATACAGAGTTGAGGATATAAATTCTATATAACTCAAAATTGAATTGAAGATATCGAAAACGAACTTAAAATATTTCTTGGTAAATTAATTGAACTAAGTACTAGAAAAATAGAAAAAAAGAATAGACTCTGTTATTCGAGAAGTTTTCCCGACATCTCGTTAAAAATCTTTCTCTTGCTAGTTTGAGATTGTGTCCTCGGAGGTGATTTGAATTCAAAGAGAAGAGATGAGACATATCGATGCCGAAAAAACCATGAAGAGCCCTGTAGACAGTAATCAAGTCACCACGAAGCCTGCGATCCGCGAAGATGAGAGGTTCATCAGTGAAAGGCGGTCTTGATATCTTGGCCTCTGCACTGACTGAGAACTTGGGAGTCACTGATCAACCATGGATGCCATATACGTTTCGTACAAGGAAGATATGGTCGAAAAATGACAGTTCTTGAAGCATTTGTGAATGAGAAATAAGGTTGGTTTGGCTTTACTAGTTGTATGCATTACATAAGATGTCCAGGAAAGGTCACTACTGTTAACAACACCCAGGTCAACATGTGAAGAACAGCTCTCAACTACAATACCAGCAATGGCAACATTGAATAATTTAATGTCGTCTGCGAAGGCTGCCCTTTGGGGACCAACAAGTTGGGAATGTCAGAGACATACAATACAAACAAAAGAGGGCCCAAAACGGACCCTTGGGGAACACCACTAAGAACTGTCTGAAAAGAAGAAGTATCAGTACCCACCCTAACAGCGAATTGCCTATCAACTAGAAATGCTTCTACCTAGCGTAATAATGGACCTCTAACGCCGAAAGTTCAAGTTTATGTAAAAGGTGCTTCCTGGGAACCTTATCAAAGGCACGGGTAAAATCCAAATAAACAATGTCTACAGGGATTGTTTTATCATAGGAATGGGTCCAATCATTGAGGCATTGAACAAAATGGTGATTATAGATTGACCCGGCACAAAACCATGCTGTTGGTCAGGAATAACAGAATTGGTGATCATAAATTTGATCAGCTCCTCAGAAATAATTCTTTCAAAAGTATTAAGGACCGTAGAAGTAAGACTGATAGGTCTATAATTCGAAGGATCGTACTTATCACCCCTTTTTAAAATAGGCGTTACAGAAGCTCTTAACCAAGTAGTGGGGAGGACACCAGATGACAGTGAAAGTTTCATGACTTTACTAAGAGGAGTACTGATAGATGTGGCACATAATCTCAATAACGAGGCTGAAAATCCATTTGGACCAGGTGCAGATGAAGACTCGAGTTTGACAAAAGACTACATGAGTAATACTCGCACCGCATCTCAGTTGACCAATTTGTGTCATCGAGCCATCCGGCTCGCGAAAATGTGTTAGCTAATATTGTCGCCGATTCCAAACGGCTAGAAGCCAAATCCCCGTTGGTGTTGCGGACCACTGGGAATGATATTGTGCTGTTTAGAGCATCACGCACATACTTATAAAACTTATTGGTATCCCTGGACTTGACCAATTGATCCTCAACCTGTACTTTAAACCGATGAACATGGGATGAGAGCTTCTCCGAGAATCTCCGATGACGTATAAAATCGTTCTCCAACTTGCTCTCCTGAAATCTCTGCCACAAACTTCGCTTGTATTACGACATGCGCAGAATGTCCGAAGTTATCCATGGTTCTGTTGGATCGTTTTGGTTTTCGTGTTATTTTCTATTATTTGAAATACAGTGTCACTAAAAGTGCTCCACAGAAAGTCAATATCATGATCAGGCAGAATGCGTTCCCAGTCGATAGGACAGATATTGACAACTGAAGTTTGGAGAGTGAAATTTTCATTAGTTTTCCATAATAAGGTGTAATAGTCTAGTCATCTTTGTATAGATACCTTTTCAATCAACTCTCTTTCGATAAACTTTCTTTCTGTGTATAAAGAGTAATCCAGCTTCGCCGATATGTCTTAGGTGAGGATTTCTCGAGTAAAAAGAGAACAAAAAATCTTCGGGGTTGAGTTCGGGTGATCTGGCTGGCTATGGTTGACGCCTTATCGAACGATAAGATTTTCAAAAACATCCAGAACTTGTTCCACAAACTCCTAATGTCTAAATGATTGTGGTCTTTCAATCTTATTGATGTAGGAGACCAGTATTTCTCTTAGGTTAATGTTGTTAGAGAAATCTTTCTGCATACAAGCACCTGTGCTTCTTTCTGATAAGCAAATTGTATTAATTGAATTGAGCAAAAGCCCTTGAGCCGAAAAATAACTACTTGCATTAGCTACGCGTATTTTTCTATATAAGTCCTTACGTATGATCTTTTTCATGAATTTAATAATATTTTTTTTCCAGATGGGATTCGAAGGTGCATCTCACTGTCCCGAAATTGAAGCGTCTGTGAACGCTAGTATAGACGCCGTCAAGGAGGTATCGAAGAATTTAGCGAATGCAGCTTCTCATCAGGCGCAAGAGCTTAGCACTGCAACGAAACAGGGTCTCGAACTTGTAAATTTAATCAGGCAGCAAGCTATGGTATCAGATCTCAACAGGTTACATCACACATCGAACGCTTTTCAGGATTCAATAGACCATATATTGGAGGTAAGCTTGAGAATGTAGGTCCGCGATAAATGTCGTATTAGAAGTATTTAGGGAACGGAATCATCGATCGATTTCAAATTTCGGAAATAGAGTAAATGAATACTGTTCTACAATTCGCAATTGTTTTCAGAGTTGTACGACTTCCGGTTATACCGGACATTGTTGCTTTCATGAAGCACTGTGTTGTTTCCTGATGATACTGTATTTTTACTTTCGATAGAATGAAAATTCTAACCTACGGATTTACAAAAATTCGAATAACTGTATTTACAAAAAATGTTTATATCTATAGTTTTGGGTGTGTCAGAAAAACACAAGTGTGAGCTCAGGAAAATGTAACAGGGGAACCAAATATTTCGCGTATGATTTAATAAATGAGTGAAAAAACCCCAGAAAAAAACTCGTTTCCTTGTCGCTATTGCACTAGCAATATCTTGTCTGTTTATGTAATGTTGGTGTCGTGTGTACATAAAGAGTACCAAAGATTTTTCTGCTTAGCAGCTTCAATTCTCATGTTGCACTCCAGGATGTCCAGACGAAGACAAGGGTGAAAGGAAGGGGATTTGGGACAGGAATCTGTAATAATGGAAAAAGATAATCAGCAGAAAAATATTTCAAAAATCATACCTGACTCTTATATGTCTAAACACACTTGAATTTGAGAAAAGATTTAACATAGCAAGCAAGGCCATAAAAAGGACTAAGGAGATAATCAAAAAGTACATAACCTGCGATATTTCCTCTTTTGCGGAAATGTTCTTCCGTCGCAGTGTAAGTCTCCTGAAACATAATCACTTCCTTGTTCTTGTTGGCCAATTTTGAAGTATAATCTCGCCAAATCCCTTTAATATTCAAACGCAACAAAACAATTCCCTCTCTGTTTGACCGAGAGAGCCCCGATGGCTAGGTTCGGTCTTCTAAGTGATGCCTATTATGTTCTATAGACGTTCTAGAATCATTATGAACCCAATAATTTGGGTTGACATCTCCCATATATTATTTCTTCGTGGTTCTTGTTTAAATTAAAAAAAAATTTTGACAGTCGTTTTAAAAATATGACAAATGTCATATACTCATTCCAGTATGGCACATTCATATAACACCATACAATTGCCTCCGTATGTTGAAAATTGTGATTTCAGGATCTGTGAGGATCAAATTCTTGAAGCTGAATGTATTCGAATTTGAAAAGATTCGGACAATGCTGTTATTCCAGTTTGTCTTAGAATTTCTTCAAGAACCACCATTCAAAATTTGTCATAGAGCTTGGGTGACATCCCGCATAAAAACCTGGAAAATAATTTTAGAATATTTGATCATTAAGTCTTTTATTCTTAGTTTTCTAGTAAAACAAAACAAAAACGAAATGTGTAATGTAGGTATAAACAACAAATGTTCTGAAGAAATCCTTAGAAAAAGACATTGAAAACTTTTAATACCTGATTCGAATCTTGTTGACAATTAATGAAGAATTTTAGTACTTGTTCTTAGAATAATTGAACAGTTGGTAATTCTCTTTTGACACTTGTTATTTTCTCTCATCTGCAACCGTTTTCGAATGGAAAATTATTGAATTTGAATTGAATACAGGCCTCTGTCCTTATTCCCATATTATCAAGCACTCTTTGAAATATTCCTGGGGTATTTCTTATCGTGTCACCAGAGGTTATTATTCGATTTCTCAATTCTTCTACAGTGTTCACTGGAGTGGTATAAACTAAACTCTTGAGATATCCCCATAAGAAAAAGTCTAAACTATTTAAGTCTGGGGGCCTAGGAGGCATGAAATTCTCGCAAATTCGTTTATATTTTAAAATTATTGTCTGTTTTGCTCTTGTTGTTCCGAGATAAAGTTTTCAAAGAAAAATATTCCTGAAATTAGATTTAGAATAAACAGGACAGCAAAAGCTGTTAATGATATTCGAGAGGCACCTCATGTTTTGTTGATTCTCTTTCATTTTTTCCGTTCAATTTTCATGATAAGTGATTTGAATTAGAATTCTGATTTGAACGAATATCTGTAAATTAAATGAAATTTTGATTAAATTGTTTGTTGAGCCAGTAAGTAGCAAAACTAATGCGTATTTGAATTTGCAATTCTAACCTCAAATTTGAGGTTTACGTTGAATTGAATATCTCACAGTAAATCATACATTATCAAATATTTGGTGTGATGTTAACAGCTGCATGACAATTTGCGGAGTTGACGTAGACATATTGATTGTGGTTTTATACATCTCCATATAAACTCTAATATACAGAATGTCCGCAAATTCATGTACCACACTTCTGGATGAATTTTCACAATCAAGAGTACATGACTCCAATAATTTATCGCAATAATATATAAATATTAAATTGAATTAATAATGAATACTATTATCAAAGTTATATAAAAATAAAATTGACAATTTACATGCAGTTTTGACTGGAATTCATTGATGTGGAAAAAATTTTCGACTCAACGTTTTTCGAGTAATAGAGCACATGTTCTTTTTCCAATGTAAACCAGTTCTTTTCAACACCACAGTTGTTTCTGTGGTTCAACTGATTTATTTTATTTTTATTAGGTGAGAAATAGGAATACAAACAGGCAAGTATTCACTGAGTTATTTTCCAACCGTCGAATCTACTGTTGAACTGATTGACTGTGTTTGCACTCTCCACCGAACTAGGTAGACGATTCCACAAGTCTAAAATTCTGTTCGAGAAGAAATTTGTAGATTTGTCTTAAAATTTTTTGACTTCAATACCGAGAACTCTCTGTGTAGACAAGTAGGTGAATATCATGTCACCTCTGATCCGCCGGTTCGAGAACCTAAGAATTCCAAACATGGATAGCCTAGCAGGGTAATCAGGACGATGCCAACCAAAAGGGATCCTTGTATTCCACCGTTGCACCGACTCCAAAATGGCTTCGTCGCTCCGCAGAGATGTTCACCAGGTTGTTCCAGCGTACTCCATGATTGGACGAACATAAGTTTGATATAGCAGTCTGGCTGCTGTGGTCCTCAATGGTGTAGGTGCAGTTTGGATTAGTCCTATCTATGTATAGAACGACACACTTCTCCAAATTTAGTGGAAGTAACCATTCACGTGACCATTGTTCTATTTTAGACAAGTCCTCCTGAAGAGTGCGTGGATATGATAGCGAGAAATTGTAGAGCTTAGTACCATCGGCGAACAGTGCGCATTTTGACCTGATTAAACTAGGCAGATCGGTGGTATATAGAAGAAAAAGTATGGGCCCAAGGACAGAACCCTGGGGAACACCACCAACAACAGACCACTCCTTGGAGGAATACATACCACTGATTCTCATACGGAAGGATCTATTTGACAAGAACGAGCTAATCTATGAGAGTAAATCACGCCTAATCCCCAGATGCTCGAGTTTATGCAGCAAACGGCGATGTGGTACACGACCAAATGCTTTTGCAAAGTCAAGGTATATCACATCTATAGGATTTTCAGCATCCCAAGCTTTTGTCCAGTCGTAGACTGAAAGAATTAAGTTTGTGAGGGTCGATCGACCAGGAAGAAAACCGTGCTGTTGATCAGGGATAATACTGTTGGATAGAGTGAATGTGATGATCTGGTCGCATATAATTCTCTTCAGAACCTAGCCAACCGCAGACACGAGGCTTATAGGGCGATAATTAGTGGCAGTAAGTTTATCACTTTTTTTGAAAATCGGTGTGATTGAAGCAGTATGCCAGTGGCGGGCGTTGTTAAGATTTGGCCTGAAGAAGAAAATTGGAAAATTCATATCTTCTTTTCGGTTGATTTCAGGAAAAAATTGTTCAGAATTTAATTTTTCACAATAAAAAAATAGAAACATAAATTATGCCATTTGAAACAACGATGATGGTGTCAACTTCCGGTAAACATGGAAGTGCCAAAACATTGAAAATATTTTCGGAACTTAGTTCGAATAACATTCAAGACTACAAAAAAATTTCTCTAATCGGTCAATCCATTCTTCATATACTTTTAATGTCCGATCTCGCGTGGACACCCTGTATATTCTCAGTGTTATCATCGAATTCTTGCTGAAGGCTCAGAAACACTCTCAAAATACTTGGCAAACAAGTTAAAAATTTCAGCTGGAGTTGACGCAAACCCATCACCGACATACATCTCACTAGGAAATTGACTATTTCTTCTTTTGTGGGATACATACTTGAAAAATGATTTCGAGTACACTGGGAATTGCTCCTCGACTCTACCTAAACAACTCCTTAGCTCCGAGGCAATCAATCTTAAATCTTAAAAGTGTCTTGAATTTCCAAAATTTATTCAAATTACTTAAATTATGATATACTTTCCATTTGCTCATTCTTCCGATCCATAAGTTCGATCGTACATTTTTCATTATGAGTTTCATTTCAATTTCTGTTGTTGCGTGTAAAATGTCACTTTTGATTTAACACCCTATGCATTCATCATTTCGTATTTGAGCAATGCCATTCGGACCGTGTAAAATTGTCATTACCACTCCGTGTACTAACCGTAGTTCGTTTGATTTTGTGCTCCGTGCCCCTCCTGCGCATGCTATAGATTCTTTGATTCGTAACGACTCGACAGCGATTCATTTCTGGTTCTTGCCTTCTAACAGTAACTTATGCGAAGATTTTGAGTTCAATACCTTTGGGTAATAGTTTTGGAGTTTAATAATAAAAAACAAGTACTGTGTTTTAAGGAATTTTACTTAATAATTGCGATTCGTAACGCGTTTCACTAAACCGTAGCTTCTTCTATTAAGTGAAATTCCTTGAAACACAGTACTTGTTTTTTATTATTGATAATGGAATTTTACCAAGTAAAAGCCTCACAAATTCAAATGTTTTGGAATTTTTTGGACTTTTGTGAAACTAAGGATCGTATTCGCTCAATATATACGAGCTTTCTGGAAGGAGCTGTACCCAAATACTTTTTCGGAGGAGCTGTATTTTAACCAAATAGTCTTTTTGGGAGGAAATGTATTTTAATAAATGCTCTTTGAAAGAGGATGTATTTCAACTCTAATACTCTTTTTGGAAGAAGTTGTGTTCTAGAGCCCCATAACAGCAGTAGAAGTATCTCCACTCTCTAGATAAGTGATTATAGTATTTTAAATGTCGTGTTTTTGATTGATTTTCAACTTTTAAACTTTTCTGTAAAATAACTTTTGGCCTTGTAACCTTAAAAATCATTTTGTACATATATACATATAACATTATGAATTAATCATGTTAAATTAGTTTTGAAGAGTGGACTAGTCCGATTGGAATTTATCCAGCTTTTCAAAATCAATGATAGAAGTCAACAATTAACCAAGATAGAATAGAAGAATTTGATCATGAAGAGAAATTCTTAGTTTATTAGGAATGAGGTTAATTCCCAGAATGATTGCAGCTTACAGGTTACTTGATTGGCTGAATATGGTTCGCAAGGTGACTGCCCTAGGTGGCAAGGCTAGTTCCTAAAGAAGTGATTACCCCAGTCGAATTTGGCATAAAGATGAAAACTCATAGAATATCCTTTGATATAACAAGATTCGAAATCTCTCCACTCTTTATTGAATTGGTTGTCGAGGAAATCCGGCAAAACTACCGACTAATAACGCCTCAGACGATTGGAATTTATCCAGAAAATCAGAGAATACTTAATTTCTATTACTGAAAATTATTCACAGCAATCGCTACAGCAGAGCTCCAATAAAATTACAAACGGTTCCGAAGATTTCTAAATGGAAAAAGAGAATCTAATGAATTCCGAACTTATATAGACTTTGTTCTATGAAAAACTATTGATTTTCAAAAAAAAACTAATGAAAAGCGAAATAATTCTCTTCACAACAATAAAGTGGATACGAAACATAGAATGAGTACTGCTTTCCCGTCCCCACAGAAACGAGAAAACGATCTTCTTTCAAGTACTGATTTCAACCGGTGAACAACCTAGATCAATACCAGCGACACCTTACGGGTATAACTATAATTTTCATTGGGTATCCATTACCTGTAGATTCTTGATTCGAATTTCAATCTGTCTGAATATTTAACTTGATGAAATGATATTGAATCATTAATAAAATTATGAAAACTGAGTTGAAAAGATATAAATGATTAATTCAAGAAATCGGACTGTAAGTAATGTAAGTTCACTATCGCTTTCACATTTGAAAATGTAGCGTCACTAAAACAGCTATAACTTTGCACTAAATGTTAAAGTGTCATGAAAGTTTGACACGTATTATTTGTGGGTTAGGTTAGAAACTTTTCAACAGTGTCGCTATCTAACAAACATCCCACGAACTTATTGTATGACGTAAGTTCACCAACTTTCATATACTAAAACAACGAGACAACCCTGTTTTGTGAAAAGTAAACTGAGGACGATAAGATATAAAACCAGGAATAATGAATGATCTAGCTCGAACGTTGGAACTCAAAACTAGTTCCAACCTGTTCATGAAGCCAACTTCATGAATATTTATCACTTCGTTAAACGATATTTCAGGTATGCAAATAGTTCGCGGCCAACGCAAGAATGCCTGATGACGTTGTGTTCTTGGGGTTGTTTCGAGTTTGAATAATTCAGGATGAAAATTATTGGTATTTTCATGAAAATTAATGTATATTTTCATCACAAAAGTGGTTAACTTTTATTTTGAAGTGTTAGAATAGGCGTTCGAGCTAGTTTATGTTCTAGGGCTGATATACACTGGCCGCCAAGAACTTGGATCACCCAGAAATTATCCTTTGATATGAAGCTCCAAAACTTTCTGATTTAGAGATAGATATTCTTGAATTCTGAATATATTACAGATTTAAAAAAAATAAGTAATAATTGATATTGATAATTTGTAAAAATGTATTTTGAATAGCGATATACGGGGGTACAACAAAATGATTTTTTTCACTATTTTTGAATCGCCCTGTAGAATTTATGAGCTTAATTTTGCCATGGTGATACACTTCTTTACGAAAATACATTTATTCTCAATCACAAAGTCTTTGATTAAGGGCGCTGGCTCATTTTTCGCAAGATATACAGTTTTTTCATTGCCAGTAGACATAGCAATATTAGTAAGACATCCGTATTTCTTTTCAGGTTTTTCTATAAAAGCATATAGTAATTGAGAAATTTGTTATTGTTCCTTGCTTTTAATTATACTGTTTATGAGGGAGACTTGGTTATTGTCATTTGATACAATTTTGAAAGTATTGTTCATTGATTGCCGAAATTGCGAATGAATAGCACGGCATAGATTCGAACAGATAGAATCAAGTGACATTCAGGAGTTACTTGAATCGCAAGATAAAGATTTGACTGAAACCGACTTGGAGGAGATGTTAAATCTCAGCCTGTTGAAGACGAGGCTTCAACAAGCACTGTGTTCGAAATGTTGCCCGTTTCTTTGTAGACACAACTCAATCCTTCTGAGGAAAGACCATTGAACTCTCGACAACATTTGCGGATTAACTGACTGAAAGGCGTCGATTATTCTCTGTCTCATATCCAACTGTGTTGTAGAAGGAATCTGGTAAACGATGCCCTCAATATAACCCCACAAGAAAAAATCTAGACTTGTAAGGTCCGGAAACTTAGCTGGCCATCTCACAGGACCACCACGTCCTATCCATTTGTTTGGAAATACATGATTCAAATGCTCCCAAACCTGATGTGAGTAATGTGTCGGTGCTCCATCCTGTTGAAACCACAAATCTTGTCTTATATGCTCTGGTACATCGGCAAGTAACATTGGTAGATGATTTTGCAGAAAATCTAAATACATTTCACTATTGAGGTGCCCGTCGAAAAAGTGCGGCCCAATTAGATATTCATCTACTATAGCGGCCCATAAATTCAAGGACCAACGATGCTGGTGATCTATTTGTCTCATGAGGTGTGGATTTTCCGTGGCGTGATAATGAAAGTTGTGCCTGTTAACAAGCCCATTCTCGTGGAAAGTTGCCTCGTTCGAGAAAGAACTCTGCTAATCATATTTGGATTTTCCGCTACTTTGTCACTTGCCCAATTGCAAAAATTGAATCGATTTTCATAGTTTTGATTGTTCATTTCCAGGTGCAGCTGTACATGATATGCATGAAATTTTTTCACTTTCAAGATTCTCTGGACGGAAGTTTGACTTTTATCTGTTAACTGAGAAACCTCTTTGGCTTTTATATGGGTAACTGGTTGCCTTCAGCTGTAGCAGTTTTTGATTTTTCATGTTTTTTGTAAGCGATAAATCTATTTAGAGAATTTTTTCAAAGCATCTTGCATCTTGCATCAGGATGCCTCTTATCATGAAACCTTTGTGCATAAACTCTACTTGCTAACAAAGAATTTGTATCACACTCACCCAGAATAAAAATTATATCAACCATTTTTTCTTTGGAGAACTTCATGGCAGTCAATTGAGAAAATTGGGTTCAAACCTCACTTTAACAATGTTTAATAACGAAACACTGATAAGTTCACAATGTAGAATGCAGAATATGATATGTCCGGACACCTGACAGAAGGCACAATTAAAAAAAATGTCAACACATACCTCGATTTACGTTTTAATCATCTTGATTTTATCATTCGTTGAAAGAATTATCTTGTTTAGGTTTCATTTTTTACTACTTGAATCATTACAGAAAAAAAACTTCTGTGCGAATAATGATGCATGTTGATGAGTTTGATACGGTTTGTGAAATTTTCATCGAAAATGATCGAAGATAAAAATAAGGTTACTTCTGCAAAAATATAGCACAATATTTTATGCGTTGATATGAATAATAAAATACATGTTCCATTTGGAAAAATCAAGATATGATATTTTAAAATTACAATATTCAATAATTTTTTCGAGTCACTCCTGTATAAAATGAGGATAATCTATTTCAATTCATCAATAAAGCTATCCTTGGCTATAAGAAAACGAAAGGAAAAAAGTATTCATCCTCTCTGGCCGAAGGAGCATGCGATGATGTGAGAGCCTATTTTCATGAATTTTTACGGAAAAAAATATTGTGACGAAACTACTCACCTAAACAATTTATTACTTAAAGATATTACAGCAGAGTTTAGGCCGCTCCTGAATCTTGAACAAAAAAATGGTCTTCCAATCTGGAAAAACCACCCAAGATTTTCTTATAGAAAATTGGGACACCCTGTTTACTGCAAAATAAATTGCTGAAGTAGATTCTTACTTTCTGAATACAATACCGTTCGAACAAAATTGAAACCTTGAAGAGTGTACGAGCTACAGAGCACCGCGCCACTGGTGAAACACCTAGTATATTTACTTTTTATTTTGTCATCTAGGAACGTATCTCCTATAATTCCATCAAATTACTAATTGTTTTTCTACTCGTGGTATATTTACATATATGCCTCGACTAAAAAGGTTATACTGTATTCATCATAGAGTATTCATAAAAATATCTGTTATTAGGGGGACCCCATGTGAAGTCCTGAGTTTCATTTGTAAAATTTGGATTCAAATTGGAAATAATTTGTGACATACAAGTCTCTAAAAGATTAGAAACGTTATCTATGTATGACGACGTTTCCCTCTTCTGGAAGTTTGGTTACACTGTACATTTTGGACTTGAGGGTTCATTGAAATAAGTTCCTTCCTGTCTCATTCTGAATGTGCTAGATAATTCGATTGATCCAATTCTTCTTTGATTTCTTTAATGAATTGTTTTTTGGGTTCTCTTGAGATTTCAGTCCGAAGTATCTATCTATTCTATTTCTTCTATCAGCTATCGTAAGAATCAGATCTTCCTTCCGCAATTTGGTGGAAATAGTGTGATTCTGTTCACTGAATGTTACGTTGGATTTTTTAATGAATTCACTGATTTTGTGTTAGTGAAGAACTGGGTTATTTATAGTGTTTTTGTGTCGTTGAAAGCATAGTTCAGTTTGAACTCTATATTTTGTCTCACTTTGTTATTATAAGGGTTGAAATGAGGTCCTTTATTTAGTAGGGTGACTTGATTTCTGCTGAACTGATTTGTAAAATATTGATGAGTTTGGGGTAGAAGTAATTGTTATTGGGGGTTGTGTTGGTTTTAGATTCCTGTGAGTTTTTCGGAAAGATTATCATATTTTCCATCTGATAGAAAATTACTATTCAACACTCAAACATTTGGGAATAAACATTTACAACACCTTACTTAGGACAAACGAAATTTTGAATCTAGGTTCAGAAAACATCTGTCTTCAGACAACAGATCCGTCGTTTTCGAACATTTTAGATCTATAAATGACAAAATTTCATCAGATAATTTAAAAATTCTCCACAAATTCAATAAAGGGGCGACGACGAATCTTTTGAAATCTTCGCAAATCAACAAACCTTTTAAAACTCAAAATTCACCACTCTGACTCGTTAAATAGAATCGAATTACTCCCCAGTACTCAACATTCAAAATGGGTAAGTCAGTCCCTTTTTTTCCAAAACTGTAGCGTAACTGTCGAAACCGGTCGTGAAAATTGCAAACAAACATCGTGGAAATCAGGCAAACGTGTATCATTTTATTTATATTAAGTTTTTCGTCCTCAACTTCGACGGTGAATTTTTCAGCAGGTGTGAATCTATCAAATACCGAGTTATCGATACCTCATTCTAGGACACTGTAAAAATGCATGCCGTTATTCAAGAAAAATTAGCAATTATTGTTCTCACGTATGCTCTACCATTATTTATTTTGTAGGTGTGTAAACTTCTACGACACGTAGCCGTATCGGAGACGCTGCAGATATCCTCAAAGTTCACCGAAATTAATTTGCGAGTTTATGGACCGCAAGTTATAACCGCCGCTAAGACTCTGGCGGCTCATCCCGGCAGTAAAATATCGCAGGAGAATCTCGAGGTGTTTGCAGACATGTACCAGTGGCTCGTATCGGATGTAACTACCATCGTTAAGGACGTTTTGGAGACCAGCCAAGGAAAACCGGAAAAACAAGTATACATGTCGCTACCCAGGCCAGGGGTGAGTTTTGTTGTTATTATATTGAGTGTTTGTTACGTGTATCACAGGGTGCTGTGGTGGTTAAGATTTCCATTAGCTTGTTTTGTATTCAACCAAATAGTAATTGCTTCGATTTTCACATAGAACAACTTTCAACTTGGTCTTTACTGAAAACTCCTCAGCAATCGTGTGATAGTAGTTTGGAAAAGTATGGAACACAGATAACAAAGTCACTTATGACAATCGCTAAGATTTGTACTGTGGCCATTTCTTGATCTGCGATGAGAAATATATGAAAATAATCATTCCTTGTATTCCAGGCGCTCTATAATCTACATTTTATCTAACATGGGATAGCTTCTCATTCTTTCAACGTCTAATGAAAGGCCAGGGAGTTAGCCTTGGGACTGTTATGACCAATCGTTTTGGTTTAATACTTATCAGTACCTATTCGAGATATTCATAAACTCCCCAACTCGTATACAAGCTTTTCCTTGTATCTCAGGCGCTCTATTATCTACCTTATATCAAACATGGAGTAGCTACTGAGTCTTTAAACCTTCAATGAAAGGCCAGGGAGTTAGCTTTGAGACTGTCACAACCAATCGTTTTGGTCTGATACTAATTAGTACCTATTCGAGATAGTCAGGAATTCCTCAAGTCGTATAAAAGCGTTGGACAGTTATTCTCTTGTCATGGAGGACTGTACCAAATTGGGACCTTCATTACATGACCACTTTTGTGGACCATATTGAACAAGGACTATTGAAGTAACTACACTCGGATGCAAAATTAGAGGAACACTCAAAAATTTAACCAAATTCGAAGTTCGATATTTTTCCTAATTCTCAACCGATTTAGATGATTTGTTCGGCAAGTTATAGATCAACTCTTCTGCTTTGGAGAAATTATAAGAGAAAACAAAAAAATTTGAAAAAAATTTTATACGGGGGCAAAACTAAAAGTGTTTTTTTTTGTCAAAAATTCGTAACACCCTGTGGAATTTCGTGGTCCGAGTTGAAACGTACAATACCATGGTCTGTCAAGACACATCTTCCTACAGTAACGCCCTTCTTGTTTCATGCGTTTATCTCTATTTTTGCAAAATATATTTAATTTCAAGTGGAAAATCACCAATTTCATTGAATCAAGAAATTGTCATTAAAATTCGTCTATCAATTTGGAATTTTCTTATTATCACTCAGGCGTGTCGAAATTGTCGTTTGCGATTTTCATGTTCGAATTGCATTAGTTATTGATGACAATTTGGTTCATTTGGTGAAAATTAGGAATTCATAGGAGATAACAGTCGGTAGGTATTAAAATACACAACCGAATTCTGGGACCATTGATAAAACTTTTCATTTACACATGTGCACACCTTTTTTTATCAAATATGAAATACAACACACGTTTTTTTGTATATGACCACATTTGCACTTGTTTAAAGAATGAGAGTTTTCCATTCTTTGATTTGATACAAATTCGATCGGTTGCGGTGTTTTGTGATTCTTTTACTGTTTACGATTCGAAACGGTATTTTTCATTCAGAATGAGAGATTTACCACCAACCTCAGTAGCAAGGGCAGTTACATTGATCGAGGAAGGGCGCACCTACCGCTCAGTCGGTACCATGTTGGGTGTCTCGACGTCGGTTATCCATCGAATCTACCGACGTTACAGGGAAACTGGATTGTACGTGAGGAGGCAAGGACAAGGAAGAAATCGGGAAACCCGCGCTATACATGACCGTTTCATCGTCAATCAAACCATAAGAAATCCTCGTCTTACTGCTGTTCAGGCACGTAACCTTTTACAAGCGATTAAATGAAGTTGGTCTGAGATCATACGCGCAAGCAAGAGCACCAAGACTCGATAGAGCCCCTCGGGTAGCAAGATTGGCGTTTGCTAGGGAGCATGTAGCATGGACAATCAATCAGTGGAGACGAGTTTTATTTAGTGATGACAGCCGATATTGTGTGAATTTCGTGGATGGTAGAGATAGAATATGGAGGCATCGAGGGGAACGGTACAATCAAGCGAACTTCGCAGGAACTGAGCAATACGGTGGAGGGTCAGTTATGATATGGAGTGGCATATGCTTGGGAGTACGAACAGAACTGGAGATTATTGGCAATGAATCAATTAATGCCCATCGCGCCCTCATACTGCGCGCATAGTGATAGAATATTCCAATGAAGTTGGGATCACACAAATGGACTGGCCGTCGCGGTCACCGGATTTAAACCCGATCGAACACGTTTGGGACATTCTTGGAAGAAGGGTTCGACAACGGAATCCAGGCAACGTTGAAGAGCTGACATTGGCTTTGGCGGAAGAGTAGGACAACATACCTCAACAGATGATAGAAAACATCATTGGGAGTATGCGAAATCGTATGCGCGCTGTAATAAGAGCTCGGGGGGGTCATACTCGCTACTAAAATCAAATGTTTTTTTGTGGGTCGTCATGAACATTTTCTTCAACATGTTCATTTCATTTCACGAGTGTATCGCCAGGATACACACCTGCTCTCAATTTTGGACAGGAATGATAACTATTATAGAGTGTCACACAAAAAAATTAAAAAATAAATGTGCAAAATCAACGATTTTTCCAGTGTACTTCGAGTTCTATCGGAGCGTGAAATTGACCAGTGAATTTCAAAAATTTTCATTTCGTTAGATTTCCGATTCTCTAATTTTGATTTTATTTTTTGGCTAACCTCCGATGTTATGCACCTACGCAAGATTAAAAATAAATTCTTGAAATTTGTGACTTTTCGCTTCAAATTGGATATCTCTTGTAAAAATAGAGATAAATGCATAAAACAAGAAGGGCGTTACTGTAGGAAGATGTGTCTTGACAGACCATGATATTGTACGTTTCAACTCGGACCACGAAATTCCACAGGGTGTTACGAATTTTTGACAAAAAAACACTTTTAGTTTTGCCCCCGTATAAAATTTTTTTCAAATTTTTTTTGTTTTCTCTTATAATTTCTACAAAGCAGAAGAGTTGATCTATAACTTTCCGAAAAAATCATCTAAATCGGTTGAGAATTAGGAAAAATATCGGACTTCGAATTTGGTTAAATTTTCGAGTGTTCCGCTAATTTTGTCTCCGAGTGTAATATCGGTAGATCCTTGACCAAAAAGGAGTAGAGGGCCTGAGTATATGAACTCATATATCAAAATCTATCGTTATATATATAAACATATTGAAGACGTTCATTTAAGGTGCAATATTTAACTTTCCGTATAATGTGTAGTATCTAGCGGTGCTACCCTCCCAACTCATAAATTTCTGTTTTCAACGGGTTTTTCCTGAAGAACTCAGTGACCAGGACCTTTTTACCAAAAAAGTTATATCAACCAGCGTGGTAACTACAGACTGGTTTCATTATTACCTATTACGTCGACAGTTTGTGAAACACTGATTAAAACAAGGATGCTAGACTACATTTATCAAAAACTTATATTACATAAAAGTTAGCATGAATTCAGAGAAAAAAATCTACAGTGACATCAATGGTTGAGCTCACAAGTTCAATTTTTGATGCGTTCGACAGTTCTGAGGATATGATTCCTGCTTATGTAGACCCCAGGGTTCTATTTTAGGTCCCATCTTATTTACGTTTTACATTGATGATATTCTAGATGGTGTGACTCACGATGGTTAATATATCCTTAATAAACTGGTCAGAATGCGCCAAGGAACTGAATCTGAAGTATGGAAGATCATTGATTGATGCCAAATTATTGTTACAGACAAGAAACTTACGTCTCAATGCTGATAAGACCCACAAGCTACTTTCAACACTGAAAAAATTCAAACAAAACTGATAATTTGAAGTTCCTGGGCTTCACATTGGACAGAGCTGTATGATGGGCGGATAAAATTGATTCGATAGGCAAAAATTATCAAGGGCTATTCAAACGATACGAAAAATAAAGAAAATAGTCGGTGACAAGAAGGCATTGATGGAACTACCATACGCACTTTCATAGTGTTTTAACCTACGGCAAAGTCTTGTGGTGAGCTTCAGTGGACCCAGGGCCGGTTTGTTGCTGCAAAAAGGAGCTATCAGAGTGTTGGTGGAAATACCCTGGATAATTAGCTGCAGGGAATATTCTAAGAACTACAAAACCTCACCATCTCGTCTCGTTACATTTTGGTCTGCTTGTTGTGTTCTCACGAAAACAAGAAAAATTACTTGTAAGATGGCAATAACACAAGTGTTCGGAAGAACTGCCCAGTAATCGTCTAGCGGAAACACAAAGCGATCAATTGGGATCAAAACGAAAATTGCTTTTGTGCACCGTTGCAAAAAGTGCTAAAAGATTTAAGTCTCCAGCGTAAAGGAAAGCTTGAGAACATTCAAAACCAAAATGAAATTGTAGTAAAACTAATAATTGTTTGATGTTTAACTTTTGGAACAACTGAGTCCCCAAAAACCTGTTGAACCGAATATTTCCACCCCTGGCTAAAATTACTGCACGACATCTACGATTTATACTCAAAATTGATGATCTTATAGCATGGTGATACATTTTGTTCCAAATTTTGTTTAGCCTGTTCCTAACCTTGTTCACGTTTGCTGGCTAGTTCTGCTAGCTTTTTAGTTTTCTTAAGAATGTCTCAGACCACAATCCATGGGATTGTGGTCTCCTCCAGGCCACTCCATTGAAGTAAAGGTTGTTCTCGACAATATGAGCTTGGTGAAGTTTCTTCGATGTGTTATATTTAGAGCTACGACACGAGGCCTGAAATCAAATTCCTTGAGACGTCGTATCATTTCAGTGCCAGTCTTCCTCTACCTGCAGATTATTCTGGAAATCTAACCCCAAGCTTTTGGCGAATTCCTGTATAAGTCCAACCTAGGTCATCTAACATCACTGCTTCAGCATATTCTGCCGGGGCCGAATTTCGTGATTCTCGTGTTAATAATAAAAATTGCCTACTACAAAAGAAATATATCTTGAAAATGTGCAGTATAAAAAAAGTCTTTTATCCCAATTTGTTGATTCGATATGAGATGAATCTTACAAACTTGAAATAAGGCATTCTTCAGAGCTCTTTTCTTGGACTAACTTTTACGTAGATGGTGAAAAATTGTATTTGAAATCAGATCACTTCTTTAGTATAGACTATAGAGGTGGTAACACTGTGAAAAATTGACAACAATTTATCTGTCTGACAGGCAAATTATCAAGTTCATCAACTCAATTCAAGGTTGATTTAGAAACGCACGTATTCGAGATATGGAAGAAAATATTTCAAAAGCCTTGTACCAGCACCCGGTTATTAACACATTCGATGAATTGATCCAAGAGTACTATCTACCGAAGTTTGAGGTGGAAATCTCTGAAACCTTACCACTTGCAATCAGTTCACGAACCTTCCTCTGAAGACTTTCAAGGAAGAGGGTTTTTCCGAATTGGTTCTTAGATCAGAACCAATCTTCTATTGAGATGAAGCAGGTTTTCGGAAAAATTGCCCTCGCGAATTTACACTATTCACAATTTCGGTCTGATCAAAATGCAACCATTGAAACATGGCACCATCACCAAATAAATATCTGTGCTGGACATGTTTCTATTTTCGTTGGACCAATTGTTTTGCAACCTTTTCAGAATTTTTGAAGGATATTCCACTGGCAACTGGCAGATCATGTGGTTTATGCTTGTTAGAGCTTCACCATAATTGGACATAACCTACATCCATCGATTAATAGGTTTAAGAGAACATATCACATGGCCACATAGGCCTCCTGATTCGCATCCTTGGGGTCTCCTTGAAACCTCGAAATAGTGATTGATTATTCAAAAGAAATATGTTTCATTTATTGTATTATTTTCCAGTTTAACAAATATAAAAACACACGACGCTCAGTATAGTTTTTAATCATATCAAGCGGTCTTGTTTTGGTTTCTCGGAACGCTATAATCAATGAAAATAATTCAAATGTTTGTTCTGAACTGGCTCACAGCCAACCTGGATATATTCATGAGCGTCGCCAAGAGTTCTGCCGCCTCCCTTTGAAGCCGTTTAGCGCAGGGGAATTGAGCAGTTATCCAGATA
Source organism: Cryptolaemus montrouzieri (assembly GCA_013387265.2). Taxonomy (NCBI): domain Eukaryota; kingdom Metazoa; phylum Arthropoda; class Insecta; order Coleoptera; family Coccinellidae; genus Cryptolaemus; species Cryptolaemus montrouzieri. Next base: position 45,937,474 of record JABFTP020000083.1, on the reverse strand, counting down.
TGTAATCTGTTCTGTTAGTTCGGAATGTGCCTTGGATTATCAAAGACGTGGTTCAAAAGAGGTTACAAAAAATCGCGAACGAGTAAACATGTTTCTGTGGCAGAAGAGGGTGACCCCTGCGCCGGTAAATATTAAATTTTATTTCATTCGTGCATTTTTAGATCCTCTATGGACTATATTAAACACAGATCCCATTCAATATTCATTAATTATTTAAGTTGGAAAAACTGTATATTTAAAATGGAATGAAATTAAGCTATTCACTCTATTCATCACTTTGCACATGATAAAGCGCTTGTAGTCTTTGTTTTGTATCTGTAGCTTCAATAATATCGAAATTTTCAGGGAAATTCCAGAATGAATAATAATTTTCGTTGATAATTCGAAAACGTAAAACCTGAACAGGATTTTCATTTTTTCTAAGAAACATCTTGAAAACGTGCCATATACTTTTATGAGTTCTAACGGTTACTGAGAAGGGTTCAATATACGCGGATTTTGGGCACCCTGTAAAGGGCGCAAACTAGTTCCAAGAACATTTACAATTTATTGGGTAAATTGAAATTCGACTTATTTTTGAAATTTCGTTTTCGAATATATTTCAAACGTTGAAAATAACAAATCCCTTCAGAGATTTCTCATTCAACCATAAAAATTTTATCGTATAAAAACTTAGCTCGTCGAGAATATATGGCTTTTCTGTGTTCAATTTTGAATATCCCAGAATGTCGTTCAATTTTGATACGCCTTGCATGCATTATGGGCAGGTGCGCTATCCTGTTGAAACCACTTTGTTTCGAGGTCTGCAAATATAACTTTTCCATCTTTTATCCTAATCCCATCGCTGCAAATAACGTTTATTGGCAAATCTGCATTTTCGAGGCCAGGAAAAGGATGGTGATTCAATATCATCAATCAATATGGTGTGAACTCATTTTTTTCATTATTCTCTAACTGCGGTTTCTCGAAGCACCAGTCACATTGGTTATTTCTGTCGTCGATGTTTCAGGATTTTCAATTATTGCTGCAAATACTTTCGTTTCAGCGTCTTCATTATTTTCTTTAGCATATTCTTTGACCCTCGGATTTTTGAAGAATCCGTAGGTTCGCAACTTCTTGAAACTACGTTTGTCAGGTTGGCGTCGCTTGGGAATCGCTCTTAGTGTTATTAGCCGAGAACTGGTTTTCACTAATAAAGAGAATCGAAAGCAAGAATGAGGGCCCATCTTTCTCAAATTGCAATGTTTCACATAGTTGCTCCACAAAACCATCGCTTTTGGGACACCGTGTGCTTCGTGTCAAATCTTTGGCAAATTTCTTTCATTTGGGGAAAATGTAATGTTGAAATATGATTTAAAAATTGTGTCTTCATCTTTAGTTTTCCTCTTTTCCTCGTTGAAGGTCGTTCTAAAACGATGCATAATACAGGGTGGGGCGTAATGGAAGGGCGTTTTTGAAACGAGAATAACTCATCTGTTTTTCAAAGTAGAACATTTTTAATTAGATAAAATTAAAGCTGAAATGCCAACATTTAGTGAAGAAAAAGTGAAAAGAATCATGTTCGGAAAATTACATCAGGCAGATGACGTCTGTGTTTCGCAATGCATTCATGTAGTCGATTCTCAAAGTTCTGCATTACCTGCTCTAACAAATCGGTGTCAATTTTCCTAACTTCTCTTGTGATGGCTTCTTTCAACTTTTGCAGATTTTGAGGTTTATTGACGTTGATCTCAGCCTTTAGGTTTCCTCACAAAAAATAATTACAAACTGTGAGATACCGGGAACAAGGGGACCACGGCACATCACCAAAACGAGAGATTGAATGACCAGGAAAATACGACGCACAACTTTCATTGAGGCTCTGGCTGTACGTGCCGTGGCACCATCCTGTTGTAACCAAACATTTCTTCTGCTCATTCTTCCTCGTCGCAATTCTGAGACAAAAAAGTTTTTCAGCATGAAAACATATCGCTCAGAGTTTATAGTTACGATTGCCCTCTTCGAAAAAATAGGGTCTAATCACCCCAAAACGGCTCATAGCACACCAAACGGTGACTTTCTGTTTATTATCCGAACCGCTTGTTCATCATTATCACTGGTTCATTTTCATCAGTGATGATCAGTTGCATTCTCTCAACAAATTGCTGGCTTTGTGCAAAAGCTCCTTCATTCAGGTGCTGGACAACCAAGAACTTATAGGGGTGAAAGCGGAGGTTTTGGTGTGTAAAATGCTGCAGCTCGTTCTCGGACAGAGCGCCCTGGGCTTTGAATTACAGCTTGTCTCGCTCTTTCCGCGGAAGCTGGTGTCCTCAGACTTCAGGAACGACTTTGAGGTTTCAGATTCATTGAACATGCAGTCGTTGTGAAATTCTGTATCCATCGGATGATTATGTTACGTTTCGGACTGAAGCGTTACGACCAATGTTGAAGCGTCAATGACAGACTCTCCCGATGTTAAATATTCTTCAACTGCGAACGCACTGTGCTCTCTCGTACAGACAACCGTTTTGAATTAAATGGTAACTCCTCCTCGAATGACCTCAGTCGCTTCCCCCTACTCACTCTCCGTTACGTGTACTACCCGTTCCAAAAACTCCCTTTTATTACGCCCCACCCTGTATGTTGTGAAATGATGAAATTCGGTACACCGTGGTGATGAATATGATCGATTATTACGCATTCTGCCTTCCAAAACAGAATTTAATAGATTGAATTCCGTATACAGCATTTGAATTGCCATTATACAACTGTATACGCTACTTTGCATTCACCTTTCTCTTGTTTTCGTTGCGGCGAAGTTATGCAATTCTGGAAGTTTTGTTTCGTAATATTTCGCCAGACTGGAAGGCGACCTTTCCTGCGTTAAGAAAACCATTGATGTAGGACGGACGAAAAATACTTTTGGCACTGGTTCAAAATTACGTTTTCCGGGTCAGCGCCAACATTGGGCGAATGTTAATCTCCTGTTTAACTGGATTGTCGATATTCTGGAATCGAAGATGGCGATTATTTTCACCTGTTTGAAGTTTGAATAACTTAATTAGCCCTTACGAAAGGGATGGGAAAGTGTAAGGAGATTCAAAACTAATGCAATATTGACAGTCTCAATATGTCTTTAACTCTGAACTGTCTGTTGGAATACATGAATTTCCCAATTCATAATTCGTGCTTGCTATAAGAGACGAGAGAGATGAAACACAAAATATTTATTTATCATCAAAATTTATTCTATCGCCTTCAAAGTAGGCTCCTCCCGAAATAATACATTTACGTTAACGGATAATCCAATTATCAAAACATTTTTCGAATGCTTTGCCTGTAATCGACTTCAGTTCTGGCAGCGAATTCTCTTTTATGTCTTCTATCGATTCATAACGTAAAAAGTTTGAAGAAAAAAAAGGCCCCAGAAATTGACAATGTGCCAGCTGACCTATTGAAAGCTGATCCACAGATAAGTGCAGCGTTACTAACTCCCATAATTACCCAGATATTGGAAACAGAAAACATCCAAGCAGGCTGGAATGAAGGTATCATCATAAAAGTGCCCAAAAAAGGTAACCTCACCTTGTGCGAAAATTGGAGGGACATTATCCTGCTTGATACTCTCAACAAGGTACTGGCTTCACAAATAAAAATCGACTAACAGAAGAGATCGAAACGATCTTACGACCGAACCAAGCTGTTTTCAGACCGAGTTTTTCCTGCACTGACCATATTAACACAGTCCGAATCCTCATTGAGCAATCAGTGGAATGACAAGTGACGTTTTACTTCATTTTTATAGATTTCAACCGAGCCTTTGATGGACTGTCACAAAGAGCCATTTGGAGAGTACTTAAGCTGGGAGGAGTATCTGGGAAAATAATAAATCTGATCAAATATCCCTATGGAGATGCAAAATGCTGCGTTGCTCGCAACGACACAAGAACTGACAAGTTCGCTTTTTGTCAGGAGTGAGACAGGGCTGTGTGCTTTTCCTCCTCCTATTTAATATCATGCTCGATTATGTCTTCGAAAAAGCTAACGTTGGCATGCGCAGAGTTAGATGGACACTAACTGACCACCTGAACGACCTGAAGTATGCTGACGATGTGTGTATTGTTGGTCAAGTATTTCAAGATACCTCACGACAACTGCAAGCGCTAGCCGACGAAGCCAAGAAGATTGGACTGCAAATTAATATACAAAAGACCAAATCCATGAGTCTGAACACCACCTGCAGCAGTGCCTTTCATGTAGGAGACGAGAGCATAGACGACGTCAACGAATTCACTGATCTTTGCAGCACTATCACCCGGAGTGTGGGAGCCGAAACCGATATAACACCGACTACGTAAAGTCCAACACGCCTTCAGAATACTCAGACCAGTGTGGAATTCCAGTCAGTATTCTACACCAACCAAATTGCGATCTATATCAGTCTAACGTGAAGTCTGTACTGTTGTATGGTTGCGAAACTTGGAAGGTAACGAAAACTCTAACGGATCGGCTACAGGTTTTCGCGATAAATGTCTTAGAATTATACTCGGACTTTCTGGCCACAGACAATTAGGAACGAGGATCTCCTCCACCTGACCAATCAGAGTAAAATAGAGAAGAAAATCAAATTACGGAAATGGGGCTGGATCGGACACACCCTCCGCAAGGATGACAGCTGTATTACTAAGACAGCACTGGACTGGAACCCACAGGGCAGAAGAAAATTAGGAAGGCCAGCTAACACATGGGGAAGGTCAATTATAGATGAATTGAAAAGGTGGAAAAGACATGGAGACATACTGAAGAATCCTATATATATTCGAGACGGGTACCACAAAGTTGACCGGAGCCATATCAGGTGAATACGGTGGTTATTCGATGGTGTTTGTTGATTTCTTGGTCAGAAATTCATTAATTGTGAGATAGTGCATTACCGTAAGTTTTTTTTCCACAAATCTGGCTTTTTCGACCAATTTTTTGCTGCGTTAAAGTTACTGCGCAAAAAATCGTTCATTCCTTCAATGCCTTGACTACTTGTGTTGCAGCTCTAACCGCAGCATAACGAAGAGCCTGATTTAATATTTCCAGGAACAAGTTTATTGGTGAAAAGCTGACTGGCAGAAGGATTTGTTTATAGATGAGATGAGGTTTTCTCTTTTTCATTGCGATCAACGTTTTCTTGTGTAAATACGTCAAAATGAGAGATATGCCCAGTGCCACTGTTGACCTATCTATGGTTTTGGTGAAGGTTCAATAATAGTGTGGGAAGAAAATAATAAATTATTGAAAATAATGGAACCCTGAATGCTCAGAGGTACGTTACAGACATTTTAGAGAAACATGTTGTACCATATTGATCAAATATGGATGAAACTTTTCTGTTTATGCATGATTACGCCAGACTTCACCAAGCTTATATCATTGGAAACCATCATGAAATCAGTTTAATGGAGTTGCCAGCATGAAGTCCAGTCCTCAATCCCATCGAACATGTCTAGGACATTAGTAGAAGATCGAGAAGCTATCAAAACCAGCCAGCTCCCGTGAATGAGATTCGGAACAGATTGATCGAAACTTGAAACGAAATGGATCAGAATGGGAGAACACCGATATGAAGAAAGTGCCGAATTAGGTTAGGTTAGGTATGGGAAATGTAGTGGGAACTTTATTTCTTTTCAGAAATTTGAAAATGAAATGGTTTTATCAAAAAAACATAACTTTGATCACTTTATTAACCAATATCCTGTATAATCCAGAATTGCTTTAATTTGTAGCTGTGCTATAAGATCGTTCAGTAATTCTCGCCAGAGGTAGAAAAATCCGGTACAAGCAGATTCTTGGGGAGTTTTTCTGAAAGCTTCACGTTTTCCATTATAAGTTTTACTTCAATTTCTATGGTTACCACTTCCATCTCGATTGTTATTAAGCATTCCTCAGTGCTGATGGATTATTGGAAAAATAATTCTTCAACATATCTCAACTTCTTTGAATAAATTCTGTCAAAAAATACCGAAAATTGATTATTCAAAAAAATTATCTTAAAATGATTGTCAAAATTTCTGTTGATGCTTAGTTGGCACAATTGTTTTCCATACTGACTGACATTTAGTTGGTTCACAGTGCTCGATTTTGTCAGTTCTCACAAGTGTTTTTCGTGATTTCTACAATGGAAAAATATAGAATAAAAAATTTCTCTCGAATTCTGTTTTCCAAATGGAATTTCGTGTGCCGAATCGCTGAAATGTGGCAAAAGGCTTACAGTGAATCGACTTCATCCAAACCACGTGCGGCCCAGATGTGGTAGAAGATTTTGCTCGCTCAAGTCGGCCATCAACATCTTCAACTGAAGTTAACACTGTTGAAGTGAAGGAAATAGTAATTGAAAATCGTCACTCAGGTTTGAGAGAGATGAGAAATTAACTTTCTGTGATTCACGAATCAATTCGTACCTTTCAAACGATTGTTCAGGCATAAAACGCTTTGATGCCCGACAAAAGACTCGAATTGTTCTAAAAATTTCGACTTCACAATCTCAAAACGCATTGTAACTGGTGATGAGACAAATAAAGAATATTACCTGGCGTTATTGCGGCGTTGGGAGAGCAACTCATGGATTTTGCTCCTAGAATGCACCATCTTATAAGGTTATCATTGAAAGGCTCTTGTTCGATAGTGGGTGCAACGCTTCAAGGACTCGAAAAACGTCGATGATCTTCCCACTCGTGGCCCAACAGGGAAAGTGACGGAGAAGGATGAAAAAGCGATCGTGAGTTTGTTTTCGCAAAAACCAGGCTTGAACTTGCGTGAAAGACGAGCGAAATTGTCAAACAACCCATGAAAATTCATTTGTGGGGTTGCTTCTCGAAAAATGGGCTTTGTAAGTCTTTACCGAGAACCTGAATGCAGTTGAAATGGACAAAATTTATGAAAAAGCTTTGATACCGACTAGAAAAGCGAAAAAGGTATTGTCACCTCGAACTGGCCTGCATGATCACCTGATATCAATCCCATTGAGAACGTCAAGGTCTGCATAGAGAACAAGCTTGGAGGAAGACCCAGAAAATTTGGTGGAAAGTATGCCAAGAAGAGACAAAGCAATTATTGACGCAGGCGATGTTTGAATACCTTATTGATGAAATTGCGCCATGCTTCGTAACATGTAGAATGAATTAATGTACCGAGGGATCTTTTCGAATAAATTTTTGGATAAATTATGTCGTATACGCTTTCACTTAACAGACTATAAATGTATTATATTGAAAGGAACCTACTTTCAAGGCGATACAATAAATAAGGATAAAAATGAATATTTTTTGTATCCCGGTACTTTTTAACAGAATGTACATTTGAATTTTTGTATTTGAACGTTAATTTCTGTATTTTACTCCGTTTCAATTAATGGTAATATGTCACCTTAATTTCAACAATTTCCTGTTCGGAGTAACAAAACGTTTCAAGATTTCCAGTTATCTGCACTGTTTATTATTTTCTAATCTGATTGAACCTTTCAGAAACACGGGACTACGTCGAAGCCGTTGAAATCGGTTAGACTGGACGTGGACGAACAGGAGAAAATAGCGAAATCCGGGCTGGAGATGAAGTTAATAACGAACGAAATGGACGCCGAGACCGATAAGTGGCAGGAAAGTAATAGCGCCCAAGTCGAGGTAAGTCTCGAATTCGTAGCAGAGTTGGCCTCGTTCCTTTGAACCCCGAAACATGATATGAACGAAAAGTACCTTTATTTATAGGGGTATAGTGGGAATCTCATATGTCTGCAACAAGATAGTTGACACATCTTGCTTGATCTGTATTTTCTACAGGTTGTCCGCGCTGAAGAATCCATTAGAAGTATTTGGGGAACTGCTTTATCGATCAATTTCAAAATTAGGGATTACAGTAAATGAATGCTGATCTTCAATTTGCAATTAGTTTTAGCGAAAAGTGTTATTTTTGAATTTCTCTCATATAAAGGCATCCTTTTTCAAGCATCACTAGCTGGGATTTGTCCTATATAAAATAAACCACCATTAAGATATTTTTTTATCAAACTTTTCCGAATTATAGTGTCATCTTCTTTGCAAAACAAAAATTGACTCAGATTTGAGTGAGATTATAATTCTTTAGTTGAATGAAAAAAGTGTTTTTTCGTAGGCAACTGACTTTCTGATGCTATTCTATATACAGGATGTGTCAATTTTTTTGTTTTCAAATTCGAGTACCATTAGAACTCAATACTTGATCGGTATCAGGTTTCTTTTATCTATTACTATTAATATTCATTGTGGACTTGAGCACTATCTCAGCTGTTAGCTGGATATAATTCACCTTCTCCAGATTCAGCAATCAAAGGGAATAGGCTCGATTACAATATACTTGACATAAATTTTCTCACTATTCTATATGTATTAAGAATTACATCGTTTTGCATTTCTATATAGGTATTCTAATGCAAATCTAATTTCTTAAGGCTATCATGCAAACTTTTGTGTATTAACCCAGTCGAAGGAAGGATGACAGGAACCATATATATTTTATCGAGGTGCCACATCTGTTTGATCTCAATAGCAAGGTCTGTGTATTTGGACTTTTTCTCCTGGAACTTGTTCAGCACGTTGTTATTATTGGGTATGGCGACATCTACCTGCATTGCTTTTCTGGCTCTCTTATCATACACCACCATGTACGGCTTATTATTCGTCACCATTCTGTCAGTGATAACAGGCCGTTCGTATTATAATCTGAAAGAGTCATTTTCCATTACTGGTGACGGTTGATATTTGTAATATGGCTGGAAGTTATTTAGAAGTCTGACCTTGTGTGCAAGTTTCTGATGGATAATGTTTCATACTTGATTATGCCTGTGAAGATAGTCCGTATTGGCCAGTTGTTCACAGCCGGGAGTAATATGCTGTATAGTCTCCGATCTTAAATGGCATTTCTTGCAATTATAAATTTGTTGTAGTTGTTTGTAGCGATGACTTGGTCTTGAATGGCCATAAGGAACAGAAGGAATCCTTCTATTTCCGCGAATAATTTTCCTTTCATCAACCAGCTTCTTTGTCGATCTGTGGTTGATTAATCTCATGGTGATGTCGTCCATGCAATTCCTTTCTTGACCATTGATCTTGTTTTTCAGTATCTGATAGGAACGGTAGATTCAGTAGGTCATCCCTGGTAGCAAGATTCAGAGTTGTATGTTCCTTATCAGCCAACGATCACTCTAGGAGATCAGAAGTGCGAGCTTTTACAGAGAACAATTCTTTGAGATTTTTGATCTGTTCGCTACGTAAGTTGACAACATCCATTAATCCGCTTCCTCCTCTTTTCCGCTTCAAAGTTGTGATTAGAACAGACGATTTTGGTGATTGTTGTACTTTAACAACATCGTTCGGGTCTGCCTTTGAATATCATCCAGTTCTGTTCTAGTCCATCTGATTATTCCGAATGAGTAAAGCAACACTGGAATGGCGTAGGTGTTAATTACTTTGACTAGATTCCTCGAGTTCAACATTGACTTCAGCAAAGTCTTCAGACGATGAATTTACTCTGAACGAATCTCATCCCTTGACTGTTTTGGTCTAGAAATCTGCGTTGTTGGTATCCCAGATATTTGTACATTCCTCATACACTGTATAATACCACTATTTGTAAGTTGTGTTTCACCATCTATGACTTTTTCTCTCTGAATGTTCAGAGTCTTACATTTTTCAATCCCGAATTTCGTATGAACATCTGCCGAGGACTTACTAACAGTTTTCAGCAGATCATCCAATTGCTCCTTGTTCGAAGCATATAATTTGATGTTATGCATATACATCAGGTGGGAGATTGTGTGATAGTTCCTATCTGCTTTCATCCTGTCAAGTTCGAAATCTGCTGATCTAACTGCTTCGTGATATCGGCTAGTGCTCTGCCTGCTTGATGTCTCGGCAATGTAGTTTTTTCGATATCGCTCCTTGGGTGGTGTTTGTGTGTCTTCGTCAGCAGAGTTCTTACCTTTTGTTGTAGGTTCTCGATATTGGTGTTGCTCCAGGCCATTATTCCAGATGAATAATTCGGGATTGAGCATGCATAAGTGGTGATTGCCTTAAACATATTCTTGCTATTAATATTTGTATAAAGTAGTTTGCCTAACTCTCTTAGTGAATGCTTTCGTCAAGTCTTTTTTTTATTCTCACATTCTCTATTCGTAGTGCTTATTTCATGCCCAGATATTTGTAGATCTGCCTTTCGATCATAGCGCCAATATTTTGATCCTCTCTGATCTCATCTGCAGCTTCCTGTACTTTTCCTCTAATTGTACTGAGGGTGCGACATTTGTCCAGTCCGAAATGCATTTCAATGTCATCGAAGAAGTTTTTAGCATTTGCTTTAGTTGGTCCTATATGAAGTATTATTGCTAATAGACAAAGAGATGATATCCATGAATATTGTCCACATATCATCGATGTTTGAGTCTTCTTATTGTTCGTCCCAATTAATCGTAGAAATTTCTCTAGCTAGTCCTTCGTGGTTTGTCACCTTCTGCTGGCGGAGGGATGGTAACGGACGCTAATGAAAACCACAGTCAAGTTGCATTGAATGGGAATGACAACTGAACTTCGTTAGTGGTGCAAGAATGACGTTTAAGCCTTGCCAGATTGCGAAAGGGCAACAAACTCCACGCTACTCGGACGTAGAGGGCAATGATAAATTTCTTTCGAGGAATCAGAAGGATTGATTTTTCATGAGCTGCTGAAACCTGGTGGAACTAGAAGTAAAACAACCACTAATATAATCGATTAGGTAGTTTTTCGTTGTAAAAACGGTTTGAATATTGAGAATGGCAACACCAACTGATTATGCTTCAAAACTTAGCTTGGAAAAGATTTAGGTATTAAGTTCGGCTTGTCGCTTATTGTTGAAACTTGATTCTTTCTGACCCTTTTCTGCCCAAATCGATGGCTTTTGCCTCTGCAGAGCAGCGCTGTACCACTCAAGAAAGTGTTTAAAAATTGTGACGTAAAATATCGAAACTTTTCCTGGCTGTCTATAAATTATATCATAAATTAGGATATGCATATCAATTTCATTTGTTTACATTAAAATATATCAGTTTAGTCCTAAAATACGATATAATTGTATTTAATTCTAAAGATTGAGTCCGAAAAAGTAAAATTGATTCGAGTCCAACCCTGTCTTTGCAAATCTCGCGAATTAACGCTGTTCGACCTCTGATCGTCTGTATTTTGTTTCAAGGAGAACAACGATATCGTGAAGAGGGCGAAAAATATGTCTGCCATGGCCTTTTCGATGTATCAATTTACAAAGGGCGAAGGAGAGCTAAAAACCACCCAAGATTTGTTCACGCAGGCGGAATATTTCGCCGAAGAGGCGAATAGATTGTACAAAGTCATAAGACAGTTTAGCTACCAGGTAAGCAACGACTTTATCAAAAAAAAAATGATTTAACATGTTTGATATGGGTTTAACCTTGAAATGACCTTGGTTATGGATTAATTCTTCAAATCAATAACACTGTGGTTGGAGAAATAATTCTAATCAGGGCAATGGGTACTGTAGGGTTTCTGAAAACTGAAATATATGGAGTTCTTTTACTGGTAGGTTTGTGGGCCGTTTTCATTTATGAAAATCGACATTATAACGTACAGGTTATAATTTTTAGGAGCCTAGATACGTTTGGAAGATGTACTCGACATATTCATAATGGAAACTTTCGTTATGATAACGATAATTGACATGATAAGTCTTGTATCTAGTTAACCTTGAAATGACCTTATTTATGGATTTAGTGTTCAACTCAATAACACTCTGGTTTGAGAGAAAATTTGTATCAGAATAGTGGGTATTGTAGAGTTTCTGGACGTTGAAATAAATGGAATTCTCTTACAGGTAGTTTTCTGGGTAATTTTCCTGAATGAAAATCTGCAACGTAGAGCTTCCAGGTTATAATTTTCTAGAAGCCCTGGTACACTTGGGGGATATATTTGACATATTCATAATGAAAGTTTGATTATGCTAACGATAACTGTCATGACAAGGCTTGTATCTATTAGATCCGCAACAAAGTTCTCGCTGTTTTTTTATGAAAATACTACAATGACTACAAATGAATCATTCAAAATATTGACCATCGCAAGCTACAACTTTTTCCCATCTTTCTGGCAGAGCTCGAATACCGTGACGGAAGTCGTGTTTGTCTTTTGAGGCTATCCAGGAATCAAGCCATTTTTCGAGCTCTTCATATGAGCGGAACTGCTGATCAGCCAGAACATGTGCCATCAAACGGAACAAGTAATAATCGCATGGTGCAATATCTGGGGAATATGGCGGGCGGGGTAGTTCTTTCCATTTGTGCGTTTCCAAGTAGGTTTTAACAGGTTTAGTAACGTGAGGCCGAGCGTTGTCATGCTGTAGAATTACATTTTCGTGTCTCTGGTCGTATTGTGGCCGTTTTTCTCGCAGTGCTTTACTCAACCGCATCAATTGAGTTCGATACCGTTCCCCAGTGATGGTTCTTCCGTTTTCAATAGCTCATAATGAATAACACCTACTTGGTCCCACCAAATAGACAGCATAACTTTCGAAGCGTGAATACTCGGCCGAGGCGATGACGTAGAAGCATGACCAGGCAGTTCCATGAATTTTTTCCTTTGGATTGCTGTAATTAATCCATTTTTCATCACCCGTTACGATGCGATGAAGAAAACCCTTTCTTTTTGCCGTTGGAGCAGTTGTTCACTGGCGACGCTCAACGTCTCTCAGCTTCAAATCATAAGGAACCCTAGTTTCTTGCTTTAGAATCATTCCCAACCCATGCAATCGCTTGGAAATGGCCTGGCAGGTAACTGCTAAGGCTGAAGCAAACTCTTCTTGCGTTTGGCACGGATCCTCATCGACCAATACCTCCAATTCAGCGTCTTCGAAGATTTTTGGCCTTCCTTCTTGGGGACGGTCGTCCACATCGAAATAACCGTTTTTGAAGCGACCTAACCAATCTCGGCACGTTGTTTCACTTAGAGCAGTATCTCCGTAAACTTTTTGGAGCTCTATATGAGCTTCAGCCGCCGTTTTCTTCCACTTCCCGCAAATGACGATTATTTGCCACAAAACCAGACATTTTTTCACAACTAAAATTATATAACGCCAAAACAAAATCACAAATGTGTCACAGTGGTTTGTTTACCATATGTTCGAGAAGTTCTTGATATGTAAAAATCGACCAGCACTTACTGCTGGAGCCATCTGTCGACAAACACCGAGAACTTAATTGCGCACCTGATAATTAACCTTGAAATGACCTTGGTTATGGATTGAGTGTTTAATGTAATTAATCAAAAGTGACACTACCAAAGTGTTAAAGATTTTTATTTTCAATTAATTCATCGTTTTTCTCAGGTACCTGGAGGTACGAACAAAAAAGAACTTCTAGAGAATCTAGATAAAGTACCAACGTTCGTCCAGAGGCTACAGTTCACAGTAAAGGACCATACGGTTGGAAAAGCAGCCACGTTCACGAAGGTGGATAACGTGATACAAGAAACGAAAAATCTTATGAACGTAATCTCGAAAGTCGTTACGACTTGTTTCGAATGCGCCACCAAGGTGAGTCCGTTAACTACGCCATTCGTTACCGTTTCTTCGAACTCTAAATCCTACTTATATTTACTTAGACTATGTTGAAGTAGAATATAATGTAGAGTTTCAAATTCTCTTCTTTCCACATTTTCACCATTTTTCTCGACTTGGAATAACGCCAACGAGCCACGAATATTATGAGTCTAGATATCTAGATGAATGTTATTACAACTCAGTAAAAATTCTTCCTTTTCTCCTGCCAACCGAAATGAAATTTGTTCGTTCTGTTTCGAAACAATTCAATGATATAAGGTACCGGTGGCAATTAAGGCCCACCTAACAAAAATTTGCTTTAAATCTGAGTATAATGCGTATAGGACGTCAAAAACATGTTGTCTACATAGCTTGTACATGTTGCTGTAATAAATTGTGAGAAACAATTCAGAAAAGCATATTTTAAATACGAAAATACACTTTTTAAACTTCTCTCATGGGCCTTATTATACTATGGTAGTATATTAAAGCCCATATAAAAAATGCTTTATTTTTAAAGTAAATCGCCCTAAATTAACCTAGAAATAAGTTAAAATAAAAGTAAATTGTTGTTTTCACTTATTTAATAATTTTCCTTTATTTATTAAACGTGGGCCTTATTACCCTCTCAATAGTAATCGAAGACAATTCAGTTTCCAGGAACTAGTGGCCTTAACTAAAGTATTTGGTACAATCACAACATGTTCTCTAACTTAGAAAATTAAAATAATCAGTTCTTTTCTTATTAAACAAAACTATGTAATTAATCTTATATTAATTTTAAGACTTAAAATCAGACTTTAATTAAAAATACCTAACTTAGTTCTTTAGTATCACAAGCATATTCCTAGACTCAGAAAATAGACTCAAAACAAAACAAAATATCTTCTGCAAACAAAATAAAAATAAAACGATTAACAAACATATTATTCATACTGACACGGTAAAATATAGTTAAGTATTTTGTTTAAACACAGCAATAAAAATATCTTTATCTTCGGTTGAAAGTCCGACACATTCTTCGTGGTACCATTTTAAACATTGGGCACATTGTCGCATGTCCGAAACACGACCTTCTTTGCAAGCATGACAGAACCATTCAGATTCAATTATTTTGACTTCTTAACCTTACTGCTATCTTTTCCAGACTTATTCTTACGATCTTTAGTTTTCCGATTGGCTTTTTTCACCTTTATTACCTCATTTTCTTTTAGCTCCTCCCGTTTCTTAAAAAGGTCCCTAGTAATCCGTTGACCTCTATAATTGATGGCCTTTCTTCTTGGTTTGTTTTTGATAACAGCATAGTTTGGAGTTGGCATAAGTTCTTGAAACGGGGATTTAGTTTCCTTTGTTTTAAGACTGGCTAGCGGAGTATCATTGTCTGAGTCTTCTTCGGAGGTATATACATTGATTCTAGTGGGATTATTTATATTCAACATCTTCTGTATAGCATCAGGCTCAATATCCGTTTCTGAGTCTGAACTTAGAATAAGAGGACGTTTTGTCACAATACCAGATGTTGATGGTTTAGGCGATGGTGTTAAAGTTTGTGGTACTTTCACAGGAAGAGTTGATGTATCAATATCAGTTAAAGCCCTTACACCAATTTGCTTTTCTGGGGTAACAATGCCAGCAATAGTACATTCTTCGTTGTTTAGTATTGACGGTGAAACAGTGTCAGAACGTGACGTTACTTCAGGGTAGTCTATGTTTGCCTCAATAATAGTTGAAGTTTGTGGAGGAGGATGTTCGGTCAAGATCGCTGGTGCAAATGCTTCATCTGGTAATACATCAGGGTTGAATGGTAACAATCCAGTAGCCCTGAATCCATTTATTATATTTTCATGAGTCAGTGCCCTCGACCAAGCTTTTGAGAATATTTTGTTGAAGTTCGATTTTGTCAAGCGTCTGTCAGGATTTTGATACATATATGTCATAGCTTCTTGATCCCAGTGATGCTCAAAAGACTTATTGACAGATTTATCGAGGGTTGAAGTTCATGGGTTGTGTTACTAGGCAAACAATAAAGCACAATATCATGCTTGTCTGCTTCTTCAACAATTGTATAATCCAGGTGCGAGGATGCTCCATCAAAGATTAACAAGACTTTTCCCTGCGTTTTATTCTTTCCCAGATGCTTGATGAATTCAATAAATAGCTCCGTGGTCATACTTCCTTTTGGAGCCATCTTTATGAGAGATCCAGCTGGTAAGTTATCACTATATTCTGGTTTTTGCCTTTGGCCTTTGAAGATGATCATTGGTGGGATAGCAGTACCAACAGCATTAACACACATTGCTATCGTAACATTTTCCGCGTGCTCAGGTGCAATCAAATGGACTCGACGAGCTCCTTTTTGCGCCAAAACAGTTTGTTGATGATGAATAGTGAGTCTACACCTTTTCATCCATATTATAGAGTCGTTGAGGGTTCTGTAGAATATCTAATTCTTCATATAGGTCTTTCACTTCTTGGAAATGCTGAGCGACAATAGGACGGTTTAATTTCTGTGCTCTGCCTGGATTCATAAACTGGGCTTTTCTTTTGGAAATTTCTGGGTTCCTTTTCAAAAACGTTTTAAGCCAGTCTTTGCCCGCAATTCCAGAGTCTTTGTTGAAATCATGCTTAATATCATAACTCTCGCAAAATAAAAATGCTTGTCTCCGTATGACTTTCGGAGTAACAGGTACACCAATGTTAGAAAATCGTATAATGCGTTGTACAAGATCTTTTCTTGGTCAATTGTCAAAACGGAACGACGACCTAAGCGCTTAATAGTACTTTCGGACTTTATATGATTTCGGCGAGTTCGTCTTGGAATATTGTATCGTTCAGCTGCAGCTCGTTGCGTGAGATGCCCTCGTTTTATAGCTGCCATAGCAGCCCGTAAATTGTTTTCTGTCCACTGAGCTCTCTTTGGAGGCATTTTAATCAAAATCTGTAACAATATTACACATATATTGTCAAAATTCACATAGTACATTGACCTAGAAAATAACGAACAATACAATCTGATACTTTAATATTAAGAGGCTAATAAGGCCCAAGTATCGTTACAATGGGCCTTATTAACCGCATGCCACGTTTTACAAAATAATCCAAATAACCTACAAAATCATTCTCTGGTTAGGAAAAGCCATATCCTTTGTATTACGCGAGACATACTTAAGGTAATAAATACAGCGTTATTAGTCCATTATTAAATAAAACGTTAAATACTTACAGTTTCTTGGTATGAAAATTATAAAATTGCACAATAGCCAGTCACTTCATCAAAGCATCGCACTTGACTGACAAGATAGCGGCGCTAGCGTCTGCTGACCAATACGGAATCATTCACACCGACATTGTGCACGTGTGCGTAAACAGTGAAGTGTCATAGGTATATTTTCCCGCGAAATTTGAAATTTGGGCCTTATTACCCCTTGGGCCTTATTTACCTCAGGTACCTTATTGGAACTTTGTGTCTAATAAAATATGACATTTGATAGTTGGCATATGACAGATGACATTTGATAGATGTCATTAATGACAGATGACATTCGACAGATGTCACTTATGACATCTATATGATGCTTTCTGAAAAATTGGAGTTACCTCCTCTTGGCGTTGTTTCAAGTTTACTCTTACACACTACCACCTATCGCTTACTCGTAGTAACATACTTTAACATTACTTAGTATAAAATATCAATGCCACGAAGGGTGAAAATTCCTTGCGCTTCTTTGGACGGCCCATTACCAAATCAACTGAGCCCACAAGCTCTCCAACGTTTAGCCAACAGCCAAAACTGCACACTTCCAAGATAGCATCCGAGGGTATATTCAATCTATTTATTCAAACTAACCAGATAAAAACTAAACTACTAAAACATAACAGAACTACACTGAATGCCTTATACTAATCACATGAAATTTCAAAGTTACTAAACACGGATGAACTAACTTTTCTCTAATCCTAAATGTTCTTCTCTTCTTTTTGCAGTATTATATACCTACCGCCGACGAAGAATTTAAAAATTTTGACAAGGCATGTTGGAAAAAAAGATAATACGTAGATGCCATTTATTTAGTAGTTTTTGCTGTGGTCACTTGCTCGATTTATCTTTCTAAAATTTTGGACATGAAATAACCAGTTAAAGTATCAATTTTGGTTTTGATATTGTCTGCACCAGCAGACCTAGTTTCTAGTGATTAATGAATGAGAGATTTATATCAAAGACTATTTGACTCACAGGGTCACAGAAGTGATAAGAAGAGGAAATATAAGGATCAACAAGCAAATTGGTTTAAATCTGCCTGCATCGTAAACTATACACTTGATCTCCTATTCACGAGACATCTTCTTGGCTTGAGAAATTAATGAGTTATTCCATGAAGTCTATTAGAACATAATGCATACTTGCATGAAGACATTATTCTTTAGAAGGGTTCGCTGATCAATTGGCTACGTAAAGTGATACTGCCCTGCTTCTATTTGTATGCCTACTTATGATATGGTATTGCTGCAACTGCAAAACCTCCAAGGGGACTCAATTCCTTCATCAATTCAAACGATACTCTTGCACTGCATGAAAAGCAGCTTGTATGGAATATTAACTGTTGGGGGCATAAAAAAATATGTTTTGCGATCCCCATGGTCCTCAGTTCCTCAGAAAGTACAATATATTCTCCTGGAGGAATTCTCATGTTCACAGAAAACATCTCGAAATTCATTTTGAACTAGAAACGAAAAACACCATGAAAAAAAACTATTCATGGTGTCAACCGTCCAAAATTTTAGAAAGCCACCCCTTCCGACGAAAAAAGCAAAGCAACAATGGTTTTTATAAAAACTTTGAGTACATCGTAAACCATGATCCGAAAGATTTTTCTGGAAGAACTGTGTAACAAAAGGATCTAACCAAACACATACCGTCTGAAATATTCTCTGATTCTATTCTTCGTAAAGTAATACTTCCTTCGCTTCGGTAGTTTGCAAACTTCTGAATTTTCCTTTTCCCTTTCCACCTTATGAACCTACAAGAACATAGTGTTCAGATCTGCTTTCTGCTTTCTCACTTTCTTGTTGCTTTACTTTGGTTGACATAGATTTAGACAATGAAGCACCAGTAGGTTATAGTATTGATGAAGACTGAAACGAAATTGCTTTTCAGCTTCATTAGCAAATAGTTAGCTTGATAATTCGGGATTGTAGAGACGAAATTATGGACAACGTCCGGAAATTCAAAATCCACATCACCTTGTGAATTTTCCAATTCCTTTTCGGAGTTTCCAATGTTTTGAAGAATTCGGTAGTTTAGAAATAGCTATGACCTTGAGTTCATGTTGGGGTCACCTTGATCAAGGTCATGGCTGAGGCATGTGTAGCTATTTTTCAAGTAACAACTTCTTCATATGAGTGGAAATTAAAGAATCCCTTGGAAAATTGACGAGGAAACGTTGAATTTTGATTTTACGTTGTCTTGGAGGATCTGTTTGAGATTGAACAGTTGCAAATTCCGGAATTGATTGATCTTTAGTCAAGTTTCATCCATTTGTAGTTGATTAGTAATGCAAAACAACCTAACAGTATTGCAATACTGGACAATGTTTGGGGAAGAGACATATGACTTCCTGAAGTGATGTTTGTTTAAAATTCAAAAACCATTACGAATTTTCCCAGTTTGAGAAACAGTATGCCAAAATCATGAGTCCTGAAAGCTTTATACGAGAGATGTTCTTTCATGTTTTGCATGCTGGAACATAGAGGGGACTATTAATCCAACATTCAGTACTAAAAATGGACCTCTATGATTTGTTGGTATAAATCGAGATTTCTTTGCGTGTTCTTGCCACAACAAACTGTCAAAGTTGACAAGTTAGTTGAAAAATCTTCGCGCAATAATTCTTTATAATTTTCAAAGACATTTATCTCAACAAGAATGACCACATCAGTCAACAGTTTCCCGTATGAAGAATTTGAACGCAAACGGATCTAGTGACCAAAGAGAGGTACACTAAAAATGACTCAGAAAAAATGCGCCAATGTTTTTTCTACTTTTCCCGAAATCGAAAACGGACTGCGTGGTCAGATCCTTCAATCTTCATAAGAAGCTTCTGATGCTTCCCGAAGTCCATTTTGTATGTAGCAGCAAAGTATTTGGCTAATTGATTTCAGAATTGGTTCGAAGGAATACAGAAGCATATCAATCTTCGCGGAGAAAACTTTGAGAGCTTCCAATTGTTTAATTCCAGCTCTGTACGCAAAACTTAAACAACATCCCTCGTATAAATACAGCTACTGCTGAAGGGTACCGAAGTAGTGTTAAAATGTTTGAAATTTGGCACGGAAAACGCTTAGATTTCCGAAATTTGCAACTATTCATCGATGAGTATTGTCTTTGTGGTCATCTAGAACGTTGGACGAAAATGTTTAAAAAATTTTTTCGTACATTAACCTTTCGATCAATTTTTAGTATAAGCTCGAGTTCCGTGGATGCGGCGCTGCTGGGGGAAGAGGCGCTGGGGCAGAAGGCAGCTCGTTAGGAAGTGGTGCAACTTCCGGAGATACCAAAGTAGGGGGAGCATCAGGCTCGGATCAATCCTTATGACAGTTGGGGATGTCCAGGCGCAACAAGGGAGACTCAAGACGGACTCGAGTCTCTTTCTTGCTGTTCTAGGACAACTATTTCTGTTTTTTAACGTTAGGTTCTCACCAAAGATGCTATGCTTTAACATGTAATACGAGAATTCGCAATTTGGCGAAGCAGTTTTAATCATATACGTAGTGATGCTCTGATCGAAAAATTCGAATATATTTTTGTTCTTTGTTTTTAATCGTATGTTTGACGTAGCCATAGATTTGGTGGTTTTGGAAACGAAGTGTGAAGACAATTTTGAATTATTTTTCATTTGCGAGTTTTGTACCATAGAAGTAAACTTCCAAGATGGTGTTTGGTTCGTGAAAAAGTATCTATTTAATTGAAAGGTAAACCATGTGTTGAGGTAACTCTTGTATTTGATTCTTCAAAGGTAGAATGATATTTGTCCATTCGAAATAAGGCGGTTTAATCTTTCATGACTATTTGGAGTTTGGTGCTGCATTCAATCAAAATATTGTCAGTTCCCATGATTGACAGATGTCATTTTGCATTCTTAAGTTGAACATCTATAAGTTGTGATAGTTCATTTTTGTATTAAATGTTTTTCTCATATTTAATTATTTACTGAAAGTTTTGTATTGATTTTATTCTTTTGGCTTCAATTCGCGCATTCATTGAATTTTGTAAAAATGTTGATGTCGCGTTGATTATACAGAGTGATCCCCAAGATCTGTGTCAAACTTTTAGAGATGGATTCCGAAAGCAATTCTAAGACAAATTAGTGGAAACAGCATCTTTTTGAAATCGGAGATTCAGATTGAAGAATTTGATCTTTACAGGTTCTGAAATCACGAGAAGCTGCTGAATACCACTCAAGAGCCATTTTGTGATGATGAAATATATATTAATTATAATTGTATCGATCAAAGAGATGGAAAAATGATTTTGAATTGACCTTATGTTTCAAAGCTATGAGAATTCATTAAAGAAAATAATAGATAAAATAAATAAATAAAATCATATTGATCATTACAAGAAAAACTTGAAATCATTGCTGCAGAACAATATGATCGATATTGTCAGTTCTAATTATTCCGGAGACATTGTTTATCCGTTCTTGTTTCTGTTAGAAATTTTGTAACTCTACAGTGTAGACGAGTTGTTTCATGTATCCCGATACGTAGAGGTCTATTCAGTTGAGATCCAGTGACCGTGGTGGCCAAGAAATTGGACCTCTACTTCCAATCCAACTATTAGGAAAAAAAGTTCTTCCTTGTTGTGGGGATGCTTCATCATATTGATAATACTTTTATTTGAAATATGAATGGGTGACATTCTATTATTATAAATTTTTGGATGGATTCTGAGAGACCCATAAATGAACATATAATGTTGGAGATAAAATCTGGATCCTGAGCATACTGCTGCAGAATCCAACGGTAAAATGTCGTCGATGCTGTACGTTCCTTGCAGTCAACAAAATAGGCGACAGGACACTTCATTTGCGAAGAATTGTTTTCAACACACTCCATAATGTCCTTATCATTTTGTTGACTTGACGAGTTCGCTCCTGTTCTTCTCAGTTTTCTAAGTACTGAAGTATGTCTGCCTTCATATTCAGACAGAAAAAGCTTTGGGAAGTTTCAAAATAAGTTTACATGATACGTTTTTTTAACATTTAGTTATCCATTGTTAAAATAGTCTGCGTCACAATGAGGAGCGCTCATTTTTGACATCTTTGCACGATATTTGACAGATTTTAAAGTTGTATCATTTTTATTGACATATGACAGAAAGATATGATTGTTCTTGGGAAAGCACCTTTCAAAGTTCGTCATACAGCTCGAGTCACAACATGTTCTGGCTTCAATTCTTGAATTAATTGAAGTTCGTAAAGACGCGAATGCAAATGATTATTTACAATACGCTAAAGAGTGGGTGTGGGAAACCTTGTTGCAATATTCTATTGATGCTAAATGATCTTTGCGACACTTTCTGCTACGGCAGCAATATTGTCGGTTGAATCAACAAGTTTTCGGTCATGGAATATTTACTATCTCTAGGTTTTGAGTATGTCTGTATCTTTATCCACACTAATAAAACTTTGACTAGTTTCAAATGAGTTTACATAATACTGTTGACATCTAGTTATCCATTGTTATAATAATCTGCGTCACAAATGTCAAAACAAACATCTTTGTGCGATATTTGACAGATTTTAAGGTTATGTCATTTGTTATTGGCATGAATTGTGATTGTTATTCAGACAGCAGCTCTAAAAGTTTGTCATAGAGCTTTGAGGACCTGTATTCTTTTGGCTTCAATTCTTGCATCATATGAACTTTGTAGAAATGCGATGTAAATTCCTTTTGCCTGAGAAGATTCTATTAATGTTAAGGGATCATCGCGACACTTTCTGCTACAGCAGCAATATTTTCGGTTGAACAAACAAGTTTTTGATCATAAGAAATTCAATATCCTCAAATTGTTGTTTATGTTTGAATTTTTATTCATACTAAAATAAACTTTGGCCAGTTTCAAAATAAGTTGTCTTACATATGTTTGCGTCATAAATGTCAAACCAAGAGAGCGTTCATTTTTGACACATTTGCGTAATATTTTTTTAAGGTTATATTATTTTTTATTGACATGACATAAATATGTGATGGATTCGAATTTTTCGACAAGAGTATTTTATACAGTGGCGTTGGCTTCCATGCAGCTGCCAAAAGACATTACGATAGTTCTAGGTGCGTTTTTGCTAATCAGAAGAAGTTATTCCAGCACTTGTTTTATATAAACACATAAAATAATTTAAGATTTTTATAGTACAATCAAGTTGAGATAATAAACTTTCTAGTTTTCGAGAAAGTCGCGTTGTGGTTCAATGATTCTAAGAAATTTTTTAATAAACATTTATTCCGAAATAGTTATCCGCTATATAATTGAAAATTTCATGACATCTTTCTCTTTCACGAACGGTTGCATGAATTTCTAATGAAAACAATCAGTAGGTACAGGAAATTTTGTAAATCTCGTTGAAAATTTGGATTGTGAACGCGTCTTCCATTGTTTATTTTGTGAAAAATAGTTGCTAGAATATAGTGATCTTGGTTCAGTCAACTTTGTGATTATTTGTTGTTAACATAGTTCGTATTCACGATCATTCCAATACAACTATTGCTCTAATTAACAGAGTGAAAACGCATCTCACAATTTCCTCAGAAATTTATATTCTTAATGATACTAGTATATATGTAAATGAAATTTATGTCTGTTTATTTTTATTCAGTATGTTAAACTTGAAAGAATTGTTATTTCATGGTTGACTTATTCTCACATACTCGTTGAAAAACTTAATCGCGTCAAGGCTGCTTGGACACTTATTCACATCGATGTATGTTTGTTACCGAAAAATTGGAATCTATAACTCGTAAAAATACTATTTAGGTTTTGAACACATCCTCTGTAGTGTAATATATTTCGAGGATGAGTTCGTAAATGAACCTTTTTGGTACACCCCACATTTTAATTTTTGTTTCATTAATCATTCCGTTAAGTATCTTTTACGAAAAGTGTATCACTAAAAATGCTGTATTTTCCGAAAGAAAAAGAAATTATTGGAACATTTCGAAACAAGCTAACACTTCTAATTGCTCATTGTAATTCTCACACTATTTGAGTATGTGATTATAGTTCTTAGTCATAGAAAGCATCTAGATAATTAGTTCAGTTCGGGTAACTTACATTAATTCGTATTTTAGTCAAAAGAGATTGATAAACTGGGAAGTAAGCTTTGCGGAGCGAGAACATGAAAATCATGCCTTTGTTCAGTTGAATATAACAAAAAAAGGGCTTGAGCATTTTGACTCTATCGAGCACGATTTCTAAATCTTGATGAACCATACCACCGGAAGTTTAACAAATTCGAAAGGAATGCTTTATTCAGAAAATTGAAAAATCCTTAAACGAAGATTGATGAACAAACGTGAAGTAGAAGTATAGAAGTCTAACCCAGGAACATCTGGCCGATAAGTGAAGAAGTCAGGACATCGGTGACAATTATCATAAATATAAGTCCAAAAAGTTCAAGTGTTAATAAAATCTTTGATCTGCTCGTTCAAAAATCTCCTTCAATTGTAGGTACTGTCGATTCCATGCTGAATCATTCTGAATTATTTTCGAATTAACAGAACCATCTATAGGTTTGATGTGTGTGCTTTTCATACCATCGTAATTTCAATAATAACATTGGTCAACATTCTATTTATGAGTGAACATGGAAAACGGTCAATGAATTCTAGGGTTTTCGAGCTGATTAGAATGGAAGTATCAGTTAAGGTCATTTAAAGGTCAAATCGAGAATTCACAGCAAAAAAATCTGAAAAAATTCACATATAGGTTTTGTATTCGTTCCACCTTTCCTAGAGGTCGGTCAAGATTGTTTCAGGATTATTTCCAACTAAAGCAATGGATCTTCTTACAGTTTTCAAACCCCAAATAACTTCAGGATGATCTTGAAATAGCCTTAAATCACCACTAGAAAATGTTGAACAGATAAAATGACCCTCGATTCTAATAAGTGGTCTCAAACACATCGATGTACATTTTTTCAAAATTTTCGGTGATGATTTGACTGATTTGACCCTCAAATCACCTTGAACTGCTAGTGATGAAATTTAACAGAATTTGTATCCGGATTTTGTACCCTAAATAATGTTCACTTGCTTTTATCCTGTTTTCAAAATGCTCTTGAAATTTTTATTCTATTCTTCAAATAACCTTGAATAATCTTAAGGAATCAAATTATTTCCTATTCGTATTTTGCTATCTTGGGAACACAAATAAATATTTTTGAAATTTTTGGTGATGATTGGAGCTCGAAACGACCTTGAATCAGACGTCATGGAGGTCAAGAGAGCTTGTATTCGAATTCAGCAATGTCAAAAAAGTTTTTTAGATTTTTTATCTCGTGAAACTTCAAAATAACTGAAATTATTCTGATATACCTTGACTGACATCTGAGAAGGGTTGTACGAATTAACTAAACACAGATTCGTCCTCAGTATGTGTGAATTTTCTCAGGTTTTTGGTTGAGATTTCTTCATTTAACCTTCAAATGACCTTGAACCTGACCTGATGGGCGCTAACTGATCCTCTCATTGTAATCGAGTAACTATTTTATTTTTAGTATTTTAAGAAAGGTACTTATTCTTCCTCGACTGCTTAATAAGTAGAAATAAATTAAATTAAATAACCTTGAACGGCTTCTAGGAAAGGTCGAACGAATAAGAAACGTATATGTGAGTTTTTTACATTTTTTCATCGTGATTTATGTATTTGACTTTGAAGTTGACCTGATGAATGTTGACTGATACTCTCATTCTAATCAGCCACCCCGATAACTCTAGAATCATTGCCCGTTTCCCATGTTCTCTTGTAGATAATATGTTGACTTGTGTAATCTCAGATATTAGGGCCAGCAGAATCCGCTTAAAGTAATGATAGCGCCAGTTTTCATTGAAGGAAACTCAAATCGGAATAAAGTTAATGAAATTCCTGTTGAACTTTAGAAGGTTTTCTCAATGACCTTCCCATAGAAGAACGAAGTAAAATATGCTTTCAACAAGACGTTGCTGCTATTCACAATGCAATTTGAATGTCAATTGGACGAACAATAATTTCGGAGAGCAATCGATAAGAACAAGTGGCCTGCTTGCTTCCCAGATTTGACCCCTTCTGATATGTGCCTCTGGAGTTACCTACAGGAGCAGATTTCCCGTATTTCATTAGAAAATTTGTTGTTGAGAGAGAGAATAAGAACCACTAGTCAGCATACAGATACTATTCTGAAGGTACCGTATTAAGGAGATGCCAGTTTTGAATTTAACAGAACGAGGGGCATTTTAGGAAAATTTTATAGGAAATTCATTAATCTTTTTCCTCCTAATTGAGTGTTTCGTTTTCTCAATGAAATCGACATCTCCACTTTTTTCTTTAAATCTGGAAAAGTTGCGGCGCTCTGATTCATGACGATCTGGAAATCGTGCTGGATTGAGTCGAAATGCTTGAGTAATATTTCTGTTTGATTGAAAATAGATTTGTATGTGTATATTCACTCGATTTCGTCATCCATACACAAGTAGGAAATAGGTAGAAGTGTGAATTTCCTTTCAAAATGCTCCACAAATATATATTTGTGATACTATTTTCGCAGAAGGTGCTTGAATTTGAATGAATGATTGAACAAAATGATAAAAATATGGAGATTGTAGGAATATCATTTCAAATGAAATTCGATTTTTGTTTCATTGGAATTGATTAATAATTGTAGGAATTATAGTTTGGGGCATTTTTCATGACCACTCGATATTTGAGTTATAATCATGATCAAATCCCAAGTAGAATTTAGAATAAATGAAGCAGGGCAAATATTTCATGACCTGCAAAATTTGTTTTTGGATTCTGAATGGAAATGTGAAGATAGAGTATTTGAGAATAAAAGCCATGATATAATCAACAAAGAAAAAAGGGTATGGTATTAAGGTCTGATGTTCATAGTATTTATATGCATTGTATTTTAGAGAATTCATTTGGTAACTTCGAGCTTTAATTCATAATTGTAGATATCCTATATTATTCGAGCTATAACTATAAATACGTTGATTCTAAATAATCTCATTAAAAATACGAGACTTAAAGACGATTATATGTTACAGAAGGGTAGTTTACTACAAAATTTCTCAGAACAATCAAAGCATTGTGACTGAATAATGTTGTTAATATTATACCTTAATATAAATCGTTTCATGCAACTCCAATATAACTATTATATATTTGTAGCATTTTATAATCAAACTGGCGATTTTATAGAAATACGTTATAATATATTGAAGTAGATTTGAAATTCAGAGGGTCAGTTATGGTTAGTACTTTTCATTCAGGAACTCACACTTCATGGAAAATAAGAAAATTAATTGTAAGGTTTTTATTTCATTTCAAAATTCTTGAGGATTAATTTTCTTCTCGATTTTGATCACAAGGTACCAAAGTTTGCTGAATTTGTGGATGTTTGATTCAACAACAGCAATATACAGGGTATTACAGAAGTATGGAAAAACCTCTTACTCATCAGAAACGCGAACATGTCTTCTATAAAAGTTTCAGTTGTTTCTTTTCTATCTACCTATAAGCGACCTTAAATTTGGCATTGACCTTGATATTCAGGCTTATTGCACGGTCAAATTCGATTTGTCGAGTAGGAATACCTATGTTTCATTACGGATTTGAAATTAATGTGAAATTTTACGTTTTAATGTGACCTCGACCATTTCTCTAACCAAGTTTGAGGTGATTCCACGATTTCATCATGGAAATGTCCTTTATCAATGTTTCAGGATTTTTCCCTGGCTATCTGGCGACCTTGGATTTAACCTGACTTTGACCTTGAGGTTCATTTCGAAGTAATCCTTTCAAAGGCGTACTTATTTATTTATTTGCGCGTTTTGAGAAAGTGCTAAAATGATTATCAAGTATTGCATCGACTTATTTCTTTGACAACAAATTTTTTCTACGATTTTAGGAAATTCCAGTTAATGGATGGTGGTGAATACGGCATTAAGATTCTCATTAAGATTGTTACAGATTCGCTCGAAAATTCTTCGATTCTGTACCCCAAATTTGGCAAAAGATTGTAGATATTTGGAAAATGTGCCCTTCTAGATCAACCATTTTGATCAACGAATTTTTCAAGATTGAATTCGATCTTGTTTGCGATCAGCATACTTTTGTGGATAATAGCAAGACACTTTCTTTTTTGACCTCCTTAATAGTCTTTCACAGGATAGCTAGCGGAATTTATCCATTTTAGCGCAGTTTCAGTAGTGCTTCTTAGGATGATTGCATATCAGTAACTTTCGCTCTTTGACCTTGAAACCACCTTGAAGGTTGTGGTGATGAACATTGTTGAGGTAATATTTGAAGGAATAATGTACAATTCTACATTATTTTCAAATCTATAATGAAAAATAAGGATTCCTATTTGAAAATAAGATTTAACATCAAGGTCAAGGTCAAATTTAAGGTCGTCATGGTAGCCAGGAAAAAACCTTGAAGTTTTCCTAGGCTACCTGATGAGTTTTCATATTTTGTGATACCCTGTATAGTGATAGTTCTCAAAGAAAACAAGGGTAGAATTTTAAGAAAATGATGAATTCTTTGCTTTTCATTGAAAATTGATGTTTCAATACTACTACAAGAGGTTCTTGAGTAGATAAAATATCATGCATTAACTGAAAAATTGTTTGTTATTAGATAGCCGTCTATAACTTCAAATATTTCTATTTTTCAACTTGTATACTAGTTTCTTTGAAATCTATTGTTCATGGAAATATTACTCAAAAATTTTCCTTCAATCTCATGGTGGCTATTTATTTTCAGAAAATTCGAAAAAGTTTTGTATAAAAAATGGTAAACTTAATTTTTCTTGATTTGACCAGTATTGCGTCACCTACTTATATTTGGATTTGATAAATAAAGTAAATGTATAACAAATGTTCAATGTGGATGTTTCAGGAATCATTAAGACCAAAATAAAAATAATTTATTTGCGTAAAAAGGATAAAAAGTTGACTATTGTAGGACTAGATACCTAACTGATATATTTGACTGATCGCTAAGACATTTTTGCATTATTTTTGAAAGAAGTTGATATTTTCTTGTATTTATTTGTTTCCGGATTAAGTAGAATAACTGTTATGTATATTTATCGTTGTGCTGAAGAGAAATAGTATTTTTGTAGTTATTTGAATACTAACAGAACATAACTACATGGATGATGCCACTCGATGTTAGTCAAAACACAAGCTCAGTTTGTGGTAATATCAATAAAACACACCAAGTCTCCAAAAATCGCCTCTCAGGAAAATGAATCTAACCTAATCTTATAAGATTCAAAAGGATAAGGAGAAGAATCTAAGAAAAAACCCTGTTTGCCACGTCGCTGATACACCAGTAATAGCTAGTCTGTGATTGAGCCTTGAATATTGGTTGTAATCAGCGTTATTGTGATGACATTTAATTATTACCAGATATTCGATTGGTAGGATGATTGTAGCAATCTGGAAAATAGAAGAGAAATACGTGGTACTAGTAATAATTAAAAGAAGGTAGTGATAAGAAGATAACCTCGTTATACATAATTTGCTACACTTTCTTTCTCATGATGCTGATCTTTTGATGCAGCCTATGTTTATTGTAGAGTGAATACTGATTCTGCCAATTTCGAGACACAATCATTTTCGTCCTCAAAAAATCTTTAAGGAACGAACACAACAAAACAATATCTTCTCTTTACGATCCACAAGGTCAAATGATCAGGCCTGATCTTCCAGGAGATGGCTACAATTGCAGAAGCAGAAAACTATGTGCCAAGAACGAGTACCATCTGCCACATTCAATAAACCCTTGGGTTCTCGCCCCCTCTTTTTGAACGTATTAACTCGCTTGGTCTACAATCGTAGACACTTTGACTTGAAAAATTAATATCATCCATTTAACGTATTTGAAATGAGATAGTACCTTTGATCATTTGTGATTGAAGTTGTTTCAGTTCTGATGAAAATTTTCTTCTCTGTGGAATTGAAAAAAAACTAAAATGTCCCAGAATAAATCCTTTATTTGCCATAACTCAGTATATTTTCCATTTACTCAAAAATACATGAACGTGGAAAAACATGCAGTATGAAACTGAAAAGAACGGAAAACTAATGAAAAAATGTTTACAAGCTGAAAAACTACCAATTTTAACCTCTTTTATGTCCCCCTGAAGAGAGTCAATTTTGTTCACCTACACATATTTCCTTCATATGATTTTTACAAGCATACCTGTAGCATTTCGCACAACATCTTGTTCTGCAGTCCTCATCATTGTTTTCATCAAATGAATTTTCAAAATCACTAGAAAGTTCATTTAACCACTGTAACTAGACTTCAGGATCTTTGCTGGACTCTACACGTCGTTTTTTGGGTTTAGACATAGTTCTTTCGTTTGAAGGTACCAAGAAATAGAATTTGAACTGAACTGACTCGAACACAAAGTAAAACGTGAATGCTCGCGTGGTGTACAATCGTAGATCAGTCATATTCAGAAGCAAATATCTTCAAGAACCAATCGCTGACACTGTCAAAAATATACTGATGCTCTAATACTTAAGTTTCCTACAGCTACTGCAGAGTAGGTGAGCGCAATAAAAATAGTCTACCAATAAACGTCATTCGAAATGGCGTGGTCTACGATCCTTAACTACTTTGAATAGAATATTTGATATTCCAAATAATTTTAGTCACTTCTGTAGAGCTCTCAATGATTCTTCGATTTTACATAAAAGATAGACAGAAAGATCTAAAGGGCTCTGAAGAGCCAAATGAACTAATTATGTAATATTAATTATTAGTTAGATCAGAGTTGTGAACGAATTGGCTTCAATAAGTTTTGAAGTACCTAGGAGTTGAACTCGAAGAATCAAGAAAGCAAGATGCTGAAATCAATGATATGATCGAAAAGACCATGAAGGCATATTATGCTATCATCAACAATTTCATAAATAAGTAAAAAGTGTCAAAAGCCACAAAAATGAAAGTATTCACATCTATCTATAGGACGATACTGATATTTGGATGTGAGTCATGGGTTCTAGATAAAAACCAAAAAAGTGATATTCAAGCTGTCGAAATGAAATATATTTGGAGGGTAAGGGGAGTCACAAGGAGAGATGAACTAAAGAACATTGGCAAACGAAAGGAATTAGGAATTGAATCAACTTTGAAATGTATAGAAAAGGCAGCTCAACTGGTGGGAACATCTTCAGAGAATGAATAATACACGGCAAGTCAAACGTATATGAGAGACAAAAAAAATAACGGAAAGATGAAAAGAGGTAGACCACGACAAACATGGGATGGAGTAATAGCGGAAATATTGGGACAACAGGGCGAAAATTGGACAGAGGCTAAAACAATCGCAAGACAGAAGATTGAATGGAGAAATTTCATAAATGAACAATATTGTTGATATATCGAATTTTCATGAACTGTTAATATATTGTAGGCCCTACACCCTTTCAGATGGTAAAGGGATCTTGATTATATATATATATATATATATATATATATATATATATATATATATATATATATATATATATATATATATATATATCGACATTCAGTGTTACTTGACTAAGGTCCGTACACTGGATTTTTCCGGGGAGAAAGCCTCTGACACTACTCGTTGGTACATTGGTATCATTGTCTGATGATGCTATAGTATGTATATATTCTGGTAGATTGATTTATTCTCATAACATTTAACGTTATCCTAATATATAATTATTCCAGGATATGTTTTGATTATAATCATTGCCTAGCAATGGTATTAATTACTGGGTGGTGGATTTATATTTTTCATGAAATCAGTTTGATTGCATGAACAGATATATGGGCAACTCGTCGTCTTATTGAAGGACATTCAGTGTTACTTGACTAAGGTCCGTACACTGGATTTTTCCGGGGAGAAAGCCTCTGACACTACTCGTTGGTACATTGGTATCATTGTCTGATGATGCTATAGTATGTATATATTCTGGTAGATTGATTTATTCTCATAACATTTAACGTTATCCTAATATATAATTATTCCAGGATATGTTTTGATTATAATCATTGCCTAGCAATGGTATTAATTACTGGGTGGTGGATTTATATTTTTTCATGAAATCAGTTTGATTGCATGAACAGATATATGGGCAACTCGTCGGGGTGAAACCCCCTATAAATATAAGTTTTGAACATATCTGAGAGAAAAAGCCAATAATATCTTGTTGATGGCAACGTTCTACAGAAGGTTGAATATTCCTGTTTGCATAAAGTTTTTAATATGTTGATATACTTAGCGATATATCACAATGAATTTTATATTGGAATATAGTGTATCTGGGAAAGACTCAATAAGATGGTTTTTTTTTGAGAATGTCACTTTGGATTGATTCAGAAAATAAATGAACTTTGAGAATGCCAGAAATAATCTACTTCTATTCTATTCTGCACACTGAGATTCAAATAATCTGTAGAATAAAAACTACTAGGTAATTCATCTACTTAATACAACAATACAACTTTTCTCGGCCTGGTGATCCAGGTAGTTCAAAACTGAGACCATAGCTGGCCCAATGCTATTATTTTCTAGTTTGGAATCATATGTGAAATAAAATAAAAATACTATATTTAGATAAAAATATATTTTTAAGCTCCAACAAAAAAAGAGGATGAAAGATGAAGAATTATAATTAATCGTCGTGTGATTGTTTTTATTTTGACTCAATTTAGGGTAAGATAAGTATTTTAAAAGATGTTACAGTTGTTGTGCCTGTAAAGATTATAGTGACTATCCACATCAAATAGCTACAGTATATTTAAGCGTTGTCAAAGAAACGGTTATAGACTTTTTCATTCTTAAAACGTCCAATTTTTGGTTCAAATCATTAACTTCTCTGTAGAGTATATAGTAGAATACTTTTCAAGTGTGAAACAAATTATTGTTCAGATGCACTTTCATTAAACGAGCCACAAAGAAATTTGAATTCTTTCAACGGAGTTTAATTTTTCAAATGAAACAGTCTTTGAGAATAGATCAATATATTGATAAATAATTATTATTGTTACTAAATTAAGCTTCAAGTTATTGCTAAAATAGTTTCATCTTTCCTTTTTTCTTATTAAATTTGAATCACTCATTATCAAGAATGTATTAAGTTTCCAATATCTTGTTAGTTGCCTGTTGTTTTTATACAGGGCTGTATTATTACCACCAGCTGTATTAAAAACTTTAAGAGTTTTTCCTGAAGAAATTCTATGACAAATTAGTGAAAACTGTATACGGTAATTTGTCTTCACAATTGAACTTTCAACTGATTTTGAAAAATGGAAACTAATCAGTAATGAAATACTTTTATAATACTCGAATATATACTTCCACTATACAGTGTGGTTGATTATTTTGAATGAAAATAATTCTTTAATCGTTTCTCATAAGATTCCTCAAACCAAAGTATTTCAAATAGTTTAATTAATGTACATTTTAGAGAGATGACTATGATATTTTCATGACCATTAGTTTAGATTTTATACTTTTGAATTGAATACTCATTGTTGAAAAATATCCAAGATATGTGAGGTAGCAGAAAGATTAAAAATTGTTGGTGTATTGACAGTGTTTATTGAAAGGTCTAGATGTCTTGAATGAAATAATATAAACCCTATATTGTAAAATGTCTTTGTTTTATTGCTATAAAATATCAGATCAGGGTCGTAGCTACGTCACTGATACAGCACCGGTACATCATGAACGTGTTTGAAGTTAAGTTCCTGTTCGAAACTATGATTATTATTATTATGGTTTGATTGAATTCATATCATGGTAACTAATGTCGTTTGTGTTTGGCAAAAACACATTCATTCAAAAGTTTATTTTATTGCGTGTTGTTCTTTTGAAATGCAGAATGAAAATCACCACCTCGAAAATGATGAGATATATGATAGAATTTTACATCAAATTGGACATGATTGAGTTGAAAGAATATCTTTTCAATAGTGGATTGCTCAAATTACCAAGAAAAAAGAAATATGAAGTATGAGATACGGAAACAGCAACAATTAAGTAATAGATGCTGTAACAACCAAAGCTTCTATTTCGAGAAGGCAAATAAAGGCAGGAACTGGAACTGGAGTGTTCTGAAATATGCAGGTTCACGCCTTACAAAACTATAGTATCACCATTTCCTGAGCCAGAGATCTCATTCGCGTACTGAATCTGTGCAATTGATATATAGAAAAAATCCAGACTCTTTCACAAAAATCACATGGACTGATTATCCCCATCACCAGTGGTGGAAAATTCACTCGCCATAATGAGCATATTTGTTCTGATGTCATTCTCAGAGCCATGATGATGTGTAGAAAGAAGAATGATAAGGCTCTAATGTGTGGTGTAGTGTGGCCTACAAGAACTTCTAATTGCGTTTCAGCTTTTCAAATTTTGATTAAAACCTGAAGGATAACCATACAATTTTTTTCAACACGATGGTGCTCCATTACACCAAACGAGGAGCATCACTGTCCACTTGAATTTGAATATTGGAGTTAATTGATAGAGACTCGAGTTCCTGTAAGATGGCCACCTCGTCATAAGATTTCTTTCTTTGAGGCTGAATTGATTATTCGTTCTATGATACAGTCACAAGTTACCAGGGTGGAAACATAATTTCGGGGAATATCTTGCATGTGTTAGCACTTTTCATATTTTCCTGCCATAGTGTTTTTCGGCGATATAATTTATACATTGAAAACAATATCCACACTTCTAAATACACATGTGTTGATGTTATTGATCCCATTTTTATATTATAAATATTTCAGTACATTGGTTGCTCTTCACTTAAGTACCTTTTGATCCACGACATTTATTTTTTCATTATCAGGCGCAAACACAAACAACGCAGAAGGTCTTCCGACCCGTGAACATGCCACATATAATTGATCATGGGAAAAACATGGATGTTCTAGATTCAAACCACAACTTTCAAGGATTGGCGTCGTGATTTGTTGATGGTCATGGCAAATGCAAGACGGATCGTAAATTGAAGTCTTTTGAATTCAAACGGCATATCCGTTGGGATCATCGGAATCCATTTCAGTATCGTCGCGTAAATTACATTGTTCATCAATTTTCCAACCACCAACCGCGTACCGTTGCACAGGTTTGGTTGGTTTATAATTCGAAGCATGATTACTACTTAGACAACCGTTAGGCGTAGATTGTGCGGTGGTAGAGTTTAAAACTTCAATGGGATAGTTGGTGGCTTCATCTTCATTTGTGACGCAGTCAATAGATTTAAATGAATGCATTGTCAAAATAATCTTATTTTGAATTATGTAGATCAGGTCATCTACAAATTTATTCTTAGCTGCTAAAATTGCTCGCTCACTCAACCATTCATTATTTTTGTAGTTATTTCCAAATAATGTTCGGAAATACATTGTTGATAAGTTCGTCTTTTGATGAGACAACATTCCAGAAATTATTTGGAAGTGATATCAATCTGTTCGATTCATCGACAGGTACTTGACCATTACTGATAGTCAGCAATAGCTCCGAGAAATCTTCAGCAGATGTATCATTAAGCAATGTAACTCTCATGTTTGTTGTCAGCTGCAGTTTCTTCACATAGCGCCATAGAATCTTGCAATTAATGGCAGTGTTTGGCGGAAATCGCCAGACAGTAAAATCATTGCTCCTCCAAAACATCTCGAGTCCACCAATTTTCAGCCATATCTGTAAAACTGTTCTTGAGTTATAAATAGTGTAACTAACACGACTTTCTTCGGTATATATAGATATATATCCTACAGATGCATCTTGTGATATTTCTGAATGGAATATTGCCAATGCTTTTTTCTCGATAGTCTGAACAATATAGGGTAATTCACAAGTGATCGTATATAGCTTGATTAAAGCTAGAGTACACCTTGGGGAGTTTGAATCGTTACTAAGGATACAAGGCAACGCTATTAGTTTTCAATATACAGGATGTTGTATAGATTTGTTCGACTTTTCTGAACGCTATATTTTTCGAACGCATAGACCAATTGCTTCGGTATTTCGTACCACAAATAACATGGCTGATGTATATGCATGTTTCATAGATTTTGAGAAAGCACAAGGTAAAACACGATAAAATGATCGATATTCTGAAAAGGACCTTAATAGATGAGAGTGATATCAAAATAATCGAAAACCTGTACTGGGGACAAAAAGCTGCAGTGATAGTGGAGGATAGACTGACGGATGAGATAAACGTCCGACGAGGAGTCCGTCAGGGTTGTGTCTTATCACCCCTGTTATTCAATGTATACACGGAAAAACTCTTTGCCAATGGATTTGAGGAACTTTCAGAAGGTATTTCTATTAATTACACCATTCAATTGGCAGACACATTTGAGGGGATGCATGCACTATTGGAACGATTGATAGAACATGGTAGCGAATACGGTCTCAACTTGAATGCGTCAAAAATCAAATACATGATTTCGTCAATAACAAGACGATACAGAGGGTAGACCATATTACATATTCAGGATGCTGATTAAATGATGACTGGGACCATTCAAGGGACATTCGTCAGAGGATAGAGGAAGCAAGATCTGTGTTTCTTTGAAGGAGATCTGTGTTAAGCCGCAATTCTCAGCTTCCGAGTGAGGGGAAGAATTGTGAGCTGTTATATGTATTCGGTACAGCTATATGGTGATGAGTCTTGACACTAACGAAGGCTACTTGCAGAAGAGTTGAGGCATTTAAAATGTGGGTGTACCGCCGTATCCTTAAAATCAGTTTTGTAGATCATATCACCAATGATGAGGAAAAATATGCCTTCAGTCAACAGAACTACTGAAAACTATTGAGGAAAGAAAGCTCTCCTATTTTGGCCAAATTACTGGAGGATAGAAATACATTACAGCTGATCATGCAAGGCAAGATTAGAGGAAAAAGAGGACCAGGTAGAAGGCGCATCTCATGGCCCTGGTTGACGATTATTATGAAGGGTAGATCGTTAAATCAGCATGTAGCATTCTACGGAATATTGTTCCTGAATGAAAGTCTTTGGAAGAATCTTTAATAATGATGTCTCACTGCCAAATATTGATCCAAGTCAAAACACGATTGGAGTAAAGCACTGTTCAATAATGCACTGTACTTTTAATACTGGGGAAGGATTAAATAACTTACATACAATATAAACATGGTTTATTTATATAATCATTTCTCAGTTCCAACTTCACATACCATATATGCCTCCTTTGTCAAGGTTGCATCTTTCAAAATTTCTCAAAAGTGTTTATACACCAATCTCTCTGTAAGTTAGCATATTAAGGTAACAAAATTACAGTTCACAGAACATATAAATCATGAGTACAAGATGGCTTTTCCAGAATTGAAAAAAATATTTAAGTTGGAAAAGAATAGATCAATTGTACTTGTGGAAACATTGAAAGTTACTTGAGAATTGTATTTAATATAAAACTTCGTTTTCATGATGAAAATATTGAGATATGTGCTTTGGATTATAGAGAAATAACCAGTGAATATTTCATTGGAATTGATCTATTCTGATTCATCAAGTTTGTGCTGGAATTAAAATGATTATCACTTACGATATCACGACATTTATAAGCTGCTTAAATTTATCATATAATAAAATAATCTTTTCTAGTTAACGTAGAAGTTTCCATTTCAAAAGTCCATTTTCAGCATCACATTTTGCTCTCAATTTTTCAGATTTTTTAACCATTAAACATAGAGCTTTTGTCCTAAAATTATACTGTCATACTTCATCGATACACTTAAATATTTACAGTATTTCTGTTTGCACAGAAAAAGTAGAAATATTTTGAAAGCCTGCTATACTACATATTTTATGTATTTACATGAAATTTTAGCATAAGTACGTATATGTGGCAGGTTCATAAGAGGGTGGTTTTTCACAGGAGGAAAATTGTTAGTCATTCCTATTCCTTCGCCTTCACATAGTAGTCCGATCAATACGATGTCCCAAAAATGTTAGGAGGACATCGAGAACATGGTTTAATATTCAATTTTGATTTTACGCATAACCGTAAAATTGAATTTCTCAATACTATATCATAACAGCACAACTTACTTGGGTATTACTTTCGATAGTCAGCTAATATTTCAGAAATACACAATTCTCGAATTCTGTCAATCTATTTTGTATATCTTAAGAGTTTCTCTAATGTCTCATGGAGTGCCGATTCAAATCATTTTCTACACTGATACAAAGCAACTCAAGTTGAAAATACAATGAATAATACCTGATTTTATCATTATTGTTTTGTTTCCTCTTACTTGCACCCTTAACACTTTTGTATCTTTCTGTGTATGTATGTACGTATTTTCAACGTTAGTTCAATACCTGTCAGCTGAAGTTGGCCCAGAGACTGAAATAGCTATCCTAATTTTCAATAGATCTCTTGTGATAGTTTAATACATAGTTTAATTTCTTATTCTCATGACAAAACGATCCTTTTCTCCCTTTATTTCCATCATTCCACCAGAGTACCGAACCAATTAGTTGAACGTTTTTGATGAATAACTCAATAGGGAAACTCCGTAATGAAGAAATCTAACCTAACCCAACCTGATAGTGTTTTATCGTTCAGTAAATCGAAGTACCTTATTTCAACATGCTTTTGAAGCTCGATACACTTTGGAGAGTGATTGGTCCCACACATTCCTAATTCAGATGTGGGGATCCCCATTTTGATACCAATTAGAGTAACCTCGAGTTTAATGAATAAAAAACTTCTTGCAAATTGAAAATGGTAGTAATGGAGTAGATAATTGATAAACATTTGCAACGTGATTCTCCATATTTCAAATCAATCTGAAAAAAATTGAGTGAACACAGTGTGTATCAAGAGGATAGAAAATTGATTCACCTACATTCTATTATTTGAAGCTCAGTCACCCCATTCACCAGATATGATCCCTATTGATTTTCCCCAGTTCAGAATGTTAGTAAACATAGTCACGACTGTTTCATTGGGTAATAGAAATAGACAAAATTATTGTTGAATGAGTGGAGGTTAATTAATAAAATCAAAATTATGTTACTTTTTGTCATATATCATCAGCGAAGGAATCAGAATGAATGAAAAATCAATGGAAAAGCAATAGGCTATTTGGACCCTTTCACGAAAATATTTATGGGAACATTAAAATGTTAAAACACCATCTTGTTAACATTCAACATACTGTTTATTATTTTAATGAATATCTAACTCATTTAAGCGTACAGTTCCCGTTCAACAGAATGAAAATTCTTCAATTTAAGTAGGCGTTTTAACATTTTCTTCAGCTACAGTTAATAATGTTCAAGTATTCCAATTGACTTTTCCTTAGCACTGCAACATCTCAGTTTAGTAATTTCGTACAAAAATTTCAGTTTTAAGTTGTAAAATGCTGTCGCTATAACCGAAAATGTTGTTATATCCGAAGTTTTGTAGATATTGTTTAGTGTTGAAACACGTTATTAGTATATAACCATTCTTCGTATTTTTCTTGACAAAAAATAATTCTTCTAAAAGTTAAAGAGATCAAATATATATTTCCAGGTTATAAACATATTTGAGCAAAGTGTAGTGAAAAGTCAATTATAAGTCATCGTAGTATGCGTTAGTCGAAGTCTAACATAAATTCAAATCCAGCTGAAACATCAAACAGTGACATTGCTTATAATATGGCAACTATCATATTCCTAAATGTATTAAATTCATTTTTATACAAAATTAAAATCTAAAATCTATTCTACATTAAAATTAGGAAATATCTCACCGGAATTATTTTCAAATTAATTTTTTAATTGAAGAAAATTCAGCAAAATTATTATAATGAAGTGGTTTTGCAACAGATTTTCCGGAAAAAAATTCCGGTAAGAATGTAACATAGTCATCTAGGGCGTCACGAAGAACAGCTATCAAGTTCTTATTAGGTCCTGTTTGTTGTTTTTAACGTCTACCGTAATGGTTATATTTGCCAATTATGAGTGTCTAAATATTCGAATTGTTGAGAAACGATTATGAAGACGGCATTTGAAAGGCTTAATATTAAGTTTACATATCCAAAAATTACAGCTATCCTTGAAATCGGTTATAACAACAATATCAAATTTCTGGACTCAATCCCATATTATTGTTTTTCTAATAAACCCTTTATGTTTTTACTTATAACGAAATATTCTGATGTTGTTATAACCGATTTGAACCTTCTCTAGGTTAGGTAGAAAACTCAGAGCGTTGAGGAAGACGTTAAAACCAAATCACGAAAAACAGGATCTAACTGCCTGAAGCCTGACGTAATTCAGAAAAAATGTTAGTCCATGAAAAGTAAGTGTGCACACCGAAAGCATCATAAACAGCATAAAAGTATTGCCCCCGTTCATTTACCGCAATACTAGTACGCGAAGGTATTTTCCTTGGTGTGTTCAACCTATTCAGTGAATGATAGTAGAAAAAATTATCGAATAACAAAAATATAATTAAAACTGTCGAATCTAGATGAAAACTCTGAGCATAATGCATAAAACTTGAAGGAGTATTCTGAAGTCAATCTTTGGGGACGAGTTGTATATCCGTATTCCCAAGTCTCGAATTTCATTTTCTGAAATATTGAAGAAACATTATTAAATCCAATTTATTATTCAAATTCGAAGTTGAGTAATATACAGTGTGTTTTTCAAAGTTATTTTAAATATTGACTTATAATTCAAATTTAAGGTTGAAATGTTTCACAAACATGGGTCCAGAAATGCTTTCTCTTCAATATACAGGGTGACTAAGGAGGAAGTTGAATATTCTTACCATTATAAATATTTCTGGGTAGCTGAGGTCGTTCAGGGTAAGACATATCTGCAGATTAGAACAGACAAATTAATATGTTTTGAAACATACAAATTGAATTTGTTTTTTTCTTACCTAAATCAGTAGTTTGAAATGTGAAACTTTCTGAGAAAGGACTCCAACCGAACTTGTTTCTGGCTTGTACTTTAGCTTCATAGTTTTGTCCCGGATCTAAACCACGAATGATATAGTTCATGGATTGCATGCCGGCAGGAGGGGCTGCTGAAGGTGCAGGTAGGATCACGTCTCTCCAGTCTGTACGTCTGTCAATAAACTGTCTGCCGTGTCCTGTATTATAACCGATTGCGCTGTAAGTTTTGTTGTCCTGAAATATAAATGACATACTTGGAATCACACTGTGGATATTTTCTAGAAAATTATCTAAGGAAATGTTACGATAATGTGAATGATATTGATGACATATTTATTTAATAGAAATCCATTGCAAAATATAGGAGAGAAAAAACATTTTAGTTTGGCTTCTCGATCAGTGTTGAATACTTGCTTTGGTTCAACAATTTTAAGGAATGAACACATACTTATAAAACAATAATCAGAAAAATCTCGCTTCTATCTCAAATAGTTTCCGAGATATAGAAGTTTCT
Source organism: Cryptolaemus montrouzieri (assembly GCA_013387265.2). NCBI lineage: Eukaryota > Metazoa > Arthropoda > Insecta > Coleoptera > Coccinellidae > Cryptolaemus > Cryptolaemus montrouzieri. The sequence goes on along the minus strand of JABFTP020000083.1, from coordinate 45,896,164 downwards.
CGCCTTATTGACTCACCCGGTATAAACATAAAAAAATTAATTGAAGAATTGTAAAATAATGAAAAAAAAAGGGAAAAAGTTGTTTCTATGAGCAAACGAAAACTTGTAGCGAGCAGTGAAGTAGTTTCATATCATCAAGCGGCACTGCAAGTCGATCAGGAACGTGTCTCATCTGCAGGCAACATTACATGCTGGTCATATTTATTCCTGAAGGTGTTCACAGAGTTAGCATTAACCACCTCGCATGAGAGATAATTCCAAATCGAAAATATCCGATTGTTGTTGACGCTGAATTGTTTTGAAATTTTCCTTGTACAACTTGAACTTGTCCACGGAGTGGTCGGTGACAATTCAGGGGGAATAAAGGAGACAGATCGATGTTGAATAACCCATAGAGTGCTCGATGAATTATTATGAGGTCACTTCTTAGACGCCTGGATTCGAACGAAGATAGGATAGGATCCTACTAACGAACTCCATAATGGGGCGTACATAGGATTTGTATAGGATATCACACGTATTGATATCGCAGCCCTGGAAAGATTTCAGATGAAGGAAAGACATTCTTGAAGCCCAAGTTCGAATACTGTCAATATGGTTAGACCAAGTTAAATTATCAGAATTCGTCACTCCCAGATCAACGTCCGTACGGCAGGTGGCAACGACTCTAACATCCAAGAAGTATTGCTAGCGAGAATTCTTTTTGCCTAGCATTTTTCGAGATTGAGGGGTATCAGCCAATCAGAACACCATTCAGAAATCGTATCCAGATCGCTCTGAATGTCGCCGTTCAGAGTACAGCTATATACTTTGGTATCATCAGCAAACTGTGAACATGATGACGACAAGAGAGAAGGAAGATCGGCAATGTATAGCAGGAACAACAAGGGACCCAATACCGAGCCCTGAGGCACCCCACTAGTGACAGGTCTGGTCGAAGATTTCGAAGATCCCACTCGGAAGAGGTAGCTCCTACTAGTCAAGAAAGCCCTTATCCAGGACAACAGATCGCCTCTGATACCAAAATGTTCCAGTTCAAAAAGCAAACACCGCAATGGAATCCGGTCGAACGCACGAGAGAAATCCAAATAGATTACATCAATAGGTGTTCCACGATCCAGCGCTTTAGTCCAGTCATTGAAACATTGAGGGAGATTAGTTATGACAGACCGACCATTAACCAAGCCGTGCTGATTTGAAGGAATTAGGTTGTTGTTAGCTAGAAATTCGTACATACTGTCAGCAATAATTCGTCCACAAACCCTGGAGACTATAGACGTAGGTCTGATAGGCCGATAGTTACCAGGAGAAAGTTTGTCAGCTTTTCTGAATATAGGAGTAACTGATGTAGTTCGCCAAAGATCAGGAAGAGTATGCGATTGAAAATATAGTGTGAACAATATCGATAAAGGAACAGAAACGGATGCTGCGTAGTTATTGAGTATATCAGAAGATAGGCCGGCAGAAATGTTTTCAAATTATGAAGGTGTTGTTCGACAATCTCAGAACTGAATGAGACTTCTGACAAACTGAACGGGCAGCGAGGAGAAGATACTGAAGGTAGAGGGCCAGGAGGTTCAGAAGTAAAAGCGGAAGCGAATAATTCTGACGAAGCTTCAGCAGTCTCGATCGGATCCTTGGTAATGTACCAGACAAATTATGAACTTTCGTACACATCGACGAGTCCACGTACTTGAAGAACTTCCTGTTATTCGACCACGCAAGTTCACACTCAATTTGCTTTTTGGCTTGGTTAATCGAGTTGATGACCCTGTTAGAATACGAACGATGAAGTATAGTTCTCCTGGTTGCGACGCAACATTCCAATCAAATAAGGTTTCATCCAAGGTATAGCAGGATCCACGTAAATCTCTTTAGTAGTAGAACAGGAAGATATGAGGGACTTAATTTTCTCATGAAAGAGGCACCATTTCTGATCAATGTTACCATCAACAAATAGGTCCTGCCAATTGGTACTATTAACACCCTCATTGAGATTTTCATAATCTATTAGAGTGATAGTTTTCTCGAATCTCCTTGAACGGATTATCGGTACAAACTGAATGGTCGACTTCAAAACTACGTGATCCGACAATCCGATGGGATTAAATGTTAAGTAGAGGGGAATTATTGATTTCAAGTTGGCTATTAAGAGAAGTATGATGTGGGGGTTTCCTGAGTTTATTAATTTCAAAACTTTTCAACAGATTCATTCTACATCCCTTATTGCATTTGTGGAGGACTGTGAGATTGTCTAAAACTATTGTGTGGTTTGTCGATTAGATGTGCTCAAATGTTGGGAATTTCTTATCTGAAGATGTTCCTTGAACCTGCATTCAAAATTTCTACGTGTTTGACCTATATAAGTTAAGGGGCATTCGTTACATTCCATAGTATTGTAGGCGGCGAGTTTATGATTTGAATGATTGAATGAATACATGAGAACAGTTGCGTCTCTGAACGATTCTTTTCTATAAATATTATACGTTAAGATATTGTTTATGTTTGTTATAGTTGAGTTATTAATTTAGATTTCAACGGTAAACTTTAAATGATCGTGAGTTTTATTGAGGAGTATATCATCAACCGATGTTTTTTGACTAGGTCATGTACTAAGTTATCCATGAAAATATCTGACAATAGGGGGTTAAGTGGCGATTCCGAAAGAAATCCTGATTTTGTTAGGTTAGGTTGTAAAATTCGAGGGAGATATGTTGAAGTGTTGATTTTGGTGAGAATATCTGAAACTAGAATAAAGTTAATCTGTTCATCAATTATTTCAAAAAATTATCAAAAATCGAGATTTGGAGGAGTTAGATTCCAATATCAATGATAGATTGCTTCAATTTCTTGGAACAAAGAATATTTTGAATTCTTCGACATACAGAGTGTCCGCGCTGAAGAGAAAAGAATCGTTCTAATTCATTCATTCAAATCATGAACTCGTCGCCTTCAACTCTATGGCCCATAGAGTCAAAATTTTAAAATGGAAATGAATACCACAAGAATAATAGCCACGAAGAAAGATATGCTAGTTTCAATTATGTCAACTCACTTTATCATAAAATAAAATATCATCTTTCAAAATTCACCCCTTTCTCAAGTGGTCCTAATTTTAGCAGATTAATGTTCAATTCAAAACAGAAAATAGATAATCTCAAATAATATTGTATTTACGAAATCGATTGTAACGAATGCCCTTCAGCTTATGTAGATCAAACAGGTAGAAAATTCGAATGCAGATTTGAAGAACATACTCCATCAGTCACGAAATCCCCAATATCTGAGAACATTCAATCAACAGACCACACAATAGTTTTTGATAATCTTAAAGTCCTCTACGAATGAAATGAAGGAAGAAGAATGAATCTGGGGAATGTTAAGATTATGTTCAATAACCATATAATCTAATCTCATCTCAATCCGTCAGAACGCAACAAATATTAATGCGCCCTACAACGAACTGACACAGAGGCCACTTACCATAGCCACCAGTAAACCACGAAAACAAAGGGTAGATAAACAGGAAAGGATATTTAGCATTATACGGAAAGTTGAATATTGTTTCTTGAATCAAATTCTTCAATGTGTCTACACATATAGCGATAATTTCGCAGGTTATCATTGATGAGATGGGATGTATATCTGGTTGACAACCAGATATTAAGAAGGAGCGTTAGTCTTTCGAAAGATAGCTTTCTTGCAGACACTGTGTGTAGCGTTGCGGTAAATAGTCGAACTAGTATTACTTTCTGCGTTTTCTGTTTATCTACCCTTTATTTTCGTGGTTTCCTGGTGGAGATGATGAGGTTAGGTTAGATGGAGATGGTGAGTAACCTCTCTGTCAGTTCATTGGAGAGCGCAATAACATTCACATGTTTGGTTGCGCTCCAATGGATTGAGATGAGTTGGTGGCAGTCTGGTCTGATGTTGAGAATGGATATGCAATACTGACGACGTCGAATGAGATCGGAACTGGATATTTAACATTCTACGGAAGGGTGAATATTGTTCCTTGAATAAAATTCTTTAATATATCTAGTTGATCTAATCTAAACTCTTATTCAGACCATATGAACAAGAAAATAGACACAAACAAGCAATTATTACCTTTCCAAATATGAATTTCTTCTGACTCTGATGATGCAGTGGTTGAGGATGTCCATCTTCTGATGTTATAACAGTATCGGGTAGTCTCCTGAATAGCAATTTATATTCTTCTATAGGACTCAGAGATTCAACAGCCCAACTTATGTTGTAGCTATCTTTCCAATTTCCTCTTGAAGCACTATTGAATTTAGCCGCATTTGGTTTTCCTGTTTGAAACACAGAGTTAGATGTTGAATGAGGTATAGTTTTAGAGCAATATTTGTATGAAGTATTGATTGCGAGAAAGTATGAAGTAGAAAATTGCATACAAAAAGTGAATTCACTAGAATAATAATGAAAGGGTGTTTCTTCAATACTGTTGCTTGGGATTCGATAGCAGCTGCTGACAAAGAGGTTTGCAGCAGATTTGAAAATGGTTAGAACAAGCAAACTAACTGCAAGGGAATAATTCTTTCATCAACTCATTAAGATACCTGCTTCAATGATCAAATGAAGTTTTAGTATTGTCTACAGTCTGCCGCTTCGTTTTTCGGCATCCTGCTCAATTGCATTATGTGGCTTCTGATGTTTGCGTGCATGGTGGGCAGATATAAGAAGTAGCTTCTGATGTTGCGATGAATGCACTATTCGTTAGCGTAATTGTATTATTTCGGAAGGGGGCTACTTTGAAGGCGATACAATAAACTTGGATGAAAAATAAATATTTTGTGTTTCATTGACCAATTACCGGAACTTATTTGAAAGGACAAATGTAGATAATGATCATTCTATAAGAATTCGTTTTGAGAAACTCAACGAATTGAACTTTAAACATTTCTCACTGCATTTACTGGAAAAATCGTTTTTAGCTCTTCAAATCGTATAAATTTTATTGTAATTTCACGTGAAAGCTTATATACCTGTTAGCTGTACACTTTTTCTTGTTTTCCCCAATTGATTATCAGCAACACAAGTGTAATTTCCAAAATCAGATCGGTGCACTTTACGGATGAACAGAGTGTGCCTTGAGCCTCTAGATTCCATAATTCGTCTCTCGGTTGTATCAAGTTGCATTGTATCTCGATACCAAAGTACCTGTAAAAGAAAGAGTACATATAATAATTTGTATTTATCGAATAGGTAAACCATTTTGAACAAAACTGAACTTCAAAGAGGTGCCAAAAAATATTTATGGATACCATGAGGGCTTAGAAAAAGTTTGCAGCTTCAAACTCCATTCTTTGGGCTCTAGACAATAAAAATATTGACTCAAATACAATCTTGATATTCTCTCTGAATTAGTGGATTTGTTTTATATAAATTTATATCAATAAAAATGAAATGAAACATTTTTGTCTGATTTCGACAATGTCTTTTTTGATAAACACAAGCAGTTTGGACAGTAACGCCATTATCAAGTTTCTAGAGCTAACCGTAATGGGGAAGAATGTACTAGTAGAGGGTGAGTTGACTATGAAGTGAAAAATTTTGGGTTTTCAAAAAGTTTGACAATTTCCAAACTTTCCAACAGATTCTTCATCGTCCCTTCTATACAATTGTGCAGAATTTCCAGATTATCTAAGGTAATTGTGCGATTTGTAGATCTAAATTATAAGTTTGAAAACTGTGGGTTTGTTGTCTGACAAAAGATGTTCTTTGAATTTAGATCCGAAATTTCGACCTGTTTTTTCAACGTAAGCGGTTGTTTGAGCTTATTAGTTTCTTGTTTGGCGTTGAATAGTAATTGCTTCACGTTGCGACCTCTGGGAAAGAATCAAATAAGTAAAATATCAGATAAAAAATATAATAATCATTTCAAAAAACTCACAGCACTCGAAATTAAGAAATTAACACTTCTAAATGCTCAACTCTCGATATCAAACACCTTTCTACAAATCAGTTCAGCTCTTCAGAATAAAGAAACTAAATTCACCACTTATAATATCAAAGTGAGATGAAAAGAGGATTTAAAGTTCAAACTGAACTAAAAATCAAACGACACAAAAACACTATGAATACTTCAGTTCAGTTGAACAAAATCAATGAAATTATTATAAAAACAACAAAATATTCTTTTGACACGAAAAATGTATTTCAATCAAATAACAGGTTAAAGATCTAATTCTACGAAAGCTGATTGAGGGATAGTATAGTGTGTCTAGATAAAAACAAGTACTAATAAAAAAAGAAGGAAGACATCCTTGACACATTGGACGTGATCAACCGAAATTTTCAGTACATTTAGAATGGGACAAAAATAAATATATTCCAATGAACCATTAAGCTCACAAAGAAGGGAACCCCATAGTTGCATCGCACATAAACACTCCTAAAAGTAAATTAGCAAGTTTCTTTAACCACAAATTGAAATTAAGAAACGAATTCTGTAGATCCAATACATAAACTTTCGACACTCCACAGTTTCAATTTCAAATTTGTCTCTTCTGATATAAAAAATATGTATCAAATAAAAGGAATCTTTAAACAAAATAATACTCCACTCGTGAAAAGCATAGATAAGCTGGCTCTCGTAATATATTTTGTTGAAAATTGAATATAAATTCAAGAAAATACTACCCCCTCTGAATTCATCATTGTTGATGAGAAATTAGAAGCCTTTCGAGGAGGATGTGGCTTCAAGCAATATATACTTAGCAAGTCAAATAAATATGGCATGAAAATTTTCGCCCAAGACAACAAAACGTTGAACTTTGTGTACAATACAACTGCCCACGTAGAACAAGAAGATGGTCCATAGTGGCCTCCTTTAGGCAAATGAATATGGCTGTAATCAATGCTAATATAATTTTTGTCTCAAATGATACTTGATTGAATAGGAGTGAACTCAATACTGATTTGATTCTAGATCAACAAAAATCACGATCTGCCACAAAATATATACCACTTTCAGTAAGAGTGAGATTGCAGAAAATTTGCAGAATCAGCCAGAAAGTATTTACTTGACATGGCTCTTTCAGAGATTTTCCTTTTCCTAAACGAAAATTACGACTTCGATGTACCACCTCAGAATCGATGGAAGACATAAAATTCGCTGCGAGAACTGAAGTCGATTCCGGAAAGAGCGATTGGAAAATGTTTTGAGTATTATTTCAGGAGAGGCCTATTTTGAAGGCGATATAATAAATTTGAATGAAAATAAATATTTCGTGTTTTATTAACCGATTCCCAGTATTTTTCAGCAGAATTCTTGCACATGACGGTTGGATCTAGATACTAGAAAAGGAGTCAACTATGGAAACCGGTAATGTGTATTACAGATAAACATTGTGGAAACCAGACAAGAATGTTTAATTTTATTTATATAATTTTTATCACTTGCTTCTTCCTCCAGAATAGAAACCCGCCCACAATATAACGATGAACACAATTTTCTACCAGAATTGCAGGAAGAAAGCAACAAATATCAATCTGGAAACAGAAAAAAGTGAAGAACCCATAAGTGAAAAACATACATTCAATTTTACAATAACCATAACGCTTTCCTATCAATTTTTCCACCTCAAAGGCAAGAAAAGAAAAGTGCGACGCGTATCTATAAATAATATCGGCTCGAAACATCTCCAAGTTTGAGAGAAAAAGGTGGATGGAATGGGAATCGATTTCAACCCGTTTCTCACCCCGCAATACTGAAAGGGTCGTGCAGTTAGCACGTGTTTCGAAATCATCCAAATCACTTTACGGATTGTTCTTTCGAATAAGGAGCCGTTTTCTTTTTTAATTGTTTTGCACTTAACGGCTTTCATACCCGAAGTTTATCGGGGTGAATTAGAAGTTGAGTTTGAACTTTTTATTGGCAAGATTTATGTGTTATGTTTTCAGGGAAATACAATAATTTCAAAGAATGAAAGTTCTTTCATGTAAGTGGAGTTTGAAATTGATAAGTTATTAAGAGAAAAAAGTAGTCAAAAAATTTAGGAAGGGATTTTTGAGGATAAGTTGATAAGTGACTATGATTTGCTAGACAACTACACCAATAGTAATAACTTTCAGTTTCTAGTATGTTTACATACACAATACAGCCTACCTACCTAACTACCTACCTAGGCAGGGTGTACCGTAGCATATATAGATATTAGCTTTCTGCACAATATACATTATTTTAGTCAAGGTTTGGGTTAGGTTTAGTTAGGTTCTTCTTTATAATATCAATGAATAAACTCATAGTTATTCAAAATTGCGAGTTTATTGGTTGTTACAAAACAAAAGAGTTACATATGGTGTTAAACTTAACTGAGGGGTGACTGGATATTGAAACGTGGCACCGCATGTCCTCAGCATACCTTTCATAACATGGTAAGTAACCATTTAGCCTTAATCGCAAGAATGATGACATATGATCGTCAGTTAGTCGATAGCGATATTCTGACTTAATTATCTTCAGTTCAAGTTGACGACCATAAATTATATTAATTAGTTATTGATGGCTTGAAGGTACAATTGAAAGAAAACCAGTTTGATTGAAAGGCCAACAGTTTTGATTTATATTTTGAATCTTCTTCAGGGCTATAATCGACTAAACGATTATAGCCCTGAAGAAGATTTGAAATATAAATCGAAAGTGTTGGTCTTTCAATCAAACTCGTTTTTATTCAATTGGACCTTGAAACCATCATATATCAATATTTCATGAAAAAAAGGATTGTACTTTTGAGCCTGTCGGCCACAGCGAAAATCAACGAATTATGGTTTGACCTTCCTGACTATCCACCTTACTTACCTAGCCCTAAGACTGTTTCCTCATCTGAAAATTGCTCGCTTACGGAGAACGGAGATTTTCATCAAATGAAGAGGTAATCGTTCGTAAACCACTATTTTTAGAAAAATGCCAAGGAAGGGTTACAGAAATGGGATCATCGTGAGGTAAAGTGTGTAGCGTTGCAAGGAAATTATGTGGAAAAATTGAGAAAAAATATTCCGAAAAAATTACTTGTATCTTTGTTAGGTCGAAAATTTTTCAGACTACCCTCATAGTCTCCCATTATGAATTCAAGAAGAGAGAAACACTTTATTCAGCACGTACAAAACTTTCGCAAACTTCCCCGTTTATCAGGACATGGGGGATAGTTTATTAGTAACTCAACAAAAGGATCTACGTTGAGTGACGTGTTAAAGGTTTTGTGGCTTGAAGTCATTAGAGCAGCTGCGGTTTTTATATTCAAGAAATAAAACGACTAACGATATGCAAACAGAGCATTATATCTCCTCCGACCCTGCATTATTCATTCTATTCTTGAAATATTTGCCTTTATACTTTAACATCGTTGTGAAAGTAAATTACAATGTAACTATTCTTTCACTGAAAGCGTGTATTCGACCAGGTTTCATGTTAATAAATATTCAAATATCTTAAGGGAAATATATGCTATAGCATTAAACCGAATATTATATTGTTCTTTATATGTATACAAATATTTGCAACGTCAGGATTCATGCTGCTTTTCATTCCTTACGAAATGCGATCAAAGGAAGATAATACTTTCCTGATTTTCCTTTATTTCTACTCGAAGAAAAAATATTTTTAGTTTTGATTCACTGGAGGTCAATTATGAGATAGTGGAGGTGGCAAATTTTCGCTGCAACACACTGTATAGTGAATATATTGTAATCTTCCGTCTTTCCTTTCTTCAATTCAACCAACCTATCCCTACAGAATGATAACGTTTTGATTTAATTAACCTTATAAATTCCACTTCGTTTTTATCTATCCAAGAAACTCTAATCCCTATCAAATCTCAATCCCTCTCAATCTACTCGGATATCTAATGTTACATGTTCAAGCCCGTCCATTTGCAGTCCATATGCATATGTTCTCGATTGAATCACGTATCCTAATGCTATCATCCCCCATGTTCTGGAATTGATCCGTTTCCAATGTCCTGCTCTGGGTCAATTAAAACCGACATAGCCGTTGGTCCTGCAGACTATTGTCTAAAGTTCAACGGCTTCGTCCTACCCCTACATTGAAGTTACATTTCCTTTTATTCCCTAGAGGCGATATTGAGAATTTTCAAATACCACAGCATTAGCTGACGAATATATCGGGTGATACGAAAAAAACGTCCAGGCTGAAGCTTCTATGATTGAATAAAAAAATTATAAAAATATATCATCTTTGAAAAATGTACTGAAATTTAACATTTCTAAAATAACGAGTTCTTCAATGTATTTCAGCTCTGCAAAATGGTGAATGCGCCAGGCACTTTGTGTATTGTAAAAACGCTTCAAGCAAAAATTCCTCAAATTGTAGATCGATTTCAATGAAGCAAATAGCCAATTGCGTCTTGAACGCATTTTGTTCAAGTTTATCTGAAGAATTTTGTCTATGGTGAAGAGATAGCTAAGCAGCAGCACCTACTCCAATTGAGGGAGGTTGCGATTTTATTTGAAACCAACCGGATGTCATTAGAAAATCAATTGGGCATCTAAGAGTTCGCTAGAGAATATGTGTAATTTTTGAAAACTTGTGAAATATTTTAAATTAATTTTTTGTTAGTGGTTGATATGTTTCAGTATTCTCGTTCTGTTTCTTTTTTCAGTTTTAATTTGAGTTTTCATCAACTCCAAATATTCGTCTTCCATTGATGCCTTTTGAATGATATATTGATTATCTCCTGAATATTAATCGAAAAGTCTTACGAAGAGTAAGTAACATTTGGCGATCGAAGTTTTCCAAAATGATAAAAAAATGAGTTATCCCCATAATCATACCTCAATAAAAAAGTTTAGGGATAAGCAACAAACCATTTTTGCAATAGGCTGATTTTGTAGAGCAATTCTTGATTGCGTGTGCAAAAGTTTTCGAAAAGTCATATACAGGATGTTTATTTAGGTATTTTGAAGAGAAACTCATTTTTTCAGTCTGGTCCTGGAATTTGGTCTCCGTCTACATACAGTATTCTTAACATCAGCTATGTCATCTGTGATACGAAGCATCGATCTATGTGTTCAAGTGTTATTGAGATTACTCATAAATCACTCTGTATATTAAATAGATTTTATAGAGATATAATATTCTATGACAATTAATCATAAGTTTAAAATATGACTCACACCGATTTAGATGTTGAATATCGAATAATCGTGAAACACGTGTTTATTTATTTTTTTACTACATTTATAAAGTTCCAGAATGGCCATTTAATATTCTTTCCTCATACAAAGTTCAATGCCTCTTTTCACCTCTTAATAGATTGAATTTCAGAAAATATTGAGTTAGATTTTTATTAAATAATGTCATTGAGTACTATCTTGAAATCCCAAACAGATCTGACCACGAACGAAAAAGTTTCATGAGAACGTCGATACCGCTTTTTACCGCTTCAGCTCTTAAATCATCTTGGGATAAGTATCACTCATTTCCAGAAGTTTTTCCGATAATACACGGTCTTCAAAATCCACCTAACCTAAGAATGAAATCTAGGAAACCTAGATTGACTTTTTGCGTATACTGGTGAAGGCTGTTGATCTTTGGAAAACTGAATGGCAGGAAGTTGATGTTTTCAATCAAGTTCTCATAGAGGATCCTGCCAAAAGGGTTGAAGGTTTCGATATAAGTAGGAAAAATTGGTGTACATTAAATCGTCTCAGGACAAGATCTGGTCGTAGTAATAGTATGTAAAGCCCCTTAAGGCTTTATTTTCCTGTTGAAAAACAGAGGAGTGTTAGCTAAGTTCTTAGATTCAAGTGAGTTTAGACATATAAGAGTTAGGTATGTTTTCGATGAAATATTTTTCTTCTGGTTTTCTTTTTCCATTATTAGAGATTTTTCCTGTCCCAAACCCCCTTCCTTTTAACCCTTGTCTTCATCTGGAAATCATGGAGTGCAAGATGAGAATGAGAGAATGAAGCTGCTAAGCAGAAAAATTGGTACTTTTTTAGTACACACGACACTAACACAACATTAACAGACAAGCAATTGCTAGTGCAGTAGCGACAGGGAAACGAGTTTTTTTCACAATTTTTTTTTCACTCGTTTATTGAATCATAAGCAAGATATGGTTCGACTGTTACATTTCCTAAGTTCACTCTTTAGAGGCAATCGTAGGAGGCGTGATGCGAGTTTAGATGCCTGATTAAGGGGGTATGGTCTGTTTTTCCGCTGGTATTCTATTTATTCGCTTGTTTTTCACGATTGTGTTTTTCTGACATAAATGAAAATTATAAATATAAGTATTCATTGTAAATGAAATTATTCGAATATTTGTAAATTCTCTCTTTTCAAGAATATATATATATATATATATATATATATATATATATATATATATATATATATATATATATATATATATATATATATATATATATATATATATATATATATATATATATATATATATATTCAGAAAATGAATTTTGCGAAGTTCTTCTTAGTGAAGCTATTCGTCACAAGAAGAACGCACGGTCCAAATATCCCGTTTTTGCTTCAGTAGTTTTGCCTTGGCATTGATGACACAGTCAGTCATTCACTCAGGATATGTTACTTCATATAATAGATATATACAGTGTGTTCCAACGAAAATTTGACCCCCCCTATAACTCCGAAATGAGTAACATTAGCGAAAAACACCAAGACACGTCGATTTTTGTTTCGAGGGGGAGCATTTTTCGAAATAATTCGAAACTTGTCAGATCAACCCCCTACCCCCAGCAACCCTAATTTCGAAATTCATCATAGGGAATAAGGGTCGAGTGGCACCTTACTCTAAAGGTCTGTCAATTCTCCATTCTGATTTGTCATTTTAGAATTTTAAATTAACATACAGGGTGTCCCAACCGAGGGTAAAGTTGAATTCCTGCAAATCCCAAATACTAAATGAAATCGATTTATTTTGGCATAATGCAAGCGCAGGTTTATGCTCGGTCTAGAAAAACGACCTACACTTGTGAATTTGGAGTTGGTGCAATCAACCCTTATTTTCAGCATCCCCAACTCAAAATCATTCGATCGAAAATAGGTCAAGTGGCACCTCGTTGAAAAGGTATTTCAATTTTCTCTTCGAATTTGGTATTTTCGAAATTCAGAATCAGCATACAGGGTGTCCCGGAGCAGGAACACTGAAAACCCAAATAACTTTTGAAACTGGTTCATTTCGGTATAATACGAGAACATGTTTATGTTTGATTCCAGAATAAGACTCTCTTGCGTGAATATGGAATTTTTGCAATCAATCTCTTCCATTCAGCATCCCCAACTCAAAAAATCATACAAGTGATTACAGGTTGAGTGGCAAAGTTCCAGAAAGATTTTTCTATTTTCTGAATCACTGAGGCATTGGTTTCAGTTTGGCAATCGAGGTTTTCTGGCGTGAGGATCAGGATGAGGGGATGATGGAGAAACTGATTGGATGCTCATCTAAACAGGAAAACGAGATTTATTGAACTTGTATTCAATTGAAAACAAAAAACTAACTTGATTATTACAACAATTGTTCAAAATGACCTCCGCCCACCTCCATACAGTTATACAGACGATTTTCGAACTCTTCTCACATTAGCGAAAACTTCAGGAGTCAAAAGTCGGCATTCTGTGATAATCCTCATCCGCAGCTCCTCCAGGTTTTCTGGTCTTGTGGCATAAACTTTAGATTTTAGATGGCCCCACAAAAAATCTAGGGATTTAAATCTGGTGACCTGGCTGGCCACTCAACAGGTCCTCTTCTACCAATCCACCTTCCTGGGAAATTTTCGTCTAAATATTGGCGCACCTGAGCATCATAATGCGGAGGAGCACCGTTGGATCGTTCTGTAAAATTTCTGTCAATTTAGGATGTATGTATGTGTTCCTCTAACAACTGTAGGTAGCCATTTCCATTCAGATTACCCTCAATAAAGAAAGGCCCAACTAGATGATTGCCAAAAATTCCTGCCCAAACGTTCAACTTCTGAGGCCTTTGCGTGTGGGCCTCTCTAAACCAATGAGGATTCTGTGTGTCCCAATATCGACAATTATGTCTATTCACTTCACCACTGAGCATAAAGGTGCTTTCATCAGAAAAACAGATGTTATTCAGAAAATTTGGATTAGCATTTAGTTTTCAGAAAGATTTGGACAAAACTGTAAACGACGATCTGGATCATCTTCGTTTATTTCATGCACTAATTTTAAATATTATGCACCCGAGCATCATAATGCGGAGGAGCACCGTCTTGTTGATTTGTGTTCCTCTAACAACTGTAGGTAGCCATTTCCATTCAGATTACCCTCATAAAGAAAGGCCCAACTAGATGATTGCCAAAAATTCCTGCCCAAACGTTCAACTTCTGAGGCCTTTGCGTGTGGGCCTCTCTAAACCAATGAGGATTCTGTGTGTCCCAATATCGACAATTATGTCTATTCACTTCACCACTGAGCATAAAGGTGCTTTCATCAGAAAAACAGATGTTATTCAGAAAATTTGGATTAGCGTTTAGGTTTTCACTTAGATTTTCACAAAACTGTAAACGACGATCTGGATCATCTTCGTTTATTTCATGCACTAATTTTACCTTGTAAGGGTGAAATTTGTGATGTTTCACGATTCTATGGACAGTTGTAGCTGATACACCAGTCAGACGAGATAGTTTTCTGATCGAAGTAGTATTCTCCATTTGTAGATGACCCACTACTGCCACTTCCGTTGCCTCATTTCTGACAGGACATGCCACTTCATGTTTTTTGTTTGCCACCGAACCTGTAGCTAGGAATTTGTCAACCAAATATTTAACGTACTGGTGACTGACTCCTCTTTCTCTTTCAGGATGGTTCCTATCGAATATCCTTGCCGTTTCTTTGGCACAACTGTTATTTCGAAAATACGTCGATACAATTTCGACCCTTTCCTCAGTGGAATAAACCATTTTCAGATTAATTTCAACTGACGAACAACAACAATAATGAGGAACTGATCTGAATAATAATAATATTTCATTGCAAAAATGAGAAATAACAGATGACTGCACGCCAGATGGAAATGAAAAATGTGAACATTTTCAATGCAGAAATCAGCTTTATTTCTTCGTAACTGATGCTCAACACATCGTACCCCAATACTTTTAACAGTTTCGAATTAATTTTAGTTGATAATTTCAAATGACGATATTGAATTTTTCGAAAGCGACATCCTGTATGGAGAGCCGAACTGAATGAAATGCTTTAATCATTCTGGAATTCAAAAACCTTTCTGAAGATATGCCACTTGAATTATTTGTATGATTTTCAAGTTGGGGATGCTGAATGGAAGGGGTTGATTGCAAAAATTCTATAACCACACAAGAAAGTCCTATTCTCGGATCAAACATGTTCTCGTATACCGAAATGAACCAGTTTCAAAAGTTATTTGGATTTTCAATGTTCCTGCTTCGGGACACCCTGTATGATGATTCTGAATTTCGAAAATACCAAATTCGAAGAGAAAATTGCAGTACCTTTCCAACGAGGTGCCACTTGACCTATTATCGATCGAATGATTTTTGAGTTGGGGATGCTGGAAATAGGGGGTTGATTGCACCAACTCCAAATTCACAAGTGTAGGTCATTTTTCTAGACCGAGCATAAACCTGCGCTTGCATTATGCCAAAATAAATCTATTTCATTTAGTATTTGGGATTTCCAGGAATTCAACTTCACCCTTGGTTGGGACACCCTGTATGTTAATTTAAAATTCTAAAATGACAAATCAAGGTGGAGAATTGACAGACCTTTACAGTAAGGTGCCACTCGACCCTTATTCCCTATGATGAATTTCAAAGTTAGGGTTGCTGGGGTAGGGGGTTGATCTGAGAAGTTTCGAATTATTTCGAAAAATGCTCCCCCTCGAAACAAAAATCGACGTATCCTGGTGTTTTTCGCTAATGTTACTCATTTCGGAGTTATAGGGGGGGTCAAATTTTCGTTGGAAGACACTATGTATGTAGAATATATTGTATCATACAGTTGAAACGTCCACAGTTTCGGAAAGCTGATGCATCATTTTCCGATCGTTCAATATCATTTCTAGAATTTCATCGACAATTTGGTTGAACTGAATGTAACTTGTGCTATGACCACAACGGAGATCAAGAAACCTTCTCTTGACCACTGAAATTGATGGAATAAAGTCCTTACAGTATTTGTTGATTCTTTCCATGTTTTCGATGACGTAAGCAATTAATCAGCAATTAATCACGTTTTTCCATTCTTGTTAGAATTTTGAATAGAGCATGCCCAAAATCTTACAGCCATCTATCAATAGAGGGCAGACCAAGCCTGCCGAGTTGTTTTGTAAAATGTTTGTCTGGAAATTCAAAGTCGCCGACTTTTAGAATAACCCTCATACAAATTATTCTTCACAAAAAATATCAATATTTGATATCGAACGGTCTGCGAGCGACTAAAGAATTTCTTCATCATTTCCGTATTCGGAATCGCCACACGAGACACGATTGAAAATATTTCCGTCCCGCGGGAGTAACAATGCATTCGGCACGACGACCTGACCCTGACCATGTGGAAGTTTTCTAATGATTTCCCAACGGTCCTCATTTATTGCACAAAAAAATTTCAGTCGGTTGGAGGAGATGCATGAACTATAAATAACACCCATGAGAACTGCCTCCTACGACGTGAAAGCGAGCGTGCTCAACTCAAAAATAATTTCGCGGAAGTTTAGTCGTGATTCGAATTCTGATCCGCTTCTTTTCAAGGAAGAGAACATCAGAGGTGGGATGCACTCTTGAAATGAGTTAGATGAGTTGGAAGTAATTTCGACGATAATTTGGTATCAGAAATTTATATCTGGTGTCCGAATATCATATCCTAGATATAATAGCGTATACTTTATGAAAATACGAAATATCGATGCATCCTTTATCACCAAATTTGTGTCTTGGTAAGTGGATGAATGGGAAGACAGAAAACTTGCCTTCCGTTATCCCTATTGTATAGCGAAAATCCACGATTGCTATTTTTGCCTGACAAAGAGTGAAAGGTATTTCAAAAAACCAAAACGCAAGATGGACTATCCTAATTTGCTGTCTGCCATAACATCTGTTTCTCATAATGCAGATTTACTAGTGCCAATCATACCCTTAAATCTGCGAAATGTTGTTTTGGAAGGAGTTTTATTTAGTGATGAGAGCCGATATTGTGTGAATTTCGTGGATGGTAGAGATAGCATATGGAGGCATCGAGGGGAACGGTACAATCAAGCGAACTTCGCAGGAACTGAGCAATAGGGTGGAGGGTCAGTTATGATATGGGGTGGCATATGCTTGGGAGTACAACAGAACTGGAGATTATTGGCAATGGATCACTTAATGCCCATTGGTATATAACAGAAATCTTGGAGCCCATGTTGTGCCTTCTGCTCCTTACATAGGGGAAAATTTCCTTTTTATGCACGATAACGCGCGCCCTCATACTGCGCGCATAGTGATAGAATATCTCGATGAAGTTGGGATCACACGAATGGACTGGCCGTCGCGGTCACCGGATTTAAACCCGATCGAACACGTTTGGGACATTCTTGGAGGAAGGGTTCGACAACGGAATCCAGGCAACGTTGAAGAGCTGACATTGGCTTTGGTGGAAGAGTGGGACAACATACCTTAACAGATGATAGACAACATCATTGGCAGTATGCGAAATCGTATGCGCGCTGTAATAAGAGCTCGGGGGGGTCATACTCGCTACTAAAATCTACTAAAAAAAAAGTTTTTTTTGTGGGTCATCATGAACATTTTTCTCAACATGTTCTTTTCATTTCACGAGTGTATCGCCAGGATACATACCTGCTCTCAATTTTGGGCAGGAATGATAATTATTATAGAGTGTCACACGAAAAAAATTCAAAAATAAATGTGCAAAATCAACGATTTTTCCAGTGTACTTCGAGTTCTTCTCTTATACTGATTTTATTTTTTGGCTAACCTCCGATGTTATGCACCTACGCCAGATTAAAAATAAATTCTTGAAATTTGTGACTTTTCGCTTCAAATTGGATATCTCTTGTAAAAATAGAGATAAATGCATAAAACAAGAAGGACGTTACTGTAGGAAGATGTGTCTTGACAGACCATGATATTGTACGTTTCAACTGGGACCACGAAATTCTACAGGGTGTTACGAATTTTTGACAAAAAAAACACTTTTAGTTTTGCCCCGTATAAAATTATTTTCGTTTTTTTTGTTTTCTCTTATATTTTCTACAAAGCAAAAGAGTTGATCTATAACTTTCCAAATAAAATTATCTAAATCGGTTGAGAATTAGGAAAAATATCGGACTTCGAATTTGGTTAAATTCTCGAGTGTTCCGCTAATTTTGCCTCCGAGTGTAGGTCATCTTCAAAAAGAGAGTGAACACACACATTCAATCATCCTGAGCTGCGACACCTGTGGATTCGCCTTCTCCCAAGACTTTCGAGTGAAGGAAAAAGAAGAGTTACCTCCACAGAATGCAGATATCGTTACCACATAATAATTAATTCTTCTTCTCAAATTCGGTCTTCATCAGTATAAAATTCACCATAATCGGCGAAAGTAATAGCAGAAAATTAAATTGGTCTGAAGTTCCATACGTCTTCAGAAAGATACAATTTGTATTCCACCCATTTCTTTCCGCTATCCTTCTCTCCGCACTCGAATGTATGGAATGCGTGTTATCACAACAGAAACAATGCTTGGGGTTGCTCCCTACATTTTCCTACGACTAAGAACGTAGCGTTGACCGAGCTAGAAATATTTCCGATGCAAATATTCCTGTAATTTTGCAAATAATATTTCTCCAGACGGTTGCTTTCAACATGGTGAACGCCTGAACAGATGACGAACGATTCGCATTAAGGCTATACGTGAGTCTATTTCGACGTTTCCCCTTTGGTTTGCTTGAAACGCGACAGTGGCGTACGGAAGTGAATGTAGACGACGAATTTTATGGTTGGAATATACAGGGATATCTACCGGGACCGTCCGTTAAAAACTTTTCAAGTTCCAATTACAATATCAATCTAGAACCGACATTTGAGCAAGGCATAAAATACCCAAGTTGTTGCCACTTATCTGTCAAAACTTTTGACAGATTTAATTATTTTTGTTATAAACTCGATTTTTGAGGAATATTTAAAAAAATTGTAGCTCGTAGATCTTTTGTACTACAGACACAATTTTTGCTCGGGTCGATAGAAGAAGGATCAAGGAATTTTTTAAGCAATCTACACATGTCGAATGTTTATTGCGTTGTTTTGTATGATTTTT
This sequence comes from Cryptolaemus montrouzieri, assembly GCA_013387265.2. Classification (NCBI taxonomy): domain Eukaryota; kingdom Metazoa; phylum Arthropoda; class Insecta; order Coleoptera; family Coccinellidae; genus Cryptolaemus; species Cryptolaemus montrouzieri. Next base: position 45,876,843 of record JABFTP020000083.1, on the reverse strand, counting down.
TCAATTTGGCCTTTTTCAAACAGCAATGACTTCTTCAAATTGCACGTACCAATTTTTATATCGCCTTCAGATGAAGCGTCAAATTCCAGATGGAATTGTATCAGCATTTACCATACCCATCTCTTATAGTTCCGAAATAATTTGGGAATATATTGAATTTTGATGATTTTGCAAGAACTAACAGAGAATGCTTTGAAATATTTGAATCAAGTAGCTAAACTGGCTACGCTCACCTGACAGGTGCCTAAAATTAATGTACTTGTCACTTCGTTCATTCGAATTTGATATTTCAACAAGAATTGTCGTTACTTCAGAATAAAAATATCCAAAAAATACAACACATTTGGAATCAAACCACTGGTTATTCAAACGAAAATATATTTAATCCATTTTCAATTCATTATAGAATGTCAAAAGTAGTGGGTAGAAATTGCAGGCAATTCAATAACCAATTACCAAATTTACCTTCTATGAGTAAAATAAAATTTCGAAGCATTAGAAGCAATTTTCTACAATTCGGATTAATAAAATTTGTAGGAACTAAGCGAAAACCAATCATCGAAGATAATTACATTAATACAAATAAATGATAGCAAACATCATAGGAGAAAACTAATTTACGATCTGATTAAATGTTCAATATGGGCCCCTTTCTGCTCGATACACTTGACAGCTCGTATACGAACATGATGAGTTGCCCCCTAGTTTCCTCAGGATCAATATTACGAAAAGCATTATGAATGCGATCTAGTAACTCTTCTTTACTTCTTACAGGAATAAGATACACTTTACTCTTGATTGTGCCCAATTAATAAAAATCAAGGGGCGTCAGGTGCGGAGAACGCGGAGGCCACACATTTGGTCCTTGATTACCCCACCATCTATCCTCGAACATTTCTGTTAGCTGCCGATCTACAGATCGTGTTTTATTTACTGGCGCACTATCCATTTGGTAATAGCAATCCCTCAGAATATTAAGGAGTAATCCATCTGAAAAATTTGCTAATATTCCTCTCAAAATTTCCAGGTATCTTTGTCCATTGAGAATTTCTTCATAAATGTGATAAGCCAACAAATCATTCATTAAAATTGCAAAAACATGCACGCTGAATTTATTTTGGAGATCAATAACCTCAATGAATTGTGGATTTTCTGTGGGTCAAAAATGTCGATTTCTCCTGTTGGTTATTCCACTTTCATTGAACTTGGCTTCATCAGACTATATAATTTTTTGCAGAATTGTCTCATCTTCTTGAAGCCGAATTAATAAATTTTCACAGAAATTTAGCCGCTTGGGAAGGTCAGTTGGTTTCAATTGTTGTAGTCGGATAAAAGAATACAGGTGCATGTTATGATTTTTAAGGATCCTTTGAATGGAAGTATAACTCAAGCCAATATCCATTGGTGCTGACTTAATGGACGCATGTGGATTGGCACGAAAATACGCTAGCGTATTAATTTGATTGTCGTCGTCCTCGAGAATTGGTTTTCTTCTAGTTTCTATGTATTTTGTTCCTCCAAATTGCAGAAAATTGCTTCTCATCCTTCAAAATTTTGTTTTACTCATATGCGCCAAATTTGGAAATTGGTAATTGAATTGCCTGCAAGTTCTATCCACCACTTTTTTATATTCGCCATAAATTGAAAAGAGATTAAACATATCCTCGTTTGAATAATCAGCCATTTTATTATCAATCTGGTGTTTTTCAAAAATTTTCACTTCAAATTACCAACAATTCTTGTTGAAATATCAAATTCGAATGAACTAAGTGACAAGTACATCAATTTTAGGCACCTGTCAGGTGAGCGTAGCCAGTTCAGCTACTTGATTCAAATATTTCAAAGCATTATCTGTTCTTGCAAAATCATCAAAATTCAATATATTCCCAAATTATTTCGGAACTATAAGAGATGGGTATAGTACATGCTGATACAATTCCATCTGAAATTTGACGCTTCATCTGATGGCGATATAAAAATCGGCACATGCCATTTGAAGAAATTGAGTCATTGTTGTTTGAAAAAGGCCAAATTGAAAAAATCATACAAAACAACGCAAAAACATTTGACATGTGTAGATTGCTTAAAAAATTCTTTGATCCTTCTTCTATCCACCCAAGCAAAAATTGTGTCTGTAGTGCAAAAGATCTACGAGCTACAATTTTTTTAAATGTTCCTCAAAAATCGAGTTTATAACAAAAATAATGAAATCTGTCAAAAGTTTTGACATATAAGTGCCAACAACTAGGTTTCTCTCCAAGTCAACATCTGGGAGATTCTCACTTCTCAGTATGATCCAACTTTTCGATATTAAGTTGTTACATATCAGAAATAAACGAATCAAGAACAAATCTATAAATGAAATTGGAGATTATTATGCAAATCTGTCAAAATATTTATTTGATTCTAACTCTATGAAAATTCACCTCTTCATTTAATAGAATATAAGTGGTCTTGCGAGGAATTGAACGAAAAACTTCTGGCAAGCCAGGCAACGAAACTTATGAATTCATAACATCGCGGTATTTCCTTAGAATAGAATTTTAATAACCACTTTAAGATATTGCCTCAAAGTTGAGTCTCAAGTTAGAAAAGTGCAATTAAGTGGTTACCTCCACCTTGTAATTTATAAGATATAATTCGCTCGAACTCGTAGTTCCCGAATTATTTCTGCTGAATCAAACTAGAGGTTCATTGCAATTTTTTGCTGGCCTAATTGTCGTGTTGAAAAATTATGGGAATAATATGTAATGATAATGATACCCTAGTTGCTTATAGTAGATATTTAAACGAAAACTTTGTATTATAACTCAAAGAAAATTATGCTTTTCTTTCCCTCTCGGGGATTCTCACCTTGTCGTGGTGAGGGGGCTTTGTTGATGAACCCAGGAGCTATGCCGGCCGTAATTTATCACTGGCAGGTCACCCATGCCGGAAAGGCCATGGGTGAGACTTAACTAAGAAGAATCCACTCCGCCCGGCTGTCGTATCGTGGCTTAGGGCTTGCACGGAGTGTAACGATGCCAGTTTAGGAGAGGTTTTTAACAGCCTCACCAAACTGCCATACCACACCTGTCGGCAGAGATAGGCAGGGGGTCTCGGCCTAACCGCCCAGACTAAGTGCATGGAGAGCACTATAAAAACTCCTCCAAGCCAAGGTGAAACAGCATACGCCGATGGTTGCTTGGCTAATGGAAGGACTAGTCGATAGTATGTGAACTCCGGATACCAGGCGCCCTCCGGTTTCAATTTGCCCTTACTGCGGTAATGCGGGGCTCTGCCGCAGCTGACCCTTATTTCTCCGCTACTCGTGGGAACAAGATGAGTAAAGAAAATAAAAAAACAAGGGCAGGTCCTGCCCCAAAAGGACCAAACTTAAAAGGCGATGAAGAACCTATGGAACTGCAACAGGAGAAAAAGTGCCAGACATAGAAATTGAAAACGCCTTACTCGTAAGCAGCTCTGAAGGGGAAAATCTAAAGGCACCCAAAGAGAAGCCGAGGATTAAACTCGGCGGAGGTGCCCGTTAGAGGATGAAATTCCTCATAAAGATGGGGATGACGGCAGAAGAGGCTAGAATTAAAGCCAATGAATCCACAAGATAAGGGAACGAAAAGAGCTCGATCCGATGGCAATACGACAAAACGAAGGGAGCAAAAACGCCCCAAAAAAGAAGCACTCGTTGCTCCAAAAATATGTAAAAGGCTCCGTTTAGTCAAGCGGTGTTTGGAATAAAGGTAAGAATCCTGCATAAAAATTTCCCGAGTGAACTCTTAACTTGGGACCAAGTTACGTCTTCAGAGGAGTTCATCTTGGATAAAGTGGTAGAGGAGGGATTGAAGGCGGAACTGAAGCCTAAGTTCCTTCAGCACCTAAGTAGACCAGGATGAGACCACTGCACAGTCGCTGAAAAGCATCGAGTGTCGCAGTTGAAACCTTGGATCGGTGCTAGCCTAAGAGTGGTGAATGAGGCAGAATTGCCTCACCCAAAATCTTCGTAGGGTACCTACTACGAAACCAGGACTACTCTAACGAGAAAATCCTGGGACTAATTGGGGCCCAAAATGACCTCACTGCAATTAGATGGAGGATTCTCAGGAAAAATCCTGTGGGAAACTCCCTAGAAGTAACCATTTCGGCAGATATATAATCTGTCGAAAATCTGAAAAATACTGGCTATCGCGTTGGCTACAGATTCGGAAATATTCGAATTCGAAAAAACGGAGGCCCCAGCCGTGACTTCAACTACAGTTAGCCAACCGGAGGGGACGACCTCATAGAAGCAGCTAGAGGGGGAAACTAAGACCACACCGCTCCAAGGGAACCCCAATACAGCTGCCGGTGGGGAAAGCTCATCCTAATGGCTAACAAATTCGAATGCCTTCAGGTCAACCTGCTTCATGCAAAGGCTGCTTCAAGCATCCTCTGCAGGATGGCCACAACAAGGCAAATACGAGTTGGGCTTATTCCAGAGCCCTGGGATTAATGGGGAAAATTAGAGGTCTCCCAACTAATTCATATGAAATAGTCTACAATAGTAGGTGTGTAAATCCAAGAGCAGCACTAATGCTCAGTAAGTATCTCAAGGGATACGCCTTGGTGGAACAAGGAGCTTGCTCAACTCAAAGATAGAGCCAGAAAAGCATTCAATAGAGCGAAAAGAACAAGTGAATGGGACGCCTATCGAGAAGCTCTAACTAAGTACAACAAAGAACTCAGGAAATCCAAACGACAATCATGGAAATCCTATTGCGAGGGGATCAATGATCTTGCCCCAGCAGCACGAGTTCAAGAGGTTTTAGCCAAAGACCATTCTAATGCACTTGGTCTCATTAAGAAGCCTGGAGGAGAGTATTCTAGAGACTTCGACGGAAGCTTGAGGGTACTTTTAAATACCCACTTCCCGGACTCAAAAATACTCCCCATCAATAGCACCCAACAACAGGAGCTAGAACTGTATAGCTCCAGTAGGGAAAGCAGAAATCTAGCGGGCCGAATCTTCACCCTAGATGGGGTAAAGTTAGCCACCAAAAGCTGCTAACCCTACAAACCACCAGGGGCGGACTGAATCTATCCGCTCATGTTGCATAGAGGCAACACATATACAGCTTCATGTCTGAGAGTTATATACAAAGCCAGCTACTCACTTGGCTACATACCCCAGTCATGGAGGAAAGTTCAAGTATTATTTATACCGAAAATGGGCAAGAGGTCTCCAGATTAGCCTAAATCATATCGCCCGATAAGCTTAACCTCCTTTCTCCTAAAATCAATGGAGGAAATTCTCGACAATCATATGAGAAGTTTCTTAAAACTGCATAAAAAACAATTTGCCTACCAACCGGGCAAGTCTACAATTAATGCCCTACACGATCTAGTCAAAGAAGTGGAAGGAGCACTAGAGGCTAATAGTTCTAATTGGAGACATTGAAGGAGCCTTCGATAATATCTCCCATACATTCATTAGCAATGGTGCAAACAACAAGGGTGTCAAAACACCCACCACCAAATGGATCAAAGAAATGCTCAAGGGCTGGATCATAAAGGCCACTTTTGGAGACACCCAAATTTCGGTGTCATCAGTGAAAGGATGCCCTCAAGGAGATGTCCTATCGCCGCTACTATGGTCAGTAGTTGTTGATGGCCTTTTAGAAAGACTGAACAACGCTGGCTTCAACGCACAAGGCTATGCTGATGATCTTGTTATCATCATTAGGGGAAAGCATGATGGAATCTTATCGAACCTGATGCAAAAAGCCCTTAACATCGTAAATGAATGGTGTGCTGAAGAGGGGCTCAGCATCCGTCCAGACAAAACCGTTCTAATTCCATCCACAAGATGTAGAAAATTGAACTTAAAGCTCCCCTTTCTGAACGGACATACTCTGACATTTTCGGAACAGGCTTAGTATCTAGGGTTAACCCTAGATCAGAAACTCAACTGGAATTTGAACATTGACAAAACTCTTTCCAAGGCTACATCGTGCCTATGGGCATGCCGTAGACTCTTCAGAAAGACCTGGGGGCTACAGCCAAAAATAACCTACTGGTAATACACAGCGGTTATAAGACCCATTGTCACGTATGCATCGTTAGTATGGTGGACGAAAACATCAGAAATAACTACGCAAAATAAGCTGCAAAAACTGCAGCGTCTAGCGTGCGTGGGCATAACAGAAGCTATGAGAAGCACCCCGGTTACTGCCCTGGAGGTAATCCTTAATCTCCCTCCTCTTCATATAGCTTGAAAAAAGATGCGTTGATGGCAGCGTTACGGCTCCAAAACACAAAAAACTATTACCTGGTGATCTAAAGGGACACCTGGGGATTCTGGGTTACATAGCGACAGAAATCTTATCACAACCATCGGATATAATGCCGCTTGAGTTTGATTTTCACTCACCCTTCGGAGTTGCCATAGAAGACCACACCATCGTAAGGGGAAAAATAAATCAATTAGATCAAAAATCCTCCATTTGGTACACGGACGGATCAAAACCGATTGATGGAACAGGAGCAGGTATATATGGACCCAAGTACTCGTCATCACTACCTCTGGGCTCTACTCCCACAATCATGCAAGCAGAAACACTTGCTGTAAACCTTTACTGCCAGGAGGGACTACGAAGGAAACTCAAAGGTGCAAAGAAGCTCTTACAGTTATCGGATCATCTCTGTCTGGGAATGCTGTCAATCCTTGAAGCAACTTGCTGAGGGGAACAAACTTTTCCTGTGGTGGGTGCCTGGCCACGAAGGCATACAAGGAAATGAAGCCGCTGACAAACTGGAAAAATCAGCTGCTGGAATTCCACCCATCGGACCTGAACCGTTCTGCGGTCTAAGTAAGCTGCACAGACGACAGGAACTGGAACGATGGGAAAAATCTAGCAAAAAAGAATACTGGAGGAAAACTCCAGGTATTCGCCAACGAACACAAAACAACTTCTCGATCTCTCTAGGGACAAGCTGAGTACTATAACAGGCCTCCTTACTGCACACTGCCCACTGAGATACCATCTCAATAAAATGGGCAAATCGGAAACGGCAACATGCAGAATGTGTAAAGAAGGCGATGAAAGTGCCGAACATATTCTTTGCAGTGGCATCGCAACTGCCCGTCAAAGACATATACACTTCGGTAGCGACAAACTAGAGCCGCACGAAGTAAAAGCGAAAGCTCCCAGGGAGATTCTTAATTTTGTAAGGGATTTAGACCTACAAGGAAATGAATAAGAAGGGTCACGAACGAAAGACCAATTTGGTCGCAGTTCGAAAAAGGCTTGCAAAGCCAATCGACCCCCACGAATGTAATGTAATGTAATGTGTAATGCTTTTCTTTGGTAACTTATGCCTTGTGAGGGACACGGTGAATACAGGTGAACATAAAATAAGGACGAAACTGTATAATGTGGAATTTTAATTTTCTGCATGAAAATATTGACCTATATCAATTTTATGGTATTTCTCTCTTAGAATATCGAGAAAAAGATGAAATGCAATGAATACCAACAGGGTAAGATACCTAATTGGATTCTGTTCGCAACTACGCCACCTGAAGTGCATCACTAATGAATTTGGAGAATTCAACCGAAGTAATCTTGAGCTCGAGCATCCTCTCCGAATAAAAAACTCTCATCTGCTGCATAGGAGGGTCGCAATATCAAAACTACCCCGATCCTAGCTGAGACCACTTCAGGAAATGTCCCGAACTCTCGACAGTAATATTTCTCTTATTGCGCCAGCGAATTTCGTCAGCCCTCTTTGAAACTGGGGAATATCTCTGAAGACTCTTCGAGTGTTTTGTACGGAGTTTCATTTGTTATTCCGCAATTGAGAAAAGCAATAACGGAGACATTTAATTGGTTGAGATGAGACAAAACTCATAAATGGAAATTGGTGAAATGTTAGAGTACAAAATATGCTTTTGTCTTTCAGAAATCATCGATTGGAAACCGTAAAGCGGAAGTACGTTTACGAAGGAACAATGCATTTCTCGCTGTTGATCATATCGATGACGATTCTATATACAGGTTGTTTTATTGTTAATTAATTCAGAAAGAGGTTAAAAACGTAATTTCGACAGCAAAATCAGTAATTACAGACCACGAAAAATATTAATTCATTAACTCCAATCCACAATCCCCCAAATTATATTCGTTGATAAGACTTCATAAACCTAATTCCCAATTAGACCTGTTGTTTCTTATGTAACGGCACCTTCTTTTAAACTAAAAATTACGTCTAGAGCCATGTAGTAACATTGCTCTAGACGTAATTCCCAAATTCAATGAATTTTCGACATTTACTCTAGGAGCTTCACTGCTCCGCTTTAAGCCTTTGGATTAAACAACTGTGCTATCGGTGCCTTACTCTCTGATAACAAAAATTTCGAATACCCTAAAACAATTCTTCAAAGTGTCAGATTGCCGCATAAAATAAATCCAGAATAGGATGTAATAAAACACGACGAACAACTGACTGGGCATAATCATTCTCCCCCAGCATTATAAATCATAAGGTTAATTGAAAACAGCTATTTCATGCTTTTATCTTCGGGACCAATTAGTTTCTTTCTATTGTACTCTGACCGGCTGTCTAATCGATGCATGAAAAAAACTGGTACTAAATTTGCCCAATCTTTCGGGAGCAATAAAACCGTCACAGTAGTAACCTTTCAAGCAGCAAGAGTACACCGACGTTATACGTTCATTCGACATGTACGTGCTCCAGAATCAGTACATAACCTTATCTAATTGACTCAAGCGACGAAGAGCTCTGAAAAATATAGCTCTGGAGAGATTGAATGCCTCGATAAGCGACCTGATTCGCTGTTAGAAATATTGTTTGAAGATTAGATTGAAGGTTTTCCAGGATATTGAATAAATCGGTCGAACTGAAAAAGGAGAAATTTCGCGTCCCGACTAGACAATACTTTTCCAAAAAAACGAATTTTTCATAAGTGGAACAGTTAAGCACGACTTAATGTTACTTGTTTTTAATTTCTAGACTTAATTAATTTCTTTTCTATTTGAATATTTTGATGAAATTTGGGAATCGGATAGAAGACAGCAATTTGAATTTGATAACATTTATATGTTTGACATTTCGTTTTCGGTTATGCCGGAAACAATACCAATTTTCGATTTTCAAATGGGACACCCTGTATTTTCTTGCTTATTTTAATTGAATTGTTCATCCCATCCTAGGACTCTTCGACATATTTTTGAAAAAAGAACAAAACACAATCTTTTCTTCTTGCAATATTCGTCTTTCGTTCTAGAAGGCCATGAACAGTGACAATTACCACCATTCTCACGAACACAAAATTGATGTTTCCCCTCACAACATTATTTAACTGTTGGGCTGTAATGCCTGCAATAGCCTATCTCAAACGGTTCTCCAATTCTTGTTGGGTTTCAACAGGTGTTTGGCTACCTCATTTTTCAAATTGCCCGCAGGAAGAAATCTAGTGGGCTCAAATCTGGCGATCTAGCTGGCCATCTTATGGAACCATTTGTACCCTTCGATTTTTCGAGGAAAATTTAGTCGAGATACTGCGAGACCTACCTTGTGTTATGGGGAGGTGCACCATCTTGTTGAAAATATATTTCATTCACAGCAGATAATGGCAACACGTCCAATTCATCTTGTATTTGGGACCTCAAAAATTCTAAATATCTCTCCTCTGTCAATGAACCCATCATCCTCATCCAGACATTGAACCCAAAACGTTCTTTGAAGTTTCCATCTTGATATCTGTGCTCATTTTGTTACGACCAGTACCTGGCGTACTAGACAACCATGAGCTTATAGGGGTTAAAGCAGATGTCTTGGTGTAAAATTTTGCTGATAGTTACTACAGCTTGTTTTCGAACGGAGCGCCCTGGGCTTTGAATTACAACTTGTCTCACTATTTTCACGGAAGCTGGTGTCCTTACACTTCGGGAAATACCTTGAGGTTTCGGATTCTTTGCTGATGCTGTCGTTCTGATATTCTGTACCCATCGGATAATTGTGTCACCTTCGGAACTGATGCGTTACGACCAATGTTGAAGCGCAGGCGAAAGTGTCGCTGTACGATAATGGCAGACGCTCCCGATTTTAAATTCTCTTCACAAGGTGCTTTTTTGTCCAGATAACCATTGTGAAATAAATGGTAACTCTTCCTGAGTCAAATGACCTCAGCCGTTCCCCTCTACTCACTCACTTTTACGTGTACTACCCGTTCCAAAAATTCTTTTTCATTACACCCCACCCTGTGAAACAAAAGATAATGGAATATCATTGGAGGTTATTGAGTGGTAAAACGCTTTGCTGTGTATATTTCTACTGAAAGGATATTGACTCAGACATTTGGTATGATATGAATATTAAATTATTCATAATATGCCATGTATCCATGATCTACCGGTTGTTCTAACTGTTATAAGATACAAACAATTCATAATTATGAATTTAGTTTTATGCAAGTGGTGTTTAATTGATTTCAAACCAGATAAACTTTACCTGTTTTGAAAATGAATGTCTGTTATTGTTTTTGAATTCAAATAGAACAAGAAAGTCAGGTTCGATATTGAAGGAAATGATTTACACTAGATATCTTTGTATCTGTGTTTATGTTATTATTTTTTGTTTCAGTTCATTCAAGAGGAATCATGCTATTCAATTCTTCAAATTCACATGTAAATGCCAATTTAATATGTTTGAGGAAGCTCATGATGATTTGAGTATTCAAATCAAGAAAATCTAAATCGAAGAGAAAATATAGTTAAAAATGTTTTACTCCGAATAATCAAGATACGTACACACAGGACAAGTAAGCTTCATGAAAGTGAAGAAGCGTAATTTGTTTTATTCTGTGGGTTTTCATAAGCAAGTAGAAAACTTTATATGACTCTGATGTTACTGTCCAATTGAATGAAATTCAGTAATACCATGATAATGTTCTTTGTTCAATAACTATATATATATATATATATATATATATATATATATATATATATATATATATATATATAATTATATATATATATATATATATATATATTCTTTTGTATTTTCAATAAGTGCTTATATCTATAATTTTGGTGTGTCAGAATAAACATAAGTGTGAGCTCAGGAAATTTAACAGGGGAACCATACTATCTTGTATATGATTCAATAAACGAGTGAAAAAACATGTGGAAAAAACTCGTTTCCCTGTCGCTATTGCACAAGCAATAGCTTGTCTGTTTATGATGTGTTAGTGTCGTGTGGACATAAAGATTACCAAATATTTTTCTGCTTAGCCGCTTCATTCTCTCTTTCATCCATGATTTCAAAAACAAGGGTGAAAGGAAAGGGGTTTGGGACAAGAATCTGTAACAAATATTTCAACAATCATACTTTTTATATGTCTAAACAAATCTGATAAACGATTTTACATAGCAAGCAAGATCATGAAAGGGACTAAGGAGATAATAAAAAAATACATAACCTGCTATATTTCCTCAAATTCCATCTCTGTTTGACCGAGAGAGCCCCGATGGCCAGGTTCAGTTTTCCAACTGATGCCGATTATGATCTATAGATGTTTTAGAATCATTATGGACCCAATAATCTGGGTTGACATCGCCCATATATTATTTCGTCGTGGAACTTGTTTAATATAAAGAAAAATTTGCGACAAAATTTTGAGTTCAGAATGATACAGGGAAAATTATGAACAACATTTTGGAAGAAATGATTGCTCGAGACTTGTTACCAATTTGATAGTTATGGAAACGTAGATTTGTTATGAAACATTCGCATAGAGAAGAATCCTGCAATAATTTGATTAATATCTCATTATTCTTGAAGAAAGCATCTGAAGAACTTTATCAAATATCTTTCAAATTATATTTAAATATGAATGCCATTGAGTTTTCAAGCATATATGTTTTGGAATTAATCTCGGTTTTTTTACTCTTCATTTCTCTGATTTAGGTGTTGACAACTGACAGAATATTTTTCTGGCTATTTTAAAAACAATTTTTGAAGAAAATTAATATGAATTATTTTGAATTATTATTTGCGTTCTGATAATTGAATTTCTATGTCTAAAGTGTGATGAAATGATCTCGCCCATCTTGACCTCCGCATCTGATACCCCGTGATCTATATTTCTTTGAAGCCATAAGAAAGAAATCTAACCTTATAATTCTATAGAAAATATGAATTTTTCTACAAAACTTGGAATCAACACGTCATAATAAATGAAATCGACATTTTTTTCGATATACGGAAATGCAGAAATCCTGATTTTCGACCTCTTCTCCAAGCGTAGACACGTTGATCCCGAAAAAAGCAATCCGTTTCCTCAGATGAATTGTTAATTTATTCAGAAAATGAGCGCAACGGCATGGCTAACGCCAGCATCGACCGAGCTCGGTGCGACGGATGTGTTAAGCCGGATATGTGCTGTATTAACGTCATTTCCGGTTGGAAAATCGCTAGACGGTTAAAAAAATCGTTGCGCGGCGTGTCATTCAGAGGTGGTGATTTAATGCCGTCGACGGCGAATCAGGACACGCGAACGTATGAGCAGGACTTGTGGAACTGAATCACTTTAATATTTTCAATAACAAAGGTGACACTCTAGGAGTCTTTGTTAATCGAAATCAATTTCTAAGCAACCTCAAGGGTGAATATGTAGAAGGCGACATCAGGAAACTCGAGAGGACAAGCAATAAACTAGCTCCTAATTTGTTTTGTAAACAAATGAAACAAGAAAATGACGAGTCTGTTTTATTTTGAGGCTCTTGGATGTTACATGCTCAGCATCTTCCCATGTTTATGGCAGTTTAATATTTGATATTTTAATTTCACATATATTTCACTTCCACATATATAGGTTTTATGGATCAATATTGGTCTGGTAGAAGAACAATGTGAAGATCAAGTTTCTGGTAACTTAAGCAGTATTTGTATTTCAATAGCTCGTACCATGTAATACGAAGAAATCCCATGAGCCATGTGGAAGGAGGGTTATGAGGAATTACTATTCAAGCTGAGATATTCAGTTCTCCTATCTACTCAACGCTACCGGACTTCGAGAAAGATACGAACAATCACAAACAGATGTGAGAACGTTAAAAATTCCAACACTTGGGAACGTTCTCACATCTGTTTGTTATTGCTTGTATCTCTCTCGAAGTCCAGTAGCGGGTTCACCGTCTCAGTCCATAGAGGGCAACTCTCGTACGTATGTACGAGATGCGTTCTTTCTGGAATCGATGGGGTACCCCGATGTAGCTTGGTAGGATGCTGAAAAGCGATATGCGACACTGATGAGCTCCTAATAAGGACGAAACTGCAGTCTGCAACTTCGTTTCTCGGCATCCTGCTTAGTTGTACGATTGTGGATCTTGGGGGCTGCGTGCATGGCGGGCAGATTTGGGAACTAGCTCTTGTCAGGAAGGATTATTCATTGATTTACGGATTTTTGAATGATTCTTCTTGTTTCAAATTTACATATCTGCTTATATTTGATTTAGCCTGTACGAGAGATGTCTTTCAAGTTTTGCATATAGGGCTAATATGAAACACTTCAGGGCTCTTTAAGACTTAATTGTTTCTCGAAGTATTTTGCCGAAAATAAATACACTGCATTTGTTCGAAGCAATTGTTGAAGCGGTTGTTCCATTCGTTTACTGCTACATTTAAAATTGATGCTGAGAGAAACTACTGTACGCCTGAATAAGAACTTTTAGCAATCGTATGGGCAGTTCAAAGGTTTAGACCGTTCCTCCTAGGTAAAAAATTCAGAATATACACAGATTATAAAAATTTTATGTATTTATTTGGAATGAAAGATCCATCCAGTGGGTTAACTGAATTTCGACTCAAATTGGAAGAATACGATTTTACAATACATTACATTAAAGGTGAAGAAAATGTAACTGTTTATGCGCTATCACGAGTAACTTTAGAAAACGATGAATTAAAAGCAATGGCAAGCGAAAAAGGAAAGAAAACCTTATGAAGTTTCTGGTGATGGCTACTCTGGCATTGTGGAACTCATTAAGATTCCTGCAGATGGTGTTATGGTTAAATGCATTAAAGCAAATGACTTCAATAAGATATACTGCAATTCAAATGTGAAAGTAAAAGACAACGCGATATTTGATGAAAGTACTAGTACTATCTACTTAATTCAGGAAACTGAGTCAATGTTAGACTTAGGTAAATCATTGCGAGACCTGAAAGATATTTGTGTAGAAAATGAAATTTCGGAATTAATTATATGTAAAAATGAATGTAACCTGCCAATTGTGGAAAAATTACTTAGGGCGCCCAATGAATTAATAAATGCAGGTATTAAAATAAATTTTGTCAGAGATATTAGAAAAGTTCAGAGTAAGGAATTGCAGCAACTAATATTAAGCAAACACCATAAACTCAAACCAGGCGGTCACGCAGGTGTCAATCGAATGTATAATACGATGCAGCAGCACTGGAAAAATTTACGAGTAGATGTAGAAAAATTGGTTAGAAAATGCCATGATTGTCAAAAATGCAAGTACTCAAATATCAAGAAAAAAACTTTTGACAATTACAACTACTGCTACTGTTGCCATGCAGAAAGTTTTTCTTCCATTGGAGCTCGATCACGAAAATAATAAGTATATTCTAAGTATACAATGCGAACTATCAAAATTCGTAGAATGCTACCCTCTGATGAATAGAGGAGCAGAAACAGTTGCTAGGTCGTTTGTTGAAAATTTCATATTACGATTTGGAATTACAAAAGAAGTAGCAACTGACCAGGGGACAGAATTTATGTCAAAAATTTTGGGGAGTCGGGTAGAACTAGCAAAATGCCATCAAGTGTCAGTCGCACCGCTGATCCAATTTATAATTTTGACCATTATCCCTTAGAATTGAAATAAAGACTTCAAGTAGCTTGCGATGAAGCTAGAAAAAACTAAGAAAATCTAAGGCAATTAGAAAAGGAAAATTCGATCAAAATACTCAGCTGAGAAATTATAATGTTAACGAAAAAGTTCTTGTTCGAAATGATTCGGGCAAAAAGTGCGAAGCTATATTCAAAGATCCCTATACAGCAGTCGGACAAGATGACCCAAACGTCTTCATAGATATAGATGATAAAATAGTTAAGGTACATAAAAATAGAGTCGTATGTGGGTTAGTGTAAGCAAAAAAAAATTTTTCTCGTTTCAAATGAAATTTTTCTTGCAAGTGACGGGGAAGATGTGATGGATACATTCCAATATGAGTAAATTATAATAAAGGAAGTTCATTGAATTGTTATTAGGTTACAATATCATGTAGAAGTAGAATGGGTTATCAATATAGTTTAAGTGGGTAACAAAACACCTCCGTGTTTCTATTACCTACAACGTGAACAAAGATAAAAACTCTGTTTACCACAGGTCTTTTGGAAGGCTTCAACATCCATCCACCACGCAGTCCGTTATTGATTCTGGGAAGAGCAAGAAAATCGATCATATAGGTCTCTTAGTCAATATATTCAATAAAGTATACAGAACGGGAAATATTCCAAGAGAATGGTTAGTATCTACTTTCATCTGCTTACCAAAAAAACCACATGCTAGAGAATGTAGTGATCATCGTACAATCAGTCTGATGTCACACACTCTCAAACTACTCCTCAAGGTTATCCATAATCGAATATACCATAAACTTGACATGGATATAAGCGATACTCAATTTGGATTCAGAAGGGATTGGGAACCCGCGAAGCCCTTTTCGCATTTAACGTGTTGACTCAAAGGTATCTCGATGTCAACAAAGTGGTCTATGCGTGTTTCATAGACTATAATAAAGCCTTTGACAAGGTTCGTCATGATCAACTGATAGACATCCTTAAATCAAAACATCTAGATAGTAGAGACGTACAAACCATCACTAATCTCTATTATAAGCAAAAAGCTATAATATGCATGGACAACCACACATCAGAAGATATTGAAATACAACGAGGGGTAAGACAGGGATGCGTTCTATCGCCGACACTCTTCAATGCATATGCTGAAGAAATACTTAAGAAAGCTCTGGAAAACGAAGAATGTGGGATAACAGTTGGTGGAACACGGGTAAACAACATAAGATATGCGGACGACACAGTAATCTTAGCGGAGAGTATCGAAGCTCTGCAGAGACTAATGACCAGAGTATCTACTTACAGTGAGGAATATGGGTTATCACTGAACATAAAACAGACAAAATTCATGGTAATCTCAAAGAACAATCCAGTAAATGTTAGTCTAACTATAAACGGCAGAAATGTAGAAAGAGTGGAGCAATATACTTACCTTGGAGCAATGGTGAACAGCACAAATGAATACACCCAAGAAATAAGAATAAGAATAGAAAAAGCCCGAGCCAACTTCATAAAAATGGACAAAGTTTTTCGTAGTAAAGATGTAAGTATGGCATTAAAACATCGTTTAGCTAAATGTTATGTTTTCTCTACTTTCCTTTATGGAGCGGAAGCATGGACAGTGAATGCCGCAATTCTTAAAAAGATTGAAGCATTTGAAATGTGGGTGTATAGGAGGATTCTTAGAATATCATGGATGGATCGAGTAACAAATGCAGAAGTTCAGAGACGCATGGGCAGGGAAAGAGAGGTTGCTAACACACTCAAGAAACGTAAATTGGAATATCTGGGCCATATTATGAAAGGTGAAAAATATAAATTCCTACAGCTGATTATCCAAGGCAAAATACAGGGAAAACGAAGTATAGGAAGGAGAAGAATCTCATGGCTGAGGAACCTGAGAGAGTGGTTTGGATGCACTTCGAACCAACTTTTTAAATCGGCCGCTTCTAAACTAAAAATAGCGATGATGATTGCCAACCTTCGACTCGGAGATGGCACTTGAAGAAGAAGAAGAAAATCGATGGGACTCAGGTCCGGATTGTACGCTGGATATTGTAACAATTTGATTTGGCAGTAATTGTTCTTTGATCTTGTAAAGGAATTGTGGCTACATGACACTTCGGTCCCGAACGACAGTTTGTTATGTTCTCTATATTCCAGCATGAAGAACATAGAAGATTTCCTCGTATTAGGCCACCCATAGGTTGATTTATACAGAAATATTGGTTAGAGATTCAAATCTTGAAAGATATCATTAATTCCAACTCAAGTGTCGTTGTTGACGATTTTCACATCACAAGGCGTGTGCTTTGCCTTCGATGATCTTTCAAAAAGAAGATAAGTAGAAACCTCGAATACCCAAATAATCTTATGTATTGGAAACACGAAAACACAACCAAGTGAAGAATAAATTACTGGATTGTGAAACAAACCATAGTGCACAACGACGAAATCATACACCAATTTATGGGTTATATTATCATAGAGTTTAGAGATTTGTCATAGAATATAAGTTTTGGTTATTATGAAAAATCGACCATGGAATTGTAGTAGTTTATTTAATTCTTCTATATTTAGATGACATATCCAGCTTTTAGTATTCAAAGCCAGACCTGTATAAATTGAGCGTTACAGCAAGTGCCACGGAGTAACAAGCCATATTATATTGTGCTCGGTTGACGCAAAGATTAAAGGGATTATTAGATTTGGCCTTTAATAATATGCAATGTTAACCAGATTACAAACTAATACCTTTTAATTTAGACACATTAATGGAACATAACTTGATGGACGAATACACCTACTGATATTGTTTTCTCACTTTGTAATGTATATTTAACTACTTAGTCTGCATAGTCATTAAGTATTCTAGAATGATTTTGAGTTAATGGAAAACTGTTTCTATGAAAGACGTGAATGGAAATGATTAATTAGTGAGTAAGTTGAACAATTTGTTATTCCTAAAAATAAAACATAACGGTTATATAAAATGTTTGCTTTGTAGACATTTTGTCGAATTTCTTAATTTATTTTCAACTTTTCTTTATAATAGTAATAGTATGCTGTTCAAATGGCCTTCTGTGTAATCCACAAAGCGACACTCTTTCATATACAGAGTGTCCCAGAATACGAGACTTAGAGAAGATATCAAAGTGGGGACAGTTGTACTTGATCAATTCTAATTCGAACAAGGCGCAATCAACAACGTTCTCCAGAAAAGTCACTGCTTGAGAACTTTTCTCAATCGTGCAAGGACATTTTCTCATAGAATATCGGAGTTTGCTGGCATGCGCATTGGATTTCGATGTAATTTCCTGGAGGAGTATGGGCGTTCTGAGGAAGGCTGATTATTGTTCCGCATCGATGAAAGTTACCAGCTGGTGGATCGTCGTTTATTTCTCTTTTTCGGCGGAGGTTTGGCGGTTTTAATCGCCTTGGAGGGTGGCTTGAGAGCGTTAGCCTTTTTTTCTCCAACGGGCCTTTTTGCCTTCACGTCGGCGGCGGCCTTCGACCTTTTCGAAGATGCAACTTCGATAGCCGCCGCCTTTAGTTTTTCTTGCGCCAATCCTTGCCTTTGGTCTGAACGAGCTATCTCGATTGCATTGTAGATACTTCTTGATGAACGGGCCATTTTCTCCGGATCCACCTTATGTACGTCTTGATGGCCTGAAGAGATCATATCGGCTGTAAGGGATGGCTTGGTTTCACATGTGTGCCTTTCTTGCATTGCCGATGGGTGTGGTGGATGCATGAATTTCAGTGCTAAGCAGTACTTATTATTCATTATTATACAGGGTGTCAAATATAAAAGTTACCAAACTTCAGTAGGTGATATTACAAGTCGTTTGCAACAAACAATATCCCATAGAATTTTTTCGAAAAGTTGGTAATTATCGAGTTATTTAACACTTCTTGATTTTACGAAATTTTTTGCTTCTCTCTATAAAAACAAGAATATCTCTGTTACTCTCACAGATACATCAAATCTGACTAAACCATGGGAAAGAGCATTGAATTTGCTATGAGAAAGGTGTGTACTAATGGTAAGAAAATTTTGTATACCGGGTGTTGTAATAGGCTGAAACGAAAAATTGTGAATGAACAAAATTAGTGGTATTTTCTTGTTAGCTGTACCACTGATAACTGATCGATAAGTAGCTGTTTGTTTTCGGTAAAAAGTACTACATTCAACTGGATTTCTAATGGTTTATCAAATTTTGAGCTAACTATTTTTTCCAGCAATTTCATGGGTAAGAGTAATAACAACATAAAATTCGAAAATGCAAATATCTTATATTACTTAATGAAACACGAACAATAACTAAAAAAATTAATGAATCATATTTTCACGAAAGAGATTTAAATTATATAACAGGTGTTCAAAATGTCTTCCTCTTTCTCAAATGCACTCAACACATATTTTTCTTGAACTATCAACTACTCTTTGAAGTTCAATGTGTTTTTGACTCATTTCGTTGCAATAGATACGAATCCTTTCAATTAATTCTTCTCGAGTATCAGAGAGAATTCTATAAACAATAGTCTTTAATGAGCCCCACACATGAAAATCAAGCGGCGTAAGGTCAGGGCTTCTGGGTGGTCATCTTATCGGCCCGAATCGACCTATCCATTTCTCTCAAAATCTCTGAGTCATCCAGTTCTGTACAGTTTTAGAATTATGAGCCAGACAGCGGACCATTTGAAACAAAAAGTGCTGCTGAGTAGCAATAGTCATTCCTTCCAGAACGTTCATTATTTCGTTATTTAAAAGATTTAGAAATTCGTTTGAATTGAGACGATCGGGAAGTATAACTGGCCCGACGAGCTGACTCCTCCTTAACCCCAACCACACATATACTCTAATCTCGTGCTGAGAGTGTGACCAAAATAGTCCCATGAGGATTTTCTGTATCCCATTTATGGGAATTTCTCAAACTTATCATACCAACTTTGGTAAAAGTTGCCTTATATGTCCATTGAATTTTATCTGATCTCCACTCCTGTAATTTATTCATGTACCACCTACAAAATTGCAAGCTCACCTCACTTTCTAGTGGCAATAGGTCTTGAACCTTACTCAAATGGTAGGGATGTAAATTATTTCGCTTGAGAACTCTATGAACCATGGAATGATGAAGTCTCAATGTAGCACCAATCCTCCGAGTACTTGTTGTAGGGTCCTCGCGAACAGCCTGCAATATTGCAGGTGCTTGTCTCCATTGCTGAGCATTTCCACCACCTCCTCTAATTCTTAAACCACTGAATGAACTAGTTTAACCGGAGCACCTAAACACTTCAACAAATGTCTTTCTGCAAGGTTGGTTTCTGTTTGGAAAGCGCAATGCATACTCCATTCGCGAAGCCATAAACAAATGACATATCTCGATATTTAATATTTGAGAAACTAGGCATGTTTTCTTTTTTTCGAAAAAGAAAATGGAACCGTAAAAGGGAAAAATATAAACTTCAATTCATTAATTCATTGAATGACAGTTCCTGTCAAATTCTAAATTTTTTATTTGTTTTGAAATCAAGTAATACAAGTCTTCTGTGATTTATTCTTTTACGATTCTTTTCTCCAATTTTCTTCTTCTAATCCGAGAAAAATTGATTATTTCTAGTTTCTTGAACATTCAATATCCAGATATGTTATTTATTAATCGCTTATTATTATTGAAAAGTAATTTGTGATCGAAGCATAAGAGAATTTAATGTTCTGACTCTTATTCCTATCCATGATATTGCTGGTAAAAAAATTGTGAGCTCAAAAGTTGGTATACCGTTTAAAAGCTAAATGAATGTAGTAGTTTTTTTCAAAAAAGAAACGGCTACTAATCGATCAGTTTCAGTGGTACAGCTAACAAGAAAATACCCCTAATTTTGTTCATTTCACAGTTTTTTCATTAAGCCTTAACAACACCCAGTATGAAAATTTTCCATAAGTACTATCCCATCTTATAGCAAATTCAATGCTCTTTCTGATGGTATGGTCAGATTTGATGTAGCTATAAAAATAACAGAGATATTCTTGTTTTCATAGGGAGAAGCAAAATTTCGTGAAATCAAGAAGTGTTAAATAACTCGATAATTATCAATTTTTTCGAAAAAATGTTTTGTAACATTTTTTGTTGCAAATGTCTTGTACTATCAGCTACTGAAGTTTGGCACCTTTTATAATAGACACCCTATATATATCATTATAAAGAACACGTGCATTTCTAGCCTCTCGCTCGAAGGTGGCAGGGCGCTGATCTTTTCCTATTTTACAAGTATTTCCATGGTAAATGCTCTGAAAAACTGAATGATTCCAGAAAGAATCCAGTTCTAAGAAAAACAGGCTCGCGATAAACTTTCATCAACGGACGACCTAACCAGCAAAGCGACGTACCTCTCCCTATAAAAATTATTTTGTTTGCAGAGCTAGTGTGTTATTGAACACGCTTCCATCTAACACCGCTCGGTTAACTTACAATTTGGCCTTCTTCAAAAATCCAGTAGATACACATTAAATCATTTTAGGCGACCACAGCTGTGGTATGACAAGTCTCGCCTTTTCCCAAGAGTTCAGGTTACAAAAAGATTTGGTGATCATATGCTTTCAACCTATTCTCCGAAAAAATGAAACAGTGTAAGCGCTGGTTAACATGCTGGCCACCTAATTGAAACTGTGTTTCCAATTTCGCAGACCGAAAATAACAGTTGTGGCATTTAATTGACCCACTCTCTAATTCTGGACGATTATGATAATAGCGAAAAATGTTGGAGCTTGTGAATTGATGTCAGGTATCGTCTCCTCTCAAGAGTTAAGAATAAAGAAAAAAATCTAAGACTATTTAATTTGAGGAATGAACGCAATTTAAGTTTGCAATTTGGAAAACCTATTTGCGACATTTTCACTTATCTGTGCAAACATTTTCAAAGGGATGAACTATTAAGATTTGTTAGTACTTATAATTGGATATTATTTTTTTTGTTGCACTATTTCGTCAATTAAGCCACGATCATAATAGTTGTTGTGAGCTAAGGTTTCATGGATTTTAATGTCTTCTTCAAGTGTTGAAAGAAAATGTTCTGTGGATCATTGAATTGTAAGCCAGAATTTATTGTGAATATGGGTGGTGGAATACATATATCTGTGCAAGTCGGTTTCCTAAAGATGTTGAAGCTAAAATTGCTATTAAAGTGGTAACTTGACATCTGAGAATGATATTTGACAGTTCGCCTGTTTTTCAAATTTGAATTTGATTTTCGGATGGATGTTGATATGAATTTGAGAAAATGATCTAGGTGTACTGTTTAGGAAAATGAGTGAAGTTATCGACGTAACTATACCAAAAATGAATTTTAAAAGTCAAGTTACCATTTAAAGTAACCATTTAGTACTCTGTTTTCTATGCTAGACATGAATATATCTGCTAGAAGGGGGCTTCGTGGTTATATCTTGCAACTCCGCTTGGTTGTTTATATATTCTTCAAGCTGTATGCAAGAAAAGAATCATAAATTCACAATGTATCAATGATTGTTAAACACAGTCCTAATGTCTGGTTTTTAACAAATCTAAATAATGACCTATTTATATACAGTGTGTTCCAACGAAAATTTGACCCCCCCTATAACTCCGAAATGAGTAACATTAGCGAAAAACACCAAGACACGTCGATTTTTGTTTCGAGGGGGAGCATTTTTCGAAATAATTCGAAACTTGTCAGATCAACCCCCTACCCCCAGCAACCCTAACTTTGAAATTCATCATAGGGAATAAGGGTCGAGTGGCACCTTACTGTAAAGGTCTGTCAATTCTCCATTCTGATTTGTTATTTTTAGAATTTTAAATTAACATACAGGGTGTCCCAACCGAGGGTAAAGTTGAATTCCTGCAAATCCCAAATACTAAATGAAATCGATTTATTTTGGCATAATGCAAGCGCAGGTTTATGCTCGGTCTAGAAAAACGACCTACACTTGTGAATTTGGAGTTGGTGCAATCAACCCCCTATTTCCAGCATCCCCAACTCAAAAATCATTCGATCGATAATAGGTCAAGTGGCACCTCGTTGGAAAGGTACTGCAATTTTCTCTTCGAATTTGGTATTTTCGAAATTCAGAATCATCATACAGGGTGTCCCGAAGCAGGAACATTGAAAACCCAAATAACTTTTTGAAACTGGTTCATTTCGGTATACGAGAACATGTTTATGTTTGATTCGAGAATAAGACTCTCTTGCGTGAATATGGAATTTTTGCAATCAATCTCTTCCATTCAGCATCCCCAACTCAAAAAATCATACAAGTGATTACAGGTTGAGTGGCAAAGTTCCAGAAAGATTTTTCTATTTTCTGAATCACTGAGGCATTGGTTTCAGTTTGGCAATCGAGGTTTTCTGGCGTGAGGATCAGGATGAGGGGATGATGGAGAAACTGATTGGATGCTCATCTAAACAGGAAAACGAGATTTATTGAACTTGTATTCAATTGAAAACAAAAAACTAACTTGATTATTACAACAATTGTTCAAAATGACCTCCGCCCACCTCCATACAGTTATACAGACGATTTTCGAACTCTCTTCTCACATTAGCGAAAACTTCAGGAGTCAAAAGTCGGCATTCTGTGATAATCCTCATCCGCAGCTCCTCCAGGTTTTCTGGTCTTGTGGCATAAACTTTAGATTTTAGATGGCCCCACAAAAAAAAATCTAGGGATTTAAATCTGGTGACCTGGCTGGCCACTCAACAGGTCCTCTTCTACCAATCCACCTTCCTGGGAAATTTTCGTCTAAATATTGGCGCACCCGAGCATCATAATGCGGAGGAGCACCGTCTTGTTGAAAACGCATTTCGTCCTCAGAAAGAGTTGGATCGTTCTGTAAAATTTCTGTCAATCTAGGATGTATGTGTTCCTCTAACAACTGTAGGTAGCCATTTCCATTCAGATTACTCTCAATAAAGAAAGGCCCAACTAGATGATTGCCAAAAATTCCTGCCCAAACGTTCAACTTCTGAGGCCTTTGCGTGTGGGCCTCTCTAAACCAATGAGGATTCTGTGTGTCCCAATATCGACAATTATGTCTATTCACTTCACCACTGAGCATAAAGGTGCTTTCATCAGAAAAACAGATGTTATTCAGAAAATTTGGATTAGCGTTTAGGTTTTCACTTAGATTTTCACAAAACTGTAAACGACGATCTGGATCATCTTCGTTTATTTCATGCACTAATTTTACCTTGTAGAGGTGAAATTTGTGATGTTCACGATTCTATGGACAGTTGTAGCTGATACACCAGTCAGACGAGATAGTTTTCTGATCGAAGTAGTATTCTCCATTTGTAGATGACCCACTACTGCCACTTCCGTTGCCTCATTTCTGACAGGACATGCCACTTCATGTTTTTGTTTGCCACCGAACCCGTAGCTAGGAATTTGTCAACCAAATATTTAACGTACTGGTGACTGACTCCTTTCTCTTTCAGGATGGTTCCTATCGAATATCCTTGCCGTTTCTTTGGCACAACTGTTATTTCGAAAATACGTCGATACAATTTCGACCCTTTCCTCAGTGGAATAAACCATTTTCAGATTAATTTCAACTGACGAACAACAACAATAATGAGGAACTGATCTGAATAATAATAATATTTCATTGCGAAAATGAGAAATAACAGATGACTGCACGCCAGATGGAAATGAAAAAATGTGAACATTTTCAATGCAGAAATCAGCTTTATTTCTTCGTAATTGATGCTCAACACATCGTACCCCAATACTTTCAACAGTTTCGAATTAATTTTAGTTGATAATTTCAAATGACGATATTGAATTTTTCGAAAGCGACATCCTGTATGGAGAGCCGAACTGAATGAAATGCTTTAATCATTCTGGAATTCAAAAACCTTTCTGAAGATATGCCACATGAATTATTTGTATGATTTTCAAGTTGGGGATGCTGAATGGAAGGGTTGATTGCAAAATTCTATAACCACACAAGAAAGTCCTATTCTCGGATCAAACATGTTCTCGTATACCGAAATGAACCAGTTTCAAAAAGTTATTTGGGTTTTCAATGTTCCTGCTTCGGGACACCCTGTATGATGATTCTGAATTTCGAAAATACCAAATTCGAAGAGAAAATTGCAGTACCTTTCCAACGAGGTGCCACTTGATCTATTATCGATCGAATGATTTTTGAGTTGGGGATGCTGGAAATAGGGGTTGATTGCACCAACTCCAAATTCACAAGTGTAGGTCGTTTTTCTAGACCGAGCATAAACCTGCGCTTGCATTATGCCAAAATAAATCGATTTCATTTAGTATTTGGGATTTCCAGAATTCAACTTCACCCTTGGTTGGGACACCCTGTATGTTAATTTAAAATTCTAAAATGACCAATCAAGGTGGAGAATTGACAGACCTTTTCAGTAGGGTGCCACTCGACCCTTATTCCTATGATGAATTTCGAAATTAGGGTTGCTGGGGTAGGGGTTGATCTGAGAAGTTTCGAATTATTTCGAAAAATGCTCCCCCTCGAAACAAAAATCGACGTGTCTTGGTGTTTTCCGCTAATGTTACTCATTTCGGAGTTATAGGGGGGGTCAAATTTTCGTTGGAACACACTGTATACCTACATTGTGTCCAAAAAGTAAGGTGACATTCGAATTCAAACTTCCCGCGCGAATGGACTTGGGTCAGTGCTCTTATTGTTAGGTTGGCAGGACTGTCTTTGATATGATCCAAGATTCACATCGAAACATCAATTAGTGTTGAAGGTACCTTCGTTTTGTAAGCTGTAATTTTTCAATTTTCATAATGTTTGTATTTGTTGAGCAAAGAATTTGCATTAAATACTGTAGGCGGAATTGATTTTCTTCTCCTGATTCATTTAGGATGGTCCAAAAAGCCTTTGGTGATGAGGTTTTGTCGAAAGAATGTTTGCAAGTAACATAAAGAGTTTCAATAAGGTCGATAACGTGTAGAATACGAAACGCTCGACCAACGAAGCTCACATCCGAAAAATCAAACATTTGGTGCTTCTAAATCATCGATCTTACTGATATGTTGGCATTTGGAAAGGATCACTCAATATCATTTCTAATGATGTAATGGGCCTCAAACTCGTCAAATACCTATTGGTACCGAAAACACTAAATTTTCTGGCGTTGGCGTGTGTAAAACAATGCTTTCTGATTATGACGTTAAAATGAAATGCATAATTACAGGAGATGAGACTTGGATTTAAGTTTACGATCCAGTTACAACAGATCCGTACGGGGGAATATCGTGTTTGAGGTGAGGCAAGGCCAAAAACACCGCGCCAAACTCGCTCAAAAATCCAGGTCACAATTCTTGGTTTCCGTACCTTCTCACTGCATAGATTTTTCGTAACTATGTCGCCAAAAACTCGACCCATATTATTGCATAACCGCCGTGTTTTCCTGATTCGGCAACGTTTGACTTCTAGTTATTCCGCAAACTCAAGAGACCGCTTTGGGGACAACGTTTTGAGCCCGTAGAAGAGATACCAGCCGAATTGTAGAGAAAGCTGAAGGCCTTTCTTGAAAACGACTTCATCAACTGTTTCAGAGGATGGAAAATCCGTTGGCATAAGTGCATTGTATCTGGAGGAGATTACTTTGAAGGCCATGAAATTTAGTTTGAAAGAAAATAAAGATTTTCAAAATAAATGATGAGTCGCGTTACTTTTTGGACAGAGTTGTATGTTTAATTTCACTGTGCATGGTTTTTCATATTGTCTGACGATGAATAAGAATTCGAAATTACGGTAGCTGTTATTTATTAATTTGATTTGTTTGTTGGCGGTGAACATATTGAAAATTCCATTTATGTTTTAATTTTTCCGTTAAATATTACAAATAAGAATGATGACATATCAATGACCCAAAAAGATTCTATAATGTACAAATGATTGATCCAGTTGAATTTTGCAACAACCAATATCTACGTTTCATACTTTTCTCAAGTGAAAAGAATTCGCTAAGAAATGTTTCCATTGGATAACCTTTAATAATCATTCGACCTCAGTTAATCAACGAAGATATATTGAAGTATGAGATCATTCCTGTGTCTATTGCCCTGAAAACAATCATCAAGATGTAAGTTACTTTTCCGTTTATAATAAAATTATAAGAAAATAGAAAAATATCAGTTACGTGTTAGTAGGGACACCACTGGTGAAATTAAAAATAATATTTTCATGGTAAAATACACTCCTTGGGCGCATGTGAACGCCTAAAAATTTTCATTCAAATATCTGCAGCCGTTTGGAACAATTAATCAATTTGATTTTTTCACCAAACTTATGCACCCTTCATTTTGTAGCGAAGCATTTTTCGAATATAGTTTATTTAGCAAATGCGTACTGATTTTCGATTCTCTATTGGTCTCTTAGTTTCCCGCTGTAGAAATTGGACCCTCTGTATTTAGAGATGAAAAATTACGTGAGCCACTATACAAAATGGTTTACTTAGAAAACATTCTGTATAATTGAGTGGATTCTTAAATTAATTGCTTAGAAAACTTGCTTATAATCAAAACCGTCCAAAAGTGTATGTTTATTAAACGAAAATTATTAATCTCAATTGTTACAGGATATTTCTTTCAAAGAATATTTATGTTATCCTTCTTTTCAATTGCTTTGTAAAAAGTGATCCAATTCAACAACACGATCGAACTGAGGTCGTCATCTCAGATCACGATGGTCCTTTAAACGAAGATGTTCTGAAAAAGATGAAAGAAGCAGAAGTTGTAGAGTTTCGTGACAGTATCATAACAAGTTTGGGTGGTCCCATGGTACCTACGCTGCCTAAATTGAAAAAAATTGTGTTAATAGATTGTACCATTGAAGTAGATGTAGCAGACGTAGAAAATATGTTTAAAGGTAAATTTGGACGTTTAAGTTGACATTTTTGAAAGAAGAAGCATTATAACTTTGGGGTACTGAATTGTAGATTACACTGTATAACAAAATTGCAATTTTCGTCTGATGAATGACTTATGTCACTTGATGTTCACTAATTTGACGTCGTTGATTCTAAATAAATTCTCATTTGTTTGTCAACAGCTCTTATTTACAAGTTATAGCGCTCACTGAAAAAACACTCATTTTCCGTAATAATTTGCGGTTAATTAGAAAAATATTGCTATAACTTGCTATAATTTGATATGGCGTCGTCAAGAACAGTTTGTGGGAACGATTCAAAGCACTTTCGTTCCATTTGCGGAAAGTATATTGTATATAATTGAGGTTTTATTGCATATTCAATCTCACACGTGAGTAAAATAAATTAAACACGCCGTATTTTTTGATGAATCATTGTGATATATTTCGTGATTTTACGAATAGGACGCTAACGTGTATCGCTTGTTGAATTATATTGAATGAATTGTTTTTCGTAGTTATGGATACAAAAAGGACAAACTAGATTTCATATAAACTGAAGTTCACTAACTAGATAATGATATAAGTGTTTTAATTATATATATATATATATATATATATATATATATATATATATATATATATATATATATATATATATATATATATATATATATATATGTATATGTTGAGATTTGCATTATATTAAAAAACTTATATCATTAAACATTCAATTTAGTGATTATTTTAATTGAAAATTAGACTTATATCAAGTGATATAACTCAATCATCAGAAATTTCTGTTGTGCGAAATTATGGAACAACTATCTTTCTTCAAACAAGGCTTCATCGTCGCTCACTGTAATACAGGGTAATAC
Source organism: Cryptolaemus montrouzieri (assembly GCA_013387265.2). Classification (NCBI taxonomy): domain Eukaryota; kingdom Metazoa; phylum Arthropoda; class Insecta; order Coleoptera; family Coccinellidae; genus Cryptolaemus; species Cryptolaemus montrouzieri. The sequence goes on along the minus strand of JABFTP020000083.1, from coordinate 45,848,185 downwards.
ATCTTGGATACCTCGTCAGAGAGCTCATCGTTTTCTGTATGACTGATTTTCAGCCGCCTTGAATATTTTGGTTATTTTCAAGGTGGTTGAAAGAGTGAAAAACATATTTTTTTTTGACTGGGAACCTTTCGAGAGCCGTTTGTGCCTCCGTACATTAATCAGAATATTTACTTATCTTGAGGTTTTAGACAAAAGTTAATTTTGTTGTAAAGTCCTTTATTTCCCAGCATTTGAAAAAACCCTCGAATAAGTAGATATATTAAATTTAAACTTGAATGAGAGAATGATATGATATACACTCCCCACAAAAATTGTCGCATCACCCTTATTTTACGACAATACTATACAGGGTGCTTCAACGAAAACCAAACAGAGGCTATATCTACCAAGATAATCATTTCTAATCAAAATGAAAAAACAGGTCAATTTTTGTTTCAAAGGGGACATCTTTTGGGGTACAAAACTTGCCTAAAATATCAACCCTCTAGGCGGGGGTTGCAATCCTTGAACATTTTGAATCAGGGAGATGGGTCGAGTAACGACTCAAAATAAAGGTGGTATCTTTGTCTACATTGCCTTTGATAAATTTCCATTTTCAGTTGAAAACTGTAAAAGCTACAGGGTGAGCAACTGAAAGATAGGGAAAACGATTTCCCTGAGACTATTCAAGTTTCAGTGAAGTAAAATGGAACAGATCCATGCTGATCAATTGCAGTCATCATCAAATACCATCCTCATCTCGAATTTCAACGCCTGGAGCAGGGGTGACCACCCTTGAAAATTTGGAAGAGGGTAGATGGGTCGAGTGAATTTCACGGGAATACAAACAATGGAATAGATTTATTTAAATCAAAAATCACAGCCTTTTATCTGGAAGGAATCTGTTCCATTTTTTGCACTAATACTTGAATAGCTCAGGGCGATAGATAGCCTCCTCTATTTTTCAGTAGCTCAATCTGTATCTTGTACAGTTTTCAAACAAAAATGAAAATTCGTTCACAAGGATGCAGATAACGGTGATACCTTTCTTTCGAGGAATCACTCGACTCATCTCCCCTCTTCCAAATTTCCAAGGGTGGTCACCCCTGCTCTAGGGGTTAAAATTCGAGATGAAGATGGTACTTGATGATGATTGCCATTGATCAGAATGGATCTGTTCCATTTAACTTCACTGAAGTTTGAATAGTCTCAGGGAAATAATCTTCCCTATCTTTCAGTTGCTCACCCTGTATATTTTACAGTTTTCAATGAAAAATGAAAATTCGTTCAAGGCGATGTAGACAAAAATACCACCTTTTTTGAGTCATCACCCATCTTCCCCATTCAAAATGTTCAAGATTTCAACCCCGCTTAGGGTGTTGATATTTCAGGAAAGTTTTGTACCCCAAAAGATGTTCCTCTTGAAACAAAAATTGACCTATTTTTGCATTTTGATCATAAATGAGTATCTTGATATATATATATATATATATAATGAAACTCCTCTTCACAAACTACAAAAATCTTGAACGTTTGATACTTTTATTTCCATTACAATTTTTTCAGTTAATATGAAGATTTCTTAGTGCAAATTCTCTTGTATTGAGCTTTTTCAAATCCATAATGATGCCTAGAACTTCAGGTGAAAGAGAAACTAAGTTTGGTATAATTGTATCAACTTTCAGGTGCAACCAATCTTAGAGAAATCCATGTGAGACACATCGAATCTGAGAAGCTTAAAATCGACGCTTTGCGTCGAACTCCAATAGAAGTATTTGTAATGACTGACAATAACATACCGAAACTACCCGGTAACTGTTTCAATGAAACCAAACTGAAAAAACTAGAATTGCGACGTGTCCAACTCAAGGAAATAGATGAAAATGCTTTTAACGGCCTGGAGAACCTCGAAATCCTAGATTTAGGAAGCAATTTTCTGCCAGGAATACCAAAATCTGCTTTAGCTCAGCTGAAGCACATCAAACATATCGATCTGAAGGAAATATCATCCAAAGTATTCGGGCTGATCACATTCCAGAACTGCCACATTTGGAAAGTGTTGATCTGATGTATAACCCAATGATAGAGTTCAATCTGGATGGAATTGAAACTGTAGCGCCAAAATTGAGAGAGATTAATATAAGAGGGGCACCAATAAGCGATAAGAATCTCGAAACCTTGAAATCCAAGCATACTAACATTACTTTGAAAACTTAATGAAATTTCTATAATCAATAAATCTGAAAAACAAATTTTGTTTTACGACAGAATATTTCAAGATTCTAGAAAGAAGAGAAATATATAATAATATTAGTATTTGGTATAGATGCGTTGATGTTTTTTTTTGTGGGTTTTTAAGGCTTAAACAGACAAATACATTCTGTCAAAAAAGTAGCGGGAAATGGGCAATAAAACACAAAATATCTATTCTTCATCCGAATCTATTGTATTGCTTTCGAAGTGGGCCGTTTCCGAAATAATACATTAACGCCAACGATAAATTAAATCATCAAAACATTTTCCAAACGCTTTTTCGGAATCGACGTTAGTTCTCGCCATGAATTCTTCTATGTCTTCTCTTGATTCAAAACGGGTACTTTGAAGTGATAATTTAAGTTTTGGAAAAAGCCGGAGCTATATCAGGTGAATATGGTGGTTGTTCGATGGTATTTGTTGAGTTTGTTGTCAGAAATTCATTCAAAATGATAGTCTCGTGTGATAGTGCATTATCGTGATGCGAAATGAATGAGTTTTCTTTTCAAAAACTTGGTAATATTCTTTATTTCCGTCAGTCAACATTACCTTGATTTGTGATCGGCTTTGAAGTGGTTTTCTCGGTTTTGGTTCAGTTGCAAGGCGCCATTTCGAAGCTTATGGACTGGTTTGCATTTCAAACTCATGAATCCGTGTCTCTTCACCAGTAACAATACGTTTTAACATGTCTTACATTTTCTGAAGAGAATTCATACCTTTCGGAGCTAATCGAGTGGCAAAGCGTTTTACGGCCAAACAATCATCTAAAATGGTACGAATTGATCCGTAAGACACACACAGTTCTTTGCCTATTCCTCTCAAACTTATATGATGATTTTCAATTACCGTTTCCTTTATTCCATCGATATTAACTTTTGTTGAAGATGTTGATGACCGACTAGAGCGAGGGAAAACTTTCACCACATTTCGGCCGTAAGCTTACTGTGATATTTTCAGCGATTTGGCAAACGAAATTCCAAGATTTGAGATAGATTCTTTCTTCGATATTTTTATCCAATGTTACAATAGTAAAACACACTTTTGACAATCGTTTTAAGCAGATTAAAAAAAAATCAATTCCCGGTATTTTTTGACAGAATGTATACAGTGAGCTTAACTGTAGCTAGAGCATATCTAGGGGAGTTTGAAACGAATCAATTTTAAGTTATTGCACTTTGACATGATTTAATAAAACTCTAATTCTTCTTCAAGCGAACAAATTAATAAGTGAATATGTGTTTCATGATTTATCGATATTCAACCCCTTGAGGGGTGAACAAGGAATAAATGTTTAATTTTAGCTATTAGACGTTGTCCAAATATAGATTTTGTTTTGTTACCTTATATTCATGAAAATTTATCATTACTACTTATTGATAGCTAAAAATACGAGGGTTGTTTGGGAAGTTTTTGCTGTCAATCTGGGGATGCTTTAGGAAATTGCTGGTAGAAATAAATTTTGATACTTAAATAACATTTTTTTATTTTAAATTATATATAAGCATACAGGGTGCTTCTACGAAAGACTAAACAGAGGCTAGGGATAGGGACATCATTTTTGGGGTTCAAAGTTGGGGTACATCATTTGGGGTACAAAACTTTGAAATATCAACCCCTAAGCGAGGGTTGCAATACTTGAACATTTTGAGAATAGGAGAGATGGGTCGAGTGATGTCTCAAAAGAAAGACATTTGACTACATTGCCTTGGACGAATTTCCATTTTAATTGAAAACTGTAAAAGAGTGATGAAAATTTGGAAGAGAATGGGTCGAGTGATGATATCTTTGTCTGCATCGCCTGAACAAATTTTCATTTCATTCTACTGAAAAATAGAGGAGACTATCTATCGCCCTGAGCTATTCAAGTATTAGTGCAAAAAAATGGAACAGATTCATTCCAGATCAAAGGCTGTCATCTTTGATCCAAATGAATCTATTCCAGTTTTTTGCAATAATACTAATTTAAGGACGAAGATAGGTTAGGTTAGATTTCACTCTTTATCTTCTACAGTTTTCAATCAAAAATGAAAATTCTTTCACGGGAATGCAGACAAAGATTATACATTTCTTTCGAGTTATCACTCTACCTATCTACCCTCTTCCAAACTTTCAAGGGTTGTCACCTCTGCTCCAGGGGTTGAAATTCGAGATGAGGATATCTGTTCCATTTTACCTCACTGAAACTTGAATAGTCTCAGGAAATAGTCTTCCCTATCTTTCAGTTGCTCACCCTGTATCTTTTACAGTTTTCAATTAAAAATGGAAATTCGTTCAAGGCAATGTAGACAAAGATACCACCTTTCTTTTGAGTTATTACTCGACCCATCTTCTCTATTCGAAATGTTATTATTATTCAAGGTTGATATTTCAGGCATGTATTGTACCCCAAAAGATGTCCCTTGAAACAAAATTGACATGTTTTTGCATTTTGATCAGAATTGAAGATCTTGGTAGATATAGCCTCTGTTTAGTTTTCGTTGAAGCACCCTGTATATTTGTTGTTAATGGATCAGAAGATTTTTATATTGCATCCATGGGCTAGCATTTCTTTTGAAAATAGTTTATTCATGTGAATGTATCAATTTGTCTGTACTTCCGAAACGAACAATAGCACTGTTTATGATACCCTTGTTCTTCAAAATCCTTTTCCTTCTAACTTCAATTGTATTTATTTAATTATTGAGTATAGTACTTGATAAGTTTTTTAAATTCATAATTAATTGGATTACCCATTAGTTCACAAAGGTTTTTTCTTCAACTTCTGCTATATTTTCAGATGGTAATGTCAGATGCCGTACATTTTACAATGACCTTATATCATATGGCTAAAGCAAAAGGGTCGCGACCCTTTGCTTTCGATATCTGCACTGGAAATATATGTACGGCGTTTATTGGTGAAGTATCTGTATATGTCTACAAAGGGAATCACACAAATGCCGTACAGTAATAATTTCCCATAATGCTTCTACAATTATCCCGAAATAAAAATTTGCACTGTACTAGGTTTTTCGACATTCATTTTTAATTATCTATCAACTATAAGAAAGCCGTACATTAATAATTAGTAATAATTCCTCATTTGTACCTTTGAAATTCCATTTACTCACGTAATCACATGAACCGCTGAATAGAGACGGCATAGGGCTGAGAGTTATTTTCTGATATAGTAACAGCCTTCTAAGCGTTATTCACGTTGGTTCATTTCACAGAATAATTCTTTCCATGGGCTCGTATTCTATCTACGATATAAAAAGGATTGATTCAGTTGAATTTCGCACAACCAATATCTACGTTTCATATTTATCTCAATAAAAAAAATCGTTAAGAAATTGTATCATTAGATAACCTTAAATAATCATTCGACCTCAGTTAATCAACGAAGATATATTGAGATATGTGATAATTCCTGTGCATTTTGCCGAGAAAACAAACATCAAGATGTAAGTTACTTTTCCTTCTATGAATTTATAGGAAAATAGAAAAAGGTTTAGTCTACATTCATTATAAACTCCTCGAGAAATTCTTTTTGGTCTTTCATGTTTTTTCGAAAAAATGCATATACAGGATGCTACAGTTTCTATGGCGGAAAATTTGAACAACAATAGAGAATCGAAAATATTTATACGCCTATTTTTTGCGATTGTGTTCAGCTATTCAGCTATAAGCAATATATATATAAGAAATACAATTATTCAATTTTGTAAATCCTCTCTTTTCAAAACAATATGAGTTATATATATATATATATATATATATATATATATATATATATATATATATATATATATATATATAGGAAACTCATATTGTTTTGAAAAGTGAGGATTTACAAAAATTCGAATAATTGAAATCTAACCTAAACACAATCGCAAAAACATGCGTATAAATAGAGTACCTGCAAAAAAAATAGACCATGCCCGTTCCTTAATCAGGCATCTGAACTCGCATCATGCCTCCAACGATTGCCCCTAACGTGTGAGCACAGGAAATGTAACAGGGGAACCATACTATCTTGCGTATGGTTCAGTAAACGAGTGAAAAAACCTGTGGAAAAAACTCGTTTCCCTGTCGCTACTGCACTAGCAATAGCTTGTCTGTTTATGTTGTGTTAGTATCGTGTGTACAAAAAGAGTACCAAAAATTCTTCTGCTAAGCAGCTTCATTCTCTCATTGTCATCTTGCACTCCGTGATTTCCAGGACTTCTTCATGAAGAAAAGGGTGAAAAGGAAAGGGGATTCGGACAGGAAAAATCTGTAACAATGGAAAGAGAAAACCAGCAGAGAAGTATTGCATCAAAGCATACCTTACTCTTATATGTCTAAACTCACTTGAATCTAAGAACTCAACTAATGCTCCTCTGTTTTTCAACAGGGAACATGTCATACACCTTTTGGAAATGAAGCCCTACATGGGTGTAGCCCTTGCCTTATCAACATACACCATGGGAAAAAAAAACACTAAGGGGAAGCAAAAACTAATCTCCTAAATAGACTAAAAGTTCTCTGCCCAGTTAATGAAATTATCTGAAACGGAATGAATTTCTTGAAAAACCACCCGTAAAATGGTAAATAGGATGATCGAGGTCTTATTGTTTCTTCAGCTGCGCCACATTCACATGCCGGACTTTCTACAGTATTCCATTTCAACAACAAACTATTATTACGACCATGTCCTGTCCTGAGACGATTTAATGTACACCAATTTTTTCTACTTATACCGAAACCTGCAACCCTTTTGTTAGGATCCTCTATGAGAACTTTATTAAAAACATCAACTTCCTGCCATTCAGTGTTCCAACGATCAACAGCCTTCACCCGTGTACGCAAAAAAACAATCGACCAAATAGGTTTCATAGATTTCAATCTCAGGTTAGGTGGATTTTGAAGATCGTGTATTATCGGGAAAACTTCTGGAAATGAGTGCTGTATAAACTATATTCGAGAAAAGCTTTATTGAAGAAATAAACGGTTCAAATTTGGTAAAAAATATTCAAATTTATTGATTGTAGCCGTTCCGGCAGTATGTTTGCAATGAAAATATCATTTTTAATTTCACCAGTGGTGAACTAACAGCTAACCGGATAGTTTCAAGAAAAAAATTGGAACACCACTGTGTTATCATGGAATGAAAATGAGTTTTGGAATATCCATTCAGTTTCCGAGAAAATAGCACTTTAACAATTTTTCTGCTGGACTACTCATCATTAAAATTAATATTAGGGGAATTATCATGTTGATGAAAATAGGCCATTTTATTTAATTCATGGCGTTCAATAACAGAATTGAATGAATGAAAACTTCTCCCTAGTAGACCTATCTAACGTTGCAGCTAATTAGTATTTAAGAATTCCATTTACTAATACTATTAAGTGCGGGGTGGCTCCATCTAGTATCAAACTTTCATATTTTAAATCAATAGGTAAATCTTTGATGTAGTCCAGAAAATTAGTGGTAAGAAACCATAGACATAATTATGAGGATAATCTTTGGGGTGGAAAATGTGGACCACAAACAAATTTCTTGAAATCATCTTGTTCGAATATCCCGAGGATTTTCGTAGGCCCAAACATGGTTATTATGGTAATTCGTCACTCTACGTCTAGTGTAAGAGGATTCATCAGTATGAAGAATTTCACGTTGAACGTAAAGATTTTTTCTGTCGAATTTAAAAGCTGATTTTTTGGTCAGAATTTCATTCACAATGATAGCCTTACATTATCGTGGTACAGATTCCATAAGTTTTCTTCCCACAAAACTGGACTTTTTCCATGAATTTGCTGTATCAAACGCCGCGTAACGCCCAGGTAATATTCTTTATTTACAGTCTGACCTTCTATAAAGAAAACATCAACTTTGATTTTGGTCGACTTTAAGGTGGTTTTGTCAGTTTCGGTTCAGTTGTAAGGCGCCATTTCGAAGCTTGCACACTGGTTTGCATTTCAAATTCAAAAACCCATGTCTCATCACCAGTTACAATGCGTTTTATGAATGTAGTTTAGGAATTGACTCGTTATAGCATGTATCCAGCGACCTTTATGCGATTAAATGTTTTAAGGAAATTCAGGCCTCTTGGAAATAGTTAAGCGGCAACGTTTTATGCCCAAGCAACCTAAACAAACGTTAAAGGAAAGAGAAAAGTTCATTGTCTATCCCTCTCAAACTCAAACGACGATTTTCAAATACCATTTCTCTCCTCTTATCGATGGTAACTTCAATTGAAGATGTTGATGGCCAACCAGAGCGAGGCAAATCTTTCACCTCATTTTGGCCGCTCTTGAATGCACTGTAGTTCTTATATGCACGTTCGTTCGATAAAGTTGATTCACTCTGAGCCTTCTGTATGTTTCCAGCGATTCGGTACATGAAATTCCATTTGTAATACAAAATTTGAGACAAACTCTTTGTTGGATATTTTTATCCATTGTAAAAGTTACAGAACAACCTTGTGAGAATTTTCTTTCCCTAGACGTGGAGTAACGAAATACCACAATATCTTTGTGTTAGCACACAAGAACCCTCGAGAAATTCGACCAAAAAATTGAGAATAAACGTGAAAATCCTTTCAATTCTAAATTTAATTTTTTTACCCCCAAATGGTGAGTTCCACAGAAAAATCGAAGGACTGCTTTTTTCTTTCAAATTGAATGGAAAATCTAAAACTGATTTTTTTTGTGAAATAACAATGGCGTACTATTTTTTTTCGAAATTATCCAGTTAACACCACTGGTGAAATTGCAAATAATATTTTGAAGGTGAAACATACTCCCTGGTCGACTGTTAACGTCCACAAAAATTTCATTCAAATATATGCAGTCGTTTGGCCACAATTAATAGATACGATTTTCTTTGACAGACTCGAAGTATTTCGTAGCGAAGCATTTTCGAATATAGTTTTTATAGAAATACTCATATTATCTTTCGATTCTTTATTGGTCTCTAACTTTTCCGCCATAGAAACTAGACCATCTTTAGGATAAAAAAATATGAAATAAACATTTCAGAAACTCGAAGTGATTAAATGATAATAACAGAATTTTATTCAATACTCACCAATACGAAATGGCTTACTAAGAAAACATATAATTGCTGAGAAAGCTTTCTTATATTCTGAACAGTCTAGAAGTGAAAGTTTAATTGAAAAATATTAATAACTTCAATTGTTACAGGATATTTCTTTCCAAGAATATCTATGCTATCCTTCTCTTCAATTGTTTTGTAAACAGTGTAAACAGTCTACGCTGCCTAAACTGAGGAAAATTGTTTTTGACAACTGTACCATTGATGTAGATGAAGCAGACATAGAAAATATGTATAAAGGTAAAATTGGATATTTAAATTGACATTTTTGAGAGAAGAAGCATTAAAACTTCGAGATTACACTAGATTAGAGAATTGTAATTTTAGTCTGATGAATAACTTATGCCACTTTTTACTACGTCGCTGATTCTGAATAAACAATCATTTGTTTTCTAACAGCTCTTGTATACGAGTTAAAATTACTGTAGTAATTTGCTATTAATTAAAATAATATTGATACAACTTGCTATAATTTGATATGGCGTCAAGAAGAGTTTGCGTGAATGATTCAAACCATTTTGTTTCATTTGGGGCAAGTATATATTTGAGGAATTCAATAAAATAAGATCAATTTTGAAGAAGTTGTGTTTTATTGAAAAATAGGCCATGTTATATATTTTATAAACTAGAACTGATACAGAAGTTTTAATTATGAAATCGTCATTGAAAATTAGACTTATTTCATGTGCCATAACTCAATCTTCAGAATTACTGTTGTTCGGAATTATGGAACAACTTTCTTTGTTTAAATGAGGTTTCTGAGTCACTCGCTGTAATATTTGGTGAACGGCCTCTTCCCCTCTCCCTTGTCCAGTATAGTCAATTTTCCTAATCCATCCTGCCGTATTATATGCCCAACGAATCCGAGAAGACCTGTATAGTTGGTGACAGGCGGTCTTGGATATCTATTCTCAGTTCTTTCAGAATGCATGTAATCCCAAATCCTTCGATTCGTCCCCGACATGCACCGTTGATTGTACAGGTTTCGCAACCGTATATTGGTATGGAAAATATTAATGATTTCACCAACCTGACTTTGGTCTTCTTCGCTATGGGATGGTCCTTCCACACCTCTCCTAATTTTGCTAAAGATGACTCAGCTATTTCTAATCGGTGTTTTATTTCTCCTTTGCAGTCTTTGTTGGTATGATATTAAACAACTTAAGATATGCAGACGCTACTGTATTTTGGCCCGAAGTGAAGAAGAATTACAAGCTCTCTTAAACGCTGTGGGGCAGAGCTCTCGCCAAATGGGACTTGACTTGAACGCTCAAAAGACTAAAGTCATGGTGATCAGCAGAGACAAAAGAAACAAACACATAAACTATAACAACATTAGAATTAAACAAGTGAATCAAACAAAATATCTAGGAAGAATAATAAATGATCACGTGGATACAGACATAGAAGTTAAGTCTCGAATAGAACAGACCCACCAAGCTTTAATAAAAATGAAGGGAGCGATCTGCAACAACTCCTTAAATTTGCCATTGCGTGTTCGTTTTATTAAGTGTTACGTATGGTCTACACTGCTCTATAGATGTGAATCATGGTCACTCAAAACAAATACCATGAAACGACTTAGAGCATTTAGAATGTGGTCATATCGTCGCCTACTAAAAATACCATGGGCCGACAGAGTAACCAACGAAGAGGTTTTAAGGAAATTGAATAGAACACCAGAAATAGAAAACATAATTAAAAGGCGGAAATTGACATACTTTGGACACATCGAAATACATGACAAAAACAATATCAATTTTTATTAGAGGGAAAAATAGAGGGCAAACGGGCTAGAGGACGTAGAAGAACTTCATGGATGAGCAACCTGCGTAATTGGACTGGACTTAATAGAGAAGAACTAATACATACTGCCAGAGATAGATGGAGATATGCCATGTTATTAGCCAACCTCAGAATCTGAGAAGGCACTAAGAGAGAGAGAGAGAGAGAGAGAGTCTTTGTTGTTGGTTATTCTGGCTCCAAGGTATATTGTTTTGGTTGTTAGTTCGATATCATTCATGAGGTTTCTGAATGGCGGAAGTGAGTTTCCTCTATCAATCACCATTAGGAAGCCTCCTCACTGACTTTTTCGATCCGTTTCAACAGATCGGCCATTTCTTACTCTGAGGATGCAAAGAGAGTTGCGTCATCGGCAAAACGTAAGTTTGATATTTTAATATTTTATTTCCCGCTACAGAGACATCACCATTCCAACTTTCTGTCGTCTTCCTTATTATCCATTCCCCATATATGTTGAATAAGATGGGTGACAGGACTCACCCTTGTCTTGCACCCTTTCCTAATGTAAACGAATCCGAAACCATGTCGTCCACCCTCACAAAAGCCTTGTTGGTTGTATAAAGATTCTTGATAACACGCTTAGATGCTTTGGCGTGCCCATCTCATCTAGAACCTGCCACAAATAATTCCAGACAACTTTATCGAAGGCCTTGATGTAGTCCAAGAAAATAATCAGCAAAGAAACATTGTATTCGTAGCATTTCTCTATAAGTTGTCTGATATTTATGAGTTGCTCTCTTGTACCGCGTCCTAGCATGAAACATTTCGAAAACCTCGAGCTCATGGAAGTCTCTTTACGACGCTGTATGAGTAATTTTGACGAACATTTCTCGCGAAAAATCTGTTTTTAACTCAAACAAAACGCTTTAAATATCTTGGCTATTCTCAAGGTTGTTGAAAAATGAAAAAACAAACCAATTTCTTTGTGACGGGGAACCATTCGAGGGTTGTTTGTGCCACCGTACATTAACCAGAAAATCTACTTATCTTGAGGTTTTAGACGATACAGAAAGTAGGTTTTGTTGTATTCGAAACTCCTTTGTGCAAACTATAAAAATCTTGAAGAACGTTGATTCCTTTATTTCAATTGCAATTCGCTTCTCGTTTAAGAAAAAGGAATTCTTGATGCAAATTTTCTTATATTGAGGTCTCTGAAATGGGCAACGATGCCTCAATCTCTCGATATGTTGAATAACGATCTTTCTGATTTTGGTACACCTGCCATTGGATCGTAGCTAAGCCGAACCCTGTTACATTAAAACCATACTAACTTTTGACTGTTCTAAGCTAACTCTCAGGGACAATATTGTTAAGAAAATTGTCTTTGTAATTTATAGAGCGAAAATTTTTCAACCAAATTATCAACAGTTTTTTTTTGGATTTATATTAACAAATCATAGAGAAAGTACTGACAGTTGATCAATCGTGTCCCTTATTTACCACCATTTAAAACATGTATATGTAGATATATTAAATATAAACTTGAATGAGAATATGCTATTACTCTCTTTCACTTAGAAATTCATGAGAAAGAGGCACTTAGTTTAGTATAATTATATCAATTTTCAGGTGCAATCAATCTAAGAGAAATCCACTTAAGACACATAGAAGTTGGGAAGCATAAGATCCACGCTTTGCGTCAAACACCAATAGAAGTATTTATAATGACTGACAATATCCTACCAAAACTACCAGATAACTGTTTCAATGAAACCAAACTGAAGAAACTAGAATTAAGACGTGACCAACTCGAGGAAATTGATGAAAATGCTTTTAATGGTCTCGACAACCTCGAAATTCTAGATCTCGAATCCAATAAACTCAAAAACATACCAAAAGCTGGTCTAGTTCCACTGAAGAACATCAAACACATCAATCTGAAGGAGAATTTAATCGAAAGTTTTGGAGCTGACCAAATTCCAGGACTACCACATTTGGAAAGTGTTGGTTTGAGGTATAACCCATTGACACAGTTGAATCTGGATGGAATTGAGGCTTTAGCGCCAAAATTAAGAGAAATTGATATCAAAGGGTCTAGAATATCTAATGAGAAGATCGAAATCTTAAAATCTAAGCATACTAACATTACTTTGAAAACTTAATGAGATTTCTGTAATTAATAAATCTCAAAAACCAAATATGTTTTTGGAAGGAATACGCGATTCATTTTTTGAAGAGAATTCATATCTTCTGGAGCTACTCGATCGGCAACGCGTTTCGCGGCCAAACAATCGTCTTAAATGGTACGAATTGATTCGTGAGTTACACAAAGTTCATTGTCAGTTTCTCTCAATTTTAAATGATGATTTTCAATTACCATTTCCTTTATTTCATCGATATTAACTTCAGTTGAAGAAGTTGATGTCCGACTAGAGCGAGGAAAAACACATCTCGGTCATAAGTTTTCTGTAATATTTTCAGCTATTTGGCACACGAAATTCCATTTGCAATACAAGATTTGAGAGATTCTTTTTTCGATATTTTTACCCAATGTTTCAATCGTTAAACACATGTTTGACAATCGTTTTAAGCAGATTAAAAAAAAAATTAATTCCCGATATTTTCGACCGAATGTATACAGTGGGTCGTTTGAAATTTTACGGTTAGGGCCAAGTTTCATAAAAAATTTTTCGTTTCCTTTTGAAGCATTCTCATAGACAAACCAACTAGTTTTTGTTTCAACTAATTATTTCCAAATGGATATATATTTTGAGCAGCCTGTATAGCTAATATTTACGTTGAATGTGATTTTGAAGAAGGATCTCACAAACATGAATCTGTTTCAAATATATTTTCCTTTCAGAAGAACAAGAATTTCATGAAGTGAAAATACTTCTCAGAAAGTCAATATCGGATTTGTTTTTATGAAAATATCATCAAATATTCATTCAATTTTCAAAATAAAGTACACAGAACGCGCTGTTGCACTTGTAAAGAGTACAGTGCGTATCTGATTTTTCCCCATTTATAATTCATTGTCCAATACCTAATAAATAATTCAGCATTCATCGAACGGAAGGAAAAAGTAAACAAAACTGAATATCCACTCAAAATTTGTGTTGTTCTGGAAAACATGACGTCGTTAACGTTGAATTAGTGGGTCGCCGAGTATGCCCCGGTGTGAAAAATTTGAATAGAAATATACTTAGTGCAAATGAGAAACAAACTAGAGCATTCGTTTATGAGTAAAATTGTTATTTAATGAAAATTCAAGATGAATTTTTGATGAAGTAGAATAAGTTATTTCTATGGAAAATAAATGCTTAATTTTAGACATTAGACGTTGTCCAAATATAAATTTTGTTTTGTTAACTTATATTCATGAAAAATTATTATTACTGGTTATTAATAGCTGAAAATACGAGGGTTGATTGAGAAGTTTTAGCAGTCGATCTGGAAATTATCTAGGAAATAGCGGATGGAGAATAACTGTTGAGAATAAGACAATTTTATTTCAATTGTAAAGTGTGTATAAATATAGAAGGTGATTCAAAAGTGATCGTACAGATCTTAACTGTAGTTAAAACACTTTGACATGATTTAATAAAACTCTAATTGTTCTTCAAGTGAAAAAATAATAAGTGAACACGTGTTTCACGATTTTTCGATATTCAACCCCTAAAGGAGTGAACATGGGTACAAATGTATTTTTTTAAGGTCAGACTGCTAACTTTTTTTTTATTTTAGTTATAAATTCATAATTGTCCGATGACGAGTGAAAGCTCGAAATACCTATAACATTGAATTAACCTTTCCATCTTAAACAAAGATATTTCATCCATTTCATTTCTGTGTAAATAATTAGTTTTTTTCTTGGCACAGTGTACTCTGCAGTGGAACGCGTTCTGATGCAAGAAATTTACATAAACTCATCATTTTTTTCTTGAACTGATTATGAACTTCTATCTTAAGTTGAAATATTGCACAAAGAATCATTTTTGAGGAATCAGGAAATTAGTTTACGCCCTTCACTGTTTTCTAGTAATTTGCTACGACTGTAGCAATGTAACTCGATGAACACGCTCAAGGTGCTACCAATTTCCCATGCCAATCTGTTGCATGCAAAGCGATAAGATACTGCATTATGTATGCAGATTTATGCCTTTTTAATGTGGCTCCCATTCAAGTTCTCCACATGATATCCATTATGCGCCACTAAGTTAGCGAGAAAATAAATTTAGATTTAATGCCTATAAAATCAAGTACCTCTTTGAAAGAGTATTAGACGTTTTTGGAGGGGGGAAATCCAATAACGACTTTGCTCTCCAAGGAAAAGTAACGCGTATAAGTGAACACGCTTAAACCTAGTTATTACTCACGAAAAAGGAAAATGGGGGAATGAATTATTAATCAAGATTTATCCTAGAGGGGGTTTTTAGGAACTGCAGCTGTTTTAAAAAAAGTTATTCGAGTTAATTGAACACTATTCTCTCCGTCACAACACTTGACTCTAGAAGAAATACAGGATGTTGTATTTGTTTGATTTTTAAGGTGATCGAGGTGGTGTTCATTCTCATCACGAACTGGAAATCGTGCTCGATAAAGTTGAAATATTCTAGTTCTATTTCTCTTAGATTGAAAATAAGCTTATATCATGACTTGATTCACGTTTTCCATACTTATTAGGTATTATGATAATTTCATATAGAATAGGACCACCTCATTATTCAGGAGTTTTTAAGGTTGCTGAATTTCTGAGTATCTGTCGCCCGCAGCGGATGTTGTGAACATCTTCCTTTGGAGTATTATGTCAATTCGTCAAAGAATTGGACCAAACTTGTTAATCGGGAGTTTTCAAGGTCGAAAAATTCAAATACAAGGTCACACCTTGTGAATTTCAGTTGAAATCTAGGACGTATAATGAAGGAGGCTGTAAACAATAGCTTGCAGTCCGAATTTGGGCTAAATATCTCAAAAACTGCAGGAGTTTTGAAGAAAAACCAATTGCTTCCGGAATTTCAACACGCTGTAGCTTCGTAACGAAGCTTTTGCGGACCTATCTTTATATAAACCTTTTTTCTTAAGATCGCACGTAGAGATATCCCCCCAAGTTGTGATATACTATTATGTAACATCATGTATATTGAACTCACCTCTGGTTGGCTCTCGCCATGTACGATGCAAACTAATTGGGCTTCAAAACCTTCTGCTGAATGTACAATTGGACTTTCGACTGAGATTTCAGGAGGATCTGAAAAAAAGAATAGGTTGAAATCTGGAGGTTCAAAAAATTATTCAAATAGTTTTTCTCTCTAAGAGACATTCACTTGATTACTATAGTAATTAATTTTGTCAACGTGAGTAAGAAAAAAATCAATGAGTATCGAGTCAAGGCAACGAGGTAGCTGTCTCATCAATTTTGCGGCTGTTTGAGTTGTAAATGGAATGAAAGTTGTGTATAAGCTATGGAGATTCATGGATTGAAAACAGATAGGAGCAATCCAAACAATGGAAGAGAGCGAAAGAGGTTCCTAGAATGCTTTAAACGTATCACTTATGTCAAGACGTCAGTTTATTGGGTTTCACTTAATATTTTCTTCAAAAGCAAAGGATAATCAGTAACCTACAGTCTTTGAGATGATGAAGATATCGTTGATGGAAAATGTTTTATAGAATCGTATTTAACTAGGACTACACTTCCTGTTTAATCTCCAGAAGTTATCCAAATAATTTGTATTTGGAGTGTATACCTCCAAGGTACTTGTACTCATTCTTCCAGTGAAGTGAATTAGTAACAAACATTCACACGAAAGCCGTGGTTGAGTTTAGAACTGTCCAAAAAGTGTCCACAGTTAAAAACAAAGTTAATTCAATGAAATGATTAGGAATCGACTCTTGGAACAGACCAGGGAAGTCGTCAGTTCTGGTCAATCGCGAACATTTTTTGCAAATCATTCTTACTCTTCAACAACTGAATAAACAATAGGACTAGATAGTATACCACCAACTGTTTTGAAGAAATGTGCTCCAAACATAGCACCAGTTCTTAATCGTCTGTTTTAGATTTCGTATGAGAGTTAGATATTTCCGGAATGTTGGAAAGTTGCAAGAGTACAATCGATTCCAAAGAAAGGGAGGAAATACTTACCCCAAAATTACCGTCCAATGGCATTGTTGCCTCTTAGTGTCAAAAGTCACGGAAAGTGTAATAAACAATGAGCTCATAAGTTTTCTCGAGTTATAGTAATCGACAATAGGGTGCGGTTACAAATCTACTGTGGATATCAACAATCGAAAAGCATGGCGAATCAAGGGTTTCACACTTTCCTGAAAATTGTGTGGTTGGATGAGCAGCTTTCTCTTCGGTAGATCAATTCGGGTGGTAGTTGATGGGGTAACGATTAAATCTTTTCAGGTTGATACAGGAGTACCTCGCAATCCATACTACCGCCAACTCTTTTTCATTTGCAGTATGATGATTGGCTTCACGTCACCGAAAACAAAATATTTGGGTTTACGGACGAGTGTACCATAGTCAGCGTTTTATAACTGCTCAGGAGTTAGACCGACAAAGATACCAACAGAGTATGACAGACTTGGTGAAAATCTCTCATCTCCTTGGTTATCCTGGTGTCCTACTGGTTGGTTATACTCCTTTTCTTATGTTGTGGTGCATTTGCACTAGCCTGTAGTTTCCTCTTCCATTGTATCAGGAATGTCCTCTCCCCTATAGTCCTCAGCTTTTCCCTCCAGTTTTGGGTTCATCTCGTTATTTTCGTGGCTTTCCATCTGGTCAGTTGTCCTTGTCTTGAGTCGTGTGATGATTTCTTCCAGTGTATCAATTTCCATTTTCTTGCTGAGTTTGTCGTTACTCATGTACCATACTTTGCTATCCTGACAATTTTTTGTCTTATCCAGAATTGGTTCTCTATCCTTGGTTTCCTTATTCTCTATTCAGCGTTCTATAATTCTTACACCGACAAAGATACCAACAGAGTATGACATTGAATTCAGACTTGGTGAAAATACAATCTCCTTGGTTATCCTGGTGTCCCACTGGTTGGTTATACTCTTTTTCTTATGTTGTGGTGCATTTACACTAGCCTATAGTTTCCTCTTCCCTTGTAATAGGGATATCCTCGTTCCAATAATTCTCGGTTTTTCGTTCCATTATTTGGCTGATCACGTTATTTTTGTTACTTTCCACCAGATCAATTGTCCTTGCATGAGTCAATATTTCCATATTCCAGCTGAGTTTGTCGTTACATATATACCATGGGGCGTTTGTTACTGTCGTGACGATTTTTTTGTCTTGTCTCGAATCGGTTCTCTTTCCTGATTTCCTTATTCCCTATTCAGCATTCTTTAAATTGTCACACCGACAAAGATACCAACTGAGCATGAAGCTGAATTCAGACTTGGATGAGATATCAGAGTGAGGCCGGTTGAACTTTGACAATTTCAACGAGAACAAGACGCATTCAACAATGTTCTCCCGAAAAGTCACTGCTGGAGAATCTTCTCTAGGGCTATGGATTTTCCTCAGAAATGAACATGTTGGCTTCACAGTCAACACCGGAGTTTGCTGGCACGACAATGTGTCTGTCATTGCCAAACCTGCTTCTGCCAAACTCTTGGTTAAAGGTGGCAGATTGCTGATCCTTGTCTTTTATACAGGTACTTCATGTGTTGAAGAATTGAAAAGCTTGGTTCCTGGAAAATTCAGTTCCCAAGAAAAACCAGACATCCGAAAACCAAAAAACTCCTAACAAAAGTCCAACTGGTAAATCCACTTATCTCTTTCTAGAAGAGTTCTTTTGTTTGCAGGTCTCGTGTTCTGTGGATTTTTCATCAAACCACACCTCTGGTATGACAGACACCACCTCCTCCCAAGAGTTAATGGTGAAAAAAAGAGACTTTGAACAGGGTGATTCTCAGTACTCCATATTTTTAAAACGACTGTCAACATTTTTTTGGCAAATTTTCTTTGCATTAAACAAGAACCACGAAGAAATAATATACGGGAGATGTCAGTTCAAATTATTGTGTTCATAATGATTCTAGAATATCTATAGATAATAATCGGCATCACTTAGAAGACCGAACCTAGCCATCGGGGTTCTTTCGGTCAAACAGATAGGGAATTGTTTTGTTGAGTTGGAATATTGAAGAGATTTTGCGAGATTATTCTTCAAAATTTGCAAGCAAGAACAAGGAAGTGATTATGTTTCGGAAGACTCACAGTCCGCGAAAGAGGAAATATCGCAGGTCAACTTTTTGATTATCCCCTTAGTCCTTTTTATGGCCTTGCTTGCCATGAAAATCGTTTCTTAAATTCAAGTGTGTTTAGACATATAAGAGTCAGGTATGTTTGTTGAAATATTTTTTGTTGCTCTTTTTCCATTGTTACAGATTCCTGTCTCAAACCCCCTTCTTTTCACCCTTGTCTTTGTCTGGAAATCATGGGGTGCAAGATGAGAATTGAAGCTGCTAAGCAGAAAAATTTTTGGTACTCTTTATGTACACATGACACTAACACAATATAAACATACAAGCTATAACTAGTGGAACAGCAACAGGGAAACGAGTTTTTTCACTCATTTATCGAATCATACGCAAGATAGTATGGTTCCCCTGTTACATTTTCCTGAGCTCACACTTGTGTTTTTCTGACCCACACCAAAATTATAGATATAAGCATTTATTGTTAATACATTTATTCGAATTTTTGTAGATCCTCTCTTTTTCAAAAGAATATATATAGGGTTTATTTTCACTCTGAAACCCTGATAAGATAATATTCCAACTCACATCTTGATTGAATATTGAATCTAGTTACCTCCGTACTTGGGATATCTAAAGAAGTTTCCAATTCTAGTGAGAATCTTTGTCAATATTAAACAGTGGGTGAAGCGAGTTCTCCAAGCCAAACAGAAGTTTATGTAGTTGACGATATGATAGCTTGTAGATAGTCTTGACTTCAATAGTGAAAAAAGGGAATTGTAGAAGACTCGCTGTTGAAAAAAAATATAAGGTGTGATGAAAAATATGTATAGGTGTGACTTCCAGTAACTTGCTCAAGCATCTAATTCTCCTGATTCAGTATCACTGGATTATTCTTCCCTCAGTTTGACAAAATGGCTCTGTGATGGGAGACTTTCAAATAATAAACAGGTAAAACCACTAAATACTTTCTAATATAGGTACAAAAGCTACCAAATATACAAAAAAAATTCTGCTTTCAAGACTTTCCCAAAATTCGTGTTTCCTTCATTAAGTCCGATAATTCCCGAACTACCATCTATTCCAGTATTAATTAAGAGTCAAAACCCCTTGAAAGCGTAGTTCAGACACTCATTTCCGGAATCTATCTGATGGCATTTTGCTACATGGAATGAACAGTATTGAATTATAGCAGGGACGTGATCTACACATAAATGGTACTGAAATAATTGAATAATATCTGAACCTGTCTGGAAAACAATCTCTATAAATGATAATAGTTTGTTAATGAATTCAGATTTTCAGATTAATTTACATAAATGTCTTGGAAATTGTCTACAGTATATTTTTTATTTCTGACAAGAATGAACGAGTTTCAAATGTAACAATTTCTAGGCCAGAACTTCTTGTTCAAAGCTTTTGTAAACTAACGGAACTTGCGATGTTCTATATTTTTTATCTCTGTTAGATGTAAAAACATTCCTAGTGTAGTCTTAAAAACCCTCTCAGTTGAGTCTGGATTACAAACGAATGTGTCACGTTGCACATGCCATGAACATCAATGATAATATCAGAAAGTCTCTATAAGTTTATGGCCTCTTTATTTACCTCCTCAGAGTTGATATTTTCACCTGTATGAAACAGCGCCATAAAACATCTTCCCGAAATCCGTACTTTTTATTGTACATTAAAAACATTTCGACGTTTCATAGAGAATTATTGACAAAGGTTATTCTTCGCTACATTGCTTTTCCGCAAAAGTTGTAACTGATAGAAACGGCAACTTCAGCTTTTATTAGGTAATAGAGAGATCCAGAACCATAAAATCTGGTATAATGTGGAATGAAATGTCATCGTATAGCGCAGAAAATGTGAAATATGAAGAACATTCTTGTTTTGTGAGTAAACTAAGTATTTAATAAGGTTCAAATGAATATTGATGTGATGACCTATCTTATGCTGAATATTCATATTTTTAACATGATATTTACTTCATTTGAATAGATATTTCGTTGAGAAATTACGGGATGTTTTAAGTATGCAGCCATTAATTTGTGAAGCTGATTTCTGATATCTCAACTTTTTGAAAATAGGTACAATCAGTATCAATTTTGATACAAATCTATTTTATTAATATATTGGCCTTCTGCATTGATGCACTTATTTGCACGCGCAATAGGTTGTCAACCGACTTCTCTGTTCCTTTTCTTGGAATAGTCTTAAGCGCTTCGGTCGCAGTATTTTCAACGGCCCCATTGTCAAAATTTGGGCCTTCTGGTTAAATCTTCTGCTTTGAGGGCTTGGACCCTCTCAATACTGATGAAGTACAATTGTTGCTCATGCAAAACTCTCCAAACATTCGAATATGATACGCCATATTGTAGAGATAGCCTTCGAGTACTGATTTTTGGATAATTAAAGATTTCATCCAAAACAAGTTTTTCATTTATCCTATTGAATCGATCTGTTCCAGAATCTTTCTTACCTGGCCGAAGTTTCCAGTAACGACGGTTCAATGAAAACGAAAAATGTCTCTAAAGATAAAGCTGTCGGACTTCAGAATCGACCATAAAATAGATAAATATCAGCTATTTCTTCAGAGGCGTGCATTCTGATTCTTGAAAATACCAAAACCTATGTATTATTGATGAAAATCAATATCAACTATGACAATGTTACCGTGTTCACTATGCTTTCCATTCAGAGATCATTCTAGGCCCCTCCGAACAAGCCGAGCACAGCACGTTCTTTGTGTTTACTTGACTTGAGGGTTTGAATATCGAGATTCTCTCTTTTCTTCCTTCGCTGACCTCATCGAGGTCACTTCATCTCCTTAGATCGTCTGCAGCACGCGTTGCCACGAGTACACTCTACAGGAAACCCACGCTGTTCACCATATTGCTAAACTGCCTATGTTTACTAGCGAACCACGTGTTTTATTTCATTTTGAATTCATGTTTACAATGGTTGTCTGTGTGATTTATTGAAATTTCTATTCGTGTGTGTGACACCTGTCGGTAGCAATAAATCTTGTGTATGTTACTGTGGATAACAGCAAGATTAAGTTTAACTCAAGAATACCCGTAATATGATGGCCTAAAAAGTAATAGATCATTTGAATTTCTCTATAAAAAAAATAAACACGTCGGTATTCAAAATAACTGTACCGTGCTTTCGAAAATGCATTTGAAGATGCCTAGTGTGAGTGAACCACTGTCTCAAAGAGGAAATTCTCGAATAACAGTCTTGGATCGTTGTTGTTGCTCGAGGACGTCCTTGCCTAGGTCTCCATTCATGACTACCAGTATTCTGTACCTGTAGATCATTCTGCAACTACTATAATGGGACACACCAAGTCTTTGGCCTATTTTTGTATGAGTCCAACCTAAGTCATTTAACAGAACTGTTTCAGCACATTCTGTTGATCTACAACTGCTGTTATCAATGTGTAGTCACTCTCAAAATCTTAATATATTTTTCCATGAGAGAAACATGTGCGGCAAGACGAAAAAGTTTTTGGTTGTTCTATTTCAAGATCAAATAACTCGTGAAAAGAAAGTCTATTTTCGGAAGGTAAGACCTCAAATTTTCTCAGAAATGTGTCAAGAATATCATAATTTGAGCGTTATCATATCAGTAAATGGAGAAAAATTGGATTGGTCTCTATACTATGAAAGATTTGCACCATCTTGTAATAGTATTGTGATGTATAAGATTATTAGACACCCGTTTTGCGGTTTCGATAGCCGAAATTCGTTTGGCACTAATCCCTAATCGATTCGTTTTTCCTTGTCGGGATTATGTCTCACCGGCTTTTCTTCAGCAAATTTCGTAGTTCGAGGATGAAGCTTCCATCTGTGAAGAACTGTGGTAAATTACAGAAACCATCTAGTGAATTATTGATCGTTAATTTATATTTTACATATCATTGCTTTTTTCATTTTAATTGTTTTCAAACTACCAAGTACAAATTTTGTCGGAAGGTTCTTCATCTTCTCATTTCAATTATGCTATCAGAAATAAAATCGATTAGGGTGCGTTTTCGAGATATAGTCTGTTGAATTTGACGGGTTCTACAGGCAGGTTTCTGCCGATTTTATTGGTCTCTCCTACGAATCACGTTCAGAAGCAATCGATCAACAAAAAACTTAGATTTTAAATTTCGGATATTAAAAAAAATCGTGAATTTGATAGTGAAAATATTTTATTTTGTACAATTCACAAAGAAGTGTGATCTATCCTATTCACATACGATAGACCCTAGAACTGAGAATATCCTTGAACATACTGAGTGTCCTAGATATATGTTTCATTTAACAGAGTAACAGAGTTGTTGGTTGAAGTGGCTAGTAAGAACACAACTTTTAAGATAACAGACGTCGAACTTTATTTCAACAGTTCTACAAAAATATTATATCCCGAAACTGGAAAAATTATATGAACGACGTCATTAAAGAAGAGAATAAAATGTGGAAACTGAACTATATTATGGATGACATGATAGATCCTGTTATAATGAATTAATGTAACGAAGATACATCATCAGAAGATGAACTATAAATATTTTATAAAAATATTGCAGCTTATTATATATATATGAGCATTTTGACAACTATTATCTTGATTTTTATAATTCAAAGTGAAGAAAGAAATTGAATGTACAACTAGACGTTTTATAAAGTCATGAAATCATTTATAAACATTTAATTTAACATTCTGTTAGGTAATGTTAAGTCATGTGAAAAATTTAGCTTAGGTATAAAATAATATAAAATAAATTTTCATTTCCAGAATTTACTAAAATCATTGAGTTATCTGGAATTCAATAAATAATATACCGGGTGAGTCAATAAGGCGAGAACTTCTATATCTCGAAAACTATATAAGATAGAAGCAGAATTTTTCTGATTATTGTTTTAAGAGTATGTGTGCATTCTTTAAAATTATTTTCGTACAAACAGGGTGTTCCATTTTTGCTCCAGGGACAAACATAGATTTTTTTTAAATAGCACGCTCTGTATTTTTTATCATATTCTGATTACAATTTGAATGCTACTTTGATTTGAAAACTTATTGAAATAGAATTGAATTGGTGTATGATTTTGATTTGCATTTTTTTCAGTGGATGTTTCATTCACGACAGCAGTTCAATTTTGTTTCATAATGATAATTCCGGGATATTTTGGACAATTGTAAAAGTAATACAAGTTCAGTGTTACATTTAGGAAAAAGTTCTTTTATCTCCAAAAATTCTATTTTCGTTGGATCACCAAGAATACTGGGTATGAAAAAACAGTTGATCTCTTACTTCGATGATGAGGAACATATTTTCTTCAGAGAATAATAATTGTCACACTCAAATGATACGAAATGAATATTGTGAGAAGTTCTGAAAAACCTTCCAAATTCTCGATCTTTTCGATATTTTGACTTTTTGAACATTTATTGAGATAATTTCGAAGACTTAGCTCTGAGCACAACTGATAAAATCGCAAATAAATACTTTTTGTGAAGAAATTTCGATACACCTTGAGAGTTTTGATGTTTAAGTTTCATTGAACAGCAAAGAATCTAATTTTGTGTTGAAATTTGCATATTTCAATGTCTGAATTTCATCAACATGTTTATTGCAAGAAATACCTAAACCTCACACTAATTTCGAAACTTTCTGGGAAATCTCCATCAGATTTTTGAAAAACAGGTATCGTTGCGAAGCTAATTCAAGTGGGAATAAAACACGTGAAAAAGATACAGGGTGTAAAAAGTTTTTCATGTTTGAAAAATTACATTTTCGCCGGGTTTCTAGGAACACTCGGTAAAAAAAAAAATTTTCTTCATTTGATAATAAGGTACAACACTTTTACCTCATGAAAAAAAATATCATGCGTAAATTATGCGAAATGAGGCATTTGAGAACTTTTGAAAAAACTTCCAAATTCCCGAAATTATCAATATCTTAATTAATTTAAAATCTAGCGATAGTTGTTTGGCACAAAACAGAAATCGTTGAAGAGAACAACAATACAGAGCGTGCCATTTAAAAAACATCTATGTTTGTCCCTGGAGCAAAAATGGAACACCCTGTTCGTACGAAAATAACTTCAAGGAATACACACATATTTATAAAACAATAATCAAAAAAAATTTCGCTTCTATCTCAAATAGTTTCTGAGATATAGAAGTTCCTCGCTTTATTGACTCACCCGGTATATTTTAAAGTATAGAATTAAAGAATTAAACGTTAGTTGAGTATGCATGATATTATTATTTTTGGTGAACGTAACTATCTAGATAGTCACATTAAATTATTATAGGTTTCAAATACATTAATGCTCGATTGAAACAATTTTATTTTTAAAGAGAACCGTAAAACACATGTTCGTCTACGTTATTGACAACAAGTTTTACATGTCTAAAGTGAACATTTATATAAAACGAAGACACCAATGTTCGCAAGCAACAAAAAAGACAGAGGAGGTCGTAGTCAGGTAGTTGGGTTCTTCCTGGAGTTTTGTACGAGGGTTTTTTTCAAAGATTCGGCAATGAATTGAAGCTAGCTCCAAGACAAAATCATAGAGAATAAATTCATTTTTGATTTGAATTTGGGAGGCTTCTACTTCGTAGAATTCCATTATCAATAATCAAAAACAAGTAATGTGTCCTTAGGAATTTCACTTAATAAATGTGATTTGTAACGCGTTTCACTACCCCTGAAGAAGCTACGGTGTAATGAAACGCGTTACGAATCACAATTATTGAGTAAGATTCCTAAAAACACATTACTTGTTTTTTATTATTCATTTTTCATTTTGCTCAAGCACCACGTTTCCATACTTTATGAGCTTTTATGACTCTACGTCTTTACCACATAGATTATATCACGTGCAAACTGAAGCGAGAATATTCTTGTACCTGGCCTGAATCAAAACAACAAAATACACAAAAAAATCTGATAGAATCACAGCTAACCAGTAGAATCGAGATGTACATTTTGCTTGCTGATAAAACATCCCGATATAATATCGATTTGATAATACACAAGTTAACCAAACTTGGGCAACAAGGTTTGTTTGGACATCATTTACTTACGTCAACTTATTACAAACCAAAATATATCTGCAGGCGCTGTTCCATTATTTATATTTGCACTTCAACAGGATATTCTATTTCAGATAGGTTTCAGTGTGCTTGGGCTTTGTAATAATGTACAAAACGAAGGATTATATTCTTATGAGGAATATGAGGCTATTTCAACTGCTAGAAAGAAACATCCGTTATTTGAAGCAATGAAACTTTGTTTTGTGTAAAAGTAGATCTTAAGTACCTCATAACTCGAAAACGCCCTAATCAACTCGTGTGAAAATTTCAAAGTTACATTCATATGTAGAAGAGCCTAGAGACAAAACCACAGCAAAAAACGTCACGTAAGAACTTAAAAACCGATTTGAAAAACTAGGCACTGAAACTAGTGAAACCACAGAACAGAAATGATCGAAAGTGAAGAACATCATGAGCGGAACAAGCGAGGAAAAACTAGTAGAACAAAATATCAAGATTATTGGAGTATTAGTGCAAGAAACTGGAATAGATTCATTTAGATCGAAGATGACAGCCTTTGATCTGGAATGAATCTGTTCCATTTTTTTGCACTAATATTTGAATAGCTCAGGGCGATAAATAGTCTCCTCTATTTTTCAGTAGCTCACTCTGTGTCTTCTACAGTTTTCAATCAAAAATGAAAATTCGTTCACGGGGACAGACAATGATAATACCTTTCTTTCGAGGTATCACTCGACCCATCTACCCTTTTCCAAATTTTCAAGGGTGGTCACCCCTGCTCTTGAGGTTGAAATTCGAGAAGAGGATGGTACTTGATGATGAATGCCATTAATCAGCATCGATCTGTTCCATTTCATTTCACTGAACCTTGAATATCTCAGGGAAATAGTCTTCCCTATCTTCTAGTTGCTCACCCTGTATCTTTTACAGTTTTCAATTGAAAATAGAAATTCGCTCAAGGCAATGTCTTCCCTATTCAAAATGTTCAAGGATTGCAACCCTCGCTTAGGGGGTTAATATTTCAGGCAAGTTTTGTACCCCAAAAGATGTCCCCCTTGAAACAAAAATTGACTTGTTTTTGCGTTTTGATCAGAAATGAATATCTTGGTAGATATAGCCTCTGTTTAGTTTTCGTTGAAGTACCCTGTATATCACTTGGTGAAATATAATGAATAAATGATTGATTAAAACTCTTGGCAGGGGCTTCACAAAAATATATTAAAAATCTCGAAATATGTTTCGGTTTATCAGCCCATTATCAAGAATAATAGAAAACTGAAACGCAAAATGCGTTTGCTTACTCAAATATAACAGTATATGCAACAATATATAGACCGAGATCTCTCAGATTAGCAGGTTTCTCCTACGAGCGGACGTGATTTCCATCATCTGTTAAATATCCAATATCTTCCTTTATGACGTGGATGTATATGTTCAATTCTCTCGAAATCTATGAAATGATTTTAATTCATACAATGGTCTGAAAATCCAGTAGATTTTGTGCTTTCAATAATGGATCTCTTAAGTTTACCATTTCTCTTCTTGAAACATCTTTCGGTTAGGCCTAAATGCTATGTATCCAATAATTTAAATTTATCTTTATCATGAACTAACAATGAATCGAAACTGTTTTTACTAGTACAGTTGGTGTATTATTTTTATGCAAAGAATAAATGATCTGCAGTGAAACTTCATCTTGATTTTATTATTATCGAAATTGATAGTTGACATAGTAATAGAGAGTAATCTGTGGACAAATTGATATGCTCTGTATTTGAATCGAAACAGAAAGACAACTAATTATATATAATTATATATATATATATTTTAGGCAAGTTTTGTACCCCAAAAGATGTCCCTCTTGAAAAAATTGACCTGATATATCATATATAAATAATTTCTCAAAATTTTTCAATTATTTTCATCGATCGATTCAATTTACAATGGAAATTTGAAATAATGAAAAATGTTTGAATTTCTAGGTTCACTGTTAGTTGATAACGAAGATAACTAGATATTAATGGAAATACACTGCTGTGAATGTGAGACTTTCAATATAAGTCAAAGCGCAAGATGTATCGGGAAGAGAATTGAAGAACATAAAAGATCCACTATTCAAAAGAAAAACTCAATTGGTTTTTCTGACCATCATAGAGTTCAATCGAAGTGAACTTATACATCCATGTATTGAAAGGAATAAATTTGACATTTTGAAGATGATGAAGATCACATCTGCTCGTAGGAAAAACCAACCGATTTCCAATGAGTGAGCAAACTGACTTAAGTTAATCTACTGTTGTGAATACTGTTATTTTCGAGTAGAATACTCATTTTGACTCTCAGTATTGTAGAACTCGTGATAATCTAACCTAACCCGACACATAAATCGATTATTTCAGTATATCTGTTTTCAATATATTCTTTTTATATATATATATATATATATATATATATATATATATATATATATATATATATATATATATATATATATATATATATATATATATATATATAACAGTACCAAAGTTATTAGTAGAAATGTATTTTTTCTTCTGCAGTGATATAATGAAGTAGGAACGTTAATCGATGATTGAAGTGTTAAACCGTTTTATTTTTCCTAGTTCATATCCAGTAAAATCCTTTCATGCTTCAGTTCATAATATCTTGCCCACATTCTGTAATTTCCGACTTGCTGCTATCGCAACGCCTAGACCAGTCTAAAGGATCAATCTTTCACTGAAATATTCCAATGAGTTTAAATTCTGGAATTATCTACGTAGACCCGAAGCTCCCAAGCCGAAGGAAATAGTAGTGCTTGATTCAGAAAGTGTCCAATAGAAGCTTATCTTTCCGTTCGTTGAACTGTTCAGTATTCATAAGGCTCTGCACAACTTAGGACACCGTTTAATTTATCGAACCACACTGTAATGCCTTCAGTGCAGCGAGTGCATTGATTGTGGCTCGAGCTTAATGGGGTATGGAATCCTTCTACGATCACACGTAAGACAGATTGCTTCGGTTGGGAAAACAGAGGGAACGGTGAAGGGGATGACGGGGATTCTTGTCGATCTGGAAGGAATATTAATTACTGGCGGCGGCATAATCATAAATTAGAACGGTTGCGATGCAAATCTTCGTTACCATCGTTATTAGAAACAGCGCAAATTCTATTCCCAACGATCGTTTTCGTCTCCGTCCCACTTGAATGTTGCATGTGCATTGTAAGAATGGTGAAATTGTGAATATTTATTGCTGGAATTTAAGGAAATGATCATTTATTCTCGAGGTATGTCCCAGCCATCTATACTTTCAATCTACCGTTCTTCCTATAGGTTCTTCATTGGATATCCTCCATAGGTCTATGTTTGGTATCTCCTTGGGTTTAGGATTCTTCGCAGACAGGAGTTGATAAAGTATTGCAAATCTCGGGAAAGAGTTTTTGTTACTTTCCATGTCTGGTACCCGTGTAGACAGACTTGACGATGGTTTTCCTCTTCAGATGAGGTGATTTCCAGATCGAGTTCAGTTGGATGAAAGATCCCCTAACTTGTATCCTCTGTGGAACGTCTTGATCTGCTCCCTCCTTGTAATGATGCTGTCGAGATTCTGGAAGGA
The DNA here is from genome assembly GCA_013387265.2 of Cryptolaemus montrouzieri. Taxonomy (NCBI): domain Eukaryota; kingdom Metazoa; phylum Arthropoda; class Insecta; order Coleoptera; family Coccinellidae; genus Cryptolaemus; species Cryptolaemus montrouzieri. The sequence goes on along the minus strand of JABFTP020000083.1, from coordinate 45,818,233 downwards.
TTCAACATTTTCTATTGTCTCGCTATTTGAGTACATGTCTCCTTTCTTTTTGCAGTTGATGGTCATATATTTGCTTTTGCCGCTTTTGAACTTTAACCCTGCTTTTGCTGCTTCTTGACTGAGTACTTCTATTTTGTTTTTCATATCATTCAGTGATGGTGATAAGAGGCACTTGAAATAATATCTCTGATAGTATTCATTCCAATTCTGAAGTCTACCGATGACAGTGAAAATTTAACAGCCCCAATGGGTTTTTGAATTATAATCTGCTATTGTGCAATTGCAAGCATCAAGTCGGCTTCACAGTCAGCATCGGAGGTTGCTGGAATGAGCATGTGTCAGGCTTTCCTAAATCTGCTTCGGCTAAACTCACTTTTCTCTTCAGAAAGAAGCAGTAATTCATGTGATCTTGGAGCTTCTCACTCAACATTCATTATATCTCGTATATAGTGTCAAGAAGAGAGCAGTGTGCCTCAAAGACCACCTGAAGATCATACGTGATCTTCAGCTTCTCTCTCAAAGGTGACAGGTTGCTGATCTCTCCCTTTTTTACAGATACTTCCATAGTAAATGCTCTCAACAACTGAAAAGCTTGGTTCTTTATTCAATAATTTATAATTCCGCCTCTTCAAGAGGCGAGTGGCGTGACGGACATCACCTCCTCCCAAGAGTTGAGAATAAGAAGAATACAAAATGCAATTCGGTTTTAGTTTCATTGAAATCGAGAAACAATTGTAGAAGCTATAATCTGGAGCTTTTTAATGATATACCAAGTTGCCTGGCGCATTCGCCATTTTGTAGCTAGAATTAAATTACTCCAAGAAATTATCGTTCGATCTTATAAATAATAAATTTCAGTCATTGTTCATTGAGGGAAGGTGTTTTCCTGATTTTTTTGTCGTCTTGGGTGTAATATGTATTTTCAATACGATGAAAGAAATACACAACAGATGAGTTCCTTTTCTCTTAATTTTATTAAATTTAGTCGTTCATGACCATATTTTCAGTTTTTCATTGTTTTGAAGAGCTCTTCAGAGTTGAGAAAAAGTCTCAAGTAACAGTTCCATTTATAATACCTACAATTAAAGTCATCCTTTTATATATCCCTGATTCCACATCAACATTAATTAGATTCTCTTTTGGCATACTTGACGTTATCCACCTACGATAACCAAACATGTATTCATACTCAACTGTACACACCAAACGAACGTTTCTTCTACTTGAATTTCAGAACAAACCAACCTGAGCGCAACTTTCGACTCACAAAGAACAACTCTAACTCAGTTATTACTAATTCAATAATAAACAAAAGCGGACTGAATATTAATGATCTAATATCGGCGGTTTGATTTATTTTAGGTGTCTGAGAATTAACGTAAGTAGAACGGGAAAGCAGAATGAAAGCTGCCGTTAATTAGGTCGGGAAGACTTCGCCCCTCATTTGTGATTCGCTTTGCAACTGATTGCCAGTCATGTTTTTGCTTTCGCTTCTGGAAGTGATACAGAAGCTGATCGTACTATATTTGCATAATTTGGTTGAGTTCGAGCGATGGGTGATTGGGATGATATAAATGGGGAAGTTTATTTATACTTTCAACCTAATTTAGCATAATAACATAACAGACTGTTATGTTATGATTGTTGATGTTTCATAATATTAAAGAAACTTCTCGATCAAATATTGAAACCCTTATTGCTGAAGCTTTGTGACACCTGCAGAAATATTTTCTGATCAGTAATACTACTTTCGACCGTCGAGTCATTTTTATGTGGTCAACTTTAGGAATTTAACTTACTTATACAGGGATATCTACCGGGACCATCCGTTAAAAACTTTTTGAGTTCCAATAACAATATCAAGCTGAAATTTTATACACGGCCATAACTAGCGATTTCCAATTGGAGTGAAATATTTTCGAAGTGATACCATTTCCTGTTATACTGGAAGTGGGTCAAAACTTTGTTATTTCAAATGGCAATCTACTTTTTTATTATACATCTAGAACCGACATTTGAGCAAGACATAAAAAAGTTGTTGGAACTTATCTGTGAAAACTTTTGACAGATTTAATTATTTTTGTTATAAACTCGATTTTTGAAAAAAATTCCAAATAATTGTAGCTCGTAGATCTTTTGCACTACAGACACAATTCTTGCTTGGGTGGAAGGATCAAGAAATTTTTTAAGCAATCTACACATGTCAAATATTTATTGCGTTGTTTTGTATGATTGTTTCAATTTGGCCTATTTCAAACAGCAATAACTCAATTTTTTCAAATTGCACGTGCCAATTTTTATATCGCCATCAGATGAAGCGTCAAATTTCAGATAGAATTGTATCAGCATGTACTATACCCATCTCTGATAGTTCCGAAATAATTTGGGAATATATTGAGTTTTGATGATTTTGCAAGAAGTAACAGAGAATGCTTTGAAATATTTGAATCAGGTAGCTGAACTGGCTACGCTCACTTGACAGGTGTCTAAAATTAATGTAATTGTCACTTCGTTCATTCGAATTTAATATTTCAACAAGAATTGTCGTTATTTCAGATTGAAAAAATCCAAAAAATGCAACACATTTGGAATAAAACCACTAGTTATTCAAACGAAAATATTCCAGGCAATTTAATAACCAATTTCCAAATTTACCGTCTATGAGTAAAATAAAATTTGGAAGTATTAGAAGCAATTTTCTACAATTCGGATAAATAAAAATTGTAGGAACTAAGCGAAAACCAATCATCGAAGATAAATACATTAATACGAATAAATGATAGCAAACATCATAGGAGAAAACTAATTTACGATCTGAACAAATGTTCAATATGGGCTCCATTTCGCTCGATACTCTTGACAGCTCGTATACGAACATGATGAGTTGCCCTCCTGGTTTCCTCAGGATCAATATTACGAAGAGCATTATGAATGCGCTCTAGTAACTCTTCTTTACTTCTTACAGGAATAAGTTACACTTCACTCTTAATTTTGCCCCATAAATAAAAATCAAGGCGCGTCAGGTCCGGAGAACGCGGAGGCCATAAATTTGGTCCTTGATCAACTATCAATCAACTAGCATCGAATGGTTACTAATCACTTTCAAAATCGAGTCTTTCTTCCCTGGGCTCTACTTAGTGCCAGTATACGTCTCCGAATCACATCAAACAAGATTTGGATGTACTCTTGAGTCACTGAGTTCCAAATTTCAAGAAGCAGATGTTCTAGTTGTTGGAGTGTTCTACAAGGCATCCTACGTTGATGAATGTGCCACCCCATGTTGTCCCAAACATGTTCTATGGGATTCAAGTCGGGACTTCTGGCTGACCATCTTAAAATATCAATTTCGGCATTTTGCAGAAATTCTGTAGCTGCATGAGGCCGAGCATTATCATGCATTTGAATGAAGTTTTCGCCAATAAACGGGCCAAAGGTTACGACATAGGGTTCAAGGATATCTGCGATGTATCTGGCCGCTATCATTCTTCCATTATTCACTAAGAATAACACAGTTAACGTCGGACCCCTCCGAAGTATTCGGTTTGCTGGATATTTCATTGCTGATACCCCAGATCGTTTGTATACAGGCATGCGTCTATCATTTGATACTTAAGGACCTGAACTCATCGGAAAAGAGAACATTCGACGATTCTGGAATACCCCAATCTTCATGTTCCCTTGAAAACTGAAGTCTTGCAACTCGATGCTCTCTGGTGAGACGCGGGCCGGTAGAAGCCACCCTCGGTCTGATATCGTCTTCACTGAGCCTGTTCCTAACAGTTTGCAATGAATTATGCACATATCTGGAAAGTGCCAGTTCATTTTGTAGCATTCTAGCCGTACAGTGCCGAACTCTTATTGCAGTTAAACGAATCCAACGGTCATCAACTGGTGTTGTTATCCGATTCTCCCCTGTCCGGTCCTTCTTTCATATTCCCTGTTTTGTGGTACCGATTAATTGCTCTTGAAATAGTGCTTTGGTTAACATTCAACAAGTTAGCCACGTAACGTTGGCCTCGCCGCTCCTCTAGAAGTGTTACAATTCTTACCACTTCATGATCACTCAAAAAGCATCCAGGACGTTGAGCAGCCATTACAATAAATTCAAATATTCGAGAATCAACAAGAAACACAGAAAAGTTGCATTAATTTAGCATGAAAACTGAAGAGAAATTTAATGAATACTGATAGTCAAATAAACTCATTCTTGTTTCAGACGTGTTTGAGATCATATGGAAACAAATGTTACTACTTAGATAAGATTTTTTCCTCTCATATGTCCAAAAACAAATGTTGACAAAGAAACTGCGATCGAGCTGCTTAATTGATTGTGGAATTCAGAATACCAGGCGATAATTTTTGTGGTGTGTGTATAAGAAACAAAATAATTTGAATCATTGATACAAACTTTTCCTGACGATGCCATATCAATATTTTTCAGCAGCTTGTAATTAAGATGAATAGGTGTTTTTAAATAGAAGCTATAATTCATAAGCAAGAGCGGTTAGAAAACAAATTTTTGTATATTTAGAAACAATGACGTTGTAGAATAAGTCATAATTCTTGTGTTTCTTTGCATAAAACAGATTATCATTTGCTGAGTATTCGACAGAAATATATCAATTGAATAGAATCAACTAAATTTCAAAACAAAAAATGAAATATTGCTTGAACGTTTAATTTTATAATCAATGGACAAACAAAACGTAAAATTCTCTCCATTTACTGGATAATTTATATCATTTCCAGCGAGTTAACCTAGAACTCGTTCCGACCTAATCGGTCTGGTTGAACTACCAACACAGGAAATGCAATTTTTCCACCCTAAAGAAAATATAAAATGCAAAAAGTCAGCTTGCTCGCCTCGGATTATCTCCGCCAGATAAGAATTTAGAATGTCCGTGGAATGTTCCTTATAAGGCGTTATTTAAAATTAATTGTTTAGTTTTAAATGGCTTTGCTCGATATATTGCCTGGCCCCCATTCTTAAAGAGAGGATACGATCTAATGAAATTGTAATTCGTTTCCAGGGATAATACCCAATGTCGCATATTGTTTGGTGAGTTTAAGATCGTTTGGTAGACATAAAGAATTTAGTGGCAGACGGTTCAACGACAGTGTGCGTTCGGGGTGGTGGTGATATTATATATAATTCATGTGGGCTGAAGAATTTATTGCGATGTAAGACGTTCGTGTCGTTTTCACGTGCCAAGAATTCTAGTTTTATGCAGGCAATTTTGTTCTGTTTGATCTATAACTTGTTTCTTTCTGTTTGAAGATTTTATTTTTACATCAATGTACAGGGTGTCCCATATTCGATGGTTTTTGGGGTAGCTATGATTTTGCAGAAAGAGAAAATGTCTCCACCTTTTCAGTTTCCAGTTCGAGAAATCCTTATTGGTGGAAAGCAATTTCAGTTGACATTTTTCTGTTTACGAGTAATTCCGAACTCTTGATTTTCCAGAATTTTAGCAAATAACCATATGTCGGGTCCTAATATAGTTTGCTAGAGAATATTTTCGCAGTTTTCAGACACTTAAATAGAACCCAGGGATACTTTTATCGAAAGAGTATAAAGAATTGATTATTAAAAAATCTGCTCAAAATGATTATCAAAACCTCTGTGGTTGCTAAGTTGGATTAATTATTTTCCAAACTGAGGCGGAGTTTGAACGTTTACGAAACTCGATTTTGTCAGTTCTCACAAGTTTGTTTTGCAAATTTCACAATGGATAAAATATTGTACAAAGAATTTGTCTCGAATTTTGTATTGCAAATGGAATTTTGTATGCCGAATCTACAGCCAAGGTGTGGTGGAAGATTTGCGTTGCTCTGGTTTCGTCATCAATATCTTCAACAGATATTTTTTTTTATATTTCGACATTTGTCGAAATTTTTTCGCAAATTTTTCTTTAAATTAAACAAGTTGCACGAAGAAATAATATATGGGCGGTGTCAACCGAAATTATTGGGTCCATAATGATTCTAAAACATCTATAGATCATAATCGGCATTACTTGGAAGACTGAACCTGGCCATCGGGGCTCTCTCGGTCAAACAGAGAAGAAATTTAAGGATTTTTCGCAGGTTATGTAATTTTTTATTATCTCCTTAGTCATTTTCATGACCTGACTTGCTATGTAAAATCTTTTCTCAGACTTGTTTAGACATATAACAAGTATGACTTTCGAAATATTTTTCTGCTGGTTTTCTTTTTCCATTGTTACAGATTCCTGTCCCAAACCCCCTTCCTTTTACCCTTGTCTTCGTTTGGAAATCATAGAACGCAAGAGAGAATGAAGCGGCTATGCAGAAAAATCTTTAGTACTCTTTATGTACACACGACACTAACACAACATAAACAGACAAGCTATTGCTAGTGTAATAGCGACAGGGAAACGAGTTTTTTCCTCAGGTTTTCTCACCCGTTTTTGAATTATATGAAAGAAAGTATGGTTCCCCTGTTACATTTCCTGAGCTCAAATTTGTGTTTTTGTTTTTTCTTTTACATACCAAAATTATAGATATAAGCATTTATTGTAAACACAATTATTCAAATTTTGTAAATCCATCTTTTCAAAAGAATATATATATATATATATATATATATATATATATATATATATATATATATATATATATATATATATATATATATATATAACAGAAGCTAACAGCGATAAAGTGGAGGAGATGGTAATTTAAGTTAGAGAGAGATAATAAATGAACTTCATGCGTCTCAAAGATCATTTTGTACCATTTTAAACGATTGCTCGGGCATGAAACGCGTTGCCACTCGACTAGTTTCACAGAAGACCTAAATTTCTTTAAAATTCGATTCGCGTCGTTGAAGACATGCCGGAACGATTCAGTTCCAACCCTGAACTCTCAAAACGCATTGTAACTGGTGATGAGACACAGATTTCTAAGTTTGACATGCAAACCAGTCAAAAAGCTTCGGAATGGCGCCTTCTAATTGAACCGAAACCCAAACAATCTAACTTAAACTGTTATAAGCCAAATTACATATTTTCAATCGATCAGCTTTGTAATTTACACTCAATGTTACCTCAAATGTTTTCAAATACTCCAATGCGTTGTCGTTCAGTATATAATTTCAATTCATTATTTCACGACGAATTGCACAGGTATAATTAGATCTCTGAAATGAATGGTTTTACGTAAACTGAACTCCCACAGTGAGGTTCAATTCGGGTATTTTGAAATCCTGTTTACATTGATAATTAAACAAAGTACGTAATTGAATATACATAGAGATGGTTTCCATTCCAAACAACACGAGGATGCGGTTGAATGATTATTAAACAGTTAGGTGTAGATGTTCGCTCGGAGCTGTATCAACTAGCTGTATGTGATTTTATTTTATATTTTCTACATAGGCTTTACACAGTAGATTTGAGAACTTGTTTTGGAGAAAAACTGAGTATATATTCGATTATGGAAACTACAGTGTCAATATCTCAGCTGATTATTTGAACTAATTCAGTAAAACTAATTATTGGCTCGTTAGTGCTGTATACCACGCACAGCATCCACATTTTCTTGAGTGACCCTTCAAAATCCTAACAGCAAGAGCGTTGATGCTGAAGAAATTATTCTAGACGAGTCACTGATAATCAAAACGCTAGCCAACATTCAAAAAATAAGATAAGAATCTAACAATTCCTTATTTTATATTTTTATAACGACGATACCTAGAAACTTATTTTATCTTGTTGCGAAAGTAAGAAAATTGAAAATTTCAATAGCTACGTCTATGAAATACGGAATTCAAACAGTCACAACTTCGTCAAAGGTGATACACGGATTTGCTAGTGATTCAACTTTCCTATACCCATATAAACTCGTATTTTCGAAGCTCTGCTCTTGCTGTCTAGCAATATGAGCCAAACTTTCATATGTAGACAGGTCCGTTTGAATTCCACGATGCAATTTACAGAATAGATGCGTATTTTATATTTCCTGTCACATGAAAAATTCGTTTATATATTTGCAATAAAACATTTCTTGGTATGAAAACGATGAATAATTCGAATAGAAACAAAATCTTATAGGTTGGATAGATTTCGACCAAGAAGTACAGATGCTATGTGGAATATTGTGAATAGAAGAAAATGACGCATTTTCCCCTTATTCTTTTCGTTCGAAAAACTCATTGCCGTAAACAGATTCAATATGGTTTTTTTCGTTCGAATTTCTTCTTGCCCAACAGTCCCTGAGTTATAATACAAATTAGCGTAATTCTGAAAAAAACGTGCATAGGTTTGATTCCTTCCTTTTTCTTTTACGAAACTATATCACATATGCAACCAATTTTTCCATCAAGGACGTGTTCCAATGAAAAACCGATAATTATATAAGTTTTCCCTAATTGTATTCAGTAAGTTTATGAAATATAAAAGAGAAAAATCATTTTGTTAGTTTAGACCTTTCGGTTATTTTCAAGTGCTGAATTTTAACTAAGATACAAAGATTTTAACAAGATATATTTTTCCTTGAATGTTAATAACGGGGAAACTATTAATTCCAAGTTGGCAATTAAGAGTAATATAATGTGAGTCTATTAATTTCCAAACTTTTCAACAGATTCCTTCTACTTCTACTTGTGAAGGACTTTGAGATTATCTGAAACTATCATTTGGTTTGTCTATTAAATTTGCTCAAATATTCAGGATTTCTAGTCTGAAGATATATGTTCTTTAAACTTACCTACCTGTTGGAACTACATGATCTGAAGAGCATTCGTAACATCCAACTGTGTAAATACCAGATTGTTTAAGTTCAACTGTTTTATGTTTTTAATCAGAAAGTAATTTGTTAAAATTAGGAACGCTTGAGGTTGTTTTTTTGGCTCTTGAAAAAATATGTTATATGTTAGGGAAAAGTAGGCTGACATAATTGAAATTAGTATATCTCTTCTCGAGTTTTCCTCGAATGCAATATATAATTGCTTTGTGCGATTCTTTTCTCAGCGTATAATGATTTTATCTATAAAAGAGGCTGTTAATCGTTTTTGGAGGCTATCTTTTCAATGGTATTTATTTCCGCGACATTATCTTGAAACATAGGGAACCGCTGTTTTGGACTGGCCAGCTTGCTCTCTAGACCAAATCTTATTGAATATTTATGGGATAATCTCAAAAGGAAAATTATATGGCGCCAGGATAATCCATGAACTCCACAACAGCTCATCCAAGCCGTCACAGAAGGATCAATTTTAACAACCTTTGAAATTTCCGAAATTCCTGAGGTAATATTCAAAATATGGTGTGATTCCATATAAATTTGGTTGTGTGTATTCCCTTCAGGGAAACGATGCTTCTGCTTACCCGCATCATTATCATTTTGAATATAACTATCAATAATATTTAACTTTTCAACATTTTCATACGACATGGTCGCTTCATTATCACTCAATAGTTGAAACTTGAAGAAACATTGAAAATCTGAAATATTATTGCAAGAAGTGATTTTTGAACTGTCATATTGAAGATATTTAACCTTTTCAATCATTTCGTGGATAAAAACAGGTAAAAGTTATACGATTTCAGAACGTTCATGGTAACAACTTCCTGAATCAAAAAATGGAGTGCACATTCTTTAGAATTATTAAAGGAAATCAGAGTAATGATTTCCTTTAATAATTCTAATTTCCCCATAATGAAGACGCTTTCTTGCATTGTAACTCAAAAACCGTGTGACAGAACAAAATTCCGCACGAATTTCGATTCTACGCAAGGATCAGCCTGTAGAATGTCAGTCTAACATAGGAGCTAGTAAATCTGAGATATTAGCACTTGATTGATTCAAAAATTATCAAAATTTCCAAATAATTCGAAAATGAGAAAGGTAATCTTGAATCAGTTCGTGGGAAAGAATTTCTTTCGCAAAAAGAACACAGGGAAGTTACGTCATTTTCCTCTTCAATCTGTCCATCCTGTACAGTCATTCACTTCAACACAATTCAAAATCGATTACAATGTAAATGATCGCACAAATCCCAAATTTATTATTTGTAACTACTGAAGTAAATTTATGAGCCGTACACAATGCAAATTTCAATTCATCAATAATTAAAACTCAATCTATCCAGTCTGATTAATATTATCGACATGATATACAGGTTGTTTCAGGAGGAGAAAGAGATATTTTAACTTGTGATGATACTTCTGTGAATAATTTATGAGATGTCCTATGCAGAAATGAAAAATTTTCTTGATGTCAAGAAGAAAAAACACCTCTGGCAGTTTTCCACGTTTATTTGTCGATCGGTTCCGACCTTCTAGTCATTTTCAAGTGCTGAATACTAACTTGAGGACAAGAATGATAATTAGATGAATTTTTGCTCTGAATGTTATGTAGGAGAATTATTGATTTCCGGTTGTATAATGTGGGGAAAACTCCATAGATACTTTGATGAACTACCTTTTGCTGAAAGAAGAAATTCGTATTTTCGAAATGATGGAGCTCATACTCGTCAAACCATGATCGTTGATGATTTAATTGACTTTATCAAGAAATCTGTACCTGAAGTTGTAGAGGTCCAGCCGATTTCTTGGATTTGTAGCGACTGGACTTTTCCTTTTGGTGATATATCGAAGATCTGTCATACAGAATGTTTCAGGAATGAATGCAAAGATTTTAATGGTACATTGAAGACAATCAGTGGTATAGTAATGCGACTAAAAAAGCTAGGTACGGCCATTGTCTCCGAAGATACAGTATGTTTGATTAGTATGAACCGAATCTTTCATTCGCTATAACTGTCAGTTTTGGTACAAGTGTTAACTACCTGTACATCAAGAATTCACCCGACGATTAATGGAATATTACAGAGGGGGACTGGGAAAATGTCAATCAAATATTGAAATGAACACCTAGTACATGGTTTTTCGGAAATTTTTCATTATCGCTCAAACTAGAACAAAAAAAGTATCGAAAGTATTTGATCAGCTGTTGCACTCGATTAAAATGAAATTATTGTGATTCGAAATACTATCTCACATATAACCGGCTATTCTGAATCATTTTCGATATTATTCGTATGAAAGGAGTATATAGGAGTGGTTCACTTTCATTTCGAAGTAAAATCGAGAACATCAACAGAAAAAAAATCGAGAAAAGTAGAATTGGTTGAAAAAAATCAAGAATGAATAACTAATTGAACAAGTGTTCTTGAATACAACCTTTATTCTAAACATTTCCAACTCACAGCCTCAATTTTTCTACTGCTTACGTATGATATCGGGTTGATTTTTTATTTGTTGACCGGCCTTATTGATTCTATGAAACAATGAATGATGAGAGCCATTATTCTTCTTTGTGATTGTTGTCGTAATTCTATATTCATTGATTTTCTCTTTAATAATAAATTGTATGAAATTAAATCTAGTAAAGATTCCTGTTTTTACATATGCTCAGTACTTTGGAATGTTATTAGTTTATGGTTTTACTAACTGTAATTCACTAGAGGTAGTTAGGGAATAAGAAGAAGGTATCCAGATCGTAGAATTCCAGATTATCGAATTTTGGTTTATACCTCTCGATGCTTGTGTGAAAATGGAAAATTTCCTTCAAATTCCACAAGACAATGGATCGCTTTGGAAAATGCAAGGGAAATTGACGTAATTGGTAGGGTAGAACAGAACCCAACAATTAGTGTTCGTCAAATGTTTGCAGAGTATTAAAAAACGTCTTCTGCATCCATATCATCCTTAACCAGTTCAAACTTCAGAAGAAAGAGACAAAGACGCCAGGCTTTCTGTAGAAAGATACTACGCCATCGCCCTAACATCTAAAGAATTTTATTCACAGATGCAGCGCAATTAATTCACTAGAGAGGGAATAGTTATCATGAACTCGCATGTGTGGTCCAGAGACAATTCAAGAGGAACAAGAAGGCGGAACTCGCAAAGAAGATTCTCGGTTAATGTGTGGTGTGGGATCTACAATAACCAATTATTAGCCTCATTCATTTTAACAACAAGAAACGTTATTGATTATCTTAATATCACATAGTCCTTACACTGGTTAGGAAGACGTGGGCCCATAACTGGCCTGCGAGATCACCGCATCTGACGCGTCTAGACTATTTTTATGGGGATATTTGAATCATCAGTTTATAGTAAAGAAATTTTGAATAGGGTACAATTGTATCAACTTATCTGTGAACAGACAAGGAATGAACCGACTATCATTCGTAAGGTAGTAGGACAATTGCGGATGAGAGCTGCAAAATGTTTAGAACAAAGAAAAGGTATTTTTGAACATTTGTTGTAATTCGTTTTTTATTCTTGATTTATTTTATTTGTTCTACTTTTCTCGATTTCTTTTCTGTTGGTGTTCTCAGTTTTTTTTTCAAATAAAAGTCCAACCCTCGTACATACTCTTTTCATTTGAATAATATCAAAATCTTCAAGAAAATGTTTCAGAAAAGCCGGTTTTTGACGTTTTACCTTCTACGAACAGAGCCCTTAGAGGGACAAAATACTTTCTTCAATCGACTGCGACAGTTGCGAAAATACTGTTGAAAGATGGATATTTTAGTTGTAGTCCGAGCGAGAATGAAAAATTTTCGAAAAACCATGTACAGGGTATTCAATTCAATATTTGATAAAAAATACATTTTATCAGTCTCTTTCTCTGTATTATTTCATTAATCTTTGACAAATTTTTTGATGTACGGGTGGTTAACACTTGTATCACATCTGAAATGAATGGAACACAAGATTTAACAGTTAACCCTCGGTTACTCGCGCCCTCATTTCGAACGTATTCTTTCACGTGGTCTACGATTGTACACCATTTTAATTAAGACATATCAATATGAACCATTTTAGTACGTATGTGAAATGAAATAGTTCCTTTGATCATTTTTGATTGATATTATTTCAGTTCTGATGAAAAATATTGATTTTTCTCTGTGGAATTGAAAAAACCAAAAAGTCCCAGAGTAAATCCTTAATTTGCCATAACTCAATATATTTTCCATTTAATCAAAAATACATGAACGTAAAAAACATGCAGTGTAAAACTGAAACGAACAGATGACAAGATGATGACAAAATGTTTACACGATAAAAAACTACCCCTTTTATGTCACTTCTACGACATATGTAGCAACGTTCAACATAATTTTGTGGCCTCTAAGGGGGAGGGGGTACGGCCTCATTAATGTCAGTTGATGCATCACGAGTATCACCTTATCTTCCAGGGAATCGTATCACAATATTATGTGAACGAACTCGAATTTGCAGGCTCGAAGGAGTTTTTCCTCCATTTTGTTATTTTGTCTTTTCCTACGTAATCATTTTCTTCATCGGAAAGTTCTTCATCCTCTATCACATTTTGCTCTGAATCTGTGTCATTTCTCCCCTCCTTATCAACATCTTGTTCTGCATTATCGTCTTCCACAACATCGTTTTCATCAGAGGAATTTTCAAAATCACTAGGAAGTTCATTGAACTACTGTAACTAGACTTCAGGATCTTTCCTGGACTGTACACGGGGTCTTTTTAGTGCATAAATACTTCTTTTTTTTCAAGGTACCAATCAATCGAATTTGAACTGAACTGACTCAAAACACAAAGTAGAAGGTGAAGGATCTCGTGGTCTGCAATCGTAGAACAGTCATATTCAGAAGCAAATATCTTCAAGAACCAATCGCTGACACTGTCAAAAATATACTGATTCAATAAATACTTAAGATTGCAACAGCTATTGAAGGGCAGCCACGAGCAACAAAAAGAGTCTACTAATGAACGATAGTAGACCAAGCCAGCAACAGAGGGTTAAAAATTTGGCCCAGATTCATAAAACAACCTTTCTCTCTGAAATTCATGGCCTTACCAAGCTTTTTGAGTCGTATTACTAACACCACTGGGACTTCTATCTACCATAAAAATCTTTGCATTCGTTCCTGAATCTCCCTGTACCACAGAAATTTGGCCAGAAATGACTTTCAACCTGGATCTCAAAATGTTAATTTTAGACCTTTTGAATACCCAAAAATATCCTTCTACTACCTCTTCACATTACCCTTGGACTGATGAAAAATCTTGTGAAGGCTATGAATTAAGGAGGCGATAAATAAAAATACTTAGAAGTCTTTCCCAAGTCAAGTAATTCCAAATTAAACGCAGACTTTTTCATTGGATCACAAGATATTAGGACGAAGGAAATTCGCTATCAAGAACGATGGGATCCAGCCAAGATGGATGATTACTGCTGGTTTTAGAAAAGTGAATGTATAATAAAAGGCAAAAATAAAATTCAATCAGTATTTCAAGCCTATATTTTTAATTTTATTTTTCTTAAATGTGACGTATGTTTAGTGGGTGTATTAGTAAATAAAGTCAATATAAACTGTTGAAAAGCTTAAAAAATTTTTCTATACCACTTAGATATTCTAATATTAAATGTGGTTCCATAAATGTAACGAGAAAACTTTTCGTGGTGCAACTTTTTTCTCATTTTTGTATTTTGAATACGTCGATTGTACCATGATGTCCTATTCAGCTTTATGTACATCCACAACAATTTGTTTTGTCGGGCAATGTGATTAATTTAATTGAATGTGATTTCACATAATGAAATAAAGAAAAGGATTCCCTACAATAAGAAAATATAAAAGAGTCATACCATTTGGAAATGAGGGAATTCGTTTCTGGTATAACCAGAAGAAGTACAACGCTGAAAATTTTTGTAGAAGGTGTTTTGTGCCATAAACTCCTAAATCCATGATTGAGTGATACTCAATAGAACCGTTTCTCGTATACTTAATATGAACTCTGTAAAAGCAGAGAAGTGAGAGATGTTATCCCACTTCTTTGGTATAAGACACATCGAAAAAAATCTCGCTAACCCTTCGATCCCATAATTCTGAGTCTTGGGAAAACAGTAACTGTTAATCCTTTAATGGGAGCAACAAACACATATTAATAGCGTATAACGCAGGAAGTCTTTGCGAATTCCAGGTTTAACCTGGATAATAACACATTTCAACCACGTTCGTACATAAATAAGTTACGTTCCGTGCCTCGTAGCAACAAATCAACCGAGAAATACACACGGGAACTAGAGACAAATACTATTAAATGTAAATGCATATCAATGTTAGATGGATAATCTGCCACAATAGGCGGCGGTCTGGTGCACAAAGATAAGGTTAGCAGGGGCTTGATATAGCACTGCAAAATCGAAACCATTCTTCATAAGTTATATGTCGGTTCGATGTGTACGGGGTTTGTTAATAAAGTAATCAGACTGGCAACGTCACTTCCGATCCGGCAATGACTAAGATGAGACGCTTTAAGTAGCGTCAGGTGCATCTGTGATACGCTTCGAGAATAAGTTTGAACTTGCTAGTCATTTGATTGTTCGTAGCGAAACAATATTTTCTTGTGCGTTCTGAGGAAGGTGCTCCAATTATGAGTAATGGTGTGCTATCAAGTATTGCTTCAAAGTTGGACACAATGCAACACTACTTCGGCAGGTCTATGGAATGAATTGAAGTTGAGATAACTTTGTTTTTGAAAAACCTTTCCCAAGACCAAAATGATTGCACGAATGGAAAGAGTCTTGACGGGATAGATTAAAAATGATTCACATCTTCTAGAACGTGTAATTACTGGTGATGAGTCTTACATGTTGAGTACGACCCAGAAACCAAACTATGGAGAATTGATTGGTGACTGCAGCCTCTACAAGGTATGAAAAAGTACGAATGAGCCAATTAGGTTAGGTTGAATAGATCCAGTGCATCCTGATCTGTTTTCTTGAGAGTCACAAAATGGTCCAAGAAGAGTTTGCGCATAGAGGCCAAACGTTCAATCAATACTATTACAGTTATCACTTTAGAGACTCAAATTGTTATGTGTGCGATCAAACATCAAAATCAACTAGGTGTTTCATCGACACCATGCGACTTGTCAACTACCATCCCATTAATGAAGTTTCAAGCCAGTAGAAATAATCCTGTGGCTCCTCAGCTTCCTTGTTCACCAGACTTGAGTACTTGTGACTATTTCAGAATCCGAGTTCCAGCAAAGCTATGATGTTTGGAAGGACCGTTTCCAGCGCTATACGGCTTCCTAAAGGAACTATTCTGAAGAAGACAGGATGTCCAAGATCACACCTCCGATAATCAGATTTTGACCAATGAATTGAAGATGAGATAACTGTGTTTTCGAAAAACCTTTTTCAAGACCAAAAGGATCACAGAAAGGAATGGAGTCTTTACTTCTCGGTATGATCGGAATAAATAAACACCAATAGCATACCATAATATTTTCCATGTATAGAATCATCTAATCGATAAATACATTTCATTAACATATTTTTCCCCATCAGCGAAAGTATTATATTTCAACAAGCATGAGAAGGTAGATTTCAAAATCCACATGAAACTCTCCTGAGTTTTTCAATATTAATGATAAAACCGATAGATTTGACAATACTGAAGTTTATAAGTTGTTCTGTATAGAAGGCAATTATATAGGTCAGACTAGAGCAGGTTCTGTGAGTAGATAGAAAGTACCCCCTTGAGTGCATGGCTGCATAGGGTTCTCGCCAGGCTCTCGGTGCTGCCCATTGGATTTGTAGAAGGCCCGGATGGACAGTACACGGGATCTGGAAGAGAGACTTTGGATATTCTATCGAGAGCATACTTTTCCAGATCATCATTCTTCATATCAGTGACAGCTTTGACACCGTCGCCATGAAGGGCCTTGCTAAAAGGCCAACTAAAGACGATTAAAAGAACGCAAGAACGAATATCAAGCCCGGAGCAGTTAGGTGGGTGATTTGCTCATTAAAGCCATTCAAGACTCCTGGGGAGGATGCCATCATGTCTGCCTTGTTGCAACAAGGGGTGGATATCCTCTCCCCATTCCTCAATAGGCTCTTCCGGTCAAGTCGGCCAAGGAATATTGTCCTGACCAGCTGGCGGAAGGTTACGGTTGTATACGCATATCCTGAGGTAGGAAAATCGAAGTCAAAACCTGAATCGTTTAGACCGATAGTCTTATGTCTTTCGTTCTGAAAACCCTGGAAAAGGTGTTGGATGGATACATCAGGACCGAGGCGCTATCGCTGAGGCCTCTGAGTGAACATCAATGCGCCTTTCAAAAAGTTAATTCAACCGATCTGGCTCTTAGCGACCTCAGTGTCTGGGACGCAGGGAGACTGTAGCTGCAGCCTTCATGTACATTAAGGGTACATTTAATGCGGCATCCACTAGTTCGCTATGCTAAATGCTAGAGTGATTAATATTGTCTGAAAGGGAAAGTCGTCTGTTTTGTGACCGGCAGGGGCTACTTTTGGGAGGAGTATTATCCCCTCTCTTGTGGTTTCTACTGGTTGATGACCTGCTGGCAATTATTGGCATACTGGATGTTTATGTACAAGCGTACGCTGATGATATAGTCATCCTGGCTGTGAGAAATGACAGTGATGTCTCCGACAGACTTCAGGAGGATGTGTCAGCTATTCAAGGGTGGTGTCAGGGTGAAAAACTAACCTAACCAGGAAAAGAGGGATATTTGTTCCTTTTGCGACCCTGGGTTTATTCCAGTTGCGGCGATAGCAACATATTTGGGGGTTACCTTGGATAGTAAGCTCACGTGAAATTCGCACCTGGAAAACACAATACACAAGGCTAGGTTAGATTTCCTTATGGCCATGTCAAATGACCTGTGGAAAGAACTGGGTCTTGTCCCAAAGCAACTTCAATGGCTACATCTGATTGTGGTGAGACCACGTATAACATACGGCTGCATTAGTTGTTGGGATTGCAATCTTAAGGAACAATCCCAACTGAAGCTCTCTAAATTGCAGAGAACGTCCTGCATGATGATTACTTGAAATTTTCGCTCTACACCCACTGCGTCCATGGAACTGATATTAGGCCTTGCTTCTCTTCATCTGGTGATTGGAGAAGGGCTAGGATGGCTTTATACAGATTCAATCACCTTTCTCGAAATGGAACGGGTATGTTCGGCTTAGCAACCGGTGCCCTACAGTCTGAAACCCAGGACAACGAGTTGCTGAGTATGGGATTAGACATAATAATACCTGAAACTTGTAGCGACCATTCCAGATCATCATTCCTGGTAGACAGGAATGGACCAGCTCCTAGGATCATCTATTTGAGGGTCCCTGTTGGTTCGAAGACAGCTCAGAAACTACAAAAGTTATTGGGGACTGGTCTCTATGGTCGAGGTGCTGCCAAGAAGTAGTCTGTCTTGGCGGGTTTGCGTTCTTAAAAATATTCGTCATTGACCACTGTGCTAACCTCTTGATTGAAAGGGATTAACAAATAGATCAATAAAAATTATCACTGATAGCCAAGCTGCATTGAAGGCATTTGCATCCGATACCTGTATGTCACTTATGGTGCAGGAATATCACTCCTCCCTTGTCAAACTTGAAGAACGGAGCAGGCTCCGACTGATTTAGGTATCCGGACACATGGGCATTGAGGTGAATGAGATGGCCGACGCATTGGTCATTCGAGGAACAGGCTTGGAATTCTTTCCCTGTGAGAGCCAAGGCTTGGCTTAAACTCTCTAGGTTGGACCTCAGAGTTCTAATCGCCATACCAACTGGACATTGTACCTTCAGAAATCACCCAAACAGTTTGGATTGATTGAGGATCCTTCATGTAGGTTATGTGAAGAAGATATATGATTAATGGAACATGTTATGTGCGAGTGCCCAGCTGGGGTAAGAGTCATGATGGAAGAAGTTGGATCTAACAAACTGATGCTGACTGAGCTTATTAAGGTCTCACCCAAAAAGCTCATATCCTTCACAAGAAGGATGGAGTGGGTGAAATTTAGGACAGAGTGTGCCACAATAGACCACTGGGATGCAGTGTCCGGGCTGCTAGGCAGGCCTCACTCTTAAGTTATATCTATCTTATCTATAGGTCAGACTGGTCGTTCATTCGAAAGTAGATACAAAGAGCATCAATCAGATTGTAGTAGAATAATAAATAGTTTAATTTCTTATTATCAAGTTGTCAAATCACCTCACATCATCCATTAATTTAATAATTTTTTTGAACAAGAGTTGAGGAAAATCCTATAAACTCAAAAAAGGATATATAAAACTAAGCTATACAATATGCTCGTAAAGAAGCGCGCACTTGACATAAAGTAATATATGCCAATCACTGAGTCATTTTCCAAGCGTCGAATCTACTTTTCAACTGCCAACTGCCAGTATTAAAAAAAAAGGAACTTGACTTCAGTACCGAGAACTACTTGTGTAGACAAGTGAGTGAATATCATGACACCTCTGATCCGCCGGTCTGAGAATGTAGGAATTCCAAACATGGAGAGCCTAGCAGGGTAATCAGGACGATTCCAACCAAAATGGGTCCTTGTATTTCACTGTTGCACCAGCTTCAAAACGGCTTTGTCTTTCCGCAGGAATGGCCACTAGGCTGTTCCAGCGTACTCCATGATTTGACGAACATAAGTTCAATGAAGCAGTCTGGCTGTCTTCATGTCACAGCCACCAAAACTATTCTGCAACATATATGTGATTCTTTGGGCTTTCGAGGTGACAATAGCAACATACTCTGACCAGCTAAGTTACTCCTAGGTCAACATGACTTGAAACAGTTTTTAGAGTGTGGCCCCCAATGGTGTAGGTGAAGTTTGGATTAGTCCTACCTATGTGTAGAACGACACACTTCTCCAAATTTAGTGGAAGTAACCATTCACGTGACCATTGTTCTATTTTAGACAAGTCCTCCTGTAGAGTACGTGGATCTGATAGCGGGATATTGTAGAGCTTAGTATCATCGGCAAGAGTTCGCATTTTGACCTGATCAAGGAAGGCAGATCGGAGGTATATAGAAGAAAATGTATGGGCCCAAGGACATAACCTTGGGGAACACATCTAACAACAAACCACTCTTTGGAGAAATACATACCATCGACCTCACACGGAAGGATCTATTTGACAAGAACGAGCTGATCCATGAGAGTAAATCACCCCTAATCCCCAGATGCTCGAGTTTATGCAGCAAACGCTTTTGCAAAGTCAGCGCCTAATAGTTCTGGCGGCAATTAATATCGAATATTTTCATATATTATAATTTTCAGTGCACTAACATAAAATGTTCATGCTGGAAACAGCGTATCTTGGAAATACGCGATCGTAAAACAGCCTGTATTTTCGGAGCACAGTTTATGCTCAACATGATCTAAACATCTGTCTGAAGTTCATAAATATGCGAAGCGCCATTCATTTTGGATATCCATCCACGTACGTCAATCCTAGACCCACACAAGCGTCGATTACTCGCACCATTAGACACGCACAGCAACCGGGGGAATCGGCTCACGATCACCTGAACCACAGAGATAACCACAGACGAATCAGGAGCATACGAGCCATAATGAGCTGTCAATGGCAGATAGCTGAGGTTTTGTTTACTCGACGTCCTTTTCCAGAATTGGCCTTCTTCAATTCGGATGTCTGTCTAACGCATCCAATCGTTCATACAACCAGCTTTGGAACAAACGCTTAAAGAGGAGAACACGTTTTCACTCGCCTGTCTCATCACGTCAATTACACGAGATGAAGAGACAGCTTGTTGAGTACGTTTTCAACGTCATTCTGTTTATCTTTAGAGGACGGATCGAGCTGCTGCGATTAGATCAAGAGGTCGTTAAAACGAGTCGTTCATTTCTGAGTGTCACATCATTCCAGTTTTTTAGCGTGTCATAGATTTTCCAACTCTCGATATTGAAGTCGACAATTTTAGCTTCTATGCCCATTACTTCGCCTGGGATATTGTTCTTCATATAACTTGGCGCAGTCTTTATTGCTGTTTTATCATTCATTCCTTGCAATCACAACTGAATATTCCAAAAACAAATTTCGTGCTTTTGATGCTTGTTTTATTGACTTCAACAACAATGTGAAACTATATATGGAATTCTTGCTTAATACTATATGAAATATAATGAATAAATGATTAATAAAAATCTTTGGCAAAATATTCACAAAAATATATTGAAAAACTTGACATATGTTTCGTGTTATCAGCCAGTTATCAAGAGTAATAAAATACTGAAAGACAATATGCGTGTTTTCACTGAAATATAACGGCATTTACAACAAGAGGTAGACCGAAGTCAATTGCAAATTACGAATTTGCTAAATTTTTCCTAAGAGTAGATGTGATTTTCATCATCTTTAAAATGTCCATCTTTTTCCCTTTATTACCTGAAAATATAGTTTTGATTCTGTTGAAATGCAATGGTCAGAAAAAAAGGTTGGATTTTGTTTGTTTGTTTTCCTTTAACGTGTTCTATTTCTGCCTTTCGGCCAATGACACGCCGGGAAATCCTGTCACCTCACTAACCCGGGAATTTTGCCGAACCCCTCTCGTGACGAGGGAAGGGATCTCTAATGTCCAACACATCTCTGTTAGACAGGACCAACAGCTTAACATCTCCTCCGAAAGATGAACACTCAAGCGATTCCCAGAATCCGAAAAATCGCACTGACTTTGTGGGGATTGAACCCAAGTAACTCTGCGTAGGAGACGAGTATCATATCCCTTACGCCACCGAGCCGGCAGGTTGGATTTTAATTTGGAATAATGGATCTTCTTCTATTCTCTTCTCTATATCTATTCTGGTTTGACCAACATTCTGTCAAAACAGTACCGGGAATCGGTCAATGAAACACAAAATATTTATTTCTCAACCAAATTTATTGTATCGCCTTCAAAGTGGACCCCTTTCGAAATAAAACATTTAATGAGTAATATTATTGCTTTATTTAGTTCATAGAAATTCATTTTCAACGAAGATGAAGTAAAATATATTTTATAATTTCCACAATTTCATTTTCACAAGCACGACCGGTTTCGAGTGTCAAGTCATTTTCAAGTGGTCCGGTGAATAGATGAAATAGATTGAAAAATGGCATCGGTTGAAAGAAATGATAAAGCATGTGATATATAGGGTGCGCCAGAGAAAACCGGACATTTTTCTCCGTTCTAACTTTCGCAATTTTGCAGCTAGATCATTCGTTCTTGCTTCATCATTAGAAAGCCAAAGAACTAGATTTTTCAGAAATTGTATCGGAATTTCACTTTCGGTAAAATCCAATATGGTTGACTCATTCGAAAATGAGCAATATTTCAAGATCTCTGGAACGATAATTCAGTATTTTCTCCACAATATGACATATTGATCTCGAAATTCTGAGAAATGGTGCAAGAGTAGTGTGAAGAATCCATTTCATTCTGATTTTCAGCTGAAATCGAAATATTTTTTTCACCTCATGGCGTTGGCACTCCTGAAGTTGTTGTGTTTTTCATGGATGTTCTAGGAAGAAAAAGAACTTTCAGAAATTTAAGTTAGATTATCCGAGAACAAACGTAGTTTTAATCATCATAAATCAGATTCCCATTATTCTAACCACTTACTCGAAAAAACCATAACTTTAATGATAATTTTAAAATTTCACAATGAAAATAATAGATAAAAACTCAATCTATTGGAAATTTTAGAGATCTTTAAAGAAAAGAATTCAGGTAGGTTACCTAATAGTCAATTAGATCTAAATCCTTCTCCTTTACTTAATCTTTTCAATTCATAAAGTAAGCAACTCCGATGGGTTTTCCATACCTTTTTACTTGTACCTATTGTAATATTAAGTAGGAAATAAGACTAATAAATGAGGAATAACTCTGTTCATTAGTTTGTATCTATCAGATGAAACCACAGTGTAGTGAAACCAGTCATAGTTTTGTTAATATTGTGAAAATCTAAATAGCATAGTTTTATTTCATTGAAAATATGTATATCGTTTTTAATCAAATAACGACCACCTCAATAAAATTATTATTATTACTATTATTGACTCCTAAACCACTTATAGTTTGTATTTGAAAAAAATACAAGTTTGCTTCATAACTCAGAAACCTATTGGTAGAAGAAGACTTATCGAGTGCGTCTTTACATTCTACACAAAAGAGTCTGAAAAATGTGAAAATACTTTTCGGTTAACTTCAATAGGATTCGAGGTAGTGTCACATGTCGAAATCCCGAAAAATCCTTAGTTACGAAATAGCTGAAATCCGTTTTCACCAATGGGTTCATCTCGAAAATCGAACTCGAGAGAGGCAGATTCATACTTCTTTTTTTACAATATATCACATAATGCCGTACTGAAGCATCGAATTTTTATTTGAATGCAATTTGGTGAATGCGCCAGATCTAGAAATAGGAATTACAAGAATCTGTCTCGTGACGACTAGCGATGTCATACGAACACAAACAAATCGAAACTGTTAAATAGGAGACATCAAATCATTTCACAAATAGTGTTCATTAGAATACGTCAGACATTTCTAGCAATGATTTCAGCAACAGGATGTCGAGAACGAATTTGAGTTGTCACCATTTGTACTTGTACAATTCAATATTTCGTTATTCGTCTCTGATAGCAGACTGGAATGAAATGTGGAAATGTTGAAATGAAAAATGAAGCAAAATCAATGCTTGTCTACATCTAGATGGCGTGGTGGCAATACACTCTCATTTTTACATTGCTGAACGTGAAAGCTTTCGGTTATGGAAATTCGATAATGGAATCTGTCGGCCTTTGTAATGTTGTCGACGTGGTTTTGTTGGAGGTATATGTTCATAAATGAAATAAGTTTCTGGAATGACCGGAGTTTTCACGAGTTTCGTACTACAATCTCAGCTAATGATTTCTATTTCGATGGAACCAACAAGCTCATTAAAAAATCTTATCTTTAAACAAACGATATATCAGTTTAGGATTAGGTTTCAATATAGAAATTGTCTTCATTGCCAAAATAAATAAAGTTCATAAAATTTGGATTTTGACTAATTAAATTTGTTATCAGAACACAATGTTCCGATCAGAATTATGTTCGTTTTACTCGTTAACATAAGTGATTTTATAGGGATGGAACTTGTAAAGCTTCTTCAGTAGTTCAGTTGAAACTAAACTGCTACCTGTTCTATCAATTAGAAATGCTGCATTCCTTCAAGCATACAATAACCGATAGATTAAAATTAATGTTGGTTGAGTCACTCATTTTTCCTGAACTTGATTGTTCTAGTGTAGTTTCTCACAATCATAAATTTGGATCAAAGCAAGATTGAACTGACATTGTTCTGTGTTTGTAAGATCGATCATGTATTTGAAGTTTCCAAGATTTCGCGATTTTTGGCACAGCAATACTTTTGGAAAATGTAAGTGGATGGACATATTTAATTAAATCAACCTCTATTAGTAATTTTCTTAAACTTTTATATTTGAACAGCTTCTGTATCTAATTCTCCTGGAGAAGAGTCAGAATGATAATCAGTCCAAAAGTTAAATTATCATTGAAAACGAGGTCCAATTGAGACCATACTCTTCCAAGTGTGAAAAATAATGAACCAACGCTTTGGAAACAAATTAAGATGAATAAATGATGCTGCGAAAATTCGACAATTCGAAGATTATCCAAGAACTCATCTCAGGAAATCTGAGCTCATAATCTGTTTATTCCTATTAGAGTATCTGGTATTTATGAGTTTAATACGACGTGAAATTACATTCGCTTTTATGTTGGGGTTGTGGAATATTTGATGTTTGATAATAAACGGTATATCATCTTCACTTGATAATTCATGGATAACGAAAGCAGTTATAGGAATGAAATTACTATTTTATGTTGTCTCATGTCTTAAGTATTAGTATTATCACCAAGAACGTATGCTCTGTTCTTTCAAAAATATTTAAATGAACAAATTCATATTTGAAACACGAACATTTAGAAACTTTTTGACACCTGTAATTTTTCGTATCTCCAACCGTTTTCGAGTGAAAAATTATTGAATTTGAATTATTTTAAATATATCTTATTCGCTAAATGAAAAAAAAATAATAGAAATAGTCGATAGGTATGCCCAAAATTATAAATGAGATGAAAAACACAAGGTTTAACTTTGATCTACACTTTATTTGAAAAAATTCGAGGACGTTTCGCTGACACAGCAGCTTTATCAAGAATGAAAAACAGAATGAAGAGTATGGTATTATAAACAAATTGTAGAACAAGTTGAATGAATAACAGGAAAATCCACACCGAGCCATTGTACAGTTAGTATGAAAGGTGATAAAAACTAATTGAACAAGTTAAGTAGGGGTGAGTAATTCACATCTACCTGTTCATTCAAAAGCTTGTCCGAATGTTTGTATCTATTTATTTCTAATGCTTCTAGGAGATCTAATTTTGAACTTTTCGATTTAATATGTAATATGTCAAAGTTTTTATTGAATGAATGGTTTTCTTTTATTAGGTGGTTTGAATAATTTGAATCAGATTTATTTTTATCGAAGCTATGTTCATGTTCAGATGTTCTTATGCCGAAACTCCTATTGGTCCTACGGATATAAATTTTATCACAAGAACCGCAATTGAGTTTATAGATTCCTGATTAACTTGATTTTTCAACACGAGATTTAGTATTTTTAATATGTTTAACTAAGTTATCAGAAGTTTTGAAAGTTATATTAAGATTTTGTTTGACGAGAAAGGATTTAATATTTGTACTTGCAGAACCGCAGAATATTAAACTGTTGAATATTTTATAGTCTTTATGAATAGGATATTATCCTATTCGGTGGAGCTATGTTAATAGAACTTTTTTCTTGAAATAGCACGTATATTTGCCCCTCAAGTTGTGACATACTTTTATGTAACACCCTGTATAACCATTTGTTATTAGGAAATATTTGTAGTTTTTATTCGATCTTGACAAAGATACTGTGCATCGAAACTCGTCGAGAATTTATTAATATATTTTAGTAGAAATCATCGTTTACTTTTATTCGTGAAAATGGATTTCCATTATGTAAAAGCTTCGTCTAAACCCTCTATCGGGGTTCGATCCCCACAAATTGAGTGAGATTATTCGGATTCTTGGAATCGCTTGAGCGTCCGTCTTTCAGAAGAGATGTAAAGCCGTCGGTCCTGTCGAACAGATATATATTGTATATCTCTTCCTCGACACGAGAGGGGTTCAGAAAAATTCCCGGGGTACTGAGGTGACAGAATTCTCCGGCTTGTCATTGGTAGCAAAACTACCTATGGTTTGCTTCCTAACTCAGAATCCGATCACCAAAAAGAATTTTCGAATACACTTCTATATTCTACACAAAAAGGCCTGTAAAACTTCAATAGGATTCGAAATATCATCACATGTCGAAATTCGGAAATACATAATTCCGGAATAATTCGAAATCTAAAAAAGTTGAAATCCGTTTTCACCAATGTTTTTCGCTCTGAAATCAGAGTCAGAGAGAGGGGTGTCATTCGTCCCTATCTACATATCACATTGCTGCCTTACTTGTACATCAAATTTGGTCAATACTGTTAATTTGCAATTTGGTGAATGCGCCAGTACTAGAAAGAGGAGTACCAATCTGTCTCGTGTTATACCAATACAAATAAATCAAAACTGTTGAATAGGATAAACCAAGTCGTTTTCCAAACAGTTTTCATCACTATACGTCAGATGATATTTCTAGCAATTATTTTAGCAACAGAATGTCATGTATACCATTGCGTTTCACTACACCATAGCTTCTTCAGACGGTGTAGTGAAACGCGTTACGAATCACAATTATTCAGTAAAATTCCTCAAAAAGAATTACTTGTTTTTATTATTGATAATGGAATTCTACCGAGTAAAAGACTTACAAATTCAAATGCTAAGGAAATCGCTTTGTGGTCCTAACTTTGATAATTCTTACACCTACCCACAAATATTACGTTTACGTTTTTGGTACTGTTTGTAGCATAAAATCATTCTCATATAAACATTAGGTGTGTTTAAAGTGTGAGTTGTGTAATTCTGTTTATTTAATTACTATAAGGATTACTTTCATAAATGAGCTAGTTTATTGAAAATACTCTCGTATATCGAAACCTTAAACCAGATCCAGGCATGTATACTATACCGATTGCAATAAAATTTCGTACATGTCATTTCATTCCCAATTGACCACGAATTATCGCTATTAGAAATCGTAATTTAAAAAAAAAGTTCTTTGACCCACCCTATTGTATAACTCATGAAAGATCAAATAAATTCTCAATAATTCAGTAAAATCCAACTTATATAATTTCAATAATGATTTCAAAGGATGGCTTTCCCTTCATTATACTATTAATCGAAAAAGCTTGGGGATAAAAGGATTTCAGAGAGATTTGATAAATCTGTGTCCCATCTCGAATCAAAATCTTTGGGTTCGTGTTCCAACTAAACTCTTATGGGCGATATGTACCAAACAGGAATTAGCAAAACTACCGACAAAAGCGGTTAATTTTCGTGAGTTTCAAAGGGTTAGTTAGTTAGACAAAGTGAAGTTAAAAGCGCGTGATAAGTGTTTGTACGGGAAACAAAGGTCTGGAAAGCGAAGAGGGAGAATGGAAATTTCCTTTCCGGAATGTGATTCATTTAAGTAGTATCGATTACACGGCAACTCAACTTGATACGAGCAATTTTTATTTCCATTTTAATTAACAAATTCGCAGCCGTACAGTTGTGTTGCCCTACTTATTCCGGAAGTGTGGCTGTTGTTATTCTGTTTCGATTCGGATGTATTTATGGACACAGATGTGTGAAATCCGGGTTGGATTGATGAAGAATCCAATTGTTGTAATATTGTCTCGTGAGTGTTTCGGTATTTTATGAGTTTCACGACTGAAGAGTGGCAATGCCTTAATAAATGTGTATCTTGATGAACTTAATTTTGTTGAGCTACCCCTGTCAAGTCGAGCGTATGAACAGCCGTCGTACAAGGGAAATCTCTCAAATTTTACATGTTGTATCATAGAGAACACTAAAAACTAACCTCTATGATGACAACAAACTGTCAAAGTTGAAAAGTGAGCTGAGAAATCGAATTGTACCGCGAGCATTTTTGCACAATAATTTCCTATAATTTCAAAGATAAATATCTCAACAAGAATGTCTCGGCGAATTGGTTTCTGTTTTAGACATCAAAGCACCACCTCACTCAAAAAATTTTAGGGAGGGGTTCGTTAAGCGATGATACAAAGACAGGTACACGTAAAACAGTGTTCACTAAAGAAAATATGGACGCTGCACAACAGCAATTTTGATGATTGAGTTATGACACATGGTAGTAGCCCCATTTTTGATGCCAATTTCACATTCGTTATTTAAAATTTCTGTGTAAACTCTAGTTTAGAAAATATGCAACAAAGCCTATTATACAATAAAACACAATTTGAGTAATATTGATTCATTTTATGGAAATTCATTCTCAATGAAGATGAATATGTGAACATATCAAAACCAACCCACATTCAAAATTTTAGATTATATCAAAATTCTTCATAATTTAGACAAAAGAAAGAAATTTTATCTGTTGAATTATTTGGAATTCAATGAACTTTGTAAAAAGCCAAGTGAAATCACCCTAAATAGCCAGCTAGACATTAATACTTCTCCACTGCTCAATTTGAAATCAGGCTAGTATCTCGTTTCTCGGAGATGACCACTTGAAGATGACTTGATTGTCGAAACTGGTCGTGTTTGTGGAAAGTAAAAAATATACACTCCCTACAAAAATTATCGCATCACCCTACTTTACGACAGTACTATACAAACTTTTAGGTTGGTCATTCAACAGTCGCTTGGTAACTTTCAGAAGTGTGAAATAAGAAAATATCATTCAACAATTTTCGAGTTGATGAAAAATTTAAAAATTCTACCACCTTCAAACTTATGCAAAGAGACCAATCAACTAGCATTCGAATGGTGACTAATCATATTCAAAATCGAGTGTTTCCTCATCGGGCCCTAATTACTGCAGTATACGTCTCGGAAGCCCCTCAAATAAATTTTGGATGTACTCTTGAGTCACTGAGTTCCAAATTTCAGGAAGCAGAATTTCTAGTTGTTGGAGTAATCTACAAGGCATCCTACGTTGCTGAATTTACCACCCTATGTTGTCCCAAACATGTTCTATGGGATTCAAATCGGGACTTCTGGATGGCCATCTTAAAATATCAATTTCGGCATTTTGCAGGAATTCTGAAACTACTCTAGCTGCATAAGGCCGAGCATTTTGATGCATATAGATGAAGTTTTCGCCAATCAATGATCCAAAGGATACAACATGGGTTCAAGAACATCTGCGATGTATCTGGCCACTGTCATTCTTCCATTATTCACTAGGACTAACTCAGTTCGATTATGGAAAGAAATGCCTCCCCACACCATTACTGAGCTCCCTCCAAAGTTTTCGGTTTGCCATATATTGCATTGCTGATACCGTTCCCCAGGTCGTCTGTTTACAGGCATGCGTCTATCATTTGATACTAGACAGAACCTGGACTCGTCGGAAAAGAGAAAATTCGACTATTCTAAAATACCCCAATTTGCATGTTCCCTCGCAAATTGAAGTCTTGCAACTTGATGCTCTCTGGTGAGCATTCTAGCCATACAGTGCCGAATTCTTAGTGCAGTTAAACAAAGCCAACGATCATCAACTGGTGTTATCCGATTTCGTCCCTGTCCGGCCCTTCTTCCATATTCCCCTCTTTAGTGGTACCGATTAATTGCTCTTGAAATAGTGCTTTGGGTTACATTCAACAAGTTAGCCACGTAACGTTAGCTTTGCCCCTCCTCTAGATGAGTTGTAATTCTTACCACTTCATGATCACTCAAATAGCGTCTAGGGCGTTCAGCAGCCATTAAAATAAATTCAAAGATTCGAAAATCAACAAGAAACACAGAAAATTTTCATTAATTTAGCGTGAACACTGAAGAGAAATTGAATGAATTCTGATAGTCAAATAAACTCATTCTTGTTTCAGACGTGTTTGAGATCATATGGAAAAAATGTTACTACATAGATAACATTTTTTCCCCTCATATGTCCCAAACATATGCTGGCAAAGAAACTGCCATCAAGCTGCTTAATCGATTGTGGAATTCAGAATATCATATCAAGTGATGCGACAGTTTTTGTGGTGTGTGTGTATGTTTTACTTCATCTCGGTTGAGAACAAACTTCTTAAAGTGAAGAAACTTTCTTGTGTAAGATTTTCTTGTACATTTTGTAGTCAGTGAGCTATTTGAATGCTCCAAAAATAGCCAGCTCCGATGCATGCATTTCTGTAGCCTTGATAGCGTTCCTCCATAGTCCAGGTGTTATCGCTCGTCTGGTTCTTCAGTTAGATCCCCAAGATTAGTAGGAAAATAGTCAAGGTGTTTTAAAAGAAGTATAATTTGATGCTTATGTTACATCCAAGCATTTGAAATTGACTCATTAGCTGTTTAACGTATTGAGAATAGCCAGAATTTTCTGATTCCCCAAAAATTCTGAACATGCTAGAAAACTCATTAATCTCTACCATAATTTCTTTACAACTTGGATCTTTCATTCAGGATGTAATCTGTGGTCCATCAAAAGTGCCTGATTTAACCTTTTCAGCACTCAGTTTTGGAAACTTTAGGACAGAAAAAGGCAACAATTTCCATTATTGTCAAGAGCTTCAACGAATTTTTCCATATTGTTCAACTCAGTGCTGATTTTTAGACTCAATATCTCACAAGCAGAATAGATGGGGATACTTTGTGTAACCACTTTATTGGCTTAAAAGAAAGCTGACCATTTTTGAATCAACATATATTATTCAGTGGTTTCTGTATACCAAATTTTGTCAAAAACTAAAGCAAAAGGCGTATATTCTTTCTTTACTTTAATAGAAAGTGCAATCGGAAACTGTCTTATTAATCCAATTGTATGAAAAAACACATTTTAGACTCCGCTATTCATAACAAAAGTAATTTTGTAATCCTATTGCAGCCTTCAAACCAGATACATCTTCACAAAACACTAAATCATTGTGGTTTTAGTCTAGCTCTTGGATCCTTCCTAAAAGCCATCTTGAATGTAGCAACAAACGGTTGAAATATCTGCTTCCAGAATGCTGAAGTGAAATAATCTTCAAAAAACAATGAAGTCTTTGAAAGTTCTCACTTGTTTCATTTCAGCTCTATATGTGAAACTCTCTAGTATCCTTGATCCAAATCAATTTACCGTTTTTCAACCCCCTGTAACATCGATTTGGATAAATCTGGACGAGTGAATTTCTAATAGCAAACAGAACTTCGTAAAGGTAGCCATATTCTCAAATTACATACTGTCATACCATATGATAATCTTCTGGGATTTTCAGTGAAACGATCACTTATCATCAAAATTTTAAGATACTTCTAGCAGACTCAAATTCTGAAAATTTTTAATTTAGTTAGTTCAGTCTAAATTCGAAGGTTCATTCCTCAATTGATTTCTGGTAGGTAAATTCACATTTTTTGCAATATATTTATGATAATTGTAATTATACATTTGGTGATAATACAAAACATAGCATATTTTCCGTGGAAACTAGTATTGAACGATTAATTTTTCACAAAATCGATAATAAAGATTGATGTTAACGTTAGTTTATAATAGTTAACGCTGTTATTATAGTTCCTTATTAACATTCATACATACAAAAATATAAACGGCATTGTGGTGATGAGAATTAGGATTTCAGAATATCATTATTAATACTGATCGAAGTAGGTCTTCTGATTTGTCTCAGAAATAACACGATGTTTGGGATTTTCGTTACATACATTTATATCAATCCAATTGCTATACTGGTTACTGGTATTGCCAGCAACTTAATCTATTGTAAAATAAATAGAGTCGTCATTCAACTTTTCAATTGATGTATTCTTAAGAGCTGTTAAATCTTACTTTATGTTTCTTGATGGAATTATGCTTGTCTCTAAACCACCAAAATTATATCTTTATCGAAACTGCGGAAATTTACATTTGAACGTGATTTATAACAACTATAGAAACATTTAAAAATCATTTCAACAAAGTCAAATTATTTAATTTGAATTGATAGGGAAGAAAATTTCGAGACAAAAGTTCTTGAGACCAAGCGCTGAAAATATTTGACTCTAGCATGAAGAATATCGAATTATACTTTCTCGGAAGGAACAGCCTGTATGTCGAGAACTATTCATCGCAGATCCTACTACGAGGCATTGAAGAACGCAAAATTGTTCATGTTCTGTTCGAATGCAATTTGGTGGATGCGCCAGGGCTATAAAATAGGAGTAGCAAGAATTTTACTGAAATTACTAATACAATTTCTTATTCTGGGGGTTTGGTGTTTCATTGGAGAATGGGGGTTCTCCAATTGTAATTATGTGTGACAGTTAATCTATTTTTTACAGTGTGCGCCTCTATCAGTCTGATATTTACTGAATGATTTTGTGATTTTTATTGAAGCACACATCAGTAAATTGCTGGACGTTACTTTTACAGAAAAGATTACCTCTTAGAACTTAGAACAAGGAACTCTTTTGTTATTGTTGTAAGAGGAGCAACCATATGATGCAAACTATAAACAGTTAATGAAATTTTAGATGCCAACAAATAGATCTTAGTTTAAGTCAATATTTTTGATCTTTGTGTTTTTCTTTAATGTAAAGTATGTTAAGTGGGTGTAAAAGTAAATGAGGTCAATAAACTATATTTGAAAATACTTGAATAATATTTTTTAAACACATTGGATATTATCACATAAATGTAGTTCTATAAATGTAACAAGAAAACGTGTTTTTACACATTTTTTTTTTCTAATTTTTGTATTTGAATACTGTCTTTCTATCATGATATGCTTTCCAGATTTATGCAACATCCACAACAATTTTTTTGCCATTCAGTGTAATTGTTTCTCTCCAAATCTTTGACCTAACAAAAATAGCGAAAATCAAAATAAAATTACTCCTATAGCCAAAACGAATCGTAAAGCAGAACCCAATAGTTCGAAAGCACTACGAACTCAAATTTAAAAATTATAAATTCGCGGAAACAAAAACCCCACGAAATTTGCCGGAAGGAAAAGCTTAATTGTTTTATTCCCGTCTGAATAATTCACGCGAATAAATTGTAAAGCGATTCACAATAGCCTCGGTAAAGACGACGGCTCTCGCCGATGTTTTGATTGAAATGAGGAAATAAGTAATCACTTGTGAAGCCAGATTTCACTCCCTATTTATGCAAGTCAATGGTAAAATATGCTGTGTAAAGTTCTGAGTATTCATTATTCGCGATTCCGAACGTCGGAACGTTGAGATTCGAAATTGGAACGCCTGATGATTGTATGAAGATAAGTTTTGCTTTGATTGCTACTGAATAACGTATGGGATGAATGGTAAGCAGAATAAGTTTTGTTTTTCATTTTCAACTCGATTCATCTAGACCTACTAACCTAATCATATTGAAAGGTAAAAATGAATTAGGTGACGCCACATCTACTATCCATCTCATCTCAGGTCTTTCCTCACAACGAACTAGAAATAATCGATATTGAATGATCTTCAGTATTTTCATGAAACCTTCTAGGAGACAACCAAGAATTGCAATATTCTGATTGAAAAATTCATATCTTTCTTTCGGTTGGTTTCAGAATAAAATTTCTACAATAAAAAAGTGGAAACAAACATTATGCCTTCTGAAATAGTAAATACAACAACAAAAAAATTCTCCAATCGGTCATTCCTGTCTCCATATTTTTTTGATGTCTTATCTAGCGTGGACATCCGGTACTACTGTTGCAAAGTTTTATATATTTTCATCATTTTCCTAGTTTCCATAGATAATATTCCTTCCAAGGGTTGTGAATGAAATAATCAAAAGCCTGGTTCCTACATTATCCATCACCTAATCTTCTAAAGAGCTGAACGGTGAAAAGACCTATTAGAACATTTGTATCTTGAATAAGAATGATTAATAATTTATAATTTGACTACCCACCATTCGTTCACTACGAAGATCAAGCAGAATGAGTTAACTTCAAATCAAGTCGAGCTTTTGTTTTCAGTTGTGTTCTGAAAAGCTTGTAAATTCAAGCTTCTTAAATTGCAAAACTAAACGCTTGAAATTGAACACAATTACAATAAAACATTGAACTTCCTCTAATATTCAATGAGTACAAGAATGAAGGTTTAAATAATACTGGAAATGCGATCGGTAAATATTTGAATGAAATTCAACGTAAGAATCTGAAAAGCTGATGATGGAAAAGCAAATACAGAACAACAAAAGAGTGATGGTGAAATGTTTATTTTCAAATCAAACACAGCTATAGCATCATAAAAATAACATTAATAAATTTTCTAAAAACAACTGAAGTAACCTTCTGTGAAAGAAGAAACAGATGCATCCTGATGCAAGATGCTTTGAAAAACTTCTGATTAGATTTATTGGAACGGTTAATATCGCTTACCAAAAACATGAAAAACCAAAAACTGCAACAGCTGAAGACAACCAGTTATCAGTTTTGTAGACAGTTAACAGATTTAAGTCAAACTTCCGTCCAGAGAATCTCGAAAGTGAATAAATTTCATGCAAATCATGTACAGCTGCACCAGGAACTGAACAATCAAGACTATGAAAACCAAATCAATTTTTGCAATTGAGCAAGTGACAAAGTAGCTGTAAATCTAAATATGTTTAGCAGAGTTCTTTTCTCAGTCGAGGCAACTAAGTGGGCTTATTGATAGGCACAACTTTCATTATTACGCCACGGAAAATCCACACCTCAAGAGACAAATAGATCACCAGCATCGTTGGTCCTTGAATGTATGGGCCGCTATAGTAGATGTAGAATTGGGCCGCACTTTTTCGACAATAGTGAAATGTATTTAGATTTTCTGCAAAATCATCTACCAATGTTACTTGCCGATGCACCAGAGCATATAAGACAAGATTTGAGGTTGCAACAGCATGGAGCATTGGCACATTACTCACATCAGGTTAGGGAGCATTTGAATTATGTATTTCCAAACAAATGGATAGGATGTGGTGGTTCTGTTAGATGGCCAGCTAGATCTCCGGACCTTACAAGTCTAGATTTTTTCTTGTGGGGTTATATTAAAGGCATCGTTTACCAGATTCCTTCTACAACACAGTTGTAGTTTCCCTCAAACTTCTGTGGATACTTGAAAATGATCGCCTGTCTGGTGTTACTCCATTTGGAAAGCGCACCTGACATAATCACCTAGCTTCTGTTGTGTTTCTGTCAGTCAGATCGTACATGTAATGGATATCAGCCAATTCGGCGTTAGTAAAATTAGCCATGTTTTCTTACAGCAATAACTTCAAAAGTCTTAAAACTAAATAAATAATTCGAGCAGACATTGGTTCAACTTTAGCAACTGTCAAAATAAATAAATAAATGAAAAAAATCAAAGCCTACTAGTCATTTTCTTAAAAATTTCTTAATTTTCTTAAGTGCTCTCAATTCAGCGAATGCTTACAAACGTTTAATAATTTTTTGCTCGAGATACGAAAAGGTTACTGGTATCAAAAAAGTTTCTGAATTGAACGAAGATGACGAAAATTAATTGTACGCTGATCAGTGGCGTACTGCAAAAACTTTTCTTCTCAAAATTGCACGTAGATTTACCCCTTCAAGTTGTGATATACTATTATGTAACAGCCAGTATACTGTTAAAAAACTTAAATATAATTTTTTTCTAAACAAATTAGATATTGTTACATTTAATGTGGTTTTATACATGTAACGAGAAAATCTCACTTATTACAACTTTTTTCCCATTTTCGCATTTGGATACTTTCATTCTATACATGTTATGCTATTCAGCTCTATGTTATATCCAACTCTTTTGTTGGCCAGTGTTATCATACTTACATATTTGGCCGCTAAGTGACGACACTACATAATTTTTCCCAGTTGTCTATATATTTTAACACGTAATATAGAGTTTTTAACGAACGACACGAAAAGTATCTGAAAGAATCACTTCGTTTAAATCTATTCTATATAATTCAGAAATCTATTGCAAGTTGTCGGCGACATTAATATCATGTTGAGTTAAAAACAGAAATTCTCTACATTTTTGAAATGACTGCTGGTCGATTTCTTTTCTTTTTCTTTCAGATTAGTCAATTTCTCTACTAACGGGTCTTCCGTCGCCAGGTTTCATTTTAAATTTGCCGCCATTTCTGAACTGTCAACATATAATGGAGCTGTCATTGCATGGTGACTTGACAACTGAAAATTAGGAAAATTTCAATCACAGAAAGATTTACTCTCGCATAACGCATCGAAACAGTGAAAGTTCACTACAGAACCAGTGAAAAAATTTCGTTCGTACTGCTTTTGATCATCATAAAGTACCTGTTCTCCAATCTGTAGTGAATTTAATATACGAATTTGAACTTTACGGATAAGTTTGTAATGTAAAGCATCAAACGCATATTCATCCGGCCAAGTCAGCTGAAAATATCGCCGCTGTAGCTGATAGTGTGGCTGAAAAGCCAAATTTGTCAATTTCGAGACGATCGCAGCAATTGGACATTTCTCCAACCACTTTGCACCGTATTTTGCTTCTTAATCTGCATCTCTATTCCTTTAAAGTGCAGGTAACACGAGAATTGAAACCAACTGACTACGAACAACGCCGTATATTTGTTGATTGGCGCTGGAATTTCATGGTCGAGATTTTGCACATTTGAACCCAATTATTCTGATTGATGAGGTGCATCTTCAACTGTCTGGGAATGTTAATTAACAAAACTGCCGCATTTGGGGCTTCGAAAACCCAAAAGAAATACTCGAGTAGCCTTTTCATTCAAAACGAGTGACTGTTTGGTGCGGTTATGTACATCGGGCCACATTTAAAAAAAATGAGACTGGCATAACCGTTCCAGTGGATGGAAACCGTTACAGAGCGATGTTGGCTTACTTTTGTTGGCCT
The DNA here is from genome assembly GCA_013387265.2 of Cryptolaemus montrouzieri. Lineage (NCBI taxonomy): Eukaryota > Metazoa > Arthropoda > Insecta > Coleoptera > Coccinellidae > Cryptolaemus > Cryptolaemus montrouzieri. The sequence continues at coordinate 45,781,325 of JABFTP020000083.1, read as the reverse complement.
GAAGTGGATGCTCTTGACTTGCTGGGTGTTTATTTTCAACAGGATGGCGCTACATGCCACACAGCTGGTGAAATAATGGCTCTATTGTAACAATGGAAACGTCAATTGGTCCCCTAAATCATGCGATTTAACAGCATTACTTTCTTTTCTTTAAGGCTACGTCAAATATAGGGTCTACGCCGATGCTCCACTCACCATTGAGGCACTCAAAGACAATATTTGAGCTATTTTACGCAAAATACCACCGCAATTATGCGGAAATGTAATGGAAAATCTCCAACGATGAATTACCATTTGTGAAAACGCTCGAGGAGAACACCTGCCAGATGTCATGTTTCATTATTAGTCTCTGTGTTTGTACTTTGCATTTAAATAAAAATATTATCACTTTTCTCAGAAAAAATGGCGTTTCATTAGGAGAAAATGAAACCTGCCGATGGAAGACCCTTTACATTGCATCTGTAAAAAAACTGATTAGCAAGTGAACTTAATTTTATGCTCTTACAAGTCAAGTCAAATCTTTGGATTTCAGAAGCTTGAATTTCAAGTCAAGTTGAGTTTTTCGAAAAATTTTCAAGTAGCTTGACTTGATGAAACCCTTGACCATTCAATTCGATCACGCTGTAACCCACTAACAGTTTCATTCCTCAAATCGACGTTAGATTAGCCAACATAATGTGCTTAAAATCCATAATACACATTCTCAATTAGTTCAGATTTATGTAAATAGTTTTATGCAAAGTAATAACTCGAAACGCGCCAGGGTAATGGAATATACCGCATGTATTAATGAATAACAACCGTCTGATAGAGAATTATAAGCACATTATTCCATAATAAATAGTGATTCTGAAAACGCATTCATTAGCTATGATACCATGAATCACGCGCCGATAGCAGCTGTTTACGTTGAAATTCATTTGTTTGCATCATTAATTAGGTAGAAGATAATCATTTGATGGTCGCATTGCATCTATAAACGCACAGCCTGAATTATAGCGCATTCCTATTTTTCGCTAATTGAGTGCAGCTGGAGGTCGGTACAGTTCGTATTTTGGAGATTTATCGCTTCAGGATTAGACGAAACTGAATGAAATAACTTATGGTAATCGAGTCCGCAGATAAATCTCGCAAACTTTAGAGCCATAGTTTTTGGGTATTCAGGCGTTGCTTTGGTGGACATTTGTTGTGAATGGGGTCAATGTTAGGCTATAAAACATTCTGATTAAATCTCGTGATATTAGCTGGTCATTGAAAATCCCGAAAACATCTTAAACTTCTATAATTATTGCTTCTAACACGAACGACTCCAATATTTTCCGTTTATGTGCTGCCAAGTAACAGTCTATTTGACTTGGCGGGCGACTGTTTTTCTAGCAAAAGTATTCGCCATTAACAACTGTGTTAATCTCCTGCTTGTGGAGGGATTAATAAGTAGATTATACTGGGTGATTCACCCAGCAGCTCTGTACCTACTCTTGAAGATTTCATTTTTGTTCGACCGCTATTGTATTTAGAAAGTAAAAATATACTTCAGCAATTTATTTTAAGTGAACAGGGTGTCCCAATTTTCTATAAAAAATCTTGGGAATTTTTTTCAGATTTGGAAGACCACTTCTTTGTTAAAGATTCAAGAGCGTCCTAAACTATGCTATAATGTCTTTAAGTAATAAGTTATGGTGAGTAGTTTCGTCACAATATTTTTTTTCCCGTGAAAATTCATGAAAATAGGCTCTCACATCATCGCTCCTTCGGCCAGAGAGGATGGAAACTGTTTTCGTTTCGTTTTCTTATTACCCAAGGATTGAAATAGATTCTCCTCATTTAATACAGGAGTGACTCAAAAAAATTATTGAACATTGTAATTTTAAAATATCATATCTTGATTTTTCCAAAAGGAACATCCTGTATTTCATTATTCATGTCAACGCATAAAATATTGTGCCATATTTTTGTAGAAGTAACCTTATCTTTATCTTCTTAGAAATAAAAAATAAACTAAAATAATAAAATCGAAGGTTGCGAAAGAAGAGTTTATTATTACATATCATTATACTTGATCAAAGAAATGGAAATATTGTTAGGTAGTCGTGTATGAAATACGTAATAGATTGGTTTTTGGTAAGATGATCTACAAGGTGTTGAACTATTTCAATGAGTGTCCGAAATGTTGCCCGTTTCTTTGTAGACACAACTCAATCCTTCTGTTTCTACTGTTCTTCTCATTCAATTTATTTTATCTTATAATTCTAGTAGGTGTCAAACCCGAGCTTTTTACAAAAGAACAGCTATTATTACGACACGTTCAAGTTAAATTTTATATCGATATTGATGGATTTTGTGAGCGAAACCATCGTAAACAAGAAGTAATATTTAACAGCTTTCCTTCAGAAATTTTTCCGCAAAACGAACTTAATTTATATAACGATTCGTTTAACGACTACTGGTGAGGATAAGTGGCACTTAATAAAATGTTCGGTGAAAAAAGTATGAATTATATTGCTCTTCAGATAAAACTCTATTTACATTCTCTACCGTCTACCTGATATCATAAATTGCGATTCTAATTAAACGTACATTTTACGACTTATGCTCGAAGTTATAATGAAAAACTTGTGGCAACGGAATTCGGCACTAACGACAGAATTTTGATGTTTAGTTGTCGGTAATACAGGTTGATATACATTGAGTTTGAAAGCAGTACGTCAACCGCAGCAAAAATAATGTCCATTTTATTCAACACCAAAGATCTAGAAGATGAAAATAAATAATCAAATCAATCAGTGTGTAAACAATCGTAAAACAACAATTCAAGCTATAAATACTAGCAATTTTGAAATCGGGTATTTGGAACCGTTGCAATCTTCATTCAATGCGGTCTGATGAAGCCCAAAGTTCAACGAGATGACCTCGAAGAGTTGTGCTCAAATCCCGACACAGGATAAACTACTTCTGTAACACCATCTTTTGCAATGGACATGTCAATTCTTGAACGATTCTGTAACTGCTAATGAAATGCCAGAGATTTAACCAGAAGAAATTGACCCTTCATCGTCCCTTAACAGAGCTGAATCAATCCCTAACGCTAGAAAGAACTATTCTAGATCTAAAAAGAAAACACTCTACCTTCAACTTCCTTATAGGGCAATTCTTCAATTCAAAATTCCATAGTAAATGTTCAAGAGCCAAGTACTTCAACTTCTGTTTTTTCACCAGGAACTGTTCGGCCCTTTCCCAAGGCCCCAAAGAAGAATAAGAGGTTGTAGGTACGAAAAATCTACTATTCATACAGAGATGCCTTAAAAAGAGACTGTGAGACAAGCATATAATGGAAAACAATAACGGTTGAAGGCTAAGTGAGTAAAGAAAAATCCTACTGGAACAAATAAAGGAAAATAAAAAGGTAAGGTAAGGATATCACCATTGATCAGATGAAGAAAAGTATCTGATTTGAGTAAACGTTCTAAAAATAGACCTGGGGAAGAATGGATCAAATGCCAAGAAAATTGTAATTTAGACTGTACAGATTGCAGCCGTAATTATATTTGTCATAATTGTGATGAGTCTGCTTAGATACTTTCTAGTATTTTGCTTGCCATGTGTACCTAATTCGTTGATTTCAGGTGTTGATGTTAATTAAAACATGTTTATTAGACTGATGTAATAACTTTAAATAATTAAGCGTCTTATTAGTAGTAAGTGAGTTAAATATTTTCTTCTGTTCATTCTCTTTGGAAAAGAGTTTTATATTAAATCGATGCTAAAGTTACAGAACGGCAAACGTATCTGAAGTTTTCCCTTTCCTTAGATACACTTTTTAATAGGTTGCGTAGAGAAGAGCGCCTTTCAATGGTTAGTTCATCAAAGCTCTCGCGGAGTGAACATCGTGAAATACACTCTGAGCAACAATTATCTGGTATTAGTTATTTTTGGCTAACAAATTGGTACAAAATCAATGCTCACAACTTGTACAGGATGTTCAGTTTTCGATGTTTCAGTACGGAAGCTATGTGAAAGACTACAAATAGATAAAAATTACAACTCATCTCTATCTTCGAATTTCGAGGAAAATTGAAAATAGATTGCAGCTTTCTCTTTTGTTTAGGAGTTTCTCCGGATTTCTTGATTATACGGGGTTTTAGCATATGCCAATATCTCGGTTGCTATCGAAATTAGGTACAGGCCGTCAAGCATATCAGAAGTTTCCCTTTTCCTTAGATAGACTTTCTAATAGGTTGCGCATTTCATCAAAGCTCTCGCGGAGTGAACATCGTGAAATACACTCTGTTCAACAATTATTTGATTGCAGGTATTCGACAGTAAAATTAAAACCGAAAGTGATAGCAAATGTAATTTATTTCATGCAGCAAGAGACAAGAAATGATGGGCCATTATAAAAATTGAAAAAATTGGAAAGCGTGCCGCAAAGGCAATAGGGGTGAATTTGAGTACAATAAGAAAGATTTTTGCAGAAATGAGATCTGTTGAAGAAGCAGAGTCGTCCTCATTTTCCATGTCGACGAGAAAAAAAAAAGAGTTGGTCCGACAACTGATCCAGATGATTTCTTTTAACCGTTTCTTCGTCGTATGTTAATAAACTATTATATAATGAAAAAGAAAATTCCAACTCTAAGATTTATTCATAAGAAATTTCTTGATGACAATGGGTATTCTGGATCATATGAATTTCTAAGGAAAGTGATGAGAGAGAGATGGGACTGGAGAAAACTAAACATAATAGGAACTGACTTATAGAAAAACCAGAAATCCGAACACCCACAAGAAACTTTCCTAGGGATATAAAAAAGTTCAAACGAGGTAATCGACCTATATTTTATGGGGACGAAACATATCCACCCATTGCACACACAAATGAAAGCATGGAGCGTCAATTCAAATGAATTTCTTTTAGCGTCAATTTCCAAAGAACAGAGACTTATTATCGTCGTCGAATGCTGGCGGAAAAAACGGTTTTGTGGAAAACTCAAAGTCAGGTGAGATGAATTATGTCAACTATAATAAATGGCTGCAGGAAATGTTGGTACCTAATCTACCTCCCAAAATTGTTCTTAAACATAACGTTCAACTGAACAACTGTCGCAATTTATCTCTGACGGTGTGGACTACCTTTCACCCAAGATGTTGAAAATTGAACTCTATGACACATAATAAGTAACAAACCACTATTCGAAGAATACGAAATAGATGAAATTTTTTACAACTGTCTACTGCAAAATCCATATATGAAATGCATTTTGCATATGCACAAATGCAGTTCGGATTTCTTCATGATTAGAGATTAGTTCACGAAATTTCTAAAGATTCTCACGAATTTTTCGCACCAAACAGCATTAATACGTCCCACTGCACGTAAAATCGATTGTTTATTCCTTCAATGGCTCGACAATAGAGATAAATCTTGACATTGAGAAATGAGTGTGAAGCACAAGAAAAAATGAACTCTGAGGACACAACACAAAATACAAAACACAAATACTTCAATTCTTGGGTAATTAACTTTGAAGTACGAAATAAATTATGTTAAAACATAAATGATATGAAGAATTTATGAAAGACGAAAAGTTACGTTACTAGTTGTCCATCCCTCGTACGTTTAAGTTTCTTCGTACCAAAATTCTGGTTATAAATTCCACCTGCAATCCGTGGAAGATAAATACTAACCCGTTGAGATGATCATACTTTTCCATTAGGAAACTGCACAATCTTCACGGTAAGTTAACAATTATTATTTATGTGCCCCTCACGTATTCCCTTGGAGAACATACAGCGCGAGGTAGGATACGGAAAAAAACGTAGTCTCAAATTGAAAGAAGTAAATCTGTCTAGTTTATGTGAGACCCTTATGAGTTTCCACTGGAAGCACTTGCGTAGTTTATGAGGGATTTTTCAATCGAAACGTTTATAACTGAATGATAAATGCGAAGCGGCAGTGAACAGATATGGATTCATTTCCTCCTATTTCTTGATGAAATGAAGAAGTTAACTTTTTTTTCTCTCATTCCATTCCTTTGATGACTGAAATTGGTAGTCTAATGAGTGGCAATTCTAGAAGTCACGTTTGGTGATACTTGGCTCTTTCTGTACAGATTTCGACGTACTAGTACTACGATATATTGTGAATACGAGGGTGATTTGAAAAGTTTCCAACCAAACGATGATTTTTATGAATATTTTTCTTTATTTTTCAGTATAGTCTCTATGTAACTCTACAAACTCTTTCCAGCGATGTTTCCATCTCCGTAACACGTCCAAATAGGTCTCGGCGTTTTTCTCTACAAAGGTGATCGACTCTACATTTGACGAAAAGCCTTATCGCTTAGGGCTAGATCTGGTGAACAAGGTGGATGTCGAGTCGTGGAGTTCTGATATAAGCTTGTCGAGTAATGATGCGTAGTATGTTTCTGTGATGGTGTTATCATTTTTGAAGATAATCGATTGAAATAACTCCATGAATATCCCAAAAAACAATCACCATGACTTTCCAGCCTTAAAAATAGTTTTTGTTTTTTTGAATAGGTTCCACCTTTGTATTCCACTGCTTTGGCCATATTTTTGTTTCTGGCGAATAATGGTGTATCCGAGTCTTATCTTCAGTTACTAATCAGCGCCAAAACTTGGATTTATTGTTTATAGTGCATTGGAAATGTTCATTCAAACATGTTCTTGATATAACATTAGCAAACGTTATACCCAACACGCGGACAGCTTTCTCATTGATTTGATATGCAATAAACAGGTTGTTCTGATATATTCATAACCTCTGTTATCTCTCTCACTTCAATTCGGAGGTCGTCTGCCACCATTTGGCGAACTTTGGCGGAATTGTCATCAGTAGTTGCAGGTTTTGGACGTTCCAAACGTCCATCGTCTTGATAACTCTTTCGGCGTTTAAATTCAGCTGCTTAAAATTTCACCATGGTAAATGATGGTACAAATTCCCCATAACCCGAATCCAACCCATTAACGGAGTAATACCGTTAAAAACGAATATTTAATGGCAGCTGATTACTCGTTCTGTGCATTTCTACAAGATAGTGACGTCAACTCACTCGAACGACTGTTCCATAACAACTAAATAACCTCTAAAATGGCTGAAACCCTTGTGACTAACTGTCAATAGATGAGCAATAAAAAATTCCTAGCTTTGATTCACAAGTGCTGCCATCTTTACGTTGAGGTCGGAAACTTTCAGACTATTTTAATTCTGCATGAATAATTCATTGCTACCTGCCTCTTGGTTGTTTTTGAAGTTATGTAAGAATGGAAGATGCGCAACAATTTTTTGGAGTAGTGTATCAAGCGAAGCTTTTTATTCGATTCCGTACCTAAATATTTTTACTAGTAAAATCTTTTATTCTGGTCAGAAGGGTATCTTGTCATTCTAATCCGTCTCTGTTCGAACACCAATAATTCTTGAGCGCACTTGAAGGCGAAGGGCTCTCCCTACCTGCCCGTTGAAGGAGCCAGTTAGGGCATTGCTCGCACCGCAAAAGGGTCATAAATCAAGCGGTATTTTTGCTCTGGCGGGAGTATCGTGAACAAACTGCTCCCTTGGGCTGTGATTAGCTCGATAGGTTCATGCGATGTTCCTTGGACATGAGTATCCTTAGTCACCATATCGGAATTCCTATAACCTAGATTTCTTAAGAATGGGGATGATTGGATTCAAAGTGCAGGGACCTGTATCGGCATACCGCCCTATTTTATGCTTTTTGCGAAGATAAGCCAGGCATTTGAAAAGAAAAAAATTTCTATAAACATATAATGTGAGCCATATTAAATATCTGTGAACTACAGAGAGAGTGCGACATCAATAACTGGCACATCATTCAAAATGCACACATAAAAAGAATCTAACGCTTATGCCGAAATATTGATTTATTTCAATTTTGATACTAATCTTAGGTGATCTCGAAGCACTTCATTCCGTGGAATATCAACTACATTACAGGAATCTGGCAATGTTTTTTCATTACTGTTTTCAGTAACATGAGTTCTGTAGGTGGCCATAATAATAACACTGCAAAAGTTGATTCGAATTGTTTCGATTATTGCACTGGATTTTGCAGGATTACTTTCGGTTTCTTGGAATTAGTCAAAATATATACGATTTGTTTTATTAAGAAGGAGGTTGCTTCGGTTTAGAGAATAATTTATATTGAATTTAGATAATACAAGAAGCTCTACAAAAAACAGGAAAAGGGATGCTGTTGGATGCTTTCAATATGAAGTATTGCATTCGAAAGTTAACAATTTTCTTCCCAATAGGACAGAATTATTGAGAATAGAAGCTGTTTGTTATTATATATGTGACCTTATTGATTCAAAGAGCTAAGATAAGAATTCACACAATTCTCGAATCAAATTGTATAAGCCTGGTCTCAGCTTTTCTTCTGGCTAATTCGTGAGAATCCAGTTAACTCAAATATAAAATTTGAATTGAAATCTTGAACATTTTAATTATATGTACAAATAATTTTGAACCCAAAACGAAACTGCAGAGTTGAAAAAACTTTTTGAATTCAACTCCTCCCTTAGCCTTGATAAAGGATCACGTTTATCAATTTATTCAAAATATAATCAGTGTTAGGTTGATACTACGAGATACCTAGTCTTCTTCTTCTTCTTCACCGTGTAGAAGGCGTAGCGCCTGTTCAGTTCCGGTTTTTCTTCAGCAGTTCTTGTGAAGTTGATTGCCAACTGTCCCGCCATCGTTTTGGTGGTCGTCCAACGGGTCTTCTTCCGTGTGGTATGTTGTTATATACGATTTTGGCTATTCTATCTGTGGTCATTCTGTTTACATGCTGGTTCCATTCTCTTCTTCTTTTCCTACCCATCTTACAATATCGTCTGTTTCACATTTTTCCTTATGTCGGTATTTCTTTGTCTGTCATTCAATGTGTAACCGGTTATAGTTGTTAGCGTTTTCATTTCTGTTGTTCTTAGTATCCTCTTTGTTACCGACGTTTCCGCTCTTGTTTCTGCCCCGTATGTCATAATTGGTCGCACACATGTTTTGTAAATTCTGGATTTTCATGGTATACTGAGGTGTTTATTTCTCCAAATTGGTTGTTTAAGATGTCCCGATACTGCAGCTGCTTTGTTCACTTGTCTCCTCACTTCATCTTCAAGGTATCCTGTGCTTGTTATTTTGCACCCTAAGTATTCGAATGACATGACTTGGTTATAGTGGCGTTGTCTATTGTTAACTTGCAGCGCAGAGTTTCCTTAGCTATGGTCATGCATTTTGTCTTACTTGTTGAGAGTTCCATATGGAAATTTTTTGCGCGTTTGCTAAAGGCGTATAACATTCTTTGTAGGTCGTCTTCTGATTCTGCAATGAGTACGGCGTCATCGGCATAGCATAAGATGTTAATATTGTAGGTTCCCATGCGGTATCCTAGTCCCAAGTTTTTAATGGTCTCTACAAGTTGGTCCATAACAGTATTAAATAGTAGAGGGCTAAGACTATCACCTTGGCGGATGCCCGACGTTGTTCCGAAATGCTGCGTTAGGGTGTGGTTTGTTCGTATTTGCGTTGTTGTATTAGTGTTCAGATCTCTTATGAGTCTTATATATTTTTTGGGTACCTCTTTGTTTTCCAGTATCTTGATTACATCCTTCAGTTGGACTCTGTCGAAGGCCTTCGTTAAGTCTATGAAACAAAGATATGCTGGAGTGTTATATTCAAGAGACTTTTCTACTAATTGCCTTGTTATAAATAGTGCATCGACCGTGGACCGGTTTTTTCGAAAGCCTTGTTGCTCTTCGCTGACTGGCATTGTTGACGTTATGTCATCGGCAAGAATCTTTGTAAGCAGTTTCAAAGAGGTGCTTAATAAGGTTATTCCGCGATAGTTGGCAGGATTTGTTTTGTCTCCTTTTTTAAAGATTCACTTCTTTTCCATTCTTCTGGTATTTTTCCGTGTTGAATTATGATGTTGAACAGTTTTGTGTACTCTTCTCTCATGGCTTCTCCGCCATATTTGATCATCTCATTTGTTATCTTATCTTCATTTGGAGCTTTCCTATTTTTAAGTTTACTTATTACCATAGCTACTTGCTCTTTCGTGATTGTTACCGGTTCATTTATAATGTCGTTTTCTAAGTCTTCTTCTGGTGGTTCTTCTTCATATTCTGATTCGGTGTAAAGATTTTTGAAGTATTTTTCCCATGTTTCGTTTGTGATTGTTTTCTGTTGTATAGTTTCATTGGTGTCCTTTTTCATACCCCTTAATAATTTCCAAATTCGTTTTTGCGCTCCGTATATATCCGCTTCCATTTCAGCACTAAATCTCTGCCAGTATTCTTCTTTAATTTCCCGAACTCTGTTATTCACCCTATTTCTTATTTCTATGTATCTATTTCGGTTCTCTGGTATCGGATGGTTCTTATATTCTAGATATATTTGTTTTTTTCCTTTGTAATGTTTTTGACTTCAGTGGTGAACCAGGGTTTATTATTAGGTTTGCCGTTCTGTGATACCGTGCGGGTTCCCAAGGCCTCTGTGGCACCCTTGTATATGTTTTCTTTTAGTTTGAGCCATGCTATGTCGGGGTTATCTTGCTGCAATATTGGATTACGAGTTATATACTGTTTGCAACGGTTTGAATGAAGTTGTTTTGTGCTCTCATTGTTGAGGGATTCTACGTTAAATTTTTCAGTTTTTACAGATGGTGTTTTCTTTTTTAATTGAGTTGTCATCTTCAGTTTCCCTAGAACGAGCTTGTGGTTTGTTCCAATGTTAGCTGATGACAACACTCTTACATCTATTTAATGCCAGCCAGTATTTTGACTGCATTAGTATTTCCAATGGAAAAACCTGAAGGGTGTTTCGAAAACCATTCATTAGCGGAATCATAGATATCTTGATTCATTGAGGGACATCTTCATAAAAATTTCAGTTTTGCAAAATGAAATATTCTATCCAAGTATTGAGAGACTCTTTGAACAAAGTGTCACTCGACGCTTTTTGTGTATAATGACTTTTAAGATGGAGGATGCTGATGTTAGGTTAGTTTTCACATTTTCAAAATCTCCTCGAATCCCAAATGGGACTTCTTCAGCGTTTTTGCTAGTATATCTCTCTGCAGAGTTATAAGATTATTAGAAGATACTGTATATTCGAATGAGAGAAAGAATTACAAAACAGTCCAAAGACTGGGTCATAATGTCAAATTTCATGTGAGTTAAGATACGATTAGAGGAAAGTACATTATGAAGATGAATCACTGATTATATTTTTAAGTGATTGATTGAAATGATAATTTTTAAGAAGAACTTGCATGAAACAAAATTTTATTTTTTCAAATCTGTACATTGTTTATGTATTGGAAAATACACTCCCCACAAAAATTGTCGCATCACCCTAATTTTACGACAATACTATATAAACTTTTAGGTTGGTCATTCAAGAGTCGCTTGGTAACTTTCAGAAGTGTAAAATAAGAAGATATCATTCAAAAGAGATGAGTTTATGATGGAAAATATCAACAATTTTCGAGTTAATGAAAATTAAAAACTCTACCATCTTCAAACATTCGCGAAGAGACCAATCAACTAGCATCGAATGGTAACTAATCATTTTCAAAATCAAGTGTTTTCTCCCCGTGCCCTAATTACTGCCAGTTTACGTCTCGAAAGCCCCTCAAACAAATTTTGGATGTACTCTTGAGTCACTGAGTTCCAAATTTCATGAAGCAGGTTTTCTAGTTGTTGGAGTGTTCTACAAGGCATCCTACGTTGCTGAATTTGCCACCCTATGTTGTCCCAAACATGTTCTATGGAATTCAAGTCGGGATTTCTGGCTGGCCATCTTAAAATATCAATTCTGCATTTTGTCTCTATACATAATCTGCATCGTCTTCTGAACGAATTCACAGCATTTGAATTCTACGAATTCCGTAAATTGCATCCTGGAATCTGTTAACCAAATCCTTCCTAATTTCCAGCCGCGTGAGGTAACTTTTGTTCTTGACAAACCCCATACTAATAGGCTGAGATCAGGGGATCTCGCGGGCTTCAAAACGGGACCCCTTGTGCACTTTCAGTGATTTACCAGAATGCCGTTCAATTTTCGGACGAAAGTACTAGCATTATGCGCAGGTGTGCCACCCTGTTGAAACCACTTTGTTTCAAGGTCTGGCAAGTGAAGCATTTTTCAAATATGGGTCACCATATACGTCTTAGCGTTTACGGATTCTTCAAAAATTTATAATCCTACTATTTGATGCCAACATTGCCGAACTTGGCGATTTATCTATGAGAAAAATCGGTGATTTCCATCCGACCAATGATGTCGATTATTTGTATTAATCACTGTTCATCCTAATCTCATCGCTCTTCATAAAGTTTCTTGGAAATTTTGTATTTTCGAGGTATTTCTCTTCGAATAATCTACAGAACTTAATTGGTCGCTTGGTATTGCCAAGAAGAAGCTGGTGATACATTCTTATTCTATATGGTTTGAACTTATGATTTTTCGATATTCTCTGATTCTGAATTTTCGAAATACAAGTTATATCAGCTATTTCTTTCGTCCTTGTTTCAGGATCTACAGTTTTTTTGCATATTTTTTGACATTCGCTTCTTTGAAAGATCCATTGATTCGAAAATGGTTTTCCAACTTTTCGAAAATACGTTTGTTGGGCCCCTCAGCTTATGCGAGTCAGACAGATAAGAATTTCGAATACAGATTCAAAGAACATATAACATCAGATAAGAAATTCCCAATATTTGAGCATATAAAATTAACAAACCACACAATAGGTTTAGATAATCTGAGATATCCTGTTCAGTCTCACAAAACATTCTGTAAACAAATAAATCTCCCTTTCCAAATTCGACACAACGCATCAAGCAGAAATAAAAAAAAACTAGAAGAAATGAATTTTTCAACATTCGAACCTGTCAAATAATTTACGAAATATAGTTCGACCTCTTTTAACTTTTCAACAGTGCGGGCGAGAAGAATGAAATGCAAATAGCGCCGAAAATATTCAATATGTTACACGACGTGTTCGACAAGACTATGTGAAAAACTAACACTATCTCCAAGTCGTGACAGTTTTCTGACAACTCGGATATATTCCAATTTTCGAGATGGGATATCGAACTTCTGGTTTTCCGGGTGTATATATATTATTTCCGAAGTTATCATGATTTCGTGTAGCGAAAAAACAAACTTAAGAAACTCGATATCCTTAACGTGGAAAGTATAGGAAGAGTATGATTTTGGGTAGAATTCCAACGGAATATAATATCAAACACTATTTATTAGTTTGAACGTCATACGATGCCAAGTATACAGGGTGTCCACGCGAGATGGGACATTGAAAGTAAACACCTCAAAAAAGTTTAGGGAACACTTCTGAATATCGATATATCGTGATTTTTTTTTAAGAAATGAACACCTGCATCAATTACTCATCAAATTATGTAGAGTGCCGCAACTGATTTCAGTTTTTTTTATAAAAAACTAAAAATGTAGCAGATGCGACGCTGCTTTATAATCATTTCATGTATTCAGTGTTTGAAATTAGTTAGTTGGCACTTTGTTTCTGTGTAAGCACAAATAAAAGATTCAAGTTTTGTGATTCGACAATGGAAAGACGACATTTGACTAGAGAAGAGATGTTACGAGCCGTTGGCATGCTCCAAGCTGGGAGCTCACAACGGGAAGTATCCCAAGTGTCATAAACCGTTTATGATCGCGTTTCAATGGAACAGGTAGCGTAGAAGAACGCCATACAGGTCGTTTCAGGATTACTACAGTCGCCCAAGACCAATTTTTGGTTTTACAAGCCAGAAGAGACCGTACTACCACAGCATCTCAATTAGCTCAAGAGCTATCACGAGTTCATAATGTACAAATTTCCGACCAAACTGTGAGAAATCGACTGCACGAAGGTCAACTCCACTCCAGACGTCCTTTAAGAGTTCCACAACTGAACTATGGAAATCGTGCTGCTTTTTTAGCTTGGTGCCAAAAACACGTAAACTGGGATCAAGAGAGGTGGGCCACAGGTTTCTTCAGTGATGAATCTAGATTTAGTTATTATCCCGATTCAGGAAGAATTCGAATATGGAGGGAACCTGGAAAAGGAAAACCGTCTCCAGCATGCTCGAGAAATTGTTAGACAGGGAGGTGGATCAGTGATGTTTTGGGGAGGTATACGCCTTGGTGGAAGAACTGACCTCGTTTTCATACAGAACAACCTCACGGGAAATTCTTACGCAAATGAGATAGTTTTACCTGTAGTGGTACCGCATCTCTAAACAATGGGTCAAAATCCACTCTTCCAACAAGATAATGCTCCTCCTCATCGTGCAAGAGTTGTCTTGAACGTTCTTGAAGAGAATGATATCGATCTTCTACCGTGGTCATCCTGCTCCCCAGATCTGAATTCCATCGAGTATGTGTGGGACACCCTAAACAGAAATCTCCTGCGTCAAAACGTCTTCCATCATGAACAGGAGCTTCGATTAGCAGTTCAGGGGGCTTGGAATGACTTAGGCCAAAATGTAATAGACAGTTTAATGTTGAGCATGTGTCATTAATAACAGAGGTGGACCTTCTGGGTACTGAAAAAAATAAGTGCTTTCATGTCGTTTCGAAAATATTAGTTCAGGATTTTTTTGTATTTTACCAAATTTCGTCATTCTCAAATTAATTTTTTTATAATAGGTGCTTTGGAGAAGTCAAATATTATTTTGTTTTCTTGAGAATACATTATATACTATACATCCTAACAAAACCGAAAGATTTCTATAAATTCGAATCATCAAATTCATATTTTAAAGATAAAGTGTTCCCTAGCCTTTTTTGAGGTGTTTATTGAAGTGGATTGAATCGGACTTTCGTTTTTCCTCTTTCCTAGTAGGTCCCAAAATCAATTTTGTGGGGCAGCTATGTGGAATATTGCAGATACAAAAATTCACGTAACTTTTTCCAGCTATAAATCGAACTTTGTTTTTTCTCACAAAATAATTCTCAATTGCAATATCAGTATAATTATTCTATGAACATGGAAAGATTGCTTAAAAGATTTTTCGATATTGAACAAGGTGTATTCGTTTTTGGTGAAAATACTGAGAACGCCTCATCATTATCAAAATAATTAATTATTATCTCCCCATTTCTAGAATTGTCGAATGGTCAGAAAGAGTTTATGGTATTTCGGAACGTTTTTGTGGAAATGGAATATAGAAACGACGAGAATTATTATATGATTTCTTGAATCATTAAAACCAGGAATACTAGTGAAAGTGCTGGTTATCTTTATCAAGTGCAGTTTCCGGATCGCCACCAGCGATGGTAGGAAAATAATTTGCGAACCTAAGAACCTTCAAAAAACCGAGTGCCAAAGAATATGCTAAAGAAATTAATGAAGAAACTGAAACGAACGTAATAACAATAGGAATGGAAAATCCGGACGAGAAATAGCTGATACAATTGGTATTTGAAAAGCTACAATCAGAGAATATTAAAAAAAAATTGAACCATATAGGATGAGATTGAATCACCAGCTTTTTCCTGGCAATTCCGAGCATCGAATTAATTTTTGTGGATGGGTCGTAGAGAAATGCTTCGAAAATGCAGATTTTTCAAGAAACGTTATTTGAAGTGATCATGTTAGCACAAGCAGTGATGAAATCCGTAAATGCTAAGATGTATTAGAATATTTAGACCGAACTTGTTGAGCCATGTTTGGAAACTCAGAAAAGTCTTCATCCTAACAAAAATCGAGATGCTTTTGAGTTTGGCCTGGGAGGTAATAGATTTGTCATTATTGAATCTGTTTCATTTTTGTTGTCGCACTCTATATATATTTTGACCATAACTCATCAATCAGAATGATCAACAACTATAATTCTTCTTTCCTAATCAACATGTGAATAACATGAACCTTTCTGGTCGCTGCTTGCCGGGACCGAGTTTACCATCGCCTTCGCAGTTAACAGCAATGAACAAAGGACCCAATAGGTCAGAAATGGTCAGAAAGAGTTTGTGGTATTTCGGAGCGTTTTTTGGATTGGAATATAGAAACGATGAGAATTATAATATGATTTCTTGATTCATAGAAACCAGAAATTATAGTGAAGGTGATGGTTATCTTTATCGAGTGCAGTTCCCCGATCACTACCAGCCGCATTATCAAATGATCGGAAGATAATTTGCGACCTACGGATCTTTAAAAAACCGAAGGCCAAAGAAAATGCTAAAGAAAATAATGAAGAAACTGAAACGAACGTAATTACAACAGTATTTGAAAATCCGGATGAGAAATAACTGATGCAACTGGTGTTTCGAAAAGCTGCAATCAGAGAATATTAAGAAAAAATAGGATGAGATTGAATCACCAGCTTTTTCATAGCAATTCCGAGCTTCGAATTAATTTTTGTATGTGGGTCATAGAAAATGCTTCGAAAATGCAGATTTTTCAAGAAACGTTCTTTGAAGTGATCATGTTAGAACAAGCAGTGATGGACTCTTTAATAGGAATAATCGATATCATTGGTTAGATGAAAATCAGCATTTTTTCGAAGGGAGAAATCGCCAAGGTCACTTTGGCTTCAATGCGTGGTAGGCAATTGTGTTAGGTTAGGACTATATTGAGGAATCCGTAAATGCTAAGACGTATTAGATTATTTAGACCGAACTTGTTGAGACATGTTTGGAAAGTACTTTAAACTGAGAAAAGTCTTCTTCTTAACAAAAATCGAGATGCTTCTGCGTTTGGCCTGGGAGTTAATAGATTCGTCATTATTGAATCTGTTTCATTTTTGTTGTCGCACTCTATATATATTTTCACAATAACTCATCAATCAGAATGATCTACAACTATAATTCTTCTTTCCTAATCAACATGTAAATTACATGAATCTTTCTGGTCGCTACTTGTCGTGACCGAGTTTACCATCGCCTCCGCAGTTAACAGCAAAGAACAAGAAACCCAATAAAGATCCTTGGGGACTTCCAATTTTCAACCATGTCAAATAAAAATTGCCAGCGATTGATTTCAGATTTTCAAAGCTGTTTTTGATGGTTTTTATGTAATAGTTTTGCAAGAATGAAATAATTTCTGTCATTCATAAATTGATGGATTAAACGAAAAAGTGAATGCAGAGTAAACAGAAATGAATTTAAGCTGAACATCCAATTTTTCTTTCCCTCAATGCAAGTTTGAATGTAAAAACGAGGATAAATATTCATCCAGTATTTATGGCAAACATTACAGATGTCGGGTTCACTAGCAATGTTCGAAACCTTGACCAGTGTAGAATGCATGTTGATTCTGAAGTAGGGAAATAGAACCGGATGGAACCAATAAAATACTCGTAAAGATAGCTCACGCCCTAGTAGACTGAGAACATTTTTCATGAACTCGGACATGCTTCATGCGAACTACGAAGTTGTAGCCAGTTTAATGACTTTGAAATACAGCAAAATCCATAAATCCTATATTTCAGGTTGAAGAATTGCCACTGGGGACAGATCTTCAATTATTCGATAACACTACAGGGTGGAACAAATTCAATGTTTTACTACGGCAACTATGTGATATATTGTAGACAGAGAAAATTATCCATCCTCCCCTCTTGTTGTGGAAGTTTTTGAAGGTTTTCCGTCATATCAGAACATATTTAACATTTTCATCAATTAGTGAATGGCCTTGATGCCTTAAAGCATCTTATACATTTAATATAATTAATTTTCCACTTTGGGAAAGTGGTATATTTTTAGCACTTTTAACAGGGATAAAATCAGAAAACTTTTCCATTATTTGAAAAATGAATGAAACACTTTCATTAACTACTAACTGATGCATAGAAATGACGAAACTTCTTCAAGAACTCTTCTTATTATATATCTATGTAATTATCACCTTGGGGTTACATTCGGAGAATATATTCAATCATACTCTTTAACTCTTATCCGAGTGGGCATACATATCTGGCGGGCGGTGGTACCTGTGTACCTCCGAGTAAACAAAACAGTTCTGTTTATTGTGAATCATTCATAAAAGGAATTACTCATCAAATATACATCTATAATGATCTCATATGCAGGTTATTGTGTAAGATGAGAACGGTTTCTATATAAGTTAATGGGTATTTAACTAAGTACTTAAGAGTTCCTGGGTAAAATGGGGATAAAACCCACTTGAATTGCCAATATTATACCCAGGTGTCATGGATTATAATATGACTATAACGTCCCTGACCATCCTGACACCAAAAGATTTATTGCTCTACAGCAGGGGTGCTCAAACGGTCGATCGCAAGTGCTTATTGAGTAGATCTCGAGAAGAGAAAAATTTTCAATAAGTAGGTAACTGTAATAGAAAAATTTATTACGTAATAAAATAACACTCTGCCAGCGGCAAAGGGCGGCTTCATCAAAGGAACGCGCGGTACTTGTTAAAGAGATGCCGCGTGTTTCATTCTTGCCGCTTTTCTATAAATTTCGGGCGGCGCCATTGACGGGGATATTCGAGTCTTTCGTTCACGCCGATATAAATGTTGCGCCTGCAAGAATTGGAGTCATTCTGAATTGTAACTTGAAAGCAATACTACGTCGATACAAAGTTCCTGATTAAATGGTACAAAATGAGTGCAGTGACGAAATCTAAAACGTATCATTTTGATAACGATTGGG
This sequence comes from Cryptolaemus montrouzieri, assembly GCA_013387265.2. Lineage (NCBI taxonomy): Eukaryota > Metazoa > Arthropoda > Insecta > Coleoptera > Coccinellidae > Cryptolaemus > Cryptolaemus montrouzieri. Next base: position 45,762,643 of record JABFTP020000083.1, on the reverse strand, counting down.
AGGAAGAATTTTTCTTACTTTTCTTGTTTGAAAAAAGAACGAACCATGTTCACAACACCAGCCAAACAATCAAAATCTGGTACGATCGCGTCATTTATAATATCTCATATGTTGGCGAAACACAAGAAAGCATTTAAGATGGATCGGTTGTGAAGGAAGCAGTTATTGAAGCGGGTGAGACTTTATTTGGAGGTTTTAAAAATGAAACAGAATTCATGTCTGCTATTAGAGAACTTCAGTTATCTCGTCCGACTGTCACAATGCGTATTGAAGTCATGAGTCAGGACATGGCAGATAAATTAAATCATGATATCATGAAATGTACATACTTTTCGTAACAGTTCTACGAATCCACTGATATGACAGACACTGTGTATTTTTATTCGGATGGTATTCAATGATATGTTGGCTAGGGAAGAGTTTTCGACAATCATTCCTCTGAAGGAGAAGATCCGTGACGAAGATATATATGAAGTTTTCTGCAATTTTTTAAAAAACAACAAAATACCAATATATAAATTAGTGAGCATTACAACCGATGGAGCACCAGAAATCACTGGAAACAAAAACTGTTTTGTGGCATTGTGTCGAGCTAATGAAGATTTCGCTTCATTTTTTTCATTCCATTGCATTATGCATCAACAAGTTTTGTGTTCAAAAGTTTTAAACATAGAGGAAATTACGGGCATTGCAACAAAAATTGTGAATTCCATCCGTGCACGTAGCTTGCAACGGCGGCTCTTTAAGTTGCAATTGGAAAACAGGGATACAGCTGAACACACCGATTCTCAACCACCTGACGTCTGTGTGAAGAACTAACGCAGACGTCGGGTGGTTGAGTAGCGGAAAACTCCAAGAAAGGTTTCAAGAATTATTGTCCGTAATAACAACGTTTCTAGACGAAAGAGGTGATGACAGTCAGATGTTGAAAAACGAAAAATGCCTGACTGATTTGACATTTTTGACTGACATCACAATGCACTTAAACATCATTAACTTGAAGCCTCAGTTGAATTATGATACGTATGAGGCTGAATTATCAAATATTTTGGGACAATTCAAAATGCGTTTTTATGATTGCAGTAAATTGGCAAATAAAGCATCATTTATGAGTTATCCCTCTTCATGTGAAAACATTGAGGAATCAGCTACTGAAATAGCAAGTCAGTTTAATATGAACTCATGTTCTGTTGAAAATGAGTTGGTGCAGATTATATCAGATATACATCTCAAAACTACAGCATGTGATACAAATTTCTGTTGTTTTATATCTGAAGATAAATATCCGTATCTAAGGCAAATCGCCCTTCAACTGACGGCAATGTCAACTGACTTGTGCGAGTCTGCATTTTCTGAAATGAAGATAATTAAGTCAAAATATCGCAATCGACTAACAGACGATCATATGTCATTATGATTTCGATTAGCACTCAATGGTTACGTACCATCTTATGAAAAGTATCCTGAGGACATGCAGTGCTACGCTTCAACATAACGCCATATGTAACTCTTTTGTTTTGTAACAACCAATAAACTCGTAATTTTGAATCGGTATGAGTTTTTTCATTGATATTATAGAGAAGAATCTAACTAAACGTAACCCAAACCTTGACTAAAACAATGTATATTGTGCGGAAAGCTTATATGTATATACGCTACGGTACACCCTACCTAGGTAGCTGGATAGGTATGGCGTATTGTGTATGTACGACAACCCTGCATCACACATACTTGTAGCCTCCCAGAGTCGATCGTAAGTAGTCTAAAATTATTGAGGTAGATCACCAGCAGTTCAAGTTTGAGCACCCCTGCTCTACGGCTTCACCAAATCGACTATAGGTCCTGCCATTTACAAAAGTCCATTCTTGAACAAAGTATCTAATTATAAGTTCAAACAACTCGACAACACAACATAAGTATTACGGAATCTTCAATTTGGTGTCAATTTTTATTCTGTGCATTAGGTTCTTAAATCCGTATGTTTTTAGAATTAGTAATATTTCGAAAGAAAAGAATGGAAACGCTTCGTTTGATCGTGTTTTAATTATTCTTCTTCCAACTTTATTTTAGGCAAAACCGCCTGTTTATTCTTCGGTCGTTTGTCTGTTACGGAACGTTCAAGTTGTCACTCCACCTTTTTCGTGGTCGTCCTACGCTTCTGCGCCCCAGTGCGATTTTCACTATTCTTCTGTCATCCATTCTGTTTATATGGTCATTCCACTCCTGTTTTCTGCTCAATACCCAGTTGTTAATGTTGTCCACCTTGCACATGTTTCTAATATTCTCACTCCTCTCTCTGTTGAGCAGTGTTTTCCCGGCTATCCTGCGAAGTACCTTCATTTCGGTTGTCTCCAGTAGTCGCCTGGTTTTCGTTGTTTCTGGTATAGTTTCTGCAGTGTATGTCATAATGGGCCTTACAGTTGCTTTGTAGATTCGTGCCTTGGCTTCAATTCCGATATGCTTATTGCGCCATATTGTGTCATTCAGACATCCTGCTACCTTGTTGCTTTTGTTGCTTGCTCCCTTACCTCCGCTTCGACATCTCCGTAGCCCGAAATCTCTATGCCGAGATATTTAAATTTCATTTCCTGCTGGATAGATTTACCATCAACCTCAAGCTTGCATCTCAATGGTGTTTTCGATGTAGTCATGCATTTTGTTTTAGAGGCAGAAATTATCATATTAAACGATTTGGCTGTACGGTTGAACTGGTGTAGGAGGCGCTGTAAATCGTCTTCATTTTCTGCAATCAACACAGCGTCATCGGCGTAACACAGGATAGTTATCTCTTTGTCCCCCATTTTGTAGCCCCTCATTTCTCTTACTTTTTGATTATCTCGTCCATGATGATGTTGAATAGAAGGGGGCTTAACGAATCTCCTTGACGAATACCACTTCTCACTGGTATCTGTGTGGTAAGCTCCCCATCTAATCTTGCCTGGATCTTGTTCGCAGTATATATATTTTCGATAGTCTTTATTATATTACGTGGGATTTGCCTGTTGTAGAGCAGATGTATAATGTCTGATAATTGGACCCGGTCGAAAGCTTTGAGCAAGTCAACAAAACACATAAATGCTGGCTTATTATATTCTATCGACTTTTCTGTTACTTGTCTTATGACAAATACGGCGTCGGTGCAAGATCTTCCAGATCTGAATCCTTGTTGTTCATCAGCGAAAGAGTTAAGAGTCAATTATTTAATTGACAAAATTATGGATTTCTTACAAAGTTATAAATGCATTTGTAGTTATTGAAAAAGGTTAAAGATTCAATATTCAATATAAATTTTTATATTGAAAAAAAAGTCTGCCCTTGAAATATGATAGAAGTGAAAAAACGACATATTTTCTCATGATTTTCTCTGGTACTATCACCCAGCCTTTTGAAAACAATACTTAAAGTTAGGAGTTATACAAAAACTTTCAAATTTCCTAAATTTATATACACAGAGTGAGGCAAAGAATTTAAAAAGGGGCAATAACAGCCAAACTATTCATTTCCGGACAAAAAACGTGAAAATTGTTCGATTTAAGTTTGGAGATCTACTATGAGACGGTCATCTATAATATCAACCCCTAGAGTAAGGGTGTTCAAGAAATATAGCTTTGTGTTTGATGAGTAATTCTATCTTTTTTCATTTGCATGAATACATAAAAATGTTTTGATCAAGAAATTTGTCCGTAATTTGAAAACGTATGCTTGTAGTTGTATGAAAATACGTTACAATCTCTAGGCTAGCTCACAGAATGCAAATAACGGATAAATCTGTCCCCGTAACCAAAACAGGTCACTAAAACTTTCATAAGATTGGTGTCAGTTGCGGAAAGGCACATTTTGAAATCCTCGGGAGACCACTGGACCCTTATTTATACGTCTACATCATCAATGATTCCAGACAAGGTGGACCCTTCCTGCAAACCTGCTCTTTTATTACAGAGTTCCAGTGATTCTGGTTCATTCCCTCTCGCCCCTGCGTCCAGTTCAATTCCATTCTTAACCGCCTATTAGGACTAGCGTTTTCAATGTTAATTTAGTTTCTCATTCTTCTTGCGGTATACCTCACTTGTTATTTCGGTGTTTTATTGTGGTCGAGGATGGGAAACAAAGGGAATACTGGGGTTAGATGAAATTGGGAGGCTTCAACGAAAAATTGTATATTTCAGAGTGGGAAGATTATATAGGGTGCGCCAGAGGAAAAGTTTTTTCAGAAATTGTATCGAAATTTCATTTCCGGTGAAATCCAAAATGGCTGACTCATCTGAAAATGAGCAATATTTCAAGATCGCTGGAACGTTTTTTTTCACTGAAAAATCCGAATGGAGCATTCAGTCGATAATTCAGTATTTTCTGAACAATTTGACATATTCATCTTGAAAATATTCCAAGAATTGATAAAAAAGTAGCGAGAAGAATTTTTTTCATTCTGATTTTCAGCTGAAATCGAAATATTATTTTTCAACTCATGGCGTTGGCATTCCTGAAGTTGTTGTGTTTTTCATGGATTTTCTAAGAAGACAAAGAACCATATTTTACTAAAACCAACCTAAAATTTGATTTAAATGAGATAAAACACAAGGTTTAACTTTAATCTACACTTTATTAGAAAAAATTCGACGACGTTTCGCTGACACAGCAGCTTTATCAAGAATGAGAAACAGAATGAAGAGTATGGTATTATAAACAAATCGTAGAACAAGTTGGATGAATAACAGGAAAATCCACACCGAGCCATTGTACAGTTAGTATGAAAGGTAATAAAACTAATTAAACAAGTTAAGTAGGGTGAATAATTCACATCTACCTGCTCATTCAAAAGCTTGTCCGAATGTTTGTATCTATTTATTTCTAATGCTTCTAGGAGATTTAATTTTAAACTTTTTGATTTTATATGTAATATGTCAAAGTTTTTATTGAATGAATGGTTTTCTTTTATTAAGTGGTTTGAATAATTTGAATCAGATTTATTTTTATTGAAGCTACGTTTATGTTCAGATGTTCTTATGCCAAAACTCCTATAGGTCCTACCGATATAAATTTTATCACAAGAACCGCAATTGAGTTTATAGATTCCTGATTTACCTGATTTTTCAACACGAGATTTATTATTTTAATATGTTTACCTAAGTTATTAGAAGTTTTGAAAGTTATATTAAGATTTTGTTTGACGAGAAAGGATTTAATATTTGTACTTGCAGAACCGCAGAATGTTAAACTGTTGAATATTTTATAGTCTTTATGAATAGGATATACTTCATTCATTGTTTTCTGATACAGTTTTTACGAATGATTAGATCTATCATATCCGGATTATATGAATTATTAATTGCTATCTGTTTGATGATGTTTAACTCTTTATTATAATCTTCTACTGATAAAGGTAAATTGAGTAACCGATGTACCATGCTGTTTAAAGCTGCAACTTTGTGTTGAATTGGATGTAATGAGTAGTTATGTATAATTGTATCAGTATGTGTTGGTTTACGAAAGACCGAAAAAACATAATTATTATTTCGTTTAGTGATTTTCAAGTCCAAAAATTTGATTTCCGTTTGAATTCAAATGGCCGACTTCCTCAAATATTAACAATTTTCCCCGCTCATTAAAAAAGTTTTCGCGGTTGAAATGAATCAACTGCGTATTTCAGTCACTAGATTGAACCTTTCCCATCATTTTGAAGGATCGAACTCGAATATTGATTCAGAATTGTGCCAGGTGTCGTCAATAATGTTTCTCTTCTTCACCATCATATGCACCTCCCATTGTGAAACCTTTGAACATAGACTGCATGCATTAACTCTATGATTAACAAAAAATGAAATGTCTTCGAGTTTTAGACGACTTCTAGTTTGAACCAGTCCAATTTCCAGCCCCTAATAACAAAAGAAGTACAATCTATGATCTTGAGGAAAACTTTCGGACAACAGGGTCATTTGGAAGAAGACCAGGTACTGATGCAGCTAGAACTGTTAGAACACAGGTTCTCGCCTTTTTGATAATCTGTTTCGAGCATCAACTCTACATTTTTTGTATTACAAACTCAATTGACAATTTCAGGACAACATTCAGTGAATTTATAACAGTTCTAGCTGCACCAGTACCTTTTATTCTTCTTTATTCCAAAATAAAATTCGAGTTCAAACCAGATGTCGTCTGAAACTCGATGACATTTCATTATTTTTAGTTTACCATAGAGTTAATGGATGCAGTCTATGTTAACAACGGTAGGTGCATATGATGGTGGAAAAAAGAAAACATTATTGACGACAATTGGCACAATTCTGAATCAATATTCGAGTTCGACCCCTCAAAATGATGGGAAAGGTTCAATCTAGTGATTGAATTACGCAGTTTATTTATTTTGACGGCGAAAAATTATTTTGATGCGCGGGAAAAATTGTTAATATTTGAGGAAGTCGGCCATTTTGAATTCAAAAGGAAATCAAATTTTAGGTTAGTTTTAGTAAAAAATGGTTCTTCGTCTTTCTAGAACATCTATGAAAAATACAACATTTTCTGGAGTGCCAACGCGTTGACGTGAAAAAAATATTTGGATTTCAGCTGAAAATCAGAATGATAAAGATTTTTGACTCTACTTTTTACCAATTCTTGGAATATTTTCGAGATCAATATGTTAAATTGTTCAGTAAAAACTGAATTACCGACTGAATGTCCCATTCGAATTCTATTCGAAATATTGGATTTCACCGGAAGTGAAATCTCGATACAATTCATGAAAAACCTAGTCCTTTGGCTTCCAATGAAATGAGAACGAATGATCTAGCTCTAAAATTGCGAAAGTTATAACGAAAAAGAAATTGTTCGGTTTTCTCCAGCGCACCCTATATAATTTCATGTTGTTTAGCTCAATTTTTGACGAATATACAGTGCTATGGTAAAGTATGTGTTGCGTGCCTTAAGATTAGGTTACACAATTCTGGATATAATATAACTTAAAATTTCATGACAAAACAAAACATAAATATTTTCCCTAAATATTATAATTCTCCTCTTGTTGTAGAAATTCCGCACAATTTTGAATCATATAATTTCGATGTACATCTACACCGAATATTGTAATCCTCTTGTCGGCAATTTCATTACAGTAAAGTTCTTGTCCTTTTCAGGCACGTTCCTGTCGTAAACAATACATTGATCCTATCTTATTCTTAGAATTTTTGAATTTTGATTCCAAACTCTCTCCCCTTCTTTACAGTATTTAAGAAAATGTACAGACCTAAAAGATATCATTTTTCTATCGTCTATCTATCATTCAGTATCTAACATTCAGTTTTAACACTCAAACTGTAACTTTACTCTGTATCAATCTATGATCTTAACTAAGATCGTTACATTGTATTCATTCACTTTTACTCATCTTATTATATCGTCAATACAGTCCATTATCAGTACAACGTTATATGTATCGTTAAAGGTATACAGGGTGTTTCCGAATAAGATGTCATAAATGAAGGATGCGAATCCTGAATGATTTGAGCAAGAAAGTTCGAAGAACCAATGGTCAAAAATGCTTCGTTGCCGAGATACAGGGTGTTAAGTTGAGAAAATTTTCGATTTTCTCTCGATAAAACCTAGACTTCTTAAGATTTCGGGCTCAAATTTTCCACATAAGCTATTAAATACAATCTGAATCACCAGGTGAGGCCAAATTTTGGAACAGTATACAGGGTGATACTTTTTCATGGGCCATGTTCCATTTTTACTCTCGGAACTTTTTTTTGGTACGCCACTGGCACTAACAAAAATGAAATCGAATAGATCATTCAATTTGAAATTTTTTAACTCCTGCATTTTGATCGTAACTATCACCGTTTCTGAGATATTAATTATTGAAAATAATCCAATAGTTTTCCCATATCGAAGCCATGGAGATATTATCTTAATAACTGATGCAATTTTTCAGGAATTGAGCTGAAATTTACATCAAATATCTCCTTATTGTATGTTTATAACAAAATTAGGCAGAAATTCCTGACAGTATACAGGGTGTTATTTTTTCACGTGCATTTTCCTCTTTTTGCCCCCTGAACTTTTTTGTGGTGCGCTACTGGTATATTCTGAAAACAGAATCAAACAGATTATTCAAAGTGAAAACTTTTCTGTTCCTTGTATTTTTCCGTATCTGCCACCATTTTCGAGATATTAATCAAGAAAAGTAATCGTATAGTCCCTTCCGTATTGAAAGCTTGAAGATATTTTTCATGTTATTTCGGCAATTTGTGAAGACCTTGAGCTCGAGTTTCAAACGAAGTTCACATTTTAAGATCTGCACCACTAGATTGGTAGGATTTATGAGAAAGTATAAAGGGTGATATCATTTCCTGATCATTGAATTCGAATTCAAAAATGTGTTTTATTGAGTGTATAAATCGGAAGTAAATGAATAAACAACATAAATAATCGCGAATGATTTCAATAACAAAACTCATAATCATGAAAACAAAATTGAACAAACAGAACAAATCAAAGAAGATGTTGAAAATGTCCTCCACCTGAAAGAATACATGCTTCTGCTCGTCTCCGCATATTAGTGCGCACCCTCTGAAATATTCCTGGGGTATTTCTGATGACGTCACATGATGCTGTAATTCTATTCCTCAATTCTTCAAGTGTATTCACGGGAGAGCTATAAACCAAAGTTTTCAGATGTCCCCAAAGAAAAAATCCAAACTGTTTAAATCTGGCGACCTTGGAGGCCAAGCTTCTGGTCCACCACGCCCTATCCAGCGGTTATTGAATGTCATATTCAGATATTCTCTAGCTTCCATGCTGAAGTGCGGTGGTGCTCCGTCATGCATAAACCACATTCTATTTCTAGTTTGCAGCGGCACATCTTCTAGCAACACAGGTAAAATCTCTTCTAGAAAGTGGCGATATAAGGCTCCATTCAGCCTGTCTGGCAACAAAAATGGCCCGATCAGGAAATCCCCAATTATTCCAACCCAGACATTAACCGAAAATTGTTCTTGATGGTGACATTCCTCAATCATATGGGGATTTTCTTCAGTCCAATAGTGATTGTTATGAAAGTTCCTGATTGCATTTCTCGAGAAGGACGCCTCATCTGTGAAGATGATTTCGCTATCGAAAAGGGATTATGAGCAATGTTATGAAGGAACCATCGGCAGAAATTGAGTCACAGAGGAAAATCGCGGGGTAGTAGAGCTTGCACGCGTTGAATATGGTATGGGTAAAGCAAGAAATCATGGAGAATTTTCCAGACCAATACAAATGAGATATTCAACTCTCTTCCAATTTTTCTTGTACTCAGCTGAGGATCCTCATCTATACAATTTAGGACTGCCTCTTCGATTTCCGGGGTCCTTATTGTCCGATTTGCCCCTTTCAAGTCATGATTCGGTTTGAATGTACCCCGTTCTCTCAATCTTCTGTGGATGTCAGAAAACGTACGCCTATCAGGAATGATTCGATTAGGGAAGCGTTCTTGGTACAAACGCCTTGCGTGCACTGCGTTTCCTTCAGCCACACCGTACATGAAATGTATATCGGCCATTTCTGCATTAGTGAAAACCATTTCAAAGATTATTGGTTACTACTTACAGCTGTTTCAAATGTAGGCACAACAAACTGAATGACAAAACTTACAATCATTGAAGTGTCAAGTTTCTTTTCTATGATTTCATTTGCAAAATTGTATCAGAGCCTACTAAGCCTTTTGAAATCACCAACGTGTTCTGATATGAGGAAGACACGATAAATTCTGATGATTTTCAATTCAAAACGGTGAAAGACATGAGGATCAAGATGAGCACAAAATTATCCGAATTGAATGAAAAATCCGTTTTTGATTACGGAAAACGTCAGTTACGCACCGAAAAAATATACGGAGGCAAAGGGGTAGCCTGTTCGGGCGTTGTTGATTAATTTTTCGAAAATGGTGGCAGATACGGAAAAATACAAGGAACAGAAAAGTTTTCACTTTGAATAATCTGTTTGATTCTGTTTTCAGAATATACCAGTAGCGCACCACAAAAAAGTTCAGGGGGCAAAAAGAGGAAAATGCACGTGAAAAAATAACACCCTGTATACTGTCAGGAATTTCTGCCTCATTTTGTTATGAACATACAATAAGGAGATATCTGATGTAAATTTTAGCTCAATTCCTGAAAAATTGCATCAGTTATTAAGATAATATCTCCATGGCTTCGATATGGGAAAACTATTGGATTATTTTCAATAATTAATATCTCAGAAACGGTGATAGTTACGATCAAAATGCAGGAGTTAAAAAAAATTTAAAATTGAATGATCTATTCGATTTTATTTTTTTTAATGCCAGTGGCGTACCAAAAAAAAGTTCCGAGGGTAAAAATGGAACATGGCCCATGAAAAAGTATCACCCTGTATACTGTTCCAAAATTTGGCCTCACCTGGTGATTCAGATTGTGTTCAATAGCTTATGTGGAAAATTTGAGCCCGAAATCTCGAGAAGTCTAAGTTTTATCGAGAGAAAATCGAAAAATTTTCTCAACTTTAACACCCTGTATCTCGGCAACGAAGCATTTTTTGACCATTGGTTCTTCGAACTTTCTTGCTCAAATCATTCATGGATTCGCATCCTTCATTTATGACATCTTATTCGGAAACACTCTGTATATGTGAAAATAAATAATGTTAGACAAAGAATCAGTCTCAATCAACAAAAATTACTCACAGTCAGGTAAAACTCACTGTAAGACAAATAACAGTATGAATTGAAACAATCTTTCATTTCAGTTTTTGGGAAAATTGTTAGGAAGAGTTAATTTTTATAGCTAACTAGAAGTTCTGCAATGTCCCATTATGGGGGTTTTGCGATGAATAAATAATTCATGTGATACAGAGTGTTTCATCCGAGATCTGTTGTGAACTCGATTTAAGGAAAATATCCTTTCCTTTCCTGTACTCCTTGATATAAGAGCCATGATAGGAAACAGTAGTTGAATGACTTCTGAGAAATATTATGAAGGGATAGAAAGAAATAGTTTTTCGTTGGTTGTATCTTGCTGAAATTGCTGGGTGATATTGTCGAAAAAATTCGAAAATCGGTCATTACTAAAACATTTATAAAGGTTGCCTTATTTAAATATGGAAACCAGTATATTCTATATCTAAATTTTAATTGGAAAGCTTTTTCCATTTAATGAACATGTACTTGTAGCTTTCACCTTTATAAAAACTTATTATTTTGTAAATTAAAACACGAACAAGGGTTTCCATTCTTTTCCCCGAAAGATTCGTCATATTCTCAATATTACCATATTTACAAATTTTGCCTTATTTAAATGAGGAAATCTGGCAACTCTATATCAAAATCGAATTTTCAGACTCATTCCTTTCATTAAACATAAATTTATAGCACTCATCTTCTTAAAAATCATAATTTCGTCAACTAAATGATTTAGATATGATCAAACTGAACATTTTCATCTTTCTTTCGAAAATTTCGAACAGAAAAATCCACTACGCAGTATAAACAGATACCAAATTGAAATCCAACTCCGAAGTTATGGAGTATTTTCGAGTTCTTTGATATTAGAATTGGGTATTTTATTTAGTAATAAGCTTTTGTAAATGGCAATGGAATGTTCCCTTGTATCGAAGAAGTAGTTATTCGAAGTTTTGTTCTTCGAACTTCAATCGGCGATTGTCTAAAAAAATAGTGGAATAGTAGAATTTCGTGCTTGAACGTTGAATTTGTATACACACAACCAAATTTATATGGAATCACTAGCTATTTCACATTATCGATTGTTTTTAACCATGGATCGTTAACCATTTGAGAAGAATGAAGTTTTCTGTTGTAAGTATACTAGATAGTATGATAAGAAATGTTGAATTATCACCACATGTTCAGGATATTGTACTCAATCGCCATTGAGATTTGAAACTGTGAATTTCAGAATTTAAAAAAGCCTAGATAGATAGATATTATCTTTTGAGTGAGGGCTGCCTACCAGTTCGGCCACTGCGACTCAGTGGTTTATTGTGGCACACTCTGATCTAAATTTCATCCACGAGCTCCATCCTTCTCGTAAAGGATACGAGTTTCGTGGGTGAGAGCTTCATAAGCTTAGTCAGCTTCAGTTTGCAAGATCCAAGTTCTTCCATCCTGACCCTGTTCCCAGCTGAGCACTCGAACATAACATGTTCCATTGATTCTATGTCTTCTTCACATAGCCTACATGAAGGATCCTCAACCAATCCTAATTTATTTAGGTGTTTCCTGAGGCGACAGTACAACGTTAATATGGCAGTTTGAACTCTCAGTTCCAACCTAGCAAGTTTAAGCCAGGACTTGGCTTTTGTAGTGAAAGGTCCACTGATGGCACGTCGAGCGTGTCTGAGGCCTGGGAGGCTCATCCAATGCTCGCGTACCCTCAAGTCCAGCCATCGGCTCTTTTCCATCCTTGGAGTTTCCAGGTGCATTCCGAGCTTAGGTTCCGGTCCTATGAACTCCAGGTTAGTTCCTTGAGCGGCCAGTGAGTCCGCCTTCTCATTTCCCTCAATGCCTGGGTGGCCAAGAACCCATATTAGACGGAGCTTGCTCCACCCTCCTATACTCCTAATCCTTACGTTGGATTGTTCTATGTGCAGAGGGGTCAAATAATTGTTCTCGTTGAAGAAGGGAGACCCAAAGGGATATAGCGACCCTTGTTTCAAGGGGTTTATACAGCAGAAAGTCCTTAATAGTTCCAGAGATAACCAGATAACAAAAAATTAACAGACTTAACTGGTGTATCGAGCACCAAAATTGGAATATTGTGAACTGGCGAAATGTTCTTTTTCCGGATAAGACCAGAATTGGTGTTCGATCAGATGAACGCCAGATTCAGGTTTCAAGGTGTCGTGGAAGACAAGCTAGATGCATCAAGACTAATTCCGAAATACCAAGAGGGCAGTGTAATGTTTTGGGGTAGCATTATGCTGGAGGAAAAACAGATTTGATTTCGTTTCCTGCGAGTATGAAGGCTAGAAATTACTTGGAACTAGTGCTGGAGCTCATAGTGATATTCTGACGAGGTGCCCACGGTGAGAATTTCAATTTTATGCAAAATAATGCTCCTCCCCATACCAGCAACATCGCGCGATATTATCTTGAAACAGAGGGGATTTGTATTTTGGACTGGCCAGCTTGCTCTACAGAACTAAATCCTATTGAACATTTATGCGATAATCTCAAAAGGAAAATAAGATCGCGCCAGGATAATACAAGAACCCCACAGCTCATCCAATCCGCCACAGAAGAGTGACAGAATCACCCCAAATGAGGACGAAAACCTAATCTAAAGCACGCCTAGACGGAATCAGCCTTGTATCGGGGCAAGAGGAGGTAATACAAGGTACAGAAGTCGAGAAAGAACATCTACTCCCTGAAAAATCAATTTTCAATTTTTTTACTACAAGCGGAAAGTCTCTTATTTTCTTTTATTTGTTTCTTTCTCAAAATTAACCTTGATTTATTTCTTTTTGCAATTGGAATATCTCAAAAGGATCAGTTCTGACAATCCTTTGAAATTTTCATGATCCCTGAATAAAATATTGGGTGATTCCATATACATCTGGTTGTGTGTGTTTCAAAAAGGTTTCATTCCAACTTTAATGATTTCGTTCTCTTAATGTGATAATACAACATTAAGGAAACAAGTGATGTTGGTTTACGTATAAACAAAGACCATTATTTGGATAATATCCAGATTCAATTACCGAATTAAATATAATATTGCCCTCCATGCATTTGTGTCTGCTTTTAATTAATAAATTTTACGTCAATAATAAAGACCTTTATCATATTACAATGAAAACAATGGTAATTCATGTACATGGAACATAATAGAAATAATGAAGTACTATATAGGGTGTCCTTTTTTCATAGGTTTTGTGGGGTATCTCGGCTACGAATAGAGGCAGACGAGGCTTTCGTGATACCGTCTTAGTTTTTAAGGAAACCAAAGATGCTACAAACTGATTTGTTGATTTTTAGAAGCTGCAAGTATTTCGGGTATGGTGATATATCTTTCGAAAATTGCAATGATTCTTTATAAATATGTCTGCGAAGAAAACAGTAGTATATTCAGTTTTTTTCGCGGTTTACAGTGCTTCAGATATTGTCATAACTTGGTTGGTGGGACATATTGTATTTTTCAGCTTTTAAAAGTCTTGGCTAGAGTCAAAGTCGTTTTAAATCTATTGTAAAAACTTAAAAATAATGCATTATACAGATTTTGTCTTTACTTTACCCAATTTCGAAACTATGATCTGGGATTGTTCAAGATGGTTCCATTTTGAATACACACTAATCTTTTTCGATCTGATTTTAGGATTTCAATAAATTTTGACATCCTTTAGCGAAAGAATATTATGAAGAAGTAGGCACATTTAATTCTCATTGAAGGCTACCTTCTATTTCTTCAAAGAACAAAGTTATCAGTTGATATATACCGGGTGTAACTGGAAAGAGGCTCGCCCCTAAAACTTTTTTCTTATCCAATATTTTTCAATGAAATTTTTCGAAATTGATTGAAAATTTACTTCAAGTTGAATGGCACTGACAGTTTACCTGATCCACCAAAGTTTCAATTTTTAAATGACTCACCCTGTATATTTTTTGGGAAATCGAATGAAACTCTCTTTGTCTATACATTCAGTATATTTAAAGATGTATTTGCCGAATTTTTAAATCATTCTCAATAAATTTGTTCTCAAGTCTAGGTGGCTATGACGACTCAGCTGGTTCTAAAATTGTAATGCACACAAAGCATAAACGCAAAACCTTAGCTTTATTTTGGCATGGCGCACATACTCATCATCGCACATTCCAGATGAATAAAAATTCAACAAAACACAAAAATAACACAAAAAAAACAAATGGATCATAGATGGAATGTAATCGAATCAATTGAGCATAACTTCACCATTCTGTGCCTGACACAGCCTATTGCGGCGAATGGTAGCCCGTACTACATTATCCATTTGATTGGGAAAAATTTCATTTGTAGCTCCCCGAACTCTATTCTCTAATTCCTCTCGATTTTCCGAAGCAGTTCTATAAACACGATTTTTCACATGGGCCCACAAAAAAAATCTAATGGGGACAAGTCGGGCGATCGAGCTGGCCATCTTGTCGGGCCGTTGGTGCCTATCCACCTTTCATTTAAATAATCATTTAGGTATTGAACAACTTCCCTGAAGTTGTGCGCTGGTGCTCCATCTTATTGGAAAATTGAGTTATTAGCAAAAGCCAGTGGTAAACCATCAATCAGATCGCTTATTTCGTTTTGTAAAAATCCTTTCCCTATTAATGGTCCATCAAAATGATTGGACCTATGATATGTCGCCCTACTATTGCCATCCATACATTAAACCCAAATCGCTCCTGGAAATTACCCCCACGTACTAAATGCTCGTTTTCGTGGGCCCAATAGCGCGTATTGTTTCTATTGAACATTCCGTTGTAAGTAAATCGGGATGCATCTGAATATAAAATTTTATAAGGATACCTTGAATCCATCTTTTGAAGAAACTGGTTGCAATATTCTAATCTTCAGCTATTATCATTTTCATAAAGGCGTTGATGAAGATTGTATTTGAACGAGCGAAATTTATGCTTCTTAAGAATTCTCAAAACACTCTGATGACTTATCCCTATTTCTTATGCGATTTCTCTGGTAGATGCCGTACAATTCAAATTAATGTACGCTAATACATTAATTTCAGAATTTTCGCTTACTATGAAATTTTGATTATCTGCAACAACCGGTAGCTGACAAAACTTCACTTCCAGTTTTGGAAAATAGTGCCTTGAAGGATGTTGCCATTCTGGATAGCGTTCAGCGTATAAAATTGCTGATGCTGTAGAGTTTTTTCGGCATCTACCATAAATGAGTAGCATATCTACTTTTTCATTCTGTGTGTACAGCATTTCGTCTGTTTTTCTGCCGTGAAAATTCAAAAACTCTGAACAATTTCTACCAACTCACCGATTCAGATGCAATACAATCTTATCTTATGACATTTAAAATTGAATACAAAAAATTCTATGATCTGTGATGGGATTTCAATGCATTTGCAAAGCACTTCAGATAATGAGTTGAAAAACGAGTATTATACCAGGATTACAAATAGAAATTTTCAACGAAAAATTATCAATTTGGTATCAAAACATTCGTAAAAATATTTTGCGTATTATAGTGCTAATGAGCCTCTATTATACCTTGCGAAAATAAGATTTTTTTCAAAGAAACGATGTTTGGGATGTTACGAAGCCAATAACAGAAGGAATTCTACAGTTTCAGTGATGAATCCAAATTTACTCGATTTCGGTCGATAAATCACGAAGTTTTTTTGTCGTCATAGCCACCTTGACTTGAAAACAAATTTATCAAGAAAAAATTAAAAATTCGTCAAATTCGTCTTAAAATATGCTGAATATATAGACAAAGAGAGTTTGATTCGATTTCTCAAAAAATATACTGGGTGAGCTATTTGAAAATCGAAACTTTGGCTAATTTCCTTTAAAACCGGAAACGGTTCAGATAAACGGTCAATGCCATTCAAGTTGAAATAAATTTTTAATTGAGTTCAGAAAATTTCATTGAAATATATTGGACAGGAAAAAAGTTATAGGAGCGAGCCTGTTTCCAATTACACCCTGTATAGTCGTGGACATTCGGTATAAATAACGAACTTCGCGATAAAAATTAAATAAATCAAGTGTAATTTACTTTCAGATCTTTTCGAATCGCAGTGATAATATTAAAATAGAAATTCTCGATTTACCGATTAATACAGAAATGATTTACCTGACGAAAAAGCTGGATTTTTAATAAAATTCATATTAGCCGGACGGAATTCATGAAAAGCTTGACAGAATTAAGGTGGCGCGAGAACTCGACTGAATAATCTTTCTCGGCTACTCTTAAAGTCACTTCAAGAGCTACTGAGTCTCCATATTAGGCACTTCAAGATTCATTTCGGCCTTAATTAGCATTTTAAGATGGACTGTTTGGGAACAAAATCTACATTTTCATAATCTGTTTCCAGAAGCGTGAGATACAGATATATAAAGTCGATTATAATGGAGAAGTTTTTTGAATATGCAGTTGGCATTTAACAGTATACATGGTTTGATTCTCTGTGATTTTTCCGGGATATTGATGAGAACATGTTTTTCAGATTTCAGATCACTAAAATTTGACTCATTTCTTGACAGTAAAATATTTAAAAATACTCCTTACTTGCCAGGGTCTTTCGAAATATATCTGAACTAAAGTTTTTAGATATACTTCCTCTAGTTTGACAGTTAGATTAGCCTTAGTTTTCGTCCAATCACTTTGTAGCTGTGTATTTTTGATGAAAGAAACTATTCACCAATATAATATCCATCAAAAAGATTAATTCTCGTTTCAGAAACACTGCATTGTCCATTGCACTATACATAAAAGAAATCGATTCAAGAATTCTTGACCTGTTTATGTCTTACTCGTGCTTGGGTAGAACCGACAACGTCTTTTATTGTGTTTATTCGGGAATTGGATAACGCTTTCCAAGTATGAAAACAAGCTGTTCTCTCCTTTCAATATGTCTATGGGAAAGTACATGCTGAAAGCATCTGCTTATTCCTCCTATATATGAGAAGTTTTCTCACTTGTGCTCGCATATAAAGCCGCAAATATGATAACATAATAAAGAGAGTCTCGGATGAAATGGTCTCTTTTGATACTCGTTACAATTTGTCATATAAATCTACAGGGTGATAATTTTTCTATAGTCGTCCCCACTTTTATCTCTTAGAAATTTTTGAAATACGCCACTCACCTTCTTGTTACTATTCTTTACATAATATCAATAGTTCTAGATTTCCAACAAAAACTAGAAGTATTTTGCTGGGTTATTTTGCTACTTATTGACACACCCTTCCCTTCGAATCTGAGCTAACTAATATTTGATTTTCAGTTAGCTCCCAGAAGATAATATTAAAAGTTGAAAATTAACGTTATAATTGTTAATGAGAGAATTCATGCATATGTTTTGACAGGTAAGCTACCAGCAGCCTCTAGTTACAATTGAGGAGATGACTTTTTACAAATGATACTAAACGCAGCACCACTTCCAACAATTATATATTATATATGACACTTGTCATATTTTTAGAACGACTGTCAAATTCTTTCTTCGCAATTTTTTCTTTAAATTAAACAGTAAAAGAAGAAATAATATATGGGCGATGTCAACCCAAATTATTGGGTCCATAATGATTCTAAAACATCTATAGATCACAGTCGGCATCACTTGGAAGACTGAACCTTGCCATCGGGGCTCCCTCGGTCAAACAGAGAGTGAATTGTTTTTGTTGAGTTTGAATATTGAAAGGTTTTTTGCGATTATACTTAAGAGAGAATGAAGCGGCTAAGCAGACAAATCTTTGGTACTCTTGATGTACACACGACACTAACACAACATAAACAGACAAGCTATTGCTAGTGTAATAGCGACAGAAAAACGAATTTTTCCTCAGGTTTACATTTTTCTGAGCTCACACTTGTGTTTTTCTGACAAACTCCAAAACTATAGATATAAGCATTTATTGTAAATACAATTATTCGAATTTTCATAAATCCTCTCTTTTCAAAAGAATATATATATATATATATATATATATATATATATATATATATATATATATATATATATATATATATATATATATATATATATATATATATATATATATATATCATATATTATCATCTTGCTCAGTCCTTGCTTCAACAGATTATTTAGAAAGACATAATGCCGTCGCTAATATTATTCACTTCAATCTAGGAATTAAACATGACCTAATTCCAAAAAGAAAAAATTTCAAAAATATGAACCTGAGATTATTTGTGAAAATGACAAATATAAACTTTATTTTGATAAAATAATTCTGTGCAACAGAGCTGTAAAACACAATAGACCAGATATCGCTCTTAATGATAAACAGAATCAAATAACATATATAATTGATATTGCTATACCCGACACACATAATATACAAAATAAATACAATGAAAAAATTTCTAAATATATGATGCTTGGCGACGAGATTAAAAAATGTGGAAAATGAAGAAAATATCTATTCTACCGATTATTATTTCTACAACAGGCGTTATTCCTAGAAATCTTCACAAAAGTATTGAGATTTTGGGTCTGAAGAAAAATTTGTTTGAACAGTTACAAAAGATAACAGTCATCAAATCTTGTAATATTCTTCGTAGGTTTCTTTCCGAAAGTAATAATGAGGTAGAGTCATAGGTTTTCTTTTAGTTTATACTGCTCAGAATCTCATTTCATATTTTATTTATTTGTTTATATAAATGTAATATAATTAACTGACAATTTTGTCATACTTATGTTCAGAGCAGTATTCTATTCGATCGTTCACCACTTCACACAAAGGAAACTATTAATGAGTAACATTCAGTGTTACTTGACTAAGGTCCGTACACTGGATTTTTCCGGGGAGAAAGCCTCTGACACTACTCGTTGGTACATTGATATCATTGTCTGATGATGCTTTAGTATGTATATATTCTGGTAGATTGATATATTCTCAGAACATTTAACGTTATCCTAATATATAATTACTCCAGGATATGTTTTGATTATAATCATTGCCTGGCAATGGTATTAATTACCGGGTGGTGGATTTATATTTTTCATAAAATCAGTTTGATTGCATGAACAGATATATGGGCAACTCGTCGGGGTAAAACCCCTATATATACATATATATATATATATATATATATATATATATATATATATATATATATATATATATATATATATATATATATATATATATATATATATATATATATATATATATATATATATATATATATATATTTTCATCTCATTCGAGCTCTAACTAACTTTTTGTTAGTATATATATATATATATATATATATATATATATATATATATATATATATATATATCAGATCACTGTAAACAAAAAGTTAGTTAGAGCTCGAATGAGAGGCTGAAAAGTTTGCTAGATCTGCAAGACAGTATGGACGATCATAGTACAAGCTATTTCTAGGAATAAATTTCAAATTTAAACGAAAATAACTTGCTCGAGTCTGTTCCTGAAGATGATTAACGAAGAAGGGCCTACAATCTTCTCCCTTGAACAGTTCCAACTATCAAATATTTTATCGCAATGCCATTTTGAGTACTGTCTTCAGGTTAATCTGATGAACTCTTCGACATTCATTTGAATATGAAACTTCCTCTGGGCTTTGCTTAGAGTTGCACACTCTCCAAGGAATACTAGTCTCTCGCCAAGATCAAAATAGGTTGCAATGACGTACTTCAAAAATGAGTAAACATGTTACCGTTTGATCAATGCACTCAAAGAGACTTCAGAATGATACAGAATACGGAGTGGGTGAGCATACATGCAGAACAGAAGCAATCCAAACAGCGACAGATCACTAGTAATAATCACGCTTAAGTGCACGACCGGCGATATAGGTTGCAGTTGTATGGTTCTTTCCCTTCCGCGAACAAGCAATTTTGTTGCGAAAGAGTCTAATTCGGACTAGAGAACACTGTTACCACAAAACCTTGGGTTTCACCCCGGTTCATAACCTAACCTAACCAGACGTGAACAGGTCATAAAATCCTACCTCGGACAGAATTACCGAGAAAACTGGCATTATCTCTTCAACACTCAGCACAATAACATCTGAACTAACCAATATTGTAGTAACGTACTATAACTATCAAGCATACAACATCATACTTAGTTACATGTACAAATTATCATATGAGTGTAGTGAATTCAATATGTGTATATAGTACAAAGCGTTCTTCTTTATAAGTAGAACCCAACGTGGCGATAACCAAGCCATTCCGTTATAAACACCATAAAAACTGAATGGATTCGAGTAAACTTTTGTGGCACTAGAAAAAGAATGGAACCGAGAACAGAGCCCTAAGGCACACTGGTGACGATACTCTCAGCCAAAAACAAGTCTCAAACCCCAGTGTTTGTTCCACATTCAGTAGTTTTGCCCTCACACCACAGTGCTCAGTTTAATGAAGAATTCGACGAGGTGACGAGAGATTGAAAGCTCTGTCGAAGTCCAGGTGAATAACATAGTTAGGTGTTCTAATGTGGAACGCTTTAGGAGGACGAAAAATTACGTAGGCTGACAAAGTAAAATAAATTTGGTGAAATTCAATTTTTTCATTTAATATAGTCACTTTTGAGGGCGATACAGCTATTGTAGCGATCAATAACTTTTCGATGTCGTTTTTATGATAAGATTTCTCTTCAACTCCAAAATAGGCTTCTGTTTCGGCAATTAACTGTTCAGAAAACATTCTTTTCAAGTCTGACCACAGAAAAGAGTCTCTGGGGGCAAGATCTGGTTAATTAGGTGGATAGGGAAGTAGCTCGAAGCCTGATTTGTACAATTTTGGCAATGATTTGATATATTTGAAGCAAGGAGTTGTTTATCATCTGGTCCAATGTTTAATCATCACACAGAATTCTCTTTCATACATTTGTCTAGCAATAACATAGGTTGATTCACTTTCAATGCTATATCTGACGAACCCATGGTTTAACTTGTGTCAAGTTAAGGTTAGTGCTAACTGAAAATCATGAGGATTTGATCCTTTTTACTGCCATCTCTAGATCAATCTTTGAACCTTTCAATTCATCTGGTAAATAGGCACTAAGGCAAAATATGCAACCTTTAGTTTTCCTCGTTTATTAGTTATTCATCTCAGCAAACTAAAAGCAGATAGAATTTTCCAAATATCGAACCAAGTGAAACCTAAAGCTTCAATGCTAGCTAATAAGGCAGCTTTCAAGTTTATCGAGTTTCGAATATGAATGCAAATACAGATCTTATCGCCGCTTGTTATCAAGGCCTAGGCCCTGATTATCACAACCCGAGCCGGCGAACAATATACTGGACGTTCTCAATCCAATTTACCTGTGCATAACTGAATAAACATGTAAATTCTGTCTTTGCCAACGGAGGGTAGACGCACAGTTTCGCACTTGGGTCTCAAATGCGACGCCTTCAGGGTTGAATCCCTCTTGGCTATGTATTAGGAACGTAATTTAATTGGCACGTGCGCGATTGCGATGGTAGATAGGAAAAAAATTCCTTTGTCCTCCTAGTCACGATTTGGCGAATTATTCTGATATTTATTTCAACCGGATGGGTTTCTGGGTATGAGCATTATGTTCATTAATGTTTGAAATAACGGTGCGTGATTTTTTAAAACTAAATTAGACTAATTAGAGAAATCGGGGTGGAAAGAAAAGTTTGAAGCTCTACAGAAAAATGATTCCTATACAAAATTGAAGCTGTTATAATTAAATTGAAAATAATTATACAGGGGTGATCGGTGAAGAAGCATATATAGACCTACCATGAAAACAGGAACGAACATTAATGTTGTGAACGGCATCGTTTCCGTTTTATGGACCATGTAACCAAATGGTTACATTGATTTCAAATGTCTCTATTTTAAATTCCTTGTTATTTACAATTGAAAACCACTTGGCTACATTATCCCGAGTGTTGCAAAGTGATTTTCATATTGAAAAAGAAGGGGAGAACATCACCGACATGCGGTCAGCTGTTTCTTGAGTCATTACCATTACGAATTTGTGCAAGAATCAACCGGTTTCTCAGTTTATGATACAAGGCCATACAAATTATATCGCGCTAAAAGTGATTTTTGTCTTTCCAAACCTTGGAGGTGTATTTTGAAGGTATCATGTGAGCTTTTTCTCATACCATCACAGTACAGTTATCAGTATTTTGAGTGAGAAAATGTTTCAAATATGGATGTGTCTGATTGGTTACATTGTCCATATATGTGGTTTAAGATTTCTCGAATATTCATTGTCATGCATGATGATATTATGGATGATAACCCTCAATTCGTTTATCTTCACCTCCTGGTGTATCAGAGAATTCTGAATCATCAGATGAGGAAGAAGAAATAACGTTGAAAACAATACAATGAATAATTGGACCAAATTTCTATTTGAAGTTGAAGTAGTTACACAATATATCTTTTGATTCATAATGAATAATAAAATAAAACAAGTTATTATGTTTTAACTATCACTAATTTATTGATGTAAAGTATGACAAAATTTTGTATTGGTTGGACTGATTTGGGACATACGTCCATTATCAACAACAAGCTAATTAAAACTGAATACTCATGTACAATACAGGGATTACCATCAATAAAATGCTAGTAGAGGTCACAGTTACTTGAATAATGTTGATTGGTAGGTAATTAAGTCTACCTGGTCGTTAAGAAGCTTAACCATCTCTATCCTAGATGCCTTGAAAATTTCCATCGATTCAAAGAAATCGAGTTTATAAGATTTATCACAAGAATGAAGAATTTTTAGCTGTTGAAGTTCTGGAAAAGGATGACATTCATTCAGACAATTTCAGCTAAAGCTGAATCATATTTCTGATGTAGGAATGACCGGAAATGTTCTTTGTATCTAGCCTTGAAAGAGCGTCCTATTTGATCTATATAAAAGGAATTGCACTCAGAACTTGTTAATTGGTATACTCCTGATTTTTCGAATTTATTGATTTTATCTTTTGTGTTGAAAAGCAGGCCTGACACTTTGCTAACTCGTTTAAATGCAATATAAACTTTTTTACTATCAGACATAACTCTAGCAACCTGTTTATACGTCTTCCCAAAATATGTTAGAGCCATACATTTTTCGGGCTTTTCTCTCTTGGATTGGGGATGTATCATGTTGAATGTTTTGTTGCGTATTTTTCGATTAATTAAGATCTATATTGCTTTTATATCGAAGCCGTTGTTCTCTGCTATTAACATAATGGTGATAAATTCTGATTTTCGGTCAATGTCCGATAAAGGCAAAGAAATCGCTATGTGAATCATCTATTTGAAGAATATGGGTGAAATGAATCTATGGGTATGACATTATCCGTGTACGATGGTTTTCTGAAGATATCAATTGATAAACGGTTATTATTCTCCCGGGTAATTGTTAGATCTAAGAAATTGATTTTACTATCGACTTCTGTTTCTACTTTGAACTTGATTTTCAGATGAATGTTATTAATGAAATTCAGGAAGATTTCTAGTTGTCTATTCGTTCCAATGAAACAGGCTAAAATGTCATCAACATATCGGTACCAAAATAGAATATGCATTTTCGTCAAAGATGACGTTATAATTTTAGTATTTTCCAAATGAGACATGAAAATTTCAGATAGAAGGGGACTGAGGGGTGAACCCATAGCTAAACCATTATTTCGTGAATATATCTTATTATTGAACTGAAAATAATTTTGAGTCAAGCATAAATCAAACAGAGAAATTAACTCATCTTTGCAGACCACGTTGAGATTTCTCGCCTCTAGAATACTTGATATTAAGGGGACACATTCAGTTGGACCAAGGAAGATCTTTCTGAACGAAATAGGAGAATTATCAATTTCTCACCAGTTGTAAATAAAGATGTGCTATTTCCTATTGAGTACTTCACGAAAATGTTGTCTCTCGAAATATTGAATGATATAATTGAGCAAACCAACATCTACAGTACTCTATCTGCCGGGACATGTATTGGCACAAATGCCAATGAGATTATTGATCTTCCATCATGAAGACCATTGGGCAAGCGGTACACGTATGGTGCAGGTAGTCTCGCATCAAGCGTTTCAAAGCTTTTAGAGTTATATCCACTTCAATAAAAACGAAAGGTACCAGAGCGAGAAATCTTCGGCAATATATAAAAAACAAGCCCAATAAATGAGGTTCTTTGTTATTGCGGAAAATTACGGTATAGTATAAGCTCTTTATTAGCGGTGTATATGGTACGTATATACGTACACACCCTGTATTTCTTCAAGATTTGTTTTCAATGCATTTATATTACCGATATTTTTTCTCTCTGAAAGTGTCTGTATTATTCTGCTATCGTGTGTGATTTTTTTTGAAAGGGCAAATCAATTGTGGAAAAATATACAAAGGAGTCTATTCAAAATAAGAGAGTTTATGTCCAATTTAAGGCTAACAGGAATTGGTGAAAGTCGAAAATATTTTCAAAATGTCCAAGCCAAAACTAACTATGAAAATATCAATAAGTTTACTACATTGTTGCACCTTGTAAAAGCAGAAACTGAAAGCTACACCTGCTCCTGAAAATAGAAGTCAATCCAAATTCCTGTAAAGATGTTAATCAAACATCCCCAATGAAGAACTACTTCCCGGTCTTTCATTTCTAGGTTCACTGCGTTCATAAACACATAAAGTAACGCATTTGCAGTTTCAATGATATAAACTGAAGTTCGGAATGATGTAAATCGGAAATATGGAAAATGGAAAATTCGGCCCAATTCCATAAACAACTTCGTTAGTGCTTTCCGCACAAACTCAGTCCATTTGGCGCTTAAAGCTTCGTTGATATTCATACGTGAATGTGGATTTCGAGTATTCATCGCGACGGCCATTATTCCCGTGATATTTATCGTAGTGCCCTTTATGATTCACGTCAAAGCTCTCTCGTAAATAGATTTTGAAAATTTGACATTATGTCCTAGGCGGGATGCAGTTCGTTTCGATAGATTCACGTATACGTGAGCTGCCGGCGGATGGCGGCTTTCGATATGTCACCCGACAAAGGTTGGGGATACGATCAATGTTATGTATGATGCATATCATCAATTGACGGCGCTACGGGGAGTTGTCGATAACGAAAGTTTCATTTGTCAACTCTTATGAACGCCTTCTATCTTTTAAAAGTTATAGAACCAACACGTATTGGAAACCTACATAACCTAACATTGTGAACTGATCAAACGAATTGGTTTTGCTGTTAAACTTCTCTGAGTGTATTCGAGATCACAGAGTGTAGTCTCGAACGCTTTCGTAAGCTTGTAGTGCTAGGTATATGGTACTCACTTGCTTGTAGAGTATCAGTTCACACCGTTTGCTAGTGGCAATGGTGGCAATGTCGAAAAGTTGCAAATATATAACTTCCATTCCTGAAGAAATGCCTAGATTAGAACACACTAACTAGATGCACTAAATTGAGATTCCACAACAACAGAACGAATTCTACAAAAAACCAGCGAAGCCCTACTGAGGAACACCATTCACGATAAGAGAGGAAATCAAAAGATGCTCTGTTACGGTCCCTACATCTGAAACTAAGGAACATAACGCACCCAGAATTGTGGATGCGAATAGAGGACGCTGCCTTTACCGAATCTGAAATACATTACGAAGAGAAGACGATAAATTTAGAAAGAAAATTCGTAAATCTGACAGACTTACAGAAAAAACAGAGTCGTAATAAACGCACAACCACAAAAAATCATGAACCCAATAATAATAATAATAATAACATAGTTTATTCAAGAAGGTAAGTAGGTACATGGCTTTACATTCTTAGATATGTTTATTATTACATTTGATAGGTTTCCCGAATAAACGATAGGAAATCGCAGAGATGGATATAATCCTTCTGTACGCGATCACAATCTGTTGAACTTTTAGTACAGTTTGTTCTTATTATCACATACTTTTTATGTCCTGGTTAATATGTCGCAATTGGGTTAATTTGTCACTATTTGGGTTATTTTGTCTCATCAGGGTAAAATTGTCTCTTTCAGGGTTAGTTGTCCAGGCATTAGACTGTCATTTTGGGTTTTAAATTGTCACTTTTATGTTTCACTTGAATCGCAATTTCATTGTTTTTAGTAAAACTGGTTTATGATTTTATTAATTTTTCCTCGTCCGCAATCCCTAATCCAGAAGTTTGATTGTCTTTTGAACTGATTTAAGTTTTTTGATTTTTTGGCTCCTGTCGGTAATAGGTCGTATATCCTTGGTGCTAGGTAGGTGTACACTCTCTTCCCGATTGTTTTACTAGCCTTCGGTCTGATGTGCTCTTTATTCCTGGTGGAGTAGGGATGGTCTGCTACAGTTAAGTTTATTTTTCCTCTGTAAACTGAAATAACAATTTGCATTGCAAATAACTGTCGAACATCAAAATATTAGCCTCAGCATACAGTTCATTACTTGAGTAGGTGAGTGGTTTGCCGTAAATTATCTTAAGTATATATTTCTGCATCCTTTCAATTTTTTGATGTAACAGTCATACGCGCCACCCCATCCTATGATTCCATATGCAAGCTGTGATTGCACCAGCGAAAAATATAGCTTCTTCAAGCCTGTGATACTTAGGTAGTTTTTCAAATATTTAAATTTATAAGTGAGTCCCCGTAATTTTTTACCAACCAGTCGACTTGTTCATCCCATTTTAAGTTACGATCCAATACAATCCCCAGATATTTTATATTTCTAGTTTCAGGTATCTTGATATCTTCGACATGAAGGTCACCCATATTAGGCAGTCCAGTGCCGTAGGAGGAGAAGGGTAAGTATTTTGTTTTACTTATATTTAAGGTTAATTGATTGAATTGAAACCATTTTTTTATTCTACAGAAATCATTTTCAACTGTATCCTTTAAACTTTGCCAAGAGTTGCCCTCATACGTTATTACGGTATCATCGGCGAAGCTGATAATTTTCCCTTTACTTTTGAGTTTGAGAAGACTATTCATATAAATAATAAAAAGTAAAGGCCCCAACACGGTTCCTTGTGGTACTCCGAATTTTATTTCTCTCATAGAGCTTCTTTCATTTTCAATCTCGACACACTGTTTCCTATTGTTAAGGTAGCTTTCAAGTAAATTATATGCTCTTCCTCGGAAACCACAAACATGCAGCTTTCTCAGAAGTTTCTTATGTGATACAGTATCGAAAGCTTTCGCTAAATCCACGAAGATACACAGGGCAGGCTTTTTTTCATCCAACCATTTATAAATATCTTGAGTTAGCTCTCCAATTGCATCCTCGGTAGATTTTCCCTGTCTGAATCCATACTGATTGAAAGAAATAACATTATGTTCGTCAAGAAATTCTGTAATTCGTTTCTTCAAAATTTTTCAACTATTTTTCCTACGTTTGACATCAAAGAGATCGGTCTATAGTTCTCCATCAAGGTTTTATCTCCAGATTTGTATAAGGGCTTAATTATACCAATCTTTAAAAGATCTGGGAATGTGCCAGTTTCAAAACATAAATTAACCAAGTGGGAAATGGGGTGAGCTATTTCGTTGCTTACTCTTTTAAGAACTTCAGATTTTATGCCATCTTGTCCTGCAGCTCTACGATCCTTGAGTTCACTTGTAATCTTTTTACTTCTTCTGGATCTGTAGGATACAGAAATATTGTCTTGTTTACAAAATCCTCCCTCTCCTCAAATGATTCCGGATCTTTTATTTTCTTTGAATACTTTTCTCCTAATTCACTATAATATTCAACGAATTCTTCTGCAATTTCACTGATTTCATCAGTCAGCTCTCCATCTGCTCTTATCATGGACTCTATTTTTGTTTCAGGTCTGGATTGATTGCATATATTGTTGACGTACTTCCACAGAGCATTGCTTTTGGATCTATTCATGTGTAAGTATTTTTGGAAATGTTCCTTTTAGCTTGTGCTATTAATTTATGTAGTGTATTCCGATAATTAGTATATTGTTTTTGAGAATAGCATTGCCTGGATCTTTGGCAAGTTTTTATATAATTCATTTTTTTATTTACAGATTTCAGTATGCCAGATGTTATCCATTCTGTTTTACCAAACTTTCTTCTGCTGAAATGTATTATTTTTGTATTTTTATTTATACAGTGCGTTAATTTCTCAATGAATAACTTCGTGAATTCATTGACGTTTTTGAATGACTATAAAACCAGTCAATATTCCTCAAATCAACCTTCAGGGTATCGTAGTCTATGAATTTTTGACTCCATCAGCTCTTTTTTGAGAGGGGGTACATTTGCATCGATATTCAATATTATTGGATAGTGGTCGGTAATACCACTTTGTACAATAAAAGCAGAATGATGATTCCCACATATTTGCCTTTTTTCCTCATAAAGAAATGGTCCAAGCAGGTACCACTTGCTGGACGTGTGACCTCGTTGATATACGAATCAAAACCGCAAGAACTCAAAATATTTTGTATTCTTCAACAAAGTCTTCGGTCTGCAATATGTCCAGATTTATATCTCCAGTAATCACGTGATAATCAGTAACTTTTGTTTGTTCTAGGTAGTTCAGTAAAGTTCTATTGAATATATAAGGACATGAATCTGGAGACCGATATATACACGTTATTTTTATACTATTATTAGGAAGTTTTATTAAAATTTCTACAGCTGTGATTTGATCAAGCTTAATAATTTCAGATTCGAAACTAAGATCATTACTAACGTATACAATCACTCCATCGTTTTTATTAAAAGTGCCATTGCTATAAACAATCGAATACCCAGGAATACCGAAAATTCCGAGATCCTTCACCTGAAAAGTTTCGGTTAGGACAACTACATGGAATCTGTATGGGCTAGTTTCTAACAGAATTTTGCATTCATCGATATTCTTCCCCACACTTCGGATGTTACTGTGATATATCTTGAAATATTCACTTATTGCAGAATTCTTTAGATCGGTTATATTCTCCAGTTTTCTAGTATTCGGGGTGTTCACTCGGTACTCTCTGATATACGGATCCATTTTTGGAAAGATGAGTTATATACTCTGGTTGAACTTCATGCTTTAGTTTCCTTGTACTCGTTTCTTTTTTAATTATGTTTTTTTTTTTTTTATTTAATTATATATACATATATATATATATATATATATATATATATATATATATATTTTTTTTTTCCTTTTCATTTATTTTGTTTAGACGCTATTCTTGAGCTCGATTTAGTTGGTTGAATATTCGTCCTTATTAATTTTCTTCTCGAACTGCATAGAGCACTATCATCAATCAGGTCCAGAGAATGTTTTTGTGTAGTAGGTTCAACGTCGTCGCATTCACTATCTGTTGAAGCTTCAAGTTCTTCGACTGTATAGGTTTTTGTTTTTGATCAGCTTTCCTCCTTTTATATATGCTTCTGTACCTTGAACAGATTTTGCCTTAGCTAAGTGTTTCCGCAAAATTTTATCTTTCTCTCTTTGTAGAGGAGTTAAATCATTCGCTATAGCTATAGTGGTGCCCTTCAATAGGGTTCCTTGGAGATTATTTCCTTTTCTTCCGGTATGTTGTGAATTCCACCTTGACTGGACAATTCTGATGTTTTCCAAGCGGGTAGAAGTCGGATACGTCCGAATTTTCAATTTCCACCCCGAAAAGAGACGCGAGTGAATCCCTCACAAACTCATACGATAAATCAGACGGAGCCTTATCAAGACCGAAAATGACTATATTCCTCTTTCGAGTATTTCTCTCTAATTTTTCGACTTTTTCTCTCAATACATCAAACTACCACCTATAGGAAAATCAATATTGTCCAAAGGTTTCAATTTGGAATAACTCCGAAGAACATTTCTTGAGAAAATATCGTCAGTAGCATAGAAACACGCATCACTGCGTGTTTCTATGTTTCGGATAATGATGCAGAAACGATAGGGCACTCAACAACCCAAATTCTTAGAGACCACAAATTTCCTACCACAAACGTAAGCAGAGGGGACGAACAGGCCATCAAACGATTAAGATCCAATCAACATATTAAAATACTACCTGCTGATGAAAGGAACACTGCTACAGAAATCATGAACACAAAGGTTTATGGAGATAAGATGTCAAAGATCCTGAATGATGAATGCTATAAAGAAACAAACACCAATCCTATCACCCATCTAGAAAAACAACAAAGAAACTGATAGAAAGTCCGTCAATACCTATGAAGACCAAAAAAAACCTGATTCCCTGAAGAAAAACCTCTTGAATTCCCAAACTATATGGTTTGCCGAAAATCCACAAAACTGGCATCCCGTTGAGATCCATTGTTAGCGCAGTTAATTTACCGACCGATATCTTGTTAAACAATCACCGCCGGAAGTAGAAACAACTGAGTCATATGTCAAAAATTCGAAACATTTCATTGAACTAACGAACAATATCATTCTGGACTCCACAAACATGGCAAGTCTAGACATAGTGTATTTATTTCCAAACGTTCCCAAGGAAGAAGATATATAGAGACTCAAAGAAAATTTCCATAAAGACATTATACTCCTTTTCGAACACTGTCTGAATTCTTTATATTTTCCTTAAAAAAAAACAAACATTACAAGCAAACATCGGTAGCACCCATGGCATCTCATTTGTCCCCAGCAATAGCTAATTTGTTTATAGCAAATTTCGATAAAAATACACAACAAAAGTACCATCTGAAACCCAAAATATGGCCGAGATACATCGACAACATCTTAATCATATGGCCCCATGGTGAAGAATCCCTTAGCGCTTTTACAGCTCACCTGAATTCAATCTGAACATAACATTCACAATTGAGATAGAATCAAACAGACAGTTGCCATATCTGGATTTCCTCTTAACAAAGTCACAAAGCGGACATTTACAATTTTGAGTATACACATAATCAACCCACACAAATAAATACTTACCTGCCTCATCACATCATCATCCAGCTCAATTAAAATCAGTGGTCGAAACGCTCAAAAGCAGATCGATAGCACGGACAGATGAAAGCCTTACAGAAGAAGAGTTATCTACAATAACCAACGCTCTTGAAAATAATGGATATAACAAAAACACAATAAAAGCAGCTATAAGAGACACTCTCATTGGACGAAAACGATACGCACAGAAATAAAAAAGCACACTGTTTTACTGTATATCAAAGGAGCTACAGATAAACTAGGAAGAAGATTACGGAAAAACCAAATTACAACGACATAGAAACCATACTTAACTATCGTAAAAATTCTCAGAAATCCGAAAGACGACTTTAGAAAATCAGGTAGTTTACTCTATACCATTCGGAAATAACGAGGTTTACTTCGGCCAAACAAATCGAAGAATAAAAGGAGTACTAAAAAATAAGTCCATCTCATCCGCCATTTATCTGCATAAACTACATACCGGTCATACAATAGATTTCGATAACTCAAAACGAATCTGCACAACACAAATACTTAAGAAATGTCTTATCAGAGAAGCAGTGGAAATTGAAGAAGGATGTACATTGAACAAAAGAGACGAAACCCTCAATCAATCAAATACTTGGAAAGTTATTTTTCTACCAAGGAAGCCGGCAACATCAACAGAGAATAATGAAAGCATTCTCACCACCAGGTCTACCGACGCCCACTACGAGAATACAAAAAAAGAACCACCAACTACGCTCAAGACAACGTCTACCAGACGCCTGAAGATGACAAGGGACAACTTGTCGAAACGCCACAATCAAAATGGACCTGATCGTTCACACTGTGTTTTGGTTTGTGGTGTCGTTTCTGAATTTATGAATACTAACTGTTCCACAGGTATCACTTATGGGGCCCCTATTAATTCTGATTTATATATAAATGATCTTGCACATAACCTCGACACTACAATCATAACTGACGAGACTTGATCTTTTAATTTGAGGAGATTTGATCTGTTGCTCTTGTAAACAATACTCTTAAAAACAGTTATTCAAAAGACTACTATGACTTAGCAAGGGTTCTATCGAAAAGGTACGTAACAGTAACAAATTTTGAATTCAATTTTTCACTCAAAATACGACCTCAATATGTTCCAGAAAAGAAATCGACACTAAGGTCTAGGCGCCCTCATTCCTACCTCGCAAAATCCACGATTTCGTTCAGGCACTCTCCATATTCTCACACGAAAATTATGATCTAATTTCCTTCGCATTTTCCCCCACATTTCTCTACAGCTCCGGGGGTTTCCCGAGGATCATTCGCTTAATACACCTGTTTTGAATTTCAAGTTGCATTCCCTCGGATTTACGCTGGAAAGGATATCATTCCCATCCGGATGACGTGACTGTCACACGATCGAAATCTTTTTTCGCGGAAATTTTTTCACGCGAAAATGTCCTCGCCAAATTCGATTCGGGCGATTGGGAGTTCCAGTTCTTCGCGCTTTTATTTCCGAACATACAAAGGGAAGTGAGATCGGTGAGATGTTTACATGATTTGATGAAGTGAATGAGATATAGAAAATAAATTTTGCCTGGCGTATAACTTCGTCAATACATTTTTTGTATCTGTCTAACAGTACTAGGACAAAGAAGATGGTGATTTTTTTATGGTTAACTGTTTAATTTATTGATTCTCTTAGTTACAAACACGTATGTGGAATGGATGATAATCCACATCACGTTAAGTCTTCCACGCTTGCCTCTAAAGTGTAAGCTCAGAATAATCAAAGAAACGTGTCATCTGCCTGGTCTAGTGGAAGTGGAAACAATTTTGACCCAGTACGTGTACAGGATGATTCTGTTAAAGGTTCATTCATCTTCGTTCTAACTTCTTCTGTGACTGATAGTGGGATAACAGTAAGCTTGATATGAAAGAGAAAAACAGCAGAAAAACTTATAGTCTATTAGGTGAGGATGTAGAGTAATGAAATCCCATTAGGTTTGGAAATCCCTTAGAAGTGTGGTAAGTCGTCAAATTCAAAAATTAATGTAGTTTCTATAATTTTGTATTGGAGCAGGCACCAGTTAATTTCCGGATCTTTGATAGAAACCCTCATACAAATCTCCAGAAAGAACCCAACTACCTGACTACGATCTTCTCTGTCTTTTTTGTTGCTTGCGAATATTAGACGTCTTAAATTTGTAGTCAGTAATGTAGACGAATATTTGTTTCAGAATTCTCTTCGAAAATAAAACTGAATAAATTTAACATTAATGTATTTAAAAACGATGATAATTCAATATAAATATCTAGATAGTTACGTTTACCAAAAATAACTATTTCATGAATTTCATGCATACTCAACTTACGCTTCAGTATATACGTTTAAATATATAATAATAATGTAATGCTTGTAACTCAATCATTTTAGGAAATTATGGAGATGACCATTTGCTACATATTATAGTACACTTAAGCTAAATTTTCCACATGAGTTTGTTAAACAATGTTTATAAATAATTCGTGAAGTTATAAATTCTTCTACACCTTAAAATTATGAAAATTCAAAGAATGTTTGTCAAAATACCCATATATATTTATAGCTATAATATTTCCATAAAATATCTAGAGAGCATCTTCCGATGATGTATCTTCATTACCTAAATACAGAAGAAAAAGTACAACGAAGAATGCTGAGAAACCACAACGAAGAAAGGCTGAAGAACCCATTATGTAGAAGCCTGAAAAAATATAAGGAAGAAAGCTGAATAAATCGAAGAAAGAGGAGGAAACCACAACGAAAGCAGCTATTAAAACCACAAGGAAGAAAGCTGAAAACCCATTATGAGGAAAGCTGATAAAACCTCAACAAAGAAAGCTAAAGAAACCACAACGAAGAATGCTGAGAAAACCACAACGAAGAAAGCTGAAAAACCCATAATGAAGAAAGCTCATAAAACCTTAACGAAGAAAGCTGAAAAAACCAGAACAAGAATGCTGAGAATAACCATAACGAAGAATGCTGAGAAAACCACAACGAAGAAAGCTGAAAAACCCATAATGAAGAAAGCTGATAAAACCTTAACGAAGAAAGCTGAAACAACCACAACGAAGAATACTTAGAAAAACCATAACGAAGAATGCTGAGAAAACCACATGGAAGAAAGCTGAAAAACCCATAATGAAGAAAGCTGATAAAACCTTAACGAAGAAAGCTGAAATAACCACAACGAAGAATGCTGAGAATAACCACAACGAAGAACGGCTGAAGAAGCCATTATGGAGAAGGCTGAAAAAATATGAAGAAGAAAGCTGAAAAATAAAAATCGAAGCAAGAGGAGAAAACCACAACGAAAACAGCTGTTAAAACCACAAGGAAGAAAGCTAAAAAGTTCACAGCGAAAAAAGCGAAAAACCACAAACAAGAAACCTAAAGAAATACATAACGAAGAAGTTAATATGAAAATATGGATCGAAGGAAGATTTTCACAACTAAAGTCATCCCCGAAACAAAAGCGCCAGTAGAGTAGAGTGTGTTGTTGTGTCAAAAAACACCGCATTATGCCGAAAAAAGCTGATAAGCAAGGATAGTCCGAAACCTTAACGAAGAAAGCTGAAAAAAAACTACAACGAAGAATGCTGCGAAAAACCACAACGAAGACAGGCAGAAAAACTCATCATAGAGAAGGCTGAAAACATCACAATGAAGAAAACTGAATCGAAGAAATCTGAAGAAACCACAACGAAAAAAACTGTAAAAACCACAAGATAGAAAGCTAAAAAATTTACAGCAGTGAAAGATGAAATGATCACAACTAAGAAAGCTAAAAAACCATAACGAAGAAGTTTGAAAAACCACAACGAAGAAAGCTGAAAAACCCATAATGAGGAAAGCTGATAAAACCACAACGAACAAAGCTGAAGAAACCACAACGAAGAAAGCTGAAAAACACAACGAAGAAAGCTGGAAACCCACCATCCAAAAGATAGAACTAACCTAAAGCCTCATCCACGCCCAAAAAAAACCAAAAGCCAACAAAAATACTTGAATTCCATAATATTCATTTTCTGTTTGTTGCCTTGCATCGGGTAATTTATGGATCATTTAATCGGAAATGGTGTAAAATTTGAATTTCCGCTAAGGAAAAATCGAAATTTGTACAAAAAATTAAAGAAACAATTTTAGATTTTTGCTGAGCCACATCTTGCCAAGAAGAAAATCCTGTTTCACCACGACGATGCCCCAGCTTTTTTTCCCCCAATGCACTAGCAAAGTGATGGGTATCGATATGAATTGCGTCCTCATCCACCATATTTTCCTGACCTAGCCTCTAGTGATTTTATTTGTTTCCAAATATCAAAATATGGATCGAAGGATGGAGATTTTCTACAGTTTCGAAAGTCATCCCAGAAACATGCGCCAGTAGAGTAGAGTGTGTTCTTGTGTTATTTATCAATACTCTCTTATTTATCTTAACGCCGAGGTGGAATTAAACATTCTTAAAATAGAAATTTTATTGTAGTGATAGAAGAGTTATCAGTAAAGATAGTCTATAATCACACAGATGAGCAAAGCCAATTTTAATTGAAGCGTTGCTGTAGTTTTAATTAATATATCCCTTCTACACGACTGCGTTCACCCCTTATCCAAGTAGGCTTGCTCAACTTCCTATGTGAAAGGCGGAAACTCGCAACTTCTATATTGAAATGGGTAAAGTTTAGACAAAATACGTCATATGCCTGATGGACTAGTTTTCTAAAGATTATTTCGTGAGGTTGTAACTGTTACTCCCTATTTCATTGAAATATAAAAAAAATTACTTCAGTAACTACATAAATACATACCAAAATTAAATGTCCCCACATCCTTTATTAGGCGATATTTCTAATAAACGCAATCCCAGTAGATTCGATTTTTATTTCGTAAACCAAATCATTTCGGATATTAAGATTTCAGGTTGCAGTATTTCTAATATCGAGAATTTTATAAGTACGTCTGCAATATCGCGAAGTTGGGCTGGTGAGGAGGGGCTGGATGTGAACTAGTTCCGGAAGTGAAAGCAATAATGTATGAAGGTTGCTTCATGCTTTAATAAACGTGGAAGCTTTGTTCGCAATTAGCTGACTAAAGTATAATACTGAACATTGAGCTTTTAAAACACATGTCCAAGTTTATTACTCAATCAATATTTCATCAACTTATTCTAAAAAAAGACGATAAGTACTCAAACAAGAATATATCATTCGCGAAACATTGTTGCCTTCATTACATGCCGTATTGAAATGATGTGATTTCGAGTGGCGATCTCGCTTTTATAGACTACTAAGATATTCGCTTAACCATTGGTTGAAGCCTAACAAGTAGTGTCTCGTTGGTTCCTCCCCCACATGCTCAGATTCGAGAAAGCTTCAACATATCGTATGTATCTGTTCATGTCTCTCATTTTTCGTCTTTCATCAGGGGTTTAGTACAAAAGGTACCTCATCATATCAATGAAATAGTTTGATTATACGGGACTACAAAGTATTTTACAAATATGATCGAACCATTCGGAATATCCTGAACTATGGAAACTTCCACTTTTCCCTTCAACTGTCCTCAAACTTCACTTATACAGGTCAGCTTTCAACAGAAATATTTTCATAGTTTCTTCAAGTGAATTTCCCTAAATAGCTAATTTTGTCAGCGTAAGAAAATTCGAACGCTGTATTATTCTCATCACATTTATTTCGAGATCACGATGGCATTTCTTTTCGTGATTTCTTTTAAATCTAATGAATAATTTAGTTTGTAAAAGTGTGAAAGATAATGAATTGAAAGAGGTGAACTGGTAGTATTTCTCAAAATATTACTATGACGAATATTGCGAAGATAGTGAAAGTGCAAAGGGCGAGACAGAATTGTATCCAAGTCTATCTCTTCAGGATATTGATGAAAAGAAAGTGGTTTCAATTTGTTTTAAAGATTCTCATTGTACCCCGAAATGAATACCCCAAGAAATTATCGTAGAACACATCTATATTGCTGAAATGTCCCCTACTGAGGAAGTTCTCGCCAGACAGATTTTTTGGAATATTCAAATCGAAATACGCCCGAAGCAACATCTAACCTAACCAACTGTATGGTAGCTTCATTTCACTCAGGTCACAACAAGGTAGTTTTGTCTTACGATGTTACTCAATACGACTGGAGCAAATAGTTGAAATAACTTTATAAATCCTTAATAGGTAATACTCCCTACCATCACTTCAGAATTTCAAGCGGGTGTTGAAGCATTTGCCAGTTCAGAAGATGAAGAATTCAACTTACAATTAACTTCACAGAATTACGAAATCTTAAAAGTGACAATTCCAGAGGGATTATCATTTGAAAGACTATGGTCTATTTATAATCATTTAAAAGATTTTGATCACGATAAAGCAAAAATTGATTTAATTGCTCCTCAACTAGAATGGAAAATTCGCAGAAAAACCTATACCGAAGAAAGATAAAACAAATTACAACGAAGAAAGCTGTAAAACCACAACGATAAATGCTGAAAAGACTACAACGAAGGAAGCCAAAAAACCACAACGAAGGAAGATGAAAAAACAACGAAATAATGCTCAAAATTAATACGAATGAAGGACTAAAAACACAATGGAGAAGCTGAGAGAAACCACAACGAAGAAAGCTGAAAAAATTTCAATGAAGGAAGATCAAAAATAACAACGAAGAAAACTAAACAAACCACAGTGAAGAAAGCTGAAAAACTAAAACGAACAAAGCTGAAAAAAACCAAAACGAAGAAAGCTGAAAAAACCACAACGAAGAAAGCTAGAGAAACCATCACGAAGAAAGGATGAAGAACCAATAATGAAGAACGAAAAAATTGGGAAAAACACAATGAATAAAACTCAATGAACCCACACCGAAGAAAATAGAAAAACACCAGAACGAAACAAGCTGGGAAAACCACAACGATGAAGGCTGAAGAAACCACAATGAAGAAAGCTCAAAAACCACAAGAAACAAAATCCGGAAAACCAATAATGAAGAAGGCCGAAAAAACCACAACGAAGAAAGCTAAGAAGAACACAAATAAAAAAGCTGAAAAACCACAACGAGGTAAGCTAAAAAACCACAACGAAGAAAAATGAAAGAACCATAAAAAAGAAAGGCTGGAATAATGATAATGAAGAAGAAAAACAATAACGAAGAAAGCGGAGAAAAACATAACGATAAAAGCTGAAAAACCAACAAAGAAGAAAGCTGAAAAAGTCAAAACGACGAAAGTTGAAAAAATCACAACGAAGAAAGCTGAAAAAACCACAACGAAAAATGCTGAAAAACCAGTCACTCAAAGAAGAAAAGCCGAACCTAAGGCCTCATCCACGACCAAAAAGGATCAAAAGAAGAACAAGAAATACTGCAATTCCATAATATTCAGTTTCTATTTGTTTTCTCGCATTTGTGAAATTTATGTTACAATGAAGATGGAGAATTTATGGTTCATTTAATTGAAAATAGTGTTTAATTTGATATTCTGTCAGAAATAAGTTGGAACAAAAAATTAAAGAAAACAAGTTTTGATCTTTACTGAGTTGATTTTGCGATTTATATAATACTATCGCAACTTCAAGGGTGATTTCAGAAAAAGTATTAGACTCCCGACCTTGTGGTTTGTTCCATTATAAAGAACGTTATATAAATTTCGTTAAAAAAAACGAATATCGATGTTTCCAACCATAGATACCTTACTGTGGATCACAATATGATCTCATTTCAGTTTTAGAAGATGTAAAAACTGATCTTTTTGTCTATTCGAGGATTGAAAACCAACCAAGAAACAGACAAATAGATCAGTTCAATATTTTCCAAATGAAATGCATAATAAAATAACCTTCACTGCTGAGATCGATCGCAACAATTTAGTAAACACAACCATCACTTAACTTTATAACAATATTACCTACATCAAATCTAGAAAAGAAATATTCATAGATTCAACAATCCCAATGGATTCTTTTAGCCACATTACACATAGATAAGCCGCTTATAATTCAATAATTCATAGAGCATTGTCCATTCCGCTATCCATTCAGAACAAAAACAGATTTCTCAATTTCTATTATAGAAAAACCAGAAAATAAGTACGCATGTCTAACCTACATTCCTTCTCTGATAATATCAGCATTTATTTTTCCAAATTTAAGTTCACAACCTCTTTCTGCAGTGGTCCCAATATGAGCAAATTACTACTCAATGCCAATCAATGAACTAATAATTTGAAACAGTCTGGAATATACAGAATTGAATGCATTTATTGGCCAACAGCTCAAGGACAATCAGGTTGAAATTCTGAGTGAAGATTAAAAGAACATGTCTCGTCAGACAACGATTCCGTAGTTTGATAGTGAATTTCTTGAAAACTTTGGAGATTAACTTTTTTAAAACCCAAATTATACCACACTAAATAGTGTACTAGAAATAAATCTCTCTCCACTGCACAGTTAGCTCATTCTTTATCACAACTGTTAGCTGTAGATATTTGAAAATGACGTAACTGTCGACACCGATCGTTTATAGCAGAGCTAAACATTGTGGAAATCAGACAAAAGTGTATAATTTTACTTATATCAAGTTGATATTTCATAAAATTAATCCATCAATAATTTAATGCTTAAATACAAGAAGAACATTAACCAGTCTTGTAGAAACCCCATAAAAAGATTCCATGTAGCAACAAACATATAACGAAATATGTGGTTGGTCCAAAGAAAGATGCGGTTGTATTATATTTAATGGAAGTGAGTTCATTATTGTTGGTAATGTGTCTCCCGATAGCAATTTAATTATAATCCCTGATGTGAAACATAATGAAATGAAGTTTTCAGGAAAATTTCACCCCAGCTCTGAAATATTCTGAAAAGGTATCACGTTGAACAGATATTCATCGCAGATGTGAATTGTCGAGGATTTTCAGGCTATGTGCTTTGTTTATATGGAACATGGGTTTGTCCATTGGGAGCATTCGATAAATAAAAAAATAAGACATATCAACGCATCAAGTTTAAAGTCAATCCACCCACGAGCATTTATATTTAATTCCATGGCAAGAACAATTGAATTCATTTCTTCACCAAAAATACGGCGCGATAACAAAATGAGTCCCTAATTTTCGTCGCCGCCCATCCAATTCGCGAAGAAATCTTCAAGGGACAGCCGAGAACACTTACGCTTTCACCTTATATTCAATTTTTCTGTCCCAAAAGAGAATGATCTAATGAACAAGACAGTTTTGATGTTGATAATACCCCCAGCCCGTGTACATACCGTCGCAATTTCGTCGCAAAACTCTCGCCTCGCTTGAATTTTCCCCCAGATTTTCCCCGAGGTGCGTTATTACTTTATTAACTGACACCGTCCGGGGTAGTTCCAAGTTATCTCAGCTGTCGCACTCGCATTCTTTAATATTTATGTCCTCGCAGAACAACTGCGTTAGGAAAACTTCATCCTATCCGCCTTTAGACGCTTTAATAAAGGCTGAAAGGTGCTCGCTGTCGTCGCCATATTCTGAAATATTAAAGGCATCCTTGTCCATCTGAATGCCGAAACTTCCAAGCGATTGATGCCATCTGTACCTCGAGAGATTGTTAGCGAACGAAACTTTATCAGCCATGTACAGATGAAGTGGAATACAGGTGGAGCGCTATTATACAGCATTCTCCGAAATAATCTCGAATTTGTTCTATTTTCATCAGTGACGTCACGAAAACCACTTCTTATATATGTTATATCCTCGCTGGAAGAAGAGAATTTGAAGAAACCAGTAGTAGATTGGGTAAATATAGTATATTTTGGCCTTGATGTTGACCTCCAGTTTGACCTTGAAAATAACTTAGACTTTACCAATGATGAAGGTCATATACATACACTAAAACATTCTTTGTTGTATGATTTCAAAGTATTGCAAAATATTTTGTGCTCTGATTCCATACTACTTGTAATATTTTACTGATATGCGAATAGCTTCTTAAGATACATTTTCTCCATCAATGTCTACATGAGATAAAGATTATAAGAAAATATAATTGTAACCATGAAAATTGACATTTTCAAAATTGAGTGTAATTTACTATAAAATTGAAACGTCAAGGTAATTAAAAGTAATAGAAAAGAATGTGAACTTAGATGTTTAGTAACTCAAATTCAAGGTCAAGGTCAATCTAAATTTCAAGGTCAAAATCCAGGTAAAAGTCAAGTTTATTGTTTCCATTCTTTAACTGATAACGTCATCAGTTATCCAAGTTATCGATTGTAGGGGACGGACATTTGCAATGACTAACTTCTTATTCTTCCAGAGAAATTATGTGGTTCGATCAGTAGCTGTCTATTCAATTGAATCAGGCGGTTATATTTGACTGAAAGGTCTGGAGGCACTCTCCTGAATTTCATCCACAAACTCCATACTTCTTGCAAAGGATATAGGTTTTGTGAGCTAATGTTTAATAAACTCAGACAGTTCAATTTGTTGGATCAAAGTTCCCCTAGTCTGAATCTGTCTCCAGATGGGCACTCGCACATAATTTGTTCCATTGATTCTATCTCTTCTTCAAATAGACCACATGGATAGTTCTCAATCAATTTCAATTTATTTATGTGATCTCTAAGGTGACTGTGCCGTGTTAGTATGACTCAGGGCCAACTCTGGAGAGTTGAAGCCAAGCCTTGGAAGGTCGACTAATGGCAAGTCGACAGTATCTGAGACCTGATAGGCTCGCGTTCCTTCAGGTCTAACAACTGGTTAGTTTCCATCCTTACAGTCTCGAGGGAAATTCCGAGTCGAAGCCGGAAAATGAGTCTACCTTCTCCGTACCCATATCAAAAGAAGCCT
Organism: Cryptolaemus montrouzieri; assembly: GCA_013387265.2. Taxonomy (NCBI): domain Eukaryota; kingdom Metazoa; phylum Arthropoda; class Insecta; order Coleoptera; family Coccinellidae; genus Cryptolaemus; species Cryptolaemus montrouzieri. The sequence goes on along the minus strand of JABFTP020000083.1, from coordinate 45,720,173 downwards.
ATTTCATTCTTTCTGTTCATACTCCAGCACAATGAGTGACGTGTAGCTGTTGAATGCCAATGGCTTCAGCAAAGCTTTGCTATCGTTGATGATTTTCATGGACTGACCCGTCAATTCCCCCGCAAGCCAGAGATAAGCACGTTGATCAATGGAAAAAGTTTCTGCTCGAAAAACAATCGCAAGCCCGCCATATACACTTCGACAATATACACCTGTTCCAACACCTTTTGCAGTTTTGGAGCCGTTTATGAACCAACAGGGACCCTCAAGTAGATGGTCTATGGTGCTGTTCTATTCCTGTCTGAAGGAATCATGACCTGGTATGGCCGCTCCGGGTTGGTTTCGGCTATTGCTTTTTCAGACTTCATTGCATTTTATTGTCCTCAATTTCAGACTGTGAAGCGTCATGCAGGAAGCTGAATATACTTATTCAATTTCGGGAAGACTGAGGGAATCTATAGGTAGCCATTCTACCTGTTTCTTCAATAATTAGGTGAAAAAGGGTAAGGCCTGACGGGGCTCCAACTCCCGCTTTTTCTATTGCAGATCATTAATATCCAAGTGCTTCACTCCACCGAAAACAGAATAAGGAGAACAAAGCACAGGCACGACCTCTTCTTTACTACTATCTTCGTCTGTGAGATCCTCGCCCAAACATTCTTTACATCTATTTGATAGCGTGCAGAAGATATCTAAGCTCATGGACCACCCGAAGATAACGCGTGATTTCCAGTCTTTCCCTCAAAGGCAGCAGATTGCATTGTTATAGATACTTCCATGAAACAAGCTCTGAATAACTGAAAGTCTTGGTCCCCGAAAGAATCTAGTTCCATAGAAAACCAAAATCGCGAAAAACTTTCATCAAAAGACACTCAAACTAGCAAGGCTACGTACCTCTTCCTACAAGAATTCTTTTGCTTACAAAGCTAGTGTGCTGAGGAACACACACATCATCTTAGGCGACTGTGGAATGACGGGCATCTCTTCCTCCCAACAGGTGAGGATATAAAAAAAAATTTGAAATATTCTTTGGTCATTATTTTTTGGACAGAATGAAGAATTTAATATGTAGTGAAGGTGTAACATTAATGCATCAAAATGAGTGAAAAAGTTTTTTGTTCCTAACATACTCAAAAAATGTCATCTGGAGTGAAAGATGAAGTACTCAATTAGCAATAAATAACAATGGTTAATCAATGGCTTAACAGTATAGCCTCGAGATCATCTACTTTTTCTCTCTCATGTAACTGCTTCCTCTCATATCCAGCATTCTGGAGTTTGAGACAACACTTCGAGCAATTTTTAGCTTTTTCAACGTTGGTGTCGAAATGATGTAGCTAGTAGGTAGATAACCATTTTGTCTTTCAGAAAAACCATGATTGTGTTTGGTATCGATTTTCTCTCAGAAAGATGGCTTCTCAGGCAGAGATGTTTCGATGTCCTTGCTTCATAGATTTCCAGTTGTGTGAGATGTAAGCCGGGTCATCAGTTGACATCTGTCAATGAAAACTGTCAGCTGTTATAACCTCCAAAACCTCTAAAAAGCTCAGAGCTTCGATACTGTGTTAGGAAATATACTAGGCTGTTCAAGATGCTGTAGGCCTCTCAGAGAAAACATAAGATTTAAGCCAAAATTTGTATTTATTATTCGACATATTCTCCTTTTAGCTCAACACACCAATTTCAACGGCTTTCAAGCATTGCAATCTTTTAAATAGTACGATTTATAATGGCCTTTGAAATACTCCTCAGTTTCGGCTTCAACTTCTTCATTGGTCGCAAATATTTTTCCTTGGAGCCATCTCTTCGAATTTAGGAAAAGATAATAGTCGCTGGGGGCCAAATCTGGCGAATACGGGGGATGAGGAAGCAATTCAAAGCGTGAGCTGGTGAGTTGTCTCTTTTCCAATATCAAAACTTGTTTACTATAAAAGGCTGTAGCATCACAATTTGTTCACAGATTGAGCTGAGATTTTGAGCGAATGCGTTTAGAGGTCAGTTATTCTTAAAACAGCTTAGCTTTCAAAGATTGGTGGGCCATTTCTGAGAGAACGGGGGAATCAGATTCAACTACATCTGGCATGAATCTTTGTACTAAAATAATGTTATGAGATCCCAAATATGTAATAAACTTCAGTAGTCTTCTCAGATAGCTTTGAAACTGATGAAAAATTGATGAGAATGGAATCTCAATTCTCGAAACGCCTCATATATCCCTTAATAGATCCTTATAGATTCCCTTATACAAAACCCTTCAATGCGACCATAAACAGGAAGTCGTCCCCATTTTCATTCGAAATCGACTTCTATTATGAATGGTAATTCTGGATTCGAAATAATACTTCAAAGTTAATTGCAAAGTTAATAGCTAACCTCTTTCCACCAACAATGTAATATCTATGTTGCATCCTCGAAATAATGATTTCTTCTCCTGAAAATATCCTATTCAAACCAAGCAGACGAACTCATAACTTTATAATTAGATTTTCAACTCAATTAAATTAATGGCTTATCCAACAATTGGTTGCATTGTTAATTCCCTCAAGCACTTATAGCTTCTCCGGAAATTCGCCAAATAGTTATTGTGGTTCGTCTCAAACGGAGGAGCAAAGTATGAACAAGTTATTTAAGAACTCTTCAAATGTTCAATTATATTAAACATCTCAGCTATCATCAACTGTAACTTCATCAATTCCCCAAATTCTCTATCCTGCTACTAGGAGCAGAAAAAGCATTGAATGGTTAGTTCAGCATTGATATGATATAGAAGAGAAATTCTTTTCATAGATAATGCCATTTGAAGGGATTGGAATATATTATGTTACAGACTCAGAATCACCAATATTTTGTCAAGCATGACAAGATTACAACCCCTTCAAGGAGGAGATGGAATTCGAAGGAACATAGAAATGGAGATGGCTCGTAGAAATAGGGTGAGAGTTTGTTTCTATAAGTTTCCGAGATCTATACCGTTCAATATATATTTCGCAATTTTTCACGTAAAATTCCCACCAGTACGTAACAGGAATGACAGACGGTACCACTCCCTTCTCCGGGTGTAATAGCCACCACATCATGCTATAGACTCCATCAATTGGTAATTTGTGACTGAGTTACGGATGTTTGGGGGATAGCCTGGTCTCCAGAGTAGATATGATTCTTCAGGTGAAACATTGTGAGCTCTTTTGGGACAAAATTATGTGGAGGTTAACTCGTTCCCTAGTCAGATCTCCGGGGTGAACTTGTCGGAGAGTTCATGATGGTAAGACGAGATCAAGGACACACCAGCACTTACAAGACCCGGAACCTCAAGTTCAAGCTCTAACGGAATCCCAAATAATGCCATCAAACAATAACAAACAGACGTGGAACGGAAAAATTCAACACTTGTAGTAACGGCTTTGAATTTCCCAATTGATCAAATTTAATTTTCACACTCCATATATATTATGAACAAGTTGGAGTTATTGAAATATGAATTGCGATTTTCTGGCGTCCCTGTCAATTTCACTGAATTACTTTGAATACTAATAATAATTTCTGACGAAACTCTTTTTCGAACTCTCAAGCCAAATATTCAATAATATACAGTAAGTTTCATTAAAAAAACACAACTTTGATAATTTTAAGGCTCTTGGGATTAAAATAATCTTATGGTTCCGTAGTTAGGCAACAATATTCCTTACTCAGTTCGACCATGGGAAGAAATGCCTCCCCACACTATTACTGAGCCCCCTCCGAAGTTTTCGGTTTGCCAGATATTGCATTGCTGATACCGTTCCCCAGGTCGTCTGTATACAGGTATGCGTCTATCATTTGATACTAGACAGAACCTGGACGCGTCGGAAAAGAGAACATTCGACCATTCTGGAATACCCTAATTTGCATGTTCCCTCGCAAATTGAAGTCTTGCAACTCGATGCTCTCTGGTGAGACGCGGGCCGGTTGAAGCCACCCTTGGTCTGATATCGTCTTCTCTGAGCTTGTTCCTAACAGTTTGCAATAAAATATGCGCATTTCTGGAGAGTGCAAGTTCATTTTGTAGCATTCTAGCCGTACAGTGCTGAATTCTTAGTGCAGTTAAACGAAGCCAACGATCATCAACTGGTGTTATCCGATTTCTTCCCTGCGCAGCCCTTCTTCCACATTCCCTTGTTTCGTCGTACCGATTAATTGCTATTGAAATAGTACTTTGGTTAAAATTCAACAAGTGTTACAATTCTTATCAGTTTATGATCACTCAAATAGCGTCCAGGACGTTCAGCAGCCATTACAATAAATTCAAAGATTCGAAAATCAACAAGAAACACAGAAAACTTGCATTAATTTAGCGTCTGCATTAACTCATTCTTGTTTCACACGTATTTGAGATCATATGGAAACAAATGTTACTTCATAGATAAGATTTTTTCCCATCATATGTCCAAAAACATATGTTGACAAAAAAACTGCGATCGAGCTGCTTTATCGATTGTGGAATTCAGAATATCAGGTGATGCGACAACTTTTGTGGTGTGTGTATGTTGAATTGTAAACTTTCACGGAAGTATCTATGATTTGATGTGTTACGTGTTTACCAACGCCCACAAAAAGGGAACCACCAGTAAACCGCTATCAGTTACGCTCGAGACATCGTCTACCGAAAGCCTGAAGATGACAAGGGATAACTTATCGAAACGTCGCTAAAATCAGAATGGACCACGTAATGAAACTTCTTACATATCAAATCTGCGATCTTAAACGTATTCGTGAGCTATGCAGAAGGGGTACTTTCGAAACGTTGCAATAAAGCAACTGCTTCTTCTAAAAACCAAACACAGAGGCGACAGACTTTAAACCTGAAAATCGAACTGCTAATTTTGACTTCGGTGCTGCTCAGAGGCTTGATTTTACATATTCCGATCTAACTCTAATATCTTAATCTGTCCCAGCTTTTTCTGCCAAAATCAGTGCATCTTGAGATAGAAGATGTAGCAAATTTTCGTTGGAACACATTGTACATTTATATACCACACATATTTCATAGGTTAGGTTAGATGATCTCATCCTCTGCTGCCAGGGCAAAAACCAAGAGAGCACCTGCAATATACTACATAATTCTATAAACACTCTGGACGAATGGTCATTAACATTTGGCTTCAACTTCTCGACATCAGAATCGAAAGTAATGAAATTCAGTAATAAACAACCTCGTCCAATACCAAACTTATACCTGAAAGGCCGAGCTCTCGAAGAAGTCAACAACTACGAAATCCTTGGACTTATATTCGACAGAAAGCTCAGCTGGAAAAATCATATTGATGATTTGAAACAAAGCTGCATCAACCGACTTGCGCATTATCAATGTGGAGCCGAAGAAGAAGCACTACTCAAAATTACAGAGCCCTCATTCGCTCGAAACTAGTTTACGGTAGTATACTGTACAATACCGCATCACCATCGAATCTCAAGAAACTTAATTCTGTTCAAAATACTGCTCTGCTTATGCCTCGGAGCCTTTCGCTTCAGCCCTGTGGAAAGCCTTTATCGAGAGTCACAAGAATTTCCATTGAAATTCCATAACCAACAAATGCTATTAGCCTACGTTGCCATAACATCCGCAAACCCACGAAATCTAGTCTTCGAACACTTTATAGCTCCGACACCTCCCCTTTCTTTACCAAATTCCAATCACTTCCTCCATTATCGCTCCGTGGCGTATTCTTCTTCCATCTTTCAATGCCTTTCTATCGAAATATAAGAAAGAAACAACAAGTCCAATAGTCCACCAGCAAGCCTTTGCAGAACTTCTTAAAGATCAGCAATAGGAAATATTCTCTACACGGATGCTTAAAAATCAGATAACAATGTAGGATGTGCAATAACAGATGGTTCCGCACACATACAGGTAGCAACTTTGCCCCCAATGTGCAGCATTCATACTGGAGAGCTTCATGCAAACTACAAAGCACTAACAAACTCTATTCATCCAAGTTCCTCTCTGGCATTCACTCTGTCTGTGACATCTACACCAAACATCCAACAATTCAACAAATTTACACCTAATGAAACCACCACCAATCCAGAAATGTGTCAATAACCCTTCACACGTCAACATTCGCGGCAACGTAGCAGCTGGTAAGGCTGCCAAAGAAGCTTCCACTAAGTACCCGAATGAAATGAAAATACAGCTTTATCAAGATTTCTAATCAGCACTGCTAATGCAGATTCACGAAAATTGGAACTGCATTGGAACAGATCCAACTGCCACCTTCGGACCATACACCAGACAACGGAACCATTTCCGCTTTTAGGATTGAATAGAAGAACTGCCATCGCCATCAGGAGGCTTAGAATTGGACACAACCACCTCACCCACAGATACCTTATGGCCGCTGTCAACTTACTACCACACATATATTGACAATCTGTCCATTCTACGAAAATTCCCGCAATCATACCAAACTCAAGAGGACACTCAGTGAAATTTTATGCTCCATCCTCTAAATTAGCAAAATTTTTAAGAATAATAAACCCTATTAATGTTATTTAACTCATTTCCTAAATTGTTAATTTCTGTTTAATGTTTGTTCACGTGTCAATGGCAATTGAGATGTCGAGACACGTTAGTTAAGTAAATAAATGAATAAATATTCCATAGGATTTGGGTCTGAAGAGCGAGAACAATACTATTGTTAATTTTAAATGAAATTTGGTTGAATGGTTGAACAGAGATTAGTGCATTAGATACTCGAGACAGCTTCATAATCAATTGAGGTACTATATCCTATAAAATTAAAGCTCAATTTTCGTTGAAACTTCTCATTGTGAAGTATTGCGTTTCTAAACTTGGCTTTTTAAATCTCAAAGTTTCAATAGACCAATTTTATTGATGTACTTGTATTAAATGAAGAAGCTTTCGTACATAACCTGCAAAACTCTAACGCTCTCAACGCTAATTTATTCTACTCGAATTTGTATCTCTGAGTGATGAATCAGACTAAGTTTCTTTCCAGCAGATTTTTAATCAATTTCAGCATATGCCCCAGTTGATGAATGCAGAGATTGATGGCGCTACAGTTGGTTGAAACTCTTCCCTAAATCTAATCAACCTGGAACAACTGAATGGGTAGCGTTCAAGGCAAAACGTGCCTCCGATATTAAAGCAAGTCGAGAAGCTTTTGACAAAACTACTTTCGAAATTATCGATTCCTTTGATTAAATTAGACATTGCTGTAAGCGCGAGGTGGCGCTTATAGAAGCGAAATATGAAGTCTGTGTTTCACTCGAGTGAAGCTCTATGAAATAGTGTGGTGCAATATCGTCCATAGCCGACCTCGATTAAATGAGAATATGTGGCTTTCATAAATTATCTCACAACTACTTCAGAAGAAATGGAAAATGTTAAGTGCAGGAAATATATGACTGGAGGAGGTGCGGTGCCGAGATGAAATAGTGCAGTAGAAATGGTATTTTCAGGAGCTAGAGAAATAATTGAGAGAAGAGATTTTATTATCAAATATTTTCCGTTGAATCTCCTGAGAAAAGTCTCATATTCTATGGGAGATAAAGATTGAAATGAGGGTAGAATTTCTTGGAATATTTTGAGATATGTTACACTTATTACACTGAAGAAAGATGAACAAAAATTTTATACAGGTACTGCAGAATTCTTTTTTTCTGAAAACTCTCACGAAAAAATTTTTACATTTCTATATGTTAAGTGATTTGTGTTTGAAGTGGAACACTTCCATAAAAATAAGTTATTGACTACGTAAATGTTTTTGTATACACACATATACATAGTGTGTGTACAACGTTATAACACAGATTCTTCAGTTCGAAATAAGGCGATTTAGGCCAACTGACGTTTATGAAAAGTTTCTTCGTTTGGCCGCTAGAGATCACCAAATCCAAAGATTTTTTTCTTATTTCTCTAATAATTCGAGAATCGATAGAAACCATATTTGGTATGCGTAATCGGGTGCATTATTCACGTTTTTTAGTGATCCATTCAATGACCTTGACGTTTTAAAAGTGTCCTTGAAAACTCGAACATGTTTTTGATCCTCTCGCGCTTTCACCATAACCATATCAACCATTTCAGAGTTACTGTACATCTGCGTGCCTAATAGTGATAAAAAAATCGCCGAAATACCTAGTTAAGAACTCAAGGAACACTGTTGTGTCAACAATTGATTGCCGAGCCTAATAAAATGACAATCTGCCAGACTACAGAAATAAATCCAAAGCCAACATGGTCAAATGTGATATTTTTGACTTGCTAGATGGTTGAAGAAATGAAATCATGAAATTAAAAACCAATTTTGTGATTTAACCGCCCATCTTATCAAAATTTCCCAAGGGACAAAAAAGATTGATAATTAGTCTAACTACTCAATGTCTAAAACAGGTTTGCTCAAACGCAGACAGTTGAAAAATTATGGTTGATTAAAAACACGTTTGAATTTTTAGGGACACTTGTGAAACTTCAAGGTCATTGAGTGGAACACTGAAAATCGTGAATAACGTACCCGATTAGGCATACCAAATATGGTTCCTATCGATTGAATCGTTCTCGAATTATTTGAAAAATAAGAAAAAATCTTTGGATTTGGCGACCTCTAGCGGCCAAATGAAGAATTTTTTTATACAGGTAAGTTGGCCGAAATCGACTTATTTCGAGCTGAAGAATTTGTAGTATAACGTTGTACACGCAATTCACGGGCACCCTATATAGAAAAGAAATATTTACAGACTCAACAATTCCAATGGATTCTTTCAACTCAATTACATATAAACAAGCCGTTTAATATTCAATGATTTATTGAACTTTTTGCATTCCTCTATCCATAACAGACTCTACTACAGAAATCAACATTAAGAGTAGTCTTCCACATGAACAGTATTATTAAATGCAAAATAAAAGCAAATAACTCAGTTTGAATGAATACGCATGTCTAACCTACATTGGCATCTCTATAATAAAATTAGCAATTCTAAATTCAATTTTTGAACTTCTATTCTAGTGGTTCCAAAAATAAGAAAATTAGTATTCAATTGTAAATGAATTAATAAATTCAATTTGTCTGAAATATACAGAATTGAATGTCCATTAGCTTACGTAGAATAAACAGGACGAAACTTTGAATCATGATTCAAAGAACGTCTTTCTTCCTAAATCCATAGTTTTTGAACATATCAAATCCATAAATCAGATAATTACATAAGATAATTCGAAAATTCTCCCCAAAATCAAAGAACGGATGACAATGAACCTGTTGGAAAGTTCGGAATTAACGATTTTTGTAAAAACCCAAAATCCACCAGACTCAATAGTCAACTAGAATCGAATCTTTCCCCAAAGCTCAATATTTAAAATATGTACGGTTAGCTCATTCTTTCTCAGAACTGCTAGCATTAGACACTTGAAAATGACGTAACTATCACAACTGGTCAAGTGTATTTGAAATGAACATTGTGGAAATCAGAGAAAAGCGTTAAATTTCATTTATATCAAAATAAATTTCTATGAAATAAATCCATTAACAATATCATTCATCAAAATCTTTTCCCCTCAAAGACCAAATATGCCTAGTAATTAACCAATATCGGAATATAGAATATTCTAGTGCGGTTACTTTCGAATAAAAACAGATCATAGAAACTCAAAATTTATGATGAACAGGACAAGTTCAATGGAAATAATCGATTTATGTTCTTTGCTTCGCTATACAGATATTACATATTTTTCCGACCAAAACTTCAGCACCTATTAAAATCAAATTTAGTTTGTCGACAGAAAGGCTTACATTATGTCTATGTGCGCCATCCAGTTGAAACCACCTCGTCCTTAGTTCGGCTAGTGGAAAATTTTCGAAATATGGCTAAATGAATTGGGTCAAAATGTTTAGTAATGGGTGTTCAAGTTCCCCTCATATATCAACGGTCCCTACATTGAAGCCAAAGCGTCCTTGTTATTCCCGTCTCAAAAATATAAAAGAGATACGGAAATTTTGATGAAATCTGTTGAATTTCAATATCAGCCAATTTATTAACTGGTGGTACATATAACGACCCCTCGAACCTCTCTCTATAAGAATTCCATCGTTTACAGTGCAGGTTGGCTGTGGAACTCGCTTCCGTCCAACATCTTCCCAACCTCCTAAATTCTTCAATTCTTCCCAGGCGCCCACAGATGTGGTGTAACAGGTTCGACTGTTCCTGGGAAGCGCGCATGAAAAAATACTCCTCGAAGAGAGTTATGCTAATCGTTTGCTGCTATATTCAAAATGGTCTTTTGAAAGGCATCAACAGCTTCTTCTGATACTGAAATCTTTTACAACTCAGTCCGTTCCTAATTGTGAGAGAAGTTTAGACTAAGGTCCGCACTGTACGTAGGATTACATTACAACTTCATATTTTCTTGGGATCAATTATTTTTCATCTGTACGAACTTGCATCATCTTGGTGAAGGATAACTCGCCGTTCGGGGTTGGTTTCTCAAAGCTAACTAACGACTAACGGTATACAAATGGTGGTGTAAGAATCGGCAATAACCGTTCTTTGATCTCGTAAAGGAATTATTACGACAGACCTGCTTTTGAAATAAACGTTGCGATCATCTTTTCGGAGACATCTTGGATAAATCCAAGACTCATCACCACTAACAATGTTGTGAACGCTTTCAGACTTTCCAGAATAGTCCACCAAGTTACCCTTGCAGCTTTCTGTTTTCAGCGAAGTTTGGTGTGGCTAAAACACAGCAGGCAAAGAACTGAAATTTTGGATTTGTATCAACAAATTTTGACCTCTAGAAAGCTGTTGGTGAAGGTGTGGGATATTATGTCGAAAGAAATTTCAGAAACGTCTGGCACACCCAAGGAAAACGTCTAAGTTGCTTCTTTTCAAAATTTTGAACGGAAGAGCATATTTACTAAGGAACACTTATTTTTCGAAAAGGAGGGCCCTAGAAATCATTACCTAAATTAGACCCCTCTACTTAAGAAACACCTTATATATTGCCATCTAAAAAAATCGATACCCTTCTGAACGAGTAGATATAAATTGCATATTCAATTGTCTATATTTCCAACGACCGCCCCAACATTTTGCCTGTCAGAATGATAAATCATGTAACGGCTCATAAAAATTAACCCCTTCGTTGGGGAGTACTAATTTCCAAATAAAAGGAGCTCAATTTTAGTTTGATTAATGGAATGTGGTGGCCTTTTGTTTGTGTAATTAATAGCTAAAGTCATTTTCGAATAATAAATAGTATTTGGTCTGGATTTTTAGCGTGAAATCTTCTTGATAGATCAAGGGACAAAGGTACATTTAACTATTTGTCACATTGCCTGACGTTGTTTGTTAAAACTAAGCAGTTGGGGGTTTCTTTCGTTTGTTTCTACATCAACTGGATTTGCGATGGAAGATATCGACTTGATTTTTATGAATTATAAGCAGTAAGGTGATCCAGAAGAGTTGAAGTGCCTTGAATAAATCTTTTTTGAAGCATATCTCAAGCATAAACAATGAAATAAAGATCAGAAGATTGAGCTGGCGTCTAATTTTGTAATATTTTGTTTCTGCAGCAAAGTTCTTGATAATGAATGTACAAGTCGACAAGAATATCTGCGCGGTTGAGATTCTTATAACAGGCGCGAAGAACAAAAGAGATAGCAAGCGGAGGAAATGAGATGAAGAATACGTTCTGCAATGTAGTCAAACAGCTACCAGGGTCGGCGTAAGGGATTTTTGAGAAAATTATCCCTCTTAGGCATATCACATCTCAAGGTAATCGATCATTTTGATTTATTTCACAAAGAAGTAAGTCACCGACTTCAGGAAATAATCTAACCTAACAGAACATAATCAAAACACTTACATACTGTGCAAGTAAGAAGAGTATTCTGTTCTATTCTGAGAGTCTATAAGTTTTCATGAACAAGTAAAATACCTTCATATGGCTCTGATGTTACTGTGAAATTAAATTAATTTCAGTATAAATTTGAGTATTTTTCCTTCAATACCTATCAAAATGAATTCAGAAATTCACAGTTATGAAACACAGACCCTGAGAGAAATGATTTCTTCAAATAAATTATTGCCAAATTGATATATATATATATATATATATAATATATGATTTCTATCTATATATATACTTGGTATATTATATATAGTAATCCATAGAATATATATATATACCTCTCTGTTTTGAGTTCTTTGAATTTTGTTCAATAATAAAAAACAAGTACTGTGTTTTAAGGAATTTTACTTAATAATTGCGATTCGTAACGCGTTTCACTACACCGAAGCTTCTTCAGACGAATGATTATGCAGAAAAATGTAAATGAGAATATAACTATAAATGTTCTTGAGTAATTAAAAGCTTATTGGTCACCTCCTCCTAAGTGGTTATTTATGACAGGTATATCCAATAAAATTAAGGAATAGATTGCTCCCCGAAAAGATTCAATAGAGGTGAAGGGCTTAAATCGCCTTGTTCATTGATGAGTCTACCTGAGTGTTTGTATTTATTTATTTCTAAAGTTTCCCAAAGATCTACCTTCCAATATTTATTATCTGTATGCAAAATTTCAAACTGTGGGTCGAAAGAATGATTATTTTCTAAGAGATGATTCGCGTAATTTGAATCTGATTTTTATTTGAAAAACTGCGTTTATGTTCCGATATTCTAATATTAAAATTTCTATGTGTTCTACCAATGTAGAAATGATCACAGTCATTGTAATTCAATCTATAAACACCTGATTTATTGTTTTACCTGGTTTGGTTTTATTATTTTTATATATTTGCCTAAATTATTATTAGTTTGGAAAGCTATGTTGAAATTATTGCTACTTAATTTACATCCAAAACATAATGAAACTAATTTTGAACAGTTAGGCATAGACTCCGAAATTATTCTCAAAAACTTCAAAGATAATATTTTAGCCAAACATCAAACAGCAAAAATCATCAAAGAAGACTTTTCGAAATTATCACCTCATTGCAATTCCGATTATAAGATAATAAGAACAATTCGTGAAAATAGTACCAAGAACGATTTAGTATTCACTAAAGCAGATAAAGGTAACACCGTCATTGCGATTAGTAAAACCGATTATATTTCTAAAACTGAAGAATTCTTAACAGCCGGAAACTATATAACATCAACTAAGGATCCTACCGCAAAATTTCAGAAAGTTGTTAAAAACATAATTTCGACAGCAAAATCATTAATTACAGACCAAGAAAATATAAATTCATTAACTCCAATCCACAATCCCCGAATTATATTCGTTGATAAAACTTCATAAACCTAATTACCCTATTAGACCTGTTGTTTCTTATGTAACGGCACCTTCGTTCAAACTTTCAAAATTCCTCAACGACTTGCTAATAAAACATTGCAATTTTAAATCTGAATTTTCGGTCAAAATTCATACGAACTTATTGCCAATATCAAAGATACCACTATACCACCTAATTCCAAACTTATTTCTTTCGATGTTAAGAATCTATTTCCCAACATTCCTCCAAAAGATACGTATTACTTAGTTGAAGAATTATTAGAAAGGAATCATGTCAATACTATCATTAAATTAGATATTCTTTCATTATTAAAAATTTGTTTAGATCAAAATTATTTCCATTTCAATTACAAATATTATACTATTGAAGACGGCTTGATTATGGGCAATCCGTTGAGTCCTTTGCTAGCAGAAATTTTCATGAATAACTTAGAGAAAGTAATTCATAATCATCCACTCAGTAAATATTGTTTATACTGGTATCGCTATGTAGACGATATCATTATTTGCTTCACAGGAACAGATAGACAGTTGAAAATTTTCGAAAATCATATAAATTCATTACATCCAAAAATTGCATTCACAACCGAAATAGAAAGCAATAATTCGATAAATTTCTTAGACGTAACAATTTCGAATGAAAATGGAAAACATGTTTTCGCAATTTACCATAAGCCGTCACATACAGATATTACAATACATAACTCGTCGTGTCATCCATATCAACATAAAATGTCAGCATTCAATAGTTTTATTCATAGATTGATTAACATCCCGCTATCACCAGAAAATTTCAACAAAGAACTAAATTTGATTAAACAAATAGCCAAAAATAATGGTTACAATCCCAAACTAATAAATAATATTTTAAATAAAAACAAAGTAGAATCGCATTGAATGAAGTTTACCCTGTCGATAAATTGAAACAAAAATTCAACACCTTAACCTACGTTGGCATTACAAGTGAGAAACTGAAATCATTCTTAAATAGCAATAATTTCAACATAGCTTTCCAAACTAATAATAATTTAGGCAAATATATAAAAATAATAAAACCAAACCAGGTAAAAACAATAAATCAGGTGTTTATAGATTGAATTGCAATGACTGTGATAATTTCTACATTGGTAGAACACATAGAAATTTTAATATTAGAATATCGGAACATAAACGCAGTATTTCAAATAAAAATCAGATTCAAATTACGCGAATCATCTCTTAGAAAATAATCATTCTTTCGACCCACAGTTTGAAATTTTGCATACAGATAATAAATATTGGAAGGTAGATCTTTGGGAAACTTTAGAAATAAATAAATACAAACACTCAGGTAGACTCATCAATGAACAAGTCGATTTAAGCCCTTCACCTCTATTGAATCTTTTCGGGAGCAATCTATTCCTTAATTTTATTGGATATACCTGTCATAAATAACCACTTAGGAGGAGGTGACCAATAAGCTTTTAATTACTCAAGAACATTTATAGTTATATTCTCATTTACATTTTCTGCATAATCATTCGTCTGAACTACGGTGTAGTGAAACGCGTTACGAATCGCAATTATTAAGTAAAATTCCTTAAAACACAGTACTTGTTTTTATTATTGATAATGGAATTTTACCAAGTAAAGCCTCCCAAATTCAAAGAATTTTGTTCAATTTGAACTTAGGTCATTACCCCAACAAGTTATTGAATATCTCAGATGAGATTCTATGGTATTCAACGAACGATTCTATCTTTTGATTGCTTCAATCATAGGAGCCATTTTGTTGCTAGTTTATTCATATGTACATTCCAAGTCATACTGTTAGTTATTGTAAAACCCAAATGAACACATTCAGATATTTCTTTCAGTTCAGTTCCATCAACTTGAATCTCAACATCACATATTTCTTTGTTTCTTTGTTTGATGATATATACTGATTTATCTGAGTTTATACTAAGTTTATTATGGCATAGCCAGCTATAATACAGACCTAAGTCATTGTTTGAGACTTTTTCCATATCGTTTAGGTCAAATCCTGATAGAACAATATCAGTATCGTCAGCATACACTGGATATTTAGATTTAAGCTTCAAAACTTTAAACTATGCACATACAATAGATACAGCAATGATCCTAAAACCGATCCTTGAGCCACTCCCATCTTCAAATTCTCAAAGTCACTTTCACTATTATTAGCAGTTGTATACAGTCGTCTACCCTTTGAATATGTTTCAAGCAGTCTATAACACACACCACGAAATCGAATTTTATAGAGCGTTTTTCCGGAAAAATTCCTGTCTCTAATATATTATTTATGAACTTGACCAAAGTTTCTCCAATTATATGCATTATTTCCATAATGTTGCTTTTGTCAATTATATCCACTCCAGGTGCACTGTTATTTCTCAAACTTTAGACTACGTTTGTGATTTCGCTTAGATTGGTCAGTGACAGGTAAATACTTTCCTTAATTTGTAGTTAGATGGCTTATTGAAAGTTCATGAACAATGGGTTAAGATATTATCCTGAAATTATCACAGTTATTTTTATATTTTGATTGGCATATATTTTCTTATCTTTAAAAGGACACCCCGTCTTTTTTCGACAGTTGGACTTCTCTCTCAATACTTATATTAAAATGTATTACTTCATAGAAATAAATTGTACAGTTTGAGAATATTTAAATTTTTGTGAGAAGAATTGATGTCGAAGTGTCGCAGATAAAGTATAATAATTTGAAAATTACACGAAAAAAAACTGAGAGGAAAAATATCAACGTTATAAATGCATTCGCGAAAAAATCTAGAAAATATGTGCCAAAATTAAAAGAAAATTCGAACTGAAAATGAGGAAAACTACTTCTCTACAAATTACAACGTATGTTTTTATTTTTCAAGTAAATTCCTTTTGAGAAAATAGACAAATAACAAAAACATTGTCTATACCTAAATTTCTATTCTCTCCAATTGTAGTAACGCAAACATTTTTGTTAATTTTAGTAATGAAACCCGTGGTTGCTATATAAACGTATATTCTCTCGAAAACGTACCGAGAAATTTAAGAAATGTGCAAAACGATTCTGATTTTTTTTCGGTTGCTGAGTTGGCAAAACTATTTTCTATACTCACGTGGAGTTTGAAGGCGATAAGTGATTTAGTTTATTCACACTGCAATTTTAACAATGGATAAAAATATCGAAAGAGAATGTGTTTCAATGTTTTAATTGCAAATACAGTTTCGTCCACCGAACCGCTTTAAATGGTACCGAAGGCTTACAGTGAAACTACTACATCAAAACGCGTGCATGGGCGTGGTAAAGTGCATCCAACAGCGACCGAGGTAATGTATAATTTGCTCGCTATGTTCGGCCATCAACATCTTCAACTGAAGTTAACATCAATGAAGTAAGGGAAATGGAAATCGAAAATCGTCATTTATGTTTGAGAGATATGGCAATGAACTTTCTGTGTCTCACGAATCAATTTGTATCACTTTGAATGATTGTTTGGGTATGAAACTCGTTTCCACTCGACTTGTTGCAAAAGACCTGCTAGAACGAGTCAATTCTGACACCACATTCATGAAAGACATTGAAACTGCGGATGAGACATGTGTTTACGAATTTGACAATTTGAAATGCAAATCAGACAACAAACTTCGTATGGCGTCTTCCAACTGATACGAAACCGACAATACCACGCCAAAATAGTTCGGAAGTCAAGGTAATGTTGACTGTTTTCCTTGATTATCGCAGTGTTCTGCACTCGAAATTCTGGCCAAAAAGTCAGACGGTAAATAGAGAATTTCATCTGAGCTTTAAAAAAAGCCAGATTTATGGAAAGAAAACTCATAGACTTCATACAACAATAATGCACCATATCACAAGGTTGTCATTGTGAATGAATTTCTGACCAAAAACTCCACAAATACCATCGAACAACCACCGTATTCACCTGATATGGCTCTGACCGACTTTTTTCTTCTACCAAAACTCAAATCAACACTTTCTGGTGCCCGTTTTGAATCGATAGAAGATATAAAAGATAATTCGCGGTGAGAACTCGAGTCAATTTCGAAAAAACAGTTTGAAAATGTTTTGATATTTAAATTATTCATTGGCGTACATGTATTATTTCGGAAGGGGCCTATTTTGAACGCGATACAATAAATTTGGAAGAAAAATAAATATCTTGTGTTTTATTCACCAATTTTTGGTATTTTTTGATATAATGTATATTAGCGAATCGGTAACCTTCAACTTTTAAGCCTCCTCGAACCAGTTGCACCTCATCTGCTCAGTCGGGCACGGGTATGATTCAAAATGAATGTTACGACCATGATTAAACAAATATTAGAAAAATTCTTGGTTGAAAAATTTGGGAACGAAAAATCTCATTAGTGAAATCAATAGATTATGGTGCAAAACTCTTTTCCTTTTTCAAATACCTTAATCCAACAACTAGATAACTATTAATAACGTAGAGACCATCAATTTCTCATAAAATATACACACTCTAAGACTAGAACATTCAAAGTCGAATAGGGGGCTGGTAGAAGTGATTTACACATTCGAAATGGCCTCAAGCCCATTGTTAGCACCTTTTACGACACCCGCACATTCTCGAGCTTCGCCAGTCGAGGGCGCCACTTGCTGGTTGGTGCTTAATCATTCCGGCTTCGCCGGCTTTAATTTGCGAAGGTCATAAAGCAGATTGAGTGGCGAGGGTCGTTATGTATGCCAGGGGAATCGTTGCGTCTTCTCATACATACATACCTTCTAATCAAATGGTCTCATCATTTTGCGGGAACGGATAGACGCACTCCACACATTGCGTCAGTTGTTGCGGTTTCACCGTAACAGAATGTGCGTAGAAATACGATTTATTCTAAGCGGGTGTCATTTTAGCATCCTATTTTATGTTTCCAGATGAAAATAACACTTTCGTTCATAAAAGACGCTATTCAAATGGTGAATGTTTGAATAACCCTTCAACTGACTACGACATCATGAAGAAAATATATCCGATTGTGCTACTCAAGCTACATGAATGAACATTATAATAACAATTTGAAAGACTTCACGTTCCATGAAAATGTTCAAAAAACATTTTTCTTTATATTCCAGTTTCAATTTCGTTCAATTATAAAAATTATCCCTAAAGAAGTCCCGATAAAACACCACCAAATGCGAATAAAGCTCACGCACCAAGAATTCTGAGTGTTCCTCAGGGTCCAGTACTTGGTCCGATCTTCTTTATCGGCTATGTCAATAATCGCAAACCTGTCGACTGCGAGCTACCGGTAGTCAGTGCTAAGGCAATTTTAGTAGCTCACATCATAATTTCTATAAGTCCTAGAATTCTCCATTACTTTCTGATAGAAAATCGATAACACAGATCGATATTTTATCTTTGTGTGAACATGGAAACGGGAAATGGATTCAAGGGTTTTCGGGGTCGCTAATTACGAAGAGAAAATGATTCTACACCCATCAGGTAGGGTTCAAGGTTATTTGAAGGTCAAATCGAGAAACCACGACCGAAAAAACTGAAAAAATCCACACGTTTTTGAAAATGCATTTTCAGAGATTGTTGAAGGTTATTTCATAATTATTTGAAACCATTCGTTAAAGTTTTCTGACTGAACTGAACTTCTCTGATCCAAAACAACTTGAGATTTATCTTGAAGTGGCCCTAAATATACAAGGAGATGTTGCGCTGTTGAACCGAACCTTGATTCGTACTAAGCGATCTCGAAAACATTAACATGATTTTTTTTTAGTTACCATTTTCTCGATTTGACCTTTGAATGACTCCCACAATTTTTGTTCTTCAAAATTTCAGAATAAGCTTCAAATAATCTTTACGAAACATTGCACGAAATGAGTTCTTTCAGTATATTCAACGTCATGATAGTCAAGAAATCTTGTATTCGAATTCAGCAGCATCAAAAATGTAAAGTGAATCCTTCCAGAATTTTCTAACATCTCTTCGAAATTTACCTCGTGAAAGTTAAAAATGATAACTCAATTTTGAAATAACCTTGAATGACCTCTAGAAAAGGTCCACAACTGAACTAAGCACATATTTCAGCTCTGTATTTGAGATTTTTTCAAGATCAGTTAAAACTAAGAGATCAAAGTTCTTTGAAGGTTACATGGAGCAATTGCGACCAAAAAATCTGAGAAACTCCTCAGATACGTTTTTTGAGATTGCTTTCCTAGAAGGGGGTCAAGATTATCCCAGGATTATTTCAGACAATCCATTTTCCAGATTTTTCTGGCTGAACTTAACTACTCTGATCCCGAAGAACTTTAGAATAACCTAGTAGCCTCGAATGACCTCTAGGAAACGTTGCACAAATAAACTGATTCTTGACTCGTCCTATGCGATCTCAAAAATATTAACATGAATTTTATTACATTTTTGAGTGATAGTTTTCTCTATTTGACCTATGAATGACTTTCACAATTTTTGTTCTTCAAAATTTCAGAATAAGCTTCAAATAATCTTTACGAAACATTGTACGAAATGAGTTCTTTCAGTATATTTAACGTCATGATGTCAAGAAATCTTGTATTCGAATTCAACGGCATCAAAAATGTAAAGTGAATCTTTCCAGAATTTTCCAACATCTCTTCGAAATTTACCTCGTGAAAGTTCAAAATGACTTGAACAATTTTTGAATAACCTTGAATGACCTCTAGAAAAGGTCGCACAACCGAACTAAGCACATATTTCAGCTCTGTATTTGAGAATTTTCTCAGATCTTTTGAAGATCAGTTAACACTTATCAGACTAGTCAAGGTACCAAAAAATTTGAAAATCTACACACATGCGATTTTTGAGATCTTTTTCTAGAAGTGGGTCGAGGTTTTCTCAGGATTATTTCAGACAATGCATTCTCCAGAATTTTCTGGCTGAACTCTGATCCCGAAGAACTTTAGAATGACCTTGGGTAGCCTTAAATGACCTTTAGGAAACGTTGCACAAATGAACTGATCCTTGATTCATCATATGCGGACTCGAAAACATTAATATGATTTTTTTCAGATTTTTCATGATGATTCTCTCGATTTGACCTTCGAATGACATTGAACCAGACGTGATGAAAATCGAAAGAGTTTGTTTTCAAATTTTGTGGCCTCTGAAATGTACACATGCTTTACTTCAATCTTTTTCAATTGCTCTCAAAATTTTTATTCTGTAATATTTTTAAACGACTTAAAAATTATTTTGAAATTTTCTTGAGTGATCTTTAGGCAACATCGCAAAAATTAACTAACCTCGGTTCGTATTTTGCTGATTATTTTCAGAATTTCTGGAGACGATTCTCTCGATAAGACCTTTAAATGACTTTGAAACGGACGTCACAGAGGGCTTGTATTCGAAAAAAACCTAATATCACAGATCAACATTTTATTTACGAGTGAACATTGGGAACGGGCAATGGATTCTGGGGTTTTCAGTGTCGCTGATTATAATGAGAGGATCAGTTAATACCCATCAGGTCAAGTTCAAGTTCATCTGAAGGTCAAACAAAGAAGTTGCCACGACAAAATATGAAAATATTCACACGTTTTCGAGATCGCTTTGCTAGACCTCGTTCGAGGTAAGCAGGATTATTTCAGGTAATGGATTTTTCGAAAGTTTTTAGGCAGCCTCAATTTTTCTGATCCCAAAGAACTTCAGAATGACCTTGAGGTACACTTAAATGACCACCTCGAAACGTTGCACTAATGAACTTATCCTTGATTCGTATTAAGCGGTATTGAAAACATTAATATAAATTTTTTCAGATTTTTCAGTGATGATTATCCTGATTTTACCTTCAAATGACATTTAACTGGTCGTGATGAAGGTCAACAGAGCTTGTTTTCAAATTCTGTGGCCTCAGAATCGTGCATTTGTTCTTTCTCATTCATTAAAAAGCTCTTAAATATTTTTTCTTCACATTTTGAAATAACCTTCAAATAACCTTGAAATTACGTTCAGGAAATATCGTAAATTTTGTACGATTTTGGGAATGATTCGTTTGATTTGATCTTCAAATGACCTCTAAACGGATGTCACAGAAGTCAAGAAAGCTAATGTTCTAATTCAGCGGCATCAGAAATGTAGAAGTGAATTTTTCCAACATTCCTCAAAATTTTTACTTCGAAAAATCTCAAAATGACTGAAATTATTCTGGGATAACGTCGAAGCACCACTAGGAACTGAATCAAATAGAGATTTGAACACAGTATTTTAAATACCTACAGATTGCTTGATCGCGATCTCTTGGTTCGACCTTGAACTGTTTCAGAATGATCCCCAGGTACAAGGAGACTGGTAGTCATGAAAGTAGATCAGAGAAAAAACAACCTCGATACATGACTCTCATTCAAGAATTTCCTCATTGGGACATGGGACAACGGTTTACTACATCTAGGATCTTCAGAAATGGAAAGGAATTTTCTTCGAACATCCGCACTGATGACTAATGAAACCCTACACACTCAAAGGTATCTTACAGACATTTCATTGGTCTAAGAACATGTTAGACCAAATGAGACAAACATTTTTTGCGTGATAACGCCAGACCATACAAGCTTTTATCGTTGGAAAGGACGTTCAAAATCATGAAATCATATGCGTGATTTGGCAAATATTTCCACTGCTCTTAAAATATTTATTCCTTGAAATTTCAGAATGCCATTCAAATAACCCCGAAATTTCCTAAAAGAAACAACTCAAGAATAAACTAACCTTGGAATCGCATTATGTGACCCTTGAAACATACATATGAATTTTTTTCAGAATTTTTCGCAATGATCTTGATTGGACCTTCAAGCAACCTTGAAACGGTCGTCACGGAGGTCAGGAAAGCTTGTATTCGAATTCAGCGACGTCAGAAACGTAAAACGAATTTTTCAGATTTTTCCAACATTTCTCAAAATTTTCTCTCGATGAAGATCAAAGTGAAGTAAATAATTCTGGAATATCCTTGAAGGACTCTAAGAAAGGACGACAATTGAACTGAACATAGATTTTAACCCAGTATATGTGAATTTCTTCAAATTTTTCTGGTCGTGATCTCTCGGTTTGACCTCTTAAGGACCTTCTGCCTGACTTGATGAGTGTTAACTGATAGATTAATTGTAATCAGCGATCATGAAAACCCTAGAATTCAATACCCGTTCACCATGTAGATAAAATGTTGATCTGTATATTTTGAGAACCAGTTGATGAAAATAGGGTTTCAATTAATGCATCATGTCGTGTGTCTCAGATGATTCTAGCGAAGGAGAAACCTTATGAACACAGGGAAATGATGAATCAGGCATATATGAAGCTGCAGATTCATCAATTAATAAATGTAAGAATAAAATCAAGATTGTTTCAGCTATAGCATGCCTGCAACTACACTTAAAGTGTTAAAGGAAAGTTATCTTAAAATTTATTGGTAACCAATGGTAGTGAATCTCATGTCAAAGTAATTCCTAAGTTGAAGGATAAATTCAAAAATTCGTTTAGAGATTTCAACGATATGGATTTAGTGTCGTAATTTCTTGTTTCACCCTTCATGGAAATTGATATCCAATAGTTTACAGTCATATGTCATGTTACTTTGAAAGCAAAATGATCAGAGTAACTAATCACCATGTCCATGTTTCATGTGAACAGTTTCTAACCCCAAAACTTAGTTGATAAAGTAGTGGGTTTTACAGAGTTCACCTGAAATTCGAAACAGAAGTCATGTGATAAAGTTCAATTCAATCAATACCTTTTCTCCACATTCTAGAATACCAAAAAATTAAATAAAGGTCAAAAAATCAATTTAACTTACATAGAACATGTAGAACGATCTGCTGTGTGACATCTTCTCCAACGCCGTTGCTTGCAGTGCATTGATACACGCCTGCTTGATGTCTATCAACATTCTCCAAATTTAAAACTGTAGTTACAGCTGTTTGTTCGCCACCAGGTAACAGGTTATTCTTGCGAGACCAAGTGATTTTTGGAACAGGATTTCCTGAAGCTTTACATTCAAGTCTAACCGAAGAGCCTTTCTTCACTTCTGCTCTACCATTCGAAGATACGAAGAATATCCGTGGAGGAACTGAAATAAATATATGGAATATGAGATTTAAGAGTAGCAGAATAGTTTATTCTGTAACTAGGTTAGTTTGAAACTAGAAATTTTGAGTGCATGCTCAAAGAACGTATATAATCAGACAATAATTCCCCACTATTGGAACACATTCAGACAATAAACCTCACAGTTTGTGTGCCCCACAAATACAATGAAGGAGGATGAAGCAATCTGTTGGAAAGTTTGGAAATTAGTAAACTTGAAATCAATAATTCTCCCCTACTTAACACTTAAGAGAAAATTTATCCTGTATCCTATATTAACAAATAAACAAAACTGGCAAAAGTGTTTTTCTTTTTTCATAATTATTTAGATTTATGAGAATAATTTGGTATTATAATTGAGAGTCCAAGACGATTGCAAAAGATGCTTGAAATCAATCATTTTTCCACAGGATGTTGAATTGAGCATAATCCGGTACCCTGATTTGAAAAAACTCACCCAATTTTGGATTAGCACATCCAAAAATGATAGGAAACATAGGTGATATGAATCTCTGTAATGAAGCATCCTGTATATTTGTTTAATTTTTTCATTAATATTTTTTCAGTATATTCAAAGGACACCAATTCATAGAGATCCTATATTAATAGGAATTTCATGGAATTTCCCAATAATTTATGAAATTCATTAAAGAACACCTTTACTAGGATTGAATACTTAATGAACCTACAGAGATTTTCACAATTTAAAAATGATATATCGACTTCTCAAACACATTTCATATATCAATATTCCATATCAAATCAAACTGATTCAAGTTTGAAATCCCCAAATTAATGGCCAAATTGAGGTTACGTATAATAATTCAGAATTAGGTCAACGCTTGATTATTTTCCAAAGTGAAATGAAGCTCGAATAATATCCATTCATAACCTGAATATTCGGTTGTCATATCCCATTATTTGAATTTAGGCTGGCCGATAAACGAACAGGTATTGTTCCGTAAAATACAATTCGAAATTCATTTAAATTCGGCTAGAATAAAACGTGTTGAATTAATTCCGGCAAAATCTATCCCGATTACAATTTCAGATCGATTTCTAGTTTTTCAGTTGCTGTGAATTTAACTGAATAATCGCCATGGCAACGAATTCAATACGCGATTTTCGGAATTGCTCTTTTCAATCTGAGGAATAGAGTTGCGAGAATTTCAAGGATTAACACCATTGAAGTGCTGATTACTGGAGGAAATGGAATTGATTTATTAGATATAATTGAATTAAGATTTTCCAGGGTAATGAATGATCTGAATGATTTTTGTTCTACTAAGAATAATAATCATATAAAACCATCAAAGGAATTGAAATTTTCGTTTCCAAAGTTAACACAAATACAAGTAAACATGATTTATACTAAATATATAATTAAATGCCGACGCGTTTCGATACACAGTATCTTTATCAAGAGCGAATGAATACTACAAATATATCTTACTAACAAATTTTTATATATACTAAAGAGGCAATCTCCTCAGAGCTATCCGTACTTGAACTAATGTTTAGGGAATGAATTCAATAAGGGTGAGTTATTTATGTTTGCCTGATCATTAAGAATTTCCGCTGAATACTTAAATCTGTTAATTTCAAGTACTTCCAGAAGGTTGAGTTTCATACCTTTATTCTTAGAATGTAGGATTTTGAATTCTGAATTGAAAGAGTGACTATTTTCCCTAAGGTGATTTGAATAATTTGAATCGGTTTTTCCATTGATGAAACTGCGTTTATGTTCAGATATACTCACGTTAAAATCTCTTCCTGTTCTACCTAAACACCTCAAAAAAGCCTAGGGAACACTTACCAATATCTTTAAAATATGAATTCGATGATTCGAATTTATAGAAATCTTTCGGTTTTTGTTAAGATGTATTGTATATAATGTATTCTCAAGAAAACAAAATAATACTTGACTTATCCAAAGCACCTATTATACAAAAAATTCAAAATCTGAGAATGACGAAATTTGGTAAAACACAGAAAAAAATTCTGAACTACTAATATTTTCGAAACGATATGGAAGCACTTATATTTTTCAGTACCCAGAAGGTCCATCTCTGTTATTAATGACACTTTGGCATCGTCGCGGCATGCTCAATATTAAATTGTCTATTACATTTTGGCCTAATTCATTCCAAGCGCCCTGAACTGCTAATCGAAGCTCCTGTTCATGATGGAAGACGTTTTGGCGCAGGAGATTTCTTTTAAGGGTGTCCCACACATGCTCGATGGGATTCAGATCTGGGGAGCAGGATGGCCACGGTAGAAGATCGATATCATTCTCTTCAAGAACGTTCAAGACAACTCTTGCACGATGAGTAGGGGCATTATCTTGTTGGAAGAGTGGATTTTGACCCATTGTTTGGAGATACGGTACCACTACAGGTAAAACTATCTCATTTGCGTAAGAATTTCCCGTGAGGTTGTTCTGTATGAAAACAAGGTCAGTTCTTCCACCAAGGCGTATACCTTCCCAAAACATCACTGATCCACCTCCCTGTCTAACAACTTCTCGCGCATGCTGGAGACGGTTTTGCTTTCCAAGTTCCCTCCATATTCGAATTATTCCCGAATCGGGATAATAACTAAATCTAGATTCATCACTGAAGAGAACTGTCGCCTACCTCTCTTGATCCCAGTTTACGTGTTCTTGGCACCAAGCTAAACGAGCAGCGCGATTTCCATGGGTCAGTTGTGGAACTCTCAAAGAACGTCTGGAGTGGAGTTGACTTTCGTGCAGTCGATTTCTCACAGTTTGGTCGGAAATTTGTACATTATGAACTCGTGATAGCTCTTGAGCTAATTGAGATGCTGTGGTAGTACGATCTCTTCTGGCTTGTAAAACCAAAAATCGGTCTTGGGCGACTGTAGTAATCCTGAAACGACCTGTATGGCGTTCTTCTACGCTAGCTGTTTCATTGAAACGCGACCATAAACGGTTTATGACACTTGGGCTACTTCCCAGAACCCTGGATACTTCCTGTAGTGAGCTCCCAGCTTGGAGCATGCTAACGGCTCGTTACATCTCTTCTCTAGTCAAATGTCGTCTTTCCATGGTCGAATCACAAAACTTGAAACTTTTATTTGTGCTTACAATAGAAACAATGTGCCAACTGACTGATTTCAAACACTGAATACATGAAATGATTATAAAGCAGAGTCGCATCTGCTGCATTTTTAGGTTTTTATAAAAAAAACTGAAATCTGTTGCGGCACTCTACATAATTTGGTGAGA
Organism: Cryptolaemus montrouzieri; assembly: GCA_013387265.2. Classification (NCBI taxonomy): domain Eukaryota; kingdom Metazoa; phylum Arthropoda; class Insecta; order Coleoptera; family Coccinellidae; genus Cryptolaemus; species Cryptolaemus montrouzieri. Next base: position 45,693,522 of record JABFTP020000083.1, on the reverse strand, counting down.
AATTGATGCAGGTGTTCATTTCTTGGAAAAAATCATCCATATTGATCGTTCTGGATACGATATATCGATATTCAGAAGTGTTTCCTAGACTTTTTTGAGGTGTTTATATAAAAACAATTGCAATCTGCACAATCCAATCTATAAACACCTGATTTATTTTCTTTATTGATTGGAGATTTATAATTCCTGATAAATGAACCTAAATTTGTTGATGTTTTGAACGCTTTATTTAAATTTGAATTTTCAAGAAGGAATCTCACATTATTGCTAATATTGCCTTTATATGTTAAACTATTGAATTTCTTGTCTTGGTGTTCACCCATTGGATAGCTGAAGTGTGTAAAATAGATGTCACCCAATTTTTTGAACACATTAGTGTATTAATTTTTCAACAATCAATGAAATTCTTGGCATTTTCTGGAATTCCACTCAAATGTCATTACAGGAGCAATACAAATTCTGAATGACTTCATAGTATCTTATTTTAATGATCAAAACGGTAGAAGAATTCTCCATTATATAATTCTCTAGAATTTCATTGAAACCTGATTCCTTAAGTCAAATTCACCACGACCTCTCCAAAATTCATTGGAATCTGCTATAATTTCAATGAATATTCATCTGAAATTTTAAAGAACATCGAAGTGTTTCAATTGGATGTACAGAATGAAAGAAACCTTACAAATTTAATTGAAATTCTCCGAAAGTTGGGAGCTCAAATTAAGATGCAGCTTTCTAACAGAAAAATCTGATGTATATTAATTTTATTATAATTCTTCAATAATTCTACGAAATTCTTGGAATTTGCTGTAATTCCACTGACATTTCATCCAAAGGGCACTTCAAGTTCTATATGACTTTATAGTATCTTGTTTGAATAACCAAGACAAACGAAGAATTTTCCAAAATATCGTGTAATTCGTTTGAATTTCCCTGGAACTTCATTCTCAAGTCAAATGCAACATGAATTCTTTCAAGGTACACGGAATCTGCGATAATTTCAATGAATATTCATTTGAAATTTCATAGAACATCGAATTGTTTCAATTGGATGTACAGAATGAAAGAAACCTAACAAATTTAATTGAAATTCTCCGAAAGTTGGGAGCTCAAATTAAGATGCAGCTTTTTAACAGAAAAATCTGATGTATATTAATTTTATTATAATTCTTCAATAATTCTACGAAATTCTTGGAATTTGCTGTAATTCCACTGACATTTCATCCAAAGGGCACTACAAGTTCTATATGACTTTATAGTATCTTGTTTGAATAACCAAGACAAACGAAAAATTTTCCAAAATATCGTGTAATTCGTTTGAATTTACCTGGAACTTCATTTTCAAATCAAATGCAACATGAATTCTTTCAAGGTACACGGAATCTGCGATAATTTCAATGAATATTCATTTGAAATTTCATAGAGCTTAATGGGACCTGAATTGGATGCACGGAATGAACTTTACAAATTCAATTGTAATTTTCTGAAAGTTGAGAGTTTAGAAGATAAGGATTTGGAATCTCGGAGAATTTTCGGTTTAAATATCTGGACACATTCATTATTATTTCAAGGGATTTTCCAATAATTATATGATATTCTTCAGAATTTGCTGCAATTTCACTGCATGTAATTTCTTCACATGAGTAGTTGAAATTTCGAATGGTCTCATGGAATCTTATTTGAACAAAATTTTCCATAACATAAAATTCGCCAGAATTTTAAATAATATGGATTACTCATGCCAGAATCTATATGAAATATTCAAAATTCCACGAAATCTATTAAAATTTCAATAGATATTCATTTGAAATTTCATATAGCTTCAGGATTCAATGTACAGGATATGGGAAAATTTAGAAATTTCACCGAAATTAACTGAGGGTTACGTGCTCAAATTTCGATACTAGTTAAGAAAATAAGGACTTGGATTTTCCAAGAATTTTTATTTGAGAATATGGACTCTATTATATTGATTTCGTGAAATAACATTTAATATAGTTTGCTGTTATTCCACAAAAATTCCAGGATATTAGCAGTTGACATTCTGAATGATTTTATAGTATTTTATAGAATAATCAGAATTATTAATAAAATAAATGAAGAGATCACTAACTTTATAAATTCCCACAAACATACAAATATGAACGAAGATTACATCACATTATTCAATAACAAACTCTCCAAATCCATTCTAAAATATACACCCACAGCAAAACACCATCCATTTCTCCACGATTTACCACCTTTCATTGTTAATATGATCAAGCAAAAACGAAAAATGTACAGAGAATACAGGCGCTGCCCAAATCCTAATTTTAAAACCAAACTAAATGAATACAATACTAGTATTCACAATATGATCAGGCAGTACAGACTTCATAGATGGACGGAAGCGTGTGAGGCAATCAGAGAAGCCAAAGGAGAAATTTCTATCGGCAAATAAACAAACTCTTCAAGTACAAAAATTTCACAAGATACCCACTATTCTAGCCAATAATAGAGAATACAAATCTGATGAAGAAAAGGCGAACATATTTGCAGAACACTTCAAACAGGGATACCAATATGACAAGGACAGAAACTATGATACTGAAACAGAAACAACGGTAGAATCTTGGTATACTGATTGCTTCACCGATGTCCAGAAGGAAAAAGAATCAGTGCAAATTGAGGAAGACACGTATTATGAGATTCTACATAATACTAAAAACAGTGCTCCAGGGACAGATAACGTTCCATGGAGTATAGTCAAACAATTGAACCAACAAATTCACGAACACATAATGAAGATGTACGAATGGTGTCTGAATAATCAAACCTTCCCAAAAATATGGAAAACTGGTACCATCATTCTAATAGCAAAAACTAATAAAGATCACAAAAAAGTTGAAAACTATAGGCCTATAACACTCTTGCCAGTACTAGGAAAGCTACTAGAAAAAATAATTAAAGTAAAACTTGAGGAACACTTCCATTATTCTATTCCCAAATACCAATTTGGTTTCCGCAGAAAAAAAGCTACAGTTCACCCTCTCACAATTTTCATCTCTAACCTTCAAAATGCACAATTGAACAAAAGGAAAACAGCAGCAGTATGTATGGACACTAATAAAGCATTTGATAGTATGTGGATAAAAGGTTTACTTTACAAAATGTTCAAAAGAGACACTCCATCATATCTTATCCAGATAATAAGATCATATCTTGAGAATAGAAGATTGAAAACAAAAATTGGCGACTCAGAATCTGACTTCTTCACTTCCATGCAAGGTACACCTCAGGGATCACCACTCTCTCCTCTTCTATACAACATATATTGCAGTGACATGCCCACAATTCATAATAAAGATCAATATATACTACAATACGCAGATGACACTATAGCAATCTCACACGGGAAAACATTAAAAGAATGTATGGAAAAACTTCAAAAGCACATTAACAACATCACATCATGGTTCGCAAAGTGGAGATTGAAGGCCAACCCAGAAAAATCACAGCTCATTATATTCAATCACAACATAAATCACCATTCCCCAGTTATTTCAATAAACAAGAAAACAGTGAAACCAACACCATCAATAAAATACCTAGGAATTCAAATTGACAGCAAAGCCAGCCTGAAACTTCATGCAAACACCATAAAAAGAAAATGATCGCTAGAGCTAAACACTTTAGATGTTTGACATACAATAATCAAGGAATTGACATGAAAACAGCAACGGTCATTTACAAATCCATATGTCGACCAATAATAGAGTATGGACATCCCTATATGCGAATTGTAGAGAGTCAGTGATCAAAATTCTGGAGGTTGCTGAAACAACATCCCTGAGAGCAATAACCAAAATGAGGCATCCAAACAACCCATTACACAATCCCCCAAATCACCTTTTGTACCAGAGAACCAAGATAGAACCCATAAGAGAGCGCATCAAGAAACTGAATACCAAATTTATACAGAGACTGAGTGAATTGGATGACATAAGAGATCTCCTGCACGACGAACCAGCAGAAAACCCACTCAGAAAATTTCCAACCTGTACATTACTTCAGAAGCTAAAAAGTTACCAAAATTCCTAAAGTACTAATTATTAGAGATTTTTTTTTTTTTGTAATTATTAATATTTTAGAAATGTATTTCAAACCCATTTGGGCTGAAGGACTTTGGTCGATGGCCTCTTGATATTATTATCAATAAAGAACAGTTATTATTATTATTATTATCAGAATTATTGCAGAATGTAATTCTCTAGAATTTGTTAGAACTACTGAGAATATGCTATGTTTTCAATGGAAGCTCATTAAAAACATTTTAAATTCAATTTGAATGAACAATGATAGTACAGAGAAATATTTCGTGATAATTATTTGGAAGTTGAGAGCCCAATTTCGATAAAAATCAAGATTTTGGCAATTTCTAAGTAATTTTCATTTGAATATTCAGCTTTATCGGAATGGATGTGAATTTCATGAAATTCCATATTAATTCTTGTCAATTATATACTATATTTCTGATGAATTTCGTCACACGCGCATAAAATCTGAATTATTGTATCTTCTTGGAATATTCGAATTTAATTTTCAGAAATTCAATGGAATTTGAGTTCTCAATTCATACTATTGAGAAATGTCATCACATATGGAATTCTATAAAATTCAATATAAATTCTACAATATATGTTATTCTTCTAACATATATCTAAGACCATAAGAAATTACAATTGGTCTGATGTGAGGGTAAACAAGATTAGATATATTTGAAATTTAGGTTTTATAACAGTTGAAATTCCAAATTCTTATGGACAATTGGAAAAGTAACTATTTACTTCTCGAAGATTTCTCATTTAAATATCGAGTCTTATCGAAATAGATGTAGAATTTTATAGAATTCTTAAATCAATGAAATTCTACTATAATTCCGTTGAAATTTTACCACAAGCGCAATTACTGTTCCAACAGATTTCAAAAATAGTTTGAATATTGACAATAAAAGAATAATTTTCAATAAAGTTATTCTGAGAAATTCAATAGAACATCAGTATTCAAATTGGAGTCCAAGCGAATGGTTAGTTGGATAATATTTATTTGAATATCCGGAACAATTGATATTGATATTAAATTTAAGGTTAATTGCTCGAAATTCCATAAAATTTGCTATAATTCCATAATTCCATGGAATTATGAGCACGAATTGAGATGAGGAAACAAATACTAGTGAAATTTTCATCTGAATGTCTGGTGCGTGATATCAATAAGAATTTCATGGAATTGTAAGAATAATTGAATTTAATTTAATTATTTTCAATGTTAAAAAACAAGTACTGTGTTTTAAGGAATTTTACTTAATAATTGCGATTCGTAACGCGTTTCACTACACCGTAGCTTCTTCAGACGAATGATTATGCAGAAAAATGTAAATGAGAATATAACTATAAATGTTCTTGAGTAATTAAAAGCTTATTGGTCGCCTCCTCCTAAGTGGTTATTTATGACAGGTATATCCAATAAAATTAAGGAATAGATTGCTCCCCGAAAAGATTCAATAGAGGTGAAGGGCTTAAATCGACTTGTTCATTGATGAGTCTACCTGAGTGTTTGTATTTATTTATTTCTAAAGTTTCCCAAAGATCTACCTTCCAATATTTATTATCTGTATGCAAAATTTCAAACTGTGGGTCGAAATTCGAATGAAAATGGAAAACATGTTTTCGCAATTTACCATAAGCCGTCACATACAGATATTATAATACATAACTCGTCGTGTCATCCATATCAACATAAAATGTCAGCATTCAATAGTTTTATTCATAGATTGATTAACATCCCGCTATCACCAGAAAATTTCAACAAAGAACTAAATTTTATTAAACAAATAGCCAAAAATAATGGTTACAATCCCAAACTAATAAATAATATTTTAAATAAAAACAAAGTAGAATCGCATTGAATGAAGTTTACCCTGTCGATAAATTGAAACAAAAATTCAACACCTTAACCTACGTTGGCATTACAAGTGAGAAACTGAAATCATTCTTAAGTAGCAATAATTTCAACATAGCTTTCCAAACTAATAATAATTTAGGCAAATATATAAAAATAATAAAACCAAACCAGGTAAAAACAATAAATCAGGTGTTTATAGATTGAATTGCAATGACTGTGATAATTTCTACATTGGTAGAACACATAGAAATTTTAATATTAGAATATCGGAACATAAACGCAGTTTTTCAAATAAAAATCAGATTCAAATTACGCGAATCATCTCTTAGAAAATAATCATTCTTTCGACCCACAGTTTGAAATTTTGCATACAGATAATAAATATTGGAAGGTAGATCTTTGGGAAACTTTAGAAATAAATAAATACAAACACTCAGGTAGACTCATCAATGAACAAGTCGATTTAAGCCCTTCACCTCTATTGAATCTTTTCGGGAGCAATCTATTCCTTAATTTTATTGGATATACCTGTCATAAATAACCACTTAGGAGGAGGCGACCAATAAGCTTTTAATTACTCAAGAACATTTATAGTTATATTCTCATTTACATTTTTCTGCATAATCATTCGTCTGAAGAAGCTACGGTGTAGTGAAACGCGTTACGAATCGCAATTATTAAGTAAAATTCCTTAAAACACAGTACTTGTTTTTTATTATTGATAATGGAATTTTACCAAGTAAAAGTTCCCAAATTCAAATTATTTTCAATGTGTCAAGTTCACTCTCAACTCCGAAAATATAAAGAATTTAACCAGGCCCAGTTATGATGTTATGAAAAGAAGTGTTTATCTCAAATTTCATGATATTCACTGTAATTTCTATAGAACTGCGTGAAATACAGATTTGTCTCTTATATTGAAGATACGAGTAGATATATTGTACTCTGAAGATACGAGGAAACATTTCTAATTTCCTGAAATCTTCCTAGAATTCTCTAGAATTTGAGGAATTCCAAGTTTGAACATCTTCACTGAATTTGTTTTAATAAAATATAATTCAAGAAGGGTTATTGGTAGAGCTGGTCTTAAAACTTTATACTGATTATTAATATGTTTTATCGCATTTATTTTCAAACTTTTCTCTGAAGATTCTGATGTGAACATTGTGTCAAAACTAAATTCCCAATTTTTATCAACTATCATGCTAATCACATTATGAAATAGCAAATCATAATTTCCCATTTAACTACTACCCCAATCCGAAAAACTTTCGTTCGTTCCATTCTCGTAAATGCAAATGAATATAAAGTGATAATAGAATTCAATTTCATTATGATGGGACCGTTTCAGCGTAAAATAACAAGTAAAATTAGCGTGTTTACGGCAGACGCCATGGCCGTGGCTCAGACTGTAAAATAGCCATATAATCGCAAAATAATAGCTTTCAGTAGTTGGATGTCTAATTGGATATAAATGTGATTATACCTGCGAAATAATTAGCATTAGACAGGCAATAAACCTGATGCGAGATTCTCAAATTGTATTTTATGTTTAACTTTCGAAAAGGTTTAATAGGGTTTTGTCAACAGCGTCGCGACGCGGGGTTGAAGGAGAGAGATCGACGTTGAATTTAGTAGAGTATAATTATATATATTTTGTAACAACAGCTGGAGGAGTTCTCATACGTTTCAAAGTTAGTGCGGAGGAACGAAATACTATTATTTGTTCTTAGTTTTTCAGGCGATATAATCTCTCAGTTTAATTGCACTGAAGTGTTGATATTAAGATCTAACAAAGTTGTAAGCAAAAACAGCTAACTAAAACCTTTAATCAGTTTAAATTCTGTTCTCCAATTACTTTGCACTATCAATTCATAAAGCTCGAATAACATAAGAGTCTGAGTGTCTTGATGCTTATAAAGTAACTAATAACTCAGGGATTGGGTAAGACCTTTCAAATGAAACATGAACGGTGCATTGTTTGCCATAGTTTACTTCAAAATATCATGCTTATTTACTCTTCTTCGACTCCTCTAAACATTGGTATACCCAATTATCTGAATGACCTCGAGAATCGTCTTTCATTTTAACTTTATCCTCCCACTTGAGTTGAGAACATGACCACGATGGCAAATATATATATATATATATATATATATATATATATATATATATATATATATATATATATATATATATATATAAAAAAGTAATGAATATCTATACACTTCATCTGATTATATATTGTGCCGCTATTACAGTAGTTAAACATTCTGGATACAAATTAGAAAATTTTGGATCGAATTATAATATCAAGAAAAAACCTTCATGGCAAAAAAGGTTAGAAGGTAAAATTTCTTCTATCAGATGTGATTTAGGAAGATTGACTCAATATTCCAGATGTAATAGATCAAAAAACTTATGGCACATATTGGAAAAATATTCCTCAAATATAAAACCCATAAAATAATGAGATAAGTAATGGACAATTGATAGAATACATCGATACTTTAAAACAAAAACTTTCAGTATACTCCATTAGACTACGTGAATATAAAATAAATTCAGATAGAAAATTCCAAAACAAACTATTCAAAATAATGAAAAACATTTTTACAAATTTATTTCAGGTTCAAATGAAAATATTTCTGGAAATGGAGTTCCTAAAATTGATATTTTAACTGATTATTGGTCTTCAATTTGGGCAGTGCCAAGTAAACACAATTCCAATGCAAGTTGGATTTTAAATGAAAGGTCTCGATTTTCTAAAATAGAATGCATGCAATTTGAAAAATTTTCAAACGAAGATATAACATCAGTTATTAAACACACAAAAAATTGGAAATCTCCAGGTGTTGATGGTATTCATAACTTTTGGTTCAAGAAATTCTCTTGCGTTCATGAAAAATTGGCTGAATATTTTTCATTTATAATAAAGAACCCCTCAGCTACTCCTTTATTTTTCACACAAGGAATTACTTATTTAAAACCGAAAAGTGATAATACTATTGATCCGTCTCAATATAGACCAATTACTTGCCTTCCAACAATATATAAAATTCTAACTGCATGTATTACCCAAAAATTTATGCACATTTGGAGAATTATAATATTCTTTCCGAACATCAAAAAGGATGTAGAAAAAAACACCTTGGTACTAAAGAGCAACTTGTAATTGATTCTGTTGCTTTGAATCAAGCTCAAACTAAGAAAAGAAATATTCATACAGCCTTCATTGATTACCAAAAGGCTTTTGATAGTTCTCCCCATTCATGGCTTCAAGAAATTTTGGAAATTTATAAAATTGATAAGACACTTCGTCATTTTCTTGAATTTGTAATGAAAAATTGGAGAACCAATCTTCATTTAAATATTTCAAAACAATCGTTAAAATCCGAAGAAATTCCAATCAAAAGAGGCATTTTTCAAGGTGATTCTTTAAGTGCTCTTTGTTTTTGTCTTTGCCTCAATCCATTATCTCATGAATTGAATGCTACTAGTTTTGGCTTCAAAATAAAGAGTCTATCAGCTGAATTCAAATTAAGTCACTTAATTTATTTAGATGATATTAAATTATATGCCGGAACCAGATCTCATTTAAAAAGTCTACTTGAGATTACTTTCAACTATTCCAATGATATTCATATGAAATTTGGGCTTCCAAAATGTAAAAATCTTTCTATTGAAAAAGGAAAGATCACCTCTGATTATATAAAGATTTCCAATATCGAAATCGAGCCAATGCATCAAGGAGATACATATAAATATCTTGGATTTTGTCAAGAGAAGACAATTAACCATAGCAGCACTAAAGAAAATATTAGAAGTTCATATTACAAAAGACTTAGAATTATCATCAAGAGTTATTTAACTAGTAAAAACCTTTTCAGAGCTATCAACTCCTATGCTGTTCCTATTCTTACATCTTCTTTTGGAATTATTAAATGGTCTAAAACTGATCTAAATGAATTACAATGTCAAACGAGGAAAATGCTCTGTAAATATCATAAGCACCACCCAAAGTCAGCTGTTCAGAGAGTTACACTACCTAGACATCTTGGAGGTCGTGGATTAATTGATTTGAATAATCTTCATAGTAAACAGATTTTTCATCTACGTTCCCATTTTCATGATAAACAGAGAACGTCTAAATTACATGATATTGTTGTTGCTTCAGATTATAATCTTACACCTCTGAACTTGACAATGCAAAAGGTAGATTTTGATATATTTGATGATTATTCTAAAAGAGAAAGTTGGATGCAGAAGGAATTACACGGAAAGCACCCTAAAGAATTGAAAAAGGATTATATTGATGAAATTGCATCGAATAAATGGTTAGTATCTGGAGAATTGTTTGCTGAAACAGAAGGCTTGGCAATTGCGATCCAGGATCAGGTTGTTTTCACAAGGAATTATAGAAAACATATCATCAAACAAAATATAGATGATTCTTGCCGTAGATGTTTCTGTTCTTCAGAAACAGTTTTTCATATATTATCATCTTGCTCAGCCCTTGCTTCAACAGATTATTTAGAAAGACATAATGCCGTCGCTAATATTATTCACTTCAATCTAGGAATTAAACATGACCTAATTCCCAAAAGAAAAAAATTTCAAAAATATGAACCTGAGATTATTTGTGAAAATGACAAATATAAACTTTATTTTGATAAAACAATTCTGTGCAACAGAGCTGTAAAACACAATAGACCAGATATCGTTCTTAATGATAAACAGAATCAAATAACATATATAATTGATATTGCTATACCCGACACACATAATATACAAAATAAATACAATGAAAAATTTCAAAATATATGATGCTTGGCGACGAGATTAAAAAATGTGGAAAATGAAGAAAATATTTATTCTACCGATTATTATTTCTACAACAGGCGTTATTCCTAGAAATCTTCACAAAAGTATTGAGATTTTGGGTCTGAAGAAAATTTGTTTGAACAGTTACAAAAGATAACAGTCATCAAATCTTGTAATATTCTTCGTAGGTTTCTTTCCGAAAATAATAATGAGGTAGAGTCATAGGTTTTCTCTTTAGTTTATACTGCTCAGAATCTCATTTCATATTTTATTTATTTGTTTATATAAATGTAATATAATTAACTGACAATTTTGTCATATTTATATTCAGAGCAGTATTCTATTCGATCGTTCACCACTTCACACAAAGGAAACTATTAATGAGTAACATTCAGTGTTACTTGACTAAGGTCCGTACACTGGATTTTTCCGGGGAGAAAGCCTCTGACACTACTCGTTGGTACATTGATATCATTGTCTGATGATGCTATAGTATGTATATATTCTGGTAGATTGATATATTCTCATAACATTTAACGTTATCCTAATATATAATTACTCCAGGATATGTTTTGATTATAATCATTGCCTGGCAATGGTATTAATTACCGGGTGGTGGATTTATATTTTTCATGAAATCAGTTTGATTGCATGAACAGATATATGGGCAATTCGTCGGGTAAAACCCCTATATATATATATATATATATATATATATATATATATATATATATATATATATATATATATATATATATATATATATATATATATAGGAAAGGTGATTCCCGCAACATAAGTGACGTACAACTATTCCATGCTAATGCTTTCAGTTCAGCTCGGCTATCGGTTATGATTTTTATTGACCTATTTGTTGATCCCCCCGCAAGCAATAGGGTTAGCAATGTGTTAATGCGAATATTTTCGCTTAAAAACAGTAAACAGTCGCAAGCCCGACAAGACACATCAACTGTTGCTTGATAGGCCATATGCACCAGTTCCAACACCTTGTGCAGTTTCGAATTCGTCGGTGTACCATCAGGAATCCTCAAGTACAACATCATTGAAGCGGGTCCATTCCTGTCATCAAAAGCACCTGAACGAGGACTAGTATTGTCACCATTTCCAACATTTCAAACGAATGTAGAACCGAATAACAAATTTGAAACGAAATTGGGTGCAAGTTTTTCACTCAAACTTTTAGAGCTAACGTTAATAAGCATTACTCATCATTGATGGATGCTGCAAACATGAAATTTGACACAAATATCAGTGAAGCTTGTGAAAACATAAGAAGAAAAATTATTCTTGCATACAAGCCTGGATGTCTTTACTTGAAAAGCGCAGCATGTATATACTACAAATCGAAACTGTGCACCTCATGCTGATCTTCAGAACAGAATGAAGCGTTTTTTTTCAGCTTATCGAAGAGAGTCACGATGAACATAGTCTACGATTATTCTAATATTGCTGAACGCTGGTACCTTATTATCTCTAGTGTTATGTTTGCAAGTTTAGTGATAACCGTTTAGTTTATGATGCTATATCTTCTCCATTAGTTAGAAAGTTTCCGGATTGTCAAAATAGATATTCTGTCAAAGTATTTCTCTGCTTGGTATCAACAAACAATCTACTAAAGATACGGAACAGAAGGAATAAAAGAGTCTTGGATTTTATGTCAGGACTATCAAACGACTTCTTAAGTGGAAAGACCTTCAAGTAGTCATAAATTGATCAAGTATTAAATGCAGCATGTATTTCCTAAGGATCAAAACAATACCTAATGCTTCTGTTTCAGAACAACAATCAAATAATTCGGCTTTCAGCTTATAAAAAGGAGTCATGGTAACCATAGTCAACCATTATTATTCTTTTAGCATTGCATAGTATTTCTTCATCTGATATCAGTAGATGATCTGCTTGAGATATGGAACTTATCAAATAGTAGTTTCTTAATTGTCATTTTACGACCATCAATCACCTTTCGAATCACCATAGTCAGACTTAGTGTGAAACACCTTGGAGAAATGGGATCTTTCATCTGCTGACCTAGAAGAAAAATGTATGCATAGTATACTGCAAGATCTGCACATCCCCTTGTTGGTCACGGAGAAATCTTGCATGGATATTTTGCGGGCTAATTATACAATCATCCAGAGCGCGCTTTTTTGGTTGGATAGTTGGAGACCAGGAACTAGATTAGAAAGATGAAGCAAGTAGTATTCTGATGAAAGCCATGTAGTGTGGTCTCCAAAGCTTTCATGTATATAGCCCTCAAGTTTAAAATGAATATGTACCGATTCAATTGAAATTCAAGCTTGTTGAAACAAGTTCGTGTGCTTAATTGTAGTGATACTATTAGAAGTTAAAAACATTATCAACATAGATAACTTTTTAAAAGTGCTGTAATATTTCGATGAAAAAGTGGTGGAGAATCTAACCTTGAGTTATTACTTCTAAGATAATCCTTGAGTCTACCTAGCCAAAGTATTTTTTTTAGCTGGAAGTGTTACAGTATGACTCAAGTAGCATTTTTGATGAAGACATTTGTTATGTGGAGGTACGTTCAATGCAGTCATTCTGACCTTGAAGTAACATCGACCAGTTCGAAATAATCCCGAACCTGCAAACTATAGCGCTAGTTCGAAATACATTAGACTCAAATATGTATACATTAGATTTCAATAGATTTCCTCGAATCAGAAGGAAAAAATGGAAGCATTTTAGATGGAACATCTAAATATAGGGCTTGATTACTTAGTTATAGATGATAATCCTCATTTTCTTCTTGTGTGAATTAGAAACAAATAGAAGTCACATCTGGGAAACGACAAGACTAGAAATCGTACTCAAGCAATGTTTAATGTACTTCTTTTTCGTGCAATCGTGGTGCGCTACGGAGATTTTGGTATGATCAGGGAATAGAGACTCGAAATTCCTAAGTATGCCTCCATATGAACAAAAAACATTGCTTCAAAGTTTTCGAAGACCGTTTTAGAAAACCATTATAACTATTATTTTTAGGATTTAATCAAAATATTACTTGAGCACTGATGAATACGTTATTATAAATAATATACCTTTAATATCAGGTCAAAATTAATGGTCTCAATTTTGTAAGACGTTCAACAAATTGCAAACACTCGGAAGTCATTTTCACGTTCGTTTTTCTCCTCCATATACTCAATACATGTGGGCCAAGTCTCTCCTTGTTTGTTTAATAACGTTACGAAACAACACAATACGTTAATGTTGTACTTTCGAAACAAACATCGTGTCTTGTTGCTAATGAATTCAATTTTTGTTGTTATTACGCTGCTTTCGAGGCGTTAGACGATCGCTACGAAAAGGGAAGGTGAATTGAATCCAGAATTGAGATCAATAAGAAGCGGAGGCTTCTGGAAATATACTCGGGTTACAGATAAAATTTTATTTCAACGTGAAACGTTATGATTGAAATGATTGTTCGTGATTAAAACCGAATTCAATTATTCGCTTGAGAGAAAGTTGAGAATTCGAAGACTATATTGTTCTTGGTTATGTTATTATTTTGAAATTTCGATGCGTGTCCAAATGTGAAATGGATGATCATGTTTGGTTCAAGTTTCTTCTCAAATGTATAGGCTGGAAGCAATCTGGATTCAGTGGAGAATCATAATCTGAATGGTCTATTAATTTTATGACCATAGAAACTTCTTCTTCTTCTTCTTTAAATAGGACGATGTCCTGTTTTTCTGTTACAGTCGAGGCCCATTGTGTCTACGTGATCTCTCCATAGGCGTGGACGTGCTCTTGTCCACCTCACCACATCCTGGACACCTAGCTCTCTTAGCGTATCCTCATTCCTTATTCTATCTCTGCGTGTAATACCTCTTATAGCTCTTAGTGTTCTCATCTCTGTTGTTCTCATTAGTTGGTTTGTTTTTGTTGTCTCAGCTCTTGTCTCAACCGCATATGTCATCACGGGTCTCACACTGGTTTTATAGATTCAGATTTTGCTTTCTGTGATTATGTACTTATTCCGCCAGATTACATCTCTCAGGAAGCCAGATATTCTCGATCCTTTCATTGCCTGCTGTTTTGCTTCTTGTAATAGTTGCCTACCGCTCGATACTTCTACTCCTAGGTATTTAAAGTATTATATGGTCGTTCACTACTAGTTTGCATCTAATTGGATCTTTCGCTATTACCATCGATTGGGTTTTCTGTGTTGATATTACCATGTTATCTTTTTCTGCTGTTACTTTGAACTTTTGTAGTAGGCGTTGTAGGTCGTCCTCATTCTCGGCTATTAGTAAAGCATCATCTGCGTAGCACAGTATTCTCATAGTTTTGTTATTCATCCTATAGCCTTGGTTCATTTGGTTAACACCTGCTATTATTTCATCCATGATTAAATTAAATAGACATGGGCTGAGGCTGTCACCTTGTCTAATGCCTGCGTTAATTTTGATCTCGCTTGTAAGTCCCTGTGTAGTTTTTACTTTCGTCTTATTAGAGTTATTTAGTTCTTTGATTATGTTTATGTATTTATTGCTTAAGTTTTTATTTCTAAGGATAGTGATCACATCGTTCATTCGAATTCTGTCGAATGCCTTTTCCAAATCTATAAAACATATCAACATCGGTCTGTTAAACTCTATGGACTTCTCCACCAGTTTCCGCAATATAAAAATTGCATCCGTTGTTGATCTATTTGGTCGGAATCCCTGTTGTTCTTCAGACACACCTACTTTGTCATACATCTTTTGCGATAGAATTTTAGTGAGTAGTTTCGATGCAGAGTTAAGGAGTGTGATGCCTCTATAATTTGCTGGGTTTGTCTTCACGCCTTTTTTGTATATGGGTATTGTTATGCTCTCTCTTCATTATTCTGGTATCTCCTTGTTGTTTTCAATTTTTTGGAATAGTTTTGTTATTTCTGCTCCCCCATATTTAATTAGTTCATTATTTATGTTGTCCGGGCCGGGTGATTTTCTATTTTTTAATTTATGGATTACTTGTTGTACTTCTTCTAGGCTGATAATGTCATTTTCTATTTCTTCGTAGAGTGTGTTTTGTTGTTCGATTTCTCGTCCCTCATTGTTACCGTTATCATTATCTCCCAGGTATAAGTTCTGGAAATATTTCACCCACTCTTCTGGTTTTATTACATTGATCTGCAGTTCTTCGGTGATTGGTTTTTTCCTGCTTCTCAACATGTTCCATACCTTCTTCTGTGCTCCTCGTAAGTCGTGTTCCATGTCATTTGTAAATCTTTCCCAATATATTTTTTTTAATTCTTTAATTTTGTTCGTTGTTCTATTTCTTTCTTTTTTATATCTTTGGTACTCTTCTGGTGTTCTGTGATTGACATATCTGATATATGTGTTCTTCTTTTCTTTTGCTAAATTTTTGATTTCCTGTGTGAACCATGGTTTATCTTTTCTATGACTGTTTATATTGATTCTTCTTTCCCCAATGGCTTCTTGCGCTGTTAATTATGTTGTTTTTCACTTTATTCCATGTTTATGTTGTATGTGTCTACTATAGGGTTAAGGTTGATCTTTTCCTCGAGTCGTGTTTGGTATAGATTCTTAGTACTTTCGTTTTGTGAAGATTCAATGTTGAATTAAGTGATGTAGTTAGGCGGTTTTTTTCTCTATTCTATATGACAGGCGGTACTTGCAGATAACCATTTCGTGCTGTGTTCCAACATTCGCTGATGTCAGTGTCCGTACGTCAAGTATTTCTCGTGGGTGAATTTCCCTATTGGTGATCACAAAGTCAATCATAGATTTTTGTCCTCTTGTGTTGGTGAATGTGTATTTGTGTTGTTCTTTGTGGTCAAAGTACGTGTTATTTATTCGGAGTTCATTATGTGCACATATCTCGAGAAGTATGTCTCCATTTTCGTTTGTCGCCGCTTCATTAAACTTCTGCATAATTCCCGGGAGGGGAGTATTCCCTATTCTCGAGTTAAAATCTCCCATTATAAATATTTCTTCTGTTTGTGGTATTCTGTCTAGTGTGTCTTGAAGTGTTTTGAAAAATTCTTCCCTTTCATTCTTTGGTTTACTTATATCTGGCGTGTAAATGCTGATAACATGGGTTTTTTTTCCGCTAGCTTCATGGATAGGTGAACTATATTTTGATTGATGTAGTTTACCTCTTTGACTGCGTTTTCAAATTTTCTATGCATTAGTATACCAACACCCGCTTGAGCTCTTAGGTCCTTGTCTACTCCACTGTAGAATAGTGTGTAGTTTTGGTATCTCATGCTGCCTTTGCCCTTTTTCTTTGTCTCTGCAATTGTACATACGTCTATTTTGTGTTTCTCTATTTCCAATATTACTTCCTGGTCTTTTGTGTTCCACGATGTAGTGTTCCAGCATGCTAGTCGCATGACGTTTTTCTTTTTTGATAATCGTGTATACCGTTTTCTTGCCATGTTGTTATCGTTAATCCGTCCGTCATCCGAGGCTGTTGTAACAGTTCTTGGAGTTCTTTTAGTTTTTTATAGAATGGTAGGGTGCTAACCTTGCCTCCATAGAAACTCAATTTTAGGAAATCAGAGAGAATAGTGAGAGAAATTGAATGGCTACAATTTCGTTTTAATAACAGATTTTAAAGGACCAATATTTTCTAAATAGTTTCATCATGAAGCTCAAGGTTCTTGTGGAAGATCGTGTGGAACATTTGTAGAAAATTGCTTCAGTCAACCATGTTATGGTAGATGAAAAAGTGGTGTTAGTCTAGTTAAAGTACTAACTTGAGTTGAATACCTTGAAAATGTGAAGGATAAAGCTGAAAGAAGGCAAAGCAAATGATGGAATGAACAAGGAGTCTCTACGCATATATTCAAGTTGGTAGAAGAAAGCGAAATTTACCACCAACAAAAGGAAGCTAGACAAGATTTCAAGACTACCATAATAGAGGCCATGCAAATCACTATCACGGAAATCATTGATTAAGGTAATACTGCTCCATCTTAACAGGAAAAAGCTAAAACAGTAATTCCACAGGATTTATAACTTCAAGATGAGTGAAAATAATAGTGGTGTGCAAAAGTTTTGTTGACATTTAAGCTATAATGATTGGGAAGATATCGCACGGAGATACTCAACAGCTTCACTTGAAATCAAAGAGGTTAGAGGAATTTTTCAATTGGAAGCCAAGGAATATAAGTATTCGCTACCAAATAATTTTCTGCTTCAATAAGTGTCAGTGCAATTATTGAACTTACTGTGTCTACTGCTCTGTAGAAGCTGTATATGATGAGTTACTTGTCTTCCTTCATGAGATAACAATAATGAACGTGGTCCTGCGCATTAACTCTCGCATTCAAGAAATGATTTAATTCAATTCACCCCAAATAAAAACAACCACACAATCGTAAATTACCGGACCGCAATATTTTCAGTTCATCCTTTTTCCAATTTTAAGGATGTCGTTCTCCCGCCTGCTCCACTGGCTGCATATGCGAGGGACACGCGCAACACAGGGATGGAACTGGCTAATGTATCGTGAAATTTATAATCGATGGTCGGTTCGGGGACCAGGTTACCCCAAAAATTGCTTTGTCGTCGCTGAAATATTCCCAAATTGCCTATTTACTTCCCGTGTGCTTTGTCGAAAGATTCAATATTTAAATTTCCAATATTTAAATCCTCTTCGCGGCGCTGTCTACCGTGTGGGTTTTGTCTGGATGGGAGAATCATAGGCTTTCTCTGCTTTTCTGGTTGACTTGCCGCAGTTTCTATATATATTAACTTCCAGCTACGGGAAAATGGGAAGTGCTTTTATATTTCTGTATTCTCTGGCGTGACTTTGGCTGATTTGAAATGCGCCGTAGTTCCCTATTCGTCGACTTGGAAAAAACGTATAATATTAAGTAGGTTGATAGAAGAGAATGTACGGGATTAAAACTTTTGAACTGTTGAAGTAGATAATACAGATTTCTCTCGTCTATTACCAGTTTACATAGGATTTAGGAGTTGAAAGATCTACTTAATTAATGTTTTATGATTCATAAGTTATGGAAGTAACCTTCTGGTGGCAGGCATACTATATTGTAATTGACATAAGTTTAAGCGTAGAGAAAATTCATCACCTATTTTATGAGTTTCGAGTGTACGCCAGAAGATGAAAACGTTGCCATGTTTCATAGGCTACTGCCACAAGGTTGCAATTTTGGAAAAATCCTCTTACAACAATTTTGAAAATATATCTGAATAGCCAGCTAATTTTGGAGTTTTCAAGTAATTGCCGGACGAGAATATAATAATTATTGACTCTAGATGAGAGTTACGATTACTGATTATTGATGACTGACTATTAGCGGAAGGGAATTGAAGCAATTTTAATATCAGATAGTGATAATTGCCAGATTTTATTATGTAATTTCTGATATTCATTTTCTTTTGAATTCGGGAGGCTTTTACCAGGTAAAATTCCATTATCAATAATAAAAACAAGTACTGTGTTTTAAGGAATTTTACTTAATAATTGCGATTCGTAACGCGTTTCACTACACCGTAGCTTCTTCAGACGAATGAATATACAGAAAAATATAAATGAGAATATAACTATAAATGTTTTTGAGTATTTAAAAGCTTATTGGGTTGCTTCTTCTTAAGTGGTTATTTATGACAGGTATATCCAATAAAATTAAGGAATAGATTCCCCCCCTGAAAAGATTCAATAGAGGTGAAGGGCTTAAATCGACTTGTTCATTGATGAGTCTACCTGAGTGTTTGTATTTATTGATTTCTAAAGTTTCCCAAAGATCTACCTTCCAATATTTATTATCTGTATGCAAAATTTCAAACAGTGGGTCGAAAGAATGATTATTTTCTAAGAGATGATTCGCGTAATTTGAATCTGATTTTTATTTGAAAAACTGCGTTTATGTTCCGATATTCTAATATTAAAATTTCTATGTATTCTACCAATGTAGAAATTATCACAGTCATTGCAATTCAATCGATAAACACCTGATTTATTGTTTTACCTGGTTTGGTTTTATTATTTTTATATTTTGCCTGAATTATTATTAGTTTGGAAAGTTATGTTGAAATTATTGCTACTTAAGAATGATTTCAGTTTCTCACTTAATGCCAACGTAGGTTAAGGTGTTGAATTTTGTCGCATTGAATGAAGTTTACCCTGTCGATAAATTGAAACAAAAATTCAACACCTTAACCTACGTTGGCATTACAAGTGAGAAACTGAAATCATTCTTGAGTAGCAATAATTTCAACATAGCTTTCCAAACCAATAATAATTTAGGCAAATATATAAAAATAATGAAACCAAACCAGGTAAAACAATAAATCAGGTGTTTATCGATTGAATTGCAATTACTGTGATAATTTCTACATTGGTAGAACACATAGAAATTTTAATATTATAATATCGGAACATAAACGCAGTTTTTCAAATAAAAAATCAGATTCAAATTACGCGAATCATCTCTTAGAAAATAATCATTCTTTCGACCCACAGTTTGAAATTTTGCATACAGATAATAAATATTGGAAGGTAGATCTTTGGGAAACTTTAGAAATCAATAAATACAAACACTAAGGTAGACTCATCAATGAACAAGTCGATTTAAGCCCTTCACCTCTATTGAATCTTTTCAGGGGGCAATCTATTCCTTAATTTTATTGGATATACCTGTCATAAATAACCACATAAAAAGAAGCAACCCAATAAGCTTTTAATTACTCAAGAACATTTATAGTTATATTCTCATTTATATTTATTTTGTATATTCATTCGTCTGAAGAAGCTATAGTGAAACGCGTTACGAATCGCAATTATTAAGTAAAATTCCTTAAAACACAGTACTTGTTTTTTATTATTTATTCATTTTCTTCTTATTTCCAGATAAGTTTCGTTCTTTTTCGCTATTAGAGAGATAACTATTTTTAGTACCGAATTTTGAATAATTATTACAACTACCGTTTGATTAATTTCCTCACCCTGCCCGAACTGCTCTATACTACAACTCTATCGTTTTAAGATCAATGCGGTTCTGTAATAACCACTTGAAGAATTTCGATTTGTTTGATATGAGCTTGGTTTATTTCAAGGAAAAATTGATTTTATGTTTAGCAAACCATTATAATTCATGAAATGAAGCTACAATCTACAATTTTGTTTCAATATGAATTGGATTGAAAATGTTTTTTTCTATTTCTCATTGGTTCGTCAATATTGATAGAATATTTATCGAATATTATTTATAATTAGCTTAAATTGGTTTTGTAGAGAACCACTTTAATTGGAATTTTGCTGTAGGGCTTCCTGATTCAGTAATATCGGCGGAAGATACAAGCAGCAATGCCACGTACCTCTATCTACAAAACTTCTTTTGTTCACAGGACTTGTGTGCTTCAATTGAAAATCTTTGCGATAATCATGATGATTTTATCAATTTGTTTATCGAAGGCTACCTTCAGTTTGAATTTTACCTGTCTACACAGGCCACCTGTTATTACCCGAGAGACTCTGAACTGCTTCAGTATCTAAATCTCATCTCCACAAGAGAAAACCTTGTTTTTGTTGGTGATTTCAACCTTTCTGAAATCACTCGGCCGATTCCGCAAATTCTTGACTGTAATTCCAACAGCGCTACCTCAATCTTTACTCGTTTCTTTGCTGATTCGAATCTTTTCCAGCTTATATCAAAGCCTACTGGATTTCGAACTGGCAACGAGCTTTCTATCATTGATCTTATCTTCACCAACGACGAACAACTCTTGACTACTCCGGATATTCACACAAATCCTTTCTGGCTGGCCTACTGTTCTTGGATCCAGTGATGAGCCCAGCGAGGTATGGCAAAATTTTCTTGTAGCCGTCAACTCAAGCATCCATAGGAATTCCAGAAAATCTCGCTAATCCCCCAAAACCTTGGCAGATGCTCTGTCATAAGAGAAACTACATTCGTTCGCCTATATAAATATATTAGAGCTGGTTTGCAAAGTAAAGTGGGGTCCCCCTTCTACGTCGTTCTGATGGGAGCCTCTGCTCGACAGAAGCTGAGTCTGCGGAGGTGCTCGCTGAATCCTTTGCTGAGGCTTTCACTGATGAACCTACTGATGGCACCCTTCCCCAGCTGCTGTCACCTCGACTCGAGGACACAATATCAGATATTTCGTTCACAGCCGAAAAGGTGAAAAAGTATATTTCTAAACTAAAAGGTTCCTGATCTCCAGGACTGGATGAAATTACTGCTGATCTACTTAAAAACAATGCTGACATTCTTTGCTACCCACTAATTCAGATTATGACTTATTCTTTCCAACACTCGTGTTTGCCTTCTTCGTGGAAGGTTGCTTCCATCTCTGCAATTTACTAAAAGGTCGATAAACTAAACCCTTGCAACTATCACCTTATCAGCATGCTTTCTATACCTTCGGAGATAATGGAATCAATCATTGCGGATGAAATTACTTTATCTCTGATTCGTCATAAAGTCATAGCCGAAGAACAGCACGGGTTCGTTAAGGGAAAGTCCACTACGACTAACCTACTGTCTTGTGTGAATGACTGGTCCAAATCCCTCGACTCTAAAATTCCTAATGATGTGATCTACCAAGACTTTGCAAGAGCCTTTGATCGCACACCAACGCGCCCAACTTCTTCACAAGATTGATCACTGTGGTGTGAGAGGGAGACTGTTGCTTTGGATTGAGAGCTATCTGACAGATAGGCGATTCGTGGTTAGAGTTGGGAGTTCATATTCTGCTCCAAAGTCAGTTACTCGTGGTGTACCTCAGGGCTCTG
Source organism: Cryptolaemus montrouzieri (assembly GCA_013387265.2). Lineage (NCBI taxonomy): Eukaryota > Metazoa > Arthropoda > Insecta > Coleoptera > Coccinellidae > Cryptolaemus > Cryptolaemus montrouzieri. Next base: position 45,670,974 of record JABFTP020000083.1, on the reverse strand, counting down.
TGCTCGGCCCCCTTCTCTTTCTTTTGTATATGAGTGATCTAACTTTTCATATCAAAAGCAAAAAAACCTTCTATGCCGACGAAGCCAAGCTTTATGCGAATCCGTTTAATCAGCATGGCATCCTTCAGTACAACTTAAACTCCGTTAGCAGGTGGTGTATTGATTGGCAGCTTCCTTTGAATATCGAGAAATGTGTAGTATTATATATGGGGAAAAACAATCCGAAGCTAACCTACAACCTATGCGGCTCAACATTACAATCTTTTTTTTATTTCGAATAATTAAATTTAACTTTTGTTTTTGCGTTGCTTAGTTGCTGTAGCTCTCAGAATTTGTTTTGTATTTGGGCTTTTATGGGACTTGCTCCTCAGCCCTGCATTATAATTAATAATAATAATAATAATATTTATACAGTCTCCCACCTGCTGTATATGGATGACATCAAATTATATGCTTCGAACAAGAAGCAATTGAATGATTTGTTGAAAACTATCAGTGAGTTCTCGGCAGATGTTAATATGAAATTCGGAATTGAAAAATGTAAGACCCTGAACATTCAAAGAGGGAAAGTCATAGATGGTGAAACACAACTTCCAAACGGTGATATTATACAGTGCATGAGGGCTGGCGAAACATACAAATATCTGGGATACCAACAAGCCAGATTGCTAGACCAAATACAATCAAAGGAGAAGATTCGTTCAGAATACAGTCAGCATCTGAAATCTGTGCTGAAATCGATGTTGAACTCGGGGAAGTCAATACGCCATTCCAGTGTTGCTTTAATCATTTGGAATAATAAGAAGGACTAAGACAGAACTGGATAATATTCAAAGGCAGACCCGAACGATGCTGACAAAGTACAATCATCCAAAATCGTCTGTGATACGAACAACTTTGAAGCGGAAAGAAGGAGGACGCGGATTAATAGATATTGTCAATTTACACACCGAACAGATAAAAAATCTCAGAGAATTCTTCTCAGCAAAAGCTCTCACTTCTGACCTCCATAGAGTGGTATCGTTGGCTAATAAGGGATATACATCTCTGAATCTTGCTACCAGAGATGACCTGCTGAATCTACCGTTCCGATCAGATACTGAAAAGCAAGAGCAATGGTCAAGAAAGGAATTTCATGGACGACATCACCATGAGATTAATCAACCACACATCGACAAAGAAGCCTCCAACAAATGGTTGATGAAAGGAGAATTATTCGCGGAAACAGAGGGATTCCTTATGGCCATCCAAGACCAAGTGATCACTACAAACAACTACAAAAAATTTATAATGAAGGACGGAACATTACAAACAGATAAGTGCAAGAAATTCCATATAAGATCGGAGACTATCCAGCATATTACGTCCGGATGCGAACAACTGGCCAATACGGAGTATCTTCACAGACATAATCAAGTGTGCAACATTATCCATCAGAAACTTGCACACAAGTACGGACTTCTGAATACCTTCCGACCATATTACAAGTATCAACCGGCGCCTGTATTGGAAAAAGACTCTATCAGATTATACTTTGATAGGCCTCTTTATCACTGACAGAAGGGTGACGAATAATAGGCCGGACATAGTGGTGTATGATAAGAGAGCCAGAACAGCAATGCTGGTGGATGTCGTCATACCGAATAATAACAACGTGCTGAACAAGTTCCAGGAGAAGAAGTTCAAATACACAGACCTTGCTATTGAGATCAAGCAGATGTGGCACTCCGAGAAAATAGATATTGTTCCTGTCATCGTATACTCGACTGGGTTAATACCGAAAACTTTGCATGATAGCCTTAAGAAATTAGAATTGCATAAGAATACCTATATAGAAATGCAAAAAGCTGTAATTCTTAATACATGTAGGAGTTAGGAAGTTTATGTCGAGTATATTGTAATCGAGCCTATTCCCTTTGATTGCTGAATCTGGGAAAGGTAAATTATATCCAGCTAACAGCTGAGATAGTGCATAAGTCCACGATAATGAATAATAATAATAATAATTTACATCTAACTCTCTTTAAGATGTGAGTGAACACACACATTAAATCACCTTGAGCTGATATAGCTATAGCAGGACAGGCATCGTCTTTTCGCAAGAGTTGAGAAAAAAATTGACAATGAATGGCAGGAGAAATATACCGTATAAGACAAAATGCAAGCTTGTCAGAGTTTCTAAGAGAGTGTAGCAATGTACGCGTTGGGTGTTAAAGCCATCATTTGAAACTTTAACAATAAGTTTTGTTATAGTAGGCGATGAATCGTCACTGTGAATTGCGTGAGAAGAAGCAATAAATGAATAATACAACGGAATTGTATTGAACAACACTGAGTTTTTGAACGAATAACTGGCACCATTGAGTACTTTTCTTGAACATTATTCCATTCGTTCATCGATCCAATCGAAAGCTACGTTCGACATACAGAAGATACGTATTTTCCGATTCCCCGGTTCATTTAAGTCCCGTTCAGAATGAGCGTTTAGACGAGCTCGAAATCTGTGGTATATGTCTCTTGAAACCCCGGATATTTGCTCCAATTCAATTCTCTGATAAATATTTTCCATTATTGGATTCCATCGTACAAAAGCTCCGTTCAGAAGATTCAGTATTTGATTTTTTCAACGTTCATTCCATGAAAGCTCCTTGCATAATACTCAACCGTTGCGTTTTTCCAAATACATTATGTGCAATTGTCTGCGAAAACAAGGTTAATTTATGGCGTTGAAGTCGCTTCCGTAAAGAGTTTTCCACGCAAATTTAATCAATGCGCTTCTGACAGCGCGAATAATGCCCAGCCTCTACCGGAGATCAGGCTCGACGTTTTTTCCAAGCGAGAGAATTGTTTTTCGGGAACAACGCGTTTTTTAATTAATCTCCATGACTGTTCGGTGTGGTAAAAAATCCTGCTTTGTTTTCTGTAGTTAAATTATACTGTCCGTAATGAATTAAATCGTTATTTTGATTTCTCTTCTAGTATATCACGTTGAACGGACAGAGTACATATACACGAATTTGTCGGAAATCGATAAAGAAAACAAATATTTCACAACAGAAATAATGGATTTTTTGTTTATCTAAGTGTTTTCCATGGAAAACGATATACTTTATGTGGGTTTAAACCAAGTGCTAAAGTAATTTTTCCTTCCCAATTTGGAGTCCTCAGGGACATGAATCAACTGTTGCAATTAGCGTCGATCAAAGTTTACTCTTTGTAAACAAGAAGCAATCAATTTGTGTCTAGAGTCGCAACTCCCGGTTTGACATAGAGAAAAATAATCGAGAATATTCTTTTGCTTTCTCTTAACTTTACAAATTTTCGGTAACACGTAACAACGATATTCTGAAATGAAATAGATTTGGCCGTTGATATGTGATATGTATTTGACATTATGAGGATAACGAATATTACTACCTGAAGAATATCACTGTTTGGGATGAAAAAGCTTATTCAACGTTATACCTGTTCTGAGTTTTCGCTCATCATAAAATGGGGGTAAATCTACGTGCAATTTTAAGAAAAAAATGACTATACGTCCGCAAAAGCTTCGTAACGAAGCTACGGAGTGTACAAATTTCCGGAAAAAATTGGTTTTTCCTTCAAAACTCCGGAAGTTTTTGAGATATTCAGCCCAAACATTTGGAATGCAAGCTATTTTTACAGCCTCCATCATTACAATCATATTAACTAGAATCTACAAAGTGATTTATATTCCGGAGCCATGTCTTATTTTGCCCTTTCAAACTTTTCAGCAGTAAGCCACTGATAAGCGCACAATTAACTATCGTCATCTTCGTTCAATTCGAAAACTTTTTTGACACTTAAAATTTTTTCGTATCTCCGATCTTTCTCGATCAAAATATTATTAAACGACTGTATGCATTCGCTAAATTGAAAGCACTTCTAATAAAAAAAAATGACTAGTAGGTTTTGATTTTTTTCATTCATTTATTATATTTATTGATTTTGACAGTTGCTAAAGTTGAACCATCATCATTACACGTCCAAATTTTAACTAGGATCTACAAGGTGTTTTTCTTCCGGAGTCATGTCGTATTTTGCTCTTTCTACCTCTTTTTCAGTACGCCACTGATCAACACAAAATTGATTTTCGTCAACTTTGTTCAATGTGAAAATTTTTTTGACACTTGTAATTTTTTCATATCACCAACAGTTTTCGAGCGAAAAATTATTGAACGATTATATGCATTCATTGAATTGAACTTCTAATTAAAAAAATGACTGATATGCTTTGATTTTTTTTCATTTATTCATTGAGTTGCTAAAGTTGAACCAGTGTCTGCTGGGATTGTCTATAAAATTAACGATTAGTTTCAAGACTTCTGAAGTTATTGCTGTAAGAAAAAATGGCTAATTTTACTAACGCCGAATTGGCTGATATCCATTACATGTACGGTCTGGTTGACAGAAACACAACAGAAGCTAGGCGATTATATCAGGTGCGCTTTCCAAATCGAGTAACACCAGACAGGCGAACATTTTCGAATATCCACAGAAGGTTGAGAGAAACTGGTGCTTTTACTGAAAATAATCATTTAAAAGGTGCAACTCAAACTATGAGAACTACAGATATTGAGGAAGCAGTTTTGAATTGTATTGATTTGAATCCTCATGTGAGCAGAAGGAAAATTGGAAGTCAGTTGAATATTTCACATGTTCTAGTTTGAAGGATTCTCCACGATTTTTCATTGTACCCGTTTCATATTCAACGCGTCCAAAGTCTACTTCCTCGAGATTTTCCTTCAAGACTGAATTTCTGCCGATGGTTCTTAGATAAAATTCCAGAGAATGCTTATTTTCATAGTGAAATAATCTTCACAGACGAAACTAACTTTTGGGAAACTGCTATCACAAATTTTCACAATAATCATTATTGGGCTGAGGAAACCCCCCATTTGATTGAAGAATCTCATCATCAAGAACGATTCTCACTAAATGTCTGGGTCGGAATAATTGGAAATTATTTGATCAGGCCATTTTTTTTGTAGTATTAATGGTCCCAATTATCGGCAATTTCATGAGAAATTACCTTTATTACTCGAGGATGTGCCACTTTGAAGAGAAACATAATGTGGTTATTGTATAATGGGGTACCAGCAGATTACAGAGCAAAAGCTTGGAAATTCTTGAATAATACATTCAACAACCGATGGATAGGTCGGGGTGGACCAGAACCATAGCCTCCTAGGTCCCCAGACTCAAATAGTTTAGACTTTTTCGTATGGGGATATTTTAAAGATTTAGTTTATACCACTGAAGTGAACACTGCAGAAGAATTGAGAAATCGAATAATAATCTCTTGTGAAACGATAAGAAATACCCCTGGAATATTTCAATATTGCGTGATAATATGCGAAGAAGGACAGAGGCTTGAATTCTTGCAGGTGGAGGACACTTCCACCAATTTATTCAGTTTTTAATTGTTCTTTTTCTTAGTTTGATATTGAATAAGTATAAGTTGTGTCTCAGAAGACGAGCTATCAAAATAAAAGTGAAATTTGGGCATACCCGTCGAGTATTTCTTTTATTTTTTCATTTAGCGAATAACATACAATTCAAATAATTCAAATTCAATAATTTTCTTTTCGAAAACGGTTGGAGATACGAAAAACTTACAATTTTCAAAAAAGCTTTAAAATTGAACGAGGATGACGAAAATTGATTGTACGCTGATCAGTGGCGTACTGCAAAAAGTTTGAAAGAGCAAAAGAAGACCTGGCTCCGGAAAAGAAAGACTTTGTAGATTCTAGTTAAAATTTAGGACGTGTAATGGTGGAGGCTATGAAAAATAGCTTGCATTACATTACATTCTTTGAAAAGTCGATATTAATAGAGTTTTTCAACACTTCTTGATTTTACGAAAAAAAAAGAATATCTCTGTTATTCTCAAAGCTAAATCAAATCTGACCATACCGTCGGAAATAGCATTGAATTTGCGGTAATTCAGTAAGTACTAATGGATCTTCTATACCGGGTGTACGAGTTTTCAAGTCCTTTTTCTGTTCATCGAACATATATATTTAATATCTACCATTTTTTTCAGAAACATTTCTGGACTTCTTATTATATACTAACCGATAATAATACCGATGATGATAGAAATTCACACGCTCTAGTTACCCCAGATAAAAATTACCCTACTCATCCGTCTCTCGACCACCACTCAAGATTCCATTTTCATTTTTCCAAGCGAACGATTTCGAAGTAGACTAAAACGTTACCACGAATGTAAATCGTTAAAGATGGAACCGCCTTCGCCCTGTTCGCATCCACGCACCAAAATGGAATAGCTAATCGAACCACTTTACCCAATTAAGCACTCGGAAATAGGAAATGAACAATCTCTCTTCAAGGTTTCTGATCCTGTTGGAAAACTCGCCATCAAACGATATCTTCGTCGAATCACATAGTGATTAACAGAAGTTGAATTATAAGAAATTCGATGAATTGAATTTGGAAAGTTATAATTCTGATGATAACTTCTTGAATTAATAACGTCTTTCATCAAAGGTAAGAATTAATGAGTCTGTAGACGAGAATCTCTTCCTAAAGACTAAGAAAGTATCGTGGAACACTTCGCTTCCCTTTATAATACAAAAGTTTTATTTTTAATTCTCAATTGTAGGTCACGAAAGTTCACTTCATGAGTATCGTCTTAGCAACAGTTCAGATTTCAGTACTTACTGAAGATGGAAACGCTTGTTTACCTCAAAAATTTAGCCACAACTTCATATGGCCAACAGTGTTTTGTTTTATTGAATTGAATCGAATAAACACAATAATTTAAATGCCAATATTTATTATTCCATTGATGACCTATATTACCATACCATTGTTTATTGGTCATTAACACTATCACAGGTAGCAAATAAGCTGTTTGTTTTTGAAATAATTAAGATATATCAGAATACAAAACAACTGAAACTATTTGAAGAAAGGAAAATCTTCAAAACTGAGTCGAAGCCAGGAAGAAACTCACTGAGAGTTGAAGAGAATCAATTGAGTATGCAGGATACAGCATTTGAGGGATGTCTTCTATATTTTGCACGCTGAGAGATAATGGGCGCCATTAATCAGCAGTCAGTACTTAAAATGAACCTCTTTAATTTATCAATATAAATCCAAAATTTTAGTTATATGTGACCTGTGTTTCTACCCACAACAAACTGTCAAGTTGACAAGACAGTTTGGAATTTCCGCAATAAGTTTCCTTAATTTTCAAAGACAATTGTCTCAACAAGAATGTCTCGACGATTTGGATTCTGTTCTAGACATTAAGGGACCACACCAGTGAACATTTTCCCGTTGATATGGGAGATTTAAACGCAAAAAGCCTAGGACAGATGCAACAAAAATAGTTGTGTATGGAAAATTTGTTTCCTGTTGGATACAGTATCTGTTGAACGAAGAACAGGAAGCAGAAAGGGTGATTTGGTATCAAAAAACTCTGGACTTTTATAACTTCGGAAAGTCTGAAAGAGTTCTCATTATCATTATTGATGAACATTGGTGTGATTTATACAAGTCAGATAATAATTGCCGCTATTCTGTTTGGGTGTTCCAAAGAGTGTTCTTCCAAAAGCAGGTCATGAAGCAACAATTTCTATATTTGAATTTGGGAGGCTTTCACTTGGTAGAATTCCATTATAAATAACAAAAAACAAGTAAAATTTTTTGAAGAATTTTACTGAATAGTTTGTAAAACGTTTCACTACACTGTAGCTTCTTCAGACGAATGAATATACATAAATTATGACAACTATATATAGATACAATTGAGAATATAAATACAAATGTTACAAATGTTCTCAAGTAATTAAAAGCTTATTGAGTTGCTTCTTCTTAAGTTATTGATGACATTCAACACCTTAACCTACATTTGCATTACAAGTGAAAACTGAAATCATTCATGAGTAAAAATAGTTTCAACATAGCTTTCGAAACTAATAATAGCTTAGGCAAATATGTAAAAACAATAAAACCAAATCAGACAAAAATAATAAATCAGGTGTTTATAGATTGAATTGCAATAACTGTAATAATTTCTACATTGGTCGAACACATAGAAATTTCAATATTAGAATATCGGAACATAAACTCAAATAAAACATCAGATTCAAATTACGCGAATCATCAGTTTCTTTGGAAAAATTAAGAAATCACACAGTCAGGTAGACTCATTAATAAACAAGTCGATTTAAGCCCTTCACATCTATTGAATCCATTCAGGGAGCAATCTATTACTATACTTAAGAAGGAGCAACCCAATAAGCTTTTAACTACTTAAGAACATTTGTATTTATATTCTCATTTCAATCTATGAATAGTTGTCATAATTTCTGTACATTCATTCGTCTGTAGAAGCTACGGTGTAGTGGCACGCGTTACGAATCACAATTATTCAGTAAATTCGTCAAAAAATAGTACTTGTTTCTTGTTACAATTACTATAGATCAATAAACAGTTATTGCCGATTGGTGCACAGCATTTTTTTACTGCAAGTCGTCAGTAAGCATCGAGAAACCAACCTCGAACGGCGAATCATCCTTCAACCAGACAATGCATCTCCGCACAGCCGTAAAACAAATAAACGCAAGAAAACATCAAATTGTTACGTTATCATACGTTCAGTCCGGACCTAAGTCGCAACGAATTTTTTACTATTTCCTTAAATCAAGAGCGGGCTGCATGGTCAAAGGTTTCAGTCTTTCCACGAAGCTGTTGATACCTTCCAAAAGACCATTTTGAATGAAGCAGCAACGATTGGAATAATAGCTTTCAGAATAGGTTCAAACGAATGCAGAAATGTATTAAGTCCTAAATCATTAAAAGCTCTTAATTGCTGACCTTAAAAGACATCCCTCGTACATCGCAAGCAAAAATGAAGATTGTTCATCTAAATCTAGATAGACTGACTCATAAAGAAGAACAGCTTTGATCGGCCCTATCCGAATTGAAAGGGAGGCTCGTTTAACGAAAATATAACTTTAACAGAACGTAAAATCAGAACATAAAGTTGTAGAAAATCCAGAAGACGCGGAAAACGAACTACTAGTAGTATATTATAAATAAATGGCAATCGAAGTGGCTAAAAAGAATGAAATTCAGACTGATCATTGTTGAAGTTATATTAGAAATTGTATGTTGTAGAATTCCTTCAAGAAATGAAAGTAGTTCACATCACGATATCATAACATTATGAAGTTCAAACTCACCTAAAATCTCCACTGTGTGTGTTATTTCTCTCGGTTCGATTGTTCCAATTTGGCAAACATAGTCGCCTGCATCCTGTGGACTTGCCTCCTTGATTTCTAGGCTGTAACTTTGAATTAGGCTTATTCGTGGATCGGGAGAAACCTTAATGTTTCCCGCAGATAGTACAGCGTTGCCTTTCTTCCATACCATAATGTAGGTACCTGAAAGAAAAACAAAAAGATATATCTGATACTATCCAGGAACTGTATATGCTGTTGATACTACTGGAGCGCCAAAATAATCCATCCAAATTGAAGATCAAAGAGATCATGAGATAATTGATTAGCTATTTTCAATACAATTATACGAGGTGTATTAATGAAGTAATGAGGCTGTTTTTTTTCAATTTTGTTTCGAAAAAGTACAATGCAATATTGCTTCCTTCAGAATAATTCGTTTGGAAAGGCACTCAGCGCTGTGGACGAATCATCATAGTATTGTTGGATTTCGGATACTGGAATAACTTGCAGCTGGTCGGTTACAGCTGTTTGGATGTTGTCCACAATGAGTTTCCGTGAGGTGATTTTCAATTCTTGGGAAGACGAAGAAGTCACAAGGACTCAAATAAGGTACATAAGGAGGCTGAGGAGCCACAGGAATGATTTTACTGGCTAAAAAATTTTTTTCGAAGTCTTTATAGGAACTGTCGGTAGAAGTCTTGAGTTGCTTTTAGTCTTGAGGTAGAAACTCTTTGTGGATGATTCTGTGCTGCCGAAAAATAAATCAGCATGTATTTTTTCTTTGACTAGCTCATTCCTCTTTCGGGCCTTGGAATAATTTCAGTGTACTACTCTATGCTCTGTCGTTTGGTTTCTAGGTCGTACCCAGTCACTCAAGACTCATCACTATCAATAACTCGTTCTAAAAACCTCAGATCATTCTCAATTCATCTCAAAAAATCAAGACTCCTTTCCTTTCTTGGGAAAGGACTTCGGAACCATTAATTCATTGGTTGAAATGTGATTAACAGAGGTGTGAATCAAATTGAACACGGTGTTTGCAGTTGAAGGCCTTCTGCTTCGTGGTTCACTTAAAATCGTTATTCCGAAAATGTCTTTAACCACCGAAATACCTTCGCACTCGACAAAACACTTTCTTCATAGACCTGCCAAAGTATTTCAAATGATACTGTTGCATTGCATCTAAGGTTTGAGCACAATTTGGTAGCACCTCGTTGCACAGGATTGAAGCCACTCATTTTGAGAACGCACAAATGAAAATTAACGCAACGGACCAACAAATGACTGTAGCGAGTTCAAACTTATACTGGAAGCGTATCACATATGCCTTTCGTCTTACGCGTTGCCAGATCGAAAGCGACGTTATCAGCCTCATTATTTCATTTACAAACCTCGTATATTTTTATATTATACAGAGTACTATACTATCACAGTGATAGCAATATGAGAATCTAACGAGAAAGCATCGATTATACTATACTATTTTTTCATAGAACCTCATCAGGTCTTCGAACGCCTAATAAAATGAACCACCATCAAATTTTTAATTAAAAAAGTTACTTCATTCGATCGAAGTCGAAACTCTGCGCGAATATTTAAGTACTTTATCAGAAAGTGCAAGTTACCTTCATATCGACTTGTGTCCATCCATATTCGAAAACTTCGAAAGTACATAATTTCAACAAAGTTCGTTTTAGGTGGCGTTTTTATTATACAGGTGATCTTTAAGTAGTGAATCTCAATGAGTGATGGGAAAAGTGTTACAGAAATTCCGCAAACTAATTTGTGTTTCATAAACTTTTAAATTCTTCATGTTTGTGAAGCTATTCCAAACGACTGAAAAACTTGAAGACTGCTGAAATACTAGATCTGAGATGACGGTAGTTTGGGTGGAAAAGAAGAGGGTATATTTTTTTGCCGTAGAGGGGGTCGGAGGATGATCATTGCCAAATTTGAAATGGAAAATTGAATCGCCGAGATTTCTTTAGAATCAAAAACTTTGGTCTTTCGGAAGACGATCGAACTGATCGATAGAGCAGAAATTTTGATAAAAAGTCTCGAATAAGCGAAAATAAAGGGGGTCTCCGATTTATCTTGAGTAGAGGGGATAATTCCATCAGAATCTTATGTCTATACATATTTTTTTATCAGGTTCGATGGTTTTGAAACTGGGACGAGGACGAAGCTTCGAGTTTTGCATGTTGCGCCGCGATATTTTGATCTCCGAAAAACCCCAGGAAAACGGGAGAATTTTCGAAACAATGAAGGGTTATCGGCGGACTTTCACAAAATTTCGCTTCATTTTCTTGATTCAGAAATTAACGAAATTAACGAGCATCGAACTGTGAAAATAAGAATTTTTCTTTCACGCATCCTTTTTATGAGGGGTTAATGGAAGGAAAGATTCAGTTCAGAGATCGGGTTCGCGAAGAGAAATCGTCCCCCTACTACTTTATTTTCGAATTTAGAATGATTTTTGAGACCTAAACTTTCGAGAATAGAACCGAGAACACAGGTGCCTTGTCTGCGACCTCTCCTATCGTCCCTATGACCGCTATTCCAACTCGGACGACAGTCTGCCTAATAAACGCGCAAAATCGATGTCCCGGCATAGCTTCTGATTATCCTCGGGGTTAGTATTCCATTTCGACAATGTGTAGAATATAATTCTCTCTTCTGAATAATAGCAGTGAGATGGAAAAATCAGTGATTTTTAGTTCCACCAACAAAATTTCGGCACTACCAACAACTCTCTCTCTCATCTGAATATGAATATAAAAGAAATAAAATATCCATGTATTCCGACGTAATTCCAGTTAGTCTTACATTCGATCTGTTATCAGAAGAAAAGAGTCAACGTTTTCTGCTTCTGACGATTACAAATTTCTCCTTTTATCATTTTCTTAGAAACACTGACTCCCTTTGCATTACCCTGTATATTCGTTCCGATTTCTATTAAATTGCATCTAGAATGTTGATTTCAATTCACGGTGAACGAAACGCGCGGAAAAATCGATCGAATTTATAAACGGCAAGCGACAGGAGCAAGGGGCGGTTTTCGTGATTCCGACAAAATCAAACCACTGCTTGTTTTTAATTGCCGCGACGAATAAACACGATTAGAGCAACTAGTTTGGTCTCACGGAAAGAGGAATTATTCATGAAGTAATGAGGTCGATACCGTCCGTGAAATAATGAAATTTACGTAATTAATTTGTGCTCGGAATGTTTTTCGATATTTTATTTCAAGGTATGGGTTTGAACTGATGAATTAAGTTGAATATTTTAAGATACTTGTTCAATGCTTATTGAAATTCCATATAGATTTTTACTATCCATCGGTAACGTTCGCGGCAAACTGTGAACACTTTGACAGTGTTGACAGTTTGAAAGATAAATAAGAATTTCTATTGAAATGGAAGAGATGAATATTTGGACATTTAAAAGATTTTTTTATAGAGGAGAGATCGAAATTGTGAGTCTCAGATATATCGCACAAATTATTCTAATCCGGAACTTTTCTATCGGTTGGGCTGTAAGTATGCTTGAGAATACCGAACATTTCGAAAGATATTTCTGATCACGATACGATCCTTTTCGTTCAGAGCATTTCAAATGAGCTTACGTAACCGAACTAAGCGTTGAATATTCCAGTTTTTGCAAGCATTAGCTATTATTAACTGATAACGACATTGCCAAGGTGGCTTTTGTGGAAAACGCTTTCGGATTTAATCGACTTTTATCTTTACGCGGAAGGATGAGTTATGGCCTCTACCGAAGCATTAAAAATAATTTCCTTCTCAACAGGTTTATTAACTACGCCCCATAAATAACCGACACGATGTCGAGCAGATAAAATGTTTTTTGTACGAAAAACGCCAGGTTTCTACAATAAAACAATGCCGAATTTCGATTACAGTTTTATCTCGTTTCTAGTTGTTGTTATGGACCAGAATGTTTTCAATTCATTAAGCGTATGAATGTATTTCTGACCGTTATCTAATTTTTCTGCGAGGGGTTTACTACTCCCGCATGTTAATTTGTTTCATCTGAAATGAAAAGCTCGAAAAACTCTCGAATACCCACAAATATCAACTGAGAATTGGAATGATAAGAAAATAAATATAAATTCATGGAAAAAACAGTTCTCCAAATATAAAAATTATGTGGAGAAATTCTGAAGGAACAAGAAATTAGAATGACTGCCAAGCGAATGTCTTTTAGGTTGTTCCCCACTACATGATATTGCTCTATTCTTGTGTACTACTGAAAGAATTTTCGTGATTCGATTGTTTTGTAGTCAACATTTCATGTCGAATTCTGAAGACTAATCGTACGTTGATGAAAACTCAATCGCGATTCGAGAGAAATGTGCCAATTTCTACTGATTTCAATTCATATATTCTCAGAACCAAGTTGAACAGAAACAAATGTAAGAATTTGCTAACCAAGTGTGAGCCATTGCTCAGTTCCATTTTATAGAGAACAGAACTTTTCTGTTGAGGACAATTGTACCCTGGTGTCTCCGTTTTCTAGCAGCGTTCTATAACTGCTGAGGAGTCATACCGACAAAGACCATTAGATCATGTCACTGAATTCAGACTTGGAGAAGATAACACAGTGGGGCTGGTTGAACGTTCACCAGAAAAGTTACTGCTAGGACATAAAATTACCTCAGAAGCGAACATGCTGACACGACCATGAGTCAGTCATTACTAAGGCTGCGACTGTTAAACTTAGTTTTTTGTCAAGGCTAAGCAGAACTTCACGTTATTATGGCTAATGCTTCAATACAAAGCACAGGTGTGACCTGGTCATGAATACTGTTCCCATGTGTGGGCTCCTCACCTAAATATTCATTACGTCTAGTGGACAGTGTCTAGAAGAGAGCAGTAGGTCTCGTCGACCACCCACAGATCACGCTAGATCTCCAGCCTTTCGCTCATAGCCGTCTGGTTGCTGATCATTCTCTCTTTGACAGATAATTCCATAGTTTATACTCTGAAGAACTGAAAGGCTTTGTTGCGGGAAAAAATCCAGATCAGAGGAAGAACCAGGTTCGCAGAAAACTCTAACTAGCGGACGGACCAACTAGCAGTCTTCATAAAAATTCTCCTGTTTGAAGGGCTAGTGTGCTATGGAACTCGCTTTTATTGAACATCTTTCTGATAACTCACAATTTGGCCTTCTTCAAGCAAGTCTTGCTACAGTTGTGGAATAACAGGCATCATCTCCTCCAATTAGTTGAGAATAAGAAAAAATTTCAACGAGTTTGGTCGGAAACTGCATTTTATATTTCAAATACTTCTTTTGGGCCGTAAAATCAGAAATTACTTTTGGGTGGTAGTGGTAGGAGATGAAATGATCTTTTCAGGGCACTCGTTATTGAAATCTCAAGCTGGATGGGATGAATTCACAATTTGATGTTAAGTTGATGCCAACGACCTGAAAACACATAAACTCAACTCTTGGACCTTTTCCTGCAGCGGTATTTGTTCTCTAAAAATTTCACCTTTCTATTCAGAAAGCTTGAGATTTCCTGTACAAGTCAGGTTTTCATTGAACACGTGCGTAAATTCTATTCTATGATCTGTTCATAACCGAAAAGAGAAAAATCAGTGTTTCTTTCCGAACATCAAATCTATTCTTGAACTGGTTAACAGTATTAGCACTCACCACCGATCTAGGCAGACGATTCCACGTTCCAAACACTCTGTTGGATAAGAAGTTCTGTCGTTGGCTTGTCTTGAAGTTTTTTTTTCAGTTTATACGAGTGGCCGTGCAACTTCATTTAACAAGAATAGATCACGAGTTTCAGTTCCCAGAATTCCTCCAGAGATAAGTAGGTAAAAATCATGTCGCCGTTCCATGAAGGTGGAAATTCCAAACATTGAAAACCGGGTAGGATAATCTGGGCGAAGCCAACTAAAGAGAATTCTTGTATTCCATCGCTGCACAGACTCTAAAATGGTTTCATCGCCCTTAATTCTGTTCTCCGAGCTTTGGAGACCACATTTGCAGTATGTTCTGATCAGGTAAGGTTGTTTGTGACAGTCAATCAGAGGTCGAGAAGTCGTGAAACACTTTGTAGAGTGTAGCCTTCGATGGTGAAATCAAGGTTTGGATTGATCTTTCCAATATGCAAAACAAAACACTTTTAGAAGTTCAGTGGGATCAGCCAATAACGTGACCACTTGCCGATTTTAATCAAATCTTCCTGAAGGCTGTGAGCATCAAATATAGGGGAATTGTAAAGTTTGATGTGATCGACAAAGAGCACAGATATTGAGTTGATCGATAAAGGCAGGTCAGAGGTATAAAGAAGGAAAAGTCCAAGTCCAAGTCCACCACAAGTAACAGACCATTCTCCAGAGGAATATTCGCCACCTCACACGAAAGGATTCATCCGACAAGAAAGAGCCAATCCAGGAGAATAGTTTACCTCTAATTCCAAGGTGTTGAAGTTTAGAGAGTAAACGGCAGTGTGGAACACCGTCGAATGCTTTGGAAAAATCGAGATAGATCACATCTGTGGGATTTCCTGCATCCCAAGCTTTCGTCCAATCATAAATGGACTCTCCATCAGGCTCGCGAGAGTTGAACGACCAGACAGAAAACCGTGTTTAGGGAAAATGTTATTCGATAGCGAAAATGTAATAATCTGCAGAGAGAACTGGAATCTTTCTCCAGTTCCAAGAAAACAAAAAAACCAGTCACGCGAAAAACTCTCACAGGGGAGTATGCTGTGGAATTGCCTTTCATTGAACATCTTTTCGATTAGCTACAATTCGACCCTCAAGAAACGAATAAACACACATATTGAGTCATCAGACACATCAGACAAATGCTCCACCCTACTATTAGACAGCTCTCTTCACTTCCAAGAGGAGGTCTGTAGCAGTATCTCAGAGATAGCTATTTATCCTTATCTGTCTTCCCATAAAACGATACCTTATACAAAGGCTTTCCGTGAGAGCCATGCTGGTTTTCTGATGTTGAACAAAATTTCAGTCAGTGCTGCTGGTTTTTTTTCATCATATATGTAGTTGTTTGCTTCACCTGCTTGCCACATAGTTCCAGAGTATTTTATTTCAATTCTAACAACAAACTATCGTGTCCCCCCCAAGACTTTGGTACTTTCAGTATACCCACCTCGGTTTCCTGAATAATAACCTTCATCCCACCTCTATCAAATAGAACTGGGCCATATTTAGATCCCACCAGTACTTCTATCGGAAAGTCATTCCAAGGTAAAGCAAAACCTTTCTTTTCGATTGTTTAATCAAGTTTCATAAAAACTAATTATCGACGAGTTACATCTCGCTTAATGAAATCTAAATTGAAATTTTGTCGGAGCAAGAGAGATTTCGTTCTTCCCACTAAATTTGAGAAATTTCTACGAATACATTTTATGCAAAGCGTATTCGATCAGATTAATTAACCAGGCAGGGAACGTTCTTTGATTCACAAAAGGCGCCACACTGTACCATAATTAGTAGTTTGAATTATTCACGATTGAAGAAAAGTCCGAAATTTCTTTCGAAGGGCTCCGTTTGTTATTCAAATGAGTCGCAGCCAAATTTATTATCCAAATAGCTTTTCTATACTGATGGAGAATTATTCTTTTTCGGAGCATTGAATTATCGGGGGAATTAAGTGAATTTACAAACAAGAACAAATAGAAGCTTAGATATAATTCGCAGCTATCAAAAAATTCAATTAACGCTTACTTCATTTGCGAACGTCTAGTTCTCGAGATACAGGGTGTTCAAGGTTGAACAAAGCTTTTTTTTTTGGAATGAAGATCATTCTTTTGGCTCTACACTATATGGTATTGAATATTGTTGTAAAAATATGTATGGTATTTTTTCTTGGGCAATACCTCTTTAATTTTTTGCTATTGTTTGTTTGTTTTTCCTTTCACATACTCTATTTCGGCCTTTCGGCTAATGACACGCCGGGGAATTCTGTCATCTCACTAACCCGGGAATTCTGCCGAACCCCTCTCGTGTCCAACATATCTCTGTTAGACAGGACCGACAGCTTTACATCTCCTCCGAAAGATGGACACTCAAGCGATTCCCAGAATCCGAAAAATCGCACCGACTTCGTGTGATTGAACCCAGGTAACTACTCTGCGTAGGAGACGAGCATCATATTCCATACGCCACCGAGCTGGCTCTTCTTTTATATTATTTTGTGGCATTTTCAATATGAATATTTTGAAAAAAGATAAACAGACAAATGACTTCATGGATGTACTGAACTCTTTGCGTTTCGTACAAGCAAATTTTGAGCCTACCAGAATAATATCTCAGTCAACATATCTGATAGATACCTACATAACAACTTTGGGGATGTTTTTGGTAGGGTTATTATCTCTGCAGTGTCAGATCATTACTGATAATCTCTAACATCATCCGGTTACCGAAGACGCAATAGGGGTTATTTTCACACTCATTTTGTTAAAATCTATTCTGAAACTGACGGTAATAAGGCATACAAAATGTTTTTGGATAAGATGGAGCAAGATTTCGACATTATATTTGCCTTCGAAACTACAGGGAGATCATCAAATCGTGGACCACAATGTTCAATGTTGTTCCTTCAAGACGACGACGGGTGATCGAGTGTGTAACTAGTCCCTATGGCAAAAATCTACTTACTGTTTCCACCATCTAGCGTACTGATCAGATTTAGCTCAGTACATTTATTTCCTGATTCAGAACCTTGAGAAATTGAGTCGCTGATTCATCAAAGTGCCCTCTAGTGTTCATATAAATAAGCTATCCTTTTGAATTTTTTAAATCTCAATTCCACAGCTGTAGTAATGCCACAAATGCAAAATATATGCAAGGTGGTCACCAGTTGATCTTTGTCTACGGAAACCGTATTGTCGGATCACTGACGATTAACTCTGGAGCACATTTGTTGAGGACAGTTGGTGCTATTTCATCAAGATCCACTTATTTCTCACAGCTCAGTGTTTGAAGAACGTGCCTTGTACGCACTACTTCACACATAGGCGATTGAACATATGGGATGCTTGATGGCACTGCGATTGAGGTATCTAAAACAAGATTCTGCGAAAATATTTTTGCAGAAAGATCCGGCTTCGCTTTTGGTGATGATGCGATAGAACCGTCATCTCTAATCAGAAGTAAAAGTTTTTGCTTTCTGCCCAGGCCATAGACAAAAACTAACAAGTTCCATAGGTCTTCTCCAGGAGTATTTTCGTAACTCTTTTAGTGAAGTAGGTTTTCTCATTATCTAATGTTGAGTTACAAACATTCCTAAAACACAGATATTCAGGTTTAGTTTCATCTTTCAGCATATTCTCTAGTTTCAGCTCCGTCCTGTTACCAAACCTGAGGAAATTGCTGATTGGTAAGAGATTCCAGTCGAATGAAGACACTGAGTCTTTCATGAAATCAGCTAGTCACAGTATAGTTTATTTCAAATGTTCTTACATATAACCAGAGGATGCATCATGAATGAAATCATAATCGCTATTGCTACAGCCGAGGTAATGGAGTTACGATATGTAATAATACAAAGGCAGTTTGGTAATAAGGCGGAAGGTTATAGTCAACTTGTGGCAACTCGTACTGCAGACGATCTACGGAGAGGATGTGACCTCGATGAGTTCGGCAAATGAAAAGAGAGGGAGTCTAAGAAATACACGGATATCTAAACCATCGGGTCAGGTACAAACATAGCACTTTCTGCGCTCAGTTTGGTTGGAGAGTCCTCAAATGATCTTTGATTGGAAAGCATATGAACACGGTAACAATACCAACGAAGCATGCATTTAAAAATGGAATAATACTTCATCCACCATATTCTTCTGACCGAGTGATTTTTATTTATTATCAAACGTAAAAATTCGGCTGGGAGGACAGAAATTTTCAACAGTTCTGACAAAAAGAATATTCGAGGACCCAGTAGAGGAGCGTCAGTTTTTGTTCAATTTTTACCTGACTCATCTGTTCACCCTATAACATAAGACAAGTTGTAATTCTGTTCGAAATCCTCTTTCAACAAAGAGCCAGATTAAAGAAGAAACGTTCGTCTACAAGACTTATACATTCCAAGACTTACCCTCTTTGTTTAATGGATATTTCCATCATTATTGGTAGTCGATTATTCAGTTTTAACGAGAAACTCAAACAGACTATAATACAAGCAGCGCAAATGATTGAAAACCAAATCCTTAATAAGCTCGTTGGACTACCAGTCTAGACGATTTTGTTTGTTTTCGTTCAGTCTCATCCCTGCTCGCCAATCCGAGAGTCTACAAGTTTTATTACACTGGGGACCAACTTTTATGAAATTAAACGATTCCGAAGTGTCCTCAACGATAAAACGAAATAATTCCGAGCTCGATACCGCCGCTCGTGTGATTAATGCAGGGAGAATACTAATTTTATTTGGGCAAAATGATGTTGGGTTTTCGGGATTTCTCCTTTGGGAGAGTATATCGTGCTCTGGCAAGTTTTCGAAACTTTCGGTCATACAGAATGATATCTCATGATCTCTAGTCGAGAAGTTAAATGTCGAATTTTATTTACTTGAAGTTCGGATGGGAATTTTCACTGTATATAAAGGTGGATTCAAGAGGATTCAATGTTTTCCAGCTAGAATTCGCTTCTACTAAATCAAGGAAGGTATGGTTAGTTTGAGTTTATAAACTCTATTGAATGTTTAGAGAAATCATTGAATGGTTTCCTTACAATTTAGAAATACGCTGCTTTACACGATAATCTAAGAACTTTTTATGCAGTATCACATGGCGATAGGGGTTGGAACGTAGTCTTGATAAATAAACTAGTCGTATATGAACTTTCAAAAAATTTCTAGATTGGATTAGAAGCTTCCTCTTCAATACATAGATTCAGGTGGTAGTTGATGGTGTGACGAGTGAATCTTTTCGAGTTATTGCGGCAGTACTCCAGGGCTTTATACTCTTGCCAACTCTTCTTCTATTGCAGGCATATGGAACATTGTAGATTGGGAAAATTGATACCCCCTCCCCTGAGCTCAAGTTATTCCTATTGAAGTTAGGTTAAAAATATTTTCACATTCTACAGGCACTTTTTAGAATGCAGGAAGGTATTCCAAAACTTTTTTGGCTGATCGGTTTCTGCGTTATGCGAAACTTGTGTTTTTCAAATATATATATATATATATATATATATATATATATATATATATATATATATATATATATATATATATATATATATAAAATTAATGATTAATGATTTGTTAATTGATTATTCAGAGCAACCCACATAGATACGAGCTGGCACTTTCCTATCACGCTCTTATCCATTTATGTTTGTACTACAAGTCGGATCACAATATTAGTAATTCTCTCGAATCGTTGCTGATATACAGGGTTTTACATAATAATAAGTCACAAATTGGTGAGGTAAATCTACGTGCAATTTTAAGAAAAAAAGTTCATATAAACATAGGTCCGCAAAAGCTTCGTTACGGAGCTATAGGGTGATGAAATTTCCGGAAAAAAATGATTTTTTCTTCAAAACTCCTGCAGTTTTTGAGATATTCAGCCCAAATTTGGAACGCAAGCTATTTTTTACAGCCTCCATCATAACACGTCCTAAATTTTATCTAGAATCGACAAGGTGTTTTTTTTCCAGAGCCATGTCTTATTTTGCCTTCTCAAAATTTTTTGCTGTACGCCACTGATCAGTGTACAATCAATTTTCGTCATTTTCGTTCAATTTGAAAACTTTTTTGACACCTGTAATCTTTTCGTATCTCCGACCGTTCATTCGCTGAATTGAAAGCACTTCTAATTGAAAAAATGACTAGTAGGCTTTGATTATTTTCATTCATTAATTTATTTATTTTGACAGTTGCTAAAGTTTATTAAATTCAGGATTAGTTTGAAGACTTTTGAAGGAAATGCTGTAAGAAAAAATGGCTACTTTTACAAACGCCGAATTAGCTGATATCTATTACATGTATGGTCTGGCTGAGGGAAACACAATAGAAGCTAGGCGATTATATCAGGTGCGCTTTCCAAAAAGAGTAACACCAGAGAGGCGTACATTTTCAAATATCCACAGAAAGTTGAGGAAAACTGGTACTTTTACTGCAAATAATCATTTAAAAGGTGCAACTCAAACTATGAGGACTACAGATATTGAGGAAGCAGTTTTGAATTGTATTGATGTACAAGAAAAATTGGAAATCAGTTGAATAATTTACATGTTCTAGTTTGGAGGATTCTCCACGACTTTTTATTGTACCCGTTTCATATTCAACGCGTCCAAACTCTACTTCCTCGAGATTTTCCTTCAACTTTACGAGATCTGCTATCACAAATTTTCACAATAATCATTATTGGGCTGAGGAAAACCCCCATTTGATTCAAGAATCTCATCATCAAGAACAATTCTAGCTAAATGTCTCGGTCGGAATAATAGGAAATTATTTGATCGGGCCATTTTTTTGCCTAACAGATTAAATGGTCCCGCTTATCGGCAATTTCTTGAGGAGGAGCTACCTTTATTGCTCGAGGATGTGCCACTTTTCGTAAGAAACATAATGTGGTTCATGCATAACGGGACACCAGCACATTTTAGTGGAGAAGCTAGGGAATTCTTGAATAATACATTCAACAACGGATGGATAGTTCGGGGTGGGCCAAAACCATGGCCTCCTAGGTCCCCAGACTTAAATAATTAAAACTTTCTATTATTGAGATATCTCAAAGGTTTAGTGCATACCACTTCAGTGAACACTATAGAAGAATTGAATAATAATAATAACCGATACTATAAGAAATACTCCAGAGATATTTCGAAGAATCCGTAATGATTAGCGAAGAAGGGTAGAGGCCTGTATTCTAGCAGGTAGAGGACTCTTTCAACAATTCATTTAGTTTTTAATTGTTCTTTTTTTAAATTTGATATTGAATAAGTATAGGTTGAGTCTCAGAAGGCGAGCTATCGAAATGAAAGCAAATTTTGGGTATACCTATAAGTTTTTAACTTGAACGAGGATGACGAAAATTGATTGTACGCTGATCAGTGGCAAAAGGGCAAAATGAGAGATGGCCTCGGAAAAGAAAACATCTTGCGAATTTCAGTTGAATTCTAGGACGTGTAATGATGGAGGCTGTGAAAAATAGCTTGCTTTTCAAATTTGGGCTGAATATCTCGAAAACTGCAAGAGTTTTAAGAAAAAACCAATTTTGTCTGGAAATTTCAACAAGCTGTAGCTCCATGACGAAGATCTTGTGAACCTATGTTTATATAAACTTTTTTCCTTAAAATTGCTCGTAGATTTACCCCCTCAAGTTGTGATATACTATTATGTAACACCCTGTATTGGAAGAAGTCTTATATTTTAGTAGTCGCCATTCTTCTGAAGGGTTAAAAATACTAAAGGATCATGAAGTGGAAACAAAGAAATCGGTTGTCAAGCCTACCAATTTCATTTTTAAATTTTCTCATATGATATGAAATTTTTAAAATCAGATAAGAATCTGTTCAGAAGTATGTCCCTCAGTGGAAATAACTTGAAAGGTTCTTGGATAGTATCATGCTATTTTACGCATATGAAGATTCATGTAAATAGGGCGAAAACTCAACACAGTTACACAGAACATGATGAAACCAGCCTGGGTGGGTGACCGAATTGGTCTTTGAAGTCGGATCAAAAAATTGGTGATCCTCTCGAATGTTAGCTGAGAATATTTGGAGAAATTCAGTAAATGAACATTTCAAAGCACTATATTTTCAAGATATTGAACTGAATATTCCCCGTAATTCACTCAATGTCAGTTCCTCACTGAGCGCAAATTGATTTACATCCAACATAATAACGTAGAACCTCCTCGACGCATAATAGAGAGCCGACGCTCTATGAAAGTATAATACCTACCACTGAATTTCCTTCAGTAAAACTTATTCATACAAAACGATACCTTTCAGCAGGTAGATCAAAGGATTTGAAAATGTAAATTCCGAAAGAACGCGAAATTTAAATTTCATAAATATCAAATTATTCTGATTTAAAGAAAGTATTTGTGGAATATTTATCCGAGCGACGACTAGATGGGTTTTCTGGAATACATTCGATATGAACACTCGAAATATCCGTAAATATTTCAATACTGTTAAGATACGGTCGTAATATTCGAGATGGTAAACTTGTTTTTTAGTTGTAGACGAATCTGCGGGATTCGAATATACAATTTTTCAATGTGAAGAAGATCTTGCAAATTCTTGAAGTTATTGATATTTATATTCGAGGATACATTAATATCGAGCTGGTCTAGATGTACAATAATATATTTAAGGTATCTGCGTCATCTTAAGGTAGTAACATTTGTTTCCATATGATGTCAAACAAGTCTGAAACAAGAATGTTTATTTGACTATCAGTATTCATTCAAATCTCTTCAGTTTCCACGCTAAATTAATGCAAGTTTTCTGTGATTCCGAATGTTTGAATTTATTGTAATGGCTGCTGAACGTCCTGGAAGCTTGTCATGAAGTGGTAAGAATTGTAACACTTCTAGAGGAAGGGCGAAGCCAACGTTACGTGGCTAACTTGTTGAATGTTAACCAAAGCACTATTTCAAGAGCAATTAATAGGTATCACGAAACCGGGGAATATGGAAGAAGGGCCGGACAGGGAAGAAATCGGATAACAACACCAGTTGACGATCATTGGCTTCGTTTAACAGCACTAAGAGTTCGGTACTGTACGGCTAGAATACTACAGAATGAACTTGCACTTACCAGAAATGTGCATATTTCATTGCAAACTGTTAGGAACAGGCTCAGAAATGGTGTAAGAAGACATTTCTTTCATGTCGAACTGAGTTAGTCCTATTAATAATGGAAGAATGACAGCAGCCAGATACATTGCAGATATCCTCGAACCCCATGTTGTACCCTTTGACCCATTGATTGGCGAAAACTTCATTAATATGCATGATAATGCTCGGCCTCATGCAGCTAGAGTAGTTACAGAATTTCTGCAAAATGCCGAAATTGATATTTTGAGATGGCCAGCTAGAAGGCCCGATTTGAATCCCATAGAACATGTTTGGGACAACATGGGGTGGCAAATTCAGCAACGTAGGATGCCTTGTAGAACACTGCAACAACAAGAAAATCTGCTTCCTGAAATTTGGAACTCAGTGACTCAAGAGTACATCCAAATTTGTCTGAGAGGCTTCCGAGACGTATACTGGCAGTACTTAGGGCCCAGGGAGGAAACACTCGATTTTGAAAATGATTAGTAACCATTCGATGCTAGTTGATTGGTCTCTCCGCGAACATTTGAAGATAGAATTCTTACATTTTTCATTAGCTCGAAAATTGTTGATATATTCCATCATAAACTCATCTCGTTTGAATGATATGTTCTTATGTTACTCTTCTGAAAGATACCAAGCGACTCTTGAATGACTAACCTAAAAGTTTATATAGTATTGTCGTGAAAGTAGGGTGATGCGACAATTTTTGTGGGGAGTGTAAAATCAATAAGTTTAAATAACTACATTCTCTGTAGGAAGAACTGTATCGAAGAGTTTTATGGCATATCTTCTAATTCAACGTTCGGCTACTCGCGCCCTCTTTTCGAACGTATTTACTTGCGTGGTCTGCGATTGTAGACCATTTCCATTTTGACATGAAAAAATCAATATCATCCATTTTAACACGTATTTGCAATGAAATAGTTCCTCTGATCATTTGTGATTGAGTATGTTTCAGTTCTGATGAAAAAATCGATTTTGTCTCTGTGGATTTGAAGAAAACGGAAAAGTCTCAGAATAAGTCCTTCATTTGCCATAACTCAATATATTTTCAATCTATTCAAAAATAATGAACTTGAAAAAACATGCAGAATGAAACTGCAGAGAACAGATAACAAGCTAATGATAAAATGTTTACTAGCTTAAAAACTACCAATTTATACGTTTTATGTCCCCCTGAAAATAGTTTTCTCGCGTCCCGACTCTTGCCAAATTTGTTTTCAACATTTTCTATATATTTGATGAGACAAATATCTTCCGCGATAAACTTCGCGAGGAATTTACATATGTAAACTTGAGACAAGAAGAATTATTCAAAATTCCGTAGATCAATGAATAATGCTTCCTGACAAGAGCTAGTTCCCAAATCTTCCCGCCATGCACGCAGCCCCAAGAGCCACAATGTAACAACTAAGCAGGATGCCGAGAAACGAAGCGGCGGACTACAGTTTCGTCCTCGTAGTCCCCTGTAAGATGTACTTGCACGAATGCGTGATATAATATTTTCAGATGGTTTATATTCATTTCACTTTTGTAGTATTTGAAAATGCCCAGTAACCTCCGAAGTTTTTTTGCCACATTACTATAGTGGTGATCCCACCTCATATGTCGGTCAAGCACAATGCCCAAAAACTTTACCGTGCCTGAAATGGCCTCACTTATGATAGTGTCCTTGTCGATGTTCAGTGCGCCTTGCTTTGGAAGATTAGATTCGTAAGAGGTGAAAGGTAAGGATACTGATTTTTCTGCATTTAGTGTTAGTTTATGATGTTTCAACCACTTCCCTATTTCCGCGAAATCTTCTTCCGCTATTTTTTGTAGATTTTCCCATGTGCTGGCCTCATAAAGTACTGTGGTATCATCAGCGAAACTCAAAACACTTCCACGAAGTTCCATTTGAAGAAGGTCGTTCACGTAGAATATGAATAATAACGGGCCCAATACCGTTCCCTGGGGAACGCCGTAAGTAATCTGCCTTTCATCGCTTAAAATAGTTCCAATTTTAACCACTTGTTTCCTACCATTTAAATAACTTGTTAATAACTTCAATGCCACACTTCTGAATCCATATTTCTGCAACTTAGTAAGTAGTTTATCATGGGGAATGGTATCGAAGGCTTTAGATAAGTCTATAATAATGCAAAGCAGCGGTACGTTTCTATCTATGCGATCGTAAATATACGTAGTTAACTCCCTTATTGCGTCCTCAGTCGATCTGTGTTTCCTGAACCCATATTGGCTCTCCGACAATAGATTGTGTTTGTCCATAAAGCTGACCATTCGCTGTTTAATGGTTTTCTCAAAAATTTTTGCAATATTGGAAATGAGGGTAACTGGTCTATAATTTGACGTTTTAGTTCTGTCTCCATTTTTATGTAGTGGCTTGATGATGCCGTTTTTCAATCACTCTGGAAAACATCCTATACTGAAACATTCATTCATGCGATCAGAAAGTGGAGTGGGTATCTCCTTTCTTATCTCTTTCAGTGTCTCAGAGCGTAACCCATCAAATCCCGGAGCTCTATTTGATTTAAGCTCAGATATAACTTTTTTAACCTCCATTGGATCAGTAGGAGATAAAAAAGTTTCCTCAAACAAAATTTATACTCTTTAATATCAGTTGGCTCTTCTATCTTATTAGCATATTCTGCGCCTATTTCACTATAGTATTCATTGAAGCTATTTGCTATCGAGATATTATCTGCTATCATCCCATTTTTAGGGCTTCTAATCATCTCAATATCTCTTTCAGATTCGAATTTTTTTTGCAAATTTTTATTCACGTGGTTCCAGAGAGCTTTGGACTCACCACCACTTTTTTCGATAAATCTGTGTTAGTATTCTCTTTTTGAGATATTTATAAGTTTCTGAAGTTTATTTTTGTAATGCATGTAATTTTCTTTCAGGTTTTCATCATTTGGATTTTCTCGGAACATCATATAGCGTTTGTTTTTCTCGTTTATTGAATGAAGAAGCCCTTTTGTGATCCACGGCCGTTTTGGGGTTTTTCTCGTATTTTTAGCCACTACATTTTTGTTATTTTCAAGATGTTCACAAATTATTTCGATGAAAGCTATTGTCTTTGCATTTGGACTGTTCCCATGGAATGTCACATCAAACTTTTAATTGTTTCGATAATCCCTTCAGAATATCTTGCGATTTAATTATAAGTAAAGATATCGTTTACTTTATTGTTTAATCAACACAAATTCATATCTTCACTCAAAATTTCAAGCCAAAATTATTTTTCTTAACCGAAACTCAGGTCAAGTTATAATAATTACTATAATGTAAATTGAAGTTGAAGAAACTTATTTCTGAAAAAGTCCATACGAAGTATATCGAAAAATGTATATTTTAATTAAATTAATTATTGTTAAAAGCAAAATTGATCAATAATTGAAGCTGCTTTCACTTTTCATTAGAACTACAGTAAAATGGACTATTCTTCTCTAATAGTTCGAGGGTTAAAGAAAGGATAGACTGAAATAGAATATCTCCTAATTTAATAAGAAATGAGGATATCAGTTTCTACAGAAATTATTGCAAAATAAATCATCAAATTTACTTCTGTACTTAAAACTTTCATGACAAAAATAACTATTAATCTCAACCAAAAACTAACCGAAATATATGATGATAACTTCAATAAATGCATGGAATATCCCACGTGAATACTCACCTAAATTTGAGACCTCGCACGGCAAAACCACTGTATCCTTGTCGGTAACTTTGAACACTTGGCTCGACGTGAGAAATGTGGGCAACGTAGCAGGGTCAACCTTGATGGTGGCCTGAGAGGACCCTGCAAAGAGGAAAGACAATTAGAGCTCCGGGTGTAGAACAATAATAAATATCTGCCGCAGAATGGCCGGAACTTGGCCGTAAGCCCTTAATATCTGCACTCCAATGATAAATGTTTCACTAATAACGCACAAACGACCCTACTTAGTTTGGCAAACGCATGATCTTCCCTTAACTGATTCGCCAAATGACCAGCCATAAAAATATATGCGATTTGTGGTACAGAGCTTCATTTAAAAGAACCTATAACTCTCCAAAAAGAGGAGAGCTTCGGAAGAATTTAATACCGTTAATACCCTAAATGAAAAAATATTATATTATATATTATATTAATTTCGACTTTTCTCTCTCGACTCCAAATATCTCCTGTTTACTTCCAGAGATGTCTTTACCATTCTGCAAAGTAGAGGCATCATTGCTCGTTTGCAATTGATATTTGAAAAAAAATTCTGAATATACTCTCATTTGATTAGCTGTTATTGAAAAATCACTCTAATTATCATAATAGATTAACAGCTATTTATTTAACTAGCTTCAATTTGATATTGCTTGGTCAAAAAGAGTTTGTGTGAATGAATCGAATCATTTTTGTTTCATTTGAAGAGAGAAACATTCAAAGAATATCGTTCAAAAGAGTTCGTAAGTGAAGCTTACAAAAATTAAGCTTCTATGTTAATAGACAAAGTGGTGAGGAAAAACTTTTCGATACTAAACTGCTATGATCTGGAGCGATCCCGTTAACCACAATGATGACTGCTACTTTCGTTTGGTGAACATAAATGACATTAACCGAAATAATTCAGCCAAATGAGAATATCTTTCCATAAAATTGGTGCATAGACAAATTATTAGCCTTATACTTCCCCTGTATCTTAGGCTAATGTTTCACAGCAGAAGTTAATAGACATTCAAAGGAAAAGTGATAGTAATTTTGAATGAGACCTGAGATCGCCAAAATTATCCAATCATGATGATTTAAATAGTCTAATCAGAGATCTGGGACTATCAAATTCTGCTTCAGAAATACTGACTTAAACTAGAGGTAATGAACATAGTAACAAAAAAGTTTATGACTCTTATTATTGCACCAGAGAACAGAATTTCCTGAAATATCTTGATGAAGAAGATGATTTCGTATTTTGTAAAGATGTATCTGGTGTAATGGTTTCAATGGGGTTACAAAATTACGTTCGTAATGAATTGCGTTTGTTCAAAGATTCGTAGAACGAGCTAATATTGTAACTGTGTTCACTATGCTTTCTAACCATAGACGCTTTAGGCTCCTACGACCTAGCTGAGCATAGAAGGCACTCTATGTCCACCTAGTCCTAGGGTTTAAATATCAGTGTATTTCTGAGACTCGCTCTTTTTATCTTCACTGATTTTGAAGTAACATTATCTCCGTAGATCGTCTGCAGCACCCACGCCATATTGCAAAAACCGTCGTTGTTTTATTCGATTTTACATTTACGTTTTTGTATGTGTGACTTCATCTGGTTGCAAGTGCAAACCAACGTGTGCATTATGGCATGGTTTCTCCGTTGAGAAAAAGAACCCATCACTGACTGAGTTAGCTGATAAATATTGACAACGAGAAGACAAGTGAAGAATTCTGCTAGTTTCGCACACGAAGTGAAGTCGAAGAACGTTGTAAGACTGACGCTAGCAAATGATGGATAAAGGGCTAAATATAAAAGATTTCGGTAGTTAATTCTACAGTTATCTAATCTTATAAAACATGGAGATCTCCCGGAGCTCCATATAGTCAGCCCTACAGAATAGCTGCAATCGCTGGAGATAAAACATACTGGGTTTATGTGTGAGGTGGATAACATCCACAGAATCTAACACCGCAGCAGCCGTAAAGGAACCAACCAGTTCTTGGAGCGTAGAGAATACCAAGTGGCGCCCTAAACCCACCAGCAGCAACACCACCATGATGTCTGGACATGCTGAATACGACGAGTGTGTGAGTGTAGTGTCTCAAGACGACTAGTGCTCGAATGGACCTACTTGTAGTCGCAGCTCTCCAACGTATGATATACTCATCATGTGTCTGAGGCTAGTAAATTGTTTTTCTCCTAGCACTTTTCTCTCCCTTTTCAGCATTACATAATCTCTAAGTGTTATGTATTCTATGAATTTCAATCCTTTCCCCTGCTTTCATGTCTTATTGTTCTACATATCTTAGATCTAAACAGAGCCTTGCAGCACGCTCTTACCTTGTGAGTAGCTAGACCACAAGGTTCACTTACGTAAGACCAGGTTTTCTGTTTTTCTCTTGCCACGATCGCGTTGATGCCAAATGATACGTAAGATAGGAAAACAGTATTAGACTAATTGTACAAACTCGCATTAAACTGAAGTAGAATATCCAGATAATATTTTTTTCTTTCTTCTTTTTGATTTTCAATGGTATGATGTACACGTATTTCAGCAATGAAGATATAACGAGGGTTTATTACTCAGTACGACAATATGGAGGTTCCTAACCGCGATCTTCAGAGGTCTTGTTACCGTGTTAAATATGTTTTCTAACCATAGATCTCTAAAGGCCCCTTCGACAAAGCTGAGCACAGAATCTAGTCTGTGCCTACTTGGTCGGAAGGTTCAAATTTCAGTGCATTTCTGTAACTCCTCCTCTTTGCCTCAGCCGACTTCATCGAGGTAACATCGTCTCCGTAGATCGTCTGCAGCACGCGTTGCCACAAGTCGCCTCTACAGAGGACCCACGCCGTCCGCTATATTGCCAAACGCCTTTATCTACCATCGAACTACGGGTTTTATTAAATTTTACATTTACGTTCACAACAGGAGTTGATGTGAACTATCGACGATTTTCGTGTGTTGAATTTGATCTCTGAAGCAATACGTGTTGATATAAAGATGTTCGACTTTCTTTTAGGTCAACAGAGTGGTTTCACAAAATATCTCTGTTTTTCTGGCTCGACTGATAGAGTTAAAAAGGAAAAAGCGCTAATTCGACACGACAACAAAACGTGATGAATACACCTTGAGTATCAAGATATTGAAATTAAGGCTCATGAAACAATTCGTTAAAGCTCTCAACAAATATGTTTCTTTTTCTTGTCACAAAAGTTCCCAAAACTGGGTACAGAATCATGACCATTGGACTATGGAGTTTACTGGAGCAGACACATGATGGCCGATTATTGTTCGAGCATTCAGAACAGCTCATTGACTACAAAATCTTCAAGAAAATCTCTCAAAAGAAAGTTTTGTTCTTACTTTAAGTCTTTAATAAAATAAGACCAATTTGAACAAGTTGTGTTTCATTGTAAAATGGGCCGTGTTACATATTTTTAAAACCAGAACTGATCCAGAAGTTTTAATCACGGATTTAAAATCGTTTTTGACAATTAGACTAATATCTTGTGGCATATCTTGATCATCGCAATTGCTGTTGTTTTTATAATGTCTTCAACGTTATGAAAAGCTATATTTCCATATTAGTTCCTCCTCAACAGATTCAAAACTTGCCAAATTTCACTTTCACTCACCAGTGTTTCATTTATATATAAAAAGAGTATCTATTCCTCGAATTAATGGCTGCTTAGTCGCGATACTCCCCGAATAATAGTTCGTTCCCGAAACCGGGAAAAAGACAGGGATAATTTATGAAAATTAAGTTAATGAATCAAAGTTTCCGCTCGGCAGTAGCTCCTCCAAAGGGCCATGAATCAAAATATCCAAGCGTTCCGAGGAGCGAATTTAGCAACTCCAGAATCGTGATTGATGAAGTTGATAAAAGACTACTTGACATTGAACGTTTTGTTTCCCTCAACTCTATCTACTCTACCGGATGGAGTAGACCCGAAAACGATAAGGTTAAGTGAAATTCCACAATTGAATTTGTAACTCTTTTGACCCCCAGACCGTGACCAACATTCCTAATTAGGAATGATGTGCTGGACCTACACTGAACGGAACTAAATTAAGAGAAGGTCCTTTCGTACGAATATAGAAACAATTCGAAAGCGCTGTGAAATGGGCTGTCTAATTGGCAGAACTGTCCTAATTAAATGAGCGTGGAACGCCTAAAAGAACGAACTTATTTCTTTAGAGAATGGGAAGATATACAACATACAGATCCAGTGGTGGCTTGGCAGAAATAGAAGAAACAATCACATACAGTGATTTTGGTTTTACTTTGTAAAGAATAGCACAAAATAAGGTGAATAATATATAATTAACAAATGTAATAGCTACTCTGATATCATAATCAAACGTTTACAAATTTAGAGTTAAAACTAAGGTATAGTTGTACAATTTGTCTTAAATCTAGAAAAACAGGTATAAATTATAAAGAGAGGAGAAAACAATAAGTTTTCTACTATTAGAATATAGAAAGATATTCAAAGGTACATTCGGTAATTGCTTAAAAATCCCAAATGTTGGGAAATAACAAAGGCCTTTATTGTCGTTAGGAAGGGAAAGATTGTTTCGATTGTGTATAGCTTTTAAAATGTCTACAGATTCTAGGTAATTGAGTTTAATGCTTTTCAGATGCATAATGTTAAGATTATCTATACCACGTAAGCAGTGGTTGTTATCTAGCCAATGCTGTGCGATGGTAGAATCACTTTGGTTTCACAAAAAAAAGATTGATGTTCTTTGTATCTAACGCGAAAAGATATTGTTGATTGAATTCAGAGAAAGATCAAGTTGTCTTGATGTACCAGTTAAACACGATAGTACATCATCAAAATTACGCTACCAGAAAACTATTTGTGAAACTCCGGGATTTTCAAAAATTTTATCTTCTAAATGACTCAAGAATATTTCAGCAAGAAGTGGACAAGTAGAAAAGCATTTGTAGGTACTGTAAGATTTTGTAGTTTTTCGGAAAGTTCTAGGGAGTTTTTATGGAATATTTGGGGAAAAAGTTTTTTTGAAAATGTAATAAAGCTCTTTTGTAAGTTTGAACGTTAGAGAACTAGTGAAAGAGACAACTGAACGAATGGGGGCATTTTCTCTGTGAGTTTTAATAAGTCCGTAAAGTTTGGGTGCACAAGGTTCTTATTGATGAGGAACTATTTTGGTTTATTGCAATAATAACAAGTATTTTGAGAAACGCTTTTAACGTTTTTAGTAATAAACACCTCAAAAAAGTCTGGGGAACACTTCTGAATATCGATATATCATATCCAGAACGATCAATATGGATGATTTTTTTAGAGAAATGAACACCTGCATCAATTTCTCACCAAATTATGTAGAGTGCCGCAACAGTTTTTTTTATAAAAAAACTAAAAATGCAGCAGATGCGATGCTGCTTTATAATCATTTCATGTATTCAGTGTTTGATATCAGTTAGTTGGCACTTTGTTTCTGTTGTAAGCACAAATAGAAGATTCAAGTTTTATGGTTCGACCATGGAAAGACGACATCGTGCAAGAGTCGTCTTGAACGTTCTTGAAGAGAATGATATCGATCTTCTACCGTGGCCATCCTGCTCACCAGATCTGAATCCCATCGAGCATGTGTGGGACACGCTAAAAAGAAATCTCCTGCGTCAAAACGTCTTCCATCATGAACAGGAGCTTCGATTAGCAGTTCAGGGGGCTTGGAATGACTTAGGCCAAAATGTAATAGACAACTTAATATTGAGCATGCCCCGACGATGCCAAAGTGTCATTAATACCAGAGGTGGACCTTCTGGGTACTGAAAAATTTAAGTGCTTCCATATCGTTTCGAAAATATTAGTTCAGGATTTTTTTTTTGTGTTTCACCAAATTTCGTCATTTTCAAATTTCGAATTATTTTCTTATAATAGGTGCTTTGAAGAAGTTAAATATTATTTTGTTTTCTTGAGAATACATTATATTACAATATATCCTAACAAAAACCGAAAGATTTCTATAAATTCGAATCATCAAATTCATATTTAAAGATATTGGTAAGTGTTCCTAGACTTTTTGTTTATCATCAAAATTTTATAATAATATATTAAGTAAAGAAACACAGTACTGGTTGGATGTTTTAATACTTCCAATATGAAAGTTTCCAAATGATTGTAAAACAACAAATATTATTCCAGTTGAAAAGTTACTAATACTATCTTATGTCAGAAGTTTATGGGGATTAATATAGTACCGGTTTATGAGAAAGTAATAGAAATTGTAGTAAAACAACAACTATTAGAATACTGTGATGAAAACAATATAATAGTTGAAAACCAATCTGGTTTTCGTCCGGGTGTTTCATGTGAAAGTACAGTTTTGAACATATCTGACAAATGGATGAGGGATATAGAAGAGGGTAAATATGTCATAGCTGTATTTTTGGAGTATCAAAGAGCGTTGGAAACCATTTCAAGGAGTTTATTATTATTGAAACTCAAGAAAATAGGAATGAGGGGTAGATTTTGAATTGGTTTCCTTCATATTTAAAGTAACCGGACCCAAAGGGTGAAATTTGATGATCATTCATCAGACAGAGAGTATTATGAATGGCATACCTCAAGGGACAGTTTTAGGGCCCTTATTAGTTTTGTTGTACATAAATGACCTAGTTAAATTTATAAAATTCAGTGTTGTGTCTATGTTTGCGGACGACATAACAAGTGATGATATAAAGTGAATCAATAAATAAGGACCTGTGTGATAATAGTCTAGGAATAAACGTTAATAAGTCTAAATATATGATATTGGGAAGTGAATACAAATTAAATAATCTGAATTTGGTAAATTCAAGTGTTTAAATTAATAACAATATTCTTGATACAGTAACCCAAATAAAGTACTTAGGAGTGTTTCTTGATCAGATTTCAGTGATTAGTATGTTGAACAGTATTAAAACTATATATATATATATATATATATATATATATATATATATATATATATATATATATATATATATATATATATATATATATATATATATATATATATATATATATATATATATATATATATATATATATATATATATATATATATATATATATATATATATTATATAAACTTAACTTTCATTGAAGATAAGCAGAAGTATAATACAAGAAATAAAAACGATTGAGAGATGTAAAACTAATAAAACTTACAACACAGCGTTAATAAGAGGAGTTATAACATTCAATAGTCTGCCAATTAATATTAAGAAATCTTAATATTATAAGGAATTCAAGATTCTATTAATAGATTTTGTATTGAAGCATTATATTTATTTTTGGTGTAATATTCAGAGTGCTGGAGATATATTGTGAAAGACATTACATACTTATAACCCAGCAATATGATGATGTTTTCAACAGCAAATTGTAATATAAAGATTCATTATTATTATTATGATGCTTTTCTTCATACCAGCCACCTCGCGCGCCATTATCTTGAAACAAAGAGAATCGCTATTTTGGACTGGCCAGCTTGCTCTCCAGACATAAATCTCATTGAACATTTATGGAAAGATTTCAAAAGAACAATTAGATCGCGCCAGGATAATCCAAGAACCCCACAACAACTCATCCAAGCCGCCACAGAAGAGTTGCAGAATATCACCCCAGAGGAGGTTAAAAACCTAATCCAAAGCATGCCCAGACGGATTCAGGCTTTTATCAGGGTAATACAAGCTACTGAAGTCGAGAAAAAAACACCTACTCCGTGGGAAAACAATATTTTTTACTAAATGCGGAAAGGGTCTCTTATTTTTCTATTTGTTTTTTTCTTAAAATAAACCTTAATTTATTTCTTTTTTCAATTGAAATATCTCAAAAAGGATCAATTCTAAAAATCCCTCGAAATTTCCAAAATCCCTGATCAAATATTCAAAATATCGGGTGATTTCATATAAATTTGGTTGTTAAAACCGCTATGTTTTATCGCGCTGTAAAACACAGCGACGCTGTCCTCGGCCAGGGTCTTCTGGGTTGAAGTCACTATTGTTTTTTAGCTGGTATAAAGCTATAAGAAGTTTTCTGTATTTAATCCAGAATGCCTTCTAATACCCTGAAAATTTGTTCCAATATAAGGTTTAGATAAGTCTAAGGCAGGAAATGCGGAGTTGTATTATAGGAAGATCTCTTTCCCCTCCTCAAAAGCGAAGGAACTGTTTAAAAATTAATCTTCTACTAGGTGATAACATTTGAGGAGAGACGCAGCTTCCAGCATATTTTAGCCTGAAATAGAAATTGGCCTGATTTTGAATCAGCAATGGGATTTTATATCTACATCTTGCAGAGCAGGTTGAAGACATGAGGGGAATTGGAGGAATGAAGATGTACGCTTACTTCTTCAGATAATCGGTATTTTCTCCATAACCTTCATTCAAACAAGCCTTCGAGGGATTCATATGACAGAATGTCTTTCGTGAATGCCTCTTGATACTGGAATGTGGAGTTCAGGGGAAATTTGGACTCATCAGTGCCATCAACACATCATGCTTTTAAAAGGGTGAATTCACTGAATTTCTCAAATACATTTTTTAGTAATAATCCTTCAAAATATAGTTTCAGTTTTCACGTATCAGAAATATAACTTTCGTCCTTCAGGTATATTGTTAATAATTTGAAATTTATCTATATTGGCCATTTTCGATACAGTTTGAAGCGAAATAAGGTTCGTCAGTTCTCTGGTTATTGTAATCTAATTAATGATGAAATCATTTTGTACAACCGGATTAACGTATAAGTTGATTGAGATGTCTGAGACCAATAGAAGGCATTCTACTCCTTAGTTGTTGGAAAACATGTTATTTATTTATTTCCATGCAGCTTATAGTTTCTCTGGGAGCACAATTGCATAAATTTGATATGTATGAATCGATGAAACATGATAAGGAATTCTTGGAGCTCGAAGATTTAACTGATCAGATATTTTTGGACCAATAAACACTTTCGCTTTCATGTCCCCCAAGTTTCCAGATTCGATACCCAGTAATAAAAAATTATTTTTCCAAATGAATATATTTAGTTCAAAATTCTGACTTCAAATTCTCGTAGTTCGTAGTTCGGCAACGTTTCAGCTAAGAGAGGTCTATTATATTATTACTGGATTTTTTCTGCTCAGTAACTTGAAAAAGTCTGCGCCACTGGCCAGAGCCACGTACCCTTGCTAACAATTTCCCGTAACTCACTTAAGTGAACTCCCTCGGCTTTCTGGTAGAAAATACAGGAAGGTTTTATTACTGGTCTTGCTCGACACATTTGATTCCCAATTTATAAGCGAACGTTGGACTTGCAACGTGAAAGAAGCGAAAGAAACTCAAACGACGGTGTAGTCCATTACATTCGCCGTAATTGGAACTATCTCCTGTAGCCAGGATAACTAGGAATGTTGGTATGAAGTTACAAAGAGAATCATTAGTTCCAGTTTCTGTTAGTGGGGCAAAGAAACTTTCTTTCAGCTTTCTCAGTTGTTTTTAGCGATAGGATTCTCGAGTTTTCCAAAGATAAGAGTTACAGAAACTCATGTAATTGATTATTAGACCTGGTTTCATCTTCAATTCTGTTGAAATGAATTGAATTCAGTTATAGATCATGAAAGATAGTACATTTTAATGTACGAGGGTGTTTATAATTACACTTGGCGACAAAGAAATTGTTGTGGATGTAACATGGAGCTGAATAGCATATCATGGTAAAAAGTACGTATACAAATGAAAGAATAAGAAAAAAGTAATTGTTATACGTAAAGTCTTTTTGTTACATTATTTTATAAAATTACATTTAATGTTACCATATCTAGCCTAAACCAAACCTAAAATAAAAGTGGTGCATAGTTCTTCGGAGCTGCCTGATGATGTATTCCCTCCAATATGTTCCAAAACAACATTTTTCGGATTCAAAGGTACGAACAGTACTCTTAAATCTGCATTATGAGGAACATGGGGCATGGTAGACGCAAATTTGGATAGTCCATCTTGCACTCTGCTTTTTGAAATACCCTTTAGCCTTTGTCAGGCAAAATAGCAATCGTCTAAATGATTCCTGGGTTCTCGCCATACCAAACGGATTGCGAAAGAAATGCTTTTTTCTCTTTCCATTCATCCATTGCACGATACACTTCAACTATCACAGCACATATGAGGAGCCCAAATTGAAACACCAAAATATAGTAAAAAGACTTTTCTAACATTTCCAGAAAATGGTCTGTCTTGTGATTTTACCATAAACTCTCCACAAATATTGTAGCAGCGGCGCGTTTGCCCAGATATTTCTGTGGGTGAAGACTTTCTACTGTACATACAGAGAACTACTCACTTCGAAACTCAAGGGAAGAATGATCTGTTATCTTATTTTTTGTATACCATTGTACAGAGCATGTATGAAATTCATTCCAGCAGACTGTCCTCTCATTACATATAATAATATAATAGGATCATATTGCGCCATTGAAAAGTGGTACCTGTTAGGGCTTTAGGAATATTTTTCCTATTATTAGAATTTTGTCGACAATTGTTATCGACGCGGTAGAGATCTCCATTGGTAAAAGAATACCTCTCATTTTCTTCGAAACGTATCATCACTACAGAAGTATTCCTTCAGAACATTCTCCGGAATGTTCTCGTAAGCGAGACTGAGACTGAGCATGATTATGCTCATCCTAACACAGCAGCACTATCAAGCAATTTTCTTAACGAGAAAAATATCAATATGTAGAATGTGTTGAACCTGAATGGGAATTATGCATTATTCAGTTTAGCTTAATCAGAATCACTTTGAAAGCAGACCTCAACTGTGCGATACCTTATAATATAGTTCGAAGTAAAGAGATAGATGAGTTGATTGAGAGCATAAGATAAAGATGCAGAGTTTTGATTAGAGTAAGAGGAGGACCTGTTTGATACATAATGTTCTTTCAATTTTCTGTGAGAAACAATTTTACGTTTTTGCTAGAATTTCGAGTGCACAACACCGATATAATAAATAAAATAGTCCAAATTACCTTGTCTTTTGATAGATTTTGACGTGGTTTTTGGTTTAGGGTTAGTTTGAAGGTGTCATTCCGAAGCTGAGCAGATTTGCAAACGATTAACTTCCACTACTTTTTTGACAGAATGTATATCTGCTAGATGCGCTCTTTCGAAATGTTAACGACCCAATACTTAAAAACAAGTAATGTTTTTTGAGAAATTTTACTGAATGATTCGTAACGCGTTTCACAACACCGTAGCTTCTTCAAACGAATGAATGTGCAGAAATTATGACAACTATATATAATAGGAATGAGAATATAAATACAAATATTCTTAAGTATTTAAAAGCTTATTGGGTTGCTCCTTCTTAAATGGTCATTGACGACAGGTATATCCAATAAAATCAAGGAATAGATTGCTCCCTGAAGAAATTCGATAGAGGTGAAATTCTTAAATCGACTTGATCATTAATGAGTCTACCAGAGTATTTGTGTTTGTGATTTCTAAAGTTCTCCATATATCTACTTTCCAATATTTATTATCTGTATGCAAATTTCAAACTGTGGGTCGAAAGAGTGATCATTTCCTATGAGATAATTCGCGTAATTTAAATCTGAATTTTTATTTGAAAAACTGCGTGTATGTTCCGATATTCTAATAATAAAATTTCTATGTGTTCTACCAATGTAGAAATTATTACAGTCATAGCAATTCAATCTATAAACACCTGATTTATTATTTTTATCTGATTTGGTTTTATTGTTTTTATATATTTGCCTAAGCTATTATTAATTTGGAAAGCTTATTGCAATTATTTCTACTCGAGAATGATTTCAATTTTTCACTGGTAATGCCAACGTAGGTTATGGTATTGAATTATTTCTGTTTCAATATATAGACAAAGTAAACTTCATTCAATGCGATTTCACTTTGTTTATTATTCGAAATATTATTTACTATTTTAAGCTTTTTTAAATTGAATTTAATGTTTTGTTCAACTTCTCTGGTGATAATGAAATGTTATTCAATCTATGAATAAAACTGATGCTGACATTTTATGTTGATACGAATGACACGACGAGTTATTTATTATAATATAAAACATGTTTTCCATTTTCATTCGAAATTGTAACGTCCAAGAAATTTATTGAATAATTATATATAATTTTCGAAAATTTTCAACTCTCTCTGTTCCCGTGAAGCAAATAATCATATCGTTATTTTGAAAAAAAAGAAATCGGTTGTCTGTAAAGTCAATTTACTGACGATAGTTGAACGTGATAACATCATAAGAAAATACTGACACAATGGTTGCATTTTTCAAAAGAAAATTTTAATTTTAATGATGAAAGCACGAATATTCGACAATATAGCACTAAACATATATTTAATATAGAAAGAATCGTTACCTTTTCCGCCGAAATTATCACCGATACAAACAATTGACATCACATTCACTTTTCACTGCACTTCATACTTGACGAAAACATGTAAATGTATTATTGTATAGTAGCTGTCCACGCGGACGCATCGCTCACTCAAATAGAAAAGAGACAGATATCGAACACTGCCAAAAGCTGATTGTGCCTCTTTGTCGCTAGTTTCGCGCTCGCTTGCACTTCAAGCCTTAAATGGAACGCCTCAGAGCGAGGTACCGCCGCATGAGTCATGTTTTTTCGTGCGTGAAGCCGAATCATAAAACGTTGTCATGTCAAAATAGAGTAGAATCGCATTGAATGAAGTTTACCCTGTCGATGAATTGAAACAAAAATTCAACACCTCAACCTACGTTGGTATTGAAAGTGAAAAACTGAAATCATTCTTGAGTAGAAATAATTTCAAAATAGCTTTCCAAACTAATAATAGCTTAGGCAAATATATAAAAACAATAAAATCATATCAGATAAAATATTAAATCAGGTGTTTATAGATTGAATTGCAATGATTGTAATAATTTCCACATTGGTAGAACACAGAAATTTCAATATTAGAATATTGGAACATGAACGCAGTTTTCAAATAAAAATGAGATTCAAAGTGAGCGAATCATCTCCAAGAAAATAATCATAATAATGGAAAATAGATCTTTGGGAAACTTTAGAAATGAACAAACACAAACTCTCAGGTAGACTCATTGATGAACAAGTCGCATTGTGTCCTTTACTTCTATTGAATCTCTTCAGGGAGCAATCTATTCCTTAATTCTATTCGATATACCTGTCATCAATAACCACTTAAAAAGAAGCAACTCAATAACATTTAAATTTGTATTTATATTCTCATTTTTATCTATATATAGTTGTCATAATTTCTGTACATTCATTCGTCTGAAGAAGCTGCAGTGTAGTGAAACGCGTTACGAGTCACAATTATTCAGTAAAATTCCTCAAGAAAAATCACTTGTTTTTATATCGATAATGGAATTCTACCAAATGAAAACCTCCCAAATTCAAAGGTCCAATACTTGCTTTGCTCGTAATATTCTCCCATAAATTAAGGTCTTCTTTTGAGGTACCATATTTAAATTTATCCTGTCTGAATATATTTGAATATTTGTTTATTTGCGTCAGTTTCTTCGCTGCGACAGGATACTCTGTATAAAGATTTAATTTTTCTAAAGGAGAATTAGAAGGTCATTTTGAAGATGCCACTTGATACCCTTACCGCACAATGAAATTTGAGATTTTAAGTGTTTATTTCACATGTTTCAAATCAACCTCTAAAATGGCCCATATCGAATTGAAACATGACTTGTTCAGTTAGAGGGGGATCCATTTCTCAATGAAACACGGTGAGTAAAAAGTAAAACATATAACTAGACGACCGTTGCTTCCTTAGTTTTCGTTATGATGAGTTATAAGAGAATAAAGGAAGAACATTCGAAAATCGTCAAGAGATTTCCACCCACACGTTCGGCAGTATGTATCTCACCTCTTATCAGCCAATACGATGCGAAACATAAAAGACGGAATTAGTTCACACCAGTTCAGTGCGATTATAACCACCCCAATCTTAATACCTTCCTGCATTCAGTAACCAATTCCAATTGAGCTGAACTGGAACTGTGTGAGTGTTCGAACATGGAACTCTGAAGTCAATACCTTCTAATGCCTCTTTGTCGGATCGCCGCTCCACTGAATTCGACTCGAGACGACGTATCGATAAGACCCGAGCAAGACATAAGTTGCCGATTGTGTGGATCTCTCTAGTGAGTGGATCTTCCACCTTCCAGTGTCACGTGTTCAACGTATCCTGTTTCCGGGATACCACTTTCTATCTCCCAGTGCCTCATCCGGATTCGCGGCTTCTTGGTTGAATAAGATAAATTAAACAAACTTTTATGGGAATTAAGAGGTTATACTGGAATATTCAATTATAAAATGTGTTTTTCTTTCGAAGCGCGAAAGTATAGAAAAGAGTTGGATGCAGAGATTCATGAATTAAGAAAGGGATCATATTTTTTTTTATAACTGCAGTTATGATGTGCGCAATTTTGAATAACGAGATTCTGAGGCTGCTATATAATATATACAATTTGAATTGATGTTAATTCGTTTCGAAATGTCTTCTTCTTAATTTAGACTTTGAGATCTGTTTTTTCCAGGAGATCCCTATACTATTGTTCTTGTGAGATGGACTGCCAACTATCTTTCCTGCGTTTGGGGGGACTTCCCGTTGGCCGTACTGCTATTAGTTTTCCGTTTCGTACAATACGTTCTAGTCTGTGTTCTTCCATCCTGTCTACATGTTCATTCCATCCTCGTCTGCGTTTTCTTCCCATCGTACAATGTCTTCAGTGTTACATCGTATAATCTCGTTCCTAATTCTATCTCTGAGCGATTTTCCCGATATTTTCTTTAGCGTCTTCATTTCTGACGTTCTTAGAATTTACTTGGTTTTTAAGGTATCGGCCCTAGTTTCTATTGCATAGGTGGTGATAGGTCGTACACACTCTTTGTGAATCCTCGTTTTGCACTCAATGCTCATATGCTCTAGGACCTCTCTCGCTGAATCCCCGTTACTAGTTATTTGAACCCCAAGGTATTTGAAGGACATTACCTGCTCTACAGTTTTATCATTAATTGCGAGCCTACATCTTCCTGGCTCCTTCGATATCACCATGCTCGGTATCTTTAAAAGCAATCAAGAGTCTTTGAAGATCCTCTTAATTTTCCCCCATTATTGCCACATCGTCCGTGTAGCATATTATTTTTATTTCCCCCGTACTCGTCCTATATATGTTTTTTATTTCTTTTTCTATGACATTTGTCATATTTTTGAAACGAATGTCGAAATTTTTTCGCAAATTTTTCTTTAAATTAAACAAGAACCACGAAGAAATAATATATGGGAGATGTCTACCCAAATTATAGGGTTCATAATAATTCTAGAACATCTTTAGATCATAATCGGTATCACTTAGAAGACCGAACCTAGCCATCGGGGCTCTCTCGGTTAAACAGAGAGGGAATTGTTTTGTTGAGTTTGAATATTGAAGGGATTTTGGGAGATTATTATTCAAAACTGGCAAGTGAGAACAAGGAAGTGATCATGTTTCAGGAGACTCACACTGCGACGGAAGAACATCCCCGCCAAAGAGGAAATATCGCATGTTATGTACTTTTTGATTATCTCCTTAGTCCTCTTTATGGCCTTGCTTGCTATATAGAATCCTTTTTTAAATTCAAGTGTGTTTAGACATATGAGAGTCAGATATGATTGTTAAAATATTTTTCTGCCGGTTTTCTTTTTCCATTGTTATAGATTCCTGTCCCAAACCCCTTTCCTTTCACCATTGTCTTCGTCTGGAAATCATGGAGTGCAAGATAAAAATTGAAGCTGCTAAGCAGAAAAAACTTTGGTACTCTTTATGTACACACGACACTAACACAACATAAACACTCAAACAATTGCTAGTGCAATAGCGACAGGCATACGAGTTATTTCCTCAGGTTTTTTCACTCGTTTATTGAATCATACGCAAGATAGTATGGTTCCCCTGTTACATTTTCCTGAGCTCACATTTGTGTTTTTCTGACACACACTAAAACTATAGATATAAGCATTTATTGTAAATACAATTAAATCCTCCCTTTTTCAAAAGAATATATAAATAAACTGATTCAACTTTGTTGATGATTCTGTCCGTTATTAAATTGAACAAAAGAGGGCTGAGACTATCTCCTTGTCTTATGCCTGCAGTGACAGGTGTTTCTGATGTAAGAATACCTTGAGATTTTATTTTCGTGGTGATTTGATGTTCAGGTTTTCGATAATTTTAATGATTGATTCCGGGATCTATCTGCAGCACATCTTTCACTCTTACACGATCGAAGGCTTTCGTGAGGCCAATGAAGCAGATGTATAAGGGTTTGTTGTATTCCTGAGATTTTTCTACTACTTGTCGTACTATGAAGATTGAATCCGTTGTTGTTCTGTTCCTCCTAAATCCTTGTTGTTCTTCGTTGATGTCTATCACTTCTGTTATTTTGTGTCGTAGAATTCCGGTGAAGAGCTTGGTTAGTGCCTCTAGCAGAGTTATTGTTCTGTAATTTGAGGGGTCTTTTTGCGCACTTCTTATATATATATATATATATATATATATATAGGATATATATATATATATATATATATATATATAGGAAAAGAGTATCTTCCACCCTATAAGCACACTGGTACTGTCTAGATTTTTCCAAATGAAGCCTTGATTTCGCTCATTAGATGTAGATGATTATTCAATCATTTCGTTAGTGATGTTGTCTATTCCTGGTGCTTTTTGATTTTTGAGTTCTTGAATGGCCTTTAGTTATCAACTCTGAGATCACAACAACGATAATTTCTCCCTTCCCAAGCTTACTTGATTCAGTTGGACATATTTATTTACTGGTTTTTCCTTGCTCGAAGCATATTCCATATTGCCGTCTGAGTTCTGTGCATATCGTTCTCCATATCCTTGCTAAATTTTATCCAATGTTCTCTTTTTATCTCCCTGATTTGTCTGTTCACTCTG
Organism: Cryptolaemus montrouzieri; assembly: GCA_013387265.2. NCBI lineage: Eukaryota > Metazoa > Arthropoda > Insecta > Coleoptera > Coccinellidae > Cryptolaemus > Cryptolaemus montrouzieri. Next base: position 45,626,236 of record JABFTP020000083.1, on the reverse strand, counting down.
TTCCGTGCCTCCGCGTATTTTCAGTGTTCTGTCTGAGACTTCATACTTCTGTATCTCAAATATGCTTCTCTTTTTTCCTCTGCTAAATCTTTTACCTCCTCTGTAAACCATGGTGTCGATTTGTGTTTTGTGGCGTTTCCAACTATTCTCGTCCCAAGTGCTCCTTTGCAGCCTTCAGAATGTTTGATTTTATTTCGAAATGTGATGCGGAAGGAAGAGCACTCTATATACTGACCGAGATTCAGTCGGATATGAGTAATGTCCCGCATGGTTTCTTGTTTGCAAAACATCTTACATTATTTTGGAAGCTCACGCCGTTCTTGAGATATATAAATTTTTTCAAAAAGTAAAAAATTGATGAATTTCAAGTAGAACTAGGATATTTCATGAACGAAACAATTTGACTTATGTGTTAGGTGTTGTTGGAATAACAAGTGTTATCGACCCAGTCATCAATCTACAAGGAATTCTATATTAAACAACAAACATGGTATATCCGGAAGTGCCATTGAGGTGAAATTATTTTAGAAATAGAGTTTCAGACAAACTGGATCAGCCACCAAAATTTCAAAACACTCAACTTGGGACACCCTGTATAAAGAAGACTTGACATACGTAGATGATTATACGAACAACAAGCGGTATAATAAGCAACGAAAGATGATGTATTTCACACATTCCAACAAAGAAACTTTAGTCGGGAAACGTATGAATTGTATTACTTATATCTTACACCACCCGTGTTTTGTATTTCACCCCGAACTGAATTATTTTAATGTAGCAAATGGTTGAGTTACTATGCAAATTCCGACAATCCTTCAACTTAAACATAATACGTTAATGTAAACACTCCGTTCCGCCGTATGCTCTGAAATTCCCGCTAATTCCGGCCACATTTGTTCCGACGGAACTATTAATGTGAAGATAACTCGGAGTTCTAATGCGTTAGGATCAAATGGAAGCAGAGCTAAGTTCAAAGGTGAATCAGATCATGTCAACAACTAGATATTTGTAGAAATATTTCATTAATATATGGCTAGATCTGTAATATTTGGCTTTCAAACACAGCCCCTAGTAGTCTAGTTTTTCTAAAGTTCACTGATGTTTTCCTCCTCTTAGATCCTGAATTCTAAGATTTGACACACACACATATTACGTATCTCAGCCTAATAAAACAGGTAGCAATCTATTGTGAAGATACCAAAATTTCTATCATTTATTTGGTACTCAGTGATGGAAGATCCAAAGTCAGCATTTTGAATAGTTTCATTCTCAGTTCTTACAAGCTTCCGTTGCTGACATTATCTGGATTGTAGTTCATCTTGTCATCCGTTCTCATATGTACGCCTCCATAGAAAATGCTGAAATTCAATTGTGGTACTCACAAATTTTTATTGTTCAACTAACACTTGGCGTCTAGCAGTCATGGGGGCCGCCATTGTCCGCTGGGCATTCCTCCTCTACATATAATGGTAGAGGAGATGGCCATGATAGCCTCATTGAGGCTGAGGAAAGGAGGCATGTGGAGGGACAGAAATCTGACATCTGGACACTCTACCCCCTCAAAAAAATCAAAACACTCCGACCTAACCTTTCTCACACATCCCACAAGGCCCCACCTCGTGTACAGACGGTTCCAAAACTAGGATGGGTGCTGGTATCGATGTCCACGGCCCGAGTGCAAACGAGAACGCTCTGGGATATCTGGAAGATCCAAGGCTTACATCCAAACTAGTTGACGAATGCAAAGCAGCACTTCCACAACTCAGTACTACAAACAAAGTTACTCTGCTTTGGTGCCCAGTCCATAAGGGTATCGAAAGGAATGAAAAAGCTGAAGTCCTGTCATAAACATGGACCCACATGATCTCCTTCTTTCAATACTGGAACACCACCGAAATCCTGAACTATTGGCAGACATTGTGGGACTGAGACAGTCAAAAGAGCTCGTAGAGGGCCGCAAAAAGAAGAGGTTCCTGGACAAAAAGTCTATTAAGATGGTAGTTGGCTTATTGATGGGACACCAACTCAATGAACACCTACACGTCATGAGTCTATCAGAAACCACACAGTGCCATGGTTTACTAGAAAATAATAAAACAACGGAACATATACTCTCCGAATGTCCCGTTTATCCGGGCACTGAAAGACCTAGTGCCCGGATGATCCAGGCGACAGTGTTCAAGATGGTCAGGAATCAAGGTTTCACTGCAGTATACAGAAAATTCACCTTGTGACCCCTATTTATAATGTCTCATACACCAATGGTAAACATGGAGGAGTCTGGACCTAACTTCGCTGGATTAGTTCATTAAGAGTAAGCCTACAGGCAAAACTTTCTTACTAACGCAAATCTTCAAACAAAGAACTTTCCGAAATAACGGAATTGATCATAGAAACAGGAATTATTATGGGGAAATTCATAAAAGCCAAATAATGAAGATAAGTTCCCATTGCATCATTGGTGAAGATCAGGAGAGAGAGTCCAGGAGCATCCAAGACATGGAATGGTATGTGGGCAGCTCCATGATTTGTTATAGGTGGAATTCAAAGAGATTCGGCTAAAAGATAGAATTTAAGTTTTTGATACCATGAAACACAACGGTCATGAAAGGACAGAAATTTTTACAATAGAAATCTGCATGCGAAAGCGTATAGAGGTATAGCTTCAGAGCAAACGGCATCCTCTTGGACAGCAGAGCAATGGAAATTGTTCTGACAATCTTTGTGAGATAACTAAACAAGGGCCTATGGCTCTTCATGTGACCCTTCCTTGTTACTACATCGCTTGCTCAAACCTATAAGAAAGCTTCGGTAGAGCACTTACTTCCAGCAATGTCGCACCCTGTCGGTTACACCTGATGTGGATCCATACCTAGCATACAGCGATCAATCGTACTGGTGTTTCGACACCACTTTCACACTTCCTTCACTTAATATACTTCTATAGTCTTATTTCATACACGTGATATCTGAACTTTCCCTGTCTCGTCACTATCTGTGTCAGGAGATGTACATTAGTTCAACTGCCGTGTCTAGGTGTTTAATGGCGTTGTTCCAAGAGTCACCTTGCCTTCAAGCCTGATAGACCTGACTATGAAATCTAGTTTTCTCGAATGAGTTGAATTATTAAATTAAAAAGACAAAAGGTAAAAGACTATCGTGTATGAGACACAAAATACAACAATAATCACCTCAGCCCAATATTCAGAACTGAAACGACATCATAAAAGTTTAAATTGAAATCTTCTGCAAATTGTTACATTTCCTGTTTCCTTTTTGTTCCATCAAAGTCTACAACAAGTCGAATGTTCTACAATTAGGTCAGTGCAACAAGACTAACTTCAAAATGGGTTTGTCGAAGAAAAAAAAAGATGCAAACTTCCAAGTTCTCACACGAACTTCACGAAATTGTTCTAGAAGGTTACCCCTGTTCCAATTTACATTCAACTTGGCAGATTGAGAGCAGTAACTTCTACAAAACTAGGGAAGACTTGAGTAGCACGATGTTATTTCCGAATTAGTTGAAAGTTGGTATGATAAATCAAAGATTTCAGTTTGTACAAGGTTCCAGGTGTGCTTCCTGTAGTAATTATTGAGGTAGGTATAAATCTTATAACTTTGATTATCAAGTAAAAAGTACGCGAACTACTATTAAATTCAGACAGAATGCTGGAATATTCTCAGACAATGGATTACACCTGTCCATATTGAAATATTTTCCAGAGTATTTTTGTTTGTTTTTCGTTAAATGAATTGTGCTGTATACATTAATAATACTAATTTCTAATTTTGATTTTTGTACATATTTTATTTGGAACAAATAATGTGATTGAGGAGAAAAGTATGGATTTTAATCTTTACTTCTCAAACGAAGAAACAATTAGCTTAAAATGTTACAAAAATCCTGAGTTATTGATCATTTTAATTGAGAAGAGGCATTCTGAAGTATACCCGTGTACTAAGGACACACCCTGTATAACTATCAAATCAGCTAGTTTGAATCACTGTTACAGACATTAATAAAAGATGACTTGGCTGACAACAAAAATGATTGCAACTTCATTTAGGGAGCAAAAAAAATCTTGTTTCATCGAATTTCAAAATTTGCGTACATTTTTCTATCGAAAGTATTCAGATAATTGTGATTCAACCATATGAATTGAATAAAGGATGAATTTTGACATTAATTGCTGTGAGCATAGAATTGAATATATTTGGGAACTTTTGTTCACAGGGTGTCTCAAATTTGATGGTTTTGTGAGGAAGCTATGTAAAACATTGCAGATAGAAAAAAAATGACCATATCTCGGCAAATGACCATACTTATGAAGTTACTTAGAAAATGATTTCACATTCTTCAGACACTTTTCTGAATAAAATCCAGAGATGCATTCGAAAAATGTTTTAACCCAATGGTTTTTGGACTATAAGGTAAACTTGTTGTGTTTTTTTTCAATACGAAAAATTTGCAAAATTGATAGTTTAGTAGAGAATTTTTTTCCTTTTGATTATTGTCATAGTAGGTAATTATTTTCCCATTTTCACAACTTTTGTATTTCTAGTAAGAGTTTGTGGCATTTTGAAACGAGAAGCGTGATATGAATTCTTGTTTCCTAGAAAGCGGTAGTATTAGGGAAGCTGCTGCTTATCTTTATCGTGAGGGGTTCCCGGAACAGCACCAGCCTGACAAACTTATTCTCAAAAGGTTGTAAAATAATTTGCGAACCTACAGATCTTTCAAGAATCTCAGGGCCAAATGATATGCTAAAGAAAACAATTTCCTAGACCTAACAATAACAAGATCAAATAATAAAAACCAGTTTTCAATTTATCATAAGCCTTCTCATACAGATATCACAATTCATTATACATTATAAACTTGAACACAATAAAACTGAAATGTTTGAAAAACTTCGGCAAGCTTATGGCGAAACTGTTTTGTCTATGGCCCAGGTTTTTCGGTGTGTTAAGTCATTTTCATGAATCCTAGAATCGGAAGACCCTGAGTGCAAACTCCGATGGAAATTTCAACAAAGTCCGGGATCATGCGCGTTGAGATCGACAGTTGACAGTCAGGAAGATCGCAAAAGAGTTGAATTTGAATCATACCTCCATTCATAAGATTTGGACCAATGAATATATCAATATCAGTAGTAGAGTTTTTTCCATTAAGAATATTCATGTGGCTCCTTAGTCCTGTTATTTACCAAATTTAAGTTCTTGTGATCTTTCCTCTACCCGAGAATTAAAAATCTCACCAAGGAAACGTATTTTGGGACACTTGAAAATGGCTAAAAAGCTATAACTGACTGAAGGTTATTCCATTATCCAAATTCAAGCAATACAATGATGATCATGGGAAAGATCTTCTCCAGTGATGTGTGGCTACCCACGGCAAGTATTTTGAAGAAAAATTGTATAGCAATTATATTTGAATTAGACATTGAAAAAGAAATTTGTCGCATTTCTTCATTAACAGACCTCGTATACAATACGTAAATCAACGAACGGTTTCAAAACTGACTATTCGAAGCTATTATTTGCACATTGCTTATAATCTGGGTAACAAAAGCAAGAATACTTCGAGTAAACGTTAGAATCTCCTCTACGTTCATTGGATGACTCCAACATTGATTTAGACTCGAATTTTATTCGAAGGAAATCCCGGAATCGTAATGAATCGAAAGAACCCTTAAGTATCGATACTCAACGTTGAAAAGGGGTTGTCAGAAACAGGGATTCTCGATTAGACTATCGTGCTTTGAGCGTCTTCTCCCCTTTATATATCCTGGCCCGTTCATGATACATATGTAGGTTTCACGTATATTCCCAGCCAGAGATCTATACGTAAACATGATATCTTCAATAATTCAGGCATCTTCGTATCTCCTCAATGATGCAACAATGAAGGCTGGGGTCATTAGGTTCGAGCGAGAAAACAAGCTCATGAAATATTCAATTGTTGATAAACTCGGCTTCAAGTTTTATGAATACAGGTATACGGTATCGCGAAGTAAAGATTATTCGAAGGAAAACGCTCAAAATTGATTAGGATTCGGGAATACCGAGCGTGAATTTCATAAAATGAAATCGTGTTGGAAAATTAATGAGAGATGAAGGTGAATCATTCGAAAGCTCTTGTTTTTACGATTCTAGATTTTTGTACGGTTTCTGCCGTACGCTTATAAAATTTCTTCTGAGTGATCCTAGTAAAGAAATCATTCTTTCATATTCGATACATTAAAGAAATACACCTTCTATTCCAAAAGTAATATAACTGTTCAAGAAAACAGCAGTACTAGAGTCTATTCGGTATAGACGTAAAGTATTTAAAGCTCATTAAGTATGAAAATCCCTCAGAAATATGTTACGTGGACAAATTTAAAAATGAATGTAGTTTCTATGATTTTCCATACAGCAGGCACCAATATACAGGGTGTTACATAACAGTATGCTACAAGGTGTTGAAATTTCTGGAAAACATTGGTTTTTTTCTTCAAAACCCCTGCAGTTCTTGAGATATTCAGCCCAAATTTGGAATGCAAGCTATTTTAACAGACCCCATCATTACACGTCCTAAATTTCAACAAGATGTTTTCTTTTCCGGAGCCATGTCTTCTTTTGCTCTTTAAAACTTTTCAATTCAATTCAATTTAGAAACTATTTTGATATATGTAATTTTTTCGTATCTCCAACCGTTCTCGAGCAAAAATTTCAAACGATTGTATGCATTCGCTGAATTCAAAGCCCTTCTGATTGAAAAAATGACTAGTAGGCTTTGATTTTTTACATTCATTCATTTATTTATTTTAACAGTTGCTGAAGTTGAACCAGTGCCTGCTCAAACTATTTATTAACTTAACGATTAGATTTAAGAATTTTGAAGTTATTGCAGTAAGAAAAAATGGCTAATTTAACTTACGCCGAATTGGCTGATATAGATTACATGTACAGTCTGGCTAACGAACACACAACAGAAGCTCGGCGATTATATCAGGTGTGCTTTTCAAATCGAGTAACACCAGACAGGCGAACATTTTCAAATATCCACAGGAGATTGAGGGAAACTAGTACCTTTACTGCAAATAATCATTCAAAAGGTGCAAATCAAACTATGAGAACTCCAGATATTGATAAAGCAGTTTTGAATTATATTGATATGAATCATCATTTTCCGTCGTGGATTCTCCACGACTTTTTATTGTACCCGTTTTATATTCAACGCGTCCAAACTATACTTCCTCGAGATTTTCCTTCGAAACTGAATTTCTGCCGATGGTTCTTAGATAAAATTAGAGAAAATGCTTATTTTGATAAAGAAATAATAATGTTCACAGACGAAGCAATTTTTTCGAGAACTGCTTTCACAAATTTTCACAATAATCATTGATCGGCTGAGGAAAATCCCCATTTGATTGAAGAATCTCATCATCAAGAACAATTCTCACTAATTGTCTGGGTCGTAATAATTGGAAATTATTCGATTGGGCCATTTTTTTGCCTAATACACAAAACGGTCGCGCTTATTGGCAATGTCTTGAGGAGGAATTACCTTTATTGCTCGAGGATGTGCCACTTTTGGCGAGAAATATAATGTGGTTCATGCATGACGGGGCACCAGCACATTTTAGTGGAGAAGCTAGGAAATTCAGGAATAATACATTCAACGACCGATGGATAGGTCGGGGTGGGCCAGAACCCTGGCCTCCTATGTCGCCAGACTTAAATGAATTAGACTTTTTCTTATGGGGATATCTCAAAAGTTTGGTTTATACCACTCCAGTGAACACTGTAGAAGAATTGAGAAATCGAAAAATACCTCTTGTGACACGATAAGAAATACCTCAGGAATATTTCAAAGAGTGCGTGATAATATGCTAAGAAGGACAGAGGCCTATATTCTTGCAGCTGGAGGACACTTCCAGCAATTTATTTAGTTTTTAATTGTTCGATTTTTTAGTTTGATATTGAATAAGTATAAGTTGAGTCTCAGAAGACGAGCTATCCAACTAAAAGCAAATTTTGGGCGTACCTATCAAGTATTACCATTATTTTTTTTATTTAGCGAATATCATACAATTCAAATAATTCAAATTCGATAATTTTTCACTCGAAAACGGTTGGAGATACGAAAAAATTACAGGTGTCAAAAAAGTTTCTAAATTGAACGAAGATGACGAAAATTGATTTTACGCTGATCAGTAGCGTACTGCAAAAAAGTTTGAAAGGGCAAAAGAGGACATGGCCTCGGAAAAGAAAACACCTTGTGAATTTCAGTTAAAATCTAGGACGTGTAATGATGAAAGCTGTGAAAAATAGCTTGCATTCTAAATTTGGGCAGAATATCTTTAAAACTGCAGGAGTTTTGAAGAAAAAATTCCGTAAGGAAGCTTTTGCGAACACATGTTTATATAAACTTTTTTTCTCAAAATTGCACTCAGATTTACCCCCTCAAGTTGTGACATACTATTATGTAACACCCTGTATTGCCGGATCTTCAATTAAAACCCTCGTATAAATCGCCTAGAAGAACCCAACTACCCGACTACAATCTTTTCTGTTCTTTTCGTTGCTTGCGAATATTGCTGTGCTCGTTTTAAATGAAATATACGTACTTTAGACGTCTAAAATTTGTAGTCAGTAAAGTAGACGAATACGTGTTTCAGGCTCCTCTTCGAAAATGAAATTGAATTGTATCCAAAAGCTGAAACAATTTCGTGTGAATATCTAGAAACTTACGTTCACCGAAAATAATTATTTCATAAACATCATGCATACTCCGATTATTTTTGATATTCGAACTTCATTTTCAAAACTAACAGCAAACAAAGGAATAGAGAGATGTTGGAAATAAATATTTCTTCTTTCAGCAGTAATGCATCAAATTTGCCACCCTGTACTTAAGAAAAGAGTTGATTCGTTGCATCAAATCGCAAATTTCCAGTAGCCTTTCCAAATATCTCACCTCAGTTCAGTAGCGACGTGAACTAAACGCTGACTTGAGAAATCTGGAGAGAAATCACCCTAGCTATAAACTATAATTTTCACTCAGGAAAATTATGAATCCCTTCGAATGAAAATTGTTCGGTAATGAACTCATTTCTATGAGTAATGAAACTTTCCAGAAAGTTTTCCCTCTAATGGTTCCGAAAATTACCCTTCAAATTGTGTCTGCTTCATTTCCTTCACAGCACGGTGTTCTCTAGCAAAATTATTCAATTCAAAATAACGCCCTATAATATGCCAATCATCAAGAAAAGCATCTTTGTTGACAAAGGTTTTTCTTGCTGAACTATGAAGATGAGTGAAACGATTTGTATTTGAGTCTTTTCGGGAAAATCGAATATTTGCAATCTATACAAGTCGGTCTGTTCGTTCGAAAATAAGGAATTACCTTTGCTAATAATTTTGAAGATTTCAACAAATTTTAGGTGATTAAGTTTTTTACTAAGCCAGATGAACGAATTTTAAATTATTCTGTTAAAGAAACGATCATTTTAAATGCAATGTCCGCAACAGTTGCATCCTGCGTTTTTTTTTAATAGAATTGATAAAATGTTCTTTATATTTAATTTTCAAAGAACTATCGGACAGATCTACACTATTTCAAATTTCTTCTTTGGTAAGCAAATAATTATGAACATATGTTTTTTTCTGATATGGGCGGATATATATATATATATATATATATATATATATATATATATATATATATATATATATATATATATATATATATATATATATATATATGTCAACAAAGTTCGTTTGGCGCACAGGTTCTTTGCATGGAGAATTAAATAAAATGAATACAGGGCGCGGCAGAAAAAACGGACGTTTCTTTTCCGTTATAACTTTCGTAATTTCAGAGCTAGATCTTTCATTGAAAAGCCAAAGGACTTGGTTTGTAAGAAATTAGTATAATATTTTCATTTCCGGTGGAATCCAATATGGCTGACTTATTCGAAATTGAGCAATATCTCAAGATCGCTGAAACGTTCTTTTTTCTGTTTTTTTCTTTTCTGAACAATTTGACATATCAATTTTGAAAATATTCCAAAAATTGATAAAAAATTAGCGTGAAGAATTTTTGTTATTCTGATTTTCAGCTGAAATCGAAATACTTTTTTCACCTCATGGCAATGTTTGTCATAGAGTTAATGCATGCAGTCTATGTTCAGAGGTTAGGTTAGATTTCACAACGGGAGGTACATATGATGGTGGAAAAGATAAACATTATTGATGACAATTAGTACAATTCTGAATCAATATTCGAGTTCGAGTATTCAAAATGAAGGAAAAGGTTCAATCTAGTGATTAAAGTACGGAGTTGATTCATTACGATCGCGAAAACTTTCTTAATGCGCGAGAAAAATTGTTAATATATGAGGAAGTCGGCCATTTTGAATTCCAACGGAAATAAAATTTCAGGTTGGTTTTAGTAAAAACGGTTCTTTGTCTTCTCAGAACATTCATGAAAAACACAACAACTTCAAAAGTGCCAAAGTCATGAGGTGAAGAAAATATTTCGATTTCAGCTGAAAATCAGAATAAAAAAATTCTTCACGCTAATGTTTTACCAATTCTTGGAATATTTTCAAAATGAATATGTCAAATTGTTTAGAAAAGACTGAATTATAAATTGAATTTTTTAGTGACAAAAAACGTTCCAGCGATCTTGAAATATTGCTCATTTTCGAATGAGTCAGCTCAAAATTGCAAATTATGAAAGTTATAATGCAAACGAAGTCTAGCTATAAAATTGCGAAAGTTATAACGCAAAAAAGTCTGGTTTTCTCTGGCGCACCTCATATATTGAGATTTTGGAATCATCCACCACATATTGATAACAGTTTCGGTAATAATGCTATGCAAATCACAAAATTTGACCTCCGGAGGATCTACTGAAGCAGTGGTGTTATATGAGCTGAGTTAGACTCATACAAGAATAGGCTGAAGGCTTGAACTGTTTCATGAAACTGTTTACTGTACGATCCGCAGGTAGAGGTAGTCATGAAGGGAGACGTCTATGTCTATACTAATTTTTCTATCGCGTTTGATCGTTTCAAAACAGGTACGACAACAAAGCCTCGATTTTCGTATATTACACCAAGATGTTTTGGTTCATGTGAAACCCCGGGATTTTTCCAAAATTTCGCCTTATTTTCCCCATTCCGAGAATCTCTGACGGCTAGAAATTAACAATCGTGGAGCTGTGAAAATGAGGGATTTTTTTCATTCGTCCTATTTACACGGGGTTAGCGGGAGAAAGGATTCGAATGTTAAATGATTTCTACATATCTCCGCATAGGGTCTGAGAAGAGAAATCGTTACTGTATAACTTAATTTTCGAATTTTGGACGATTCCCTGGAAACATGGGGGCCGGGTTAGCAACCTCTTCTACCGCCCCTACGATCGCTATATATTTCATTGAAAAGTTTAATGAAACTCAAAATTATGTCTCGAAGGAGAGCATTGTGAAGCATTTCGTCAGCTAACATTGTTAACACGTAGATTTTTTTGTATTTTCATATAAAATTCAGCAGAATGTTGAATTAAAAAAATTACGGAAAGGAGGAATATTTGTTTCTCCTTGGAATAAGGTGAAAGTTGAATGAAAAAACTTTTGCGGCTTATGCTTTGTCACATCTACGCCTATGAGTTTCATATCAAATGAATGAATGGAAAACAGTTCCGAATATTTGTACTTCAGAACAAAAAAAACTTTAATCATTTACGTTCAATGGTTTACGAGTAATCACGAAATGAAAATTCTTCAGTTATAGGGTAGTCAAATTTTTGTTGTTGAAACGTTGGAGCGCAAATAAATCTAGTGTTGTTTCTATGGAAAAAAAGCATCTCTTACTCTTCCTCAAGTTTCTAAAGCTGATTTTTTTTGCTATTGTTAATAACATGATTAAACTGACAACTACATTCCGTTCACTAAAAACCCCATTTGCAGTAATGGAACTAGAGTATTTAGAGGCTCAGCCCTTGCAGAATTAACACATTAATGGTAGCCCCAATGAGATCCATTCTGGAATACAAGAAAAAATGGCTAATTTTACTTACGCCGAATCGGCTGATATCCATTACATGTACGGTCTGGCTGACGGAAACACAGCAGAAGCTAGGCGATTATATCAAGTGTGCTATTCAAATTGAGTAACACCAGACAGGCGAACATTTTCAAATATCCACAGGAAGTTGAGGGAAACTAGTACCTTTGCTGCAAATAATCATTTTAAAGGTACAAATCAAACTATGAGAACTCCAGATATTGAGGAAGCAGTTTTGAATTATATTGATATGCATCCTCATGTTCCAGTTTGAAGGATTCTCCACTACTTTTTATTGTACCCGTTTTATATTCAACGCGTCCAAACTCTACTTCCTCGAGATTTTCCTTCAAGACTGAATTTCTGCCGATGGTTCTTAGATAAAATTAGACAAAATGCTTATTTTGATAAAGAAATAATAATGTTCACAGACGAAGCTATTTTTTCGAGAACTGCTTTCACTAATTTTCACAATAATCATTGATGGGCTGAGGAAAACCCCCATTTGATTGAAGAATCTCATCATCAATAACAATTCTCACTAATTGTCTGGGTCGGAATAATTGGAAACTATTCGATTGGGCAATTTTTCTGCCTAACAGACTAAACGGTCCCGCTTATTGGCAATGTCTTGAGGAGGAGTTACCTTTATTACTCGAGGATGTTCTACTTGGCGAGAAATATAATGTGGTTCATGCATGACGGGACACCTGCACATTTTAGTGGAGAAGAAGCTAGGGACTTCAGGAATAATACATTCAACGACCGATGGATAGGTTGGGGTGGGCCAGAACTCTGGCCTCCTAGGTCGCCAGACTTAAATAAATAAAGAAATGAATGACTGGGAAACAGTTCTGAATATTAGTAATTCAGAACAAAAAAAAAATTTAATCATTTACGTTCAATGGTTTACGAGTTATCACAAAATGAAAATTCTTCAGTTATAGGGTGGTCAAATTTTTGTTGTTGAAATGATGGAGGGCAAATAAATCTAGTGTTGTTTCTATGGAGCAAGAGCATCTCTTACTCTTCCTCAAGTTTCTAAAGCTGAATTTTTTGCTATAGTTAGTAACATGATTAAACTGACAACTACATTCCGTTCACTAAAAACCCCATTTGCAGTAATGGAACTAGAGTATTTAGAGGCTCAGCCCTTGCAGAATTAACACATTAACGGTAGCCCCAATGAGATCCATTCTGGAATACAGGAGAATTGAGTGGAGTATTTGCATCTCTCGGGGCTCGACCGGCTGGCGTCTCCATATTTGCATTATAATTTCAATATGTGGCCCCATGTATTTTTAATTCGTTTATTTTATCCAGCGACACAGTCCCAGACGACTGAAACTCCATTATAATCCCATTTTCCTGATTCTGTTTCCGTTGAGCGGGTTAGAGAATTTCAAGTGTTGGAATGTTATCGAACAGGCTTAGAGTTTGGGGACGTTTGCGGTTTGTACAGTTAGAAACAGTTGATTTCGGATTTCGGGGATAAATAGAGTTTGTACATGAAAATCTTGACTAATATAAACTCGTACTCGAAATTAAGCTGATGTACAGGCTGGACAAATTTCGATGTATTTGTATCTCAGCTATGTGAGAAAAATGAAACCTCCTCACTTGATATTATTTTCAGGGACTAGTTTAGTGGTGCCAAAATGTTGCTGATATCTCTTTTCGTTCTGAAGTAATTCAAAATTTCTCGAATTCACATAGAAATAAGTTTGACATTCAATTTTTTGAGTAAAATACAAAGCTGTACAAAAAAAATGTTTTTAGCTCAAGGGTTTTCGAGTTATAATGCAAACATCCTTTTTTTCAATACGAATCATAGAAAATTTTAGCCCTTTCTAAAATATATAACACTTGTTGTCAATTATACCATTCAATATCTTTTTTTAGAGAAAAACCTGAAATTGCCACAATTCCATTAATTATGTGCATGCCCATCAACGATTCATATTGTTCTATAACTGAAAACCACAGATTTCAATGATCCTATCTAGGATCAAGGTTATTTCTATGGTTTGATTCGATTTAGACCATAGTAATTAACTGTGGTCTTAGAGTTTGACACGATTCCAGTTTCGGTATAGGTATTAATGTTTATTGAATATCGAAATAGCTGCTTGTTAGTTGTATGTTCCAACTATTACATTTAAGAATTTGTTCACCTTAGACTTTGGTTGTTTCAAGATGCAGAATAGAAGTCATAACTATGAAAATTATGAAAAGTTTGATATGATGGAATGTTATATTGTTAGTGGGTATGATTCAGCAGCATCGGCCGAAACATATTTCAATCGATAAACTGAAAGCCACCAACCAAATGAATCTATTCTTTGAAGGATGAAAGAGAATCTTATCAATAGTGGCTCAGTCAGAAAATCAAGAAATGAAAAATATCATGTAACTGATATAGAGGAAGCAACGATCGAAGTGATAGGTGCTGTAACAGCAATTTCGTGTGAACAACTAGAAGCAGAAACAGGAATTTCGGGACGTCGGATGATTAGCATTCTGAAGGAGAATCAGTTTAAACCCTACAAAATGCGAGTCTCACCAATTCTCTAGATACCAATTACTGGAATCGGTATCTAGAAAATATTCAAGGACAACCAGACTTTTTTAGAGAAGTCATGTGGACAGATGACGTCCGCATTACTAGCGATGGGATATTTAATCGCTTTAATTTCTGCTTCGATGTAAATCCCCAACGCAATATTTGATGTACATCATAGAATATATGGTTTAAATGTGTGGTGTGCACTGAAAGATAGTCGCGTTTTGGCGTTTGAAATTATTGATGAAAATTTGAATGGAGCAAGTTATGTTATGAAAGCATCAACAATAATATCATTTCTCGATCAACTTTCCTTTCCAAAAAGATCTAATATTTTTTCAACACGATGGTGCCCCTTCCCACCAAACAAGAGCCATCACTGAACTGTTGACTTTGATTTTAGGCATGATTGGATAAGGACTAAAGGTCCTGTGAGATGGCCGCCTCATTCCCCTGACTTGACGCCACTAGATGTTTTCCTTTGGGGTCATGTTGAGGATTTATTCTATAAGAGGAACAGTAACAATTCAAAACCAAATTTCAAGGAATGCCTTGCTTCTGTTAGCAATATTCATATTTATAATGTCTGTCGTAGAAGTTCTCGGCGCTGTAATTTATGCATTGAGAACAATGGCAACACTTTTGAATATTTGCAATGAAATAGTTAACCCTATTTATATCGTTAGGAGTTTTCGTTCCTGTCAAAGATTTTCGCATGTGTTTTTTGGTTTTCGTTTGAGAAAAGTTTAATGTTACAGGTCTTGTTCTTCATAATAATATATTTGTTTACTCGAATAACTTTCGATTTATGAAAGATGTGTCTTGACAGACCATGATATTGTACGAATTGATTGTCGAACTCTAAGAACACAGTTAATTACTATGGTCTAAATCGAATCAAACCATTGAAATAACTATGATCTTGGTCTAAAAGGATCTTTAAAATCTGTGGTTTTCAATGATAGAACAATATGAATCGTTGATGAATGGAATGGATAAAATTCAGGTTTTCTCTGAAAAAGGTATTGAATGCAATTATTGTCAACAAGGATTATATATTTCTGAAAAGCAAAAAAAATTGTTGCATCCATTAGGGGTTTTGTTTGTATAAAAAAAATATGTTTGCATTATAACTCGAAAACCCCAGAGCTGGAAAAAATTTTTCACATAGCACTGTATTTAACTTAATTAAGTGCCTGTAGAATATCAAACTTATTTTTATTTTACTTTGATGATGATCGAGATATCCGCGATGGAGGATTTTCACGAAATTCGAAAAATTTTGAATAAGTCCAAAATGGAAATAGATATCGGAAAAATATTGGCACCACTAAACTAGGCCCTGAAAATAAGATCGAGAAAGGAAGGAATAATTTTTTCTATCTACAATATTTCACATATCTGCCGTACAAACACATCGAAATTTGCCCACCCTGTACATGGTGTTTCTTAGTATTCGAACCGATTGAAGTGACTCTTTAGCTATATGAAAGAGAAAAGACACATTTATCAGTTTTCTACATTTTCAAGTGCTGAATACTAACTTAGATATAAAGATGATAACAAGATATATTTTTCCTTAAATGATAAGTAGGGGGAATTATTGATTTCAGGTTGCCTATTAAGGAAGTAAAATGTGGGTTTTTCTCAGCCTATAGATTTCCAATTTATCCAATAGATTCCTTCTATTTCTGAATTATAGTGGCTTTTTCTCGATAAAATTCTATATCAATTTTAAATGAATCAATAGATTCAGAACTTTACTGAAATTATATATTAATACAAGGTTACATACTATAGATATTCTATACTATAAATGACAATAAAACCAGATTAGGAAAATTCATTCAAGGGCTATCAGGTTTTTCTGGGAATAAGTTGAGTAAGGATGGATGATTTGAATCTATAGTCTATTGGGTAGACGTAAAGAAATAAAGGCCCTTAAGTATGTAAACCCCTTACTAATGTGGTTCGTGGGAAAATCCAAAGATAAATATAGTTTCTATATATATATATATATATATATATATATATATATATATATATATATATATATATATATATATATATATATATATATATATATATATATATATATATATATATTTTGAAAAGAGAGGATTCAAAAATTTGAATAATTGTATTTACAATAAATGCTTATAGCTATAATTTCAATTCAAATTTTCTCTTCTCTTTCACCATATAGATTTCTTAATAAACAGAACCTATCGTATTATCAAGTTAGAGTGGCGTTTTATCCGATGCATTTTCAAGAGTATAATAAATTTTAATGAAGCTTTTACGTCCAGCTTGTAAAAAGTTCAATAATTAACTAATAACTTAGGAGCTGAGTTCCAGTAATTCATTTCAAACCCCTGACGAACCATGCGAGGTACTGGAACATTAATCGTGAAAACTGGAAAGAAAAAAGGCAAATTCATTTTACGAAGTTCGAGATCATATTTTTCAGACACTCTTTTAATTGAATACGAAATATGAAAGTGTGAAATGCAACTACAATGAAATTTTTCAATTTGAATCTTTGATAAATTAAGGTAGAATGGAATTAACGCAAGCAAGTGAAAACCGGGACTCATACAGAAAGGCATGTTCTGGAAACATGAGGTTAATCAAAATGTGATCATAAGCTCTGGAATTCCTTCTTGGAAACACCCACAGCTACTCGTTTGAAAATGAAGATGTCGAAGTTGTTTCACATCTGAAACTGCTCATTCCATTACACATAGTTTAAAGTAAACGCTACGCAGTGATAATAGAAAGCTGATCAATCGTAATCTTCAAACTTGAATATTATTCATTATTAACAATTTTAGGAATGGTATTTCACATGGATGCAAGAACAGTTGTATATAGATATAGAATTATAATATATATGGGATTATGAGGATACGTTCCTAGAGGACCAAATAAAAATAAATATATAAACAAATTAATTCAATTGAAGTTTTCGACCATATTCAATAATTATTATCTTAAGGCTTAGGTGATGTTTCAAAAATTTTGTAATTTTTCTTTGGTTGTAAGATTTCATTAAACATCATTAATAATTCGACTTAGTTAGTTAATAATTAGGTTAGGTTAGTTAGATTCTTCTCTATAATATCAAAGAAAAAACTCATAGTTATTCAAAATTGGGAGTTTATTGGTAGTTACAAAACAAATGAGTAACATATGGTGTTAAACTTAACTAAGGAGTGACTTTGGATGTTGAAGCGTGGCACTGCATGTCCTCAGCATACTTTTCATAAGATGATACGGAACCACTGAGTGCTAATCGTAATCAGGATGACATGTGATCGACAGTTAGTCGATTGCAATATTTTGACTCAATTATCTTCATTTCAGAAAATGCAGACTCGCACAAGTAAGTTGACTCAAACATAGCCGTCAGTTGAAGGGCGATTTTCCTTAGATTAGGATATTTATCTTCAGAAATAAAACACCAGAAATTTGTATCAGATGCCGTAAATTTGAGATGTATATCTGATATAATCTGCACCAATTCATTTTCAACAGAAAGTGAGTTCATATTAAACTGACTGGCTATTTCAGTAGCTAAATCCTTCACATGAAATAAAATAACTCATGAACGATGCTATATTTACCAATTTACTGTAATCATAAAAACGCATTTCGAATTGTCCCAAAACGTTGGATAACTCAGTCCCATACGTATCATAATTCAACTGAGGAATCCTTGCTTTCAAAGATGGAAAATGTTTTAGATCTTTTCTTTTCAGTTGATCTATCATAAGCTGCAATTTCATTTTGAATGCGTTTACAGTGCTAATCATCTCAATATTATTTATTTATTCACCTTGAAGCTCCTAGTTAATGGTGTTTCGGTGCATTGTTATGTCAGTCAAATATGCCAAATCAGTCAGTCATTTTTCGTTTTTTAACATCTGAGTGTCATCACCTCATCTAGAGAAGCGGTTTTTTCGGGCAATAATTCTTGAAACCTTTCTAGAAATTTCCGCGACTTCAGTGAAGAACTAAACGAGTGTGTTCAGCTGACTCCCTATCTTCCAACTACAACTTAAAGAGCCGCCGTTGCAAGCTACGTCCACGGATGCACTTTTGAACACAAAACTTGTTGATGTATAATACAATGGAATGAAAAAATTTAAGGGAAATCTTCATTAGCTCGACACAATACCACAAAACCGTTTTTGTTTCCAGTCATTGTTGGTGCTCCATCGGTTGTAATGCACACTAATTTATATATTGGTAGGCTGTAGTTTCTTACAAAATCGAAGAAAGCGTCATATATATTTTTGCCATTGGTCTTAACCTTCAGAGGAATGATTGTCAAAAATACTTCCTTAGCCAACATGTCATTGAATACCATCCGAATAAAAATGCACAGCAGGGCAGTGTCTGTCATATCGGTAGATTCGTCGAACTGTAAAGATAATATGTACATTTCATGATATCATGTTTTAGTTTATCTGCCATGTCCTGACTCATGACTTCAGTACGCTTTGTGATAGTCCGACGAGATAACTAAAGTTCTCTAATAGCAGACATGATTTGTGTTTTATTTTTAAAATCTCAAAATAAAGTCTCACCCGCTTCAATAAATGCTTCCTTCACAACCGATCCATCTTCGAATGGTTCCTTGTGTTTCACCAATATATGAGATATTTTAAATCACGCGATCGTAGCAGCTTTTGATTGTTTGGCTGGTCCTGTGAACATGATTTGTTCTTATTCAAACATAATATCAAATCACTTACTTTCCGTTTTCTTAATTCACTCTGTGGCGAAAAATCCTTTCCATAGTTTTGTTGAACCATTTTATGATGCCTCTTTAAGTTATTACGCTTAAGTATTGCACTAACGCACGACAAATAAGACAAATGCACTTATTCTTCACCATACAAAAGAAAAATTCTTCCTCCCAATCGTTATTGAAATGAAACGTTTTAGATTTCTTCGCTGTACTCATTTTGTACCATTCAATAATAAACTTTGTATCGACGTAGTATTGCATTCAAGTTACAATTCAGAATGACTCCAATTCCTACAGGCGCAGCATTTATATCGGCGTGAACGAAAGTCTCGAATGTTCCCGTTAATCGTCTCGCCTGAAATTTCTAAAAAAGCGGCAAGAATAGAAAACGCGGCTTTTCTTTGACAAGTACCGCGAGTTTCTTTGATAAAGCCCCTTTTTGCCGCTAGCAGAATGTTGCCCTCAAAAGTAATTCTTTCTCGTGAAACTTAAAAAAAATGAATCGCCAATCTGAGACAGTTTTTCGGAACCAAGAAGATTACAATATATACTGGTTTATTTTCGATAGGCTAAATCATAACAAGTGAGGCCCTTTAATGAAAAAAATCAACACACCATGCAATTTGGGATAACAAAGTTGTAGTCAATGTCTAGTATTACCTGAAGTACTAACGATATGAAAATAATTGAAAATTGTGGATCTCTTGCCATTTACAATATTGGCTTAGTTTGAAATTTATTGATTAACACGTTTCCAAGATATTTCTAATAGTCCCATCAACGCGAACACCCTTGTACTTCGTAACCTCCAAGTTGTTAGAAAGGAACTTTTTGAAACACCCATGTACTTTTTCTCCGAAAACTAAATGAATTTTATTGACACGGAATATTGTTTTGTAGGAGCACCAAATATTCACCGACATTCAAAGGTTCAAATCCGAATTTCCGAAGGTTAGGAAATTCTAATTCCCAGCTTTGATGTCGTTTCATTTCATTAAAATTTCTCGTAGCAGAGACACAGTCGACGTGGAACTGTCCCTGCTTGGTTCTCTCCGTAACTCAATTTGCTTAATGAACCAAAACAACTAAATACATTATCATATGCAAATGGACCCGCCTTGGAAAGTAATTCCAAGCAACACGGCGGACGTTCACAGGACCCATTTGCAGAAAGTGAGCGAATGCGTGCATTATGAAAAGAACTAATTACTCTAGTAAACATAAAGGAATGCACCCTCGCCCGTGAAAAAGAATTTGAATATGGTCTAATGAAAGTTCCGTCTGCTCCGAGCAAGCGAAAATTTTCCATATTATTAGTACAATTTTATTATCCGATCTCGATTATTTCATTTATACTCAAATAGAATTATCTGGTAAAATTACAATTTGACGTGGTTTATACTATCAAAATCATGATGACAGTTTGCTATGTATCACGTCTCTTCTAACAGTTGATCTTAAAGGTGAAAAGAACAAAGAAAATTATATTCTAGAAAAGCGTTAAATTGTAGGAAAAAAATGAGAAATTGAGGTTTCGATTCAAACATCTCTCAAAGTAACTTATAATTATCACATCATAATATGCGAAACACTTTGAGCACTGGTCACTGGTTTAACAGCCAGCACTGAAGCGTTAACTTCTCGACGAACTGCATCCAACAGGCACAGTGTGTACCCTTGCGGAAGATAGTCGAACTTGTATCAGGCAAATCAGATTCGATGTACTTTTAAATTTCAAATTCATTATCATGACAATTTACAAAAGCAGATATTTGTTATTTCTCAACAAGAACATGAGAAATTCTTGGCTTTATGTGTAAACTCATTGAAGTGTTGATCGAACAGCCAAATATAGGAAGTAGGGTGGTCCTAATCTTCCAAAGTCAACAAAATATCAACAGGGCACAGTCTCATATGTTCTGTGTTTCAATATGAAAACAGAAACTTGAAATAAGACAAACGACCAAGAAAAATTTTCATGAAGGTATTTACATCAAGGTATGAGTTTTGTCTGTTTATGACACGTTAACAGGCAATTGTTCGCAATTTGACTTCCCTCACCCCATCTTGACAGACATTCTCGAGGGACGCTCGACAACTCGCTCATATTTTGTTTCGTCGGTAATCTAACTACACGTCCTCGGTTTCTTTTCGAAGCTTATTATGTTAGTATGTCCTTGAAAAATAGAGAAAGTGGATCTGCTTTTAAAAGAAATAAAACAAATATTTGGTTAGTTGCTCAAATGACGGCTAATTTGAGTGCAATAAAATTGCATTCAATCAAAGAAGTGTTGAAGTTATTTTCTTTCTACCAAAACGAAAAAAATAAATGTTCTCACGATTCTGCCATTTTGACTGCTTGCGTCATCTTGGCAATATGCGAAAAGGCTGTAGTACCGACCAGGTTGAAGAAAAATGTGATGGCTACAACAGTAGCTTTTTTAGCAAAAAATAGACGGGTTATTTGATATTAGACATGCTAATGTCTTAAATATCATGAAAGTTCAAGAAGGTAAACAGCACAACGTGAAGAGGGACGTATGGGTGTAATCGGTGCCACAAGCATTATATCTGAAATTGTGGTTGTCGGTCTTTCTACGGTTAAGCCACCAGCGCGTAAACGAGGTTGAGTAGAGTTGTTGGATAGTCATTTAGCTTCTAGTCTAGATGTCGCCAAATTGAGTGACAGAAAAGCTGCGAACGTAATCACATCTACACTGAAAAGTGTAGGTTATGATCCCATGAAATATACTGTCAACAGGTCGTTCATTCTACGTTAGCGGCAAAAGCATCGTGAAGAGATGCCGGAGTTGATAAGACTTGAATTCAAAATTAATTTGTCGTTAACTATTAACTGGGATGGAAAGTTACTCGAAGATATCACTTGCTATGAAACCGTAGATCGTCTCTTTATTTTGGTGTCATGACGAGGAATTGATCAGCATGGACTAACATTTGCAGGCGATGGGGAGTATGAAGCTGGACCTGACATAGTGCTGACAATCATATAGCAGATTAAGGTGCTGCATTAATGAAAGAATTTGATCATCATTAATGAAGAACAAAAGCAATATCTACTTTCGATTGTCAAATAATTCAGAAAAAAATATCCCGACTCTATGATATCAACTCTTTTTAAGGAATGTCTTCATTGTCTAGTATATTTTATTTTCAAACTTGACTAGTTTGACAATTTGACATCCATGTCCTTCTGTTTTACTATGAATTAATGTGTCAAAAAAATTGTGAGCTAATGAGAAGCGTTTGGTTTTACGACAGATTGCGTCTTGCAGATACAATGTGTAGTGTTGCGGTAGATAGTCAAACCCGTATGGCTTCTTGAAGTTCTCTTTTTGACCTACTCTTTGTTTCCATTTTCTCCCGGTGGTGCTGGTAGTGACATCTATTGAAGTTTGATGGAGGGCCCATCGAATGACTAGGTGTCACTTTAGTTTGGTATTCTGCAATACTAACAATATCAAACAAGACCAAAACTCTAGGTTGAATAAGTTCATGATATCTGATAAGACTGTTTCAATACAACCAGCTCCTTCAGAGAAAGATATTTAAATTTTTTTTGGAAGGTTGAATATTGTTCCCTCAATAGAAGTCTCTTATGTGTTCACCTTCAGTTATGCCTGAATGCTGCTTTGATTTTTAGGCCCAAGCTAAACCCAAGCACTGACTAGACAAGGCCCAAGATGTGAAGAGATTACAGTCAATTGCATAAAGGAAGTATTTTCGGAGGAGTCACTTCAGCATCACCTCTGTCATATTGGGAGGCTGCATGCTCATGCCATTTGTTCATATGTTACTAGAGTAATTCATCATGGCAGATTATAATACGTTCTTGACAAGTTTATTTCCCATGTACCATTGCCAATATAGAAACCAAACAAACAAATTGATAGAATAGTTTGGACTACTGCCTCGATTGCCTTCTAATGGAAAGGGATTGAAGGGCATTACCTTACAATGCACCAGGAGAAGATAGCACGTACCCTAAAAACAAAAAACAAGGACTACTAATTATGCCTTTAATGTTCATCTTCATGAACGTTAACATGAACATTCAGATTTCAGTCCCTAACTTATAACCTTATACAGAAGATCATAGTGAATCACTCAACTTGCCTAAGAGCAAACCCTATCAGTAAATTAAGCCTTGTATTCTGTATTGGAAAAGAATAGAAGAATCACTGACGTAATATTCTAGTCATAAAAACAGCTTTTGACTACAAAACGTGTAATTCTATAGAGAGATTTATAGCTATAAACTGAAGCAAAATGAATACGACATTTGCTATATTACAGGCGCATCTAGGTTCACTTCAGCAAGTTGACCGTACATTCCAAACTCCACGAAAAAATATCCACGCAAAAGCCTTGGTTCACTCAGACTGTCAAAAAACTGTAATTGTTAAAAACAGAATCTATATTAACTAGAAGAAAAATCCAACAGAGGAAATTAGAGCTGAATAGTTAAAAGCAGAATCCATAAGAACTAGAAGAAAAATCCAACAGATGAAATTAGAGCTGAATAGATGCGTTCCTTCAACATTCTTAACTCAACGACTGATTAAAAGAAAACCTACCTCATTGAAAGAATCCAGAATAGACTCTTGGAGCAGACCAGTGGAACTCGTCAGTCCTGGTCTATGGCAAAGGCAGTCAGCTACAGATTTTGCAAGTCATCCTTTTCCACCTCTGATAAGAGATGACGGCTCTATCGCATTATCACCTAGAGCAAAGGCGGATCTCTTTTCAAAAATATTTTTCCAAAATTCTGTTTTAGATACATCAAACTTAGTGCCAATAAGCATCCCACATGTTCATTCATTGCCTCCTCCAAAGAGTTTAGAATGAAAAAAGTGAAATGACTAGAAAGGCATGTCCTCAAGAGAAAGTACTACATCCCTTCCTCTTGAGCTTGACGGGCTCCTGGTGAGCCTTGCCTATGTCCAACACTTCACGTTAGTTTGAACAGACGATATTGGCCTTCTTGTTTGTGAAAGGAACCTTAGCACCATATTCCAAGCAGAGCAGAATCCTCTGCCAATTAAGTAGTGATGAAACAGCAAGAACGACCTGACTATTAACTTCTCATGAATGGCTGAAGAACATGCTAGGCTAGAATTTATTCGAAGGTTATGCTAGTAGAATGATAACCTAGCATTATAATCGAAGTCAGAAAATAGAGACTTCAAGATATTGAGATTACAAACACAGAGATTGATGTTTCAGATACATTAAGTTTAGTGTCATCAAGCATCCCACATGTACATGGCTAGAAAGAGATGTTCGCCAGGGAAGGTACTACCTTCCTTCCTCTTGAGTTGGATGGGCTTCTGGTGGAAAGGAAAACAACATTAAAGCTTCCAACATCATTATCAGAAGATTAATGATACTGGTGGTGAAAGCCCGATTATCATATAGTGAAAAGGTGATTAGGTTCTATCCTTCAGGCCTAAACGAAACACAAGAATTGAAACAACAGTACTTTTCGAATTTATTTTCACGGTCGGTAACACTATTTGTACCATTTTATTCAACGATAAAATCGACTGAAAGAAACATATTACAGAACATAGATCTGTTCATTGCCAACTTTTATTTCAATTTGAATAGGCTTATTTCTTTCTGGAGCTTAGTCTGCGTCGTTGCTACTCAACAACAGAATAATATCTATGTTGCGCTCGCATATACGTATACAGTAGCTGCTCATACAGGGTGAGACGTAATGGAAGGGCGTTTTTAAAATGAGAATAACTCGGCTGTTCTTCAACGTAGCACATTGTTAATTACGTGAAATGTTACCATCAAGCGTAGTAAAAGTAAAAATAATCATGTTCTGAAAATGACATCAGGCAGATGACGTCCATGTTCCGCAATGCACTGCTGCAGTCGATAATCGAAGTTCTGAATTACCAGCTCTAACAAATCGGTGTCGATTGAAAACGTCTCTTATGACGGCTTCTTTCAACTCCTGCAAATTTCGAGGTTCTTCAACGTAGACCTTAGCCTTCAGGTGTCCCCACAAAAAATAATCACAAGCAATGAGATCCTGAGAACGCGGGGGCCCAAAACAAGGGAATACATGACCAGGGAAAATGCGACACACAGCTTCGATTGAGGCACTGGCTGTATGAGCCGTGGTGATATCCGGTTGGAGCCAAACATTTTTCTGTTTATTCTTCGTCATCGCAATTCTGGGATAAAAAGTTCTTATGCATGAAAACTTTTCTGCTGCCCAATATCGCCAGTTCCGTTTATTAACCGAACCGCTCAGATGAAAATGAGCCTTATCACTCATCATTATCACTGGTTCATTTCCATCAACGATAATCATTTGCATTTTCTCGACAAATTACTGGCGTTGTGCAGAATCTCTTCCATTCAGATATTGGACAACCATGAGTTTATAGGGGTGAAAGCGGAGGTCTTGGTGTACAATTCTGCGAACACTTCGACTTCTAGTTTGTAGTGTCGCAGCTCGTTTTCGGACGGAGCGCCCTGGGCTTTGAATAACAGCTTGTCTCATTCTTTACACGGAAGCTGGTGTCCCTACATTTCGGAGACGACCTTGAGATGTCAGATTAATTGCTGATGCCGTCATTCTGAAATTCTGTACCCATCGGATGATTGTGTCATGTTTCGGAACTGAAGCGTTACGACCAATTTGAAGCGCTGGCGAAAGCGAGTTCCAGATAACCATTGTGAACTGAATGGTACGTCCTCCTGAGTTAAATGACCTCTGCCAGTCCCCTCTACATACCCACCGTTACGTGTACTACCCGTTCCAAATACACCCTTCCATTACGCCCCACGCTGTATATGCTGTGAACACAGACGGAGCCGAAGTTTTTGAGCTGAATACAAGAAGCATTCCGTTTTACTTGATACACGACAATCGTAAAACGATCCCTTTTCCGAAAACATAACGACCCCCATAAATCTGATAACAGCTCCATCGCCCTCTATCTAGAAATGCATAATTAAAAAAATAAAAGTACGAAGCGTTGGCCAGAAAAACTAATCCGCACTAGACCAAGATAAATCAGTCGGAAATGCGGAAGAAAAATGTGAAAATGTACCCTGTGGGACCATATCCGGACTGAAAAAGGGGAAGAGGGGAGTGAAGTTCTGGAGCCCAGACCACTCTGAGTTATAACTGCATTAGCCCCATTAATTCTGGGAGTAATTAGAATATCATTTAGTACGGGCCATGAATATTGAGCGGGCAGGCTTTACACGAATATCCAACTAACCAGCACGAAGTGAAGTAAGTGTAATGTTGGGATTCCCCGTGCTATCGTTGGAATATAACAAAAATCTATGATCCACCTAATACGCTGTTACATTATGATGTTCGATATAACACGTATTAATGCTTCGGTGTTGGATTCTCTATGTTTATTGTTAATATGGTAATTAGTATCAACACTGATTACGTTTGCTCAAGCGTGATCTCAGGATGTTATTACTTTAATTTAAGTTTATGTAATAACCGTTAGATCGCGCTATACTCAGTCATATGGCGTTTAAAAAGGAACGCAGTCCCTCTTCTTTTCTGGATTCCTTGACATTTATTACGGTGGTTACTGGACCATAAAATAATCGCATGGGGTGGGTTCAGATATATTGCTCCCAGAAAGTTATAGATATAGCAGATAGGAAGAAAATTGAAAGAACAGAATAATATTCTAAAATCCAAGTGACGAGGCTTTTACGTGATAGAAATCTATTTTTACAAATACAAGTTAACAATGATATCTACTAAAATATGTTATTAAATGCTCGACGCGTTTCGATACACAGTATCTTCATCAAAAGCGAATGAATACTACAGTAAAGAGGCAATCCACTCAGAGCTATCCGTACTTGAACTAACGTTTAGGAAATAAATTTAATAAGGGTGAGTTATTTATGTCTACCTGATCATTAAGAATTTCCGGTGAATATCTAAATCTGTTAATTTGAAGTACTTCCATAATGTTGAGTTTTATACCTCTATTTTTAGAATGTAAGATTTCAAATTCTGAATTGAAAGAGTGACCATTTTCCCTAAGACGATTTGAATAAATTGAATCGGTTTTTCCATTGATGAAACTGCGTTTATGTGCAGAGATTCAAACATTGAAATTTCTTCCTGTTCTACCTATATAAAACAATTGCAATCTGCACAATCTAATCTATAAACACCTGATTTATTTTTTTATTAATTGGAGATTCATGATTCCTGATGAATGAACCTCAATTTGTTGATGTTATGAACGCTATATTTAAATTTGAATTTTTAAGAAGGAGTTTCACATTATTGCTAATATTGCCTATATATGTTAAATTTTGAATTTCTTGTATTGGTGTTCACCGATTTGATATATATGTTGTAAAGCTAATTTTGTTCTTTCTCATGTAATATGCTGCGAGGTAAATTTGCATCATAACCATTATTTATTGGTACCTGTTTTATCAAATTCAATTATTTGAAATAATTATCATCAGACATCGGTGTGTTCAAGAGTCTATGTATATAGCTATTAAATGCTGCAACTTCATGTAGGTAAGGATGTGGCGATGAATAATGAATTGTGATATCTCTATGAGAAGGCTTATGATAAATTGAAAACTGGTGTTTATCATTTGATCTTGTTATTGTAAGGTCTAGGAAATTGATCGAATTGTTCTTTTCTATTTCAGAAGTGAACAATAATTTTGGGTGCAGGTTGTTGATGAAATTTAAGAATACAGTGAACTGTCTGTTTGTTCAATGTTATCCATGAAGATTTCTGCTAAAAAGGGTTAAGGGGTTTCCCATTATAAGTCCCTCTTCACTTTTATAAAAACAATCGTCAAATAATAAATAATTTAGAGATATGCAAACATCTAATACAGCCGTAATGTAGTATTGAATTCAATTTTTGCAGAAATCTTCATGGATATCCTAGAAAAAACTATTCATAAACATCCGCTCAGTAAACATTTCCTATATTGGTATCGATATATTCGAAAATTTCATCAACAACCTTCACCCAAAAACAAAATGCACTTCTGAAATAGAACAGAACAATTCGATCAATTTCCTAGATCTAATAATAACAAGATCAAATGATACACACCAGTTTTCAATTTGTCACAAGCCATCTCATACAGATATCACAGTTCATTATACATTGGCACATCCTTACCTACATAAAGTTGCAGCATTTAATAGCTTTATATATAGACTCTTGAACACACCGATGACTAATGATAATTATTTCAAAGAATTGAATTTGATGAACCAGATCACAATAAATAATGGTGGTATGATGCAAATTTAGTTAGCAGCATATTCCATAAGAAAAACAAAATTAGCTTCACAACATATCTATCCAATCGGTGAACACCAAGACTAGAAATTCAATAGTTTAACATATATAGTCAATATTAACAATAATGTGAAATCTCTTCTTAAAATTCAAATTTAAATATAGCGTTCAAAACATCAACATATTTAGGTTCAGTTATCAGGAATTATAAATCTCCAATTAATAAAGAAAATGAATCAGGTGTTTATAGATTGGATTATGCAGATTGCAATTGCTTTCATATAGGTAGAATAGGAAGAAAGTTTAATGTTCGAATCTCTGAACTTAAACGCAGTTTCAACAATTAAAAAACCGATTCAAATCATCTTAGAGAAAATGGTCACTCTTTCAATGCAGAATTTAAAATCCAACATTCTGAAAATGGAGATATAAAACTCAACCTTCTGGAAGTACTTGGAATAAACAGATTTAGGTATTAACTGGAAATTCTTAATGACAAAGAAGACATAAATAACTCACCCTTATTAAATTTATTTCCTAAATATTAGTTCAAGTACGGATAGCTCTGAATGGATTGCCTCTTCAGTATATATAAAATTTGTTCGTAAGATATATTTGTAGTATTCATTCGCTCTTGATGAAGATACTGTGTATCGAAACGCGTCGAGCATTTAATAATATATTTAATAGAAATTCTAACCCCAAGTTACTGTAAGAAATGAAATAATTTATAGAAGTTTCATAAATTAAAAGAAAATAAAATAAAAAATATGTTTCTTTCATCACTCTTATACAAGATATGACCATGCCAATATTTGGGTGTACTGGGTGTCCATTAATTGCGTAATCCGTTACTGTTGGGAATATTGGAGATATAAGAGATAACTTTATACCAAGAAAAGATTTTTTACGTAATGTTATTATTATCCGAGATATAGCCATTTGATAAAATCTCGAAAAATCTAAAATTTCGGAATAACTCCAAAACAAAAATTGATCACTGAAATTAGTTTTCACCAAATCTAAGGGAAGAAACAGCGAATCCTTTTTGTCTACTTGCAATGTTTCACATAGGCGCCCCGCAAAACCATCGAATTTGGGACACCCTATATACTTGAAGGATTTTTGAAGTTATTCCATCGAAATACGGCCTACTGACACAGAAAAACATGCAGACGAGCCATAGACAAAGTAGTCGGTATTAGAGGGATTCTCACTCGAACCAGATGTAGAGTTCTTTATTAAGCTTATCTAGATGAACAATCTCGTTTCCAACAGTCTCTCGAGAATCACATTCTATCAGATATTCGGCTCAAGTAGGTATGTGCGGAAATGTCGGGTCCCTCATTCAATTAAACGAATTCTAGATCTTTTGAGCAGCACGACGGAGGCAAGATAATATCTTTAGTGCGTTACACTGGAAGGGATCATCATTGAACGAGCCTAATTTCACGTAATAGCTGAATGAGTACAAGCTTCAGATTCTCAGATTAGCGAAGAGAGCCTGTTCACCTAACAAATTCGGTTAATTATCGTCGGTAAACAGCTTTGACGAGAATTCACCGAGGCGGAAATTGAATCGTTAGACAATCTCATAGAAAAGTTTGACGTTTTAATCGAATAAGTTTGATTAGAATTTGCGATATTAATTATTCAGCGTTTACAAAAAATTATGATAAATTCGTGTAGTAGTTTGCGCATGGAAGTCTATAATATATTTAATGAGGAAGCCCCATTTCGGGAATAATAGAGGAGGTGATGAAAGTTTCAACCCGACCAGAAATACGCGAGGTAGGAAGAGAAAAGGGGGTCGAAAGCTTCCGCGAGTTTTTTTCTCTAGAGAAGAGTCACAACCGAACGACGGACGCGGTAGGATTTCTCTAAAAATTTCGTCAACACGTCGCCCAGAACGAACGAAAAGTCGAATTGTAGAGAACTTTTCGGAATCAGGAACTTTGGTATATCGAACAAGTCGAACAAGTGAAAGTTTCCAGAAAAACTTCCAATATAACAAAAATTAAAAGAGATCCTCGGTATTAGATGAAGAGATGCCAGTAAATATCGCATGTTGCAACGGAATATTTTCTTCCCGGGAAACGAAAGAAAACCTTCGTCGTCCAGAACGAATGGAAGGTCAAAACGGCGAGATTTCTTCGGAATCGAAAACTCTGATCATTTAAAAGGCGATCAGCTAAGACGAGCACATGAAAATCTTTACTAGACGTTTAAACATGCCTAAGAGTAAGCTAGATCAGTCGATTGAGCCTTGTAGGTTATACACAAAAGATCTGGAAGAATACATTATTACTCTAACAATATTCTAAGACAAAAAAGTTTTGACTACAAAATCTACAAATCAATAGGAGGAGCTACAGCGAGTAGATGAGTAAATACACCAGAGCAAGAGACATACGAGGTCTGCTATGGCCCGGACGCATCCATGTTCACTTTAGCGAGTTGACTGTGAAGGGAACAGTTAGAAAGGAATGTCCTCCAGGGGAAGTACTATCTCGTTTCTACGTTTGCTGCTGGGTTACTGATTGGCCTTGCCCACTTTTTTGTAACCAAGCAGAGCTCTGTCAATTAGAAAGTAATGGAACAGCGTTTGGACGGCTTGGCTTTTAAAGAACTAGAACCTCCTCAAAAATATAGTTTTGAATATTGATTATTTGAATGAAATAGATAATCACAGACTTTTCTTCTTTACAAAAAAATAAAAAACTTTTTCACAAGGCTTTTTCCTTTCTTCGTGAGAATGTATTGTACTCATTTAATAATCTATTTGAAATCATTTTACCTTGTGTTCCAAGTTTTTCAGATAAAAAAGAGTTGTTGGCGTTTTAATGAAACAGTCTGTATATAAAGTGGTCATATATTTGGTACAAGAACTTAAATAGTATATAGAACGCTTCATTTTGAGGCTATTTTAGTCCATAAACACAGGTCCGCCAATGTTTCTACTTCGAGATACAGGGTGTTCAAATTACAAGAAAAAATTAGTTTTTGTCAATAACATTTGCAACCTTTGTAGTTGTTACAGTTCGATTTTTCACACATTTTAATTTGAGAAAAATATAGCCCATGTTTCAAAAGTAATTTTTCAGTTTTCTGTCTCAACCATTTATTCAGGTATAATACAGTAAAATTCAATCCTTGCAGTTTGGTATACACATCCAGTAATCTTTTTCAATAATTTCATTCACATATAACTGATCATTCCAAAGTAGCTTCAATGCACAACATAGTCATTCTGGTCCATAACTCTTTCAAAATTGATTTTCTCATTCACTGCACCTAAAACAAATAAAATCAAGTGACTAATCAATAGTAAAACCATTCGTGATAATTCTCACCTTTCTTTCACTTCCTTTTATTCTAAAATAATTGGCATTGAAAATATTCAGGACAATAAAGTAAGGTTATTTGAGTTCTTTGTGGTGACAATTCCTTTACCTTAATAGCGGTAGTTCTTGGTTGTCTTTCCCAGTTCTCTTCAACTAACTGACATAGGAACTACGTAGTAACGTCCGAAGGTCCCAGTGGTCACATAAATAATTTTCTAACCTAGTTCAAGAATTAATTCAATTCAGTTTCGTTAAATACCCATAGACACTTTCCACTAAATTCAAAATCAACTTCTTCACATTTCTTCTGGCCCCACTTTCATACTTTTGGTTTCATTGATTTCTGTCTACGCCCATTAAATGTTTTCAGAATTCCGTTGAGCTGTTTGCTTTTGACGTTCGATTGAGATTGAAAGTTCGTCATTCGTGCATCAGGTCGAATTCGAATATGGTTTTTTATGAACGTTGAAATTTATATATTCCTTGGGAAATGAGAAAACGTCCTCTTTTCTATTTCAACCTTCTTGTGAAGCTCACAGCTCGTGTTCCGTTACCTGGTAGCTGCAGCCCGAGTGAAAAGTTCGATAGTTGTGAAATATTTCTTTGGTTTAACGAACAATTCAGGCTGTAAAGCGACGTTAGTTTAAATCTACTTGTCAGGATAGTCTATGCTAAAGATTACAGAGATTTGTGAATTTCGGAACTTATACCAGGGGTAAGACTGGTACAAAAAACCTTTTCAATTGTACCTCTTCTAAATTAGTATTTATTTTCTCATTCCATTCTATAGATCTTGGAATCAATTATTTTCTGAGCACCTCTTGAATCTGTCCATCTTAAGAAGCCCTTGTAAACTCTGGAACTGGAGAAACCCATCACATAGATCCTTGAGACCGTTTTGCCACCTCACATTTTACCCACCCTCAGCAGCAATAGTTGAAGCAATAAAACCGATCGATCTGTAACTTACTGACCTCGCCTGCTATACAAGCAAACTCTACCGTCAACATTGTGACATACGTTGGGGACCATCTTTACCTGAAGACTTTCATGTCAAGATAAGTACCTTGGTCATTTCAATTGTTTCCATTTTCCGCTGAGTTTCAATTCTATTCAGCTCAGAAGTAATTTCCTAACCATCAGAGAATTAATTGTTCCATAGAATTTCAGAAGTAGGTTAGTTTTTTTCTCTCTCAAGAGTTTAGCAAAGAATTTCTTCGTAGTATGGAAAGAGAGTTGAAGTCTAGAAAGTGTTCTCAGCTATAACTATGATATAGATTTTGAATTGTTTTGTCTGTTTGAAGAACGTCTCTCACCAATTATTTTGTTTTTATTTATTTATTCATTTGTGACGTTTAGTCGTAGTATAGTTATATGAGTCAATTTTGTGTATGTACGTGCCTACTTGTCGAACGTCACATTGTAGTCAATATTTCGCTTCACGTCAAATTCAGTCAATTTTAAAGTTACCCTTTCTTGACTTTTACTATCAAATTTATTATTTATTATGTTGAATTTTGCTAGTTGAGTTATGGCTGTCGAGTAAATATTAGCTTGAATAAATTTGGTAGTTTCATATGATGAGTTTTGAGTTGACAGGCCTTGATCTAGAAACTAACCTTTTTATAGATAGAGAATCCCAACCTGAGTAATTGAACATTTTGAGTACCTCATTTCTGTAGTCCTTACAGAGTGACTGATACCACTTTCTATAGGAACTCTGGTGTAAGTGAACACACCGAAACATTATTATATAATATTGGCCTTAAATTTGAAATGTTGGTCATTTTTAGAGTCTTACTAGATTAGTTGTCAACATTGTAGAAGCAATATATTGGATGGTGCTTTTCTTTAGTCATTTCATCCAAAACAAAATACGAGATGTTTTTTTCGAAACTTGAACACCCTATATCACAAAAACGCAACCTTGCAAAGGATATCATAGAAAGAGAGTGAAGAATTTTGAATAATTTTTTTTCCACACGTGCTCAAAATCTTCTGTTACTCTCTACTAAAAAGACAGGTGCACAATCTACGAAACCACGAAAGAAAATAGCGTTCAATGAAGAAACTCGCACTTGACATAAAATACGTGAACCCTTAATACCCCAAGTTCTCCCACAGAGTCCCCAGCAACTAAATTAACGCTAGGAGGGTGGACGAGGCAAGTTTGCGGCGTCCACATTTAATCTGGTTTATAAGTGTGTGCTCTTCTGCAAACAAAAATCAAACTAGTCACTGTGTGCCCATAAAGTGTCGTAGTGTACGCCCGGAGGAAATCCCAGCAAACCATAATTTAATTTGCTTTAGGAAACCCAACTTGCGGATACAATAATTGCTAGCAGATGGAAACAGTGAAAATATTATTATATAATTTTGGAATAAACCAACTGGAACAAATATTTTCGCTATTTCTTTTGGCCTTTGACATAAATTTAATGAAATAACAACTAGAGTTAGTTACCCGAACGTAGATGTTCAAAATTTCTTTGTCGTGATGACTTTATGTGTAACAAGAAGTTCACAATCTTCATTCAAAGAAATTATCTAGCACAGGAACTTTTTTTAATCTCTGAACTTTTGCAACCCGGATGAAATAAAAACAGGAACGAAATTGCAGATTGTATTTCATGCTGTAATTTAATTAAATCCAAAATAATTTTTTGTTGGTGGGATAATGAATTGAATGATAATTAAACCTATGAAAACAATGGGGAAAGAATTGTGAATGCACCAAGTGTACATTTCATATACTTGTATAATTTTATATACTGGTATGAACGAATGATTCTATTTGACCCCTTGAGTTTGTTAAATTGTGTATTTGGATACATCATTTTGAGGTAATCATGCAAATTATTAATAATGACATCTGACAAGCGATCAACTTCCAAATATAACTCTATCAATAATTGTTTCGGTGCTACCTTTTTTTTGTAATTAATTCATTAATATTAAATATGAATTTCCACAAATCTATGATGACAACGACGTGATCCGATACCAACTTGGCTTCTAAATTAATAATGAAATGGTATTCATAATTGAAAATTCACAATTATAAGTGAAAAAAGCTTTGTCAGTTGTCAAACCTTTCTGATTTGGTTGTCAAAAGTTTCGTTACACAAAGACGCCACATTTAAATTCAGTATGAGCTTTGATACACACTCTAATTGGATTATGAAAGAGTATCTATAACTTCTGTTCGAACATACACTGAAGACGAGGATAAAAGAGAGATAGTTTAAATTTCCATAATAATAATCAGCTGCCTCTGTTTGAGATCAGTAAGAGGAAATTATATCTCATGTAAACAGTGAAATTGGCCACCTCTTCGTTCTCAAAATGAAGTGATTTTGGATTCTGGTTATCACAATATCCACAATTTTGCCTATTCACTTCACCATTGACAGGAGAGGAAAAACAGGTATTATACAGAATATAAGCATCAATTCATCAACTAGTTTCACTTCATCATAAAGGTAAAAGAGGCAATGTTTTTTATTACCTATGACCTACCTGTTGAAGCTGATACACCAGACACACGATAATTTTTTGATGGAAATAGTATTCTTCATTTCTAGGTGGCCCAAAACATTCAGAAATTGGTCTGTCTCGAAATAAAATGTTGGAATTCAAACTATCGATCTATTTCTGTGTGATATTTAAGATGCTATTTTCAATAGAGAATTAAATGACGTTTCCAAATATACATCACTACACCCAGTTTCCCTAGTTTGACTTAGGTCTATCTAAGTACCAACTTAGGAATTGGACACCACTGATATAAAATTTACGTATTTTGTGCCAAAATCCGTTCATTCTCAGGTAAAGGGTTGGTAAATTTTCTTTGGAACATACTGTGTATACACTTCAGTGAATTGGATAATCCAATCATGCCAGATATTGATTCGAATGAAATGGCGATTACTCGAGCTCATTTTTCGAACTAAGCTTCTGAAATCCCAATGAATATATAATCCAGAAGACTAATTGCTGCTAACAAGATAGAATTGGAGTTTCATCTGTCTAGTAGGATGATTTAACTGCAATGACTAATTTTTTCAATTTCAGAACGAAAAAACGTATCTAGTGGGCCGAATGATGGTAGTTACAATATGGCGAATGCGCAAGGAAAAAATATTCGCAAATCCTCCAACTCGGCTTGGAATATTCAATTTATATAAGTTTTGATGGGAATTGAAACCACAATCTTCAATTCAAGTCTATGTTTTATTGAAAATATTTAAATGGCAATGAGGCAAGTATAAATAATAGAATATATCGTTAGCTTTGTTTTGAGAAAACGGAAGCTTGTTCATTTTTCAAAATTTACGTACGCCATGGTCACTTCGTTATTACAAGAATACTATATGCACACAAAAGTTGCAACTGCATGAAAAAACATCAACTATTTCATCTGAATTGACTGAATTAATTGACGTATAATAATGAGAGTACAGAACTTACTCAAGCTATTTCAATGGTTCCGTGTAAATTCTGTGAACGAACAGAGAGTTACAAATAAAATTGGAGAGAAGTTATACAATTTTCGGTTTTTCGCGAAAATACTGAATGCCCATGTGATATATTTATGGAAAGGAAAAACTCTATCCAACAAATCAAAATTGCCTATGGTTCATTTTTGATGAAACGCAAGTTTGCACCATAACTCAAAAATAGTTGAACCAAAACATTGCCGCACGTAGTTTGATTTAACGTCAAAAAGCATCTAGAATGTCAAAACCACTTTTGCATAAATTCAAAAACAACCCAGAGTCATTTCCACCTTATTTCACACAGCTGCAGTATCAAATCGTCGGAAAACTGTCCACTTTGTACATAGAACTCCTGTTCGGAGGTACAATTGAAGATGAGGATTAAAGAGATAGTTCACATTTCCATAATATGTTTGCGATATTTAAGAGGCTTAAAATTATCTCTCTATTATCTTGACGATATACACTTGAGTCCATAGATGATAATCCAGATGAATAATTGCTGATAACAAGATTGCATTGAAATTTTCTTCTGTCTAGGATAACTTAAATTCCATGATTGATTGATCTTCTAGAACGTACAATCTCATCTAATAGACTGAAATGTAGAATTCACAAAATGGTGAATGCGCCAGGACAAATATTCGCAAATTTAGAATCTGACTGAATTGTATGCAGAATTTATCTGGGAATCGTCTTTTAACAATGATTTTCAAGTATCAGATTTCAGAAAAGCTTAGGTTATCGTAATTCTGAGACCAGGTGTAAATTCAGGAAATCCGAATAGCGTTTCATCACTCTACTTTTTTTTTCTTTCAAAAATTTATGGAGACTTCTATATCAAATATGAGAACCGCGATGCTCTGGTTCGCAAGCTGGTTCAAAATAACTGCAATTGCTCAATCAAGCATTGAGTCTAACATCGTTCAGTGAATCGGGATATTTCAGAGGAAACTGTGACTGTTGTATTTAGGATCTTTTTGCAGCATATAATACAGTGTTCCTTTAAAAAAAACTGATCGAGAATATGTTGTCTGACTAAAGACTTCGTGTTTTCGTTCGAGAGAAAATTTGTCGTCTTACACACCAAATAATGGTGTGCCGCAGGGATCTGTTCTTGTAGCTTTACTTTCAAGTTCATATATAAGTGATATTCCAACAATCTCCTCTAATAAGTTCATTAATACGGGTAATATTATATGTATAACGTAGACGACATACTCATTTTATCTAGCGGAAATGATGACGACGTTTCCGACTAACTTCAGGAGACTATTTTAGCTATGCAGGAGAGGCGTGATGGTGAAAAATCTAGTATAAATCCGCATCAAACCCTTTTTATTCATTGGAAAATGAGGATATTCGTGAAGCTATCCCTTATACCTGTCTCGAACCTGAGTATAGCGTTCATTCAGCTTGCGGAGGAAACAAAATATCTGAGGGTTACCTAAGATGTGGAAGGTTACCTTATGTGGAATTCGCTCTTGGAAAATATAAAACATGTCAAATGATATCTGGAAAAAAATTGTGAACTTGCCATCATCAATGGTTATATGAGATGGTAGTGAAGCCTTCAATTACATATGGCTGATTTGCTTAATGGGAATGAAGCCCAAAAATCAAATCAAACCCAAGCTCTCTAAATTTTTAGAGAACGGTCTGCAAGATGATACTGAAGATTTTCGCCTTACACCCACTGTGGCCATGGCACTGATACATAGCCTGGATCCTCTTCACCTGGTGATACTAGGAGCAGCTAGAATGGTTCCCTACAGATTTCGTCACATTTCCCGAAATGGTACTGGTATGTTCAGCTTCGTATCAGGCGCTTTACAGTCTGAAATCGACGACATCCTCCTTTAAGGGTTCGTCAAAATGATGGGTGGGGTTTCATTGAATCTTCTCTTATAAGATTAGCTTGAAGTTTCCTTATTTTATTGAGGCGCATAAAGTACTCAAATGTCTGACCCTTCACATGCCTCCTTCAGCTTCTCGCTTCTCCTACCATTGTTTGATGAGGGGGTAGGCCTAGTAGACACTCTCCTTTTGGATCTTGTTTATTTCAATTTCTTCATTCTCCTTGCTCCATGGCTACATGGGTCAGGATCTGTCTAATCACAGCCGGGAACAACTGGTAGACTATAATGTTATCGGTTTGAGTAGCATCTTGATTGACTACCAACTTTACTGGAAGTACATATCGATTACATAAATAGCAGATTTTCCTCAGTCAATTACACCTTACGAGTTTTAAGATCTTGGATATCTCTGTGCTGAGTTGATCCAAATGGTTTTGGTTATTATCACCCAATAAGCCTGCTGTTGGGGTTTGCTATAGCATAAACCCCAACAAAACCCTTAGGGTAACATTCACAAGGAAAAGAAGGATATTCGTTTCTGTCAACTGGTCTGTACAAAGAAATGTGGTCTTGCCCCAAAGCAACTTCAGTGGCAATATGTGATGGTGGTGAGACCACGTATAACAGACGGCCGTATTGCATGGTGGAAGTGCAGCCTTAAGAAGCAATCCCGACTTGAGCTCTCTCAATTACAGGTAATGGCCTGCATGATGAATACTTGAGCTTTTCGCTCTGCACCCACTGCTGCCATGAAACTCGTACTGGGCCGTGCTTATCTTCATCTAGTGATGAATGGCGCAGCTAGAATGGCTACCTTCCGATTTCATAACCCTTCTCGAAATGGGCCAAACATGTTCAGCTTCTTTTCCGGTGCTTTACAATCTGAAATTAAGTACAACGAGATGATGGGTATGAAGTCTGGCATAGCAATACTCAAAACCAACATGGAGCTGTCAATTTAGATCCCTGGTAGACAGGAATGGGCCAGCTCCAAAGAGTTGGCTCCAAAACTGGCAAGGGTATTGGAGATGTTCTATATGGTCGAGATCCCCCCAAAGAATACTCAGTCTGTCTTAGAGGGTTTGCGATTATTCTTCAAACGCAAATAGTAGCAATCCTACCGCTTGCTGGGGTATTGAAAAGTAAGTAAGCAGAAATGTTGTCTTACCCTCTCCAAACTGGAGGAGAGAAATAGGCTCCGCCTGATGTGGGTACTTTTACATACTTAAATGCCGATTGAACACGAAATCAAGAACGGACTAAGCTGTCAAAGGATTCAGTCCTTAGAAGAAGATGTTGATGCGTTCCGAAAGGACATTTTCAATGTAGCAGCGACCTATTGGAATAACTGCTCCCAAAATTAGTTTGAACGGATGAAGAAGTGTATTGATCCTCGAAGACAATATTTCAAAAATCAATGAAGCCACTAAAATTATTTCAGTCTAGCTCTTCAAACAAAACTTAAAAGACATCCCTCGTAGAACATTTCATTAGAAAGAAATATAATCTTTGGTAAATAAGTTAATAGGAGAAAGAAAAATCGCTGCAAAATTACTCAACGCATAAGAGCTCAGTAGGCGTAACTGTTGTCACCTCCAGAATATCCAAGAAAAAGTCCGGGTCTCCAATGTCATTCCAACGAACATGGCAGCCGGATATTTATGTGGCATTTGTCTTTGGAATTTCCTGTTTGCAAAAGCGACTTCAGAAACGGCCTTGTTCCCTGAGGACTACGCATAAAGCAACACCTAATCCCAGGCAGATCCCTTGTTATCCCGGAGCAATCCAAACAGCTACAACTACCCCTAATGTAATGGTAAAAACTATTTGTCTATTCCGAAGGTTGTGTCTTGTTAACACCGACCTGAGTCGGGCGGTTTCATTTCGAATGCTGCCCGGGATATTTAATAGATCACAAAAAGTCTTGGATTTAACGTTCAACTGAATAAAATCAATCGAAAAAGTCGGGAATACTATAACTGGATAAATATCTAGATAACAGTGCGTTACAATGAGAATTTTCGATATATACGGTGCGATTCATTTGCTCAATGTCATTTAATAGGACGTCACACTACTTAATTTACACTCCAAACACTAACAGTCATCAGGAATGTCAAGTCTAAACCATACGCACAAAATATTATCTGGTTGACAATTTTTCAATCAGACAGTTATTTTCTGTATATTCAATTTTGTTCAAAATCAGAAGCAATAGATTCTTTAACTTTAGGGAATGTGCAATCTTATTGATAGTATTGACGATTTTTTATTTCATGCAAATTCATTTTAGAGTAAAACGGAATGAGACACGTTTGTCACTTTTTTTCAAAATATGTATAAATAATGGAACAACCTCTAAAATTAAACCGAAAATGGAACTTGTCTGGCTCACGGATGAAATTAATTAGTGGTAGGTTAGGTACGTGATAATGTAAGACACATCAAATCAGTTCAGGATGAATTATTTTTATTTCATATAATATTGAGTTTGGGTGCTTTGAATATAAAATTATTATGCGAATAAGTGAGATATCACAAGAAAATTACGAAAACCTGTATAGAAAACTTTCAACCTTAAAAACAAAAGCCTCAGCAACCTATGATCCAAACAGATGTTACCGAACGATCAGATATCACTTTTTATCCTAGATTCATAAATTTATCGAACAAATTCTTTGATGAAGTTCAAACGGATCTGCTGAATAAAGGACCGAAATTCACCCTGGAAAACGGCAAATTCAAAATAGATAAGAAACTAACCGGAGTGAAAGCAGAGTTGGCCATCCAAAAACATAAAGAAAGAAAATCTGACATAAAAACTAACTATCAGAATCAGTTGAAAATAATTGAGTCCATATCAAGCAAAATCCAAGCCGAAGATCTCATAATGACTAAAGCAGACAAAGGTAATAGTATATAGTATGCCTCAATAAAGACCTATACGAACAAAATATGCAGGATGTACTGAAAACAATGTATATCACCGAAATACCAAAATATCCAACCAAACTTTCCACAAAAGAAATCAAAGAAGAGCTAAGTTTGTCAGAACACCTAGCTCACACAGAACGTGAGAAGAGGAAACTGATTCCAATGAATGTTGAAGCTTCAAAAATGTACGTATTGATTAAACTACATAAGGAAGAAAAACCTACAAGACCTTTAGTGTCACATATAAACACACCATTAGGTAAACGAGCAAAATTCTTGAATCAAAAATTTCTAGACCTCTCGAATTTTCAAGCACAATATACTATCTATTAATTCATAAACTTTCAAATCTCACAATCTCCCAAGATATTAAGTTAGTCTCTTTCGATGTCAAAAATAGGTACCTGAACATTCCAACGAATGAGTGTCTTCCCCTTATTACAGATATCTCATCCATGTCCAACACACCGCCATATATCACTAATCTAATCAATCTTCTTCAAATATGCCTATCTCAAAGTTATTTTCAATTTCAATCTAAATTCTTTAAACAAAATTCAGGTCTATGGGTTCACCTCTTAGCCTTCTATTAGCTGACATTTTCATGAATAATTTAATCAAATTAAACACTGATTTCGCTAAGAAACACTTAAATTCCTGGTACAGATATGAAGATGACATTTTAGTTGGTTTTCGTGGTTCAAACAGACAAATTCAGCAATTTTTGAATTTCCTGAATAAAAGACATTGCCGCATCAGTTTCACTTCTGAATTAGAAAATAATAACTCAATTAATTTTCGTGATAAGTCTGTATAATTTTGAGACACTGCTCAGCTCGACATCATGAACTGTTGATATTTCTTGAAAAACTAAAAGCTTGACGGATGACGTTTACTCAAAGCCGAGGATTTTTATGACATTTTGAAATTCAAGCGTCCCTACTGGTAAGATATCTAAAGATTCTAAATACATTTGTTTGGGAATTCCCGAACAATAGCTATTTTGATGTTGGAATCAATGAGATGGTGCTCTGGCGCATTTTAGACTTCAAGTATGGGAAAAGTGAACCAGCTTGTTAGACGACAGATGGATAAGAAGACTATGTTCATGGAAATAACCTTCAAGGCCTCCGGATCTGACCCCTTTAGATTTTTATCTAAGTGGTATCTAAAAAACAAAGTTTGAAGATCACCGATTAGTTCCTGTGAGGAACTAGGGGCAAAAGTGAGACGTATGTTTGACAGCATCGATCTCAATGATGTACAATAATCAATTATTAATCCGCCTGCAAATCGGTCCTATTTTCGAGAACTTTTCTTCAAATGATCTTCAAGTTCCATGTAGACCATGAATCATGCATGAATTCCTAATAACCTCGTTTGACTACTCATTGGCCATTTAAATTAATGAAAAAACTCTACATGAACATTATTAGTGTTATTGCTATTCTTAAGTGATTTCCAATGGTGAAACATTGTTGAAGATAAGAACTGGCATTGGATTTAAATCTACTCTGTGTGTTTGTTCTACGGCGTGATCAAGTAATTTTTCGGAAGGAACTGCAGGTTTTTATAGAATCACGAATTAAATGAAAACGAGCAATTTCAGTTATGAGGAAACATACCAATGAATACTAGTGTAAGAAACGGTCCAAATACAGTAGATAAAATGTACGCGTGTTTGAAAAAACGTGTATTTGACCATTTAGTTTCATTGAGATGACAAGTGCATTCTGTATACGAAATTGCATCGGAGAGTAAAATAATACTTTTTTCGTTTCGTTGACTTAGAAAACGATTATGATATCACTCGAATGAGAGTTTATTTTTTGGATTGGATAAATTTTAATTGTAGATGTTTAAAAAGGATTCGTTTCAATAAAATTAGAAAGCAAATTGTAGAATAGCTTCCATAAATTTTAATTCTGAAATTTGAAATTGACTAAAAAAATAAACCCAACCAGACATTTCAAATGGGTCTTTTTGCACGGGCACCCTATATCTCTACAAAATATTCAACAGGAATAAACTAATGGGCCAATTACGAACTGAATGAATACCCGGTACATATATCCAAAATCCATCTATTCCTTTTGGTTACCCTGTATAGTAACTAGTCAAAAATTTACTTACCAACTTCCTCAATGCAATGAATCATTCATCTTACCTGAAAAGAAGTTTATCGATTAAAATAGATAAGAACAAAATTATACCACAAGTTTATTAACAGTCAATTCTATTTGGAATAATAAATAAACTCTAAACTCTTATTAAAGTTGGCTCTATGAAGTTTCTACGAAGAACCATAACAAAGAGAAATGTGCCTAACATTTTTCATTCCCACAATTCAGAACGAAACTGCTACAATTAAAACGAAATTATTCATAAAGTTGGCTTGGACGTAATTGAATTAACAATCCGGTTGTTTCGAA
The DNA here is from genome assembly GCA_013387265.2 of Cryptolaemus montrouzieri. Taxonomy (NCBI): domain Eukaryota; kingdom Metazoa; phylum Arthropoda; class Insecta; order Coleoptera; family Coccinellidae; genus Cryptolaemus; species Cryptolaemus montrouzieri. The sequence continues at coordinate 45,582,475 of JABFTP020000083.1, read as the reverse complement.
AAAACCTCATTGCTGTGGGCTTATTTAACCACGTAAAACTGTAAACTTTCTCTAGGGAAACTTCAAGGTAGACAACAAAGTTCATTGGATGACACGGTCAACCCATGTTTGGTTTGTTTCCAACGAATTTTACTATTTTCATTTCTCAAAGCGTAGTGTGAAATGGAGCTTCGTGAATACCTTCGTTGTTTCAACTTTTAATGTTAGTTCAGCTAATTTTCCTGACACGAAACTCTGAATGAAATTATCATCGGAAAACTGAACGATAAGTAAAATACATGGATTTACGAATCTTGATTTCAATATTTCCCTTTGATGACATCGTATAACAGGTCGTCAAAGTTAGATATTTGGCTCTGCCTAATTTGTAAATATTTTTGGATTTGGGTTTCTTGCTGAATTAAACCACACTAGAATTTTCAAACAGTCGATTTTCATTTCATTCGTTTAAGTTGTCCCTCAACACCCCAAAAATGTTGATCCAAAAGATTTTAGTAGGGAAAAATAGACGGTTTTCGAATTTTTGTACAAGGCTCCGTAGTCTGCCTTCATGACGGCTCGAGTAATTTGTTTGTTGACATATCTAGGCTAGTTTAGGTTCATTCAACGCCTTTTTCAGGTATATGCAATAGAATACCTGGAATTGGAGTCATTCTGAATTGTAACTTGAAGGTTATACTACGTCCATACAAAGTTTATTATTAAATAGTACAAAATGAGTGCAGTGAAGAAATCTTTATCGCCAGCAGCTCAATTTTGAGCATCCCTTCTCTACACCATACAATTTTACTAAAATATTTTTATGTAATTTTTATAATATTCGATATATTAAAATAAGCCTTGAAATTGGGACTATAATATTTCACCTAGTAGTGGTACTAAAACAAAAGTTGCCCACCCTGTACATAAATTGATTACATCAACCAATTTTAAAACTTCATTTCGTTTAGCCACAAGACAATTCTGCGTACAATGCATCGTTCATGTCTTTCAAGAAAAGCATAGAAGACGCCTAAACTTCCATAGGTTTGTACAATGGGCTTGCTTTCAAAGGACAAGAGAACCTCAATTATGGCAAAGTAATCCCTTATTGCGCCTTGGACGCGGACGGGATTTCATATAGCAGGGTATGCACCAGGTCCTATGAAACTGATCTAGACTTTAAAAATCTGAGTCTCTAAAGGGATTAAGCATATTCATTTTCGGATGAACAGAACCTTATTTGACTATTATTATATGCTATGAGTTTTTTACAGGCATTCACAAGGGATTCATCCAATTTCAGAAAAGTTTCCCTGAGATCTAACTGGAAAATGAATGCTTTGAATACAAAATGTTCAGAGATTAGTTTCGAGCTTTTCTAATAATTTTCTAAATCCTTTATGATGGTTTTACATCTCGAATTGGATTCTCGATAGAAGTTTCAACAGATTTGAAAGTTGGTTATAATATTTTTAGTACTGCTGACTCGGTTATACTGAACTACCATTAAACCTATCAAAAATGGGACAGACTGTACATAAAACGTGATGAAGTCGGCTTCGTTTCAATAATAGATGCTCAAATCTTTTTTACAATGGGCGATTCAGATTGAATTTTGATCGATCATATTCAGTTGTCACACCTTACTGTATATCCAAATTTATGAAATTTGGAAATTTATATCTCCTAAGGTCAAGTGTCCTACTGATATTACTAGATGACATTGTTCAGGAAAAACTAGAAAAAAGGTCTGTGCTATTATATTTACCTCAGTTACCTTGTTAAAATATTAAAATCTGGCCGTTCCATATTTTAAATTGAATCTTGAAACTTTTTCCGTTTAATTAATATGATCCTATGGATTCCACCTTCCAAAAATCTCTCTTGATTTCAAGAATTAAATGACAACTATGAAGAGACCCAGATAGCGCATGGATACAGCAGTTTTATCGGAGATATCTAATATTTTATTGGTTATGTGTGATTTCGTGATTTTGTGAAAGATCAACCAAAATATTAGGAGATCTTTTGTAAGTTTACATATTTCAATTCTTCAACAAATGTTAACGTTTTCAAGTCTATTAATTCCTGGACAATATAGAAAATTATGTTGATTTTGTTAAAAAAGACATTTTTGAAATAAAGTACTTATTCATAACATCAATTTTTCGAATATGACTGCAACCTAATGGAGATATAGGGTGGATGAACGAAAGATCTGAAAAAATCAATATCTGAATAATTTTCTGGCCCAAATAGAATCACAATAATTCGGAGGGAAATGTTCCCTATGGATAATCACTCCTTAAACATCATTACATAAATTCGGGAAGCAAACATCTAACTTTTCTGGATACTGAAAATAGATTTTGAGAAATAATTCTCAATTATTCATTATTTGGAAATTTCGATATTAAATGGCGAATGCGCCAGGAACATTTAATAATGTCTTGATCTAATCTTGACTTTAGGTTGAAATAGTTCGCTACAATGGATTGTTTCATGCATTAAAACTTGAGGTGATATGAAGCGAAATGAAAATTTTGTATATTACAAATTTTAGTCACACAATGATGCCATTTATCGAGTATCATCGATTTTATGACAGCTGAAAATTTCGTTTTTGAAGTGATGGAAAAATGCTGTCAAAAATGATATAATCATCAAATAGCTTTAAAAATCATGCTTAGTATATCTGTGTTTTTTTTAGCATAGGAAAAATTCGCATATATTGATAGCAAGGTTATCTTCATCACTATAAAGTTCTAAATTTGCCGATTTGAGAAATGATGTTCGTCATTTCTCTCAATGCAGAATATTGTGATTTTTTAATCAAACTCTGCTCATAAACTGAAAATATTGAAATTTTTGAACAAAAATTTCAGCGATTCACTGTGTATCTTCACTCGATTACAGTTGAATCCAAACATTCATTCATACACGTGAAGAAATTCAGAGCAGCTTACCAATGAGGTATCACTCGACCTATCTTCTCTTTGGAAAAGTTGAGAGGTGAGCACCCTTGCTGAGGGGTTGATGTTAGAAATAAGAATCTTATGATAGAAAGTGTCCTCTTCTACCGAAACATTGACGTATTTTTGCAAAATGTCCAGAAATGACTAGTTTGGGAGTTACCGAGACTAATTTGCACTTGTTGACTCATCCTGTTTTAATAAATTTGAATTTTTCTGTATAACTCGAAAATTTCTTAGTTTCATAAAATAAGCAAATTAGTTATTTTTGCTGGTCAACTAAGGCCCCCTTGCAGCACAAAAAAGTATTGAAATTTGTTGTATGCGTACACCCTGTAGCAAAAGGCTATATCAAATTTGACATAGTCAAATGGTGGAAAAGTTGTTTTATGTATTGCAATCTTCAATTTACCATCTGGAATTTAAACAGAGGGCGCTCAAAATATGGCAATCTTTGTGCTTTAAGATGATTTTATGAACACCCTGTTTTTGTTAGCCCATTGAAACTCGGTATGTTTCATACTGAGTTAAAACGGATTTTACTGCAATGAACGTTTTTGTAACAAAGAATTCCTAATAGTTTTTCTGGATTCTGGAGAGAGAAGAAAATTCATAGTTGGCTGTGGAAATTATCCGAAATTCGTGAAATTTTGGATACAATTTTGAGTTTTACTATAATTCCCGAATGCTTAGCCAATGACAAAAAGAAATTTTATATATTGATAAATAAATACGATAAATGAATTACAGAGTGGTTTCCTTTCAAAAAAGATCATACTGTATATATTTATAATAGATTCAAGAAATTCGACAGATGAATGCCTGTATAACTTCAAATCGGAAGTATCCTTGTGAAATTGATAGACTTCTATCTGTATCTCTAGAATGGAAACCTATATAGATATAATATGTTTCACTTGTATCATATTTTCAAGAGTCGTTTTCATTTAATATGGTATTCTGGCTATTTTATATCAAAAACTTAATTTCCAGTATTTTTCAATTGTTTAACATGAACTTATAGCTCTTTCTTCTAAAAATGTATAATTTCATCAATAAAATATTAGAAATACGACAAAACCGAGCATTTTCATATTCTTTCTTTCGAAATATTAATATCAGATATTTTGTTAAGTAATCAGGTTTTTAAATGGCAACTATGGAAAGATCTAGATCGCGTATGAATACACCAGTTCATCACCTCACTTTTTATATTGCATATTTGAATGTATCGGAGATGTATTCTAAGATTGTGTTAGTTAGGTGAAAAAATTCGAACGAAAAATAGTGTGAATTCTGATTGTACGAAAGCAGCCAGTTATTAGGGATATTTTAGTAAGTTTATATTTTACATTCTCAACAAAATTTGATACTAATTATTATCATTTACAAGAAATACGATGCAAATTAAATTCGAATTTTGTCATATGAAATTTGAATTTTGATAATTTCATGTACTCAAACCGAAAAATCGAAAACTTAACTGCAGTAATAGAATAACAATTGTAAGTCATTCTGATTGATGAGATATTGTAATAATATATACAGATTCCAACAAAACTAAATCTCAATCATAAAAGAATTACAAATCTATTAATTCCTGAACAAAACGGAAAGTTTTGTCAATTTTAGTTAGGAGTAAGATTTTTTCTTTGTAGAGAACAAAATTATATTATTGACCCTTATAAAAGAGATGTTTACCTTCAACTCTCCAAATTTGATGACAATTTGATGATGATACATAGTAAACCCCTAGAATCAAAGGAAACTCAGAAATTACTTCAAATATACGAAAGAAAAACATCAATTTCCATTTGAAAATGGGTATCATTCTGAAAAATGCACTGAATTAAAACATAATCCTTCAATGAGGGGGTGAATTTTTCAAGTCTTTCGGGGATTCAACCTGTATCTTCATCGGGCTGTAATCAAATGAAATTGTTTCAGACAGACAGTAAAATAAACTTTCCAATGAGGTAACACTCGACCTATTTTCCAACTTGAAGAGTGAGAACCCCTGCTTTAAGGGTTGATATTATAGATAAGCATCTCATACTAAAAGATGTCCCTCTACAAACAAAATTCGATCTGTTTTTGCGAATTGTAAGGAAATAAATAGTTTCCAATCAACTTTTTCCACGAAAACAAACAGGGCCGTTATTGTCTGAATGGTGAACTCAAAACAAAATGTAAAAAGCACTCAAATGCTTTCTGATATACGGAAATATTTGATATTGAATTCGAGAAGTTGATAATTTGGTAGGACATCTTTCACAACAGAAAAATCTACTAAAATAAAAGAAAAAATAATAACCCGCATCAAATATGCCACTACTTTTATTAGACACTTTCTCTTATAAAATGAATTAATATTTTTCAAAATTCAATACAACCACCTTATTCGCTAACGGTCCGAATCTAAGCAGATTACTTTTAAATGCGAAACAGATTAACTTAAAGAATCTGGTATATACAGAATCAAAAGTATCGAATGCTCTTCAGCTGATGTAGGTCAAACAGGTCGAAATTTTGAATGCAGGTTCGAAGAACACATATAATCTGACACAAAATTATGAATATTTGAGCACATTCAATTCCTCAAGCCTCATAATAGTTTCCGACAATATAGAAGTCCTCCACGAATGCAGTAAAGGAAATAGAAAGAATCTGTTGGAAATTAATAAGCTCAGGAAATCCCTTCACCCCGAAGTAGCCAACTGGACATCAATAATTCTTCCCTATTTAACAGTTGTGATAAACATATATCTTGTTATCAACTCTGTATCTCAGATAGTATTCAGCACTCAAAATGTTGTGTTTTTCTCTTCCATATTATGACTGAATAAGTGAAAAATTCTGTATTCCTAACGAATAACCGATCGAATACAGCAACGTTTTTTCTTTGAACGATAGAACATAGAATAATCATGGTCTGCATACCGTCGCGACACAGACAAACAGTAGAAACAATAATCTCGATTCAGTGTTGCGCAGCAACATTGACAAATAGGGAACGTGCGAAGCCTAAAGTTACGGTTCACTGCCCAAGATAATGTTCAATCTACAAGAAAATGCAAAGCGAAGATGAACTGTGTTTGCCCCGTGTGTTCCCAAAGCAAAATTAAAATCCCATTTTCCCAATTCCGTTTCCGAAAGCTATTTTTATTGTTGGAATTATACGTTATATGAACTCCGGAGAATAAACCAGGACGCAAATCGTTTTTCATTTCGAATAGGAAAAAACTCAGCGTAAGTTTAAGAATGATGGTGAATTTTGCCTGAAACAAAATGATAAAGATTCACAATAAAACATACTTCCAACATGAAACAGTTGTCAAGCGATACAAAGGTTGTAACGTAATTTCTTACGTATTACATAATTGCGCTTATTGGCAGCTTTTCGCCAGAGAACAGTTGGGTAGTGGGTTGTATAATTTACAAAACTCTTAGTACCAATAAAAGAATAATTAAAATGAACTGGGCGCCACTTGATTTAAGCTATGAAATATAAACTTAATATGAATCGACTGATTGAAAATCAAGAAACAATCAGTGTTACTTTTAGGTAACAGTAAATGAAGAATATGATTTTTGATGAGAATATAATATACGTAATGAAATGCAATTTATAATATACGGAAAAATAAGGGTTAGTAATCCACTTATAATATAACTCTAAAGATGATAAAAAGAAAACGGAGATGTTTGAGAAGGTAATACGATATTGAAGTTACACCAAATTCTTCCTTATTATTTAGCGTTGAAAGATGAACTGATTAATATAACAGTGTAGATTGATACTGGCCTTGATTTGAGAAGGTTCTATAGAACAACTGTACTTTGAAACAAAATGGCTTCAGCTTTTAGTGATGATGATGAGTGGCTGAATGTAGGTAAGCGTATTCGAAAATTCTGTCCTCAGAACGATAACCAAAACTCCAGTTGATCGGATTGGATTGAATTCTAGGCATTAACAGTAATGCTTTTCTTGCAGGTATGTATAAGAAAAAGAAATGCTATGCCTCCGGTAGAAGAAACCCTAAAATGTTTATTTTCACGTATGAAACAATTGGAGTTAGACTCGATAAACACTCACCTTTTATCAAAAGGGTTTTTGAGATTCGATAATTAATTTGATACGGAATATTCTAATTCTGAATTTTGATTCTAATATTTTCTTATCCCTTTTCAGGTCGAAAACTAGATCGATTATGGTAAATCTGTAACGAATCTTATCTACTGCGCCGATAAAACAATAATTACGAGACATACGGACAATGCTCGCCACCTGTGATCCTTATGAATAATTATTAACCTTTAATGTTGAATTAAAACTGTTTGATTTCGAATTAATTTTGATTGATACCGGAAGATGGACATAATATGAAAAGAGGAAAACTGTTAAAGTGATTTATATTAAAAAGAGGAATTCTATACCGTTACACTACCCCTCTCCTAAAAAGAAAAAAAATTGATATAATTTTTTTTTTGAAGTACATATTCAGTTCATATGGAATAGGCATATATTATTGAAGGCCTTACTAACCCCGTCATGCTGTTTCTCATCGTTTTTATTCCTTACAGCTAATTTTTGTTTTGTTGCGGCCACAACCCTAAACTAACTTATCTAGTTATAATCTAACCTATCTATCTACTCATCTAACCTATTTATAACCTAAATAATAACCTATAGCTAACTATACTACACCCATAGGTCAAATCCTGATAATGTTCAGAAACTAATCGATCGGAGGAATAATGAAATGAATACTTCGACAAGGAGGTATTCAACGACAGTGAAACTTTAAAATACTTGAGCGATACAAAAAAATATTATGAAACGGAAACATCAGAATTTGAGCCGAAATATGGTTTTAGGTCTTTGACATGCCATTTACCGTCCGGTGAACCGTCTAAATTTACTAAATTATAACAAAGACCAGAAACTTTTTGATAAACTCGACGCAATACATACTTTGGTGCAAGTTTTGCCGAGAATTTCTTTGAAGCATTTGAAAGGACTTTATTTCGTCGCCAAACCTTCTCTCCTACACCAAAATTGTAGTCCCGTCGACGCAAATTATAGGTTCGGGCATTTCTACTATAAGCCTTATGAAGCTTTTCCCGAATATTTCGAAAAATATCAGACAACGGTGCGATATCAACTGCGTAACTATCCCTTTTTCAGGTAACAATTGTATATCGTCAGTCAACTCTATTTCCCGTAATAATCTCCACTAAGCGGAACATATCTACCGAAATTTAGAAAAGTTGGTGAAAATCCTGTTACTTCATGTTTAGCGGTATTAATAGCGAAAGCAATTTTTGTAATTCTATATCCCATTCCGAATGATTTTGTTCTTTTATATAACAACGAATCGTAGTACCAACGGTTTGATTTGTTCGTTCAACAAAATCACACTGAGGTGAATATACCGGTGTGAACCAAATCTTCTGGACTTTATATGCTCTGGCCAGATTCCTCAAAGCGCGCCCTGCGAACTGTGTTCCATTATCAGCTATTATAAACTGTGGGATACCAAACTTTAAAAGACATCTGATTCCAAAAATTTAACGACATTCTCAGCGCTAGCCTTACGCAATGGGTGTAAAATGGCATATTTCGTGAACCAATCAGATACGACCAGTAAAACGTATTTCCATGTTTGGACCTGGGAAAAGGACCTACTAAATCTAACGCGATAATTTGCCAAGGAAAACGGACATTTTTCTCTTGCCCCATTAATCCTAAACCTGGTTGGTTATAAATTTTATTAGCTCCGCAAATTTTACAATTTTTCACGAATTTAAGAATATCGGCTCTCATCTTTGGCCAGTAATAAAGTTCACTTATTCGGGAGAGTGTCTTAAAACACCCGAGATGACCGCAAGTTGGTGGGTTATGGAACGCTTCTATTATTGACTTACGTTTCTTTTTCGGAACTACTACCTTCCACTCAGAAATATTTGATTGAACATGAATGTTCGACGGAACGAACTTGTAGAGCTTTTCATCTTCTACCTTCCACTGGGGATAGGAATTGCCCTTTGTTTAACTTTATTACGCATGCTAACATACCAATTGTCAAAATCATCGTCATAAAAGGATATTACATTAATCTCTTGCGATTCATGAATGCGGGATAAGAAATCGGGTACCACATTGTCTTTGCCTTTTCTATGTATAAGCTCAAAATCATATTGTCGCAGCCTAACTGCCCAACGAGAAAGTCTACCAGATGGATTTGTGAGTTTATTTAGCCATAAAAGCGAATAATGGTCAGTTATGACGGTGAATTTAACACCTTCTACATAGGCTCTGAATTTTTCCAAACAGAATATTAAGGCCAAAAGCTCGCGTTCAGTAACTGTGTAATTTCTTTCTGTTCTTGTGAGAGATCGGCTTGCATACGCAATAACTTTTTCTTCGCCGTCATGACATTGTGTGAGTACGCCACCGACACCGGTTGCAGAAGCGTCGCTTTGTATGGTAAAAGGGATATTGAAATTAGGGCATGTAAGTATGGGAGATGCCACTAGAGCCTCTTTTATTTTCAAAAAAGCTTCCTCAGCTTGAGGAGTCCACGTAATAGCTTGTCGTTTCTTTTGCCTTTCAGTAAATCATTAATTGGTGAAAGTAAGGTAGAGAAGTCTTTGATAAACGCTCTATACCATGAGCACATTCCCACGAACCTCTTTATTTCTGTACTTGTATTCGGACGCGAAAAATTAACCATACAAGATACTTTCTCAGGATCGGTTCTTAAACCATTTTCATCTACAATATAGCCTAAATATTTTAATGAATTTCGAAAAATTGACATTTTTTAGATTAACAGTAATATTGGCTTGTTTTAGACGATCAATAACCTGCTTTAGAAGGTAAACGTGTTCTTCAAAAGTACCAGATATAATTATAATGTCATCGAGGTAAGCAAAATTTTATTTTCGAATTCGGGACCAAATAGACTGTCAACAAGACGCTGTTGTCTTTGCGCACTATTTCGCAATCCGAAAGGAACGACTGTAAACTGAAATAAGCCTCTTCCAGGTATACTAAAGGCGGTTTTTTCTCTTGATTGTGGTTCCAGCGGAATTTGCCAAAACGATTTCTTTAAATCAATAGTACTAATGAATTTTGCTCCGGTAAGACTTCTTAATATGCAATCGATTCGAGGAAGAGGGTACGAATCGTGTTTAGTAACTTCGTTTAATTTACGCCCATCAAAGCAGAAACGATATTCATTATTCTTCTTCTTGACTAATATAACCGGACTAGACCAAGGTGAATTTGATGGTTCAACAACACCTAAATTCAACATGTCATCTAATTCCTCGTTAAGTATCTTCATCATATATGGAGACATCGGATATTGTTTCAGTCTAAAAGGTTTTGCGTCGCCAGTATCTATAGTAAGAGAGATTTTATCCGTTCGACCTAGACGATTTACACCGCTAACTTCTTCAAACGCCTGTAACAACTCATTGATCACAACCTTTTGGTTTGGGGATAAATTATTTTATGGTCCAGATTATTTTTGAATCGACTGAAGTAACCGTTACCAAGGAAACATTATTGTGTTGTATTTCCCAATTTCCTCAAGATAATCTATTTTAATTGCAAATTTTGGCAAAAATCACTTCCAAAAATCAAATTATGACTCAGGCTCGGAACAACCAGAGCTTCTACAAGATGACACTCCTCGTTAATTTCAATAGGCAAATGTACAAGACCAGTTACATGTTGCCTTTTATTATCAGCAGTATGTACAAATTTCGAACTTGGACTAAAAATTTTAAATTAAGACGTCGTATTAAATCAACGCCACCTTTACCGATAATTGTAATATTGGAACCAGAGTCCAACAAACCAACTATTTTATTGTCTAATACTTTCACCTCGATGTATGGTCTATTATCGTGTGTCATTTTAGTGAAAAGTCGTGAAGTTTGGAAATTTTCAAAATTATTTAATTCAGAAGCCCTCAAATGAAACGACTGGGACGAATCTCGGGCTTTTAGTTTCGCCCCAAAAATTAGTTTTTTGACACTGTGAGCAGGTACGAACAGTAACGTTAGGTAATCCACAACGATAGCAAAATTTACTTTTCCTAGCTCTACACTCACTATAGAAATGTCCTTTCTTATGACAATTCCAGCATTCATCGGGGTTAACAGGAATATTATTATCTTTTTTATCAATCGTTAATAATTTGGGTGAACGACTATAATGTTTTGAAATATTATTGTACGGGGAATCCTTTTTGGATTTGAAAAAATTACCTTTCGCAGTTTCAGCACGACTAGTCGAGGGCAACGAAATATTTATGTCCAAATAATCATTGTCTTCTAAACGTTTAACTAGCTTGTAAAGTTCGGAAATGGAGGAAATTTCTGTCATTGCTATCGCCTTACGATACTCAGGGATCAAATTATTTCTAATATATTTGAGTCTAGTGCTCTCCGCAGGGATTCGAGTGAGTTGATTGAACAATTCATTCATTTTGGCAAAATAAATAACGGCCGATTCATCCTTAATTTGAGTTCTACATTTTATAGCTTCCCAAAGCTCATCATCATGATACGGTGACCTAAAATCTAATTTTAATGCCTCAACAAGAGCATCCCAATCTTTAACATTACCTATAGTCTGTCGAAACCAACATCGTGCGTTACCGACAAATAAGTCTCTAGCTGATTCGAACAATTCTGTTTTGCTTACGTGTCGTGCCTTTCTTAACTCTTCTACGTTCTCTAAAAATGAAGATAAGGTGCTCTTATCGCCAGAAAATGTTTCACCCCATTTATAAACAGGTATGGATTTATAGTAAGGAGGATTTGGTAATGACTGTGATGTACCGGAGACACTGTGTATACAAGAATTCGATATACTAGATGCGTTATTGACAGTAGGTGCTTGATCAGTGATTTTATCATATAAGTCAGCTTCTAAACTGATACAAGTTGCAAAGGCTTCATTTTTAAATGACAAACGTTCTTTTCATCATCTCCAACGATAATAGGTAAACGTGAAATTCGCTCTGAAATGTGATATAGACGTGATTTCGCTCTTTTAAAAGTCGAATCCTCTTTATTACCTTCGAACTCGATAACAAGTTGCGTTATAGACTCTAATGTGGTATTAATTTCGTTCTGTTCAGTAGTGAATGAAAATTCAGGATCGTGTAACTCTAAGTCTATTACAGTTTTCTGACGTACTAATAATCTACGCAAGATTTTCCTCTTTTCATCTTGTCCTCTACATGATACAACGCCCTTATTCTCAATTCATAGTTGAGTTCATTAATCGACAAATGATTAGGATTAATTTCGATTTCCATTATTCACAACAAATATAAAATTATAAATTCAACAACAACCGCAATACCTAGCACATATGTTGACAGTATCAAGATAATCAATCATCACACAAATTAAAAAGAGAGAAAAGTTTGGTGCATTACAGCTATCAAGAATAAGAAAATACAAAATACACTCAAAATATCCAATCAATATAGAATACAATAACAGTAATCAATAATTCAAAAAAATTTCATACAATATTGCAAAGTAATCAGAAAAAAAATAGAACTACGGCCCCACGTTGGGCGCCAATTTTATGTAACGTAATTTCTTACGTATTACATAATTGCGCTTATTGGCAGCTTTTCGCCAGAGAACAGTTGGGTAGTGGGTTGTATAATTTACAAAACTCTTAGTACCAATAAAAGAATAATTAAAATGAACTGGGCGCCACTTGATTTAAGCTATGAAATATAAACTTAATATGAATCGACTGATTGAAAATCAAGAAACAATCAGTGTTACTTTTAGGTAACAGTAAATGAAGAATATGATTTTTGATGAGAATATAATATACGTAATGAAATGCAATTTATAATATACGGAAAAATAAGGGGTTAGTAATCCACTTATAATATAACTCTAAAGATGATAAAAAGAAAACGGAGATGTTTGAGAAGGTAATACGATATTGAAGTTACACCAAATTCTTCCTTATTATTTAGCGTTGAAAGATGAACTGATTAATATAACAGTGTAGATTGATACTGGCCTTGATTTGAGAAGGTTCTATAGAACAACTGTACTTTGAAACAAAATGGCTTCAGCTTTTAGTGATGATGATGAGTGGCTGAATGTAGGTAAGCGTATTCGAAAATTCTGTCCTCAGAACGATAACCAAAACTCCAGTTGATCGGATTGATTGAATTCTAGGCATTAACAGTAATGCTTTTCTTGCAGGTATGTATAAGAAAAAGAAATGCTATGCCTCCGGTAGAAGAAACCCTAAAATGTTTATTTTCACGTATGAAACAATTGGAGTTAGACTCGATAAACACTCACCTTTATCAAAAGGGTTTTTGAGATTCGATAATTAATTTGATACGGAATATTCTAATTCTGAATTTTGATTCTAATATTTTCTTATCCCTTTTCAGGTCGAAAACTAGATCGATTATGGTAAATCTGTAACGAATCTTATCTACTGCGCCGATAAAACAATAATTACGAGACATACGGACAATGCTCGCCACCTGTGATCCTTATGAATAATTATTAACCTTTAATGTTGAATTAAAACTGTTTGATTTCGAATTAATTTTGATTGATACCGGAAGATGGACATAATATGAAAAGAGGAAAACTGTTAAAGTGATTTATATTAAAAGAGGAATTCTATACCGTTACAAGGTAAAAAAAGAACAGAATGAATAAAAAGCCGAAAAGATGAAATATGAAAGGAAAAAATTTCAACTTCTTGCAATTGAACGTCTTCTATTTTATTTATGAATGAGTATTCAAGTGAAATTTTCACATTGTATCGTCAGTCATATGTGGTGATGCAGAAAAACAGGAGCTTCCGTCGGAATATCCCACACCTTCTCCAGCTCAGGTGGAATTTAAACTGCTACTAGAGGTCGTGGTCAATTCATCATAGTTAATTCATTTTGTTTCCTTCACCTACACCCTTACAACCCTTTTTGTCAGAAAAATTGTAGCACGTCACCAGTTTATTGAAAAACAAGCGAGTGTGTTACGCAGAAAGATTTTAATCGCATTTAATGCTATTTGTAGAGAAAATTCACTTTCGTTTTGCAGATCTGGAAGATAACATTCATGAATCTGTCGGAAGAAAAGAATAAATTTTCCTTATCGCATGAACAGTAAACCGGGAATATATAAATACAGCAAACCATCGGGTTTGTATATAATGCGCATATTGCGTTTAATTAAATTTCACCGATTAGAAATTTCTTGCTGATTTTGTGACGGCAGATTTTATCGGACAAGACGTATTGTATGAACCAACAAAGGGTATGCGGAACATGCTTTAACGGTACAAGGCTGTTAGTCCCCTGGAATTCGATAGATAATTTCGACCTGAATTTTCCGACTGTTGACAGAATTCGCAAGACGACGATACGAGGGATGTCCGTTATGGTTTGCTTGCTGGGACAAGGGAACATCATTAAGCTACTATCAGTACTGAAAATGAACCTCCGATTGGTTAATATAAATCAAAAATTTCAGCGGTTTGCGTACTTTGTTACAGCCATGAAATACTGTAAGAGTTGATAAGTAAGTTAAAGAATTAAATTATACATTTTCGCGCCATAATTCTATTTAATTTTCAACGACACTTATCTCAACAAGAATGTCTGGGCCAGTACGTTCGTTTTCTTCATTGAAGTACCAAACCAACCAACAGTTTCTTGTTGGTGTGGACAATTTAAGCTCAAAAAAGGTTTTATTAGCGATTCAGATAACAAACCTAAAGTTATTCGGAAAATCATCAATATCTTAACTGGCAAAAAAAGTAAAACAAATTCTCAAAAATTGTCTTCTGGAGATCTTCCAAGGGTTGCTGAAGAGCTTGGTCAATTTTTCGTCAACGTTGCACCCAATCTATTCAATGCCTTACCACAGGTTAGAACTGAATGTGAAGTGAAGTATTCAAAGAATTCTTTCTATATGTTTGAGGTTAATGAAAGAGAGGTTTGCATTGTCGTTAGATCTATGAACAATAAAGCATCTTGTAGGTATGACGACATATGCAAGCAAATAACTCTCATAGTAAACTGAGTTTTTGTTAAGGGCATTTTTCAAAATCGACCAGACTTCAAGAAAAGCACCACAATTGCCTGACATGAACGCAGTCGTCAGAAGCCACAATAGTGCAAGTAAGTAGGATGCATAATCGGCGTGGGTAGTAAGGACGACACTGATGAGTCCCTAATAAGGACGAAATTGTAGTCTGCCGCTTCATTTCTCTACATCTTGCTTAATAGCACTATTGTGGCTGCGTGCATGACTGGTAGATTTGAGAAAAACCCTTGTCAGGCTAGATTTCACTGATGATTAAATAATTTTTCTTGTCTCAAGTTAACATATATAAACTCCACGCAGAGGGTATCGTGGAAGATATTTGCTTTCATCAAACATTGGAGACGATTCTTCAGCAAACAATTTTCGGTGGAATGTTCAATATCTCTTGTACGAGCTGGTTTTTTTTCATTCACTCTCTATAATTAACATCCACCAGGTCCATAAAGTAGTAGTACAATCTAATCGGAGGTCATGAATGAAACAACTGACTGCAGTTTTGGACTCGTTTGATCTCGTCATTATTGCACACCCATTCACAGAACCAAGCAAGACTGCAAAAGACTAATATCAATCAGTTTCGGTGCATACATGTATCTATATGTATACATATATAAATTAATGACGTAGAGGCCTTTACCAGCGCCACGGTCAGATTAGTATATGGCAGTCTAGCTTGGTGTTGTGAATGGATGTGTAACACTGACGAGGTCAAACGCGACAGAAAGTCCAATCTGTTACTGGCATTCCTTCTTCAAATATCACTTTGAATCTCTTTGTAGCAAAATTAACATCGCCATCTTTAGAAAATCTTCGAGCACTGATATACAGAATGTAAATGAATAACTGAGAAAGTTTTCACGAGGTGAAATGCCATTTGATGAAGAAAAGTTCCCATAAACATATGTCAGCAAACGCTTCGTTACCTTGATACAGGGTGTTGAAATCTTCAAAATTTTCCAGTTTTTTTCTTATAACTACAGTTTTTCAGATGCTTGGTTGCATTTTTTTTTGAATCGACATAATTAGATCACAGAAATTATGAAAATCTACTTTTCTCTTTTCTAACCTATCCATGAATACTACGGCACTTGCTACTTAGTTTTATACTGTCTGATGATAAACAAGAGTTCGAAACTGCTGTAACAGTGATGTATTAATTCGATTCATCTCTCGGCAGGAAAACATAGAAAAATTCCATTCGTATTTTAATTTAGTCTCGATAAGATTCAGAATTGGCGGAAAGATGACCAGGGAAGAACCTTGAGAAGTTGCATCATCTCATCCTTGGGAAGTTAGGTGGTAGAATAATGGTGAACGAATTCATGTTTGGTTACATGAGCATTATTGTACACTCCTTGTATAAACAAAGTGCTACTGGCTTGAGTGAACAACAATGCGAATTATTTTTCTGAAAGTATAATTAAGAATGAACTCAGAACATGATATTCCATGCAATTGACATAGGGGAATAATCGAATGTCCCCCAGTATACGGCAACAGGTGTGATGCCCTTACGTCAAATGCATCAGAATGTTTTACATCCTTCAAATGTCTAGAAAAGTTGCTCTAATGTTAAAATGACAGAGCTTGAAAGATTAATACCATCAAACAACAAAAGCAATTCTTTAGACTATAGAATCAAGTCAAAATTCCTCGAAAAACCAATTAATTGTTTGGCGATTCTTCGGTCGAAATAACTTTCTTTCATCCCCCTTCAACTGGGACTATTGATGAAGCCAGATAGTCCACAGTCGTAATAAAATACTTTGTCCTCGCGTAGTCGAAACTCTCAGAGAGTCATCGGGTTCAATCAATAGACGTTAGCCGTAGACAATTGGAAGTTTTCGTCCAAATCCTTCCTGCTCGTGAAATGGATTGTAAAAACGCAGCCTTTTCTTCAATCCGCAGGGATCCGAATACTTGAACATCATAGGCAGTGGCGTGCGTTGTGAATTTATATTTTTTTGCATGCAAATGTATGGTCTTATATTTTATCTGTTTCTTGAGTACGTAACGGGTTTTTTGGCATGGATATGTCGTCCTGCGTCTTCTTGATGAAGCAAGAGTTTGAACTCGATTGGTATATCTGACAAAATCATTGGTAAGGTAGATATCCAATATTTCAGCGAGCCTCGTAAGCTTGAACAGTTCGTACTATAACTTGTCCTCTGACATTGCAGCAATTAAGGATACTCGAGCAAGTATCCTTTGTGAAATGAATACTTGTAAAAATTCACTAAATCAACACTCTGCTAGACTCAATGATTGATATTGAGGCGAATAACGCTAAGGTCAAGGAGCTAGAAAATATGCACCACTCACACTCAGCAAAAATTTCAACAATGAGTAATGATATAGACCATATCTAATGACCTCCAATAACTTCAAACGGCGCCTAAAAATTCCTGAAAGAGTGAAAAGAACTCCCAACATTATTATAAAAGGTTCACCAGAGTCTCACGCCAATGGTTCTTGAAGTTCTCAATCAGCAAATTTGGCAAACATCTAGGAGAATTATTGCAAATATAATATTAACCCTACCTTATGGAAAGTGACACTTGCAAACCCAACTCTAGTTGGGTTAGACACTTGCAAACCCAACTCTAGTTGGGTTAGACTCTTGCAAACCCAACACTAGTTGGGTTAGACACTTGCAAACCCAACTCTAGTTGGGGTAGACACTTGCAAACCCAACTCTAGTTGAGCCAACAACAATCATCGGAATGGGTGAGGAAAATTTTGCCAAAACCGAATAAACCTCGCCAAAGTCTTCGGAAAATCAAAACCATGCTGATTGTTTTCTTTGATATTCGTTGTGTCGTTCAGCATGAATTCGTTCCGCAAGATCAAATGGTCAATAAGAACTTCTATTTAAGCGTTTTGAGACGTTTGCGTGAAAATATTTGCCGAATTTGTGGCTAAACATTTCGTGGAATTTGCATGACGATGACGCAGCGTCTCATCGAGCCACGGTTATTTATTCATTCATTTATTCATTATTACAAAACATAGGAACCCCAACAGGATAGACCCATTTACCGGGATTCCCAAAAAATGATAACAGAAAAATAAACAGAAGTGAAACTGTCATACGAAATGAAAATTACAACTTTCATAAAAATTCAGGAGAAAGAGAAAGATTCACTACAGATTACTGAATCAAGCAAAATATCATGAAAACTTAAAACTACTACAATGGGGATGATTAAGATCTAATGAGATATGCAATAACATTATTTTTGAAAGAAGAAAGAGGCTCATTGAAAATATCTATACTGGCAATATGCCAATTGTACAGACGCATGATTCGCAAGAAAACATAATGAAAAAATAAACTAGTACGGGCCTTTGGAACGTAGAAGAGTACATTTCGACGACTAGGATATACGGGAACATTGAAATTGAGATAATTAACAAGCGGAAAACCAAAAGAATGATTTGAGATACGATAAAGAAATACAGTGTCGGAAAAGACTCTCCTCTACTTCAGGCTCAAAATTTCGTGATGACGCAAACTTGATTGATAATAATGGTTAGTACTGAAAAGTCTAAAGTTGAAACTTTTGACAAACTTTCTCCGGACTCGTTCAATTCTGTCAATATACTTGTAAAAGTGAGGGGACCAAATAGGTACAGCATATTCCAAATTACTCCTCATCAACGAGAAATATAGCATTTTTAAAGACCTCGGATCACTGAAACTTTTAGTAATTCTTAGAACGAAACCCAACATTTGGAGAGCCTTAGAAACTATATGATCAATATGATCCTCAAAGGACAACTCAGAATCAAGATATAGACCAAGATCCTTAATTTGGTTTACTCTCCCAATTACAAGCCCATCAACAGAAAAAGTAGCATCGAAAACATTGACATTGTTTTGTAAACCTTATATGCTTACACTTATCAATATTTAATTGAAAATACCTACTTTGACAAAAAGAGAAAAGTCTGTCAAGATCACCCTGAAACCGCAAAATATCATCATAGGACCGAATAGCACTGTACACTCTAAGATCGTCGGCATATAAATCAGGCTTTGTATAAAGAAAAACTTTCGAAATATCATTAATGTAAATTGAAAATAAAAGGGGACCCAGATGTGACCCTTGAGGAACACCAGATGTGACACGAACGAAACAGGAATGAGTGCCATTGAGTGCAACATACTGCAGTCTATCCGACAGATACGAGTCTATCCATTTCAGTAAGAACCCCACCACAACAAAGTCCTCTAGAACCCTCAATAAAGTTGCTTGATGTACCTTATAAAAGACTTTAGCAATTTCTTTGTAGATGGCATCAACTTGAATACCATCATCAAAACTACTACTTATGAAATGAATGTAAGGAGTTAAATTAGTTGAAACACCTTAGTTGAAATTGAATCAACTTGGAACTGGATGAATGAAAAAATTTATCATAAAAAATTTTACCGAAATGACTTAGAATAGAGACAGGTCGGTAATTACTCACTTCATTTTTCTTACCACTTCTTAAAATAGGTACGATCTTTGCCGCCTTCCACTTATCTGGAAAGACACCTTGTACTAAAGATTTGTGGAAAGTAATTCGAAGAGGAGTTGCCAAACTAGCGGAACAAGATTTTATAAACATTGGTGGGATGGAGTCCAGACCTGGACCCTTCGTGACATTCAGTCCCTCGATTTTAGCTTTGAAATCCTTCAGTTCTATCGTATTAAATGTAATCGATGAAGAAGATTCATATCTACTTTGGTGGAGAACAGGTTTATGCGGATCTTCATAAACACTAGAAAAGTACTCAGAAAAGCATTAGATATAGCCGAACTATTTTCTAAGATTTTTTCACCATGACACATGGATTGAGGCATCTTCTTTCAACTCGCCCACATAATACCAGAAGAGCTTAGGATTTTTCACAATTCTACCCTCTATAGAAGCAATATGCTTCTTGTGATCTCTTTCAATTAAGACTTTACATTGCCTATCCAAGTGCAAAAATTTTCATACAGAAAACGGTCTCTGAATTTTTAAATCTTTGATATAAGTTAGTTTTACCGTTAATGCATTTAATGGTGTCTTAACCAAACCACGGAGAATATTTATTACACTTAACAGATCTATGAGGTACATACTTATCAATAACTTAATTCATAGCAGAATAAAATGAATGAACACATTCATTCACATCGGTAGAACATAACAAAATTTTCCAATTCAAACTTGACAGTGCCGAATTTATCGCTACATAGTCCGCGTTAAAAACTTGTACATCGATTTAGATTTGCTAGTTTTATCCAAAGAGAATTTTGCATACACTTCTAAGGCGGGATGGTGCCGGTCTTCTGGAACGAAAGGCGTACGACATCGAACAGAAGACACATCAATAGAATTCGACAAAATCAAATCCAAGATTTTATTATAATGATTGGTGGTACCATTGAACTGATTAAGGGAATTATTAACTTATTAAGGACTTTAAGACTAAACACACGAGAAATATTATCGAGTATCAGCCTTATTCGCCTGATCTAGCTTTTTTCTTTTCTCCAGACTGAAATTGTTGCTCCGGGGAACCAGATTTGATTCCATAGACGTCATAAGAGAAAATTCGCAGAAGGAGCTGAAGGTTATCCCTGAAAGCGCATATGAAAAATGTTTCGATGATTGGAAAAAACGTTTTCATCGCTTCAAATAGCGCATATTTGGGGGAGATACATTTGATATTGTGGATTAAGATTTTTGCGTTTTATTTAAAACGTCTCGATACTCTTTAATCACAGCGTATTTCGCTTTCATCCTCTCCAAAATCCATCAGATTACAGCTATCTATAACAATGAATCCAGAAGACCCTTAATCGAATCTAGAAATACTTTAATGAATGTTGGAAAGCTCAATATTATTGGTTGAGCGTTCCACTATACTCCTCTTGTTGCATCAACTAAATGAGCGATGAAACTTTAGAGTAGTCTCGTCTATTATCGATCTCCAGCATGTTATGATTCGCGAAATCAGTGAGGAAGTTAATCAAGTATCGAAGGCGCCCCTCCAGGGAAATTTGATTTTCAAGGCGGGTAATTATTGTTTCGGAATGTGCATGTGTGTTCATGTGTGATGAATGCCACTCAAGAAACCGTAAATCTAGCTGGAATTCGAATGGGGTTACTCTGGTGTAATTACTGGTAATATCTGAACTATACCGTTTGCGTTTTGATTGTATATCTAGCGTGCTATGAAAATTGATGTGAATTTTCACTATTTTTGTTTCGAAGATGTTGAAGTAGTAGCCATTTTCCTTTATCGATCTATAGTCATTGTGGAAACATGTTTTAAGCCTCTGATAATTCAAGAAGTAAGCTTTGTGGTGGTATGTAAGTTTGCGACTGACAAAAAATAACAAGTACCTCAGGGAAAAAATAGCTACATTGCGTTTCAAAATATTCTCCATAAAAATCGATACTATTTTGCATGCGCTTAAATCAAATTTTGAAACACTTCTGCCACTCCTAATGAGATACCTCAAAAACATGGTTTTGGAAGGCTGCAAATGTCTCTTTTACTATTTCGTTTCAAAATCTTGAATTGAGAGAGGCATAGTAAAAGCTCCATGGATCATAGAGTTGTAGGTGATCAGTTTCTAGTTAAATGATTGAATGGGTCATATGGGAACTGTTGTCTGTGTACGATTCTTTCCTATGAATATTATAAATTAGGATATTCTTTATGTTTGTTACAGTTGAGCCTACAAAATTCATGTAGTCATTAGTTTGAACTTCCACGTTGAATTTCAAATCTTCGTGATTTTTGGCAAGAGATAGAGTTCTTCCATTTTCATTGTCAGTAGATAAAGCAAAAGTCTCTATTTATGGAGAGTATTAAGTGGTAGAAAAGTCAAAGAATATGAAAAAAAAATCATTGAATATGCACCCACCAAGTGGCGAGTGTTACCCCTTCGAGTTATTATGACGGCTTGAATTTGTCTTGGTATACCTTAGATAAGATAACGAATATACCCTTGGTCTATTCTTATCCAGTCTATTTGCAGAACCTAACCTAGTTCATTCTGATTCTACAGATCAGGACGCACTTCTTCAACCTTCTACACGTGCAAGAATCGGATGGAGATCAGGGCACTTTGCCGGCTAGTCTATTCTCAATATTTCAGGTCCGTCCAGATAATCACTTACTATTCTATAGGTATAAGATGTGGCATTATCATTCATCAGCATGAGATCTTCGCCCATATTATGAGTGAATGGGACATAAAACTTACCGTATTTACCTTTCAGCCTTCATGAATCCCCTACCAACCATAATCAATTCTGTGTTTCTTTCATACCACTACAGAACCGATTCTTGTAGCTAAATTGTCTAGATTGAAATGCTCACCAGTTAGCATATAAATTCTGAGACACCCATTTGGATTTGTCGGAGAACAGAATATTTCTCCATTCTTCATCGCCTGAATGCTGGTGTTCTTTGGTTAAGTGAAGATGAGCTGAGCAGTGTATTAGACTTCTCTGTATCTTAAAACTACAAGTCATGAAAACGATCGTCTCGAGCAGACATTTTTCTTGTTCCACAACTAAAAATTTGCGAGAAAGAAGCATTTCTGGTTGTATCTCGTATGTCTCTATTTGAAATGAATTTTCACACATAATCAAACGTATTTTGCGAAAAATAATCTGTAATATGTCCAAAATTTGAAGGTATCACAGAGTTTTGGGGATTTAAATTAGAGGATAACTTCTGCTTTATCGAGTTTTTCTACCAGTGAGTGTATAACATTTTTGACTGGTCTTTGCTTTCTCGTGATAAATGGGGCTGAATTACCTTTATGAATTCACATATGGCTTACCTGTTTCATAACCTGTTATGATTTCAGTCAGTAAGATAACCACAATTTCATTTGTAACGTATCTCGTGCGATTCTTAATTGCTCTACTTTTTGGGAATCATTTGGCGTATGGTGTACCCAAAGACTAACAATTTCTTTTCATAAGGAGATCTTCATCTAAATTTGATTGACTACTGAGGATCCAACACCAAGGGTGGTCCCAATCACTTGATAGGTGCATCCTGGTGCTTGGGTAGGTTAGAAGCCATCTGCGATCCAATTCTCATCTGCTAGGAATGATGATCTGGAACGGCAGACGCCAGACTTTATACTCAGCATCTCGTTATCTTCGATTTCAGAGTGTGAAGTGTCGAGTACGAAGCTAAATATATTTGCTCAATTCCGCGAAAAACTATGGAATCTGTAGGTAGTCATTGTAGCTGATTCTCTAATCACTATGTGGAGAAGTGCTGAGAATTCGTTCCATGGATGCACTAGGTGTGCAGCAAAATTCTCAGTGATCATCATGCAGCTCGTTCTCTGCAATTTGAAGAGCTTGAAATGGGATGTCTTCTTGAAGCTACACTACCACTAAGCATTGCCATCTTCGATACGTGGTTTAACAACCATCATAGATATAGATACGAATGTAGCCAGACATTAAGTTGACCACCATTCAATTTCTAATTATTCTTCTTAATTTCTCTGCTTTTTGGAGATCATTCAGCGTATGGTATCCCCAACGAGTAACAATTTTTGTCTATGGAGACGTTCATCAAAAATTGAATTGATGATTGAGGATCCTCCACCAAAGATTGACTCAATTACTTATAGGTGCATCCTGGTTCTTGATATGTTTGGGGCCGTCTGGACAAATGGTGGTGGCCCGTTCTTATCTGCTAGGAAAAAAGATCTGGAATGGGAGCTCCATGTTGGCTTCGGGAATTGCTTCGTCAGACTTCATCCTCAGCATCTCGGTGTTCTCAATTGCAGACTGTTAAGCGCAGAGCAAGAGGCTGAACATATTTTCAAATCAGCAGCCATCTATGATACGTGGTCTCATCACTATCACATATAACCACTGAAGTAATTTGGGGCAAGTCTTCATTTCTTATCCCAGATATGCTGTTTCCTCCGTGAATGAAATGACAGCATGAAGGTTTCGAAGTTTATTCTCCGTCGCATTATCCCTGAATAGCTGAAATCTATTGGAGACGTTATCGTCATCTCGCCAACCATAATGGCTATATTGTCAGCGTACTACACTTCCCCGATGAGGAAAGTGTTGATCTTTTAGCGTTCAGCATATTATACATTCATTTTGCAACAATTCTTGCTACTCCTCTGGTTGATCATACTAGATAAATGTTGTTAACTATCACTGAAGAAGACGGTCAACCAGCACCTTGTTTCTATCGAAACGTTTTCTTGAAGTTCACTGTACCATCAAAAAACAGTAGCCCGTGATGGACTTTCATGACCAAATGCGTGCTGCAACCGTTCAGGTCTTTGTTCTTCAGCTGAGCCAAACTTGTTATCGTTATTGATCATAGATATATTCGTTATCATGTTCATTACGTGGGAGCATCGACTCATTTGAATTCACACCTTTACTAATGAAAAACGAGGGTTGTTAATGATGTTGCTTCTACTGTTGTATTTTCATAGCATCTCAAAACATAAAACGTTATCCTCTTATCACTTTACATCAATGATATATCATACTGTAGATCAAAAAAACATCAATTGAGGATAAGGTGAATAAACCGTAAGGTAATCGAACACCCTCATTCCTCAAGCAGATCCTGTCAGAGAAATCAGCCTAACTGATCCTTTATCCCGTGATTAGTGGCCAACGGCCACTTGACTATACCTGAAATCGTGAATACTGAAAATAAATACGGTCATATATTAAACATGCTTTCGTTTATCGCCAGAATTTATAGTATAGAAACTAGAATGGAATGGCTACCCGAATTATTTATGTGCTCGTGACACGACACTTTACTCACGTTAGAATTTTTTTACAAGGTTTTTTTATGTTAATTTAATGATGAAATATGACGCCGTACTCAATGCCTTTGTACATAGTTAATTATATGGTATCTGCAGAATGATACGCACTACGAAATGCGTTGCATTGTAGCTAAATCAAAGGGTAGCCAAGACGTTGCTCGGGGTTAGGTCTGATGAATACGTTGAATGAAGTAGTAATGATTTTAACCATCAGAAATACTAATCAACCTTCAATTATCTCTTCATTGGGAAACAGATTACTGTTCACTGCTAAATGAAATTTTTTTAAGGAAGGAGCACTGCAAGCTTACTGGCTTATGCCACGTCTATTAACTATTCATTCATTTATTTCACCCAGAATAACCCTGTATATTAAATACAGAAAACGTCCAGATAATTTTCTTTGGAAACAGAAAAACCATCAGAACAACTTTAATTGATTACAGAAATGAAATCATCAAAACTGAAGATACCATTACTTTATTGGGGGTCAGAATCGACTGAAGGCTGGACTGGATGTCCCAAATGGATCATGTATCTAAATTTTTTTTATGCGCGCTTCTCAGAAAGAGACGAACCTGTTACACCACATGAGTGCGCGCATGGGAAGAATGGTGTCTGTTTACTCGCTTCTTGAAGAGGGCCAGATTGTAGAATGTTGGAAAAGAGATCGTCAGCTCATCGGTCCTGAAAACGAAGGAATTCTTATAGAAAGAGATTCGAAGGGTCGATAAATGTACCGCCATATGATGAGAACTCCTTGCCAGTCTAGTGTTGCGGCATAACAGTTTTCCCGGAACAAAGTCTTTCAGCTCCTTGGAGCATATTCCGTGGAAGTATTTGTAAAACAGAGAAATATCAGCAACTTGTCTGAGAGCCAGAGGTTGGAGATCGCGGGTGATCTCCGGGTGGACGATGAGGCACACAGCCAGTTTTTGCACACTATTCAACATCTGCAACGAATATTTGGGCGTAGATCCCAATACATGGGAACAATATCCCAAAGCAGGTCAAAGATGCACCTTATATAGAAACAACAGCTGAGATGACGTGAAGTATCGCTTGGCTCTGAAAAGAAAACTAAGTTTAGCTGATGCAGACTTAGCTATTGCTGATATATGTTCATGCCAGCAAAATCCAGAATTCACCGTTATTCCGTGAAGCTGCATCGAATCTTTGGATGCAATTTGTTATCCTTGCATCTTTAGAGAACGTTCTCCAGCGGGGACCTTTCTAGAAAACTTAGTTGCTTGCATCTCGCTCACCTTTAAGATCAACAGGTTCAACTGACCCCACTCAGATATTCTCTGTAAGTCAGAGTTTAAGTTATTGATTTGTCGACATCTCTGACGCTAAGATTCCGCAGCTGTAATCCGGCCGCAGACTACTGAAAGACGAAACTAGGGTGCAATCGTCTGCAAAACCAAAGATCTCGTTCTCTGTAGATGACAGAAGATCGTTTATCTGCAACAGAAACAAGGTTGGCGAAAGAATGGATCCCTGAGGTACTCTTGCTTGTAACTGGAAACAATAGGATGTTATATAAGTAAGGCTTGCTACACACTGAGGGTGCTGTCAAGGATTATAAATAAGACAGCTGCTTTCGTATCATATCATGCCTATGTAGAGTCTAACCTCAGATAAGGTGTCATATTCTTCACCCTCCATGTATCTATATTCTGGATTGCTGTTCTTATGGGAGGAAGAACCTATACCTCTCAATTGGCACTGAACATCAATACTCTACAAGATTACAGAACAACTTAACAACCTACAGGCATAACCATACTTATCTACAGAACTACTTAGGAATCATCTCGATATAATTTTATTATAGGATGCCAAAATCAATCCGATCATTACCAGTCATGCGTTCAAACATAAATTGAGGTAACACCTGGTGGAAAAAGTATACCACGCGGTATTAGATTTTATAAGGTTTGAATATTAAATTTTGTAGCCAATTACACCTTTCGAATCTTGTTTCGACACAGTCATTGCATTTTTACACTTACATACATTGAACTAATAAAGTCTTTCTATCTATCTATCTATCTAATTGAAGTTTTTGTTGAACATTAATACACACAACCAAATTTATATGAAATCACCCGGTATTTCACATTATTGATTGTTTAAAACCATGGATCTTTGATTACTTGTGTAGAATGAAGTTTTTTTGTTGTAATAAAACTGGATAGTATAATAAGAAATGTTGAATCATCACCACATATTCATGAAGAAGAGGTGACACAGAGGGATATAGCGGCCACAATGAGGGTATCACAGGGGATGATTTAAAAAACCTACGCCCGATACGTGGAGCTACAATCTCTGCAAAATAGACCTGAGAGAAGTCGTAGGAAGATCACTTCTGAAGAACAAGGCCACTTTTTGTGCCGAATTGCAAGAAGAGACCCTAGTGCGTCGCATCCCATACTTCAAAGGCAATTTCTGGAAGCAACAGGTATCAGTATATCAGTCTAAACGATACGTCAAAGACTTCATTCAAAGGGTTTATACAGCAGAAGGCCTTCAAGAGTTCCAGAGCTAACCAGACAACAAAAAATCAACAAACAAAATTGGAATATTGAGAATAGGGGAAATTATCTTTCTCGGATGAGACCAGAATTGGTATTTGATCAGAAGACCGCCAGATTCGGGTTTCAAAATATTGTGGAAGACAAGCTAGACTTCGAGCAGCTAGACACATTCCGAAATACCAGTGTGATGTTTTGGGGTGGCATTATGCTGGGAGGCAAAACAGATTTGATTTCGTTTCCTGTAACGGCTATAAATTATGTGGACCTAGTGCTGGAGCCCATAGAGAGACTCTGGCGAGGTGCCCACGGTGAGAATTTCACTTTTATGCAAGATAATCCTCCTCCGCATTCCAGCAACCTCGCGCGACATTATCCTGAAACAGAGGAAATCGCTATTTTTGACTAGCCAACTTGTTCTCCTGACCTAAATCCTATTGAATATTTATCGAATAATCTCAAAAGGAAAATTAGATCGCGCCAAGATAATCCAAGAACCCCACAACAGCTCATCCAAGCCGCCACAGAAGAGTGGCAGAATATCAACCAAATAGGTCGAAAACCTGATCCAAAGCATGCCTAGACGGATTCAGGATTGTATTAGGGCAAGAGGAGGTAATACAAGCTACTGAGCTATTCCGTGAGGAAACAATTTTCAATTTTTAATTTTTTACTACATGTGGAAAGAGTCTCTTATTTTCTTATTTGTTTTTTCCTCAAAATAAACCTTAATTTATTTGTTTTTTCAATTGAAATATCTCAAAAAGGATCAATTCTAACAATCCTTTAAAATTTCCAAAGTTCCTGAGGTGATATTCAAAAAATCGGGTGATTCCATATAAATTTGGTGTAATTGAAATATTTGCATATGAACAACAGAGTACACCAATCGAGTTATCACTAAGAGCAGTCTAGTACGTGTGCATGAATCGCAATTTAATACAAGTTAATTTTGATTCATCATCATTTCATATCGAAGAAAATTACACACCTCTGATGTTTGTCGAACATTGAACCAATTAAAAACTGAGAACTTCAAAGGAAAACAACCTACATTTCAGATATAATCTTTGTCAACATTTTTAATATTGTTTGGAATTACCTTAGAACTATTGTACCTGTATGAATTTCTTGAGAAAAACGCTTCAAGTATAAATCATTAATCACAATCAGAGCTGTATATATGCATATGTGATACACTAATGTGTTTTTCAACAATGGAAAATGATCGGGCAATATTTTTACGTCATGATAAAAAGAATATTACGCTGTATAATGTCAATTCACTTTCATGTTCAAATTGCATGTTATACGTATTACGACGGTGTTACAATCATTATATTCGAATAAATACACGTCCAACACCACAGTAATTCAAAACTTTGTATTGAGTGTCTAATAGATTACAGATTTATGAATATAATTTTCAATGACAATCCTAACATAGGCAATTATATTTTATTGAGCGACGTTAATCACAATGGTGATTATAAGGGGATTTACCCATTGCTGAAGGCCAATAGAAATAGATGGCTTGGCTTTATCGTTACAGTTACATGGCCAGAACGTACACCCGACATGACACCGTTAGATCTCTTTCAATCCGTTCAGAAAATTTGAGAAACAGGTTGAAGCTGGCATGCAATCTTACCAAGGAAAATAATTAAGAAAATTTCTGAATACATTGTATGGATTTAACCATTACTAGCTACATGGATGATTGTCACAGTGGTTTGGAATTCTGGTTTATTATC
The DNA here is from genome assembly GCA_013387265.2 of Cryptolaemus montrouzieri. Classification (NCBI taxonomy): domain Eukaryota; kingdom Metazoa; phylum Arthropoda; class Insecta; order Coleoptera; family Coccinellidae; genus Cryptolaemus; species Cryptolaemus montrouzieri. Next base: position 45,553,262 of record JABFTP020000083.1, on the reverse strand, counting down.
TGACTGTACAAAACTTAGTATAAAGTGCCGTGGTATTTATGAAAAGGCCCCTATTTGGATCTGAAGAAATCCGATAGTAGATACACAGTTAACAAACTAGTGAATGGAAATAATTGATTGAATGCACTACATTTTTGATGCTGGGGTTACCCACTACTGTCTCACAGTTCAGTTGTTGAATCTTATTGGTTTTAATGAATGAAGTTTGATATTCTTTTTATCTGGTTTTTTAAATGAAGGAGCAGACTAATGTAGAAATCCCTATATGATTTAGACCGTTGAATAAGATTGATGGGTGATAATTTTAAAGGTTATGTATTATATTTTCAGTTATATGTGAAGAACAAGACCTGACTGATTTATGTGAATCTCATATTTTTGATGTATTCTGTAACAATCCGATTTCTCGAATTTATCATTTATATCTTTTAAACTCAGTTTCCATAATTTTATCAATAATTCAATCTCAGTTTTTCATTTCATTAAGTTAAATGGGTAATGATACCCAATGAAAACTATAGTTATATCCGTAAGGTGTCGCTGGTATTGATCTAGGTTGTTCACCGGTTAATTGTGAAGTCAATACTTGAAAGAAAATCGTTTTCTCATTTCTGTGGAAGAACGGAAAGCAGTACTCATTCTATGTTTCGTTTCCACTTTGCTGTTGTGAAGAGAATAGTTTCGTTTTTTATTAGTTTTTTTCAAACAATAGTATTTCATAGAACGGAGTCTATATAAGTTGGGAATTCATTAGATTCGCTCTCTTTCCATTTAGAAATCTTCGGAATCGTTCGGATTGGAGCTGTGTTGTAGCGATTGGAGTGAATAATTTTCAGTGCTAGAAATTAAGTAACGTATGAAGCGTTATAAGTAGTCGGTAGTTTTGCCGGATTTTCTCGACAACCAATTCAATTAGAGAGTGGAGAGATTTCGAATTTTCTTTTGTTATATTAACCTAGATCGATATCTGCTATTCCAAGGGTAAGTCAAATTCATTCTGTTCATTTTAAAAATATATTGTTATAGATTTTTTTTCACCGTCAAGGTATTTTGAGTTTTCATCTTTATGCCAAACCTTGATATTTCACGACTAGGGTATATATGTATATGATATCATGAAATGTACGTACTTTTCTTTACAGTTCGACAAATCCACCAATATGACAGGCACGGCCCAGGTGTGTATTTTTATTCGGATGGTATTCAATGACATGTTGGCTGAGGAAGAATTTTTGACAATCATTCCTCTGAAGCGGAAAGACCCGTAGCGAAGAAATATATGACGTTTTCTTCAATTTAAAAAAACACTACAAGCTACCAATAAATAAACTTGTGTGCATCACAACCGATGGAGCCCTAGCAATGACTGAAAACAAAAACGGTTTTCTGGATTTGTGTCGAGCTAATGAAGATTTCCCTTCATTTATTTCATTCCATTGCATTATACATCAACAAGCTTTATGTTCAAAAGTTTCGAGCTTGCAACGGCGGCTCTTGAAGTTGCAGTTGGAAGACGGGGAGTCAGCTGAACACACTGATTTAGTTCTTCACATAGACGTCAGGTGGTTGAGTCGCGGGAAATTCCTAGAAAGGTTTCAAGAATCATATCCCGAAATAACCGCTTTTCTAGACGAAAGAAATGATGACACTCAGATGTTGAAAAACGAAAAATGGCTGACTGATTTGGCATTTTTGACTGACATCACAATGCACTGAAACACCATGAGCTTCAAAGTAAAGGAAAAACTATTATAGAGATTATTAGTGCAGTAAACGCATTCAAAAATATATTGCAACATATCATGAATCAACTGAAAAGAAAGAATCTGAAACATTTTCCGTCTTTGAAATCAAGGATTCCTTAGTTGAATTATGATACGTATGAGACTGAATTATCAAATATTTTGACACAATTCGAAATGCGTTATTATGATTGCAGAAGAAGTCAGTTTAATATGAACACATGTTCTGTTGAAGTTGGTGCAGATGATATCAGATATACATCTCAAAGTTCCAGCATCTGATACAAATTTCTAGTGTTTTATATCTGAATCTAGAGCAAATCGCCCTTCAACTGACGGCAATGTTTGGGTTAACTTACTTGTGCGAGTCTGCATTTTCTGAAATGAAGATAATTAAGTCAACATATCGCAATCGACCAACTGACGATCATATGTCATCATGCTTGAGATTAACACTCGGTGGTTACGTACCATCTTATGAAAAGTATGCTGAGTACATGCAGTGTAACGCTTCAACATCCAAAGTCAGTCCAATGTTGAGTTTAACACCATATGTAACTCTTTTGTTTTATAACAAACAATAAATTCACAATTTGGATAACTATGAGTTTTTTCATTGATATTATAGAGAAGAACCTAACTAAACCTAACCCAAACCTTTACTAAAATAATGTATACTGTGCGGAAAGCTAATATCTATATATGCTACGGTGCACCCTACCTAGGTAGGTAGGTAGGGTGTATCGTGTATGTACGACAGCCCTGCATCACACATACTTGCAGCGTCTCAGAGTCGATCGTAAGTAGTCTGAAAATATTGAGGTAGATCGCCAGCAGTTCAAATTTAAGCACCCCTGAGCTACAGTATGTTAAGTAAGAGCGCATACGGCTTTATTTTTTTTTAAGTTGGTAAATAGTAAATCTCTGATATTTTGTCAACAAGTGCACATAATCTCTATCTCCTTCGCACTTAAGAGAAACTGCCATCGAAAGTCAAAACTTCTTGAAGAAAGTACTTGGCGAAAAATGAGTGATTCAACAGGGAGTGTGACGAAGAAGGTTGAAAAAGCGATCATGAGTTTGTTTTCACGAAATCGAGGCCTGAGCTTGCGTGAAGGACGAGCGAAATTGAATCGAAAAGGTTCTAATATATCGCACGTAACTGTTCGTAACTATTCGCGTGCTCTGTTGTCTAAAAAGCACGTTACTAAATGCCTACTTTGGGCAACATTGATCGTGATCTGAATAACGTAATTTTCTTAGACGAGTCTTCTATTTGGGGTTACATTATCGTGTCACGGGCTTGGCCTTCCTTTTCGAGTAATTTGGTCCAGCGCATCATCAAACAAATCATAAAAATTTATTTATGGAGTCTCGAAAATAGATTTCGGGACTTTGGACCTCTCAACTGGGAACCTAAATGCTGCTGGGATTGTTAAATTCACGAAAAATCCTTATTACCGACTGCGGAAAGCCAATTTGTTATGAAAAAAGAAGACTGGATCCTAAGCACCACAATCGCCTCTCTACAGACTGGAAAAGCGAAAAAGGGCATTCTCACTTAAACTGGCATGCACAATCACACAATCACCTGATAACAATCCCATTGAGAACGTGGGCTTGCATAAATCACAAGCTTCGACGAAGACTCTCCTTAACTCTCCGAGAATTCACACATTTGGGGAGCATTTCCCTTCGAATATGCCGAATATTTGGTGGATGTATGCCAAAAATATGCCAAGCGAATATTGACGGTGGTGGTGATTGGATACCTTATTGATGAGATTGTGGCATGCTTCGTAACATGTAAAATGAATTTATGTAACGAAAGATCTTCTTAAATTAATTTTTCATAAATTATGCCGTATACGCTCTTACTTAACCGACTGTACTATACTATACTAGTGAATCATCCTGTATACTAGCTTCATTTACCTCCGATCAAATTAGTGAAGAAAGATACTCTCATATGCTCTGTTCTGGATTAGCCAGAATATTTCGTTCTTCCACTTAATCCTTTCAATTAAAATTCGCTCCACGTAAATATACAACCAGAGCAGTTGTTCGGTGGCTGACGTAAATGATCAGAATGAAAATAAATCACTTTTGCCATGGAAAACAGTGTACGTTTCAGCCTTCTCAACTATGATAATTAATCCAATTGGAGCACGTATCCAATGTAAGTGTGAGAATGGCGTGAAGGGTGATATTTACCTCTAAATTGGATGAGACGTACTAGTAGAATCAGCCTGGAGTTATCTCAATTTCACGAATGAATTTTCGCTTGGTAAATTGATATAATCGTCAATATTTGCATACAATGTTTGGAATGTGGAAAACTATTAACAAATGGGAAAAAGGGTGAATGTTTCTCAGAGAAAATGTAAATTCAATAGAAGCATTCAATTTTTCGGGTACAAAATTATTATAGATACATTTTGTTTACTTACAGGGTGAAACGTTTATCATTGAACTGAATTATAGCATAAAAGATTTTAATTGAATATTTTAGCCACGAAGTGGCTATGTTATGATATCTATTGAAGGTGTTAGTTGAAAGAAGAACTATCTTGACATGTCTTTGAAAACTACCTCGACTTAAATTCATACATCGATGATACAGGGAGATCCTTAAGCGGAGCTCGAAACAGGTATTGATTACTGGATCTAATTGTAGGATGGCTTTATTGATGAATTGAAATAGATTATCCTCATTTTATACAGGAGTGACTTGAAAAAATTATTGAATATTGTAATTTTAAATATATCGTATCTCGATTTTTCAAATGGAACATCCTGTATTTTGTTATTCATGTCAACGCATAAAATATTGTGCCATATTTTGCAGAAATAATGGAAATAAATGAGGATAATCTATTTCAATTCATCAATAAAGCTATCCTTGGGCAATAAGAAAATGAAAGGAAAAAAGTATTCATCCTCTCTGGCCAAAGATACATGCGGTGATTAGAGACTATTTTCATGAATTTTTACGGAAAAAAAATATTGTGACGAAACTACTCAGCAAAATAACTTATTACTTAAAGACATTAGAGCAGAGTTTAGGACGCTCTTGAATCTTCAACAAAAAAGTGGTCTTCCAATCTGAAAAAACCTCCAAAGATTTTTTCATGAGAAATTGGGGCACCCTGTTTACTTCAAAATAAATTGCTGAAGTAGATTTTTACTTTCTAAATACAATACCGTTCGAACAAAAATGCAATCTTCAAGAGTGTACGAGCTGCAGAGCACCGCGCCACTGGTGAATCACCCAGTATATGAAATTTCACAAGACATACATATTTTAGTCTGTTTTGCATATAATTTCGTACTTTTTATTTATTAAACGGCATGACATGAATGATATGGTAGTCTTCGGTTAGAAGAACTTTTCAATACGCACTGTTTATTTCAAATTTATCTTATAATTCCAAATGAATGGACATTTTAATCGAATAAAAATTGAAGTTGAAAACGTTCGGAATGGACTTGATTTATTTCTTGATAGTAATGTAATTGAAACTATCTTCCATTTTGTTTCATTTCATTTCAAGTGAGATCTGGCTGATTTCACGTTATATACGTTCCAAAAAACCTCAATAATATCAGGTTTTTATAAATCCTTGGTCTAAGATATTCTCATAGAAAAAAGTCTAATGGCGTAGATCCAGTGATCTAGGCGGCCACTCAATTAGTTTTCTTATTCTAATCCTTAGGTTAGTAATATTATCAGCTCGACATCGGATATTTGTTCAATTGTGAGAATGAAAAAAAATATTCTCATGGTAACGACTACCGCGAAAGGAATGAGATATTACGTCCACGTCTTTATTCTTGGGTGATAAAATTAGTAGAAGTGAAAGTTTGAGGGACTAGTTGAACTTGACCTTGGGAAAACCTTGTTGCCTAGATCGAGGTAGTTTTCAAGGTTTTCTTTCATCCTACAACTTCACCAAATATCTCCCTACAGAGATTAATCTGAATAAGCTACAGGGTTGAATAAGAATCAATCACTTTGTTTTTTATGGCCGAAATATTGAACAAAAATGTGTTGTTGTGAAAAATGGATACTCCAAAATGAATTCAGGTTCAAAACACCAAATACCAAAAGTTGCTGTATGGACCTTCGATGGTCCTCATAGCGGCCTTCAACTTCTATCTAAAACATTTTTCTTTTCGAGATAATCAAGTCAAACCGTAGTGTAATGTTATCTGAAGATAAATACCCACCCTGAATTTTGCTGAAAGCTAACAATTGAATTTCATGCGACGCTGTTAAATGTCCTCAAAGTGGCTATGAAACTATTTGCTTTTGTTAACGATCAGTTCAATTGAATTTTGGATATAGATATAGATAGATATCAAAATTAAATGTGGGGTGATTCACAGCCCTTCCACTATGACCATTGGTCTATTATGGCACACACTGTCCTCAATTTCAATTACAACTTCCATCCTTCTTGTGAGTGAGAGCTTAATAAGCTCAATCAGCTCTCTTCGAGCCTGATTTTGTCCTCAGCTAGACATTCACACATGATCTGTTCTATTAATTATATCTCCTCTTCACATAGCCTACATGAAGAGTCGTCGATTAATCCTAACTCACTTTGGCAATTAAAACCCTTAGGTTTAGCCTACAGAATCCCACTTACTGTCCTAAATGCCCAAGTGGCCAGGGAGTCACATCTGACGGACCTATTTCTTTACCCCAGCATGGTCAGGGTCGAACATTCCTGAACAATACGTGGGTGCAGTTTTTGTATGCCAATGCCTTCAGTGCTACCTCGGTATGTGTAATATTTTTTATTGAACAACTTGTTGATCCCCCACAAGTCGAAGATTAGCTCAGTGGTCAAATACGAATATTTCCATTTCAAAAACAGTATTATTTCCGCTAGGACAGATAGACTATTTCTTGGCAGCTTCTCCGCTATATACACCAGCTTCAACACCTTAGGTAGTTCTGGAGCAATTTGTGAATGAATAGGGACTCTCAAGTGCACGGTATTTAGAGCCATCTCATTCCTGTCTGATGATCTGGAATGGCAGCTCCATGATGGTTTTGGATACTGCTGTGACAGATTTTATACTCAGTATGTCGTTGTCGTCAATTATGCAAAGTGCTGGGCATGAAGCTGAACATAAATGTCCCGTTTTGGAAAAGATGATAGATTCTGTAGGTAGCCATTCTAGTTGCTCCTCTTATCACCAAATGAAGAGGTATAAGGTCCAGTAGCAGCTCCTACGCTGTGATAGGTATATAGCGAAATGTTCCAGTGATCATTCTGCAGGCTGTTCTCTGAGATTCAGAGATCTTGATTGCTTTTTAAGGATGCACTTCCTCCGAGCAATGCAGCCATATGTGGTACAAGGTTTCATCATCACAGAAATTGCTGTGGACCGTTTATGTCCACAGGTCGTTTGACATACCCATAAGGAATGTCTAGCACTGTGTATTATGCTTTCCAGATTCGAATTTCCGAGCAGTTCACAATTTTCAGTAAGCCTGAGATATTTTTCTTCCTTCGCAACTGGCACTCCACTCAGCATCGGGAGAAGGGGGTTCACGAACATCCTCTTTTCCTTGTGAATAAAACCATAAGGGTTTTGTGGTAGCGCGGATAGCTGCAATAGCCTCCTTAAGTCTGTTAGAGATGTCATCGTCATCTCTGTCAGTTAGAATGATAGAATGATGATAAAAACAGCGTACGCTTGTACATAGACGTGTCAGTCATTGCCAGAAGGACATCAAACAGTAGGAGCTACAACAAAGATGATAGTAGTCCTCCTTGAGAGCAACCGCTGTCAAACATGGCTTCAACACCTTAGGTAGTTCTGGAGCCATCTGTGAACAAACAGGGTCTCTCAAGTATTCGGTATTTGGACCCAGCTCATTCCGATCTGATAATCTGAAATGGCAACTCCATGATGGTTTAGGATACTGCTGTGTCCAGATTTCATACTCAGTATGTCGTTGTCGTCAATTCTAGACTGCAAAGGCTGGGCACACAGCTGGACATAATCGTCTCGTTTTGGAAAATGTGATGGATTCTGTAGGTAGCCATTCTAGTTGCTCCTTTTATCACCAGATGAAGGTACAAGGTCCAGTAGCAGCTCAAGGCTGTGATAGGTATATAGCAAAACGTTCGAAAGCCATCATGCAGGCTGTTCTCTAAGATTCAGAGAGCTTGAGGATTGCATTTTAAGGCTGCGCTACCTCCAAGCAATGTACCGATATGTGAAACGTGGTCTCCTCACTGAAGTTGCTCTGCGGCAAGTACCCATTTATTTCATTAGGTCGTTTGACATTCCTATATGGAATGTCTAGAATTATGTGTTATGCTTTCCAGATGCGAATATCAAAGCAGCTTACTATTTTCAGCAACCCTAAGATATTTTTCTTCCTCCGCAACTGAACTCCACTCAGCATCGGTAGAAGGGGTTTACGAAAATACGCTTTTACCTAGTGAATAACACCATAAAGGTTCTGTGCGGGTTTTAACTAACTTCTTTAACCTCTCAACATCCGTGGATAGCTCCTAAAGTCTGTCAGAGATGTCATTGTTATCTCTTTCACTTAGAATAAATATAGTCAGCGTACACTTGTACATAGACGTGTCAATAATTGCCAGAAGGACATCAACCAGTAAGGGCTACAAGAAAGATGATAGTACTCCTCCCTGAGAGCAATCCCTGCCGCCAGCCAGATATGTATGATGTAGATATAGATAGATTTATAACTGCAATGTTGAAATTTATCCCTCAATAGTGTTCTCATCTATTTTCTGAATTGCCTCCCAATATGAAACATAATAAAACTTTAGTGAATGATTATTGATTCAATCAGTTTTTCTTTCCGGATACACAAATACTAAACACAAAAAATTCACTCAATCAACGATATACCCTCAAAGGATGCATAGATTCCCCCATAAAACCACGACAATAAAATTCAAATCACTCCACGATATTCAGCTTCAACAAAAAGAAAAACTTTTGTTTCACCTTCAGTCGCTTCGCTTTATCGAGAACAAAAAAAAGGAATATTGATTGAAATATTCATGAGATGACTTCCTTCTCCAGAGAAATCTCCGTATCTAGAAAATAACGATTCCGTTTTCAAAACGTTCAAACGTCGCCCTGACCGATTGGTCTAATTATTATCGTAGCATGCTTTGGCATCATTCATTCCGAATCCATTTTCCCTTGGGCTTTCGAGTTTTTGCACTCCGGGTGGTGGTTTCTGTAAATACTTTCCACTTGAATAACTTACAAATCGATATGCGGCTTCGTTCAGATTCTTGACGATTCATTTTTTTAATTGTTTGTAGGTAGAAATTGTTTTCACCTCTTTTGAAAATAACAGTTACATTAAAGCGTGGGCAAACGTATTGAATGTTAATCATGAATTGAACAGATAGCATTGTGTCACTTGAAAATGGAGAATACTATTTCCAGTTTTTCTAGTGTGGATGAAGATCATAGATTGCACTTCTTTTGTGATTAGAGGCTGGAAATTGGCGTGATGTTTCCTAACAGTATAGCCACGCACAAATAAACATTCAATGAAAAGCTTATCCTCATTTGTTAAAACCATTGTTACCAATTTCAAACGTCAAAAATACGACGAAATTCGAGTTCAAATCAGATGTCGTCTAAAACTCGATGACATTACATTATTGTTTGTTTATCAAAGAGTTAATGCATGTAGTCTATGTTCAGAGGTTTCTTAACGGGAGGTGTATATGATGGTGGAAAGGGGAAACATTATTGACGACGATTGGCACAATTCTGAATCAATATTCGAGTTCGACCCCTCAAAATGGTGGGAAAGGTTCAATCTAATGATTGAATAACGCAATTGATTCATTAAGACCGCGAAAACTTTTCTAATTAAATTAATAAAAAAATTAAATCAAATTTCAGGTTGGTTTTGGTAAAAAATTGTTCTTTGTCTTCCTTGAACTTCCATGAAAAAACATCAACTTCTGGAGTGCCAACGCCATGAGGTAAAAACAATATTTCGATTTCAGCTGAAAATCAGAATGAAAAATAACTCCACGCTACTTTTCTACCAATTTTTGGAATATTTTTAAGATCAATAAGTCAAATTGTTTAGAAAAGAGAGAATTATCGACTTAATTCCCCATTCGAGTTTTGTAGTGAAAAATAAAACGTTCCAGCGTTCTTGTAATATTTCTCATTTTCGAATGAGTCTGCCATATTGGATTTCACAGGAAGTGAAAGTGATATAATTTCTGAAAAACCTAGTTCTTTGGCTTTCTAATGGAGCAAAAACGAATTATCTAGCTCTAAATTTGCGAAAGTTATAACAGAAAAAAATTGTCCGGTTTTCTCTGGCGCACCCTATATATTTCTACGGTGTACTCATACGAGTGTCTTCTGCCATTTCAACTGATGAATTGAAGCAGAAACAGGATCATATTTTCGCAAACGGCAGACGAATCGACAGCATGAATTCGGGAAACACTTCTTTCGATTCTTTATTTACACACCTGGCAAAAACAAAACCTGCTTTTCTCATCATCTAAACCGTCAAATTGAGTTAATTTACTGGTTAACGCAAGTAGGTGCTTACTTCCCTCGAAAGGTTTCCCTTTGAAACAAGAATTCGTTTGTTTTCCCTCTTTTCAAGAATCTTGAAAATAGCCCAAATATTTAGGTGATTTTTTTGAGATATAGAGGAAAATGTTGCGGAAAGGTTTGTCTGAATGACGTTTTCCATACGCATTGTAGAGATGCTTTAAAGAGCTTTTAAATGAGGTATCGTTCGACCCCTTTGCTCCATTCAATTTTGTGGGAATGAGTAACACCTTCTTAAGGGGTTGCATCTTTAAAACATCAATCACTGAATATAATGAACCAGTTATTTCTGATATATGTCCTTTGGTAACCCCAGTAAAAAATAGACTTATTAGTTCCGTGTATATATGAATCCGAGTTATACAATACCCAAAACTAACAAAAGAAATTCAATAGAAAGAACACCCATTCATGTAATCACTACAAATAGAAAGGAGAAAGTTATACATTGTTGGAACTCAAACTCGAATAATTAACCCCAAATTCTAATACAAATCTAGTTCGTGACGCTAGTCGTTTAATGAAACATATTTGCATATACCCAGTTGTTACAGCTCATCGCATTTAAGATAATATTCCATCAAGTCTAATCGAAATGGTTTGAATCAAAATCGATGAGTTGATACTGAAATGAAGATTACTTATTATACATAATAATCTACATAAAGGAATAATAGTTGCGGGATGATTTAAATTATCGATATACCCTTATGATGATATGTACAGGATGACCTGAATTCAATGTATTCTGAGGTCATCTCGCTGGAGTTAGAAGTTTATATTTACATACACAGCGATATTTTAAATAACGTCATCGTTACTTCTTAAAGACTGGATACTCCAACAACATTTTTCTATGTCTTCATAAATAGTATTTCTGCTTTTATTTGCTGTGTATCTATTGCCTACGAACTTTGGAACATCACTTTTGCTAACCTTCCTTCCCTGCTCTGGTTCTCGTCTTCGCCAGAATTGAATTCTAGCCTTCTCAGACTTTTCTTTTTCCTAACTTCCGGGAGAAGGCGATGCCTCTTATGCCACAGCTGTGGCCTCTCAAGATGATCTAATGTGTGTGTTCACTAGCTTCTTGAAGAGACCCAAATTGTCAGTTATAAGAAAGGTGTTTGATGGAAGCGAGTTCCACAACACACTTGCTCAGTAAACAAAAGAATTTTTATAGTGAGAGCCTCTCTTCAGAGCATTTTTTATGGAAGTAAAAGAGAAGAAGATCAGAAACCTGTTACAGAGGCTGGAGATGACAGATCTCTAGGTGGTCTATGAGGCACATTGTTTCCTTTTGGACATCTTCCAATATATAAAATGAATGTTTGGGAGGAGATCTGCATTGGGACAGTGTTCCAGATCAAGTAGCACATGTGCCTTCTATAAAAGATGCAGCTGTGGTGATTGCTTAGTCCTAAAAAGAAAACTTAGTTTAGCAGAAACACACATGGTCTTGTCAGCAAACTCCGGTGTAGACATCTTAATCGCATTGAAATGAATCAAGTACAACTAGCCCCTTTCTATTGTTCATGAACCCAGTCAGCATCACTTGAGTAATCTGCAATCTTCATTGGACCTTACTTTGGTAAACGACAGCCATGTTTGTACCAGTTAGACAATCACTTTTATAGATCACCCTAGATTAAACAACAACATTAACTGCACCAACTGAAACAAATTTTCAGCAGGATCGGATGTACAAAATCTTCCATGAGAGAGTGTTGTGCCTGATATTCGCATATTCTACCATAAGTAAAATAAGTGATTATAAGACCTAACAGCTATTGGGTAGAGGTAGCTTAGCAGTAGAAGTCGAGAGGGTAATATTCATCATTGGCTGTGAACCAACTTGCTCGATCAAAAAATGAAATGAAATTCATTAAGCATGTGAAGCTTCGAATAGCGTTAGGTTCACATATGATACGCATCCTGTATGAGTTTGAGCTTGCTTCAGGCATTTGTTTGTCCGTAGCATTAGTTTAATTGAAAGAGTTGATTCTTGTGAGTCCTAGAAATACGTGACATCAATTTTCAGTTTAGCTCAAAATAATGCAAAATAAACATTTGAGAAGCTTCAGCAGTCCTATAGAGAAAGTTTTTGTCAAGGTCTCAGGTTATTCGGTTGTTTAAGGCTTATTCAGATGGAAGAGAGCCGATTGAAGATTAACCACGAAGCTGAAGGTCTTAAAGTGCAAAGACCAAAGAAAATGTCCAAACAGAGTTTGTGCCTCAAGATTATACAGTTGAACGAAACCTTTACCGAGATCCTTTTGGGAGGCTTCTAAAAAGAGCCTTTTGTGTGCAACTAAACAACTTGGTGTTGCATCACAATGCGTCATCTCACACTGCAATCTCAATAATGATGTTTTGAGCCATTAAAAATGTTTCACTGGCTTTTCTTCCTCCTTATTCACCAGACTCGAATCCTTGTAACTTCCTTCCCTCCAAGAAAATTGAGAATTATCCTAAGGGACCATTTAAAAATATCCAACCACCTGTAATAGACCAGCTAAAGGCTATTTCCGCATCCGATTTGAGCTATTTTGAAAGAGATGAAATAGTATTGTAATTATATTTGAGAAACTTAAAAAAATAAGCACCCACAATATTAAAAATCATAGAAAAAGTTCTAAAAACGACTTGGTTCTTTGAAACTCGACACTAATTATCAAGTTTTTTTGGAATTTTATGATCTTGGAGATGGCTTGTGCGTTGTGAGATTCTCTGGCTTTTCTGAGCATTTGATAGTTTGTCTTATGTTACAGCCTTGGTTTTCGTAGTGTGTATTAGCTCTACAGTTACCTGGAAGGTAAATAAATATCTATCAGACTCTTATTGCACTCAATTCTTTCCACAGGTCATTTGAAATGCCCATAAAGAATGTTTAGCCTTGTGTATTGTGTTTTCAAGGTGCAAATTCCACGTAACCTAACTATCCAAGGTTACCCCCATATGTTTTGCTTCCTCTGCAACTAAAATACACTCCAACTTGGATCGGAGGAGAAAATATCCTCTTTTCCTGGTGAATGCTAACATAAGAGTTTTGAAGTGGTTTATGCTAAGTTTCTCATCCTCACAACTCCCCTCAATAGCTGACATAGCCTCGTGAAGTCTGACGGAGACATTGTCGTCATCTTCGACAGCCAGAATAGCTACATCGTCAGTGTGCGGTTTTACATAAACACCCAGTGTACCAATTATTACCAGAAGGTCATCAACCAGCAGGGACCATAACAGAGGGGATAATACTCTTCCCTGAGGACATCCCCTGCCAGCCACAAAACTGACTACTTCCTTGTAGTTGATCATTTTGGTATTGAGCATGTTGCTAATTCATTCTGTAATAATATTTGCTACTCGTCTGGCTTTCGCAACCACACATGGTGAACTAGTGGAGGCCACATTGAATGCATCCTCAATGTCTATGAAGGTTGCAGCTGCAGTCTTCTTGTGGTCCAGATACTGAGTGATCCCTCCGACTAGGTTAATAAGTTCAAGATCAGTTGATTTACCTTTTCGGAAGGCGTATTGATGTTCACTCAGAGGCTTCAGCGATAACACCTCGGTCTTGCAAATCAATCTTACACCTTATCCAGGGTTTTCAGAACGAAAGACATAAGACTTATCGGTCTAAACGATTCAAGTTATGAGTTTGATTCACCTACCTTAGGGTTGTATGCAACCTAAACCTTCCGGCAGCTGGTTGGAACAACATTCCAGGCCAGACTCGACCGGAAGAGCCTAATGAAATATGAAAGGAGAACTTTCACCCCTTGTTTTAACAAGGTAAGCTTAATGCCATCCCCCACAGGAGACTTTAATGGCTGAAATCAGCGAATCGCTCACCTAACTGCTCCGGGCTTGATGATCGTTCTTGCGTTTTTCCAATCGTCCTTTTTAGCAAGGTCTTCAGGGCGATGGTGTCACAGTTGTTACTGATATCAAGAAACCAACAATCTGGGAAGTTTTCGAATATATGTAATGAGAACAGTTCTCCACACCAAGTCGCACCCAAGGAAATTAGACATGAAACAACCTCTATAAGCATCAATTTTACAGTAAAATGAGCTGTTCGCTTGATGTTTAATTACAAACCGTCGAGTGAACTCAAATTTCGGCATCACAGTTTAATCTTTGGTTTTTGTTGTAATATTGGCGAAGTACTAGTTGATGAATATCACTTCACGCCGATATGTTTAGTTTAACAATCAGTGTCTCAATATTATTCAGAACATTCTCTTCTTTCCATCACATGGTCATAGTAATCCTTCCTGGATCTTGGTAATAAAACTACCCAATAATGCTGCAGCTTTATTTTTCTAGCTTTTCTCAGAGCCACCGGCCATTTTTCTTTTGAAGAGCGGGAATACAGGACCATTACCCGTTCAACTTTCTTCGATGAATTTATCCAATCCGAGTTGAGTGCATATTTATGTAAGGTTCTGTGTTTCCACTTCGGCACTCGATTATTCGGCAAGGAAGAGTGAAAAGGTTCATTATATTTAATAAGCTTGCTTTGGATTCCTCGTGAAAAATAATCTAATAATCCTAGCGTCGACGCTAAGGAGGGAGTGAATAATATCTCACTTAATACTGGCTCGAGAGACATTTTTCAAGGAAAAAAAGGAACGGCGAATTTTTGTTATTTTCCCGATTTTACGCCGATGGGCGAGGTCTAATGAAAAAGGTCCATCTTGTTGAAGGGACAAGAACAATTTCTTATGAATTCTAGAAATCAAAATCTTCAGATTTTGAACAACGAGTTATACTATTATACAGGCTGGGGCGTAATGGATGGGCGTTTTTTAACGGGTAGTACACGTAACGGTGAATGGGAAGAGGGAGCGGCTGAGGTCATTCGACTCGGGAGCAGTTACCATTTAGTTCACAACGGTTATCTGAACAAAAAGCACTGTGCGTTCGCATTTTAAGAATATTTAAAATAAAAAGAGTCTGTCATTGTCGTACAGCGGCGCTTTCGCCATTGGTAGTAACGCTTCAGTTCCAAAACGTGACACAATCATCCGATGGGTACAGAGTTTCAGAACGACTGCATCAGCAATGAATCCGGAATCTCAAGGTCGTCTCCGAAGTGTAGAGACACCGTGGAAAGAGTAAGACAAGCTGTAATTCAAAGCCCAGGGCGCTCCTTCCAAAAACGAGCTGAAGTACTCCACATGAGTTGTCGAACTGTTCGCAGAATTTTACATCAAGATTTCCGCTTTCACCCCAATAAGCTCATGGTTGTCCAGCACCTGAATGAAGGAGATTTCGCACAACACCAGCAGATTTCCGAGAGAATTCAAATGATTATCGCTGATGAAAATGAACCAATGATAATGATTAGTGATGAGGCTCATTTCTATTTGAGCGGTTCAGTTGATAAACACAGCTGCCGCACTGCATCAATCCCCACTTCACATTGAGAAAGTCACCATTTGGTGCGCTATGAGCCATCTTCGGGTGATTGGAGGGTATTTTTTTGAGGGTGAGAAAAAACAATCGTAACTGTAAACTCTGTGTGATATGTTTCCATGCTGGAGAACTCTTTTATCCCAGAATTGCGACGACGAAGAATGAACACAAGAAATTTTGGCATTTTGCAGAAATTCTGTAACTACTTTAGCTGCATGAGGCCGAGCATTATTATGCATATAAATAAAGTTTTCGCCAATCAATGGGCCAAAGGGTACAACATGGAGTTCAAGGATATCTGCGATGAATCTGGCCGCTGCCATTCTTCCATTATTCACTAGGACTAACTCAGTTCGACCATGGAAAGAAATACCTCCCCACACCATGAGCACCCTTCGAAGTTTTCGGTTTGCCGGATATTGCATTGCTGATACCGTTCCCCAGGTCATCTGCATACAGGCATGCGTCTATCATTCGATACTAGACAGAACCTGGACTCGTCGGAGAAGAGAACATTCGACCATTCTGGAATACCCCAATTTGCATGTTTCCTCACGAACTGAAGTCTTGCAACTCGATGCTCTCTGGTGAGGCGCGGGCCGGTAGAAGCCACCCTTGGTCTGATAACGTCTTCTCTGAGCCTGTTCCGAACAGTTTTCAATGAATTATGCACATTTCTGGAAAGTACAAGTTCATTTTGTAGCATTCTAGCAGTACAGTGCCGAACTCTTAGTACAACGATCATCAACTGTTGTTGTTATCCGATTTCTTCCCTGTCCGGCTCTTCTTCCATATTCCCCTGTTTCATGGTATCGATTAATTGCTCTTAAAATGGTGCTTTGGTTAACATTCAACAAGTTATCCACGTAACGTTGGCTTCGCCCCTCCTCTAGAAATGTTACAATTCTTACCACTTCATGACCACTCAAATAGCGTCCAGGACGTTCAGCAGCCATTACAATAAATTCAAAGACTCGAAAATCTACAAGAAACACAGATAACTTGCATTAATTCAGCGTGAAAACTGCAGAGAAATTGAATGAATACTGATAGTCAAATGAACTCATTCTTGTTTCAGACGTGTTTCAGAAACAAATGTTCTACATAGATAAAATTTTTTTCCCTCATATGTCCAAAAACACAACTTGACAAAGAAACTGGGATCGAGCTGCTTCATCGATTGTGGAATTCAGAATACGAGGTGATGCGACAATTTTTGTAGTGTGTGTATTATGTCAGTCACAGTTTTTCTCATCGTCGATTTCGGATTAGTTATTAATCATTTCAAAAAAAAACATTACATCAGAACATGATCCTTTTCATTTTTTCCACCGTAAATGTTAACATTTGAACTTTCATTTTACGTTATTCAAAATCTTCTACGTTGAAAAACACCTAAGTTATTCTCATTTCAAAAACGCAGTTCCATTATGCCCCACCCTGGGTTAGGCACTTTTCAAACTTTCAATTCTCAAAAGCAATACTTACTTTTAATCAGAAAAGCCGAAAGAAAGCAGAAATTATAGCTCTGATGATGTTTCCTTTACAGGTATCAAAGGTTCCCCAAAAAAGACTCAACACAAAATAGTCTCGTTCTGATATGGGCGATATGAAATCTCGATCATTCAGTGTGATAGCGGCAATTTGCTGAATCATTGAAGTGAAATGTTAACTATGAAATGAGGATAAACGATATGATGAGCCGAATCAGTGTTGTAGAGGTTATTCAGTCAAAAGAACTAAATAGAAACGTGTCAAGTTTCTGCCCACTGCTAGAATAATTAATAGAAGTTCATTCCATTCATTTCCTATATTTAAAGTTCAAAAACATTCAGAATTTTTAATACTATCGTTATTCGAGATTAACTTTCAAAACGAAAACTATATCCGAATTTATGGAAATTGAATTAACAGCATTTCACTGTGCGCTAGCGCCCAAATCGATTTCCGCCACAATAAAACTTTTATCGAAACACAAAATAATGGGCTAGTACATGCTATTTCCTACCCTGATACCGTTTCTATATTTGCAAAAAATACCCACCGATTACTGATGAAACTATTCGCCATAACCACTTTGATGGAGGCAAATATTGAATCTGTCGAATTAAAACCGAAATATGGAACGCCATGGAAATAACGCTTTGTCGAATGTGCACATTCAAAAAGGTGAGGTAATATGTTGATAACGATATTGTCGTTGATATCGCTTCACCGGCAGTTGTCGAATTTTCTTCTGTGTTGTATATTCTATTACATTTGTGGTTATTTTCTATTTCATGACTCCATTATTCTTTGAGAATGAAGGTAAACTTCTCCACAGAACTCGTTAGAAAGTTATTGCTACAAATATTACCATGGGCGAAGCCAGGAGGGCAGGGGTCGGATGCCTTACTTGAGGTTCGAGCAATAACACATAATACAGAATAGAATTTTCGACAGAATTAAGTACAAGGTTGGATGAAAGATAATATCAAATAAAGAAGTTGAATCTAACAATAATTAAGAAATTTATATTTTTCCATGAAAATATACATTATGGTGTGAAATTATGATTTAGACCAGCGATCGGGAAAATCTTTTAATCACCGCAAAATATTTTTGTGTAAGTCGATATTACTCCATGGCGAAGAGTAAAAAAAACGAAATCGCCTCTGTTTAGCATCTTCCTTATTATAGCCCTTCATGATAATTGTGAAAGAAAAATAACTAAATTTGAATATCATTTATTCAATTTATCAATGTAATACCCAGTAATACATAACGGTAATGATAGTAATATAAGTATTATATATAACAAATTGAAACCCATTGGGGTACAATTGAGGGTTGACAATTTGGGGTACTGTAACAAATTATAATTATAATAATGATAATGATAAATTGCTACCAGAGATGACCTTCTGAATCTACCATTCCTATCAGATACTGAAAAACAAGAGCAATGGTCAAGAAAGGAATTGCATGGACGACATCACCATGAGATTAATCAACCACACGTCGACAAAGAAGCCTCCAACAAATGGTTGATGAAAGGAGAATTATTCGCGGAAACATTATGGCCTTCCAAGACCAAGCGATCGCTACAAATAACTACAAAAAATTTATTATGAAGGACGGAACATTACAAACAGATAAGTGTAGAAAATGCCATATAAGATCGGAGACTATACAGCATATTACGTCCGGATGCGAACAACTGGCCAATACGGACTATCTTCACAGGCATAATCAAGTGTGCAACATTATCCAACAGAAACTTGCACACAAGTACGGACTTCTGAATACCTTCCAGCCATATTACAAATATCAACCGGCGCCCGTATTGGAAAATGACTCTATCAGATTATACTACGATAGGCCTGTTTTCACTGACAGAATGGTGACGAATAATAGGCCGGACATAGTGGTGTATGATGAGAGAGCCAGAACAGCAATGCTGGTGGATGTCGCCATACCGAATAATAACAACGTGCTGAACAATTTCAGGAGAAAAAGTCCAAATACACAGACCTGGCTACTGAGATCAAGCAGATGTGGCACCTCGAGAAAATAGATATTGTTCCTGTCATCGTATCCTCGACTGGGTTAATACCCAAAATTTTGCATGATAGCCTTAAGAAATTAGAATTGCATGAGAATACCTATATAGAAATGCAAAAAGCTGTAGGATTGGTAGGAAATTTATGTCAAGTATATTGTAATCGAGCCTATTCCCTTTGATTACTGAATCTGGGAAAGGTAAATTATATCCAGCTAACAGCTGAGATAGTGCATAATTCCACGATAATAATGATAATCCCTCAGGTGCTCAGGAACATTGTTTCTGAGTACGGGCTTAGCGAACCCGAGGTACCCAAGCTGAACCTGGCAGTAGGTATAAAATGCAACTTATCCAATGATGTACAATCTAAGGAATAAACGGGTGAATCGACATTGTACCACCATAACCTCTTGTCGCGTTCAAGATTTAGGAAGAGGGTCTTGTTCGGAAAGTGAGTCAGTCTCCTCGGTTAGCGACGAAAGCAGCGTGATATCGAGTAGAGATACTGCAACATAAAACCAAGTGGGAAACAACATCAATACCTCCAAACCGACTCTTGATATTTCAACGGAAGCGCAAGCCATTATGCCTACGACCACGAGAGCCGGACTCCGTAGGAGACGCATGAAGTGAACCCCAGAAATGAATTCCTTCATTATGCGTTCTTTTTACAAGATTACAAACTTGAAATCGGAAATGATAGCATACAGATATGCGTTACATCTAGCGTTCGTAGAAAAATATCTGGAATTACAGCACATATCCGAGTAGAGAATTCCTTCAGAAACGCTGCAAAGCATACGAGAGAAGGTCATAATGGAACTCAGAAGTGAAGATGATACTCATAATGGTATACCTACCGTCAATAAAAGTGTTACACTTAATATAGAAGCCATGAAAATAAATATCAACATAGAGTGTCCCTTTGAAACAAACCAGCAGAACGAATTTATGTATTTAGCACGATCAGAACTCAACAGAGCAATAACTGAACTCAGTGGTAGTAACCCATCTAAACGACCTAAACTGCCCAAACTCAAGACGAACAAGAACACCAATATCATTCTAGCAAACATAAACTCAGTGTTTGAAGAATACACAGACCAGAACTCCTCGGAAAAAATTCACACTTGATTTACTGTGGAGTGGTAGCGGATCTTCGACTACACAAACATCAAGTCTCCACAACTCTGATTCGATCTGAGCCGAAAATCGTCAGAAAACCACCATGGCAAAAACGAATGGAGAAGGCTATTGACAATATTAGAGCTGAGATCTGTCACCTCACAGAATTCCTGAGAAACAAAAAGCCCTCAAGGCGCTTGAAATCCTATATACGCAAAATTCATAGAAAAATTGGTACGAACACAAAACACCCTGATCACAAACAACATATTGACGTGTATATGGACACTTTGAAGCAGAAACTCCAAGCAAGAGCAAAGAGGATCTCAATATACATCAAGTGTACTGAAAGGAAACATCAAAACCAAAGGTTCCTCCAAACCGCCAATTTTCATAAGGGAAATAACAAAACTGCAACCAATAATAACAGAGGAGTACCTGACGCACAGTAGTCAGCACTTAACCAATTATTGATTATCACTATGGTCGAACCAAAAAGAACACAGAAAAGATGCGGAATGGAACACGAATGAAAAACAATGAATGATATCAAACATATGGACTTCGAAGGAATAACGGAGGAAGAGATCACAACAGTAGTTAGAGCGAACAACAGATGGAAGGCCACAGGTATAAATAATATCCACAACTACTGGTACAAGAAGTTTGATAAGCTCCATGGAGCCGTAACGAAACAGCTCAGTTATTTTCTTCAACATCCTAGGAAAACACCCACTTTCCTAACACAAGGCTTAACATATATGCTACCTAAGAGCGATAGAACACAGGATCCGTCTCAATATAGACCAATCACTTGCCTGCCAACACTCTACAAAATACTGACCTCATGCATATCCCATCGAATATACCAACACCTTGACGACAATAATATATTAGCAGAGGAGCAGAAAGGATGCAGAAAGAAACACCACGGGTGCAAGGAACAACTCATCATCGATTCTGTGATAATGAAACAGGCACACGTAGGGCATCGGAATGTTCATTCAGCTTTTCTCGATTATCTGAAGGCACTCGATAGTACCGCCCATTCTTTGCTTGTTTAAATATTGCAGATTTACAAAATTCATCCAGCCCTGGTAGAATTCTTGAACACAACAATGACACACTGGCGCACATCTCTGTAGGTCAATATGAACAATAAGTCAATTAAAACCTACGAGATACCCATACGTCGTGGAATTTTTCAAGGAGACTTTTTGAGTCCACTATGGTTCTGCTTAGCTATGAACCCACTGTCCTAAATTCTCAATAGAACAGGATACGGATTTAAGATATAAAACAGTTAGGAACTATCATACTATCTCCCACCTGCTGTATATGGATGACATCAAATTATATGCTTCGAACAAGAAGCAATTGGATGATCTGCTGTCAGTAAGTTCTCGGCAGAATTCAGGATTGAAAAATGTGAGACCCTGAACATTCAAAGAGGATGTGACATTCTGCGAACAGTTCTACTCCTCAGAAAACGTGCTGCAGCTCGTTTTCGGACGGAGCGCCCTGGGCTTTGAATTACAGCTTGTCTCACCTTTTCACGGAAGCTGATGTCCTTATACTTCGGTGACGACCTTGAGGTTTCGGATTCATTGCTGATACAGTCGTTCTGAAATTCTGCACTCATTGGATGATCGTATCACTTTTCGGAACTGACGCGTTACGACCAATGTTGAAACAATGGCGAAAACGCCGATACACAACAATGACAGACTCTACCGATTTAAATTCTGTTCAACTGCCAACGCATGGTGCTTTCTTGTCCAGATAACCATTGTGAACGAAATGGTAACTCCTCCTAAGTCGAATGACTTCAGCCGCTCCCCTGTACGCACTCACCGTTACGTGTACTACCCATTCCAAAAACGCCCTACCCTGAACATTCGCATTTCAATCTAATCGGTATTTCATCTCAGTAAAAAGTAATAGCGTGAACATGACATTTGAATCATTACAGCATCAAATTGGGAAATTAAATGGATACGGCATCATGAGAAAATGATCTGTCGATAGTTCCTTTGTAAATGAAAAATTGGCGTTAAGCAATATCTTGTTGCCGCATCATTAGGATCCCCTCATTTCGGAAAACACTCAGCTAACGAACTTATTTTCGTGTCCCTGAATACAAACCCTTTCGGCCTTCGAAGCAAGAAATTGCTATTACGTAATTAAGTCAACCCTGTAGAACATCATGGTTGTAACTAAGTTTCTTCCCTGAGTTTAACCGCACCGATCGTGGAACATTCGCCCGAAGTAATATCTCTACTACCCGTGAAGTGTCTATAGCCGGTCCAATCATAGATTGGTCGTTAACAGGACTTTTTCAGGATTCCAGAGCCCTAAATTAGAATATGCGTCCCAACTATGCCTAGAGAATAATGGCAGCGAATAGTTGAGTTATGAGTTCGAATAGGTGAAACATAATTTTGGTCGCTTGAAAACCGCAGCAGAAAGGTTTAGTTCACAGTTCATAATGGAAACTTAGCGAGGATTGATTGGAATAACTTTTGGGTTACAACAAATAGAAGTCGAGAAAGTTGGGTTGGTTCATTTATGGCCATAGAGACGTTTTTAAATAGGGGATTAGAGTAAGTTGAAAATGTTAACGAAAAAAGTTTAATAATGTTATTTCATTTTTATTATACGAGGGATGTCTTTCAACTTTTGTACATGCAGCTAGAATAAAACAAGTTGGAGCTTTCAAAGACTCTATCGTTTTTTGAAGTATTCTCCGCAAACATTAATTCACTTCTGTATTTGTTCGAACCAATTCCGGAAGCAGTTATTCCCATCGTACGCTGCTACATTCAAAATAGTATTGGAAGGCCAACAGCTTCTTCATGACTGAAATCTTTGACCACACAGTTCATTGTTAATTTTGGGAAAGTCTCAAAACAAAATGTTACTATATGCGAGATTTCCCAATGTGTAGACGCATCGAAGAAAATTATTTTTCAAGGGACAATATTTAACCTTCCGTAGGATGTTAAATATCCTCCCTTGAAGAAGCTAGTTTTCCGATCTACTCTTCATAATTACCGTTAACCGGGGCCACAGGAAGTGGTACAGCACGGTCAGATCTCACGAATAGGAACAATGGACTGCAGTTTCGGTCTCGTTTGACCTCATCAGTCTACCCATTCGCAACGCAAGGTTTGTGGTCTTTTAATTTTGAAGAGGTCCGGAAAAATCTTTCCTTTCGCCTCTTCGTCTTCATTTCGACTTTTTTCTACTGTTTTCTTTTCATTGTCTCATTTTCAGAAGTTTTACTCTCACCTACTTATGGTCTTGGGTCACCAGCTTGTCTTTGAGGTTTCGGATCGAGTGAAGATCAAGGCTATCTCCACTCATCTTAATTCGTTGGAGCGAACGCAGTAATGTAAATGTCACTGCGCCCCCTAACGAACCGAAACAGAGGCTACCTCACCAATGCCCCGCGAAACGGTGAAAACAAAAAGCAGATAAAACAGGAAAAGGTTAAGTAGTCATACTAGTTCGAGAACATACCGCCATGCGTCACTCACGTATCAGACAGAAGTGGCCGTCGAAGGACCGACGCTCCTCATTTCTATGTGGTTTACAACCAGGCAGATATTCAACATTCTACGGAAGGTTGGTTAGATGTCACTTGAAAAATAATTGTCTTCGATGTGTCTACACATTGCGAAATCTCGCATACAGTAACTTTTTGTTTTGAGTTGTTTGTGTATGCCTGGTTGTAAACCACATAGAAATGAGGAGCGTCGGTCCTTCGACGGCCACTTCTGTCTGATACGTGAGTGACGCATGGCGGTATGTTATCAAACTAATGTGATCACTTAACGTTTTCCTGTTTTATCTGCTCTTTGGTTTCACCGTTTCGCGGGCGTTAGTGAGGTAGCCTCTCTTTCGGTTCGTTGGGGGCGCAGTGACATTTAATTTATAGCGTTCGCTCCAACGAATTGAGATGAGTAGATAACGGCATAGCCTTGGGTTACGAATGGGTAGACAATGCTGACGAGGTCAAACGAGACCGAAACTGCAGTCGATTGTTCCTATTCGTGACATCTGATCGTGCTGTACCACTTCATTATGGCCCCGGTTAACGGTGATTATGAAAAGTAGATCGAAAAACTAGCTCCTTCAAGGAGGATATTTAACATTCTACGGAAGGTTGAATATTGTCCCTTGAAAAATAATTTTCTTCGTTGTGTTATATAAATCACTTCATCCCCTAAAAACCACGTATATGAAGAAGACACAGTGTATTCAAGCGTCATAAATTTATTAATATTGTGAGAATTTGAACACCATTGTTTCATTCAATTGAAAATAAATTGTATTTTTTTTTACTTAGATCAGACTTGGAATTACTTGACAAGATTCTAGTTTGCGAAATTCCAGCAGGCCAATTTTCAGAAAGCTCATTTGATCCAATCCTGATATATTTCTGAATTTATCTGACAGTGCACCCTGTATAGTGAAGATCTATCAGCTGTTCTTCCGTAAATCTATAGGTTGTTATAACAGTTCAACAATTATAGCATTTTTCTTCATCAATTTTGGTTCAACCAAACAAATTCAGGTTTCTAATGAAAATGAAGCCGAATAAGAATCAACCAGTACCTAATACTTTTTTTCCAACAATAACAAAAAGAGTAGAGTCTCTAAAAGTACTTTACAAACAATGAATAATAATTATAAATCACGTCAAAGTTTAGTATACGACTTAGTGGTTGGTGGTTTCTCTCACGAATATTACGGACAAATAAAATGACTTAAATGAAATCCGGGAACCCATGAAATAATAACGTTGTATTCTAAGGCCTCACGATAATGCCTCAACCAAATCCGATAATCTGGGAAAGGTTTCAAGGAAGACCTACGAGTCCCAATCCCGAATTAGGAGAAATTTTCACGAGGGATACATATGTGAACATTATCCTTTCCAGGATTATGAATTCAATTTGACGTTAATGAAAAAGACTTTAATCGATATGTTTCTTGAATTTTATATTGAAGTGAATATCCAGGATGTTTTATGAGAACGCTGATCTACTTCAGGCGGTGATTTCTCAACTAGAATGATGAAGATTTCCCCAATGTCTTTTTTTTGAGGAGCTCCGGTTCGAAATAGTGCTGCTTCAGATATACAGGGATATCCACAGGGACCGTCCGTTAAAAACTTTTTAACTTCCAATTACAATATCAAGCTGAAATTTTATACGCCACCATAACTAGCGATTTCCAATTCGAGTGAAATACTTTCGAAGTGATACCATTTCCGGTTATATCGGAAGTGTTTCATCACTTTCTTATTTCAAATGGCAATCTACCTTTTTTATTATACATCTAGAACCGACATTTGAGCAAGGCATAAAATACCCAAGTTGTTGGCACTTATCTGTCAAAACTTTTGACAGATTTAATTATTTTTGTTATAAACTCGATCTTTGAGAAACATTTAAAAAAATTGTAGCTCGTAGTTCTTTTGCACTACAGACACTATTTTTGCTTGGGTGGATAGATCAAGGATCAAGGAATTTTTCAAGCAGTCTTCACGTGTCAAATGTTTATTGCGTTGTTTTGTATGATTTTTTCAATTTAGCCTTTTTTAAACAGCAATAACTCAATTTTTTCAAATGGCACGTGCCAATTTTTATATCGCCATTAGATGAAGCGTCAAATTTCAGATGGAATTGTATAAGCATGTACTAAACCCATCTCTCATAGTTCCGAAATAATTTGGGAATATATTGAATTTTGATGATTTTGCAAGAACTAGGAGAGAATGCTTTGAAATATTTGAATCAAGTAGCTGAACTGGCTACGCTCACCTGACAGGTGCCTACTATTAATGTACTTGTCACTTCATTCTTTCGAATTTGATATTTCAACAAGAATTGTTGGTAATTTGAAGTGAAAATGTTTGAAAAACACCAGGTTGATAATAAAATGGCTGATTATTCAAACGAGGATATGTTTAATCTCTTTTTAATTCATGGCGAATGTCAAAAACTGGTGGATAGAACTTGCAGGCAATTCAATAACCAATTTCCAAATTTGGCGCCTATGAGCAAAACAAAATTTCGAAGGATAAGAAGCAATTTTCTGCAATTTGGAGGAGCAAAATGCATAGAAACTAATAGGAAACCAATTCTCGAGGATGACGACAATCAAATTAATACGCTAGCGTATTTTCATGCCAATCCACATGCGTCCATTAAGTCAGCATCAATGGATATTGGATTGAGTTATACTTCCATTCAAAGGATCCTTAAGAAACAACATGCCCCTGTATTTTTTATCAGACTACAAAAATTGAAACCAACTGACCTTCCCAAGCGGCTAAATTTCTGAGAAAATTTATTAATTCGGCTTCAAGAAGATGAGACAATTCTGCAAAAAATTATATAGTCTGATGAAGCCAAGTTCAATGAAAGTGGAATAACCAACAGGAGAAATCGACATTTTTCAGCCACAGAAAATCCACAATTCATTGAGGTTATTGATTTCCAAAATAAATTCAGCGTGAACGTTTTTGCAATTTTAATGAATGATTTGTTGGCTTATTACATTTATGAGGAAAATCTTAATGGACAAAGATACCTGGAAATTTTGAGAGGAACATTAGCAAATTTTTTAGATGGATTACCCTTAACATTCTGAGGATTGCTATTACTAAATGGATGGTGCACCAGCAATAAAACACGATCTGTAGATCGGCAGCTAACAAAAATGTTCGAGGATAGATGGTGGGGTAATCAAGGACCAAATGTATGGCCTCTGCGTTCTCAGCACCTGACGCCCCTTGATTTTTATTGATGGGGCAAAATCAAGAGTAAACTGTATCTTATTCCTGTAAGAAGTAAAGAAGAGTTACTAGATCGCATTCATAATGCTTTTCGTAATATTGATCCTGAGGAAACTAGGGGGCAACTCATCATGTTCGTATACGAGCTGTCAAGTGTATCGAGCAGAAAAGGGCCCATATTGAACATTTAATCAGATCGTAAATTAGTTTTCTCCTATGATATTTGCTATTATTTATTCGTATTAATGTAATTATCTTCGATGATTGGTTTTCGCTTAGTTCCTACAATTTTTATTCATCCGAATTGTAGAAAATTGCTTCTAATGCTTCGAAATTTTATTTTACTCATAGACGGTAAATTTGGTAATTGGTTATTGAATTGCCTGCAATTTCTACCCACTACTTTTGACATTCTAAAATGAATTAAAGAAAGATTAAATATATTTTCGTTTGAATAACCAGTGGTTTTATTCCAAATTTGTTGTATTTTTGGATATTTTCAATCTGAAACAACGACAATTCTTGTTGAAATATCAAATTCGAATGAACGAAGTGACAAGTATATTAATTCTAGGCACCTGTCAGGTGAGCGTAGCCAGTTCAGCTACTTGATTCAAATATTTCAAAGCATTCTCTGTTCTTGCAAAATCATCAAAATTCAATATATTCCCAATTTATTTCGGAACTATAAGAGATGGGTATAGTACATGCTTATACAATTCCATCTGAAATTTGACGCTTCATCTGATGGCGTTATAAAAATTGGCACGTGCAATTTGAAAAATTGAGTTATTGCTGTTCGAAAAAGGCCAAATTGAAAAAATCATACAAAACAACGCAATAAACATTTGACATGTATAGATTTCTTAAAAAATTCCTTGATCCTTCTTCTATTCACCCAAGCAAAAATTGTGTCTGTAGTTCAAAAGATCTACGAGCTACAATTTTTTTAAATGTTCCTCAAAAATCGAGTTTATAACAAAAATAATTAAATCTGTCAAAAGTTTTGATAGATAAGTGCCAACAACTTGAGTATTTTATGCCTTGCTCAAATGTCGGCTCTAGATGTATAATAAAAAAGGTAGATTGCCATTTGAATAACAAGGTGATTACCCACTTCCGGTATAACCGGAAATGGTATCACTTCGAAAATATTTCACTCCAATTGGAAATCGCTAGTTATGGCCCCCGTATAAAATAAAATAAATGCTCTTCAGAAAAAGTTATTCCATGAGAATCTTCATCATAATTATCACCTCCAATGCTTCTTAGTCAAGATACAGACAGTATTTCTGATCGAAATTTTCAATTTTCAACATTATGAGTCAACAACTTCTGGAATATTTCGGATATTGACTCCACATTTAAAACAGAGATCACTCTAGTTAAATACTCTATTTTTCATAGAAAATTATGGTGAATATTTTTACCTCCAGTTGTCAATCCGATATTTTTACATCGTAGTCCTACCTCATTAATGCCCGCTTCCACCAATGTGAAAGCAGATCTCAAGATCGACTTAAGACGCTGTTTCGTAACAAAATGGCGACTTGAGTCGAACTTTAGAGCTACTTACACGACTATGGAAGCGGGCATGACTGCCTTAGAAAGCACTATTCGATTTTCGACTCAATTCAAATAATTAAAAAGACAATATCATAGGAAAATATCTTCACAAAATTACCTGTTATGTTGATAGTAATATTGTAACGATATCCAATCGTTCCTGAAGCCGACCCTGTCACGGCCCGGCGGAGATAAGAAGTGTAGGGCACTTTCGAGAGAATTCGAGAACGATTTAAAGGTTTCAGCGCGCCGTATTACAAAGAAATCAGTGTTGCCGTTTCCGGAAGGTTCTCGAACGAATATATGGAACAGAGCCGAAGTTACGCGAATGTTCTAGAACAATTCATACCTGTATATAAGAAGAGAGCGCGAAGCGCAGAGAAGGAACTTCAAACTTGTATTCAAATACAGAGCGGACAAAGTGTTAGAGATAAATTAAGCAGTATCGATTGTGTTATATAAATTAGTCATTTAGTTTAGTCTACATGTGAATTAATTAGTTAGAGTTTTGTAACGTTGAGGTGTTTTATTTGAACCCAAAAAATAATTTCAAGAACTAAGAAACGTTATAATATCATGAATGTGATGATTAATAACTAAAAAATAATATTGAACAAAACATAAACAATTTAAACGAATGTTCTCGAAGCAAATGTTCGAAATGCCATCCATTTTATTCGATACATAATTAGAATTGTCGTCTTATATTTTGACGTGCGGCAACTATCAAAGGTTGGTTTCTCAATGGATCACAAACACTTTGAATACTGTCTATCAATTTTCTCTTGTTTCTAAAGCATCTCTATGAATATTTTCTATTATTTATCCCCATACAAAAATTTCAATTGGAGTTAAATCTGGTGAACGACCTGGTCATGAAACCACCCAACCACATCCTATCTTTCAGGGAAATTTTCACTCAATTAATTGCTAACGTTTCGATGATAATGGGCAGGGCATTCGCCGAGTTGGAACCAAGCCTTTCTCCTTATTTCGAGTGGTATGTCGGCCCACATATTGGCATGTTCTTGTTCTATGAGTTCGGCAAACATCTCACCATTATATCTATGAAGTAAAAAAAGGCCTGAAAAATTGGTCATCGATAACTCCCAGCTATACATTAGCACTGAATTCTTTCTGAAAAGTTCTTGCTTGAATATCATGTTTCTATGGACCAAAACATGTTGATTATGAAAATTCAACAGCGAGTAAAGCAATACTCGTTAGTCCATAATATTCGATTTAAGAAATGTTCAGTTATTATATTTGATAGACAACCATTGGTCTTAGCTACTTCTTTAATAGTTGACACTTCCCTTGATATATTTTCGTCGGATAATAGCAGAGAGAAACTCCTATAGAAAAACAATGGTTATCCCTCAAATAAAACAAACAAAATAATCCAGAAAAAACAAAGACCCACATGAAAGTCATCCAGAAAATTTTTGATAGTAAATATGAAACTGATAAATTTGACAATACTGGAGTTTATAAATTGTCCTGTATGAATTGTGAAGCCGTCTATATAAACCAGATACAAAGGGCATCAATCAGATTACAATAACCAGAGAGCCGATGCATCTACTTTCGCTTCACATTGTATCGAAAATGGCCATCATTTTCCAACCATAGATCAACTGCAAATCATTCACTGAATACCTAAGGAACGAAAGTTAGATTTCTTGGAATGCATCGTACTTAAGAAACGCCCCGTATAAATGAATATATGATAAAGATGACAAGACGTAGTTTTTTTTTCTGTTTTCATTTGCATTTCAAAAGAAATCTAGTACGATTCCTAATCTTAAAATAATCTTTAATCACAACACTGTCAAATTTTTCACACCCCTCTTGCATCCCTGCAACGGAGTTATTTGAAATTCAATTGAGGAGCCACGTAATTTATCAAGAGTCGTGCTGGTTTCAAAACCCGCAACTGCTGGGCATAAATGATGGATTTGTATAAATCATCTGGCTCACTCTCGAGAGGGTGCAACGGGGCTGTATTTTAAACCACAAAACCGCAAGCGGTGATAGTTCTCAGTGGGCATTCAGCATCGCACCATTAACTAACCAGCGGGCCCTCATAATGGACCTTTCTTGAAAGAAAGAACATCCGATTGGTGGCGGTGCAACAACGTATATTTCACACGATGTTGTATGAGGGACGTGATTAGACACAACTGATGAGTCTGATGTGAGAACATTTCGTACACGAACAGAGGTTTATTAAATATTCAAAGGTTCATCTGTTGGGTTCTCTTTGGAATTATACCTATTAAATGAATGAACTCAATTGTAATCTATATTTATGGTGATAAAATACAGAAAGCAATGTTATATTTCTACTAAATTATCCAGTGTGGAAAAAAAACTAGACTCACACTAATAATTCGGTAGAATTCGAGTTTTCTGAAAACAACTCGAACATCGATTTTGTTTCAAATGAGCATTGTTTTATTGAATAAACCGCGGATACCCCTTCTACTCTGCCTGTTGGCAATTATCTTTTCATTTTCATTTATATTTAAATATTTCCAAGTACTTACAGATAAGCATCATCATTTATTTACCTAAAATCATCTTTATTAATTGGTGGTGTAATATGAACTCAATCGTCTGAACCAAAAATTAAGTAGCGTCTAGTCTGGTGAACTGTATGGGTCTGTTTGTTCTTATCCATGTTTATACGAATCTAGCATTCAGCAAATTAGTATGATGTTTAAATATAAATACATTCCGTCAAAAGAGTACCGGAAATTGTTTATATAAAAAACCTACTTAAAACGATCATCAAAATTTTGGTGTTATATATATTATTTTGAAAAAGAGAGGATTTACAAAAATTCGAATAATTGTATTCACAATAAATGCTTATATCTATAATCTTGGTGTGTCTCAGAAAAACCATATTATCTTGCGTATGATTCAATGAACGACTGAAAAAACCAGAGGAAAAACTCGTTTCCCTGTCGCTATTGCACTAGCAATAGTTTGTTTATGTTGTGTTAGTGTCGTGTGTGCATAAGTAGTACCAGAGATTTTTCTGCTTAGCAGCTTCATTCTCTCATTCTCATCTTGCACTCCATGATTTCCAGATGAAGACAAGGGTGAAAGGAAGGGGGATTGAGACAGGAATCTGTAACAATGGAAAAAGAAAAACAGCAGAAAAATATTTCAACAATCATACCTGACTCTTATATGTCTAAACTCACTTGAATCTAAGAAAAGATTTCACATAGCATAAAAAAGGACTAAGGAGATAATCAAAAAGTACATAACCTGCGATATTTTTTTTCGCGGAGATCATCTTCCGGCGCAATGTTAGTATCCTCACTTAATAACACATAATCATACATAATCACTTCCTTGTTCTTGCTCGCCAATTTTGAAGTATAATTGCAAAATCCCTTCAATATTAATACTCAACAGAACAATTTCCTCTCTGTTTGATCCAGAGAGCACCGATGGTCAGGTTCGGTCTTCTAAGTAATGCTGATTATGATCTATACATGTTCTAGAATCATTGTGAACCCAATTATTTGGGTTGACATCTACCATATATCATTTCTTCGCGCATCTTGTTTAATTTAAAGAAAAATTTGCGAGAAAATTTTGACAGTCATTTTAAAAATATGACAAATGTCATGTTACTATGTTGGCACAGTTGTTTTTCATAATGACGCGGAAGTTGAACGCGATCTGTCATTTAATTTGATTGCAGTGCTCGATTTTGTCAGTTCTCACGAATGTGTTTAGCGTTTTTCACAATGGATGAAAATAGCGATTGAATAATTTGTCTCAAATTTTGTATTGCAAATAAAATCTCGAGTGGTGAAAAGCTGAAAATGTTACAGAAGGTATACGGTGTATCGATTCTATCAAAAACACGTGCATCTGAGAGGTAGAAAGCATTCAACAGCAGCCGAGATGTGGTGGTCGGCCATCAACATCTTCAACTGAAGTTAACATCGAAGTCGGGAGGGAAATGGTAATTGAACATCGTCATTTGAGTTGGGAGGGATAGGTAATGAATTAGTTTCTTTATTCTTCGAGTATGTTTTTCTGCTCGTGTCTTCCGAAATTTCTTTCCTGTCTCTCCAATACCATTTCTCACCATCTACAAACTTTCTTTCCTTAATTTTTTCATATTGTTTCTATATTCACTTTGTTCCCTCATCATCTCTTGCACCTTACCTGTACTGTAAGATCTGTAAGAGTTTTTGTTCCATTTCTTTCTGTAGTTCTATCAGTTTTCGCCATTTGTTCTTTATCCTCTATATCTCCTAAGGCTATTTTGCTTTTTCCATCATCAATGGACTACTCCTGATCCCTATCCCCTATTTTAGTCCTTAACATCTGAATTCATTGACAATATGCACCAAATTTTTTTTGTGTCGACTTGATACAGGTGGTGTATATAAATTATATTGTAATCATTATCCTTCTTTTTGTATAAGTCAAACTAGTCGTTTCATCAAGAACGGAGTAGACGAGCTTAAAGAATCAATAATTCATAATGAATGAACAACTGTTTTTGCAGATCATTGTATAAACGGTATTCAGTTCTTAGATTAAAAAACACAACAAATTTCACAGTCAGGTTACAGACACACAGGAGATTCGGTTCATTACATTTCGTAGATACCCTTTGATTATCGTTAGTCCCCTCTTTTGTTTCATCAGTTTCTAAGGTATGAATGTTATTGTAATATTTCAATTTTGTCTCTGTTTTTGAAAATGAAATAAAATCCGAAATATGTGTCAAATATTTTTATTCATCATATTTTGTGAAACTTGAGCCTAGTGTTCTTTCTTCAATGGTTTAATTATTCAATAAAAAGAGGCTTCTAGCTCATATCATATTTACGTACCATTCCAACAATTGTTTGGGCCATTCAAGGCAAATTTTCTGATGGTCTCTACTTCAATTTTGCACTGAAATTAATGTTGGTATAAAAGTCATTCAGCAATTACAGAGATCTATCAATTTTCCTGATTAAGCCTTGAAAACCTACCAAAATATCATCTACATATTAGTACCAAAACATGTTTTTTCACAAAAGGCTAGTTGATGTTACTCTTCTTCACATAATGTGTTACAATGTGGTAGCTTATGTTGGCCGACATGTAGGAATTTCGAAATTAGATTCAAAGAACATTAATAGACAATGATACCTCTCCACTACTCAATATCGAATTATGTATCTATATAATTCAGTTGATTTCATTTCTGTAATTTTTCCTCAAGATCAGAGATTGTAGTTCTTTTGTAATAAGGGGCTCGAAATTGGCGTTATATTTGCTTATCAGTATAGCCACGAAAGAATAAACATTCAATGAAACGCTTATCCTAATTTGTTAAAACCATTGTTAACAATTTGAAACATCAAAAACAAGCAACACCAAGATAAATTCGAGTTCAAACCAGATGTCGTCTTAAACTCGATGACATTTCATTATTTTTTGTTTATCATAGAGTTAATGCATGCAGTCTATGTTCAGACAGTTCACAACGGGAGGTACATATGAATGTGGAAAAGAGAAACATTATTGACGAAATTTCTGAATCAATATTCGAGTTCGACCCCTCTGAATGATGGGAAAGGTTCAGTCTAGTGATTGAATTACGCAGTTGATTGTTAATATTTGAGGAAGTCGGCCATTTCAATTCGAACGGTAATCAAATTTTGGGTTGGTTCCAGTAAAAAATGGTTCTTTGTCTTCCTTCAACAACTTCAGGACTACCAACGCCATGGGGTGAAAAAATATTTCGATTTAAGCTGGAAATCAGAATGAAGAAAATTGTTCACGATACTTTTTACCAATTCTTGGAATTTTTTCAAGATCAATATTGTTGAGAAAAGGCTGAATTATCGACTGAATGCGAAAATTGAAAAGAAAACGTTCCAGCGATTTTGAAATATTGCTCATTTTCGAATGAGTCAGCCATATTGATTTCACTGGAAGTGAAATTTCGGTACAATTTCTGAAAAACCTAGTCCTTTAGCTTTCCAATGAAGCAAGAACGAATGATCTAGCTCTAAAATTGCGAAAGTTATAATGGAAAAAATTGTCCAGTTTTCTATGGCGCACCCTATATATTATCTTTTAGTAGTTGACACTCTGTATTGATAATTCAACTCAAAAACTTTACTGAATCATTGAAGTGACCGTTGGGGTAGGTTGCTGTTTCAAAACAATAGTCGACCTGTTTTAGCGAATTCCACTTAAACTACCTTCTTCTAAGTTAGAGGAAAGGGAGTCAAAATTTATCTGGTAAACCCTGTACATACAATATTATATTCTCATTCATTACGATGTAATCTACGATGTTAAGCTTCGAAATTGTGGTGTTAAAAGACCTGGTTTACACTCTTGATTAAAAAATGTTACAGCAGAAATCGTCCACTGTACACAAAATCAGATTTTGTAACAAAAACAATGTCATTTCAAAGCCTGAACGTAATAAACCTGCCCGACTCAAAAAATCGAGGATATTCGGATACAAATATGTAGGTCAGTGTTTTTCCGCCCGAGTTCTAGTCGGATCGTTCATCACTGTTTGAAAGGCGAAAGCAGAAGACAGGTGAAAAACCCCCTAAAAAGGGTCTCAGTGTCCGTCAACTCCCAGTAACACGAAACACTAATTGAGCGTGCATGACTTGCGTGCGTCCGACTATGGACCGGGACCGTATTACAAACGGACGCTAATGCACTGTCTGCACTTCTATTCTCATGTAATCCCCCTTCTTTGAGTGAAAGAACGGAAAAATGTTCACAGCGGCACGGCGAGAAGAACGATTTTCAATGGCTCATCGACTAGAGTGGAAAATGACATTGCCGTTTCGCACATTCACTCAATTTTTCTAAACGAGATTTCCATGAATATTCCAGATTCCAACTGTTTCGAATCAATTTAGATTGCTTAGTTCTTTTTCTTTTATTTCTAACTTTTTGAAGGTGGTGATGCCTCTTATACCATAGAAGTGGCCGTCCAAGAAGATTTGATATGTGTGTTCACTCGTTTCTGGACAGTTTTTCGCAAGCCTGCTTTTTCTCTGGTACTGGGTTCTCTCCAGAACCAATCCTTTCAGTTATTTAGAGCATTTACTGTAGAAGTACCTGTAGAGAAGAGAGAGATCAGCAGCCTGCTGCCATCAAGGCTGCGTCGACCCTGTCGAAGGCCTTTGAGATAAAAAGAGCAAAGGTTCTCGATTCGCCATGCCTTTCGATTGTTAATGTCCAGAAATGTCTAACGTATGCAGAGAGGTTACCAGTTAATCGTTGTTAGGAAAGCCATTTGGTCAATCACTGTAACTCCAGCTACTTTATGAGCTCATCGTTCGTTCATCGGCTCTCATACGAAAGCTGCAACAGATGATTAAGAACATATGGGATGCTTGCTGGCACTGTATTTGATGAATCTAAAACATAATTTCGGCAAACAGATCCACCTTGGCTTCAAGTGATGATGCGATTGAACCGTCATCTCTAATCAAGATGGGAAGGATAACGCAAAAGTAGTTGTTGGCTGCTTTCGCCATAGACCAGAACTGACGAGTTCCTCTGGTCTGCTCCAAGAGTCTATCTTAGTTTTTTAAAGAAGCAGATTCCCGCTTTATCAATCGCTGAGACCAATGTTCCTGAATCACATATTCTTATATGGTCTGTTCTCAACTGTCATAGACTTTTGACCGTTTTTAGAGAAACAAGACTTCTGTACGGATGTTTTTCATGAAGTTTGGAATGAAGAGGTGCAAGAGTAACTTCAGGATATCAGAAACAAACGCTATTAACAGGAACAGAAAAAAGAACTCGCGCAGTTCCTTCCAGCTGGCTTCGTTGTAATGCCATATCTTCCTGGGCGTATCCCCTTCTTTGAGTGAAAGTACGGAAAAATATTCACAGAAGCACGGCGAGAAAAACGATTTTCAATGCCTCATCGACTAGAGTGGAAAATGACATCGCCGTTTCGCACATTCACTCAATTTTTCGAAACGAGATTTCCATGAATATTCGGTATGGAAATAGGCATACAGATTCCAACTGTTTCGAATCAATTCAGATTGCTTGGTTCTTTCTCTTTCATTTTTAACTCTTTGAAGGAGGTGATGCATCTTATACCATAGGAGTGGCCGCCTAAGAAGATTTGATATGCGTGTTCCCTCGTTTCTGGACAGTTTTTCGCGAGCCTGGTTTTTCTTTGGTACTGGATTCTCTCCAGAATCAAGTCTTTCTGTTATTTAGAGCATTTTCTGTAGAAGTACCTGTAGAGAAGAGAGAGATCAGCAGCCTGCTTCCGTCAAGGCTGCGTCGACCCTGTCGAAGGCCTCTGAGATAAAAAGAGCAAAGATTCTCGATTCGCCATGCCTTTCGATTGTTGATGTCCAGAAATGTCTAACGTATGCAGAGAGGTCACCAGTTAATCTTTGTCAGGAAAGCCATTTGGTCAATCACTGTAACTTAAGCTACTTTATGAGCTCATCGTTCGTTCATCGGCTCTCATACGAAAGCTGCAACAGATGATTAAGAACATATGGGATGCTTGCTGGCACTGTATTTGATGAATCTAAAACATAATTTCGGCAAACAGATCCACCTTGGCTTCAAGTGATGATGCGATTGAACCGTCATCTCTAATCAAGATGGGAAGGATGACGCAAAAGTAGTTGTTGGCTGCTTTCGCCATAGGCCAGAATTTACGAGTTCCTCTGGTCTGCTCCAAGAGTCTATCTTAGTTTTTTCATAGAAGCAGATTTTCACATTATCAATCGCTGAGACAAATGTTCCTAAATCACATATTCTGCTTTAATTTCTACCAGTTCTTATATGGTCTGTTCTCAACTGTCATAGACTTTTGACCGTTTTCACAGACCAAAGACTTCTGTACGGATGTTTTTTTCATGAAGTTTGGAATGTAGAGGTGCAAGAGTAACTTCAGGATCTAAGAAACAGACGCTATTAACAGGTAAAGCTGAAAAACTTCGCGCAGTTCCTTCCAGTTGGCTTCGTTGTAATGCCATATCTCCATGGGAGGCGTATTTATATAAAATTATATGTTCTGGCTGGCTGACTACTTCGTCAACGCCGAAGCAAAACTACAGGAAAAAAAAACAGGAGGGAGAGAAGGCAACATTGTATTTTTAAACACCTTTATCCTACTTTAGTTTAGGTCTGATTTCTGCTAAGCCGCTGCTCCTACTGAGTGAACGCGATCACGACTTTCTTAGTAAAACTTGAATTTGTCTTGAGAATAGTGCACGCGATGGTCTACCACGACAATTACGTTGGTTTAACTACCGAACAATGTCTTGAATGGCTAAAACGCATTGGTTATGAAAGTTCAACTCGAGCAACTACGATTCGTACTCAAAATCGATGAGCTTTTGAAGTCTGTTTCGAACCTCAACCACAGTAGCTATACGGTGTTTCTGGCTTTTTAATCTTCTATTCAGAATGTCTCAGAAATGTTTGATCGAATTGAGGTATGGACTTTGTGTAGGGCACTCCATTGAAGTGATTTTGTGATCTTGAAGGTAGTTTCTGAGGAAATGATATCGGTGAGGTCTGGAATTATGACTCAGAAACAAAAAAGTTATCAGCCATATTTAACGCAAGTGGTACATGTTCTTCTAAAATACCTGTAACGTAGCTCTGAGTGTCAAGCTCCATTATTGAAACACTACCAAAAACAAAAAGTTGAACTCGGCATATTTCTCATTTCAAGTCATGTAAACTAGAGAAATTGATCACAGTAAGAAAGAGTCATCAGTAAAAAAACACTCTCCCATTCATCTTCTAAACAATTAACATGTTTCCTGTATAAATTAAATTGGATTTTTCAATGTGCTGATCAGAAAAACAGAAAAGGAATTCGAAACATTGAAATCGTCCGTTACTTTGTTGGCGCAGTGTCCTGACAGATCCTGAAAATAATGCAAGACTCAGAAATAGTTGAAAATTCATGAAAGATTAATAATCAATTTTTTCAATTACTGAGGGCGTACTGAAACAAGTTTGGCGAGCAAATAAAATACTAAAGCCAAGACAAAATAACCGCTATAATGGTCTGATAGAGAATACCTTGAAGAGACATCGTTAAGCAGAATTAGAAAGAATAAAAGCTGAGTGAAAGAATTTCCCTCCCTATAAATCGTTGGAATTTCTATTTCCCACATCAAAAACAAGAAGTCCTCCAAACTAATGATATCTCTTCTCCACTACCAACTCAGCGAATATCTAACATCCAAATCCAAATTAACATACTCCGCTTACATTTCTTATACGTTATTATTTGTCCCCGATCTGAACCTCTTGCCGTGCTCCTTTTTTGTCAACTTCGGGAGAATATAAATGTCAAGATATCATCACCTAAAGCCAGCGTGAATCACTTAAAGCTTCCGTATCCACTTAAGAAGGGAATAACGCTTCTCAACGCCCATCATACAAATGACGCGATTGAGGCAGACATGTGTGTTCTATTTCTCACTTGCGGCAAAAAATCCCAGGGGGTCGTTGACTCGCCCTGGTTGAACACTTGAATTGGGGTAAATGTCAAGAAACTATCGTGACGGGTTAGACGGTTGGCAAATGCTTTTAGGTTGTGTTGACAAACTCAAGAAATCGCTAATATTGGTCCAAGTTCATTACTGTGCACGATCTGAGATTCTACGCGTTCAATTTTTATATAAATTTCTACGAGGGTATTTTAATAAGTTTGTGACATTTTCAGTGGAAATTTGTTTTATTTCTCAATATAACCCACTTTTATCTCAATACATTCGATACAGTATTTAATGCTGCTAAAAAAATATTCCCAGAGGCTTTCGAAAGGATTATATACGTGGGTGGTCAAAGGAAACAAATGTTGGATGGATTATCATCAAAATCCTTCCAGAGAGAAAGCCGATGCACTCCTTAGTTCTTTGAATGATAGCAGAAATAATAAATGGAATGAGTTGATGAAAGGTATGAATTTTCGTTATTCTAGTAGAAGTTCCTGGGATTTGTTGAGGAAATTCGGCAATGCTGATCCCATTTCAAAAACTCTAATATGAATCCGAATTCTGTAGCATCGAGACTTGATAATATCTCTAAAAGTGTGACCATTAGTAGATATGACAGGAATATAATGAAACGAATAAAAAAGGAGGGATGCTATCACGGTAGAGGATTTATCGAACCCTTTCAAGAAAGAATCTGCAATAAAGTTCGTAAAGCTCCAGGATTTGATGGCATTTTCCCTGAATTTTTTAAACATCTAGAAAATAACGCTAAAAAGTGGTTACTATCCCTTTACAATGACATACTCAGCTCAGGTAGTATTCCCGTTGAATTTAGAAAGGCTAAAGTTATCGCCATTCTCAAACCTAGGAAAAATCCAGAACTTCCTAGTAGTTATCGACCAATCAGCTTACTTTCTGTTTCTTTCAAAATTTTAGAAAGACTCTGTCCACATCTCAGGGAGGTTTTCGAAAGAACTGGAATTGTTCTGATCAGGTTTTAGGTTTATCCGCTTTCATTGAGACAGGATTTCAGGGTAAACTTGAAATAGGCGCTGTATTCGTAGGTCTATCCTCGGCATATGACACAGTTTGGAAGGAAGGTTTAGTTTATAAACTCTTTGAAGTAGTTCAATGTGGAAAAATTGTCAAGTTGATTGAAAATATGTTATCTGACAGAACCCTTCGAGTTTTTCATCGGTGAGAAAAGCAGTAGATTTTACACTCTAAATGATGGACTAACTCAGGGATCTGTTCTTGCACCTATTCTCTTCAATTTATATGCGTCTGACATCCCTGAAACTTTCTTTATAAAGTTTATTTATGCTGATGATATTGCTTTGGTTTTTCGACACTATGACTTTGAAACAATTGTGCAAACACTGTCTACCGATTTAGAAACTCTGAACATTTTCTTCAAAAAATGGCGTTTATGTCCAAATCCTTCGAAAACTGAGGTTTCTTGTTTTCATCTGAATAATCATGAGAAGGATAGCCAACTAAGAGTATTCTTCAATGAGTCACTATTAACTCATAATTTCACTCCAACAATTCTTGGTATAAAGATAGATCGAAATCTAACCTAACCTTAAAATTTCATATTGATAAATTATGTCACAAGTTGAAAACAAGAAACAATATTGGGGCGACGAAGTCTCTACTTTGCGAACTGCTGCTTTAGCTTTAGTATATTCAGCAGCAGAATATTGCTGTTAGGTGTGGT
This sequence comes from Cryptolaemus montrouzieri, assembly GCA_013387265.2. Taxonomy (NCBI): domain Eukaryota; kingdom Metazoa; phylum Arthropoda; class Insecta; order Coleoptera; family Coccinellidae; genus Cryptolaemus; species Cryptolaemus montrouzieri. The sequence continues at coordinate 45,512,227 of JABFTP020000083.1, read as the reverse complement.
TGAATAGTGCTCATGTCGATAAGATTGATTCTCAATTGAACTGTTCTATGAGAGTTATAAGTGGATGTATCAGTTCAACTGCTATCCCATGGCTTCCGGTTATTTTTAATATAGTTCCTTTCCATATTCGCAGGAAATTAGCTCTTTAATCATCTTGGGATAAGTATCACTCATTTCCCGAAGTTTTTCCGATGATACACGATCTTCAAAATCCACCTAACCTGAGATTGAAATCTAGGACCCTATTTGGTCGATTGACTTTTTGCGTACACGGGTGAAGGCTGTTGATCTCATGAAAAGATACGCTAGTTTCACTACGTTGGTTCTCTCTCTAATGAGCAACTATTGTTTTAAATTTAAAATAACCACTTTTTTCTCAAGTGGTCTTTGAGCGAATGATTATTCAATGCTGAGCAAAAAGCAGACAAATTCAAAAAATCAGGAGTCATTAACATTAGATAATAGTAAAATTCTTCTTAATTGCAATAAAGGAAACAAAATGAGTCTTTTGGAATGTTTGAAATTCAATAAACTTTGTAAAAATTCAAGTGGAATCTCCCCTAGAGGTTTCTGAGAAGAACTAGACATTAATACCTCTTAACTACTTAATATCAAATCAGGCTAGTATCTATATAAGTAAGTTAATTTCCTGTAGTGGACCACCTGAAAATGATTTGACGGTGAAACCGGTCGTGTTTTTGAAAATGAAATTGTGGAAAGTATAAAAAACAGGGTGTCACATTATATTATGTTACAAATTGAGGGGAACAATCTACGTGCAATTTCAAGAAAAAAAGTTTATATAAACATAGGTCCGCAAAAGCTTCGTTACGGAGCTACAGGGTGTTGAAATTTCCGGAAAGAAAATTGGTTTTTTTTTCGAAACTTCTGCAGTTTTAGAGATATCCAGCCCAACAAATTCGGAATGCAAACTATTTTTTACAGCCTCCCTCATTACATGTCCTAGATTCTAATTGGAAGTCACAAGGTGTTTTCTTTTCCAAGGCCATGTCTCTTTTGCCCTCTCAAACTTTTCTACAGTACGCTACTGATAAACGTACAATCAATTGTCGTCATCTTCGTTCAATTTAGAAACTTCTTCGACACCTGTTATTTTTTCGTATCTCCAATCGTTCTCGAGAAAAAAATTATTAAACGATTGTACGCATTGGCAGAAGAGAAAGCATTTCTTATTAAAATGATGACTAGTAGGCTTTGATTTTTTTCATTCATTTATTTATTTATTTTGACAGTTGCTAAAGTTGAACCAGTGTCTGCTCAAATTAACGATTTGCTTCAAGACTTTTGAAGTTACTGCTGTAAGTAAAAATGGCTTATTTCACTAACGCCGAATTGGCTGATATCCATTACATGTACGGTCTGGCTGACGGAAACACAACCGAAGCTAGGCGATTATATCAGGTGCGCTTTTCAAATCGAGTAATTCAATAAACAATTCGAGCAAACACTGGTTCAACTTTAGCAACTGTCAAAATAAATAAATAAAAAAATCAAAGCCTACTAATTATTATTTTAATAAGAAGTGCTTTCAATTCAGCGAATGCATACAATCGCTTAATAATTTCTTGCTCGAGAACGGTTCGAGATAAGAAAAAATTACACGTGTCAAAAAAGTTTCTAAATTGAACGAAGATGACAAAAATTGATTGCACGCTGATCAGTGACGTACTGAAAAAAGTTTGAGAGGGCAAAATAAGACATGGCTCTGGAAAAGAAAACACCTTGTAGATTCGAGTTAAAATTTAGGACGTGTGAAGATGGAGGCTGTAAAAACTAGTTTGCATTTCAAATTTGGGGTGAATATCATGAAAACTGCAGGAGTTTTGAAGAAAAAACCAATTTTTTCCGGAAATTTCAACACCCTGTAGCTCCAAAACGAAGCTTTTGCGGACCTATGTTTATATGATTTGTTTTTCTTAAAAAATTCCATGTAGATTTACTATGATGTAACACAATATATATTTCAGTTCATCTTCGTTGATATTTAAGGTAGGTATGTGAGAATTAATCCTAAAACGCTCTCGTCTGCTTCGTGTTCTGCTAAAAAATTTTCGTACCATCGCTTTATTCTCATTATGCACTCTTCAATGCGTGACGTGATTTGTATACATATAACTTTAGTACTACAAAACGCATTGAACGACTATTTTTCATTGGAAAAGTACATGGATTTTGTTTATTGTTCAAAGAAGAGAAAACCACATGTGCTTGAGCTTTTAATAGGTGAAAAATACGGACACTGAATATTATTTTCCAAGATTGGCACTAAAACTGACTAAAAAGTAAGATTCATGGCAACAATAAACGACATTTGGAATCAAATTACAAAGTGAAAATTACGAAAATATTTTCTTTTATTAAACTACAAAGTTTCCATTATCGAATACCTGACAAATAACGAATGATCTCGCATTAATTTTGCCGTGCAAATTCCCGAAACACCCCTTGGAAACTTAACATTCTGACCGGAAACTTCTACAAACCATTTATAAATGCCCAGCTACAATCGTTCGCGTGACACAAAATATTTGTTGTACTGAAAACACTTCGTTAAAGACATACGATTTATCATAATTCAGTGGAATTCAGTACAGAGCGCCTTGTCCCTCGACCATTCATCAGAACCGAAAGCATCTGCTTTCACCGTGATTTGCATCTTTTTCTGTGCATATTATCAATCCCCTCTCTATAATTCCTGAATGTTATCTAGATAAGATAAATATAGAATGAGATGAGGAATAAATGAAATCTCGTATCTCATATCATCATAATCATCAATAGGAGCTACAGCTTGGGATTGACCTTGGTCTCCTCCACGATTTCCTTCTAGACAGAGTGGTCTTTCGCCTTTGAGCCACAGCCGGGACTCGCCATTTGAGCCGTGGTCTTTCTTGTTTCCTGGTGGCATAGATCGTAGCATTCAGAATTTTCTTGGCATCCTGCCATCTTCCATCCTCTGAACGTACCCAAACCAACAGAGTCTTTACGATTTCATGATTTTCACAAAGTCTTCACCGTTCAGTATGTCCATGATTTCGTTAATACATATACGCCAGTTTGCTTCATCCATTCTCATTGCTCCATATTTCCGCCTGATTGCGTTTGAATCGTCTGATCCTCATTTGGTAATGTTCAGTGAGTGTCGAGCTTTCACTCCCATAGGCTATGAATGGCCTTGTAGACCTTCATCTTTGTCATTCTTGTAATCAGTTCACTAATGGCGGCGCTTGTTTTCCTTTTGCTATTGACTAGCTCTCCGAGGTACGTGAAGTTTGATATTCCTTTGACAATTACATTATCTATTGGAAGTTCTTGAACTGTTCGTTGGTCTTCTGAGGCTGACATTTCATGTATACTGTCTTGTTTTGATTGACAATAAGTCCCAGTTCTCTTCCATTTTCTTCCATCTTTTTGCAGACTTCGATAAGTCGATCTTCGGCGATGATAGCTATATCATCTGCATATGCACATATTTGGATTGATTCATTGAAGATGTTTCCTCCTGATCAATATGATGGATTACTTTATGCAGTTATTTAATGAAGAGTGTTGTAGATAGCCCATCTCATAGTTTGACGCCAGACGTAATTTCAAATGGATCGCTCAACATTTTCCTTAGTATTATCTATACTCTAGAGTTGGTCATGATCATCAGAGCTATGTTAGTAGTTTAAAGTGAAATTTCGAGATCGTCGAATGCGCTTCTCAGTTCAAAGCGTTTTAGACTGTCACAATCTTGCTTGAAATCGACGAATAACATGTGCGGGTTGATTTCGTACTTATAACACCATTCCATAATCTGTATTAGAGCGAAAAGTTGGTCTGTGGTGCCTCTAGGTGCTCTAAATCCACATTGATAATCTGCAATCAAGTTGTTGGCTGTTTTATTGATACTATCATTCAGAATTGTTGTATTTTATAGGCGGTTTCTAAAAGTGTTATGCCTTTATAGTGTTCCAAGTCAGCCTTATCTCCTTTCTTATTTATCGGGCATATGATTTCCGTACTCCAACAATCACGATTCCTTCTTGCGTCCAAATGTCTTTTATGAAATTGTTCATGGCTTTTTCTAGTGATGATCCTCAAGACTTCTGCATGAATGCCTCGATTGTTCCTCAGCCTTTTCAATGCGTTCTACACCCCTTCCAAAGTGGGTACTTTAACTTCTATGTTATTATCTACTGCTGTCTGAACATCATATCGAATCTCTGAACCTTAAATAACGTCATAGATTGATGTTATTGCTCGAGGTCCTCCTAGCCCATTTCTTCATTCATGACTACCAGTTGAAACATCTTAGAATCAATTGAATAGGACACACCATGCGTTTGATCGAATTTTTATTATAAATATAAAATGAACCAACCTCAAGAATTATTTCAATTCAAGAAAAATATCTGCTCAGATTTCTAAAGAACTTGCAATTCAATATTCAATTCCTTCAATGAAATTAATAATGGTAAACGAGCTTATTACGTGATTTCATCACTGTATCAGGTTTGAATTCGATATACCTCAAACCATCGTTAGAAGATATCAAAATTCTTTTCATAATTTCAAAGCAATGCCCCAGAGAATTTTTTATGCTGATACGATTCCATCCATTCGTTCCGCCTTCACTAAATGCAAATAACAAAGTCATCTTATTTCATCTCCCCCGGCAATATCAATAACGAGTTATAATGTAATATAAAACTGTGTTTCCGCAAGAGAAAATATATCTGTCTGATGACACACTTCGGCCTTTTTCCATAACCTTACAACTGTATTTTTGAAACAATTTATCAATCGTAAGATTCTTTTAGAATTTGAATAAATTATCTCCACTTAATTACGACTCTATTTTATTTTTGATGAACCATATGATGTAACTTTTTTCTGTCATCTGTTTTGAATGTTCAAACACGTTTAATGTACATCTACTGATTTTTATCTTAGGGATGTGTACCCATAAAATCTACGTTCCAGCTTTAGATTCCACTGCTACTTCTGAGAAGCAAGTTATTAGTGGTGCACCCCAAGGATCAGTGCTAGGTTTTCTATTTCTTTTACACTAAAAACGGATTCGATATATCACTCATAAAGTGAATGATTTTTTCATCAGTCGATATTACGCACCTTAATACATTTCTAAAATAATCTGAATAAAATATTTCGTGACTTCATCAAGCTTTCTTTCAATGGGAAATGAAAAAATGTACTCTGCCTATAAGCTGTCAAAACTGCCCTGCTAATATTTTTGAGGTGCAGTGGATCGACCGTTAACAGTGCATCTTACGCCGCAATAGCACCCTCCAAACTTCTAACATCAATACTCTCAGCCTCTCTTTCGCCTGCTTTGTCGTTTACCACCAGACCAGTGAAGCAAAGGGAAGTCTGTGTAGCAGAACGGTGTTTTTTTAAAACAAAATACTGAGTATAGGTGTATTCGAAGAACCAAATGGAAAATTCTTCTTAAAAGCAAATCACCGGTTAAATTGCTTGAATTTTACTTCCACTTGCATGTCCATCTTTTTCTCCAAATCTCAATACTAGCAACTGCTGGTATAGTAAGAGATTTGAATTTAGAATTGCTGAAGCTGTTAATCTGAGTTAGAGATAAAAATTATTTGAGAATCTTTGGCATCAATGAATTTTTATTGCAAAAAAATGGTTGAGTGAAAATAAGAAGAATTATCATTATCTCAGATGAGAGCAATTTATTTTCCAAAATTTCCATCTTAAAAGTAGTTTCAAACAAAATTCCATTACGTTCCTAGAAAATCTGTGTCCAAACTCAGGGATCTGTCGAAATAATTGAAAACTAACCATTAATCCGTCTAGGAAAGACCACTGTGATTCGATTCAATTTCGCTTTTCATATATTGTCATTTCAAACCTATCAAAAACGTATTTCTGATAAGAATTTTGGCGAAATTTCTGCACGCAATTATTGTTAGTCATTTTAACTTCATGGAATTGTATATTTCTTCCTTAAGAATGTATTTCATTCTCAAGAAATTAGCGAAACTGCAGTTGTCAAAATCGAGTTTTTCATTTCGTTCGGCTTGATTACAATGAATCCGCTAGAGATATGATTTTTCCTGTCGAATTTAATTTCATCATAATTTTTCTCGAACCCAGTCATTGTACTATATTGTTGAGTTTCTAGCGACGTTTGTTGTAATTCAAAATTCCGACCAGAGGCGTGCATGTCACAAGAACTCTCCAAGGAACAAATTTTGATTCTTTACAATTCATGGTTCTGAAGCAATAACGATAGTACTTTATACTAGACATTTTGACATCAGAAACGAAGTCTTAGATACGAGGGTGGTTGTAGAAGTTCCCTGCGTGACCGAATAAAAATATTACTAAGTTACGAGATACACAATCTATAGAGCAAAGTTTCCAAGTTTAAAGAATTAGTATTGTTGGGCGTTTCTCAACCAATCTCGAGGAAGGTCTGATCTTTCGTTTACAACAGTAAAAGAGAGTGTAGCAGAATTCAAAATAAGCTGTATAATTTGCTTAGACTACCATGAATGAGGTGACCATGCAAGAAATGAAGAAAATCCAAAAAGCGGTATTAAATGATCATGAATTAGGAGTGCGCGTACTAGAAAACATAGCAAGCATTCCATAAAATGCTGTACCTCACACATTGGCAGAAAATGTGAATTTGAAAAGGCTGAACGTAAGACAGCTACCGCATTTGCTCACACTCGATCAAAACAGCGTCGGAAAGATGTTTCAATGGAATGTTTAGCGATATTTAACAGCAATTTGAGTAGTTTCAAAATCACAGATCAAATATGGGTTTTAGTGATGAAATTAAGAAGAAACAGACGCATTTCACAAAAAAAAGTGTTGTTTCATCAAAACAATACAATAATTCAGAGTGCCGTTATTGCAATGATTGAAATTCCTCAGTTGAAATTCAAATTGTTTTGTCTTGCACCCTATTACCAAGATTCAGTAAATTCGAATTATTTTCTATTTCCAAACTCGAAAAAATAAAGAAAAAAGGAATCAGTATACAACTATATACATCAGGTTCTTACTAAATCTTCTTGAAGGATATTAACGAATCAAACTTTGCAGTTTAGAGTTGTATTCGAGAAGCACCCTCTATATCTCGTACAGAATAAAAAGCAAACCATTCGGTATGATGAGCATAACGAAAAATACCTTAAAACTCTGACATATTATAATTTGTTATTATTTGAACGAACAAAAAATACAAATTTAAATATTTGAAGCGAGAGAACGCGAATGAATTTCAAATTATTTAGTGTCCTCCAGTTGTTTTCAGAAGGGACTGCGTGGAGTTCAAATTTCAATAACATTTCTGCTCAAATGAATTCCGGAAAAGTATAATGAAAAGGTAGAGGTAAATGTGTATTTAGTTACCTTGAAATATGAAATTAAAATCTTTTTCCAGAAAAAACATTGAAGGAGAATATCTCATGATATTGTATCTTGAACAATAGATAATATATTCACGAATTAAAATTTTGGAGGATTTACATTGAAAAAATCTATACTTACGTTTGCATATTCACTTGCAATAGCTAAGTTAGAAGCACCAGAGATGATGTCTTACCTGTAAAAAATCTCATTGAAATACTCTGCAATAGACATAAGAGATATTTAAAAATTCAAGAAACTTAGGGAGTTTCTTCAAATGTTACGAAGTGTAAACTAGATGCCCTGATCGAATATACCATATTCTCGTTACAGCGATAATCAAAATTACGATGACAGATGAGTTGAAAAAGAGATCACATTGAATAGCCTTCAAGATACCATGATTTGTGATTAGAACATATCAGAAGATTTTAAATTGAAAACTTATGCAACTTTCCCAATTCTTTAAATTGCCATAAATACGAGGGCTGTCATTTAAGTTTTGCATATAGAGTGCCAGAATGAAACAAATGAAAGATCTTAAATACTCATGGTGTTTGATAGAGAACATTTATTTAATGAAAAAACATTGATTCTACTTTTTATCGCATTTTTCGACAAGGTACCACTAGAAAAGATGTTCAATCCTCTTCAAATAAATGCTTATAAGGATGATACGTTGAAGAGATTCGAGCTGGAGATTCGAAAGAGAATTTGTCCCTAGAAACAAGGGTGGCAGAGTTATGAACTTGGGTAGAAAGTTTGCGGTGCCACACAATTGTTTCAATCAGTCATATATTCATTATGTTTCACCAAGTATCAAGCGAGAATTCCATATAAAGTAAATTTAAAAATGTATTTATTTCGAAGAAAAGATATTCAATATTAATGATTATGTTAAAGTGAAAACATAAATTCTTCGTCTTTTTACACGCAGCCAAGTAAGATTGGTCGCATTTCTTCTATTGTTAAAACAGGAAATAAGAAAGATTCTATGATTTCATTGTAAGGTTCTTTGACAATACCAGAATTTCTATAATTCCAAAGCAGGTAGATTTTAAAGTTTTAGTTCAATGCAATTAAAAAAGAATTTAGATGCCCATTCATTAGATAATATCATGAAAGAATACTTGACATATCATATGTTGGTCCTTCGACCTGGATGAAATCTCATTGAGGATCCCATATGGCAATGTTACATTGATAAATTAGCTTCAAAAATGTTAATTTCTCTGCGTTCAACTCTCTGTTCCCTGAACGCGATGCAGATTTCAATAATCGAAATCGATTGAAAACGGATATTGGGTCCATATTTTTCCGATCCCGTTTTAGCATTTCACAATGAATTCATCTGTGTTGCTCATCGTGAAAGGACTTTTTCCCGTCCATCGTCCGAGGTTCAAAAGCGTTCGTTCCATGTAAATTCCGCTTAGAGCATTACCGTTACACGTCAGTCGGAAGTGACGGCTCTTTCGAATCAAGCCAATTTACAGTCAACAACTTACACCTGGATTACACGGCTACTGCGATAAATCCGGTAGCTTCGCGAGGGAACTGGCCTAATTTAACGGATACCCGTTAGGTTATGTGCTTGCAAAAATGACGCAAGTAGGTTTTATGACCGGAAATAGACGCGAACAGGTGTAGGCGGATGTTTAATGGCTACAACAACTTGTGGGATTATATTTAACAAATCAAATTCTTCAGGAATTTGTAAATTATCAATAATCAAGCTTGTGGGTCTTATTACCACAAAACTCAGGTTTCACCCCGGTTCATATAGAAGCTGACTAGTTGTGAACAGGTCATAAAATTCTATCTCTGAATGACTGAATGACCGAAAAAAGTGTCATTATCTATTCAACACTCATCAAAGTAGCATGTCATCTAACCAATGTCGTAGTAACGTACTATCCAATAATAAAGCATACAACAGTAATGTTCATTACATGTTCATATTTTATTACATCAGTATAATGAGTTCAATATACACTATGACGAAAAAGTATCCGGACATTTGAAATAAAACGCAAAAATCCTAATCTATTTCAATATTCAGTGAATCTGCTTCAACATATGATCCATTTGAAGCGATACACATGTGCCAACGTTTTCCCAATCATCGAAACATTTTTATAGGCGCTTTCAGGCATGGCGTTCAGCTCCTTCCGCGAATTTTTTTCATGACGTCTATGGAATCAAATTTGGTTTCCCAGAGCGGCAATTTCAGTCTGGCGAAAAGAAAAAGTCACACGGAGCTAGATCAGGTGAATAAGGCGGCTGCTCGATGGTATTTATCGAGTGTTTGGTCTTAAAAGTCGTTTATAACCGTGAATCGATAGGATGGTACGTTATCGTCATGAAAATCGTCATTTTCGTTTTTGACCAATTTTTCCCACCTATTACGATGATTGTTGGCTCGTTAGTGTGTCGTATTCATAGACCCATGTCTCTTCACCAGTCCCATGAACGTGGGATTAGAATTCCCATTATCCAGCATCGCAGCTACCTCCATCCGGTACTGTTTTTGAAGAAAATTTAGCTCTATCGGAACGAGTTGAGCGGCGCCCGCATGCCCAATTGGTTCACCAAAATTAAAGGAGCGGTTTCACGAGTGATGTTGAGATCAGGATTTATCTCTCTAACACTGACATGACCTTTCTCGAGTACCATTTTTTTTATTTTAAGGACGTTATTGTCAGTTGATGAGGTCGAAGGTCCTCTGGAACGAGGCAGATCTTCGACGATCTCCCGACCATCTCTAAAGGCTTTGTACCACTTAAGTTTTCGATAGAACAGAGTCTCCATAAGTCTTCTGCAGCATTCGCATAGATTCAACACATGGAACTCCGTTCAAAACACAAAATTTGAGACAAACTCTTTGTTCAATATTTGTTTCCATTATAAAATTCGCAAAGTACCACTGAGGTTGGCTGGTTTCAACGGCTGTCGTAAACAAACTAGTTGACAGATCGCGCTCATGTTTGGCATAGTAATAGAGGATAGTCCTACCAACGTACAGAAGCTGGAGATACTCATAAATACTCACCGCAGGCAATTGGAATGGGATTTTACGGATAATTTTTAGTTACAGTAATATAGGGTCCACTACGTCACTTTTCTTTTAATGCAATAAATCGATAACGGTTCATCCGATTTCCAACTTTTTTTTCATATTAATGTACGATCCTTCCGGTTAGTTGTGAAATATAATTTCATTAAAATGGCCTCGGCTGGCCTTGCAATACCCCATACGTTCGGTCGAATACATTTTCGATTGCATGCAGCACTATTTCAGCTATGGCTGCACGAATCTTGTTCTTTGAAGCTTGAGTTGTTTCTGGCTTGTCTACGTAACAATTATCTTTGACAGTCCTACAAAGAAAATAGTCCAACTGTGACAGATCACAGCTCCCACATAAAAAATATTGTTGAGCCTCATTCGAACAAAATTTGCTCAGGTCCTGTATATCCTCATATACAGAAATGGGTATAAATTCGTTGAGGGAATTATGTCGAGGCCACCTTTTTCAGACATGACCCTATCAAAAAAGAGGGCATCGTAGTAAGTCTCGAAATTTTGATGGAACGGGTTTGGAAAGGACATTTCTTCATAAATTTAGGTTTAAAATATTTCGTTCAACTCTTGATTTACCTTGACCACTTCGAAAGGAAATGGTTTTTTTCGCGAGTTTCAAAAAACTTCAGCCTATTCGGTTCGCAGTTCCACTTACACCGTTTGGTTGATTGTTCCCATATTTTTGTCAGTTTCCATGTACGTTTGCCCTCTCACTAGAAAAACTAATTATGAACGAAATGTTGTTACATCAATGTCGTTTGTTCCTTTTGTCCCAACAGTCTGAGGGTATGTATTGAAAACACTTCTGTTGGAGACAAGGACGTGAAATTGAAAGTATATACTGAGAGCTGTCTTTTGTGATACACATCATTAGTATTTATATTGGGAACAGATGGTGGTCCATACATACAGCTTCTGACTTGAAATCAGTTTTGCACAACAACAAAGAAAGTTCCAGCCTGCAACTTGTGGAGTTTGCTGGCGTCAGAAAGTTCCCACATCGTTCTTCTAGTGCCAATATTGAAGGTTTGTCCGTAAATGATGACATATTACAATTTTCCTTTTTGAAGGCTTCAATTTTCACTAAGAATTCATTACATGTACTGCGTATATTCGTTCTTGAATACCCGAAAGATACGTTGGAATCTGTGTTCAATATTGAACTGTAACTCTGATATTACAGGATTGTTTTCGAATTTCTTTTCGTGAATTTCTTGCATTTTCTCAAATTCAGGTTTTGAGATAAGTGTAATTTGGAGGAATTCTTCAAACTGAAATTCAAACGCTCCTTTTGAATGAAGAAATATGCTCAAATGCTGCACCTCTTGTCTTTCGAGACAGTTTTTTTGACGATTTGTATGCTTCCTTCAAATTTTTCTGCGCGGCTCAAGTCAACATCATTGAACAACTTCCTTGTTCCTTTTGAAACGTACCCGGCAGAATAAGCAGGTTTATGCAGTTTCTTAGGGTTAGTCATTATGTCTTGGCGAGATAGGCGTTGTTTAATAGGTACTATGGATATTAAACCACAAAGGTATAACATTTGTTGACCAACTCATTGAAGGAGATTGAAGTGGTGTTCCCTTGTAAACGGATCATGCGACCAGTTTATTTGTTTCACATTTTCTCCCCCATAACTGCTTGATTTCTCATCATTCACATTAAAATCTACCATCGTATAGCATAATTATTCCAGATAACTTAATACTTTCGTCAATGCCATTCGCTCTATAACCCAATATCTTGTTATTCCAATAGGAATAACAAATTGGAAGGAAAGTAATTTGACATTGCTCCTTCTTTCCCTGACCTGGAGTGACATTGCGTGTTCTTCCCTGGTACACCAAAATTTCATTCTATATTTTCACTTCCCCAAAATGAAAAGGTACGATTGTAGATCTTCTAATTCTCTACTAGATGGCACAATTATATCATTTTTGCTTATGGCTGTGTCCTTCACATAAACATCTCCTCAGAAGATTTATCAGTGATAGAAACAACCAGATGGAGTAATTAATCACACACACACTACAAGAAAGGGTTGGTTCAGGGTAGATGTAATTTATGTCCAAGTGTTTTACCACGCAAAAAAGGATATGAGATTTAAATATCAAATAATCAGTTGTCTGAGCTCTATTGTTTCTGTTTTTGCATCACGATCTCAATCAGAGAGAATTTCAATTCAAATCCCAATCTGCAACTGAGGAACGAATCATACCTGGTAGCACAGCTTACTTCGATCAATCCGACGCTAAACGAGCGAAGCGGGTGAACGTAATGGCTGTCGTTTCATTCCAAGCTTGTAAAAACGGTGTTAGTAAGTTTATGAGAGCTTGCTTGTTGATATCCCACATCCAATATTGTCGGAAATCGATATGAAAAGTTTCGAGTGGATTCCGAACTGTAGTAAACTTTTAATTTGATCTGCCTTCTAGGCAAATAACGCAGCTATTGGAAGGATCGCTTCTGAATCGGAAAACTATAATGATTCTGTATACTTTACTTACGAACTACGTCAGACGTCAGTGTGGTTATAATCTTGCTTTCGTGAACTTTGCGAACTAACAAAACTTTGATCCTAATTGAAAATCAAATGAATTTCTGGATAATAAAGGGAGTAAACTTAGTTTGTAGATATCTGGTAAGTCTTCTTCAGTTTTTCGTGAAGTTTATGGGTATAATTTAATTGCAGTCACAATAAAGTCTAGAGAAATAGTCACTTCATTAAATTACGAGGCTAAACTACTTCTTCGTTCCAAATTCCTAAAAAACGGTTAGTTTTTCAGTACAATTTGCATTGTGGAAAAAATCCATTGGGGCACTAAGTACGAAGCATATTGATGTGTATCAAAGTGTTGCCATAAAATTCGTAAAATATTTTGAATTCAAATTATGCAAGTATTTTATATTGTCATCAGAAAACGGTGCGCACATACTAGGCCAAGACTGAAAGACGTAGTTTACATGAAGAAAGGATTAAGACCGACATATCTGAAGTTACTTAGAAGTGCAACTCTGCAACATCGTGTTGAAATGAGCATCTAAGGAGGACCAATCGTCATTTTTATTTATATGGATCAAGATATACTGTTGCTCAAGTATGTACTGCCAGACAAGAGAAAATTTCACAGAATATATAAAGAAGTTCTGCATTTAATAAAACTACAGTGGCTGAATTTTTTGATAATTTCGAGCATGTAATGTAACACTATAAGTTGGCTCCTGATCGTATTCTAAATGTGGCTGAAACAGGCATTAGTACTATTGATAATAGTAATAGATACTCTTGTGTCTCCGTTAAGAGAACTGTAAAAGTTGAGAAGAAATTGATTCAATTCTTCCTTCTGAATGTTTTGACTGAAAACGTTTATCAAGCGAAATGTGTTAATGAAAAGGAATTTCAGATTGAGACTTACCAAATGAAAATTTATAGGAAAATGTGGAATGTATGCGGATATCCGGAAGTAAAGTCCATATTTTATTAATTTCGAAATTGTTCGTAACACAGTGTATCGGTAAAATCTTCGTGAACCCACAGTCAATGGCATAAGGATGTGGAAAGCCACAAAATGAATACCACATAAAAGATCCTCAGGATATCCTTAGTATAATCAACATGACAAACAATTTTGTAACTCAAAAATTTACTAATCATCAGGGCTACTGTTGTTTGTGTGCAATAAAGGATTTTGGCGCTCCTCTAGGGATTTTGGATCATGTTTTTTTGTTTTTTTTTGGTAGGAGGTAGGTAGGTAGGTGCTCGAAGTAAAGCAAAAAACTGAACTTCAGAAGTCATATTTATTCGTAGACTAAAATATCAAAATGAAACAAACAGAACTAAATCATAACAAAAAAAATTCTGGTTCACACCCATTTTAAAACATTTACTTGAGTAATGGGATACAGACACGTTGACTCGTTGTTTATAAATACTAGAATAATAAAATATATATATATATATATATATATATATATATATATATATATATATATATATATATATATATATATATATATATAAATGATAGCTCACACATTTTTAGTAGATCGAAATAAGAAAAAAATAATTTCAATCAACAAGATTTTTTGAACAATAAGTGAAAGTTAGCGTCAGCATCTTGTTTGAAACACAACACTGCATGACACGACAGGCAGATATTAATTTATCTCTAAGGATGTTCTTCGAAATACAGTATACTGAAATACGAAGGCTCTCTTCAGCATATGAACGCTATTATGTATGAGATCATCAAATTCTTGATAGCAAACAGTTCCATTGTTCCATTTTCAATTAGTATACCGGGCACTCGATGTGCTGGGATGTGATGGGAATGAAGATGAAGAAGAAGAGAAAGGTAACCAAAGTTGCCACGTGGAATGTTAAAAGTTTGAATGAAATGACAAATGTGGAGGGAACTGTTAAAGAGATGGAGAGACTGAAGGTTGATGTTCTGGGAATAAGTGAAATGAGATGGAAGGGAAGCGGATCACTGAATATGCCCAATCACCAGATCTACTACGCTGGAAACGATGAGCCTGGATACTGGAGAGGAGTAGGATTCATCGTCACCAAGGCTGTCAACGCGACTGTTTTGAACTTTATACCTCACTCGGACAGGATGTGCATGCTTCAATCAATATATATATATATATATATATATATATATATATATATATATATATATATATATATATATATATATATATATATATATATATATATATATATATAGTACTACTTTCTACTTATACTGAGATATTTTTAAAAATATGCAGATATTTCTAATAACGAATACCTAGGAACTTCGTTTTGAAATCAAAAATGATAGCTAGGTCTAGGTGCAATAGAAAAATAAAAGCTATTGTAGTAGCAATATTTTCCGAGATTTTGCTAATGCAAATTCATTAATTACATTGCTAAAATTTATACCGTCAAAAATTCCTTGTTCAATTGCTAATATTGTTAGCCCAGACAATCTTTCTTGAATCATTGTCGATCTTAAATAAATTGTAATGATTTTCAACTTTGAAAAAGATCGCTCGCCAGAAGCTACAGATACAGGCAATGTCAAAAGAATTCTTAGCGAAATGTTAACGCTAGAAAAGGTGGAGATTAAATTCTTTTCAAATATATATTGTAAAATAATTAAGGGGTCAGTATCATCATGTAATGAAAACAACTTTAAGGCTTCAATTTCATTAAACAGATCATTGAAGTCTATATCCTTATTATCCTGATCTGTCAGTCGCTCTTCAAGAATAGAACAATGTTTTAAAAGATCGCTGTCACTCAATTTGAATATGTCGCTAAAAAATCCAAAAATATTATCATACTCATTTGATAAGTCAAATCGGTTTTTTAGAGAGCTTATAGTTTGATCTATAAATTTTAAGAAAAAACTAATTTTGAAGGCTTTTGGATCATGAGTGGTCTCATCTCCGTGTTCATAGTCAAACAGTTTAATGGTGGAAAGCCTTCTTCAATTTCGAGAGACGATGCTACTTCATTCGCTTGCACAAGAATTTCTTGAAATGATTGGTCAGATCTATATTGCTGGAAGTGATCAACTAAATTTTTTAGGTAGGTTTAGCTTACTAAAATTAATTGTAGCACTTTGCATTTGTTTTCTGACAATATTTATATGAAATAAAACGCCATGCCAAATAATAATTCCCCAAATAAATTGAAAATTTCGTAGACGTTAAGAGGAAGCTTGCTTTATGTCTTGCATCAATGTGATAGGAATTCTCTTCAGCCACTTCTAGAAGACTTTCGCAAACCTTAATTAAATAAACTTCAAGGGGTTTATTGCGTCAATTCTGCTGAACCATCTTGTCTCACTTAGAGGCTTTAAACTTAACCCGGTGTCATTTTTTCTCAAAACACACCACCTTTTGATGACGAAAAAAAATTATGTAACTCTTGCACAAGATTAAAAAAGTTTATTGTAGCACCTGACACCTTAGAAGCGTCATTTACTGTTAACTTCAAAGTATGAGCCGCACAAGGTACAAAAAGGGCTTTCGGATTCGCATCAAGAATGCGTTTTTGAAGCCCAACATGTTTTCCTTTTATATTTGTCCCATTATCATAACCATGTCCCTTAATGTGTTTTAATTCTAAATTTAATTTTTTCAAATTTTCCATCACAAATGTATATATCCCTTATCCAGTAGAGTCCAGTATTGGATTAAACGTAATAAAACTTTCCTTAACTTCAACCTTTTTTGAAGTGGTATTAAGGACAACATACCTCAGAACAAGACTAATTTGCTCAGTATGACTAGTGTCTGGTGTACAATCTAATATTATTGAAAAATATTTTGAACTATGAAGCAATTCTGTACCTATCAGCTGATTGTGTCACGTTTCGGAACTGAAGCGTTACGACCGATATCGCAGCGCTGGCGAAAGCGCCACTAAACAATGACAGACTCTCCCGATTTTGAATACTCTTGAACTGAGAACGCAAAGTGCTGTCTTGTCCAGATAACCATAGTGAACTAAATGGTAGCTTCTCCTGAGTCGAGTGACTCCCGCAGCTCCCCTCTCCTCACTCGCCGTTACGTGTACTACCCGCTCCAAAAACGCCCTTCCATTACGTCCCACCCTGTAATATTTATGAAGTTGAACGTTCAATAATTTTTCACATCAAATGTCTAAAGTGGGCGCTTCAACGCTGGACAAATAGCAAACTGATTTTCGAACTAGTTTCTGAGTTTAAAGATACTTTTTGGACAAAGAGCAAAGCTAATTTGGTACAGAAATAATTATTTTCTGTGCGTGCTTTACTATCTAATTCCCTATTGAATGGGAACGAAATACAGTTAGGGTGCTAAAGTTTTTCTTTCATTATGCGTATGGGTTGATGAATTCATATATTAGTATATGCTTAGAGCCAATGTTTTCCTACTATAATTAACAAAAACATTGCGTATTATTATGGTATAATTAGACAATTCAAACAGACTATTATATTGTTATGTCGACGAGAGGAAAAAATTGATAAGCTTAAAAATGAATAATCCACTTAGATGTAACCATTCCTTATAATTATTAGTGCTCTTAGTGTTTAAAAACGTCACTGCATCATTGAAGGAGGTGATTGCATTAATTTCATGAAAAACTTTATATAAACATAGGTCCGCAAATACTTCATTACCAATTCATTGGGTATTGATGTTTATTCTAGAACTGCAGTTGAATTTGCATTTTAGTAAACCACTTGAGATATTAAGGTAGAATTTTGTTTTATCATCAAATAATCTATGATTGAAAATCAAATGTTTAATCAAAGTGCAAAACCAAGACTTTTGAGTATCACCGATAACTCTTAGAAAATTACAAAAGCTGTTCGAAGTGACCTCCTCCAGCT
Source organism: Cryptolaemus montrouzieri (assembly GCA_013387265.2). Taxonomy (NCBI): domain Eukaryota; kingdom Metazoa; phylum Arthropoda; class Insecta; order Coleoptera; family Coccinellidae; genus Cryptolaemus; species Cryptolaemus montrouzieri. The sequence continues at coordinate 45,494,362 of JABFTP020000083.1, read as the reverse complement.
CGGATGCAAGATTCCAGTCTTCTCCTCATTGATTGGCCAATTCTGTCAAAAATACAAGGATCTGTTCTTATTGAGTTGCGTCTAGCGATGATTCTATTTCTTAAGTCCTCAACTTTTTTCACAGAGGGAGTGTAAACCAAAGATTTCAGATGACCTCACAGAAAGAAATCGATGAGGTTTAAGTCTGGGGACCATGCAGGCCGAGGTTCACCTTGACCAATCCAGCGATTTCCATTTCATGAGTTAGAAAATGGGTCTCACATCGTTTTTATTATTGTATTTTATTAATGTACATTCTCAAAAAGTTCTGGAAGCGTGTGTTCCAAAAAGTGGCGGTGCACCTTCCCTGTAAGTCTCCCTAGTGGAAATACTGGTCCAATTAGGCAGTCACCTACAATGCCGATCTAAACGTTCAACGAGAACTGAGGAATTTGAATCAACTTATGCAAAAGCCATTGGCAATACACAGTAAGGGCAGGAAAATCGGTAAAAAGAAGTTCATGCATGCGTTGAAGGTTGAACGTATACAACAAATTTTCATAAGGAATTTGCCAAACGTTTCCATTGCAGACACCAAAAGCGTCAGTAATTTATCGAATATAAGTACCAGGGTCCTCATTTTCCAGCTCTACCGTTCTTACTCTACTTGGCCTTCCTACTCCTTCATATCGTATTAATGTGCCCTTTACATATAGGCGTCAATGAATGCTTTCATAAGTTTTTCAATCTGGAGTAATACGGTTTGGAAATCTTTCAATATATAACCGCCTATCTTCTAATGCATTTCCGTCAGAACGTCCATACATGAAGTGGATGAATAGCTGAAGAAAGCTTGCCGACTGTGGGTCAAAGATAACAACTCCATTGCCTCCCACTGGTAGGAACACTTTCAGGATCTCCTGAACAGGGATACAGTAGTCGAGGAACAAATACTCAACTCAATTCCTCAGAGACCGATACAGGACCATCTTGGAGAGATACCTACCCTCATAGAAGTTGTCAACGCCATCAAGGCACTGAAGAGAAGAACTGTAAAGTAGCAGACCATATCCATAATCTGATCATTAAAATGTGGACTACTGCAACTGTTCCGGCTGACCTGGTGGATGCGCTGATTGTCAAGATCTTCACAAAGAGTGATAAATCTCTGTGTGAAAACTACAGGGGAATATCTCTCCTCAGTGCTGCTAGTAAGATCCTCGCTAGAATCTTGTCCAATCGCCTGCTGCCACTCGCTGAAGAGTACCTTCCAGAAACACAATGTGGCCTTAGACCCAATAGAGGAACAACTGACATGATCTTCAGTGCGAGACAGATTCAGGAAAAACCACAGAGCAAAGGCTTCCTCTCTACATGGCTTTCATAGATCTCATCAAGGCCTTCGACTCCGTCAATCGAGAGGCACTATGGAGGATCTTGGCGCTGGCTGGCTGTCCCCAAAAATTCATTCAGGTGCTTCAACTGCTGCATAACAACATGAGCGCGACCGTCCTCGGCAATGATGGTCCTGGAGAATCATTCAATATCAAAACAGAAATGAAACAGGGATGCGCCATTGCTCCCACCCTGTTTTCTTTTTTTGTAGCAGCATTGCTACACGTGGTGGATGGAAAGCTACCTTCTATCGTGGAGATAGTATACAGAACCGACGGCGGTCTGTTCAATCTGGGCCGACTGCGGGCCAAAACCAAAATAACCGGAACATCTATCATCGAACTGCAGTAAGATGACAATATGGTTATGATGGCAAGCCATCATAAACGCATTTTGTGAAGCATACGAAAGTCTCGAAAGACTAGATATCAACCAAAGAAAAACACAAATTCTGCATCAGCCTACACCTGATGATGTGGATACTGTCATCCAACCAACCATTTCAATCAACGGTGAAACTTTGAACAACACGAATCACCTTCCGTACCTTGGCAACCACCTATCGTCTAATGCAACGCTCGATGCCGAGATCCAACATCTTCTAGGATGACCTGGCGCTGCTATCGTGCGATTGAGGCGAATGATATTTGAGAACTATGATATCCACACTAAGACCAAGATTAAGATTTACCTTGCTGTAGTATTGCCAACGCTCACATATGGATGCGAAACCTTGACTACCTATAGAAGACACCTTAAAATATTGGAAAAATACCATCAGCGCTGCCTACGATTCTAAACTTCAAATGGCAGACCATCGCACCAATATCAGTATTCTAGACGAGACGGAAACCACCAGGCAATGATAATGAAACACCAACTCCGATGGTCTGGTCACATCGCTCGCATGCCAAATGAAAGACTGCCGAAACAAATCATGTACTCCCAGCTCAAAAATGGCCAACAATCACAAAGAGGGCAGCTTAAACGATACGAGGATGCCCTCAAACGTAATTTGAAAAGCGGTGGAATTAACGATCTCCACTGGGAGGCATCTACACTGAGATGCGACGACAAAGAAAAGAGCGAGCAAATATAAGAGCAGATAATAACCAGCTGCCAGGGGATATCACTCAGCTTGTATGTGACCAGTGCAGTAGGGTCTGTGGCTCTCGAATTGGACTCTTTCGCCATGCCAAAGTACTCAACGCGCAGCAATAGGAAAAAAGAATGGAGGACATTCATACTCGAATTCGGTTGAATGCCGATTATGGTGATGATGATGATGACATGAAGTGCATGGCGGTCATCTCAGCATTTGTATATCGATTCATGATAGCCTTTTTAAAATTCAACTGACGTTAATCATTTCTGAACACATCTATATAGAACAGGTATTATCGATGGAACCACAAGAATTCCTGAGCGTCGAAGAGAAAATGCCAGGAGAGCGTTTTTCTTGAAAAATAATTGACAAATGCAAAAATATTTTTCATTTTTGAAAAAACCTAGTTTTTATCTTAGAATAACCGGCGGTGTACCCATACGAGCGCCACTGTTGAGCCCAAAATATTGTTTCGCATTGAAATTTGTTCGTCTTTGAATGTTTTCGACATCTTCAAAATTTTACCTCAATATCTCAAGCGGTTTACGAATATTCAAATTTAACAGCATCTTTCGATTTAACTTTAACACCGTGTAAATCGGTGACGAAGTATTTTCGGATCTATGTTCATATAAACTATCATGAAATGACTTCAGCAATCCCCTCCGTAAATATTGCCGCGTCTCATTTAAACACCCTGTATATAGGTGTTTTCTTTTTTATTTTCATGAATAATGAAAGAAAGATCGCAGTTTCCGATCAACGTTTCAAAAAATGTGCAGAACATTCAAATATATTGTTCCGAATTAGATTTTGAATTAACAATTCTGAAGCAACACATTAATAGGAACTGCCATCCTGAAAGTACGAGGGGTGCCTTTTAAGTTATGCATCTAGAGCTAGAACGAAAGAATTGGGAGCTTATAAAGACTTTATAGTATTTCTAATATACTCCTCGGAGATTAATACACTTCTGCGTTCATTTGAATCAATTATGGAAGCAGTTATTCTAATCGTTTGCAGCTAAATTCGAAATGGCCTCTTGGAAGGCATCAACAGCTTCTTCTGACTGAAACTTTGGCCACGCAGTCCACTATTGACCTTAGAATAAATAAAAAACGTTGTTATGCAGTCCTGAACTGTACGCAGATAATGTAACAATTTATCACTACTGATACTGACACTCAACACACAGAGAAAGGCGAAGAGAATAAACGAGAAAAACAGCAACCCGATTATTGTATCCTTTGATTATTTTCAACTCAAAACTGAATCACTAACTTCAGTTTACATTTAAGTGAAACAAACCTCTCGAAGAGCATCTGAAGTTGTAAAACAGTATGAATGTTCAGTTCACTTTAATTGACACTGTAAATTTTGAGTCGAAACCCCATTACCCTAGTACGACAAAGAGATCTTATCAGGTTAGACTCACACAATGGAGTAAAAAGCGACCACGACGCTGGATGCCAACACTTTTCATCAAGTTTTCGACTAAAACACAATCAAAACTTATGTTTCAATGCGGTCTGAGCGAACTCAGGCCTGAGTGTATGAAGGTAGCTGACATCTTTAATTCCGTTTGAAAAAAGGCGCGGAGACAACTTGTCTCGAATATCTGAGCGTCTGGAGCGATTGAATTATGAAATGGAGACGTGAAAGTTTCATTATTTGAAGTAAAGTGGCAGGTCCGGTATTGGGAGATGAATGTCTTCAAGAAGGGCCGCAGACTTCATTTTAGTGTGGCCATGAGTTCCTTACAACTTTCAAAATTAAGAATTCTCTTAAGATTGCCCCTGTTTACAGGGTGTCGGATTTTCGATGGGTTTATTACTAAGAACGGATCACAGCTATCCTCAATTTTTTTATTTCAAATGAACGTCATCAACCACTAGAGGTTATTGGTGGAAAATACACTACATACAAAATAAAACTGAATGCTATTGATGATTTATTTGTTTTATGAACATTTATTTTCAACGAAGATGAAGTATAATATATTCCATACTTTCCTTAATATTATTTTTACAAACGTGATTATTTTCGACCGTCAGGTCATTTTCAAGTAGTCAACTACAGGAAATTAACTTACTTAGTTACAAGCCTAACTGATATTAAGTACTAGAGAGGTATTAATGTCTAGCTGGCTATTAAGGCTGACTTCACTTGGGTTTTTCACAACATTTATTGATTTCCAAACATTCCAACAGATCCATTTTGTTGCCGTTGTAGCAATTATTAAGAATTTTGATGTTCTAAAGTTATTGAATGTTTTGTGGTTCACATATTGGAGAGTTATTGCCAGATGATAAATGTTGTTTGAACTTGGTTTCCTATATTTCCCATATTTATTGAACTTGCCAATGCTTTATGGCAAATAAGTTTTGAATTCATGTTTTAACATCTCGGCCAACGTTCCGTTTCTTTTTAAAGTCCCCTTCTTTGGTCCATCAGTTCGACTGTAGAGTTTCCTTACTTTAGAGCATATGCATATTTTCTGTGTAGCTGTGACACTTGATTTTATTTGTTGGTTTAGTTGTTCAATATCCATTCTTATAAGTGTTTCTTTTGGTTGTAACTTTCTTGCTACTTCTGCTTGGTATTCGGCATTTCTTGCTCCAAGCTGATCGATTGTCGGGAATCTAGGTTTTTTTACGAACTCTTTTCTCTCTTGTTTAATATCGAACCGGAAGCAAGCTCGGACTAGTCTGTGGTCACTCCCTGTGTCTACTTTATTAAGAACGAACACATCACTACAGTTCTTTCGGTTGGCTGAAAGTATGTAATCCATCTCTTTTTCTGTGGAATTATCCGGGTTTCTCCAGGTCCATTTGCGTTGAAGAGGTTTTTTAAGGAATGCATTTAGACAGTAAAGGTTCTCTTTCAAGAGAAAGTTCACGAGCATTTCTCCTCTATCGTTTCTTATTCCTAGGCGTGTTCTTCTTGCAGATTTTGGACTCGAAATCCCCAATCATGATCGTGAAGTATGCGTTTTCTCGTATTGCAATCGATATCTCTTCATATAGCTGTTCTACCTCTTCATCCTCCGATGTACTTGTTGGTGCATATATATAATTATTGGTACTGCATAACGCTTGTTTAGCGACAATGTAAGATATATGACTCGATCAGAAACAGTGCAGAATTTGGATACTTTGTCTTTTGTGTTCTTGTTACAAGATAACCTACTCCTCCAGTATGATTATTTATATCGGAGTTTTTCTGATAAATTATTAGTATCATTAGTTACTTTCCATTTATTTTGTGGTCTCGATTTTCCTGGTATATGCCAATATCCCAGTTGCTATAAAACTAGCACTCAGTATTTAGTTTGAAATATCTCCCCTAAAATAATCAATGACAAAAACTCTGTATAAAAAACATCCCATTAAAACTCACATACCATTCATACTCTCCCAAAGATTATCAACTTATTTTGTTTCCTCAATTTCCAAACTTCTAGTAGTTTCCTTTTTTCATCCTATAGCGAACGCTCCAATATCTGCATGTCCTGTTCACATGTGTTTCTCAAATATTTCACTCCGCTAACGTCTCGACGCTTCAATATCCCGACGTCCAAATAATGCTGTTCCACTTTGTCGACGTTATTTATTGGCCGAACAAGAAAAATTTGCCACACTTTAATGCTTTCTGATTTATGTTAGATAACCGCGTTTTCGTCATTCGAACCAAGTGTGCCTAGTCTGGCGCTATTTCGAAAATCTGGGGCTTTACACGGGTTATAGTGAATGGATTGTGGAAATAGAAATGAAACAAGGGTGACCGGCCTATTGCTCACAAACACCATCATCCTTATCGGGATACGAAAGAGGTCGTAGATATATGGGAATAAATTTTCAATGCTTTGACCAACCATTCAAAATTAATCTGTGCTGTGTGGGCGTTTGGTGGTACTGTTGGAAAGTATTTGCACACTAAATAAATTTTTTCTGATAATTCTTTCTTCTGTTATATGTAGACATATCTTATATCTTTCATACTTACCCTTATATTGTAATGATCAGAACACAAAAAGTTTATTATCGTGGACCTATGCACTATCTCAGCTTTTAGCCTGATATAATTTACCTTTCCCAGATTCAGCAATCAAAGGGAATAGGCTCGATTACAATATACTTGACATAAATTTCCCAACTATCCTATATGTACTAAGAATTACAGCTTTTTGCATTTCTATAAAGGTATTTCAGTTTTGGTTATTAACCCAGTCGAGGATACGATGACAGGAGCAATATCTATTTTATCCAAATGCCACATCTGCTTGACCTCAATAGCTAGGTTTATGTATTTGGAGATTTATCCTGGAACTTATTCAGCACGTTGTTATTATTCGGTATGGCGACAACCACCAGCATTGCTGTTCTGGCTCTCTTATCATACACCACTATGTCCGGCCAATAATTCGTCACCATTCGGTCAGTGATAACAGGCCTATCATAGTATAATCTGATAGAGTCATTTTCCAATACGGGCGCCGGTTGATACTTGATGGGTGGAAGGTATTCAAAAGTCCGTGTTTGTGTGCAAGTTTCTGATGGATAATGTTGCACACTTGATTATTCCTCTGAAGATAGTCCGTATTGGCCAGTTGTTCGCAGCCTGATGTAATATGATGTATTCTCTCCGATCTTATATGGCATTTTTTGCACTAATCTGTTTGTAATGTTCAGTCCTTAATGATAATTTTTTTGTAGTTGTTTGTAGCTATTACTTGTTCTTGAATGGCCATAAGGAATCCTTCTGTTTCCGCGAATAATTCTCCTTTCATCGACCATTTGTTGGAGGCTTCTTTGTCGATGTATGGTTGATTAATCTCATGGTGATGTCGTCCATGCAATTCCTTTATTGACCATTGCTCTTGTTTTTCAGTATCTGATAGGAACGGTAAATTCAGCAGGTCATCTCTGGTAGCAAGATTTAGAGGTGTATATCCCTTATCAGCCAATGATACCATTCTATGGAGGTCAGAAGTGAGAGATCCGTTTCATCTGGTCTATTGGAGTGGTGGAGCCAGTTGGTGTTGTTAACGTTGAAGTCTCCCAGTACAATGACCTCAGCTACCGGATGATGTGTCTGAATCCCATCCACCTTAACACTTTGATACTGAAACAGACTAGGAAGTGAATATCGTTTGGCGAGCGATATAGACAGCATAAGAACAGTGTTTTATCCTGCAAACAGATTTTAAACCACGCAAGGTCGAAAGCGTCCTCCTCCATCGTGTCCTTTCTCTGGCATGCAAAATCCGATTCGAACAAGTTGAGCAAAAACATGAAATCATTTTGTACAACCTGATTAACGTATGATTTGTTTAAGATGTCAGAGACCAATGGAAGGCAATCGTCTCCAGGGATGTTCAAAAACATGTTTTCTACATCCAAACTAATTAAATATGATTTGACGTGCTCGGTGGCGTAGGGAATATGATCCTTGTCGCCTGCGAAGAGTTACCTGGGTTCAATCCCCACAAAGTCGGTGCCAGTTAGTGGGGTGACAGAAAACAAACAAACAAATATAATTTGGTTTCGGTTTGAATATGTTTTAGTTGTTTTGTTAATGTAATTTAGTTTTTTATTGAATATCTTCTTCTTCTTCTTCTTTAAATAGGACGATGTCCTGTTTTTCTGTTACAGCCCCTGCTGCGAACCGGAGCTCCAGCACTCATGCCATCGCTTTTTCGGCCTTCCTATGAGTCTTCTAGTGTTGGGTTTTTGTGTTTTTGCCCACTTCCCCATAAGTTCGGGGCCCATTCTGTCTACGTGATCTCTCCATAGGCGTCGACGTGTTCTTGTCCACCTCACCACATCCTGGACACCTAGCTCCCTTAGCGTATCCTCATTCCTTATTCTATCTCTGCGTGTAATACCTCTTATAGCTCTTAGTGTTCTCATCTCTGTTGTCCTCATTAGTTGTTTTGTTTTTGTTGTCTCAGCTCTTGTCTCAACCGCATATGTCATCACGGGTCTCACACAGGTTTTATAGATTCGGACTTTGCTTTCTGTGCTTATGTACTTATTCCGCCAGATTACATCTCTCAGGAAGCCAGATATTCTCGATGCTTTCATTGTCTGCTGTTTTGCTTCTTGTAATAGTTGCCTATCGCTTGATACTTCTACTCCTAGGTATTTAAAGTGTGAAACTTGCTCTATTATATGGTCGTTCACTACTAGTTTGCATCTAATTGGATCTTTCGCTATTACCATCGATTGGGTTTTCTGTGTTGATATTACCATGTTATATTTTTCTGCTGTTACTTTGAACTTTTGTAGTAGGCGTTGTAGGTCGTCCTCATTCTCGGCTATTAGTAAAGCATCATCTGCGTAGCACAGTATTCTCATAGTTTTGTTACCCATCCTATAGCCTTGGTTCATTTGGTTAACACCTGCTATTATTTCGTCCATGATTAAATTAAATAGACATGGGCTTTATTGAATATCTAGGAATGAAATTTGTTGAATTTTTTAATACAAACCATCAAGCATCGGCTGCTTTTGTTAGTATTATAGGTGAAAATTCTTTCAGAGCTTTTGTTAATGTTCATCGGATATCTATGGTTCGATCTTTGGGTATTTCACTTATTTTCATTCTTTGTAGAAATTAGTGTTTCAACTAGTTTAGTATTTGTTGTCAGCTGAAGATAGTTGAAATTGCAATCAATGAATTCTTGTGATAGTTTAATTTCTTATTATCATCATGATTAATTATCACGGAATCAATTAACTATTTAAGCTAATATAGTTTCCTGGAATTTGTAACACAGAAGCTTCCGCCAATGATCAATCATAGAGTAAATGCAGCTTAATTAGCACAAACAACCTAAAATCTTATAATTGATAGAAGCGCATGATTCCTCGACATCACCAATCCATAAACTGGAATATCCAGTCAATCTCTCCTACCGAATCCGGCTGTAATTATTGGAACACTAATAGATTACTCATGTCCTCGGAGATAGTCGACAGTTTCAATATGCAACACCGTCTAGCATATAACTTATAACTATCGTCAAATTGAGTTTACTTGCTTCGAAGTTCTGGGGAGTGCTCTGTTCGGCTTCTGCAATACAATTTCCTCCAAAATCTGTTCCCCAATTATGGACTACGGAACGATGTGCTTAGCTAATCCAATTTTGTATGCGAGTTCTATCAAGCATACGTTTCGTGACAATTGTAGATTGTGTAGCACCTATCTAAATAACGTGAGAATTAGATTCGAAGTGGACAAGTTGTTTTCCCCCAGTAGAAATACACAGAAAACAATTGTGGACATTCTGGAAATAACAGCCATCTCGATGGAAAGTTCAAGGATTAAAAATCTCGCTTATGAAAAATGCTATGCAAAAACCAAAACACCAGCCACTTTGTCTTGCCCCATTTCATCCCCAAGTAAAGAGATTATCTCTAAATTATTTGAAATTAAAAACTAACATTTTTATTCCCAGCGTTCTCAAAGAGCATATATATTCTCTCCGTCCCATCGTAAATCGATTAATTCCTACGAATGCTAGCATGAAAAACATGTACTTTAGATTCCGCAGCCTGCATCTGGTCTCATTGTTAAAAATTCACTTTGCATCCATTTCGTCGTATTTGTCAGAAAAAGCAGAGCTGCTGTACGAGAACAGTTGGTCTGACTCGGAAGCTACTAATTATTTCCGAACGGCATCATTGTTGTTTTCAAACGGAGAGATTACCGCTGGATTGTTTATTAAAACCGCTGGAACAGAGTTTCCGAATCATAGATGGAGAATCCCATCCCACTGGATATTTCCTTGTTTTCGCTCGATTCTAGTTGCCTACGGATGGAAACAAGTGAGAAAATGAATACGCGTGGTTTGATTGGCATTTGTTATCGTGGTCCTTGAACATTCTTTTGTGTTGGTTAGTGATGAAGATGAGTTATTTTCGTGCATTGTAATGCATGGGCAGAGACGTATTAACTTAAGACCTTGCTGTATTGTACTCATTGATATACAAGTTAATACAGTGGAGAGAATCGTAGTTTGTGACTCCAGATATTAGACCAACTGGTTTTTAGATGGCACAATAATCATAGCCAGTTAAAGAGTCCAGATTCTTAGGCTAGAATTATTTTTAAGGCCGATTACTCTTTACCAAAGTGGTGTGCCAATCAATTAGTCTTAGGTTCAAATTCTCTTTGTATACAGGGTGCTTCAACGAAAACTAAACAGAGGCTATCTATCTACCAAGATATTCATTTTTGGTTAAAACGCAAAAACAGGTCAATTTTTGTTTTAAGGGGGGTACAAAACTTGCCTGAAATATCAAACCCCTAAGCGGGGCTTGCAATCCTTGAACATTTTGAATAGGGAAGATGGGTCGAGTGATGACTCAAAAGAAAGGTGGAACAGATTCATTCCAGATCAAAGGCTGTCATCTTCCGAAACACCATTCATCTCAAATTTCAACCCGTAGAGCAGGGGTGACCACCCTGTGTTACTATGACTGATAGTTTTATCGTTTTCTATCAAGATTCATAATCCTTCATAATCATTCCAATGTTTCAGCTGCTGACCCAGTAATTTTGATGGAGAACGATGACTTGCACACCATTGTGGAGAAAAGCAAAAATCCTTTCTCAGAAGGTTATAACTGGACCTATCTTCTTCTTTAAAAATAACACAGGGTGGTCACCCCTGCTCTAGGGGTTGAAATTTAAGATTTGATGATAGCCTTTGACCTGAAATAAATCTGTTCCATTTTTTTGCACTAATATTTGAATAGCTCAGGGCGATAGATCGTCTCTTCTATTTTACAGTAGCTCACTCTATATCTTCTACAGTTTTCAATCAAAAATGAAAATTCGTTCACGGGGATGCAGACAAAGATAATACCTTTCTTTTGAGGTATCACTCGACCCATCTACCCTCTTCCAAATTTTCAAGGGTGGTCACCCCTGCTCTAGGGGTTGAAATTCGAGATGAGGATGGTACTGGATGATGACTCCCATTGATCAGCATGGATCTGTTCCATTTTACTTCACTGAAACTTGAATAGTATCAGGGAAATAGTATTCCCTGTGTCTCTTACAGTTTTCAATCGAAAATGGAAATTTGTTCAAGGCGATGTAGACAAAGATACCACCTCTTTTTTGAGTCATCACTCGACCCATCTTCCCTATTCAAAATGTTCAATCATTGCAACCCCCGCTTAGGGGGTTGATATTTCAGGCAAGTTTTGTACCCCAAAATATGTCCCCCTTGAAACAAAAATTGACTTGTTTTTACGTTTTGATCAGAAATGAATATCTTGGTAGATGTAGCCTCTGTTTAGTTTCGTTACAACACCCTGTATATCTGCCAATTAAGATGAATACGCGAATTGGTATAGAGGTATGCCAATAAATTAATCCTGACGATTTGGTAATATTGGTTATTGAGACAATTGTGAAATGAGTGTTAATGAATCATTGATATGTCAATTGACTATGGTTGTTGTGCCAATTAATTTGTTCTGAATATTAGATCAGAATTCATTTTTTCCTGTGAAATGAATAAGAATTACTAAATGGCTATGGTGGTGTGCAAGTAAATTAGTCAAGAATTTTACATACAATTGAATATTAGGTTCTTTTTATGGATTGAATACGAATGAGCAAATTGAGTATATGAAGTGTGATATGCCAGTTAGTTAGTCCAGAATCTTAGGTTCGAATTGAGTTTAGGTTATTTTTTTGTAATGAATGTGGATAAGCATATTAGGTACTCAGAAAGTGGCGTGCTTGTAAATTTATAGAGAATATTACGTTGGGAAGAATTTTTAGTTTATTCTATAAGAATATGCAAATATATATAGAAAGTGGTTGTGCCAGTAAATTAGTGCAGCATCGAATCGATTCTTAGGCTATTTTGAAAAAATAAAATGTAAAGGTGCAAATTGACTATGTAGAAAGTGGTGTGCCAGTAAATTAGTCCAGAATTTTAGGTAATAATTAATTCTCTCAGGATAGAATTGCATATTTTCAGTATCTGTGGAATGAACACGATTATGAAAATTCAAAGGGAGTGGTGTGCCAGTAAATTAGTACAAAATATTATATTCGAATTGATTTTTAGGCCTTTTGGAGAAAAGAATGTAAATATACAAATCGACTATATAGAACGCGGTGTGCCAGTAAATTAGTGCAGAAATATACGTTAGAATTAATTTTCAGCTTCACTTTTGTAATGAATACAAATATGCAAATTGAGCACACATAGAGTGGTATACCAGTAGATTTATCCATAATCTCAGATAAGAATTGAAAATTGTTTATTTTCTGTGGAATGAACACGATTATGCAAAATGAGTTCATAGAGAGTGGTGTGCCAGTAAATTAGTCCAGAATATTATGTTGAAATTGATTTTAGGTTGTTTTGAGAAAATAATATGAATATACAAATTGACTATATAGAACGTGGTGTGCCAGTAAATTAGTCCAGAATTTATAATTAATTTTCAGCTTCATTTTAGTAATGGATGCGAATATGAAAATTGAGCACATATAGAGTTGTGTGCCAGTAATTTAGTCCAGAATCTCAGGTTAGAATTGTATATTTTTTGTTTTCTGTGGAATGAACACGATTATGGAAATAGAATTCATGGAGAGTGGTGTGCCAGTAAATTAGTGCATAATATTCCATTGGAATTGATTTTTAGGCTATTTTGAGGAAATAATGTGAATATGCAAATTGACTTTATAGAACGTGGTGTGCCAGTAAATTAGTCCAGAATTCTACGTTAGAATTAATTCTTAGCTTCATTTTTTGTAATGAATACGAATATGCAAATTGAGCAAACATAGAGTGGTATACCAGTAGATTTATCCATAATCTTAGTTAAGAATTGAAAATTTTTATCTTCAATGAAATGAATACGATTATGCAAATTGAGTTCATAGAGAGTGGTGTGCCAGTATCTATATTAGTCCAGACTATTATGTTGAAATTGGTTAGGTTAGTTTGAGAAAAGAATGTGAATATGCGATTTGATAATATCGAACGTGGTGCGATAGTAAATTTGTCCAGAACTTTACGTTAGAATCAATTTTTGGCTTCATTTTAATGATGAATAAGAATATACAAATTGAGCACATATAGAGAGGTGTGCCAGTATATACTCTATATTCTGTAGAATTAACACGATTATGGAAATTTAGTTCATAGGGAGTGATGTGCCAAGTATATTAGTCCATAATATTATATTGGAATTCCAGAATCTTAGGTTAGAATCAATTTTAGTTTAATTTTTGTAAAGAATACGAATATGCAAATATACCACATATAGCGTGATGCGCCAGTAAATTAGTACAGAATCTCAGGTTAGATATTAATGTTTTTTATTATCTGGAATTTACAGATTGAACATATTAGTGGTGAGTCATCAACTTCGTCCTGAATAATTTGTTTTAAGTATTTTCCTACAAAATGAATTCGAAACTACGAAAAAAAATTAATATTTTCGAGTTCTTGTAATTTCATTGAACTTGAATATCGATTTCCATTAAACCAGCTTCGTCCATTAAATCTTTTTCAGTTTAATTTCACCGAAAAACTCTAGTCAAGCGTCAGCTCTTCTGAACGATGGTAAAAGCTCTTCACTACTGGGAGTTAACACTTTATAATGATTACTCACCGCCCTTCCGTTAAATCTCGATTTCTATTTGTAATCGAAATCCAAACGAACGAAAGAAATATAAATGGGGAAGGGAATAGGCATTGTAAATTAGGGAGGGTCGCTTCTAGAGCTTTGAATTTTAAAATGGCGACTGGTATTTCGACAATCGGTTGGATTCACATGAAGAACACTGAACAATTCATATGTTTCATGGGGGTTCTGAGGGAAACCATCATAATAATAGGGTTGTAATAGGACCACCGAATTGAAATACAAGAGGGGTATGAGTGGTATTACTGGAATTATTAAGGAGTCATTCAGATGTATTACGTTCAATAATTTGAGACAAAATGGTAGGGCATTTGAGTCAAACGTTTTCTTTACCAGCTGCTATGAATTATAGTAATTGGATTGAAATTACCGAGTACTTTGACTTTATTTGTATGTTTGTTATTCATTTTCCTTTGAGGAAATAACAATCTATTATGAATACAGATATTGGAAAGTAGTTACCGTGTTTAATTTGATATTTACGCTGCAGCATTCTTGATTCTTACATATTCATTTTTGGTCAAAACGCAAAAACAGGTCAATTTTTGTTTCAAGAGTGACATCTTTTGGGGTACAAAACTTGCCTGAAATATCAAACACCTAAGCGGGGGTTGCAATCCTTGAACATTTTGAATAGGGTAGATGGGTCGAGTGATGACTCAAAAGAAAGGTGGTATCTTTGTCTACATCGCCTTGAACCAATTTTTATTTTTAATTGAAAACTGTAAAAGATACAGGGTGAGCAACTGAAAGATAGGGAAGACTATTTCCCTGAGACGATTCATGTTTAAGTGAAGTAAAATGGAACAGATCCATGCTGATCAATGGCAGTCATCATCAAGTACCATCCTCATCTCAAATTTCAACTCCTAGAGCAGGGGTGACCACCCTTGAAAATTTGGAAGAGGATAGATGGGTCGAGTGATACCTCAAAAGAAAGGTATTATCTTTGTCTGCATCCCCGAATTTTCATTTTTGATTGAAAACTGTAGAAGATACAGAGTGAGCTACTGAAAAATAGAGGAGACTATGTATCGCCTTGAGCTGTTCAAGTATTAGTGCAAAAAAAGGAACAGATTCATTCCAGATCAAAGGCTATCATCAAATCTCAAATTTCAACCCCTAGAGCAGGGCTGACCACCCTGTGTTATTTTTAAAAAAGAAGGTAGGTCCAGTTATAACCTTCTGAGAAAGGATTTTTGTTTGTCTCCACAATGGTGTGCAAGTTTTCGTTATCCATCAAAATTACTGGGTGAGCAGCTGAAACATTGGAATGATTATGAATCTTGATAGAAAACGATGAAACTATCAGTCATAGTAACACAGGGTGGTCACCCCTGCTCTAGGGGTTGAAATTTGAGATGTGAATGGTGTTTCGGAAGATGACAGCCTTTGATCTGGAATGAATCTGTTCCATTTTTTGCACTAATAGTTGAATAACTCAGGCGATAGATAGTCTCCTCTATTTTTCAGTAGCACACTTTGTATCTTCTACAGTTTCAATCAAAATGAAAATTCGTTCACGGGGATGCAGACAAAGAATACCTTTCTTTCGAGGTATCACTCGACCCATCTATCCTCTTCTATATTTTCAAGGGTGGTCACCCCTGCTCTAGGGGTTGAAATTCGAGATGAGGATGGTACTTGATGATGACTATCATTGATCAGCATGGATCTGTTCCATTTTACTTCACTGAAACTTGAATAGTCTCTGGGAAATAGTCTTCCTATCTTCAGCTCACCTTGTATCTTTTACAGTTTTCAATTAAAAATGGAAATTCGTTCAAGGCGATGTAGACAAAGATACCACCTTTCTTTTGTGTTATCACTCGACCCATATTCAAAATGTTCAAGGATGGCAACCCCCGCTTAGGGGGTTGATATTTCAAGTTTTGGACCCCAAAAGATGTCCCCCTTGAAACAAAAATCGATCTGTTTTATTACGTTCAATAATTTGAGACAAAATGGTAGGGCATTTGAGTCAAACGTTTTCTTTACCAGCTGCTATGAATTATAGTAATTGGATTGAACTTACCGAGTACTTTGACTTTATTTGTATGTTTGTTATTCATTTTCCTTTGAGGAAATAACAATCTATTATGAATACAGATATTGGAAAGTAGTTACCGTGTTTTATTTGATATTTACGCTGCAGCATTCTTGATTCTTACATATACAGAGTAGAAAATCGAAAACCGATACTATTCAATTATTTTTTTTGAAATTTTTATATAATTAATTCCCGGTACTTTTTCGACAGAAAGTATGTTTGACGACAAGTGTAATAATTTCACTTCAAAAATTTTGAACATTTAGTCATTAATTCGTTTTATAATAAAGAATAGAATAATCTTAAGTTTGAGTTAACAGCTCTCTGCTTAAAAAAACCCTTCAAATGATATTTCCACTTTAAATATTTTTCAAAATTTTTAACTAATTTGGAAGAATCATTACATAAGTACATATATTTACATTTGGGCCTTACACATAATTCGATATTTACTTATGACAATTATGTGCTAACTATATTCGTTTTGGATGTAGTACAGATGGGATGATTTAAGACTAGTTGGCTATTGAGCCTGGTGTACTTTGAGTCTTTATTAAATTTTGAACTTGAATTGTCATCCTTTAGTGCATTTGTGGAATTTTTGAATTATCTGGTGTAGTTTTGTAAATTATGTATGTTCAAGAAGTTTGAATCTAGATTCAAAATTGATCTGTTTTTCCTACGTAAGCTGTATATTCTAGATTGTTTGCACTTATTCGGTTCTTTAATTTGGCATTGAATAGTAATTTGATTAAGTTGGGACCACTGAAAAAGCAGGTTGTTACTTAAAATTTTCAAATATAATAACTGATGTTATTGTAATCAATGTAAGATTGACATTTTTTTCTGGCTACTCTAGAATGTAATGATGTTATAGGTTAATTTCATTACCTTTCAGAGACTTATTTGTCACAAAGATATTTCCGATTTGAATCAGAATTCTTCAAAGTAAACTCCCTATAGGATCCCCACCCTTAGTAGCAGATATTTTAATTAACAATCTTGAAAAATCTCTAATGATTATATTATTAACACATTCGTGCTCTAGCTACTTGTATATGACTGTCGAAACAGGTCATATGTTTTGAAAATAAACATTGCAGAAATCAGGTACCTAACTATGGGACTCCGCGTATAATTCCCTTTTCTGCATCCACCTGCTAGCAATAAAAATGTTCGCCCATTTCACAAAGTGTTTTCAAGAAAAAATTCAATCGATTTTTCCCAGTTGCGTTCTTCTATACTCTTTGTATACGTCTGGGCTATTTTTGCACTGCCCTATCAATGAATATAAATCGAATATATGCCCGTTCCCTCGGAAGTTCCTGACAGAAGTATCATTTCTTCGATTCGCATTTGAGATCCTACCTCGGAGGGTTATCCGTGGCACAATGAGTAAATGCACCCTACCCTCGAGGGAATGTGACCATACAAATGCCCTTCCCATCATTTCAAATATAAATGTCACAACAAATACAGATTGCCGACGTTCGTCGTAAATGTCACATGATTATTACCTGCCAATGCCCGAGGACAATTGCGTAAGTATGGACTATTGTGTCGCACAATCTGGGGACAATGGGACATTGTTGGGACCGCATGGTTTCTACATCTGTTGAAATGGGACACCACGTTGCAGAGTCGTTTCTACTGGGTCTCCAGGAGAGAACTATCAAACTGATTTGACGAACAATAGCATATAATTTGTGTAAAGACGGTGAGGTATAAGGGGATTCTATACCGGGTGTACGTTGAAACGAAACAGTAAAAGTCAAAATTTCAACATACTTCTAAAAGATTTCCTCAAACATGAATGATGATATAAATGAACCAACTTTTCATACTTTAGTAAAGACGACATCGAATTTTTTTCGCAGATATTTACTTACGTTTTGACATAATTTTAAAAGAGAAATATGCAAAGTGACATAAGAAATTGTATGCCAGTAAATTAATTAGTTAAGAATCTTGAGGTACAATTGATTTTTAGTCTATTTGCCAGAACTGAAAATGGAAACCGACTATACGAGAACAGGTGTGCCAATAAATTATTGGTGAGTCATAGGTTAGAATTGATTTTTAAGCTGATTGTGTCGAATAAAAAGAAATACGCAAACTGGTAATATAAGTAGTGGTTTACTAGTCATTTAGTCAAAAAGCTTTGTACAGGTATGCAATTTGACTACATAAAGAGCAGTATGCCAGTAAATTAATGAAGAATCATAGGAGATAAATGATTTTTAAACTAATTGTGCGAAATGAACATAATTATGGAAAATGATCAATCATTGAGGCAATCAACAATATTCGAATAGAACTGGTTTTAGAAAATTTTTGTTAAGTGTAGGCGAATATACAAACCGATTATATATGGAGCGGTGTGCCAATAAATTAGTCAAGAATCTTTCAGTACAATATGTTTTAAGTTATTTCCGTTAAGTGTGGGCAAATATGCAAACTGAATACATAAGGAGTGGTGTGCCAGTAAATTAGACAATAATAATAGAGTAGAATTGATTTTCAAGCTAGTTGTGTGGAATGGGAAAGAATATGCAAACCGACTACATGAGGGGTGGTGTGCCAGTAAATTAAACAATAATCTTAGAATAGAATTGACTTTTAAGCTAGTTGTGTGAAATGAGAAAGAATATGCAAACTGATTACATGAGGGTGGTGTGCCAGTAAATTAGACAATAATCATAGGGTAGAATTGATTTTTAAGCTAGTTGTGTGAAATGAGAAAGAATATGAGAACTGATTATTTAAGGTACTGTTGTGCCAATACTTTAGTTAAGAATCTTTGAAATGAATTCGATTTAGACTGTATTTGAATTATATAAATGAAAACAAGTATGCAAACTGATTATACAAGAAAATGCGAGCTAGTAAATTATTCAATAATTTTAGGGAGAATGGATTTTCTATTTTCTAAATGTTTGGAATGAGAATGAAGAAACAAACTTATTATAGGTAGTGATCATTTAATCCAGAATCTTTGAGTAGATTTGGTTTTATTGAATTTTTGTTAAATGCGATTATGCAAACTAAGTGGTGACTTGGTAAATTAATCTAGAATCACAGAATAGAACTAATTTTCAAGGTAGTTACGTGGAATTAGATTGAAAATTCAATCTGTAAGATCGGTTTGAGATTATTTCTGCATTATGAAAACAATTTTGCAAGTTGGCTCTATACTGACTGGTGTGCCGGTAAATTAGTCTAGAATCTTGGTGTAAAATTAATTTTTAAATTAGTTACGTGAAATTAGAATGAAAATTCAAAGTGATTATACATGTAGTGGTGTGCCAGTAAATTAGTTAAGAATCTTTAAGCAGAATTGCTTTTATATGATTTCTGTAACATGAAAACGATCATGAGAATTGACTATATGTGTGCCAGTAAACTTAAAATAGAATTAACTTTTAGGCTAGTCACTTGAAATTAGAATGAAAATTAAAACTGATTATACAATTAGTGATGTGCCAGTAAATTAGTAGTACAATCTTTGAGCAGAATGGATTTTAGATTGTTTCTGTAACATGAAAACGATTATGACCATATAAGGAGTGGTGTGCCAGTAAATCGAACTAGAATATTCTATTTCAGTGAAATGAGTACGAATGAGCACATTGACTACATGGGAAACAGTGTGTAAATGATTTAGTCTAGAATAGTAGTTTACAATTCGAGTCTATTTCTGTGGAGTAAATAATTTGTTCGAAATCATATCCCTGCATAAATCCAAAACGAATAAGTTATTTAATATTATGGAAATTAGAAAAACTCTATTATCGTTTTATTTGAATTACCTGAGTTGAAATGTTTGAATTTTCCCATTTTAATTTATTCTAAAAACTGATCGCAATGGCAGAGTTTTACACTTTTTTCCTCGAAAATCACTTCGAGAATGACTAAATTTACGGCTCCTAAATCAACGCGAACAAGATCTGAAAAACCCCAGTCGAACATGACAAGGCAATTCCATTAATTAATTCGTCAAGTTAACCTCACTTTTTCTCTGCAAACATCTGAGCTGTATTCCATGTCTCGCCTAATTCCGTGAATCTCACAATTCGTAATCAATCAATTCATTCAGAACTCACTCCAACATGAGACTATGATCGAATCCATTGCAAAGTTTGTCGTTGTGGAAATGGCTCTCACTCAGACCAATTTAGCCAGTATTCCGCGTATCCAGATTGTTACGTGAAAACCCAATTTCGCGCGGAATTTCAACATTGGGCTCTAATTGTTCCGATTATCTTCGTAGCCATTTGATTGATAGATGGGCCTCGGTCCCCTCATTCACGGTAATTTCATTGTTCGCAACGTCAAACGTGGACGTGGCGTGTTGAAGAGGAACTGAATTCAACTGGAGTATTTTTTTATCCGCGCGTTGTCGAGTGTCGTTTCGGTGTTGCTGGATGAATTTGCAAACAAAACATTGAGTGGGTCAGGAGTGTATTTTTGTGCCGACTGTATTAGATGGAGAGATGGTTGCAGGAAAATGTGGTTGGTTCATTCACTGATAAATGTAGTTGTAATTTTATCGGTGTTGTATAAATATACAATCATCATTGGATTCAATACAAATTGGAATTTTAAGCTAAAGGAACCAAGAAGTTAACTTACAATAGGGGTTCGCCATGAAATTCGACATCAGGGCATTAGGCTCAATCCTTACAAAGAAGTCACTAATTGATGGGAGCATCCGCAGATTAATCACATTCAGCGTATCCGCGCCAAAGGCAGATCCATGCATCTGTGATCAAGTGAATTGGTGTTTTGATGTAACCCATACTCCAGTCTTTAAAAGGCGATACAAAGTACCTCTCTTCTATTTAAATCACAATATCTTTATTATCTTATTTTTTTTCCCCACATTAATTACAACTGAGTCAAATGAAAAGCCATGTGATCGTCTAGTACATAAACTTGCCTTGAAGTACTTTTCTATGAAATAGGACCTTCTGTTGTGTTGTGTATTTGTAGTAACATATTCAAGGTCTTTATGTGAGTTTTGATGTAATACAATCATTTCTTCGTCGCTTAAACCTTACAGAGTGTTACATAATAGTATGTCACAACTTTAGGGCGTAAATCTAGATGGATTCTTAATAAAAAAAGTTCATATAAACATAGGTCCCCAAAAGCTTCGTAACGGAGCTACAGGGTGCTGAAATTTCCTGGAAAAATTATTTTTTTCTTCAAACACCTGCAGATTTTGAGATATTCAGCCCAAATTTGGAATGTAAGTGTTTTAACAGCCTCCATCATAACACCTCCTGAATTTTAACTTGAATCTACAAATAGCTTGCATTCGAAATTTGGGCTGAACATCTCCAAAACTGCAGGAGTTTGGAAGAAAAAACCAATTTTTTCTGGAATTTTCAACACGCTGTAGCTCCGTAACGAAGCTTTTGCTGACCTATGTTTATATGATTTTTTTTCTTGAAATTGCACGTAGATTTACTACCTCAAGTAGTGTCATACTATTATTGTAACACTCTGTATACAAGAAAATTGGAAAATCAAAAACAGATTAGGTTTCTTGCAATCCTTGGCATCTTTAAATGAATTTAATGAAACCTTAGATCATTTAGAGACATGCCTAATTGGCCCTCATCCATAAAATGGGTGGAAGAATTAGATTATTATAGACAGGCCCAATCGGCCCTCACCCATATTACGAATAGTAGCTGACCGTCTATAAGGGTTTTGGTAGTATGATATAATATGTTATGAATGAGTCATTACTCATTTCTGATCAAAACGCAAAAACCAGGTCGATTTTTGTTTCAGGTAAGACATCTTTTGGGGTACAATACTTGCCTGAAATATCAACCCCCTATGCGGGGGTTGCAATCCTTGAACATTTTGAATAGGGAAGATGGGTCGAGTGATGACTAAAAATAAAGGTGATATCTTTGTCTACATTGCCTTGAACGAATTTCCATTTTCAATTGAAAACTTTAAAAGATACAGGGTGAGCAACTGCAAGATAGGGAAGACTATTTCACTGAGACTTTTCAAGTTTCAGTGAGGTAAAATGGAACAGATCCATGCTGATCAATGGCAGTCATCATAAAGTACCATCCTCATCTCGAATTTCAACCCCTGGAGCAGGGGTGACAACCCTTGAAAATTTGGAAGAGGGTAGATGGGTCAAGTGATAGCTCGAAAGAAAGGTATTATCTTTGTCTGCATCTCCGTGAAAGAATTTTCGTTTTTGATTGAAAACTGTAGAAGATACAAAGTGAGCCACTAAAAATGTAATGTTTTATCGTTTTCTTTTAAGGTTCATAATCCTACATAATCATTCCAATGTTTCAGTTGCTCACCCAGTAATTTTGATGGAGAACGAAAACTTGCACACCATTGTGGGGACAAACAAAATTCCTTTCTCAGAAGGTTATGACTGGATCTATCTTGTGCTTTAAAAATAACACAGGGTGGTCACCCCTGCTCTAGGGGTTGAATGGTGTTTCGGAAGATAACAGCCTTTGATCTGGAATGAATCTGTTCCCTTTTTTTGCTCTAATACTTGAATAGCTCAGGGCGATAGATAGTCTCCTCTATTTTTCAGTTGCTCACTCTGTATCTTCTACAGTTTTCAATCAAAAATGAAAATTCGTTCACGGGAAGCAAACAACGATAATACCTTCCTTAAAGCACCCTGTATATAAATTAGTGTGCATTACAACCGATGTAGCACCAGCAATGACTGGAAACAAAAACGGTTTTGTGGCATTGTGTCGAGCTAATGAATAATAAAAAACAAGTACTGTGTTTTAAGGAATTTTACTTAATAATTGCGATTACTAACGCGTTTCACTACACCGTAGCTTCTTCTTCAGACGAATGGTGGTATTTTAAAATACTACTAAGATGTTAATCGCAATTATTGAGTAAAATTCCTTAAAAAACAGTACTTGTTTTTTATTATTGATAATGGAATTTTACCAAGTAAAAGCCTCCCAAATTCAAATCGAGCTAATGAAGATTTCCCTTAATTTTTTCATTCCATTGTATTATACATCAACGAGTTTTGTGTACAAAAGTTTTTAACACGGAAGAAATTATGGGCGTTGCAACAAAAATCGTGAATTCCATCCCTGCATGTAGCTTGCAACGGCGGCTCTTTAAGTTGCAGTTGGAAGATAGGGAGTCAGCTGAACACACTGATTCAGTTCCTCACATAGGTCGCAGAAAATTCCTAGGAAGGTTTTAAGAATTATTGTCCGAATTACTAGCGTTTCTAGACGAAAGAGGTGATGAAACTTAGATGTTGAAAAATGAAAAATGGCTGACTGATTTGGCATTTTTGACTGACATCAAAATGCACTTAAACACTATTAACTTGGAGCTTCAAGGTAAAGGAAAAACTATTATTGAGATGATTAGCGCAGTAAACGCATTCAAAAGTAAATTGCAAATTATGATAGATCAACTGAAGAGAAAGGTTCTGAAACATTTTCCGTCTTTGAAAGCAAAGATTCCTCAGTTGAATTATGATCCGTTTGAGGCTGAATTATCAAATATTTTGGTACAATTCGAAATGCGTTTTTATGATTGCAGTAAAATGAGAAATATAGCATCATTTATGAGTTATCCTTTTTCATGTAAAAACATTGAGGAATTAGCTACTGAAATAGCAAGTCAGTTTAATATGAACGCATGTTCTGTTGAAAATGAGTTGGTGCAGATTATATCAGATATATATCTGAAAACTACAGCATCTGATACAAATTTCTGCTGTTTTATATCTGAAGATAAATATCCGAATCTAAGGCAAATCGCCCTTCAACTGACGGCAATGTTTATGTCAACTTGTGCGAGTCTGCGTTTTCTTTAATGAAGATAATTAAGTCAAAGTATCGCAATGGACTAACTGATGATCATATGTCATCATGCTTGCGATTAGCACTCAGTGGTTACGTACCATCTGATGAAAAGTATGCTGAGAACATGCAGTGCCACGCTTCAACATCCAAAGTCACTCCTTAGTTAATTTCCATGTAACAACCAATAAACTCGCAATTATGAATAACTATGAGTTTTTCATTGATATTATAGAGAAGAACCTAACTGAACCTAACCCAAACCTTGACTGAATAAATGTATATTGTGCGGAAAGCTAATATCTATATATGCTTCAGAACACCCTAACCTAGGTGGGTAGGTAGGGTGTATCGTGTATGTACAACAACCCTGCATAACACATACTTGCAGCCTCTCAGTCGATCGTAAGTAGTCTAAAAATATTGAGGTAGATCGCCAGCAGTTCAAGTTTTGAGTACCCTGTATGACACTATCCGAAGTAAAGAATATTTAGGGCAAAGCCCAATACATGAGAACAGTATTCCAGACCAGCTCGCTTTGTATTAAATCACGAACTGTGATGACGTGGAGTCTTGCTCATCCCTCAAAGAAAATCTTTAGTTTAGCAGAAGTAGATTTGGCTATGGCTGATACATGGTCACACCAGCAAACTCTGGTGTTGACAGACGCCGGGTAGATACAAGCGTGCCCTATTCTTAGCCCATGAGCAGTCAGAGCTGCCTTGATTATGATTGTAAGGTGATCGACTCCCAACAGTGCACCAGGCGCCAACATAGGGGTGTTTCTGCAACACTTCTCCGCATTGGATTTATAGATACTTTATTTTGTGAGCACTTTAGTTATAGGTTGAATAGCCCTACAAGATGTTGAGCGTCAATTTTCTTTTTAATATTAATATTATGATATTATTCATAATAAATCTCAATAATCGCCTGGTACGTTGCTATACCGATGCTTGGCAAACCAATTGAATTCAATAATTGAGTCGGAAAATTTGAAGCTTTACCTCCGAGGTCTAATTTTTAGTGAAGGACTTTTAGTTTAGTTGGAGGAATTGGGAACGAACCTTTCATATAACTACAAACTTAGCTATGAATCTCAATATTCTTAGACCACGTGAGTGGGAATCGTCCTCGGCTATAATATGGTCACGGTAATGTCGAATTGAATGGAAAAATATTTGTAATCATCACTAGAAATGACCATTCAAACATTTCAATATCAACACCCCCATTATTGTTTTCCTCAATAAAAAGGTTAGATCGAAAAAGAAATCCCCAAACTCCTCGTAAACCGAACTCTACGGACTTCCATAAATCAAGTAGATTTAATTAACGCAAATCATTTCGGATAATATATAAGTGGAAAGAAGTGCTCGAAAAGTTTCGGTGGAACTCCCGCGGACTTTATACTCCACGGCAAAAAGGAGCGAAAGCGTAGAAATAAATTATCAACTAAATAAACGTCAGTTTCGATGGAGTTCTCCGAACAAAAACTTGAGTAAATCATCTCTTCGACATCGACGTTGAAAGTTCCGACGAGACCGTCTGCGAGATATGCTACGTTATGAAATGTCTACGAAAAAGGAACATTTTTTATAAGAGTGGTAGATGAAAAATTCATTTGGAAAGTTCTGTTTATTGACAAATAAGTAAATTCAAATATTGAATTTAGCCGACATGAAAAAGTTCGACGAGATTATTTCCATAACTGGGAGGCTGGAGATTTCGTTGGAAACTTTGTGCTCCGCACGAATATACAGTGCGCTCAGAAATTTTGAATATTAGCAATGATCAGTATGTTAGAGCCCACATAGCATGTGTATTTGGAAGTCAACGACTATCATTCAAAACCGCTTTTTCCTAGCTCAAAATCATGACTGATTTATTAGTGATAACGGTGATTTACTTACACTAATCTTATTAGGTATTGGTGAACGTTCATTCAACTCGTTGAATCACAACCCCAGAAAATGATATCAACATCGGCATAACGTCTAGTTATATTGGAAGGTGTCATTTTCAGTTTGGAAATGCAATATACTATTGATGTTCAATTGTGAGAAAATGAAAATACAAACTGACTATTCAAGTAGTGATTTTTGGATATGACTATATGAGGAGTGGTGTGCCAGTAAATTAATCAAGAATATCAGAGTAGATGTATATTTTCAAATTCTTTGTGAGAAATGAGAAGGAAATTCAAACTGATTATATAAGTAGTGGTGTGCCAGTAAAATACTCAATAATTTTTGAGTTCAATTGATTCCTGGATATTTTTGTGAACTGAATGCGAATATGCAGAGTGACTATGTGAAGAATGGTGTGCCAGTAAAGTACACAAGAATCTCAGAAAAAAATTAATTTTCAAACTAGTTGCGAGAAATGAGAATGACTTCAAACAGATTATACCAGTAGTAGTGTGCCAGTAAATTAGTCAAGATTTTTTGAGTTGAATTGGTTTTCGGATATTTGTGTACAATGAATGTCAATATGCAAATAGATTCAATAAGAAATGGTGTACCAATAAATTAGTTAACGATTTTTGGGTTCAATTCATTTCTAGATATTTATGTAAACTGAATACGAATATGCAAAGTGATTGTATGAGGAGTGGTATGCCAATAAATCAGACGACAATTTGTGAGTTGAATTGATTTCTGTTTATTTTTGTAAACTATATGCGACTATGCAAAGTGACTATATAAGGAGTGGTGTGCCAGTAAATTAGTGAAGAATTTTTGAGTTCTATTGGTTTCCAGATAATTCAAAGCAACTATATAAGGAGAGGTATACAAGTAAATCATTCAATATCTTTTGAGTTCAATTGATTTCTGGATATTTTTGTGAACTGAATGCAAATATGCAGAGTGACTATGTAAAGAGTGGTGTGCCAGTAAATTAGTCAAGAATCACAGAAAATAATTAATTTTCAAACTAGTTGCGAGAAATAAGAACGAAATTAAAACAGATTATACCAGGAGTGGTGTGCCAGTAAATTAGTCAATAATTAATTTCAGGATATTTATGTAAACTGAATGAGAATATGCAAAGTGACTCTATAAGGAGTGGTATGCCAATCAATTAGTCGACAATTTATGAGTTAAATTGATTTCTGGTTATTTTTGTAAACTAAATGCGAATATGCAAAGTGACTATATAAGGAGTTGTGTGCTAGTAAATAAGTCAAGAATCTCTGAAAAGTAAAATTTTAAAACAAGTTGTGAGAAAAGAGATTGTAATTCAAACAGATTATACAAGTAGTGGTGCCAGTAAATTAGTGAAGAATTTTTGAGTTCTAATGGTTTCCGGATAATTTTGTAAACTGAATGTGAATATTCAAAGCGGGTATATAATGAGTGGTATACCAGTAAATCACTCAATAACTTTTGAGTTCAATTGAATTCTGAATATTTTTGTGAACTGAATGCAAATATTCATAGTGACTATGTAAAGAGTGGTGTGCCAGTAAATTAGTCAAGAATCTCAGAAAAGAATTAATTGTCAAACTGGTTGCGAGAAATGAGAATGAAATTAAAACAGATTATACCAGGAGTGGTGTGCCAGTAAATTAGTCGAGATATTTTGAGTTCATTTGGTTTTCGGATCTTTTTGTGAAATTAATGTAGATATGCAAGTTGACTTTATAAGAAGTGGTGTGCCAGTACATTAGTCAATAATTAATTTCAGGATATTTATGTAAACTGAATGAGAATATGCAAAGTGACTCTATAAGGAGTGTTATGCCAATAAATTAGTCGACAATTTATGAGTTAAATTGATTTCTGGTTATTTTTGTAAACTGAATGCGAATATGCAAAGTGACTATATAACGAGTGGTGTGCCAGTAAATTAGTCAAGAATCTTTGAATAGTATAATTTTAAAATAAGTTTTGAGAAATGAGATTGAAATTTAAACAGATTATACAAGTAGTGGTGTGCCAGTAAATTAGTGAAGAATTTTTGAGTTCTATAGGTTTCCGGATAATTTTGTAAACTGAATGTGAATATTCAAAGCGACTATATAAGGAGTGGTATACAAGTAAATCACTCAATAACTTTTGAGTTCGATTGATTTCCGGATATTTTTGTGAACTGAATGCAAATATGCAAAGTGACCATGTAAAGAGTGGTGTGCCAGTAAATTAGTCAAGAATCTCAAAAAAGAATTAATTTTCAAACTAGCGAGAAATGAGAGTGAAAGTCAAACAGATTATACCAGTAGTGGTGTGCCAGTAAATTAAAGTTCATTGGTTTTCGGATATTTCTGTAAAATGATTGCAAATATGCAAAGTCTCTATATGGATATCTTTTGAGCTTAATTCATTTCTGAATATTTCTGTAAACCGAATGCAAACTGAATGTAGAAGTAGTGATGTGCCAGTAAATTAGTGGAAAACTCAGGATAGAATTAATTTTCAACGTAGTTAAGAGAATTCAGAATAAAACTTTGAATTGATTAAACTAGTAATGGCGTGCTAGTAGATCAGTCAAGAGTTCAATTGGTGTTGTGATATTTGTGCAAAATGAATACCAATTTGATCATTTAAGGAGTGGGGTAACAGTAAATCAGTCAAGAATCTCATGATAGATTTGATTTTCAAGCTGAATGTAAGACATCAATTTAAAGATTCGAACTGATTATGTGAGTAGTGGTGTGTCAGTAAATAAGATAAGAACCTTAGATTAGAATTGCTTTTAGGTCTACTTTTGTGAAATTGAAAACGAATATGCAAAGAAACAAAATAACGATTGGTGTGCCAGTAAACTAGTCGTGAATCTTTGAATAGAATTTATTCTCATATTTTTTCGTCGCCTTTTAAGCAGGAGTCATCAGTTTTAATTTGGTTGTCACAGAAATTTTTACGCTTGAAACGAAGAATAGAAAAATTTTAAAGTGAAAATTTTCTTTATATAGAAGCGCTATGTCTAAAGCTATGTTATTATCAGTCCGTGCCACTTCTCCAAAAACCATTGAAAACTTCGAAACTTCTAAATTGTACACTGCCGAATAATATAACCATATTTTCGTCGAGTAACAATTGCGGAATTTTCCAGAAGCGGAGGAAAGCAGCGGCGAAAAGCGTTAAGATAGTAATAAGTAATCGGGGGAACGCATGAAATTTCATCATGAGACAAGGAAATTTCTCCCAGCGGTATGTTTTTCGACGGAAAGTTTCCAAATGGCTGAATTATAACGGTGAGAGATACGTTTGTTGTGAAACTTTCCACTTCGATATCGAAACGATGATTCACTCCAGATTTCGCACTTGGCTAATTTGGCTGAGGAACAGTTTTCATCATTACTACTGAAAAATGTCGAAAAAAAGTCATAATATTGGTAAAGTATTTTATTTAGACTGCAACTAAAAACTGAAGCACAAAATCGAAAATTCAATTTTATTTAGAAGTTTGGATATTTTGAAGAAATATTATTCTCCATCACTGAATGTAATAATTTTGACATCATTCTCTGTGATAGAATCTAAACATTCTCAATCTTGAATTTGCATATTCATTGTAAAACACTTTACTGTTAGGTTTTGTGAATGTGTTTCACCGATTGAGGAAAATGGGTAATATTTCGCAAGATATTAATTTTTTAGTATGACACCTTAAGTGGTTTATGAACGATGGTCCACCACCACATTTTAATTTAACGGTTAGAGAATAAATAGAGATATGCTGCGTTAGAGAATAACTAATTATTCTAATGAGATAAAAATATTCAAATTTTTATCAAAATACAAATATTCACCCCACAAAAATTGTTGCATCACCCTACTTTTACGACAATACTATATAAACTTTTAGGTTGGTCATTCAAAAGTTGCTTGGTAACTTTCAGAATTGTAAAATAAGGAGATATAATTCAAAAGAGATGAGTTTATCATGAAGAATATCAAGTTAATAAAAATTCTACCATCTTCAAACATAATCAATTAGCATCGAAAGGTTACTAATTATTTTCAAAATGGAGTGATTCCTCCCTGGTCTCTAATAACCGCCAGTATACGTCTGGGAAACCCCTCAAACAAATTTTGGATGTACTCTTCAGTCACTGAGTTCTAAATTTTAGGAGGCAGATATTCTAGTTGTAGGAGTGTTCTACGTTGATGAATTTGCCATCCCATGTTGTCCCAAACATTGTCTATGGGATTCAAGTTGGGACTTCTAGCTGGCCATCTTAAAATATTAATTGCGGCATTTTCAGAAATTCTGTAACTACTCTAGCTGCACGAGGCCGAACATTATCATGCATATAAATGAAGTTTTCGCCAATCAATGGGCCAAAGGGTACAACATGAGGTTCAAGGATATCTGCTATGTATCTGGCCGCTGTCGTTCTTCCAGTATTCACTAGGACTAACTCAGTTCGACCATGGAAAGAAATGCCTCCCCACACCATTACTGAGACCCCTCCGAACTTTTCGGTTTGCCGGATATTGCATTGCTGATACCGTTCCCCAGGTCTTCTGTATACAGGCATACGTCTATCATTTGATACTAGACAGATCCTGGACTCGTCGGAAA
The DNA here is from genome assembly GCA_013387265.2 of Cryptolaemus montrouzieri. Taxonomy (NCBI): domain Eukaryota; kingdom Metazoa; phylum Arthropoda; class Insecta; order Coleoptera; family Coccinellidae; genus Cryptolaemus; species Cryptolaemus montrouzieri. The sequence continues at coordinate 45,463,771 of JABFTP020000083.1, read as the reverse complement.
AGAGAACATTCGACCATTCTGGAATACCCCAATTTGCATGTTCCCTCGCAAACTGAAGTCTTGCAACTCGATGTTCTCTAGTGAGAAGCAGGCCGGTAGAAGGCACCCGTGGTAGCATTCTAGCCGTACAGTGCCGAACTCTTAGTGCAGTTAAAGGAAGCCAACGATTTTCAACTGGTGTTGTTATCCGATTTCTTTCCTGTCCGGCCCTTCTTCCATATTCCGATTAATTGATCTTGAAATAGTGCTTTGGTTAACATTCAACAATCTAGTCACGTAACGTTGGCTTCGCCCCTCCTCTAGAAGTGTTACAAGTCTAACCACATCACTCAAATAGCGTCCAGGACGTTCAGCAGCCATTACAATATATTCAAAGATTCGAAAATCAACAAGAAACACAGAAAACTTGCATTAATTCAGCGTGAAAACTGAAGAGAAACGGAAAGAATACTGATAGCCAAATAAACTGTATTACTATGTCTATGTAGTAAGGTTTAAATAATTAAAGTTAATTAACAATTAAATAAACGAAAATATTTTTACTGAAAATATCGTTGGCTTTTTGAGACGGTTTTTCTCGTGTCTGGTTCATTTTTTCAAGATCCAATAATTGTAGTTTTTCTACGTAAAAAGCTTCTACTGAAAAACCAAAAATTTTATTAGATTCGTAAAACACTTATTCCCTAAGTTTTAGAGGGTAAAAAGTGTTAGGGGTAATATACCCTGAGAGTTTATGGAGCGCAATTGAAAAACCAAGAACAGCATTTTCTGAAATAGTATTTTTGTTATCAATGTCTAGAAATTCAGAAAATTCTGTTGAAAGACAAAGATTTTATCGTAAAAAAACTTAATTTTTTTAAATTTTCTGGGTGAATATCTCAGCAGGTATGCATTCTAGGAAAAGAATTCATATAAACTTGTGGCATTATTTTGACGAGATCTATCAAATTCCGAGAGAGTATATTGCAAATCAATTAGTACGTCATTATCAATTAATGGAGCTAATTCGGTATAGAACATGTATCAATAATCAGTTTGCTACTAAAAAAGAAATTTGAAATATTAAAATGTGCATTCACCTCTCGACGCAAAGAAATTTAGTGAGAAACAAGAAAGTATACAAAAGGAAGCATTATTTTTTCACATTTGGCTGTTATAAAGCACCTTCACTACAGAATTCAGAAACGATCTGATATAAAGGTCAGTTCGTTCACCCTGATTGTAAAGGTTAAAATTAGCAGTAATTTATCTCTTCCTGAAGCTAAACAGATACTTTTTCCACCAAAATATTGACAGAAGTCTGTGAAACGGAAAGAAATACAAGAACCCCTCCAACACGAGCCAAAGTCAATATCTTTTCCCTTATATTTCCACACGACAAGAACTCTTATCTCATTTTTATGATGATATATTCAAATTAACGATAGAAATTAGCATAACTGCCAAAACTCTTGCTTATTTATTACCATCCTAATCACAATGAAGAGGGAAATCAAAACTCCATAAATTTTTATTCGAGTCGGTTGCATAGGGTAGATAAAGTTATCCCCAGATTTTCAGAAGAGAGAGTTCGCGAGGGTTTTTATTCCGCTTCAAAAATAGACCTATCGAGAAAGAAAAAACAATTTAACTTCGTATTCGATAAAACATATTTTCGTGTGGGGAAACCTGCATCTTTAGATAAGACTGCTTGAGACATTCATTTCCTAAAAGCCTGTTTGTGACATGACTTGAGGGTGCATCCTTTACAATATGAGATTTATTTCGAAGCCGAACAATGGGGGTATATTTTGCTGTTATAATAGATTGTTTGTAACTAAAATTGTTACTGTCATCGCTCATTCATGGAATGTATAATTATCTTTTATTTGTTCTATGTAAGTATACTATGATGCAAATTGAGAATGTACTTCTTTAACAACACGAAGACGGTTTTGATTTATATGAAAGGTCCAGTGAAGCGTTCTTGGAAAGATGCTTGGTGTAGCTACATGATTGAAAAGATATTTCTGCAAGAAAAAGGGTGTACCACTCAAAACTAGAAAAAAACAGGTTTTCATGTTTTGCACGAGCACTGAAATGAATATCAATATACAGACCTGGATCATCAAAAGCACCAAATCCATGATTGGATTATTCGATCTTTGAAAGGGGAACATATGTGATCAAAATCAAAATTTCCACTAGGTTCATGGCTGCATCAAATTATTTGAAAGGTTGTATTCATGATTAAAGGGATAATAATAAAAAACAAGTACTGTGTTTTAAGGAATTTTACTTTCAATTTATTGCGATTCGTTTATGCGATAAATTGAAACAAAAATTCAACACCTTAACCTACGTTGGCATTATAAGTGAGAAACTGAAATCATTCTTAAGAAGCAATAATTTCAACATAGCTTTCAAACTAATAATAATTTAGGCAAATATATAAAAAATAATAAAACTAAACCAGGTAAAAATAATAAATCAGGTGTTTATAGATTGAATTGCAATGACTGTGATAATTTCTACATTGGTAGAACACATAGAAATTTTAATATTAGAATATCGGAACATAAACGCAGTTTTTCAAATAAAAATCAGATTCAAATTACGCGAATCATCTCTTAGAAAATAATCATTCTTTCGACCCACAGTTTGAAATTTTGCATACAGATAATAAATATTGAAGGTAGATCTTTGGGAAACTTTAGAAATAAATAAATACAAACACTCAGGTAGACTCATCAATGAACAAGTCGATTTAAGCCCTTCACCTCTATTGAATCTTTTCGGGAGCAATCTATTCTTTAATTTTATTGATATACCTGTCATAAATAACCACTTAAGAGGAGTAACCAATAAGCTTTTAATTACTCAAGAACATTTATAGTTATATTCTCATTTACATTTTTCTGCATAATCATTCGTCTGAAGAAGCTACGGTGTAGTGAAACGCGTTACGAATCGCAATTATTAAGTAAAATTCCTCAAAACACAGTACTTGTTTTTTATTATTGATAATGGAATTTTACCAAGTAAAAGCCTCCCAAATTCAAATGTTAAAGGGATAAATTTAGAGATGCCACTTGTCGGAAATCAATGGGTCGTATTCATAAAAAAAAGAATATGCCCAGAGAAAAATGAGCAATGAGACTCTAATCCAAAAATTGTCACTGAAATCTTGAAAGAAAAGTCAATGAAGTTTAGCTCAGATATTTGATTACATAAATTATAATTATGATACATAATGTCTCAAATGCTTCTCTATATCTTATATACAGTCAATAAGACCTATATTGGTGAAATAGTTCCAAAACGTTCTTGTTCTTACTGCTACATATGAAGGAAAACCTCTATTTCAGCTTCGGTTGAGGATTTCTGGACTCCAGATAGAAGTTATTACATCTCAACCTCTGAACTCCACGTATAAATCTCTAACTAGGGCTCTCCACCTAGGAAATATATTTTTGATAGAGGTCACTACACAGTATACAAAATTCGAAGAATGCTTATAGCACATGCACATATCATCTGATAGCCGCATTATGCGCATCAGACTGTTAATCAGTGGCGTGACACAGATAGAGGGTTGACTGAAATCAGGTGTTTTAATTCAAATTGTTGTGACGTGATTTTGGCACCTTCAAGCACAATTCAATCAGCCACAAGAGAAGAACCTTGAAAATTTAAGGAGATCGAAATATGAGAAGTGAATATCAAACGAAAAAAAGATTATGATAGATAAGGAAAGGGAAAATTTAGAAAATCGGAAGCCGAGATAAGTAAAAAGAATTATTCTCAATTAGAGAATATCTAAAATAGGAAGATCGAAGATAGAAGTAAAGCATTTCAAGCCCCCTGAGAGGTGAAAGGAAACGAAAAGTATTATTCTGTAGAACAGCTAGAAAAAGCAAAATCGAGAGTCACAATCGGTAAATAATCTACACAATATGCTGTTATTGAGTTCCGTGTTCAAACTGTGAGAAATCGAACAGAACATGTTCACCTAATATCTGAAGGAATATGGGACTGTGCAGGGTTGATACAAAAATTCAATAACTTACATAGGAGGATGTCGAAATCGGTAAGAAAAGAACTTGAGATACCAAGACAGGTCTTGTCTCAGAAACGATAAGATAATGCAGATAAACTGAAACAAGTCTATCTTAGTATGCTCAAGTAGAAATTTACAGTCAAGATCGGTGATAAGAGATAATTTATTTGAGATACCAAGATAGGTCTTATTTTCAGGAACGATAAGATAAGGAATGAAAACTGACAAGAAACTCTTTCTTAGCATCCTCAGAATAAAAATTTACGTCGAAATCGGTAGAAATAGATCAAAGAAAATCAAAATCAAGGGATGGAAATAACAAATTGTTGCCGGATTGAGATTCCTAGAAACGGAAGGTATGACAAGAAATGTCAAAGAACGCTGAGTTCCCAACAACAACCTGTATATTCCGAACAAATTCAATCCAATATAAGTGTGTATATGTACATTAAGGTAGTAACGATCAATTTTTTTTATGACATTTGTCATATTTTTCAAACGACTGTCAAAATTTTTTCGCAAATTTTTCTTTGAGTTAAACAAGATCCACGAAGAAATAATATATGGGCGATGTAACCCAAATTATTGGGTCCATAATGATTCTAAAACATCTATAGATCATAATCACTTGGAAGACTGAACCTGGCCATCGAGGCTCTCTCGTTCAAACAGAGAGGGAATTGTTTTGTTAAGTTTGAATATTGAAGAGTTTTTCTGCGATTATACTTCAAAATTGGCAAGCAAGAACAAGGAAGTGATTATGTTTCAGGATACTTACACTGCAACGGAAGAACATCTGCGCGAAAGAGGTAATATCGCAGGTGATGTACTCTTTGGTTATCTCCTTAGTCCTTTTTATGACCTTGCTTGCTATGTAAAATCTTTTCTTAGTTTTGTTAAGACATATAGGAGGTATGATTGTTGAAATATTTTTCTGCTGGTTTTCTTTTTCCATTGTTACAGATTCCTGTCCCAAACGACCTTTCTTTCACCCTTGTCTTCGTTTGGAAATCATGAAATGCAAGAGAGAATGAAGCGGCTAAGCAAAAAATCTTTGGTGCTCTTTATGTACACACGACACTAACAGAACATAAACAGACAAGCTATTGCTAGTACAATAGCGACAAGTTTTTTCCTCAGGTTTCTTCACTCGTTTATTGAATCATATGCAAGATAGTATGGTTCCCCTGTTACATTTCCTGAGCTCACACTTGTGCTTTTTGACACACACCAAGTTATAGATAAAAACATTTATTTTAAATACAATCATTCAGATTGTTGTAAATCCTCCCTTTTCAAAAGAATATATATAGATATATATATCATACCATGGTCAATAATGGTTCAGCAAGTTGTGTGTTGACTGCGCTAGCAATGGGTCTCAACGGGATGTCGGTTTTGTGGATTTTCGGCAAACCATATAGTTTGGGAATTCAAGAAGATTTTTCTCTGGGAATCAGGTCCTTTTTGATCTCATAGGAATTGACGAACTTTTTACCAGTTTCTTTGATTCTTTTTTAGATAGGTGGTAGAGTCGGTGTTTGTTTCTTTATAGCATTGGTCATTCAGGATCTTTGCCATTTTATCTTCGTAATCCTTTGTGTTCATGATTACTGTAGCGTTTTCTCTATCAGCAGTTAGTGTTATAATCTCTTGATTGGATCTTAATCGTTTAATGGCATGTTTCCATGGGTTGTTAAATGCCTCACCATTTCTGCATCATTAGCCGATAAAGCAAAGATGGATGAAAACCACCACCTGTCAGAAACAGAGAAATCGATATTTTCCAAAGTTTCAATATATATATATATATATATATATATATATATATATATATATATATATATATATATATATATATATATATATATATATATATATATATATATATTAATAGTTAAAGTTACCAGAACAGAAAAACATCATGTACTCAAAGAAATGAGTGGAGTACTTAAGTACTGATCAGATATATCCTTTCGAATTTGAGGTTAGGTTATTATGGGCATATAACCTAAGAAAGTGAAAGAATATCAAGGATGTTAACCTTTGAAACTTCGGGGTCTGTTACCAGCTTTATGATTTCGAATATACCAAACTTCACAGCTAAACTAATGCTTACCCAATTTGAACTTTCAATATGTGACACCTTGATGGATGGTTCCAGTTTCTCGTAGATTCCATGAAATATTTCTTTCCGTAGGAAGGTCCCCGGTGATCGCCTTGGCAATCGATATATCCGCTTGTAAAAATGATTGATGCGTTGGTCGGATCTAAAATTTCAAATGTGAAAAACAAAAGGACAAGCCGCCACATATGCGCGAGTTATTTCCTAATGCTAGGTCACACTATCGGAAAACGATTTCGCCGTGCATTTTCAGTCAGGAAATACCCGGAATGATGTCTGCCAGAGATCGGGCGTCGCGGTGCATTTTTTACCGTTTATGAAAATACGGAAAACACGGCACGTCGATAGTTACCCGCCGAAATATTCAAAATGTCCGGGTGACCGGAGTTAATTGCCGACTTTTCAATGGAAATGCTATAATTCGGCATGGAAACGTTCCGATGTGTGTAGCGTTGTTTTGTAATCGAATTTTATAAACCCCATAACCTGTATATCAATTATAGATACGACTGCTGGTACATCAATTTTGATGTTGTATATTTCCGTGTCATTTTATGAATAGCTTGCTTCCATAGTTAGAATTTTCATGGAACGATTTTACAGAAATAATAATTGACAGAAATATAGCATGGACATCAAATTATTCAATTTGCAGTAACAGTATAAAGGCCTGGAATAAAACAGTAAATAGCTTTTAAGGGTTGTCGAGCAAACAATGGAGAGATAAAAATGCTTGTGTCAGAATTATCACACCTGCAACTCTAACCTTAGTCGATGCATTCAAGGAAGTTCAAATCATCCAATGCGGACACAAGGTACTTCACAGAGCACTTGCCGACCTCAAATTTGTGTTCAGCCTCCTGAAAAAAATCCCCCAAGTAACCAGTGTGGGCCAATTCTATAACAAATTGTCATAATACTCCTGAGGAAGACGTTTAAAACACCCGCTGCGGGCACCAGTTATTCCGCAGGCTCTTGCCAACCTTTTATTCATGTTCAGCGAACTCCAAAACGTCAGAGTAACGAGTGTGGGCTAACTCTATAAGAAATTGTTACAATACTCCAGAGGAACTCGTTTAAAACACCCGCTGAGGGCACAAGGTCCTGCAAAGATTCTTGCCGACCTCTTTTTCATGTTCGGTAACCTCGAAAACCTCCGAGTAACAAGTGTAGGCTAATTCTATTGAGAATTTTTAGAATACTACAGGAGAAGACGGTTGAAACACCCGCTGCGGGTACCAGGTACTCCGCAGGCTCTTGCCAACCTCTTAGTTATGTTCATCGACCTCAAAAGCTTTTGAGTAATGAGTGTATGCTAATTCTATAGAAAATTGCCATAATACTCTCGAAGAAGACTTTTAAAATACCTTCTGCGAAGAAGAAAGAAGATTCTGCTAAGAACAAAAACCTTAATCAAAAGTGGAACAGCATATACTAAGCATGAATTAATGTCGTATGAGTCTACTGCTGGTAAGCGAAATCTGTATACAGGGTAATATGGGCTGTTTCAGGTAATGTGTTGAACATGCGGAAGACGAAAACCATGATGAACACAGAAGATAACAGAAGGATTACAGTTGGCGTACACTCTTTGGACATGGTGGAGAATATATTTACCTAGGTCAAATATTAAAACTTAATAGAGAGAATCAAACAGCAAAAATTGCGAGAAGACTTGCTTGGGCTGGATTTGGAAAATTAAAATGGGTCCTTCAAAGTCGTAAGATACCACAATACCTTAGAACTAAACTCTAAAATCAGTGTATTTTACCTGTAATCACTTACGGCTGCCAAGCATGAGCACTAACTAGTGCCATTATCCCAAAATGTGCTATCCACAAAGAGCAATGGAACGCAGGATGCTTGGAATAAGACTAACAGACAGGAAAACAAACACATGGATAAGCAAACTCACTAAAGTTGTCGATGTCAGAGAAGAGATTGCCAGACTCGAATGGGGCTTGCCAGGTCATAATGCAAGGCAAGGAGATGGCAGATGGAATGCCGAAATACAAACATGAAGACCATATTTGGGCAAAAGAGGAAGAGGTCGCCCTACAATGAGATAGGAAAATGACCAAAAACGCATTGGAGGACTCAACTGGTATCAGGTAGCCCAGAACAGAGACCGTTGAAGAGAACTGGCGGAGGCCTCTGTCCAGAGTTGGATGACAGAAGAAGAAGAAGAAATATCGCCTAGTAGTACACCTCTTCCAACTGGAATCTTTGCTGTATTTTCATGAAGTTTGATACTAGCAGTTGCATTTTCATAAATACATTATATGATTGTGGTGTATCTATAGTTCATTCTACAGTCTGCTAGAGCCTGAGGCATCTTGTGTTGATTAATCGTATCGAACGCTTTCTCGTAGTCAACGAATATAAGGACTAGTGGTTTATTGTACTCAACTGATTTCTCAATAAGATTTTTCACTACTAGGAGATGATCATTTGTGCCGAATCCTGATCTTAATCCAGCCTGCTTTCTTGGTTGGTATAACTCAAGCTTTGCGTTCAGTCTGTTGGTGAGAATTCTGGTAAACAGCTTATAAATAGTCGATAGTTTTTTAGTTTTGTTATGTTAACTTTCTTGTGTATGAGTACAATAATGGCATTATTCCACTGTTCTGGCATAGTTCCCGTGTGGAGGCACTCGTTTTCCTCACCTGGTGACTTTTTTTTTCATTTCTATGAGTGCATCTCGTATTTCAGGAATGGTTATTTCAGGGATGTCTTCTGAGCCTTGGCTTACGACTTTCATAGAAATTTTTCACTGTTGTAAGAATATCGTTTTTATTTGTTACTAGTTCGCCGTGTGCGTTCGTTAATTTACAGATATTTATTTTACCATTTGCCATTTTCCGTCCTTTAGACTTTTATTATCTTCAATCACCTTAGTGATTATGTTTGAGTTGTACGCTCTAACATCCTTTCTGACTACCTTGGAAATGATCTTGTTCAGCTGCTTCAGTCTTTCCTCCATATTTATCTGTTAAATTTCTTCTCTCCTCTATCTTTTGTTTCGTGTTGTCGCTCACTTGCAGATCTTTTAACACAGTATTTTCGTTCAGCCTCTTTTATTTCCTTGATGATATACATATTGAGCTTTCTGGTGTCAACAATATTGTTTCGTAAATATTTCACTCTATCAAGATGTCTTTCTATTTCAATCTGGAACTGTGTCTGGTTTTGAGGTTCTGTCCATCCTTTAACTCTGGTTTTCAATATTTGTTTTTTCGTTCTATCTTCATATTGATGGTTACTTTCATTCTGATCGATCTATGATCACTTCCAATTGAAAACTTATTCAACACTGTGACATCCAGGATAATGTACTTTTTATCTGTGATAATGAGATCGATTTCGTTTTTATGCTGTCCATTGGTGCTTATCCAAGTCCATTTTCTTTGTGGTTTTTTATTGAAAAAATTGTTCATCGCATACAGACCATTAAGTTGTAAAAAGTTTAACAGGATATTTCCTCGCTCATTTCTGAGCGTAACCATATTTTCCTATTGCTGTTTCTGACTCATCTTGCTACTTACCTAGTTTGGCATTGAAATCACCCATCAGAAGAGTGTGATATGTGCGATGTTCGTCCAGTGCCTTAGCAACGTCGTCGTAAAATGATTCGAGTTCATCGTCTTCACAAGTTGATGTCGGGGCGTGTACTTGTACTATCTTGATGTTATATTTGGAATTCAGTTTCAGTACGAGATAGATTACTCGTGGTCTGATACCTCTTATGTCCATTATGTTACTTGAGTTTCTTGTGTGGATGATCAAACCTACTCCTCCTTTAGAGATATCTTCTTGTCCTTTATGATGAAAAGTGGTGCTTAATTTCAGGGTTAATTGATGTTCTCTTCTTCTTAGCTCACTGAGACCAATAATGTCCCATTTAATATATTGTAGCTCATTTTCTATCTCTAAAAGTTTTTCGTCGCAAAGTAGAGTTCTTGTGTTGTACGAAACTATTTGCAAGTGTCGTTTACCATGTAGCCTGGTCCACTCCGGAGATTCTTCGCACGCTTTGCTCTTGATCGGATATGACTGCTACCTTAGTCTTGAATCGTCGAGCTGCCGGAGACTAAGGGGCTGTTTCGGATTTTGTCTCTTCATTTTATAGAATCATTTTGGGGCTTTTTTAGCCATAACCTACCACGCGGGCTAGTGCGGGTTGGTAGGGGGGAGTGCAGGATGGGTAGGATGAAAGTGGTAGTAGTGAGGAAGAAGGTGCAGGACATAATTCCTCCCTAGGTTTGTATAAGTGGAAGATATCAAGAGCTCACGTGGGCAGGGTTCGCTAAGGCTCTGAACCAGGTCTACCAACTACCGGGTTCGTAGAGGAATATCTGGCCGCTACCGCGTTACTAGATATATCCATCAATTAATTTCATAAGACATTTAATAGTGAAATCTCCATAAATAAGAATGATGAGCAGACAAATTACCGTTCTGAAAAATAAACATAATGTTCCTATATATTTTGAAGAAATAATTTTATAAAAATCCACCCGCTCTAAGAAATGCTTGGGAACAATCGAAAATAAAAAAAAAGGTACTAAGAAAAATTGAGATAAAATTTATAAATATGTGGAAGGTCTCCATTCATCTCTGTCATGTTGAATCTCATGGGGAAAACATGTGCACCAATAAGAAACACTGAATTCCTACCAAAAACAATGATTATTTAAATTGTACGTTAATTTCTTAGTGCAGTGTATAACGAGCTTAATAGAAATGATTTCCCTCCAAATATCGAAATTAATACTGCTTTAACTCGATTACTTACAAATTAATACAGTCTGAATTTTACTGAAGGTAATTCAAGAAAGACTTCAACTGCACACAGTTTTCGCAACTTCTCTCCAGAGTTGCACATATTCAGAAATATATGAGTGTTAATTAAATTCATTTGATTTATGAAATTCGTGCCTGACTTATATTACTCTCCAACTTTACTTTGTTGAGGTGGAAGACTTTCATGAATTCATGCATGAATGCCATGGTGATTTATAACCACACCTGTGAAATAGTTTCTGCATTACTCACAGCTTACCTGGTGGTCGAATTAAATTGCATTGGAATAATTATGCACGTAAATAACTTTTGAAGAGAGGTCAAGGGATGAAATACGACGGTTTTTGACGTAGGTGACATCAAGTTTCGTACTGGTCTATAATACCTCTGTCTATATTATAACGGACTATTATAAAATATACTCAAAATACGGTCAAGCAGTTGGAAAATTTTTAAAAAGCTTAACTCGTCTTAAATTTCAAGCTTTTGAAAAATCGGAGATTTGACTTGACCTGATTTTGAAAGAGAAAAGCTTGACTTGACATCAAGCTATATAAATCTAGAAGGTGAATCTCGAATTGATTCGACTGCATTTGCCCTGCTTCTATATAGACATTTTTGATGAGAAAGGTGGGCTTAGGTTGGGTCTGAAATGTTTTGTTTCTCGAAGTAAGAATTTGCTTTAACCTGCTATTCCTTTCCCCAACTAGAATTTAGAAATGTTTCCACCGAGGTTCCAAGATTAAACGTACACAGTAGATATAGTTGCTTTTTCATGTTAATATAAGTGAAACTTTTTTTTATAATGCAAATTATTGGCACGTTTTGAGAACATTAGCCAGCAGGTTATTTTGTATTTATAGGGATATATAGAAGGGATTCTCTAAGGCCTTTGTACGTAGCCTGATCCCATTAAGACAATTTAGAAGAATTCAAGAGGAAAGACGTGGATACATACGCTAAGGGGCTTGTCAAAGTAATTTTTATTCTTCATACTCAAACAGATAGAGCCGCGGAAACGTGGTCAACATATAAGGAAGAAAACCTAGAGAAATACGACAGCTATAAAAGAAATTGTAAGGTCCATAGAGATTAAGGATTAAGGAGAAGATAGGAAATAAGGTTTTAAAACTGAGGGTTCTTGTTTTCATCTGAATAATCATGAGAAGGATAAGCAACTAAGAGTATTCTTCAATCCATCATTATCAACTCATAATTTCACTGCATACATGCAGCAGAATATTGCTGCAGGTGTGATTGAATGGTGCTCATGTCAATAAGATTCTCAGTTAAACTGTTCTATGAGAGTTATAAGTGCAGGAATCAGTTCAACTGCTACCCCATGGCTTTCGGTTATTTGTAATAGAGTTCCTTTCCATATTAGCAGAAAATTGGCTCTTGAATCATCTTGGGTTAAGTATCATGGGTGAAGGCTGTTGAGCTTTGGAAAACTGAATGGCAGTAAGTTGAGGTTTTCAATAAAGTTCTCATAGAGGAACCTTCCAAAAGGGTTGCAGGTTTCGACATAAGTAGGAAAAATTGGTGAATATTAAATCGTCTTAGGACAGGACATGCTTGTAGAAATACTATGTTGTTCAAATGGAATACTGTAGAAAGTCCGGCATGTGAATGTGGCGCAGCTGAAGAAACAATAAGACATTCAGTCCTCGATTGTCCTATTTACCATTTCACGGGTGATTTTCAAGAAATTCATTCGTTTCAGATAATTTCATCAACTGGGTAGAGAACTTCAAGTCTATTTAGGTGATCAGTTTTTGAATCTTGTGGTTATTATGGGCTACACTCCTAAATGGTGTACGAGATGTTTCATGTTGAAAAACAGCGGAGCATTAGTTAAGTTCTTAGATAAGGCTAGGACTGCACCCACTTAGGGCTGTATTCAAATGGTGTATGAGATGTTGGCTGTTGAAAATCAGCGGAGCATTAATTGAGTTCTTAGATAAAGCCAGGAATGCACCCCTTAGAGCTTTTTCACAATGGTGTATGAGAGGTTCCCTGTTGAAAAACAGCGAAGCATTAGTTAAGTTCTTAGATAAAGCAAGGGATATGTATTCGAAACGGCTGCTTAGAAGTAAGTTGAGTTTTGGAAAAAGAGGAAAGTCGGCCGGTGCCGTATCAGGTGAATGCGGTGGATATCCGATCGGATTTGTTGAGGTTTTGGTCAGAAATTCGTTCACAATGATAGCCCTGTGAGATGGTGTATTATCGTGGTCCAAAATTCATGGTTTTCTTTCCATAAATCCAGACCATTTCGCTGAATTTCCTTTCTGAAACACAGCATAACGGTCAAGTAATAGTTTTTTTTCACCGTCTGATGTAAGAAATCCGAGTGCACAACATCGCTATAATAATAGAAAAAGTCAACAATACCTTGGCTGTTGATCGACTTCGACGTGGTTTTTTCGGTTTCGGTTCAGTTGGAAAGAACCATTTCGAAGTTCATTGGTTTGAATGCCAAACTCATAAACCCAGTTCCAATGCGTTTTATGAATGTGGGGTAAAATTGACTCGTTCTAGACCCTTTACCCTTTAACTATTCTTAACTATACTTGAATGATGATTCTCAATTACAATTTCCTTAACTCTATCGTTGTTCATTTCAGATAAAGAGGTTGATGGCTGAATCAGACCGAGGCAAAAGATCCACCACATGTCTTCCGCTGTTGAAGGCTTATCGAGAACAGAAATTTTGACAAAATATGCCAAAATTTCGGAGAATGGAGAGATCTGGAATAAATCGTACACTAAATAACATAGCTGCGATTTGTTTTCACCAATAAATTTTCCTAGAACATTAAGGACGGAGATAAGGGGTCAATTTTTTTCTATTTGTAATATTTCACATAGCTATCATGCTAGAACAAAAAAATGGGACTCTCCGTATAAGAGTTGAGGGGGAAAATCATAGCAAGAATGAATTTTACCAAAAAATTCATTGGAATTATTTCTATGAGATCTACCAGATCTTGAGTTTTTGACGTGTTATTCTGGGGCAGTCTGTTTGACGATTATCGACTTTTAGATTTTTAAGAAGTTTATTATGTCGGTTATGTAATACGGATGTGCAAAATATTGCTAAACTGAAAAATAATCAACACTAATACTCAATGTGACCAAAGTTTTGTTTACCCCAGTTGGAAATATAAAAATACCAACTTTATTCATAAGTTTCCCGTTACCCTTCCCACTTTATACGAAGAAATCCCGAAAATATCCCAAGAAATAAAATTCTATTTCCTCAGCGGACATTATACGTTTCTTGCCATAACATCTACACTATTTTCCGAACCCGAATACTCTAGAGTGTACTCCAAATTCAAAGTTGAGCAGTTCAAGGAACACTAATGACCGTTTCATTGAAATTTTCAAGTCTCATATCTGGAAAGTTCGGTAAGAAACTACAGTTTGAATTTGTTACCGATGAAAAATAACCGGAAAGTTTGTATTCATTCCAGAAACTGGAATAAAAGTTAAATAAACGGAGACGAAGGCCGGGACTTGGGCCCTTAGTAAAGCATTTGGAATTATTTGTTTTCCATGTACTCTGTTCCTGATTACAAGGGTGCTTTACAGTTCGTAAAACTCCAAGAGCGTCCCTGTAAACTTCTTAGATGAGGCACTAAAATTTCCAAGCTGAAAAGTTTCCTACAAAGTAGGAAGGCCAATAAATCTGTAGTCGTTAGAGGATTCAAGTCGCATACAAAACAGTTGCAATTCTTTGTCCGCACCAAATAATTATTAGGTGTTCAGCTACCTACTATCTAAGAACTAAAACAATATACAGGGTCTCAAATTTCCATTTGGAAAATCTGGATAGTTTCAATATGATGAGCTCACATTTTAGGGGCAATCGTAGAAGGCATGATGCGAGTTTAAATGCCTGATTAAGGATCGGGCATGGTCTGTTTTTTCCGCTGGTATTTTATTTATTCGCTTGTTTCTTGTTTTGTTTTTCTGACACACACCAAAATTATAGATTTAAGCATTTATTGTAAATACAATTATTCGAATTTTCGTAAATCCTCTTTTTCAGAAGAATATATGTATATATATATATATAACGTCAGTACATCACATTTGAACCTCAGCGTTATTATAACCAATGTCCTCATATTTTAATTAATCTTATTCGTTGAACTCTACCATACAAGGTGTTTCCGAATAAGATGTCATAAATGAAGGATGCGAATCCCTGAATGATTTGAGCAGGAAAGTTCGAAGAAACAATGGTCAAAAAATGCTTCGTTGCCGAGATACAGGGTGTTAAATTTGAGAAAATTTTTCGATTTTCTCTCGATAAAACCTAGACTTCTCAAGATTTCGGGCTCAAATTTTCCACATAAGCTATTAAACACAATCTGAATCACCAGGTGAGGCCAAATTTTGAAACAGTATACAGGGTGATACTTTTTCATGGGCCATAATCCATTTTTACCCTCGGAACTTTTTTTTGGTACGCCACTGGCACTAACAAAAAATAAAATCGAATAGATCATTCAATTTGAAATTTTTTTTGACTCCTGCATTTTGATCGTAACTATCACCGTTTCTGAGATATTAATTATTGAAAATAATCCAATAGTTTTCCCATATCGAAGCCATGGAGATATTATCTTAATAACTGATGCAATTTTTCAGGAATTGAGCTAAAATTTTCATCAGATATCTCCTTATTGTATGTTTATAACAAAATGAGGCAAAATTCCTGACAGTATACAGGGTGTTATTTTTCACGTGCATTTTCCTCTTTATGCCCCCTGAACTTTTTTGTGGTGCGCTACTGGTATATTCTGAAAACAGAATCAAACAGATTATTCAATGCGAAAACTTTTCTGTTCCTTGTATTTTTCCGTATCTGCCACCATTTTCGAAAAATTAATCAAGAAAAGTAATCGTATAGTCCCTTCCGTATTGAAAGCTTGAAGATATTTTTCATGTTATTTCGGCAATTTGTGAAGACCTTGAGCTCGAATTTCAAACGAAGTTCACATTTTAAGATCTGCACTACTAGATTGGTAGGATTTATGAGAAAGTATAAAGGGTGATATCATTTCCCTGATCATTGAATTCGAAATAACATGAAAAATATCTTCAAGCTTTCAATACGGAAGGGACTATACGATTACTTTTCTTGATTAATATCTCGAAAATGGCGGCAGATACGGAAAAATACAAGGCACAGAAAAGTTTTCGCATTGAATAATCTGTTTGATTCTGTTTTCAGAATATAGCTCAATTCCTGAAAAATTGCATCAGTTATTAAGATAATATCTCCATGGCTTCGATATGGGAAAACTATTGGATTATTTTCAATAATTAATATCTCAGAAACGGTGATAGTTACGATCAAAATGCAAGAGTCAAAAAAAATTTCAAATTAAATGGTCTATTCGATTTTATTTTTTGTTAGTGCCAGTGGCGTACCAAAAAAAAGTTCCGAGGGTAAAAATGGAACATGGCCCATGAAAAAGTATCACCCTGTATACTGTTCCAAAATTTGGCCTCACCTGGTGATTCAGATTGTGTTTAATAGCTTATGTGGAAAATTTGAGCCCGAAATCTTGAGAAGTCTAGGTTTTATCGAGAGAAATCGAAAATTTTCTCAAATTTAACACCCTGTATCTCGGCAACGAAGCATTTTTTGACCATTGGTTCTTCGAACTTTCTTGCTCAAATCATTCAGGGATTCGCATCCTTCATTTATGACATCTTATTCGGAAACACCCTGTATAATAAAACCTATCCTAGAATCCACATTTTCAGTGTGTTGTCCGGTTCTTGTTTGCGATCGAGAGCTGTGAGAGGGTATGCAGTGGCGTGTTGCGGCAGTTTTGCTGGGTGCATTACAACTTTACCCCCAATATCCTCATAACGTAAAGCAGACATCAGCAGATGGCTGACGCATAAAAATGCAAAACATTTGGAAAATTTTAGTTTACTATAATATAAAATATATGTCCTTTTCCAATTATCTGAAATATCAGAAACATTCTTTACTTATTATACAGGGTGCTTCAACGAAAACTAAACAGAGGCTATATCTACCAAGATATTCATTTCTGATTAAAACGCAAAAACACGCCAATTTTTGTTTCAAGGGGGACATCTTTTGGGGTACAATAATTGCCTAATATATCAACCCCCTACGCGGGGGTTGCTATCTTTGAACATTTTGAATAGGGAAGATGGGTCGAGTGAAGACTCAAAAGAAAGATGGTATCTTTGTCTACATTGCTTTGAACGAATTTCCATTTTTAATTGAAAACTGTTAAAGATACAGGGTGAGCAACTGAAAGATAGGGAAGACTATTTCCCTGAGATTCAAGTTTCAGTAAGGTGAAATGGAACAGAATCATGCTGATCAATGGCAGTCATCATCAAGTACCATCGTCATCTCGAATTTCAACCCCTAGAGCAGGGGTGACCACCCTTGAAAATTTGGAAGAGGGTATATGTGTCGAGTGATACCTCGAAAAAAAGGTATTATCTTTTTCTGCATCCCCGTGAACGAATATTCATTTTTGATTGAAAACTGTAGAACATACAAAGTGAGCTACTGAAAAATAGAGGAGACTATCTATCGCCCTGAGCTATTCAAGTATTAAAAAAAAATGGAACAGATTCATTCCAGATCAAAGGCTGTCATCTTCCGAAACACCATTCACATCTCAAATTTCACTCTGAATCTTTAACAGTTCAATGAAGATGGTTACATCCCAAAACTGGAAAAACTGTATAGATGACGTCTTTGAAGAAGTATTCAGAATGTGGGAACTGGATCATATTACGGATGCCATGAAAGATCCTGTTAAAGTAAATTTAGGTTATGGAAATACATCATCAGAAGATGAACTGTGAATATTTCATGAAAATATTGCAGCTTAAAACATATATGAGCATTTTGATAAGCATCATAATGATTTTTATAACCAATTAAATATCATTAATCAATTAATGAATAATAAAAGTGTAGAAAGAAATTGAATTCAGAACTAGACGTTTTATAGTCATGAAATTATTTGTTTAGTGTTTAACATTCTGTTAGGTAATGTTAAGACTCATTTGGAAAATTTTAGTTTACTATAATATAGAATAAATGTCAATTTCCAATTATCTGAAATATCAGAATTATTCTTCAATTATTATATATTTTAACGTATAGAATTAAGCCTGAGGTTGAGTATGCATGAAAATCATGGAATAATTATTTTTGGTGAACGTAACTATCTAGATATTCACATTAAATTGTTTTCGTTTTAAATACATTTTATTTCCGAAGAGAACCTTAAGATATATATACGTCTACATTACAGACAACAAATTTCAGACATATAAAGTAAACATTTCCTTCAAAAATAAGACAGCAATATTCGCACTCAACAAAAAAGACAGAGTAGATTATAGTCGGGTGGTTGGGTTCTTCCTGGAGATTTGTACGAGGGTTTCTATAAAAGATCCGGCAATAAATTTGTGTCTGCTCCAAGAAAAAATGATAGAAACTATTTTGAATTTGCCCACGTACCGCATTTCTAAGGGATTTGCATACTTAATGAGTTTTTTTCGCACTAGGTCTTTACCAAATAGACTATAATAAGGATAGGTAGGAACTACAAAATTTACCAGAGCTTGGTACAGACACATTCAAAAGTGGATGGTATCAATTCATGACAACGCAAGAGCTCTACAATTTCATTTAATGCATTTAATCTGTATGTATTCTTCGTAGAATAACGTGAGAGGTTATTGGGCTAATAGCAAAGTACGAAATTTGAGCCACCCGGCCAACATGACGTAGACGGATTCGAGGCAGTTGTACAGGCATTTCAGCTTCATGAATTCATGTATGAACTTAAATGATAATCTACGGGTTTCCGTTTTTAATGTGCGATAATCACGATTCGAGAGCTTTTAGCGTAATTGAATAAAACGGGAACGATAAAAAAGCTCGCCTCGTCTCTCGGATGGACACTCCAGTGCACGAAGCTGTTAAATGGGTGGGAGCGTTGCCGGATGTATAGATGGGGTTGGTAGATTTCTTCATAATGCACGTTCATAAGTAGATTCGCGAGCCGTAAGTACGTGTTGTATTTTGGAAGTTTCATTTTGAACGTCACGGAGTATACTTTGGAAACCTCGGTGAAATGAGCGAAGCATAAATTGGTGGAACACTTTTCATTCTACACTGGCACAGAATTAAATTGAAATTTGAAGGAAACGACCACACATTGATGACACGTTGATCAATTTTTACGTGAAACGTTTGTTTTTCGTGAACAGAGCCCCCGTGAGGGCTACTGGCGCTTGTGTGCAAAAAAGGATTTTGGCATTCTGGATCATGTTTTTTTATTTTTTTTTGAAGGTAGGAGGTAGGTAGGTAGGTGCTTGAAGTAAGGTAAAAAACTGAACTTTAGAAGTCATATTTATTTGTAGACTAAAATATCAAAATGAAACAAACAGAACAAAATCATAACAAAATAAATTCTTGTTCACACACATCTTAATACATTCACTTAAGTAATGGGATACATTGTTTCGTTGTTTATAAATACTAGAAAATAACCCACATCCAAAAATCACATTTTTAGGAATAAATAACGGAAATATTGCCTAATGTCTACATATATGAATATATATATATATATATATATATATATATATATATATATATATATATATATATATATATATATATATATATAATTACACCTCTGAACTTGACAATGCAAAAGATTTTGATATATTTGATGACAATTCTAAAAGAGAAAGTTGGATGCAGAAGGAATAACACGGAAAGCACCCTAAAGAATTGAAAAATGATTATATTGATGAAATCGCATCGAATAAATGGTTAGTATCTGGAGAATTGTTTGCTGAAACAGAAGGCCTGGCAATTGCGATCCAGGATCAGGTTGTTTTCACGAGGAATTATAGAAAACACATCATCAAACAAAATATAGATGATTCTTGCCGTAGATGTTTCTGTTCTTCAGAAACAGTTTTTCATATATTATCATCTTGCTCAGTCCTTGCTTCAATAGATTATTTAGAAAGACATAATGCCGTCGCTAATATTATTCATTTTAATCTAGGAATTAAACATGACCTAATTCCCAAAAGAAAAAAATTTCACAAATATGAACCTGAGATTATTTGTGAAAATGACAAATATAAACTTTATTTTGATGAAACAATTCTTTGCAACAGAGCTGTAAAACACAATAGACCAGATATCATTTTTAATGATAAACAGAATCAAATAACATATATAATTGATATTGCTATACCCGACACACATAATATACAAAATAAATACAATGAAAAAATTTATAAATATATTATGCTTGGCGACGAGCTTAAAAAATGTGGAAAATGAAAAAATATTTATTCTACCGATTATTATTTCCACAACAGGTGTTATTCCTAGAAATCTTCACAAAAGTATTGAGATTTTGGGTCTGAAGAAAATTTGTTTGAACAGTTACAAAAGATAACAGTCATCAAATCTTGTAATATTCTTCGTAGGTTTCTTTCCGAAATAAATAGAGAAGAAATAGAGGGAGAAAGCCTCTGACACTACTCGTTGGTACATTGATATCATTGTCTGATGATGCTATAGCATGTACATATTCTGGTAGATTGATATATTCTCATAACATTTAACGTTATCATAATATATAATTATTCCAGGATATGTTTTGATTATAATCATTACCTGGCAATGGAATTAATTACAGGGTGGTGGATTTATATTTTTCATGAAATCAGTTTGATTGCATGAACAGATATATGGGCAACTCGTCGGGGTAGAACCCTATATATATATCTATATATATATATATATATATATATATATATATATATATATATATATATATATATATATATATATATATATATATACTACTACTTTCTACTTATACTTAGATATTTGAAAAAATATGCAGACATTTCGAATAACAAATACCTAGGAACTTCGTTTCAAAATCAAAAATTATAGCAAGGTCTAGGTGCAATAGAAAAATAAAGATAGCTATTGTAGTAGCGATATTTTCCGAGATTTTGCTGTTGCAAATTCATTAATTACTTCGCTAAAATTTATACCGTCAAAACTTTCTTGTACACTTGCTAATATTGTTAGCCCACACAATCTTTCTTGAATCATTGTCGATCTTAAATGATTTTTAACTTTGAAAAAGATCACTCGCCAGATGTAAAGAGCCAGATCGCTTGGGTATATCTAAAACAAGGGACCCATAACGGATCCCTGAGGTACACCACTTGTTACCAGCCTCAACAATGAAAACGTTGGAACTACTCTCACTGTAAAAGCTTATTTTTGAGAAATTTAATTCATGCAAAACTTGTGTTTTGATATTAAAGCGTGTATTTCTTCCAAAAATAAAAAGAATGCACAGTTCATCAATAAACCATTTGGGTCTTCCTTGAGAAGTTTATCGAGGTTTTACTATGAATCTGTTTTCAGATGAGAAGCTTGTATATAGTGGACTGTCCGTCCACATCTTCTTTTGGGAAAGTGGCATATGTTCAGCAGGTTTAACAGGGTTAAAATTAGAAAACTTTTCTGTTACATGTAAAATGAACAAAACAACTAACAGATGCATACAAATGATAAAACTACTTCAACTACTTCAATATATATCAATGTAATAATTACCTTTTTGGGGGTAAGAATATACTTAATAATACTCTTTATTATCTTATCTGAGTGACCATTTGCTTCAATATACCTGACGGGTAACTATGAATAATAAAGATTAAACCCACCCCAATTGCCAATATTATACCCAGGTTCCTTAGATTAAAATATGTAGGAAGAATATAATAATATATAACGGCACGCCTATGACCATTGTATTACCTGAAGATTTATTACTCTACTACTTCAACAAATCGGCTATAGTAGAATGCGTTCATCAAATTTTAATTATCATTCAAAATAATTTGAGGCTTAGGAGTAACATCCTGTATAGAACAAAAAAAAACGAGTTTCAACATCAATTGAATATATGTCAAAAAATCAGGCAGCGATGCAAAGAGTTCTTGAGAGTATTGACCAAGTTAATTAATATCACCGCATGACAATCTATTTCATACATCAAAAATCCTGTTGGGAAGGAAATGCTTGTACCTCTTTAATTTTAGCGAATAATCACGCAGTGGTCATGATTGGGTACAAAGATGTCGCATAACCCAGCGTATTTACATTCATTGATTCCATATCCATATTCAAATCCACTCATAGATGTCGACGTTCGAAGATCAACAGTGCCACACTTCTTAGTCGTTGAGGGTAAGGTTGCAACGCACCCAGCAAAACTGCAGCAGCACGCCACTGCATACCCTCTGAGAGTTCTTGATCGCAAACAAGAACAGGACACCACACAGGAAAACAGTATTCTTTGATAGGTTTTATTATATGGTAAGTTCAACGAATAAGATGAATCAAAATGTTGGACTTTTAAAAATGAAGGAAAGGTGCTCAGACTAAGTGAGGACAGAAGTTATGATAACGCTGAGGTCCAAATGTGATGTGCTAAAGCCATATCAGGAGAATACGGTGGTTATTCGAAAATATTTGTTGAGATTTTGGTGCCATTTCGAAGCTTGTTAACTGGTTTGAATGTCAAACTTATGAACCCATGTCTCATCACCAGTTATAATCTCTCTTAAACTTGAATTTTCCATGACCATTTCCTTCACTTTATCGATGCTCATCTCAGTTGATGATGTTGATGACATGATGACAAGGAAAATCTTCCACCGCATCTCTGCCGCTGTTCAATGCACAGTACCACTCATATGAACGTATTTTTGATATAGTTGATTCATCGTAAGCCTTCTGTAACATTTTCAGCGTTTCAGCACACCAAATTCCATTTGCAATACTAAATTTGAGACGATATTTTTATCCCCTGTAATAATCGTAAAACACAATTGTGAGAATCAACAATAAACTAACTGAGAGATCGCGTTCAAACTCTGCTTCAGTATAAAAAACAGTTCTGACAATTCAGCAACAACAAATATTTTAACAATCCTTTCAAACAGATTTTTTAAATAATCAAGTACCGGTATTTTTTGACAGAATATGCGTTTTTGTAGTGTATTTATTTCAGAATGTCTTCGCAAAGGATGCAAAATAGGAGATTTTGTACGGAAAATACTTGATTTTTGCATTGCATGACGGTTCTAAACTTGATCAAACCATTGTGGTTAGTTAATCTGATAATGAATATTTCTTTACAGAACAGACAGTTAATAAACTGACGAAGTGGTTGTCGAAAAGTTTGGGAAATGATAAACATGTTTTCTACAATTAATTCTATGATTTATGTATTCCCCCTAAATGCCCGTGGTTAGTGGTGGACATCTTCATAACTAATTCGTGCAAAACCGTCCAGACAAGGTGATTGGATTAGCGTCAAATTCATAGAGAATTATGGGATTTCATTGCTTGCAAGCTAGATGCTACACATAAAGCCGTCAATGTTGCTTGGGGGAATTGTATCAAACCAGTATTATAACCTCAATCTGTAATACATTTCCTTACATTGCTTTATTACACTATGCAAGGAAAGGAAACGTTATATTAGGAAGTATGGAATTGTTTTTGCATTTTCTTATGTAAGTATCGTTTTGAAATTTAAAAAGGGTGTGCAAAGATATCTCAACAAATTTATTTTTACATGTAGCTTATTCAATTCTTCAAAATAACTTCTTTCAAAATTGAGGAGTTGTAAATCCTCTTAAAAGTCTGCCACCAGAGTTCTTAAGCCCTTCAGCACAACTGCTTTCATATGAATTCAGGTCGTCTGTTTTCCCTCACCTTATTGTTTATTTTCGGCACTAAACTTTCATTAACGACCGGAGGGCGCCCACTCCGTTGTTCATGAGGTACCTTTTTACGGCCTCCTTTAAATGCTTTCAAACTTTTTCTAACCATTTGTTCTCTCGAAATGTTTTGTTCATAAACTGTACAAACCACACGATGAATATGAATCAGTTTTAGGCCTTTAGCACGAGGAAATCTTATAGCCGTTTCACGATTACACTCAGTAAACAACAGTGCGTAGGCAAGAGATGTAGGTACCCAGTGCCCATGCGCTGATCACCGACGGCGGCCTATTCTTGGCATATTTACCCCGCGAATAAAGAGCCTAGACTGCAATAAAATATAAATAAGAAGACACTTTGGACAGTCATGTATTTAGTGTGTTCTATGACGAGAATTATTCATCAGCGAACATGATTAAGTTGATTTGACGATCTTTGAATAGGGTTTCTCGATTTGATGAAGAATTAAGTGAAAATGTTTGATATACTCACTTCTTCAAAGCACCTTCAAGTAAATGAATAGTCGTGGCGCCCCCTCACGTCGCACTCAATACAATCGATCTTGAAATTCATTCGAATTTCATTCGAACCCGCATAATCTAGCTGAAGTTATGATTTAAAGGAATTCGCCGGAATTTCATCCGAGTTCGGGATCGTGGGACCTGCTCCACAATGACAATTAAATTTCCCGAAATCATTACCCTCCTTGCACGGCAACCTAGATCGCGACGGCATCAGCGAACCGAGGGCGGTCATGGAGTAATCTCCCAAATATTTTAATTACCGCAACCACGGCATAAATTTCAAGGATGGACGGTTCCTCGAATTGCCTAATTCCTGGGGCGTTGCCGTGATCTTACAACATCGCAGTAGGCCCGGAAAGTGAGCGTATAAATTCGGCTTCAATTACGTAGGTGGTGCTGTTGCCTGGGTGCTTAAGGCGCTGCGTTCGCGAGCCAGTGTCGTAGAAGAGAAATTGAAAAGTTAAAGGTTTTAAACGAGAAATGATTCAGAAATTTGATCTGTTAACTCAAATCTAGCAGTAGAATCAACCGAACGGGAATGTTTTGAATCTCTCGAAGACCTTTCATTAGCTGAGAGAAGAATTAGACGTAGTTCCTTCAATGAAATAAATAGATCTCATCAAAACATAACATTTGTTTAATAACATTTATAGTTACCGTAAAATAGTGGCTTCAAAACATAATTATCAGAACTTACGACATTACATCTGTAAGATGTCCTCCAACTGGAGCATTGCTGAACTTTTTACATGCTGTGAAGCACATTGATGAGATTTTTGGCGATTTCTCTCTAATAGATAATCACTCCTTCCAAATCGCGAGAACCATGCTTCTCAAAAAACTTTTTGGAATATAAACGACCACCAAAGAAATGCGAAGCTCTACGGTTCAAATAAGTGCTACAACTTGAGAGACGCGACGGAATTAGTCATTACCACAACGGATATAGTCACCTATCACAATTGCCTCCCTATGTAATAAATGTTTCGATACGAAGTAAGACTAAACCCTCCAGTTGAATATTGAGTATTTTAAATAGTAAGTCATCATAAAATGTACCACATCAACTGCTGAGTATTATAGTATATGGTATGGTATAGACATTTATGGATATTCAGTTGTTTTGATCAAGGCAGATATAGACTATCTGGAGTACAATTCTCCCAACTGATAAATTCCTGTTTTCAAGGGGGGTACTTTCATGATAAACCGGTTTTAATATCGTCTTTCGTATTAAAAGTACTTGAAACCTGCTTAAAACAGGGCTGCTAGATTACATTGAACAGAAATTCATACCACATAAAAGCCAACATGGATTCAGAAGAAAAAATCTACACTGACGGCTATGGTTGAGATCATAAGTTCCATTTTTGATGCTCGGAGGAGGTGATTCTAGCTTACGTAGACTTCAAAATGGCATTTGATAGTGTTGACTATAAGAAACTGTTGGCCAAGTTGAATTATTATAGAATTAGAGGCCCCACGTTGAAACTGTCATCATGTATTTGAAGGACAGATATCAGGTTACAAAGGGGAAAGGCAAAATGTCGACAGAATGCAAGGTTTTGGGTGGTGTCCCCCCAGTTTCGGTTTTGGGTCCCATCTTATTTTTGTACCCCTAATGGCATGGTCTTGTTTGCCGACGATATAACCTCAATAAACTGGTCGAAATGCGCCAAGGAACTGAACCTGAAGGGTGGAGGAGCGCTGATTTATGCCAGAGTAAAGTAAGAATCAAGCAACATATGTTTCAATTTTGAAAAGGCCTGGAAACTACTTTCAACACTGACAACTTCAAGCAAACCTGAAAATTTGGTTGTTGGGCTTTGCAATGAACAGAGTTATTAGGCAAAATATCAACGGTTAGGTTAGAATAAAGAAAATATTCGGTGACAAGAAGGCATTGATAACCATGTGCTTTTCATAGTGTTTCGACCTATGGTATACCCCTTTGGGGAACTGCGGTAGACGCAGGCCAGGTTTTTCTATTGCAGAAAAGAGTTATCACAGTGTTAATGGCAATATACTGGACTACTAGCTGCAGAAAATATTTTAAGAACTAAAAAATTTCTACCATCCCGTCTTGTTATATTTTGGCCTGCTTGTTGTACTTTCAAGAAAACAAAAAAAAATTTTTGCCATATTCAGACGCATGGCTATAGCACTAGAATTGGGGAGAACTTTGTCTTGGGTAGAAATCGGCTAGCGGAAACACAAAGCCTACAGCGGCAAAAGAGCAGAATTGGTAAGAGGACTTGACCGTCGGTGATTCTGAGAACATGTGGGGAGATTTCTTCGATACAGTGCCTTCTACAGTATAGAGGAGTATTAGGAGTACTACTTCTGACCATGTAAGGTTGCGGGAAACTTCCAAGTGTTTGTTAATATACGATGTTCGTAAAATTTATATGCGGGGCTTTTGTGATGTATATATTTTAATAATATAATAATAATATATCTTTATTGCATATGATTACAACCTATTGTTCAAACACTCTCCGTCTCAATTTAATTCTGGTTTATAAAATAACATCGAATTTTCTTTCAATTATGTATGCACATGAATACTGTACTGGTTTAATAAAATAACATCGAATTTTCCACACAATAAAGATCTTTATTCGTAATAGGTACTCACAAAGGTTTATATACCTGCGGTGAGTGTTTAGTTTTTTTTTACTATTTCAAATCAAAGTAATTTGCTCACAAAATATATGTATGCACATGAATACTGTACACAATACTTGCACACTATCAGAAACAGAAGGGCATACAAAACAACAATAATAATAATAATAATATGGGCACATGGTAGAGCTGAAGGAGGTCATATATTCCAATCAAATTTCATTTATTTATGTTTATGTTTTTATGAATTTTATGATTTGAGTTGTGATCTATGCATTATTTTTCAAATCAATTAAACTAGTGATATAATCTTTATTCGTATTATTTATCCGCCTTTTAAACTTGTTTTGAATTGTTTGATATTTTTGTAATTCTTAGATTCAAAGGCAGTCTGTTGAACATTCTGGGACCAATAAAGGAGTAGCTCCTCCAACTAATTGTCTTAACCATTTTTGGAACAACAAGTGAAAATTTACTATATCGAGTATTGGAGTCGTGTGCGATCAGTTCCTGACACTCCATATTCTTCCTTAAGTGATTTAAAATGGCCGAGCAAAACAGCTGTCTGCTGTCCCATACACCAGATATTTCATACAACATCTTAGCAGGAAAAGTGATGTCTTTTTCTTCGCCCATGGTAGAAACATATAAGTGCAATACGATAATTGACATTATATTCAACAATTGAGATATGTGAAACAAGTATCTATGTGTGCCTTCTCAAATTTAAAACCAGATCAAGGCATAATGTAGAAATTTTACACATTAAGAAGAATTGAGGTGTCTGTCTACTCGCTTCTTGAAGAGGGCCAAATTGTGGGATGTTGGGAAGATGATGGACGGAAGCGAGTTCCACAGCTCACCTGCCCTGTAAACGCAGGAATTCTTATAGAGAGAGGTTCGAGGGGTCGTTAAATGTACCGCCATATGATGAGAACTCCTTGCTAGCCTAATGTTGCGGCAAAACATGAATTTTCCCGGAACAAAGTCTTTCAGCTCCTTGGAGCATCTTCCGTGGAAGTATCTATTAAACAGAGGAAGGTCAGCAACTTATCTTCTGAGAGCCAGCGATTAGAAATCGCGGGTGATCACCGGGTGGTCAATGATATATTCCAAAGCAGGTCGAATCTGTGACTTATATAGAAAAAACAGCTGAGATGACGCGAAGTATCGCTTGGCTCTGAAAAGAAAACTAGCTGATGCCAACTTAGGTATTGATGATACATGTTCATGTCAGCAAAACTTGTTGACCGTTATTCCGAGAAGGTGCATCGACTCTTTGGATGCAATATGTTGGCCTTGCATTATTAGAGGAAGTTCTCCAGCGGGAACCTTTCTAGAAAACGTATTTGCTTGCGTTGAAGCTCACTGGTTCAACTAACCCCACTCAAAAATCCTCTGTGAAACAGAGTTTAAGTTATTCATTTGTTCACATCTCTGACGCTAAGATTCCGAAGCTGTAATCGACTGCAGACTACTGAATGATATAAAAATCGAACTGAAGAAACTGTATTTGCTTGGTTGTATTGCTTCTGTAACTTTAATGTGTCTTTATTGATTAGAAAAAATAGGAGATGTTATCATTCTTTAACTTTGTAAATAATTGAAATAATCTGAGAATTCCAGTTGGAAAGATTGTCTTCCATTTGTTCTTGAGATGAGCTTTGCTAGCGTGAACTAAGTTAACTTTCTTTTGATGCATTTAAGGTATTGATGGTACAGGTTGTTACAAATTAAATATGAACCATATATTTCATCGTTTCACCGTCTAACCCATAACGATGATTTCACCAATAATAAATGGAACATGCACCTACTCGGTATCATTACACTGGAGTTTACTGGAATGACCATGTATCAGTCATTGCGAAAACTGCTTCTGCTAAACGCAGTTTACTTTTTAGTGCTGAAAAGAACATCCCTTAGATAGTTTCCAAAAGAAAGCAGTACACCTTATTGACAACACAGAGATCACGAGTGATCTCCAACATCTCGCTTGTCGGTAGGTTGCTGATCGTTCTTTTTCAGAGATAATGCAATGGTAAATGCACTGAAGGTCTGAAAACCGTGGTCCCGCAAAGAATCCAGCTCCAAAAGGGAGCTAGACTCGTGAAAAACAATCATCAACTATCAACACCACGTACCTCTCTTTATGAAAGTTCTTTCGATTAAAAGGCTAGTGTGCTATGGAACTTAAATCGAACATCTTTCGGATAACTAACGAATTGGCTCTCTTCAAGAAGCAAGTGAAAACACACATCAAATCATCTTGGGCGGCCATAGCTGTGACATAACAGGCATTGCCTCTTCCTGAGAGTTAAGAATGAAAAAAAGTAAATTTTAGGTAAAGAAACAAAGATGGTGAGAGTATAATTGAATCGACATGTTATACGACCAAAATCAGAAGTAGCAGAGGTTTTATCAAAGTGTACGTTGTTTCTTGAAACATCAACTGAATCATCGTTGAAATAAAATTGGGAGTAAACAGAATATCAATTTATTACTGGAATCTTTTGGCCACTGGTGATTATCTCTCCACCTGCTACTACTACTAATATCTTAACAATACAGTTTATAATGGATGATCTCAGAAGATTGAACCAAAGGAATGGAAGATATTCCATATAAGTAGAAGTGAAAAAAGATCTTGGAACATGCTGGACTACAGGCAGGTTAGTACACATGGTACCTCTGTAGTCTTGTAGTTGGAGTAGAAGGGACATTACTTGAAATTGATCGTTTAACTCTAGAGCATACTCGAAGTGTTAATTAAATGACGAAGATGGTAACCCTTGTTTTCGTGTCCATAGTTTTTCTGCTTCTGTTGTTGAATTTAAGTTCCATCATCAAATGACCATGGAAAAGAAGTAGTCATTTTGCCCTCTCCATTGGGAAAATAGGGTATTAAAGTATTGAGTTCATCGAAGATATATCTGAGGACAAATGTGATTGCGTTTTCAAATTGTCAAAATTCCATTGAGCAGAAATATTATTCATTATTATTAATATTAACCTTACAAATAATATGTGGAAGGAGAGGCAAATATAGCAGGTTCTTTCCTTTCATTATCACCTCTTGGAGGTGGGCGACTAGGAGGCCACTGCTGTGGTGACCCAAGATGATTCACTCGATTCTTGAAGATGGTCAATTGTTAATTTTCAGAGAAGGATGTGCGATAGATAGATGGCGTTGCTAGTTGAGTTTTCCACAAACCTGGTTTTTCTTTGGAACTGGATTCAGTACTGCAGGCATTTTCTATGAGTATCTGTGAAAAAAAGAAAGCTCAGCAACCTATCGCCTTTGAGCGAGAAGCTAGAGATCATGCACGATCATCGGGTGTTCGATGTACTGCTCTCATATGGACGCCATTCAATAGATTTAATGAAATTTGGTTGTGGAGCCCAGCATATTCGAACAGTATATAAGAGCAAAGGCACTTGGTTAGGTCAGATGGACTAGCTTTTACTGATGTATCAGGGATGGGGAGGACAGAGTTTTTCCTCAGGTTTTTTCCTCCATATTCTCTTGAACTATATTAAAGTAGGGTTTAACCATTCCTCTGATTTTCCTCAGCATACACTTTTGCGGTGATCGTGGGAGGCTTGGTGAATTCTCTGCTGGTAAAAATAGTAGTTATTGTTTTACAAAATTGAGAATTACCTAGGAGTTTTCCGTTTCACTTCGTTCTCTAGAATTCCGCTGCCGAAGTATCTAGTGCATATTCTACAGAAGACATTACTCTGTTAGGTGGCAAGTTATGTACCCAATTCATTCCCAGTTAGGTAGCGAAGTTGTATAGTCTTCTTTAGCTGAGATTCGAAAACATTTGTTCTCACGCTTTCAATCTGGCGACAGTATTGTTTATTCAGAAATCCTTTTTCAGGATCCAGAGGGGGGCTTCTAGAAGCTCGACGGATCTAGCCAGTTCATAAGTAGTTTCATCATTATGTAAACCTGTATTGTTAACCATAGCATCAATAAGTTGCTTTGTCAATTGGCAGTACATATTCACAGCGAGTATTTCTGCTTGTTTGATTGTAGAAGACTAACTATGTCCACACTAGTCTTCTAAATGGTATTGGATCTAACTATGTTCTAAAATACCTTTTTTAGTTTGAAAAGTATATGTGAATAATATCACTTTAATTTCCTCTCCAAATTCTTCTAGATAGCGGACGCCTATGTCTTACTATATATTTCTTAGCTCGTTAAAACCCGAAAAGATACTTCGTCGAATCTCCCTCTCCTCAATATTTAATTTTTTATGGTAAATTCAGGGAAATTCGAGCAGAAGGGTTGTTCGACCACCTGATCTTTACTTTACGAGAAGCAAAACCTCGATGGATAATTTATCTCAATTGTAGCCTCAAGGCAAGCGAATTAATGGTCCATATTTCAAGTGCTGAATTATTTTTTCAACGTTGCTCATATTTTTTGTTTATATTGTAGCGACTGAACATTAATTCTGAAATTGCGGTGTGAAGTATGGAAGGAGTGAAACGGCAATAACTTCGTTTTGAACCCCATGTCCCAGAATTTAGTCTTGATTCCTGAATTTGAGGGTTGCAAATTTGTTTTCACTCAGATTATTCCGATGTTGGATGAATCTACGGAATTTATTTCTTGATTGCAATATTTTGTCGTCTGAATAAGATGGAATTGTATCTTTGGCTGTTATCCGTAGCTTTAATGAGAGTTGAAAAATCAAGTGAATGACACAGGTAAAATCATGTCTGTTTCAGAATAAGATTACCAGATGACCTAGGTAGCCATGTAGTAAGTTTTCTCAAGATATCTATTGGTTAAGGAGGATCAAATTTATTATATTCTTGATCTCTAACCTGAAATGTAGTTTTGCATCATCGTGCAAATAAAATAGATTCTTCTTTCAATGGCGGCTGGTCTAACAGTAAATTTATCTTTCAGGGTGTCCGCAGGGCTCCGTGCTTGGGCCATTGTTGCTGCTGATTTATGTGAAGAATTTTTAAAGTTTGTTTAAAAGGTACACTACAGTGCTCTCCTCAAATGACCTTACGATATCAGTGGCTTTCTCAAACTTAGATACTGTGCTTAGGGAGGAAGTCAACGCCAGCGCAAGGGGTTCGGAGTAGTTCACGTGAAATGAGCTCGTGGTTAATGAAAGAAGGACTCGGAATATTGGCGTGGGGTAGCTGTTCCTCTTGGCATCAGATTTTCGCCAGTCAGACTACTAGCTGGTTTGGTTAGTAGGGAAAGCTAAAATCCCGTATTTCGAAAATTTAAGAACTAGTCTTTATATTTTTGAGTCACTGGTCTATGCTCGGAACAACAGGGCGGTGGCTGTCATCTCACGAGGGGTAGAATTCTGAAAAGGCCCGATGTTTACAGGCTTATTATGTCATAACGAGACCCAATAGATATGTCAGTTAAAATCTGTGTAAATATTGTTCCAATTGAGACATATTTACTTCATTTATTTCACTTCAAACCGAGTAAAGAACAAAATATTTTAAAGGCCATCAAACAAAAATCTCAACTAAATGAAGTTATTTTTACAAAAGCAGATAAGGGTAATACTGTTATTGCGTTAAATAAAATGACTACCTATTTAAAACTCTAAATTTCATTTCGTCCGGAAACTATACAATTTTAAACAAAGATCCAACTATTAAATTCCTGAAAAATATTAAAATTGCAATAAATGACGCAAAATCTTTAATTAAAGCAATAGATAAATACAAATTAATTTTACCAAACCCTCCACCACCTCAACTGTATTCGCTCATTAAATTGCATAAAGTAAATAACCCCGTTAGACCAGTCGTATTTTACGTTACAGCCCCAGCCGTGAAATTGTCGCACTACCTTATAGATATCATTAAAAATTATTCTTCATTCAAATCAAAATTTCAATAAAAAATTCTTTCGAATTGATAAATAACATAAAAAACGTTAACCTACCACCTAACGCAAAACTTATTTCGTTTGATGATGAGAATTTATACCCAAGTGTTCCTCCAGGTGATGTCAAAATATTAATCGAAAACATGTTGAATTCGAATCATGTTAACCACATAATTAAATCAGAAATATTGAATCTGTTGGACGTTTGCATTGAACAAAATTATTTTTCTTTCAACATCTATTACAGTAGTGAAAATGGTTTGATCATGGGAAATCCTTTGAGTCCACTTTTAGCAGAGATTTTTATGAATAATATTGAACAGAAAATTCATACACATCCACTCATTTCCAAATTTGTTTGTTGGTATAGATATGTTGGCGACATCTTAGTATGTTTCATTGGAACTATTCGTCAATTAGACTTATTTCTTAATTTCATTAATTCCATCCATTTGAACATTAAATTCACGATATAAATTGAACAGAACGATTCCATTAATTTTTGGACTTAAAATCACTAAACAAAATAATAATCATGTTTTTCGGTCTTTCGTAAACCAACACATACTGATACAATTATACATAACTACTCATAACATCCAATTCAACACAAAGTTGCAGCTTTAAACAGCATGGTACATCAGTTACTCAATTTACCTTTATCAGTAGAAGATTATAATAAAGAGTTAAACATCATCAAACAGATAGCCATTAATAATTCATATAATCCGGATATGATAGATCTAATCATTCGTAAAAACTGTATCAGAAAGCAATAAATGAAGTATATCCTATTCATAAAGACTATAAAATATTCAACAGTTTGACATTCTGCGGTTCTGCAAGTACAAATATTAAATCCTTTCTCGTCAAACAAAATCTTAATATAACTTTCAAAACTTCTAATAACTTAGGTAAACATATTAAAAATAATAAATCTCGTGTTGAAAAATCAAGTAAATCAGGAATCTATAAACTCAATTGCGGTTCTTGTGATAAAATTTATATCGGTAGGACCTATAGGAGTTTTGGCATAAGAACATCTGAACATAAACGTAGCTTCGATAAAAATAAATCTGATTCAAATTATTCAAACCACCTAATAAAAGAAAACCATTCATTCAATAAAAACTTTGACATATTACATATAAAATCAAAAAGTTCAAAATTAGATCTCCTAGAAGCATTAGAAATAAATAGATACAAACATTCGGACAAGCTTTTGAATGAACAGGTAGATGTGAATTACTCACCCCTACTTAACTTGTTTAATTAGTTTTTATTACCTTTCATACTAACTGTACAATGGCTCGGTGTGGATTTTCCGGTTATTCATCCAACTTGTTCTACGATTTGTTTATAATACCATACTCTTCATTCTGTTTGTCATTCTTGATAAAGCTGCTGTGTCAGCGAAACGTCGTCGAATTTTTTCAAATAAAGTGTAGATTAAAGTTAAACCTTGTGTTTTTTATCTCATTTACTTCACTTAGTTTAATCGCTATAGAAGATTAATCCAACAGAAATATTCTTCTGTGGAAAACATTCCATGGAATCACCCTGTATATACATTCACTATTCATTCTCCCCATTCATGACACGCTCTCATTTCCATTTCCCTGCATTACCACTGCCTTAGAAATTTTAAATTAGTTCTCGATCAAGGCTGCCAAAGATTTACTTTGTTCCCCTAGAAAGGAAGACCAGCCCCTTTTAGGTACTCGTTCGCCCTTAAATGACGTTCTGGAGACTGCGGTGTCATAGACATTTAATCTTGTTTGCGGTGAGCCTTTGATTCCCTGCACCTCCGCGTCGACAGACTTGATAGTTAACCGATTGGCCCCTACTAAATTGTAATTTCACCAGTAATGTTTTCTGCTTCTGCTGTATATTTTAGCTGGATTAGAAATGGATGATTATGTGTCAGTAATAAACTGTATTTTATGTTTTCGTCTAACTTCA
This sequence comes from Cryptolaemus montrouzieri, assembly GCA_013387265.2. Classification (NCBI taxonomy): domain Eukaryota; kingdom Metazoa; phylum Arthropoda; class Insecta; order Coleoptera; family Coccinellidae; genus Cryptolaemus; species Cryptolaemus montrouzieri. The sequence continues at coordinate 45,428,930 of JABFTP020000083.1, read as the reverse complement.
AGGTACAGTAGGTGTCCATATTTTGAAGGATAGTTCACAGATCTCTACACGTTTTCAATGAATACATGTCTCGGATTTTCTGATCAATACTAGTAGTGGTCACCCTTTTTCCTTCACATTTCTTCACAAGACATTTCAAAGATACTATTGCTCATTTTAATCCTAATACGGTTGGCAACAGATTTTCAAATTTCTGTGAAATTTACTAAACCTATTTCATGATATGTGGAATACAATAATAATGTTTTGGTTGCCAAACATTTTCTTAGAGAAGTGTCTGCCCATACTAAAAAAAAAATTTGCGGTTATCATGTCGAATCATTAACAAAATTTGTATGTATGGTAATAGGAACTACCTCAGCTTTTGATTATTTCAGCAATAAAAATTATTGTGAAATAGAAAATCAATTTCAAAAGGCGTCGTTTTCCACTGAATATAACCAATAATTGAAAAAACGTTATATATTGGCCAAAATGAGGCGTTTTTCTAGTCTTGCCTAAAAAATAATAATGACACCAGAATATCAAACGAGGCAATACTTTTGAAGCCTCCTTGTTTACTGAACCACAGTTTTAAACTAGAAATTACATAAACATAAGTACTCCTCCCAATAATATGGCTACCGTTCATAATTTTGCCATTTTTAACTGCATCATTGAAACGCACAAAAATTAAAATATGTGTTTCTAATACAGGACAACATTTGATCTACGCAAATGCACTGAACGTCGACTAGTCCTGGTAGGTTTTGTGATGACAATGAGTGGGTCGGTTCAAGCATATTTGAATCTCAAGTAGAGAAACAACTGTGAAAAAACGATACCTAAGTCCATAGAATAACGGCCTAGATGTAATTCGAAGATCAAAAATAGAAATGACCATGAAAGGGTCTGAAAAAATTCAATTCTTTTTGAGATCTATAAACCCGAATCCGTAATTTGCTAAAACAAACCACCTCTCTTAGAAGTCATTCAGGGTCATTTCGAACTCATTTGAAAATATACTTTTGGAAAGTCATGTATATTTTAGTTGAGCTTTGGATTTCAAAACTAATGTTCAGTAGTAACCAAGGCACATCCAAGTGGTGATGATTAGGGAAAGCAATCTCGTATCAAAATATCAATCTCGGTATTCGCGAGATTCAGGAATTCTAACCTTGCGAAATTTCGGTATTGTGCGAGATCTCGCATTGTAAAGAAATGATCATCGAAAATGTAGGAAAATTCCTATAATTTATATTTCCATTGGCTCTAATTGTTCTTCAGGAGCAGAATAGAGAAATAAAATCTCAAGCTAACCAGTAATTTATGCAAAAAGTAACATATTATTCTAAAACTTGAAAATAACTCCTCTAAAAGCTCTAAATATAGTATCTAGGGTTCCATTTTCCAGCTGACTGCTGCATGCCAGATAACCAGCTGAGGAAAACGCCCGACACTTGTAGGTACTACAGATACAAGACATTGGTGAGCGAACTGTAGATTTTGTCCTTTTGACCCTCCTGACTCGTACAAATTGATTTATTTCTTCAAAATCATATCAAGTGACGATGACAAAGGTGCCACACGTTTTTGGGAACGATCTTTCAATGCCATTTCCAATTCCTCATCAAGACTAAGAGAAGCGTTCGCTATTTCAGGCTTTAAAGTTTTTTTCACTTCAGCTAATGGAATTAAATCGTCATCATCACTTTCATTCATGGCTTCTTCTGCAACTGAAGATGTAGATGGTTTGTTTTGTATATTGACTGCAATATTGTCATCTTTGGTACTGTTTTTGTGTAATCTTCCGATTAACTTTATTATTTCCTTTTTGATTGACAATTTTGGAGACAGTTTGAAAGTTTGATCACTAGCAGATTGATTGAAATATACGTCGAATTCGACAGGGTCTGTCAAATATTACAATGCTACGGTCATAAATTTTCGGCGTTCATTAATCCCTTATGGATTCAGCAACTTATTGAGCTACTGGTGTTCCGAGTTCTTCTAAGTTTTTCACCATAAATTGCAGAGTAGTTTCGGCAGTTAACAAATCTGAATTTCGACGACATAGTACTTCCACTGCCAGTTTTATAGGCTGAAATACGAGTTCTAAATCTGATAAAGTACGATATTCTTCGTCTGAGAAACTATGATTTGCATTCGATCCAAGATTGCTATCAATCAAGGCTTTGATTACACATTGCTTCACCTTATTGAATGAGGAAATCATACCTGCAAGACTAGACCAGCGTGTTTTGCAGTCCAGCACGAGTTGCACATTTTTGCTGGACTCGTCCTTCATATATTTCTGAAGAATGTCATTCTTCGTTGGTAATTTTTTAAAAAGTTTGACTACTTGTCTTACTTTTTTGATGAGATGATCAGATTCTGGCACTAAGTCAACTTCATATACAGTAGGTATTCTGAAGTCAAATACTTCATTATACAAATTTACGACAACCGAAAAACGTGTCGCCTTACTTATCCCTATCGCCCTGTAGCCCTAGCGCCACATTGGAATAGGTAGATAGTTTACATAAGTCAACAACAATATGTGAAAGCACTGAAAGCTTACCAAAATTGACATAATACCAATCTTGCAAATCTTTTTTGGGTGCGAGATTGATCTTGCAGAATAGGTGCGAGATCTTGGTATTGCAAGATCTTGGTGTACCGAGATTGCATTCCCTAGTGATTATGAGCAATGGAGTTGTTCCACTATTCGGCCAAGGACTTGGGATACGGTTTTCGTGCCGTCTTGGCAACGGGTGACAGGTCAGGCCGAGAAAACGGTTCCTCAGGCGTCATCATCAAGCTAGCGTAGCCCCAAAGAGGTGGGAAAGTTAGCTTCTAGAAAGTCAAATGTTACAAGAAATCCGTTATGTCGTGTTGTCAACAATGTTTGTGTTGTTTGTAAGTATATATATATATATATATATATATATATATATATATATATATATATATATATATATATATATATATATATATATATATATATATACTATATATATATATATATATATACTCCCATAAGTATATGTAGTTGACAAAATGGACCAACACTGCTGTTTCGGGATCCAGTTTCTGTGTATCATCTGTAGGTGACGAAAATTCCATGGATCAGTCCATGGCTCCTGGAGATTGACAATCCGGCTGCGTTTAATGCAAACAAGTCAGCAACAGTAACAGCCATTGAGCGTCCAACTATACCGGAGGCAGCTGAAGGAAGTACGTGGCATGTACCTCCTCGACATCATTGAAACAAACATGGAGAACAACTCAGGTGGTAGTGGAGTAGCAGCACATCTCGCAAAGGTCTTCAGTTCATCAAAATAGTATAGTAAACTGTTCTTCTGAGGAAGAAGGAAATCAGAGGAAATACAGCATGACGTGGGCATGGTTCAACGGCGATTGGCGTGCATAGACGAACTTCAGGGTAAGCTGAACACTTACGACAGTACGGGTACACGACTCTCCATGTTTCAAACCAAAACTATCCGTGTTAGCATACACAGCAGCACTTCTAGCCCGTGACTTGCACAATTAAAGGTGTACACCCTGTTCTGTTGCTGTGTGTATCTTGGTAAAATCTGGTACAAAAACATTATTTTTTCAAATTTTATTTCCGATAACCTCATGATTTGACTTTAAATAGCCTTAAAATGCTTCTCAACTATGCTTAGGGGTCACAAGTTCAAGCAAACTATAAATTTTGATTCAAATATTTCAAGAACGTACACATAAATTCCTCTTGACTTTTTCATGGTTATTTTTCAACTTGACCTTGGAATAACCTCTAAATGGCCTTGGATGACCTCTAAGAGAACTTGTAGGTTTAATCAAAACCACAGATTCGGATTCGGGGATCGTTTTTTCAGGTTTTTCTACGGTTGCTTCTACTTAACTTTCAACTGACCTTGAATCTGATGTGATGGAGCTGAAGCAACCCACTCAACGTAATCAGCGACCAGTAACATTTGCGTAGGTCGAAATAGTTGCCTATCAACAAAGATTGTGCCGTTATTTTTCTGGTGCAATGTAGATAGACTCTTAAAACAAGATTTTCGTTGCCCAATTTCCTTAACAAATACCAAGAACTTTCTCTAGAATGGCAGAAATCTTTAATTGTTTCCATCAATTCTTCTAACCAGAATTTTACAAACATCAACTTTTTCTTTGTTCCGATTTTGTTGGTTGATAAGAGAAAAATAAGATAAATTCTGATTTCCAAAGATCTTTTCACCTGTACTCTGATAGTGGAAAAAGGTTTGAAGACACAATGAATTCTAATAAGACAAGTGAAAACCAAATGAATATTCTCGAGATAGAATTAAAATTTCAAGTACACCACTTGTTTCTTGTTAAGTGTAAGTCTGAAAAATAAACCAATTACTAGTTAAAACGAGTCACCACAAAGATATATGGCCTATTACAGTTGGTTTTGTGTAAAAAACTTTTTGAAGGGAGAACGACACGACAAGTTTCATGTCGGACTTCTATAAACCTTGGCAACGTGGTCTATATATATTCTCTCTTGTGTGATGGCAAATGGCGAATAATATAACGTATAACTGGGAAATATTTCTCTAAGTGATTCTTTTCGTGAATGCATTTCGAGAATTTATCATCAATTCTAGATTTTTCTGACATTCTCAAATTCAAACAAATGAGGAACATTATAAGAAATTGTCGAAGTGCCATGAGGTATCAAATGGAAATTTACTCGAGATAAATAGTTGAATTTGGTAGGCTTTTACTTGGTAGAATTCCATTATCAATAATAAAAAACAAGTAATGTGTTTTTAGGAATTTTACTTGACAATTATGATTCGTAACGTGTTTCACTACACTACAGCTTCTTCAGACGAATGGATGTACGGAAAATAAGAATGAGAATATAAATACAAATGTTCTCAAGTAATTAAAAGCTTATTGGGTTGCTCTTTCTTAAGTGGTTATTGATGAAAGGTATATCCAATAAAATTAAGGAATAGATTGCTCCCTGAAGAGATTCAATAGAGGTGAAGGGCTTAAATTGATTTGTTCATTGATTAGTCTACCTGAGTGTTTGTATTTGTTGATTTCTAAAGTTTCCTAAAGATCTACCTTCCAATATTTATTATCTGTATGCAGAATTTCAAACTGTGGGTCGAAAGAGTGACCCAAAATATTAGAATATCGGAACATAAACGCAGTTTTTCAAACAAAAAATCATATTAAAATCACGCGAATCATCTCCTAGAAAATAATCACTCTTTCGACCCACAGTTTGAAATTTGCATACAGATAATAAATTTTGGAAGGAGATCTTTGGGAAATTTTAGAAATCAATAAACACAAACACTCAGGTAGCTCATCAATGAACAAGTCGATGTAAGCCCTTCACCTCTATTGAATCTCTTCAGGGAGCAATCTATTCCTTATCATTCTTCTGAAGGAATTTACAGGTTATTCAAATATTATTTGTTTATCATGGAAGTCTCCAATGAAACGAATTAACTTTGAAGATCTTTTGTTACTCAACAAATTAGTTTCTCGATTTCGTAGAAACCAATCGAGAGGTTTTGAAAAAACGATCAATTTATTAGAGGTTAATTTTTTATTCTCAAGTCATGGGAGAAGGCATTACCTGTCATTACACATCAGATAAAAACCTGACCCATTTGAAACACTATGAAGAAATGTAAACTCGAAAATAAGCTTTCCTATTATAAGTAAATTGAAACGTAACGAAAATGACTTCGTTACAAGTGAGATATCTCCCTTTTCCATCTTTCAATACTAATAGTTACATAATGAATCGTTTCCCAAATGTTCCAGCACTTTTACTCTGTGTGCATTTGTGAATTTAATTCCACAACTTGAATGAAAAGTGACTACATTTTATTCATTGCGTTCAACTAAATAATTAACTGAATAGTGCTCGTGTTGTACTTCAGATGAAAGCAAATAATTCTCGATAGAAATATCGGTGTCCATGACAAATGGTACTCTATTCGCGCTATTATCCTATTTCACTCCCCCTGTAAAATAAATCAACTGTTCCGATAAAATAAATCACGAGATAAACCGCCAATCAAAATGGAGGTTACCATGTAACGAAGCTGAGACCACACAATGTTGGCTATGATGTGATTTAGTGTCCGCTATACGTTGGCGAATTTTTTCTAAAATGATTAGCGTGGTGGAAACCCGAGCTATTTCATTTTCTAGGAAATTTATTGAGTTTGCTTGGACTACTGCAATGGTGGATTCCAATTTATTATATCGGACAGAAAAATATTTTCAGTGAAAATTGTAATAACGTAAAGTTTTTGGTACCTTGATATTGATGCGAAATTAATCTATGTATTATACCAGGGGTGCTCAAACGGTCAATCGCGAGTGCTTTTTGAGTAGATCCCGACAAGAAAAATTTTTTTAATATGTAGGTAACTGAACTACGAAAATTTATTACGTAATAAAATAACACTCTGCTAGCGGCAAGAGGCGGCTTCATCAAAGGAACGCACGGTACTTGTGAAAGAAAAGCCACGTTTTTTATTCTTGCCGCTTTTCTAGAAATTTCGGGCGGAGCGTTTGACGGAAACATTCAAGACTCGTTCACGCAGATATAAATGTAACTTGAAGGCAACACTACGTCGATACAAAGTTTATTATTACATAGTACAAAATGAGTGCAGCGAAGAAATCTAAGACGTATCATTTTAATAACGATTGGGAGGAAGAATTTTTCATATGAATGGTGAAGGATAAGTGAAGGATAAGATCATGGGAAATCTTTTGAGTCCACTTTTAGCAGAGATTTTTATGAATAATATTGAACAGAAAATTCATGCACATCCACTCATTTCCAAATTTCTTTATTGGTATAGATATGTTGACGACATCTTAGTATGTTTCATTGGAACTACTCGTCAATTAGACTTATTTGTTAATTTCATTAATTCCATCCATTTGAACATTGAATTCACGATAGAAATTGAACAGAAAGATTCCATTAATTTTTGGACTTAAAATCACTAAACAAAATAATTATCATGTTTTTCGGTCTTTGTAAACCAACACATACTGATACAATTATAATAACTACTCATTACATCCAATTCAACACAAAGTTGCAGCTTTAAACAGCATGGTACATCGGTTACTCAATTTACCTTTATCAGTAGAAGATTATAATAAAGAGTTAAACATCATCAAACAGGTAGCCATTAATAATTCATATAATCCGGATATGATAGATCTAATCATTCGTAAAAACTGTATCAGAAAGCAATAAATGAAGTATATTCTATTCATAAAGACTATAAAATATTCAACAGTTTAACATTCTGCGGTTCTGCAAGTACAAATATTAAATCCTTTCTCGTCAAACAAAATGTTAATATAACTTTCAAAAAAATCAGGAATCTATAAACTCAATTGCGGTTCTTGTGATAAAATTTATATCGATCGGACCTATAGAAATTTTGGCATAAGAACATCTAAACATAAACGTAGCTTCGATAAAAATAAATCTGATTTAAATTATTCAAACCACCTAATAAAAGAAAACCATTCATTCAATAAAAACTTTGACATATTACATATAAAATCAAAAAGTTCAAAATTAGATCTCCTAGAAGCATTAGAAATAAATAGATACAAACATTCGGACAAGCTTTTGAATGAACAGGTAGATGTGAATTACTCACCCCTACTTAACTTGTTTAATTAGTTTTAATTACCTTTCATACTAACTGTACAATGGCTCGGTGTGGATTTTCCTGTTATTCATCCAACTTGTTCTACGATTTGTTTATAATACCATACTCTTCATTCTGTTTTTCATTCTTGATAAAGCTGCTGTGTCAGCGAAACGTCGTCGAATTTTTTCAAATAAAGTGTAGATTAAAGTTAAACCTTGTGTTTTTTTATCTCATTTAAAGGATAAGTGCATTTGTCTTATTTGTTGTGCATCAGTTGCAATATCTAAGCGTTGTAACTTACAGAGGCATCATAAAACGGTTCATAAAAACTATGAAAATGAAAAAAGAATGAACCATGTTCACAAGACCAGCCAAATAATCAAAAGCTGCTACGATCGCGTCATTTAAAATATCTCATAAAACAGAAATCATGTCTGCTATTAGAGAACTTCAGTTATCTCGTCCGACTATCACAAGGCGTATTGAAGTCATGAGTCAAGACATCATAAACTAAAACATGATATCATGAAATGTACATACTTTTCTCTACAGTACGACGAATCCACCGTTATGACAGGCAATGCCCAGCTGTGAATTTTTATTCAGATGGTATCCAATGACATGTTGGCTAAGGAAGAATTTTTGACAATCATTCCTCTGAAAAGGAAGACCGTGGTGGAGATATATATGACGTTTTCTTCAATTTTGTAAAAAACTACAAGCTACCAATATATAAATTAGTGTGCATTACAACCGATGTATCACTAGCAATGACTGGAAACAAAATCGGTTTTGTGGCATTGTGTCGAACTAATGAAGATTTCCCTTCATTTTTTTCTTTCATTGCATTATACATCAACAAGTTTTGTGTTCAGAAGTTTTAAACAAGAAGGAATGGGACTGTAACCAAAATTGTGAATTTCATCCGTGCACGTAGCTTGCAAAGGCGGCTCTTTAAGTTGCAGTTGGAACATAGGGAGACAGCTGAACACACTGATTTAGTTATTCGCACAGACGTCAGGTGGTTGAGTCGCGGAAAATTCCTAGATAGGTTTCAAGAATTATTACCCGAAATAACAGCTTTTCTAGACGAAAGAGGTGATGACATTCAGATGTTGAAAAATGGCTAACCGATTTGGCATTTTTGACTGACATCACAATGCACTTAAACATTATTAACTTGGAGCTTCAAGGTAAAAGAAAACTATTATTGAGATGATTAGCACAGTAAACGAATTCAAAAGTAAACTGCAACTTATGATAGATCAACTGAAAAGAAAGGATCTAAAACATTTTTCGTCTTTGAAAGCAAGGATTCCTCAGTTGAATTATGGTAGGCATGAGGCTGAATTATCTAATATTTTGTGACAACTCGAAATGCGTGCTTATGATTGCCGTAAATTGGAAAATATAGCATCATTTATGACCTATCCTTTTTCATGTGAAAACATTGAGGAATTAGCTACTGAAATAACAAGTCAGTTTAATATGAACTCATGTTCTGTTGAAAATGAGTTGGTGCAGATTATATTAGATACATCTCAAAATTACAGCATCTGATAAAAATTTCTGGTGAAGATAAATACCCGAATCTAAGGCAAATCGCCCTTCAACTGACGGCAATGTTTGGGTTAACTTACTTATGCGAGTCTGCATTTTCTGAAATGGATATAGTTTAGTCAAAATATCGCAATCGACTAACTGTCGATCATATGTCATCATGCTTGCGATTAGCAGTCAGTGGTAATGTATCATCTTATGAAAAGTATGCTGAAGACATGCAGTGCCACGTTTCAACATCCATAGTTATTCCTTAGTTAAGTTTTACACCATCTATCGTTTTGTATCAATAAACTCGCAATTTTGAATATGAGTTTTTTCATTGATATTATAGAGAAGAACCTAACTAAACCTAACCCAAACCTTGACTAAAATAATGTATATTGTGCGGAAAGCTAATATCTATATATGCTACTGTACACCCTACCTAGGTAGGTAGGGTGTATCGTGTATATACGACAACCCTGCATCACATATACTTGCAGCCTCTCAGAGTCGTAAGTACTCTAAAAATATCGAGGTCGATCACCAGCAGTTCAAGTTTGAGCATCCTTGCTACAGCAATACATTGCGGAACAAGCTTCCCAATGTAATTGATTCGAAATAAAAAGTAATTTAATCAATTTTATCAACTAACAAATATACTCAGGATTATGAATTTGACAGGAAAAGTGCCATTTGATTTGAAAAAAGGGGCCAAGAGAGATAAAAAAAGAAATTACAGAAGGCAAATATTCGATTCACGACGGCTTTACACTCGCTGTCACGTGCTCTATATGAAATAGAGCTTAAAAATCTGACCTTATTCAACGACAGAAATTATTGATTTACCAGCATTTTCCGGCAGTATATTCGGCGTTCTTCTTTGATGGTCGTTACTTGTGCTAGGTTTGAACGGTCAGAGAGTAGAAAACGCAGAAGGCAACATAACGGAAATAGGTAATACGAAGAAGTAGATGAAAAGATGAGAAAAAAGAAGAGAACGTAGAAAACTAGGAGATTTGTTGAACGGTTGTGAGGGAAGAAGTAAATAAATATAAAGTGAATATTGTCCTGCCACAGTAAATGCGCTCAATTTTCCACTCAATTTCAATTCGTTGAGACTAAAATGCTGAAAAAGCAGTACGATTTGTAGGTGAACCGCAATCAACAAACAACAATCAACCGATTTCGAATATCAAAAATAGTACGCCTGTTTTCCGAAACTAATTAATTTCCATTCCCGTTGATTGGACTATTGACCATTTTTCTAAACGTCGCGGTTTTCGATCAAAGCCGCCAATACAAATAAAGTCTGACTTTGATTCCTCATTTCAATTAACTGAATTGAACGATCAGTCGTTGGTCTCAATTTCACGGATAAATCAGAATATTATAATTTCCTCAAACAATTCAGGTTTGATTGCTCAACGGCCATAATCATCATCATTATATATTTTTCAGCTCTGTCTCGAGGATCATTAACTGGCACGCTATGATGGGTATGCTGAAGATCAATTTGAGTAATAGAATATGTCGATTCATAGATAACGTACAAGGGTAATCATTTTAAGTTTCATACTGGAACGAAGGGAGCTCTATAGTCCTAGACCACCTATTTTAATTTACCTCAGAAAAACCCAGATTAGAGGTGCAAGTAGCTTTCAGTAAAATTGTCTGAAATTTGGATGTTTCATGTTCATTCCTAATTAACAAAATGCCTTTCTATCAAGAAAGTATGACTTATATGAGAAATGTCTATTATATTTTGCACACTGGAACATAGAGGACAACATTCGTTAACCGTCAGTATTCAAAATGAACCAGCCGGCTCGGTGGCGTATGGTATATGATGCTCGTCTCCTGCGCAGAGTTACCTGGGTTCAATCCCCACAAAGTCAGTGCGATTTTTCGGATTCTGGAAATCGCTTGAGTATCCATCTTTCGGAGAATATGTAAAGCCGTCGGTCCTGTCTAACAGAGATGTGTTGGACATTAAAGATCCTTTCCCTCGACACGAGAGGGGTTCGGCAAAATTCCCGGGCGTGTCATTGGCCGAAAGGCGGAAATAGAGCACGTTAAAGGAATAAATTCAAACAACAAACAAAAATGAACCTCTATGATTTTCTTATATAAATCCAAACTTTCAGTTCTAGGAAAGTTGTGTTTTCGCTACAACAAACTGTCAAACTTGACAAGTTAGTTGAAAAGTTGCATTAAAACGTTAGCATCTTCGCGAAATCATTTTCTACAATTTCAAAGACAATTATTTCAACAAGAATGTGTCGGTGAGTTGGTTTCTGTTTCCAGCGTTAGAGCACCATACCAGTCAACACTTCCGTTGATATGGAGAGTTTAAACATAAAGAGCTAGGCTTAGCGATGATTCCAGGGCAGATGTACCTTAAACAGTGATCACTCAAGGAGATATGGGTGCTGTATGTGATATTATCCAAGAAGATGGGCATGCAACATATCGGTAGACTAAGGAATTATCGAGGAATTCAAAAACCTTGATACAAAAAAACTTTCTACTAAGAATTGCGTTGGATACTGCTTCTGTTGACCGAATAACAGAAAGTTGTAAGGATGTATTTGTGTCAAAAAACTCTTGACCAATTAACCTTAAAGAGACGTTTACAACAATCTCAATGGTGATGAATCTTGGATTTATTCATACGAGGTAGAAATTGAGCACCAATCTTCTCTTTCGGTTTTCTAGATGGTTTCAGTATCTAGCCAACAAGTTGGACACGATCCCAACACAGCATGCGTCAGCTAAGGTAATCATCTCTGGCTCCAACAGTCAAATAGGACTGACGAAGCTAGAAAGTAAGCGGAAATTCTACATCAACCGCAACTTGGCTCTTCTTGTCGATGAATCGAAAAGAATTCCTGACAATATAACTGATTTGTCCAATACTCTCGATCATTTACTTGTTTCAGGTCCAGATGATTTTGGTTTATAGGTTTCAGCGCACTTAGGTAAGTTCAAACAGTGCTTCTGCTATTGGTTACTCCATACAGACACGCAATAAAGATTCAACTCCTTGCAAGAAGATATGGCTTCACAACCGTATCAACAGGAAGAAGCTGCGCGAGTTTTATCATATTTTCCCTTTTATGACGTCTGATCCTCAGATCCTGACATCAATGCCTATACTGATTCTGTTACTCAAGATATTCTTGCAGGCTTAGAACTTCACAAGTTATCACCGAATCGCAATGTTGCCATTATGTCGAAAGTCATGGAAAGAGTGATAAACGATGAGCTCATAAAATATCTAAAGTTACAGGGTACCTTCAGTGGAAAAGTTAACTAGTGACCTCCTCGTATATATTACGCATTTGTAGACATCAACGATCAAGAAGCATGCCATTGCTCTTGATACCCCAAAGGTCTTCGACAGGGTTTGGCTCGCAGCGTTGTGTTGAGCTTTCTCTTCAGTAGATCGATTTGGGTGGTAGTTGGTAGTGTGAGGAGCAGATCTAGTTAATATATAAGTATCCCAGATATCATGATGGAGCCAACTGAGTTTGGTCAATTTCAAGGCGAACACGACGCAATCAAAAACGTGCTCTAGAAAAATCTCACCAAGGGAACCTCTTTGCATCATGCGATTCGAGTTCAGGCACGTCTTCTTCTTCTTCTTCACCGTGTAGAAGGCGTAGCGCCTGTTCAGTTCCGGTTTCCCTGCAGCAGTTCTCGTGAAGTTGATTGCCAACTGTGCCGCCATCGTTTTAGTGGTCGTCCAACGGGTCTTCTTCCGTGTGGTATGTTGTTATATACGATTTTGGCTATTCTATCTGTGGTCATTCTGTTTACATGCTGGTTCCATTCTCTTCTTCTTTTTCTTACCCATCTTACAATATCGTCTGTTCCACATTTTTCCCTTATGTCGGTATTTCTTTGTCTGTCATTCAATGTGTAACCGATTATCGTTCTTAGCGTTTTCATTTCTGTTTATTTAGTATTCTCTTTGTTACCGACGTTTCCGCTCTTGTTTCTGCCCCGTATGTCATAATTGGTCGCACACATGTTTTGTAGATTCTGGATTTGCATGGTATACTGAGGTGTTTCTCCAAATTGGTTGTTGAGGATGTCCTGATACTGCAGCTGCTTTGTTCACTTGTCTCCTCACTTCATCTTCAATGTATCCTGTGCTTGTTATTTTGCACCCTAAGTATTCGAATGACATGACCTGGTCTATAGTGGCGTTGTCTATTGTTAACTTGCAGCGCAGAGGTTCCTTAGCTATGATCATGCATTTTGTCTTACTTGTTGAGATTTTCATATTGAAATTTTTTGCGCGTTTGCAAAAGGCGTATAACATTCTTTGTAGGTCGTCTTCTGATTCTGCAATGAGTACGGCGTCATCGGTATAGCATAAAATGTTAATTTTGTAGGTTCCCATGCGGTATCCTAGTCCCAAGTTTTTAACGGTCTCTATAAGTTGGTCCATAACAGTATTGAATAGTAGAGGGCTAAGACTATCACCTTGGCGGATGCCCGACGTTGTTTCGAAATGCTGCGTTAGGGTGTGGTTTGTTCGTATTTGCGTTGTTGTATTAGTGGCACATCTTGGGCTTCAAAATTAGCTCAAACAATGTCCTGAACTTTGTTAAGATTACCACAAAATGAAGCAATTGTTGACTCCAATCACTTTTCAGATCTGGGTCCTGGTGAGATTTTTAACTTAAAAGGTAAGCTTTTTTACACTGCTGGGAAAAGTGAAACAAATATTGCTAAAAGGTCGCAATAACATCACGAAAAGTGAATTGAAACTTGTACAGAAATTCCCGTTTTCTTGCCTCCCTCGTACATGGAAATTGTGTCCGAAATTTTTCAAATTCCATCTGAAAAGAAAGAGAAAGCACTTGAACGTCTCCTGTAAAATTCTGCAGATTTCCAGTTGAATTGTAGAAACTTTTCCATCCCCTTCAAGATTGCCAGTGAACGGAATCAGTGTAAAATAGGTTTTATTTATGGACCATAAAATGAACGGAATTTCCCAGAGCCGCGGTAAGTTTATTCCGCAGATAATAGTTGGTGGCAATTCGGAATAAAGTATGCGAGGACCTACCTGTGTTCATATCGAATTTATGTGCCAAGTACCGCTATTAACAAGCATTAACCGGTTAATGTTGCGTCGCCGACGCCATTTGCACTCAGTTATGAGCCGAGAGCGCCGTTTTCTTGCATTTTATGTCTAATCGCTATATATGCATGAGACGTGCAGTCTCCCGTCATATACAAATTAGGAAAGAATGTATTTTACTGCTAATTCCGTTACTAATTCGAAATAAACTTGCGCAACCATCTGCTTAATGCGATATATCAAATTTGCATTGCTTTCGCGTTATATCTTCGGAAAACTTTGGATATTAAGGGGAATTTATATTCAGTATTCAGTATTCATTTATTAATGCCTTACACATAATAAAAATGTGTTTGCACAGGTTAGATCTGTGATTTGCCGATTCGAAAGAAATCTTTTCTTATATGAAATTTATTTCTAAGATAACAAATGAGATGATCAAATATGGCGGAGAAGCCATGAGAGAAGAGTACACAAAACTGTTTAACATCATAATTCAACACGGAAAAATACCAGAAGAATGGAAAAGAAGTGTAACAGTGCCTATCTTTAAAAAAGGAGACAAAACAAATCCTGCCAACTATCGCGGAATAACCTTATTAAGCACCTCTTTGAAACTGCTTACAAAGATTCTTGCCGATGACATAACGTCAACAATGCCAATCAGCGAAGAGCAACAAGGCTTTCGAAAAACCGGTCCACGGTCGATGCACTATTTATAACAAGGCAATTAGTAGAAAAGTCTCTTGAATATAACACTCCAGCATATCTTTGTTTCATAGACTTAACGAAGGCCTTCGACAGAGTCCAACTGAAGGATGTAATCAAGATACTGGAAAACAAAGAGGTACCCAAAAAATATATAAGACTCATGAAAGATCTGAACACTAATACAACAACGCAAATACGAACAAACCACACCCTAACGCAGCATTTCGGAACAACGTCGGGCATCCGCCAAGGTGATAGTCTTAGCCCTCTACTATTTAATACTGTTATGGACCAACTTGTAGAGACCGTTAAAAACTTGGGACTAGGATACCGCATGGGAACCTACAAAATTAACATATTATGCTATGCCGATGACGCCGTACTCATTGCAGAATCAGAAGACGACCTACAAAGAATGTTATACGCCTTTAGCAAACGCGCAAAAAATTTCAATATGGAAATCTCAACAAATAAGACAAAATGCATGACCATAGCTAAGGAACCTCTGCGCTGCAAGTTAACAATAGACAACGCCACTATAGACCAAGTCATGTCATTCGAATACTTAGGGTGCAAAATAACAAGCACAGGATACCTTGAAGATGAAGTGAGGAGACAAGTGAACAAAGCAGCTGCAGTATCGGGACATCTTAAACAACCGATTTGGAGAAATAAACACCTCAGTATACCATGCAAATCCAGAATCTACAAAATATGTGTGCGACCAATTATGACATACGGGGCAGAAACAAGAGCGGAAACGTCGGTAACAAAGAGGATACTAAGAACAACAGAAATGAAAACGCTAAGAACTATAACCGGTTACACATTGAATGACAGACAAAGAAATACCGACATAAGGGAAAAATGTGAAACAGACGATTTTGTAAGATGGGTAAGAGAAAGAAGAAGAGAAAGGAACCAGCATGTAAACAGAATGACCACAGATAGAATAGCCAAAATCGTATATAACAACATACCACACGGAAGAAGACCCGTTGGACGACCACCAAAACGATGGCGGGACAGTTGGCAATCAACTTCACAAGAACTGCTGCAGGGAAACCGGAACTGAACAGGCGCTACGCCTTCTACACGGAGAAGAAGAAGAAGAAAGAAATCTTTTCTTATATGAAATTTATTTCTTGTGATGTGAGAATGAACATCAGATATTATTTTTAAAGTTGCTAAGTTGCTGTGAACACTAGACACTCAAGTACTAA
Organism: Cryptolaemus montrouzieri; assembly: GCA_013387265.2. Classification (NCBI taxonomy): domain Eukaryota; kingdom Metazoa; phylum Arthropoda; class Insecta; order Coleoptera; family Coccinellidae; genus Cryptolaemus; species Cryptolaemus montrouzieri. Next base: position 45,412,680 of record JABFTP020000083.1, on the reverse strand, counting down.
GAGTGAAGGAAAGGTAAGTATGCCAAGCCGCCATTAGGTGCTCCTACAGCGATCACTGCAGCCGAGACCCCTCAACACCTTGACAGACCTTCTCTGGAGACGAAACAGTAATTCTCGCCCAGAACGATCACACCACACTACCACACACTATATAAGGGAAGACTCGATCAACGCCAAATGAACCATCCTCAGAATCAATTGGAGAAACAGATGCAGCCAGACGTCTAAGAACATATACATTCTTACCTATCTTAGAAGCCACACACTCAATATGAGCATTCCACGACAGAACCGGATCAACACTAACCCTCAAAAAACAGACCTTACTGTCTCCAGCAAAATCCGTGGCAAGACCAGAAGTATCCTTCAAAGTCAGCAACAGTTTCTGAGTTTTAGCACCATTCATTGCCAACCCGTTCACAGAAAACCAGACCAACGCCCTTTCATTTCAGCTGTCCGACAAATGCTTCAGACTCCATATATCTTTAGATCTTTAGATAGAGAGTGCTGCCCGCATCATCAATGAAATCAGGGAAGTGATTAATGAAAATTAAAAATAAAATAGGACCCATGATAGAACTCCAGTCATGACTTTCACTCTATCAGAGTACTTACCATTTGTAAACACAACCTGATATCTGTCAGTGATGATCAATGAGATCACAACTCTTTCTACCCAATCCGTTCCTTTCCAACTTCCACATCATCTTGTCATGATGGGCACGATCAAAAGCTCTGCTTAAATTCAGAAACGGCGCTACAGAATGAAAACCCTGATCAAAATAGTCAAGAATACCACTCACCAAATCAACTAGGGCCCCCATCGTACTCCTATTCTTGAGAAGAGATTATTATTTTCAAAATATGCTCTTAATTGATCACACATAAGTCTCTCAATCAATTTAGAAAAAACTGAACCAGGGATATGGAAGGATAATTTTCAATATTCTCTACATCTTCCTTCTAGTGAGTCGGAAGAACTCTCGAAACCTTCAAACATTTCGGAAATACTCCACTTTTTATACAATTGTTAGTCAATGTTGTTAACGGATAAATAATTGAGATAACACAGCGCTTCAATAAGTTAACTGATAATCCATAGTAATCGGCTGCAGAGCCATTTTCAACGATTTGATGGCATCTCTCACCTGGATTTGTGAGACCTCAGAAAATTCAAAATTGATCTCTGAAGAAATAGTGGCAAAATGCTCACAAAAGTTCTCCGATCCAAGTGTAACAGAAGCTTGAATTATTACTTCTGAGTTGATTGACTATTTTCCAAAAAGCGTTGGATAGGTTCGATGAGCTAGCTATAATACGATCATTGTAATTAATTTTTGCTGTGTTAATCTAGTTGCGGTAGATGAACCTCAACCCATTATGCAAGGATCTTCCGACTTATATATCTCATATATGTCCGAAACCTCATGTAGCCGATTTCCCATCTCCCGGAGACCATCAGTGAACCAATCACCCCAGCACAGCTCTCTCTCACCCTTGTGACTTTCTCAGGGAATGAAGATGAAAAAAATCAATAAATTCATCTTGAAAAATATTAAATGCAGTCTAGACTTACATCCCTGACAAAATCCCAATTCATTCCACTCAGTAAGACATGCATACTGTTGAAACCTGCCTGAGAAAGTGGCCTAAGCTTAATCGTAGAATGCTTCGGAGCACCAACAGAGAGATCCACAACAAACTCATCATGGTCAGAAAATTCTGATTTGACAAAACAAGCACGTTCATGACTACTCAAGAAGTTAACAAATATATTATCAAGGCAGTTATTACCTCGGGTAGGCTCAAATATTTTCTGAAAGAGACCAAATGATTTAAACAAGTTACAGAGTGCTGCACACTCTTTATCATCTGTATTGAATCTAACGTTAAAGCCTCCATAAACAATAATCTTATCTGATGAATCCAATTGATTCAAAATATTCTCTGCAATATTTGAAAAACAATCAAGATCTCCCGAAGGAAGTCTATAAAAACATATTACAAACAAATTAAAACTATTCAACCGAAAGGCCGATATCTCACAATTACCTTCCACAGACAGATCACTCAGTGCACTGAGACATGTTACATCCGGGTCCTGGTAAGAATCATAGAACCACCATGTCGTGATACAGGTCTGGCAAAAAATGAACCAATCTTCCATTGGAGAAATGAAAAATCTGCCATACCACTAACATTATGCCAATGCTTGGTCGTACAAATAACATCGAATTCACCATTCCGGCATAGCAGGAATGCCTCAAATTCATTACTTTTCTTCCTGATACTTTGGGCATTGGTATGTAGTAAAGCCAAATTTCTGCTTACCTTTTCATGTGCATTAATACCCTTATTCACACCTTGGCAACGGTCATCGTTGTTATCCTCGTAAAAAACTGAGTCACTAGAGCACCGTATGGTCAGTAGGCACCATCCTTTGCTTTATCACCACTTTTATCATATAGAGTGACTTTAAAAGAACTGTAGCAGACTTTATCGAACTTTACTTTGATGCATCACTAATAGACCAACCCCATTTTATTTGGTTTATGTTCATTATTATTGATGACATTTAAAATAGGTTCTATGACTCATACACCAGCTATATTACTATGAGAGTTTTATGTCACCTGGAAACACCTTGTATATATCATTTGGATTTTGGTGACATATTAGTCAAGATTTTGTATCGTGTTGAGGACTGTATGGCGTTAGGGTGGCTAAAAATGATACGTCGTTAGCGGTACACCACCAAAGTTAAGGTGAAAGGTTAAAACGCGCCGAGAACTGTATGGCATTAGGGTGGATAAAAATGATATGTCGTTAGCTACAATAATACCAGCTGATATCAACAAAACTGGGGGTTTACCAGCGGAACTGGAAATATTTGTGGGGGCAAAAGTCATGTTACGGTCCAATATTGACGTTTCAAAGGGATTAGTAAATGGCGCTATAGGCTACATCACCGAAATCGTTTGGCCTCAATTTCGTCGAACTCAGATGTATGCAACAGATGTACCTTCCGTCCGAATTGATTTCGCAAGAGACGGAGTACATCTTATACACCCGAAAGCCATACAGTTTCCAGCTAAGTACAATTATGGGACAGCTGAAAGAAGAATGTTGCCTTTAATACTATCATGGGCTTCTACAATACATAAAATGCAGGGCAGCACTGTGGATCACGCAGTCGTATACTTAGGTGCGAAACTGTTTGAAGAAGGTCAAGCCTACGTGGCTCTTAGTAGAGTAAGATCTTTGCAGGGACTACGTATAGAGGAGTTGGATTGCAATAAACTAACGGGCAAGAACCTTGCAATAATGAAAGCACTAAATGAATTAAAAAGAATGCGAAATAAAAACTAAAAACAAGAAAATAAAAATAAGTAAAAAACTTTTTGAGTTAAACGGTTTTATGTTAAAAATACATTGCACTGTTTAAGATAAATGTACTAAAAACCAAAAATAATAAAATAGATACAGTCGTGGGAATTATAAACATTTGCATAGACTAGACTAAAATAAAACCGTGGGGCACGTCAATTGTCTACAATCGTTGATTAAAATGTTTGTTTTGTAATGTTACACTATAATTATTAGGCAGTTGTGCAACCGACAACGATGGACGTGTGATAAGTAGGGCTAGAATGTGGAAACAAGCTAGCAAGCTCGATTATATGTAGTGTAATGAGTTCAATAAATGTATATAGTACAAAAACGTTCTTCTTTATAAGTAGAACCCAACGTGGCTAAAATCTATCCATTCCCCAACGTGGCTAAAAGCTATCCATTCCGGAACACACAAAACCTGCGAAAATGAACACCCTGTACAAGCTGGAAAATTTCGACAAATATTATTGCAGTTATAATAAAGATTGTAAATACATTAGCATTCATTCTTCCTTAATATAATTGTACGGAACGTAATGAATATTTATTACTAAACGTTCAATTTAAATTATGAGGACTACTTGTATGCGGGCAAATTACTCGAGAAAATATAATGCCAACAGCAGAGAAGTAAAAAAATGTATTTGACCACCCTTGCTACCCAGTACGACTCCTTAATTGTTAATAAACCGCTAAGGGCAGACGGAAATTAGTCTAATAAGGAAAGAATGCGGTCTTAATTAGCTTGAGAAGTTTCCTAAGTTTCGCTTGCTAAACTTATCTTATAAACAACAGAATATTCCCTGTACATTTGAATATTGCATAAAATTCTCAATATCTTTCATTTTGGGTTTAGAGAAAAATGCTCCGAACAATTTTTCACTCGCATCAAATTTTTTAATTCCTACTTAGTTATAGAATATACTATTTCGCGTTTGTAGCGAGATATTCAACGGAATTATTATTGTTTTTCTAGAGGAATAAAGATCGGAGATCTTTCTCCTTCATGTATTGTGTTGAGTATTTGGACATTCACTAAAAATTCAGAAAGTTCAGTCAAACCATCAAATTACAATACGATTATTTTTCATTTCTACATCCTGAAATATAATCCGTTCACATGGTAATTAATTGGGGATAAAGCTTCACGTCAACGCCGTTCCACATTTAGTAACCAATCAAAATTTAAATTTGATGGCTCTAATATAAACACAAATTTCCATCAATTATGTCAATTAAGTGCTTGTGCGTAAAAGGTTCTGAATCGTGATTGGAAATATCACCATCATTCCATCACAATTTATATGCGGATTTTATGCTTCAGTTGAAATTTTGCACGGTAACGTGGCTTTAATTATGTGTAATGATAATACGGTAATGGTTATTAATGTCAAATATTTCCTGAAGTAATTAACTAAATGCGAAAATTTTTCTAGAACTTGAGACACTGTATTTCGAGAACGCACGTGTGCCGTTTATATGGGGACATCGTTTCAAAATAACGCAATCTGTCTACACCAATTCGGTTTTAGATTTATCAAACGCAGTCTCACCAAGCATCCCACATCTGAATTTGAGTTCTGCACTTACACTAGCGTCTTCTGCTGTTCTTACTACTATACTCGATTTGGTAAAGCCATAGAGTAATAAACCTGAAGTTGACAGGATGTTAATAGGCGTACCATTAATTATATTCTTTTTACATATTATAATCCAGGATATCATCTCTGTTTTTTCAAAATCACATTAGCTCTCAGCTGAATATCAATTAATTGATATGGCAACCGTTTTCATCTTGCACAATAACCTGTATATGAGATCATTATAGATTTATATTTGAGTAATTCTTTTCATGTATGATTTACAATGAACAAAACAGTTTTGATAACTCAGTGGTACACAGGTACCATCGCCCGCCAGGTATGTTGAGACAAATGTCCACTCGAATAATGGTTGAAGGGTATTATTAAGTTCTTGAAGTAGTTCAATCTTTTAGTAAATGAAGGAAGTATTTTGTTGATTTCACAAATAATGAAAAAGTTTTCTCATTTTATTTTACCCCTGTTAAACGTTCTGAAAATATACCCAAAGTGAAAAATTAATTATATTGAATGTATACATTACTTTAAGGTATCAGGGCCATCAACCTTCAATCGATGAGAATGTCAGAATGTTTTCTGAGATGACGGTAATTGGACAGTCCACAATATACAAGCTTTTCAAGGAATTTGAAAAAATGGATTTATAATTAAACCTCCAATAACTTCCCAGGAAGACCCGAATGGTTATTGACAAGAATTAAGGAATACGTTTGGAAAAATTGTGCATTCTTTTTATTTTCGGAGAGAAATTCCCTCAGTGACAAAAAAAATACATGCTGTGCTTGTAAAAGAACAGGATTTGCCTTCAATATCAAAAAACAAATTGTGGCAAGTTTTGCATGAATTGAATATTTTATGAGAAGAGCACAACAGGAAGGCAGTTCTCATAGATGGAGAAATCGTTTGCTGGAGAAGAAATTATTTGAAAGCATTCAAAAAATATCGTACTCAAAGTTAGAAAATTCTTAATCTGGATGAAACGGGTTAATCAAGAGTACACGGTTCAGAAAACTTGAAATGATAAAATTATAAAAGATTATCGACGACATTTGAATTGTGGAGGCCGTTACTCGATGTAGATCCATGATATAAATGAGATGGAAAACACAAGGTTTAACTCTAATCTACACTTTATTTGAAAAAATTCGACGACGTTTCGCTGACACAGCAGCTTTATCAAGAATGACAAACAGAATGAAGAGTATGGTATTATAAACAAATCGTAGAACAAGTTGGATGAATAACAGGAAAATCCACACCGAGCCATTGTACAGTTAGTATGAAAGGTAATAAAACTAATTAAACTAGTTAGGTAGGGTGAATAATTCACATCTACCTGCTCATTCAAAAGCTTGTCCGAATGTTTGTATCTTTTTATTTCTAATGCTTCTAGGAGATCTAATTCTAAACTTTTGATTTATATAAGTTAATTGACGAGTAGTTCCAATGAAACATACTAAGATATCGTCAACATATCTATACCAATGAAGAAATCTGGAAATGAGTGGATGTGTATGAATTTTCTGTTCAATATTATTCATAAAAATCTCTGCGAAAAGTGGACTCAAAGGATTTCTCATGATCAAACCATTTTCACTACTTTAATAGATGTTGTTGAAAGAAAAATAATTTTGTTCAATGCAAACGTCCAACAGATTCAATATTTCTGATTTGATTATACATTATTAATATACTTAATCCTTGTCTTCGTCTGTAAATCATGGAGTGCAAGATGAGAACTGAAGCTGCTAAGCAGAAAAATCTTTGGTACTCTATATGTACACACGACACTAACACAACATAAGCAGATAAGATATTACTGCAATAGGTAAACGAGTTTTTTCCTCAGGTTATCATCGTTTTCAAATACATTAATGTTCAATTGATACAATTATATTTTCGAAGAGAATCCAAAAACACATATTCGTCTACGTTAATGACTAATAATTTTAGACGTATAAACTAAACATTTTGTTTACAACGGGGACAGTAACATTCGAAAGCAATAAAAAGACAGCGAAAATCGTAGTCAGGTAGTTGAATTCTGCCTGGATCTATGAACTTGGGTTTCTATCAAAAATCCGGCAATAAATTGGTGCCTGCTAATCATAGAAACTACATTTATTTTTGAATTTTCCTACGTACCACATTTCTATGGGATTTGCATACTTGAAGAGCTTTTATGACTCAACGTCTTTACCAAATAGATTATAGTCAATATTTTTAATCTGTGTGGTTTTCTTATCTGTAAAGTAAGTTTAGTGGGTGCAAAAGTAAGAAAGTCAATGTATACTGTTAAATATCTGATGTAATATTTCATCTATACATATTAGATATTGTAACATTAAATGTCGTTGTATGAGTGGAAAGAGAAAACCTTACATGGTTCATTTCTTTTCCTCATTTTAGTATTGGATACGTCCATTTTCTATTCAGTCTTATGGTACATCCGTAACAATTTTTTTTGTCGGCCAGTGTTATCAAAAGAATGAACAACTGAGGGTATTTTCAATGATATTTGAATTGCTACATTTGTTCTGGAAACTAGTCCTTTAGTTTTGGACTGTCGTATCACACGATCGTGTTTTTGACGTTTTAATTCAACATTAAGCACTATAGTTTCTATTTTTATATAATAATATTTTTTTTTCATACGAAGGAGTGCATAAATTGTTTTACCATTTTGTTCATTAACTTTAAACCAAGTTCCAAACTTAACATATACAGGGATATCCACCGGAACCGTCCGTTAAAATAGGTAATGGCGATATAAAAATTGGCTCGTGTAATTTTAAAAAATTGAGTTATTGCTGTTTGAAAAAGGCCAAATTGAAAAAATCATACAAAACAACGCAATAAACATTTGACATGTGTAGACTGCTTAAAAAATTCCTTGATCCTTCTTCTATCCACCCAAGCAAAAATTGTGTCTGTAGTGCAAGAAATCTACGAGCTACAATTTTTTTAAATGTTCCTCAAAAATCGAGTTCATAACAAAAATAATTAAATCTGTCAAAACTTTTGACAGATGAGTGCCAAAAACTTGGGTATTTTATGCCTTGCTCAAATGTCGGTTCTTGATGTATAATAAGAAAGGTAGATTTGAAATAACAAAGTGATGACCCACTTCCGGTATAACCGGAAATGGTATCACTTCGAAAATATTTCACTCCAATTGGAAATCGCTAGTTATGGCCGCGTATGAAATTTCAGCTTGATATTGTAATTGGAACTTAAAAAGTTTTTAACGGACGGTCCCGGTGGATATCCCTGTATAATGTTGGAGCGAACCTCAATATCTGTCTTAATAAAATAGCTGGGGCTTACATTTTTCGTCGCCAACTCGGCTAAAATCATGATATTCCGAATTATTTCTCGGAAGAACGAAACGAATAACATCTCTTGAGGTTTTCGCATGCCTAGCCTTTACGTAAATGTATCTCCACATATCATGGCTCATGTGTTCTCCCCGCAACGAACAACTTTATTCTCGTTACGACGTTACTTAGGGTAATAAGGATATTTCCATGTTGTGAAAAAAGAACGAGCTTTTTATGCCAGCCCGAGTCATGAATAAAGTAGAGGCGAATATCGACACGGAGATAGAGGAGGGCAGAATATACACAGCAAATTATTCATAGGAATTCATAGGGACAACGCAGAGGAATTTTTCGTACCCTCATCTGAAAATGTGACAGAAAACTTCAAATAAGTCCTGAAGTTGGGAAGGACGAATTCTCACCTACATTCATTAATGGTATGGTTTTTCATATCCATCAAAGCATGCCGCTGTGTTTTACGAAATTTCCAATTAACTTCAAGACTTACCTCGTTTTATTAACACTGTTGAAATCTCACAATCTCACCTGAAAAAAAATCAATAATTAGATATTCGTACATAGATAAAATTATTCTTTATCAAATAAATTTTGGTTCACATTTAATAATACAGGGTGTATGTAAGTCAAATATTATTTTGTTTTCTTGAGAATACATTATATACAATGCATCCTAACAAAAACCGAAAGATTTCTATAAGCTCGAATCATCAAATTCATATTTTAAAGATATTGGTAAGTGTTCCCTAGACTTTTTAAAGTGTTTATTACGTGGCATAACATGTGAAATCGCGCCACTCAGAATATTTCAATGGGGCACTTCTTAGGATAAGGGAAACAAAATCTAGATCTTTCAAAAACTAGAGAATTCTTTAGAATTCTTGTCAACTCAACCATGAATTATGTGGCGTCTGTTGACCCCATACTTTGCGAGAACCATATGTATTTCAAAAGATACTTTGTCCGGGTCAATTCAGTCAATGGCATATATAGGCCAGAGTTACATTGATTCAAAAGATTCGCTCAGACACATTCATTCAGTTCTCATTCATTCAAATCAGTTCAAGTTCAGGGTAGGTGTTATAACCACGATTCACAAATATACATATTATTCTGTGATCAAAGGTAGTATAGTGTGGAAATTAATGTAAATGTTTATATGTATTGAACATTACAGTTGTAATGGTCTGGTTAACTTCACAACACTTTTAATTTAAGTATAGTTTATTCATAAATTATGATATTTACAAACGTGAAATTTCGTGTATAACTACCAAGTGACAGAATAATATAGAGACTTAGTGCATAGTTAGATATGAGGAAGAAGCAAGAATAAAACTTAACTGTTGAATGAATGTTGAAAGAATGAGAACTGAATAATTGAGCGAATCTTTTGAATCGATGTAAATCTGACCTATATATGCCACAGACTGAATTAATCTGGACAAAGTATCTTTTGGTACATATGGTTCTCGCAAAGTGTGGGGTCAACAGGTGCCACATAATTCATGGTTGAGTTGACAAGAATTCTAAGGAGTTCTCAAGTTTTTGAAAGTTCTTGATTTTATGTTTTCCTTATTCTAAGAAGTGACCATTAAAATATTCTGAGTGGTCGATTTCACATATTATGCCACGTAATATGATAACACGGACAACTTCAATGAAAGAAATATTCCTTTTCATTACATAGTAGATAGGCCTAACATAGAATTGAAAAAGTGGTAGGTGGAGTTAAAAATAGCTTGCATTCCAAATTTGGGCTCAATATCTCCTAACCTGCAGAAGTTTTGAAGAAAAAACCAATATTTTCCGGAAATTTCAACAACCTGTAGCTCCGTAACGAAGCTTTTGCGGACCTATATCTATATGAAATGTTCTCCTGTAATTACACGTAGATTTACCCCCTCAAGTTGTGACATACTATTATGTAACACCCTGTATGTAAACATTACTCAAAGTCAACAATTCAAAGGCATTCTATACTCATAGAAACTCCGATATCTCTCTCAATTCTAATTATTCGATTGGGACGAACTAAGTCATCAAAAACTCCAGAAACAGGGACCCCTATGCGCTTGACGTAAATTTACTGGAATGGATGCTATAAAAACCATTCTCATCAACACTCATTAAAAAAACTAATTTAAAAAGTTGTAAAACCTGATGTATGTGACATTATTTTAGGGCCTAGTACTCTATCCCAAAATTGTTGTGAGAGTATTCACACTTGTTGGTGTTCCGACTGAGTTTTTTATGACTTTCAACATAAATAATTCAAAAGTGTGTCATACGACCATAAATCAAAGTAGGAGTTGCTTTTAACGCCTGAAATAGCTGGGAACACTTGGATAATTGATGGGGCTGAAATTATGTAAAGTTTGGGATCAAACTTTGGAAGTTGAGTCATTCATAAAATTTCGTATAAGTATGTGAACATTTTATTTTGAAATTACATGAATCAGTTATAACAACAATTAGCAGAACTCTTCTATTAAATTTACGAAATTTTGAACATCGTCTTAGTAGAAAGGTTCAGATTTTTTATTTTCTTCACCTGATGTATCATTGAAACAATTAGTGTCTTTGAGGCAATATCAACGTTATTCTTTAACGATAATATTGTTCTTAATTTTTAATGAGCTAACAATTGGATGGACTTCACTACTTTCATATTTTCTGATAAATAAGCTTACCCCGAAATCACCCTCTAATCGCATATAATAATGTTCCCATTATGTCGAAAGAAAAAAAAAGAGTGATAAAGGATGAGCTCATAAAATATTTCGAGTTACATGGTATCAGCAATGATCGATAATACTTTTCTGCAGACAACGGTCAATTGGTGTCTTTCTTGAATATGTTACGCACTTCTGGACACCAACTAGCGGAAAGCATTTCGAGTTAAAAGCTTATGATATCTCAAAGGCCTTCGACATGGTTTCGCAAGCAGCCTTGATTATTTGCAAGGTAAATGCTCTCAAGGAAGGCTTGGATCCGGGGAATCCAATCCGAAAAAAGAACTAGGTTCGCGAAAAATTCTCGTCAAGGAACGGTCCATCTATCAACGCTACGTACCTTTCTCTCTAATTCCTTTGCTACAAGGCTAGTAAGTGAAATAAAGTGAAGGTATATTCGTCGGTTTTCTAGTTATTGTAATCTCATTGATGCTATTTGTATCTAGTTTCGAATGAACGACTAGTCTTTATAAACGCCTTCACAATTTATACAGGACAACTTGTAACTCCAGTCAAATATATCCGTTGTTTCTTTACTATTGAAGAATTCTTAAGAGCGATTTATGCGGGTTTTGAAAGATACTTTTTTATGCTGTCTAGAAATGACATTTGCAATCTTTTGGCAAATAGGGCTGAAATATGTCAATAAAATGTATTGAATCGAACTAATTTCAAAAGAAAAAATTGGTTCAAACTATTGTCTTCTAAGAAAATAGAATTTTTTCAATTTTGAACATCCTGTATCTCGGCTTACGTATGTTTCGAAGTAATAGTATGCAATATTCGAGTATTTACTCCAACCAACTTTCAGTGAAAAGAAAGGTGATATAAAACCTCAAAAAAGTTTAAGGAACACTTCTGAATATCGATATATCGTATCCAGAACGATCAATATGGATGATTTTATTTAAGAAATTAACACCTGCATCAATTTCTCACCAAATTATGTGCCGCAACAGATTTCAGTTTTTTTTATGAAAAACTAAAGATGCAGCAGATGCGACGCTGCTTTATAATCATTTCATGTATTCAGTGTTTGAAATCAGTTAGTTGGCACTTTGTTTCTGTTGTCAGCACAATTAAAAGATTCAAGTTTTGTGATTCCATGGAAAGACGACATTTGACTAGAGAAGAGATGTTACGAGTCGTTGGCATGTTCCAAGCTGGGAACTCACAATGGGAAGTATCCAAGATTCTGGGAAGTAGCCCAAGTGTTTATGGTCGCGTTTCAATGAAACATGTAGCGTAGAAGAATGCCATACATGTCGTTTCAGGATTACTACAGTCGCCCAAGACCGATTATTGGTTTTACAAGCCAGAAGAGATCGTACTACCACAGCATCTCAATTAGCTCAAGAGCTATCACGAGTTCATAATGTACAAATTTCCGACCAAACTGTGAGAAATCGACTGCACGAAGGTCAACTCCACTCCAGACTTCCTTTAAGAGTTCCACAACTGACCCATGGAAATCGCGCTGCTCGTTTAGCTTGGTGCCAAGAACACGTAAACTGGGATCAAGAGAGGTGGGCCACAGTTCTCTTCAGTGATGAATCTAGATTTGGTTATTATCCCGATTTGGGAAGAATTCGAATATGGAGGGAACCTGGAGAGCAAAACCGTCTCCAGCATGCTCGAGAAGCTGTTAGACAGGGAGGCGGATCAGTGTTGCTTTGGGGAGGTATACGCCTTGGTGGAAGAACTGACCTCGTTTTCGTACAGAACAACCCCACGGGAAATTCTTACGCAAATGAGATAGTTTTACCTGTAGTGGTACCGTATCTCCAAACAATGGGTCAAAATCCACTCTCCCAACAAGATAATGCCCCTCCTCATCGTGCAAGAGTTGTCTTGAACGTTCTTGAAGAGAATGATATCGATCTTCTACCATGGCCATCCTGCTCCCCAGATCTGAATCCCATCGAGCAAGTGTGGGGCACCCTAAAAAGAAATCTCCTGCGTCGAAACGTCTTCCATCATCAACAGGAGCTTCGATTAGCTGTTCAGGGGGCTTGGAATGTCTCAGGCCAAAATGTAATAGACAATTTAATATTGAGCATGCCTCGACGATGCCAAAGTGTCATTAATAACAGAGGTGGACCTTCTGGGTACTGAAAAATATAAATATAAATATTAGATTTTTTTGGTTTTACCAAATTTCGTCATTTTCAAATTTCATTTTTTTAATAATAAGTGCTTTGGAGAAGTCAAATATTATTTTGTTTTCTTGAAATACATTATATACAATACATCCTAACAAAACCGAGAGATTTCTATAAATTCGAATCATCAAATTCATATTTTAAAGATATTGGTAAGTGTTTCCTAGACTTTTTGAGGAGTTAGTTAGTAATCGTACTTTGTATTCAGTTTTCTTATTCCGTCTAAAGAGGAATGTTAAACATTTGAAACTGCAGTAACAGTGTATATTTTATAATTTATTGGTAGTGAAGCACAGTCAACCTAACCTCGTGCTTTTCTAAAAGAAAATGTTTTTTCAGGGAGTATTTTATGTTAGGCCAAGTACTTTTGGTATGAACCTCGTACTCGTAAAATTATTTCATTACTCTTTCTTGAATGTTTTCTGTCCAAGCAAATCTGATGAATCTTATATTCAAACCAGGAGAAATAAAACCCCACCAAACATATGGAATAATGCGGTAACGAATAAAATACAGCGTTTTATAAAAAGAGTGAATGTGATCCTCATTCGTTGCCACATACATATTTATAAGTATAAATATGTGCCTAGAGAGGCGAAATAAAAAGCGTGGAAGGACCTGGCACCCCATAGCCATCACCAAATTTACATATAAATGAAAACTGGAGTAATTTATTTACAAGAGAATCTAAGAAAATCTCAAGCTCTACGTTGGGTCTTCCCAAAATGGGTATTTAACATCTTTAATATCAAACTCTGGTCTTTATGACGTCCCGCAAATGCTATCCTTTATTAGCTGGAATAGAAGAGACGAAATTCCAAATTTATGAGTCGAATGAGCATTCGAAAAAAGGGTCCCGTCGTTGTATATAAACGATCTACTTAAGTGTTGAGTTTTGGCGGATTGGCCTTTTCCAAACATTTTTCGTTGCGGCAAGAACGTTATGATTTTATTCAGAATTGAATGGATCTACGTTTTGGCAGATATCGGTGAATATTTCGATGTGCCTTGCAGGAGATTAGAGAAATTTCGTATTCTTATGGGAACGCCGAAACCCCATAGATAATCGGTGATTGCATATGTATCAGGGCGACGTCCAGGCAGAGAATTTTATGATTATTTTTCTCGCACCAGGTATGATAGGACAGCACAATTCGATTTTATGCGTAACTGATGATTTCTTCATCATCTTTTTTCTACAGTATCAGTGGCCTTCGCGGATTCCTGATCTGAACCCTATTGACCATATGTGGGGATTTTTCACATAGAATTCTTTCGTAGGCGAATTAACCCGGCAGATGGGATCTTATAGATTCTATTGCCTCATTTGGACTTTGCGTCTCTTAACTTTTCAGTAGATTCTGATAAGATATCCCTCTGAACAATGTGACGCGTAATAAGGTTATTATGTCAATTTTGGGGAGTGCATATCTAATTCATGTATTTAATTATTTAATTAATAATTACTAGGTGGATGACGGTCGAAAAGGAAGAAGACCGTCAAAATATGGAAAACGTTTCCACTCCTGTCGCCCGGTGTCATTCGTCATTGGTCATTTGTGATTAGGGAATGCAATATCGCATCAGAATATCAATCTCGGTATTCGCGAGATTCATATTTCTATTGGCTCTAATTGTTCTTCAGGAGCAAAATAGGGAAATAAAATCTCAAGAAAACCAGCAATTTATTCAAAAAGTAACATATTATTCTAAAACTTGAAAAAACTCCGCAAAAAGCATAAAGTATCTAGGGATTCATCTGCCAGCCGACTCTGAATGCTGCATGCCAGATAACCAGCTGAGAAAAACGCCCGTTCTGCCTCGTCACTTGTTGGTACTACAGATAAAAGACATTGGTGAGCGAACTGTAGATTTTGTCCTTCTGATCCTCCTGACTCGTACAAATTGATTTCTTTCTTCAAAATCATATCAAGTGATGATGATAAAGGTGCCACGCGTTTTTGGGAACGCTCTTTCAATGCCATTTCCAATTCCTCATCAAGACTTAGGGAAGCGTTCGCCATTTCAGGCTCTAAATTTTTCTCACTGCAGCTAATGGAATTGAATCGTCATCATCACTTTCATTCATGGCTCCATCTGCAACTGAAGATGTAGAAGGTTTGTTTTGCATATTGATATCTTTGGTACTGTTCTTGTGTAATCTTCGGATTAACTTTATTATTTCTATCTTGATTGAAGATTTTGGAGGTAGTTTGAAAGTTTGATCACTAGCAGATTAATAGAAATATACGTCGTATTAGACAGGGTCTGTCAAATAATACAATGCTGCAGTCATAAATGTCATAAACTTTTTCACCATAAATTGCAGAGTAGTTTCGGCAGTTAACAAATCTGAATTTCGACGACATAGTACTTCCACAGCCAGTTTTATAGGTTGAAATACGAGTTCTAAATCTGATAAAGCACGATATTCTTCGTCTAAGAAACTATGATTTGTGTTCGATCCAACATTGCAATCAATCGAGGCTTTGATTACACATTGCTTCACCTTATTGAATGTGGAAATCATATATGCAAGACTAGCCCAGCGTGTTTTGCAGTCCAGTAAGAGTCGCACATTTTTCTGAACAAATTCTGACTCTAAGTCAACTTCGTCAGACTCCACATCTGGTTGAGCTACGACTGTGTCTTTTGTACTTTATTTTTGCGGTTCGGTTCCACGTTTCGATTTGTAAATCGCATCTATAACTCCCAATTGAATGCTTGAGCGTAGCATAGCTGATGAAGAGGATTCATCAGTCGCCCAACCTTCACCATTACACTGGTTTCATGTGTTGAAACAACTACTATCTCTTCTTCGAATGACAAACCATATTCTGATAATTTCTTCTTCAAAATAGTTATGCAACTCTCTGCAGGCATGCTTCCTATTAAGCGCACAAGACCCAAATTCCAGAACATATGTTTATTCTCTGAAAATGTATGAACATTGACATTCATGAAGCGCCTGTTTTTGCATGAAGTTCATTCATCGAAAGTAAAGCTGAATCTATGGTTATTCTTTCTTAGATTCATAAGATTCTGCAAAACTCATGCCATAATCCATAACAATCTGTTTTATGGAGTTAGGCGATGAAGGTAATTTGTAGTCACTAGTCGCAAATAATTCTCTCAAGTCTTTCGACGTGCAAAAATATCTAAAAGTCATGCCATCTTCAGAAATCATATTCGAAATTCTTTTCTCCAAAGAAATATTTTTGTAGGGACGAAAAGTAATCAGATATTTTCTGCCTCTTTGTACAGGTTGGAGGAGGCAGCCTTACTGACGCGGAAGCATTGATCAGCATTGAAGAATTTGATGGAACCAGAGTCATGTTTTCTGTCACTTTTTTATGAGAAGTATCAATTTTTTGCTTGGACAGTAAATGTACATGTAAGCCTTTGGGAGATCGTGCCGTTCTTTTCAAAATAGACTTACACAGTTTGCACTGCGTAGTTTGTCCATCCTCTGCCTTCAAAAAGTATTTCCATACCTCTGATCCACTTTGAAACTCTTTATAAACGATCTTTGTTGTTATTTTAACATAAAACGAATAGACCGAGAGAACTTAAACATACAAGGAACTATTTTCAACTGTTATTGGAATAGTTTATAAATGCAGATTGCCATGCACTCTGTCACGACCAGGCTCGCAAAACAATGACAAATTTACAACAACCGGAAAACGCCTTTCTCATCCTTATAGCCCTGTAGCCCTAGTGCCACGTGTTGCCGCAGGGAATAGGTATATTGTTCACATAAGTCAACAACAGCATATGAAAGCACTGAAAGCTGACCAAAATTGATATAATACCAATCTTGCAAATCTTGCGATATCGCGCATGATTTTGGGTGCGAGATTGATCTTGCAGAATAGGTGGGAGATCTCAATATTGCAAAATCTTCGTATACCGAGATTACATTCCCTATTTGTGATCAAGTTTGGGATACTTGCAGATGGTCAGGTTTTCAGAGAGGGAAGATTTTTCAGATAAAACATGATGAGTTCTCTTGGGACAAAAACGATTAACAAGGGTCCTTCTACTGAGGTATTGAAGATGTCATCCATAGTATTGAGTGTCAAAGGACGACTTGTTGTAGTTCTAGTTCAGATGCAATGCTTGAAAACACTTCAAGAGATTCAATTCATTCGTTTAAATATATAAAGGTAAAATTCATCATTGTAGAAGAGAACGAATAATAATCACGCTTCTTCTATAATTGTAATATTTTGTATTTGTTTGATCGTTTTTCATCAAGGTTAAATTGATTATATTTCCATCCAACATACCTTCCCTGATCTACAAATCAGCTCACAGGGTGAAGATTTACTAAATCTAGGTCAATCACCGGCTGCTTTCTCCTCTCTTCTATGTTAGTTCGTTCTTAATGTCAAAAAAATTGTGACTGAAGGTAAATTTATTCAATATAATTGCCATTCTATGGAAATTTCTACGTTCGATATCAAGGTGACAGCTTATCTCCGCCATATCCCATTTCTTTCTCTATGAGTTATGTTGTTACCGGGGAGAAATGCGTAAGCGGTAAGGGAGTTATTATAAAGGAATTAGGATGCCGTGCTCGACTAAAATTTAACATTGTTTTGATCAATAGGACCATTAGAAGGTGAAATCTAGCGCTTGGAAATGGTTTTGTTGGAAATAATAGTTATTGTGGAGAAGTAATGTTGGATAAGTGAAAATAAAGCGTAACCTATGAATTTCCAAGTATGTGGATTATAATGTAAGGAAGGCTTCAGAAATTGTGATCAAACAAAGAAAAACTATCTCGAAATGCTGAACATGGTTGAAATAGGTTAGGTTAGGTTAGATTTGTTTTTAGGCCTCAGGTAAAAAATACAAGGCTAAGAAGTATAGAAACACGTTTAAGTCGTCTTTGTTAACTTACATATACATGTCTTTCAATAAAATGAACGAAATTTGAGCAGAAAAATAAAAAACATATGAAATCAAATCTGGCAATTTGAGGTCAGGGAGGGTTATATGGAACCCTGGGGGCCATATTAACGGTATGAGTGTAATCAGAACCTAACGGCAAAAATCGCTTTCAGGACCTACACAGTCTGTATTAGCCCATAAATTGAAACTCTGGCACTGTAACTAATTTCACAAAACATGCGCTTTCCGGGGTCCTTGTGGATATTGAGTGTCGTCGTTCTTCGAATCTGTTTCTACGACTACATCACTTTCAGAGCTACTACTGAATGATGACTGAATGACTCTCTGACGCTGACGGGCTATATTGCTGCTGTTTGTTCCAGCTTAACTTCATCCGGTACCGCACCCACGTCCACGACTTCGGCCACGAGTTTCTGCTGAGCTCAAAGATTCACCTAATTCATTCTTGTATGAAGAAGATGTGATTGCTTTTGCTATGGTAGTCTTTCTTCCACGATTAGAAGTTCGAATCTTATCTCCGGGGATGGTCTGAATGATCTCCGGCAGAACCAAACGATCTTGCGACTCTTGCGACACACCTGACGAATCTTCATCAGCAACAGGACTTGTATGGTGATTGGGGTTTTGCTGGGGGCAAGATTATTGTTCATTTGGTGTCATCAGAAAATCGACTTCCATAAAAAATTTGCGGATTGAATGGGTAAATGCCGTCGAACGAAAACCATTTACAGCAATTTCCCCTGTGGTTCTCTTGAGGCTTCAGCGTTCTTTCAGAACGCATAAAAAACTTACGGATCTCCTCACCGTAGTGACTCTCAAGCGCGCCAATAAAAGTCTTGTCTAACGGATGTAGCTTATGGGTCGTATGAGGTGGAAGACTGATAATAGTGACGTGATTTTCTCGCTTCAGTTCTATTAATTCTAAATTGCGAGTGTGACTATAGTGCCAATTAAAAATAAGCAATTAGGGAAAAGCTTGGTTGGGTTTTGTTTTTTCAATAACATGTCTAAACCAGTTAGTGAACAAATTTGATTGGATCCAACTAGATGGATGAACTTTTCCAATCAACCCAGGTGGCGCAACTTTCATCAAAATATCAGTAAAGTTTTTTCTAGGAAATATCATCATTGGTGGCAAAACATACCAGAAGCACTCATGCAGCAAACAAGAGTACATAGTGACCCGAGTTCTGCAGCAGTCAAGGCTCCAATCTGTTTCTTCCCTTTTTTACCTACAATCTGTGGTATTTTAAATTGCACAATTGTCAACCCAGTCTCGTCTACGTTAAAAATCCTGTCAGGGGAATAATTCTTATTTTTCATTTCAGTTTCCAATATTTCGAAATATTCTTTGACTTCTTCACAGTTAAAACCTTGAGCTCAAGCGTATGAAGTCCCCATAGGTCTGCGTAATGATAAAGAGTTTTCATGACGCTTCAGAAAGTGATCCAACCAAGCACGTCCAACTACTTAATTTCTGAAATTATTTTCGATGTTGATAAGCTATTCGTCTTACATCCATTCTTGCCAGTCCATAATATTTCGACTCCATAAACAAAATATATTCCACTAACTTTTTTTCCAGCTCAGGTGGTAGTATAGGTTTTCTTCCGAGAGGTTGATGCACAAGAAACTCTAACGATTTTTGAGAATCATTCACTAATCTTTGCAGTATATCTTATATGTATATATCTAAATATGTTTACAACCTTTTCATACAAAATCGTATTTGTCCTCACAGCTTTAATTGTCTTCTTCATTTGGTCAGTATCCCAAGTCTTTCTTTTCTTTACAGATGGAGATATCAAAGTTTGCATCTGTAGCAAAAGATTGAAAAAAATATATATATATATATATATATATATATATATATATATATATATATATATATATATATATATATATATATATATATATATATATATATATATATCTGGAATTGATAGGGTACCCCGATGTAGCTTGGTAGGATGCTGAGAAGCGATATGCGACACTGATGAGCTCCTAATAAGGGCGAAACTGCAGTCTGCCGCTTCGTTTCTCGGCATCCTGCTTGGTTGCACTATTGTGGCGCTTGGGGGCTGCGTGCATGGCGGGCAGATTTGGAAACTAGCTCTTGTCAGGAGGGATTATTCATTGATCTACGGATTTTTGAATAATTCGTCTTGTCTCAGATTCACATACATATACTCCACGCGAAGTTTATCGCGGAAGATATCTGACCATATATATATATATATATATATATATATATATATATATATATATATATATATATATATATATATATATATATATATATATATATATATATATTCATTTCATACATCATATTATGGGCCCCGGGTCCATAATACAAACAATGTTAGGGGACCAATTTGCATGTATCAACGAATATACAGGGTGCTTCAACGAAAACTAAAAAGAGGCTATATCTACCAAGATATTCATTTTTGATCAAAACGCAAAAACAGGTCAATTTTTGTTTCATGGGGGACATCTTTTGGGGTACAAAGCTTGCCTGAAATATCAACTCCCTAAGCGGGGGTTGCAATCCTTCAACATTTTGAATAAGGAAGATGGGTCGAGTGATGGCTCAAAAGAAAGGGTGTGTCTTTGTTTATATTGCCTTGAACGAATTTCCATTTTCAATTGAAAACTGTAAAAGATACGGGGTGAGCAACTGAAAGATAGGAAAGACTATTTCCCTGAGACTATTCAAGTTTCAGTGAGGTAAAATGGAACAGATTCATGCTGATCAATGACAGTCATCATCAAGTACCATCCCCATCTCGAATTTCAACCCCTGGAGCAGGGGTGACAACCCTTGAAAATTTGGAAGAGGGTAGATGGGTCGAGTGATGACTCGAAAGAAAGGTATTATCTTTGTCTGCATCCCCGTGAACAAATTTTCATTTTGAAAACTGCATCCTCTAACTTCTATGGAACTCAATGAGATTAGAATTATTGCGAGCAGTCATGAAGGCAATCGAAATCCTTCACTTTAAAGGTATAACTGGATCGAAATATTACCCCTGCTCTAGGGGTTGAAATTCGAGATAAGGGTGATTTCGGAAGATGACAGCCTCTGATCGGGAATTAATCTGTTCCATTTTTTTGCACTAATACTTTAATAGCTCAGGGCGATAGATAGTCTCCTCTATTTTTCAGTAGCTCACTCTGTATCTTCTACAGTTTTCAATCAAAAATAAAAATTCGTTCACGGGGATGCAGACAAAGGATAATACCTCTCTTTCGAGGTTGAAGAAATCTGAATATTGTAACATCTGCGTTTCTGATTCGTACTGTTGATTCGTTTTGTCAAATAAGAATCATTTCACATGAGGACGATGATCATACAGTATCACCTGTGGAAACAAAAAGTTTCCTTTCAGTCAACTGATAAAAACGCATGTACATGTGAACCCAACTCTAGATGCATTGCTCGCATATCGTACAACAAATGTTCAAAGATCAATGGAGTTACTATGACTGATAGTTTTATCGTTTTCTTTCAAGATTCATAATCCTTCATAATCATTACAATGTTTCAGCTGCTCACTCAGTAATTTTGATGGAGAACGAAAACTTGCACACCATTGTGGAGAAAAACAAAAATCCTTTCTCAGAAGGTTATAACTGGACCTATCTTCTGCTTTAAAAATAACATAGGGTTGTCACCCTTGCTCTAGGGGTTGAAATTTGAGATGTCAATGGTGTTTCGGAAGATTACAGCTTTTGATCTGGAATAAATCTGTTCCATTTTTTGCACTAATACTTGAATAGCTCAGGGCGATAGATAGTCTCCTCTATTTTTCAGTAGCACACTCTGTAACTTCTACAGTTTTCAATCAAAAATGAAAATTCGATGACGGAAATGCAGGCAAAGATAATACCTTTCTTTCGAGGTATCACTCGACCCATCTACCCTCTTCCAAATTTTCAAAGGTTGTCACCCCTGCTCCAGAGGTTGAAAATCGAAATGAGGATGGTACTTGATGATGACTGCCATTGATCAGCATGGATCTGTTCCATTTTACTCCACTGAAACTTGAATAGTCTCAGGAAATAGTCTTTCCTATCTTTTAGTTGCTCACCCTAAATCTTTTACAGTTTTCAATTAAAAATGGAAATTCGTTCAAGGCAATGTAGACAAAGATACTACCTTTCTTTTGAGTCATCACTCGACCCCTGTTCCCTGTTCAAAATGCCTTAAAGGGGGGTTGATATTTCAGGCAAGTTTTGTACCCCAAAAGATGTCCCCCTTGAAACAAAATTGACCTGTTTTTGCGTTTTGATCAGAAATTAATATCTTGGTAGATATAGCCTCTGTTTAGTTTTTGTTGAAGCTCCCTGTATGAATAAACCATATTAGAGATATTAATAAGAAGTTTTTTATAATTACCTTCAGAATCCAGTAGAAAAACGTTCACCTAACACAATGTACAAATTACAATAGCTAAAGTTGAGTATTTCCGGAAACAAATGAATAAAATGCATAGTACATTTAAAAGTTTGGCAAATGCGCGTTTCGACTTGATCGAATGAAAAAAAGTGCGTAACTCCCTTGTCTAAAATTTTTCTTGTCAGCTCTTGAATGCTCTGCTAGTGTTTTTGATAAAGCCCATTCACCGTAGGTCTTCTGTAACATTTATAGCCACTCGACAAAGGAAATACAATATTGAGATTGTTCGATATCTTTATCCATTGTAAAAATCGTGAAAACCACTTATGAGAACTCACAAAATCGAGCAGTGTAAAAGTAAATGAGCAATTGTGCTAACTTAGCAACAATACAAATTTTGACTATTGTTTGAAGCAGATTTTTCAGATAATCAATTACCTGTACTTTTTGGAGAGAATGTACTCTTCTCATAAAAGATTATTCATTAATTATCCTCAATGAATGCTGATTTGATAAAGTTAATAACGAATTAATTTCACATTCTTTTTCTTTCAATTCGTCTATATTCCAACAGACAACAGCACATCAATTCTGATGATACATTGGGGATCTAGATTAAGTGACCTGTCTGCCTCAGGAGTTCAATTGGCATTATCCCTTACATTTCATCAATAACGCGGTCAACGGCATGAAGTTGCGATCGCAGTCAGGACACAGCGTGGATTAATGCAGTTTCGTGAAAAAACCATGTATTTCTCTTTGCGTCACTGCTAGAAACGTCCATGAAATATGAGACTGACTTTATTTTGCAGTTTGTAAGCTGAAATACTTATTGAATTTCAGATAGGAGAATTTTTCTTTGGTTGGAAGAAAGCTCATTTTTCTTTTCATTAAATCAATTGTAAAATGAGGATAAGATGTGAGAATATAGGAAATTTATAGTTTTCTATTTGAAATTGCGGGATGTCTAGTGGGGCCTTCAAGAAAGCTTACAAGGTTCAAAGCTGATATTCATGATTTCTCTATGAAATTTTAGGATATATAGGGTCCATTCCAGAAGTAGTGCAATATTTTTTTGACGCATCTTATTAAGCAGATTTGTAGAAATATTTGAAATTCTTTAAAGTAGTATCCTTGAGTATCTACACATCTCTCAGCCATGTCCGGTACTCACCGTCCCTGCTGAGTGAATCTCGTCTATGGGCCGAATCTTTATTTCTTTTTTATTCAGTTCAATCCAAGAGAATTGAAAGAATTGGGGGAATACGGGACTATAGGGAATGAGGAAGCGTTGGTAACTTGTTTGTTCTCCAGGAACTCGAGGAATCATTGCGCGATGAGGCAAGACGCGTTGTCATGCTGGAATTTCCATTTTCGCGTGTAGCAGTAGACAACATTGTCCTTTGCTTTCGAAAATGACAATGTATTTTTTTCTTCTGTATAGGGTGAGCAAATTTCGATGTATTTGTACTGAAGCTATGTGAAATATTGCAGATAGAGGAAAATGAAACCTCCTTTCCCAATCTCATCTTCAATGACTAGTTTAGAGTTGCCACAATTCTTCTGATATATCTTTCCGTTCTGGACTTATTCAAAATTTCTCGAATTTTGAGAAAATCGTCTATCGCGGATATCTCGATCATCATCAAAGTTACATAAAAATAAATTTGAAATTCTACAGGTACTTTTTTAAGTAAAATACAACTCTGTGTGAAGAAATTTTTCTAACTCAGCGAATTAAAATTTTTTTCCTTTTCAGAAATATACTGGGTGATTCACCAGTGCTTTGTAGCTCGTACACTCTTGAACTTTTCATTTTTGTTCGAACGGTATTGTATTTAGAAAGTAAGAATGTACTTCAGCAATTTATTTTGCAGTAAACAGGGTGTCACAATTTTCTATAAAAAAATCTTGGGTGTTTTTTCAGATTGGAAGACCACTTATTTGTTCAAGATTCAGGAGCGGCCTGAACTCTGCTATAATGTCTTTAAGTAATAAGTTTATTTGGTGAGTTGTTTCGTCACAATATTTTTTATTTCCGTAAAATTTCATGAAAATAGGCTCTCACATCATCGCATGCTCCTTCGGCCAGAGAGGATGAATACTTTTTACCTTTCGTTTTCTTATTGCCCAAGGATAGCTTTATTGATGAATTGAAATAGATTACCCTCATTATATACAGAAGTGACTCAAAAAAATTAATGAATATTGTAATTTTGATTTTTTCAAATGAAACATCCTGTATTTTATTATTCATGTCAACGCATTTTTGCAAAAGTAACCTTATTTTTCTATCTAACCTCTCTACAACAGACTTTTTCATCGGAGTTCTAAGGAGTTCAGAGTGCCATTTTTGTTATGGCTGTGGTGTCGCTATAAACAATTGACACCACATTCACTTTTCACTGCACTTCATACTTGACGAAAATATGTAAATGTATTATTCTAGAACAGCTGTCCACGCGGACGCATCGCTCACTCAAGTAGGAGAGAGACAGATGTCGAACGCTGCCGAACGCGGAGGCCAACTATGCCTCTTTATCGCTCGTTCCGCGCTCTCGCTTGCACTTCACGCCATAAATGGAACGCCTCAGAGCGAGGTAACGCCGCATGAGTCATGTTTTTATAGCCTTATACTTCCAATTTCTTTGAACTCGAAAAAACTTTCTTACGAACACATGCCTGGCTTGGGAAAACATTTAGTATGACTACTTTTGTAGATAACGCCTATATTCGAAAATTGCAGTACACACGGTGTTGTTTTTTGAAATATAAGCGGAATAAAATGTTTTCAGTCCAGTTTGTTCTTTAGCACGAAAAGTATTTGACCAAATAACAAGAATAAATTATTTTCAATGAGCTAGGTGATACAGGGTGAGAGAGATTTGGTTGAACTTCATGACGCAGCCCATTTCTCTGAATAGGGAATTTGATTTATTTCTGACTAATCACTGTATAAGTTTTGCTCAATTCATTCTGATGATAAATAGGTGTATTTCACCAGTACGAATGAACAATTGATTCATTACTAGAATGACATCAAATAAAAAATATTTGGTCAATTGATCTAATTATAACGATTAATGAAAAAACGAATATTTTATCATTTATAGAACATTCCAATCTAATGAGGAAGTTCACAATATTTATTTTCCTCCTTTTCATTAGCAGCTTTGCTCATAGTCCCTAAGTACTTATAATTTTCTCCACGAGGTAATTTCAGGTAAATAAAGAGCAATAAGTAATGGTTCTTGTTCCAATTTAATAGATTTATTATCATTTTTGTAGGCCAACTACCTTGAATTATTGTACAGTCGACAAATTACGACGTTTCAATACTGCAACTATATGAAATATCACGAACAGAGGAAAATGAGCCCCTTTCCTAGAGTTCTTTTGGCATAAGACGTTCATTACTGCATTTTGAATTTTGAGTTATTAAATTTTGAAAATTTTTTGTTTATTAAGTTATAACAATTGGGTAAGGGATACACTATATTTTATATAGTGCTTCATGTTCTAATGTTTATACCACATTACTGTTTCAGTATTCATATTACGGCTAGGCTCAGGAGGGAGTTATTATAGATCAAGTATTGAGGAAGTTTTTCCATTTAATTAATTGTTGAGTGTTTGATAATGTGAGTTTTTCTAATTTCTTAATTTCCCAACACTCCAGGCTCCTTTCCTTTATCAAAGATATGTGGTATTTTTGTTTTCAGAATATATAATATGATTTGTATTTGTGATAGTTTTTCAATTGGAATAATATTGGTCTGTATGTGTATGCTCTTTGAAACGAGTCTGGAAGTCTACTGGTTTAGCCTAAATATTATGCAATAAATTAACTGCATTCGATTTTGTACTCTCCCGATTTCTTAAATTCATTCAGTTTGGCATTTGAATTAAATAATAATTTTCCCAAGTTAGGTGCGTTGGTGAAGGCAGTTCTTATATTGAATTTGGAAAATAATTAATTTAATAAGAAAACTTTCGTCTCTAGCTCTTCTTCGTACTTCTGGTAAATACTTTGAAGAACTGAATGGGTTGGTTCCGGAAAGAAAATTGGCTCTCCAGCACTCTATTCGAAAATATTTACTCGCGTGGTCTGCGATTGTAGACCATTTTTATTTTGACATAAAAAATTAATATCATCCATTTCAATACGTATTTGAAATGAAATAGTGCCTTCGAGCATTTCTGATTGAGGCTGTTTCAGTTCTGATGAAAAATGTTGATATTTTCTCTGTGGAATTGAAAAAAACCAAAAAGTCCCAGAATAAATCCTCTATTTGCCATAACTCAATATATTTTCCATTCACTCAAAAATACATGAACGTGAAAAAACATGCAGTATGAAAAAAAAAATATGCAAGCTCATTGAACTCATTGACTTCAGGATCGTTGCTGGACTGTACGCGTCGCCTTTTGGGTTCAGACATACTTCATTCTTTTCAAGGTACCAAGAAAACGAATTCGAACTAAACTGACTCGAAACACAAAGTGATACGTGAATACTTGCGTGGCCTATAACCTGTCATGTCCAGAAGCAAATACCTTCAAAAACCAATCGCTAACACGATCAAAAATATACTGATTCACTACATACTTAAGTTTTCTACAACTATTGAAGAGTAGGCGAGCACAATAAAAATAGTCCACCAATGAATGATATTCAAAATGGCGTGGTTGACGATCGTAAACACATTTAATCTACTACAGCTGGCATAACATAAAAAATGAAAAAAAAAACAATGAAGAGTTATTCCCTATAAAATTTTTATTCAATCATTCCTAAGTCGTCGAAACATTAAATACATACAAAGCGGACTTTGTTTTTCTGATAGACAACAAATGATGTTATTTTCCAGGTATATAAAGCCGTTTCTATAATTTTCATTGGAAATGCGATTGATCTCGTGATATTTCAATCAGAAACTAATGAATAGCCATTCAAAGTTAATCTCTACAACCTGTCTTGGGGCACTTTGTAAATATCGATTCCAATATTCGAGTCATGCAATCGAATTATTTATGTCTGCTTTCAGAAACAAGCCGAATAAAATAGAAAACGCTATATTGACTCGAATGCATTTATGTTAACGTTACGCGATTTGTCTGTTTTATTTCGTTGGTAACTTTTCAAAGTGATGGTGATTTTAGTCATTGTTTGAAATGGGATTCGTGAGTACTGAAGATAATCTTTTATTCAGAAATGCATCACAGTTAATTCTTTTTCATATGTACGGAGCGTATTGTTTAGTTTTGCATATAGAGTGATACCGGGATGGGGTCACGCACACGAAGAAAACGTCGATGGTTGACACAAAGACTCGTTGTGAACGTAAATATAAGATTATATAAAAACACGTGGTTCGCTGGTGGACAACGGCGGTTTGGCAATATGGCCGATGGCGTGAGTCCGCTCGTGGCAACGCGTGCTGCAGCCGATTTACGGAGACAGTGTGAACTCGATGAGGCCGGCGAAGTGAAAAGAGCCAGTAAGAAGGGAGCGAGTCTCAGGTATGCACGGATATTCAAACCCTCGGTTCAGGTAGGCCCAAAGTACGTTCTGTGTTTAGCTTGGTCGGCGATATGTGGTTAGAAAACGTGGTGAACACGGTAACACGATAGTCGAGCTGTCAAAATTGGGATTTTTCTTTCTTTCGTCGTGCTAATTGCCTTTCAAACTTTTTCTCAGTACGCCACTGATCATCGTACAATCGATTTTCGTCATCTTCGTTCAATTTAGAAACTTTTTTGACACTTGTAATTTTTTCTTATCTGGGACGGTTCTCGAGCAAAAAATTATTAAATGATTGTATGCGTTCGATGAAATGAAAGCACTTCTGATTAAAAAAATTACTAGTAGGCTTTGAAATTTCTCATTTATTCATTCCTTTTGGCATTTGCTAAAGTTGAACCAGTGTCTGCTCGAAATGTTTATTAAATTAACGGGTTGAGAAAAACTCCCATTTGATTGAAGAATCTCATCATGAAGAATAATTCTCACTAAATGTCAGGGTCGGAATAATTTGAAATTATTTGATTGGGCCATTTCTTTCGACTAAACGGTCTCGCTCATCGGCAATTTCTTGAGAAAGAGTTACCTTTATTGCTCGAAGATATGCCACTTTTGGTGAGAAACATAATGTGGTTTCTGCATGACGGGGACCCAGCACATTTTACTGGAGAAGCTAGGGAATTCTAGAATGATACATTCAACAACCGATGGTTAGGTCGGGATGGGCTAGAGCTATGGCCTCCTAGGTCCCCAGACTTAAATATTTTAGACATTTTTTATAAGGATATTTCAAAAGTTTAGTTTATACCACTCCAGTGAACACTGTAGAAGAATTGAGAAATCGAATAATAACCTCTTGTGACACGATAAGAAATACCCCAGGAATATTTCAAAGAGTGCGTGATAATATCCGAAGAAGGACAGAGACCTGTATTCTTGCAGGGGGAGGACACAGATTTTTTTTTAGTTTCAAATTGTCCTTTTTTTAAGTTTGATATTGAATAAGTTGAAGTTGAGTATCAGAAGATGAGCTAAAAGCAAATTTTGGGCATACCTATCGAGTATTTCTATCATTTTTTTTTTTATTTAGCGAATAACATACAATTCAAATAATTCAAATTCAATGATTTTTCACTCGAAAACGGTTGCAGATACGAAAAAATTACGAATGGCAAAAAGTTTCTCAATTGAACGAAGATGACGAAAATTGATTGTACGCTGATCAGTGGCGTACTGCAAAAAAGTTTGAAAGGGCAAAAGGAGACATGGCCTCGGAAAAAAAACACCTTATAAATTTCAGTTCTAGGACGTGTGATGATGGAGGGCAAAATTTTGCCAACAGGGGCTCAATTTTTCGTTTCAATATGTTCGTCAATAATTGTTGCATTATGTCTTTATGAACTTCCCAGAGCGATTGTGGATCATGTCATTGTATATCTGGATTCTCGTCTGGTGAAATGCCATAATCAAGCTGTTCATCTAATGTTCTCGTCTGGTGACATAATCAACTATTTTTCTAAGAGTACAGTTACGCCATCAAGACCTTTGAACAACTCAATTTAGGCTTAATAATGGTGATATCATTAATATTTATGGGGTTTCAACAGGACGGTGCTTCCATTCACATAACCACCGAAAAAAAATATTGCAAACCAAATTCGCTAATCGCATAATTTTACTGGGTTTTGACTTTTAACAGAACTGAATCATTCTTTTTGAGACTATATTAAACACCGAGTTTATACAGAGCGAATCGATTCAATTATAGTCTTTAAATTCAAAAAACCGTGACGTGTTAGCGAAACATACCTCCCATTTACCTGAAAGTGATTGAAATTTTTTATGAAAGAATCGACATCAGTAAGTGTGGTCGTGTCCAGAATCTTTTTCCTTCATAATTGTCTTCGTTTTACTTTATTTCAAAACGAAGTACTGGTTGAAAATACGATTGCAAATATGGATATAATGTTGGGTGTATTCAGGCAGTTCAGTATTTTATTCTTGAAGTTTCAAGTTTGCATAAGCTTGAAACAATTTCAAACTATTGGGAATAGCTTCATAGAAACAATGATATCCATTCAATCCATTTGAATAATTCAAAGGTAAATTCATTAATATTTAAATTGCGTGTATCCAATTCAACCATGGAATTTCCAGAACAAAAACGTATTTTGTGAATTAGGGTTAATATACTCATAGGAAGGGTTCAAATCGGGATGGAGCTAAGGGTGAACAAATACATATATCGAAATTTTGTGTGTAGTATTATTAATGATTAATTCACATCTCCCCTCATCCTTAGTTGGCTTCAGAATACGATTTAGTCTCTGTGATGTGTAGCCTCTCCTAAAATGGCATTAACGACGTTCAATACCGAATCATATATCCCGTAGGGGGATTGTGTTATTTCAAAGAGATTTTCCAGAGCAACCAGCCGTATTTGAAAGATTAATGAATTGATTTGATTCGGTGAATCGCATTTTAAGTAAACGATTCGTTGGAGTACAAAGAATTTTGATTAATTAAAAAAAGGGGGAGGTGAACGTTATGCCGGTGTCAAAAAAACGTCAATTTGCGCATCTGTTTGCAAACATGTTTTTGCCAAATACTGTTTTTAGATACATACAAATTCAATGCCAGCAAACAGTCCACGCTCTCCAACAACTGAACTCTAAGAAAGCAATGATTGTTGATGGATTACCACCATCTGTTTTGAAGTAATGTACTCCAAGGTTAGCAACTGGTCTCAATCACCTGTTTCATCCAATCACATTGTTGAACATTATTTCGAGTGTCATGGAGAGAGTGATAAATAATGAACTCATAAAATTTCTAGAGATCACATTTGTGGACAACAATAGAAAATCATTGCAAATCAAGAGCTTCTTGATCTCTCAGTAGCTTTCGACAGGGTTTATATATATATATATATATATATATATATATATATATATATATATATATATATATATATATATATATATATATATATATATATATATATATATATATATATATTTGTGACATTGTGTATATAATAACATTATTGACTTTTCTTTCAAGATTTCAGTGACAATTATTGCATTAAAGTCTCATTGCTCAATTTTTCTCTGGCGTAACCAGTAAAAGGTAATATTGTTACTATTGATGAATAATTCAGTCGCATATGAACTTCTCGAAAGATGTTGTGGTTAGATCAGTCGCTTTCTCATCAATAGATCGGGTGATACTTGATGGTATAAAGAGTGAATCTCTTCTGAATGAAGCTAGAATACCCCAGGGTTGCATTCTTGTTGCAGATTAATTATCTGCTCAACTCAACTGAGAATAAAATATTAGGGTTTGTAGATGACTGTACCATGGAGTCCTCACCTTATACTTCCTATAACGGCTGAGGAGTCACACCAGCAAAGAAAGAGCATGTTGCTGACTTCAGACTGGTATAAGATATCAGAGTGAAGTCGGTTGAACTTGGTCAATTATAATGTGAACAGGATGCAATCAACAACGCTCTCCAGTAGCTTCTGTAGAACATCCCTTAATCATGCAAGATCATCGAGTTGACTCAGAAACGAATATACATCACAGTCAACACCGAAGTGTGATGGCATGACTTTGGGTCAGCACAGATGCGACCTGATATGGAATGCTGCATCAAGTGAGTAGTATTCAGAAGTGAACAGTGCACCTTACCGACCACCTAGAGATCAAGCATGATCTCCAGCCTCTCAGTCAATGGCTACAGGTTGCTTATTTCTTTCTTTCATAGATATTTTCATGGTGAAAGCTCTGAAGATTTGAAAAGCTTGATTCCTAAGAAGACCAGGTTTACAGAAAACTGTAGTCAGCGGACAGCGAACTGGCAACGCTACGTACCTTTCTCTATAACAATTATTTTGTCTACAACGGTAGTGTGCTGTTGAATTTGCTCCTATCGAACATCTTCCTTTCTTCAGGTTGGCTCCAAACCCAGTGTGTTCTAGCCAAGACATGGATAGACTTAACTTGTCTAGAGGAGGAAACGGGATTCTCTGTACTCAACATGTCACAATGGTTTAAGTGAATATACTCAACAGGTCTATCCAGGAGGCGTTATTCCGTGAACTAAACACATCGCAGAGGCTTGATTAAATAGACTCAACACGTTCATTCAGGATGCTGGCTTCTCTGGACTCAACGCGTCCCAGAGGTTTGATATAATAGACTCAACATGTCTATTCAGGAAGCAGGATTCTCTGGACTCAACGCGTCACAGAAAAAGGAATGCTGAACTCAACAGGTTTAACTAGGAAGAAGTCTGTTCAGCTCAACGAGCGGCCGGATTTCGGAACTTGGTGGAAGTTTATCCCGATATTGTCGGCGTACGCATCACCTCCAAGTCTGTCCTGACCATGCGCTGCGTTAGTAACGGTGATCATAATTACATAATTTACAATTTGACCTCCTTCGAGGAGCGACTGAACACACACATTGAATCATCTTGGACTACCACAGCTGCGATATAACAGGCATGGTCTCCTACAAAGAATTGGGAATAAGAAGAAAATAAATTCCGTTTCATCTGAACGAAGAGAATTGTTTTTATGAAGAAATGTTCCATTTTTTACTAGATATAGAAGTCATCATATTTTCTATCTATATTTCATGATTTCCTAGGTGGAACCTCTCAAACCATATGGTTTCAACATGAGTAACAGAATGTCAGATTGAGTCGAAGGTTTTCGACAGATTTCAAGCAATAAACTGCACTCAAACATTGGATTCCTTTGCTGTCAAGATCTCGGCTGATAGGTCTAGAGCATCGTTGGACCGTCCTTGTCGGCATTCATGCTTAGTTTGTATAGAGGAACTTGTTATTTTCTAGATATGAAAATAAATGTACCGTTACCACTCCATCATCTTTTCTTCCTATACAATTTCCAGGAATTCCAAACCAGTAAATATTCTTTACAGAAAGATTTTTCACAATTATTTTTCATATTTAAATATCTCAATTTCCACTACCGTATTAGCCAGCATTCCTTCCAAGAAAATTCAAAAGTCCTACTAATATCATTCTGAAGCTCACGACTTTTCTCAAACATTCATTCACTCAATCTCCTTCCTCAAAATTCTTTCACAACCTTTTTCAAATACCAATATTACGCTAAGATATATATTGATGAATCTAAAACGCAAACGAAGCTGCATGGAGAAATTTCAACAGTATTTTAGGATTTGAACATATTTTCGTCATCACTTCGTACAAAAACATTGAACATGACGGCCCCCCTTGGTGCCTCTATTTACAATAGCTCTGTCTATCAACTTTAACAAACGTATTGTCAAAAGCTCCCTCGACGTCTTGGAGTACACCAAGAATGACTTTGGCTTGTTTTTGTCCTTTCTCAAAACACTCTTCTACGGAGTGTAGTACTGAGTCGACTGAACTACATTTTCCCCCTAGGATATCTTTCTACTGGTCTCTCCATGGACTTCAGTAGGGAAGATGTTAGACTGAAATCTTTGGTAATTTTATATACGATCTTACAATGCTCTTAATCCCTTATCAGGGATATGTAACATATCTCAACGCTAAGCTGAATTCGAAGATCTGCATTATATGTACCTATATATGATTTCTTTGGCTTCAGGGTATATAACATATTCTCCTGGTGCTTTATTAAGATGAAAGATAGTTACTGCCCATCAAACCCTTCCCACTGTATCCACTTTTGAGGCTATGTTCCAATTTGTTCTGTCAGCTGTATTTTTCGATTTTTGTATCATTATACTACCGAAGAGGTAACCTGGGAAGTGGACTGAAAGTCGCCTCAGTGTTTCATTATTTGTCTGTGTTCTTATCTCTGTCTAGAATTTGGATGTCTGTCGGTCCTGCTACAGGGACGATGCGTTGAAGATGGTTAGACTCCTGTATACGTTCTGTTTCCTTCCACTAGGATTTTTTATGGATCCTCCATACGTTTCTTTGGGCCTCTCCGTAGTTGTCCCAATCATTTTCGTTGCTAGTAGGAATCGCTTTGTTAGGGAGACGTTTGCTTTTCGTCTTTTAGGCAGTCATGTCTGCTGTCCACTATCCGGTTTTCATTCTGCCTCTGTTGCATTTTATAGGGTAAATGTTACAGTATACCAAGATGATGCTGGCTTGCAGCTTCCAGATCCTTGACGTTTCTTGGCGGCTTAGCTGTCGGTTCCACCATTTCCGATAGTTGTTGCCGATAACGGTTCCAGTTCGTTTTTTGGGGTTCCTCTAAGGCACTGGTAGTTGTTTCGGTACATTTCTGATGTCGAAAGAGATATGTCGATGGTCAGTAAGGGACACTACTTCTGCGTGGCCATTCTCCAGTTTCGAAGTTTAGGAATGAATTGTTCACTGCCTAAAGTTAGATCTCACACTTCTTTTCTACTTCATGAGACGAAAATTGGTCTGATTCCTTCGTTGAGAAGTGTGAGGTTCGCGCTGTAAAGGTAATCTCTCATCTGATATTGTCTCTGCTTCCCCATAAGACATGGTTTTCTAGGAGGAGGTCTTTGTGATTTGTAGGGGAAGTATGCTTAGCATACACATCAAAGAGGAACTCCTCAATCTCCAGAGCCAGAACAACACCGTGAAATTTCTATGGGTTTCCTTTCATATCGGAATTAGAGGCAATGAGGAGACCGACCGTATAATAGAGACCTTAGGGTCATATCCAGATTTACACGCTAAAAGCGATGCATTGCTAATCAAGGCACAAATAAGGAAAGGTGGTAATTGATCTGGAACACCACAAACTTCTAGCTCAACTATGTACTTCGTACTGGTCCCATTGACCCATAGCCAGCTTATCAAGCTTGAACCAGCTTATATTTAGGAAACTTGTGGTATCCAAATAACTATAGCACATATCCCTATCTTTACTATCACTCTACATAAGCCAAACATAAAATTTCTTTGAAAAGTTTCACCGAAAATCGTAGTACAACTGCATTTCCCAACTTATTATTATGTTTTGCATTTTATAAGTTCTGTATCCTCTGCTGATAACCCTTAGTGGTTGATGCCATTAATTTGAAATAAAAAAGCTCATAACGAAAAAGTTAGCTTAAATCGCCAATGAATTTCACATGCAGAAAGAACACGTAAAAGTGGGGGGCCTTTTTTGCTATTCACAATGATTCACATAGAGTCGAAATCTGTCTACCTTGTACATCGAATATAGTATTCACAGGACTTGAATTTTAGACCGCGATTCCATCGTTCCGGAAGCGCCATTCGAACTGAAGATTAAAGTTTATTCTCTTCACTCAGATCTCCATCCTACCGATAGCATGAATTAACGAGAAAACACATGAAAAAAATCCTTCTGAACTGACATTCATTGTTTCGAAATAACGCGAGAGAACAAGCGGAATACATCACGTGAAGAGAATTAATTTGAGCGTGATACAGTTGCCATTGGCACACTATTCTCCTATTTACAGCGTCTCTGTATACCTTCCCTCAGAACTGTTTAATGTCGAATCATAGCACATAGAAACGCGGTTCTGATCAAAGCGATTGCATGTATCCATTTCTCAGCAAATCGATTGATTTGAAAGATTAATGAATTGATCCAATTCAGGTAGGTCGTATTTCGAATTTCGAAATACGTTGGGGGAGCTACAAGCGCTCTCTTGCATGGAAAATAGTCCATTGGGATTAATTCGATATTTTGAACAGAAATAATTCAGTGTTGTTAATTGATTCTCATTTGGTGGAAGATTTGTACAATGTTATTTTAGAGAAAAAAAGGTTCTTTGACAATTTATTATTCATAATATTATATAGAACCATCACGTGAGGCAACAAGTCCCTCGACGACCTTGCAGTTTATCTGATTTGATGATCTGAATCATTCTGATAGCATCTTTAGGGTAAAGAAAAGAAGATGTGGGAAACTTACCGAGATCTTCAATGGAACGTGAACGTAACCAGGTCATAGACTCCTTGAAGGTGCCGAAGCATTGTGCTCCTTCAGCGTTTGTAACACTTTCTTTCTTACCCATACAATATTGCATCAAGTCAAGAAGTTTCGAAGACTGGTGGTGATTTAAAGAAGTTATGAAACCTTTGAAAATCCAATGTTAAGAAACGTAAATTCAATGAAGATATAGAATAAGAAAAGATGTTACATATACATGAAAAAATGTTGAAACTTTAGTTGAAGAAATAAACTAAATACGATTTTTATTGCCCATCTTTTTGAACTTAAATAACAATTTTCAATGATCATTTCTTCGGTAATATTTTCAGTAATTTGGCACACGAAATTTGATTTGCTTAGCAAAATTTTAAACTAATTATTTGTTCGATATTTTTATCCATTGCCTAATTCAGGTTTTTCGACTAATCAATTCTTGGTACCTTTTTGACAGAATGTACGACAGAAAGTAGAAATGTAGTAGATCCAATACACTATTATTTCCGGTAATTCTCTGATAATTGATTTCTAACGCTTCCCATAGGTACAGTTCTATTATTCTCATTATGTAAAATATCAAAATTATTTTCGAAACTATGAATTTCTTCAAGTAGATGATTTGTATAGCGAGTATCTGATTTTTATCTGTCAAAACTCGGTTTGTGCTCTGATAACCTAATATTAAAATTTCTAAGAGATCTACCGGTATAAATGTCCCACAACTTCCACAAAAGAGTAATTAAACATCTCATTTGTTTCTTCATGAATTTTAGATTCACACATCATTTTTGGAAGCTACATTCAAATTAAGGAATAAGAAGAATGACTTCAAATTAAGACTGGATTTTTCAATATTTCATCATGAATTGCATGTTGAAATTGTAAAGTGAAGCATATTATCAATCATACCATGATTCAAACCATTCACTGCTATTCGTTTTATGACATCGAGGTCTTTCAAGAAACGATTTTCTCATATTGGTATCGTTGTGAGTCTATATCTCATACTATTATAAACCGATATTTTATGATGATATGGATGTGCGGAAGAATTGTGAATGCTAATATCTTTATGGATAATTGAAAAATTATGTTTCTGGTCAATTTAGCGTTATGTGTTAGTATTGTATGTTGAATTTCTTCTATAAGATCTGAAGAATTCTTACTTGCAAATTATGGACTAAAATTAAATGGATGTTTAATAATATCTATAAGATAATGTGAAAGATAGTAACTTTCATGGAGTTTGAGAGAGTATAGTTCCGGAACTGCGGATTTGCAACTGGAAGGGTGTATTTTTCGTTTTTAGGAATTTATTTTTTATTTTATGGGCACGTCATTCACAAATTGACTAGCAGATTATCTTTCATTATATATGACTAGGTCTAAGAACAAACACAAGACCCAGACCTCTGACCTAACCTCTCGCTTGAAGATGTGTCATTCTCAATAACGTGTTTCATACTGAATTGAAATTTCTTTTATATTTTGATAACTTCCAGATTCAATAAAATTTTTGTTATTTTCTTCAATATTATCTGGTATATAAGGAAATAGCAAAATTCTTATACATGCGAAAAATATATTTTCCATACAAAAGAAAAATAAAATTATGTCAATCCTAAATATTTTATTGAGCTTTCCACTTATTCCGCAAAAAGATATTATACACCCATTTAACAGAATAATCATTTCAACCTGTGTTTCAATTTTTTCCAATCGGATGAGAAAGAATTGAAGCATATAATTTGTTGAATTGTCATGATTCAGACGATTTGTATATTCTAAAACTTTCGAATGAATGAAAATCATTATTAACCTTCCTTTCTAGAGTCCCTAGTGTATGGAGAAAGCCTTATCTATTTATGATAATAAAACGCTTGGATTAAAGTGACAATGAATGAATGCAAACATAAATCTCCCCAATATTTTTAATGATCCAGATTTATAACACTACAAGGGAATTCCATTTGGGGTAAGAACTATATCTTAATTTATAACACAGGGGGAATAATGTCGATGATAGATTCGTTGAATGACGAGGTAGCCCTACTGTTAATAATTTGAAATAAGTTTTAAAATATTGAAAACAAATAAAAATGTCCTCAAAAACTCAAAACGAATGGGACATAACAATTCTTGAACATCTGCGATAGTAGAATTTTCTGTGATATTTCAGTTTATAATAAAATATCAAAAAATGAACCACCTATCAAGAAATTGGTAAGAATTCACAGCTAGTATCCATTTTCGACTACACTATAACTTGGTTCTTCACTGATTCTCTCCAAACAGAATAAACTATGAATGAAGAGTATCGCGTATTACTGCTAGGCTAATTTATAGAGAAAATCTTGCTACATCATCCACCAAGTTCTCCTGACCTTGCTCCCAGTAATTTCTTCCTGTTTACTTATATAAAAATAGGGCATGAACGACTGACCGTTTCAACAAATTCGAAATCCATCTCCAAAACCAAGACGTGTTTAGACTACCTTTGGAAAGGATACTACAAAGGGAGCATAAAAACCTCCAGCATCACTTGATATAACCCTAAAAGGAGATCATGTTGAATTATAAATGACACCTAGCAGACTCAAGTGAGTTTTAGTTCAATTTTAACCTGAGTTATCAATTCATTGTCGTAATAAAATGCTGCCAACTCCTTCTGTGGCTCTGAAAGCAGACCTGGTACTTGCTTTTGGTATCATTTTCAAAATATGTTTCGATCTGTTGCCAAATTTTTAATCTAGAAGATAGCCAAAAGTCGCATGAAGGCTGATGTACCTGTAAGAACTTGTGCTTTCTGAAATATTGTGAATATAAAAGTAAATGCATGTAAATTAAGAAGGCAATTCCATGTCCTTGAATAATTGAAGGAACTTTTCAGTAGTGACTTTTCTTGACGACGATGTTTGTAGCGTCTTGTTCAGGTTAAAATTGACCAAGTTCCAAGTCTGAATTCAGTGATGTGCTGTGTTGGTATCTTTATCGGTATGGCTCCTCAGTAGTTATAAGCTTTGACTAGAGAAAATGAGGACAGTAGGACGCAGTCGTCCCTTGGTGCGAAGCAAATCATTATTTTGCAACAGAAAAAGAGTTGGCGAGAGCCCTGAGGTACTTTTGTATTTACCTGAAAAGAATCATTCGCCACACCATCAACTACTATAGTTTTTATATTTGAGCTATTTCTTCGTTTTTCTTCTGAATGATATCATAATCAGATAGTATGGCCTCACCTATACGTAAACGTAAAATTTTGAGTATTATATCTGCTCTGTTGGCAGATATCACGGACTTGGATGCTCCACATGATGGTGATATATGGGTACACAAAATTGGATTAAGGTCATGTTAATTTTTGACCTACTTTTTTGTCATAATTTTCACAAATGTTGGAGAAATGCTGGCGATGGGATGTTCCGAAGAATTTTGTGTACAGCTTGAAACGATGTCCACGCGGAGGGCGACTGAGATTCAATGGTAACAGAGGGATAGAACAAGTCATTCGTTTCTCAGCTTTCTACTTGGACCTGAAAAAGTCGGCAAAACATGGTCTGAACAGAGCAAATGGTATTTTCGTGATTCTTCTTTGTTGAAACTCCAAAGGCTTCATATACTGACGGAGTATGGGTGACTATCAAACTCCATGATGGGACACACTTGGAACATTTCTCATACAACGAAATTTTTTACATCACGCACACCGATCAGTCGGCAAAATGTCAGATCACGTTCCGCTTAGAAGGTATAGTATATAGGTATTTCTA
Organism: Cryptolaemus montrouzieri; assembly: GCA_013387265.2. Taxonomy (NCBI): domain Eukaryota; kingdom Metazoa; phylum Arthropoda; class Insecta; order Coleoptera; family Coccinellidae; genus Cryptolaemus; species Cryptolaemus montrouzieri. The sequence continues at coordinate 45,372,889 of JABFTP020000083.1, read as the reverse complement.
TTGGGATGAAAGACGCAGCATTTGATATTGGGAGGCAGAAGCCACTTGGAATACCACATTGTGATTACATCAAGACAATCTTGGATTGTCATGAGTTTTAGTGTCATTAGAAAACTGTAAACAAGTAGATGCCATGATGAATGCAAGATATGCTACATGTAAAATAAATTTCAGAGAGCCCAACACTGAACCCTGCGGCACGCCACTAGTGACAGATATGGAATATCTTTCCTCGATAGAAGTAACTTTCATGATTTCAGACCTATAACTTACTGACATCAAGTTTCGACCACTGTATATTCTCAGACTCTCAAAGTTTATCTTCGAATCAACATTTAATCCATTCCGGGGCGTATAATTCGTGAGATAAGTAACAAATCGAGTTCATTTTTCTCCTGTCAACTTCTCCTGGAAATTAATAACAAGTTCAATTAAACTTTTGAAGTAAATATCAGTTACGGTTCCTTCCATTATACTTATTGCTCGATATTTCCTTTCTCCATCTTGCTCCTTATATTTATACATTTATCTTCTCCCAATAACTTGCTCAGAAAATATATTTGTCTTGTTTCGCAATTTACTTCCGACGGTAAATAAAGTTGTTCCGTTTCTCTTTCTAGAACGTCATTTGATTAATTCATATTGAGGTCGTTGATGTAAAGGTGCAATTACGTTATTGCATGGTGACTGCACTGATCTTTTCTGTTTGCTTTGGGTATCTGTTGCATACGAACATTTGTAGAACCTGATTAAATAAGCATAAAAATATAGAAATATTTAAGTTAATTAGTTGACAAAAATAAGAAGTTGAAGCATCGTACAGTGTTTCCTAGATAATTTCGCAAAAGTAGAAACCTTAAGGGGATACAGTATTGGCATCTTTTATGAAACGAAACATATTATTGATATTTTTAATAGTGTTACACTTCCTACCGCAAATGTTTTTAGTGGCCTCTATTAACTTCCATGCAGACAAACGATAGTTGGCTGATAACCTAACAGTTTTACCTTCTGACATGCTTGAATAATCCATTCGTGTTGTTCTTCCAACGATTCGGATAGCATAACATTGACCCCGAACTTGAGATAGTACCACAAAAAAATCCAAGGGCGTTAAATCGGGCGATCTTGCCGCTCATTCTATAGCGACTAGTAAATTTACTATTCAGGTAGTACCACAGTAGTGCTGAATCATGTTCATACATAAAGTTATGCTCAGATAAATTTCCCCCTCTTCAAATAAAATGAGTGTTACTTCAGATACTACAGTTATGATGAGGCTCTTCGCTTTTTGTCATAAAAATTAACATTTTGAAGCAAATTCGGATGATTATTGATCCACTCAGTGACATATTCGCAGAACGATCGAAATCATCTTCATTCAGGTCATGTATGAGTTATTTTGATTGTAAAGAAATTACTTGTTCAGCATACTGCAGAATTTGCTACAATCTCCTCACACAATCGTGTATATTTGATCATGACAACTAACAATCTAACCCAAAAGAACCACACCTATTCCTTCGTCATTCACAACTCTGGTTGGATTGTGTTTCAATTAATAATGCATCCAGTTTCCATGTATTTTTCGGAGCGGAAGCTTCCGGGTGAACGGGTTGATAGAGTAAGAACGAAAACTGTACCAAAAATGATATTATTACTCAAGGTGTATACACATAACCAAATTTATATGGAATCACTCGGTATTTCATATTATTGATTGTTTTTAAGCGTGGATCTTCGACTACTTGTGAAGAATGAAGTTTTTTGTTATAAAAAACTGGATAGTATGATAAGACATGTTGAATTATCACCACATGTTCGGGATATTGTACTTAGTCGTCACTAGGATTTGAAACTGTGAATTTCAGAGTTTAAAAAAGCCTATAATCATAATTGAAAATACCTTACATTGGATTGTCCTATGTGCAGAGGGGTCGAATAATTGCTCTCGTTTAAGAAGGAGTGACACAGAGAGATATAGCGGACACAATGGGGGTATCACAGTGAGTGAACTCAAAAACCTACGCCCAATACGTGGAGCTACAATCTCTGCAGAATAGGACTAGAAGAAGTCGTAGGAAGATCACTTTTGAAGAACAAGACCACATTTTGTGCTAAATTGCAAGAACAGACCCTAGGGCGTTGCACCCATACTCCAAAGGCAATTTCTGGAAGCCACAGACATCAGTGTATCAGTCGAAACGATACATCAAGGGGTTAATACAGCAAAAGGCCCTTAAGAGTTCCAGAGCTAACCAGACAACAAAAAATTAACAGAATTAATTGGTGTATCGAGCACCAAAACTGGAATGTTGGGAATTGGCGAAATGTTCTTTTTTCGAATGGGACCAGAATTGGTGTTCTATAAAATGACAACCGACTTCAGGTTTTAAGGGATCATGGAAGGCAAGCTAGACTCCGAGCAGCAAGACCAATTCCAAAATACCAAGGGGTCAGTGTGATATCATGTTTTGGTTTATCTGCCATGTCCTGACTCATGACTTCAATACGCATTGAGACAGTCGGACGAGATAACTGAAGTTCTCTAATAGTAGACATGATCTCTGTTTTGTTTTTAAAATCTCCAAATAAAGTCTCACCCGCTTCAATGAATGCTTCACACCATCTTCGAATGGTTTCTTGTGTTTGGCCAATATATGAGATATTTTAAATGACGCGATCGTAGCAGCTTTTGATTGTTTGGCTGGTCTTGAGAACATACTTTGTTCTTTTTTCGAACAAGATATCAAATCACGTACTTTTCGTTTTCTTAATTCAATCTGTGGCGGAAAATCTTTTTCATAGTTTTTATGAATAGTTTTATGTTGCCTATCTAAGTCACCACGCTTAGGTATTTCAACTGACGCACGACAAATAAGGCAAACGCACTTATACTTCACCACACAAAAGAAAAATTCTTCCGCCGTAAGCGGCAAGAATGAAAAACGCGGCTTTTCTTTGACAAGTACCGCGTGTTCCTTTGATGAAGCCGCCTTTTGCCGCTAGCAGAGTGTTATTTCATTATGTAATCAATTTTTGTAGTTTAGTTTCCTACCTATTAACAATTTTTTTCTTCTCGAGATCTACTCAAAAAGCACTCAGATCAACCGTTTGAGCACCCCTGCTGTAAAGAAGGCGATTCGAGAGAAGACTGCCAGAGCTGTCATAACAGGCATCGTCTCCTCCCTAGAGTGGAGTAAAAAAAAATCTGCCTGTAGAAGTATCCTCTACATTTGTACTTCTGGTACATCTATGGGTAGCATACTCCAATGCAACAAATTCCTGGGGGAATAGCAGTAACCTCTCATGGAGGTCTCATGTCTCGTATTTTTTCACTAATTGGAAATCATTAAGTCCTGCTTCAACTGAAAGCCATTGTAAAACAATTTCAATTCTCTATCGTAACAAACAGAAAAACCAAGAATATTTCGTGATGAAAATCGAGAAAATCAAAATACATTTCAAGTTTATACTCCCCTTAGAAAGTTCATTCTCATAACAAAACGCACAATTAGACAGAAATAGATTCAAAAGAAAACTTCTATAAAACCAGATGGCTGGCTTATATCAATTGCAATTAGTAAGAGACGAACACTTCCATTAATAACTGAACAAGTACGAAAAGAATAATATGAAAATTGAGCAATTTGCAACAATCAAGTTATTTCCGAACGCTCAGTTTCGTTAATTATGTTCATTAGGGTGGAAAACGTTCGAGAAATAAAAGTTTACCAGCTGAATCCAATTAAGGAAGTGCCTTGCATTTCTTACAATTATGGAATTGAAATTACAAAGCAGTACACTGAAAGAAATTGATTTTTGTATAGCGAGATGGTTGTCTCTATATTGCATGCATTTTGTTTGTGCTTCACCATTTTTATAATTGGTTTCTTTATAAAAATGATGTTGAGATAACATACTTTTACATTGGTTATCAGTAGCGGAATAACTTTGTTATCTGAGGACCGTGGAAAATTCTTTGGATGGAAAATCGTCAATATGTAATACAAAGAAGCTGACTATAGCTTCTTTGCTTTATGGCACTACAAATTACTTCTACGTGGCGCGATACATTCGCAAAGCATTTGGTTTATTACTATGTGTGTGAAAAACGAAATGAAACCTAAATACATCAACCTGAAGACAAAAAGACCAGTGCAGCAGCCATCAAAGGAGCATTGAAAGGAAAGCTGTCGTGGATGAAAGGAAACAGAAGAATCCAATATAACAAAAGGGATATTTCTTGAACATATATTAAGGTAATTCATTCAGAGCTTCCCATTAAACTACATACAATTGAATTCGATATTTTAGACCGGGAAATCGGAGACAAAGGAAATAGAATCATCCATAGTAAATATGAAACTCAATTGATGAAACTTAATAACCTCATTGAAAATAAACCTAAAATTAAAGAAATTAACACCAACTTTTCAAATCATCAATTTTTCAAATGATTCATGAATTTAACCGAAACAAATTGCACTATTGATGAGACGGCGTTATTGGGAAATGATTCAAACACAATATTTACCTAAACATCATACATTTAACTTTCGACAACTAGTAATAGATACTGAAATTTGTCTAAGAAATGTTGAAAACAATAGTTCCCTGAAACATCAAACTGCGTCTGCGATTAAGAGAGAATACCTCAAAAATCTTAATAGACCAATTAGAGATCACATATTAATCAAAAGATAAAATTGAAATCAACATTGTTTTATTTTTCCGAAAGCATATAAAGGCAATATAGTTGTAGCGATAAATAAACAAGATTACTTTTCCAAAACATTAGATTTCATTGATGATTTTATATATTCAGTTATAGTCCAAGATCCTACTAACAAATTCAATAAGGAAGTGAAGACAGTCATTGAGGAATCAAAATCCATTATTACAGATTGCGAAAAATTTAAACTCATTTTACCGAATTCTTCACCACCTCAACTCTATTCTTAAGTTAAATTGCATAAAAATGGTTATGCAATAAGACTAGTGGTATCATTCACACATGCCCCAGTATTTAAGATTTCCAAATTTTCAATACATTACTGGAAAAATGTTCTAATTTTCAACTGTCTTTTTCAATTTGTAATTCAAATGATTTGATAAGAAAATTAGGACATATTGCCATTCCAAGTAATGATAAGTTGTCATTCGATGACAATAATTTGTTTCCAAGCATTCCACCGAAAGATCCGTATAATATAATCAATAATTTGTTAACACAAAATATGACGAATCCAAAAATTAAATACGATATCATGGCTTTATTAGATGTTTGAATATCTCAAAATTATTCTTTACTTAACGACTCTTTGTGATGAGGGACTTATAACGGGAAACCACACAAGCTCAATCTCAAGAAACCTTCATGGATAATATAGAAAAAACTATTCATAAACACCCGTTTAGTAAACATTTACCATATTGGTATCGATATGTCGATGACATTATTGTGTTTCACAGGAACAAACACACAGTTCATTGTATTCGAAAATTTCATCAACATCCTGCACCCAAATATAAAATTCACTTCTGAAATTGAACAGAACAACTCGATCAATTTCCTAGACTTAACAATAACAAGATCAAATAATAAACACTGGTTTTCAATTCATCATAAACCTTCTTATACAGATATCACAATTCATTATACATTGGCACATTCTTACCTTACGGAATTGAATTTTATAAAACATATCGCAATAAATAAGGGTTATAATGCAAATTTAGTTAGCAGCTTATTATATAAGAAAAACAAAAGTAAATAATAAGGTTTACAACATATATGTCCAATCGGTAAACATCGAGACAAGAAATTCAATAGTTTAACATATATAGGTAATATTAGCAATTATGTTAAGGAGTTTAGAAGACAAAACCAATTTTTTCAGGAAATTTCAGGACACTGAAGCTCCATAACGAAGCTTTTGCGGACCTATGTTTATTTGCACTTTTTTTCTTAAAATTGCACGTAGATTTACCCCCCCAAGTTGTGACATACCATTATGTAACACCCTGTATATGTTAGTAAGATATTTTTGTAGTATTCATTCGCTCTGGACAAAGATAATGTGTATCAAAACGCGTCGAGTTTTTATTACTATATTTTAGTAGAAATCATCGTTTACGTATATGTAATTCAATTTTAATGAACAACTTCAGCAATGTTTAGCAATAACAGACAAATTAAAAAAATCAGGGGGTTACAAAATGCTTGCAATGAGTGTATGCTAACGTTTGTTGAGCAAACAGGTAGAAATTTTGAAACCAGATTTAAAGAACATTTATCCTCAGACAATAATTCTCTAACATGTGAACATAGAAAAACCACAAAACATTCTTTATAATTGCGACAAGGAGAGAAAATTAATCTGCTGTTGGAATGTTTGTAAATTAGAAAACACTGTGAAAACCCAAATGAAATCACCCCTAACAGCCAGCTAGAAATTAATACCTCTACACTACTTAATATCAAATTACGCTAGTATCTATATAACTAAGTTCATTTTCTGTATTGAATATGTGTTTGTAAAAACTAAATTGCGGAAAGTATAAAATATATTTCACTTCATCTTCGTTGAATATTGCTTATTTCATCCTTATTTGCAAATAAATTTGGCAATTTCTTATGAGCTGGTAAAATATTCAAATACAGTCTTTTACACGTCATTTCGAATCCTAAAAGGTTATCGCTTAATTTTCAATAACTAATTACCCAACAAACAAGCTGTAGAAGCGAAGCTGAAAGCCCAGTCAGTATTTTCGTGGGAAAACTCTGTATAGAGTATAGTTCTAGAACTACATCAATAATTTGCGTGTTTGAAAGCTTCGATCCATAAAGAGAATATCCTTGTGAACTGAGGCTCATGTCAGATTTAACAGGCCCGCTTTATATATTAATCAATAGTGGCAAATTTGTAATTCGCTTACTCCCTTCTGAATACGCATAAATATTGAATTAGCTTTCGATTTCGACGAGAAGGGAGCTATTGGTTTTCAGAAGATAAATATTTCAATGCTGATAGCTTCAGTTTCAATTCAGGAACGAAATTCCTCTTTCTTGAAAAGAAGGTTTTGCTAAAAGACGGAATTTATTATTCCATTTTGATCTTTTCTAGGAAGAGGAATGAGTGTTCAATTGGTTGTGTTAGATGATGAAAAAAAATTTAAAACAAGGTGTAATTACTTTTCATTTCATTCACTAGACTTTCAGACTTGGATTAATCAAGGATTTCAGTATTTCAAGGAGAAATCAAGATTAAAAAAATGATTTGTTGAAGTAGTTGGCTGCAATCTCACAACAGTTGCGTTTTAAAGCACATGCAAGGCTAATAATACCTTTCTGGGAATGATCAAGGTCATATAAGCAACTGAAGAAGCTGCAAGACAAATCAGGTGAAACAGAAAGAAGCTCCTGGAAGTGATACACTTCAGAAACCTCTCCATAATTGATGACACAACTGCTATACAAATGACATTTGGATAAAAAAAGGGCAAATAGGAAATAGAATTTTACGATCGAATATGGCCACGGTGTTCCACTTTCATAGAATCTTGCCTTACTCAATTCAAAATTCAATGGAATCAGCATAATACGTAATACTGAATTTTGCCTTATCCTAATGGCCTCTTTAATACAGTATCAATGACTACTCTCTCTTCGTGACTGTGTTGCCGAAGGAGCAGTTATGTGTCCATTTATTTGGCACATGATATATTCCTAAGCTCTACAGTCTCCTTTCTCGATAAAGCAGATCTCAATATGGATATTCTTGGTTTCAAACTCTTCAATAGATCACTCCATCTCAATTTGGTTAACCTGCCGAAACTTGTATAGAAAGACTCCAGTTTCTGAAAAATGCCCTTAACTAGCAATCCTAGGGAAATCATCAATTCCAATAGTTTATTCATCAATTTTATTCGCGATTCCAATTTGTAACAACAAATAACAGAGCCTTAAAAAATTCACACTGTCTTTACTTAATTTTCCTTGTCTAAACCATGAGCTTAGGATGTTGCTTGCTTGGAAACTATAGGAAATTTGGATGACCCCGCTAAGATATGAAATAGGTTTGTAGATCTCGACACTATAAGGAGAAGATACTTACGGAGTATGCCGGAAGTCTAACGTAGCTGTTTTTAAACAAAGAATTTGGCACAGATTTGAAAAAAGAATTCAGTGTCTCCTATTTTTAAAAGAAAGTAAATTGGAATCAGAAAACAATCGATTCATCTGCTTGACCTTATTGTTCCAAAAATAGGTTATAACTATAGAAAATCTTACAGCCTTCTTCCAAGCAAGGAATAGTTATTTAGACTTTGTTGGGATTCTTTGATATCAGAGGATGGTAACTAGGCTAGACCTATCATTGTTTTGTGGTAGAGTTTCTTCCTTTCTATTCGACAGGATGCAGTGTGGTTTGCCACAATGCTTGGGACCAATCATATTCATTATCTACCTCAGAGTATTATTCAAGGCAATTCAAAGTTTTACGACGATTATACAAAAATATTCTGTGATTCGTTAACTCTTCCGACCCTCAATTGTGATCTATTCACAATATTTGAGAGGAGTTGCAACTGGTATCTCTGAACAACTCTTCAAAAAAAGGCTAAACCTTTGACTTTCGAACAACGTCGACTCCAAGTCCAATTGTTTCATTTCGAGGTTTGGAAAATAAATTCGGGCATTTGAAGGACAATTTTCTCATTCATACTGACTATCATTCACTGCTCAAGACTGAAAAGAGAACAGTTCATTTCTACAACTAGAAAAAATATCTTCTATAGTTGACTGTCTTTAATAGTCTACCTGAAGTGGTGGCGTGCAATTTCGATTATCGCTCCCAAAAATTGTCTAGTCAGGCATTTGTTGTTTTTCTGATCTAGGCATATTTTCTTCTATTTTTGTCAAAAAAATTGAAACTATTCGTCATCTCTAGGTTTCAAAGATGGTAAATTACTGAGGTGATTGAGCTTCTAAGCGTTGACTTAACTGGTTGATTCTGTACACCAATCTTGCCTCACTCAATTAAAAATACAATGAATTCCTATGCAATGTAGTATAATACTTATTATTGAAACTTGGCTTACCTCTAATGACCCCGACTATATCAATATTAATGATCTCCCTTTGTGATCGTTTCCACGGAGAAGAGGTACTGTGTCCATTCAATTGTATTCCACAGTATTTTCTCTATGTATAACTGTTATGTTTATTTGGCCTAATCTGCCAATACTCGAAAACCTGATCGTTTTAAAAGACTCAATGTTCGGGAAAGACAATGGCACTTCACTGGCCCACTCAAAGAAATTGTCAATTCCAATAGTTAGTCATCAATTTTAAATTGAACTCACAAATGAGTCCAGTTTACAACAACTGATAACAAAACCTTCCAGTTTCAGAGTCGGTAACACGACGTGAACTCAACTGTCATCTGTTGGCAATCATCTAAGAAGATTGCTTAATTCCGCTAGTTTGAAGCATTAATATCGAATCGGTAGAATCTTTAGGAAAAACACTCACATCAACTCTCAAACGAGGTTTCATAACAACAGCGCATCCAAAATGGCTGAAATCCTAGTGAGTGCTGCAATCTTCACGAGATCGAAAACTTTTCAGACCATCCTCGTTTATGCCTTTGAAAATAAAAATTGAATTCAACAGTAGATCTGATTGCCCTATCTTCATGAATCTTCTGCATCCTCAGATACTCTCTAATTGAAATCTATTCACACTTAAGAGCTTCTTCAATTCTTCAAAGCCAAGTTTGCAACCAACTTCTAGGATAATTCAAAATGCGACCAAGCGTACTCACTATACAAATAAATTCATTCTCTAACGGAATGTGAAAAGATTTAATTATACCTTTCAGCGTCCGATCCTGACACGGATTTCCATGTACGTAGTATCAGTGAACACTCTTGTATATTCACGCAAATTGACTGAGTTAAAGCTTTCACCAAGGTCGCTTTACGAGGGCGTAAAGGTGTTCATTTCATTGTGAATGCACAGCATCCACATATAAAGCGAGAATTCTTCGACAGAAACGAATGGATTTCAAAGAAGTTCACACTGTTTCGGTCTCTTTGTAGTTTCAGTTTGGTCTCCGTTTCACACACACACGCTGATTTGTGTTTTGTTGTTGATAATGCATGTGGGTAAACGGATTCCCTTACTAAAAAATTGATAAGTCTTCTTTTTTGTTGAAAGGAAATATTCACCTCGTGGAATTCTATATTCCATATTAAGAGAATGTATTGATATCTAGTTAGTGGAGCTAGAATGAAAAAATTGAGTACCTTTGAAGATTTTATTGCTTCTCGAAGTATTTTTCACACACACGAAGAAAAACGTCGATGGGTGACACAAACACCAGTTGTAAACGTAAATTTCAATAAATATATAAACTCCTTGGTGAATAAGGACGGTTTGGCAATATGGTGGACGGCGTGGGTTGTCGGTAGAGTCGACTCGTGACATCGCGCGACCTCGATGAGGTGAGCAAAGAAAAAGAGTCCGCGAGTCTCAGAAATGCTGGGAAATTTAAACACTCAGGCCAGTTAGACACAGAGTACGTTCTGTGCTTAGCTCAGACAAAGGTGACTGGAGCAATCTATGGTTAAAAAGTCTAGAGAACACGGTAACATTTATGGAGAATAAGCTTTCCATTAAACCAAGTAATGAATGGAGTGTGGAAAGGTGTGAATATATCTACAAGTACTCTCACAAGAGTGAAAAGTAAGGACTTGCTGTATCGAGTGGTGAAGCTTCGGACTTTACAAACCTTCAAAAAAGACGGCAAAGTTTTCCTATAACTTAAACAGAAGTGGGAAGAGATGACTTCATTAGAAATCATATTTATAATTACCACAAAATTCGTAAAGAATCGCACACCGTGAAAATACTTTTAGTCACATTGTTTTATTTTTATTTATTCAAATATAAGACTACAAATCATCCAAGGCTATTAACATAGAATATTATATTTGAGTGATATGTATTCTGATACCACAAATCAGCCAAAAGAAAGAGTACTTAAAACAATTTAAAGTTAGGAAAAATGACTTTTTGAGTTTCTTAAACAATAATTTAGCATTTTTAATATCACTGATGTTCTTTGGTGAAGCGTTAAATGCTCTCGAACTAGATAGTTAGGGTGATTTTCTACCCAGTTCGGGCTTTTCAATAATTTATTATCCAACTTGAAAATTAATTTGCATTGGTCGAATTCTTTCAACTAGTCCAATCTCATAACCGGTATTTTTTGCGTACAATTTAGTTGGTACTCAAGACGAGGTTGAATATAGACTTTGCAGCTTTATTCTGCAGTCTGAATTTTGAACAATTGTGGGTGATCCAATCTTTCAGCAGAAAGGTTTAATCATCATTTTATTGGTATTGCTGGTAAGATTGATATCTCTTTGGTGAAGATTGATGATGGGTTGGAAACAATTCTTGTTGAAATATCAAATTCGAATGAACGAAGTGACAAGTACATTAATTTTAGGCACCTGTCAGGTGAGCGTAGTATGTTCAGCTACTTGATTCAAATATTTCAAAGCATTCTCTGTTAGTTCTTGCAAAATCATCAAAATTTAATATACTCCCAAATTATTTTGGAACTGTAAGAGGGTATAGTACATGCTTATACTATTGCATCTGAAATTTGACGTTTCATCTGATGCCGATATAAATTTGAAAAAAATTGAGTTATTGCTGTTTGAAAAAGGCCAAATTGAAAAAATCATACAAAACAACGCAATAATAATTTGACATGTGTAGATTGCTTAAAAAATTCCTTGATCCTTCTTCTATCCACCCAAGCAAAAATTGTGTTTGTAGTGAAAAAGATCTACGAGCTACAATTTTTTTAAATGTTCCCCAAAAATCGAGTTTATAACAAAAATAATTAAATCCATCAAAAGTTTTGACAGATAAGTGCCAACAACTTGGATATTTTATGCCTTGCTCAAATGTCGGTTCTAGATGTATTATAAAAAAGGTAGATTGCCATTTGAAATAACAAAGTGATGATCCACTTCCGGTATAACCGAAAATGGTATCAGTTCGAAAATATTTCAGTCCAATTGGAAATCGCTAGTTATGGCCGCGTATAAAATTTCAGCTTGATATTGTAATTGGAACTTAAAAAGTTTCCAACGGACGTTCCCGGTGGATATCCCTGTATATCTAGAGCAAAAAGTCAAGCGGCGACCAATCCGGAGAAAGATCGCCCATCTTACTAGTTCTAATACAATTATTGCCAAAATTTAACTAAATCAGCAAAGGCCATAGTTTGATAATTAGACGATCCATCATGTTGCAAATAGATTATGCTTCTTTCAGCAAGAGACAATTCGAAAAAAAATTAATCGATAATCTTGTTATTTACAATTTCATGATGATTCACTACGAAAGGTTTCATGAAAACGGTTATACACTTAACAGCAGATTTTTGGAAAATTATGCGATTGGGATATTGGTTCGCAATAAATTCACTATTTCGTAGAAAGTGTGACTTGTTGCACCGTCCTGTAGAAACTACATTTCAATTAAATCCATATCATCAATGATACACCTTAATTGATTTGTTTACAACGAATTATTTTGACTGTAACAATATTTCCAGTCGAATTAAAAAAAATCATTCGAATCATCCATATAGCGCACTATACAGTGATATGTTAAGCATGAAAAGACTTTTCAGTAGCCCAAATGCTGCTTGTTGACGTATACAGATAAATTCAAATAGAATGAGAAAGAAAGATTTCTTCTGAAGGATCAATATTTGTTCTTGTATGAATAAACAAATCCTCCATAAAGAAAACCTTCAGAACGACCAGTATGGCCCGATTTATTTGTCGATATCTTCAAATAATACTTGCTTTTATTATAATAAGTTTATTATCTCCTGTTTGCCCCTAATTAATTTTCTATCTACCTGTTTATGTATGTATTTTCAACTTTAGTTCATTACTTGTTGTCAGCTGGAGATGGTGGAGAGACCGAAAAAGCAATCCTGATTTTCAATGAACTCTTGAGATAGTATAATACATAGTTTTATTTCTAAACATCATCATGATTAACTATCACGTATTAACGTCGGAATCAATAAATAATTTAATCATTAACTTTTTAAACTTCCCTCGTATATCAGTCTTTCTGAGCTTTTTCTCCGAAGTAGGTAAATTCTTGTTTTATTACCAAAGTTCCGATTTTATTTGTTGGAAAATATTGTGAGAGGTTTGACTCTTCCATTACCTGTTACCCCAATCGGAAACCCCACTTCTTGACTTAACTTACCACATCTTCTAGTTGTTCATCTTCCATGTCACAAGCTGTGGGTTATCCCTCGTTCCAGCGGTGATTTATGATGTTTCCCTTTGACGTGCCGTCACGTGCCGATTTCGAACTTGAGACTTCCGTTCTATCGTTGCGATGATTAGATGAAAAATTGTGTGTCGAACGACGATATGGACGTTGCAGCTCGCTATGGGGCAATATTCAAAATCGTTCGAATGTTTTGTCGCCCTTGTTTCAGATTGCGAAGAAAAATGATGGGACTTATGCTCCGCTGACTCAGTAAGGAATGAAAAGTGTTCCAGTTTGCCACTTTATTTTCGCAATGATTACTGAGGCATGAATGACAAAGTTTATTTGCTTTTTTCGGAGTCGACAGTCGCTGAAGGAATTGAGGTGGCTGGAGACTTCGGTTTTCGTGAAATGAAAATAATTTTAATTTCAGGATTTGATAGATATTGCAGGCTTTCCATTAGTTGCGAAAGAAACTGTTCCAAGAAAGTTGGAGCTGAAGCTGGCAAATATGCTCGCACTACAGACTGTTTCGCCTAGTATCTCTTAAAGAGATGTACAGGTTTATTTAAGAAGGTGAATACTGAAGTTATTTCATGAAAAAAGTTCATATAAACATAGGTCTGCAAATATCTCGTTACCGATTCACAAGGTGTTAACAATTAATCGAAATATGCAGTTTAATTCGAACTTTTCGTAACTCGCTTGAGATTATGACATAAAATTTTGGGGGTGTCAAAAACTTTCAAAGAAACGAAACAAGATGTTGGACTCCTCAGTGGGGCAGATATGGGCACAACGCAGGTTATTCTCAAAGAAAAATTTAGGAAGCTACTGATTCTTTCAACAATTAAAAATATTCTTGAAATCTCCAATTATTTTTCAAGAAAGAAGTACATTGTTTTGTACGACGTTCATTTTTTGAGTAGAAAAAAATGTTGATAATTTTCTAGGGATCATTACTATTCCATTGACAATACCTGTTCGTATGCGTAGTCATGAATGTGTTCAAAAATGATTAACGAAAGTGTCATTTGAGTGTTTATGTTTTTCAATAATTTTGAATTTATTTTGAATTACAAATCAGCTGTTATGAATCGTTATACGAATGCTGAGATGACCGATATGCACTCCATGTATGGACGTGCTGACGCAAATGAATTTGAAGTTCGGCGATTGTACAAACCAAGTCGAATTGCTCCAGATAGACAAACTTTCGAAAACACTAATCGACGCCTACATGAAAATGGCACATCAAGGAGCAAGAAGATCAAGGGTAGTGAAAACGGTAGAGCTGGAAAATAAGGTTCTTGCAATAATTCAAGACGATCCTGGTATTAGGTGCGCAACTAAGTTCTCGCTGTTTGTCCATAGATGGCTACAGCAGTAAGTGCTGGTCGATTCTTAGATATCAAGAACGTCTTGAACAAAGCTCAGACATATGGTTAACAAACCACTGTGACACATCAGTGACTTTATTTTTGCGTCATATACTTTTAGTTGTGAGAAAATGTCTGATTTTGTGCCAAATGATCGTCGTTTGCGGGAAGTGTTGATTTTATTCTTTAATTCGAAGAAAACGACTGCTGAAGGTCATAGGGAGCTCCAGAAAGTTCACGTAGATGCTGCTCTAAATGCAACAACGTGCTGGGATTGCTTCCGTCGCTTCAAAACCGGTGATTTTGATGTGGACGACCGTCCCCGTGAAGGAAGGCCAAAAATCTTCGGAGAGGCTGAATTGGGGGCATTGCTCGATGAGGATCAGTGCCAAACGCAAGAATTATTTGCTTTAGCCTCAGGAGTTACCCACCAGGTCATTCCCAAGCGATTGCATGCGTTGGGAATGATTCAAAAGCAAGGAATTTGGGTTCCTTATGATTTGAAGCCAATGGACGTTGAGTGTCGTTTTTCAGCCTGTGAACAACTGCTCCAGCAGCAAAAAAAAGAATTTCTTCATCACATCGTAACGGCTGATGAAAATGGATTCAATACAGTAATCCAAAGAAAAAAAATCTCGGGGATTACTCGGTCATGCTTCTACGTCATCGCCTCGGCCGAATATTCACGCTACGAAAGTTATGCTGTGTATTTGGTGGGACCAAGTCGGTGTTATTTATCAGGAGCTGTTGAAACCGAACGAAACCATCACTGGGGAACGGTATCGAACTCAATTGATGCGATTGAGTAAAGTACTACGCGAAAAACGGCCACAATACGAACAGAGACACGAAAAAGTAGTTCTACAGCATGACAACGCACGGCCTCACGTTGCCAAACCCGTTAAAACCTACTTGGAAACGCTCTAATGGAAAGTCCTGCCCCACCCGCCATATTTCCCAGATATTGCACCATCCGATTATTACTTGTTCCGTTCGATGGCTCATGGTCAATGTTTTGAATGATTCATTTCTAATCGTCTTTCACCAATAAAGTTGTACTTTTGAAAAAAACAGCGAGAATTAACTTGCGGACCTAATACTTTCACTCCAAAAATTTCTGATGCTTTAGGTCTCAGCAGTGAAACTCTTTGGCAAATTCTTCATGAAAATTTGTCGTATCTATCCACCTACAACGCGTACAAATTCTCCTTACCGATTTTCTTGCCCGTTTTGCGTGTTGTCAATGACTTGTTGATGTAAGTTGATTCAATTCCTCAATTTCTTATGCTGATCCTATTCACTGATGAAGCAAGTTTTTCAAGAAATTAAATGAATAAATCAAACGTAAGAAGATCGATTTCAACCCTAGTTCAGGTTGAACGTTGGATCGGTATTGTGTGTGACTGCCTGAATGGACCTGTATTTCTACCAGGGTGACTTGAAAAGGAGGCGTACCGCCACTTTCTTGAGCACAGTCTTCCAGAATTTCTGGAGAATATACCTTTGGCAACAAGACAAACGATGTCGTTTATGCACGATCGCCTATTCTAGTCAGCTTTTGTCCTGCACGGTCCCAAGACTTAAACCCCTCGATAATCATGTCGGGTCATTTGAATTATATGATTTAAGTTTGCTCTTCTTCTGCTTTCCCTATTGCTATCACTCATATCTGCCTGAATATAATACAATTCTTACCTTAATTACCTTAACTTTCATTTCCAATTTTCTTGTGCAGCATTCAATCACTTTTACCTGCCTCTAAATCCGAATCTCCAGCTCCTCATAATTCATGCTCGTTTAGAGTGAACTTAAATTATATCTTCTACTTGGCTATTTTTCAGTTTCGCAAATCAATTGCCTTCATAATATGGTAATCAACCGTATAATCTACATGGTAGTAGGTAAACATTAGAAAATCTACGTATATAACTCGACATCTGCACTCATTGCCTTACATAAACCGTTATACTACCAGTAGAAATAATTGATCACTTTTCCGACGTCGCCTTTTTGTGACTTTTCGAGGAATCCATCATCTTTCAGAACTCCAGAGTTATCCAGATTTAAGTTTAATTTCATTTAGCATTTTGAGGCTGTCTTGGGAATTATGTTCACATTTTCACTTAACAAAATTCACGCTGATGAGTCCAGTGTATGTGGTATCTTTTACGAAAGATTTATTTTGATTTACATTCAGCGAAATGATGCATCTGTATTGATTATGAATATTTGCTATGTAGAATTAATGTTCTTTCTCTGGAGCATTGTTCTTGATATATGAATAAAGTTTGTTTGATTTTCCTGATTCATCTCAAGAATAATGTGTGGTATAATTTTGATGTTAGTATGTTTTCAGTGTTTATTTTGAATTTATTTTTACTAGGAACTTTGGATTATTTTTCTCCGGCTAGCGTAGTTACCTTAGGCCAAAGGTACTCAAACGGTCGATCGCGACTGCGTTTTGAGTAGATCCCGAGAAGAAAAATTTTTTTAATAAGTAGGTAACTAACCTACAAAAATTTATCACGTAATAAAATAACACTTTGCTAGAAGCAAAAGGCGGCTTCTTCAAAGAAAAATAGAAACATTCGGCACTTTCGTTCACGCCGATATAAATGTTACGCCTGCAGTCATTCTGAATTGTAACTTGAAGGCACTACAAAGTTTGCAATACCTAAGCCTGGTAACTTAGAGAGGCATCATAAAATGGTTCATAAAAACTATGAGAAGGATTCTCTGCCACAGAGTAAATGAAAAAAACGAAAAGTACGTGATCTGATATCTTGTTTGAAAAAAGAACAAACCAAGTTCACAAGACCAGCGAAACAATCAAAAGCTGCTACGATCGCGTTCTTTGAAATATATCATATATTGGCGAAACACAAGAAATCATTCGAAGATGGA
This sequence comes from Cryptolaemus montrouzieri, assembly GCA_013387265.2. Taxonomy (NCBI): domain Eukaryota; kingdom Metazoa; phylum Arthropoda; class Insecta; order Coleoptera; family Coccinellidae; genus Cryptolaemus; species Cryptolaemus montrouzieri. The sequence goes on along the minus strand of JABFTP020000083.1, from coordinate 45,355,279 downwards.
TCGGTTGTGAAGGAAGCATTTATTGAAGCGGGTGAGACTTTATTTTGAGATTTCAAAAATAAAAAATAATCATGTCTGCTATTAGAGAACTTCAGTTATCTTGTCCGATTGTTACAAGGCGTATTTAAGTCACGAAGACATGGCAGATAAACTAAAACATGATATCATGAAATGTACATACTTTTCCTTACACTTCGACGAATCCACCGATATGACAGAACTGCCCATTTGTGTATTTTTATTCGGATGGTATTCAATGACATGTTGGCTAAGGAAGAATTTTTGAAAATCATTCCTCTGAAGGTTAAGACACATGGCAAAGATATATATGACGTTTTCTTCAATTTTGTAAAAAACTACAAGCTACCAATATATAAATTAGTGTGCATAACAACCGATGGAGCACCAGCAAAACAAAAACGGTTTTGTGGCATTGTGTCGAGCTAATGACAAATTACCTTAATTTTTTTCATTCCATTGCATTATACATCAACTAGTTTTGTGTTTGAAAGATTCAAACAAGGAAGAAATTATGGGCATTGCAATAAAAATTGTGAATTCCATTCGTGAACGTAGCTTGCATGGGCTGCTCTTTAAGTTGCAGTTGGAAGATAAGGAATCGAATACACTGATTTGGTTCTTCATAGGTGGTTGAGTCGCGGAAAGTCCCTAGATAGGTTTCGAGAATTATTGCCAGAAATAACAGCTTTTCTAGTCGAAAGAGGTGATGGCATTCAGATGTTGAAAAACGAAAAATGGCTGACTGATTTGGCATTTTTGACTGACATCATCATCATCATCATCATCTGTCAACCATCCTGGTCCACTGCTGAACATAGGTCTTCCTCAACGATCTCCATTCCTCGCGATTTTGGGCCGGATTTATCCAGTTCGTACACACTCGCTTGATATCGTCTTTCCAAGGAGCTGGTGGATGTCCTCTACTTCTATGGGCTTCATCTCTGGGACGCCACTCTAAAAGACGCTTTGTCCATCTACCGTCCGTGGTTCTTGCAAGATAACCGGCCCAGTTCCACTTTAAATTAGCAACTCTCTCGAGAGCATCCTGGACTCTAGTTCGTTGACGTATGATATGGTTGGGAATTCTGTCCCGTAGTGTTATGCCTAACATAGCTCTCTCCATCTTACGCTGAGCAACACATATTTCATTAGCTGATTTCTTTGTTAGGGTCAGGGTTTCTGCACCGTACGTCAAAACTGGTAAAACGCATTGATTGTATACTTTACGTTTCAAACAAATCGGTATCTCTGATTTGAACAGATCTCTCAGTTTTCCAAATGCAGCCCATGTCAGCCTTATTCGCCTTCCTATTTCTGTTGTTTGGTTGTCCCTGCCTATTGTTATCTCATGTCCCAGATATTTGTATGACGTTACTTGTTCAACAATTTCACTATCGATGGAAACTGGTTGGCTTGGTACTAAGTTGGTCATCGTCATAGTTTTCGACATATTTATCTTCAATCCGATTTTACTGGATTCCTTAGACAACTGCAAGAGCATCTCATTTGCATCATCTAATCTGTTAAATTAGATCTGCTAAACTGACATCACAATACACTTAATTAACTTGGAGCTTCAAGGTAAAGGAAAAACTATTATTGAGATGACTAGAGCAGTAAACGCATTCAAAAGTAAATTGCAACTTATGATAGATCGAATGAAAAGAAACGATCAGAAACATTTTCCGTCTTTATATAGCACATTTATGAGTTATCCTTTTTCAGGTAAAAACATTGAGGAATTAGCTACTGAAATAGCAAGTCAGTTCAATATGAACTCATGATTGACGACAACTCACTTGTGCATTTTTTGAAATGAAGATAATTAAGTCAAAATATCGCTTTCGACTAACTGACGATCATATATCACCATGCTTGCGATTAGCACTCGGTGGTTACGTACCATCTTATGAAATGTATGCTGAGGATATGCAGTGCCACGCTTCAACATCCAAAGTCACTCCTTAGTTAAGTTCAACACCACATGTAACTCTTTTGTTCTATAACAACCAATAAACTCGCAATTTTGAATAATTTTGAGTTTTTTGTACTGTGTTTTAAGGAATTTTACTTAATAATTGCGATTCGTAACGCGTTTCACTACACCGTAGCTTCTTCAGACGAATGAATGTACAGAAAATATAAATATAAATGTTCTTGAGTGATTAAAAGCTTATTGGGTTGCTTCTTCTTAAGTGGTTATTTATGACAGGTATATCCAATAAAATTAAGGAATAGATTGCTCCCCGAAGAGATTCAATAGAGGTGAAGGGCTTAAATCGACTTGTTCATTGATGAGTCTACCTGACTGTTTGTATTTATTGATTTCTAAAGTTTCCCAAAGATCTATCTTCCAATATTTATTATCTGTATGCAAAATTTCAAACTGTGGGTTGAAAGAGTGATTATTTTCTAAGAGATGATTCGCGTAATTTGAATCTGATTTTTTATTTGAAAAACTGCATTTATGTTCCGATATTCTAATATTAAAATTTCTATGAGTTCTACCAATGTAGAAATTATCACAGTCATTGCAATGAACAAGTCGATTTAAGTCCTTCACCTCTATTGAATCTCTTCGGGGAGCAATCTATTCCTTAATTTCATTGGATATACCTGTCATAAATAACCACTTAAGAAGAAGCAACCCAATAAGCTTTTAATCACTCAAGAACATTCATATTTATATTTTCTGTACATTCATTCGTCTGAAGAAGCTGCGGTGTAGTGAAACGCGTTACGAATCGCAATTATTAAGTAAAATTCCTTAAAACACAGTACTTGCTTTTTATTATTGATAATGGAATTTTACCACGTAAAAGCCTTCCAAATTTAAATAATTATGTATCGTGTATGTACGACAACCCTGCATCACACATACTTGCAGCCTCTCAGAGGCGATCGTAAGTAGTCTAAAAATATTGAGATAGATGGCCAACAGTTCAAATTTGAGCACCCCTTAGGCTTTGAATTTTTGAAAGTCCAAAAGTAGGTTCTTGCTACTATAAAATACCAGAATGGCGCTCGAGAGCCAAGATAAAGGAGTATAATTGATTCCTTTCATTGAGAAACCGACAAAGTAGCGTCATACTCTGGATCAACAACTGATCCCTGATAACCAGTACGGTTTCCGACCTGTAGTATTCTCGTTGCAGTCAATATTATCTACCTTTGTTCGACCGTGTGCTCCGCCATTAGCTGCTACGAAAATTTAAGTATTTATACTCTTATTTAGAACGTTTCATGAAGAAGCATTAATGTGTGTGCAGGAAGCAGTCTGTTTTCTTCTAGACCAGTTCATAGCGGCGTTCCCCAGGATTCTGTTTTGGAACATCTTTCATTTCTGTAATACACATCAGATCTGCCCTGAGAGGTTAGGTCTGAATGTTTTATGTTTACTGTCATCACCAAAATCTATGAAAATGCTTTCAGTCAATCGACCTTGTAGTCAATGCTTTCTTGTTCCTCTACTATTTTCTCACTTGGATTTTTGCCTCATACATCCTTAGGCTCAGTAATTCACTGAAGCTTAGAATACTACCTTTCAGGAATTTTGTAACAGTCAGTGAAAATAAGATATTAACCGTTCCAAATCAGGAAAGTCTTTCCTTCTTCTCCGTATACATTAAAATTCCCTCGAACTGATAATACACGAACACGTGCGAACATAACATAATGGCCAGTTATTCGATCTTCAATTTACGCCGCACTTGAGACTATGGGACCCTGAACATCCCCATTCGATTAAAAACAAATTTCCTGCAACTTAATCGACACATTATCAAAACATTCAAGTACCCCACACGCTCGTCGTATAATATTCACATTTATTGAATACGCACACTGAATGAAAATTTTCCTGGAAAACGTCGCCATCCGCTTCGGATCTCAATTATGGTATACGTGAACGTAGGACATTGCCAACATAACCGTTAAAAATAACTGTTCCTTCGTTCTGCGAGGGGCGATTTTTTCCACGTGTTTTAAATTAGTCTACGTTTGTCTCTTCGCATGTCGAGTCGATGATTACGTTTCCGAATCTTTCGGCGTAGCTATTAAATTAATTGGCCACGCACTTACTTTTGTCTTTGTTTTACGAGCGATTGTTGAAACGAAGTGAGGGTAACACGTAGAGATATATAGTTTCACTGAAAAGTTTCTGAAGGAGATGCTCAAATCGGAGTTACTCAAGTGCCGAGGCTGGAATTTTGTACAATATGAAAGTAAATTGAAATTTCGGTTATAATGCAATCGAGGAAAAGGAGGAAGAAGTATCAATAATTCATTTTGTAGAAAACGGTTTCATATCAGCTAGCCATATACTACTGTGTCCAAAACGTAAAGTGACTCAGCATTCATTTTGAAAAATCTTCAGTTTCCTTCCAGATCAACTTCATCGGTTTTAAAGTAATACCACCCAGAAACAATGCACTAATGTCAACTGATTTTCCAATTTTCAAAATAGTTGTTGAAGTCCAAAGCTGTTTTTTGAGTTTGCTGAATAACCAGTCACACGCCAGTTCAGGTGAACACAGCGGTTATATAACAATATGGGTCGAGTTTCTGTGAAATGGTCATAAAGAATCAATGCAGTGTGGAACGGTGTATTATCGTGGTACAATAACCAAGAATATTTTAGCCACAATTCCAATAACAATCGAGATTTGACACGGATGAGGCCTATAACAACCTTTAAAATGGTATTGACTGATCCCTTTGAGATGCCAACACCTCTAGTTTTTAATAGAAGATTTACAAGCACCAAATCTTTGATTTTTTGGACGTGAGCAGATCGACCAGAACGCTTGCAACATTTTATTATTTTCGACACATTCATCACCATAGGCTTTCTGCACCATCCTCGATAAGTCAACTGCAGAAAATACATTCCTCAAACAACATGAAAGGCAAATACTTTGGTCAATGAATGCAGACATTATAAAAATCTAGGAGCTCACAAAACGAAACATATCTCAAAAACTAATGAATATTTCCATGTGAGTCTTGGCACAGATATCAAAGACAGTCATACCAACCTAAAAGTAAGAGCACTGCCCCAACTTCATTTGCGCGCGAAGTTTAAATTCAAATGTCACCTTACTTTTTGGACACAGTAGTAAATGAACAGAAATTTCTAGTGGGAGGCATAAGTGCCACTGCAATAACTACACACCGATGAAGATGTTATATTTCTATCTATGTACCAGTGAGAGAACACCGCATTGTTGTTGTTTTTCCACAAATGAAAGCGTAAGTTACAGAAGTCTCACAAAAAATTCGAGCAGAGGTTGGACAAAAACCAAGTATATAACTGAGACAGTTTGTAGAAGAAAGGCCAGGTGTTGAAAACGCACCACAAGTCCACCCCCCACCCCCTAACACATTTGACTACTATTCCAGTGCATTCTGCATGGACCTCAAACTTTTTGGTACATTTTTTCCTTTGTTGATTATTCGAGAGCTTTCGATGCAGACTTGAACCATGGATTAGCACATAGAGGTAAACAAACCTCCCTCCAAAATCTCACTACAAATTTCGTAAATAGGTTTATAACCTTAAAATTTTCAGGAACAATTGGCGACAATAGGTTTTATGAAGTCAATATTCAATCCAATAAATCCTGGAGGTGTCAGAACATTTCCAAATTAATTGAATATACATACATTCAGTTTCCAACATGATAGCTGCTAGTTTAGTTTGACCTAATTCCTTCACGTGACAGCTCGTTCGCCAGATTTAATTACGTTAGATTCATCTACATGGGAACTTTTGAAAACTGGCTAAAGAAACTTCTATTCAAGACGTAGAAGACCTGAAAATAGTTGTTTAAGATTCTCGTAGGATTTTCGATCGGAAACATAGATCACCAACGTTAAGACATCTGATTAATGATTAAAGGTGGTCATTTTGAGCACTTATTTCAGTTCCTTGGTATTTGAAATTAGATGAAGTGATTTATAAAGTTTGTTCTTGAACTGAAAAAATAACATTTAATGTGAATAAAATGATACGCTTTTTATATTTGATACACACGAACGGCTTCGACACTTTCATTTTCAAGTGTCAAGAGCAACCAGTTGTCAGAAAGAATGTGCAAATTATATCTATTTTGAATGTTGAGTGAATGAGAGTGATTCAATTCTAGATGACTCTTGAGTGTGGTGAATTTTGGGTTTGTGCAAAGTTTGTCAATTGTTTCTTGTTATAATTTTATTGTTCATTTTATTGTGAAAATGTGAAAACTGTTTTTGATTGAAATATTTCGATTCAAATAGGAAATAAGTTTCAGAGTTCATTATTCAGGTCTATTGAATCTAAAACAGTGTATTGCGGATGAGAGTTGTTGAGTTTCATGAATTTGTAGTTTATGAAATCAGCTTCAAAAGTATTTATGTACGACTGTATATTCGATAACTAGATAATTTTAACTCGAGTCGGAATGAGAAATTAAGTATAAGTAGGAATAAGATATAGATTTTAGATAATATATGGTTAGATTTGTAGTATACGTAATAGTTTTTCATTTCATAAGACTAGGACTGGTCCACAGTAGGGCTTTATTCCCATGGTGTATGTCGATAAGGCAAGGGCAACACCCCCCATAGGGCTTCATTCCCAAAGTGTATGAGGTGTTCCCTGTTGAAAAACAGAAGAGCATTAGTTAAGTTCTTAGATTCAAGTGAGTTTAGACATATAAGAGTTAGGTATGTTTGATGAAATATTTTTCTGCTGTTTTCCGTTTTCCATTGTAACACATTTTTCCTGTCCCAAATTCCCTTCTTTTTCACCCTTGTCTTCGTGAAGAAGTCCTGAAGTCCTGAAAATCATGAAGTGCAAGATGAGAATGAGAGAATGAGGCTGTTAAGCAGAAAAATTGTTGGTACTCTTCTTGTATCCTTGTACACACGACACTAATACAACATATACCCTGCAAGAACTGCGGAAAGGTCTACATTGGACAAACAGACCAACACCCTAAAGAACGTCTCAAATCCCATAAATACACGCAAAAAACGACAGCATAAACACAAAAAACACGAATTTGACTAAGACCAGACAAAAATTCTTGACAAAGAACACAACAGAAAAAAGAGAGAAATACTTGAGATGATACACATACAAAAAAACATAGACAACTCTGTAAATGACCGGAAAGCCATAAAGGCACTAAGTTCCATATACATAGATCCTCTACAAAACCAGGCACAAAAGAAACACGTTTCGAGAAGGTTAACAATCACAGTAGATACAAAGAACACGGTACAAGCAAATCCCAGAAACACCTGAAAAGTCCACAAAGAAAACAGCACCATAGAAAACTTCAACACATAACCTCCGAAAACTGACATCTCTAAAACACAAAATTTCCACAATGCTTACAAATAAAAATAAAAGAATCATCCAAAGATTAGTGGGTAAGAAACATTTTAAAAATAATTTAATATGAATCGTAATGTACATTTCTGTAATATTGTAGATTGAATACTGAAGAAGGAAGGAAAAATCCCGAAACGTCTATTTTGGATAGTGTTTCAATATTCTCATAAATCAATATCGAAATAAAATATAAAAGGTTAAAAAATACTAAAACGCTATAGATATATATATATATATATATATATATATATATATATATATATATATATATATATATATATATATATATATATATATATATATATATATATATATATATATATATATATATATATATATAGGATTTTGCCAATTCATCCTGTATTTCTATTATTTCATTATTAGAACGTTCAAGAAAGACTCTTTTCTTTATTTTTATGTGAAATATAATTGAAATAACTTGTAAAATTTTGTTAAAATCTTGCATATATATGCGTTGCATATTATCAAATTTTTGGGTGCATAAAATGCGGTCTCTAGTTATCAGTTAAGATGTGAAATATCTTCCATTCTTATCCTTTTTGTTCGATTTTTCAGTTCCTTTTGTAACCAAAGCTTTAAATTAAAAGTACGTAAAAAGAAAAGTCTCGAACAGAAGAGATTTTAAAACAAAAGTCTGAAAAACTCCAACAAAAAGTTGCCCTACGACCTAAATCTATTCGTTTCTTACAAATTCTACTTTATGTCCTAGCTTGTCGAATCGAATCCGACTGGTTCTTCATAAAATACAGAATTATTACGAACCTTTGTCATCATAAAAGAATAAGAGCACACCACCAGAGACACGGTGTAGGTTCACAAAGCCCGATTCGCCCTATAAAGAGGGACAATTATCCGAGGCAACTGAGTGTTATCTGTGGAGACGCCGTTTTATTCCAGGTTCTAAAGCAACATTTATCACGGTTAGAGACGTCATTTTGCTCTCAAGCGTTCCAATTTAATATTATCGAAGTCGAACTGGATGCGATTGTTTCTTTGAGGAAAGCGATTGTCGTCGTTGTGAGAGTAGTCCTTCTAGTTGGAGGAATCGCAGCCAAATTGTCATGGACGATAATTTTTCCCATTATAATCGCTCAAGGAAACATGGGAGGAAGTTTTGAACTTGCTTTATACGCTTTTATTGAAACATCAATCGATTTGATGGAAGCGAAATCAATATTTCAATGGATCTCCTGATATCCATCAATTCAATTCAGTTATATTATCTAACATTTTAAAATCAAGGGAGTAAACCAGGTCTTCAAACAATAGAACTTCAAAATTCAACATTATATCTACGAGGTGTGTACATAAAGTAATCAGACTGATTTATTTTTTCATCTTTAATTCAAATATAATTATATATTTTTTTCTTCAAAATAGTTCCCTTCACAGAGAGCTGAAGAATGTCTTTCTAATGATCATATCATTACTGGATACTGGAATAGCGTACAGCTGGTCGGTTACAGTTGTATTGGATCTCAATAAATCTCAAAAGGAAAACGTTTGAGACATGTATTATGCCAGTCCTCATATATGGTCTTGAGACAATGACTCTCACCCGAGCATACGCCAACAAACTCCAGGTGACACAACGAGCAATGGAGAGATCGATGCTTGGAGTAAGTTTGCGAGAGAAGATCAAAAATGAGGAAATAAAACGAAGAACACGCGTTACGGACATTTTGAGAAGAATAGTGGAACTCAAATGACGCTGGGCTAGACATGTAGTCTCCAAGAACCAAACAGATGGACCCATATAATAATAGTATGGCGCCCAAGACATACCAAGAGGACTGTTAGTAGACCTCCGAAACGATGGCGGGATGATATCCAGAAAACAGCAGGAAAAAAATTGGGTTAAGATTGCCTTAAATAGACAGAAGTGAAAAGATTTGGAAGAGGCCTTTTCCACGAGTGGATATCCACAGGCTGATGAGAGAGAGAGTGCGTCATGGCGTTCATCTCCAATTCATTGGTCAAAAGGAAATAAACGTAGAAGTTACTCAAATTTAATTATACTGCAATCATTATGACTGCCAACAGCCGACCTGAAGTCACAAAATCCCTATGTTGATATTTTCATCGCTGTTTGCACTTGAAGGCTTTCCGTTTCGTGGAGTATCTTCATTCGATTCTCTTCATTCTGAAAATGACAAACCAACGGAAAACCTATGTCCTTGATAAATCATTTTCTTCAGTCCTGCCGAAGTAGTTCAAATGTTTCTGTAGCATTGTGTCCAAGTTTAAAGTGAAACTTGATAGCACATTGCTGCTTAAAATTGAATGAAGAAGAAAAAATTGTTTCACGAAAACGCTACCGACAAACAAATAACTGTAGCGAGTTCAAACTCATATAGGAATCGTATCACATGTGTACCTGACCCTGCTCAAAGCATCTCGTTTCACTCGTTTGCAGTCTAATTACTCCATTAAAAAACTTCGTCATTATACATTACCTCAGTATTGACGAGCGGAGATATTAATTGTTCGATAATGACTTGGCAATAGTTGGTAGTAAGATGTTCAAATGTACCAATTTCATATGGCTTCAAAAGTACTCAAGCTGAGGGATGTGTAAAGAGAATTTTGGTTGTGTAAAAATCTCTATTCTGACGTTATATCATATTTTGTTCTATTTACGTGAAATGTATACGTGAATTAGCAAATATCTTACAAATAGAAGCAACATGCGCCTATTTCGAACAAAACGTGACCTTCTGATTGATATATTTGTGAACCATTCTCGAAGTTTAGATAAAAGCGTCGGAGAAGTGAAGTGACGTATATACCAATATTTCCTATGGAAATTTGAATAAATTGGATTGCAAAATCTTTAGACGGCCTTAAAATGAGTATTTCTTTTCATGGATCGATTTAGATGGAAATATGTCCGACAGCTATGTGCAATATAATTCTTGCGAATCTTTGGAAGTTAGTACCAACTGAAGGCTAACATTTTTCATAGGAGAAAAATATTAAGGATACAGGACGAGGGCGTTTCATGACGATTTGTAGTATAAAATGGCGGATTTAGAAGGCGAAAGTTACTCGAATTGATTCTTCCAGCCTTGGTATCCCATTTTATTCGATTTATTTCTGTTCTGTTATTGAAATATCGAAATCTACACTGAATCAATGAACATATAAAGCATGAGGACGAAATGTTACGTCGATTAACATTTAATCTGAAGTATATTGTACTCCAGCTCATCAATCATTCAATACGAGGACTTTGGTGGCACACTTTCCTGAATTATATAGAAATCTGTCTAATGCCTTGACACACATAATTAAATTAAACGGAAAGTTTCCGTAAGAATATTTCCACCATATATTACCGTGGCATTTTTTCGTTCCAATCTTTTTAATGTATTTTTTCGGATAAATTATTCAAATGTTCTCTGCCGTCGTAATCGATCAGATGCTTCTGATTCAATGAATATTGCATATAGACGAATCGAAAAATGATTACCCTGATGTATGGAACGTTTAACGATTATTGTGTAAGTAGATATGGTGTACTTTTTTTGTTGAAGGATAGAGAGACATGGGGAATGTCCGATATACGCATATATCTTCGTATGATCGAAAACAGCGAAAAATTCAAACATAGTTAATGGCAAACATTGATACCTCTGCAGGATTCGACATCAAGGTCAGGTATTGCAAACTTTGATTCGGCTCTGACATTTAATTCAATTCACATTTGCGCAAATCAGATCCCCTGGCTAGGTAATTGTGATGGAAATTATTACGTAGAAAGCTAATTAAGTTAACTTTTACGTAAGTTGCAATCTCAAGTATGTACAAACTAGCGAGAGGCATGATATGGGATTCACGAAAAAAATTGCGACATGAAGTATTCCTAGATATACCCACAATATTCCTAATGACTCTCTCCTGTAATTTAAAAACCCTGTCACAATAACCAGAGGCACCCCAAAACATAATAACGTAACTAAGTCTAGAACGAAAATATGCATGATAGAAAGATAAAAATATTGCTCTGTTGGTCGTTATCCCCAATCTGTACAATGCAAAACAAAGTGAAGACAAGACACTACACAGCTGGTCAATATGTTCGGGCCAGTTTAGTCTGTTGTCGATTGTGATGCCTAGGAACTTTGTGGATTGAACTTGTTGAATTGATTTACTTTTTACCCTCAATAGATGACTAAAGGCATTGTTTGAACAAAATTTTTAAATGAAAAGTTATTAAAACAGTTTTTGATATGTTCGAAAGTAACTTGTTGGCATCAAACCGCATAGAAAATTTATTGAGTAAGTTTCGAACGTTTTTGAGTGTGTTGGCAAGATCAAGATCCGCACCGAGCAATTTAGTGTCGTCATATAATCAAACTACGAGGGTCACCAACAATATCAGGCATATCGTTGACAAATAAAAGAAATAACAAAGGTCCTAAAACAGAGCCCTGCAGAACATCACACTTTATGTCGAGCAAAGAGGATTTAACTCCATGAATCTCAATAAGCTAGATCCGGTTCGATAAGTCGAAAGCTTTAGTGAGATTCATAAAGACCGCAATACATTTTTTATTCCCATTCAATCATTCAACGAGGTTAACGAAACTCATAATGGCTGATTGAACGGACTTACCCCTTCGAAAGCCAGCATGTTAAGATATTATGATCATTGAGAAAAATTAGCATTCTTTCAAATATTATCCTTTCAAATACTTTAGACAAAGCAGTTCCCAGTTAAGGTTGGATCTCCTCTTAAAAAGCATAACTACGCGAGTAACTTTCAGGTATATATATATATATATATATATATATATATATATATATATATATATATATATATATATATATATATATATATATATACTAACCATTGATTCATTTTTCAATTCTTTAGGTGCTTTCCGTGTAATCCAACTTTCTCTTTTACATTCTAATTTAGACATTCTCTGTTCATCATGAAAATAACGTAGATGAAAAATCTGTTTACTATGAAGATTATTCAAATCAATTAATCCACGACCTCCAAGATGTCTAGGTAGTGTAACTCTCTGAACATTTCCTCGTTTGACATTGTAATTATATATATATATATATATATATATATATATATATATATATATATATATATATATATATATATATATATATATATATATATATATATATATATATATATATATATATATATATATATATATATATATATATATATATATATAATTACACTTGGGGTTTTACAAAGTTCATTGATTCCAAACATTCTAAGTACGGTGCAAATTATTAATACAGATGACGATTACACTGATTGATGAAAAAGATTTAATATGATCTAATACTTCTGTCACAATGGATTCTGAAACAACCGCTTAAAACGATCGTCAAAATTTTCGTTGTTGCTAAGTTGGCATCACTGTTTTCTATACTGACGCGAAGTTTGATCGCGATCTGTCAGTTAGTTTGTTTACAGTACTCGATTCTGTCAGTTTTCATATGTATGTTCAGCGATTTTTACAATGGATACAAATATCGAACAAATTTGTCCCAGTTTTTGAATAGCAGGAGGAATTTCGACTCGTTCTGGTCGGCCATCAACATCTTCAACTGACTTCAGATTTTGATTGTGATCCACGTTCTTTTGTGTAAATACGTAAAATATCTTATCGTCGTAAATATTGTAACTGTGAATGCTGGAGGTACTTTCAGAAGAACATGGTGGACCATTCGAGAAAACATGAGTGAAAAATTCTTGTGTATGCATGATAACGTCAGACACTTAGTTCATATCGCTGGAGCTTCCTATAAACACTTCAATCGAGTTGCCTACTTTAAGATACGTGGTTGAGGTTCAGAGCAGACTGATCTGGTGTTTCAAATGCTGCTATTGCAATACTCATCACCACTAATGCAAACATAAACCTTCATTTAATGGAAGATCGAAGCCTGCATCATTTCAATGATGTTCTACATCAACTCGCAGCTGCTAGTAATTGTTTGCACTCTACACCTACTGCGTCCATGGAATTGATACTGGACTGTCTTCACCTGGTGATCGAAGGAGTAGGTAGAATTGCTACCTACAAATTGCATCATCTTTTCAACTTCGTGCCCGGCGCTTTACAGTCTGAATCGAGGACAACGCTGAGTGTTAATGCTGACATAGCAATACCCAAAACCATTAAGCTCATTCCTAACAGACACGAATGGACCAGCTCCAAGAACAGTTCACTTAAGGGTGCCTGTTGCTTCTCAAACAACTCCAAAATATTCTCAAAAGATACAGAAGCCAGCAAAACGAACCAACTATCTTGAATGAGGTTCATAACATACTGATACGGGGTTTTTGAATAATACTATTGCAATATTCATCAATGCAATAACAATGCAATCACAAAACTTTACTTATTCAAAAATTGAATGCTGCATCGTTTTCAACAGCGAAGTTAATTAAGTACCAAGTTCTCGATGTGTGATTCATCTATTTTAAAGTCTATATGGAACACCATTCATATAAAGCAAATAATATGAATCAAACCTGTTAAAATTCGAAAAAAAACACGCGATCTGGCAAAGACATTGAAAGAAACGATGTTCTACATCAACTCCCAGTTCTTAAAGTAATTGTTTTACATTTTCCCCACACCGAATTATACGTACATAAAGGCATCTTATTCGAGAAAGAACCCGACTGGAATTCAAAATGCTTCCCGAGTAAGTGTGATTCTATCAGTGTCGAGTGATCGCGGAAAAACAACACGAAAACAATATCAGTGCCATTCTAAAGTGCGAGTATACACAAATTAGTGACGATGGAATTCACACTGTCTCTTCATTTTCTTCTTTGATTATTTTCACTTTACCCTCACTGCATTGAAACGATCGGATTTTCCTAAAAGCTTCTCGTTACCATTTTCACTTAACTGTCGGCTTAAAGTCTTCTATTTCGTTTTTGAAGTGTTAAACTGCACCGAGAATGGTTGAAGACAATTTTGTGAGAGTCATAAAATTGCCTATTTTCGCTGCATTCAGATTATATCTTAGTAGACTAGAATATAAACATTTCCGTAAAGTACAAGACAGTGATTGCAAACCGTTCGAGCTACTGATAGCTCGCAAAGGTAATTTTATGCTGAAACTGCAAAATTTACAAAAGCTTTAGAGTTTAAGAACTTTGAGAACGATCTGGATTGCTTCAAAAGAGACAAATACGCATGGCGCTCTGACATCGAACTCAGTAAAATACTGGATGGTGTATTCAACATCTAGACATTGGGTTAGCAAAGCAAAAATGCAATAAAAAATTTGTAAAATAGTGATAAGACAGTGAAAACTCGAAATTTTCATTCACAATGGAGAGGAGTCATAGGTGAAAATCTTTATGCTGTAATACTTCTTTTCGGTTGTAAATTTAGAGAATATTATGTGAAGAAAAGATAGAATCAATGGAACAATTAATGTGCTCAGTTGGAAGAAATTCTACCCTTCAAAGCAAAAACCAAGTAACTCTAAATTTCCAACTTTTCAGCAGAGTTATTTTTATGATGCAAATGAGAACTTGAACATTTACTACTTTTCAATTCTAGAAATTCACTGAGCGTATTAAATTCAAAATTCTTCGCGCCAAATTCAAAATACACACTTACTTTCAGTTACTACATACAAGTAAGTTGAAAAATTCAAGACAAAATTCAAGTAAGTCAATCTGCATTTAAATATTTTATTGCAGGAATACGTAACAGACAATTAATTTTTCAGTTATCAAACAGAACACTAAAGTAACAAATATTGAATATCAAATTAAATTCAAATGAATACAGAAATAGGTGAAAAGATTATAAAAACTTTGTAACCATAGATCGCCCTCTTCAATTTGAGTTTCTTCCCCACAGTGGGCCACGTCGTCCAAGTCAGATACTGGCAGGAGAGATTTCCAGAACAACTGTTTCTTAGAGAGCATATGGGCAGTTAGTTTATTCAAAATCTTTTCTTTTTTGCCTTGTTCAGACCACAGCATCATAATTTGTTAACTGGCAACTGAATTTTGAATTTTGGTTTTAAAAATTTGACTTCAAAAACTCCGGACTATCTATTTCGGTTTTCAAGTACAGTGATCTCGAATTTTTCTGAATTGACACACCTTTGTGTAACGGAAAAAAGGTACAGCAGTGTTACCAATACTTACTGTTCCTTTTTTACGGGTTTGGCAACCGTTTTCGAAACGAAGAAAGTCATCCAAGTGAAAAATGAGTGGTTTATTGTACTTACTGCTTATACTGATTAAATTGACTAAATCATCGAAATCTAATATCTCCTTCGACTTATTCCACTTCTTTTCGATCAGCCCCTGTACCGAGTTAGCCTTCATAAATGAATGGCCAGGTTCAAAAACTTGAAAGTGATAGTCTCTGTTCCCCATTCTTCATTAACTAGAATACAACATGCTGTAAAGAGTGTCCAGTTTTTATTGTGTGCGGCACAATTATCTGCCCAAAATACAAAATTTCTTTCATTTTCCCTAAGGGACTTCATGAAATTATAATATGCTTATACAACATCGGAGCAAGTTCTACCCATAATAACCTCATGCCATAGTACAAACACATTCTGTCCATGATTCCTCAGGCTCGAAAATGTTTCATTGAAACATATTAGACGACTTATAAGAAAGGAGTTATTAATATCTTCTGCATATCAATTGCGAAAATCTTCTGGCCATTCTTCGGATCAATCTGCTTCATATGCCAAATTTACGTTTTCATAGTGGATATGATTCTTGTGCAATGAACATAATGGACATTCATCTTGTGATGGCTTAGTGAAGCCAATATTCTCCTGATGAAAAACCTTTCTGTAGGTTTCATATTAAACTTTCTTTTCAGGAGTTTTCTCATTCAAATCTTATCACATCTTATACACCGATGTCGTTTGTAAGATACCGTTTATTAATGGTGGCGTTGGAAGATAAAATTTTGTATTTAGATAAGTCTAGGTAGATGTAAAAAAGTTAGAGGGTATGCATTCCGATTTTCAAAAAAAAATTCTCCCATAAAGGCACACCCTAATATACATTTGTCGAAAGATTCCGTCCATTATTTCATCAGGTTGGCTTACGCCACTGAAAACTACATAGCACACTATTTCTGAATTATTAAATAAGCTTAACAGTTGGCAACAATTGATCTATGCTATCCATTTAACTAATCTAAAGGTTCGGTTGTTAAGATGAATGTTACATAATTATTCTAAAACGGCTGAACGAATGAAATTTGGCTCACTGATAGTTTATTGTCTTAGAGATCACATAAGATACATCATTCCGAAAAATTTTGAGGTTCTTGTATGATTATCGAAGAATTTGGGACATATCCATTCGATATGTTTCATAGAATAATATTTCAGTATGAAAACTACCCATGTTCTTTGGGTTCCAATGGTGAATAACTGAAAAACAACTTCTGAGAGTTTCTAATATGGATTTAGAAGTTCGTATAAAATTTATTGCAATGAGGTTGAATATTGTTCCCTGAATAGAAGTCTTCAATGTGATTATACATAGCGATAAATTTCGCATGTTTTCATTATTCAGATATGATATACACAAGGTAAACAGCCAGACAAGTACTTGGAACGTTTATTTTTCAACAGATCGCATCTTGTAAACAAATTGTGAACTTGATGCGCTTCAACGGATTAGGATGGATAAATGACAGTGTGGCCAGATGTGATGATAAATATGAAGAGTGGATTAGAAAATCATTTCTTTTAGGGAAGGATATTTACCATTGAACAGAAAGTTGAATACTGTTCTTTGAATATCTCATCAGTTTGAAATACGAAAATTGGTTTTAACTGATGCCTTTGACTTACAAGACGACATCATTTCAGCTACATATAACGGCACAAAAAGTATTGAAACAACTGAAGTTATAATAGAATAAAGGAGAAATGCACTGAAGCTCAATTGATTCATTATAGATAAATATACGTGTATTGAAGTCAGCTTATTCAAAATATACTTAAATATAAATTTATGCATCAACGTCTTGCATTAACTGATGAAGCAATGTCTAATAAATCACTCACCGAACTCCTGCCTGAGCGACTAGGATCTTCACATTTAGATACACATCATATGAAGCAACGTACCTGAAACATGAGAATAAATAATTACCATCTAATTCAATTGAAACATTTGAAGAGGCATTAGGAAAACCCACAATCTAAACTAATTAACAACTCAACCCTTGATTGCAATTAGTGGAAATGCTGCGATAGGTTGAATCTGAATTTTAACTGCAATGCTAATAGTCTAATTACGCTCCATTACTAAAAGAGTCAGTTTACTAAATTGTGTAATTTAAATCTTCATTGCCGGCTAACCTCACTTGCTTAATTGCGGGGTATTTCAGGCTATTCGAACGGTTCTACGCTTGCAAAATTGATGAGCAAACACTATGTATACGCCCTGGAGAAAATTATATCCAAAACACATCATTAATATATTTATTCTGTCGGGAAATTGTACTGGGTCGCGAAAAGAAACTTTTTTCCAAATTAATTATCCAGTAAATGGATAAATGCAGGTTTGTTATGAACGTCAAGGTACTTCTTAGAAGAATGAAGTTTCGGTAGCTCAATTCCCTTAACTTTTTCAATAGTGAATGGGAACAAATGATACCCTAGAGAATAAGATTAGATTTCTATTGTTATCTGAAGCAATAAATAATCAGGACATTTGGGTGTAAATTTAAGAATTATATTTTGGTTAGGAAGGCTTTTGTATGTCATACCAGTGTTATGGTTAATTTCAGCTCTAGGTTTTAAGGAATTCCCTAAAATTGCATCTATTGGACTTGTTCATGTATCATTCTATGCTAAGTGTTTACTGCAATTCGATCATTTCCTTGGGGAGATGGCCTCTGACAATAGCCTCGCGCTTGCAAACTGTGGGTGATCTATTGGACGTAAGCTAGGTAGCAGAAAGACGGAATTTATGATGCACTGCAACCACTACTGCAAGGAATTGTCATCCTCTAAGATATCTTCGACACATCATACATGTTATAACCGTAGAGTGAAATTGATGTCTCTTTTGAAGGGACTATCAAAATATATACCGAAGATTCAAAGATCACAATAGGAGCAAGGTATGGAGTGTACTCAAGATTCTTAAATCAACAGACGGTATTCAAAGTAATGACACTGATTCTTTTCCAATTTTTTATTAGAATATAATTACAATGCAATATTGGCTCCTTCAAAATGAATGCCTTGAGAAATCACACAGAGCTAGAGACGGTCCTTTTAATCATTATGGCGTTGCTGGAACTCGGATGCTAGAATAACCTTCAGCTGGTCGGTTATAGCTATTTGGATGTTTTCAAGTATGCCAAAATGAGGTTAGTTTCAATCCTTGGGAGAACAAAAAACAAAAGGACTAAATCCTGGAAAATATGGAGGCTGAGGAGCCACAGAAATGTTTTTACTTCATTATTGAGATATCAATGTGATATGGCATATAGCTATGATGCAGCATCAAGTTGTTTTGGATGTTTCTTCGCACACGAAAGACACGTTTTCGTCTTTCAAAGACCTCTCGGTAGAAGATTAACCATTTGTCCTAGAGGCATAAACTCTGTGTACGATTCCACGGACAAATATTAGGTCCGCAACAAAGTTCTCGCTGTTTTTCTCATGGAAATGTGAAAAATTACAACTGAATCATTCAAAATATTGCCCATCGTTAGCTACTTTTTCCCATCTTTCTGGAAGAGCTCGAATACCATGACGGTAAAAGTGTTCGTCTTTTTAGGCTATCCACGAATGAAGCCATTGAACGGAATAAGTAATAATCATATGGTGCAATATCTGGGGAATATGGCGGGTATGTATATATTATTATTATTAGCTTCTGCTACTACAATACAATAACAAATAATTGTGTAGTTCACAAAAAAATTATACAAATGTATACCTCAGCGTAAACAATTTCGGAAAAATAGTGTCGCCTTGAAATACTCCCCTCTCTATGCGGATTTTATCTGTTATCTTATTCTCATCGAAATGAATTGTGATGAAAGCATGATCATAAATGTATATCAGCAAATTCGAGTACTGAGAGTCGACTCTTGCATTATCTAAAGACCTCATTATTGCCCACATTTCTTTAAGATCGAAAGCTTTTTGGAAGTCTATAAAAGCCAAGTAGATAGGAATATTGTATTCGGTACACTTCTCTATAAGAGTACGAAATGCTTGTAAATGATCAATGGTGCTGTAACCTACTCGGAATCCGGCTTCCTCTACAGGTTGGTATAGGTCTAATTTGTGGGTGAGTCTATTTGTGATAATTTTAGTGAGCAGTTTGTATAGGTGTGAAAGAAGGCTGAGGGGCTGAAAGTTCTCGAGGTTACATTACATTACATTCGTGGGGGTCGTTTGGCTTTTCAAACCTTTCCGAACTGCGACCAAGTTGGCCTTTTGTTCGTTACCCTTCTTATTCATTTCCTGTAGGTCTAAATCCCTTACAAAATTAAGAATCGTCCTGAGACCTTTCGCCTTTACTTCGTGCGGCTCTAGCTTGTCGCTATCGAAGTGTATATGTCTTTGCAGTTGATATGCAACTGCGAGGAATATGTTCGGAAGTTTCATCGTCCTCTTTACACATTCTGAATGTTTCCGATTTGCCCATTTTACTGAGATGGTACCTCAGTGGGCAGTGTCCAGTAAGGAGGCCTGTTATGGTCCTCAGCTCGTCCCTAGAGAGATCGAGAAGCTGTTTTGTCTTCTTTGGCGAATATTCAATGAACTTTTTGCTGGACTCAGGCCTGGAGTTTCTTCCAGTATTCTTTTTTGCTAGATTCTTCACATTGTTCCAGTTCCTGTCGTTCAGGTCCGATGGGTGGGATTCCAGCAGCTGATCTGGCCAGTTCGTCAGCGGCTTCATTTCCTTGTATACCTTCGTGGCCAGGCATCCACCATAGGAAAAGTTTGTGCCCCCAGCAAGTTGCTTCAAGGATTGACGGCATTCCCAGAAAGAGATGCTCCGATAACTGCAAGAGCTTAGCGCTTTCATCACTGCCTGACTGTCCGTTAAAATGTAAATCTTTGCATCTTTGAATTTCCTTGGTAGTCTTTCCTGGCAGCAAAGGTTCACAGCAAGTGTTTCTGTTTGCATGATTGTGGGAGTAGAGCCCAGAGGCACTGATGAGAGTACTTTGGTCCATATATGCCTCCTCCTGTTCCATCAATCGTTTTTGATCTGTCCGTGTACCAAATGAAGGATTTTTGGTCTAATTGATTTATTTTTCAATCTTTTTCTTTTATTTCTCCAGGCTGTTCTTATCCCTTTTTTTGTGAAGTAGAATTACTTCAGCATTTGGCCACATTTGTGGAATTCTTCCATCCAAAAGACATTTATTGAAGAGAATTTTCATGGCATACCATAAATCCCCGCCACCCATTCTCAAAATTTCACAACTTATCCTATCTTTGCCTGGATGTTTGCGGTTTTTCATCTGTTGTGCTAATTGTGCTAATTTTAGTTCAGAACCGATATTCTTCACCACTGGTCTTTGAGATGTATTGGGGTCACTTGTCTCCGAAGTATAAAGACATGTGTAAAACTGCAATGATGTCTGATCTATTGTTCACCAAAATGCCCGCTTTGTTTCTGATACTGTTCAGTATTGGTCTTCTGTAGGAGCAAGAGAACTTTAATTCCTATTTTCTATTTCTATCTATTTTCTATAGTATCCATTATGAGTCTTGTATTGAAGTCCCTTAGATCTTTTCAAATGCTTCGGGATATCTCTCTGTTCAGTTCTCCATAAGTTTCTTCATTCTGGAGCATTATTTTTCTCTGCTGCAATAGCATTTTCGTATGTGTACTGATCTTCGTGTTAGTGTCTTTTTATCTTGTGCATATTCTCTCCGTTGATGTCTTTAAACTGTTTGTTATCATTTCTGTTAGGTCGTTGATTGTTATTTCTGAAAGATTTTTTCTCTTAGATAGTTCTTGGCTATCCTTTGAGGATCATGCTGGTTGTCTCTATTTTTGTGTTTATCTTGAAAGTGCCTCTGACAAGTCTGTAATCGTTTCCCGTATCAAATTGATTCAGTACTGTGACATCCTGGCATATTTCCTTTCTATTAGTGAGAATGAAATCTATTTCATTTTTAACACTATGATTTGGACTTCGCCGTGCCCATCGTCTTTGTGAAGGTTTTTGGTAGGAGGTATTCATACAAAATAGGTTTTCATTTCTGCAATAATCAATCAACATTTCTCCTCTTTCATTTCTACATCTGAGTCGAAATTTCTCAACGTGTTGGATATCATCGTCCAAATTTTCGCCTACTTTGGCATTAAAGTGACCCATAACTATAACGAACCTGGCGTTTGGCATACTTTTTGCAGTAGTGGTATATTCATATATATTCTATCTCTTCGTCTTGTGCAGCAGATGGTGGGGCATATATTTGGATTTATTGTAGGCTGTATGTCTGGTTTAGTTTAAGTACAACATATATGACACGATCTGCTCCACTAAGTGTTTCATTCTTTTGTTGGTTATGAGTGCTACTCCGCCGTGATTATCTATATCTTTATTTTTATGAAACAACAGACGCCCCGAAATTGTAAAGGTTGTTGCTTCTCCCTTCAATCTTGTGTCACTCAGACCCAAAACATCCCACTGTAACTGTAAGTACGTTTAGGTTAAATAATGTCAAAATACACGACGCAGTTGTTTCATAGGAACTGTCAAAGTGCCGAAGGCGCAAAATTTGAAAGGCAACCTACGTGCACTGCTGATTTCTGCTGAATTTCTGAATGAAAAAAGTAGGAAACTCCCTGTAAAAACAGATATTTCCACACCAAAATATGCCTATCTGTTTTAATAAATAAGAGACATCCGAGGTGGCGATCATCGCAGCCATTATCAATAATATTTAGCCAGTCGAATTGGAATCTCTGAAGCGGCTGTCACGTAGATAATAAAGTGAAAGATCGCTGAAGGTATGCGGCCGTATTTCCCATTCGAAATTGCTAAATCCGTCGAGCTCAATATCTCTTCGATGCCGCCGATATTGCGTGCTGAGCTGGCAGTCGGTTTACCGAAAGCCAAAGAACGTATGCATTCAGAAGGATTGGAAAGTCATTACGTAGTCTACCTTCGGGGAACACCGAAGGAATCCAATTGAAAAGAATGATTCCACCTTAATATAATGGCGCGAATTGTAGGAAGGATGGGGAAGAACTTGCCATAATACACCTCGAAGAATTCTTTCATTTCGATGAAAGAACGAACGGCAATGTTCTACTAATCTAATTCACTAATTAATGCAGTATCGTATGAAAGAATTTTTAGAAATTGTTATTGAAATAAAATTGAACTCTTTCATTCTTGTTCATGCGTTTAAGATATCTTGTGCACGCTAATACACTTCTCTCCACTTATACAGGGTGCGCCAGAGAAAACCGGACAATTAACATAGAAGAAGGTAGTTTAAGCGGAATTTGCTAAAATAGGTCGACTATTGTTTCGAAACAGAGCATATTACATCAACCCTCTACCCCAACGGTCACCTCAATGATTTAGTAAGGTTTGTGAGTTGAATTTCCGATACAGAGTGTCAACTACTAAAAGATAATATATAGGGTGCGCCAGAGAAAAGCGGACAATTTTTTCCGTTTTAAATTTCGTAATTCTGGAGCATGATCATTCGTTCTTGCTTCATTGGAAAGCCAAAGGACTAGGTTTTTCAGAAATTGTATCGAAATTTCACTTGCAGTGAAATCCAATATGGCTAACTCATTTGAAAATGAGCAATATTTCAAGATCGCTAGAACGTTTTTTTTACTAAAATTTCGAATAGGGCATTCAGTTAATAATTCCGTCTTTTCTGAACAATTTGACATATTGATCTTGAAAATATTCCAAGAACTGATCAAATAGTAGCGTGAAGAATTTTTGTCATTCTGATTTTCGCCTGAAATCGAAATATTTTTTTCACCTCATGGCGTTGGCACTCCTGAAGTTGTTGCATTTTGAATGGATGTTTTAGGAACACAAGGAATCATATTTTGCTAAAACTAACCTAAAATTTGACTTCCGTTCGAATTGAAAACGGCAGGCTTCCTCAAATATTAACAATTTTCCTCGCGCATTAAAAAAGTTTTCGTGGTTGTAATAAATAAACTGTGTGATTTAATCACTAGATTGAGCCTTTCCTATCATTTTGAGGGGTCGAACTCGAATATCAATTCAGAATTGCGCCAATTGTCGTCAATAACGTTTTTCTTTTCCACCATTTTGTGTGACTCCCGTTGTGAAACGCTGAACATAGATTGCATGCATTAACTCTATGATAAAAAAAATAATGAAATGTCATCGAATTTGAAACGACATCTGGTTTTAACTCGAAGTTTTTCTTGGTGTTGCTTGTTTTTGACGTTTGAAATTGTTAACAATGGTTTCAACACAGCGTTTCATTGCATTACAAAAGGAGTACAATCTATGATGTTGAGGAAAAATTTCGGACAACAGGGTCATTCGGAAGAAGAACAGGTACTGGTGCAGCTAGAACTGTTAGAACACAGGTATTCAAGTTTTTCATAATCTGTTTCAAGCATCAACTCTGCATTTTTGGTATTACAACCTTAATTGACAAATTCATGATAACAGTCAGCGAATTTCTGTATTAGCAGTCAGCGCTATCAGAACTCCAGGAACCAGCTTGACTGTTTCCAAAATGTCTCAGAGATGGCAAATCTCAAAAACCGCTGTGAAAAGAACTGGCACAATTCTGAATCAATATTCGAGCTCGACCCTCTTGAAATGATGCGAAAGGTTTAATCTAGTGATTGAATTACGCAGTTGATTGACAAATTTTTCAATGCGCGTGGGAAATTCTTAATATTCGAGGAAGTCGGCCATTTTGAATTCGAACGGAAATCAAATTTTAGGTTAGCTTCAGTAAAATATGGTTCTTTGTCTTCTTAGAACATCTATGAAAAACACAACGACTCTAGGAGTGCCAACGCCATGAGATGAAAAAATATTTCGATTTCAGCTAAAAATCAGAATGAAAATATTCTTCAGGCTACTTTTTCACCAGTTATTGAAATATTTTCAAGATCAATATGTCAAATTGTTAAGAAAAGACTGAATTACCGACTGAATGCCCCATTCGAATTTTTAGTGAAAAAACTTTCTAGCAATCTTGAAATATTGCTCATTTTCGAGTGAGTCAGCCATATTGAATTTTGCCGGAAGTGAAATTTCGATACGATTTCTGAAAAACCTAGTCCATTGGCTTTCCAATGAAGCATAAACGAATGATCTAGCTCTAAAGTTGCGAAAGTTATAATGGAAAAAAAACGTCCGGTTTTCTCTGGCGCACCCTATATATTGCGTTAAAAAAGTATTGGGAATTGATTATTTGAAAAATCTGTAGAAATACCATTGAATAACGATCGTTTCCACCTGATATGTTTCCGGTCGACTTTTTTCTCTTTCCAACACTCAAATTATCACTTCAGGTACTCGTTTTGAATCGATAGATTCAAACTAATTACTTCAAGGTTCAACTTTCTTCTTTCATGGTTTCAATGCGACAATTTTGAACAAAAATACCGACATTTGAAACTTAATTTTTTTTTATTATTATTACGAATACAATATGAGTGAGATCTTTAAGACCTATAAAACTAAAAAAAATCAATCAAGTAATTTAAACATAAACATCAAAATTTCATGAGGATGAACTAAACTGAATAAACCAGTCTAGCATAATACCACTAACTCAATAAGTATCTATCCAGTCTATTCTTGAAGCAGTCTATCGTAGAGGCATTCACTACATCCTCAATAAGGGAGTTCCAAGTATTGAACACTCTATTTGGAAGGAATGCTCTTCTACAGGTAGTGCGATACCGCTTATGTATCAGCTTCAAACTGTGAACTCTCATGTTGGAATTCTGAGCCAGTTGGCAAATATCTGCAAGATCAACAGAGAATGATGCATGTAAAACTCGGTAAGAGTTCATCAAGCATTCTCTCTCCCGTCGGTCAATCTCGGACATCATTTTTGTCATCAGCATTCTATCTTCATAAGATGGTCGATGAATTGATTCAATAAGATTCATGTCTCGAACAAGAACAGGCGTCCAAACCGAAGAGCAAAACTCTTTCCATTGATTTAGTATGTGTTTTGAGGATTATTTTTACCGATATGCATTACCACACATTTTGATGCTTTTAATGGAATAAGCCATTTTCTGCTCCATTCCATAACTCTGTCAAGGTCCATCTGAAGCTATCGCTGATCAATGAGGGGGTAAGAGTATAACTTGGAGTCGTCTGCATACATCGAACACGTGGAAGAAAGCAAGCCTGGGAAGACAGAAGTGTGTATGAGGAATAGTATAGGGCCAAGGACTGATCCATGGGGGACTCCACTTGTCACCGGATCCATATTTGAATAATCCTCACCTACTTTTTGAGTAGACGCATGTTTGGGACTCTGTCGAATGCCTTCTAGAAATCGAGATAGATGACATCAATAGGAAAGCCGAGATGGATAGATTTGGTCAACTCATCCAGGCACTGCAACAAGTTAGAGGTAACAGATCTGCCAGGGAGAAATCCATGCTACCGAGGTGAAATTATGTTGTTCTCCATCAAAAATGGCATCAAGTTATCAGAAATAATTCTTTCCATTATTTTCACCTCGGAGCAAGTTAGGCTGATTCGTCTATAATTTTCTTTGAGACTTTTATCGTCCTTGTTATACACCGCAACGACTCAGCCACTCTCCATGCAACCAATAATGTTCCTCGTCGAACGATTTTTGCATGATTAGGGACAAGGGAAGGGAGAGAGAGGAGGCGCAATTCTTGAGAATGTATTGCGAGAGACCACCCGGACCAGCAGTATTCAATTCTTTCAATTTCTGGGAAACTACTTACTCAGAAAAAACAAACGAACTTGAACTTGTAGAAGACAAATGAGCTACTGGATTTTTTTTGTATTTTGTAATGATACAAAGTACAT
This sequence comes from Cryptolaemus montrouzieri, assembly GCA_013387265.2. Taxonomy (NCBI): domain Eukaryota; kingdom Metazoa; phylum Arthropoda; class Insecta; order Coleoptera; family Coccinellidae; genus Cryptolaemus; species Cryptolaemus montrouzieri. The sequence continues at coordinate 45,328,819 of JABFTP020000083.1, read as the reverse complement.
CGAAATAATGAAACAATGTCTTTCTGTCAATTGGCTGATAAGTCAATTCACTTCAGTATGTTCGCATCAGCATAATATTCGAAATAAACCTTGAATTTAAATCGTAGATGGTCCTTTAAGGGCTACAATCGTGAAAATAAAAGACGACGCACTTTGATATTCTTCCTGGCTCCCAGTAAAGACCTCAGCCGATCAGGAATTTCTCTGCCGCTTTTTTCCATATATTTGAATACTGGAATCGGGAAACGAAGCGAGTATAGCGAAGGAGGTCGCCCTTCTCCTATTTACACCGCATATTTTATCTATTTTATTGGGTCTACTATGAAGTTTATAGAGGAAACCCCAATTAAGTTCAGTTTTCCATGGAAAGGTCCAATGAATAATGTAGTTTTTTGTTCCTGTGTGGATTGATTTCACAATTTCATGGTCGAAGAAGCTTTCATTTGGATCTAAGAGAAAAAGAAAGTTGCGATTGGACCGATCCGATTTGCAATTTGTCAATTCGGTTAAAAACGAGGTTTCAATCAAGGTTTCTTCTTTGTGGGACTTGATGTATTCAGAAAAGTGCTTATGTTTGCGAAAATATAATGTCTCATCAAGTTTCTTGTGTAATAATGTAACGAAATTCTTTCAGGGTAGATTAACTATAATCTTCTTTGTCTTTTCCAGAAACGATTTGTGTCTAAGAACTCAATATATTGCAGCCTGCGAGGTCAGCTGAATCTATAAACGAGCTAAATTACAATGACAGTTCTGATACCATTTTGTGTTAGTGAACTAGCTTGAAATTGATGAATGGATAAATAATACTATGGTATACATTCCGTCATAAAGGTACCAGCAATTAGTCAATGAAACTCAAAACATTCATTTTTCATCCAAATGTATTGTATCGCCTCCAAAGTAGGCAACTACTATAAAGGGTGTTACATAATAGTATGTCACAACTTGAGGGGGTAAATCTGCATGCAATTTTAAGAAGAAAAGTTCATATGAACATAAGTCCGCAAAAGTTTCGTAACGGAGCTACAGGGTGTTGAAATTTCCGGGAAAAATTGTTTTTTCAGGTTCTGAATTTTAACTAGAATCTACAAGGTGTTTTTTTTTCCAGAGCCATGTCTTCTTTGCCCTTTCAAACTTTTTTGCAATACGCCACTGATCAGCGTCGTCATTCGTTTAATTAAGAAACTTTTTTGACAACTGTAATTTTTTCGTATCTCTAACCGTTCTCGAGCAAAGAATTATTAAAGGATTGTATACATTCACTGAATTGAAAGCAGTTCTAATTGTGATTGGCTTTGATTTTTCATTTATTTATTTATTTTGACAGTTGCTAAAGTTGAACCAGTGTCTGCTCGAATTGTTTATCAAACTAACGATTAGTTTTAAGACTTTTGAAGTTATTGCTGTAAGAAAAAATGGCTAATTTTACTAACGCCGAATTGGCTGATATCCATTACATGGAAGACGGAAACATAAAAGAAGCTAGGCGATTATATCAGGTGCGCTTTCCAAATCGAGTAACACCCGACAGGCGAACATTTTCAAATATCCACAGATGGTTGAGAAAAACTGGTACTGTTACTGCAAATAATCATTTAGAAGGCGCAACTCAAATTATGAGAACTCCAGATATAGAAGAAGCAGTTTTGAATTGTATCGATTTGAATCTTAAAGAGAGTACAAGAAAAATTGTAAATCAGTTGAATATTTCACATATTCTAGTTTGGAGGATTCTCCACGACTTTTTATTGTACCCGTTTAATATTCAACGCGTCCAAACTGTACTTCCTCGAGATTTTCCCTTAAAACTGATTTCTGCCGATGGTTCTTAGGTGAAATTAGATGAAATTCCCAATTTGATAGTGAAATTATGTTCACAGACGAATCAAACTTTTCGAGAACTGCTTTCAAGAAGCACTAGATATTCTGAACAGTTCAACTTCAATGTTGTTTGTTTGTTTGTTTTTTCCTTTAACGTGCTCTATTTCCGCCTTTCGGCCAATGACACGCCGGGGAATTCTGTCACCTCACTAACCCGGGAATTTTGCCAAACCCCTCTCGTGTCGAGGGAAGGGATCTTTAATGTCCAACACATCTCTGTTAGACAGGACCGACGGCTTTACATCTCCTCCGAAAGATGGATACTCAAGCGATTCCCAGAATCCGAAAAATCGCACCGACTTTGTGGGGATTGAACCCAGGTAACTCTGCGCAGGAGACGAGCATCATATCCCATACGCCACCGAGCCGGCATCTTCAATGTTGCTCCTTTTTGTTAACTGCGTGTTTGAATGATTAAAGTTACCAAACCCTTGACTTAGCCTCGTATCTTCGACATATAACAAATGTATAATAAAAAATGCGGCATAAAAACATAGAATTATATTGAAGCCATTTTATTTCGACAACCCTTACAATATACATCTGGTAACCTTGTAGGTGTTTTTTCATAAAAGGATCTGGCCCAAAATCCGAGATACGAATGAATGTGGTCCTGTGAGTTTTCAACAGTGTCCCTAATTCAATATCCTACTACTAATTATTTTCACAACGTCTTTCTCCATCTCTGGCAGAACGGCCGTATCATTTAATCTCCAGGTGATAATGAATGTCGTCATATTCGCAAATGGATGAGCCAAAATACTTTCCAGGAACCAGCTTGGAGTGGTGACGACAGGACCGGTTTCACGAATTATTAGAAATGACGATTCGTTTTCGAACAAAGTTGGTTAGATTTCCATTTTTCATGATCTCTTGGTATACTAGGAACTTAGCTTTTAGAAGGTTTATGGAGTAAAGAAGGTCGAAGACACCAGTAGAGACTACCATATGATACTCGATGAAGGAATAGTAAGTGATAGTTGACATGGAGCAGAATAAAGCCAGACTTAGATCTTTTGTTCACCAAAAAACAATAGATACATTAATTAAAGGAGATAATAATGTTACGTTTGAAGTAGACTATTCTCCATTCAGAAAACCAGACAAAAGAAAGATTTTCATTTTTGCTCGATCGAAGAATGTCTACTTAGGGACCAAAACAGTAAGCTGAATTTAGCAACGTAATTAATCGCTTCTCAGATGATACACACACCAATTGATATATGTAATCTTGAAAATATACTTCCTGCTTCTCCTGCAATACCATATATGGAATCAGCTTCAACAAGTGCTTCATGAAAATATTGAATTAATTCAAGGAGGCAAGAGTCCCATACAGATCTGAATCCAACGAAAATCCAATGTCGTCTACCTGATCAGCTTAACAGTTGAACAATCCTTATTATGATCAAGGGATGAGAACTTAGGTATAAGATGAATCGAAAAGTATCTGAATGAAGAGCAGGTGTCTACAGTGTTTCTGAACAGATTTATTGTTCTAGCCCCCACAGTGTCATCGGTCAGAGCATTCCACTCGCGGAAAACAAGGTTGCACAGAAAAAACTGTGTCCATTTCGTGTTGAATTGTTCCCTCCTCAGTTTCATGATAGTGTCCAAGGATAGATGCGAGAACACCTTCCAAATGAGGTATATTAGTGAGTTGGCGCTTTTGGAAATGTTGATATTATGTTCAGATCATGTCAGCGTGGATGTGACAGCCACAGCAAATCGACATGATAAGAACTCTATCAGAAGCGTACCCCATCGATCTCATATCTGAGACGCGGATTACTTCTGCCTTAGTGAAGCACAAAGCACTTGTCGATGCTAAGAAGTCAATTTTTGCATCATTGATGTATGGATCTAAGATACTTCTGGAGTGATAAGTGGTTGAATGAAATGATTTGTTTGGTGTCGTCTGCATGAAAGGACTTGGCACACAGGATATGAAGAGGCAGGTCACTATCGTATGGGATACAGTTTATCAGTTGATCTTTCAATGCTGAGGCAACTCTCTCTTCCTCCTTCCAATCTAACCTGAAATCCTGATTGTTAAGGTAGTGAGACACAAGACTGGACAAAGGGATTTGCTTTGGCTGGTCGCAGAACCTATAAAGACAAGATATCCTTAAAAATATCTTTTTTCCCAGATCTTAATATGTATAAAATCTTCATGCGTGTTCAATGAATTTCATCATCATTATAGTTCTTATCGCTGACAATCTTGGTTGATAGACTCCAGATGATTACAAACGTGACAAATATGTGGAGAAATTTGCTTTGGTTCTTGATTTTCGGAAATGATCCAAGCTGTTTCCTTCTATGGCATGCCCTGAAAGATTCATGGAGGATACTGTGCCAAATCGATAAGAAGGCATCAAACAATTATTGTTGATCTCAGAAATCATGTTGACCTTGTATAGTGCATTTTTGCAATGTATCCCAAGCAAGCTCAATCGGATTCAGGTTAGACGATCGCGCAGGCCAAGATATCCGTCCGTAGCAGCTATAGAGGCCGATATTCTTCAATGAATTGGATCATTCAATATAGGTCTCGTATTTTGAAAAAATCACCAATATGAAAAAAATGCAAGGAACGAAAAAGGATTCAAATAAAACGAGGAATAAGATGACGTACATTCTCTTGCTCAGTGATGTATAGCAAAAAAATTTGGGGAAAAAGAAGATGACACTCTTGTTATGATGTTCATATTTTTCCTCCTCCTGTAAATGCGCCACCGCCTCACCACGGAAATCCAATACGAGGCCCGAAGCGAGGCGAGGTTACGTCGTCGCCTCTGTGAATTTTTTTGAATAATTCGTTTTGAGAATCAAGAAAAATTAGCTAACATGAAAAGTTATTCAAATATACAATGTCATGTCAGAGAATAAACAAAATTTAACCCACCATACGATTTTATGTGAAACCATAAATTCCTGAGTGAACGTCATTCATCTAATAACTTTCATTGCATGAATTCAATTAGATATGTATAAGCCAGCATTAGGTTTGCGAGGTCCTCCGGCGTAATTGAACATAACAGTAATCCGGTAATAAATTCATTCTGTACTTTTATTGCTCCCGGATCTTCCTGAATTGTTATCCTTATGGATGGACATTCAAGATATTCAGGACTTGGGTGACATCGTCTGCATTTATCGATTTAGAAAGAAGTGAAGTAATTTATTTTAGATTTGAATTGTGGAGGCCGTTACTTGATGTGGATCTACATCAAGTAACGGCCTCCACAATTCAAATGTTGAAGAAAGCGAATACAAGCTTTTTGGCCCTTTGGTATTTTAAGTTGTTACTTAAAAATGCTATAACATCCCAAAACCTGTGGTTTTTAACCACGTGTTTGAAGAGTGAAGTGTGTCCCAAATACATCAAACTCAAGACCAACATCAACAGTTATGCAGCTCGAAGAGCAGTTATCTCTGGACAGAAGATATGGATCAAATCAGAATGCAAGATTTTGTTCCACAAGCGAGACACCTACAATATTTATCTCAAGGTAATTCATACCGAGTTATTGTACAGACTTCATCCACTTGAATTCGATTCATTAGATTACAATAATAGATTCAAAATTAGATCAATAATACATAATAAATATACCATCCAATACCGCAAATTAAAGTTTCTCGTGTCACGAAAACCGAAACCTACTCCACGTAAAACTAAATTTTCTGACCATCAATTTTTGATAGATTCGTTAACCTTTCTGATACTAATTTCACAACTGATGAAACAAATCTCTTGGAGAAAGGTTTCAAACACAATATTAAATCAAACAAGATAAAATCTGATTTAGAGGAACTTGGCATAGATACTGAAATTTCTCTGAAAAATATTCCTAATAACACTCACCTTAAATATTTAGCATCTAACATTATAAAAATGAATCATTATCTGACTTTAAACCGAGTAAAGAACAAAATATTTTAAAGGCCATCAAACAAAAATCTCAACTAAATGAAGTTATTTTTACAAAAGCAGATAAGGGTAATACTGTTATTGCGTTAAATAAAAATGACTACCTATTTAAAACTCTAAATTTCATTTCGTCCGGAAACTATACAATTTTAAACAAAGATCCAACTATTAAATTCCAGAAAAATATTAAAATTGCAATAAATGACGCAAAATCTTTAATTAAAGCAATAGATAAATACAAATTAATTTTACCAAACCCTCAACCACCTCAACTGTATTCACTCATTAAATTGCATAAAGTAAATAACCCCGTTAGACCAGTCGTATCTTACGTTACAGCCCCAGCCGTGAAATTGTCGCACTACCTTATAGATATCATTAAAATTATTGTTCATTCAAATCAAAATTTTCTATAAAAATTCTTTCGAATTGATAAATAACATAAAAACGTTAACCTACCACCTAACGCAAAACTTATTTCGTTTGATGTTGAGAATTTATACCCAAGTGTTCCTCCAGGTGATGTCAAAATATTAATCGAAAACATGTTGAATTCGAATCATGTTAACCACATAATCAAATCAGAAATATTGAATCTGTTGGACGTTTGCATTGAACAAAATTATTTTTCTTTCAACAACATCTATTACAGTAGTGAAAATGGTTTGATCATGGGAAATCCTTTGAGTCCACTTTTAGCAGAGATTTTTATGAATAATATTGAACAGAAAATTCATACACATCCACTCATTTCCAAATTTCTTTATTGGTATAGATATGTTGACGACATCTTAGTATGTTTCATTGGAACTACTCGTCAATTAGACTTATTTGTTAATTTCATTAATTCCATCCATTTGAACATTAAATTCACGATAGAAATTGAACAGAACGATTCCATAAATTTTTGGACTTAAAATCACTAAACAAAATAATAATCATGTTTTTTCGGTCTTTCGTAAACCAACACATACTGATACAATTATACATAACTACTCATTACACCCCATTCAACACAAAGTTGCAGCTTTAAACAGCATGGTACATCGGTTACTCAATTTACCTTTATCAGTAGAAGATTATAATAAAGAGTTAAACATCATCAAACAGATAGCCATTAATAATTCATATAATCCGGATATGATAGACCTAATCATTCGTAAAAACTCTATCAAAATGCAATAAATGAAGTATATCCTATTCATAAAGACTATAAAATATTCAACAGTTTAACATTCTGCGGTTCTGCAAGTACAAATATTAAATCCTTTCTCGTCAAACAAAATCTTAATATAGCTTTCAAAACTTCTAATAACTTAGGTAAACATATTAAAAATAATAAATCTCGTGTTGAAAAATCAAGTAAATCAGGAATCTATAAACTCAATTGCGGTTCTTGTGATAAAATTTATATCGGTAGGACCTATAGGAGTTTTGGCATAAGAACATCTGAACATAAACGTAGCTTCGACAAAAATAAATCTGATTCAAATTATTCAAACCACCTAATAAAAGAAAACCATTCATTCAATAAAAACTTTGACATATTACATATAAAATCAAAAAGTTCAAAATTAGATCTCCTAAAAGCATTAGAAATAAATAGATACAAACATTCGGACAAGCTTTTGAATGAACAGGTAGATTTGAATTACTCACCCCTACTTAACTTGTTCAATTAGTTTTTATTACCTTTCATACTAACTGTACAATGGCTCGGTGTGGATTTTCCTGTTATTCATCCAACTTGTTCTACGATTTGTTTATAATACCATACTCTTCATTCTATTTTTCATTCTTGATAAAGCTGCTGTGTCAGCGAAACGTCGTCGAATTTTTTCAAATAAAGTGTAGATCAAAGTTAAACCTTGTGTTTTTATCTCATTTATAATTTATTTTAGGTTTTTGAAACTTGATTTTTGTCTTCTGAAAACTCAATGCAGCAAGTATGTTTTTTTTTCGTTTGGAAGTCTAAGTTTTGGATATATTTGTTAAAATTTTGAACGTTGGTGCTTCTGTTGTGTCCACGCTTTTAATCCACTGAAACATCTATGAAAATCTACTGTGTGATCAAGCGTACGGTGAAGACATAAAAATTGTAATGATAATGATGATGATGATGATGTTAACGATAATGATGATGATGACTCATTGGAGGTACTTTGTAGCAGAAGGTCTTGAATTGAGTTCACTTCATGTGGGTTAAATATTCGACCTGAAAAGCTCCGAAACTGTAGGACCAGAAAGAAGATTTCAACACCCTGTAGATAACGAAGTGTATGAAACATATGATTATCGAAACTCATGAAATGGCTTCAGGACTCACTGGCACCTATTTGATGACACCGTTTGAAGACATGTTTCTACGAAACATTGTATTGTTCGCTATAGTTTCATAAGCTTTGTGAAAAACACATTTTCCCATCGAGTTTTATTGCAATGTTTATTTATCGTCCATCTGGGAGTAAATGGATATTTGTATTCCTTAGGGAAATATTGCAGAAAATGAACGTTTCTCCATCCAGAGAGGTATTGTTCTAAATCAACCCATGACGTACCAATCGCCGCCAATTTACGAGCCTTCTGGCGATCGGGTCTTCCATTACGAATCTAATCAATTGGAGTGTGCGGTAAGGTCCGACTGAAACGTTCTTCGCCAGCTCAGATTTCCAGTTAGATTCTCTCATAGGAAAATTACATGATTTCTGCCTTGCGGTGTCTTGTACAGAGCCGGATTGACAAGAGTGTGGTTGATTTATACTTAACTTCATGCAACATGTTTTCTTTGGGCGGAGAACAAAGATCACACCACCAACGATCCAACCGGACTGTACCACTACTGTGTGACCCTGGTTGAAGATAATTATGAAGGGTGGATCAGAAAACCATCTCCTCCAGGGAAAGATATTTAACATTCACGAAAGAATATTATTCCCTGAATGAAGCGATAAATTTTGTATTGTTGAGGTATGATATTATTAGTCAGACAAGTACATGGAGCGTTAATTTTCTGGCAAATTACGTCTTGCAGTTGCGGTGGATAGTCGACCTAGTATGGCTTCTTGAAGTTTTTTTCTTTGGCCTTCCTCTTGTTTTCATCATTTCCAGGTGGGGTAAGTTCTATGTCGGTGGTAATATCACCTGGGTGTGAAGTACTGATAGTCTCTTGCTTCTATTCATGACATCCAATCGGACTTACTCACTACTGTGTAGCCCTGGTTGACAACGATTATGAAGGAAGGGATATTTGACATTCTACGGAAGGTTGAATATTTTTCCCTCCATGAAAGTTGAGAATCATGGTTGCCACTGCTCATGCAAGACAATGCCTAATGTCTTGAACACCTTGGATGCAAAAGCATAATATACGTTGCTGTAACATATAACGCTTTTCTTAATTCCTTCTTCCATCTGATAGACAACCAAGGTAGAAACTCGAGTAGCTCTAGACTGGATGATACTACATAAGACTGAGCTCTTTGGTTTAAGGCAGTTTCATTTCTAGAATGGTCAGCTGTTTTTCCTTGATGTCGAGTCTTTTTCAAGGACAATTGAAAGGCAACGGAAATTAAATGAATATAGACAAGATACAAGTTTATTTTCAATCTAATAGAAATGGTGCTCGCGCATTTCGACTCTATCGGAAACGGTTTCCAGATCTTGGTGAACTAGAGCGCTACAAGTTTATATATATATATATATATATATATATAGAAATATCAAATTTTCCATAAAAATTGATGAGAATTATGTTGAATGCAAAATTGGCATATCCTGAATACGGCACATTTTACATCCAGAGCGGCACTTGGAAAATTTTCTGGATAGGCGGTTCCGATTTTTTCTCACAACATGTTCAAATTTAAATTTTCTGGTGAGGTAATTTCGATTGTTTAGATAACTCTAGGGCCAAATGGCAGGGAGTTAAATCTGGGAATCGTACTGGCAATAGAATCATTTGTCCTTATCTAATGATCAACAAAATTATTGTTTAGCCTTTTCACATTCAGAGTTACGTTGTTGGAAGTAAATTTTACTTAGTTCCTCCGGAAGGAGATTTTCGATTATCTCATAATATTTGAATTAGAATTTCATTAAAATTTTTCTTATCCATTTTTCATTCAAAGAAAACTAGTTCCATCAACAGCTTATTATGTACAAGCCAAACAGTAGTAGTATGGCTGATACGGATCAGGTAGGCTTTTTTTCTCCACCAATTTTGTTCTGGTGCACCACCGACATTTTTTCAGTATATGCCACCGTTTCTGAGATATTAATTATTGGAAATAATTCGATGGTTCTACTCATATCGAAAGAATTCAGACATTTTATCGATAGTTTTCACGAAGCAAATTCGATACACTGGAAAAATTCGGAAATCTACAGCACTGGATGAGACGAAATTATGTGGTAGTATACATGATGTTTTTTTCCCTCTAGGTCATGCCCACTTTCTGCTTCTTAAACTCTTTTTCATACGCTACTGCTGATTCTGTAAAGCAACTCTGATTATTCCTTCAATAAAAAATTTCTGTCCCCTAAATTTTTTCTTTATTTCTCACTGTTGTCGAGATACAAGTCTTCGAAATATCTCTCCCTATCTTCATTAGACTGATACTTAAGAATTTTGAAGTCACTAACGCGTTTTGAAATGGGGGAGATATTTGACGATTTTTATCTCAAAAGCAGTGAGATGCACAAAAAAGCTTGCAAATTGTCCAGGAAATCATATTTGATAAACAGAACACTTCAGTGGCGTATCAGAAAGGGTTTAAGGGACAAAGGGAAGGTATGAACCGAAAATAATTTCACCCTCTCTACTTTCATATAATTTCGTCTCTTCCAGAGCTGTAGATTTCGGTAGGTGACCCGTGTATCGAATTTGAGCTTGGAATTTTAACAATTGTAGAAAATAACAGAAACAAATACAGTATAAGCTCTTTATTCGCGAGGTATATGTTCCGTAAATATGTCGTTATACATAAACCTTGGATGGAATGGTAATTTTATATGGGATTACAGGTGGTACCTTCCGAGGTGAGAAGCAAAAAATTTGTATATGAAAGAATCAATTTAATTGAAACTTTTGACTATATTGATCATTTATTATCATCAGGCACAAGTAATGCTTCAAAGAATTGTATAATTTTGTCTTTGGTAGGAATTAAGGCTCGAATTTCTCCTTTTATTTTTTCTGTTTCAGATAATATTGAGATGGCTGTTTCTTCTTGAAACATAAATTTTATGGGGCGACAATACCTAGTTGGCCCAGAAACGCTGTTTTTCCAACCAATAGATTGACCATTCATAGATTGCAAATTTATAGGTACTAGCGAGAACATAAAAATATTTTCATGGTTTTTAGAATCGAAGCGCTCGGTTATTAGAACAGAGCGGTCACTCAAGAGCAGTCCTTAATTTCAATTCCTACAGTGACGAACTGACAGTTGTCAAAAGTGAATGCATAGGCCATGTTCAGAAGAGGCTGGGAACTCAGTTCCGAAATATCAGGAAAATGATAAAACTGGGCGGAAAAGAACAGAGACTTTGGTGAAATAGCTCAGAAGGTATTATGGCTTAGCTTCAGAAGAAATATGAAGAATGTCACAGACATGAAGAAAGCTGTAATAGCAAAATTTCATCACAGGATATCCACAGATGATAATTCACAATACGACAATTGTTCAGAAGGAGAAGACAGCTGGTGTAAGTGGCAGAAAGCACTTGGAACAAAGCCTGGACCTCACCCTGCTCCATTACACCTCCACGTTCAAAAACAACTTCTTCCAATATGCAAAGATTTATTGAAGGCCGATTTGCTGACGAGATGTTTAGGCGATTATACGGAGAAAACGAATAAGAGTTTTAATTCGACCGTTTGGCAATTGGCTCCAAAGCACCTTCATGCTGGCCTCAAAAATAGTTGAGGTAGCAGCATCCTTGGCTGCTGTATTATCCAATGAAGAAAATTAAGCCCTCCTAATGATAATGAACGAAATACAATTCGTAGTTGTCTCGAAGAGCTTCAATTGTGGCGAAAACAGCTTTTACTTAATTAGAATCTAGATGAACCTGATCCTTGGATTATATAATTATTGAAAATATGTTTTTATGCAAAAAACATAGTGTAAAAACATAACATCGTCTTCAAATACCACAAAAAAATGAAATTATCAATTTTTTCTCAAACAATCAGGTTCATATTCTTAGGAAAGTATTGCTAACGAAATAAAAAATTGTGTACAGATGAAAATTGCCACCACCGTAATGTCCACCAGCAAAATACTCCGATGACAATCGTCCATGGATAGCACGATCTAAGGTAAGTATTTCAGGCGGAAATTACCTGAACAATTCCTTAAGTCTACTTCAGAAGCTGAATTAAATAGTCTGAAATTGAAAAAAAATCGGTTCGTTCCTTCCCTATGTAATAAAATCACGAAAAACGGAGTCCTAAACCGGACTACCCCCTTAAGCGGTAGCACCGACAGATAACGTTAGATTTATTAATCTATTCGATTTTATTTTTTGAACAGATCAGAGGGAGAAAACAGCAGCTTGTCCCGTGAAAACTATTTTGACAATTTTCAGATGAAAATTTCGAAACAAGTTTTAAGAGAGAAGATACTGAACAAAGTTCGAAACTTCTTGTATATATATATATATATATATATATATATATATATATATATATATATATATATATATATATATATATATATGCTTCACGTTTAATGACAAGTCAATACTTAGAATTGATTGAACTTAGAGCTAATAAAATTAAAGTAGAACACATAATGAAGATCATATATATTTAAGTTTGAAAGAATAATAAAATATAAACGCTAAGACGCATAGGTCGTAGGGATATCAGTGGACATAAACTCATCGACATTGCGAAAACATTGATCTATCGAAAAAGTTTTGAGCAGTCCTTTAAATCTTAAAGTTGGCAGATGTCTCCAGGAACTGGGCAGCTTATTATTAATAGATCTGATCAGCCTGTATCTTGGGCAAACAAGGTTTAACCTGTTCTTAGTTGAGTAATTAGGTACCTCTGCATGAGAGGCAAATTTGTCTAGATTTGACCGAACATGAAGAATTTGTGAGAAGATACACATTGATGGTAGACTCATTATTCTATTTGTGATAAATAATGGTTTACAGTGATCTAAGTAGCTAGCTCTCGACAGAACTCTACCCACTCTCTTCTGCAATTTGAATATTCTCTCCGAGCTCGCGGAATCTCCCCACAGTATGACCCCAAATGAATGGAACAAGGCAAAATACGTAGACCGACTATTTTATGATCGAATTAGGTCAATCGCATTTTACTGATCAGGAAGATGATGGAGGAAAGTTTTCCAGCTAGTAAGTCTGTATGTGGCTCCCAAGTGAGAGAGTCATTGATGGTAATTCCCAAAAGATTCACTGTTTGAGGTAACGAGGCAGGTTCCTCACGAAAGAAACATCGTTGATTGAGTTTTTCGCCTATTGAGCAAAAACTTATTACCCTGGAACCACATATGCGCCTTCGAAAGCGCGACTTCCCTCAAATCAGTCACTGACCGGACATCAGTGCCAGAGGCCAGGATCGTTGCAATCAAAGGAAACCAAATAGTTTGAAAGATCATTAATATAGATGAGAAACAGTAGGGGCCCCAGAATAGAACCCTGGGGAACCGCGTGATTTACCAGCATGAATTCGGAGACGGCTCCACGAACCGAAACGCACTGAGACCAACCCGACAAATAGGAGGCCAACAGCCTCAATGGTATTTCTCTAAAGCCACATCTCTCCGCTTTTATTGCGAGTCCTTCGTGCACAACCATATCGAAAGCTGTCGTTAAGTCGCATATCTCCAGGTCAGTGATCGCACCGTCCTCCAAACCTGACTCAATCTTCTCGATAACGCAGAGAACAACTCCAATTGTAGACCGACCCCATCGAGAACCTAATTTAGCAAAAACCGAATTCTTTTCTAATCTAACCCATGTTTATGAAAACTATTTTTCTCTACATCCATCAAGTAATCGCCTCCTCGATTTACGCCAACTTATCCAACCCTGTATTCAATTTCTATAACTTTTTTCCAGCCAATAAAAAAGTAATACTTGACACAAGATTTTTTAGTCCTATTAAAAACTAGATAGCTGGAACAAGGAACAAGAGAAACTTTCATTCAATTATCCATGTAAGAAGACTTGTAGAAAAAGGTATACTAGTCATAACGAATGAATCCCAAAAGAGAATATAAAAGCTTTAGAAGACCCAAACCCTCCCAACATAAAATGTTGTATTGCCGCCTTAATAAATTTTTTGTGTAACATAAAAATATCAAGTTCCATTAAAGCCCATCCACAATAGAAGATACACTGGTAACAACTGAATATTGGGGCCGATTCATCACAGTGGCCCCCAGGGAACGTGGAACTCCCTTTTGGCTCCTCGACTAAATGCCCCTCCATTCCTTCTGTTCGCACTGTACCCTCAGAGGACTAGGCCAGCCACGGTAAAAGGATGTTTCCTCAACGCGAGGGAAATATAAGCTTTTTTCTTACTTCTTTTCCCAACTTTATTCGTTACATTCACAAGAGACTCTTCGGACAATTTCTGAAAGTTTCCGAGATTGCCATCACGTAATATAGAAAAATAAATATCACTTGATAGTGAAGCAGTTGTAGTTCCCTTCTTTGAACCTTTAGGTAAACTTTGTTTCAAATTTATGAACAGGAAACATCAAAGAGTATCGTTAAATGTGTATAAATTGCATTTTCAAAAGAATTAAATGTAAAGTAACCTTTATTCAATCCTTTGAAAGTCCGTTTGCTAGAGACAATGCTATCATCGATTACTATATTCACAATGACTTAAGTATAATTTGTACAGTGCGAAGTTGCCCAATGTTTCCTGGAAGTTTGAAATACAGGAATGTGAATTTTATAACAACTTATCCAAGGAAATCTTTCCCATGTCAAAGATTTAACGTATTTCTTCCTCTTGGATGGGAATATACGGAATCTTGTTGATTTTCTCAGGAAGAAACCCTCAATTAAATAGATTAAAAATTATGTATCAATGCATTGCCACTTGGTGAGCGCCGTTGGTATCGTCCTTTACGAGGGATGTCTTTTAAGTTTTGCCTATGGAGCTAGAGTGAAACAATTGAGAACTTTTACAAACTACAATGTTTTTTGAAGTATACTCCGCTAAGATTAATATATGATGATAAATCAAACTGAGTATTTTACTATCATAAGAGTTCATTGAAAATCAAGATTGCAATTTCAGTCTTTCGACAATCTTCAGCTGTCAACAAGTACTGAACTAAAATTGAAATACATACATACACAAACAGGTAGATATAAAATTAATAAAAATAGGTAAAAAACTTTTTAAGTTAAACGGTTTTATGTTAAACATACATTGCACTGTTTAAGATAAATGTACTAAAACCAAAAATAATAAAATAGATACAGTCGTGGGAATTATAAACATATGCATCGACTAGACTAAAATAAAACCGTGGGGCACGTCAATTGTCTATATATTATCGACTTAATGTGCGATAGAAGAATCGTTTAATTCGTCGTTAGGCAGTTGGCCCGCAGACGGTGAGGAAATTATTTACTATTTCCTTGCTCATGGATATTCTAATAGTTATACACTCCATGTAAATAAAAGAGATGTTTTAACTAGTTTATCGTTGGACATTCACACTGCTGGCTGGCGAGGAATCGTTTCACTGCTTGTTGTTTGTCTTTAATCGACAAAACATATGACAAAAGTACTACTCGCTCACCACTATGAAACCCTAAAACTCGCTTATAATCGAGCTTGTTAGCTTGTTTCCACATTCTAGCCCTACTTATCACACGTCCATCGTTGTCGGTTGCACAACTGCCTAATAATTATAGTGTAACATTACAAAACAAACATTTTAATCAACGATTGTAGACAATTGACGTGCCCCACGGTTTTATTTTAGTCTAGTCTATGCATATGTTTATAATTCCCACGACTGTATCTATTTTATTATTTTTTGGTTTTTAGTACATTTATCTTAAACAGTGCAATGTATGTTTAACATAAAACCGTTTAACTTAAAAGTTTTTTACCTATTTTTATTTTCTAGTTTTTAGTTTTTATTTCGCATTCTTTTTAATTCATTTAGTGCTTCATTATTGCAAGGTTTCTTGCCCGTTAGTTTATTGCAATCCAACTCCTCTATACGTAGTCCCTGCAAAGATCTTACTCTACTAAGAGCCACGTAGGCTTGACATGTATACAAATTGTGTTAATAGCATTCTCGAATGCCTGCAGATTATTAGCTCTGCATTGCTGGGTACGCTCTCGTTGTTTACTTAACCTCGTATCGCGATGTTTAGGCGTTTCTGAACCCAACTGCTGTCTTTGTCTTTCACGGCTTTGTATTAATCTAACTTCATATTCTTCAGGCGTTTCTGACGTTACCATCTGTGTATATTGCTCCCGTTGTTTTGTTAACCTGGCTTCATATTCTTCAGGCGTTTCTGACGCTACCATCTGTGTATATCGCTCGCGTTGTTTTGTTAACCTGGCTTCATATTCTTCAGGCGTTTCTGACGCCGTCATTTGTGTATATCGCTGACGACATATCATTTTTATCCACCCTAATGCCATACAGTTCTCGGCGCGTTTTAACCTTTCACCTTAACTTGGGTGGTGTACCGCTAACGACGTATCATTTTTAGCCACCCTAACGCCACACAGTCCTCAACACGATACAAAATCTTGACTTGGGTGGTGAATTCAGGCTGTATACATTGTATTCTACTGGTTGAGCACTTTCATTTGATACCCATATTGATAGGATTGATAAAACCTACGTTATCCGCCATTTTGTAGCGGCCGCCATCTTGGATTTCAATTTTTTATAGTATATTGTATTCTGATTGTTGAGCCCTTTCATTTGATACCCATATTGATGGGATTGATAAAAGCTATGTTATCCGCCATTTTGTAGCGGCCGCCATCTTGGATTTCAATTTTTTATAGTATATTGTATTCTGCTTGTTGAGCCCTTTCATTTGATACCCATATTGATGGGATTAATAAAACATAAATTATCCGCCATTTTGTAGCGGCGGCCATCTTGTATTTATAATGATAATGAATAAATATAATTGTATTGTCACCAAAATCCAAAGTGTATACAAAATTTCAGATTAATCGGTTGACAGGAAGAGGGTGAAATTTGAATTACTAAATTTGACCCAAGAATAAATAAAACAAACGGGGTAAGCTAAATAAAACCGTTTAATAAAGATGGAACCAAGAGGTGATCCACGAAATATGGTAAAGGCAGGTTTTATTTAAAGATGTCAGATATGACGAATAAGACGGGCCATGCTGGTCCTTCAGAAGAATTATCACTATGGGGACTTTGTTGGAGTTTGAGAATTTCGATGGAATCTAAGAAATCTAGCTTTCGTCCTTTACGTATTCTGTTTATAATTTAAAGCTGATACATAGGTGAAAAATGATAGCCATTTTCGGTACAATGTGAATCGGAATAGATTCGTCGGTTCTCTGGTTATTGTAATCTGATTGATGTTCTTTGTATCTAGTTGTGAATGAAAACAGCGTGTCTAAGAAATGAATAAATGCAGCTTCATTTAAGTAAATCCTTTTATGTTACTATAGCTGTCCTGAATAATATTTCTGGTAGCTAAAGTTATCACCTATCAACAACTTATTCAACAAAGGTTCAATAGCCTTATCAATATTATTCTATCTGAAATTCGGCCAAGCGAATTTATTATTAAGTAAACGCTTTGCGTCTGGTTGGAAACTAAGATAATCAAGTTATCGTTGGACAGAATACGTCCGACTGCCCCGTTGTCCAACTCAACCTCACTCTGGCTCAAATTGCAGCCAATTTACGTCAACTAATTAGTTAGAATGTGATCGGCGAATAGTGCAGATTCCCAATTCCCAAACTTATATCATCACTGTCTAATATTCGCAAATATTTGAGGATCAATGAATCAAAAGAATTCTGAATGAATTTTCTTCCAGATACAGAATTTTAACTAAAGAATGCGATTAATTTTCGAACTATCTCGCGTGCCTGAACTGTAATTCAATTAATTTCGAGTATAACATCTAGATTTAGAGTAGATTCCAATGTATCATTCCAATATGTATAGTATGTTGTACATAAAATTCAGAAAATAAGATTTTGCGGAAAAAGGACTACAGAAATGTATGAATGCAGTTTTTAACTTAAATACTGAAGAAATCCTACTGCCATTTCTAATGGAAATAGTTAATTGATTCCACCGTTAGTACGCGTTAGTTAACCATGATGGTAATAAGAAAGTAAACTATGTATTATACTATCATAAGAGTTTATTGGAAATCAGGATGCAATTTCACTCTCGACAATCTTCGGTTGACAACAAGTATTGAATTAAAGATGAAAATACGTACATACAATGATAATAATAATAATAACAATTTGGGATTGTAAAATGTAAAACCTTGAAATTCAAAGAGGGAAAGTCATAGATGGTGAAATACAACTCCCAAATGGCGATATTATACAGTGTATGAAAGATGGTGACAAATATCTGGGATACCAACAAGCCAGATTGCTAGACCAAGAACAGTCAAAGGAGAAGATTCGTTCAGAGTACAGTCAGAGTCTGAAGACTGTGCTTAAATCAATGTTGAACTCGGGGAATCTAGTCAAAGCAATTAACACCTACGCCATTTCAATGTTGCTTTACTCATTTGGAATAATCAGATGAACTGAGACAGAACTGTATGATATTCGAAGGCAAACCCGAATGATGCTGACAAAGTACAATAATCGCCATCCAAAATCGTCTGTGATAAGAACAACTTCAAAGTGGAAAGAAGGAGGACGCGGATTGATGGATCTTGTCAACTTACATACCGAACAGATCAAAAATCTTAGAGATTTCTTCTCTGCAAAAGCTCGCACTTTTCGTACATTTCATCTGTCAATTTTTTCTTTCGCAGAAGAACTAAACTTATAAAAGGGATTTGAATGAGTCACCCTGTACTTTGTGAAGCATCATATCATCCCTGATTGAATTTTCAACAGCACCCTACCGATCGGTTGCAGATATCTCGCACAACTTATCTAGAATCGAACCTGATTTGAATTCCCATCGTCTCCAGAACAGATTCAACGCAGTGACCTATGACATTGTCACGTGTCACACCGGCTTTATTCCACGGAGGGGCCTCGGCCGATTTCAAATCAGATCACACAGTATGCACGCTTAATTAGCTGAACATCGACTGTTTTTTCCACGCATTTGGAAATAAACTCTACTTTCGGTACATGACGAAAATGTTAAGCCGGTCGAGTCTGATTGGGTTAATTGGCACAGCGAACCTTGATACAATTTAATGGTTTCTCCTGGCTCCTTTAACAGGTTATTACGAGTCTGTGTTGCTGTTTTGCTTTGGTTGTCAGTTTTTCTTTCCAATTCGCGGAAGTTTTCGCATTTAAACGTTTTGCGCTAATCGCGTATTTGTTCAGTTGATTGCGAATCCGTTTGTTGACTGTAAGCTACGTACGGTAAGGTACTAGTGAAGTTTGGTTTTGATTGGCGGTCGGTCTAATGGCATTAATGGGAATTTTGTCTAACCTTAAAAACTTATATAAAATTGAAATTTGAAAGAGCCCACCATTCGGAAGTTTGAGGAAAGGACAGGTAAAAAATCGAAACTCATACTTAATTTATAGTGAATATAACACCTTGAAAATGGCAGAACTAGGACCTCGAAGAGGGAATATGTACCATGGTTCAATATTGCACTTAAATAAAGTCTCCAATGTGTTAATACACGCACAGAGTACGAAGTTGGTATACATGCGTTCAGTAAAATATTAAGCAAATATGTTTAATGAAATTTCAGTAGACGCATTTAAGGCATAGTGTACATGTCCATCATCCTGTTGAAACCAAATTAAGTTGATGGGATTTATTTTACAGAACAATGAAATTGCACTTTTCGTCTGATGAGTGACTTATGTCACTTGATGTTTACTAATTTCACGTCACTCATTTCAGTTTTTATTGAATCAAAACACTCAATTACTGTAATTCTTTACTGTTAATTGAAAAAATATTGATTTAACTTATAACTTTATATGCCATCGTAAAGAAGAGTTTATATGAATGATTCAAATCATGTTTGTTTCATTTGCGGAAAGGTCATATTTAGAGAAAACCGTTTAGATATGACAGAGCTGACAAGAATTGTTTTGGACATCCGCTGCAAATGCATGATAAGTCTTGGGTTT
Organism: Cryptolaemus montrouzieri; assembly: GCA_013387265.2. Classification (NCBI taxonomy): domain Eukaryota; kingdom Metazoa; phylum Arthropoda; class Insecta; order Coleoptera; family Coccinellidae; genus Cryptolaemus; species Cryptolaemus montrouzieri. The sequence goes on along the minus strand of JABFTP020000083.1, from coordinate 45,308,671 downwards.
CTCATAAGATTGATAAAACGTGCTGTGAGTTTATGGACAAATACTTGAGTGAGGAAAGACTTTCCGGTACGAAACTATAACCTAGAAAAAACCCGATTACCAAAAAAAAATCAAAGCGAAATCGGAATATCCATCCATATAATCGGCACATAGACGAATTCATAAACACTTTGCCAAGCAGAGGTTATTCGATTTCGTACATCACAACATATTATCTCCTCCGAAGTCCATACCTCAAATGTCCTTATTACAGTACTGCACTTCCATTTTGTTTGGAGCTTCTTGTTTAACTGGGGATAAATTTGAATGCATTTCTCGAAATAACCAAATAATCGCTGCTTGAGTTCTATTTCTGTCGCTATAACCAATCACCATTAACATTTCAATTTTATAATATTCTATTAGATGAATTATTTAAAAAGAAATTCAACACTTTAACTACACCGTAAAAGCAGTCATTCAAACATTTACTGAGAGATATGATTATAATTAAAATAAAAGTTTGTTCGATACCAACTTGAAATAATACATGTATAATATATTAAGTGTACATTACCATTGACTCCTAATGGCGGATAATAGTGATTATGATATGGATAAATGATGAATGAACAACGAAACTGTCGGTATCGTTATAAAAATCAATAACAGTGCCATCTGCTCTAAAAATTAATTCTTCATTCGTTCGACATTTTAAGTATGAATGAATATTTTTAATGATAATATCATTTGAACAGAGGTGTACTTTGCAACAAGAAATTGTATTAAAAATATAGATTTGAAACAATTTTCAAGAGAAAACTTAACTTCAAACTGTTATCAATGAAAAAATGACATAGTCTTTGAAGTATCAGAAACTGGTATTTATAGTTATAAACAAAAAATTTTCAGCAGTTTTAAAAAATTTGAAAAAATATTTATGAAAAGCCAACATCCAAAAAGAACTTGAAAATTCAAAAAATTACAGTTTGCATAGGAAAATTCCAAAACAACATAATATATACTCATGTTAGAAACACCTTTAAAATTGCAGAAATTGAAGAACATATTCAACAGCAGTTAACCAGATTGATGTCAAAAATTTTGGAAAGGTTTCTATTTTCATTAGCAGGATCTCAAATTGCGAATATGTAAAATGAAGACTATGCAAGAATTTCGGTACTTGTGGTCATACAAAATTAAAATTTGATATGTAAGTAAAAATTATCAAATTATTTTTGTTGAGGAAAATTATCCAAACGAGGCATAATTGGATTCAAAAATTCTTTCATAATAATCAATAGAGAAAGGTGTCAAACTTTTCATACCAGAGATTTGATTTCATCTCTAGCCACTTTGTTTTTGAATGTGATGATTCCGGACTTACTCGTCGACAGAATTTGGTTTCAACACGATGGTGCACCTTCATACAATGTCTCAAATGTGTATTGCTGTCTAGATAATTATTTCTTATTAAGTGGATGAGAAGAATCAGCAGGAAATCACTGTCGTTCTTTCTTGAAAAAGAAAGTTTTTGAAAAAAACATTGGACCTTTTGATAACACGATCCTGGTGACTAAAATTGTATCAGTTTTATAAATTATATTAAAATTATCAATAAATTTCATTACAGACTTTTCCCATTCTACCAATCGGAAAATATTGAACTTGCTAGATCTCGACTTTTCAACCACCCCATCGAAATATCTCGATGGATGTAGAACCGCTATTTCGAACACTACACTCGTTCAAGTGACCAGTTTGAAGTACACTCCAGAAAGTCTCCTTCCGTAAGTTCGACGCAGCGAGGAACGAAATTGAAACAGACGACTTAGGAAGCGAAAATGGTAGAAAAAATATAAAACACGACCTGGAGTTTCCCGAACTTTCGGGACTGTTTTAAATAGGAAAGAGTTTCTGGGGAGGGCAATAAACACTCACTATCTACGCCAATATTACGCTGAACCTTGCTGGATACGGAGAATTCGATATACCTTTGCTAAGGGCCGGAACTGAAAGTCTTAGTCAGCAGGACAATGTAATTCAGATATCAGGAAAAAACCGGAATTCTCTTATCACCGCCAGGTTTTAAAGGCAATTATTGATTTCAAGTATTTGTAAACCATGCATTTTTTTATTCTTATCTCATACCTCTTTTCATGGCATTTTCTATTCGATAAAATTCAACCCACGAATAAAACTAGTTTTTATGTACGAGGGTGAATTGATAATTCAGGTAAAAATGAGATAAGAAATTTTCTCTACTGGGACTCATTTAGTTCACAACATAATATTCGGAATCTGTTGAACATATTTTCATGTTTGGAAACAAATAGAAATTACTCAGTGCCAAGTCAGGAGAATATAGTGGATCAGGTAGCAATTTATATGGTAACTCCACCAGCTTGGTTCAAGAAATGGCGGAAGAATTAATAAAAGTATTGTCAGAAAAGGATGCTCTTGAGAACCGTTGCGTCAATTAAGGCTTTCTTCATTCTAAAATATTCGTAATGTAGTACTATCATCTCCTGATCATGCCAACTTAGCTGGTGAAACGCGCGTCGAGTATTCGATGTATAGTGTTTTTTAGTGTTTATTCAACGCCAAAGATTCCAGTTCCCAACTTAGTCGGTATAGGGTGTCTTACTGAAACACTATAACTAGTTCATTTTCGGAAAGACCGTCGAAATTAAAGTAAAATCTATTGTGTGTTTTGTTTTTTTTTGTTGTTTTTAAAAGATATTTCAATTTTTTGATGTTGCTTTAAAAGATTTAAAGATTTAAATGTTTTCAATAACCATAACCTAGATGCTTAATCACCTATTTGAACCACAAGAAGAAATAGGATGTAAAAACTTACTGCCATTCCATTTCTCCTTTTTCAAAAATCCTCTACTTGAAACATATTAAACATTTCGAAATACTAGAAAACAACGCTTACAATCTGAAATCCAGAATAGTTTTTAATCAAACGACGATGAATTAAAACAGTATATAACAACTTAATCATTCCTGATGATAAATCCAACCGGTATATAGTAAATGTTTGTAGACGGATGAGCATTGGGGGAGTTTGTTGCAGAATTAATGGCAGGGAGATTTACATCCGGAATTTATATGACTATACGGGAAGGTATTACGCCTTGGAATATATCATACAGGCGGAGAATACTAAAATCAACAAAACAGGAATTTCAAAGAATAATATCTTATATAAGAAATTGTCTTGTACGCAAATATTTGCTGCAAATGCGTTGTATTTTGAACGGAAATTAAATCTTGGTATATTATCTTTAATGAAGTTTTGCGACTGTTTGTAAGAGTTTTCAGGAATTATTTCAATTATTTGTTTGAATCAGCGATCCCAAAACCGTCGATCGCGAGATACCGGTAGATCGCGAAGCTCACATGATAATTATTATACAGTAAAAGCAATTCTCATAATCCTCAAGATTTCTTTAATCACGGATCTAGTCGGTACATAGATATGTATTAATTAATACGATTTGGTATCCTTTGTCGTCAAATGGACTAATAAAAAAGGTTAATAGATCTTGGAGAGTAGTTTTCATCCACATCCGCTCATTCAATGTTAGGGAATCAACTCTACGATCGATAAAAAACCGAATATAAAGTAAGGTTCGTGATGCAGAAATAGAAAAAATTGAAGTGGAGTTGTTATTATAGATCGAAGACCATAACCAAAAATGAATGCCTCTGGGTGATCGAATTATCCTGGAGAAAAAAAAGCGTTACATTTAAAGGTAGTTGTGGTAGTGGAGTATTTTAAGCATCGAAAGGTATATTCAACTTCTCGATGTTTCAGAGTGTGACAATCATTGCATAGCATTAAAGTCGTTTCTGCTACAGCCGAAATATAAACAGAAAATTTTGCAAACATAGAATACAAACCTAAGCAAGTATTTAATGTAATGAAATGAAAGAAAATGCCCAACAAAACAATTATTTCCAAAAGCGAAAAGTATACCCTGGATTTAAGATAGCAAATGATAGAGTACCAGTGCTACTATGGTCTAATGTATTTTGAGATGTGATGAAACCAATGATGCTTCACCGATCGATAAATTCTCGTGCTTCAAATATTTGAAACCAGAACGACTACTAGTGTCACCATGTGAGTATGTTTTGTTTGACGTATTTTCAACTTCTATTTGAATTCAATCAACAGCCAAGATAAAGTGTCAAATCCAAACATTTTTACCTTGAATATTCTCTCATGGAACTCCAACCCTGTTTTCTTACATTGACTCCAACCCATTGAAAGTTTCTTTCAAGAACTGGGATATTATCCGTGAAACGCACGGATTTACAAGTTTTATATCGGCTTCGTATTTTTGATATTATGAAAAATGGAATAAAATGTTTACACGCCGATATGAAGTGCTGCAAATATAAGTAGATTCTTTCCTGAATAAGAATACAGAGTATAATGCAAAATTCGTTGTTCGGATTTGCGAAGCGAAACAGCTGGAGGAAGTTTCATGCAAAATGATAGTTACGCCGCTAAACTTTCTGGTGAAATTCAGAATCGACACTGAAATTTGTAGGCGTTGGGAGAAGAAATGGAAAATCAATGTGTGCTTGAATTTAAGCCTCTACTAAAATAATATTACTGATACGTGATTCTGAGACCTTAAAAAAGAGCAAATTCTCACCTCCGAAATATTAACGAAATGGAAAATATATTTTGTGAGAAATAGAAATGAAAATATTCTGGAATCATGTCCCAATCTTCTACCGAGACTCTCGCCCATCCAGAGATATACAGTGGGTCCCAAAGAAAATGAGCCACACCGAATAACTAAGCTGCTTCAATTTTTCTGTTAATTATCTGAAACAGGTCGACTTTTAATTGGAGGGGGATATTTTCTCTTACATGTTCCGTTTTCCTTCTAACAACCCCCTACCCCTTGCAGTTTTCACCACGAATATCTGAATAGAGAAACATAGTCCTGTGATACCTTTTTGTTGAGTAGATTACTTTTTACACGACCACAAAAATAATCTACTTTTGAGAATACGAGAGGTATAAGTAAAGTAAGAAGACTGATTATTTTTCAATTTTTTAATCAAATCTCAATACAATATTGTCTTTTTCAAAATAGTTCTCTAAACAAGCTGAATAGCGCTGTATACGGTCATTCCAATCATCATAGCAGTGCTGGAACTGAAATATTTGAATAGTCTTCAGTTGGTCAGTTAGAGCTATTTGTATCTCTTCAAGTTTCTCAAAATGGATTCAGTTGAGGTGAGTTCTAACTTTGGAAAGAGTTAAACTCACAAGGACTCGATTCAGCTGGATGAGGATGCTGAGGAGCCACAGGTATGTTTTTACTGGCTGAAAAATCCATTATTGATATTTCAATGTGATATGGCAAACTGTCGTACGGCAATTCATCAATCAAATGATGAACGGAGATGTGATGCAAATTCAACTGTTTCGCGATCATTCTGACTGTCAATTGTCGATTTGAACGCATAAGATTCCGGAATCTGTTGAAATTCTCCTTGATTTCTGCACTTGAAGTCATTCTGCTTCGTCGTTTATCTTGAATGGAGTCTCTTTCTTCTAAAAATGCCTCAAACCACCGAAAAACCTAATCCTTGACGAAATACTTTCTCCGTAGACCGGCCGAAGTTTTCTGTCACATTGTGTTCAAGTTTGAAGCAACACTTGATAACTCACCGTTACCCATGGTATGTTGATGGTGCAACGAGTGAATCTATACTCATGCCAACTCTTTCTATGTTGCAGATCAATTATTTGCTCCACTTCATCGAAAACAGAATATTTGGGTTTACAGATGACTGTACTGTTGAAGAATGAATCTTGAAATGTTGAGTTGAGACCTCTTGTAGACCCCAAAAATGTCCTTCTGCTTTTTCTCCATATTAAAGTTGGGCTGACGAAAAACTTTGAGGAAGCTAAGAATAAAGATGGCGATGGATTCAAATACTTAAAAGAAGTCTTCACCAAATTGTGATGCCAAATTAAAGGAAGGCATTTTTATTGGACCACAAATCAGAAAATTGCTGAACTACGTTAATTTTACAGAATAGGTTACCAGTCAGGTAGTCACAGCATAGAACTCATTTTTTAGTATTGATAGTGGATTTTTCGGCAACAATATTGATGCAAAATACCAACAGTTATTTAATGAACTTTTATTTCATTCTCTCCTGAGAATTTGAGAGCTGTCAATACGAGCAGAATAAAAAATTTCACCAAGATATTAGTACAAGGGAAATTCGGTATCAAGGACGATGAGATCCAGCCATGCTAGTTGATTACTGCTGATTGTTGACAAGAGAAGATGAGATCTCTCATAAAAGGCAGAAATAAAATTTGGTTAGTATTTTATGTCAATATTTATCTTTGTGTTTTTCTTAAATGTAAAGTACGTTTAGTAGGTGTGAAAGTAACTAAAAACTTAAATAATATTTTTTCTTTACACATTGGATATTGTAACATTAAATGTGGTTCTATAAATGTAACGAGAAAACCTTACGTGTTACAACTCTTTTTTATTTTTGTATTTGGATTCGTCCTATCTACCATGATATGCTATTTAGATTTATGTTAACAACACAACACACAACGATTTATTTTTCAGTGTAACTAATAAATCAAATTCTGTTTCTTCATTTTTCATTGAATACATTAGTATTCAATCATTGAAAATATGGCGTCAATCCAATTGGACTACAGAAAAAAGGAAACTTGAAATGATAAAATACATTTTCAACCAGTCTAATTTATTCAATGAAGACTTACTGCTGCCTTTAACGAAATAGGAAGTGCATGAACATGAAAGAATATCGCGAGATTTCCTACGATCCAATTAGGAAAACATGATTATAAACTTGACAGAATTAATTAGGAAATTTTGGAATTGAGTTATTCTATTACCCTAATTCATTCGTGACCTAAATGTCGTCCCTGAATGATAACGAAGTATTTGTTACTAAAAGAGCACCTTCCTAGATTGAAGGTAAGGATAAATGTTGCTTGGAGATACTGAGACTTCAATTTCAAGCACACTTTTATTTGTCAGCTTCATGAATTTCCTTTTTGAGAAAAAAATCTGATAAATGCGGGACCTGTTACACATTCAAAACGTGATGAAGATATGCTTAAACATTTTTTTTGAACAAAATCGATACAGTGTATTGATTTTTAATCAGAAGAGTGGTGTTGTGCAACAATTGATTCAAATTTCATGGTGAACTTGTACAACATGTATCCAGCATGCTCAACCGAATTCAGTTCAGGTGATTGAGCAGGCTAAGCTAAAATACCATTTAATGATATTGTTGATTGGTTTATTTCAATTTAATTTCAATATAGATAAAGTGATATACATTTGTCTGATTTCCCAATGTTTATTTTTGAAACATAACCGGTTTCGATAATTTAGTCATTTTCAAATATCTAGACTTAACAGATATACGATAGAGAGGTCTATTCTGTAACTGATTTGCTGAATTCTAGAGGCCCTATAAATAGGTTTAGGTATTCACTCAGCTCGTTTCTGTTAAAATGGTAGAGAATTCCTCTAAACTCGTCCTTTAAAATGAATAATATTAGAGGGGTGTTGAATGCTCTTTCTAACAATTAGAAGGGAATTATAGGTATCAAGTTTTAACTTAATAATAGAGGAGAAATTTTGGTTCAAGTGATAGTTCAGAATGAGGAAAACTGGCTATTGCAATTTTAAAGTGTTTCATTCTGCATTTTGTTTCAGACGTCAACCTGAACCGAGTCAAAAACCATTGTGGGATACAAGTTATCTATTTTCACTGCAAAATGCGTCATTAAAAAAATTATTCCCTGTGAATAAAGATATTTTCAATGAAATAAAACTATGGTATTTAGATTTTTACTATATTAACACAACTATAACCGGTTTCACCACACTGTGGCTTCATCAGATAGATACAAACTAATGAACAGAGTTATTCCTTATATAATATTCCTATTTCCTACTTAATATTATATTAGGTACAAGTACGAAGGGTATGGTGGAAAACCCATCGGAGTGGCCTACTTTATGAATTGAAAACATTGAGTAATGGAGAAGGATTTGGATCTAATTGACTATTCAGTAACCTACCTGAATTCTTTTCCTTGTTAATCTCTAAAATTTTTATAGATTGATTTTTTGTCTATTATCTTCATTGTATAAAATTTGGAAATTATCATTAAAGTTATGGTTTTCCTCGAGTAAGTGATTAGAATAATGGGAATCTGATTTATGATAATTAAAACTACGTTTGTGCTCGGATAATGTAACTTTGAAATTTCTGTTCTACCAATATAAATTTTATAACCATGCCCGCAAGACAATTTATAAACATCGGATTTATTACCTTTATCAATTTTAGATTTGCAGTTTTTATATGTTGGCCTAAAGAATTATCACTTCGGAATGCTATACTGAAATTATAATGCGAGAGGAATGATTTTAATTTCAGACTAGGATTACCAATACAAGCTAAGCTGTTGTATTTTGTGTTAGAACTTTTATACTTGGAAATACTTCCTTGAATGCTTTTTGAAACTTTTTGCGTGAAATATGTTCTCAATCATACTAGAACTGTAACCGTTATTAACTGATATTTGTTTGATAATATTTTGCTCATTTATAAAATCATTTTGTGACATTGGGATATTAATGAGTCTATGTACCATACTATTGTAAGCAGCAATTTATGTGGATAAGGATGTGTAGATGAGCTGTAAATAATATCTGTAAGCGATGGCTTATGCAATATAGAAAAATCATGTTAGTCGTTAATTGTAGTAATAGTTAAATCCAGAAAGTTAATGGAGTCTTCTGTTTAATTTAATATTATCGTGATAGGTAGATAGGTACACTACAATGAAGAGAAAACCGGATATTTTAACCTGTGTTCCAACATTTGCCATAAACCCAATTCTGGGAAGTTGATTACGGTTTTATCCATGCTGGCCCAAATAATTCCAGGTATTATTCTCTTTTATGTCTACTATGGATTCAATACGGGTACCTCGAAGGGGTAATTTGAGTTTTGGAAAAAGAAGAAGATCGGTTAGAGCCATATCAGATGGTTTTTCGATGGTATTTGTTGAGTTTTTGGTCATAAATTCATTTACAGCCTTGTGAGATATAGGATTATCGTGGTCCAAAAGTCATGAGTTTGGTTTCTACAAATTTGGCCTTTTTTGAAGACTTTGCTCTCTCAAACGACTTTAACCTGTTGTTTTTCGGTTTCGGTTCAGTTGGAAGGCGCCATTCTGAAGCTTGTTGACTGGTTCGCATGCCGAACACATAAACCCATGTCTCATCACCAGTTACAATACATTTCATAAATGTGGAGTCGGAATTAACTGGTTCTAGCATGTCTTTAGCGACAGAAATTGTAGAAGAACAGAGGTTTAATGAATTTAGATTGAAATAGCAGTTTGCATTCAGTGAGTTGTTAACCCAAATTAGATTAGTGAAAAAGAAAATTCTTTCAATTCAATTTTACTAAGCCAGGTTTATTCCCACTTATATGATATTTCTGTAATTCACGTATATCGTGTCTGATCTTTTGTGTCATATGAATAAACTTCGAACAAGGTAATGCCAAGAGGAGAAAACGTCCTTCAGTAAAAAATCACATGTCTTCGCCCTGCTCTATGGACAAAGACGAAGATGTTGGAAAATTGTAGGGAAAACAACATTATTCGGAGCCGGTATGAAACCGTTGGTAAAAAGGATAAATCGTTTAGAGTAAGCAAAAAATAGACAGATTTGTCTCTTCAATTATTGAATGCCCCTTGTACGTACTAATGTTAAGAACTATATTGGAAGAAATCTTAGACTCCATTGTTCGTCCAACAATATCTCGTCTTATGTAGGACTTTCTTCAATCAATTTCATTAGAACCGATGAAGAATATCCTAAACGATGTCTCCTGGGCTAAGGTAGTAAGTAATCTCTCGGCAATCAGACTAAAAGGATTTCCGGAATCGGATCATGAAATTTATAGCCCATTTTCATGCCAAGATTGTATTAAACCCAAGGCGGATTGATACATTATAACCCCTCATCAGGAAATACGAAAGAAGTGTGTAATGCTAAACTTAATGCTTACTACGGATTTATTGAATCGTTTTTCATTAATTGAGCACGTTTATGAATGTTATAATCATGATCACTGTTTTAATTTTTTTATTTCTTGCGTAATCAACATGTCTAAAACGGTATTATCGAAAAGTTTTGACAGTTTCCATCTACTGGACGATCGGACCTCCCAATCGAATGGGGAGGGTACTGTGTTGTGGTGTTTGATGTTTGAAGATTCCTAAAACGACAAAATTGATTGTGTTTACCTGTTCCCGATGAAAAGATGCAATTCGGTTTTTTTTTATTGAAATCGATCATCAATTGTAGGAGCTATAGCTTGAGGCGATCTTCACCCGATACAAATAAAAACTGGTTTTCAACATCTGAGTGTGATCACCTCTCGTCTAGAAAAGCTGTTATTTCGGGCAATTATTGTTGAAACCTTTCTAGGAACTTTCCGCTACTCAACCACTCGATGTCCATGTGAAGAACTAAATCAGTGTATTCTGCTAACTCTCTATCTTCCAACTGCAACTTAAAGAGCCGCCGTTGCAAGCTACGTGCACTGATGGAATTCACAATTTTTGTTGCAAAGTCCATAATTTCCTCCGTGCTTAAAACTTTTGAACACAAAACTTGTTGATATTTAATGCAATGGATGGAAAAAATGGAGGGGAGTATTCATTAGAACGACACAATGCCACGAAACCGTTTTTGTTTCCACTCATTGCTGGTGCTCCATCGGTTGTAATGCACACTAATGTATATATTGGTAGCTTGTAGTTTTTTACAAAATTGAAGAAAACGGGTCTTCTCCTTCAGAGGAATGATTGTCCAAAATTCTTCCTTAGCCAGCATATCATTCAATACCATCCGAATAAAAATACACACTAGGCAGTGTCTGTCATATCGGTGGATTTTTCAAACTGTAAAGAAAAGTATGTACATTTCATGATATCATGTTTTAGTTTATCTGCCTCATGACTTCAATACGCCTTGTGACAGTCGGACGAGATAACTGAAGTTCTCTAAAAGAAGACATGATTTCTGTTTTATTTTTAAAATCTCCGAATACAGTCTCATCCGCTTCAATAAATGCTTCATTCACAACCAAACCATCTTCCAATGGTTTCTTGTGTTTCGCCAATATATGAAATTTTTTGAATGACGTGATCGTAGCAGCTTTTGATTATTTGGTCTTGTGAACACGGTTTGTTCTTTTTTCAAACAAGATATCAAATCACGTACTTTTCGTTTTTTTAATTCACTTTGTGGCGGAAAATCCTTTTTATAGTTCTTATGAACTGTTTAATGATGATTCTCTAAGTTACCACGCTTAGGTATTGCAACCAACGCATGACAAATGCACTTATCCTCCACCATACAAAAGAAAAATTTTTACTCCGAATCGTTATTAAAATGATACGTTTTAAATTTTTTCGCTGCACTCATTTTGTACTATTTAATAATAAACTTTGTATCGACGATGTATTGCCTTCAAGTTACAATTCAGAATGACTCCAATTTCTGAAGGCGCAACATTTATCGGCGTGAACGAGTCTCGAATGTTTCCGAAATTTTTGGAAAATCGGCAAGAATACAAAACACTGCTTTTCTTTGACAAGTACCGCACGTTTCTTTGATAAAGTCGCCTTTTGTCGCTAGCAGAGGGTTATTTTATTACGTAATAAATTTTGTACTCTGGTTATCTACTTATTTACTTATTTTTTTCCTTCGAGATCTACTCAAAAAACACTCCCGATTGACCGTTTGACCCCCCCTGAATATACGCTCAAGCAAATTTCATTATAAGATATTCTTTTACTGGTATTGCAATAATTATCTTAGGGCCTATGCATAATTCGAAAAATAATGAATCAAATTTATAGTTAAACGCAGGCATAAGAAATAACCAAAGATATATTGATTTGACAATGGCTTACGAGCACTTGGGATCATTTTTGTATGAAAGTTTATCATGCTCTGACTGAATGTGCATTGAATCCCTCTTTTTTAAAAACAGTTACCTGAAATTTATACAGTTCCTGGAATGCTGGACGCTTATGCTGCCTGGATTCAGCTGTTTTTAAATAATTAAATAATTACATTACATCATCGAAGAATTCAATCTCAAAGATTTGGAACATTTTGATGCTACTGAATCCCTTCAACAATTAGGTAAATTTATTATATCTGCAATTTTTTAATCAACAATCCTTCGAACTATTTTAAGAAGAAGAAGCTGCCAGCATTACAACATAACTGATGACGATGAAGATGATGACAGTACCATTTTGGATAAATGAATTTTAATGACTATAACGATAATTACGGTATTGGAGAAATAAAAGAATGCTGTAGTTAATCCAGTTATTTATTCTGAAACTGAGAAGATTTTTTCCATTAATTATGACTACTGGTATGTTTTTATAATACAATAAATTTATCTTCTAATAAAACAAAATAGCTCCAAATATTTGTTAATTATATCAAATACAGGGTGTTTCCGAATAAGATGTCATAAATGAAGGATGCGAATCCCTGAATGATTTGAGCAAGAAAGTTCGAAGAACCAATGGTCAAAAAATGCTTCGTTGCCGAGATACAGGGTGTTAAAGTTGAGAAAATTTTTCGATTTTCTCTCGATAAAACCTAGACTCCTCAAGATTTCGGGCTCAAATTTTCCACATAAGCTATTAAACACAATCTGAATCACCAGGTGAGGCCAAATTTTGAAACAGTATACAGGGTGATACTTTTCATGGGCCATGTTCCATTTTACCCTCGGAACTTTTTTGGTACGCCACTGGCACTAACAAAAATAAAATCGAATAGATCATTCAATTTGAAATTTTTTGACTCCTGCATTTTGATCGTAACTATCACCGTTTCTGAGATATTAATTATTAAAAATAATCCAATAGTTTTCCCATATCGAAGCCATGGAGATATTATCTTAATAACTGATGCAATTTTTCAGGAATTGAGCTAAAATTTACATCAGATATCTCCTTATCGTATGTTTATAACAAAATGAGGCAGAAATTCCTGACAGTATACAGGGTGTTATTTTTCACGTGCATTTTCCTCTTTTGCCCCTGAACTTTTTGTGGTGCGCTACTGGTATATTCTGAAAACAAAATCAAACAGATTATTCAAAGTGAAAACTTTTCTGTTCCTTGTATTTTTCCGTATCTGCCACCATTTTCGAGATATTAATCAAGAAAAGTAATCGTATAGTCCTTCCGTATTGAAAGCTTGAAGATATTTTTCATGTTATTTCGGCAATTTGTGAAGACCTTGAGCTCGAATTTCAAACGAAGTTCACATTTTAAGATCTGCACCACTAGATTGGTAGGATTTATGAGAAAGTATAAAGGGTGATATCATTTCCTGATCATTGAATTCGAATTCAAAAATGTGTTTTATTGAGTGTATAAATCGGAAGTAAATGAATAAACAACATAAATAATCGCGAATGATTTCAATAACAAAACTCATAATGATGAAAACAAAATTGAACAAACAGAACAAATCAAAGAAGATGTACAAGGAACAGAAAAGTTTTCACTTTGAATAATCTGTTTGATTCTGTTTTCAGAATATACCAGTAGCGCACCACAAAAAAGTTCAGGGGGCAAAAAGAGGAAAATGCACGTGAAAAAATAACACCCTGTATACTGTCAGGAATTTCTGCCTCATTTTGTTATAAACATACAATAAGGAGATATCTGATGTAAATTTTAGCTCAATTCCTGAAAAATTGCATCAGTTATTAAGATAATATCTCCATGGCTTCGATATGGGAAAACTATTGGATTATTTTCAATAATTAATATCTCAGAAACGGTGATAGTTACGATCAAAATGCAAGAGTCAAAAAATTTCAAATTGAATGATCTATTCGATTTTATTTTTGTTAGTGCCAGTGGCGTATCAAAAAAAGTTCCGAGGGTAAAATGGAACATGGCCCATGAAAAGTATCACCCTGTATACTGTATCAAAATTTGGCCTCACCTGGTGATTTAGATTGTGTTTAATAGCTTATGTGGAAAATTTGAGCCCGAAATCTTGAGGAGTCTAGGTTTTATCGAGAGAAAATCGAAAAATTTTCTCAACTTTAACACCCTGTATCTCGGCAACGAAGCATTTTTTGACCATTGGTTCTTCGAACTTTCTTACTCAAAACATTCAGGGATTTGCATCCTTCATTTATGACATCTTATTCGGAAACACCCTGTATATGCAATAAACAAAATTACTTCGATACTTATTAGGTATTACGTATTTTTTGAAGTTCATTTCATTGAAATAAGATACGAAAATCTTTGTTTGAATGCAGTAAGTGTTTTTAATATATATTTAAATTTTTTACTCTGAGGCTCATGCATAAAGTGTTCTTACATTTCTACTTTTACTGAATAATGTTTGCGTTTAGGGGATGTTTGATCACTACAATTTGTCTGACATAAAATTTAACTATGATTGTGGAAAATTATTCCTTGAAGTAACTTGTCAACTTTGACAGTACGAATAGAACTGAAATTCTGGATTTATATTATCATATCATGGAGGTCAATTTTTTGTACTGTCAATTGATTAGTGTCTTCTATGTGCCACTACTCAAAACATAAAAGACGTCCCCTGTAAAGATATTTTAGATCATGAACGAATTAGTTAACCTAAGAAAAACAAAAAAAACGTTTCGTTGAATATTTTGAAGAAAGGAGGAATGAAAAAAGGTTACATTTCATCTGAGGTTAAGAAATTACACAGAATTTTTATGATATCCTTACTTTTTACCGAAAATATTGAATCAGGAGCTGACCACAATATTCTATTAAATTATATTCTACAATTGGAGTTTATAAGCCTGGTATTTCATTTCCAGAGTTCATCAGACATTTAAAAAACGAAGATTTAACCTTTACACCGACCGACTAGCTACCCATTATACGCAAATAATATTTCTGCATTGCGTCGTGAAGCGAATGTCCTGTCTCTAGTAATTGCCACGTCATTATTCCAACATTGGTGCGGACAACAGTCTGTGACCACTGTTCCCTCGATGTACCATGTTAGGGTTTGTCAGCTGACAATCAGTTGGCGGTTAGGGAATCCCCCGATGAAAGCCTACGGCGTCAAGTCAGGCGTAGCCTGGATAGTAATCATATGGATTTTACGCATCATATGAATGATTAGACATTATTCAATAGAACATCCGCATGGTATCGACTTTTCTCTGGTTTATAACGATGAGTTTCCAGTCGGAAACATTAATTTAAAGCGTAAATTATTCAACTAAATTATTGAAACGTTGTTATTTAGCTTCAAGATTTGCAATATGGTAATAGCCATAATAGCCTAGCAGGCGTTGGAGAATAACGTGAAATTGTTGACTCTAGTTCACAGTTCTTTGAACTCTAACCCGGGACGTGTGTTGCAAATTGTATTTATATTCAAATTAATTCCCACCAATATCAATGCAGCTTTCACAATTGGAAAACTTGAAACCAGTCATTTTTCAAGAAAGTGATTATTTTCGACCTCCTCCGCTATCTTGAAACATCTAGCAAAATGTTCCTTAGGTTGAAGCACATCCAGAATCCACCAAACCAGAGGAGTTGGGCGGTTAATTGATTTTCACCTTAAGGTATAAAAAGTGTAGTGTTTGACGATGCATTGTTGTGATACAATATCATCTTGCAAATCCTGATTGATCTAAGCATTGTAGGTAGCAGACCTGTCAGCTGTAGCTATACGTTGATTTCTAATATAAATTACAATGACTAATCGTGCACTCAGATATAAAATTGCATACGCAACAGATACTCACTTTTTCGCAACAGTAGAGATTGGGTCATCTTCGTAAATCCACACACGGTTCTCCAGGTTTTTTTTCGAATGGAGATGCTCATGTTAAGTTGAATAAGCTGATGTAAGTGCAACCCCAAGGTTTTGATCTTCTTCGGTCATACGTTTCACTCGCTCAATGCTGTTGAACAGGCCACAGCAGCTCGTGGCTCAAATTTAAGTGTGTCTAGACATACAAGAGTCAGGTATGATTGTTGAAATATTTTTTTGCTGGTTTTCTTTTTCCATTGTTACAGATTCCTGTCCCAAACCCCTTCCTTTCACTCTTGTATTCGTCTGGAAATCATGGAGTGCAAAATGAGAATTGAAGCTGCTAAGCAGAAAAATCTTTGGTACTCTTTATGTACACACGACACTTACACAACATAAACAGACAAGCTATTGCTAGTGCAATAGCGACAGAGAAACGAGTGTTTTCCTCAGGTTTTTTCACTCGTTTATTGAATCATACGCAAGATAGTATTGTTTCCCTTGTTACATTTTCCTGAGCTTAAACATGTGACATATAAGAGTCAGATATGATTGTTGAAATATTTTTCTGCTGGTTTTCTTTTTCCATTGTTACAGATTCCTATCCCAAACCCCCTTCCTTTCACCCTTGTCTTCGTCTGGAAATCATGGAGTGCAAGATGAGAATTGAAGCTGCTTCCCACCAGGCACTGTCTTGAAGCATGGTAAGCTCTCTTTTCAAAGAAAATCTTGAGATTCACACCGCCAGAAAATAATTGTATATGTGTGAACTTTACACGAAACATTTTTCCGATTGCAACTTGTACATCTTTTCGTTGGTAAGAGATTTCGGAGATACAATGGAAGACCAACGCGACACGAACACATCAAAATGCTGAAATATGGGAATTGTAATAATATGGTTACCTACTCTACATTCTGTTAAGGAAGTACCAGGAAACGGTCCACGAAACCCAAGTTATCTATTTTTCATCCAAATTAATTATATCGCCTTCAAAGTAGGCCGCTTTTGAAATAATTCATTCTAACCAACAAACAATCCAATCATCAAAACATTCTCAAACGTTTTTTCTAGAATTGACTTCCGTTCTTTCCGCTAATTCCCTTTCATGTCTTCTATCGATTCAAAACGGGTACCTTGCAGTGGCAATTTAAATTTTGGAAGAAGAAAAAAGTCTGCCGTAGCCACATCAGGTGAATACGCTGGTTATTCGTTGGTATTTGTTGAGTTTTTGGTCAGAAATTCATTGCATTGTGAGATTTGATGAGTCTTCGAAGAATTTGCTCTCTTCAACAGGTAATATTCTTCATTTACCGTCTGAACTTAAGGTAAAAATTCTAAGTGCTCGCCACCACGATGATCCAAGAAAGCAGTCAACATAACCTTAATATAACATAAACTCATGTCTCTTAACCAGTTACATCGCGTTTTATGAACGGAATTGATTCGTTCTAGTATTCTTCAACCACCTTCACGCAATTCAGTTTTCGAAGAAAATTCAAGGTCTTTGTAGAGAGAACACGCGTTTCATACCCAAACAATCGTTTAAAAAGGTAAGAAATGATTCGGGAGACACAGAACGTTCAATCTCTCACTAACCTAACTGACGATTTTCAAATACAGTTTTCTTCACTTCATCATATATATATATATATATATATATATATATATATATATATATATATATATATATATATATATATATATATATATATATATATCATTATTTTCATTTTTGACGGAATGTATATTTCTTGCGAAGGCTTGTTAGTTAGGACGAACGAAAGAAAAAATCGATTGTGATATCTTGAGTTTAGTTCATGTCGTGAAATTGTATGCATTTTTGAGAAGAGAAAGAATCAAAGATACAGAAAGGAAGAAATTCGTGATATGTAGCAGAAATAGTTGTGCCAACTTCTTTGACAGAATTAATATAGGATGAGAAGACATTTAGATTTCAAGTCTACTGAAGAGACGTGTTGCCTATGTCCATATTTTATTTATTTTTAATGGAGTGAATAAAAGAGAGTTGGTAAACTCAGAAAACGCAATAAGATGAGCCAAAAAGCATTTTTGCCATAATTTAAATAAAACTCCGCTACACATAACAATCTTCGAGTCACCCACTGAATATTTAATTTCTCTTTTTTCACGTTATCAAAATACATACAACGAAAACCGTAATTTTCTCCATGCATTAACAGCATTATATCGAACAGGTATCGTTTTGGGCGGCGTCGATTTCATTATTGGTTAGCGACAACTCCACCCATGTATAATGATCCCTATGCCACTAATTAAAAGTTCAAAGTGTGCATGTATGCGCGAGGCCAAAACTAATTATGAAATTTCTGCATGTCCTGTAAACATTACACCACTTGCCACTCTATTTTTAATTCCCATCAGATGAAATAGTACAAAAATAAACTCTGAAATATGTCGACACCGTCGTGCCCACTGAACACGGAAAATTACAAACAATTATGCATGAATTGTGATATCTTAATATGAAGCAAAAATGTTGTTTTCGAATTGATGCGATAAAAATCTTGTACGGATACATTGTACCAGTGGCAACTGGTTTTGAATGATGGTTTACAGTTCAAAATGACGAATCAACAAATTACCAATAAATGAGGTTAGAATGAGTATATATACATTCTGTCAAAAAATGATTATTCAACAGAATTTGCTGAAAACGATTGTGCAAATTTTCTTGTTGCGCTTGGTTGCCACAACTCTTTTCTATACAGACGCGAGGTGTGAACGCGATCTGTCCTTTAGTTTGTTTACAGTGCTCGATTTTGTCAGTTCTCACAATTTTTTACAATTCTCGAAGACAATTATCACAACAGAAACATCTCGGGAGTTGGCATCTGGTTTCGGTATTGAAGCACTACCCAGTCAAGGGTTAAGGCTTAGCGACGAGCCAAGGAAAGCTGCATCAAAAACAGTAGTCGCTCAAAAACAAGTGAAAACTGGTGTGATATTATTCAAGGGGATATAGAGAGATTGATGAATCATTTCGAATTACAGAAATCTCATAACAAAAGTTTTTACACAAATAATTGCGTGTGAAAGGATTAGTTTCCAATCTTACTGCATCTGTTGACCCAAGAACTGAAGACTGAAAGAGTAAATTGGTGTCAAAGAACTCTGGATCGCTTAGCTTTGGAAAGTCTCTTCAACATTTATAGATGATGAATCTTAGATTCATTCAAACAAGCCAGACATAAACATGAATCTTCTGTTTGGGTAGTCCAAGGGGAAGCCTAGCCGAAAAGAGTCATCCATTGCCGAAATGTTTCCAAAAAGATGGTCGCAACGTTTCAAAAAAAGACCATGTAGCAACTATTTCTGTACTGTTCCTCCTGAATGGTATACAACCATTTGTTTGCCACAAGTCGTTGGTAAGCTTCCAAAAACCAACCCCAAACGGCGAATAATCCTTCACCAGAGTAATACAAGTTCGCACACTGCTCAAACACTTGAATACTTAACGCAAGAAGACATCCTATAAATACATCATCCTACCTACAGTCCGGACCTAGGTCCCATCGATTTTCGCACTATTCTGAAATCAAGAACGGACAGTGGTCAAAGGTTTCAAGCTTCTTAAGAAGCTGCTGATACCTTCAAAATGGCCATTTTGAGGGAAAACCTGCTTCCAGAATTATTTCGGACCAAATCAGAAGTGTATTGGTCTACGCGAAGAATACTTAGAAAATCAATAGTTTCTAAAAGTTCCAATTTAGCCTTATATGTATAACTACGACAGAAGAAGTAAACGAGTTGATAGAAAAGTTATTCAATATTTCAGAATAAAATTTTTTTTAGCTCCTAATACGGATCTGCGTCCCGGTAATTCCAGGATTCGTGACACGGGCTTGTGTTTAGCAACATGCTTACAACGGAAATGCCAACTCGATTTCTCTATATCCGCGACCGATGCCTCTCCATTACTGTTGACTGCCGTACACTGATTGGATTCTGGGATTGATCCCACCAATCGACCTTTTTATTGTACCGCGCCCTGTGTATTTCATATCGGCGATAAACAGCTTTGCCGTTAGTACGATCCGCACTAAATTCGCCATTGAACTCTTTATTATTTGGGATGGAGAAAGCAGATTTGGTTGGAATTGGTGATCGGATGACACCCTATTTTTCAACGTCACTAAAAAAATTGAGTTCCATATTTTCGCCTTTTGATCAACAGTTAATGTAGCTTATTAAAAATCACGCTATACATAATGGGCGTATAAATATGAAACCTAAATAGCCCACCAATACCGCACGAGTGAAATCGAGAAGAAAATCTGTGAAACAACAAAAACTCTGTATTTCCGAACGAAGATTATCCTTTTTCCTAAGTCAGAAAACTCTGAAAATTTTACTGGCCAACAAGATTTTCATAACACAAAGCAGATCTTTATTTTTTAATTGGAATACCCTTCTAATAATAGGAAAAATATTCCTAAAGCCCTAACACGTACATTTTTTCAAAAGCTCAATAGGATCATTTTACATATGCAGGTAGCTTCATTATGTTTCAATGAGAGAGAACATTTTTTCTTCCTTCTTGGAATCACAGAAATTGATTCACCCTTCTGCTATATCTTTATCGCCTAGGGCTCCTTATATACCAAACTTTAGGGTGTCTATTTTTATTTGATTGGCAACATTTCAAACACAAATGGCGGCAAATTCAAATCTTCTATAGATTCCCAGACTCCTTTCAGGAAGTAATAATACGGAATTACCCGAAAACTATTAGTATAACTAAATAACAGCTTTCTAGATCCAGTCCTGATAAATAGTTGAATCTCATTCCTGTCTATATGCCAGGATGAGCATACAGCGCCATCAATAACGTCGCTTGTTAACTAAGGTCGGTAGAATTAAATCGACGGTCATCAGGGACAAACCCTCCTTTTTCTACCGACTGAATAAAATAACCTTCTGGTCCATAAAAACCAATCCCTCTTTGGCGGCAAAACTGCCCGTCTCTTTGTTGTGCCTTTCATTCAAAAACAGACGGAAAATACGGTCAGACCCAGGAAATCGTTCGATTTGGGCGGCTATAATTCTTGTCGAATTGGAATACATTTCCATTGAACAATTGGAAACGGATTTATATGTTAGAAGAGATATTTTATCCTTTCTATGAGGAGGTGAAGGTAGGGAAGTTGCACATTCAAAATGTGTGGGGTCTTTCCTATTAGGAACTTGTTTACTCCTTCACGAACCAGCCTATTTCGCTTTTTTTGGAAGCAATGATGATAATGCTAATAATATCATCCGGAGAATCAACCTCTTGGTCGAAACCTCCCCAAATAAAATTCCTGCAGAGCTTAGCATCAGAATAAATCACAAAACATTTCACTCCTACTGAAAACTCTGCTGCACTTGGAAAACAACATATAACAAATCAACTTACAATTTTTTTGGCCTATCTTTTCCATCGAAAAATAACTAAGAAGAATAGAAGAAATCAGCACTCATCTAGCTTTGAGGAATGATGAATGTGTTAACTGTAGACAAAATGGTACCTCTAACTAATTTTGATACTTCTGAGCAAGAACGAGTAGATTAATAATATTGTTGGACAATTTAAATCAGCTTGGTCTTCTTGTAAACCCTACTTTTGCTATTTCCAAGCTCCTCTGATGAAAACCGTTCTTATATTAAGAAACAGAAAGATGTTACTTAGGGCTAGCAGCACTATTACGACTGCATTTTTCTTAAGAGAATAGAACGGTGATGCAAATTTCATATAGACTAATTAGATGGCTTCGAAACATCATATTTGTGCACCTTAACTGCACGAATTGAACATTGAAAATGTTTATCGAAACTTATTCCTACTCTCACTCTAATAAATGAGAAGCAAATGCTTCCTCGTACATCTTTGGATATATCTATAGCATCAAGGGTGCCTTTTGGCTTCCTCTCAGCTTCTTATATTTGTTTCTTTTATTGGATGGTTGTTTGCTATCATTTGGTGAACATTGGTGTTGTTATCTTCAATGGTATCATTGTTCATAATAGAAATCCGAATCTGAAATGAATTCAAACTCATCAGTCTACAATTTGACATTGATGAATGATGGTGCTAAGTAGGTACTGTAGCTATGTCACCGTTGAGTTACATTGCCTATCGAAAATATTTTATTGCAGCAAAATACTCAATTCTTTTCATCTTCATTAAAATTTTGCTCACAACTATGAGCTTCGAGACTGAAAGAAAAGAACTTATTGGGACAATGTAACAGTTCATAAATTCAGCAAAGTAATGAATATCCATTTTTCAATGTCTAAGTAACTTCAAGGTATTGGAATAACTGGTAAACAATCGTCTGTCTCCTCTGGGTTCCGGATCACACAGGCATCATAGGAAATGAGATAGCAGATAGGTTGGCTTGTCTAGGAGCTATTAATACTCTAATGGAACCAGGTTCCATGGTCAGGATCTCAGCCTGTGCTGTTAAGGTAAGGCTGGGGGACTGGCTAATGGAGAAATATAAGGACACCTGGTTGAATACTTGAGGTGATCGCCAGTCCAAAGCATTGCAAGAAGCATTACCTAGTGAAACCAGGACAAGGTTAGCGCTACAAGGCAGTAGAACTCAAAAATACGAAATAGTACTGGGGAACATTTTTAAGTGTAGGTGGTGTGAAATTGGTATCGAAACAGTAATTCATTTGTCCAGTATATGACTGCTATGGATCCCTTTCGCCCTATTAGAAACTTCTGTGTAAGGGTCGAGCCGGGATGTAGTTCAAGGTATCGACACCCATGAACCGCTTCATATAATCCCTACTATGAGTTATCTATTCGGTTCTTGTAGAAGGAAATTTCAATTAGCATTATTATTGTTATGACAGCTTAGCATGAGTTAATAAAATAAAAATCTTTTATCAATATAAATTGCTTGTTGAAAAGAACTTGAAGAATATAAAAATTGTGAATTGCTTTCATAAAATATTGATTGAAAAGAATATCATTGGTTACTCTATACTGATTTAAAAAGGGTCAATTTTTCACTTGGTCAGCAAAATACCTTTGCTCTTTTTTTCTGCAGGATGGTAAAGCAGAGCTAGTTCAATGAGAAGACGATGGTCTTCTAGAGCATCATTGATTGTTGATAAAGCTAATGCACCAAATGTGCCATTGTTCGTTGAGGAAAGATCATATGACACGACATATTAAGCTAGGTAAGATTTCAAAATTCAAAATTCATCAAGTGGACATGGAAGACGAGGACAGTTGAAAGCTGAAATATTTTATTCAAATTCAGAAAAGGATACAAACCATGGGTGTCATGAATTATTCTGAAAGTAAGAAGAAAAAGTTTCAATAATAGAATAGAATGTTTTCTGAGGATCAATATTTTGAATGAGAAGATGTTGGAAAGATTCAGGATTTTTGTAGTAGAAATATAGTGTTGTATCATCTCCAGAGATACTTGCATCGATTCTCTGAGAGTTAAGGGAACTATCGTGAGGATCAGAATTCCGTTTCCACTAAGATCTGAAAGTGATGGAAGAATAGCACCACGATATATAGAAACGTTAAATAATGGCAGATAACTTCTGTTTCCTGAAGATTGATTTTTCTTAAAAAATTCGAAGGTTATTAATTCTTCTTTCTTTCAATTTTGATGTAAACTAACACTAGAGCAAAATAAGTTTTATTAATATTCAAAACGAATTGTTCAGGAATATGTTACTTTTTCTGATCTATTATTGACTGGTGTAATTTTTCCAGAGATTAAAGTTCTCCTTTCTTCCCCTCTATCGTGATGATAATAATTTGTATGGCTGATCGCTGACAAAATGTTCAATAACGATCTTCAAATCGCAAAGGCGACTCCTCACTCTTTAGAGGTAAATATACCTCACTGAACAAATTTAAAACAGATGCAAAATAAATGAAACTAAGCTCGTATTAAAAACTGAAATATTTCATTCTGCCTCGGCTTTAGAAAACAACGATCCACGTACGTTACTGCATCAGATAGGTTTATGGACCATTTCATTTCCTTCGGGATAATTCGCAATTGATCGCCAGGAATGAAACAATGGAAATTTGTGTAATTCCAAACAGAACACGTACAGCAACAGTGAAAATAATGACCTGATCTAAAATTTATATGTTATTTATGAACTGCATTTTCCGCGACGTGCTCGTACTTTCTTCTGAATGCAAACGTATATTAATTATGGCTTTTGCAAATATGACATATTTGAATTAGTTGGAGGCACGTTCAAACGCAAACTGTGACATGATGCTTTGTTTTAATTCAGTTTTTCCGGAAATTTATAACAACAAAACGAATGAGAATAAATGTAATTAACTTAGTTAAATCATTTTAGTTTGATCAACAAATATTTGAAACATTAACAGAAATATGAAAGTTGTAATAGTTGAAGTTTTTATATTTAGTTCTCTGTTACTAAATCACGTAAAATTGACTGAAAGGTTTGCACATAGATTGTATTTAAATTTAATTAACTCATATTTCGGGTGGGAAAATATTAGTTAGTATTCTTTCATGTAGGATATCTACACAAACTCTCGTTGGAAATCCATATCAATAGTATTATTTATAGCAATTTTCCAAATTGTTTTGATTTCGTTGTGGGTAGTTTTCATATGAGACTAGAATTTCTGGTAAGAAGATTGAAGGTAAAAAAGTTTGCGTCATAAGGCAAAAAAATGTTTCGAGGTTTCGGATTGCATAGTGCAATCCATTTTGAACATGACAGAAAATCTCGCTTAGTCATTTCGACAGATTGACGATGAAAAAGTCTCATTAAAAAAAAATGTTCGGGCGTTTTCCTGTAGACATATTAATGGACACACTTTTATTTATAGGTTCCATTTATATTGTTGATTTAGGTCCAAGGGAAAATATCTCAATACAAACATTTCGAAGAAGAACCACATTTCGGGATATAAACATCTATTCGTAAGAAAAAGCAAACAAAATGAGGGTCATTTATCTGTGGTTCATTATTGCGTCCATCTATGGCTGCCTATTTTCGTTTTCTGGAGGCCTTTATCGCCACATTAGTATTTACGATGTCGTGCGAGGATAAGGAAACCCTAAATCAGTTTTTACGCCGCTTGTGATTGCTAGACAATCGCGGGATTTACTGGTTTTAACGAGAAGAAGGTTTCAGAAAGGACACTTGGAGAGTTGTTAATGGAAGTTATGAAATAAAAATATTGCCAACGACCGACGTTCCCCAGAAGTATAAGTTGGGTGGGGTTATATGAAATAAGATGAAAATAGTTTGTTGACCTGCTTACTTGATAACTCGTCACTAATTATCGTTTCAAGAACTTCTGCTTATTTCTCAAGGCTTTATTATCACCGATAAGAAGTTTAGGTAGTGTCAGTTTTCTTATTGTAGTATCACTTTAACTAGTTTTTACCACCAAGTCAGAGTGGAAATCGGAGCATCTACAGACTGTGGCTTAGGATCGAAAAATGTTTTCATAACCTCGTAAGATGAAGAAGATCCATACTGCTCCATCGCCAGAAGACATCGGCCTGTCGGATAGTGATGAGGTACAGATATTTCTCTCCAAACTGTATCTTTTATCTTGTGTGAAACCTAAATACTTTTTGTTATTCCTCCAAGAAACTCCTCGTCCGTGGAAAAGTTGACGTGATGTAGCATGGTCAACATGGCATCACGAATCATATGTTAGTAAGATGTGGAATACCATTGCAAGTTTCATTTCAGATAAAGTATACGGGGTATTTTAGGAGTTTTTCAAATTTTAATGAAGATAATTTCAGCATCTAAGCCTTGCCGGTTCAATGACAGAGTGTGCTTGGAGAGTCTACTTTTTATATAAAAATTAATAAATTTATTGATAACATTGAGAGATTGATTGATAAACATGCAGCTATGAAAAAGTGTCAGAGTAGAAATGCTCATAATCCGTACATATCCTACAATATCAGAGAGATGATAAGAATAAAGGAGAAAGCTTTGAACATGTATAATAGGACTAATTCAGCAATACATAAATCTTGTTATATTGAAATGAAAAATAACCTTTTTCAAGTATTTAATTTGTAGGAATTCGACAACCTTGATGTCCATATTTCAGAAAATCAAGGATCAAAATTAGATTAATACTTTATTAACGCTACAAGCGATCAAAATATCCTGAACAAATATAAAATTAACAAGCTGAACGCCAATTTATCGTTCAGTTTCAAGAAAATCACCGGTGAGGATATATGAAGAACATTGGCAACAATTAGATCAGAAGCAGTAGGATTTGATAGGATTACTTTAAAAATGGATTGTATTACCTTACTGTAATAAGATATTCCAAGATTTTGTGAATGAATCGATAAATTCTTTCCTTCCACATGGAAAAACGCTACAATTGTATCAATACTTAAGATTGAAGTAGCATATAAATACTGCCAGTTGATACCCATCAACATACTCTCGATTATGTCGATAATTGTGGTTTCTTAAATGGCAGATTATTTCAAGGTCAACAAAGTCTTCCAAGCAATCAATCTGGCTTTAGACATCTGAATAATATCAAAAGCTCTCTACTGAGTGACCCTGATGAAATGGCAATTGCTTAGATGGGGGTCTATGTATGTTTCTATTACGGTTAGATCAAACTAAAGCTCTTGATTTGGTCAATACACAACTATTTCTTATTTGGGAATTCAGGAAAGAACGCAGAAGTGGATTTTTGGTTACTTAATTAGTCGTAGTTAAGCAGTGAAATTAAACAATTTTATTCAAATTTCTTAACGAATCAGACGAGTGTCTAACATGCCAATGTACTGGGTTTTTGCGTGTGCAGTATATACATATCTGAAATTTCATCAGCCCACAAATATTTCATAAGCCTTTTGTACAGTGATTATATTCAGATTTTGCTTCTTGTCGATAATATAGAAGTAACCACACTTAAAATAAACGTAGATCTGAAGGGTTTTGTGGTGTACCAAATATGGTATTATGATGAATCCCAATAAGAGTGCAGCTAGTCTTATGGGCTCTAGTCGAAGGCGCCAGGAGATAACTAATCTACCAAATAACTATGAATGGCAAAGCCATAAATATTAAAAGGAGTCACAAAAGTTTGGGAACTTGGATTTAAGTGATTTGTTAGCAAAATAAGCCGACAGTACTATTATAAATTAAAGACTTTGTATTACTACAGGCATATTCTCCCATTGGAAGTAAATCTAAAAGTGGTGAGGACACTGATTATGCCTGAGATCTAGTATTACGCCCATGTCTACTATCAATTTTTAACACCTATAAATAAGGGCAAAATGAGAAAGTGCGAATTTGCTGTCTTACGTTCCCATGCTGCATTTACCGTCGAGAGCATATAATACCCTGCTATGCCTCACTAAATGTGCTTTCGATGGAGAAACTTATAGCATATTTTTTCTGCTTGTTCTTGTGTAACCTGCTGACGTCCCAAACTCGATGGTACTTGAATTCCACTATTGAGAGAAGGTCAAATGAATCAAGCACTATGCGCAGAAGAGATTATATTAACTATACATGTCACATGCAAGTAAAAAGATTGCTTTCTGCAAATAGCAAATAAAGTGTATACTGTATTACATATAAAAGAAGAATTATTTAAACGTGAGTTGAGGAAGGTTCTTTTATATTATTATTAATGATGTTTTCAATTAACGAATATCCAATTGTTTCGACTGCAAGTTTTATCGCTAAACGAAAGCTCTCATCTCCCGTAGAGCTATTGAATAATATTACCCAATGAAATACAGTCCTTTTTATAAGTAGACAGGGTTGCTTTTTGTAAATAGCACCGTTTTTTCACAATGAAGTGTATAGTATACTAGGTATAAAAAAAGAAATTTTTAAAAATGAGCTAAGGGAGGTTCTGATTATTATGCACTATCTCAGCTGTAAGCTGGATTTAATTTACCTTTCCCAGATTCAGAAATCAAAGGGAATAGGCTCGATTACAATATACCTGACATAAATTTCCTAACTATCCTACATGTATTAAGAATTACAGCTTTTTGCATTTCTATAAAGGTATTCTTATGCAATTCTAATTTCTTAAGACTATCATGCAAAGTTTTTGGTATTAACCCAGTCGAAGATAAGATGACAGGAACAATATCTATTTTCTTCATGAGCCACATCTGCTTGATCTCAATAGCAAGGTCTGTGTATTTGGACTTTTTCTCTTGGAACTTATTCAGCACGTTGTTATTATTCGGTATGGCGACATCCACCAGCATTGCTGTTCTGGCTCTCTTATCATACAGCACTATGTCCGGCCTATTATTAGTCACCATTCTGTCAGTGATAACAGACCTATCGTAGTATAATCTGATAGAGTCATTTTCCAATACGAGTGCCGGTTGATACTTGTAATATGGCTGGAAGGTGTTCAGAAGTCCGTACTTGTGTGCAAATTTCTGTTGGATAATGTTGCACACTTGATTATGCCTGTGAAGATAGTCCGTATTGGCCAGTTGTTCGCATCCGGACGTAATATGCTGGATAGTCTCCGATCTTATATGGCATTTTCTGCACTTATCTGTTTGTAATGTTCCGTCCTTCATAATAAATTTTTTGTAATTGTTTGTAGCGATCACTTGGTCTTGGATGGCCATAAGAAATCCTTCTGTTTCTGCGAATAATTCTCCTTTCATCAACCATTTGTTGGAGGCTTCTTTGTCGATGTGTGGTTGATTAATCTCATGGTGATGTCGTCCATGCAATTCCTTTCTTGACCATTGCTCTTGTTTTTCAGTATCTGATAGGAATGGTAGATTCAGAAGGTCATCTCTGGTAGCAAGATTTAGAGATGTATATCCCTTATCAGCCAACGATACCACTCTATGGAGGTCAGAAGTGAGAGCTTTTGCTGAGAAGAATTCTCAGAGATTTTTTATCTGTTTGGTGTGTAAATTGACAATATCTATTAATCCGCGTTCTCATTCTTTCCGCTTCAAAGTTGTTCGTATCACTAAACGAAAGGTCTTATCTCCCTATTGAATAATATTACCCAATGAAATACAGTCCTTTTTATAAGTAGACAGGGTTGCTTTTTGTAAATAGCACCTTTTTTTCTCAATGAAGTGTATAGTATACTAGGTATGAAAGAAGAAACTTGTAAGAATGAGCTGAAGAAGGTTCTGATTATTATTATTATTGATATTATTAATTAAGGAATATTCAATTGATTTGACCGCAAGTAATATCTCTAAACAAATACTATAATCTCCCATAGAGCTACTGAATAATATTCCCAAATGAAATACAGTCCTTTCAATAGGTAAAGAGGTTTGTTTTCTGTAAATAGCACTTTTTTCTTAATAAAGTGTACAGTATACTAGGTATGAGAGAGGAAACATTTAAAAGTAAACTGAGGAAGGTTCTATTTATTATTATTATTATTGATATCATTAATTAACGAATATCCAATTGATTCGACAGCAAGTACTATCTCTAAACAAAAACTATAGCTTCCGGTATAGCTATTGAATAATACTCCTCAATGAAATACAGTCCTTTTTGTGATACAGAAATTTTCCTATTTCCGCGAAACAGAAATGCATTGAAATATAATCAAAGCTGAAACATCTCGGCATAGAATGGTCTGGTACATACGTATATCAAAATCCTTCAATTACCGAGTCGCATTCGAGAGCATATTTGCGATTCCGCCTGACAAACAATAGGATTCGATCCTTCGAACTTTCGACTGAGAACAACGCCGCACATAAAATCATCTCTCCGTTCGATTCATTTGAATTTTTGATTGAGTTTTGTTTGGATTCGGTTTTTCGAAAATTCGATTCGTCGAGGAATGCAGAAGTCATCGCGAGCAGTCCATATGAAGTTTTTGTTTGATTTCAGTCTTAGTGGGGAATTCGAGAGTGTGGACAGATTTTCAAGTATCGAACTTTGATTCGCCTTGTGAGAGGGTTTTATTGACAGGAATATTGATTTTCTTGAATAAAAGTAATGAAATTTTTTCTTTGCAACTACGTCCAGTAATTTCTTGACATGTAAGACATCTAAGATCATTCAAAAATTCAGCAGAGTATCTTGTACTGGGCATGACGTCCTGTTCTCCTGATATTTATACCTCACTTACTGTTATCATTCTTCTCTAATTATTGGGAAGTGAAGGTGGGGCCCCTTCCCGAATATCTATGGTATGATTGATAAAGTAGCAAGTCAGTTTGGTATTGCAGACATTTAAGACATTTTTGGTCCTTAGTTGATACCCATGTCTGAATTCAATGGTTTATCTCTTTCACAATACTCAAAATCCCATTTATCAAGCACCTTCCTCTTAGCTCTCCGTATTTTCTGGCTAGAGCTTTGCATTCCTTCACAATATAATAAGCTGTTTCTTCCTCTTCGTAGCATAGTCTACGTATAGGTTCGTCGCGATAATTCCTTATTGTGAATAGATGTTTAGCCTTCAATGTCCCTCCACTCTTGCTAGGTTTTTCCAGCAGAAGCTTGGTTTTTCTATGTCCAAGGGTGAGAAGCCACCTACCTGGTTGTAGCTTTCCTATTCAGGTGTTGTGCGTATCTTGTTTCCGGGCAAATAAATCTCGTCTTCGCAAGAGAATTTACCTCCTCGTTACCTGCAATCTCACTGTGCCTAAGCACCCAGACCAAAGTTATCTGGTTTCACTTCACCAGCTCAGTTAATAACGGCTGACATTTCCAGGTATTTTCTCCCAACCAGAGCTTTCATTGCCACCTGAATATCTGCGAGAATGTTTATCCGCCTCTTTTTATAGCATCTTTTGGGGTTCTCACTAACACAGATTGTTATGGCATATTCTTCTGCCAGAAAAATTATAATTGTAAGCCAACATTCCAAGTTTTATGAGTACATTCCAGATCCAGTTCTCTTTTCTGTTTTGGATACATTCGTATACCAATTTATCTCTTCACGTTCGTCAAAGCCAAGCCAATCGTTCAAGTCTATCACCGCATCATACCTTTTGATCTCTGTTAGTTCTTTAGTCATCTTATCATTCGCCATACTCAGTGTTGAGTTTTTGATCGATTCCTTCATTGTGGTGTGTCCCGTGTATTCTTTTTCCAGATTCCAATTATCTCCTGCCTGAATGCCGCTTTCCTAGCCTCACCCATGAAATAAAAGGCAAATTTAGGATAGCGTACAGGCTTGTTGATGGTTTTGATCTAAAGGAGCTTGTGATACACATTTTGTCTAGTCTTTGAAGTTTGTTCAGCTTCTTCCTAACACCCATTTGCATCACTTTTAGCCACCATGTAAGAGTGCAGTCTACAATCCTCTCTACCACCTGCAAAAGGTGTCCTCAAAACCATACATAGCTTCTACTTTAGATGTTACTAAATGCAACCTTTGCTTGTCAAGGAGAGTAGACACAACAATATCTTGATTCTACGTTTGGTGGTGCAGTGCTGATTCACATTTTCGTGACTGATAGGCGTACTGGTTGACGTGTAGAAGTTTTTCCATAAAAATCGTTTCCCTCACATATGTATCTATCAGTTTTTGCATTTTTTCAGAATAAACGATGTAAGTTTAGGTTAGAAGATGATATGAGTATATGCCTGAGAGCCTTTGCCAGGTTTTGGTATAAAGACTACATCTGCTTGCTTCCACAAGGCGTCCCTTTATAGGGATCAGATTGGCTTAAGGCCGATTCGATTTTGTCTCTAGTTACAATGATCTTAGATCATTTTCAGTGTTCTCGCGTGATTTCACCTCGATGATAGGTTAGGTTGAACTGGTGCAGATCTCTATCAATTATTGAATTCAGAAAGTGAGTCTTTATTATATATTGCAGCGTCTCTTCTCAATCACCAATGAAGTTTCCATCTGGTTTTTACAGATTCCTAATAAGATTTATGGGATCTAAATTCCAAGGTTTTATTTATATCCTCAAGATTCCTGCTTAGCTTTCCTCAGTGCTTTATCATTATTGGTTTTATATTTGTTGTCCCCATTCATCAATAATCTGTGGTAAAATTTGTTTTGATCATAATAAGTGATCTGTGATAGCGAATTTTTCTCGATTATTGCAGTGGAGATATTTTGAATCCACGTTTAATACAGTTCCACTGGCCAAAGCTCGGTTGTTACCATGAATACAAGTTCATACAAGTGATTTTAAGATATCAATCAAACAAATTGCAGAACTGGTATAACTCACATAAAAATTTAAAGTTCAAATATCGATTTTTAATAAAAACAGCAGAATTTGTAGCAATAATAAATTTTCAAGGAAATTTCGGTTTTCTCCTCGAGGATATCGCACCGAAAACAAAGAGTTCTTGTTTATTTTCGTGGAAACGCCACCCTAAAGCAACAATAAAATAATATTCGTTGTTCCCCGGAATTTGTGCGACGAATAATTTCAGAATTAATATACTTCTCGTTCCACCGAACGGGACGAAATATTATATTATATTATAGTATAAAAAGGAATTGCCTCGAATTCGTTCAAGAAAACGAATAAATATCGTCAACAATTCGGGGGGAACGAAAAGGCACGGTGGGGAGATGGGAAAATGTTATTCTTGAGTATGTAGAGTTGAAATAGATACGTACACTTTTTTCGAGCGATTTCCTTGAATTGCCGATAGTTTTTTTGATGAGCTAGATGAGCGAGAGACTTGCTACTTGAAAGAATAATATGATTTAGAGAAGGGATTCGATACAATGGGTTTTACAAAAGATTAATATGCTTGGGGAAAATGATCATCATTTTAAAGTTTTCAGTTAACAGGAAAACTTGTCGTTACTATAAAAGAACATCTCAATGATCTTGAGCGGGAAGGATTTGGATATAGTATAGACCTTTGGGGAATTGCTTCATTTACCTGAGAACAATTGATCGTTCAACTGCATCAACCCTAGAATGATATCGGCTCCGTCAATTGATCATTTATCATGTCACAGAGTGGAGAAGATTTTACAGGTAAGACATGATGAGCTCTCTTCGAACAAAATTAGGTAAACTCGTTCTCCAGTAGGATCTCCGAGGGAACTGGCTCATTATGGAAATACGATTAACAATGTTCGGCTAACGCTGGGAGAAGCCAATTCGTTATTGAATTTTGCAACATAAGATAACTAGGACAATCAAACATAAATGTAGGAGCAGTACAACAGCACTTACAAGACGCGAAACCTCATTTCCTAGCTCTAACGAAAACTCAAGTGATACCAACAACAGACACCACCTTCCTTTATTTCAATGGCTGTGAATTGCACTCAAGGCAGGTTTCTTTGGTGTCTGTATCGATCTCCTATCGACAACAACTACCTTTGATTGTTTCAGTCTCTAGACGACAAGGTACACACGAAACAAATACAACATCCGTCAGCAGACGTGATCAACATCCACAACATCAACTATATACCGACGAAGCGTCAGAGCAAGTGGAGGCCTTTTCGATCATCTACAACTTCACGCAATTTGTGAGAATTCTTGATAATATAACTGATTTTCCCAATAATAATTTTTTCGTTCCATATCCAGATGATTTCCGTTTACAGATCGGAGCACCAACCTCAAACTTGTTTCTGCCAGTGGTGACTTCGTATAGCCACGCAATTGAGACCCAACGCCTTCCAGGAAGATAAGGCATTAAAACTTTTCTTTCACTTTTAATGATATCTGTTTTTCAGGTCCTAACACAAATATCTGCACTTAAAATATTCTTGCAGGCATGCATCTCTACATTCCACACTCCACGGAAAAAACATCTGCACAAATGCACTGGTTCATTGAAAATTATCAAAAGGCTGTCACAGTAAAAGCGGACCTTCTAATAATTGGGTGGAACATCCAACAGACGAAACTGAAGTTGAATAAGTATATTTCAGGAACATTCAGTCAAGAGCGAAACCTTACTCCAATAAAAAAATTTCACAGATTGGGTATCAGAACGTTCATCCCCTTCCCTTTGCAGGTGAACTGAAATAATACCATAGATCCCTGGGCTTATGGCGAATTTAATTTCATTCCAGGTTTATCATCATTCCCAGCGTCTCTCCTCAATCTGCATTGAAGTTTCACTTGGTTTTTGCAGATTCCGAATGGGATTTATATGTTCTGAAGAAATTAGCATTGAAAAATTAAACGACAACATAGTCAAATCAATCAACGAAGCTCAGAAAAAACATTACCCGAAATCAATGAACAACGAGGGGAAGTTAACGACGTATACTAAACAATTAATGAAACAAAGAAGAGAACTGCTAGGAAGACATTCACATCATAGAGACCAAATAAGACAACTAAGCAAAGATATAACAAAAGCTGTAAGAGCCGATGTCAGAAAATACAATAAAAAATGGATAACCAAAACCATAGACGAAAATAAAAACATGAAAATACTTCAAATCAAACTGAGTTTGGGAAAAACAGAAATAGTTAAATTACAAAATGAAAGGGGAGAAGTAACAAACGA
Source organism: Cryptolaemus montrouzieri (assembly GCA_013387265.2). Lineage (NCBI taxonomy): Eukaryota > Metazoa > Arthropoda > Insecta > Coleoptera > Coccinellidae > Cryptolaemus > Cryptolaemus montrouzieri. Next base: position 45,274,243 of record JABFTP020000083.1, on the reverse strand, counting down.
CAGAAGGGAGATAATCACAATTGTCGAAAATTTCTATACCAACTTATACAGTGACCAACACCAAGACGGAATATTAAAAAATGCACATCCTTTACTTCATATTGTAAACCAGGGATCAGAGGATATTCCAGAAATAACTAAAAATGAAGTTTTAAGATCGCTTAAGGAAATGAAGAACAATAAAGCACCAGGTGAAGACGGCATCGTTGCAGAAGCTATAAAAATGGGAGGAAAACAACTACTTAAGTCCATAACTCGACTTTTCAACAAATGTCTAGATGAAGCAACAACTCCAGAGAAGTGAAACAACGCCATCATTGTTATTATGCACAAAAAAGGTAATATCACCGACCTACAAAACTACAGACCAATTAGTCTGCCTACACATCTTTATAAGCTTTTTACTAAAATCATAACAGCGAGACTTACGAACAAACTGGATTTATATCAGCCAAGAGAACAAGCGGGCTTTAGAGCTGGATATAGAACAAACGACCACTTACAGGTTATAAAGTCACTAATAGAAAAATGTGTGGAATACAATAAACCTCTTGTACTCACGTTTGTAGATTATGAAAAAGCGTTCGATTCCATAAATCACTACGAAATGCTTAAAGCTCTTGCCGACTGTCGTATAGTTCATCGATATATCTCCCTACTACGACATATCTACGAACACGCAACAGCAAAAGTGAGACTTCACGAAGAAAGAAACCAGTTTAAAATCGAAAGGGGTGTCCGTCAGGGCGATACAATATCTCCCAAGCTCTTCACAATTTTATTATAGTATATATTTAAAAAGCTCGAAATGGGAAATAGAGGCATACGTGTGGATGGGGAAATGCTAAATCACCTGCGTTTCACCGACGATATTGTATTGATCTCAGATAGCCAAGGTGAGGCATACGAAATGCTCTCAGAGTTGTCAAGTATCTCCCTGCAAGTTGGATTGAAGATCAATACCGCTAAAACAGAATTCATGACTAACTTAGTCCCCAGCTGTAACTTAAAACTAAGGTAAAAAGAAATCCAATTTGTAACCTCATATAAATATCTATGGCACGAAATACAAATTGGAAGAGACAACCAGACCTGTGAACTAAGCAGACGAATAGGACTGACCTGGGCTGCCTTCGGAAAATTACGACACATTTTCAAGTTTGATATTCCAATAAGTCTTAAACGCAAAGTTTATGATCAATGTGTCCTTCCGGTACTGACATATGGCTCAGAAACACTAACACTTACCCAAAGGACTGTCAACAGAATAAAAGTGACCCAACGAGCCATGGAAAGATCCATGTTGGGAATAAGCCTGAGAGATCGGATTTCAAATGAGGAGATACGAAGAAGAAGTAAGGTTACAGATGCTGTAGATAGGGTCACACGTTTGAAATGGAACTGGGCAGGCCATGTCGCAAGAATGTCAGACAACAGATGGTCAAAAAGGATATTGGAGTGGCGCCCTAGACACGAAGCCTTCAGAAGCAGAGGCAGACCGCCAACAAGATGGACGGACGACATAAAAAGGATCTCCACAAATTGGATTCAGGATGCCCAAGACCGGTCAAATTGGAAAAGGTTAAGAGAGGCCTATGTCCAGCAGTGGACGAGATGAGGCTGTGAAAGAAGAAGAAGAAGATACTGTGAGGAGTCACACAACGTTCATCTGAAAACTCACTATTGGAGAACATTAATCTACTTGGACACTAGCAGACAACATTCAAATATACATCAAGTTCATATAAATTTCTCGACAAACTATGTTTCTTCCCACGCTCCTGTTCTGCAAAACAATTCCAATCCCTACAAGAAATAAAACGTCGTCCTCGAGAAAGTGCCCATTTCAAAGTACTCCATTGCAATATAAAAAATAGCTCACGTGGAAGAGAACATTACGTGACTCAAATTGAACAACGTATTTTCAGATTCATTTACTGAAATTCCAAATGCAATCGGCTCTGGGTTCATATCTCCCCTCTGTATCAGATTCTGGTTTCGATTTCACGAGTGAGTGTTGAGTGGAAAATGCCTGCTGCATTTCCACAGCGTTCGATTGGAATCTTCAATGAAATTGGCGAGAATTTGACGTTTCACCTACGAACGTTGAAAGTTTCTATTACTTTAGAAACAGTAATTTGGCCAGACAGAGAGCGACAGCTGATGAATAAAAGGAGCGTGCCTGGAAATTACTTAACAAAATATACGAGGGTTATTACATTCGAGGTAGACTGTAATTTTCCTGTGTAAACTTTTCGAACAGTTTTCTCTCGAAGATAATGCCGACATTTTGATTTATAATTAAGCAAAATACGAAACAAACATTTCCAGGGAAACCTTCTGTCGAGAAAGTACTGGAAATTGATTATTCGAAAAAATCTGATTAAAATGATTGTCAAAATTTTCGTTGTTTCTGAGTTGGCACAACTGTATTCTATACTTACGTGGAGTTTGAACGCAATCTGTCATTTTTTGGATTACAGTGTTCTATTCTGTCAATTCTCACAAGTGTTTTTCGTGATCTTCACAATGGATAAAAATCTTGAACAGAGAATTTATCTAACAATTTTGTACTACTTAAGGAATTTCGTTTACTTAAAATGATGAAGGAGTCTTACGGTGAATCGACTTCATCTAAAACACGTGCATACGAGTAGTACAGTGCATTAAATAGCGGTCAAGATGTGGTGAAAAATTTGCCTGACTCGATAAAGCGATAAAGAGAAATAAATGGTTATTGAACATCGTCATTTAAGTTCGAGAGAGATATGCAATAAACTTTCTGTGTCTCATGATTCCATTCGTACCGTTTTAAACCATTGTTTGGGCATGAAACGCGTTGTTGCTCGACTAGTTTCAAAACACCCCAATTTTCTTCAAAAATTGAGTCGTATAATGACATTCTAGAACGAGACAATTGCAACCCCACATTCATAATATGCATTGTAACTGTTGATGAGACATGAGTTTATGAGTTTGACATGCAAACCAATCAACAAGTTTCGGAATAACGCCTTCTTACTGAACCAAAACCGGTAAAGCCACGTCGAAGTCGATCATAAATCAAGATATAGATTTATTTGGTTATCGCGTTGTACTCGAAATTTTTGCCAGAAGGTCAGACGGTGAATCAAGAATATTACCTGAGCGTTATGCATCGTTTGAGAGAGAAAATGAGAGTAAAAGGCCAGATTTGTGAAAAGAACACTCAAGGATTTTGCAACATGATAATGCCAATGCTCAAGACTATCATTATGAATGAATTTCTGACCTAAAACTCAACAAATACCATCCAACAATTATCGTATTCGCCTGATATGACTCCGGCTGACTTTTTTTACGAAAACTAAAATAAACATTTCAAGGTACTCGTTCTGAAGACTTTAAAGAGAATTTGGGGTGAGAACTGAAGTCGATTACGGTAAAATCGTTTGAAAAATTTCGATGATTGGATTGGCGTAACTGTATCATTTCAGAAAGGGCGATACAATGAATTTGAATGAAAATTGAATATTTTGTATTTAATTCCCGGTACTTTTTCAGCAGAATGTACAAAGTCTTTTGAAAGAAGGAAAATGACCAGGGAGTACCACAAGTTTCAATCATAGGAACTCTAAATGATTGTTTTGAGTAAACAAGATTCAGAGTCAAAATCAGAATAGTAGGTTCACAGATCCAACTTTCATATGTTATAATCTTTTTTTATTAAAAGCACCTCATATCCTAGATACTATACTGGCAAATAAGTGAGACTTCTTTTCACAACCAGTTATGATATTCTCACATTACGAATTCTATTTTAGTTCATTGAGCTCATTGAGTAGAATTCGACTCAATTGATAAACGTTTTTAAAATCACACGAATTGAGCTCAGAGGAAAGTATCATCAAGACTCTCAGTGTTACAAGTATATTGGGTGAACGTGAATTGACTTTTAGGGTGGAAACAACAAGGACAAGAAGATTCATTTCCAAGATATAGATCATACAACGATTAACAGAATAACAGGCAAAAGTTAAACTTAGAAGATGACAGAATAGAAGCCAAGGCGGAAGCTTAATAGAAACAGGACATCCTTCCAGATGATGGCCTTGAGAAAAGGATATAGAATATAAAAGATCTGAGAGAAGAATTTGTACAACAGTAAGCTATGACCTATATACGTAATGCGTTTTTGACCTTTCTATACATCAGTATTACGTTGGCTTCAATTCAACTGAATCTCCTGAAATTTCAACAAGGTGACAGAGAAAGATGATCACTTTGTATAAGAAAATCCTGACAAAAAGGCGGTATCACTAAAAACTGCTATATTTACATGAACTTCATGGGAGAATAGAATAAAAATACGTACACATATACAAGTGAAATTTACTGTATCCAAGAAACGAACAGACGCCTGGCGGTCATGCTTATGATGCATTGCAGAAAGGCAGCATACATCATCTAGCTTTCGTGCTCTGCTTAAAAATAGAAAAAAACAAATTAATTCTACGTTTTCATTTAGTGTGGTATCACTTCACTCGCCTAGAACGGTTTATATTAGCTTCAATAAGTATTTGTTTCCTTGCAATTTGTCGTTTAATATTAAAAACCTGAATTCTTCTAGTTGTGAGTTTTTTAAGCTTATATAGAGTGTCTGCGCTCAAGAGCCCTTGGAAGTGTCTGGAGAACGAGTGTATCGATCAATTTCAAAATTTGTCATTACAGTAAATGGATACTCTTTAGATTTTTCATTTGATTTCATAACGGTACCTTTTCGAGTAAGATTATCGTATCGCTACCAGTATCTAATTTTTCATACTCTATAAGAAGTGGATTTTGAATTAGTTTTGACTGAAAACTGTCATTCGCAACTTCATAACAAACCTAAAGTTCTTTCGGAAAATTGAATCATGTGGCCGTGGAACATGAGTAGACTCAATTCCACGTAACTGGACTCCCTAAGCCTCAGAGAATTTCAATTGTCGAAGATTAAAGCACTCTCCGAAAGGGTTCTGCTGAATATGGCCAAATCGTAAACCTTAATCGATAGCCATTTATACTCATATTCCTGGCCGCTAGGTGACGACACTATATGAATTTTTATCAATTTTCTATATATTTTTACAAGGAACATTAAAAATTTAATTTTTGTGTCTCTCCATCACTTTGGACCTGATGGGAAGAAGAGCAACAGAGTGGTTGTTTTGGGGTAAGGATTTCTTTCGTTTCTCTGGGATCGGTTGAATTCTCGCTATTTTCCAGCTGCTCCGAAAAGTCTGGCTTCCATAAGAAATCTGAAACAGACGGTTAAAATTGGGTGCCAGTTCGGGAGCACACTTTCTCAGGAAAATTGGTGGTTTTTCGTCTAGACAAACTGCCTTCTCGCAGTTCAGCTGCTCGAGAGTCCGTCTCACAGTGCTGACTCTGAACTTAATTTCTGCCAATGAAGAATTTGTTGGTGGAATGTTCAGTGGTATTGCGTTAGATGAATCTAGCACAGAATTCTTTGAGAACAAGAGAGCAAAGAGATTGGCTCTTTGCTTTACTTCTGTCTTCTCTAACAAGAGGCGGAAACGCAGATTTGCAGAAATTGGCAGTGACAGTCTTCGCCATAAACCAAAATTGTCTAGTCTGCCAAATTCGTCTGGGTGGTTTAGGTTCTTGGTTAAGCGGCAGCAAAATGTTTCCAGTAGCAGATATAAGGTTTGGTCTGTGTTGCCTAGCGGTGCTAAGACCTCCACTCCAAAATCATCTGGATCTGAATTCAAAAACAGATCCAAGGTGTTCGGGAAGTCGGTTGGGTGATCAGGTATTCTTATCAGTTTGTCGACTAACTTTTGTTGAGTGTTGTTGTCTAATACAGAATTTTCTTACATTTCCGAAATAACTGCGGTTGATTTCTTTCCTTTAAATTAATCAAATTCTCTTGCGGAGCTTCTGTATCTACTTGTTGCGCTGCGAAACGATTTGAGTAGATCAAACGTACTAAGTTTTGAAATTCTAGTGTGATGCAGCCTATTGAAAAATTCTGTATGACTAGAGATACTACTTACCCCAAACCTGTATAGGTACAGCAACAAGCGAATCAACTCAACTTTAGGCTCTTACAAGTATCAACTTTGAAGCGACTTAAAAACGCTTGAACTTTTGGGTTGCAAAATCGAGTAAAGTCAAACGTATGATTTTTCAACACCTTGAATTTCATGTCAAGTCAAGCTTTTCGAGAAATTTTCAAGCTGCTTGACTTGATGACACACTATTTAGAATTGATTGATACACTTCTAATGGGCCATTTAGCAAGAAAACCCTTGTATTCGATGAATTCGATCGGCTCGAAATCTAACCTAAAAATTAAATGAAAAATAGAAAATATCCAATTTGGTTTTCTAAGGAATTATTACATTTAGTTTGCCTCAAGAAAAAAGCACATTGCTGATTTAAGATGTCTGGGATAAAAGTTGATTTTCTGGGGAATTACCGTTTTAAGTTTAGAATTAATCCAAGTTTGATATTAGAGTCATAATAATATGAATATTTTCTTTGGATAAGATAGTATGCAGCACTGATGAGTCCATGTCAAATTGTGGTTTCAGCAGGATATCTTTGTCAGATTGCCGTAGATAATACCAGTCACAACCTTGGATGACTAAACGACAAACTGAGTCCCTATTAAAGCTTATTTGATGAATTACCGATATTTCTTGAAGATGAAACTTTGATTCTTCTTCAAAACCATAAAATGTTTCAAAAATTTAGCAGGTAAACATCCCAAGTTTCGAATGGAACTAATACTACAATAAGAGAGAAATAGACACAATTTACGTCCTTTATGTACTAAACTATGTTCCAAAAGAAGCAATAATTTGTTCCGATAGTTCGCAAGTTGGTACAATACTCATTTTAATCCAGGTCCGCATTGTATGGGTATGTAAATCGAATACACTTGGAGTGTCGAGATAGCGACAATAAACAAAGAAGTAGAGTTGGATCCCCATTAAAATCCCGAAATATATTCCTGCGCTTGGGGAGAATATCGAGTCTCGAAACTGCGACGATTGTAATGAAATGAATATCGCGCTTCTATTCGAATGCTAGTGATTTGTTTCTTGGAATTTTACTGAAAACTTGTGTTATTATTCTGGAAAAAGCAATCGAACTTCCAATTTGTTATTTCCGTCTGAAGTTTTTCGAAAACTATTCGTTAGCTTTTCAACATTCTTAGAATACACAATCAGGGGAAAGATTAATTATCATGAATAACGAGAGGATTATATGTAGATTACATATTTTACTTATTTTTACCACATTATAAGTATGGTTACATATTTTTACCTTATCTTCTAAAGACCTAAACAGTGAAAAAACACATAACGACATTTGTGTCGTAAATAAGAATGATTTTTCTTCAATTCAAATGACTTGATAGGTGGTGATAGATTAGAAGGAGATTTAAGTTTTTTCTAGTTTTCACAATAAGTATTTGAAATTCAGTGTTGAAAACAAGCAGTTAAAGACAGTTTGAAAATGCTGAGAGTGAAGTTTAACGCGAAATGGATCGACCCAGAATCGTTGTCTATTTTCTCTTTGTTTATTTGCTGAAAATATCCATATAATTCTTGATTTTAATCTGAATGAATTTTCCTACCTATTGTGAATATTGTATTTTGTAGATCTACCTGCATACCATTTCATATAGTTCATCATTCAAAATCACAGTGAAAAGACAGTCATTTTCCAGAATTATTCAAAAATTTCATTTCGAAATCTCCATGTAGTGAAATATCACGTACTTTAAAGCAGCTTAAAATCACCCAAAAGCGTTGAAATCGTGTCGAAGGAATTAATCCAAACTTAGATAGGAAATCATGTGGAAGCAATATTCGGAGTTATTACCGATAGTTATTAAATACCCTTTCGTTTCCACGATCGCAGACACCTTCTGGTATTTTCTCAGACAGCAATCTCGGCGACGCGATGAAGTGCCGCGTTTCGAAATAACCTATGTACAGGTACTTGAACACCAAGGACAGATGGAGGACTTCTGAGCAAAGCAGATATAAGGGACGTGGTCCAGAGAGAGAGAGAGAGGCGGTATTCAGTTATTCAATTTCACGGATAAGCTAATTCAGAAACAACCGTCATTTCATCTTCTAGTTCTTCAGATTACATGACTGTTTAATTAACCTTATATAATCAGTTCGCTTTGAAAAACTAAGCAGAAAATATGTCCAACGCACCAATTTTTAGTTTCAATAATTGTTCCAACACTATAAATATTCATTTTAATAAAATGGAAATACAAATGTCTCAATAATTTGTTTCCATGTTTTTCAGGTTTAATCTATTGGTTTTGATATGGTTCTGTGATTTTCCCGTTGAGAGAATACAGTGTGTTACTCGGTGAGAATGAAAAATTCTATACTTAAGGTTCCACAGGCTCACTAGCGCCCGCGCTCGCGCCTATAATTTTCCACTCGTTTCTTATTTTTTCATTCCAACCTAGTTACAGAATTTACTTTGGTAAACCAGTCTGAAGATAAAGTTATTCTTCTCACCTCATTATTTGAATATAGCTTCAAGAACTGATAACTCTCTAAGCAGATATATCAAAAACACTGAATCTTTAATTCATAAAAAAATCACGCATTTATAAACTCTCTTGTGGAAGTGGTGATTAAATTTGTATCAGTAGATCTCGCAGAAATTTACATAATTAGTTATCAGAGCACAAATAGTTTTTCACACACAAAATTAGATTCTCACAATGCAAATCATCAATTAGAAGAAACCAATACTGTTGATAATAATATTGATATTATTTGTATACACTCAACCAAATGCATATGGAATCACCCGATATTTTGAATGTTACCTCAGGGATTTTGGAAATTTCGAAGGATAGTGAGAATTGATCCTTTTAGAGATATTTCAATTGAAAAAAGAAATAAATTAAGGTTCATCTTAATATAGAAACAAATAAAAGAAAATAAGAGGCACATTCCGGATGTAGTAAAAAAGTTGAAAATTGTTTTCTCACGGAGTGGGTGTAGCTTGTATTACTTCCTATTGCCCTGATACAACCCTTTGCTTTTGCTTTGAATTAGGTTTTCGACCTCCTCTCGGGTGATATTCTTCCACTCTTCTGTGGCGGCTTGAATGGGATGTTGTGGGGTTCTTGGATTATCCTGACGCGATCTATTTTGTCTTTTGACATTATCCCATGAATGTTCAATAGGATTAATGTCTGGAGAGCAAGCTGGCCAGTCCAAAATAACGAATCCCTCTGTTTCAAGATAAATTCTCGCGAGGTTGCTGGTATACGGAGGAGCATTATCTTGCATAAAATAGAAATTTTCACCTTGGGCACCTCACCACAGTCTCATTACTAGCTCAAGCACTAGGTAGAAGTATTTTCTAGTCGTTACACTCGCAGGAAACGAAATAAAATCTGTTTTACCTCCCAGCATAAAACCACACCAAAACATCACACTTCCTCCTTGGTATTTCGGAATTTGTCTTGCTGCTCGGAGTCTAGCTTGTCTTCCATGACCCCTTAAAATCCGAATCCGACAGCCTTCTCATCGAACACCAACTCTAGTCTCATCCGAAAAATAAATATGTCGCCAGTTCTCAATATTCCAACTTTGGTGCTCGATGCACGAATTAAGTCTGTTAATTTTTTTGTTGTCTGGTGAGCTCTGGAACTGTTAAGGGTCTTCTGCTGTATGAACCCCTTGAAAGAAGTCTTTGATGTATCATTTAGACTGATACACTGATGACTGTTGCTTCCAGAAATTGCCTTTGGAGTATGGGGTGCGATGCACTAGGTTAGATTTCTCTTCTTCAGAAGTGATCTTCCTTTGACTTCTCCTAGGCCTATTATGCAGAGGTTGTAGCTCCACGTATCGCGCGTAGGTTTTTGAAATCACCCCCTTTGTTAGCCCCATTCTGGCCACTATATCCCTCTATATCATCCCTTCTTCAACAAGAGCAATTATTCGACCCCCCGATTTCACATCGTACAATCCAACGTAAGGCATCTTCAATTATGATTATAGGCTTTTTAAATTCTAAAATTCACAGTTTCAAATATCAGTGACGACTGAGTACAATATCCCGAATGTGGTGATACTTCAACATTTCTTATCTTAGTATCCAGTTTTTACAACAAAAACTTCATTTTTCAAAATAGTCAAAGATCCATGGTCAAAAACAATGTGAAATACCGAGTGATTCCATATAAATTTGGTTGTGTGTATGTGTAAAAAAATTGGAACATTAACTTTTTATATATCGCTACATTTGAGAAAATATTCCCATGAAACAAAAATCAGTTTTTTGTTATATTCCCATTCAATATATCCTTAAAAACCTTCACTAACACTCCGTATATACGTGTTCTGTGCTATAGTTCTGACTCACATGAAATTTTTGGAACACCACGATCGGTTTTCAGAGTTCTGATCAGAAAGTTCACGAGAAGAACTTGAAACAAAAAAAACTCAGCATGGCGTATTCAATTTGGCTCATATTAATTATCGAAAACTTCATCAAATTGAATATATCCGAAAACATACAAGCATCATTATCTGCACTACGTATTTCCATATCAGCTAATGATCTCAGGAGGCTGAGAATTCAATCAAACTTGGCAATAGGCTTCTCGAAGTTTAATGGTAAAGTGATACGAGAGCTTCTTGATGAACTTCTCCAAGAGGAACCAGAAGCGCGTTAGATGAAATATAAGCCGTGCTTTTACTTGGAACTGAAATGTTTATATCTTTGGATTCGATTTCATTTATTCAAATTTAGATATTATTTTACTGTTAATAATGAGCGAAACTCGCGTACGGAGGGTTTTTTGAGATCAGGTTTATGAGGTTGTTTCGTGAGAAACTATAAATTTACATTTTTCAGAACTTTTCTTGTTTATGCTAGATAGTAAAAAACTTTTACAGAGGCGACAGTGGAAAGTTTAATGTTCTCTGAATGATTGTCTATTCTACACTAACTTCTTTTTTGATACGTCATTATGTCTTCTGGAATTTGTACCAGAGTTTAGTTTCGAATATGAAGCTAGAACGAAACGATTGGGAGCTTTTAAAGTCTTTATTTATTTTCGAAGTATTCTTCGCGAAGACTAATATACTTCTGCATTCGTTCGAACAAATTTTATCAGCAGTTATTCCATAACTGCTACATAAAGGATGTCCTTGAGAAAGGCATCAACAGCTTTCTCTGAAGACTGAAACCTTTTACTACACAGTCCATTCTTGATGTTGAGTAAAAAGAATTGTTGTGACCTACGTCTGGACAAGATAATGTGACAATTCATTGTTTTCTTAAGTTAAATATTCAATTGTGTTCCACGCTGTGTTTGAACTTGTATTGTCTTGGTGAAGAATGATAAAGTAAACAAATGGTGGTGTACCAATCAGTAAGAACAGTTCTTTCATTTTCTGAAGGAAGTTTTGCTACATGAACTGTTTTGAAACAAACGTTGCAACCATCTTCATGAGACACTTCGGCCTCCGATGACTTCTGTCGGTTTTTTCTTCTCTTAGAACACCTAAACAAAAAATTAGTGGTTGTTCTCTGTTGCACTGTTGTAAACGCTTTTACACTTTCCAAAATTAAAAAGGTCCAGAGTTTTGACATCGGTTCACCCTTGCAGCTTTCTGTTCTTCGGACAACAGATGCGGTATCCAATAAGAAACTTGAAAGTTTTTATGTTTCGAAGTCTTTGAAATTCGCAATGATGCTTTAGTCTCTCGATAGGCTATGTGTAAATTACATATTTCACATATTTTCACCAAATTTGAACAAATTTCCATATTTCAGGGTACTGTTATACCGGGTGTAACTTCAACTAGGGCCGTCCCTGTAATTTTTTTTCTATGAGGAATATTTTGATGAAATTTGGGAATCTGATAATAAATAACATTTTCAATATGATTACATTAATTTGTTCGACATTTCGTTTCTGGTTATGCTGGAAACGATATCAACTTTCGATTTTCAAATAGGACATCCTGTATTTTTTTCCCTATTCTAATTGTTCATCTCATCCAACGACCTTTTGACATACTTCAGTTCGGAAAAAAAACAAAATATAATCTATTCTTTTGCACTATTCATCTTTTGTTGTAGAAGGTCATGAACAAAGACAGTTGGCTTGGTTCAACATCTCCTATCACGAAAATACAGGATTGTATCTAAAATTTCAATTGATCATTTTTTACGAGGTGTCAAAGTTTTAAATTTCAGTTTTTCCTCAAAATGTAGGTTTTCTCCTGACACAAGCATAACGAACTACCCAGTATCACAGAAGCAGTATTTTTTTATCTTTTTATACCACACACGTCACTCTATTCTTAAAGGGTTCCGGAATTTTTGTGGAAAATACCTAGGCAATTTTTGCATAGTTTTCCCATTCTCTAATGACAATAACTACGTTGACGACGCAAAATTTTTATTACTTAATACTTAATAATATTTTGCGATCATAAAAAAATCAGCGTGGCATGTCAAAATTTCTTTGTTGTTAATTATCGACATTGTGAATTAGGGAATTCAGTTTTGAGTACGAATCAATACACTCAAAGTGAAAAATTTGATATGCTCCTTATTTATGGAGAGTATAGGCAAAATAGCGTTCAAGCTGAATAATTGTCACTGTTCATGGCCTTCTAGAACGAAAAATGAAAATAGCAAAAAGAAACGATTGTGTTTTGTTTTTCTTCCAAAATATGTCAAAAGGTAGTAGGATGGGATAAACAATTAAAAGAAGCAAAGAATACAGGGTGTCTCATTTGAAAATCGAAAGTTGGTATCATTTCCGGCATAATCGAAAAAAAAAGTCAAACGAATTGTTGTATTCAAATTCAAAATGTTGCCTTCTATCCGACTCCCAAATTTCATCGAAATATTCCAAATAGGAGAGAAGTTACAAGGGTGGCCCTAGTTTCAGTTATATGTGGTATGTTTTCACATATTTTCATCATTATCCTTGATTCCTACATGATGTTCGTTCCAAGTGTTGCGAATCGAGCAATTGAAAGTAAAGTTCCTACGTTACCCATCACCTTATATTTTAAAGAGCTAAATGGTGGAAAAAACCCAGTAGGACATTTGTGTCGTAAATCGGAATTATTGTTAATCTATAATTTATTACATGCAACACCTTTTTTTTCGATTCGAATGACTAAATAGGTGGTACTAGATTAGCGTCATATTTGAGCTTTTTCTAATTTTCACAACAAGTATCTCGAATCATTCGGTGTAAAGAGAGGAGAGAGACCTTTATTCGATCCAGTCAATAAGTATATAAGTAGCAGAAAACAAAACGGATTGTCCGAAAATAGGAACCAAAACGTATTATCATACAAACAGTTACAATGCAAAAACAAATTTTGGAAAAAAAAGCCTACTGAGATCATTTACAATACCACAATAAAAATATCACAGATTGTCACTTAGGTACTCGGTGAGCGTATAGTACGGCTTGGCTTTCAGAAGTGCAAAAAGTCCCGATTTCAAAGTTTTCTCAGGCAGTGGTTTTAATTCCTTTGGTAATTTATTGAAAATTTTTACAAGCATATGGGTGGCATTCCTTTGAAGGTAGGAGAACTGTAGTTTAGGTTTCTCCAGATCATAGCCTCTGCGAGTGCCATAGCCGTGCTTATTCCCAACTTGTGACAGTTCACTTTTTCTGACAACAAACACAACACTTTCATATATGTATAGGCTTTTTATAGTGAGCACTGACGTTTCCACAAAATGTTTGCGGCAGCTCTCGTATGAAGGTAAGCACAGAATACCACGCATACACCCCTTCTGCAAAATCAATATTCTCTCGATATCAGGGACATTTCCTCTTATAATAATGCCGTACCGAAGCCTACTGTGGATATAGGCATGATAATCCATCATTGCGGCTGTACGACTTACTGTGAATGACAGAACTTTAAGGGCGTATGCATATCGTGCTATGTGCCCACACGAAACATCTATGTGACCTTTCCAGTTCAACCTATGGTCGTCACTCTCAGACGACTCTAAGATTGCTGTTTCCTTCCTCTTGTTGTAAACTGTTCACTTGAAATTCACACTGTAGTTGAATTCAACTATTTGAGTCTTTCCAGGTTTCATAAGGAGCTCATTCTCAGTGAACCACAGGTCCAGCTTATCAAGGGTTCCAAATACCCTATCTTCTATACTTTTGGAGTCAGCAGAGAGACCCAACGAGGTATCATCAGCAAGCATCACCATATCTTTTGGCACATCTTCAGGAAGGTCATTGGTATACACAATATAAAGCAGTGGGCCAAGTATTGATCCTTGAAGAATTCCTTTCGAAACCAGTAGCTGAATTGTGTTCTATAACAGTTTGTGTTCTTCCCTTAGATACGATTTCATGAGTTTCAGCGGTGTTGCCTTGCTACCCAATGGGTGCAGCTTTTGCAGGAGGATACTATGATTAACGCTGTCAAATGTCTTGGACAATGCGAAGCGATACAGAATTCTTTCCCCTGTTAATTGCAGCTATTATCCTATCCAACGCTTGATAAAGGGAACGAGTTGTCGACCTTCCTCTTCTGAAATCATTCTGTTGATCAGAAGGAAGTTTAAAGGTTTCGAGAAATTCCACAATCCGCTCATTAATCGATTGTTCGAATATCTTAGAGAGTTTGAAAATTGCGAAAGGGAAGTTTAACGCGAAATTGATTCAACCATATCCACAGATGACAATGGACGAATAAATAGATTTCTAGAACAAGTAAATGAACGAAAATATACTGATAGAACAACCCTTTTATACTAAGGATTTTCGCTCAATTTCAAGCTGCATGTTCATTTTGTTCACAAAGAAACAAATGAAAAACCACATTTTATGCACTTCAAATAGAGATTTCTCGAAAAGCTCCTCAGGAAAAAGAACTTATTCGACAAATATCTTCTATTTTTTATAAAAAGTAGAAACTGATCAGTCAAGATATACGAAAAATATCATATCACCCCTGGAACTATGAACAAGAATGAAGGCAATTGAATAACTTTGTGTTGCTAATCTCATTCAATGAAATTCATATCAACACCCCCGGCGTGAATTACATAAAGGAATTTGAGCGCAAAATCTCGTATAAGTATCTCAACAGTCACTCTAAAGTTGCCCCATAGAAACCTCACTGAGTATACAAGTCTCTGATGATGAAGCCATTATAATTATTGAAATTGATTTCAAGTCACATTCCATATCACGATCGCTTTTAGCTGTCTGGCGTCGAAAATTCAGAGACGGGAGACGCAGAAACGAATTGTTAAAGTGAACGGCTCGGATCTATCCAACCAATTCAATAACTTTGTTAAAGTTCTATAGCTTCATTTCAACATTTTCCACGCGGAATACTTCCTCATCTCTGATGTTGGAATAGTTACTTCGTTCAGTTATTTTCAATCATTGCTATCTTTGATCAATTTCCGGATGCAACCTTCTTATTTATTGAGATCGATTCAGACTTGATGAATTATTGAAAATTTGTGAATTGAATATTGAGGTTAGTTCTTTATCTTTTGAAGTAAAAAATATCAACGGGGCACCCTTTAATTATATTCGCTGTACTTTAATATGAATACAGACTTTTCATTTGATTTTTTGCACCTTTTAGAGGTTGTGATCAACATTTTAAAATTAAAAATAAATTCAAACAACAAACGATTGAAAGAGATCTTCATGAAGGAATTTACAACAAGGTATGACTTTCGTTTGTTTATATGACACGTTAACAAGCACATGTTCTCAATTTGACTACCTTCACCCTCGTATCGATCAAGTTAGTTCCATTTCTATCGAAATCGAGACTGCACTCGTTGGTTTTTATTTCGTCGCTCATTTTGTTATTATGTCGCCAAAATGTGGAAAAAGTGGATATGTTTCCACAAAAAATAGAACAAACATTTGGTTAACTGGTCAAATGACTCCTAATTTGAGCGCAACGGAGTTGCCATCAATCAAAGAAAAACAATAAGTATATTTGTGATTTTTCTACTTTGAGTGCTTGCGACGTCTTGGCAATATGCGAAAAGGCTGAAGTACCGACCAGATAGGAAACATGTAGTTGCTAAAATGGAACAATACAAAGAGTGACCAAATCTTAAATAGAGTAAGGAAAAACGTTCGAAAGCAATAAGACAAAAAGAGAAGCTATTGCAGCAAAAACACACGGGTTCTTTGATATTGCACATGCTAAAGCCTTAAATATCATGAAGGTTGAAAAAGATAAACAGTTTCTGCTAGTACAACTTGAGGAAAGCCTTGAAATTCTGGCTATTGAGTCCTCTACAGGAACTTGGAAGTTGGTTGTTCATCTCATTCTCAGGAATGTGAAAATATTCTGCGTTTCTGCGCAAGGGTAGTACATAGTTGTCGAGAGCCCTAGTATCATGGCCATGAAGAAATGAATGTCTTAGAAGTTTATTTTTATCATCATTAATGCGCGTCAAGCGTGCGAGTATATAGCAGCCGGTTATAGTCAAAATTCGCAGATTTCTGAAGTACATTTGGCAATAAGGACCCTTATCACGATCTGCTACTTGCCCAATACTCGAGCAACGACTTAACTAATGCACCCCATAATATCACACCATAGGTCGCAACACCACGAGAATAAGCACGGTAAGTATTTAATGCTTCTATTTCACCTGCAATGCTTTTTATTCGTCTCATCGTAAAAATGGTTGTAGAAAGTTTACTGCATACGGATTCTAAGTACCTCCGCCATAAGAGCGAGGTGTCTAGTATCAATCCAAGCATTGTAAGTTGGTTCTGAATTCCTAGGTTTTTCATGGTAATTGTTTTCTTCTTGTTAAGTCTAAAACTATTGCTGCCTAGCCACTTCTCGCCTTTGAACTAACTGATTTAAATTTCAACTCCTGAATCCTAACTGTCTTATTTATAATGAAAGTGCCATCAGCAAAACCTTTTCTACTATCTGCTCAAACATTATGGACCGTAGCGTATACAAAAATTATGTGGAGAATTGGCCGCAATATAGAACCCTGAGGCACCCCGTCTTAATTTCTTCATAGAAGATTTCGAGCCAATTCTCTATTAGGAACCCATTAGCAATATATGATTGTAGGAGATTCCATAGCTATCCCTTATCCCACAATGTTCTAGCTTCAAAGCCAGCTTCTCACACAATCGCAGGTCTTCATCATATCCTGTCAGACGACTATCGCTTCTTCCAAATCATCAAATGCCATACAAACTCGATAAGTTCCACCATTGCTGTTATTGTGGACTTTTTCTCGCTGAAACTGTGGAGATATGCATTCAGCAATAACTTTGATTCGATGTTAACCACAGTCTCGTTTTTTGAGGCACTCAATAATTTTCTAGAAAACTGGGTCTTGAATTGCCGCACTCGTTCGTGTCACCTTTCTCATGCACTGGGATTACTCGGACAACCTCCTGTTCATCTGGAAATTAACCTTGCTGAAAGCAGAGGTTCACTAAATAGCACAGTGGATCCTCCATAATGTGGATAGTTTTATTTTTCCATTCTATCTAGAAGCCATATATATTCTTGGTGGGTTTATTTTTGAGTTTAGATACCGGAGTAAGAGGTGCAAGAAGCATGGATGCAGAGTCAGGTAAGCACTCGTTTTGCAATAAATATATCATTTTACTTGTCTCAGATATGGAACATGACAAGCTACCTCTCAGTAAAACAAAACTTAACTTTTCTGCTGAAAGGTTACTGGAAAGGCAAGTGTTACTGGTTAATTGCCATTTTAGAAATGATGATCTTCCATAAAGCCTTGGAGTCTTTTCTTATTAATTCCACATCTGCTCTTGTGGTATGTTGTTTAATTGCTTCCTGAAAAAAAGACTTCAAAGTT
Source organism: Cryptolaemus montrouzieri (assembly GCA_013387265.2). NCBI lineage: Eukaryota > Metazoa > Arthropoda > Insecta > Coleoptera > Coccinellidae > Cryptolaemus > Cryptolaemus montrouzieri. The sequence continues at coordinate 45,256,354 of JABFTP020000083.1, read as the reverse complement.
TTATAAAGATCTAGGTATTCTTTATTTCTGCTTTGACTTCGAACACCGTGTATGTCCCACAATTTTTTTTTCAATACTAGAATGTCTCCACCATTAGCAATCCTTATTCCTGCTCTTTGTAGCTTTGAATAAAATTCAATTTGCTTCCATAAAAGCCAACTACAGATTTTTCAACTCCTAAAAATTTTTCAGTAATTTTTTCTATTTATCATAGTTTCCACCAAAGTTTTGCTTCCTGAAGTAGAGATTATAATTTTCAATACGACCCTGCTTTGAAATTTAATTATATATGAAATCATGGCAGGATAGAACATTCAACTAAGTAATTAATATCGGGATGTGCCAAAAACCAAGACTAGCAGTTTTCATTTCAATTTACTCGTTATTTTACAGAAACTTTTTCTTTATTCTGTAATCGCGATTATCCAATACGGTATCACTTGTCATTTCTTTATAGTATACGTAATTTTTTTGCTGTGTATAGTACCTGTTCTACATTTCCCTTAATGCCGTAGTGTCAATACCGTAATATCAAAGAATAGGACAAAAGATTGAAACATTCATACTAGAGTTGTCTTTAATACTCTTAGACTATTAAAAAAAGTAGGGTTCATGGCTTAAATAACTAAAATTGTGACAATATGTTTTAAATGGAAAAATCTTTTGTTGGATATTATGTTCGTAGGATATTTTAATATTCAATCGTTATCATTGTTTCTCGCATGCAGAGAAAATTTGCATTTTCCGTACTCAAATGCATAACAACAGATTTTTCGCATTTTTTAAGTGACTGGCCTTTACGAAAAATCTGAAAAAATTCAGAGATCTACTTTTCTACAACAGGAAGAAAAAACCGTGTTAAGTAGACCTGACTTAGCATCCATTACTATTAGGGTAAAAATTTCTGAAGAAAACAAATTTTGTGAGGTGGTGTATATATATATTCCTTTGAAAAAGAGAGGATTTACAGAAACTCGAATTATTGTATTGACCATAATTGCTCATATCTATAATTTCGGTGTGTGTTAGAAAAACACAAGTGTGAGCTCAGGAAAATGTAACAGGGGAACCATACTATCTTGCGTATGATTCAATAAAGGAGTGAAAAAACCCGAGGAAAAAACTCGTTTCCCTATCGCTATTGCACTAGCAATAGCTTGTCTGTTTATGTTGTGTTAATGTCGTGTGTACATAAAGAGTACCAAAGGTTTTTCTGCTTAACGGCTTCAATTCTCATCTTGCACTCCATGATTTCCAGACGAAGACAGAGGTGAAAGGAAGGGGGTTTGGGACAGGAACCTGTAACAATGAAAAAAGAAAACCAGCAGAAAAATATTTCAACAATCATACCTAACTCTTATATGTTTAAACTCACTTGAATTTAAGAAAAGATTTTACATAGCAAGCAGGGCCATAAAGAGGACTAAGAAGATAATCAAAAAGTACATAACCAGCGATATTTCCTCTTTCGTGGTGATGTTGTTCCGTCGCAGTTTGAGTCTTCTGAAACATAATCACTTCCTTGTTCTTGCTTGCCAATTTCGAAGTATAATCTCGCAAAATCCCTTCGATATTCAAACTCAACAAAACAATTCCCTCTCTGTTCGACCGAGAGAGCCCCGATGGCTACGTTCGGTCTTAAAAGTGATGCCGATTATAATCTATAGATGTTCTATAATCATTATGAACCCAATAATGGAGGTTGACATCTCCCATTTATTATTCCTTCGTGGTTCTTGTTTAATTTGAAGAAAATTTGCGAAAAAATGTTGACAGTCGTTTAATAAATATGACATTTGTGTATTGTGAAGTGGTTATCGGTGCTCAAGAAAAAGAGTAGAGATTTACAAGTGAGGACCTTTAAACTATCTTAACTGAAAGCTACTTTCTTCAGATTTTTTACGATATAAACTCAGAATTTCCGACAATCTCCTTGATTTTTTTGTTTCAAAAAAGAACGCATTCTCAAAAAAAAATTCTACGAAAAGCAAAGCAAGAAGTAATGTACGACTGTTTGAACTAATTACGATCTGTGAGAAAGGTGAACAACTTGAATGAAAATTCAACACTAAGACTAATGAATTATATAATTACCCTTGTAAACTGGCTGAGAGCTATCTCGAAATCATTTACACTTAAATAATGAGTCTGTCAGTCGAAACATGGATACCCGCCTCGGAAATAGAACCAAGAAATCTAATACTTTGTCTTTTTTTCTCAACTAATTAAAGGCAATGTTGCGTGATATATTGCACTTCGAATAAAAAGCTCAGTCCAATTATTTTTATGTTATTTGATCAAAATTAAAGAACGTAATTCGTTTCCTTCCATAAGATTGCCATATTTTTATTTCATTCCAAATTTGAAGTTGAAGTGAAATTGAATTTTGTCTCAGAAAATATACAGTGTGCTTCATAATAACTAATACTTCGTTCACAAGATACAGGGTGTTTCAGTTCAAACTTACATATGTATGTGCCGCTGTTCTGTTATTGGATTTATGATCTTCGAAACTTCGACATACTACCTAAGTTCTAGTACATTTGGTTGCATTAATTTGTTATCCTAGTACAATAATAACTATTTTCAAATGAAACAGAAATTTCATTGAATCCTTCTACCCAATAATATATCTTATGGAACTGAATTGAACAAATATCGACTGTAATGTCATGCTTTTCGAGAGATGGGGAAAACCTAAAAATAAATTATCATGCATAAAACTACTGACAATATCAACCAGGTTTTTGGCTGTCCAAGGGACTGCAAATGGGTCATGTCAACATCTCGTCAACAGTTCAATATTTTATACGCCAAGACGCTACTAAACTCCCATCACTCATACAGGGGCACCTTTTGGACACTTTTACAGAACTTTTCCTTCTCTACAATTCGCCATTTTTTCTTTTCGAGGCATTGAATAAGCTTCATCATTCTTCAAGTACTTTCTTTTCAAAATTTTTAGGGAATCTTAAATGATTTTTCTCAAACTGTTTGAAGATTTTGATTTAAATATAGGAATAAGTCCACTCGACGTTTTGTCAGCAACTGTTGGTGACACAGAAACTGAAGATATCGACAATGAATGTTAAGAAAAAATTATATAAGTTAATTTTTCTGTATTCAAATGAAAAATTACTCACTCGTAAATAAATAAAATCTCTTATTACATATTATGGATTACGCCTACAAGGGAAACCATGTAAAAAAACGTGCCCAGCATTCTACCTCGAAGGTGGTGAGGAAACGAGTGCATGTTATAATATAGTCGCTTTCTCCGCGCTCTACTCCGAAAACGGTTAATTTTACAGAAAAATGCAAGCGACATTTTTCGTAGACAATTTCACGACAAACAATTTTTATAATGGCCTTTATTGATCTCTGAGCAATAGATCGCGAGATATTTGCGAAAATCTGATTTTCGTGACCTTTTGACCTTTATAACTTTTTTAGCCAGCACGATATCAATGTCGATTTTTCACATCTTCATTACAATGCCGTAATGAAGGTGTATACAAAAATTCAGCTCACTAGGGAGTTTTCCGCAGATTGGGGTTTAAAATAGCTAAAATGACTGGACTATAGCACGAATTAGGGTTTCATCAAGTCAACCAGCATGGAAATTATTCGAAAAGTTTGACTGGACTTGAAAATCATGATTTTGAAAAATCGAAGAATAAATTTGATTTGACATTGTAACCCATAAGCCTCACATGACATCAAGCTGCTGGAAAGCTTGATACTTGTGAGAGCATAAAGTTAAATTTAGTTGCTAATCGCTTGTGGCCGTACCCGTAAAGGTACAATAGAAGTAGGTAATATATCTAATCATTCAAAATCTTTTAATTGCCTTCGAAGCACTAGGATTTCAAATCATGGTATCTTCAATCTAGTCGATTCGTTTAGCAGCGCAACAAGTAGATGCGCGATAGAATTCGGTTAACTTAGCAATAAGCATAAAATTTACAGAGGTGCGCCTATTACATGTTAACAAAATCTCATACACTTATTCTGAAGGAACTGTAACTGTTGAATATCTTTCTTATCACAAACACTCAAAGAGAAGCACAATAATTGAAACTAGGATATATCATACAATTATATACAATTCTTCTGCTCCAGAGTGAAAGTTTATTACACACTCTATAAAAATAACCGATTTTTTTCCCAATTTTTTGCATAAGACAGACACATGTTGAGACAGATTCAATTGGGGATCAATAGTCACCCCAGATATTTAATTTCAGATACAAAATTGAGAGCCATGTTGCGAATTTTCAATACATAAACTTCACTCTTAAATTTACTACAATTAGCTTTAGAACCAAGTACCATACATTTAGTTTTGTTACTATTCAGTTTCAGTTTATTGAACATCATCCAGTTATTCATGATTTCCAGTTCCGCATTAATAACACCAACTACTTCCCCGAAGTCATCCCCAGAGACCGATATCAATGTGTCATCAGCGAACAAATTCACAAACGAGTATTCCAAGTACCTATTTAAATCGTTCATGTAAATAATAAAGAGAAAGCGGAGAAATGTACCTGCCCTGGGCAACTCCATATTTTACCTCCCTCTGCTGAGAGAAATTACCATCAATCAGAGTCCTCTGACACCTACCCTCCAAAAACATGCTAACCATTTCAACACAATTCCTCTAATACCGATTTTTCACACTTTCTAATGAGCAATACTCTGTCAATTGTTTCAAAAGCTCTTTTAATGTCCACAAAAACACTAATAATGATTTTTCCGCTATCGATATCTTTTTTCCATTGACTGAACACCAGTTGGCACGCTGACTCACATGAGTGGCCACCTCTAAATCCAGACTGATTGACGTATATCAACCCATTTTCTTCAAGAAAATTACTAATCTGCTCACGAACCACAATTTCAACAATTTTGTCGACTATGGGAAGCAAATTAATTGGCCTCAAATCATCAGGTACCGTTGGATTAGACACCTTTGGAATGGGGACAACAGTACTGCACTTCCAGTCAGAAGGCAGCGTACCAGTTTCAAGTGAAGTATTAACAATATCAAGCAGGGAGTATCCAACCACCTCAAACAAACTCTTTACCAGAAATGCATCAATGACGTCATCCCTGATTTAGAATTTCTTAACCCCTTAACAATGCTATGGAATCCATTAAGGATATCTTTCTGAAAGTAGATAGGCCACACTTAGTTTCAACAAAATCCTTTTCATGAAAATCCTCGGAACAGCTATTGTGCCAGCAATATCTTCGATATTGTCAACAAAATATTGATTTAGTTCATCCTCGACAGACAAGCCAGAATCCATCCCAGACAAAGAGTCCGGGTCAAAACTCCGATTACAAGATCCTACTAACTGTTTTAACGTTTTCCACATTTTTTGCCATCGTTTTTGCATTGATCAATCTTTTTTCATAGTAATTTTTCTCTTTAAGCCGCAGCAGATTAGTTGTGAGGTTTTTCTATTTGTGACCACATAATCAATTAAAATTCTCGAAGTTTCAGTTATCCTAGTCGCCTGGGTAACTATAATCATTTCAGAGAACGTACCAGTCTTCAATAGTCCAGATCGTCATTTCAGAAATGTAAAGAATTTGTGTATCGAACAACACTCAACAAAATATTGATGTTGCCTACAACCTATGATAGATTTCTATATATTATATGAAATATTCCTTGTAAAAATATATTGAAAACTGAAAAAAAAATTATGTAGTGTCGTCACCTAGTGGTCAGAGGTATAACTATAATAATCTATCAATTAAGGTTTACTACATTTAGAAATATTAGGCAGAACCCTGTCGGAGAACGAGTGAATCCGTAGAACCAATATCAACGTCGACAAGGACTACAAACATCGAAATACGATCACCCTGTACAAAAGTACTTTGACGTAAATGATCGCCTGTTTATACGCGGAAAATTGACATATGACTCTACTACCACTAGAGGATCGTAGAACGCTCAATTCTAACTGTTACACAACCTTTTATTTGCCTGAACTCTCTGGAGAAATAAGAAAAAACAACTATTGACGCAGGATCATTTTTCACAATGACAATTCGACCCAATTTTATTCAGTTCTCGTTCGTAAAGAACTACGTGCCCAACGATTCTGTACATGGATGGAAAAGAAGGGTGGTTCGTTCAAAACGCTCTCAACAAACCATTTTCAGAATAAAATATATACAGGGTGTTTAGGTAGGGTTTAATCTGTCCATACTATTGTTAAGCTTGAATAAGTTAAGTATAAAAAATCTCTACTACAGATTGATATAAGTATTCCAGCATGTTTATTTGAAAATGAACGAATTTGACCAACAGTTTCCGTTGAGGGTTTATACAGAGTGTCCAAACCTAGAAGCTCATTTCGTTAGGGAGCAAGGTTGTTCAAATATTATACAATAATACATTTTTATAGTTAGAACACTCTGTAACGAAAATTTAACTCAAAGATATGAACTTTTCATACCGACATTCGGAATACTTTTCTAACAATGTATCGCTCGCCAAATATTGCCTTCAATAATTCTTAAAGGTAAGGTTAGGGCGGCATAAACAATGATCTTCTCGAAACAAGAATCGACCTGTCTCAGCTTTTTCTCTGACTCTGCTTTTTTTTGAGTTAGAAAGGGGTTAAAATTTCGTTAGCACACTTTTTGATTTCTCCAATATAAATGATTTATTAAAATACTTGACAAAAGTTACACAAATATATTAATCACTCGACATATGTTTCAAGTTATCAGATTATTATCAAGAGTAATACAGTGCTGAAAGATATACTGAGGGTTTTACTTAAATATTAAATTTACAGTAACAGACTGCAATCTGTTGGCTCATTACAAATTGGCTAGTTTTTCCTACAAGCAGAAGTGATTTTCGTCATATCTAAAATATCCAACTTCTTTCGTTTATTACCTGTATTTAAAAGTTCAATTCTTTCGAAATCTATGAATTGAATTTTATCTATACAATGGTCAGAAAACCAATATAATTTATGTTTTGAATGATAGATCTTTTATGATCTTCAATTCCTCGCTTTTATTGGAGAAATTCATCTTATCTTTCTCATTATTAACTAACAATGAACTCAAATTCTTTTTATTTAATATTCTGGGTTTGAAAACTTTCGTTATGACTTAAGCTACCCAAATAAGTTGGTTCTCAATCACGGATTATCAAATTGAGTCCTGTTCATTCACAGTGTGATTCACAGATCATTTTTTGTTCCTTTGTCAGTTGTTAATTTCGGGAATGAAGTTCAAATATTGAAATTAATGGCTAAGTATAACGGCTATGAACAAAATTCTGTTGACACCTTAATAAGATTGGAACAATATGAACTTTTTTTAAATTCATCCCCTCCATAAAGAAAAATCGAATGGAAAACTTCCAAATAATTATATTTTTAATATAAGCAACAATATATGTAAGAGATTGCACAAAAATAACACTAACACCATCAGTGATTTTCTAGATAAAGACGAGGTTCTACGTAGACAAAACCGGAAGATCGAGAAGAAAATCGCAGAACATAAAAGGTTCAATACTCAAAACGAAAATTCGATTGGTTTTTCTGATCATTGTAAGATAACAAATCACTGAACTTTTACATCCTCGTAATAAAGGATTATATCTCAGGGATGATGGAAATCACGTTCGCTTTTCGTCTATTTCCTGTTGTAAATGCAGATACATATAGAAAATCATTCATTTTATGTTTCACTATTGCATTACTTTCGAAAATGTATTGGACATCTTAAACATATTTCGAGTATTTTAATATATATTTGTGAAAGCTTTGCCTTGTTTTACTTAATCATTTATTTTATATGCCACCAGGAAACCATGATAACGAAGGGTAGAATACAAATCGTGTCAGCAAGGAAGCGATCTGTCGATAGACAAACGCTCCTTATTCATATCTGATTGTCAACCAGGCATACAGTACAATCTCAAAAAAAGACAACTTGCAAAATTATCTATCTATATGTGCAGAGACATTGAACAATTTTCATTCAAGGAACAATATTCAACTTTCCGTAGAATGTTAAATATCCTTCCCTGGAGGAACTGGTTTTCCGATGTTGTTATCATAGTTTTCCGGTAGCAACATTTACATGTTTTGTTACGCTCCAACGAATTGAGATGAGTAGGGGACAGTTTAGCCTGATGTTGTGAAGGGGTATGCAATATTGTCGAGGTCGAATGAGACCAAAACTGCAGTCTATTGCTCCTATTCATGACTTTCGACTGAGCTGTACCTCAGTGATTGTGAAGGGTGGATCAGAAAACCAGCCCTTTCAGGAGAGGATATTGAACAATCTACGGAAAGTTGAATATTGTTCCTTGAGTAAAATTTAAAAAGTAAAATGCAGTGACGTATTCGAAAAATTTTTTTGTCGATCGGTTTGTGAGTTATGAAGCTAATATGTGTTTTTTCAAATACGAACTATAGGTGATTTGGGTATCAATAGAGAGGATTTTTTTCTTTCCAAATATATAATAGATGCTACAATAGTTTCTTCAGCATCAGCCTCGTTCATTCAAAAATCGAAATTTCCTATCTATCCACTCGGAATATCGAAAATAATCACAATTCGAGACATGGTGCGATGGTGAACCAAAACTGTGCTCTGTAGTTTTTGATTCTCACGATGGGTGTTTGGTCGGGCCGTAAGGGGAAAATCAACAGGACGAGCTAGTGGTGGTTATGCCATTTTCTTGAAAGGTTCGTTTCAGTTATACGATCTCGTCAAAAGTTTATTTGAATATATCTGTTTCTTTCGATAACACGTGGATGGTTTCCCAAATCCGAAAAATGTTTGAGAATATATTTGAGGGGAGTATATTATAAAATTGTGTTCGCTGAAATATGCACCGCATCTAACATGAACAGGACTCTGACGTCTGATCATTTTTTTTTGAATGCCCGCCATTGAAGGTAATATTCGGGAGTTTTTGAAACGCGAGTAATGTTTCTGAGCTGATTCGATTTTTGGAAGGTCTTTCGGAGGCCTGTCAAGTCCGGAGATTTTGTAGACTCGTACTCACTCTGCTCGAAACTAGATCTTTTATAATATATGAATGAGCCGTGTTGGTGTCTTGGAGTTCATGGAATTGCCCTTTTTGAATATTTTGATTATTGATATTGTTCAAATGAATAAATTCGACAATATTTATGTTTTTTTCAGTTTTTGCCACATGTGTTCACATTGTTTGCTCTAGATATCTGGTAGAATTGTTGTTTTGTATTATTTTTCATTCGTTTAAGTTTTGTGAGTACAATTGTTGTATTATTATAGGAGATTGTAGGGGCACACCAATTGAATTGTATCTACTGGGGTTAACAATAATTTTTTTTGGTAATGCTCGATAGGGGGAATAATATCATTATATAATGTTTTGTACACTTTCACACAAGCGGGCTTCTCTTGGAGACCGAGTGTGTGTTTTTTGTAACTATTTATTTATGGAAAATGTAGAATCATTCTACCTCATTAAAATACTGTAATGTAACATTAAAAATCATAAACCTGAAGCGACAAAGCTTAATAATTTCTGAGAAGAACCCTGAAGAAATTCTGAAATTTTATTCAAATCTAAGCAAGCATGAATCTTACAGAAAAAATTGTATGAATTTATGGTATCATTTTGATAAAATCTTTATATTTCAACTTTATTCTGGAACTTGCCTGTATATTATACCTACATAATATTTCAGTTAGCTTCACAACTCGCCCATCCTTCGAATTAAATGTCGGCAAAATGGTTATTTTGGTTACATGAGTGGTGTTAATTTCAAATTGAAAGAGTGTTGCGCCTGAAATTTCAATTCATTTAATATATTCGGTATTTCCCAACAGACCATCGCGATAATTGTGTCGATATGAACATTATTTAGTGAATTTAAGTTCAAAGCATTAAATTGAACACAATCGGCTATTCCCAGTTCAACTTGAACTCGATCAATGATAATATGCATTTTCATTAAACCCCATTACAAAACAATTTATATAATGATACAACCTCGTTCGCCTCTCATGAGTTATTATGAACAAATTGCGAGGGTGAAATTATGCTGAACATCGAATTGGATCCAGTTACACGTGGTGTAATAATAAAACACCAGTTTTATATCGACTCACTTTAGCGACAAATTTATAACATCATTTAAATGGTTCGGAGTACTATGGGGTTCAATTTTATGGGTAATAATTAACTAGAGAGGTTGTGGAATGAGCTATAACACTTTTGTAGAGATGAAAAAATATTCAGCACTTTGATTGAAATAAATCGACATGAACAGGTTTGGAAAATCTGTTAAAACGTCTTAGTTCTACGAGGGTTGTCTTTTAAGTTTTGCATATAGAGCTAGAGTGAAACAACTGGGAGATTTTAAAGACTTTATTGTTTTTCTCTACGAAGATTAATGCAATTTCCGAAATGGCCTTCAGGAAAGCATCAACGGCTTCTACTGAAGACTGAAACCTTCAACCACGTGGTCCGTGCTTGAGTTTGTAGAAGTAAAAAATCATTGAGACTGTATAGGTTAGATCAAATTCAATGTTTGGATATGGCAGCTATGCAAAAAATATTTTCATATTCTAAAGTCCTTTTTTTGAGTAAAATGCAGCAAAGTATTCCAATTTTTTTTTGTATGAAAGAGATATCAATAACAGATAACAATAATTTCCTCTTCTTCTTCTTCACCGTGTAGAAGGCGTAGCGCATGTTCAGTTCCGGTTTCCCTGCAGCAGTTCTTGTGAAGTTGATTGCCAACTGTCCCGCCATCGTTTTGGTGGTCGTCCAACGGGTCTTCTTCTGTGTGGTATGTTGCTATATACGATTTTGGCTATTCTATCTGTGGTCATTCTGTTTACATGCTGGTTCCATTCTCTTCTTCTTTTTCTCACCCATCTTACAATATCGTCTGTTTCATATTTTTCCCTTATGTCGGTATTTCTTTGTCTGTCATTCAATGTGTAACCGGTTATAGTTCTTAACGTTTTCATTTCTGTTGCTCTTAGTATCCTCTTTGTTACCGACGTTTCCGCTCTTGTTTCTGCCCCGTATGTCATAATTGGTCGCACACATGTTTTGTAGATTCTGGATTTGCATGGTATACTGAGGTGTTTATTTCTCCAAATTGGTTGTTTAAGATGTCCCGATACTGCAGCTGCTTTGTTCACTTGTCTCCTCACTTCATCTTCAAGGTATCCTGTGCTTGTTATTTTGCACCCTAAGTATTCGAATGACATGACTTGGTCTATAGTGGCGTTGTCTATTGTTCACTTGCAGCGCAGAGGTTCCTTAGCTATGGTCATGCATTTTGTCTTACTTGTTGAGATTTCCATATTGAAATTTTTTGCGCGTTTGCTAAAGGCGTATAACATTCTTTGTAGGTCGTCTTCTGATTCTGCAATGAGTACGGCGTCATCGGCATAGCATAAGATGTTAATTTTGTAGGTTCCCATGCGGTATCCTAGTCCCAAGTTTTCAACAATCTCTACAAGTTGGTCCATAACAGTATTAAATAGTAGGGGGCTAAGACTATCACCTTGGCGGATGCCCGACGTTGTTCCGAAATGCTGCGTTAGGGTGTGGTTTGTTCGTATTTGCGTTGTTGTATTAGTGTTCAGATCTTTTATGAGTCTTATATATTTTTTGGGTACCTCTTTGTTTTCCAGTATCTTGATTACATCCTTCAGTTGGATTCTGTCGAAGGCCTTCGTTGAGTCTATGAAACAAAGATATGCTGGAGTGTTATATTCAAGATACTTTTCTACTAATTGCCTTGTTACAAATAGTGCATCGACGGTGGACCGGTTTTTTCGAAAGCCTTGTTGCTCTTCGCTGATTGGCATTGTTGACGTTATGTCATCGGCAAGAATCTTTGTAAGCAGTTTCAAAGAGGTGCCTAATAAGGTTATTCCGCGATAGTTGGCAGGATTTGTATTGTCTCCTATTTTACAGATAGGAGCTGTTACACTTCTTTTCCATTCTTCTGGTATTTTTCCGTGTTGAATTATGATGTTAAACAGTATTGTGTACTCTTCTCTCATGGCTTCTCCGCCATATTTGATCATCTCATTTGTTATCTTATCTTCATTTGGAGCTTTCCTATTTTTAAGTTTACTTATTGCCATAGCTACTTGTTCTTTCGTGATTGTTACCGGTTCATTTATAATGTCGTTTTCTAAGTCTTCTTCTGGGGGTTCTTCTCCATATTCTGATTCTGTGTAAAGATTTTTGAAGTATTTTTCCCATGTTTCGTTTGTGATTGTTTTCAGTTGTATAGTTTCATTGGTGTCCTTTTTCATACCCCTTAATAATTTCCAAATTCGTTTTTGCGCTCCGTATATATCCGCTTCCATTTCAGCACTAAATCTCTGCCAGTATTCTTCTTTAATTTCCCGAACTCTGTTATTCACCCTATTTCTTATTTCTATGTATCTATTTCGGTTCTCTGGTGTCGGATGGTTCGTATATTCTAGATATATTTTTTTTCCTTTGTAATGTTTTTGACTTCAATGGAGAACCAGGGTTTATTATTAGGTTTGCCGTTCTGTGATACCGTGCGGGATCCCAAGGCCTCTGTGGCACCCTTGTATATGTTTTCTTTTAGTTTGAGCCATGCTATGTCGGAGTTATCTTGCTGCAATATTGGATTACGAGTTATATACTGTTTGCATCGGTTTGAATAAGGTTGTTTTGTGCTCTCATTGTTGAGCGATTCTACGTTAAAAACAATAATTTCACTAAACCTAAATTCGCCAAAACTCCTCTTCACCTTCAACCTAAACCTGACAATACCATAAATAAAAACATCAAATTATTCAAACAGAAAATGACCTTATCGTAACAGAAGCAGACAAATCAAATGCCTCTGTGATAATCCCACGCCCCACATACTTATTAGAAATGAACGATTCCATAAAACAATTAAAATATGATCCTTCTCCCGTTTCCAAAAATCTCTAAAAAGTTCTGAAAGAAACCCTCACATTCTTGTTTTAAAAACATATGAGCTGTCAAAAGAACGAAACAATATTTTCAAGCATATCACTAAATTTTCCCGCAAGCACTCAATGAAAAACTCGCTTGAACTTGACGATAAACTGCAGAATATCTCAGTTCTTCTCTATTCTTTTTCACGGAACCGCCAAGGCGTTGATAGATTGGAATAGTGCCTTCGAATTGAGTTGAAGTGAAGCAACTTCTTCACCCTATGGAGGAGTTTATTGACGAAGATCTCATTAGTACCTCTATTGCTAGATGAACGCCTATTTCATTTGTAAGTATGCTCTGGTTGGAGAAATGGGATATCAGTTTGGTTCATCAGCTCAATCCCTAATTGTTCCTCAACCAGTTTCCCTTCCAGCACATTGATAACTACTAGCTTTCTATTTTAGTACTATGCAGAAGCTGACTTCGACCATGTGGAGATAACTAAAGCAGAAGTTTGGAGACGTTTAACGGAGAACAACGAGGTGATCATTCAACAGAAGCGCTGAAAAGCGTTATTTCTCGAACAAAAGTGAGAAAAGCCTCTGGACAAGATGCCATCAGCAAGTCTGAAGAACCTCTCTCAGCGAGCTATGCGGTTTCAACACTTTCCATTATTGAGATAATAATATTTGGGGGTAATCGATAAAGCAGCCTGTATATCACTAATGAAAGCGTCAACAAGAAAATGAGATGTAGTTTCAAAAAGCCCTTGGTCTCTTCTACTTAGTTCATCGAGTAACGATCTCCTCAATAAAAAGACTTTTATTTTGCTCAAATTTTCAAGCATTTGGTTTTAATAGCTGGTGGTATAAAAATCAATTCTATTGTACTTGGAGCATCTTTCAATTATCATCAAATCAATTCAGCGAATAAGTCGTTATTCGAAATAGAGAAAGCTACGAAAAAAAATTACGACAGAAGCAAGCCATGCATCAGAAATTCAATAAAATTTTCAAGTCGCATTTGACTGTCCTGAAAATTCAAGTTGCGCATCTCAAAGTGGCGGGGACATCAATTTATAATAGTAATGAGGTAAAAGTGGAGAGGTCTTTTGAAATGCTACGCGAAACGAGCTCGTTTTGAAACGAAAACTTCTTGTGCGCTCATTCACCGGAAGTGATTCAAAAGAAAAACCTTCTACTTGAAATGGAAAAAGGATCGCACACATTCGTCAAGAAAATTTATTGTTTTGGTGCTCGGGGTGATGATATATTCGCGTCCTGGCGCGGGGGGACCAACACTCCGCTTGAAAATTTTCGATGAAAATTCCGATCGCAAACGAATTTCATGCCTCGACAATTCAATCAGTTCTAACAACCGAATTTTTTTGCAGGGCATAATCATTTTCAATCGGTTCGGATATTTACTAGCAAGTTATTATTCAGTGTCGCGTGAATGGCAATGAATAATGTGAAATAGATTCGATACCGGTCTACCAGAAATGTTCGAAAATTTCCACGTAGATGGAAAACATTAAATATTGTCCGTTTTCGATATGAACCATTCGGATTTATTTTCGAAAATTTCCACCTGCTATTTTTGACGTTTTAATTGATTAACGTGAATTATCTATCGTTATTCGACTAAAATTTTGTCCGACGGATTGTGAATATGCTATTCTGAATTTCTATAATTTTCCATTCCATTCGTAACTGAAACTTCCTGAAGTTTTTGGAAAATATTAGTTACAGTTTCCATCATTTCTTCAGTTCATTTCTGTAAATGAACACGGTAGCGGGTACCCCGATGTAGCATGAAAGGATGCTGAGAAGCAATATGCGACACTGATGAGCTCCTAATGAGGGTGAAACTGCAGTCTGCCGCTTCGTTTCTTGGCATCCTGCTTAGTTGCACTATTGTGGCTCTTGGGGGCTGCGTGCATGGTGGGCAGATTTGGCTATTGTCAGGAAGGATTATTTATTAATCTACGGATTTTTGAAAAATTCTTTTTGTCTGAAGTTTAAATATTTAGATTCCTCGCGAAGTTTGTCGTGGAAGATATTTGTCCCATCAAATGTTTACCGACGCGAGGTTTAATCTCGGAAACAGAGGCCCAGAGCACCATTCCAGTGAGATTATTTATATATATATATATATATATATATATATATATATATATATATATATATATATATATATATATATATATCAAATACGGCAACCAAAAAAGTGACCCTGAAAGGTCCAAATATCCGGGAAAAAGCAAAACGTCTTCACTCATATTTTAAAGAACTTCATGGTAGTAGTATCAGTGAAGAATTTCACGATTCGTAGGGTTTGGTTCAATAAATTTGCGCTACAATCATTATATAGCAATAATATCGTTTGAGAAGAGGCATCTACAGACACTGCTGCAGAAGAAAGATATCCAGAAGAATTCTCAAACCCAGTAGCTGATAGAGGATACAAACCTTAGCCAGTATTCGATACAGATGACGCTGCATTGTTTTGGAGAGAATGCAAAGCAAAGGAAAGAGCTGCACTGATTCTATCTTCTAGTTCATCTGAAGATTGTGTCATTAAACAATTGATGCTTTACAGATCGTTTAATCTTCGTGCTTGCAAAAATCGAAACAGGAACGACCTGCCAGTGTTTTGCATGCTTATAAGACAGCGTAGGTTACAAGCGCTATTATTTGTGATTGGTTCCAAAGTTGTTCTGTTCCAGAAGTTGAAACTTATATGAAAAAAAGAATTTGTACTCAAGCTATTCAAACTTGAGCAACAGCTCATCCTCGTGAGCTTGAAACTATGAGTACAAATATAAAAGCGACATTTTCACCTCTTTGAAATATTCTTGGGATATTTCTTATTGTGTCACAAAAGGTTATTGTCCAATTTCTCGATACTTCACTGAAGTGGTATAAACTGAACATTTGAGATATCCCCATAAGAAAAAGTCTAAAATATTTAAGTCTGGGAACCTAGGAGGCCATGGTTCTAGCCCTCCCCGACCTATCCATCGGTTGTTGAATGTATTATGGAAGAACTCTCTAGCCTCTCCACTGAAATATGCTCGTGCCTTGATATGCATGAGCCACATTATGTTTCTCACCAAAAGTGACACATCCTCGACCAATAAAGTTGACTCCTCCTCAAGAAATTGCCGATAAGCGAGACCGTTTAGTCTGTTAAGCAAAAACAATGGCCCAATCAAATAATTTCCAATTATTCCGACCTAGATATCAAGTGACAATTGTTCTTGATGATTAGATTCTTCAATCAAATGGGGGTTTCCTCAGCCCAATAATGATCATTTTGAAAATTTGTGATAGCAGTTCACGTAATGTTAGCTTCTTCTGTGAACATTATTTCACTATCAAAATGAGCATTTCCTCTAATTTTATCTAAAAACCATCGGCAGAAATTCAGTCTTGAAGGAAAATCTCGAGGAAGTAGAATTTGGACGCGTTGAATATGAAACGGGTATAATAAAAAGTCTAGACTAGAACATATGAAATATTCAACAGATTTCAACTTTTTTTTGTACTCACATGAGGATTCGAATCCATACAATTCAAAACTGCTTCCTCAATATCTGGAGTTCTCACAGTTTGAGTTGCACCTTTTAAATGATTATTTGCAGTAAAAATACTAGTTTCCCTCAACCTTCTGTGGATATTTGAAAATGTTCGCCTGTCTAGTGGTACTCGATTTGGAGAGCGCACCTGTTATAATGTGTGAAAGTTTGGGAATGGTGAAACGAAGCCTTATTTTTGAGAGGAAAATTGCTAATGCCACAGCTGAATATCAGTCTGAGTTGAATAAGCTTCTGAAAACTTCCAATAAATAAAAAATCTCTAAATTCTCGAAATCATTGTCTAAGGCTGAAGATAATAATTAATTGATATGTTCAAAGAATCCAATTAAATTGATTTTTTATACATTCGTTTTTTATTTTGTCATCTAAGAATGTATTTCTTATATATAATGAACTTATACTCCACAAATAACAGCAACGAAGTTCTGGAATGATTACTCACGAAATAAACACCGAATATAGGAAATAGACCTTTATTATTCCTATTATTCATAAAATATGATATCCATTAGAGCCTCGTATAAATTGATCGGAAACGGTGTCTTCAAGTCAATTGTGGAAAACAGAATAATGGCATAGTATTGTATTCCTTATGATAGAAATCATATTGCACCATTTACGTTAATTATATAGCACCTGTGCAAAAATAATGGCCACGTCGCTCATATTCTTGAAGGACTTATTAAGCGGAAAGCTTGGGACTTGCCTAAATGTTCATAAATATCATGTCACCCTCTTCTTTTTCATCTAAATTTTCGTTAATGGTTCATTCCCCTTAATAATAAGATATTTTTCGATGTTCCACCCTCCTTCTTTAGCTCTTTTAAGTGGAACTGGAAATTATCTTACCTCCATTTGGTGTGGCATTATTGCCTCGGCACTAAATGGATATTGCAACGTGATGATTAAGGAATGAAGATTCATGTCTTAGAACTTTCAGGCCCTTAGATAGTTCCCAATCAAAGTATTCTCCTAGAGTCCATTCTTATTTCTGGATAGATACAGGGATCCTAGAAAGATTGTATTCCTCAAATTGGTTTGGAATTGCTGACTTTGTGACATTGACACTCTATTGCGATGACACACGGATTCGGATTGATGCACCAGTTGCAAATAAATTTCTGGATGTGATGGTCACACTTTCATTGAACTATTAGATTTCACGAAGTTCATTCAATTAACTCAATTTTTTTCACATTTTTAATGTCTGAGAAGTAGAGCAGAAACAAAAGGATATAGAAAAGTATTTTTTCAAGCCATTCTAACGAAAACTTTGTGGACTCATTTCGGTCTACTGGGACATTTAAAGGTCTAGCGAGAAATTATTGGTCTGAAAAAGATCAACGAAATAAATCCGTGTAAGAGAACGTCTGATATATCTCAAAGAGTTTCGCTTCAAGCATAAAGTGACATCATATTTGACAGATCTTCAACTTGCTTTGAAATGACAAACTTTACACCATTTTTCTTTCTCTGGAATATATTCTGTGGTTGTTAACACTTTAATCCAGGATATCTACATCCCTCACGAAAGTATTATATTTAGAAAAGAGAAGGGAATATGGAACATCACTCTTTTGCTTTCTAATGGTAAACCATCTTTTTACTGTTGCCAGTAGTTCAACCGAATCGTAATTGGTTCTGATTGTCATAACAATGTTGTCTTTCCATATGACAAACAACAATTTATTTGTTGAGCCATAAATGTATAGAAAACATTACGTTTCTCACCAAAAGCGGCACATCCCCGAGCAATAAAGGTAACTCCTCCTCAAGATATTGCCGATAAGCGGGACCGTTTAGTCTGTTAAGCAAAAGAAATGGCCCAACCAAATAATTTCCAATTATTCCGACCAAGACATTTAGTGAGAATTGTTCTTGATGAAGAGATTCTTCAATCAAATGGGGGTTTTTCTCAGCCCAATAATGATTATTGTGAAAATTTATTACAGCAGTTCTCGAAATGTTAGCTTCGTCTGTGAACATTATTTCACTATAAAAATGAGCATTTTATCTAAAAACCATGGACACAAATTCAGTCTTGAAGGAAAATCTTGAGGAAATAGAGTTTGGACGCGTTGAATATGAAACGGGTACAATAAAAAGTCGTTGAGAATCCTCCAAACTAGTACATGTGAAATATTCAACTGATTTCCCTTATTTCTTATACTCACATGGGGATTCAAATCAATACAATTCCAAACTGCTTCCTCAATATCTGGAGTTCTCACACTTTGAGTTGCAACTTTTAAATGATTACTTGCAGTAAAAGTACCAGTTTCCCTCAACTTTATATTCTGTGGATATTTGAAAATGTTCGCCTGTCTGGTGTTACTCCACTTGGAAAGCGCACCTGATATAACCGCCTTGATTTTGTTGTGTTTTCATCAGCCAGATAGTACATGTTATGGATATCAGCCAATTCGGCATTACATTTGACATATCTTCAACTTACTTTGAAATGACATCCTTCAAATTTAACAGTTTTTCAGTTTTTATAGGAAAATGACCATCATCTTCCTGTATCATACTCTTGGGTGAAAAACCAGAAACTCTACTCCTGGAGTGTGACGGCACTCACGTTGACCATAAATGTGAAAAGAAGATCATCAACATTTTTCTTCTGGAACATATTCTATAGTTGTTAACACTTTAGTCCAGGATACCAGCATCCCTCACGAAAGTATTATATTCAGAAAAGAGGAGGGAATATGGAACATCAATCTTCTTCTTTCTAATGGTAGACTATCTTTTTACTCTTGCCACTAGTTCAACTGAATCGTAATTGGTTCTGATTGTCATGATAATGTTTTCTTCCCATATGACAAACAACAATTCATTTTTTGAGTCATAAATGTATAAAAAATATCCACGATCTTCTTTTATCATTTGGTGAACTGAAGAGAAAGGGCAATTTTCGAATCAATTATCCCTGATGGTTCCTGCTACCCTAAAACCTCTCAATGTTTTTGAAAAGTCATGGTTGGTAAAATAATGTGATCTAACGGATCAGATACACATTCTAATAGTTCCAGAAGAACTCTAGAGCCAAGAGGTAATGAACTTTTCACTACAGTCTCTTCGCTAACAGTAGACGATTTCGCACCACAGTAGGTTTCAAATATGTAACAGTATCCAGTGGAGCTGCAGAACATTTAGTCTTCAAAGCCAAATCGCACAGGCTTTAATTTAATTAACTATTTTTCAGAAGCAGGAGGCGTTTGCTCGAGTGAAGTTGCAGATATTCTAGATTCGTCAGGGCGTCAGACAGGGATGTGTGTTGTCCCCGCTGCTTTTTAATGTTTATTCTAAAAAACGCAACAAAATAGATAAATATTATTGCGCTCTCCGACGAACTGACACAGAGGCCACTCGCCATCGCCACCAGGAAACTCTGAAACAAAGGGTAGAAGAACAGAAAACCTCAAGAAGATCACACTAGTTCGACTATTCACCGCAACGCTACACACAGTGTCCGCAAGAAAGCGATCTGTCGAAAGACTAACGCTCTTCATTCATGTCTGTTTGTCAACCAGATACACATCCCATCTCATCAACTATAACCTGCAAAATTATCGTCATATTTGTGGACACATTGAAGAATTTTATTCAAGGAATAATATTTAACCTTCCGTGGAATGTTGAATAGAAGGATATTTAACATTCTACGGAAGCTTAAATTTTATTCCTTGAAAAAAACTCTTCAATGTGTCTACACATATAGCGATAATTTCGCAGGTTACGAGGGTGGTTTGATAAGTCTTGACTTTTTGATTTTCCAGCGCAGTTACCTCAAATGTAACCGTGATGAGGCAATTATAATCTATCAGTGAGTGCCGATTAAGCATTACTTAACTAAGGAAAGACTTGATGAATAGTAGGGGAACTCGGCACCATCAATTTCAATGTTTGAGGGGTTTACAGAATTCCGTTGTGATCGTACCAGTACTTGTGACGCCGAACGTTGATTATGCAGGAAATAGTGGATGAAATCCATGAAATAATATTGGACGATCGGAGAATGAAAAAGCGTGAGTTGGCTCATGCTGTAGGTATCTCAGCCAAACGGGTACACGAATATTTGGACATGAAGAATACTCTCCGCGAGATGGGTGTCGGACTATCTTCACAGGCATAATCAGGTGTGCAACATTATCCACCAGAAACTTGCACACAAGTACGGACTTCTGAACACCTTCCAGCCTTATTACAAGTATCAACCGGCTCCCGTATTGGAAAATGACTCTATCAGATTATACGACGATAGGCCTGTTATCACTGACAGAATGGTGACGAATAATAGGCCGGACATGGTGGTGTATGAAAGCAGAGCCAGAACAGCAATGTTGGTGGATGTCGCCATACCGAATAATAACAACGTGCTGAATAAGTTCCAGGAGAAAATGTCCAAATAGTTTGCTATTGAGATCAAGCAGATGTGGCACCTCGAGAAAATAGATATTGTTCCTGTCGTCTTATCCTCCACTGGGTTAATACCCAAAACTTTGCAGATAGCTTTAAGAAACTATAATTTCATAATTAAACCTATATAGGAAAGCAAAAAGCTGTAATTCTTAATACATGTAGGATAGTTAGGAAATTTATATCAAGTATATTGTAATCGAGCCTATTCCCTTCGATTGTTAAATCTGGGAAAGGTAAATTATATTCAGCTAACAGCTGAGATAGTGCATAAGTCCACGATAATAAATAATAATATTGTTTATTTTCCTTTACAATTTTGTGTGTACATTTGTGTGCCAGAACTTTTGGAACATATTTCACTGACTGCTCAGTTGATCATGTAGTGTCAGTACGTCACAGTTTTGCATAAGGGTTAGATAGCATTTGTACAAGACCTACCTTCGATGGAAAGATCGAAGAGGACCAACTACATGGCCACTTGGTCTCCTAACATAAGTCCTCTGTATATATTTGTGTAGGACAATTTTGTGGATCTGTTTACGCTGTAGTGAAACTCATTTGCACGATTCTGGTTAGGTTGAGATATCTCAAAAAGAATCAATTCTTACAATCCTTCGAAATGTCCAAAATCCTTGAGGTAAAATTCATAACATCGGGTGGTTGTGTGTATGTATCACTAGTTTCTAATATAAAATTATTGGTCATTGAAAGTAACAAAAAACTATACCCCATACATTTAGCGTTCGATATCAAGAAAGTTTGAAGTAAGCGATACACTCTTCAGGGATAGCTTCCTCCGTCAACGCTTTTTCATTTTTCTCTCCACTGAATTTATCGGAAATATGATATACTTTTCTAACTCAACTTCGCTCTCGTCTCAAATGAACAATTTCCCGAGACAACTGTTCGCCAGATGATGAAAACTCGAAAAGAGTTGACATAAGAACAAAATAACTCAATAGTTCTCGACTTTTATAATAAACACGACATCTGAACTTCGGAAAGAAAAGTGGAGTCTTGTAATATCTTTTCCCCCACTTGGAGTCGACACACTTTTTTCGTGAGTGCCGTGCGAGGCACGCATCCTTGCTAGAATAAATACTTCCGGTTTTAACTGGGCAAATAATAGGTTTTGACCAGACAGACCATTAGTTCGGAAAACAGGAAACAATCAGACGGTAACTATTACATGACAAGAGAGAAAGGATATTGATTTTTAAATGGTTTGCACTACAGGTCTTGAATTCTCTTCATGGCATTATTAATGAGAGAAGATAGCTCTGTTATATTGTTCTCTTGGTCCAAAATCGAAAGAAGAAACGAACAGTTCGATATGCAACATAGCATCAATGGTTACGGCGAGTACGTGATGAAAGTCTGTTGTAATATCCACATTTTGTCATAATATTGATAGGTTAGCTTTCTACTTCCATTAGATAGATAGATAGATAGTTTATTCATTCAAACCTGTAAATATAAAAGTAAACAACTAATTATGCCAAAGGCGTAGAACATGTCAAATAAAAAATACAATCACGTTATAGATAGTTTAGACTTCCAATTATTGGACAAATCTCAATTTACTGGTACAAAATAAATAGATGTATAAATGTAAGACTCTAAACAAGAATAACGTGGACAGTGATTTAATCATTGTATACATGAGTTTTAGTTTCAGTCAAATTTGGCATTCAGGAAATCTTGTAAACTGTACGGAGCTGTTGGTACTAGAAATTTATGTACATGTTTTTCCAGAATTGCTAGTTGC
The DNA here is from genome assembly GCA_013387265.2 of Cryptolaemus montrouzieri. NCBI lineage: Eukaryota > Metazoa > Arthropoda > Insecta > Coleoptera > Coccinellidae > Cryptolaemus > Cryptolaemus montrouzieri. Next base: position 45,233,599 of record JABFTP020000083.1, on the reverse strand, counting down.
TCATTGCGTATTTTACGTGAAAATTTATTCATTATTCTTATTATCATATGATCTGCATTTTTCTGTAGGTAAGTATGATCGAATTTCATAGATATGAAGTTCTCTTTATTACTGGTCATATAATCGGGTTCATTTCGATGGAATAGATCAGAGTTATTTCTGAAAAACATGATTGCTTTGTGAACGTATAAGGAGGGGAGTGTGAGTAAGTTATTTCTGATGAAATAGTCTTTACAGCTTTCAGTGCATCTCAAGTTCAACATCGATCTCAAGAATCTCTTTTAGAGTTTGAAAAGACGAGACGCCTCTTTAGAGTTGCCTCAAAATGCAATTCCGTGTCAGACCAGAGACTCCAAATTAGCTCGATGGCATAGAGATAAACTTGTGATGTAATCATTCTCAGGGCATAAGAATAGCCCGCCAATGCATCCAGACGTTGAACATGGCTGGACCAATCAAGACTAGAATCGATGGTCACACCCAGGAATCGCATCTCCTCAACAGACTCAATGACTTCCCCGCTGTGGGCTTCGGTGATTTTTCACAATTTTAGGTGAACGAAAAATGTAAAAGCTGATTTCTTAGTATGTATTTTTCAAAGACTATTAAATCATTTGAAACTGTATTTTTTAGTTTTCTTGATTACTACCACTCATTATAACATTTGTATCATCTGCAAATTGCACAAGCAAGTTATCGACTATGCCAGACAGATCATTGGTGTCAAGAATATAAAGTAGGGGTCCAAGAATCGATCCTTGAGGAAGTCCCCTTCTTGTTCCGAACATTTCGGAGGCTTGCATGTTCCCAGCATTATCTGCCATTGCAACATATTGAAACCTATCTGAGAGGTAGCTGTCCAACAGTCTCGTATTCCACATCATTCGAGCTTTTTTAAAAGAATACATTTTTCCACGCTGTCAAAAGCATTACTTAGGTCTAGAGCCCTTGCTATCATAGCATTATTTTCATGTGTTTTTCCCCTTCCTAAAGCCGTTTCGCCAATCTGATTCATCTGAATCTCAATATTCCAAAGCAGGTCGAATCTACGCTTTATATAGAAGCAAGAGCTGAGATGAAGTATCATTTGGCTGTGAAAAGAAAACTAAATTTAGCTGATGCCGATTCAGCTATTGCTGATACATGTTTATGCCAGCAAAACCCAGAGTTGACCATTATTCCGAGAAGGTGCATCGAATCTTTGGATGCAATTTATTGGCCTTTTATCATTATAGGAGGTTCTCAAGCGGGGACCTTTCTAGAAAACGTAGTTGCCTGGATTTTGCTCGCGTCGAAGCTCACCAGGTTCAACTGACCTCACTCAGACATCTTCTGTAAGTCAAAGTTTAAGTTATTAATTCGTTTACATCTCTGGCGCTAAGATTTCGCAGCTGTGATCGACTACTGAAAGACGAAACCAGGGTACAATTGTCTGCAAAACCGAAGATCTTGTTCTCTGTAGATGACAGAAGATCGTTTATCTGCAACAGAAACAAGGTTCAAACCTTGCAACCAGAAAAAATCAGATGTTATACCGTCGGCCACAACTTGTATCGATCTATTTGAAAGTAAGCTATTCATTCAACCCCGCAATTTTTCGGGAAGCTCATATGTAGCAAGTTTATTCAACAAGGTTGCATGCCAAACTCTATCGAAGGGTTTAGAGATGTCTAGGCCTATTGCTCTAGATTCCTCATGCTTTTCTATCGTTGATGTACTAACATGAGTGACGTAGGCAAGCAGATCTCCTGTCGATCTTTGCCTGCGAAAACCATACTGACGGTTGTTGAAAATTCCCTGAAACTCAAGAAATTTGATGGGTTCATCATTTATGACTCTTTCCATCACTTTGGAAATAAAGGGAAGTGCAATAGGGCGGTAGTTTTGGGGTAGGGACTTCTTTCCTTTCTTTGGGATCGGTTGAATTTTCGCTCTTTTCCAGCTTTTCGGAAAAGTCTGCCTTTCATAAGAAATCTGAAACAGACGACTCAGAATGGGTGCCATTTCGGTAGCACACTTTCTCAAGACGATTGGCGGTATTTCGTCTAGACCAAGTGCCTTCTTGCAGTTCAGCTGCTCGAGAGCCCGTCTCACAGTGCGGACTCTGAACTTGATTTCTACCATGGAAGAATTTGTAAGTGTAATGTTCGGTGGTATTGTGTTAGATGAATCTAGCACAGAATCCTTCTAGAAGCGAAGAGATTGGTATAGGAACAACCTAACGAGTCCAGAAAAACGTATCTCGTACATACATACGAGAGTCAGAGTCAGAGACAGGAGATTTCTCCTGAAAACGTCGTGGTCTAGAGCACCGAAGCCAATGGGACTATTTCGCTCCTTTGAACTGTGGTGCGATTTGTGTGTTGGACTTTTTACTTTCTGTTTATTATTATTATATGGTTTTTCTCGTCCGGTAGCAGATTTTAACGTCTCGGTCCATAAGAGGCGGTTCTCGTATATATATATATATATATATATATATATATATATATATATATATATATATATATACAGCTCTACAGGCCAAGTAGGCCCATGGCTTCATTACACGTTCTTCTCCATTTCATTTTATTCATAACTGTTCCTTCAATCCTTCACTTCTAGCTCTTCAATATCTTTCTGCACCATCTTGATCCAGTCTATGCGTGGTCTTCCCTGCCTCTTCTTCCCGTTATTCCCCTTGTCAAAACTTGTCTTGTTGTTCTGTCGTCTCCCAGTCGGAAAACATGGCCAAGCCATCTCATTCTTTGTGCTCTAGCCACATTTGTTATTGAGGGTTGTCCATACAATTCTTGAAGCTCGGCGTTCGTTCTCCTTTCCCAACGATTTTCTACCTCCTTCACCATATATTCTTCTGAGTATTCTTTTCTCGAAAACTTCTTATGTATATTTTCCCTCTGATTCAACTTCCACAGTTCTCAACCGTTTTTTACCACAGGCCTGATAATCTTCGGATAAATTTTCTTCTTCGCGTTTTTCGACATATTTTTGGACCTGAGCACTCTGTATAATCCTCCTAAGCATTTTGTTCCTTTAGCTATCTACTCCTGTATTTCTACTTTCTCCTCCCCTGTTCTCGTCAATGTTACACCTAAATAAATGAACTGTTCTACCTTTTCAAAGCAGTATATCCTATCTTCACTAATTATTTCCATATTTGAGTGCCTTTCATTTTCTTGTTGTCCTACTATCATATACCTGGTTTTATTTTCATTTATCATTAAACCCTTTCTTCTTGCAGCGGTTTCTAACTTCCTGAATTCATTCACCAAATGTGCTCTTGTTCTGGTCACACTAACTATGTCGTCTGCATACGCTAAAACTTGTGTCTTTTGACTGTGTATTGTACCTTTGCTTGCAATACTGCTCTCTTCTATAATTTTATCCATCACGATATTGAAAAGTGTAGTAGAAAGGGGATCTCCCTGTCTCAGGCCTTTATTAACACAGAATGATTCCTAGAAATGTCCGCTCATCTTAACTTTATAGGTGGTATCCGTCAATGTCATTGTCACCAGCATTATTAGTTTGCCTTTCATTTTAAGTTCATCCATTGCTTCATATATATATTTTTTCTTATTATTCTATCATAAGCCTGTTTATAATCGATGAAAAGCATATGGAGTATCATGTTTTGATCAATAGTATTATCTATAATTTGCTTCAACACAAAAATCTGATCCATGACTGATCTATTTTTTCGGAACCCACACTGATACTGTCCTAGCTTTAGTTCCATTGTTTCGTTTAGTCTTTTTTTGATAGATATCGCCATAATCTTGTAGATAGTGTCCATTAAGGCAATCCCTCTATAGTTCTCGCAATTGGTCGGATCCCCCTTCTTGTGCAACGGACATATTAGAGCTTCCTTCCACCTACTTGGCATTTTCTCCTCTTCCCAAACTTCAGATATTATGAAATATTTATGGTCCTCCATTTCTTGTCCCCCTATCTTCAACATATCCGCCTTGATGCCATTTCCACCTGGCGCTTTGTTGTTTTTAAACAATTTAATGATTGATCTTATTTCTTCCTTATTTGGTGGTTCCTCATACGCTTCATTTAGGAACGCCCCTTCATCGTTCGCATTTTCACTAGTCTCTTCACTTTCCCCGTCTAACAACTCTGAAATACTCACTCCATCTCTTCAAACTTTCTTCTATTCCTCCTACCAACTGCCCGTTTTTGTCTTTGCAGAATAATATTTTATTTTGCTGATAGAGCCTCCCTGATATTGTATATTTTCATAGAATTGTCTCGTCTGTTTTCGCATATAGTTGTTTTCCAGATTTTCCATTTCAGTCTCTATATATTCTCTTTTCTTTCTCTTGCATGTGCTTTTTGCCTTTCTTCTCTTTTCTCTATACAGCTTCTGGTTCTCTTTTGTGTTGTCTCGTATGTATGTACGAATTTTCAGATCTTCAAATTTTAAGTATGAATCGTGGATGTCGTACAATAAGATATCAGGTTCAACCAGGTTTTCGGTTACACATTTTTCATTGTTAGTTTCATTTAAACTTCTATGTGGTGGTGGATTACTGAAAAACTAATCCCTCAACTTATCAAAACTTCGAATTTTCATTCATGTGCGTTACAGTGTAAAACTTTTATGCAGACTTTGTGATGAAGAGGAAATAACATCATGTAACTCGCAAAAAGGATTGAATGCTTTCATCCAAAGACGAAAAATCTCTTAGGCAGAGATGTATAACATCCCAACCACGACAATAATGAACAATAAAATATGTATACCGATTCCTAAGAACGAAAGACATTCAGGGTATATAACTGATTACTCGATTCAAATTGAAGGTAACCAATATTCAATCAAAATTCACTTCGAAATGACATAATAACTCATTCCATTCAGATTCGGCGTATATGTAAAAATTTCAAAAAACCGAATCCGTTTTATTGTTGCTACAAGCGTTGTTCTCGAAGGCAACTGGTCCGAAATCATTTGAATAAAACTTCGCAGGTGGTGTGCTCTCCTGAACTTGATGGCCTAAGGGAATTGTAACCTCACCATAAAAATGTTTATATTGTTCAATTTTTCTTCCACAAAATATGATACGTGCTACTGTTATAATGGTTATAAGTCTTTCTTTTGGTCGCGTTCCAGAAAACTTGGAACTTTATATCGGTTGAGCTTGTTGACAACCCTTGCTTTTACGTTTGATAATATGTGGTTGTCTAACCGTATTCTTTATTTAATTTTTACGAGGAACAATGAACTTGTGAAGTTTCAGAAATTAATGTTAATTTCAACATCCAATTGGATTACAATACAATAACATAAAATAAAAAATTAAGACGAAAATATGCCATATTATGTAGATATACTATGTGAAAAGGTTAAGAGTACAGGGTGGACCAAAGTCGATTTCACTTATGCCATCTCAATAGCTAAAACAGCTAGAAGAAACGGATGGTGATATTTTTTTTAAGTCTTTTATACTAGAATAATTTTTTGTTTGTTGACATAACGAAGAAAGCGAAAATTTTGAGAGGTGCAATCGTATTGCGCTATCGGATGAATGATTCGGATTTACTTGGTTGTCAGGTTAATAATACAAATTCATTAAGAATCGTAAAAACTCTGTTTATCACAGATCAGACACGGTTATTAACGACTTCAAGACCAAACTTTCGATAAATACCATAGAGCAGCCACTTTATTCGCCTAACCTAGATCCGTGTGACTTTTTCTTTTCTCCAGACTGGAATTGCCGCTCCAGGGAACCAGATTTGATTCCATAGACGTATTAAAAGAAAATTCACAGAAGAATCTGGAGGCCATTCCTGAAAGAGCCTATAAAAATATTTCGATGATTGGAAAAAACGTTGGCAGATGTGTAACTCTTTAAATGGGGCATATTTTGAAGAAAAATCAATAAATTGGGAACAAGATATCTTCAGAATGTCAACAGTTTGTAAACATTGTAATGGAGAACTGAAAAGATCAACAAAAAGTATCATATGTGGAATATGTGATAACAAATTCCATTTGAAGTGTGTCAAAATTAAATGAGAGGATGAAATAAAAATTCTATCTGAAAATGATAAAGTACATCTTTGTGCATTTTGTCGAAAATACAGAAGGGTCATAAGTGAAATGATGGAATTGGATGAAAAGTTCGCCAGATGCAAGGAAAAGTTTAATGAACAAACAGTGATGTTACAGAAGAACATAGAAAATATGGAATCCATGAAACAAAATCTGGAGAATGACCGAACTGGGAAGAATAAGGGTTATAATAAAAGCTACAGGGATGTTTTAATGGTGAAGCCAAAAGAAGAAGGAAATGTGAGTAGCAAAATAACACATGAAACAATTGTCAGTACCATTGATCCAGACAAACTAGAAGTAGGAATAGATCAGTTCAAAAATGTAAAAAAAAAGGGGAAAGTTGTCATAAGATGTAATAACGAAAAGTCGAAACATATTTTGAAAAATAAGCATTCTTAAGGAATTTGGTGACAAATATACAGTTGAGAAACCTAAGCCATGGAAATCTAAAATTATTGTGAAGGGTGTTGAAGAGTATGTAGTATATAAAAATGATGATCAAATTATAGAAGCAATCGTTAAGCAAAAAAATTAGTCAATGAACCAGAAAAATTTTTATCAAGAAAGAGAAGAAACTATGGCAGTATTATAATGGAAACAACTTGATATAATCAAATTGGGTTGGAGAAAACGCAAAGCTGAGGATAACTATGATATTGTGCTTCATATCATCATTTTGCGAAAGATTGTAAACACGAAATCAGAAGACCTGCTATGTGCGAATTAATTATAATTAATAAGGTTCAAACATTAAAAATAAAATTACATACTGATCATGCAGCATGCGACAGCAAATGTCCTTGCTATAGAAGAATTGTAAATGCAATTGAGCAAAAAATCGATTTCGCCGATTAGCAATTAAAGAAAATGGGTGACTTTATTGTGCATTTGTTGCTGTTGTGATTATTTTAATAATTGAGATGAACTGATTGAGCTTATTAATAAGTGGAAGCCATTAAAAAAATAGAAACACATATTGATGATAGTGATTATCTTTCTGAACTTAGCCTGAATGGATATAACATAGAAACTTGTAACACAGCAATAGAAGAACCGGTGGTATTATATATATATATATATATATATATATATATATATATATATATATATATATATATATATATATATATAAAAGCAAGGATTGAAGTATAGGCCCGTAAGTCAAATTAAAGAATTATAGAATTTGATGAAGAATTTATCATGATGGGTGATTTCAATTTTGATATGGCTAGAGATTCATTTTATACCAGAAAATGTAGGAGTTTGATATACAGATGAGGATTCAAACAACATATTAAATATTACACAAGAATAACAGATACAAGTAGAACATTGCATGGAATTGGAAACCAGTATATTCAGAAGAAAATGGGAAAATTTTAAGCTAGATGAGTTTCAAGACAAAATCCGAAGTGTGAAGGGGAAAAACGATACAAGTCATGTTGATCTGCTCTCAGATGATTTCGTTGAAAGTATTGTGAAAGTGATTGATACTATGTGCCCAATTGTACAATAAAAAACATGTATAAAATATAGTGAAAATAAATGGTTCAACAATAACATCAGAAAGTTGATCGCGAGTTGGCTGCATTCACACAGAGGAAAGATGACTGGAATAAATATGACAGGTGAGAAATGAAGTGACTATGCAAGTTAAGACTGTTGAAATAACTATTACCTTCCTGTGATTGATGAAAATAGAGGTAATTCTAGAGATTGTTACCTAGAAGAAACAATAGCAATTGGGGGTTATCCAATTTGAAAATGTTCATTCATTTATGAAGAAACAATAGCCGGTAAATTTAATTCATATTTTATTGATAGTGTAGATAGAATAGTTCAAAAGATTCCTAGAATAAATAAAATGATTCTATTTCACAGAATGTGTGTTATTATGCAAGTTCTGTGAATTTGAACCTGTTAGTATGTGTAAACTCAAAAGAATAGTCAAATCAATGAAATATAAAAATGGAACAAGGCATAAGTACAAGTATTTTGAATGATATATTTGATGTGGCAGGCAACAGATTGTTAAATGTTGTCAGTTGTTCGTTGACCACTGAGGTTTTTCTGAAAAACTGGAAAACCACAAAAATTGTTCCTGTTCAAAAAGTATTGAACACATTTAAATGTGAAGAATTTAGACCGATAAATGTTAGTCCACAATATGAAAATTTGATAGAAATGGTGGTCAGGAAACAATTGATAAATTATTGTAGATTGAATAAAGTAATTTGTAGCAATCAATCAGGTTTCGGAGAAGATCACTCATGTGAGGCAGTTATACAAAAAGTATCAAATTTATGGATTAAGAAAATAGATGAGGGTAAGAAAGTTCTTGTTGTATTCTTAGATTTTCGTCGTGTATCTGAGACAATATGTAGATATATAATTTTAAAGAAATTGAAAAAATGGGATTTGGTAATAAAGTATTGAAATGGTTTGAATCATATTTAAAATATAGATGCCAGAGAGTTAAATATGGCATTTGTCTTCAGAATTACCTACTTAGCATGAGGTTCCTCAAGGAACGGTCCTAGGACCTATACTATTCTTATTGTATGTGAATGATATGACAAAGTGTGTAAAGCATTGTAAAATTACTATTTGAATTGTGGAGGCCGTTACTTGATGTAGATCCATGATATAAATGAGATAAAAAACACAAGGTTTAACTTTAATCACTTTATTTGAAAAAATTCGACGACGTTTCGCTGACACAGCAGCTTTATCAAGAATGACAAACAGAATGAAGAGTATGGTATTATAAACAAATCGTAGAACAAGTTGGATGAATAACAGGAAAATCCACACCGAGCCATTGTACAGTTAGTTATATAAAAAATTCTTTCGAATTGATAAATAACATAAAAAACGTTAACCTACCACCTAACGCAAAACTTATTTCGTTTGATGTTGAGAATTTATACCCAAGTGTTCCTCCAGGTGATGTCAAAATATTAATCGAAAACATGTTGAATTCGAATCATGTTAACCACATAATTAAATCACAAATATTGAATCTGTTGGACGTTTGCATTGAACAAAATTATTTTTCTTTCAACAACATCTATTACAGTAGTGAAAATGGTTTGATCATTGGAAATCCTTTGAGTCCACTTTTAGCAGAGATTTTTATGAATAATATTGAACAGAAAATTCATACACATCCACTCATTTCCAAATTTCTTTATTGGTATAGATATGTTGACGACATCTTAGTATGTTTCATTGGAACTACTCGTCAATTAGACTTATTTCTTAATTTCATTAATTCCATCCATTTGAACATTAAATTCACGATAGAAATTGAACAGAACGATTCCATTAATTTTTGGACTTGAAAATCACTAAACGAAATAATAATCATGTTTTTCGGTCTTTCGTAAACCAACACATACTGATACAATTATACATAACTACTCATTACATCCAATTCAACACAAAGTTGCAGCTTTAAACAGCATGGTACATCGGTTACTCAATTTACCTTTATCAGTAGAAGATTATAATAAAGAGTTAAACATCATCAAACAGATAGCCATTAATAATTCATATAATCCGGATATGATAGATCTAATCATTCGTAAAAACTGTATCAGAAAGCAATAAATGAAGTATATCCTATTCACAAAGACTATAAAATATTCAACAGTTTAACATTCTGCGGTTCTGCAAGTACAAATATTAAATCCTTTCTCGTCAAACAAAATCTTAATATAACTTTCAAAACTTCTAATAACTTAGCTAAACATATTAAAATAATAAATCTCGTGTTGAAAAATCAAGTAAATCAAGAATCTATAAACTCAATTGCGGTTCTTGTGATAAAATTTATATCAGTAGGACTTATAGGAGTTTTGGCATAAGAACATCTGAACATAAACGTAGCTTCGATAAAAATAAATCTGATTCAAATTATTCAAACCACTTAATAAAAGAAAACCATTCATTCAATAAAAACTTTGACATATTACATATAAAATCAAAAGTTTAAAATTAGATCTCCTAGAAGCATTAGAAATAAATAGATACAAACATTCGGACAAGCTTTTGAATGAGCAGGTAGATGTCAATTATTCACCCTACTTAACTTGTTTAATTAGTTTTATTACCTTTCATACTAACTGTACAATGGCTCGGTGTGGATTTTCCTGTTATTCATCCATCTTGTTCTACGATTTGTTTATAATACCATACTCTTCATTCTGTTTGTCAATCCTGATAAAGCTGCTGTGTCAGCGAAACGTCGTTAAATTTTTTCAAATAAAGTGTAGATTAAAGTTAAACCTTGTGTTTTTTACCTCATTTATAAAATTACTATGTTTGCTGATGATACTGTTGTTCATTTGCGGATACGATATGGAAGAGATGACTCTTGAAATAAATGAGGATCTGAGTTTACTGTATGTTTGGTTGTGAGATAATCGATCAAGTGTGAATATTGATGAATGTAAATATATGATTGTAGGAACTAGGTTAAAATTGAATCAATTGAACTGTTATAATGTATCTGTGAATATAGATAATTGTAAATTGGATAGAATCACATAATTTAAGTATCTTGGTGTAGTATTAGATAAATGTGTCACATTTAGATCCCATGCTGGTTATATCAGAAATAAAATATCTAAAAAGTTATACCTCCTAGGTAGAATTGGAAAGTCTCTCAGTGTGTATAATTTGTTCAACCACATTTGGTGTGTTGTGCCACTTTATTTATTAGTTTGCCAAATGTTGAAATTAACAAAATTCTGAGTTTACAGAACAAAGCAACGTGGTTGATCTTGAAGTGCAATAGGTACACTCCTATAAATTTGATGTTGAATGTTCTGAATATACTAAATGTCAGGCAGAGATTGTATTTGAAGTATTTGAATGAAATTCATTCATACGCCACAAGGTCTAGAAATGATTTTTATATTGATACTTTCAACACTGTAAGAGCAGGAAACTGTCTCTGCTACAAGTGATTGATTCAGTATAATAGTTTACCTGAAGAAATTGAAAGTTCTGAAAAATTTACTGAGTTTAGGAGGTTATTGTTGACATATATAAAGAGTCAATTGTAGACTATTGTTAGGTATATTTTATGAAGTAAGTGACTAGACAATTTTCACAAAAATGAAAGGATTTTGTGCATTTACAATCATTGTATGTTATTAGCATTGCTAAATAAACGATACTTTTATTATATTATTATTATTACAATTGTGTCGGTGAACAAAATTGACTCTTTTCAGGGGATATAAAGGGATAAAATTGATAGTTTTGTTCTTGTAAACATTTTTCATTATCTGGTTATTTGTTATTTTCAGTTTTATATTGCATTTTTTCACGTTTATGTATTTTCGAGTATATGGAAAATATATTGAGTTAAGGCAAATAGAGGATTTATTCTTTGGTTTTTTCATTTCCACAGAAAATCATTATTTTCATCAGAACTGAAACAATTTCAGTCATAAACGATCAAAGAAACTATGTCATTTCAAATACGTATTAAAATGGATGATATTGATTTTTTATGTCAAAATGGAAATGGTCTACAATTGGACGTAGTTATGCATAAACATACCATACCAACTCACAATCTTACCAAAACCGAGTTGGTAATGAAAACAAAACTTCTGTAACTTATTCTTCAAATTGCAGAAACCTACCAACCAATGTGATGGCGCAATATGACTCGAGGATAATATCTACCAAGCCATTTATTCACGCATATTCTGTATACATTAGTGCAGAATACTCTGAACCCACTTGGTTGAAATGTGTTTCTGAAATTTCAAGATGTATCAAAATAGAACCCAGCGAATATTCGAAAACTTAAGGAAAGCTGAGGAGCAAAAGAACCGAAAAGGTAAGTATATTTTGTAGTATTATACTTATATTTTTTTGCAATTCTCGTTTCTGTGATGTATTGATACTTTACCAGAATTATCGATAACAGAATTCAATATTCAAGTATTTTCAGATATCCGTTACTCTTCAGTATCGATTTTCAACTTCTTGCTCAAGTACCTACGTATTCGACACCTTTGCTCTAAATCTTTTCTCTATGATAAAGTTCAATATTGAATGTAGTTTCGAGCACAAATTTGAAGCAGTAATCTTCCTATAGATTAACAGGAACTTTTACGATCTTAACTTTGAAAGATCTACCTCTAATGAGAATGATCTGACCGTACCTCAACATATTGTTTCTAAAATGATAATGGTATAATTCCTGATGAAAATGAACAGACCGAAATGAGACCAAAAAGAGGCTTAAGAGAAAGTATGCAGAACAAAACATGAGCCAGAAAATGCTTAAAAGAAATGGTAATGAAGCATACTTCAACTACTTAGGAAAAAAATTGAACCCAAAATATTTCTTGACTTTGATTGCAAATGCACCTCGAAATGTACTGAGAAAGTTTCTCGCATGTTTATTGCAGCTGGAGGGCAACAGACCAAAAAAAGGAACATATAGAAAGAATCCGGAAAAGCGGAAGTATTCGAGAGTCTATAAACTCCAAGAGAAAGTTGTGTGTCGAGAAACGTATATCAAGACTCTAGGAAGAGTGTGAAGAAGTCAAATAGCGACGCACCTATGACAGACCAAAAAGGTCGAAACCATGGGGGAAAAACAAGCTGAACGAAAATAAAATTGAAGAAGTTGTTGAACATAATAATAGAGTTCCTAAATACATGTCACATTATAGACGAGACCAAACAAAGTTCGAATTCCTGTCCCCTGAAATGACTTTGCAGAAAATGTATAATATGTACTGTTAGGCAACCGAACAACCTGTTAGTATGTCATCTTATAATATGATATTTTATACGCGTTTCAACCTTAAATTCAAGCCATTGAAAAAAGATACCTGCAACAAATGCGATAGTGTCAAGATACAAACAGAGAATGAGGAACATGCAACCCATTTAGAAAATGCAGAAAATGCCCAAAAGTTAAGAAGGCAAGATTTCTAACTAGCGAAAGAGAGTGAAAATCATGAATTCCTCACGTTTGACTTGGAGAAAACATTATCTTAGCCAACGATCCCAACGATCATCGTTTTTACAAGCGCCAACTTTGGATGTACAATTCCCTTGTTCACAGCAAAAGAAAGACATAGGGTACTGTTATGTCTGGGATAAGGGAGTTGCAGGAAGAGGAGCACAGGAAGTATGATCCTGCCTTCTCAAACACATACAAACCAAACGTTCACCAAATGTTCGCCACCTTATTTTGTTGAGTGATTCTTGCGGAAGCCGGAACCGGAACATGAAGCTGACCATCATGTTGAAATCTATACAGGAGAGTTCTGTCAACTTGAGCGATATTACTCTGAAATTTCTGTATTCAGAACATAGTTTCTTACTTAACGATGCAGATTTTGGTGACATAGAGTCACTTTTGAAACACCTGCAAAGACTGTACCTTCACTTGTAACTGAAATGGCATTTGATGAAAATCATCAGTGGATAACAAAAAAATCAATTGGCTCAAAATAAGATCCATACGAATCAAAAAGACAAAGCATTTCTTCTTATGGTGCAACAAAATTCATTTGACTCACCTGAAGATATAAGCGATCTTTAGAAGAAAACGAGGCAGAAGTCTCCCAAGTCTCTCCAAGAAAATGGTACTATATTTTTGGATCTGATTCCTTTATGGCCTAATGGAAAACATATTGCTGAAGCCAAAATCAAGAACTTTAACGCAATGATGCACCTAATTCCATCAGATTGTCAAATGTTTCACAAAAATTTGAAAAGTGATGCCAATATTGAAGAAGATAATTTTGATGTCAATTCGCTTGATTTCGAAGTTGAATAAGTATTGTAGAATTTTTGATCAATTTTCTGAATAAAATGGTACCTTTCTTTGAAATTCATTTCACGGCTGTGTCTATTTGAATACTTTTCAATTTTGCATAAAACAATTTGAATTAAAAACAATAATTCTGAATTATACATAAATTAATACACTTTGAAAAAACATCGTATTCGAATGATTATTTTGCTAAATATCACTATCTGAAAGTCAACAGAAACTTTAACTTCAATTATCTCTGTTTCATGTGTTTGGGATTTAGTAGTTTTCTGCATAACTACGTCCAATTGTAGACCACGCGAGTAAATACGTTCGAAAAGAGGGGGTGAGTAACCGAGGGTTAAGGATTATTCTAGTACCTATGTTGTGATAAAAATAATTGGAAAAAAAACCGTATGTAATGTACTTTCTACTGCAAACAATTGCATACATCTGAGATTTGAAAAATTGGAAAAATACGGTTTGTAACTTTCTTCTTCTAGCAATAAATTCAGAAATTAAAGTATCAATAAGTAACAGATGGCCAAACCTTTAAGAGGCTTTTCAAATAACACACAATCTCATTTCTGGTTCGACAGGAAATCCAGTGAAACATTCCGTCCTGACATATGGACAATAAAAAAGCTGACACACATAACTTACCTTTGAAAAGCAGAGTCGCAAAAGCGAAGATGACGTACCACATCTCTGGTTCTTTCAGTGTCGGAAAAACGTAGTCGAGAGTCCGCTATAAAAAACCGCGTCGCAGTTTTAAGACGTTGACTTACTCATAAAACATTAAATGGAAACACATTTGCACCCAGTCTTTCTTAGTTTATAATTAGTTTCACCAAGTTTCTTTACATTTCCTTCAGCAAAACATCCTCAGAGTTCAAACTCTTCTTCTAATTACACACGAATTCCACCGGAAAAGTTTTACCGGTTTTACCTGGAAAGATATGTACGAAGTTAGAAAAAGTGTTGTAAAAAATTTTCATTAGAACTGTTTAAAAGTTAATGAATTAAAGTTTCATAAGTCATTCATAAGTGCGACCCCAGTTATTAGAGTTTCTTAGTTAGCTGCCGGCCGGGAAACTTGCTTGATAGAATTGCAAGAGCGTAGCTAATATTTCATGGGCTGGATTTTTATTCGTTTTAATTGCTTCTGCCTGTTTATTTTTAATTAATTCGATGGAGAATTAACGAGATGTTAAATTGAATGAACCATATCAAGCTTCGCAATGGTAATAATAATTAAGAATTATGAGGAAAGTAACTTTTCGAATTTTCAGTTTCAGTCTATCAAAGCAAAAACAATTTTTCATCATGATCTACAGGGTGTTACATAATAGTATGTCACAACTTGAGGGGGTAAATCTACGTGCAATTTCAAGAAAAAAAGTTCATATAAACATAGTTCCGCAAAAGCTTCGTTACGGAGCTACAGGGTGTTGAAATTCCCGAAAAAAAATGGTTTTTTCTTCGAAACCCCTGCAGTTTCTAGATATTCAACCCACATTTGGAATGCAAGCTATTTTTCACAGCCTCCATCATTACACGTTCTAAATTACAACTAGAATCTACAAGGTGTTTTCTTTTCCGAAGCCATGTCTTGTTTTGGACTTTCAAACTTTTTGCAGTACACCACTGATCAGCATACAGTCAATTTTCGTAATATTCGTTCAATTTAGAAACTTTTTTAATACCTGTAATTTTTTCGTATCTCCGACCGTTCTCGAGCAAAAATTTTTAAACGATTGTATGAATTCGCTGAATTGAAAGTAATTCTAATTAAACAAATGAGTATGTAGCAGTAGGCTTTGATTTATTTCATTTAATTATTTATTTTGACAGTTGTTAAAGTTAAACCAGTGTCTGCTTAAATTCTTTATTAAATTAACGATTAGTTTTAAGACTTTTGAAGTTATTGCTGTAAGAAAAAATGGCTCATTTTACTGAAGCCGAATTGGCTGATATACATTACTTGTACGGTCTGTCTGACGGAAACACAACAGAAGCTAGGTGATTATATCAGGTACGCTTTTCAAATCGAGTAACACCAGACAGGCGAACATTTTCAAATATTCAGGGTTGAGGGACTGGTACTTTAACAGCAAATAATCATTTAAATCGTGCAACTCAAACTATGAGAACTCTAGATATTGAGGAAGCAGTTTTGAATTGTATTGATTTGAGTCCTCATGTGACTACAAGAAAAATATTTCACATGTTCTAGTTCGGAGGTTTCTCCACGTTTTTTTATCTACCCGTTTCATATCCAAACTCTACTTCCTCGAGATTTTCCTTCAAGACTGAATTTTTACCGATAGTTCCTAGATGCAATTAGAGATAATGCTCGTTTGATAGTGACATAATGTTCACAGACGAAGCTAACTTTTCGATAACTGCTATCACAAATTTTCACAATAATCATTAATGGGCTGGGGAAACCCCCATTTGATTGAAGAATCTTATCATCAAGAACAATTCTCACTAAATGTCTGAGTCGGAATAATTGGAAATTATTTGGTTGGGCAATCTTTTTTGCCTAACAGACTAAACCGTCCCGCTTATCGGCAAGTTCTTGAGGAGGAGTTACCTTTATTGCTCGAGGATGTGCCACTTTTGGTGAGAAACATAATGTGGTTAATGCATGACGGGACGCCAGCATATTTCAGTAGAGAAGCTAGGGAATTCTTGAATAATATATTCAACAACCGATGGATAGGTCGGGGTGAGCCAGAACCATGGCCTCCTAGGTCCCCACACTTAAATAGTTTAGACTTTTTCTTATGGGGATATCTCAAAAGTTTAGTTTATACCACTCCAGTGAACACTGTAGAAGAATTGAGAAATCGAATAATAACCTCTTGTGACTCGATAAGAAATACTCCAGGAATATTTCAAAGAGTGCGTAAAAAATACAAGCAAGGACAGAGGCGGGTATTCTCGCAAGTGGAGAACATTTCCAACAATTTATTCCGTTTTTAATTGTTCTTTTTCTTTAGTTTTATATTGAATAAGTTTAACTTGAGTCTCAGAAGACGAGCTATCAAAATGAAAGGAAATCTTGGGTATACCAATCGAGTAGTTTTATTATTTTTTTTTATTTAGCGAATAACATACAATTCAAATAATTCAAATTCAATAATTTTTCATTCGAAAACGGTTGGAGATACGAAAAAATCTCTGGTGTCAGAAAAGTTTCTAAATTGAACGAAGATGACGAAAATTGATTGTACGCTGATCAGAGGCGTACTTCAGAAAAGTTTGAAAGGGCAAAAGGAGACATGGCCTCGGAAAAGAAAACACCTTGTGAATTTCAGTTGAAATCTAGGACGAGTTATGATGGAGGCTGTAAAAAATAGCTTGCATTCCAAATTTGGACTGAACATCCAAAAAACTGCAGGAGTTTTGAAGAAAAAAGATCTTTTTCCAGAAATTTCAACACCCTGTAGCTCAGTAACGAAGCTTTTGCGGACTTATGTTTATAAAAACTTTCTTCTTGAATTGCATGTAGATTGCAAGTTGTCACATACTATTATGTAACACCCTGTAAATGTTATGGAATGCTGGAAGAAATTTGCCATGGCAAAATGTAGCTCAAACATAAATGAATCAGTGGAACAACTGAACCCATACAGATTGAAATCATCGGAAAAACGACATGGGTTCGAACTGATAGAATTAAACGATATTCAGGAGTAGCTTTAATCGGAAGGAGAAGATTTGAGTCAAACCGACATGAAGGAAATGTTAAACTCAGAGCCTATTGAAGACAAAGCTTTTACAACTGGAAACATGACATTTAATTTGAGAAATCCTAGTGGAGGTTTAAGAATATCATATGAGCTTTGTGATTTCTTTTTAAAATTGTTCCGTCTATAGAAATAAGTATAATTTTAAGAGACTCACTATTAATGGCTCTGCTAAATATCAGACTGAATAGAAGCCATATTTGAAGACTACCAAGTTAAAAAATTACACAATTCTTTAAACCACTCTTCAATTTATACTGACTTCCTTTTCCTTCTTTCATTTTATCCTCTCTTGCTTTTTACCTTAAGTAATCTTCTTCTTTTATTGAGGTTCTCTTTCACAATATCTTTCTGTTGTTTTCATCTCTTATTTTTTGGACTACTGTCGTTATAATCGAGGATCAGTACTAAATGAAGAATGAAAAAGAGGAAAAAGGGAAGAAATACCTTGCATCACTGGTATAATTTCCTGGAAAAGCGATAGGACGAAAAATAACTTAGCTTGCGCGTTCTCCAGATCAAAGCCCGTCAGATTCTTTTATTTGGTATCCATTTAACAAAATTTTCAGAGTTCATTCTAAAATGAGAGGAGAACTGATAGATAATATTCGAAATGCATGTTATCATGATCGAAAAGTTATCAAAAGTCACATTTTGATCATTTAATTTTTGAATATTTTTTTTGAATGGTTCACGTTGTGTTCATTGTTGTTTGTTAGATGTCATTGACAATAGGTGAAGTTATGAATTTTTGTAGTACTTTTTATTGAAAACGTTTACAGTTAATATTCATGCAAGAGACATGAACGTTTGTGAATAAATAAAAAATCAAAAATTCATTATAGGCATTCATTGGCGTACTCTAAAAAGTTTAGAGGAAAATAATAGAAGAATCAAAACTATACTTCTATAGATTTTTATAGCAATGTTGAATATCGTGTATCACTGAAAACGTGATTTATATTTCCAATTTGAGGTCAACATCTTGAATATTGCAATATTTATTAACAAAAACGAAAAATTTTTTGGAAGTTGAACACCCAATTATTTCAAAAATGAAGCGTTTCCGGACCTGTGTTTATGAGGGTCGAGGTTTTGTCACAAGAAAGTAGACAGAAATGGCTTTGAAACATTTTATCCTATCTTCTTGAAAAAATTCGGCGTTTCCAAATTCGTGTACGATAAAATTGTTCCTTTCCCAATACCATGTCAAGAATCTAAGATACTTTAAGGAAATATTCGAGACATTGGAAGAGAGCGTCAAGTAAAATTCGTCTTTCCATTTTCTTGAAGATTAATTCGTTTATATGAGTTTTTTCCATCATATGGTGCACTTCGGAAAGACAAAATAATGAAATATTTATTTTACATTAAAATCATATGGAAATCATGTTCATAAAAGGTGCCAGGTTCCTATATTCCATTTAATATCTGCGTTGCAGCTTTCCAAGTAAAACAAATTCAAAGAACTAAGCCCTATAAATCCCTCATCGGACAAATCGATTGCCCATAACACCAACTATCGAACTTACAATTTAATTCGAACGAGGTAATCCTAGGCGCAGTTCGCGCCAATTTAACATAGGCTTGAACAATTGCAACGCGCGATTATCTCTTGTTTCGCACTTTCGCGCGAAAACGCAAGCACCCCTATTTTCAATCCAGCGCCTGCTGCCTGTGAAGAACGCGGAACAACTACGGGACGCACAGTGCTGTCTCGCGCGACAGTTTGAAGCGCACGCGTGATTTCTCTGCTATGTGAACACACACACTGTCCAAGAGTTACTGAACGAGTCTATTCAAATTTGGCTGGATGGTAGTCTATAGATGGGGTATGTCTCGTTCGCACTGCTTTTCTTATTCAAATTGATCCTGCCAATCGGATTAAAACGAATACTGTTATATGAGTCTTTCGGGGTGGGTTATTTGCGATGAGGGTTCTGATTGCTTTGATTGATAAGTTTATACGACTCGGATTCATGCTGTTATAATATTGAAACAAGGCCGTTTGGTTGATATTGGAAATGTCAGGAAGAAAAATATCCTGACGATGTCATTCTGGAGTTCGAAAGGTGTGGGGTATTTTTTTGCTTAATCTATAAACCTATCTGACAACCTAATCAAGCTGTCAAAAACAACGCATTTTGAGAAACCTTGTGACATACGAAAAATGATAAAAATAATGTTCGATAACTTCTTTTCATAATAAATCGAGAAAAATGTGTTCATTTCCGTAAAGAATATTTTTTTTTTATTTTTTTTTTTGAATCAATAAAGTCTTACAAACTTGCCTATCCAGAATACGCCAAAAGTTTCGAGCAAATCATATCAAGGAAACTAGAAAATATAGAAGACGATATGAGCTCAGAAGACCTATGGAAGTATTTCAAAAGCACTCTTCTCGATTCTGATAAAGAAGTATGTGGAAGCAGCAGAAAGAGAAATAATACAAAACAAACGTCATTTATTTCAGACAATGAACGCTAGGTATATTTCCTGTATTTCTATATGCTGACCATAGCATCGGAAAGAGCATTGAATTGGCTATAAGTTGGGTAAGTACTAATGGTAAAAAAATTTTGTATACTGAGTGTTGTAGAAGACAAAATGAAAAAATTGTGAAATGAACAAAATTAGTGGTATTTTCTTGTTAGCTGTACCACTGAAAACTAATGGATAAGTAACTGTTTTTATTTGGAAAAATTATAAAATTTTTTCAAATGGTATATCAACTTTTGAGCGTTCTATTTTTTCCAGCAATATCATGGGTGAAAGTAATAAGAACATAAGATTGGAAAACGCAAATATCTTATATCACTTAATGAAACATGAACAGGAGCTAAAAAGAATTAACGAATCATATTTTCACGAAACAGATTTAAAAACTATAACAGGTGTTCAAAATTCTTCCTCTTTCATAAATGCACTTAGCACATCTTCTTCCTAAACTATCAACTACTCTTTGAAGTTCAATGTGTTCATTATTTCGTTATTTAATATATTTAAAAATTAGTTTGAATTTAGACGATCAGAAAGTATAACTGGCCACACAAGCTGACCCCTCCTTAAACTCAACCACACATATACTCTAATCTCGTGCTGAGAGTGTGACACATTAGTGTCACCAACTTTGGTGAAAGTTGCCTCATCCATCCATAGAATTTTATCTGATCCCCAATCCTGTAATTTATTCATGTGCCACCTACAAAGTGGCAACCTCACCTCACTATCCACTGGCAATAGGTCTTGAACCTTACTCAAATGGTAAGGATGTAAATTATTTCTCTCGAGAACTCTATGAACCGTGAAATGATGAAGTCTCAATATAGCACCAATTCTCCGAGAACTTGTTGTAGGGTCCTCGCGAACAGCCTGCAATATTGCAGGTGCTTGTCTCTATTGCTGAGCATTTCCACCGCCTTCTCTATTTCTTAATACACTGAATGAACCAGTTTCACCAGAGGGCCTAAACACTTCAACAAATGTCTTTCTTCAAGGTTGCTGTCTGTTTGGAAAGCCCAAAGCATACTCCCGCACCGCTGCAGGGAATTTCCATTTGAGAAGCCATAAACAAATAACATATCTCGATATTCAACATTTGGGAAACTAGGCATGTTTTCTTTTTTCGAAAAAGAAAATGGAACCGTAAAAGGGAAAATATAAACTTCAATTCATTAACTCATTTAATGACAATTCCTGTCAAATTATAAATATTTTCATTTGTTTTAAAATCAAGTGATACAAGCCTTCTGCGATTTATTCTTTAACTATTTTTTTCTGATTTTCTTTCTTCTTCTAATTCGAGAAAAATTAATTATTCCTAGTTTCTTAAACATTCAATATTCAGATATGTTATTTATTTATTGCTTATTATTATTGAAAAGTCATTTGTGGAATTGTTCATACACTCCGGCGAAACTAGCTCATTTGTGATCGAAGGATAAGAGAATTTAATGTTCTTGCTCTTACTCTTACCCATGATTTCACTGGTAAAAAAATGGTGAGTTCAGAAGTTTAAAAAAGTCAGATAAATGTGGTAGTTTTTTCCCAAAAAGAAAAAAACAGCTACTTATCGATCAGTTTTCAGTTGTACAGCTAACAAGAAAATACCACTAATTTTGTTCATTTCACAATTTTTTCATTTAGCCTTTTACAACACCCGGTATACAAATTTTTTTTACCAATAGTACTTACTTATCTTATAGCAAATTCAATGCTCTTTCCGATGGTATGCTCAGATTTCATGTAGTTGTAAGAGTAACAGAGATATTCTTGTTTTTATAGAGAGAAGCAAAAAATTTCGTACAATCAAGAAGTGTTAAATAACTCGATAATTATCAACTTTTCGAAAAAACGTTATGGAACATTTTTTGTTGCAAATGACTTGCACTATCACCTACTGAAGTTTGGCACCTTTTATAGTAGACACCCTGTATATATATTGCTTTTATTTTTTGAATTATAAAATTTATTTTTTCACACCATAGAGTTTTAACCCTGTATAAATAAGCAAATGTTAACCGCACACTTCGATAAAAGTTAAAACTTTCCCGAACTTATGAAATTATAGGAGGCGTGCATGTACGTTCCTTGAAACTCATTCGTACGAGTGGTTTCCAGTAGCTTTTCCAACATTTTTACGCTATTTTGTCGAGAAATAAATGAGATGCAACGTGACCCAAGCAACGTGCTTCCACTTCCTCAAAGTAACTCATCTTATTTCTCGAATCGATTTCATTTAGACCAGACGTCATCCAATTTTTACCGAGTCGACTGTTTACTCTCATGAAAGCTGACAGTTCGAGTGAAATATTCGACTCAAGTAAATTGGAAAACTAGGTTGGTCTTCTGGTGGTTTTTCAGTTTGATTGAAAGAGCGTCCCATTCAACAAGTTCGAGCAGTTGGTGATTTTGCGTATTTTATACGAACTTCTTTTTTTCCGATTTGAATTTAGAGTGATAATACGGGGGCGACTTGGAAAGTGGGGTGAATATTAATGAAAATCTTACACGAGAATTAGCTTATTTGGACAAAACAACTCCTTGAAGGTAGAAACATGATTTTATTTTGGGAATTACTTCTATAAAAAGGGCACCAAAGTCCCTCCAGTATCGTCTAACTTAGACTGGAAAAGGAGATTAAGTTGAAAAGTGAATGAAATCTAGTATAAAAAAGAGAGTTCTTGTTTCATCCCGTCTGAGTTTCATTGTTTCCTTATTTTCTCCAAATATTTTTATTCTGTCCTCAACAACCAACAAGAGTGAACTATATTCTCTAAACTTTTGAATCATACATTAGCTTTTTCAGACAACTAATAACTTAAAATTTGGCGAAGATAGAAAATCATTGCTTGTACCTTTTATCTATGTCTCCCCCCTTTTATTTATGTTTGGCTACTATTTATTTTTTTCTGTTTTCTCTTCGATTGTTTCACTTAAGATTTCAGCTTAGTATTTTTTTTTTTTTCATCATTTTCATGTATTTTTACCTTTTCTTTTATTTCATTTACCACTTTGGTGGGTATTTCTTCTATTGTTCTGATTTCTATTCCATATTTTATCTTTTCATTCATTTTGTACCAAGTAATATTTGGAGTTTTTTCTTTTAGGGGTCATAATTCTCCAGCCTACGTGACAGATTATAATGACCATTATCATCTTCATTTTGATTTCTGTATTTAGGATTCCTGAGGCGGTTAAAAGATGATGAAGCTCATCATGTAACGTTCCTGTCCTTTTCAAATTTTCCTGTATTGAATTTCTATAAATTAGGTTTTCATCTGGTTCCTGAGTATTCTGCTTTCTTCCACCATTAAATTTGTTGCCATTGGCTTAGTTATAGTCCTGTTAAGTTGATATTCACAACATACTGTATCCGACATGTCTGCCATATATAAACTGAACAGCAGGGGACTTGGAATCGTCTCTTGGTATACGCCTGCTTCAATTTATTTTGCTTTAATACCTCAACATATTCCCACTTTCACATGAATACTTTCTATGTTCTCAAATTTTTCACTCAAAAATACTGTCACTTGTGTTTTTGAGGGAATTAGTTTCAAAGCTTCATCTCTATTTATAAACTCTTCAGTTCCTCAAACAAATCATTTTGGTACGGAATAATAGGAGGTGAGCATAGGAATACGATGATCAGTTCATCAAAAAAGTGTTCGAACAGAAAAACTGTGGATCCAAGGTAGATCCTTGTAATATACCAGAAGGTGCGTCTAAAGGCACAGAAAGCTCATTTTTGTACTCGATGTTTTGTAGCCTCATCGTAAAGAACTAGCAGTTTATGACCAATGATGTTTTAGAGAAATGTAGTAGTAACAAAACAGTTTTGATTTTCTCAAAGCCAACTATGACCTTGAGCATGCTGTGGTGCAGGAATTGCCATTAGTAAAACTAGATTATTATTTAAGAAGAACGTTGAATTAATAATAAAATAAAGGGAAAATTCTGAATTAATTAAAGTCATAAAATCATTAGTTCCATGCTGAAATTCAACATTTTCGTCCGATAATTTCTCGAAGAAGTGTATTGTCGTTAGAACTAATTAAGATACTAAAAGTATCTATCTGTGTTTTGACGATATGAATCCATTCGATAATACTTAAAAAAAACCAACGAGGCGACAGTATACTGATAGAAATCAGGCGGTTCAGTCTCTTAACACAACAAAAATGTTTTCAATCGAAGAGATCAGCGTCTTTTCAAGTCCTCGTTCATCCGTTTTGTATACCCTTTATTACCGCTGGTTGGACGTCCTCTATAAACATTATCATTCACGCTTCCCGTCCCAATCAGCCGATACTATTAGGTCGGTCTTTTCTCATTCAAATTGTCCCTTTGGATGGAATTAATTCGGCAGCCGACGCGATTCAAAAGATTTTCGTTTTTATGTGGGGGATGATGCACGGGATATCATTAGCAGTCGGAAGTCGCTGATTGAAAAGCTATAGCGCACGGACCCGAATCGGAATTGCCGGAAGTTCGATGAGTAAGAACGAAGAAAAATCGCGGGGATGGTAATTTTTCACCCTCCCCAAGAATTGCCGGATGATGAAGGAACGCTCGTGATTCATGATATCGACTCGCTCGGGGAATATTCAAATTGAAATCATTCATTGATTTTGAAACGTGCAAACACTAATTCAACCATGAATTATTTTTTATGAATATACAACCTATTGCGGCCATCAGATCCCTTTCATCACCGCATAGAATTTTGATGAAGTAGTAAATCCCTCGATTCAACGAAAACAATAAATATTCAAGTTCCCAAAATGCCATCATTGGAATCGGAATGTTCCGATTTTACAGTGGCCATAACAACTTTATTATCCCCCTAGTCCGAATTAACGAGCTTCTAGTGGTCCATATACGAGACGTTTTTATTTATGTCTTGTTTGCCCGCATCCGCACAGTCGATTTCAATAACGAGTGGTTGTATAAAATACGTATAATAAGTTGCGACGATTTCGCCGCTGTAAAAGACAGACACAACGATTGAGGAGCATAAACGGCGACTTGAGTTATACAGCGTCGAGTATACGATCAAAGTTTGAATGATTTGTATATACTATAAATACTACAGAACACACTAGGCGATGCTTTGACTTCAACTGAGGTTAGAAGGATGTGTATGCTCTGTTTTATAGGTTGGCGGATGGTTACACCGTAATCGTCGCAGCCGATTGGACAATGGAAAATTGATGGGTGCGGCTAATGAATACGTCATACTGCCACGTCTATTATAAAAGATTACGTACTTCCGCTAGATCATTCTGACTCGATTAAACATAGAAACTATGTTTTACTCAAAATTCATTATAGAGAATGCGGGTTATTTGGATGAATGATTTTTTAAATTATTTTATGACAAAAAGAAATATATTGGGAATTGCTTTGTTACCAATCTACAGAGTGATGAGATATTTAGTTCAGATTTTAAACATGGATACCACCTCATTCTGATTCGTATAATAAGATTACTTAAGTCGATATGAAAGTTCACAGGGCGTTTTCTGTTTACTCCCCAAACTTTTCGGAAATCCTGTCGAGAACCATTCAAATATAGACAGCAATGGCTTTTGATTCGCCATGCTTTTAATTGTGGATGTCCGTATGAAAGGAGATCACCAATTGATCTATAGTATGATGGTGGTATTGTTACACCGGTCCATGGGAATAGGATC
Source organism: Cryptolaemus montrouzieri (assembly GCA_013387265.2). Lineage (NCBI taxonomy): Eukaryota > Metazoa > Arthropoda > Insecta > Coleoptera > Coccinellidae > Cryptolaemus > Cryptolaemus montrouzieri. The sequence continues at coordinate 45,207,775 of JABFTP020000083.1, read as the reverse complement.
GTATTCCACCTATCATTTTTCATGGTTTCATTAACTTGAAAACTTTTTGTAATTTACTTGAGGTCGGTATTCGAAAATTGATATACATTTTTTAATTGATTAGAACAACAAATTTTTCAACATATTAACAAGTCTATGTGGTATTTCACCACAATAAGTCTTCATGAGAAAATGAGTACAATTAGAGGATGATGTGCCTATATATTGAATTGGTTAGAAAGAAGTTAGATACTTCTTTCTAACCAATTCAATATGAGGAAAATCAGAACAGAGTTGCTTCTTTTAGAACTGAAATTGTGAGTAATGGTGACGAATTCAGGTTAAATTACTATTTAATATACTTCAATCTATGATTTTCATTATGTAAAATATCAAAGTTATTAATAAAAGTAGGTTTTTCTTCTAGTAGAAACAGTGAAAATCGAATTTTCGTTTGTCAAATCTGCGTTTGTATTCTGATAACCCAATATTTAAATTTCTTAATGTTATAACGATATAAATTTCATCAAAGTTTCCCTAAGAAAGTTTATGAAAACCTGATTTGTGTGCTATATGATTTTCAAATTTATAGTTTACAATATATCTTCATATGGCGATTGCATTGGAAAACAATGAGTCAAACTAGAATTGTAGCTATGTATAGGTTACATACTGTTATAAGTAGCTACTTTATGTTGATGTGGATATGCGAAAGAATTGTGATATGGAAAATGTCTGTGGTCAATTTCGGTTATAGTTAAATCTGAAAAACTTAATCGAATTCTCTATTTTCATTTCTGAAATGAACTTTATATAAGGAAAATTGAACTAAAGAACTTATTGAAGGAATTTAATTGTCTATTTGTTTCTGTAAAACAACAGGTTATGTCGTTGATATATCTGAACCAATGAATTGAATGTTTCGGCAGCGGATAAGTATGAATATTTTTCGCAGTATTATCAATGAAATTTTCTGCTAGTAATGGAATGAGAGGAATACCTTTAATTGAATCGTTGTTGTTCATGTAAATTTCAACATTGAATTTAAATTAATTTTTTGTTTCAAGCATAAAGCGTAGTTCTAACGGTTTCATGAGTTTTGATTGTTTAATGGGATTTATATTATTTTCTGTAGCGCTTCGTGCTTTGAAGAATCAATTTCGTTTCGTCCTATGCAAGACCAATGGTAGTTTCTATAGTTTGATTAAATTCTAACCATAATTATTATCTGTGGTCGTTTAGGTTAACAATCTAACCGATACCACATGAAGAAATTTAATTTTCAAAAGTGTGGCCATTGTTTTTATTGCGTGTATTATATCGTCAACAAATACTACGTGAGGTATTGAAAATATAAATATTATATACATTCCGTGAATTCCATTTCAACTCTTCTAAATTGAGAGAAGTTTTCTTGTAGAGTAAATTTTCAATATAACTCCAAAGAATGAAGTCAAATGGCATCATGTCAGGGAAATGTGATGGCCATCTCACCAAACCTCCAGCCTATTCAATTAATTTCCCCCAAATTCAAATTTAGCAGGTCTGTTGTGGCCTTTCAAAATACCGACCGCATGACGTCTCGAAATTTTAGTTTTTGCCAGTTTCCTTCTCAAAATTGAAGGTTTGGATTTCATTTTAATCTTTGGAAAATGAACACATCAAGTGAAAACCGATTCAAATATGTCTCGGCCGGTGTAGTTGAACCATACTCTGAATGTAACATTCATGTCAAATTTCTCATAATCTCAATAGTTTTGTAACAACTTGGAAGCATGTATTCTGATTATAGGGTGGAAAAAACAAGAGATAATGATAAAATTTTGGAATTTTATTGAAACTCCGGATAGGAACAGACTTTTTGAACTTTTCTCCTCTTGTACGAAAAAAAAACCGAAAAAGGACACCCGACAATTTTAAAAATCAAATAAACATAAAATTTGTCAAAGAAATTATATTATCTACAATTCTATTCACCAAAAACAGAATTGTTGAACCCATGACATTTGACAGATGACATTCGACAGACGCCGTTGGACAGATGTCATATGGCAAATGACGTTTCAACATTAATGACGTTTTGTTTTTCCAGTCGAAATACTGAAGCAATAAACATTTCAGATCAGTTTCAAAGGTTGAGAAATAAAAAACTGCTGTAATTAATATCGAAAACTTAAAGATTTCAGGCTGTTCGCGACAACCATAATTCAATATAACTCCCATATCGAGCCAAACACTCGGATGGTTGGAATATAAGACATAGCACGGCTGGAATCTGCGGAAAGTTATCTAATGAGCGGAAGAGCCCGGAAATGATCGCCCGTGGGGCCCTAATTATTTCCGGGACTTTCATCTTTTCCACTGAGATATCGTCTACTTAGTTCTTTCCAAGGAGTCTGAACACATAGCTGATGGCACCAAGTTCCTATTTAATTTTTGAATGAGTTTCGCGAAAACCCAATGAACTTACGGTTGTGTCAGATTCACTCATCGGTTTTGTTTTCTTAGTTTTCGAGATAATAATGAGGTGATGGAATAATGGATCGTTCTGAATTTTATCTTACATAACTTAGCGTGAAGAATTGAAAGGAACATCATAAATTTATACCTGGCGCATTCGCCATTTTATTGCTTCGCGTCGCATGTTTGAAGTAATTTCATATTTTCATATACTACTGGAAATTTTGATTTAAGCCAACAGCATATCAAAATTAGGTTAGATCAATGAATTGTAAAGAAGACAGAAAAGATAAACAACTCGAATTTGGTGAGCTCAAACTACTACAAAAAGCCGTGTGGAATCTAGGTAGGAAAAATTTATGAAAATTCCTCAGGTAATTATTTCGATCCTAAATAATGATTCCTTACGAATTTACGAATGTTCCCACGAATGTAGAATTCAATATACTAATATATCAAGGTGAAGTTCGAATAAGAAATGGATCTTCTGTCATTCTAATTTTTGAATTCTGGCGCGAACAGCAGACCAATCTAGCCCCATCAGAATCATAATGTAGTGCACCACATGTCTTCTTAAGAATATTTGTTGAAGAGATATTTCAGTTCAAAATTATTTAGCGTCTTCAATTTTTTTCAGAATCGTAGCCGTTTCAGAGTAAGAAAATTATTTTATGTGAAAGCACGCATTTTTCAATAAACTGAAGTGAAGGTCGTTGATTCTAAATTTTGACGTCGTTGATTCTAAATATACGCTCATTTGTTTTCTAACAGCCCTCAGTCACGAATTATAGGTTTTATGAAAAAAAACACTTCATTTGACTAATAATTACCAGAAGAGTTTGCGTGAATGAATCTAATCATTTTTGATTCATTTGCGGATAGTATATATTTCAAGAATACCGTCTAAATGTGACAAAGTTCGTAGGTGAACCTTGCAAAAGATATTTTCAATAGATATTTTAGAAATTAGCGGTGGCACCCTAAACTATGATTCTGATGAGGTCAAAAGTACTATGAACGAATGAAATTTCACCCAGTATATTCCTGTAGCTGAAGAATTGATGAGTAACATAAATTACAGTTCTGAAAATTGTTGCTAGATCCATTGAATAATACCAATGAAAGCGTGAAAGAAATTAACTTCAATACCATGTATCTCGCAAACGATGACTTCTATGATTATGAGCATTTTTTAATGTTTTTTGATGGAAAATCTTTTGTAGAAACCAATGACAGCCTCTATTATGCCTCAAAGCTCCATTACATTTTTTGATCATCTGGAAATCATAAACCAGAAAACGGAGGCCACAGTTAGAAGCAACAGCGAGGTGCAACGTAAAGTCATAGTCGAAAAGTATCATTATAAATTTTTTTATGTTCTTGGATAAAGGCTTTCCTGTATAAATTAATGATTGCATAACTACAACATCCTGTATATCGCCTCCGTAGCTTCATAATATTCTTTGACCATTTGAAGAATATATACCAGAAAACGCAGTCCACAGTTTAAACTGCAACGTTTAACGATAAGTCAAAGTCAAAAATTATTTACACACACCACAAAAATTGTCGCATCACCTGGTATTCTGAATTCCACAATCGATTAAGCAGCTTGATCGCAGTTTCTATGTCAACATATGTTTTTGGACATATGAGGGGAAAAAATCTTATCTATGTAGTAACATTTGTTTCCATATGATCTCAAACACGTCTGAAACAAGAATGAGTTTATTTGACTATCAGTATTGATTCAATTTCTATTCAGTTTTCACGCTAAATTAATGCAAGTTTTCTGTGGTTCTTCTTTATTTTCGAATCTTTGAATTTATTAAACTGGCTGCTGAACGTCCTGGACGCTATTTGAGTGATCATGAAGTGGTAAGAATTGTAACACTTCTAGAGGAGGGGCGAAGCCAACGTTATGTGGCTAACTTGTTAAATGTTATCCAAAGCACTATTTCAAGAGCAATTCATCGGTATCACGAAATAGGGGAATATGGAAGAAGGGCCGGACAGGGAACAAATCGGATAACAACACCAGTTGATGATCATTGGCTTCGTTTAACTGCACTAAGAATTTGGCACCGTACGGCTAGAATGCTACGAAATGAACTTGCACTCTCCAGAAATGTGCTTATTTCATTACAAACTGTTAGGAACAGGCTCAGAGAAGACGACATCAGACCAAGGGTGGCTTCTACCGGCCCGCGCCTCACCAGAGAGCATCGAGTTGCGACTTCAGTTTGTAAGGGAACATGCAAATTGGGGCATTCCAGAAAAGTCGAATGTTCTCTTTTCCGAAGAGTCCAAGTTCTGTCTAGTGTCAAATGATAGACGCATGCCTGTATACAAATGACTTGGGGAACGGTATCAGCTATATCCGGCAAACCGAAAACTTCGAAGGAGCTCAGTGATATTGTGGGGAGGCATTTATTTCCATGGTCGAACTGAATCAGTTATAGTGAATAATGGAAGAATGACAGCGACCAGATACATTGCAGATATCCTTGAACCCCATATTGTACCCTTTGGCCCATTAATTGGCGAAAACTTCATTTATGTGCATGATAATGCTCGGCCTCATGCATCTTAAGTTGTTACAGAATTTCTGCAAAATGCCGAAATTGATATTTTAAGATGGCCAGCCAGAAGTCCCGACTTGAATCCCATAGAACATGTTCGGGACAATATGGAGAGGCAAATTCAGTAACGTGGGATGACTTGTAGAACACTCTAACAACTTGTAAATCTGTTTCCTGAAATCTGGAACTCAGTGACTCAAGAGTACATCCAAAATTTGTTTGAGGGGCTTCCGAGACGTATACTGGCAGTAATTAGGGCCCGGGGAGGAAACACTCGAGTTTGAAAATGATTAGTAACCATTCGATGCTAGTTGATTGGTCTCTTCGCGAATGTTTGAAGATGGTCGAATATTTTAATTTTTCATTAACTCGAAAATTGTTGATATTTTCCATCATAAACTCATCTCTTTTGAATAATATCTTCTTATTTCACACTTCTGAAAGTTACCAAGCGACTCTTGAATGACCAACCTAAAAGTTTATATAGTATTATCGTAAAAATAGGGTGATGCGACAATTTTTGTGGGGAGTGTATATTACTTGCGTGCTTATGGGGGGTTGTGGAGGGTAGTTAACCTCAGAATGTTTTGACGAGGTGTTGAAACTTTCTATGAGGATATATGAATGAGTTGCATCTGTGATATATTCTCATTTGGTTCTAACGGTATTAAAGAAATCAAAGCAAATTTTAACTGAACAATTTTCTGCTCTATTTTCTTATCGAAAATTGGGAATTATGAATTTCAGGAAAAACCCAAGACGAAACATCAAAGTATTGTTCTTGACTTCTGCTACACTCTGTATATGAAAATTTCTGTGAAACTGACTGTTTAAGATCTTGACCTCTAAGAACAAACTGAGGGATGAAAGATTCAAAATCCAAGAATATTGTCGTATAAAACAGAGCTGAATGTCGCCCAGCATTTTGAAGAAACGCATCGTTATACTCTAGAAATAGAAAAATACATATGTAATCTCCAAAGATTTGACTGAGAAACAATTTTTTCAACTAATTTTTTCCTTCAATCTCTCACATTCTGCGTCTCTGAATTTCATATATCAATAAATAATTGATGATAGCAAAGTCTTGCAGTCAATGTTATTAATGAAACTTCGTTTTTCCCATTGAAAGCAACGGAAAACTTTCTATTTTCACGTTTTTCGCCACATAAAGATAGTGTTTACTTCACGCTGAAATTGCAGTGTCATTCAGCATCGGAAATTCTGACTTTTTGGGTCATAACAAACATACGTGAACTTGCCACAGAAACAGAAGCGCCGGGTTTTGAATTATTACCATTCTTCTCGGGCTTGTTTGTTCCGATTTAATATGGATCTGGTCAGTTTATCTCTTTTGGCGTAAATAAAGTAATGTAAGGTAAGGGAGAACCTACAATTGACCTGGATTTAGAGACTTCATGGATTTGTTAATGAAACTTGATGTCTGTTAATGAAATAACAAGACGATGACATGACTGCAAGACGAGACCAGCTCTCTGCTTAACTAACTATAAGTTACAGAACACGATCAACACCTGGATAGGAAAGCTACACGCTCTCAGGTCCTCACACTGAGACATAGACAAATTTCTACTAGAAAAACCTAGCAAGAAGTTCACTAAGGAAGCTCTCAGACTCATCAGAGAAAACTAAGCACCATAACAGGCCTACAACTGATCATGGGAGGTTTGAAAATCATCTACATACAATAAGCATTTGTCGTGAATAGTCTATAGGTGGTCTATGCAACGATGACAAAAAAACAACCTATCACATTGTAAACGAACGCCAAACTCTAGCCTAGAAAAGACGGACGATTTTAGGAGATGAAGAAATTTCGAAAGATCAAAACAAAGGGACCTGATAAATGGGATTCTAAACTTTGTTAAAGAGATAACCCTGGTAAAACACTGTGTTGATTTTCAAGGCGCTCCTTGGTTCTTCCAGAGGTGTTATCCAGACCTTGCTCTTTTGAGTTACCAAACTCTTGAGTTATAAGATCAGATGATTCATACCTTCAGTAACCAATTTGTAGACATCAACTTCTGAGTTTTGGTCTAAGTCCTTGAACTATTCATGATGTTTTCATTTGTCTAAGACCTTATCTTCTCTTCCAGAATGGCTCCACATTGTACATCTGAATGAAAAGTCTTCTTGAAATTATTATGCATATCTTATACACAATTTTTTGCACTTAATGTTAAACACACCATCCTCCTGTGAATGTTGAAAAGCTTAATTGAAAGTTATGTGAGTTTCACAAATATAATACTCTATGTAATAATCCTAGAGATCCTAAGAATAGGACAGTTGATCGCAATTTTCAGACCATGCAATAATTTAGATGATCTGAATAGTTTCCGTCTCATAAGTCTACTTTGACAATACAAGAGAGATTTCTACGTTACACTCTTCTGGACAACGTTGTTTTCGCTTCAACAACCGTTGAGTTACAAATCTTCCTGCAATGCACATACTCAGTCCAGTATTTATAACCTCTGTTTTCAACAGTGACAGAATTTTGACAATTTTCAGTGATTCAACGCTTTTGTGGGGATTTTTTGTAGAGTGGGAAATGTAGAGATCTATGCCTGCAATAATAACTTCAAAGACAGATACAGTGATGTAGATCTTAAAAAGAGATGCCATTGAAAGAAAAAGACGAGAAACACTCGAGCAATTTCTCCCTGCAGGGTCGATTGTAATGCCATATCTTTCTGGAAGACATTGAATCTAAACAACTTTACCTAAGGGTGCTGTAAACGGAAATCAAGTGCATCTGAAACAAGGTAGAATTCGTGAGTGTTGCTTCAGTTTACCATATTACTATCAGTCAGTTCCTCTGAAGATCCGATAAGAGAATTCGTTTAGCTTCGGATCATTTTGTCCCAAGAGAGCTCATCATGCTTTATCTGATGCGCTAAGAGACTAATTCTTATGTGCACGTACTCACCTTCATAGATTCAAACAGGGGGCTCTCACAAGTCACCAACATGTGAATGAGATTTTAGGTGAATATTTTTGGCGTTTTACTTCTCTAAGGTTGCTGAGAATTGACTTCGATGAACCCAAAATCGATATTAAGTGATGGTCTGCGCGGAGTCCTGATCTAAGCCGCATTGAATACTTATTATTCTTGAAGCAACACAACGAAGTTACAGTGGATTTTTTATTTTGTAAAGTCATCCGGTTGAATTTTGATGACCATGATGAGTATGAAGCAAAGATGTCACGAGGTTATATGAGTCCGAGGCCGAAATACCCATTGTAATAGCCTGGAATTTCAAGTTTTCGTTTGTTCCATTCCGAAAAATGGAAATATCAATTGAATGTTCAAATGAGTTATCATATGCAAGTCTGCACATTTTTACGTGCCATATGGATCTCCCTTACACCCTGGTACGAAACAAGCTGCTGGGACTATCTGTTTCGCTATAAAGTGAGACGTAATAAATTGAATTACGGAATGTCACATAATTTTCTGTAACATCGTGGAACATATTTCACAGCAGTCTGCGTCCCTACGGTGCCTGCCCGACAGCCAGACTGTATCAGACGGTATCTCCTCTAATTTGACCAATTTTACAAAACCGCTGACTATAACAAGATCCGGTGACTTCTATTGAAAGAGCGAATATGTGGACTTAAACTCGTGCGGTATCCCGTTTTTATTAGTTTTTCATGATAATGAGAATTTTCATACTTTAATACATCTTTCGAAATTTACGTGACTCTAGGACGAAATATATCACGATAATCACTCACCGGCAAAAAAATTCGATCAAGCAGATATGTATTCCCTACTTTGAAATTGCATAATTTTCTGATTTTAAGTGGTTGTATGATACACTATATTTTATCGAATTTTCAGTTTATTTCCAAACATTCCAGAGTGTTCAATTTCTTTCTTTCATTACAGATATGTAGTATTGTTAGAATTTTTGAGAGTGTAATAAGATTTGTATTTGTAATATGCTCGAAATTTTTGTCTATACAGGGTGCTTCAACGAAAACTAAACAGAGGCTATATCTACCAAGATATTTATTTCTGATCAAAACGCAACAACAGGTCAATTTTTGTTTCAAGGGGGACATTTTTGGGGTACAAAACTTGCCTGAAATATCAACCCCCTAAGCAGGGGTTGCAATCCTTAAACATTTTGAATAAGGAAGATGGGTCGAGTGATGACTCTAAATAAAGGTGGTATCTTTGTCTACATTGCCTTGAACAAATTTCCATTTTGAATTGAAAACTGTAAAAGATACAGGGTGAGCAACTGAAAGATAGGGAAGACTATTTCCCTGAGACTATTCAAGTTTCAGTGAAGTAAAATGGAACAGATCCATGCTGATCAATGGCAGTCATCATCAAGTACCATCCTCATCTCGAATTTCAACCCCTAGAGCAGGGGTGACCACCCTTGAAAATTTGGAAGAGGGTAGATGGGTCGAGTGATACCTCGAAAGGAAGGTATTATCTTTGTCTACTTTCCTGTGAGCGAATTTTCATTTTTGATTGAATACTGTAGAAGATACAGAGTGAGCTACTGAAAAAAAGAGGAGACTATCTATCGCCCCGAGCTATTCAAGTATTAGTGCAAAAAAATGAAACAGATTTATTCCAGATCAAAGTCTGTCATCTCATCATTTCAGTTTTTTGCACTTATACTCCAATAGTCTTGGGGCGATAGTCTTCTCTATTTTTCAGTGACTCACTCTGTATCTTCTACAGTTTTCAATCGGAGATGAAAATTCTTTCACGGGAATGCAGACGAAGATAATACCTTTCTTTCGAGTTATCACTCGACCCATCTACCCTCTTCCAAATTTTCAAGGGTTGTCATCCCTGTGCCAGGGGTTGAAATTCGAGACGAGGATGGTACTTGATGATGACTGCCATTGATCAGCATGGATCTGTTCCATTTCACCTCACTGAAGCTTGAATGGTCTCAGGGAAATAGTCTTCCCTATCTTTCAGTTGCTCACCCTGTATCTTTTACTGTTTTCAATTAAACATGGAAATTCCTTCTAGGCAATGTAGACAAAGATACCACCTTTCTTTTGAGTCATCAATCGACCCATCTTCCCTATTCAAAATGTTCAAGGATTGCAATCCCCGCTTAGGGGGTTGATATTTCGAGCAAGTATTGTACCCCAGAAGATGTCCCCCTTGAAACAAAAATTGACTTGTTTTTGCGTTTTGATCAGAAATTAATATCTTGATAGATATAGTCTCTGTTTAGTTTTCGTTGAAGCACCCTGTATAAGTATGATCTTTGGAACGAGTCTGGAAGTCTCTATTGGCTACATACATGAGAATTTCAAACTAAAACATCAATTCTGCTTGATTTAATTTTTTGCCAGTGGGTGTGTATAAATTATTCACTCCAATTAAATGAAGGTTATAAAAGAACATTATTCCATCAATGAAAATATCCATAAATACAGTAATAAAATTGATTGATATTGTAGTGTATGTGTCATTTATATTTCATAAGTTTTATATTCACTATATTTAGAAGCAGTGGCGGCTCGTGATCTCATCAACAACATCCAGTTATTTCAGTAAAATATAAAGTAAAAGTTCATCAATTCAAAAACACCTATCACTCGAGTCAAGATTACAAAATGTAACCTAGCATCTAAATGTTCATTTGTGAAGTTCATATCTCTTGTTCTTTCTGCTACTAGTCACAATGACAAATTTCGCTTGAATTGAAGTGTGGTGTATATTTGGCCCTCTATGTATGTATTTCTTTCCAGTTTCTTTCAAATGCATAATGCAATATTCATCCTTTACTTCTGCTTAGATTGCCATCGAGTCAACATCTTTGAAAATTTCAGTTCTTAGTTCAAAGATAGGTAAAGTTTTCAGTACATTGTGAAAGTAAGTCTTTGTATTACTTCTAATCATACAAGGTAAGTATTCGATGTAATTTAAATCATATATTCGGAGACTTCAGTTTGAAACCCATATCTCCAACTTACTTATTAATTTTACAAAGATTTAATTTATTTCATTTACAATATATTGATGTTTTATTTCATTAATTTTCAAAGTTATGTATACTTTTTGCGGCGCTTTTTCTTTACTACCTTATGAAATGCGGTGCATACATTCAATTGTTTCCATTGAAAACCATTTCAAAATGTGTTTACATTTTTCCAAGCACATGAAAATAGAGAAATTATTGAGGTTCATGGGAATCATCTTGAATATCAACTTTTCATTTGTATTGTAAGCCACGACATAATGAAATGTTATCAACTGTCAATTACGGCCTTGGCAGCCCATTGTTTTTCTTTAATAATATATATATATATATATATATATATATATATATATATATATATATATATATATATATATATATATATATATATATATCCTGTTCTATGAATCATTCGATCACGATTGCACGCCAACTCGACCCCTGCCAGTAGTAATTGTTATCGATTGGGCACTTGTCACCTCAGTTTTCAGTGTACCCAAACTTTATATTTTGAACTCGAAAACACCCGTATTTTAGGATTATTTTCGGAGCAATTTTATAACCACTATCTATCAACAACGCATGACAGTTTATGTATTAACATTTTAATAACGATATAGAAAATTTATATATTTAAAAGGTGTTTTTCATAAATTTTGTCTTAAGTTTCAATTATTTATCCTTAGGATCCAACCAACAAGATATCGATTATCCTCTTCTGGTTGTTCTTGTCTAGGAGGTCTAACCTAGTACTATCAATCCAATAAGTAACAAGAATTATCACCCCCTCAATGCACCCGTTCTTTCTGATTACAATACTTCAAAAAAAAATTTGCAATATTTTAACTCACCATAAATTGAACAGAACAGGGTTCATCGAGGTGAAAATCGAAAAAAGAACAAGAGAACAACGAAAAGAATTTCAGATTCTCAGTTCAAATCGAAGAAAGAGAGAATTAACATGGACTTGAAAGATAAACTACATACCACGAATTATTAACGGATGAATTAGCAATCCATTTTTGAATTGCAGATTAATTAACAAATTGTCATTTGCTTCATTCTCTGCTGATATTTCTTGGAAACCCCTTCATGTTCATTACTTTGACAAGATTACGATATTCAATCTTAAAACGCCTCCTTGATGTTATATCGTTATCAAATGAATCAAATTCAATTCAATTTCAATCATAGGAAATTGAAAAGGATACAGGACTATAGAATACTAGGCAAATTAGGGAGTCGAGGATGAGATCACTGTTTAGATCACGCTATACGAAGAATATGAAAGGTTGGATAAGGACAACATGTAAAGTGCACTTATGGTGCGAAACAAAACTACTCAAATTTTATTTAAACACACTTAATTAATCACTGAATAATAACTGAATAAAACTTCATAAAACAATGTTTACTGTTTGTTTGCATAAAGTATTTTGGCACAGTTTAAGCGATTTATATTCGCCAATCAGCAGCAATGAGTAATATCCATTGATTTTAGCTTTATTTTATAATATTGATTCTAGGAGAGAAAATATGATTTTATGATTACTTGAATTACTTTTAACCAGTGCTGCACTTTTCAAACGAGCTGCCACTGTTTGAGAGTTTATATTATAGCTAATTGTTTAGAAAGAGTGCAGTAAACGCTCATGCAATGTCCATTAAGACTCTCGTATTTAATACCATTCTCCTGGCTTGATAACTATAATAAAAAAATTCACATCTGTTGACTTCAGGAAAATCGTTCGAGCAATTTTTTATTGACAAGAACTCCATCATTCTCATGAATTTCACTCTGTCTCTTCCTTGCGTCGACTACTCTTTCTATTCAATTTCAAAACCTTTCGCTTGAATCCTATATAACAAATTCGAGACAAATACATTTCCTGCTTCTAGTGCTGAGACTTGAACAAAATCATTTTGCTTGTATATATCATATGTGACAGGACCCAACATCAGAAATGAATATCGGCAAACATACGAAAATATTTTACTGAGAAATACAATAAGGTGGAGGCAGATGAGTACACATGACTATGTAGAAAGTGGGACAGGAACTGATGAACAAGCAGATGAATATTGGTGTTATTCGAATGAGAAGTTTCAGTGTGATTATGGGAAAACTTGGTTTCCTTTAGAACCCCCAAATATATATAAGAGGTTATATACTTCGGAAATAACGGGTGTCCACTCGAGATGGGAATGACCGATTTGAGAAATTGTTTTTTTGTTGTCTTGAATGTATTTTGAACTGAGTTTTGACAATATCTTCAATGCTGTGAAACTTCCGGTTATACTTTTTCAAATCAAATGACATAATGTATGTTCATATTTTTTTATTGTAGAAAATTAAACTCTGCACAATTTTTTCATATCAATGCTACCTGAAATAAACCGAAAGGAAGATATAAACTTTTCATTAGGAAATTTGTGATTTTTGATCGTCTCTTAGAAAGCGTCATAAATATACTAAAGATCATTCAATATCGATTATTTCTGACTCGTTGTAAGTAGAGGCTTGTTCAGCAGAATTCAATGCATTTAGAGGCTCACGGTATACAGGGTGTCTCCAAAGCATGTGATAAATCGTAGTACATTCAAAGGTACAAAAGTTAGTTTTTTCAAAATAGACTAACTCGTAATATTAATGGGCGTCGATCTGTGATCGGTTTCTATATATCTATAATCCTGATCTTTGTCTGGTTTCTAACGACTGAATTGTTTCCTCTTTCGTTCGTCGTAAAGTACTTTCAGTTTTTCCTCACAGTCAACACAGGCCAGTTATTATTTCGTAAGGTTTTCAATTTACATTTGCAGATTCATTAGAAAAACCAAGATGGAATTTTAAAAAAGCTCATTGGAATGATTTCACAGAACAGGTAGATAGTGATTTGAGTTGTCAAAAATGCTGCTGAAAAACATATTCCCAGAGGCTTTCGAAAAGATTATATACCTGGGTGGTCAGAGGAATCAAATGTTTTTTATAAGGATTATCTGCAAAATCTTTTCAAAGAAAAGCCTTAGTTCTTTGAATGATGACAGAAAGAATAAATGGAATGAGTTGATGAATGGTATGAATTTTCGTCATTCTAGTAGAAGTTTCGGGGATTTTTTGAGGAAATTAGGCTATGCTGATCCCGTTTCAAAAAATCCGTCTAGTATAAATCCGAATTCTGTAGCATCTAGGCTTGTTAATGTCTCTAAATGTGTGAAGATTAGTGGATATGACAGTAATAGAATGAAACGAATCTTTCATAAAAGGAGGAGGGATGCTATCATGGTTGAGGATTTATCGAATCCTTCTGAGGAAGAAGAGCTCAAATCTGCAATAAAATCTACTAAAGTTCCTAAAGCTCCAGAATTTGATGGCATTTTTCCTGAATTTTTTAAACATCTAGGAAATAACGCTAAAAATGGTTACTATCTTTCACAATGTCATACTCAGCTCAGGTAGTATTCCCGTTGAATTTAGAAAGGATAAAGTTATTGCCATTCTCAAACCTCGGAAAAATTCAGAACTTCCTAGTAGATATCGACCTATCAGCTTAATTTCTGTTTCTTTCAAAATTTTAAAAAGATTTCTTTATCAGAGGTTAGAACCAATCATTGACAGAGCTCCGTCCACTTCGCAGGGAGGTTTTCGAAAAAACTGGAATTGTTCTGATCAGATTTCAGGTTTATCTACTTTCATTGAGACAGGATTTCAGGGTAAACTTAAAATAGGCGCTGTATTTGTAGATCTTTCTTCAGCATATAACTTAGTTTGGTAGGATGGTTTAGTTTCTAAACTCTTTGAAGTAGTTCAATGTTGTCTGATAGAAGACTTCGAGATTTATCGGTGAGAAAAGCAGTATATTTTACACCCTAAATGATGGCCTTACTCAGGGATCTGTTCTTGCACCTCTTCTCTTTAACTTATATATGTCTGACATCCCTGAAACTTCCTCTACAAAGTTTATTTATGCTGATGATATTACTTTAGTTTTTCGACACTATGACTTCGAGCAAACACTGACTCCTGAACTCTGAACATTTTCTTCAAATAATGGTGTTTATGCCCAAATCCTTCGAAAACTGAGGTTTCTTGTTTTCATCTGAATAATCATGAGAAGGATGGGCAACTAAGAGTATTCTTCAATCACTACTAACTCATAACTTCATTCCAACATATCTTGGTGTAAAGCTAGATCGTTCTTTGACTTTCAAATTTCATATTGATAAATTTTGTCGGAGTTGAAAACAAGAAACAATATACTACATAAACGAGCTGGATCTTATTGGGGCGCCGGAGTCTCTACTTTGCGAACTACTGCTTTAGCTTTAGCATATTCAGCAGCAGAATATTGCTGTCAGGTGTGGTTGAATAGTGCTCATGTCAATAAGATTGATTCTCAGTTGAACTGTTCTATGAGAGTTACAAGTGGATGTATCAGTTAAACTGCTACCCCATGGTTTCCGTTTATTTGTAATATAGTTCCTTCCCATATTCGAAGGAAATTAGCTCTTAAATCGTCTTGAGATAAGTATCACTCATTTCCAGAAGTTTTTCCGATAATACACGATCTTCAAAATCCACCTAACCTGAGATTGAAATCTAGGAAACCTATTTGGTCGATTGACTTTTTGCGTACACGGGTGAAGGCTGTTGATCTTTGGAAAACTGAATGGCATGAAGTTGATGTTTTTAATAAAGTTCTCATAGAGGATCCTTCCAAAAGGGTTGCAGGTTTCGATATAAGTAGGAAAAATTGGTGTACATTAAATCGTCTCAGGACAAGACATGGTCGTAATAATAGTATGTTGTTCAAATGGAATAATGTAGAAAGTCCGGCATGTGAATGTGGCGCAGCTGAAGAAACAATAAGACACTTAGTCCTCGATTTTCCTATTTACCATTTTACGGGTGGTTTTCAGGAAATTCATTAACGGGTAGAGAAATTTAAGTCTATTTAAGTCGATTATGGGCTACATCCCCGAATGGTGTATGCGATGTTCCCTGTTGAAAAACAGCGGAGCATTAGTTTAGTTCTTCGATAAGGCTAGGACTGCTCCCACTTAGTGCTTTTTTCCCATGGTGTATGTTGATAAGGCAAGGGCTACACCCACGTAGGGCTTCATTTCCAAAAGGTGAATGAGATGTTCCCTGTTGAAAAACAGAGGAGCATTAGTTAAGTTCTTAGATTCAAGTGAGTTTAGACATATAAGAGTTAGGTATGTTTTGATGAAATATTTTTCTGCTGGTTTTCTTTTTCCATTGTTACAAATTTTTCTGTTCCAATCCCCTCCCTTTTCACCCTTGTCTTCGTGAAGAAGTCCTGGAAATCATTGAGTGCAAGATGACAATGAGAGAATGAAGCTGCTAAGCAGAAAAATTTTTGGTACTCTTTTTGTATACACGACACTAACACAACATAAACAGACAAGCTATTGCTAGTGCAATAGTGACAGGGGAACGAGTTTTTCCACAGGTTTTTTCACTCATTTATTGAATCATACGTAAGATAGTATGGTTCCCCTGTTACATTTCCTGTGCTAACACTTTAGGGGCAGTCGTAGGAGGCATGATGCGAGTTCAGATGCCTGATGAATGGTCTGTTTTTTCCGCTGGTATTCTATTTATTCGCTCGTTTTTTACGATTGTGTTTTTCTGACACACCAAAATTATAGCTTTAAGCATTTATTTTACACAATAATAAATATAGAAACATCCATTATGCTGTTTGAACTTAGTTCGAATAACATTCAAGACAACAACAAAAATTCTCCAAACGGTCATTTCTTTCTCCATATACTTCCATCTCGTGTGGACACCCGGTATTGTATACACTTGAAATCACTTTCAGTTTTTCACAAAAAAATCTCAATTCTTCTCACAAATTTTCAAGTTCGTATGTTGCCTCTTAGGATTTTATACAGGACGTGGTAATGAATATGGAGACGCTACATCTTCTTAAAATTATCTCCTGCCCGATTTACTTTTTGGATTTTGTAGCGTTTCAACCCTCTGTATATATTTTCATGGACTAATCAGCTTCGTAGTGACCGGAATCTAGACCTTTAGATATAACCCATGAAAATATATATAGAGCGTTGAAGGGATACAAAATCGAGAAATAATACCAAAATAAATACAGAGCAACGATGTTTATTGAACTAGTTAGACTGGCAACGTCGCTTCCCATCTGGCAACACGTGAAACGAGAGCAGGGTCAGGTGCACATGCGCCTCCGATTCAAACTCTACAGTCATCTTTTTGTTCGTAGCGTAAGTTTTTGTGAAATAGTTTTCTCTTTTGCGTTCTAGAAATGAAAGACGGTTTGCTATCAAGCGTTTCAACTAGAAGACAATGCAACAGAAACATTAAAAAACCTCAATAGAACTATAGACCTATAGACCTAAGTTAATTGGGAGTTTAAGGCATTTTCAGCGGGAAGATGATTTTGATATCTAAACACCGATGATATACAGTCAATGAACATTTTCATCGAGATAGTGGACTTCAACAAGGATCTGTTCTTGCTCCTTTATTATTCAATTCATAAAATATCACGATACAACTTTTTATCATCACTTTATTAATGCTGAGGATATTGCTTTTCATTTTTATCTCTTCGTCACGATAAGTTTTCTCTTGAATCGTATGAAAAATTGGGTTTCATTCGTTTCTCTAATTTTTCTGATCTTTACACTTTGAGAGGTGATCTTCCGAGGCTCAGCATGTTTATAATGATTAATATTTAAACATACTGTGCTTTCCTTGATTGTATTTTAGACTCACGCTAATATTTGACATTCTTTCATTCGAATGAAATAAATAAATTAGATTACAGCTCCCTCCCAGAACTATCTTCGTCTATGATTCATGCAAAATACCTCTGAATATTTACTGAAACGTTTTGTGTAAAAATTTTCAAGCTGCCTCTACCCACGGAATGTTTATTCATGAAATATCCCTATTATCTACCAAGTTATTTTTTCATGAAGCAAAATGCGACCGCGTAACCGAAGACAGTCTGTGAATTATGACTATATTATACTAATGTGAAAGAAGGGTGAGGATATTGTGAAGGATCTGACATTTATCACCAATAGAATCTGATATATTTCTCAAGCTTTCCATTTTATTTTGTCGCTGTGTGAATTTGGAATGGAAATTCTAATTACATATGCATAATCCTTATTTTAAAGTCTGTTTTTCCAACGTGGGCTGGCTATTAGTAGATTTAATGGGCTTTGATCAGAAGAACTTCAACTGAGGAATGAAGTATTATCTTGACATAGAGAGTGAGGGGTTTAAATGGAATTACTATTTTTCATGAAATTTTGCAAATTGTATCTATTTCTGTATTTAATCAGTAAATTATCCTCACGTCACGGAATCCTTATTCTAATTATCTATTTCATTATCTCTCAACTGCATTATATGAATTAAAAAACGAAAATTACACAAATTAATACAAGATTTGTAAATAAAGTAATTCTACTGGAAAAATCCACATGTGATACGCCTCTAATATTAGTTTGAACTGACTAGAGACATTTAGTTTAGTAGTGTTGGTTTTCATGAATCAGTTTTTTCTTGTGAGTTCTTAAAATGAGTGTCATCAATTTTGAGCAACGGTGTGCTTCAAACTTGGACATATTGCGGTTGAAACAATTGAAAAACTTCGAAAGGCCTATGGAGAGATTGTTTTGTCAAGATCCAAGTTTCCCTGTGGTTTATAGCAGTTTCAGGAGGAAAAGTGTCAATTCAAGGTGAACCGCAAAACACAAGGCCCTCAAATACTGTTTACACTTGAGGACCTTGTTTACATACTTTTACCGAGAGGTAAAGAGTCCTTGGAAGACTTAGAAAAAGATTCTTTCGTATTCAACCAAACATAAAAACACTACACACTACGCTGTTGAGCCATTTTGCACTGCAATGTCAGTAATGGAGTTTCCAGCCAGTAAAAACATTTCTGTGGCTCCACAGCCTACTTATTCATCAGACTGGAGTCTTCCTAAGGACGAAAATTACCTCAAAGGAATTCATTTCGTGATACTTGAAAACATCCAACTGTGACCGATCAGCTGGGCTATTCCAGTATCCGAGTTCCAGAAATGCTATGAGGTGTTTAACTTTTCGAAATAATCCATCTAACCAAATTAAACACATTTGAGGATCGATGAAATACGGTTATTTCGGGCAAAATATCCAGATTAACCTCCTATTTGCAAAGATTCTATATTATATTTCAATAGGGATGATGCATTTCGTTGTTTCTAAATGTTTCAACTGATGAAAATATTATCATAACTTCCTCGAGAGAATTTATAAACTACTTTTTCCTTTTGAAGTTTGGATTCACAAATATTGATATACCTGTAATGAGACAAACTACTTTTATTTCAGACTGGGTTCACTGATATAAATTAGTACATCATATTTTTGGATTGGTCTCTTTTATTCTATAAAAACCTCATAGATTGCATTTTGAAATTGTCCACAAGAATGCATACTATCAATCATACTAGAAGTATAACCATTATTTTCCGCTTTTTGTTCCTTATTATTGAGCTCTTTCAAGAAAATACTCTCTGTCATTGGTATCGAGGTGTCTCTATGTATCATACTGTGATAAACACAAATTTTTTGGTAATGTGGATATGAGGAAGAATGTTATCAAGTTTCCTTATAGTCGAATCTAAACGGCTAATGGAATTTTCAGTTTACATTTCTGAAGTGAAGTTTACACTAGAATGAATTGAATATATAATGATATTAAAGGAATCCAATTGTCTTTTTGTATCTGTAGAGCAGCAGATTATGCATATCCACAAATCTAAACGAGTAAATGCAGTTTTTCTACAGCGGAAAATTATGAATTTTTTTCAATGTTATCCATTAAAATTTCTGCTAGTAAGGGAATGAGGAGTGTAATAGGATTTACATTATTATTCTGCAGAACTTTAATAATCAATTCCAGTGTATCGTGTGGTGGAACACTTGGGTAGAGATTAAATGGATCCCAGCATAAGCTAAGCATTATATCGTAATACGATATGTTGATTTTTCCTATTAGATCTTTCAGTTTCAGTTACTTCAAAAGCTGACTGTGAAAATTTGAACACCCACTGCTAAAATATTTTATGGCCAAGAAAAATTCTGATTTTGAATTGGAACAAACATGTCTTCATATCTTCTTGCATAGCAATATTCTCTTCAAATATAACGACATATAAAAAGTTACTGTTACCTATTTTCATACACGCATGCAGATGATTCCAAAATTGATATTCAAAGTATAGTTTCCTTCTAGTAGATGATTTGCATAGTGAGAATATGATTTTTATTTGCGATTCTGATGTGATAACACAATTATGAAGATTTTAAAAGTTCAACTGATATAAATCTCATGACAACTTCCACGGCAGAGTTCATAAACACCTAATTCGTTTCCTTTGTGAATGTGAAATATACAGTTCTATCTGCCTAGCGAGTTATCTGTTCTGAAGCCTGTATTCTAATTGTGCGATGAGACGAATAACTTCAAATTCAACTGGATTTACTAGTGTAGTAAATATATCATATTTCTGATAAGACTCTTTAACAGTGGGAGAAACGTCATATATGGAATGCTGAAATTGTTGATGCATTCTATCAATCATACTAAATTATAACCATCATTTTCTTACATTGGTACTGTGGTGAGTAGTGTATATATATATATATATATATATATATATATATATATATATATATATATATATATATATATATATATATATATATATATATATATATACAGGCTATATATATATATATATATTCATTTCTGATCAAAACTCTAAACCAAGTTTCGAGAGGGACATCTTTTGGGGTACAAAACTTGCCTGAAATATCAACCCCCTAAGCGGGGGTTGCAATCCTTGAACATTTTGAATAGGAAGATGGGTCGAGTGATGACTCAAAAGAAAGCTGGTATCTTTGTCTACATCGCCTTGAATGAATTTCCATTTTTAATTGAAAACTGTAAAAGATACAGGGTGAGCAACTGAAAGATAGGGAAGACTATTTCTTTGAGACTATTCAAGTTTCAGTGAAGTAAAATGGAACAGATCCATGCTGATCAATGGCAGTCATCATCAAGTACCATCCTCATCTCGAATTTCAACCCCTAGAGCAGGGGTGACCACCCTTGAAAATTTGGAAGAGGATAGATGGATCGAGTGATACCTCGAAAGAAAGGTATTATCTTTGTCTGCATCCCCGTGAACGAATTTTCATTTTTGAAAACTGTAGAAGATACAATGTGAGCTACTGTAAAATAGTGGAGACTATCTATTGCCCTGAGCTATTCAAGTATTAGTGCAAAAAAATGAAACAGATTCATTCCAGATCAAAGGCTGTCATCTTCCGAAACACCATTCACATCTCAAATTTCAACCCCTAGAGCAGGGGAGACCACCCTGTGTTACTTTCAAAGCAGAAGATAGGTCCAGTTATAACCTTCTGAGAAAGGATTTCTGTTTGTCTCCACAATGGTGTGCAAGTTTTCGTTCTCCATCAAAATTACTGGGTGAGCAGCTGAAACATTGGAATGATTATGAAGGATTATAAATCTTGAAAAGAAACGATGAAACCCAGCAACCCTCTTCCAAATTTTCAAAATTCGATATATCAATAATATTGTTCATATATGAAATTTCTCCATTCAATCTTCTGTCTTGCGATTGTTTTAGTCTCTGTCCAGTTTTTGCCCTGTTGTCCTGATATTTCATCTATTACTTCATCCCATGTTTGTCATGGTCTACCTCTTTTCATCTTTCCATTAGTCTTTGTCTCCCATATACGATTGGCTTGCCGTGTATTATCCATTCTCTGAAGATGTCCCCCCCAGCTGAGCTGCTTTTTCTCTATAAATTTCAAAGTAAATTCAATTCCTAATTCCTTTCGTATGTCAATGTTCTTTAGCTCATCTATCTTTGAGACTCCCCTTAGCCTCCTGAGATATTTCATTTCGACAGCCTGAATTTTACTTTTTTGGTTTTTATCTAGAACATCCAAATGTTCATATATATTTATTATCAGTCATAATTTTTGCTTTGATTCCTTTTCTATGTAGTATTTCCATAATCTTCGTCTAGGCATCCTATCAAAAATTCCATGAACGCTAGGTATAATTTCTATTCATCCTGAAATTACAAGAGCGCCATACTGAAGCCTTCCAACTGAACCGAAACCGAAAAAAACACGGCCAAGTTGATCAGAAGTTGAGGTAAAGTTGAGTGTTTTCTTTGATTATTGCGGTGTTCTGCATTCGAAATTTTTGCCAGAAGGTCGGACAGTGAATAGAGAATATCACCTGAGCGTTATGTTGCGTTTGAGAAAGCAAATTGCTCGGAAATGGCTAGATTTGAGGGAGAATTCGCGGTTTTTTGACTGATCTGATGTGATAACTTCTTCTATGGAGTTTCAGAAGAGAATAAAGCTTTATTGGCTTTATTCCCTTCTCTTATTATTATTGATTGGTTGGCATTGAAGATAGATCTGCTGTTCTCTAAAAAACAACCTTCTCCACTATATCAGAAAACCAATCTTCTTTTTCTTCTAATCCTTGCAGCAAAACATGCATCTCCAGTCATGTTCAGAGAATAGAAATCAAGCGAATATATTTATATAAAAAGCTATTCACTGTAGTGAAAACAACGCGACCGAGATTTGAAATATTAATACTGAAATTCCATGAATTATCACGTTATTTTCCATCGATGTATACTGAATGAAATATTGCATGCAAATTTTAGTTGTTAACAGTTTATTCGTGATAAAACAAATAATTCAAGTGCTGTTAGCTGGATTTTTGTCCGCCAAATTAATTAGCCGACAAAATTATTTACTTTCATTGACACTTTTCACCCAAAATGACATCGTATTCATTAGATAATCTACAATGTCATAAATTATTCGATAGAGAACCCGTATGACAATCCAATTAACATGGAAATTCACAGCGGGGGCGTGAAAAATTGAAGTGCTCTCACATTTTTTTCATGAATTCTAGAATCAGAATGTTAAACATTGAATGATTGATCAATCGAACTTTTAATGGACTTTAAAAGTACTAGACAAATATTTTCATCCCAATATTGTACGTTTAAAAAACACGGAAATGTGTTTTCATTTCAGGTAAAATTACAATCATGAAAAGGTCCATATTCGAATGGACATTGAAAGCTATACAAATATGGAACACGAATATGTACACATAATATACTTCAGTTACACTCTATATAATATGCAAATCGGTCGGTAAAAACAGGGAAAATATAACGATATTCAAATAGACTATACAGGGTGTGCAATTTCAGACAGTTTGAATGCTATTAATATACCAGGTGTCCACGAGAAATGGGACATTAAAAGTATATGGAGAAAGGAATTACGGATTGGAGAATTTTTTGTTGTTATCGTGAATGTTATTCGAAATAAGTTCCGAAAATATTTTCAATGCAGTGCCACTTCTGGTTATATACCATCTTTGTTATTTCAAATAGCTTAATGTATGTTTTCATTGTAGAAGATATGAATTTTTCAATCGGAATTTTGCGATTTTTTGTTGTCTCTTAGAAGGCATCATAAACATACTAAAGATCATTCAATATCGATTATTTCTTGTCCGTTGTAAGTGAAGGGGATCATTCAGCAGAATGCAATGCGTTTAAAAGCTTCACGGTATACACAGTGTTTCCAAAGCATGTGGCAAATCGTGGTACATTCAAAGGTACACAAATCCGTTTTTTTCAAATTAGACTACCTATTTTTGCACACACCATTTGACTCATAATATTAATAGGCATCAATCTGTTATAGGTACTTACTAAACCTATTGTTTTCGAGTTATTTGCGATTTTATGCCAAAATTCGCAGATTATATGGCCGGAAATCTTTCAAATAATGTATTTCGATCTCTCAATACGAAACCTATCTCAAAATCTTCATCAAAGTAATTTTGGTCAGAATTCCAAGAGAAAAAGTGCTAAATCAAATACTTTTGAAGCGGATTGAATCTGACTTCTCGTTTTTCTTCTTTTCTAGTAGGTATTCTCGATCACATCAGTTACTCATCAGGAAAGTCATCTTCGAATTGTTATTGATTTTCGATCTAGACGTTTTGAAATCCACGAATTGTTCTGAAACAGAATATTTCAAATATTATTTCACAAGTTCAAACTCTGATATTTTTCTGCATGATGGAAGGAATACGTTCATGGTTTTTCGGTTGGCAATATTTTGAAAAGTACCTACATGAAAAAAATCGACATGATTCATTCATCGATGTATTTCTGATAACTCCAAGATCTGAGACATTTTTCCCATTTCAATTTTCCTGCAAATAATTATTGCAACTTCTCCATGAACAATTTAATACTCTTTGTACCTTTAGACGTTGAATGTACCATAGTTCATGGGATTTCTCTCAATTCCTCAATTTATGGTATCAAATTTACTCTCAGGTCGATCCAAATAAGCAGCTTCTCGAGTTTCAGCATCATACTTTTCATTTTTTTCGTACAACATACAACATTCGTTATTACAGAAGATAATTTATTTCCACTTATAACTTGATTATAAAACATCGAAGAATTCATCTGAATTGTCATTGCAAGATTTAATTTTCAAAACTGTGAAACCATAGAACATAGTGGAACTATTTCTATCATTCCATGTAAATTCTGTGAATGGACATAGAGCTACTAGATACAATTAGGTGAAAGTTATACAATCTTCGGTGAAAACACGTCCTGGGTGAAAATATTTAGAGCACATATTATTTATTTTCGAAAAAAAAAGAAATTCCTATTCGAAATTGAAGTAACCTATGATTCATATTGGAAACAAAGCATTTTAACTCAAAAATCTTGAGACAGCAAATTTTGACGCATAGTTCGATTCAACGTAGAAAAGTGCCTCGAAAATATTCAACTCATTTTCAATAACTTCAAACACAATCGAGATATTGGCAATTGATTGATTCCGAAAATTTTCAAAATTTCCAAATAAGTCGAAAATGCAAAAATGGAGCTTGAATTTAGTTGCGGCTATTAATTTCCCACTCAAAAAGAACACGGGGAAAGGGGATCATTTTCCTCTATTCACAATATTTCACATAGCTGCAGTACTAGATCATCAAAATCTATCCACCTTGTATATTTATAAGCATATCAGTTGCTTCATTTTCAATAGATTTTTGTTTCTTCAGGTTTTTTGAAGGTTTCATATTTTCTTAAATTCTCCTCCAGTCTTTCAATCTTCCAGATTTTTGTGTAATTCTGCTGAATTGAATAGGTATCTATATCGTGAACGAAATAAAAATGACATTTATTTACAGGGTGTTACATAATAGTAGGTCACAACTTGAGGGGGTGAATCTACGTGCAATTTTTAGAAAATAAGTTCATTTGACATTGGTCCGCGCAAGCTTCGTTAAGGAGCTACAGGGTGTTGAAATTTCCGGAAAAAATTGTTTTTTTCTTCAAAATTCCTGCAGTTCTTGAGATATCCAGCCAAATTTGGAATGCAAGCTATTTTTAAAGCCTCCATCATTACACGTCCTTAATTTTAACTAGAATCTACAAGGTGTTTTCTTTTCCGGAGCCATGTCTTGTTTCGCCCTCTCAAACTTTTTTGCAGTACGCCACTGATCAGCGTGCAATAAATTTTCGTCATCTTTGTTCAATTTAGAAACTTTCTTGACATTTGTAATTTTTGACAAGCATCTTTTCCTTCCAAGAGTTCAGTGTAAGAAAAATTGATTTTTTACAAGAAAAGACCATGAGAAGAGAGACTACCATCACTGTAAGACCAAATGAACGGAGAAATCATCCAAATCTTGAAAAAAGAAAATCCTGTTCAACTACGACACTGCCCTTTTCCGTTCTTCTGACTTGGTTGCCACTGATTCCTATTTGCTCGACTTGGTATTACTTATCCCAAGTACCTTCCGTGACTTTATAATTTTCTTCAATGTAGCCTCCAAACTACAGAAGTTTCATCAAGTAATAATATCCACATGCTCTTGATACATCTCTTGAAAAGTAATGTCGTTTGTTAATCTTACCATAATTTGCGATGAGCAGTGTATTCAAAACTGAAAGGGAATAAAACAACCCTTATCCTTGGGCAAATACCTTACGTCATTCAGAGCAATTTCCCTGGTATTTACTCATTATCTACGGGACATGAGGTCATCTAATACTTAGGTTATATTGAATGCGGGAATTCCGAGATCCTCGACGCTGAGCACACACATATCTCCACAAATATGAGGACGTCGGTTCGAAAACAATCCACAATAAATAAAATTCCGGGATAGTTCAACGTCCGGAAGGTGTATAATCTCTATAGATTTCATGGAATATACTTTAAGAAAAGACCGTCTACATTAAAGTAGCATTTCTGTTGTGGCCATTTATTTATAACACTACTATTTAAAGAATCAAACGTACAAAAATTCAATGTTATTATTCAGCCGATATACACTGGAAGAACTTGTAGCATCACTTAATATATGTTAATTGGCATGCCAAATGGCCTGAACAGATTCTGTTACACCATTTTTATTCATTGTAGCTCAAGTGTCAGTAAGATCATCATCATCATCTGTCAACCATCCTAGTCCACTGCTGAACATAGGTCTTACTCAACGATCTCCATTCCTCGTGATTTCGGGCCGGATTTATCCAGTTCGTACACACTCGCTTTCCAACGAGCTGGTGGACGTCCTCTACTTCTGTGGGCTTCATCTCTGGGACGCCACTCCAAAAGACGCTTTGTCCATCTACCGTCCGTGGTTCTTGCTAGATGACCGGCCCAGTTCCACTTTAAATTAGCAACTCTCTCGAGAGCATCCTGGACTCTAGTTCGTTGGCGTATGATATGGTTGGGAATTCTGTCCCGTAGTGTTATACCTAACATCGCTCTTTCCATCTTACGCTGAGCAACACATATTTCATTAGCTGATCTCTTTGTTAGGATCAGGGTTTCTGCACCGTACGTCAAAACTGGTAAAACGCATTGATTGTATACTTTACGTTTCAAACAAATCGGTATCTCTGATTTGAACAGATCTCTCAGTTTTCCAAATGCAGCCCATGTCAGCCTTATTCGCCTTCCTATTTCTGTTGTTTGGTTGTCCCTGCCTATAGTTATCTCATGCCCCAGATATTTGTATGACGTTACTTGCTCAACAATTTCAACATCGATGGAAACTGGATGGCTTGGTACTAAGTTGGTCACCATCTTAGTTTTCGACATATTTATCTTCAATCCGATTTTACTGGATTCCTTAGACAACTGCAAGAGCATCTCATTTGCATCATCTAATCTGTTTGCTATAATGACGATGTCGTCGGCGAAACGAAGATGACTTAATCGCTCAATCGCTCACCATCCACATTTACTCCCCTCTGATCCCATTCCAATTGCTTGAACATATATTGCAATAGGTTTGTGAACAACTTCGGGAAATAGTATCACCCTGTCCTGAATTTTTAGATATATATATATATATATATATATATATATATATATATATATATATATATATATATATATATATATATTTAATGATGGCAGTGTATCTATGATCTATTCTACAGTTAACGCTTTAAGCATAATCGCCTGTATCACGGTATCGAAGGCTTTCTCGTAATCCACGAATATGAGAACCAGAGGCAAGTTGCATTCTATGCTCTTTTCAATCAAAGTCTTGAGAGTTTGGAGATGATCATTAACACCAAATGTTGCCCGAAATCCGGCCTGCTCTCGAGGTTGGTAGGTGTCCAGTTTGTTTGTGAGGCGCTTTGTTATTATTTTGGTGAAGAGTTTGTATAAATGCGATAGAAGGCTTATAGGTCTATAGTTCGAGAGATTTGTGGGGTCTCCTTTCTTGTACATAATTATTATTATCGCATTATGCCAAGACTCTGGTACTTTTGCTTCAGCTAAACATTTATTGAAAAGTTTCGTTATTTCACGAATCAGATTTTCACCGCCTATCTTCAAAGCCTCCGCAACTACTCCATCTTCCCTGGAGCTCTGTTGTTTTCATATCTGATAGTGCCTTTCGGACCTCATAAGCTGTTATTTCTGGGAGGTCCTCCGAACCCTGATTCATAACATGAGGTATGCGATTGTCTTCCTCGTTCTCGCGATTCAGGCTTCGATACAAATTGGAGTAAAACTCCTCGACAACCTTCACTATTTCGGCTTTATTTGTTATAATTGAACCATATGGATCCATTAGTTTGTGAATGTTATGTTTTCCCAATGGAGTCGTCCGTCGTAGTACCTTCATGCTTTTATTTTGTTCTACAGTTTGAACCGCCAAGCTTTTATTGTGCTGTCGAGAGTCCTTCCTAAGTTGGCGAGATATCTCGCGGTTCAGTATTTTCAGTTCTTTCTTGTCAGTAAGATAGATTTAATTAAATCAACTAATATTTGTTCATTCAAGACTTAGTATAACTTGGATATAATTCATGCTCGAAAGTAGCAAATACATGGGTGATCAGAAAAGTTTCTAACATAACCTAACAAGATACAAGATATTTTTTCTGAATATCTTTTTTTATTCTTCAACATAGTCTGCTTGTAACTCTACATACCTTTCCCAGCGATGTTCTCATCTTTGTAATCCGTCCAAATAGTATTCGTCATTTTACTCTGCATGATAATAGTTCACGGAGAGAGAACAGAAAGAATTCGCTTAGGGCTAGATCTGGTGTGTAAGATCAAGCAGTTGATACCGTAATTGCTGGATTTTCGCCATGGTAACGGCTGAGGTGCTGCCTTTAGCTTGTCAATTATTGATGCGTTATCTGTTTTTTCTTTTTGATGATAATCGATTGGAATACCACCATCACTATTCAAACAAACAGTAGCTATCACTTTTCCAGCCAACAAACTGTTTTTGCAATGTTTGCAACATGTTTCCCCACTACTGTCTACCATTTGGACTGTATTCTTGTTTCTGCCGCATGATGCTGTATCCAATCATCATCTGCAGTAATTAATCGCCCCCAAACTTGGATTTATTGCACCCAAACTGCGCTAACAGAACGTTGGAAATGTTCATTCGATCTAATGTAAGCAAACACGGCATCCTACGCACGGACAGCTGTTCCATGTGTAAATATTTGTTCAATATGTGACGAACATGTTCTTTTGGCATGTTCATAACCTCTGCTATCTCTCTCACGTTAATTCAGCCGTCGTCTAGCATCATTTGATAAACTTTGGCGATGTTACCATCGGTAGAAGTAGTTTAAGACGTATTACTTTAAAATACAAATAATTAGTTACAGTTCCATACTCGATTCTGTCGATTATCACAGAAACACTCACATCAACTCAACAGTCAAACGACTGTTCCATAAAAACTGCGCGTCCAAAAAGGCTGAAACTTTGGTGAGTATTTTTCAATAGATGCATTCTCACACAGAGGTCGGAAACTTTTCTGACCATCCTCGTAGGTAAACAATATAAGGATATAATATTTCGATCACTATGTAGCGTTCTACATGTTTTGTTCACGATAATACTTATTACTGGACAACATTCCACTGAAATCAAAGTGTGAAAAGTACTTGATGTATTCTTGTATAGGCCACAACTTTAAACAAATTAATTCGACCACTGTGGATTATATCTACCCACTCCTCATTGTCTCACACGCTCATCCTTCAGCGATTTTCAAAATTTCCACCCCCTTTTTTAATCTCAACTCCTGGAAGGAAGCGATACTTGTTTGTTTGTTTTTTTCCTTTAACGTGCTCTATTTCCGCCTTTCGGCCAATGACACGCCGGGAATTCTGTCACCCACTAACCCGGGAATTTTGACGAACCCTCTCGTATCGAGGGAAGGGATCTCTAATGTCCAACATATCTCTGCTAGACAGGACCGACGGCTTTACATCTCCTACGAAAGATGAATACTCAAGCGATTCCCTGAATCCGAAAAATCGCACCCACTCTATGGGGATTGAACCCAGCTAACTCTGCGCAGGAGACAAGTATCATATCCCCTACGCCACCGAGCCGGCTGGGCGATACTTGTCTACGTGCAAATTCCTCTCGAAGTCTTCTGAGATATCAAGAGCAATGGCTCTTAATTCTCCACGCTTTTCGATTATCGGTGTCCACAAATACGTAACGTGTGCAAGAAGGTCACCAACTATTTGTTGTCTACGGCATACAAAATCTGAAACAGACGATTGAAAACGAGTATAAATTCTAGAGCAGGTTTCTTCCAAACAGACCTATTGCTTTTCCACAGTTCAGTTGTTGAAGAGCTCCTTACTGTACGCACTCTGAACTTTACTTCAGACATGGTCGATTAAAGATGTACGATGCTTGATGGCACTGCGTTTGATATATCCAAAACAGGATCTTGTGAAAACAGTGATACGCCTTTTCTTCAGGTGATGATGCAACAAAATTGTCATCTCTAATCAGAGGAGAGAAGGCTGACTCATAAAGGTGCCTTTGCCATAGACCAGAACTAACGGATTTCACTGGTTTGTTTCAAGGTTTTATTCATCTTTCATTGAAGTTGTTTTTACCTCGATCCATTGTTGAGATACATATTCATCTTTGACTTCAGGTATTGGATTTTACTTCCAGTTCTTATAAGCTGTGTTTCTAACTCCGGTTGCACTTCAATAGCTCCTAGAGAACAAAGGTTTTTGTGTGGATGTTTTTTTCATGGAGAGTGAAAAGGAGAGCTCCATACCTGCATGAATAACTTCAGTGACAGACTCAGGGCTGACATCGATAATAGGAAGTCAGAAACAGATATAACTAACACGAAAATAAATGAGAACTCACGCAGCTCATCGCAGCTGGCTCTTATAATATCTTATCTTCCCGGAAGCCATTGGATCTCTTTTGCATACTAGAGACAAGGTTGTGGTCGGAGTTGCCTGAGGGTATTAGGACCTGTAAACGGAAATCATCTGGGTCTGAAACAAAAAATATCTCGAGACTATTAGAAAAATCGGTTATATTATCAGGAATTCTCGTTGGTTTATCGACACGTTGAATCAATCATCCTAGCTGACGGATCTTGTGATTGGATCATGTCTGCTTGGTCGCCTAGATCTTGAAACAATCTAGGGCAGTTATTATCGTTAGGACATCGATATAGACAACATAGAAACATGGTTTTAGTATATAAAATGATTTCGAATCATGCCAGGTTGAAATGGTCGTTTTCCAACGTACCCTCCCTTTGGACTGCAATGGCCGAGTTCATGATGGACTAATTTCATTTCAGATTTCTCTGATATGACAATGAATGAACACGTAGTCCAAAATTCACAGAAAAGTAACATTATCAATGTTCTTTCCTGGCCATGATGTTCTGCAGACCCAAATCCTATAGATTATGTGTGAGACATTGTGAAAAAAAACTTCAGGGGCATAAGTTATTGTAGTGTGAACTTTGAATATTAAAATGTATCTAAACTTTACTGAAAATAATTCCTTTCAATTTTCCCATATTTATGTTTGCTCACTCAGGCCCTGGTTAAATCTGGTCGCCTTATGAGCAGGAAATTCCAAGAGTTCCGTTGTTTCGCTATTCTTTAAGCAATTTTGGGCAAGGGACAATAGTTCATGTACCTTTTCCTTTAATTGCGGCTTTTTATGAGCCTTTTTGATTGTCTCAGTCCCGAGATCTCTGCCCAGAGATTAGCAGAGTAACTCTGTACTGAGTTGTCGAAGTGCTTTGTATTCGTCAAATAGTTTGGAAATAACTCTTGGATCTTGAGATGTAGAGGTTCATTCCAGGATAACTTCAGCAACGGACTCAGTACGAACATTGATGTCTAAATCAGAGAAACAGACATCATTAGAAGGAAAAGAAGAAGAAAACTTGCATAGCTCCCAGCTGGCATGATTGAAATGCCACATATTCCTGAATGACGTTGGATGCAGAATACTACCAGTGGCAGAAACAAGGTTGAGGAGTTGCCTAAGAGTGCTGAGACCTGTAAACAGAAATAATATAATTCTTCGATTGGTATATCATAAACACTCAGGCAAATAATATCTTGCCAGTAAAGAAAGGTTAAGTTACCAACCTCTTCATCTTAAATATCCCCCAATCTCCTCAAACCTGAGGGAATCGAGTATGTTATAATCCCATCAATATTTTCATTTAGAATTCGAAACTGTCGTCATATATTTTCCTTGCAATATCCCTCCTTCACCTTCTAATCGCTTTGCGGAGTTTACAAACATTAATTTCTGATATAAATTTTGTCGTGTCGAACTAATATGAAAAGTTAAATTGGAATTAAAAGTTAGTTCCGTATTTTCCATGTAGATACAGTTTTGAGAAATTGAACCAACGGAGTTGTTTAAGTGTATTTCCCGTACTAGATGCATTAGTTACATAATATTTTAATAAGGAAGCTGCTATAAGTTTAAAATGTTTGGGACACTGTCGAGTTCTGTCAGAAGTCAACGTGATGAGGTTAGGCGGATACAGGGCTGCCAACGGAATATCAATTAAGGATTTTAGTTGCTAGTTCTCTCACATATTAGAGGTTGAGTGTTTGTACATGAATTTTGGATTCCTTGTGGCGAATTAGATGGCTGATAAATGGTAGAATCGAAAGTACTAGCACTAATGCTCTCTTCAGCTTACCTCCTAAAAGTCTCACTTTTTTTTTAAGAAAGAAACGAATTTTATGAAACACAATCACAAAATCAGTGCTGGCTGCAAAGTAAATTATAAGAGCAGTGTTCAAGCTGAAAGAAATGAAATAAAACACAAGTAAATAAAGTTATAGCAATTGAACGACAATGTCAATAAGCTAGGAAAATTGTTAATTAGCTAGTTTGATCAATTATTCAGTACAGTGCCTTTTTTAGAGACACTAAATAAACAAAACAGTATTTTAACAATATCAAAAGATATCTATAAGTTATCGGATAAATTGCAATTCGATATCACGTCTGAAGATCCGGAAGGAAAAGAAAGTCTTCATGATAAATCTCACGCTAGCTATCAATCGTCAATCATTCTCGCGTCAAAACGAATATCGCCAGTATTATAACTGCAGTGGCCTAACTAGAAAATATTCTAAGGTTTAGAGAGTGGATGGAGAATAGGAAACGTTAATCTAGAATACAGTAATATAAGCAACGAAGCGTTTATGAACATGATGCTCATAGGAAATGAGTGCAAAATAACGAGAAGTGGTCAGTTTCGCTTTACAGAATAGGACGAGATGGGTCGAAAAGATTGAATCAAGTGACATGCAGTGAACAACAAGATAGCCCTTCAAGTATTCACAACAAAGAAGGCTCGGGGTATTGTTTTAATTAAAATATAAAACTGGTCATATTCCTCTAAATTTTTTTCAGTCATCCTTACTTCAGTTAACTCCCCCACCACCCATTTCATGCTGCCCCTCCTTGCCCGCTTTCGAGGCAACATGATTCGTGTAATATATGAATCTAGTAGAGTCAACGCTCCTTTCTACGTATATTCAGAAATTCGATTTGAAAAGGTCATTTCTGGTTGGACCATCTTGTATTTACATTGAGTTTACATAAATTGTACTTACATATGAAACGATTAAAAATGTCCCTTATCAAACTTATCAAACAAGATAATAAACACGTTCAATGTTATGGTTCTTGAACCTCAAATTTTCAGAATATTTCATAAGCGGCGTGTATATATCAAAACAAAATGATATACATCCAGATGTTAGAGGTTCATAAGAAAAACAAAAATTATTGACTTGGGAGTTGAAGAAAAGGAAACAGCCCTGAAGAGAAAATAGCGCTTATTATACTCCACCGAAAGTGGGTAAGGACATTTAAATACATAATGCACATAGAGGTGAGGTATCCGGGTATTCATGAATAAAACGCATATTTTTGCGATGATACATACGGATAAGCCGCCTTTTAACGATCTCTTACTGTGTTTCCTAGTCTTTTGTTACAATGTTGAAGAAACGTGTGAATATTTCAAGAAGGCCATGAAAAAACTCAATAACTAAAACTGTATATAGATGTGCCTTACATACTGGACTGAAAATAATACTTTCATTCGAGATAAGATTGAAATTAGAGAAGGTAAAACAGTTGTACTAGTGTGTCCAAAAAGTAAGGTGACATTTGAATTTAAACTGTGCGAGCAAATGGATTAGAGGCTGTGCTCTTTTCAGGTTGGTAGGACTGTCTTTGATGTCTGTGCCAAGGTTCACATTAAAATATTCATTAAAATACGTTTTGTTTTGTGAGCACCTAGAAGTGAATTCTTTAGATTTTCATGTCTGCATTTATTGAGCAAATAATTGGCCTTAAATTTTGTTAGCGGAATTTCCTGCTTCAGATTTATTAAGGATATTGCCAAAAACCTTTAATAATGAGGCTATGTCTGGAAAAAATGTTTATATGTGAAATAAAGAGTTACAAAAAGATTGAGAACGTGTAGAACACGATGGTGCTTGTGAGTCGTCGATTGAAAGTTAGAAATCTTGCTGATCATGTTGGTATTTCAAAGCATAAGTCAATACCATTTTGAAAGATGCTGCAGGCGACAGACGTGAAAACACTGAATTTTCTGGAAAAACACCTGATTTGGCACCATGTGACTTCTGTTTATTCAGTAAACTCAAATGACCGTTTCGAGAAAATCGTTTTGAGTAAATAGAAGAGATACAATTCGCATCAAAGAGCGAGCTAAAGGTCATCTAGGAAATCAACTTTAACAACTGTTTTGAAGATTGGAAAATCAATTGGCATAACTGCATTGTATCTGGAGTTGATTACTTTGACAGTGATAAAATTTATTTGGGAGAAAAATAAAGTTTTTTTAAAATGAATACTGAGTCTCCTCAGTTCTTGGCCACAGTAGTAAATGGCGGGCAGATTTGGGAAGTAGCTCTGTCAGGAAGGATTTTTCATTGACCTACGGATCTCTGAATAATTTTTCTTGTTCCAAGTTTATATATGTACACTACAAGCGAAGTTTATCGCGGAAAATATTTGCTTCAAATCTTCACCAACAGGAGGTTCCATCCTGGAAAAAAGAGGCCTAGAGCACCATTTTCATCGGGATTATTTCGCTCGTTTCCGTCGATGTCATTCACGGACCTGCGAAAGATGTTTCTTGAGTGTTGGAATTTTTTAATGTTCTCACATATGTTTGTTATGGTTCATTGCTTTCACGAAGTCCGTTAGCGGGTTCTCCGTCTCGGTCCACAGAGGGCGACTCTCGTACGTATGTACGAGGTGCGTCCTTTCTGGAATTGCTAAGGTACCCCGATGTTTGTTAGCTAGGGTGCTGAGAAGCGACACTGATGTGCTCCTAATAAGGACGAAACTACAGTCCGCCGCTTTGTTTCTCAGTATCCTGTTTAGTTGCTCTATTGTGGCTCTTGGGGGCTGCGTGCATGGCGGGCAGATTTGGGAACTAGCTCTGTCAGGAAGGATCATTCATTGATCTACGAATTTCTGAATAATTCTTCTTGCCCCAAGTTTATATATGTACAATACTAGCGAAGTTTATCGCGGAAAGTATTCACATCCAAACGTGATTATTTTCGGCATAATATCAGGATAGACTGAAGACCGTATCAAGCAAGGAATTCATTCCTGTAAATTTGGAATCTCTCCCTAAAAAAATCTGGCTTGAAAATCCTATGGGGTTAAAAAGGTCAAGTTGGATCTCACCGAAAAGGAAATCCAATTCTCTTAACGATTATTGCATTACTTTCTGAATGGATCTTCGTTACAGAGTGTCCCTATTGAGTTTTTCATCCAAACTGTTAGCTGAATGATTTGGAATATCTTATCTGGTGAAAGGACGATTTTAAGAAGAAACAAGGAAAAATAAACATCTACTTAATTAACCTTTCACATCAGTAGATAACATTAATCCATAAATTATACTTGAATCATGGATGGTCATGCAAAACAAATTTGCACTTTCGTTTTCAAAGTTCAAAGGTGCCATCAAACAAGAAATGTCACACATAGAAATAACGGCTGTCAGTTATAAATGAATACCATGATAGTAATTTTTATTTTCATTGGTTTTCACCCCTTCTTATATCATATCATCCCTTGCCATCACCCGGCGTGGATTTTATTTTATCGCGTTCTCCATCGAGACTTTTATGGCAGCATTTATATAATTTCTCGCATCTTTTATCTTTTTCGCCTCTCTTCGAGAACGACATTACTGTTTTATTGTTTTATATAGATCCCTCAGTCTGATGATTAGATCACTTGATCGATTGTAGCAATTTCATCGCTATATATTACATGACATTTTATTATTTTCGGAGTTGTTGAAATTGTAATGATTTGTTACTTGATGGAGAGGGAAGTTTATTGGTTTTCTCAGGAGACTCTGAATTTATTACTTTGAATATAAGTTAATTTTTTATGTTACTGGGGTAAGCCAAATTCTCATCTCAAAGATTATACTACATCTCTTGTGAAACATGATGCAGCAGGCCAAAAGATGTTGGAAATGAAACCTGGACCTTAGGAGGTTGCTGCAAAATATAGCAGCTAAATATGAGTCGAAGCAGATATTTCAGGGCATTCGCAACTGATTTATAATACGCCGAAAACTTATTGAAAAATTATCTCTGTAATGTCCTCTGAAAACCGAAGTAAAAACATAGATCATATCTGCAAATAAGAGTTTGCGCTAGCCTGGTTTCCTTTGGAACTAGATTCAACAGTTTTATTCATAGATTGGTTGACATCCCGTTATCACCAGAAAATTTCAACAAAGAATTACATTTGATTAAAAAATTGGCAAAAATGATGGTTACAATCTCAAACTAATAAATAATATTTTAAATGAAACACAAAGTAGAATCGCATTGAATGAAGTTTACTCCGTCGATAAATTGAAACAAAAATTCAACACCTTAACCTACGTTGATTCTTGAGTACAAATAATTTCCACATAGCTCATCAAAATAATAATAGCTTAGTCAAATAAATAAACAACAATAAAACCAAATCAGACAAAAATAATAAATCAGGTGTTCATAGATTGAATTGCAATGACTATAATTATTACTAAATTGGTTGAACACATGGAAATTTCAATATTAGAATATCGGAACACAAACGCAGTTTTTCAAATACAAAATCAAATTCAAATTACGCGAATCATCTCTTAGAAAATAATCATTCTTTCGACCCACAGTTTGAAAGCATACAGATAATAGATATTGGAAAGCAGATCTTTGGGAAGCTTTAGAAATCAATGAACAAAAACGCTCAAGTAGATTCCTTAATTAACAAGTCGATCTAAGCCCTAGACTTCTATTGAATCTGATATATTACTTAATTTTATTGGATATATCTGTCATCGATAACCATTTAAGAAGGAGAAACTCAATAAGCCGTGAATTACTTAAGAACATTTGTATTTATATTCTCATTTTCATCTATATATAGTTCTCATAATTTCTGTACGTTCATTCGTCTGAAGAAGCTACGGTGTAGCGTAACTCGTTACGAATCACAATTATTCAGTAAGATTCCTGAAAAAACATTACTTGTTTTTACTATTTCAAAGTTTATCGTAGAGCTTTGGGAGACACCCTGTGTACCAGTATTTTGATGTGATATATTCCTTAATTTTATTGGATATATTTGTCATCAATAACCATTTAAGAAGAAGAAACTCAATAAGCCTTAAATTACTTAAAAACATTTGTATTTATATTCTCATTTTCATCTATATATAGTTGTTATAATTTCTGTACATTCATTCTTCTGAAGAAGCTACGGTGTAGCGTAACTCGTTACGAATCACAATTATTCAGTAAGATTCCTGAAAAACATTACTTGTTTTTACTATTTCAAAGTTTATCGTAGAGCTTTGGGAGACACCCTGTGTACCAGTATTTTGAGGTGATATATTCCTTAATTTTATTGGATATATTTGTCATCAATAACCATTTAAGAAGAAGAAACTCAATAAGCCTTAAATTACTTAAAAATATTTGTATTTATATTCTCATTTTCATCTATATATAGTTGTTATAATTTCTGTACATTCATTCTTCTGAAGAAGCTACGGTGTAGCGTAACTCGTTACGAATCACAATTATTCAGTAAGATTCCTGAAAAAACATTACTTGTTTTTACTATTTCAAAGTTTATCGTAGAGCTTTGGGAGACACCCTGTGTACCAGTATTTTGAGGTGATATATTCCTTAATTTTATTGGATATATTTGTCATCAATAACCATTTAAGAAGAAGAAACTCAATAAGCCTTAAATTACTTAAAAATATTTGTATTTATATTCTCATTTTCATCTATATATAGTTGTTATAATTTCTGTACATTCATTCTTCTGAAGAAGCTACGGTTTAGCGTAACTCGTTACGAATCACAATTATTCAGTAAGATTCCTGAAAAAACATTACTTGTTTTTACTATTTCAAAGTTTATCGTAGAGCTTTGGGAGACACCCTGTGTACCAGTATTTTGATGTGATATATTCCTTAATTTTATTGGATATATTTGTCATCAATAACCATTTAAGAAGAAGA
This sequence comes from Cryptolaemus montrouzieri, assembly GCA_013387265.2. NCBI lineage: Eukaryota > Metazoa > Arthropoda > Insecta > Coleoptera > Coccinellidae > Cryptolaemus > Cryptolaemus montrouzieri. The sequence goes on along the minus strand of JABFTP020000083.1, from coordinate 45,169,159 downwards.
AACTCAATAAGCCTTAAATTACTTAAAACATTTGTATTTATATTCTCATTTTCATCTATATATAGTTGTTATAATTTCTGTACATTCATTCTTCTGAAGAAGCTACGGTGTAGCGTAACTCGTTACGAATCACAATTATTCAGTAAGATTCCTGAAAAACATTACTTGTTTTTACTATTTCAAAGTTTATCGTAGAGCTTTGGGAGACACCCTGTGTACCAGTATTTTGATGTGATATATTCCTTAATTTTATTGGATATATTTGTCATCAATAACCATTTAAGAAGAAGAAACTCAATAAGCCTTAAATTACTTAAAAATATTTGTATTTATATTCTCATTTTCATCTATATATAGTTGTTATAATTTCTGTACATTCATTCTTCTGAAGAAGCTACGGTGTAGCGTAACTCGTTACGAATCACAATTATTCAGTAAGATTCCTGAAAAACATTACTTGTTTTTACTATTTCAAAGTTTATCGTAGAGCTTTGGGAGACACCCTGTGTACCAGTATTTTGATGTGATATATTCCTTAATTTTATTGGATATATTTGTCATCAATAACCATTTAAGAAGAAGAAACTCAATAAGCCTTAAATTACTTAAAAACATTTGTATTTATATTCTCATTTTCATCTATATATAGTTGTTATAATTTCTGTACATTCATTCTTCTGAAGAAGCTACGGTGTAGCGTAACTCGTTACGAATCACAATTATTCAGTAAGATTCCTGAAAAACATTACTTGTTTTTACTATTTCAAAGTTTATCGTAGAGCTTTGGGAGACACCCTGTGTACCAGTATTTTGATGTGATATATTCCTTAATTTTATTGGATATATTTGTCATCAATAACCATTTAAGAAGAAGAAACTCAATAAGCCTTAAATTACTTAAAAACATTTGTATTTATATTCTCATTTTCATCTATATATAGTTGTTATAATTTCTGTACATTCATTCTTCTGAAGAAGCTACGGTGTAGCGTAACTCGTTACGAATCACAATTATTCAGTAAGATTCCTGAAAAACATTACTTGTTTTTACTATTTCAAAGTTTATCGTAGAGCTTTGGGAGACACCCTGTGTACCAGTATTTTGATGTGATATATTCCTTAATTTTATTGGATATATTTGTCATCAATAACCATTTAAGAAGAAGAAACTCAATAAGCCTTAAATTACTTAAAAATATTTGTATTTATATTCTCATTTTCATCTATATATAGTTGTTATAATTTCTGTACATTCATTCTTCTGAAGAAGCTACGGTGTAGCGTAACTCGTTACGAATCACAATTATTCAGTAAGATTCCTGAAAAAACATTACTTGTTTTTACTATTTCAAAGTTTATCGTAGAGCTTTGGGAGACACCCTGTGTACCAGTATTTTGATGTGATATATTCCTTAATTTTATTGGATATATTTGTCATCAATAACCATTTAAGAAGAAGAAACTCAATAAGCCTTAAATTACTTAAAAACATTTGTATTTATATTCTCATTTTCATCTATATATAGTTGTTATAATTTCTGTACATTCATTCTTCTGAAGAAGCTACGGTGTAGCGTAACTCGTTACGAATCACAATTATTCAGTAAGATTCCTGAAAAACATTACTTGTTTTTACTATTTCAAAGTTTATCGTAGAGCTTTGGGAGACACCCTGTGTACCAGTATTTTGATGTGATATATTCCTTAATTTTATTGGATATATTTGTCATCAATAACCATTTAAGAAGAAGAAACTCAATAAGCCTTAAATTACTTAAAACATTTGTATTTATATTCTCATTTTCATCTATATATAGTTGTTATAATTTCTGTACATTCATTCTTCTGAAGAAGCTACGGTGTAGCGTAACTCGTTACGAATCACAATTATTCAGTAAGATTCCTGAAAAACATTACTTGTTTTTACTATTTCAAAGTTTATCGTAGAGCTTTGGGAGACACCCTGTGTACCAGTATTTTGATGTGATATATTCCTTAATTTTATTGGATATATTTGTCATCAATAACCATTTAAGAAGAAGAAACTCAATAAGCCTTAAATTACTTAAAAACATTTGTATTTATATTCTCATTTTCATCTATATATAGTTGTTATAATTTCTGTACATTCATTCTTCTGAAGAAGCTACGGTGTAGCGTAACTCGTTACGAATCACAATTATTCAGTAAGATTCCTGAAAAACATTACTTGTTTTTACTATTTCAAAGTTTATCGTAGAGCTTTGGGAGACACCCTGTGTACCAGTATTTTGATGTGATATATTCCTTAATTTTATTGGATATATTTGTCATCAATAACCATTTAAGAAGAAGAAACTCAATAAGCCTTAAATTACTTAAAACATTTGTATTTATATTCTCATTTTCATCTATATATAGTTGTTATAATTTCTGTACATTCATTCTTCTGAAGAAGCTACGGTGTAGCGTAACTCGTTACGAATCACAATTATTCAGTAAGATTCCTGAAAAAACATTACTTGTTTTTACTATTTCAAAGTTTATCGTAGAGCTTTGGGAGACACCCTGTGTACCAGTATTTTGATGTGATATATTCCTTAATTTTATTGGATATATTTGTCATCAATAACCATTTAAGAAGAAGAAACTCAATAAGCCTTAAATTACTTAAAAACATTTGTATTTATATTCTCATTTTCATCTATATATAGTTGTTATAATTTCTGTACATTCATTCTTCTGAAGAAGCTACGGTGTAGCGTAACTCGTTACGAATCACAATTATTCAGTAAGATTCCTGAAAAACATTACTTGTTTTTACTATTTCAAAGTTTATCGTAGAGCTTTGGGAGACACCCTGTGTACCAGTATTTTGATGTGATATATTCCTTAATTTTATTGGATATATTTGTCATCAATAACCATTTAAGAAGAAGAAACTCAATAAGCCTTAAATTACTTAAAAACATTTGTATTTATATTCTCATTTTCATCTATATATAGTTGTTATAATTTCTGTACATTCATTCTTCTGAAGAAGCTACGGTGTAGCGTAACTCGTTACGAATCACAATTATTCAGTAAGATTCCTGAAAAACATTACTTGTTTTTACTATTTCAAAGTTTATCGTAGAGCTTTGGGAGACACCCTGTGTACCAGTATTTTGATGTGATATATTCCTTAATTTTATTGGATATATTTGTCATCAATAACCATTTAAGAAGAAGAAACTCAATAAGCCTTAAATTACTTAAAAACATTTGTATTTATATTCTCATTTTCATCTATATATAGTTGTTATAATTTCTGTACATTCATTCTTCTGAAGAAGCTACGGTGTAGCGTAACTCGTTACGAATCACAATTATTCAGTAAGATTCCTGAAAAACATTACTTGTTTTTACTATTTCAAAGTTTATCGTAGAGCTTTGGGAGACACCCTGTGTACCAGTATTTTGATGTGATATATTCCTTAATTTTATTGGATATATTTGTCATCAATAACCATTTAAGAAGAAGAAACTCAATAAGCCTTAAATTACTTAAAAATATTTGTATTTATATTCTCATTTTCATCTATATATAGTTGTTATAATTTCTGTACATTCATTCTTCTGAAGAAGCTACGGTGTAGCGTAACTCGTTACGAATCACAATTATTCAGTAAGATTCCTGAAAAAACATTACTTGTTTTTACTATTTCAAAGTTTATCGTAGAGCTTTGGGAGACACCCTGTGTACCAGTATTTTGATGTGATATATTCCTTAATTTTATTGGATATATTTGTCATCAATAACCATTTAAGAAGAAGAAACTCAATAAGCCTTAAATTACTTAAAAACATTTGTATTTATATTCTCATTTTCATCTATATATAGTTGTTATAATTTCTGTACATTCATTCTTCTGAAGAAGCTACGGTGTAGCGTAACTCGTTACGAATCACAATTATTCAGTAAGATTCCTGAAAAACATTACTTGTTTTTACTATTTCAAAGTTTATCGTAGAGCTTTGGGAGACACCCTGTGTACCAGTATTTTGATGTGATATATTCCTTAATTTTATTGGATATATTTGTCATCAATAACCATTTAAGAAGAAGAAACTCAATAAGCCTTAAATTACTTAAAAACATTTGTATTTATATTCTCATTTTCATCTATATATAGTTGTTATAATTTCTGTACATTCATTCTTCTGAAGAAGCTACGGTGTAGCGTAACTCGTTACGAATCACAATTATTCAGTAAGATTCCTGAAAAACATTACTTGTTTTTACTATTTCAAAGTTTATCGTAGAGCTTTGGGAGACACCCTGTGTACCAGTATTTTGATGTGATATATTCCTTAATTTTATTGGATATATTTGTCATCAATAACCATTTAAGAAGAAGAAACTCAATAAGCCTTAAATTACTTAAAAACATTTGTATTTATATTCTCATTTTCATCTATATATAGTTGTTATAATTTCTGTACATTCATTCTTCTGAAGAAGCTACGGTGTAGCGTAACTCGTTACGAATCACAATTATTCAGTAAGATTCCTGAAAAAACATTACTTGTTTTTACTATTTCAAAGTTTATCGTAGAGCTTTGGGAGACACCCTGTGTACCAGTATTTTGATGTGATATATTCCTTAATTTTATTGGATATATTTGTCATCAATAACCATTTAAGAAGAAGAAACTCAATAAGCCTTAAATTACTTAAAAACATTTGTATTTATATTCTCATTTTCATCTATATATAGTTGTTATAATTTCTGTACATTCATTCTTCTGAAGAAGCTACGGTGTAGCGTAACTCGTTACGAATCACAATTATTCAGTAAGATTCCTGAAAAACATTACTTGTTTTTACTATTTCAAAGTTTATCGTAGAGCTTTGGGAGACACCCTGTGTACCAGTATTTTGATGTGATATATTCCTTAATTTTATTGGATATATTTGTCATCAATAACCATTTAAGAAGAAGAAACTCAATAAGCCTTAAATTACTTAAAAACATTTGTATTTATATTCTCATTTTCATCTATATATAGTTGTTATAATTTCTGTACATTCATTCTTCTGAAGAAGCTACGGTGTAGCGTAACTCGTTACGAATCACAATTATTCAGTAAGATTCCTGAAAAAACATTACTTGTTTTTACTATTTCAAAGTTTATCGTAGAGCTTTGGGAGACACCCTGTGTACCAGTATTTTGATGTGATATATTCCTTAATTTTATTGGATATATTTGTCATCAATAACCATTTAAGAAGAAGAAACTCAATAAGCCTTAAATTACTTAAAAACATTTGTATTTATATTCTCATTTTCATCTATATATAGTTGTTATAATTTCTGTACATTCATTCTTCTGAAGAAGCTACGGTGTAGCGTAACTCGTTACGAATCACAATTATTCAGTAAGATTCCTGAAAAAACATTACTTGTTTTTACTATTTCAAAGTTTATCGTAGAGCTTTGGGAGACACCCTGTGTACCAGTATTTTGATGTGATATATTCCTTAATTTTATTGGATATATTTGTCATCAATAACCATTTAAGAAGAAGAAACTCAATAAGCCTTAAATTACTTAAAACATTTGTATTTATATTCTCATTTTCATCTATATATAGTTGTTATAATTTCTGTACGTTCATTCTTCTGAAGAAGCTACGGTGTAGCGTAACTCGTTACGAATCACAATTATTCAGTAAGATTCCTGAAAAAACATTACTTGTTTTTACTATTTCAAAGTTTATCGTAGAGCTTTGGGAGACACCCTGTGTACCAGTATTTTGATGTGATATATTCCTTAATTTTATTGGATATATTTGTCATCAATAACCATTTAAGAAGAAGAAACTCAATAAGCCTTAAATTACTTAAAAACATTTGTATTTATATTCTCATTTTCATCTATATATAGTTGTTATAATTTCTGTACATTCATTCTTCTGAAGAAGCTACGGTGTAGCGTAACTCGTTACGAATCACAATTATTCAGTAAGATTCCTGAAAAACATTACATTACTTTGGGAGACACCCTGTGTTTTTTGATGTGATATATTCCTTAATTTTATTGGACTATTTCAAAGTTTATCGTAGAGCTTTGGGAGACACCCTGTGTACCAGTATTTTGATGTGATATATTCCTTAATTTTATTGGATATATTTGTCATCAATAACCATTTAAGAAGAAGAAACTCAATAAGCCTTAAATTACTTAAAAACATTTGTATTTATATTCTCATTTTCATCTATATATAGTTGTTATAATTTCTGTACGTTCATTCTTCTGAAGAAGCTACGGTGTAGCGTAACTCGTTACGAATCACAATTATTCAGTAAGATTCCTAAAAAAACATTACTTGTTTTTACTATTTCAAAGTTTATCGTAGAGCTTTGGGAGACACCCTGTGTACCAGTATTACTCCCAAAGTATCGTTAAAATAATAACCTGTATCTCAGCAGAATTTATATTTAAAAAATCAGAATTCTGAGTGAACAGAAAGAGAAATAGAAGAAAGAGGGACAAATAGAGGAACTATGCAATTTATGTGGTGCAGACAAATTGAATGTTTGATACATATTCATTTTGATTGAATTTATGCGAGGAATCCGGATTAATACCGCAAAAGTCATACAATATTCATGATAGGTTTTAATTGCCATCGGATGAAGGTTCAACTCGATTTCGAAAATCTCATATGAGGCTGAACTCATTGCTATGGGTTATGTTCATATCAAATAGATGAATATTGAATAGTCATGCGAACTAACCCAGTTTCTCAGAGTGGGCGAGAATGTCAGGATGAAATCGTTGAATTTTACGAATTAATGTTACTATTGCCAAAATGATTGATCGTTTTGTATGGAGAAACATACGTGGGTGAACTGATACGGTGGGTAAAAATAAAACGAAATTTCATTGTCCTCTAATGAGTGTCATATGGTTTTCAACTTTATCTTCTTTAAGAATTATACACTTGATCAGGTGGTGGTGATTTTTAAGGCTTTCTTTATGGTTGTATTTCCTCGAAACCAGTAGAGGTCGCTGGGGACAGTTCATGAGAATATGCTGGATGAGCTTTGAGGATTTTATTATTAACGATGGCCAGATCAGTGCAGCGCTCCAAACAATTTCTCCATCATTATTGAAACTTCACCATAGGTAAGTGAAATATATCTGAAGGTGTAACGTGCTAAAATCACGTCACAGCTACTTGAATTCAAAACACCCCATTCCAATCAACCCTTCGTCTATGCCAAACCGTTACGCCACTGGCTAACAGTCTAATACGCATGGTCGACTATCATATGTTATGTTCCATCGGCTTTAGAATCTTCACTTTCCTTCTTTCTTCTGCCAACCTTCAAACTAATGAGTTCAACTTGAAAATCATCCTTGATTGTATTTGAAATAATTAAATCATATAAAAGTTCTCTAGTGAAAATTAGAGATATATCTATATCTTAAATATTGTGTAGTGACCTATATCAAAAATATAAGGTAAGTTGCAAGATCATCCAGCAAAATACCGCACTTAACCTTGAAAATCTGATTTTTAATTTTTCCTTACAGCTTTTTTCCTATTAACTGCTTGAGCCTTATACTTGCTATTAGAAATTCGAATTCTGCTCCACAGAATTTGTATTTTTCTCACGTATAGTTTCATAAACGTATTTCTTCAGAGTAGTAAACGACAAAAGTGAGTCAAACCCCAATATTCAATCATTATTTCGTGAAATTATCATGTAAATCATAAAATTCTTCAAATTTTCAAAATGGTTGCCAAACATCTGTAATTTTTTTATATAGTTTTTGTAGATGCTTTCTTGCTTTTTATGTAGCTCATCGTTTAATTCTATGACCTACATGAACAGCTAGCATGAGTTCACTCTTTAGAATCTCTGTAACTTTTCCTGTTCATGTCTTCAAATAATGTTAGACCCACGTTATTTTGTTACTTTAAATTCCCTGGTTAAGCTGGCTGTTACGTCAGAGCATAGAATATATTGGTGATATCTGTCTAACTCGTGAATTCAGTCGTAGGTGCAGAGTCGTAAGTGGAGCCCAGAGGTCGAAAAATAATTTTTATCTGAAGCCCTGAAATCTAGATGAATCCGAAGTTGAAATACAGGTTTTCACTCCATACGCAGCACTAAGAATACAAAAGACTTCTGAACTTAGGTGATTGGAGACTCTGAAATAGATGACCTCTTCCTCATCCATTTCCTCAAGATCAACGACTTCTGCCACATCTGTTTCTACAGGACCAATAATTTCTGACTATCGCCAAGATAAGTGTTATTGATTGTACATATAGAAAGAAGCATTTGTTGGTATTGTTTTCTATAACTTTCAATGATAATTATAATGTGTGCCTTGACTTTTCCACCAAGACCTCAGTGACAAATGATGAATCAATTAATCGAAATTTCTCTGTGCTTACCGGTGGGGTAGTCACGTTTCAAGGATATCTGTTATTTGATATTCAATATGAAGAAAACAAAATCATTTCAAGTGGGCTTTTCAATGTCCTGTGGATAGAGCTGGGACTCGAACTGCGTCACGGGGCCTCAAAACAAATTTCCTAATCTACGCATTTTGCACTCTACTGTTTTATCAAAGCTGCATTTGAAGCTACTTCAATAACGCTAATTGATCGCCGTTGTGGTTGTGAATTCACATCAATCTACTATAAGTGTAGCGTGTAAAATGTCACCTTCAACTTAACACGCTACACTTCCATCAATTCGTATTTGAGCCATGCCATTCGGACCGTGTAAAACTGGCATTACCACTCCGTGTACCTTACGGTAGTTTGTTTGGTTCTGTACTCCGTGCCCCTCCCTCTTAAGCAGGGTAAAGATTATCTGAATTCGAAACGATTCGACCGACAGCGATTCATTTCTGTTCCGGCCTTGCAAAAACAAATTGTTAAAACCTTTTTTTCAATCTTCTTATTAAAATCAAAATGAAAAGGTATAGAGTATTGAAAGTTTTAAAATCAATTGCTATCCTTCAGCAAATATGTGTTTTTGTTGTTGTTGATAATCTCTGAAGACCGTCCGCTGCCTAATATTCAGGTGATATCATTCACTCGTCCCGTCCTATAGCAGTGAAATGTATCGTTTGTTCGTTCAAATATTTATTTGTAATGGTGACACGAAAAACTAAACGATTATGTGGGAAATTCTTTTATTCAACCCATAAATACTATAGTTTTCAATTTCATCCTTTATAAAAAAAAAATCTATTTTTATTTATACATTAATGGTTGCATGTGTCATTTCTGTTCTGTCAGTCCTTAAATAGTTCCATATATTTTTCTCATTTTAACTTATAATATTTTATCTATTCATTAATTGTGTGTTGTTCTTATTGATTTTATCTTAACTTTGTTTTTGAAAAAATTTCGGAAATTTCAAAATATTTGTATAATATGTATCTTGATCTGTATATTTGTATATATATTTTTCCGTTCTTCTAGAGTCCTGAAGAAGATTAAAAATATAAATTGAAACTGTTGGCCTTTCAGTCAAACTACTTTTTTTTTCAATTGGACCTTCAAACCATCAATTATTAAATAATACGATTTATGGTCGTCAACTTGTACTGAAGATAATGATCGTATTTGCTTTTCTCAGGATCACGTAGATGTATGAATTTAAAGTCTTTGGGTCAAAAAATTCTGCAGAAAGAAATGTTGCAAAGCATACCACTCTTGATAATTATTAGTGCTATAATCGAAAAGTATGCGAAATATTACGAGTTGAAACAATTAAACAAACACAAGGTTTCTACAAATGTCAGCAGATATTCGATGACAGATGGGCGACGCTTTTTATATTCGGAATATCAGAAATCTTTGACGTATCATAATTCATCGATCCTTCTTTCATTTATCGGATTTTTTCATCCTTAATTGTCTACTAAAGTTCGGAACAACTCTGCTTATATTCGCAACAACGATTCCTTAATATACCGAAACATAAACTTCCTAAGACGGATTGATTCCAAGGATTCAAAATGATTCCTTTGCTGTTCATTATTTCCCTCCATTTTCTGAGCTTACGGATGAAGATTAAGCTACAAGTTTTCGCTATATATAAAATCGACGAACTTCGATAAAGTTTCCTTGAATTTTCAACTTGCCAAACTTATTAGATTCGTTCATTATTCCGGAGGAAATAATTCATTTGTTTCGAACCAATCGAGTTTGTTACGAAATATATCAGGAAAGTATGAAGAAGACTGGAAAGTTTCAAACGCTATGAATTATTTGGGGGTTTGATAGAACTTGCCAAGGATGTGTCGAGGTGTTACGATTGATGCTTAAATAAGGAAACATGTTGAAAACTTGTTAACTTTCTGACACTTCTGAATATTTGGGTGTTATGCTGCATGAATAGAGCGATATTTCATGAAGATTTTGTATGCAGGTGTACATAGTTTGTTCTTGGAATGAACAAGAACGATTTGATGGATTATATCTTGAAAGGAATAAATCATTGATTCTCTAGTAACAAAAGCTTTCTTCATAATCCCTTAAAATACTTAGCTCAGCTTCACTGAATCGTTTATGACCGCATGAAATCTTCCATTATTTTCAGAAAAAATTTCTGTCGCACCTGGTGATTTTAAATAACTAATTCAAGAGTTCAGCAGTTGCGCAAGTTTCGAACGTTGTCTCTGCTGTCTCACACATTAATATTCACAATCTCGGCGTTCCCGCTTAGCGTAGACGAGTATTTTTTGGTACAGTTTATAAAAACATTCAATCCAGTATAGGATATCAAAAAACTTTCGTATCACCGGAAAATCCATCGTCAAAACTTGAGGTAATAAAAAAGTTAAGCAAAATCTATCTCCATTTAAAATAACGGAGCTGTTATGGCCGAGAAAAACAACAACTCGCATAAAAATGCAAATATCCTCGACGTTCTCATCGAGGGACTAATAAAAGCAAACATAATCATTTTTCTCGGAGCCCCAACAAAAAATAATGAGATGTCGTCCAACTTTGAACTGGCCTTGTATCGCGATGTAATCCATGTAAACCCTTTATAGGTTAGGACGAATTAGATGAAATCGTAAATATAAATTTTGTAGAGCCTTTAGGTACAGGAAGATCCTCGAAAAAATGAAATATGTTAATGTGAATGAGATGTTCAAAGTATTCTTATATATAAATAGAAATATCCGTATTGAATTCCAGCATTTTTTGTGGATCAGAATAACGGTTATTTATAAGTAGGTTCTGAACACTTAAAATCATCAAATCTTTGGTACCTTTTCCGAGTGATGTTTTGCATGCTGGAACATAGAGGACACTGTTGATCAAGTGTCAGTAGTAAAAATTAACCTGTATGATTCGTTAATACAAATAGAAAATTTCAGTTCTCTACGTGCTGTGTTTAAGCGACAACAAACTGTCAAATTAGACAAGTTAGTAGAAGATTGGAATTAAACCGTGATCATTTTCACGCAATTATTTTCTACAATTTTCAGAGGCAATTATCTCAGCAATAATATTTCAGCGAGTTGGTTTCTATTTTCAGCACTGAAGAATCACACCAGACAACAATTTCCTGCTGGTATGGAGAATTCAAACACAAATGGGTTACGTTTAGCGACAATCCAATGGCAGGTCTAATCTAACCCAAAACAGTAGTCACTCAAAAATTGTGGATGCTGTCTATTTCATTATTCCGAAAGATGTGCTTGCAACATATCGAGACATTGAGGCATCTTTGCAAATTTCAAACACCCCAATAAGAAAAATTTTGCAATGTTTAGGCACATTGAAGAATTTTTATTCAAGGAACAATATTCAATTCACCTGAGGGTATAAGGGGCGATGGTAGTACAGGATCAAAACCAGCCCAAATGTCAACCTTCACCTGCACGTGGTATACCCTGCTAAACAACCAACGAAAGCTCTGACGGCCGAGCCACGGCGGGATAACCATTACTACAGGAATTAAGGAAATGTAATTCCTAAAAAGATCCCCTATCAACCCGCACTGGCCAGCGTGATAGGTAACGGCTAAAACACCTCTAACCAAAATGACAAACAAAAACTATACAAGGCCCTCAGTGCCCAGCAGATCGCTAGTCCCCGACTACGGTAGCAGTCGGCACAGACTACGATCAGAGGGTGCTAAGAATCCCCGGGTTGGACCAGGCTACCTTCGAAAACTGTATATTGCGACATATAATACGGGAACCCTTTCATCTGAAGAGAAAATCCTTGAATTTGAAGAGGAACTGAAACAAATACATTGGGATATAGTCGGAATAAGCGAAATACGTAAGAGAGGAGAACAGCAAACCTTACTAAAGTCGGGAAACCTCTATTATCACAAATGTGAGGAAGACAGCTCCGTGGGAGGGGTAGGACTCTTGATACATAAACGTCACATCCAGAATATACTTCAAATTAGCAGCATAAGTTCCAGAGTCTGCTATGTGGTACTAAAACTAAATGATCGATATAGTATCAAAATTATACAAGCGTATGCACCCACATCCACTCACTCAGATGAGGAAGTTGAGGCCTTCTACGAGGATGTAACTAAGGCAATGTCAAACTCCTTAACATATTTCACTATACTAGCCGGTGACTTCAATGCCAAACTTGGTAAGAAGCAAGACGAAACAGAAACGTCTTTGGGCTGCCATGGAATTGGAGAAAGAAACGACAGAGGAAACCTTCTATTGCAGTTTTTGTACACACTCAACTAACAGCAATGAATACATTCTTCCAAAAAGCAGAACATCGTAAGTGGACATGGAGCAGTCCAGATGGAAAGACGAAAACGAAATCGACTTTATTATTACAAATAAAAAGCAATAAGAACTGATGTAACTGTACTAAATAGATTATCTGTAGGAAGTGATCATAGAATGGTAAGAGCAATAGTGTCACTGAATCTAAGAAAGGAGGAACGAAATTAATTAACAAACAAAATAATAAAAAGTGGACGAATGTAGATGACATCGAAGAATATCAGAAAACATTAGAAGAGAATCTTGAAAACCCTGATGAAATGAGCATTGAAAATTAAACGACAACATAGTCAAATCAATCAACGAAGCTCAGAATAAACATTCTCCGAAATCAATGAACAACGAGGGAAATTAACGACGTATACTTAACAATTAATGAAACAAAGAAGAGAACTGCTAGGAAGACATTCACATCATAGAGACCAAATAAGACAACTAAGCAAAGATATAACAAAAGCTGTAAGTGCCGATGTCAGAAAATACAATAAAAATGGATAACCAAAACCATAGAAGAAAATAAAAACATGAAAATACTTCAAAACAAACTGAGTTTGGGAAAACAGAAATAGTTAAATTACAAAATGAAAGGGGAAGTAACAAACGACAGAAGGAGATAATCACAATTGTCGAGAATTTCTATACCAGCTTATACAGTGACCAACACCAAGCCGGAATATTAAAAAATGCACCTCCTTTACCTCATATAGTAAACCAGGGATCAGAGGATATTCCAGCAATAACTGAAAATGAAGTTTTAAGATCGCTTAACGAAATGAAGAACAATAAAGCACCAGGTGAAGACGGCATCGTTGCAGAAGCTATAAAAATGGGAGGAAAACAACTACTTAAGTCCATAACTCGACTTTTCAACAAATGTCTAGATGAAGCAACAACCCCAGAGAAGTGGAACAACGCCATCATTGTTATTATGCACAAAAAGGGTAATATCACCGACCTACAAAACTACAGACCAATTAGTCTGCTTACACATCTTTATAAGCTTTTTACTAAAATCATAACAGCGAGACTTACGAACAAACTGGATTTATATCAGCCAAGAGAACAAGCGGGCTTTAGAGCTGGATATGGAACAAACGACCACTTACAGGTTATAAAGTCACTGATAGAAAAATGTGTGGAATACAATAAACCTCTTGTACTCACGTTAAATTGTTATTATTTAGTTAACTTGATTCAAGAACAGACAGGCATACCGTTTAACCATATTCGACTATGTCTAAAAAAAATTAAGTTAAACAATTCATTCCGTGAACTTACTTATGACGGCATTGATATATCTTATCCAAGCAAAATTTGTTTGAAAACTGTACCTATTATAGCAACTGTAATCCGTCCTTCTATTGTATCATTAGATAAAGAGTTGATTAAAAAGAAATTACCTATGGCTTTTAGGCATAAATATCATAAGGTGACTTTTATAATAGACTGTTTAGAAATTGATGTACAAAAGCTTTCAAAGGCCTCAAATCGAGCAGTTAAAAGGTAATCAAAACACAGTGATATATCACAAAAACAAATATATCGTAAGGCGTAATCAGTAAAAGGTAATCAAACACAGTGATATATATATATATATATATATATATATATATATATATATATATATATATATATATATATATACATAATATATATAGTATGACGTCATGCGCTGTGATTGGCGTTTGAGTCAAAATGGCCGATTGCAGTATTTTACTCTTTTATTTTAATAAAAATCATATTAATCTCAGTTTTTAAATAACACTGCATCAGTTTTTCAAATCCTTTGAATGTGTATTTTCCCTAAAGTCATTAAATCTTTGATTATGTCATACTATCGTCACGCCTACTTCAAAGAAATACATTCAATTTGAAAATCTCAACTTTCTGCAGTTGAGCTAGCATAAGTTGAAATTAAAAACATTCCATCATTGATTCAAAAAACAAGTTGTTCAATCAACCTTTAGACATAGAAATTCAATTAGTAATCAAATAAAGGAACACTACTGAAAACATAGAAATTTCACCTTATGTGATTGCGCTATACATAACTATTTTGCATGAATTCAAATTGACCAAAATTCACACAATTTGCTTACCAGAAAGAACAAACATTTTCTGAATTGAATGGTTCTTGTGAAAAGCAGAAATGAGATTCAAACATCCATAAATTTGAACACTACATTATGAATCTTCATGTTCAATACAATGATTTTAACTATATGTCAGTTTCAGTAAAACTGTTTCTTGTAACTGTTAATTTCCTAGATCCATAACTGTCGAGTTGGCAGTTGATTTCGAGCAGTCAGTTTCTAGTAAACTTGCTCTCGTAATTGAAATTTATATTGTTCAATTTTACTTCTTTTCAATTAATGTTCTTGTAAAACTTTATTATATACCGTGTAATGAAAACGAAAGGAATAAAATCATTAAAACAACTTGATATTTCCATTTTACGTGATGAACGTACTCATTTTACACAATTATATAAAATATCTATAGTACTTTTATAGTACCTTTATCAAAAATTGTCAAATATACATAGCATTGCCTAAGTTCTAGTTCTAGTTGATTTTTTCCAAAACATGATTCACATAAGCAGCAGCATCGTTGTTGTGACTTTCATAAATCTCAGATTGAAAGTTATGGTTGTACAAAACGAAAGTTCGTATGCAAGTTGTACATATTTGAACATCATGTTCCCCACCATCAAACACCTATGATAGAACAACTTTTAACTTCAAATAAGCCTTGATAATTTCCTGAGAAGCAGTAACAATGTGTTATAAGAAGAACAATATTGAATATTGAATAGTAGGTTAAATATTATCTTTAATTTTATTCCCCAACCTGTCCCAAGTGATGGAAAGAGTCATAAATGATGAACTCATCAAAGATCTTGAGTTGTAGGAAATTATTACCGACCGTCAGTATGGTTTTCGCAAGCATAGATCAACAGGAGATCTGCTCACCTACGTCACTCATAGTTGTACATCATTCAAATAGATCGATACAAGTTGTGGTCGACGGTATAACATCTGATTGTTTCCAGTTGCAAGCAGGAGTACCTCAGGGGTCCATTCTTTGTCCAACCTTGTTTCTGTTGCAGATAAACGATCTTCTGTCATCTACAAAGAACCACATCACAGTAGTCTGCGGCCGATTACAGCTGCAGAATCTCAGCGTCCGCGATATCAACAAATAAATAACTTAAACTCTGATTTACAGAGGATATCTGAGTGGGGTCAGTTGAACCTAGTGAGCTTCAGTGCGAGCAAGACGCAAGCAGCTACATTTTCTAGAAAAGTCCCCGCTGAAGAACCTCCCCTAATGATGCAAGGCCAACAAATTGCGTCCAAAGATTCGATGCACCTTCTCGGAATAACGGTCAACTCCGGGTTTTGCTGGCATGAACATGTATCAGCAATAGCTAAGTCGGCATCAGCTAAACTTAGTTTATCATCGACCTCCCGGAGATCACCCGCGATCTCCAACTGCTGGCTCTCAGAAGACAAGATGCTCCAAGGAACTGGAAGACCTTGTTCCGGGAAAACTCATGTTTTTCCGAAACACTATGCTAACAAGGAGTTCTCATCATATGGCGGTACATTTAACGACCCCACAAACCTCTCTCTATACGAATTCCTTCGTTTAGGGCCGGTGAGCTGTGGAATCCGCTTCCGTCCAACATCTTCCCAACATCCTAAAATTTGGCCCTCTTCAAGATGCGAGTAAACAGACCCCTCAATTCTTCCAAGGTGCCCACTCATGTGGTGTAACAGGTTCACCTACCTCTGGACTCAATCCAATCAATCTTGAAAGCTTCTATTATCTGATTCATTCCAAACTCTTTTCCACATTGCCTTGATTCTAAAAACAAAAAACGTATTAACTATTTTGCCTTAAATATCAGAATTTCACGCAATCTCGATTCAATAAATTATCCCAATGAATATATCATTTTTATTCATGAATTCCACCGCATAAAGCATTGTAGCTGCCAATGAAATCACCAGGCCACTGTTGGCAACCCAAGCGACGGAACCGTGGGATCCTGATCCGATTAAAATGAATATTAGATACAATTTGTCCAGGATTATAAGGATGCAGCTTCCGTGGGTGTTCTGGCTTTCAATTTGCACTGATCCTGATAATAATAATCACTTCGACCTGGAGCGATAAATATGAGCGTCTCAGACACGTTTGGTAAAATTTGTAGGCCATAAATTCAGGCGATATTCTTGTAGTTGATAAAATTTGAAATCTTCTTTTTGTATCAATTTGTTCAATGATTTGAGGATGATGTATAATTTTTCGGTAATAAGTCCATATACAGTGCGTTCCAATGAAAAGGAAACGCCCTAAATAACTCGGCTAGATTGATTTCTCTGTGAATTTACTTAACCAGTCGATATTTGATTGGAGGAGGACATTTTCAGTTAGATGGTTCGTTCCGAAATAAACGAGTAAATGAATTGAAATCTAATCAAAATAACATTTCGGCTCTCATTATAGATCAATTTTGTAGTCTTCTAGAGATCTGTTGTCACAAAATTAATTCCAATTTGAATCTGACAAATCTCAGGACTCCCTATGAGATCCCCTTATTAGCAGATGTTTTCACGAATAAGCTTGAAAACTGTATAAGGAATCTTAACACAAAAACATATCATTTTTTTCATAGAAAAACCAGTAAATATATACGCATGTCTAACTTTTGCCTCCTCGCCAATAACATCAGCATTTATCTTTCCAAATTTAATGTAACAACCCCTATCTACTGTGGTCCCAACGTTAGAAAATTACAATTCAATGCCAAACAACAATTTAATGAATCCAAACAGTCAAACAATTTACGTAGGAAAACTTGTAGAAATTTTGAATCAAGATTTAAAGAACATCTCTTCCCTGATGACAAATTCGCAGTTTTGAAAATATTACATCTACAAATCCTCTAATTATATCAGATAATAATATTCTTTAATTCAGTCGAATATAAGAATGAGATGGCGTGCTGGGAGAAGCTGAGGACAAATATTAAGGAGGCAGCATCTAAGAGTTTTGGTATGAGAAACATCAACCGAAAAAATAACACTTACAGTAGGACGCCGTGGTTCTGCTCCGAACTAAAAAAAAAGTATAGAGAAAAAAACAGCCTACTCACAGTATAAAACATTTCAGACTCCAGAAACTTAGGATCAATACTGAAGATTGAGAAACGAAACAGCCTCCCTGGTAGAACAAATAAAAAACGAATATTGGGAGTCTTTTTCAGACAAAAAGTGACTTTACGGAAGACCAAAACAAATATGGAGGTTAATACGGGCACAACGTAAAGAAGTTAACGAACTTATAGAGACAAACCAAATACCAAATAATGAATGGGTTGAATATCTAACCAGACTATACGGAAAGACGGAAACATTAGAGTTAGTTCTCAAAAAACTGAAAAATAGGAAAAGTGCTAAACCTGATGGAATAACAAACGAACTACTCAAATATGGCGGCCAAACATTACAAGGAGAAGTATCAAAACTCGTTCAGAAAATTCTCTTTTTCCACAAAATACCAGACGATTGGCGCACTAGTATCACTATATTACTTTCAAAAAAGGTAACAAGAAAATACCAGCAAATTATCGAGGGATTAATCTTCTAAATACCACGCACAAGTTAACAACTAAGATAATTACAATGAGAATGAACAGCATCATCTCGCTATCTGATGAACAGCAAGGATTTCGATCTGCAAGGTCATGTACAGACGCAGTTTTTGTTGTTGACATCATCATCATCACTGGTAGAACAAAAACAAAACGCAAGACAACAATAATAGGCAATAACAATTAATATTTGCGTATAACTGGTTGCGTATTGAGTATTGAAGGGTGTTTTCGAATTATCACATTACTGTAGACATTCATAAATCCGTCAACGTCAGCTCCTGAATTCACTGTCTTAGAATGTTCTTTTGGAACATTCGACGTAACTGTCAAAACCGGTAAACACTGTAGAAATCAGACAAAAAACTTTATTTTATTTTTATTGAAATCAATTCCCATAATAATAAGTAGACCCATTAATAATATCTTTAATAGTATAGTTGTTTTCTGTATATGATAGGTAATTCTCTTTTCTTTCATTCGAGTAAATGAATATAATAGTTGAGAAAAGGTACGAAATAAACGTAAAAAATTTGACCCGAATAAGAGAGCATTCTTCTTTTCTCCCGTAGATTAGAAACACGTCGTAACGAATATATCTTTTTTTTGTTTCCTTGAAGATGATTGAATAACTCATCGATAGGATATCGTCTAGTTCTCCGTTCATAATCTGGAATTCAGCTTCAATTTCGTATCATCCCGTCTTCCAGAGACGCATTCAAGGGAAATTATTTATTACAGTTCAATGGAAGGGGTTCGATTCTAGGATATACGGGAACTTTCGAGTAAGTATAGAATGCAAAGCTTATAGACCTTTGAACATATTCGATATTAAATCAAAATAGCGTTCTGACTTCTTTTGAAATTTTCAGACAAAAGAGATGGAGGAGAGAGGCTTTAACCAACGAAAGAGGGTAAACATTCTAGAACTCCTATTGCTTTTCCTCTCTTCGAAACTGAATTTACCGCAAGTTAACGCTTGGTTGAAGGAAATTGATTACTTTTGATATCTTAGTATAATAGCATGATTCGAATTTCATATGTCTCTTTTGAAATAGTTGTTAGATAACAATTTTTTCAATAATAATAATAAGCTTTGAAATTGGCATGGAATGTATTTTATGTTTTGCATGCTAGAACATAGAGCACATCATTTGTCAACTGTCATTTCTAAAAATGAACCTCTGTGATTTGTTAATATGAATCCAAGATTTCAGTGTTTTGAGTGCTGTGTTTCAACAACAAAAAACAAGTGAGTTTAAAAGCGGAATTAAACTGCGCAACAATTTTTTACAATTTTCAATGAAAATTATCTGAAAAAGAATGTCTTGACGCGTTGATTTCTATTTTCGGCATTGAAGCAAACAGATAAGTTTAGCAACGTTCCAAGGAAAGGTGCGTCAAAAACAGTGTTCACGCAAGAAAATATGGATCATGTACGTAAGATTATCCAAAAGAATGGGCACTTAACATATCAAGCGATTAGGACATCATTGAGAATCTCGATATAAAAATTTTACACCAAGAATTTCTTTTCTTTCAGTCAAATACAATTAACAAATCTTAAATCGGAGAAGAAGTTCTTCCTCTAAATTGCACAATTTCAAATTAATTGAAAATCCTTTTGCGTGCATTTCTGGTTTAAATTTCAATTTACGCTTTTTGAGTCCATTTTCATTCATAACTAGATTATTTTTTCGACATCAAGTTAAAATCCTTATAAGTATAAAATTAAAGAAATTCAAGTTCAATCTCATTCGCAAAAATTTTAATCCTTTCAGAAACATAAGGAAATACATTCTATCAAAATAGTTCCAGAAATTGGTCACTGAAACACAAAATAATTATTTATTGTATAGCCTTCAAAGTAGAACCTCTTTACAAATACAAGTAAACGATGATTTCTACTAAAATAAATTATTAAAGGCTCGACGCGTTTCGATACACACTATCTTCATCACGAGCGAATGAATACTACAAATATATCTTACTAACAAATTTTTATATATACTAAAGAAGCAATCCACTCAGAGCTAACCGTAATTGAATTAATGTTTAGGAAATAAATTTAATAAGGGTAAGTTATTTATGTCTACCTGATCATTAAGAATTTCCGGTGAATACCTAAATCTTTTAGTTTCAAGTACTTCCAGAAGGTTGAGTTTTATACCTCTATTCTCAGAATGTAGGATTTCAAATTCTGAATTGAATAGGTGACCATTTTCCCTAAGATGATTTGAATAATTTGAATCGGTTTTTCCATTGATAAAACAGCGTTTATGTTCAGAGATTCTAACATTAAAATTTCTTCCTGTTCTACCAATATAAAATTAATTGCAATCTGCACAATTCAATCTTTAAACCTGATGTATTTTCTTTATTAATTGGAGATTTATAATTCCTGATAAATGAACCTAAATTTGTTGATGTTTTGAACGCTTTATTTAAATTTGAATTTTAAGAAGGATTTCACATTATTGACAATTGTCCATGTTGACATATCGACAATTGTCTCAAGAAGATCTTTCAAATGATCTATTTCCGGTACTTTGTTGAAAAAATAAAAGTCCTGTAGAATTGAGTTTCATTGAAATATCCAACCATCAAATGGAAAAATTAACTTTTCTCGATCCATGCTGATACAACCTTCTATTCTTAAAATTACTCAAAAAATTACCTTGCCAAGTTGGTTCGCGCACTTGTTATAATGTATTCCTTTAGGTTTTCTTCTCTAGTTTTACTTTAATACAATTCTGTAATTTGATAATATGAATTTGAGTATCTGATCTCAGTTATCTCGAGAAAGAGATAACTATTCCGTAGTATAATAAAATTTGCTTATTCCATCAGTCGGAGGAAAAGTTTATTATGTTTTCCTTACAAATTTCTCCGTATCCAATACAATTTTCATATTTTCCGAACGTAATAGGTTCTAACTTTCTCTCTACATCCGGCGGGAACTTTGGAAGTCTTTTATTTTCCCCTAATATGAAAGCTCTATTCCCTTGGGACTATAGCATAAACACTCAATAAATTGGCTTGAGTAACGTTGTCAGCTTTCTAGAAACTATTTGTGTATGGATCATTAGTTCCCGGAAACGGATATTTGAACATGCTAGGGGGAGAAATATAAACCTTGAGTGGCAGAAAAAATACATCAATTCAGATAAACCCGAATATATATTGCGAAGGAAGACATAAACGATATCTCTGTGAGCTCAGTACAACTGGTCTCATCCTACATGGAAAGATCGACTTCAACAAATATACAAGTTGTCCATATGAATTCGAAGCTATTTTTCACACACACCACAGACAGGGAGACATAGGAAAGTATAAAGCTTGAAGTAACTGTAACAGCTTATGATTAGAGAGATATTGCTACCCAAGGTTCCATAAAATCACGACTTGCCCAATACTGTAGCTGTGTTCTTCTTGTTTCGTCAAGCGATTTGTTGGACAAACGCATAACCGTCAGAATAAAATAACATCAAAATGCCGTCAAAAAAAAGCTAGTACTTAAGCGATTTATCAACATATTAATTTAAAAAAACACTTTATCGACTTAGCAGCTCCCAAAACGAATATGAACATAATAAATTTACAACATGGATTAATTAGAAAGGCAATAGAAATGCAGAAAACAAACAATTTCAACAAACGAGATGACACACTCAACTAAGTAGTTTCCTGGGAAATGATTCTCGAATATAAGGAAGAAAATGAAACGCGAAACCATTCTATCGATAGGCCACAGACGAACACCCCCTCCCCATGCTACAACGACAACACGCCACAAATGTATGACCTGAGACCGCGTATAAATAGACAAGTCAGCGCATAAATGACTCAGTGTGATCTCGAACGCATTCGTAAGCTTGTAGTGCTAGGTTAGTTATACAGGGTGTTACATAATAGTATGCCACAACTTGCAATTTTAAGAAAAAAAAGTCATATAAATATAGGTCCGCAAAAGCTTCGTTACGGAGCTACAGGATGTTCTAATTTCTGGAAAAATTGAATTTTTCTTTAAAGCTCCTGTAGTTTTTGATGTATTCAGCCCACATTTGGAATAGAAGCTATTTTTTACAGCCTCCATCATTATACTTCCCAGATTTAAACTAAAATTTACAAGGTGTATTCTTTTTCGAGGCCATGTCTCCTTTTGCCCTTTCAAATTTTTTGCAGTACAATCAATCTTTCAGTTTAGAAATTTTTCTGATACTTGTATTTTTATCATATCTCCAACAGTTTTCAAGTGAAAAATTATTGAATTCGAATTAGTTGAATTGTATGTTATTCGCTAAATGAAGAAGAAATAATAGAAATACTGAATGGGTATGCCCAAAATTTGCTTTTTTTTTGATAGCTCGTCTTCTGAGACTCAACTTATACTTATTTAATATCCAACTGAAAAAAAGAAACAATTAAAAACGGAATAAATTGAATAAAGTGTCCTCCACCTTCGAGAATACAGGCCTCTGTCCTTCCTTGCATATTATCACATCACAAGAGTTTACCATTCGATTTCTCAATTCTTCTACAGTGTTCACTGTAATAGTATAAACTTAACTTTTGAGATATCCCCCTAAGAAAAAATCTTAATTATTTATGTCTGGGGACCTAGGAGGCCATGGTTCTGGCCCACCCTGATCTATCCATCGGTTGTTGAATGTATTACTCAAGAATTCCCTAGCTTCTCCACTAAAATATGCTGGTGTCCCGTCATGCATGAACCACATTATGTTTCTCACCAAAAGTGGTACATTTTCAAGCAAAAAAGGTAACTCCTCCTCAAAAAATTGTTGATAAGCGGGACCGTTTAGTGTAATAGGCAGAAGAATGGCCCAATCGAATAATGCTCAAATATTCCGACCCAGACATTTAGTGAGAATTGTTCATGATGATAAGATTCTTCAATCAAATGGGGGTTTTCCTCAGCCTAATAATGATCATTGTGAAAATTTGTGATAGCAGTTCTCGAAAAGTTAGCTTCGTCTGTGAACATTATTTCACTATCAAAATGAGCATTCTCCCAAATTTCATCTTAGAACCATCGGCAGAAATTCAGTCTTGAAGGAAAATCTCGAGGAAGTAGAGTTTGGACGCGTTGAATATGAAACGGGTACAATAAAAAGTCTAGACTAGAACATGTGAAATATTCCACTGTTTTCCAATTTTTCTTTTACTCACATGAGGATTCAAATCAATACAACACAAAACTGCTTCCTCAATATCTGGAATTCTCACAGTTTGAATTGCACCTTTTAAATGATTATTTGCAGTTAAAGTACCAGTTTCCCTCAACCTTCTGTGGATATTTGAAGATGTTCGCCTATCTGGTGTTACTCGATTTGGAAAGCGCACCTAATATAATCGCCTAGCTCCTATTGTGTTTTCTTCAGCCAGACTGTACATGTAATGGATATCAGCCAATTCGGCGTTAGTAAAATCAGCCATTTTTTCTTACATCAATAACTTCAAAAGTCTTAAAATTAATCGTGAACTTAATAAACAATTCGAGCAGACACTGGTTCAACTTTAGCAACTGTCGAAATAAATAAATAAATGACAAAAATCAAACCCTACTAGTCATTTTTTAAATAAGAAGTGCTTTCAATTCAGCGAATGCATAGAATCGTTAAATAATTTTGTTGCTCGAGAACGATAGGAGAGACGAAAAAATTACAAGTGTCAAAAAAGTTTTTAAATTGAACTAAGATGACGAAAATTGATTGTACGCTGATCAATGGCGTACTGCCGAAAAAATCTGAAAGGGCAATAGAGGACATGGCTCCGGAAAAGAGAACACCTTGTAGATTCTAGTTGAAATTTGGGACGTGTAATGATGAAGGCTGTAAAATATAGCTGGCTTTCCTAATTTTGGTCTGAAACTGCAGGAGGTCTGAAGAAAAACATTTTTCCGGAAATTTCAACACCCTGTAGTTCCGTAACGAAGCTTTAGCGGATGTACATATATACTTTTTTTCTTAAAATTGCACTTAGGTTTACCCTCTCAAGTTGTGTCATACTATCATGTAACACCCAGTATATTAGCATTTTGACAAGCATTATTTTGAAATTTATAATTTCGAGGTGTAAAAGGAAATTAAATCTAGCACCAGACGTTTTATAAAATCATGAAATTCATGAATATAGATATTCACATTAAATTATTATCGTTTTTATATACATTAGTGTTCAATTGTTTCAATTTTATTGTCGAAGAGAGCGCTAAATCGCATATTCGTACACGTTGCTATCTATAAAAGTATAAAGTGAACATATTATTTAAAGCGACCAGAGCAATATTCGCATGCAACAAAAAAGACAGAGAAGATCGTGGTCAGGTAGTTGGGTTCTTCCTGGAGATTTGTACGAGAGTTTCTATCAAAGATTCGGCAATAAATTGGTGCCTACCCCAAGACTAAATCATAGAAACTACATTCTTTTTGAATTTCTACCACATTTCTAAGAGATTTGAATACTCGATGAGCTTTTCTTACTCAACGCTGTACCAAATAGACTATGAAATAGAATTCCTCAACGCTACGTCTGCCTCTGAAGATTCCATAATTTCAGTATCTATTCCCATACGAAATATTGTTCAATGAAGCTGAAACAATAACTTCGAATGAAAGCAAATCGTTACTGTTTAGTTATTGTGTAATATCAAACGGAACAACCGCACCGCTTTTAATAAGTTTTGCAAACCCGTTACTAACAAAGAGAATTTCGTATAGAAGTTGCCGAATTGAGATTCCTTTGTGGAGAGGAAATACAATTTAAGACGGAGCTGAAGGAGGGTTCGTCTTGAAGTGTACGATCGAGCTTTCGGATAATTTTGCGTGCGGGTTCCATGCGAGCATGAGAATCAACCAAGTAATCTTGATGGATAATGAAATTCTTACAAGAGGAGATATTTCAGTTACCAGTCGAAATCTGAAATTCATGAAAAATAAGAGCGCGTCAAAAAATGAATTGTATGAGATGCAACGTTTTGTTTCCACCGAAAAATTGAAAAATTTTATGCAAAATAAAGTTAATCATTTTCGTATGTATTTATTCAGCAACTTTGTCACGAATTGTTTCACAGGATTTTCTATAATGAGACGTCGTTTACTAAGGAGATGAATTTATGGTTAATTTAAAAAAAAATTCATTTACCACTTATGCTTGGGATATGTTCTTTTTCATTCGAATCTTGCACCTTTGTGTTCTTGAGTAAGTGGAGCAGATCGCATTAGACGTCTAGGACACTGAGCCTTTTTCTATATTGCTTAAAAGCTTCTATACAGTCTTGAGTCATTGTTATTTTTATCGGAATATCTGTTCGGCGTCTTTCTTCAACATTTCCTGTTTATCAAAACCTCGTTTCTAGCCTGAAAATAGTACTTTTGGAAACATTGAACAATCACGCAATTTCTTATAGTTGCCTAGATGACTTCCAAGTGCTCGAAACATTGCGGCAAATGTTCTTCAACTTTCAAGTGAATATAAGCACCTCAAAAAAGTCTAGGGAACACTTACCAATATCTTTAAAATATGAATTTGATGATTCGAATTTATAGAAATCTTTCGGTTTTTGTTAGGATGTATTGTATATAATATGTTCTCAAATTGAAATTTGAAAATGACGAAATTTGGTAAAACACAAAAAAAAATCCTGAACTAATATTTTCGAAACGATATGGAAGCACTTATATTTTTCAGTACCCAGAAGGTCCACCTCTGTAATCAATGACACTTTGGCATCGTTGCCCCCTCAACTGCTAATCGAAGCTCCTGTTCATGATGGAAGACGTTTTGACGCAGGAGATTTCTTTTTAGGGTATCCCACACATGATCGATGGAATTCAGATCTGGGGAGCAGGATGGCCACGTAGAAGATCGATATCATTCTCTTCAAGAACGTTCAAGACAACTCTTGCACGATGAGGAGGGGCATTATCTTGTTGGAAGAGTGGATTTTGACCCATTGTTTTTAGATACGGTAGCACTACAGGTAAAACTATCTTATTTGCGTAAGAATTTCCCGTGAGGTTGTTCTGTATGAAAACGAGGTCAGTTCTTCCACCAAGGCGTATACCTCCCCAAAACATCACTGATCCGCCTCCCTGTCTAACAACTTCTCGAGCATGCTGGAGACGGTTTTGCTTTCCAGGTTCCCTCCATATTCGAATTCTTCCCGAATCGGGATAATAACTAAATCTAGATTCATCAGTGAAGAGAACTGTGGCCCACCTCTCTTGATCGCAGTTTACGTGTTCTTGGCACCAAGCTAAACGAGCAGCGCGATTTCCGTGGTTCAGTTGAGGAACTCTTAAAGGACGTCTGGAATGGAGTTGACCTTCATGCAGTCGATTTCTCACAGTTTGGTCTGAAATTTGTACATTATGAACTCGTGATAGCTCTTGAGCTAATTGAGATGCTGCGGTAGTACGATCTCTTCTGGCTTGTAAAACCAAAAATCGAACTTGGGCGACTGTAGTAATCCTGAAACGACCTGTATGGCGTTCTTCTACGCTACCGATTTCATTGAAACGCAACCATAAACGGTTTATGACACTTGGGCTACTTCCCAGAACCTTGGATACTTTCTTAGCTTGGAGCATGCCAACGGCTCGTAACATCTCTTCTCTAGTCAAATGTCATCTTTCCATGCTCGAATCACAAAACTTGAATCTCTTATTTGTGCTTACAACAGAAACAAAGTGCCAACTAACTGATTTCAAACACTGAATACATGAAATGATTATAAAGCAGCGTCGCATCTGCTGCATTTTTAGTTTTTATAAAAAAACTGAAATCTGTTGCGGCACTCTACATAATTTGGTGAGAAATTGATGAAGGTGTTCATTTTAAAAAAATCATCCATATTGATCGTTCTGGATACGATATATCGATATTCAGAAGTGTTCCCTAGACTTTTTTGAGGTGTTTATATGAGTTTTCTGAAAACCTCTTGATTTATGATCTTATAATGTTGCCAGAACTACATTGCTGTCTACTATTAAGTCAGGCTCAAGATTTGACTGATGGAGAATAACCTTAAATCATGAAAGGGCATTTCCTCAAAATCGAAGAAGCATCAATTCGGTATCTCTATGAACACCGGAGTTTGCTGGCATGACCGCATGTCAAGCATTACCAAATCAGCTTCTGCTGAACTCAGTTTTCTTCTGAGCGCTTTTGAGACATGTTTGAGAATACTTTTCCCATGTGCGGGGCTCTGCACCCAAACAATTTTCACATCTATTGCATAAGTCTAGAAGAGTGCAGTACATTTCTGTCTCATCAGCATCTGAAGGTAGAAATAATCTCAAGAAATTTTGTTTTAGATACATCAGACGTAGTGCCACCAAGCATCCCTCATGTTCAATCGATTATGTTTAAGGTAATATTTTGAGTGAGTACTGTTACCGGGTTCACTCCTTCTAACCATAGATCGCTGTAGACCTTCTGCTCAAGTTGAGCACAAAAAGTACTATGTGCCTATCTGGTTCCAGGGCTTGAATATCCTTGCATTCTTGAGCCAAACATGTGCATTAGAGCATGGTTTTCTCCGTTGAGAAAAAGAACCCCTTACCGACTGAGTTAGACGATTAGGAGAAGCGAAGTGAAGATTCCACTGGTTCAACACACGAGGTGCAGCAGACCCACGTGACAGAATCGACGCCAGCATAAAAAGTGACTCACGTGGATAATATCTAGCTAATTCAGCGACCACAGCACCTGTGAAGGAAACGATCGGTTCTTGGACCGAAGACAACACCAAGAGGCATCCAATGAAGAATGTGTGAGTGTATTGTTTCAATACCAGCTGTCTTACGCATGATAAACTCATCATGTGTTAGTTAATTGTATTTTTTCCAGCACTATTTTCTTTCTTTTGGGCACGTTAATTTCTAAGTTTTATTGAACTGACAAATAAAGTTTTGAAGTAGATGCGATCCACTCTCTCCCATTTATTCATCATCGCGTTGATGCCAAATGGTACGTTTTCAGATAGTAAGACATCCACAGAGGCACTGCACACAGGGACCTGTTAGATTTAAGTAGTATAACCAGATGAATCTTTTTTCTTTGATTTTCAATCGTATGATGTACACGTTTGCACATGTCTTTCGTGAAGATAAAGGAGAACTTAGACGCGATCTTCAAAGGTCCAGCGCGGTACCATTATCACTACGCTTTCTAACCGTGAATCGCTCTAGACCCTTCTGACCAAGCTGAGCACAGAACGAACTATGTGCCTACCTTGACTGGGGGTTTACAAATTCGTGCACTTCTAAGACTCGCACTCTTTTCTTTTGCCGATCACATCATCTCCGTAGATCGTCTGCACAACGCGTTGCCACGAGTCGACTCCGCCATATTACCAAACCACCGTTAACTACCAGCGAACCACGTGTTTTATTTAATTGTACATTTACGTTTACAACGATTTTTGTTGATCCATCGACGTTTTTCTGTGTATGTGTGACCCTATTCCGATAGCAATACAGTAATTTCTTCAACAATTAACTGTGAGGAAGTAGTGCCTCTGGATAGAATATCACCAACTGTTTTGAAAGAATGAGCTCCAAAGTTTTCATCTATTCTTAATCATCTGTTTAAGATTTCGTATGAATTCAGCTGTGTTGCTCTTTAATCGAGTAATTCAAGACCTGGTTGGTGATTATCCCTCCTGGTCCGATCCTGGTAGTGGGGCTGTCACCTTTCCATTTTTCATCTATGCTAAGGGTTGGTTTTTCCTGGAACTCCCTAGGAAGGCGATTAGTGGCCATCCACAACAGTCCGTGTCCTTGATTCTTTCAACATCCCAGGTGCTACACGGGTAAAGGGATGAATAATGCCTACCCTAAATTACTTTAATTTTATAATTATTTAATTTTTTTTTTCAAGTATTGACTTGTCATAAAGTTGTTGATGATGAATAAAGCATATATATATATATATATATATATATATATATATATATATATATATATATATATATATATATATATATATATATATATATATTTTTACCCCGACGAGTTGCCCATATATCTGTTCATGCAATCAAACTGATTTCATGAAAAATATAAATCCACCACCCGGTAATTAATACCATTGCCAGGCAATGATTATAATCAAAACATATCCTGGAGTAATTATATATTAGGATAACGTTAAATGTTATGAGAATATATCAATCTACCAGAATATATACATACTATAGCATCATCAGACAATGATATCAATGTACCAACGAGTAGTGTCAGAGGCTTTCTCCCCGGAAAAATCCAGTGTACGGACCTTAGTCAAGTAACACTGAATGTTATATATATAATATGAAATAAGATTCTGAGCAGTATAAACTAAAGAGAAAACCTATGACTCTACCTCATTATTATTTTCGGAAAGAAACCTACGAAGAATATTACAAGATTTGATTACTGTTATCTTTTGTAACTGTTCAAACAAATTTTCTTCAGACCCAAAATCTCAATACTTTTGTGAAGATTTCTAGGAATAACGCCTCTTGTAGAAATAATAATCGGTAGAATAAATATTTTCTTCATTTTCCACATTTTTTAATCTCGTCGCCAAGCATCATATATTTAGAAATTTTTTCATTGTATTTATTTTATATATTATGTGTGTCGGGTATAGCAATATCAATTATATATGTTATTTGATTCTGTTTATCATTAAGAACGATATCTGGCCTATTGTGTTTACAGCTCTGTTGCACAGAATTGTTTTATCAAAATAAAGTTTATATTTGTCATTTTCACAAATAATCTCAGGTTCATATTTTTGAAATTTTTTCTTTATATATATATATATATATATATATATATATATATATATATATATATATATATATATATATATATATATATATATATATATATATATATATTCAGTGTTACTTGACTAAGGTCCGTACACTGGATTTTTCCGGGGAGAAAGCCTCTGACACTACTCGTTGGTACATTGATATCATTGTCTGATGATGCTATAGTATGTATATATTCTGGTAGATTGATATATTCTCATAACATTTAACGTTATCCTAATATATAATTATTCCAGGATATGTTTTGATTATAATCATTGCCTGGCAATGGTATTAATTACCGGGTGGTGGATTTATATTTTTTCATGAAATCAATTTGATTGCATGAACAGATATATGGGCAACTCGTCGGGGTAAAACCCCCTATATATATATATATATATATATATATATATATATATATATATATATATATATATATATATATTTTTTTTCACTTGAGGAACATGAGTTGTTCTACATTGCTTTCCAATGAACTAAGTATCCCAAGCACGCGATCTTAATGAGAATGCTACGCATGGGCAATTGATTTAATCAGTCTGTTTACATTTTTTCAAATAACGTCGTAAGATTTTAAAACATTCTAAAAGACTTGTCCTTGATGTAGTTTCTTTTTTGTACTTTTTTGTCAATTATTCATATTTTTATTTCTATTTACTTAATACCTAATCTTGTTTTTAATTGTACTTAGTGAATACTGTTTTATGGGTTTGAACCTATTTGTAAACAACAAACAATAAACAATAAACAATTGTTTGATTCATTTTGAAATAATACGTTTTATAATGACAAGGGATCCTTACCCACAGTTAAATAAACGTCATTCATTTACTGAGAATGAAGCTACTGGAGTAGAGCAGACGCTCAATTAACTCCATAAAATATGAAGTATCTTAATACATTTTGCTCTGATGCTTTCAACCAATTCACCCAGTTTCCTCTCGTTCGAATTTTTAATTCGGTTACGACTCCAAACATAAAAGTTCTTTCTCATAATTGATGCAATTCGAATGAAAGCTTCCGAATTGTTCTGTTTGAGTAGACCGAAAAAAATTTGCTTATTACCACACTCTGACTCCATCGAGAATCGGACGTGCAGCGATTATGAGCCGTTTGCATTTTCGTCGGCTGGATTCGTTTCCATTTATGTATTTTTCGTTACGGTGAGGTCGATTCGAACCTCATTAGTTCGGTATTGAGGCCCATTTTCTAATCGATTTTTTTCAAAGGCGGACATTGCCGAGCCATTAGAATTTTTGTGCAGTTAATTAGGTTTGATCATCTCTCGAACCATGTAGACGTTATTGATGTCAATTTCATGCTCTTTCTGGAATTATAACTTTGCCGGAATTTTGTGTGCAGGACTTTATGTGGAATAATTTCTCATTATTTATGAATTTGTCAACCGTGAGGGTGTCGCCTATTCCCAAAAGTGAGGAATCCATTATTTATAGGGGTATCTCAAAGTGAATTTGGAAAGAAAGGTATAAAATAGAATTTTATTTTTCGTTTATTAACATTTACAATGGAAAACGAGGGTAGACCAAAATAAAAAAGAAATAGACATTGAGGGAAGGCACATAAAAATGTTCAGCTTAATACACTCCCCACAAAAATTGTCGCATCACCCTACTTGTACTATATTAACATTTAGGTTGGTCATTCAAGAGTCGCTTGGTAACTTTCAGAAGTGTACAATAAGATATCATTCAAAAGAAATGAGTTTATGATGGAAAATATCAACAATTTTTGAGTTAATGAAAAATTAAAAAATTCTACCATCTTCAATTATTCGCGAAACGATCAATCAACGAGCATCAAATGGTTACTAATCATTTTCAAAATCGAGTGTTTCCTCCCCTGGCCCTAATTACTGCCAGTATACGTCTCGGAAGCCCCTCAAACAAATTTTGGATGTACTCTTGAGTCACTGAATTCCAAGTTTCAGGAAGCAGATTTTCTAGTTGTGTGTTCTACAAGGCATCCTACGTTGCTGAATTTGCCACCCCTTGTTGTCCCAAACATGTTCTATGGGATTCAAGTCGGGACTTCTGGCTGGCCATCTTAAAATAGCAATTTCGGCATTGTGCAGAAATTCTGTAACTACTCTAGCTGCATGAGGCCGAGCATTATCATGTATATAAATGAAGTTTTCGCCAATCAATGGGCCAAAGGGTACAACATGGGGTTCGAGGATATCTGCGATGTATCTGGCCGCTATCATTCTTCCATTATTCACTAGGACTAACTCAGTTCGACCATGGAAAGAAATGCTTCCCCACACCATTACTGAGCCCTCTCCGAAGTTTTCAGTTTGCCGGATATTTCATTGCTGATACCATTCCCCAGGTCGTCTGTATACAGGCATGCGTCTATCATTTGATACTAGACAGAACCTGGACTCGTCGGAAAAGAGAATCTAGCAACTTGTTTTCTGATAACGTAATTATTTGTGCTCCCACAAATTGAAGTCGATCAGATTCTTCCTTTCAACTACAAACACAAAAAGTCTCTCACTGTCTTAGAAGAAGAAGAAAAGATTTCATTTCATCAATGACAACTTGAGAAATTATCGCTAAATGTGTAAACATTACGAAGAATTTTGATTCAAGGAACAATATTCAACCTTCCGTGGAATTTTAAATATCCTTCTCTGAAGGAGCTGGTTTCCGATCCAAAGGGAAAAGAGAACATTCGACCATTCTGGAATACCCCAATTTGCATGTTCCCTCGCAAACTGAAGTCTTGCAACTCGATGCTCTCTGGTGAGAGTAGAGTTCCGGTAGAAACCACCCTTGGTCTGATATCGTCTTCTCTGAGCCTGTTCCTAGCTGTTTGGTACCGATTAATTGCTCTTGAATTGGAGCTCTGGTTAACATTTAACAAGTTAGGCACGTAACGTTGCCTTCGCCCCTCCTCTAGAAGTGTCCAGGACGTTCAGCAGCCATTACAATAAAATCAAAGATTTGAAAATCAACAAGAAACACAGAAAACTTGCATTAATTTAGCGGGAAAACTGAAGAGAAACTGAATGAATACTGATAGTCAAATAAACGCATTCTTGTTTCAGACGTGTTTGAGATCATATGGAAACAAATGTTACTACATAGATAAGATTTTTTTCCCTCATATGCCCGAAACATATGTTGACAAAGAAACTGCTTAATCGATTGTGGAATTCAGAATACCAGGTGATGCGACAATTTTCGTGGTGTGTGTGATATTCACTTCGTCAAAAAAAAGAAATTGTAAAAAATATATCAGAATTGATAATGAAAGTGAATGAAGATGTAAATACAAATGAATGCGAAATCTTTATGAGCATCCTTATATACCGGGCATTCTAGGTTGAAAGGTTACTGACGAATCGATCAATCCTCGGAAATCAATGAGTCAGCAGTTTGTCATATGAGTCGCTGTTTCCTTGGAACATCCATGAGAAGTGCAAGATTATAATTTTGGAAGAATTAGGACATGGAATCATAATGGAAAAAATTCGGTTTCCTATATGTTTCAATAACTTTGAGGCAATGGGTAATTTTAAGATTTATCATGCTTGTTTGTTTCACTATATGACAATATTATTGATTACTAGCTGACTCGGCGAAATTGAACCACCTACCAGTCGAATCTTTAATTTTTAGTTTTTTCAATACTTATTTTGCTATTCTGATGGGTCAGCTAGTAAGCTCAAAAAGAAAGCTAATAAGTCTACAATGACTCATGTCAAAAATGAAAATTATGAAACATCTGAATTTCTTTCAATGGTAACAAAAACAATTAAAATTACAATTTCAGATTTTTCATTATGCTACCTACTTATTATATTAGGTTAATTACTCACATAATTTACATAATTTCATCCTTGTTTAAAACTCTTGAACACAAAATTTGTTGATGTATAATGAAATGGAATGAAAAAAATTATGGGAAATCTTCATTAGCTCTACACAAGGCCCCAGGAATTGACAATGTGCCAGCTGACCTATACAAAGCTGATCCACAGATAAGTGCCGACATACTAGCTCCCATAATTACTCAGATATGGGAAACAGAAAACATTCCAGCAGGCTGGAATGAAGGTATCATGATAAAAGTGTCTAAAAAAGGTGACCCACCTTGTGCAAAAATTGGAGGGGCATTACCTTGCTTAATAATGTCAACAAGGTGCTGGCTTCACTAATAAAAAACCGACCGAAGAGATTAAAATGATCTTACGACCGAACCAAGCTGGTTTCAGACCGGTTTTTTTCTGTACTGACCATATTAACACAGTCCGAATTCTCATTGAACAAGTTCGACCTTTTGTCAGGAGTGAGATAGGAATGTGTGCTCTCCCCCCTCCTATTTAATATCATGCTCGATTTTGTCTCGAAAAAGCTGACGTTGGCATGCGTGGAATTAGATGGACACTAACTGACCACCTGAACGATCTAGAGTATGAAAACGATGTGTGTATTGTTGGTCAAGCATCTCAAGATACCGCGCAACAACACCAACTACAGCAGTGCCTTTCGTGTAGGAGACGAGAACATAGTGGACGTCAACGAATTCACTTATCTTGTCACCACTATAACCCGAAGTGGGGGAGCGGAAGCCGATATAAAACACCGACTACGTAAAGCCCAACACGCCTTCAGCATACTCAGACCAGTTTGGAATTCCAGCAAGTATTCTACACAAATCAAATTGCGGCTATATCAGTGTAACGTGAAGTCTGTACAAATGTGACACTTAGAATTATACTCAGAATTTTCTGGCCTCAGACAATTAGAAACGGGGATCTCCTCCACCTGACCAATCAGAATAAAATAGAGGAGGAAATCAATTTACGGAAATGGGCCTGGATCGGACACGCCATCCGCAAGGATGACACAGGGCAGAAGAAAAGTAAGAAGACCAGCGCACACATCATCATCATCATCATCTGTCAACCATCCTAGTCCACTGCTGAACATAGGTCTTCCTCAACGATCTCCATTCCTCGCGATTTTGGGCTGGATTTATCCAGTTCGTACACACTCGCTTGATATCGTCTTTCCAACGAGCTGGTGGACGTCCTCTACTTCTGTGGGCTTCATCTCTGGGACGCCACTCCAAAAGACGCTTTGTCCATCTACCGTCCGTGGTTCTTGCTAGATGACCGGCCCAGTTCCACTTTAAATTAGCAACTCTCTCGAGAGCATCCTGGACTCTAGTTCGTTGGCGTATGATATGGTTGGGAATTCTGTCCCGTAGTGTTATACCTAACATCGCTCTCTCCATCTTACGCTGAGCAACACATATTTCATTAGCTGATTTCTTTGTTAGGATCAGGGTTTCTGCACCGTACGTCAAAACTGGTAAAATGCATTGATTGTATACTTTACGTTTCAAAAAATCGGTATCTCTGATTTGAACAGATCTCTCAGTTTTCCAAATGCAGCCCATGTCAGCCTTATTCGCCTTCCTATTTCTGTTGTTTGGTTGTCCCTGCCTATAGTTATCTCATGCCCCAGATATTTGTATGACGTTACTTGTTCAACAATTTCACCATCGATGGAAACTGGTTGGCTTGGTACTAAGTTGGTCATCATCTTAGTTTTCGACATATTTATCTTCAATCCGATTTTACTGGATTCCTTAGACAACTGCAAGAGCATCTCATTTGCATCATCTAATCTGTTTGCTATGTCGTCGGCGAAACAAAGATGACTTAATCGCTCACCATCCACATTTACTCCCCTCTGATCCCATTCCAATTGCTTGAACATATATTGCAATAGGTTTGTGAACAACTTCGGGGAAATAGTATCACCCTGTCTTACTCCACGTCCGATCCTGAATTTTTCTGTAGAATTGTGAAGGCACACTTGTGAAGTGGCATGCTCATATATATATTTAATGATGGCAGTGTATCTATGATCTATTCTACAGTCAGCCAACGCTTTAAGCATAATCGCCTGTATCACGGTATCGAAGGCTTTCTCGTAATCCACGAATATGAGAACCAGAGGCAAGTTGTATTCTATGCTCTTTTCAATCCAAGTCTTGAGAGTTTGGAGATGATCATTAACACCAAATGTTGCCCGAAATCCGGCCTGCCTCTCGAGGTTGGTAGGTGTCCAGTTTGTTTGTGAGGCGCTTTGTTATTATTTTGGTGAAGAGTTTGTATAAGTGCGATAGAAGGCTTATAGGTCTATAGTTCGAGAGATTTGTGGGGTCTTTTTTCTTATACATAATTATTATTATAGCATTATGCCAAGACTCTGGTACTTTTGCTTCAGCTAAACATTTATTGAAAAGTTTCGTTATTTCACGAATCAGATTTTCACCGCCTATCTTCAAAGCCTCCGCAACTACTCCATCTTCCCCTGGAGCTTTGTTGTTTTTCATATCTGATAGTGCCTTTCGGACCTCATCAGCTGTTATTTCTGGGAGGTCCTCCGAACGCTGATTCATAACATGAGGTATGCGATTGTCTTCCTCGTTCTCGCGATTCAGGCTTCGATACAAATTGGAGTAAAAGTCCTCGACAACCTTCACTATTTCGGCTCTATTTGTTATAACTGAACCATATAGATCCATTAGTTTGTGAATGTTACGTTTTCCCAATGAAGTCGTCCGTCGTAGAACCTTCATGCTTTTATTTTGTTCTATAGTTTGAACTGCCAAGCTTTTATTGTGCTGTCGAGAGTCCTTCCTAAGTTGTCGAGATATCTCGCGGTTAAGTATTTTCAGATCTTTCTTGTCTGCTGTGTCCTTGCTTAATAGTTCTCTTCTGGTCTTCATCATGCGTTTCGTTGTCTCACTGATGGAGAAGGTCAATTATGGATGAATTGCAGAAAGGTCTGAAAGCCATGGCGAGAGGCCAACGTTATGGCGAGAAATAGGGGCGAGTACTTACTGAAGCTCTATGCTCCGCAAAGAGTCAAAGAATCCTCTATATCGACACAATGCCACAA
This sequence comes from Cryptolaemus montrouzieri, assembly GCA_013387265.2. NCBI lineage: Eukaryota > Metazoa > Arthropoda > Insecta > Coleoptera > Coccinellidae > Cryptolaemus > Cryptolaemus montrouzieri. Next base: position 45,131,923 of record JABFTP020000083.1, on the reverse strand, counting down.
AACCATTTTTGTTTCCAGTCATTGCTGGTGCTCCATCGGTTGTAATGCACACTAATTTAAATATTGGTAGCTTGTAGTTTTTACAAAATTGAAGAAAACGTCATATATATTTTCGCCACGGGTCTTTCCCTTCAAGGGAATGATTGTCAGAAATTCTTTCTTAGCCATTGAATTCCATCCGAATAAAAATACAGAGCTGGGCAGTGTCTGTCATATCGGTGGATTCGTCGAACTGTAAAGAAAAATGTTCTAGTTTATCTGCCATGTCCTGACTCATGACTTCAATATGCCTTGTGACAGTCGGACGAGATAACTGAAGTTCTCTAATAGCAGACATGATTTCTGTTTTATTTTTGAAATCTCCAAATGAATTGTCACCCGCTTCAATAAATGCCTTCTTCACAACTGATCCATCTTCGAATGGTTTCTTGTGTTTCGCCAATATATGAGATATTTTAAATGATGTGATCGTAGCAGCTTTTGATTGTTTGGCTCTTCTCGTGAACATGGTTTGTTCTTTTTCAAACAAGATATCAAATCAAAAAATTTTCGTTTTCTTAATTCACTCTGTGCTGGAAAATCCTTTCAATAGTTTTTATGAACCGTTTTATAATGCCTCTCTAAGTTACCACACTTCGGTATTGCAACTGACGCACGACAAATAAGACATATCCTTCACCATACAAAAGAAAAATTTTTCCTCCCAATCGTTATTTAAATGATACGTTCTAGATTTCTTCGCTGCACACATTTTGTACTATTTAATAATAAACTTTGTATCGAAGTAATATTGCCTTCAAGTTACAATGCAGAATGACTCCAATTCCTGCAACATTTATATCGGCGTGAACGAATATCTCGAATGTTCCCGTCAAACACACCGCCCGAAATTTCTACAAAAGCGGCAAGAATAAAATACGCGGCTTTTCTTTGACAACTATCGCGTGTTTCTTTGATGAAACCGCCTTTTGCCTCTAGCAAAGTGTTATTTTATTACGTAATAATTTTTTTTCTTCTGGACATCTATTCAAGAGCACTTGCGATCGACCGTTTGAACACCCCTGCTCTAAAAGATAACAAAATTCATCTCTATAGGGTGGTCAAATATTATTTCGGTTAAAGATTTCTTTCATCAAAGGCAGACATTTATCTGTTTTATTTTTGTGTACATATATTTCATACCAAAAGAACAAATTCGAAATTAAAATTATTGAGTGTCGAAAGTTCACCTATCAGGTCTTTAGAAGTTAGAATGGTGTGTTGGGGATGAAACTAAAAAATTGACGAAACATTTTGCATTTTCATTTTATTAAAATATTCCTCGATTACTGAACTGTGACAACTGTCTGCAAGGCCTTCGAATTCTTTCGGGTTACAGCATCCTATATTTCTTATTTTATTATACTTATCATCCATGGAAACATTCTCTACATGCTTCTTCGATTGGAAATAATAATATGAGGAGAAAGCGTGCTCTGTCATTACCCAATGAATTTCCCCCGATTTTCCTTCAAAGAGTCTTCATAAAACGGCGGCTGAAAGGAATTATCGGCAGAGATTTCATAAAGCGGGTAGGCCAAAAGACTTTATGATCAGAACAAAGTGGCATGTAGTCTTCTGGAGGGGAACCAGCTATTGTGTTCAATCCCTTTCATCAGCCTCGTACTTATATGATGTTCCTAATATGTCTTATATTCACGATAAGTGAGCTTTTCAAGAAGAACGCAGGGTTGAAATCAGGAGAAGCTTTAATTGAATAAATTCATGGAGAGTAATACTTAAAGAGATTGTGTTGATTTATTTTAAGCAGAAATGAACATTGTTGCCTGGTAATTATTAAAACCAATTTTGATGTTTTCAAGGAGCTCCCAGATATGACTGGAATATACAGGGTGTTCTGAAATAAATACGGATCGCAATAACTACTCCATTGAGAAATTTAAACGAGTAAATGAAATGTTTATGGAAATATATTTGATGGGTTATTGAATGGAAACCTACTTGTGGTATACATCTCGGCGTAGGACCCATATAAAAGGATTTGAAAATTGACTATCTCATCTCCAAGTAAATTTCAGCTGTGCCATCTGCATGTTCATCTCAGCCCATATTCAAACTTAATTCATGTTTAAAATATTTTTCCAATTGTAGGGTCAAAAGGAAACGCGTCTAAAATTCTTTTATTTTTCATTATTTTGCATTTTCAAAGAGATTACCATACAATATTACAGCAATGAAATAATTCGAAACAATTTTAATGTAAACAGTTAATTGATTCCTCCGCTACTACGTGATAGTTAATCATGCGGATAAAAAGAAGTTAAATACATATTATGCTATCACAAGATTTTATTGAAAATCAGAAGATGGTTTCGTTGATCTATGGGTAGAAAATGATGGCCGTTTTCGAAACAATTTGAAGCGAAACTGTATTCGTCTGTTCTCTGGTTATTGTATTTTGATTGATGCTCTTAGTATTCAGTTGTGAATTAACGACCAGTCTAATCTGTACAAACTCATTCACAAGCTATTCAGGACAACTTGTGAACTCTAGTATCGTCAAATCTATCAGTTTAATCTTTACTATTGAAAAATTCCTGGGAGAGTTACATGAGGGTTTTGGAAGCTATTTTGTTATGCTATTTTGTGATGACATTTGTAATCTTTTCGCTGATAGGACCAAAATACGTTAATGAAATATTTTCATCTGTATCAGTTGATTCTACAATTGCGTGAATATTAGGATATGCTATTTGTGTTTAATTTTTTCTGATCAATCCGTTTATTATATCTGCGGGGTAACAATTATTCTCAGCTATTTCTCCATTAGATGACACTTACCTGGATATATATGATAATGGCAGAGAGAATCATTGAGTTGAACGCAGCGTATTTATGAGATTTTGGTTGTGTTGAATCATAAGGGATGCAAATATCAGTAAAGGTAGGTTATCGGTATATCAAAACTTTGTGTGTTATTTTTATGAGTGATTGTTAGGTCTAAAAAGTAAATCTCATCTACATGCTAGTATCTCGTGTACATATCTCTACTACTTTCGATTTGGAGGAATTGAATATGTTATACTCAACATACGCCATGAAAATGACAGTAAGTAAAGTGCGCATTGGAGATCACAAATTCACAAATTCAACTCCAAATCTCATCCAAAATCATAATAGAAACCTTGTCTGCAGACTAGGCAATTACACTGAAACACCTTGATGAATCTCATTCAATATTATTATGATTTCAAACAAAATTTCCAAAGATTAGATCAAGAAATCACAGATACCGTAGCAACTTCGAAACGAAAAAATCAAAGCAACGGTTTAGTTTTAACGGAAGCAGATAATTCAAACGTCATTATATTCATATATACCAAGCAAATTTATATGGAATCACTCGGTATTTCACATTATTGATTGTTTTCAACCATGGATCGTTAACTACTTGTGAAGAAAGAAGTTTTTTGTTGTGAAAAAACTGGATAGTATGATAACAAATGTTGAATTATTACCACATTGCTAGAAGAGACCCTAGTGCGTCTCACCCCATATTCCAAAGTCAATTTCTGGAAGCAACAGGCATCAGTGTAACATTCGAAACGATACGTCAAAGACTTTTTTCAAGGGTTTATACAGCAGAAGGCCCTTAAGAGTTCCAGAGCTAACCCGACAACAAAAAATTAACAGACTTAATTGGTATATCGAGCACCAAAATTGGAATATTGAGAATTGGCGAAGTGTTCGTTTTTCGGATGAGACCAGAATTGGTGGTTTCCGTTTAATGCGAATGTAACGGCTAGAAATTACGAGGACCTAGTGCTGGAGCCATAGCGAGATGCACTCGGTGAGAATTTCTTTTCTTCAAGATAATGCTCCTCAGCATACCACCTCGCGCGACATCATCTTGAAACAGAGGGAAGCGCTATTTTGTACTGGCCATCTTGCTCCCCAGATCTAAATCCTACTGAACATTTACGGAATAATCTCAAAAGGAAAATTAGATCGCGCCAGGATAATCCAAGAACCCCACAACAGCTCATCCAAGCTGCAACAGAAGAGAGGCAGAATATCACCCCATGGGAAATTCCATTCAAAGCATGCCTAGACGGATTCAGGCTTGTATCAGGGCAAGTGGAGGTAATACAAGCTAGTGAGGTCGAGAAAACACCTACTCTGTGAGAAAACAATTTTCAATTTTTTTACTACATGCGGAAGGTCTCTAATTTTCCTTTATTTATTTCTTTTTAAAATAAACCTTAATTTATTTTGTTTTATCAATTGAAATATATCAAATAGCACCAATTCTAACCAACCTTCTGGAAGTACTTAAAATTAACACATTTAGGTATTCACCGAAATTCCTTATGATCAGGTGGACATAAATAACTCACCCTTATTAAATTTATTTTCTAAACATCAGTTCAAGTACGGATAGCTCTGAGTGGATTGCCTCTTTAGTATATATAAAAAAATTTGTTAGTAAGATATATTTGTAGTATTCATTCGCTCTTGATAAAGATACTGTGTATCGAAACGCATCGAGCATTTAATAATATATTTTCCTAGAAATCATCGTTTACTTGTATTTGTAAAAATGGATTTCTATCACGTAAAAGCCTCGTCAATTCAATTGAATGAGCATCATTTGAATCCTGTTTCAAATCTTCAAAAAACTTCTGCGAATGCTGAATCTTCTATAATTCCTTAGGCATCGTCCCATATAGATTCGACCCGGAGTGAAAAAATTGTATATAGTAATTGCATTTTCGATAACTGCTCATTCCAATAATAACTGAACATGTTGTAATGAATGCTTTATGATTTTCTTGTTGAGTTCGTGTGGATTTCTCAATAAAGTTCATATCGTACGTTTTGTCATTCGCGGAATTTTCTCAGCAAATACCACTCGAGCTCAGATTTAGCACTATATTTTTCTAAGCTCGTTTTCTCATACTTTCTTTTCGGTAATTCAACTTGACCTGCTCACGAGAGCTGCGCTCTCGTGATTTTATCTCCCAGTTCTCGTTGAATTGCCTGCACGTAAGTATTCGAAAACGAGCATAGAAAAATATCCGGCCAGAGTTTTTGTGTTTTACTTACGACTAATTTTTAATTCTATCTCCTGGGTATGTCACTTTAGTCACCAAACATATTGTACATCAGAAACACTGAATAAGAATCTGTATTTGTCAGTCCTGTTTCTATGATAAGTAGAGAAGAACTCATGGGAGAAGATTCAGGAATTCAAGCACATCATACAAAACGGCTTAATTCGATAATTTCGTCGACGCCTATGCTGCCATAATAGCTACAAGTTGCAACGGCACATTCAGGAATTGTGCATGCACAAACACTGTTTCTGCATTAATTCACTGGATTCATCGTTTCTGTTGGGAAACTTTATTAAAGAGCGTTTTATCACAACGTACATTTCTGGAGTGTGTGTGGTAATTGAAATAATCTGTAAACGCTGCTTTGAATAATTTTCATGTGGAGGTGACTGAATTCCATTTGGGAATGATATATGTAAATCACAGCTTTAGCAGTAGAAAAATGTGGTAGACTTTGTCTTGTATATAATCTACGACTTACAATCAAATTTGGGAAAAATTATACAGGGTGTTTAAGAAAGACACGGCAATATTATAAGAGGTCATTGCTGAAGTCATTTCATGAAAAACTTCATATAAACATAAATCCACGAATACTTCGGTATCGATTTACAAGAAAGGATCGGAGGAAGGATCATGCCAAATTTGGAGCCTCTAGTTCAAACGACGGAAGATCGCCGAGGACTTTTCGTAAAATAATCGCCTAGAACGAACGGAAAGTCGAAACGATGAGATTTCTTCGGAATCTGTTACTTCGGTTTTTCTGCAATCGAACAAAAGTTCCTAGAAAAAGTCCCCAAAAAACAAAAATGAAAAAGTTTACAATTTTTTGGCGAGTGGCCTAAATAATTTCGTCGAATTTTCATACTGAAACTAGGGCCCCTGTAACTTTTTTTCTGTTTGGAATATTTTGATAAAATTTGGAAATAAGATAGAAGACAACATTTTGAATTTGATAACATTAATATGTTTGACATTTTGTTTCCAAAGATGACGGAAACGATACCAATTTTCGATTTACAAATGGAACACCCTGCATTTTTTGCTTTTTTTAATTGTTCATCTCATCCTACAACGTTTTGACATATTTTTGAAAGGAAAATAAAACACAATTTTTTTTTGCAATTTTCATATTTCGTTCTAGAAGGCCATGAATAGTGACAATTGGCTCAGCTCAACAGCTCCTATTACGTAAATACAAGATTATATATAAATGTTTAATTACTCACTTTTTACGGGGAGTCAAAGTCAATAACAAAAGAGCTAACAGCGAAAACGAAATAATTATAATGAATGTTCAAAAATACCACCATTCTCACGAGCACAACATCGTACACGATTGATGTTTCCCCTCACAACATAATTTAACTGTTGGGCTGTAATACCTGCAATAACCTGTCTAAACGGTTCTCCAATTCATGTTGGGTTCTAACAGGTGTTTGGTAAACCTCCTTCTTCAAATGGTCCCACAGCAAGAAATCTAGTGGACTTGAATCTTGCGATCTAGCTGGCCATATTATGAGACCATTTGTACTTATCCATTTTTTGGGAAAAATTTTGTCGAGATACCTCGACACCTCCCTTGTTTTATGAGGAGGTGCACCATCTTATTGAAATTATATTGAACTTAAAACGTTCCTGGAAGTTTCCATTTTGATATCTGTGCTCATTTTGTTGCGACCAGTACCTGGTATTTTGCATATTAAACATCCCATTGTGCGTGAAACGTAATTCGTGACTCAATAAAATCTTCGTGGGATATTGTGTATCACCCCGTTACCACCGTAATAATAAGGCCTGAGCCCTGTGACGTATCATGACGTCACACATCTCTAGTAGTCATAACAAGCATTCGAAACGAAAGCACAACAGGTGACACAGTGTAATCGAAAAGCCATGTCCTTTTGTTTTCTGTATTTCATCCGAAAATAAGTGTATCTAGTGCTTAATTTATGTAGTAATGCATTTATAAGACATGAGGATACAGTATAGTGCAGTTTTAGTAGTGACAATAATGCTATTATTAATAAAGCCATAAATGACTTTTCCCCGAAAAAAAACTGAGCATAGTTTATCCTCATCCATCGGATAATAAACGACCACTCTTTTTTTATTCGACTCAGTTCACATACTTAAATGTATTAGAAATAATTGGCTAAATCCTAAAAGTAATAAGATTTTAACGTTTCTAGATTTCAAGACTGGTGAGAGGAAAATAGCGGACTTTTGAAATTTGGATTTTCTTTTTCACTCAAGGCATTATTTCCTAGTAGTTTCGAACGCCAAAATGTAATGTTCGCTTTGAAAATTTTCAATCCATTTGTTATAGAAGCTCTATTGAAATTTGGAAATAATTTAGACCATTCATCAGAAACAGCGGATTTTATAAATATGATAGTTACATATATATATATATATATATATATATATATATATATATATATATATATATATATATATATATATATATATATATATTCTTTCGAAAAGAGAGGATTTACAAAATTTGAATAATTGTATTAACAATAAATGCTTATATCTATAATTTTGGTGTGTGTCAGAAAAAACACAAGTGTAAGCATTAATAAATTTGTATCTTGAATCTGTTGTGCATAACTCAAATTCATTCAACATTTATAAGGTGGTGGCATCAATTCTTGAAATAGTGTATATCAACACGAATATAGTTCATTCATATTTACTCATATTCACTTCTAGTAATGTTTTTCAAACATGCAATCAGTTCAGCAAATACCGAACACAAGCAATGTAATCCATATGAACATTTTTGCCACGTTTGTGTGGAATTAATGAAAACATTTCGCAATGTTTATCCACCTTGATTATCAATTTGTGAACACGTTGAGGTAATAGAAAATCCCATTAGTTGGCCGAAAAAAGAGAAAAAACTGAATGAAGGAAACCCAGTTAACACTGAAATTACCGGTGGAATAAAACTTCATCAATTAATTGAAAACTAACACGAAAACTATTTCAAGTCGAACAGTGATGAATGAGAATGCTGTTTTTCAGCAACAGCAATACAATCGGTCTTCACAGGAACTAATCAATGGGGACGTGTGAATGCGTGGTCATGGGGTATAGAGAGATTGGAAACTGTAGTTTATTCTTCTATTATTGGATATAATATTGAAACTCATAGGAAATTGAGGATCTATATGGTGGTATATTATCTTCAGTGGAAAATTCAAGGAAAACTTAACCTTGAAATATAATTTCTTAGTCATTTTTAGAAAGTTAAATATACTAAGATTGTCACAATTCCCATTTGTCTCATTTACCTTCCAGAAATAAATTCATCGCGAAAAGGAATATGGGAGAGGGGGATCAATTTCCTCTATTCTCTATAGAACTCCCAGCATTCAGCATTGGAATTTTCGTTCAATGTGGAGAAGGTGAATGCTTCAGAAAAATTTCTCAATTTAGAAACTTTAATTGTGTAAGTTATGATACGATAAATCACCAGCTGAATGATCTACACTGGTCTGATGTGTCCACTAATAACTCGAATGATTATGTTGACACTTTCTACAATATTCTTTACAGTGTAATCGAACAATATATTCCAATGAAAATTAAGAATAGAAATTCTAATCTTACTATTGAATGTATCAAAGAAACAAATACTTCAGAAAATGCAGAAATGCATTTGATTTGAAGATTTGAGATATCGTTCGAAAATTCTGAATAGATCAGATTGTAAAAACTACATAACGAAGGTCGAATCAAATTTATCAAAAGAACCAGAATTGTTTGGAGACTTGCCGCTTCAAACAAGAGAAATTCCAATATTTCATCCAAGTTGATACTGGCAGAGAAATTTGCGAACAGCACCGCTAAGCAACTCAGACGACAACTTTATATCTGCTACTGAAACCATTGTGCTGCCGCTTAACCAAGAACCTGAACCATCTAGACGCATTAGGCACTATAACTGTGCTAATTGGGATAAGATGCGAGAATTCTTTTCGTGCATCCCATTCAGTGATGTTTGCTTTTCTGACCCTGACATCAACGTGTCCACTGAATCTGTTACAGAAATCATTCATGCAGGAATGGATCTCTACATTCCTCATTCCACGAAGAGAACAATAGCACAAGAGCCATAATTCAACAAAGAATGCCAAAGAACCTCTGCAGCCGAGAACAGAGCTTACAAATCGTGGGAGATGAATCCAACAGAGGAAAGAAGAACAACCTTCGTACGAATACGAAACGTATGCAACCTGACTACTGCAAGAGAAAGGCAAATTTCAACGAAGAGGTAACTAATAAACTCCTTGTACAGGCAAGGGGGACCAGACAATTCTGGTCTATGGCAAAGACTGTCAGTGCCAATTACTGCAAATCTGCGTTTGCGCCTCTTGTTAGAGAAGACGGAACTATGTCATCATCTCCGAAAGAGAAAGCCAATCTATTTGCTCTCTTGTTCTCAAAGAATTCAGTGCTGGATTCATCTAACGCAATATCACCGAACCTTCCACCTACAAATTCTTCCATAGCAGAAATCAAGTTCAGAGTCCACACTGTGACGGGTTCTCGAGCAGCTGAACTACAAGAAGGCAGTTGGTTTAGACGAAATACTGCCAATCGTCCTGAGAAGTGTGCTCCCGAACTGGCACCCATTCTTAACTGCCTGTTTCAGATATCTTATGACAGCCAGACTTTTCCCAGCAGTTGAAACCAAAACATTCACCCTGTTGCTCTTTTTCCCAATATGTGTGATGGAGAAAGTCATAAATGATGAACCCATCGAATATCTTGAGTTGCAGGGAATTATTAATGACCGTCACTATGGTTTTTGCAGGCAAAGATGGACAGGAGATCTGGTCACCTACGTCACTCATCTTTGTACATCAACGATGAGAATGCATGGGGAGTCTAGAGCAATAGCCCTCGACATATCTAAAGCCTTCAGTAGGGTTTGGTATGCAGCCTTGTTGAATAAACTTGCTGTTTATGGCCTTCCCGAACAATTGCGGCGTTGAATAAATAGCTTTCCTGGAAATAAGCGAGAATTCAACCGATCGCAAAGAAACCAAAGAAGTTCTTACCCCAAAACATTCACCCTGTTGCACTTCTTTCCATTATGTCCAAAGTGATGGAGAGAGTCATAAATGATGAACTCATCAAATATCTTGAGTTGCAGGAAATTATTAACGACCGTCAGTATGGTTTTCGACAGGCAATCTGCTCGCCTACGTCACTCATGTTTGTACATAAACTATGGAAAAGCACGAGGAATCTAGAGCTATAGCCCTCAACATCTCTAAAGCCTTCGATAGGGTTTGGAATGCACCTTGTTGAATAAACTTGCTGCATATGAGCTCCCCGAAAAATTGCGGGGTTAGATAAGTAGCTTTCTTTCAATTAGATCAATACAAGTTGTGGTCGACGGTATAACATCTGATTGTTTCCAGTTGCAAGCAAGAGTACCTCAGGGATCCATTCTTTCGCCAACCTTGTTTCTGTTGCAGACAAACGATCTTCTGTCATCTACAGAGAACAAGATTTTCGGTTTTGCAGACGATTGTACACTGGTTTCGTATTTCAGTAGTCTACGGCCGATTACAGCTGCGGAATCTCAGCGTCAGAGATGTCTACAAATTAATAACTCAAACTCTGATTCACAGAGGATATCTGAGTGGGGTCAGTTGAGCTTGGTGGACTTCAACGCGAGCAAGACGCAAGCAACTACGTTTTCTGGAAAAGTCTTCGCTAAAGAATGTTATATAATTGCAACGCCAATAAATTGTCCACATTATTTCACTATCAAAATGAGCATTCTGTCTAATTTCGTCAAAGAACCATCGGCAGAAATTCAGTCTTGAAGGAAAATCTCGAGGAAGTAGAGTTTGGACGCGTTGAATATGAAACGGGTACAATAAAAACTCGTGGAGGATCCTCCAAACTAGAACATGTGAAATATTCAACTCACTTCCAATTTTTCTTGTACTCACATGAGCTTTCAAATCAATACAATTCGAAACTGCTTAATCAATATCTGTAGTTCTCATAGTTTGTTGCACCTTTTAAATAATAATTTGCAGTGAAAGTACCAGTTCTCCTCAAACTTCTGTGGATATTTGAAAATGTTCGCCTGTCCAGTGTTACTCGATTTCGAAAGCGCACCTGATATAATCGCCTACCATCTGTTGTGTTTCCATCAGCCAGACCGTACATGTAATGGATATCAGCCAATTCGGCGTTAGTAAAATTAGCCATTTTTTCTTACAGCAATAACTTCAAAAGTCTTAATCGTTAATTTAATAAAAATTCGAGCAGTCACTGGTTCAACTTCAGCCACTGTCAAAATAAATATATAAATGAAAAAAATCAAAGCCTACTAGTTATTTTTCAAATTAGAAGTGCTTTCAATTCAGCGAATGCATATTATCGTTTAATATTTTTTTGCTCGAGAATGGTTAGAGATACAAAAAAATTATAGGCGTTTCTAAATTGAACGAAGATGACACTGATTGTACGCTGATCAGTGGCGTACTGCAAAAAAATTTGAAAGGGCAAAAGAAGACATGGCTCCAGAAAAGAAAACAGCTTGTAGATCCTAGTTAAAATTTAGGATGTGTAATGATGGAGGGTATGAAAAATAGCTTGCATCCCAAATTTGGGCTGAATATCTCAAAAAATGCATGAGTTTTGAAGAAAAAACCAATTTTTTCCGGAATATTCAACACCCTGTAGCTCCGTAACGAAGCTTTTGCTGACCTATGTTTATATGAATTTTTTTCTTAAAATTACACGTAGATTTACCCCTTTGAGTTGTGACATACTAGTATGTAATACCCTACTATTGTAAGCCAACTGTTTGTTTTTTAAGAACTATTTTGTCTACTATGGTAAGGGGCTAGCAATCATTACTGGCGATAGTTTTTATGCCAATAATTTCTTTGTTGAGATTTTCAATAGAAAATCACCGTATTGAGCACCAATTCTGATGTCAATAATCCATGCATTGAATTGTCCAATTGTTGAAATACCATTATCATAAATAAATAGAAAATTCGTTTGTTACGTGAATTTATTTTTGGTTTTTGAATTTGATGATAAAAGAAGAATCGAATGCTAAATTTTTCTCAATTTCTCGAATAATCCTGAATATAGCATAGTATTCTACTGGCATATGGTGGAATAATATACTCTTACTTCATTTTCGTTAAATTCTTATTACTTATTTCTCTTGTTGTTCAAATTTATTTTCGTTCTTGTTTTTTTTTGTTTTTCTCTTTTCAGCGGTACATTCCGTTTTCTGGTTTCCCTTGTACATTTTTTACTGTTTCGCTTCTTTTACCTTGAATGCTGCTTGTTAATAATTAATTAGGTACATAGTTTCATCCCCCAATTATCATATGGATACACTTGTAGACCCACGTCTGCTGTATACGAAATACTTACATAAATAAATAAATAAATATTTCACATTGCTGCAATAATAAAAAGAAATCTGTCCACCCTATACAAAATGGATATTTCTCAGAATCAATATTCCCTTTTCCCTCGTTAGAATGCAGCAAGGTATCTTTATTACCAATTTCAAGCATCTCATCTATCCTGAAGAAACGTAACTTCATCTAATACGAAAGTCCCGACTCCATTATACTCAGGATCAAAAATAATTGAATTCTAGTCTTATATAACCCAATAACAACGTAATAAGGAAACAATTCGTCATTAAGTTCGGCGTCTAACGTATTACGAAGACAGCGTCGCCATCTCTAACAGAAATATGCAAATGGCTACGATGATATAATTTGACAGACAAGAGATGCTCATTTGGATATGCTACGAAATCGTGTCTAGCGCAGTTTGTCGGTCTTTCTGTTTCCGTTCCGCTTCCACACATTGCATTTAATTTCATCCGAGTTGAAACGCGATATTTACATATAATTTACTTAAACCTATTCTATGTGGAGCTTTCAACTGTATGTGCGATATGTTGGGTATGACTGACACGAATTATTTCCTGTCCAATTTGTGCAACTCACTATATTAAAATTGATCTATTTGTATTAATCAAAAAGTAACATCAGTAATCGATGTTCTCTTCGTGGAAACAAGGCAACGCATCAAAAATCTTTTATAGTTCTTTTATTCGAAACATGAATCTCAGCTTGCACAGTTTGCAAAAAGAAAATTTCATGATAAAACGAAAATCCACTGTTTTTTACATGTACATAAGAATTTCATCAGAAGAATCAAATCAAGAATCAATTGAAGCGGTTTCGTTCAATACGCTACTCGATGCAACACTCACAGTTATTCGTATTGAATGTCAAGGGAGCTTTTAGCTACATCTCAAAGGAGCTGGTATGGAAGGAGACGGAGAAGATGAATCTCCGGTTTTCTTTCCCGAAATGGCTCATGGAGCCTGTGGGGATGGGAGAATCACATCTACGATTGGAAATCAGGCTGTCATTGGAATGGTGAGACGAGGCTGCTTGCAGGGCGGTACTTGGTTCTTGAAGCCACACGTGCTGATATGGTTCTTCAAAGCCGTTCTGTTTCCCAGGCTTACCTAAGCCTCTCTGGTCTGGTGGACGTAGGTGGAAAAAGAGACAGCACAGATGTCTCTAGAGAGGCTCAGAGCACTGATGAAAATTATGGTGACTGCTCAGAGAAATACCCTGCTGCGGGGCAAGGTGCACTGTAAGGTTCAAACCTCTCCACCACATAATCATCAGCAGCAACCACTTCCTATGCGTGAACTCGGATGGAACGACGACGAGGTATTACTTCTGTGTTTGAAGTTGAAAATCCCATCCAGATAAAAGTGGGAGGAAAGGAATAATTTCTTGCTAGCTGTTGGGTACTTCTTATACATACGAAGATAAAAGAGAGGCCAGATAGCCGAGTTCACTGCCGGAAAAATGGAAGTGGTTTCTACTTTCTATTAGATAAACATACAACAGCCTTCCAGTCCGATATCAGGACAATAAGAGGCTGTGCTCAAAGGTTAGCAGAACTGGCTACAACTTATGAGTGAATAACCATCTTCTAGATAGTCCAACTGCTCTGGGAATCCTTGACGCTCACAGGATTACTTCAAAGGTGATCTACTAATACGTTGAGGAACTGGAACAAATGTCGGTAAACAACCATATCCTATTCCTCTGGGTTTCGAGTATTACCGAGATCAGAGTAAAAGAGATTTCGTGGTTCTAGATGTTGAGAAAGCTCTCAGCTACAGCCAACTGAACCTGATTTGGAAGGAGGTGGATGGTCCTAATGTCCTGACTTCTGTTACGAATGGCGTGCGGCGTTTTGGGAGGTAAGAAAATCAGCGATCGGAAATCGTAGAGACAAGGTATGTATGAATACACCCTAGATTTCTTTGGAGTACATGGAACGCTGCTGTTTGCCATCAGGTCTGAGGTTTGAATTAGAAAAGTCGCAACTAGTTATTTTCACGAGGAATCATGAGACATCTTCATTTTCGATCCACATTTTATTGGATTACGACTCTAAATGTAAAAATCCATTAAGTACTTAGGGCTAGTACTGGATAGAAAGCCTAGCTGGACCGAGAATGTTAAGCTGAAAACTGGCATTCTTTCTACTACCCTCATGTAGGTTAGATTCAGCGGTACAAGGGCATGCTGATATGCTTCTTCAAAGCGTTTTTGTAACCCAGACTCATCTACGCCTCGCTGGTGAGATGCACGAGGGTGGAAGAAGAGAGAACAAAGCTGACTCTAGAGAGGCTCAGAGTATTGATGAGAACAGTGATGAGTGCTCGAAGATGATGAGTGCTCAAACAAATGCACCTCACAATCATTAGCATGGCAGTTCTGACCAAGTATAAATTAGGAACGGGTGGTACTGAAGTGTCTGTTTCCTGATGCTATCAACAGAGACCATATCTTCTGGATGAGCTAGTATAGAACCGCATCAAGGTACCACTTCTGTCCAAGCAAGAGTGGTAAAAATGGAAATATTCTTGACTAGATAGGGGGTACTTCTGGTACAGAGTTGTATCGAAGACCAACGACAGATCGGGTAGCAGAGTTTACTACCGCAGAAATGGTAATTGTTTTTACCTTCCATTAGATAAACACACAATAGTTTTCCTGGAACCCTGGGTGCTATCAGGATTATGATTATTATGATTCGCATATTGATAAGAGTTGAGGTCAACCCATAGTCCCTTTCACAATAAAATGAATTGAGGATATTGAACTGATAAGAAAAAGAAAAACAAGGGTAGAAAATGATTCCAAGAGAATTGAAAGAATTGACTAGAAAATAAGTCACGTTTTGTCTATGTGAAGAAAGTTTGAAACGAGAGGTGTTCTGGTCAAGATTGAATCATATGTCTGTCTAGTCTATTTTCGAAGAAAACCAACCAAGATATTCCATTCTGAAAACAACCTGTTGCAGAAAAATTTCTGTCTCATTGAGACAAACGGTTCTCTTCTCAAATTTCAGTAATAGCAACGTAACCGATGATCCATCAACAAGGAACATTTATTCTGAGAACTCAACGCTCGAAACGTAATAATTAAATCATCACTTCGATGTACCACGAAGGTATTCTGATAGTACATTCAGGCATTGGAACAACTTGCAGTAAACAACCGTATCCATTTGTCTGGGTTCCGGATTACACTGGGATCAGAGAAAATGAAATTGTTGATAGGCTGGCCTGTCCAGGACTTACGGTCGAAATCTCAGCCTGTATTGGCAAAGCAAGGCTGGCCAAATTGCTAATATAGGGACACCTGGTTGATTACTTGAGGCTGTCCCCAGTCCAAGTCAATGCTGCATACATCTGCTAGTAGAACCTGGACAAGATTGGAACTTAAAGACAGTCGAACTAATGAACTGCTCCTAGCACAAGCTAGTTCAGATATCTCATGTGTAAGAAAGGACTGTAGAATAATCCTAAGTGCAGAAGGTGTGACAATTTTATCGAAACAACAATTCATTTGATCTACTAGGTGAGAAAATGCCGGAAATGAGTAAACTGCCGAAGGTACCCCACGCTCTACTGGAGACTTCTTTGTGAGAATTGCGAAAGGAATGTAGTTACAAGGATAGGCTACACAACCGTACCATAGGCTTAGGTGTCGATATCTATGGTGGACCCTACTACAAGCATGTTCTTGTAGATGAGACACTCAACGAGTTATAGTACCGTGAACGGGGCTAATTTTGACACTTTTCAACGAAAATAGCTACAAAATCTTCGAGTTCTAATTTAAAAACCTTATCGACATACCAATCAGAATTCTGCCTTGCGAATCCACTCATTGGAAAGATTTATTCTACTTAAAAAGTACCTGGAAGGGGATTTTAGATCAGATCATCAAAACATTTTTCAAATGCTTTTTTCTGTATCGACAGTTCTCGCCGAGAATTCTCTTGTATGTCTTCTATCAATCTGAAACGGCTAGCTGGCAGTGGTAATATGAGTTTTGGAAAAAGTAGGGAGTCGTACGGTGAATACGATGGTTGTTCGATGATATTGGTTGAGTTTTTGGTTAGAAATTCATTCACAATTATAGCTTTTTGAGATGGTGGACAATCGTCGTGAAGCTTGTTGACTGGTTTGCATATCGAACTCACGATTCCATGTCTCTTCACCAGTTACAATGCGTTTTATGACATAATTTATTTTCAAACAACCTCACCTATCATTCTGTTTTCTGGCACAGAAAATATTACAGTATTAAGTATTAAGAATTCTTAATTTAGCGAAGCCATTGCTATCAAGGATGGGCAGCTCAAACGATGTTACTTAAGGAACAAAATTTTATACGTCGTAAACCAACAAAATTACCTCATCGGCTTAGTAATTACTGAAGTCAATGTGAAAACGGTGACCCTCGGTTGGCCGGTGTTAACTTGATTGCTCATCTCCCTCGGGATATGAAGTCCAGATTCATCCCGAATTTTATTCGGATAATCAAACATTAACTGGTTTAAGAGCACACTTTGATCTAATGCGTTATTAGGTGACTCAACCTTATGAAATTCTGTTACAATTCACAAGATATCGTCAGGATTTGTGAAAAATGGCGTGATGGTAAAAATCATATACAAGGGATGTATTTTAAGTTATAGAGCTTGATTGAGAGCTTTTGGACACTTGATTGTTTTTGAAAGTATTCTCTGCGAAGATTATTAAACTTCTTCATTCGTGCGAACCTATCGTTTGCTGTTTTGGAAGACATCAACAGCTTCTGAAGAAGAATTTTTCGTCCAAGTAGTTTGTTCTCGATTTTGGGGTAAGTAAGAAGTTCATTGGGACTGTACGCAGGAAACAATGTTTTTGCGGCGAATATTCTTGCATTGTCGTGGTGAAAGATGATTCACCGTTCGAAATTAGTTTCTCAAATCTTACTAATGACTTGTATTAACGAAACAAATGTCCTTTGGGTTTATTCATAATACTGATAGTTCATCGAAGGACATCCGTCTTCAACATTGTGGACAAACAAGAAAAGATACTTAAAATGGTTTATTGTTTCCTTTCCCAGTTATGACTACTGATAAAATCATGCAGCAGTGTTAGATTGGACAAAGACAGATTAACTCAACTAGCTAAATATGAAGATAATTCACTAGCAATTCTCTTATACATCTACATCATACACGATCTTCAAAATCCACCCAACCTGAGATTTAAATCTAGGAAACCTATTTGGTCGATTGACTTTTTGCGTACACGGGTAAAGGCTGTTAATCTTTGGAAAACTGAATGGCAGGAAGTTGATGTTTTCAATTAAGTTCTCATAGTGGATCTTTCTAAAAGGGTTGCAGGTGTCGTTTCAAGTAGGAAAAATTGGTGTACATTAAATCGTCTCAGGGCAGGACATGGTCGTAGTAATAGCATGTTGTTCAAATGGAGTACTGTAGAAAATCCGGCATGTGAATGTGGCGCAGCAGAAACAATAAGACATTTAGCCCTCGATTGTCCTATTTACCATTTTACGGGTGCTTTTCAAGAAATTCATTCCATTTCAGATAATTTCATTAACTGGGTAGAGAACTTCAAGTCTATTTAGGAGATTAGTTTCGAATCTTCAGGTTATTATGGGCTACACCCCCGAATGGTGTATGGAATGTTCCCTGTTGAAGAACAGCGGAGCATTAGTTTAGTTCTTAGATGAGGTTAGGACTGCTTCTCCTTAAGGCTTTATTTCCATGGTGTTTGTTGATAAGGCAAGGGCTACACCCTGTAGGGCTTCGTTCCCAAAAGGTGTATGAGATGTTCCCTGTTGAAAAACAGAGGAGCATTAGTTAAGTTCTTAGATTCAAGTGAGTTTAGACATATAAGAGTTAGGTATGTTTGATGAAATATTTTTCTGCTGGTTTTCTTTTTCCATTGTCACAGATTTCTCCTGTCCCTTCCTTTTCAACCTTGTCTTCGTGAAGAAGTCCACGATGAGAATAAGAGAATGAAGCTGCTAAGTAAAAAATTTTTGGTACTCTTTTAGTACACACCACACTAACACAACATAAACAGACAAGCTATTGCTAGTGCAATAGCGACAGAAAAACGAGTTGTTCCACAGGTTTTTTCACTCGTTTATTGAATCATACGCAAGATAGTATGATTTCCCTGTTATATTTCCTATGCTCACACTTTAGGGGCAATCGTAGGAAGCATGATGCGAGTTTTGATGACTGATTGAGGAACATGCGGGATCTGTTTTTTCTGGTGGTATTCTATTTACTCGCTTGTTTTTTACGATTGTGTTTTTCTGACACACACCAAAATTATAGATATAAGCATTTATTGTAAATACAATTATCCGAATTTTGTAAATGCTCCTTTTCAAAAGAATATATATATATATATATATATATATATATATATATATATATATATATATATATATATATATATATATATATATATATATATCTGTAAGATGAACAAATAGCGTGAATACCCGAACTGAGGATTATTTTTAGTTCTGACTGTTGACTGAAGGTGTCCTCTATGTGCCAGAATGCGAAACGTAACAGACATCCCTCGTATTCAAGTTTCATTTGCCACAATTTAATTTCAGAATTTCTCGATACCTGATTCCAGTTTCTCGAGGTTGCTTCATTATTTCGACATGTAATTAGGATCAATTCTGCATAAAAAAACTAATCATAATCTCAAGAATTTCACCCCCTTCAAAATTGGAGGGTATTAATTGTTAGTGTGAGCCCAACTAAATACCACAAAATTTTGTCTGTTACTGCTTCATTTTTCATTCAAATTCTCAGAATTTCATAAAAATCTGTTGATTGAAATAAATTTCAACGGTGGAAAATCATTATTTTCCTTCAATTTCAGAGATGTAAGATAAAGTAGCATAATTTCGTCCAGTTCTATAGAATTTCTGAAAATTACTATCTTATTCATGGACACCTGTATATTGAGGCGAACTGAAACTCGAAGGCTTTCAGAATCATATTTTATGATAAACAACAAAATCCTAAATGCTCAATTTTAAATCATGTCATCTAGTTTACAGATGTAATTATGCACAAGGTAGCGCTTATAGTTGATGAATATATTTCTATGCTTCACGTTCATCGAAGTCGATGAATATATTTCTATGCTTCACGTTCATCGAATTCAACAACTGTAGACAGTGCTGAAGTGTATATTCTATGTTCCATTTGCTCTATAATTTTCTGAAATCATTAATAAAATTGTGAATATTCTTTCAGTGTTCGTGCAAAGTTTGTGAAATAAGTTGAAAATGGGATTACATCATTAGTAAGTTTCAAACTATCAACGTGAAATATCCAAATTATTAAGATCAATTCGACAGAATTCATGAAGCTGAATGAACTAAAAGTATGCAAAATAATGAAGTTATAGTTCTTTTCATCATGTTAATCATCAAAACTAAGATTTTAAGATAAGGAAATGCAAGAACAATATCGTCATTTGGAGTTTAACAGAAATTCGGAGGCTTTTAGAATCATATTTTCTATAACAAAATCCTAAATGTTCAATTTTGAATCATGCTACCTAGTTTACAGATGTGATTATACACAAGGTGGCGCTTATAGCCAATGAATATATTTCTATGCTTCACGATCATCGAATTCAACAATGTAGACACACTACGTAAAGTGTATGTGTATATTCCATTTGCTCCATAATTTAATGATAAATTAATTTGTGAATATTCGTTCGTGTAAATTTTGCAGAATAAGTTAAAAACAGGAGAACAGCATCAGTAAGTTTCAAACTATCAACGTGAAATATCACGGATTTGAAACAATTAGTTTCCACTTTTCCTTTCAATTCATTAAGATTTATTCGACAGAATTTATTGAGTTAATTGAACTGAAAGTAGGCGAAATAAAGATGTCATAGTTTTTTCAAACATATTAATCATCAATACTAAATTCCAAGATTTTAAGATAAGGAAATGCAAGAACGATATCTTCCTCTGAAATTCCAATTTGTTTGATTTTAAATACCGCTGTCTAGTTTGCTGTGATAAAGTAAAGCAGATGACGCTTGCGTCTCAATTTTCGTTTTCGAAGTTGGTAAAAATGATTACGTGAATATTCGACATTCAGTTTTGCGTTATTCTTGGTAATGACGAATTAAATTGTGAAGTGCTGACAATAAACTATTTGTGATTGTGTTTGTGTGAACCCCTGAAAACAACGAAGAAAAATTGATGACTTAATCGAGGTAAGTTGTATCATTTCGTATTCCATCAACGTCAGCAGATATGAATGATTTTTTGTCCTCTTGGAGAAAGTGAATAAAAGGAAAGATATTAAGACACTATGTACTCCTGTTTTACTTTTTAACAGTATTCAGTCTTTCTGTTCATAGAAAGAAAACTGATATTCGATTTTAAGAATCCTTACTTTAATTAATATCGATATTTATTTGGTTATTTCATTTTGAGCAGTGCCTACTGCGGTTAACTAACTAAGGAGAGACTAGATCAGTTTTATCACATTATCAACGCAGTTTTTTTGTAACAGATGTTTGTTTTCGAAGCATTTTTTGTCGGAATGATTTGCAATTTAACAAATTCTTATCTTGAAATGTAATCGGAATGTTACTTGAAAACGAGATTTGTATGACTTTCACTTATAATGAACTAATAAAATTCACGAAATTTAGAATTTCGTTCTTTATTAGTATGAGATATCTATATGATTTTTTCAGCGTATGATTGTCCGACTTATTCTAGCTCTAGAATTTTCGGGGTCGTACATGCATATACAGTGTGTTTCAATGAAAATTTCCTTTATCTCACGATACATTGATTTGTGCTGAAAAAGCTGAGACATGTCGACATGGTTCGAAGCATGTAGAATGAATCCTCTACCCTTAGCACCACCTAAGTCAAAATTGATTATAGGGAAAGTTAGTCGAGTGACATATCTTTTTGAAGGTCTTTCAATTCTCTATTCAAACAAGTATCTTTATGAACATTTAGTATAACACAGAAAGTGCAAACGCAACGAATCATCATTCGCATTTTTTCAATAAAAATTTCAAAATAACTCTTCGTATATTCGTTTTTTTCATTATTACGAAGAATTTCGAAGGACTCTTGCCTCTTTTTTTGAGCATCACTGAAATTTCGTAAGAAAAGATACTTTTGTTGAACACTCTATATACAGTATGTCCCAACGAAAATACGCCACACCCTCTATGTCAAGAAAAACTGATTGTTGCGAAAGAAACTGAAATAAGTCAATTTTTATCGGGGAGGAACCATTCTGAAATCTGTGAAATCGACCCCCAACCCTTAGGAGCTCCTACTTCGAAAGTATTGAAAAAGTGGATCAGGTGACAGATCTTTGGAAATGTCATTCAATTTTCTATTTAAAAATTTTATCCTTATGAACCTTTAATATCATAGAAACAGTCAAAATGCAACAAAAGTTTGTATTCCCAAGAAAATTCGACAGCAAGATGTGCTGCTGCACATTACGATATTTGTGTGCGACAATATTTGGATGCAAATTTCCGAAGTAGATGGATTGTCAGAAGAGGAATACTTGAGTGGCCAGCCAGATCACCTGATTTGACTCCTTTAGATTTCTTCCTAAATCGAGAATTTTCGTTTCACAACTAACTCAGAATCAAAAGTATACATGTCTCATATTTTCCCGCCAAAAGCAGTCCATCTTGAGATGGAGGGGTGGAAAATTTTCGTTGGAACCCACTGTATTTTCAAGCCACGACAGCAAAGTTTGGGGGTGCAAATGGTGCATGGTTTCAGCGAAACGAACGTTCAATTTTCGAAACTGATCATAATACTGAATCGAGTAAGATTTAAGGAGTCATCAACATTTTAAATTTCTGTCACTTATCTTCAATCGTAGATTCTATTTCTTGTAATTCTAACTGTGATTCGACTGCTAACTGATGACTTTTACGGAATTATCTGAAAAATCAATGCCATTCAAATCTGTGAATAAATACGTGGTTATTTTTCATGTCATATGGTGTTATATACGAAATGGCGGATGCGCCGGGAGCAAACTAAACTATTTCTTTAATATATCCGGGTGTTCCATTATAGAGATACATATCCAAGTTATGATGAGTGACATACATTCCAAATCATTTTTGAGCGTGTACACTCAAAATAAGGTGAGTTTTTCGAATCAGGAAAGCGTTCTGAGACATGATATTCTGTTGCTTTCGAAAATATTGTGCTAATCGACGGATATTTCAAGATATATGAAACATAACCTCAAATTCCATCAACACGAAAAATCCTCATATCAGAAAGGTTCTAATCTCAACTTTCGTAGAATAAACTGATGGAAATTGAAAATTTAAGCAGCAGGAAAGGAAATGAAGGCACTGAAACAATATGATAAGGAAAGACGTTGAAAGGATATTCAGTAGAATTTCAAGGCATGAAAGGTAGACGTGGTTTTGTTGTATGCTAATGGGACAAGGTGAAGATGCCCGGGTGGAGATAATGGAGTCCATAATCCGAACCAAAGCCGCCCTAGAATAAACAGTTCAACATTTACATTCAGTAAATTCCCGTTACACCTTTTCATTTAGGGTCCCTTCATATTCTGCCAGAAAGTTTTCACAATGTTTTTGTTTCCAGAATTTCGGTTCATGCCCGAACTATCCGAATTCTTCGTCCGGGTGGGATTGAAAGTGGAAAAGTATATCGGATCTGTTTAATTCTTGTTGAGAAAGATTTAAGACAAATATAGGTTTCCATTTCACTCTTTACAATGACAGTTTTCAACATAGTTGACGTTGTCAAGTATTTTATTTTTCGTAGATAATATTTGTGATGACGGAAGTATTGAAGGCACTTCTTTTCTCATATTGTACTGGGTGATTCCGTGCGAGTTATTCAAATGATGCAATGATTCATGGAAGACTCAAATTTGATCGAAACGAAAGCTATACAAGGTGTTAATGAATATGTGCGAAATTTTTCACTAGGTGTTTTCTCATGCAATTTTATGTTGAAAAGTTCTCAAGAACATATGTCAAAAGCTTCGTTACCGAAATACAGAATGTTGAAATCTTCAGATTTTTTAGCTTTTTTCTTATGAATACTACAGTTTTTCAGATATTCATTTCAAATTCGACACAAAGGTGGATTTTTAAAATCTGCATGATCAGTCAATGAAGAATTTTCATTCAAGGAATAATATTCAACCTTCAGTCAAATGTTAAATATTCCTCCTGAAGGAGCTTGTTTTCCTATCCACCCTTCATAATCATTCTCTACTGGGCCACACAGCAGTGGTACAACGGGAAACCATATAATAAAGGGTAGACAAGTAGGGATACTCAACATTCTATCTTCAAGGAGGGATATTTAAGATTCTACGGAAAGTTGAATATTGTTCCTTGAATAAAAATTCTTCAATGTCTCTACGCAATAATTTCGCTAGTAGTAATTCTTGGGATTGTTGATAGTATTGATAGTACTTCAGTCTATACGATTCAATTCAATAACACAAAAAACGCGATAAGAATAAGAAATTGGGGTGAAAAGAATTCGGCATTGCATGTTCTTCTCCGGTAGGGCTGAATTTCATTCTATACAGGGTGTTACATAATAGTATTTCACAACTTGAGGGTATAAATTTACGTGCAATTTTAACAAAAAAAGTTTATATAAACATAGGTCCGCACGAGTTTCGTTACAGAGCTACACGGTGTTGAAAAAATTGTTTTTTTCGTCAAAACTCCTGCAGTTTCCAAATTTGCAATGCAAGCCTCCATCATTACACGTCCTGAATTCTAAATAAAATCTACAAGGTGTTTTCTTTTTCAGAGCCATGTCTTCTTTTGCCCTTTCAAATTTTTTTGCTGTACGCCACTGATCAGCATACAATTTATTGACACCTGCAATTTTTTCTTATCTCCCACTGTTCTCGACCAACAAATTATTATGAATTATTATGAATATTTTCAGATATCCACAGAAGGTTGAAGGAAACTGATAATCTTACTGCAAATAATCATTTAAAAGGTGCAACTATGATTTGAATTCTCATATGAGTACAAGAAAAATTCGAAATCAGTTCAATATTTCACATGTTCTAGTTTGGAGGATTTTACACAACTTTTTATTGTACACGTTTCATATTCAACGCGTCCAAACTCTACTTCCTCGAGTTCTTTGATAAAATTAGAGAAAATGCTCATCTTGATAGTGAAATAATGTTGACAGGCGAAGCTATTTTTTCAAGAACTGCTACCACAAATTTTCACAATAATAACTATTGTGCTGAGGAAAACCCCATTTGATTGAAGAATCCCATCATCAAAAATAATTCTCACTAAATATCTGCGTGGAAATAATTGGAAATTATTTGATTGGGCCATTTTTTTGCCTATCAGACTAAACGGTCCCGCTTATCGGCAATTTCTTGTGGAGGAATTACCTTAATGCTCAAGGATGTGCCACTTTTGGTGAGAAACATTATGTGGTTCATGCATGACGGGCACCAACACTTTTCAGTGGAGTAGCTAGGAAATTTTCGAATGATACATTCAACAACCGATGGATAGGTCAGGGTGGGCCAGAACCATGGCCTCCTAGATCCCCAGACTTGAATAGTTTAGAGTTTTTCTCATGGAGATATCTCAAAAGTTTAGCTCATACCACTGCAGTGAACATGGGAAAAGAATTGAGAAATCGAATAATAACGTCTTATGACACTATAAGAAATACCTCAGGAATATTTCAAAGTGTGCGCGATAATATGCGAAGAAAGACTGTATTCTTACAGGTGGAGGACACTTCCAGCAATTCATTTAGTTCTTAATTGTTCTTCTTTTATGTTGATATTGAATAAGTATGATATGATATATAGATTGAGTCTCAGAAGACGAGCTATCAAAATAAAAGCAAATTTTGGGCATATCTATCGAGTATTTCTATTATTCTGTTTTTATCGAATAACATACAATTCAAATAATTCAAATTCAATAATTTTTCATTCGAAAACAGTTGGAGATACAAAAGTTTTGAGTTTTGAAGAAGAAACCAATTTTTTCCGTAAATTTTCAACACCCTGTAGCTCCGTAACGAAGTTCTTGCGGACCTATGTTTATATAAACTTTTATTAAAATTGTACGTAGATTTACCTCCTCAAGTTGTGACATACTATTATGTAACAGCCTATATATTCTCTGCACCTAAGCTTCTCTTCCCCAGAATGAAAGTTACTATTATTGATCTTCTAATTCTCTACTAGATGGCACTATAATGGGCCGTCTGGTCGGAGTTCGTGAATAGGATCAATCAAGTCCAGTTTTGTTCTCGTTTGACCTAGTCTGTGATACACAGAAGCTAGAAATGATGGAAGCGAAAGGTAGATCAAACAGAAAACTTCAAGACCATAGTAGCTTGACTATCTTCCGCAACGCTACACACTGTATCTGCAAGACGAGATCTGTCGAAAGGTTGAAACTCCTAGTACTAGTCTGGCTGTTAACAAGATGTAGATCATATCTCAATAATGTGTGAATACCTTTGAGACTTTCATTCATAAACAATATTCAACCTTCCCAAAAATGTTAAATATACCCCTCTAAAAGAGCGAGTTTTCCGATTCACTTTTCATGATCAACGTCAAGCAAGCAACTAAGTAGTTATCGATGTTTTTTAAAAATATGACCAAAATATTTCGCGAAATCTTTGATCCCCAAAAATTGCTAAGCCTGCAAATAATGAATAATCAAATTCAATGATCGCGCGAAGTCGATGAAAAACCAGTCCTGTATAAGAATAAATTGTATATAAAACTTCTATCATTGTATACGAGGCATTTCTAAATATCCACACACGAAGACGTGGAACATTGACAAAATGTGACATTCAATTTATCGACCACCTTTAAAGCGTGATTTTCATCAGATGCGGAAACAGCGTGTGAGTTGTTCGGTTTCCGCCGACATACATCTGACGGATGTGGCGCCATTTGCGTATCCGTCACCGAACCCATGAATATTCATTCGTGCCCGAACCTGAACATGCACTGGTGTGCACTGGATGACGATATTTCATTCATTTCAGGTAATAAAACATATTGATATTTTCAACGTTGTTTGACCGAGAGTATTTTCTGTAACACATAAATTATTGAATCTTGAAGATGGTCAAGGTGAATTAAGGTTATAATTCTCGAAAACTTCGGCAGTGTTGCCGATATCGAAATATAAGCAGGAGGTATGGGAAACTGAATGTATTTACATCTAAATGTGTCCCAAATATTCCCTACTAGTTACCATAGGTGCCTAGTTGAATAAAAACTTAAGTAAACAAAATAAATTTTTAGATGAAATATATATTGAAATACTCCACATGTGACACGGGTTACCAGCATACAATATTGAAAGACGAAATACTTAAATATAACAGCATTTAGAACAGAAGACACACAGAAGTCTATTTGCTCATTACAAATTGGCGGGTTTTTCCTCCAAGTGGACGTGATTTTCACCGCGTTGAAATTTCCAGCATTTTCCTTCTTTAACCTGGATGTATAAATTCAATTCTGTTGATACCAATGAAATGATTTATATCTATACAATGGTCAGAAATACCAGAACATTTTCGTTTTGAATGAATCTTTTATGATTTTTCAATCTTCCGATTTGGCCTGTAAAGAAAGTCTGCCTTACATTGCAGTGTATTTTTTAATATTTGAACATTATTCTTGAAATCAACATCTGACAAAGGGGTAAAGATTAATCTGTGAACAACTGAATGAAAGATTCATTATTCAAAACAAAAATTGTACTACTTTTCTGACCATTGTATAGATAAGAATCGTTTCATAGATTTCGTTAGAATTGAATTTATACATCCAGCTAGTAAGTGAAAGAAGTTGGACAACTTGGAGATGATGAAAATCACGTTCGCTCGTAGGATCAGCCAACTTGTAATGATCAATCCGACTCCGGGTTATCTCCTGCTGTAAATGCTATTATATTTGTTATTTTTTCTTTCAGTATTGTATTACTCTTGAGCAGATAATCTGAAACTTATAACGAGTATTTTAATATATTTTGTGAAACCTTTGCCAAGTGTCTCAGTTTATCATTTATTCATTATATTTTTCCAAGTGTTTACCGATAATTCCACATATTGTTTTCATCATCGAACAATATTTCAAGAATAATGAAAGATTGGCCACCTTCGTTCGGAAATTCCATACAGAATATACTCGAAATAGTGTGAAAAAATTGATTGAACAAGTCGGGAAGAGTGGACCAGCTTTACACATGGTAGTCATCCTAAATTATGCTGATCAAACCTTTGATTCGACGTTGTGAACAAGATCCACGAATTTCAAGGTTTATTTTTATGTATACTCTGTCATAATTTACGTCTTCACATTAACAAAATAGAATTAACACAATATGTTGATTTTTCGAACAAAGTCTTGAGCAACGAAGTACATTTCCACCTTGATAACTTCGTTAATTGCCGAAATCGCAACATTTGCAGTTGAAAAAATCCACACGAAAAACAAATCTGCAAATGCGGATTTTGGGTCGGAGCCTTCATTGAACATTACCTTCTCTCAATGAGACTAGTGCTCGATATCGAGGCATGATAATACATTTTTTCTGATGAAATTGGATGATATTTATGAGACTGTAATGTGGTTTCAACAGGACGGTGCCAACTGACATACAGCGCTTCAAAGTATACCAGGTTAACAGCTAGACAAGTAGCGCTTCAAAGTATACCAGGTTAACAGCTAGACAAGTATAAGAAGCAATCGCTCTTTGATAGATCGGACCTTGCCGGCATATTGTGTGGCGTTGCTGAAGATAGTGCAACTAGTATAGCTTCTGGAAGTTTTTAGTTTGATCTACCCTTTGTTTTCATCATTTCTCGATGGTAGTTGCCTCTGTGTCAATTCAATACACATAGTAGATGCCTTCTAACGGATTCAGATAAGTTGATGGCAGTCTGTCCTGGCGTTGTGAATGGGAGGCTAACTCAAGGAAAACTGCAGTTTATTGCTAATATTCATGACATCCGACCGGACTGCACCACTATTGTGTCACCCTGGTTGAAGATGATTATGAAGGGTGGATCGAGATAGCAGCTCCGCCAGTGGAGATATTTAACGTTCTTCGAGAGGTTGAATATTGTTTCCTCAATAGAATTTCTTGAATTTATCTGAAATCGAATTTCTTTCTTGATTCTACGAGTACTACTAACAATTTGACAATCTTGTTTGAATCGTCAGTCACGAGGTGCCTCAGATAGGCAATAGCTCGAGTATGAATATCCCACACCTTCTCCACAAGAGCTTAGCTGAAGGTTGAAAGTAGATTGATATATTTGCGTATACTCAACTTACTTTTTAGTCGGCGCTTGGTGTGATCCTATTAGGAGATAACAAAAATAGTCAGAACGATAGATATAAATATATATATATATATATATATATATATATATATATATATATATATATATATATATATATATATATATATATATATATATATATATATATATATAGAATTACTTTTCCAGATTAACAGAATCAAGTTTTTCGTAGACAACATAGTGAATAGAAACCAAGAGTTCGTGTGAAAATTGACTAAATCAAATTTTAGCGTTTGAAAAACACAGACAAAGAATTCTTCAAGTATCATTCTCTCTAGGTAACAATGCAACCATGTTATGAAGAACGATGAATAATTTAATAACCTGGATCATTTCCACCCCGGGCGACAAATATTGTCGTAATGCTTGCTTTTGTAAAACGTCCAGGATTTCAGCTCAACACAGTGCATAATAAAACCATCAAAATGTTGAATGTTGAATAATTGCCCTTTCATTTGCTTTTCTCAAAGAGAAAGAGATCTTTCTGTTGTTAACGAGCAAACAGATTTTTAATAAGACTCGGGAATATTCGCCAGCAATTGGAATACCTGGCTTCACGTAATAACGTTCTTTAATTTTTCATTTAGAGTTTTCTGAGGTAAGTTTCTATTGATAATATGCTACTGACATTGTTCTATTATTAGGGCAAGCAAAGTAATTATTTCAAAGATGGATATAAGAGAAATCCTAAGTATTTAAATCTATTAGGAAGTGTAGTCTGACGTTCTGCGTAACTTCATATTTCATGCTTCTAATTCATTTCAAATGATGAATAACAGAAAATTCGAGAACTAAACTAAGATAGAAAAAATTATATATGATCTACAATATTAGGATAAAAGAGGGTAAAACCAGTAAAGTCAATCCACAAAATTACGACCGACGCTCTAAAGACCATTGCAAACAAGGAGATAGAGAAGTCGTTTGACAACCTGCGCCTGCAAACTGATGTATCAATGCAGAAGGCGAATGTATCAGCATTATTACTCGTTGTTTCTATTTTCAAAAACTTTGGTTACTTTTAGAATAGATGTGTATATTTGTTTTGATCTTTAGATTTTGGGGTACAAAAATTCTATTGCTTTGAGTTTCCGTTCTTTGTTCAGTATTTCAGTTATAATATTTGGATTGAAACTGCTATTGAGAGCTATTTGTTTAATAATACGAAGTTATTTGTCAAAATTATGTTAAAATAAAGAAACATTTGAAAATCAATCAATTATACTGAGGAAGCTATCCATTAAAATTTCTGCTAATATGGAACTAAGTGGATTTCTCATAATGAGACCATAGTCAGTATAGTGAAATAAAGACCCAAAATCAAAGTAATTCTGTTTCAAACACATATCTGATTGGAATAATATTTCGTATTAAATTGAAGGATTCACGTTATTTAGTGCCATAATTTTTCAATAATATCGATTAGTTCTTCACGGGAGTTATACTAGGAATGAGATATATATATATATATATATATATATATATATATATATATATATATATATATATATATATATATATATATATATATATATATATATATATAGTTGGGTTTAAATAGACAATATTGTTGAATCCAATCAATTAACAAGTGATATATCTCAACAGCACGAGCAAAAATATAAGAAACAAGTGATATAATAGAATATCCCTGCTTATATAGTTTAATGAGTGAATATAATTGGGGAACTTTCAGTAGTTTATTTCCTATAAGTTTGATCTCTGTTGCGCCATCCAGTAAAAGTAGGAAGAAATGAATTTTTTAATCGGGTTTTTTTCGATTTTTGGTTGTCTCTTAGAAAGGCATCATAAAAATACTAAAGATTATTCAATATCGACTATTTCTAGCTCGTTATAAGTGAAGAGGCTCATTCAGCACAATAAAATGCATGTAGAGGGTGTTCCGAAAGCATGTAGCAAATCGTAGTATATTCAAAGGTACAAATGTCCGTTTTTTCAAATTAGACTTTTTATTTTTGCACACACCATTCAACTCGTAATATTGATAGCCATCCAATTGACGAGGCTTTTATGTGATAGAAATACATTTTCACAAATACAAGTAAATGATGATTTCTACTCAAATATATTATTAAATGCTCGACGCGTTTCGATACACAGTATCCTTGTCAAGAGCGAATGAATACTACAAATATATCTTACTAACAAATAATTATATATATAAAAAAGAGGCAATCCACTCAGAGCTATCCGTATTAGAACTAGTGTTTAGGAAATAAATTTAATAAGGGTGAGTGATTTATGTCTACATGATCATTAAGAATTTCCGGTGAATACCTAAATCTGTTAATTTCAAGTGCTTCCAGAAGGTTGAGTTTTATACCTCTATTCTCAGAATGTAGGATTTTACATTCTGAATTGAAAGAGTGACTATATTCCCTAAGAAGATTTGAATAATTTGAATCGGTTTTCCATTGATGAAACTGCTTTTATATTTCTTCCTGTTCTACCTATATAAAAACAATTGCAATCTGCACAATCAATCTCTAACACCTGATTTATTTTCTTTATTAATTGAAGATTTATAATTCCTGATCAATGAACCTAAATTGTTGATGTTTTGAACGCTATATTTAAATTTGAATTTCTAAGAAGGGATTTCACATTATTGCTAATATTACCTATATGTATTAAACTATAGAATTTCTTGTCTTGGTGTTCACCGATTGGATATATATGTTGTAAAGCTAATTTTTTCATATATAATATGCTGCTAACTGAATTTGCATCATATTCATTATTTATTGCAATCTGTTTTATCAAATTCAATTCTCTGAAATAATTATCATTAGACATCGGTGTGCTCAAGAGTCTATGTATATAGCTATTAAATGCTGCAACTTTATGTTAGTAAGGATGTGCCGATGTATAATGAATTGTGATATCTGTATGAGAAGGCTTATGATTAATTGAAAACTGGTGTTTATTATTTGATCTTGTTATTGTTAGATCTAGGAACTTGATCGAATTGTTCTGTTCTATTTCAGAAGTGAATTTTATTTGTGGGTGCAGGTTGTTGATGAAATTTACGAATGCAGTGAACTGTCTGTTCGTTCCTGTGAAACACACAATAATGTCATCGACATATTGATACCACTATAGGAAATCTTTACTAAGCGGGTGTTTCCCATTATAAGTCCCTCATTACTTTTATAAAAACAATCGTTGAATAGAAAATAACTTTGAGATATGTAAACATCTAATAAAGCCATAATGTCGTATTTAATTCGTGGATTCGTCATATTGTGTGTTCACAAACCATTGATTATATTATACGGATCTTGCGTTGGAATACTTGGAAACAAATTCTTGACATCAAAAGAGACTAACTTTGCATTACTTGGAATGACAATATTTTTTTTTCTTATCAAATCATTTGAATTACGAATTGAAAAAGACGGTTTAAGATTAAAAATTTTTTTCAGAATATGTATTGAAAATTTGGTCATGATGCAAATTTAGTTAGCAGCATATTATATAAGAAAAACCAAAATCAGCTTTACAACATATATCCAATCGGTGAACACCAAGACAAGAAATTCAATAGTTTAACATATATAGGCAATATTAGTGATAATGTGAAATCCTTCTTAAAAATTCAAATTTAAATATAGCGTTCAAAACATCAACAAATTTAGGTTCATTTATCAGGATTATAAATCTTTAATTAATAAAGAAAATAAATCAGGTGTTGATAGGTTGGATTGTGCAGACTGCAATTGTTTTATATAGGTAGAACAGGAAGAAATTTCAATGTTACAATCTCTGAACATAAAAGCAGTTTCATCAATGGAAAAACCGATTCAAATTATTCAAATCAAAATGGTCACTCTTTCAATTCAGAATTTAAAATCCTACATTCTGAGAATAGAGGTATAAAACTCAATCTTCTGGAAGTACTTGAAATTAACAGATTTCGGTATTCACCGGGAATTCTTAATGATCAGGTAGATATAAATAACTCACCCTTATTGAATTTATTTACTAAACACTAGTTCAAATACGGATAGCTCTGACTGGAGTATTTGTTAGTAGGCATCGATCTGTTCAAGATTTCTCTATACTTAAAATGCATGGTTTCCGAGTTATTCGCGTTTTTATCCCAAAAATTACGATTTTTCGTACCTTTCAAATATCATTTCGATCTTTCAGTACGAGAGCCATCTCAAAATTTTCATCAAAGTATTAGGTGCGCAATAAAGTTCTCGCTGTTTGTCAATAGATGGCTCCAGCAGTAAGTGCTGATCGATTTTTACATTTAAGGAACGCCTTGAACAACGCTAAGACATATGGTAAACAAACCACGGTGACACATTAGAGATTTTGTTTTTGCGTCATATAGTTTTAGCCATGAGAAAATGTCTGATTTTGTGTCAAATAATCGTCATTTGCGGAAAGTGTTGATTTTCTTCTTTCATTCAAAGTAAACGGCGGCAGAAGCTCATAGAGAGCTCTAAAAAGTTTACGTAGATGCTGCTCTAAGTGAAACAAGTTGCCGGGATTGGTTCCGTCGGTGATTTCGATGGGGACGACAACTGCTCCAGCGGAAAAAGAGAAAGGGTTCTCTTCATCGCGGACTACCCGTTCATGCTTCTACGTCATCGCCTCGGCTAAATATTCAAACTAGGAAAGTCATGCTGTGTATTTGGTGGGACCAAGTCGGTGTTATTTATTATGAGCTGTTGAAACCGAACGAAACCATCACTTGGGAACGGTATCGAATTCAATTGATCCCATTGAGTAAAGCACTGCGCGAAAAGTGGCCACAATTCGAGCAGAGACCCGAAAAAGTAATTCAACAACATGACAACGCTCGGCCTCACGTTGCCAAACCCGTTAAAACCTACTTGAAAACGCTCAAACCCCACCCGCCATAGTCCCCAGATATTGCACCATCCGATTATCATTTGTTCCATTCGATGACACATGATCTGGCTGATCAGCAATTCCGTTCATATAAAGAGCTCGAAAAATTTCTTGATTCGTGAATAGCCTCAAAAGACGAACACTTCCACCGTCACGGTATTCGAGCTCTGCCAGAATGATGGGTAAAAGTTGTAGCTAGCCATGGGCAATGTTTTGAATGATTCATTTGTAATCATTTCTCAGAATAAAGTTGTATTTTAATAAAAAAACAGCGAGCACTTAGTTGCGAACCTAATAATTCTGGTCAAAATTCCGAGAGAAAAAGTGAGAAATCAATCAATATTGAAGTGGATTGAATCTTGTGGGGTTAGCTCCCTTGTGGGGTTAGCTAGATCCCCCATAGGGCGCCTCCTCAGGTGGTGGATAGGGGAATGCCTCCTAGACATAGGTGGTACCGGGAAATGAAATACTCGGGGCGAACCAAAATCTAGCTTGAAAATGGGCAGAATCGTTTTCAATACCACGTTGAGGCACAAAGGGAATGATCCTGGAATGGCTCAATGATGGACACCAGAGGGCACGACTGCATCAGTCTCAATGGTTTCTGCAATGCGATGAGAAAGGCAAGGAAACCATCTCATAAAACTTCCCAAGAGAACTAATGGATAATGTCACAGAAAGTAATAGATCAGTCAAGCGATCCGACTGACAACCGGCGCTACCTTGATTCCGGGTCGAGTAGTGTGAAATGGGCGACCGGCCAGACAGGAGTAGGGAACCAGGCTTCGTCTGGAAATTCAGCTACTGGAACAGCTTTACAACTGAGGAAAGAACTTCATGTTGGCACATGGAACATTAGAGGTCTTAAGAATCAGACCGGAAAATTAGCGCTGATAGAGGAGAAATGAAGAAACACCAAATAGACATCCTGGGTCTCGCAGAGACGCATTGGATTGGTCAGGGATTTTTCCATACGAGTAACAACAACTTTATTCACTTTGCATCGGACGATAGACAAAATTTTGCCGGAGTAGCGGTATTAGTGACACCCAGAATACAAAGCTTCCTAACAGGCATCCAGACAATCAACGACCGTATAATAAACATAAGACTAAACACAAAACCAAGGGCACTGAATATATTACAAGTGTATGCTCCCACAGCTAATGCAAGTGAGAACGATATAGAAGATTTTTATAACAAACTTTCATTGACGCTTTGCAAGATTCCCAACAGAGAGGTCACAATGGTTATGGGAGATCTTAACGCTAAAGTAGGAAACACTAATACAGATGACCATATCCGAAACATTGTCGGTAAATACGGAATCGGTGAGAGGAATGAAAGAGGGGACAGATTAATACAATTTGCTATTGACAATGAGTTCACAATCATGAACACTACTTTCACGAATCATATTAGAAAACTTTATACATGGAAAAGTCCAGGCGATAAGTTCCGAAACCAAATTGACTATATCATGATGAGAACTAGATGGAGATCTTCGGTAACAAACTGCAAGACCTATCCGGGAGCTTGTTGCGGTACAGACCATCAACTCTTAACAGCTAAAATACAGTTGAAACTCAAAACACCCGTGACGAGAAAGCCTGAAAAAGATTGGTCGTAGGGCCTGGAAACAGCTTCCAAGACACTTTGAGGACAACTAAGCCAACTCTGATAGAAGAAACAACTCCGGAAGAAGAATGGACAGAAATAAAAAACTGGATAAGAAACGCCGCAGAGACAGAACGTTCAAAACCTCCTCTCAAACGAAAACATTGGATCTCTGACTATACATTGAAACTGGTCGAAGAAAGAAGAAAAAATTCAAATAAAGGAAAGGTTGATACTAACAACAAGAAAGCCTTCAAAGAGATAAGCGATGAAATTAAGAGGTCATGTAAAAGAGATAAAAACGAGTATTTTTCCAACATATGCAAAGAAATAGAAGTTCATAGCCATTCTAACCAACCACGAGATCTTTTCGAAAAATTAAATACTTGACCCGAGAATTCAAACCAAAAACATGGCCTATAGAAGATGAAAATGGTTAACTTGTTACAGACAGAGAAGAAATAGCAGAGACTTGGAGGATCTATTGCGAGAAACTCTACGCCGAAAACGAGGAAATTAATGAATACGAAATAAAAGAATACGAAGAAGAACCTTTCATACTGCAGAGCGAAATTACGTCAGCTATCCATAAACTTAAAAATAACAAATCTCCAGGCAACGATAAAATAACATCCGAAATACTAAAAGGAATAGGAGAAGAGGGCACCCGAAGCCTACACCACTTGTGTAATAAAATATGGAAAACAACACAATGGCCAAGAGATTGGACACAAGGCACAATTATCACAATTCACAAAAAAGGGAGTAACAGAAAATGCGAAAACTACAGAACGATAACACTTATTTCACATACGAGCAAAATAATGCTGACAATAATCAACGAAAGACTGAAGAACTTTTTACAACACCAAATCCCGGAAGAGCAAGCAGGATTTGTTAAAGGAAGAGGGACTAGAGAGCATTTGATAAATTTTAGGCAAATAATAGAAAAAGCCAGAGAGTTCAATATACCCCTATACATATGTTTCATTGATTAAAAAAAGCTTTCGATAGAGTGAAATGGAATAAGTTGTGGATCGTTCTAGGAATATGGCTGTACCGGATCACTTGTGTGCCTTAATCATCAACCTATATAATGAAACCAGGGATACTGTGAAAATCAATGAAATACTGCCATCAGAATTCAAACCAAAGAGGGAGGAGGCAGGGTGTATTCTTTCTCCTCAGTTATTCAACATATACACTGAATACATAATGAGAAAGGCATTAGACGGATGGAAGGGCGGCATACCAATTAACGGAAGATGTGTAAATAATCTGAGATTCGCGGATGATACGGTCCTCCTGGCAACAAGTGAGGAAGAACTGACTGAGCTTGTTAGCAGAGTGGAGAGAGAGAGTACGGAACTTGGCTTGGAACTGAATGTTTCTAAAACAAAAATCATGATCGTGGACAGGATGAACAACAATCAACCAGAAAAAAAGCAAATTGATAGGTTTGATGTAGTGCAAGAATATCTTTATCTGGGATCCTTGATAACAAACGTAGGAAACGTAGAACGAGAGGTTAAACGTAGATGCGAACTAACCAAGGTAGCTACGAAAAAAATGAATAAAATTTGGGCCGATCGAAATATCGCTATTTCCACTAAAACCAGGCTTATGAAGTGCCTCATCTTTCCAATTCTCACATACGGCTGCGAATCTTGGTCCCTTCGAATGAGCGAAAGAAGAAAAATCGACGCGACAGAAATGATGTGTTGGAGAAAGATGCTTAACATCCCATGGACACAACGCCGAACGAATACATCGATTCTAAAGCAACTCCGCATAAAACAAAGACTTTCGAGTGCAATTCAACTCAAAATATTGAGATACTTCGGACACATCATGAGAAGAGGACCAGAGAATTTGGAAAAAATCATTATTCAGGGGAAAGTAGATGGAAAGAGAGGAAGAGGAAGGTCCCCAACACGATGGATGGATCAAATTACAGAAACAACAGGCCGACCCATGCATTCTCTAGTTGTAATGGCACAGGATAGAAAGGAATGGAAAACTTTCATTGATGACATTTCATTAGTCGCTACATCCTCAGGAGAGGATAAAGAATGAAGAGAGAGGATTGAATCTGACTTCTCGTTTACCTTAATTAACAGGTATTCTCTATATTAATTTCGACTTAGGGTTGAGGTAAGATGCTTCAAACCAACTGAAAAATTACTACTCCTCCAATTTGAAATTGACGCATCTTAGCTTTTTTTGACTGACAAAATCAGTCCACCTTGACAAAGAAGAGTTAGGAATTTGCATTATAGTACATTGTATAACAAATTTCATGATAATTTGATGAAAACTTCCTTAAGACGATGTTTATTAATGCTTATCCCTCAATATAAAAAACAGGTTTTGCATACATAAATGGTTAAAATAATTTAAAACGTCTAAATAAACTCAAATCATATTGAGGTATGAGACGACGAAAACATCATTAAAACATCTACTGTCGTGATGAAAAGTTCTCCAATAAAATTTCATAGTTGTTACAGTCGTCGATCGAAAGGATAGTCACCAAATCTTACCTTGAAGTATTCAATTTCAAATATCCCTTTCAATACATTTACTTACTCATGAACTAATTACACTTTCTCAATAATTCTTAAATTCTATACAGCTAACAAGCGTCATAGCGAAACACCGAATAAAATTCCTCTTTTTGACATCAAATAGCACTTCCTTAACCAAATAAGCTTCCTTCATTAACCACAAATTCGTCGCTAAAGCATCATGGAAAATGCCATGAATAATGAAAACCCCTTTTCCTCAGCGCAAAAGATTGAAAGGCAATTAGAATTCGTCTTTGAAATGGAAGGTCCGCTAGTTCTTGATGATTTTCGACGATTTCTACAGACTAATTAGGGGAGGGGGAATGTGGAATTGAATATAAATGAGGTATAAAAATGAAATGTAAAGGGTTGTGCGAGATAATGCGAACAAACCGAAATAATTTTATTTTTATGAAGATGGTAACATTGTTACATCAAAATCAGGAGAGAATGCATGCATACGAGGTGAATAATTTGATATACTTACAACGAAATCTCTTTGCCGATACATTTTCAACATTCTATTTTGATGAATCTACAACTCCTCTCCTCCATTCCTCGGTAACTTGATGGACTTCTCCTCCTCTCCAACGAGGAATGAAATGTAAAGGACTGTGCGAGATAATGTAAACGAACCAAAATAATATCATTTTAATTCTGGGAGATCACTGGATGGTCAAAAGGGGTCGCGATTTATGGCCTGCGAGATCTCCTGATCTCAGCCCATTAGACGTAGAAAGGAATTGTTTAAGCGATTCTATGGTGCCATTGGCCTAATTTGTGGATTCAACTACTGAAAACTAATTGGAGGAGTGGGAATGTGGAATTAAATTCAAGTGAGAGATAGAAAGAAATGTAAAGGACTGTGCGAGATAATGTAACAAATCAAAATAATATTATTTTAATGAGAATGGTAACATTCTTACGTCAAAATTAGTGAAAAATTCGTTTTGATTATTTGGTAATAGAACATTATTAGCGCATAATGATAGCTGTTACATGCATACGAGGTGAATAATTTAATGTACCCACAATGAAGAGATTAAGCAATGAGTTTCCCAAAAAATCTCTTTGCCGATACATTCCGAACATTCTATTTTGATGAATCTACAACTCCTCTCCTCCACTCCTCGGTGGCCTTTCGACCCCAGTAATGTTACCTCCAGCCCTATCGTTGTTGAAAAAGAGATAGGTACGTCGACAAAAACAGTGCCCCTGGACTTGATGGACTTTTTACTTTGATCCTGAAACAATGTGCATACTGTCTATCTCATCCCCTTTCTATCGTCTTTACTGAATCATTTCGTTGTTACTCCTTTTCAAACCATTCGTTACTAGCATCTGTATCATCCGTCTATAAAAAAGGTGATAAATTATCTCCTTTAATTACCGTCCAATCAGTTTGGTCCCCCACAGCAGGAAGAAAATGAGAAAATTTTCGAAACAGTGCTCTTACGAATAAACTGTTTTCTGAAACACACCAAGAATTTCTAACAGGGCAATCGGTACTCACGAATACTCTTCTCTGTATCTGGTCAAATGCGTTTGATCTCGGTATGGATGGACTCTTTAATAGAATTAATCATTCGTCAGATGAAAATCATCACATACTTCAAGGAAAAAATCGGCAATGTCATCCGTGAATGGCAATTTATTGGCAACAAATGATAAGACCATATATTTTTGAAGAATCCGTAAACACTAACACATATCTGAATATTTCAACTGAATTTGTTGAACCATATTTGAAAAATGTTCCGCTTGTTGATCTCGAAACAATGTTTCAACAGGACGGCGCACCTACGCATAAATGAGGCATTTGACTTCAAAAAATGGTCAACATTCTGGGAGATCACTGCATGGTCACATGGGGTCGCGTTTTATGGCCCGCAAGATCTCCTGATCTCAGACCATTAGACGTAGAAACGAATTGTTTAAGCGATTATTTTTTCTAAATTGATATTGAATAAGTATAAGTTGAGTCTCAGAAGACGATCTATCAAGATGAAAGCAAATTTTGGGCATACCTATCGAGTATTTCTAGTATTTTTTTATTGAGCGAATAACATACAATTCAAATGATTAAAATTCAATAATTTTTCACTCAGAAACGGTTGGAGATACGGAAAATTTACATGTGTCAAAAATGTTTTTAAATTTAACGAAGATGATTAAAATTGATTGTACGGTGATCAGTGGAGTACTGCAAAAAAGTTTGAAAGGGCAAAAGAAGACATGTCTCCGGAAAAGAAAATACTTTGTGAATTCTAGTTAATAGTTAATAGTAATAGATAATAGTTAGGGACGTGTGATGATGAAGGCTGTAAAAAATAGCTTGCAATCCAAATTTGGGCTGAATATCTCGAAAACTGCAAGAGTTTTTGAAGAAACACCCTGTAGCTCCGGGACGAAGCATTCGCGGACCTATGTTTATATGAATTTATTTTCTTGAAATTGCATGTAAATTTACCCCCTCAAATTGTGACATACTTTCATGAAACACCCTGTATTTTTTCTTATCGTTCTAATACTACGCAATTATTTCCTCATATCACCAAATCTTGTCAATAAAACGAATTCGTTCCATATAGAAGTATTTTGCGAAGGCAAGATTTTCGACTCATAACGAGATTCGGTTGGAAATGACTTGAAAAATTCACCATAATAATAGTGAGTAATATTGATGATTTATTTATTTCATGGAAATTCTTTTCAATTACAATATATTTCCTACTTTCCACAAATTTATTTTTACATATACGACCCTGTATAATCTAATACATCCATTCATTATTCGATTCAATTTGAGCGAAAAATATCAGATAAGATAATAGTTCATAAAATCACTAGATAAGCAATAATCATGAACTTCGACAAATAGAACCCCAGAGTTAGCACATCAAAAAAACAGAAAAGTATTGGGTAATGGATCCATTATTTTATGGAACTGTTATTCTCATTTAACGGTCTGTTGTAGTGAGTTCCTTTAATCAATTTAAAAATATTTCGTATAAGGCATGTATTCACTGGTTAGTTGTAGATGAAAAGATATTTCATACATAGTTGTTTGTCCTATTCTTTGACTCAACTTGCATCACAGAAATTTCATTGAATTTCAAAACAAATCGTAGGCCAAGATTGTAAACTGAAAACTGACTCGAATTCCAATAAGAAACTTTCGTGCTACCCAAATTGAATTCTCGATATTCATATCGAAAAAGTCAATAAAGTTCAAAGTTTACATTATCAGAATGAAGTTAGGAAAATGGCGGTCGAACTTTTGTTTATTTCATAGTTTAATAACTTGAAACAATTTCGAACAATCGAAAAGTTTCGCCTTTTCACTTCCTCTATGTGAATAAATTAGGAAAAACTTTGTTGCAAAAAGTTTTGGCGAATGATGTGAGTGACAATGATTATTTTTTTTATTCTGAAATGGGTTGACAATTGTAAATATTCATTTATGTGATAATTTCAGTCGTACAACCGCATTCGATAAAATCAGTGGGTGCAGTAACTGAGGGCGATATATTATTGAAGGCGCTGTAAAATGGTGAATGCGCCAGGATTAGCAGCTTGTGCGTTTTTGGAAACATTTGTATACTAAGAGGTTGGGGGTATTATAAATCTGGGTTGACTCCTTCAAAATTGTAGCACTTTGCATTTGTTTGCTAACAATATTTATATGAAATAAAACGTCTTGCCAAATAATAATTTCACAAATAAATTGAAAATTTTGTACAGAGTTAAGAGGGAACTCGCTTTGTCTTACATCAATGTGAAAGGAATTATCTTCAGCCACTTCTAGAAGACTTTCGCAAACCTTAATTAAATAAACTTTAAGGGGCTTTATTGCGTCTACTGTGCTGGACCATCTTGTCCCACTTAGAGGCTTTAAGCTTAACCCGGCGACATTTCTTCTCAAAACATACCACCTTTTTGTGGATGAGGAAAAAATTATATAACTCTTGCAGAAGATTAAAATAGATTATTGTAGCACCTGACACCTTAGAAACGTCATTTACTGTTAAGTTCAAAGTATGAGCCGCACAAGGTACAAAAAGCGCTTTGGGATTCGCATCAAGAATGCGTTTTTGAAGCCCAACATGTTTTCCCTTCATATTTGTCCCATTATCATAACCATGTCGCCTAATAAGTTTTAATTCTAAATTTAATTCTTTCAAATTTTCGTTCACAAATGTATATATCCCTTCTCCTGTAAAGTCCAGTATTGATTTAAACGCAATAAAACTTTCCTTAACTTTTTTTGAAGTGGTGTTAAGGACAACATACCTCAGAACAAGACAAATTTGCTCAGTATGACTAGTGTCTGGTGTACAATCTAATATTATTGAAAAAAATCTTGAACTGCGAACTGTTCTAAAATATTATTTCTTACTTTTGACGACAATAATTCAATTAGTTCATTCTGTATTTGCACGCCTAAATAATGAGTCATTTTAATAAATTTTCTTTGGGAGTTATAGACTCGGCTAACGTGCTGTCTCATCACTGAATCAAAAGTGGCAATCATCACAATTGCTTTTAGAAAATATCCATTCATGTTCGAAAAGTAATTGAGAAGAACCTTGAAATGCCAAGAAATGTGTAGATACTAAACAATCGCAATAGTTCTTTCCAACACGTCTGGTCAATTTTTTTTCCGTTTCTTAAATCACAAAAAGCGTTAGGAGTTTTACATTTACAAAACAACTTCAACAAAAACAAAATCCAGAATCTTTAGAAATAGAGTAAAAAAGCCAAGCCCTTTCGACTTTTTTCCATTTGCTAGATTTCTTTCAAAGTATTTGCACGAAAACTTTCTCTCATCTTTATTACTAGGAAAGCTAAAACTGATGTCTATCAAGGGAGCACCACGTTTAACCAATATTTTAGCCATCTCATTGGTGATTCTTTCGGGCCACAAACCGGGGTCGAACGGAATTTTATCGATACTAGCCTCATTACAGCCTTCATCGAAAGTGTCACTTGCAGCAGGTATTTCGGTAGCTGACATTACCGAACTTTTTACACAAGCTGAATTAACTGAAGTGGATTGTTCAAGTGCTGTAGACGAGGATGGTGTCATCGCTTCATCGGGCTCTGCATCAGTAGAAGCTGTTTTGCTGCTACAACTTCTGCCACTTGTTGCAGGACCTGATGTTACTGTGGAAATTTCAGATGGTCCACTCACGGTTATTGATATTACGGATTTAGAATCTTAAGATTCGGACGATTCGGTCGCACCAACATCGATAGTCTCTGTGGAATCTCGATTGTTTTGCAAGAAATGCTTTTAAGATCCAACCATTTTTCCCCTTTCTAGTAGTCTCAGTT
This sequence comes from Cryptolaemus montrouzieri, assembly GCA_013387265.2. NCBI lineage: Eukaryota > Metazoa > Arthropoda > Insecta > Coleoptera > Coccinellidae > Cryptolaemus > Cryptolaemus montrouzieri. The sequence goes on along the minus strand of JABFTP020000083.1, from coordinate 45,088,519 downwards.
TCTTTTGCTCGCGAAACTTTGGACCTGAAGGTATCTTTCTTTTATCCTGAAAAAACATATAAATAATTAGTACTCATGGGAATTGTGAATTAACTTCTAAAGTAACCACAATAATAAGCACCATGTGGATAGGGTAGGAACTAATCTTAAAAAGTTAACTAAGCAGCCAATAGTTTTCAATCCTTTATAGGACAGATTATTATTCAGTAAGATATGGCCGATTGAAGTTTGCATATTTGAGGAAAAACCCTACAAAAAGGTTTTCTAAATAGATCAATAGAATAAAAACTAAGCGAGTTAAGGATAAAACCAGTTACTTTTCAAACTCGTACATGACATTTCAATTAATAAAAAGATATTTGGCTAAAAAATTGATTTTAACCAGTATCCTATAAAGAGTTAATGTTGATAGTATAAAGTAGGGAACACTTACCATTTTATAAAAAATCAAGCCGTTAAAATTGCAGTCAGCAGGTATTCGGCACTTAATTAAAAAAAAAGTAGTAAACAAAAGATTACACAACACAATACCACACTTGAAAAAATAAAAATAACTTTATATGTAGAAATTGATAGGATTACTTGTTTTCATTCACTTGTTGCATGGTCCAGTGAACTAACTGATTCAAAAACGCCTGTAACAATGCATCGCTTTCATACCGCTCCAGGAATTATTCATGTCTGAACAGGAAAAATCAAGAAACTGCCGCCTGACATGTTCTCGCGACATAGGAATCGGCAGTAACTGGATGATATACTAATAAAATTTCGTGTGTATTTATACCTAATCCTATTTAATTTCTCAACTTTTATTTTAATATATTTTTTGGACCCTGGGTTTTGACGCCCCTAAAGGATGGCGCCCGTGTGCATTGCACACTTTGCACTACTTGAAAATGACGTAACTGTCGAAACTCATCGTGTGTAAGAATGCACATTGTGGAACTCAGAAGAAAGTGTTTCATTTTATTTATATCAAAAGGCATTTCCGCAAAATAAATTCATCAATAATATCATTAATCTAAAACCTGAAAAATTGCCTGAACAAGTTTTTACCTTCATGAATAACAATAACGAAAGTCAACTCTAAGGTAATGAACCGCCACTGACTGGGGTCATTTTCAGTCAAGATGTCCCGACTCTATATTCATTCTTCACCTAACTGTACCATCCCTCACTGACGTCTTGTATTGATCATATAGGATTTCCGAAGTGAGCCGTATAAAAATCTAAAGTTGAACGTCGAAATGAAAGTTCTATATCTAATGCCTACTCGCTATCCACACATGACTAAAACTACATCAAACGCGGGCGTATATGACAGCGGAACGTTTCACTCGATCTATTTGAAGACAAATTGAGGATAACAAATGTCCGGCACATAAAAGAGACACTGCACATCCTCGCAAAATATCGATAACATCATTGTGCATTAGAGCGTCTCTCGTACGAAATGTAAACCTATTTGTTTCGCACGACGGGAGGCAATGTCGAACCTTCTGAAAGACCGTTTAGGAATGCTCGAGAGGTTTCGATATTTAATTTATTGAATTTCGATGGAAATTGGATTTTCAGGTCAACCTATGCAGCACCAATGAATAAGATGGCGAAATATTGGACGTGACTCTATTTGAATGGATATTCGCTTCCTGATAATTCTTAACAAGTTTCTTTATCGTTGCTAGGTTTTCGGGTATATATTACGGTTCTATGGTCGTCTGGGAATATTGGATTATGATGGTATATACGTTGCTGCAAGTTGGATGAAAGTATTCTTTTTTTTATGCTATCAAGTAAATATAGTTTCATCATAAAATTATGAATACCTTCATAGAATTTTTTGTTTTATATTGGATTACTGATCTTTCTTTGACAAAATGAATCTGTTTATTTATACAGGGTGTCCGTGAATTGCGCGTACAACGTTATAACACAGATTCTCCAGCTCGAAATAAGTCGATTTAAGCCAACTTACCTATATGAAAGGTTTCTTCGTTTGGTCGCCAAATCCAAAGATTTTTTTTCTTATTTTCACCTAATTCGAGAACGACTCGATCGATAGTAACCATATTGGGTATGCGTAATTCGGTGCATTAGTCACGTTTTTAGTGATCCACTCAATGACCTTGTCGTTTTACAAGTGACCTTAACAGCTCGAACGTGTTTCTGATCAACCATAATTTATCAACTGTCTGCGTTTGAGCAAAACTATTTTAGGCATTGAGTAGCTTGGCTAATTATCAAACTTTTTTGTGTCTAGAGAATTTTGATATGATGAGGTGCAATCACAAAAATAGTTTTTATTTTCATGATTTCATTTAAATGAGATAAAAAAACACAAGGTTTAACTTTAATCTACACCTTATTTGAAAAAATTTGACGACGTTTCGCTGACACAGCAGCTCTATCAAGAATGAAAAACAGAATGAAGAGTATGGTATTATAAACAAATCGTAGAACAAGTTGGATGAATAACACGAAAATCACACCGAGTCATTGTACAGTTAGTATGAAAGGTAATAAAAACTAATTAAACAAGTTAAGTAGGGTGAATAATTCACATCTACCTGTTAATTCAAAAGCTTGTCCGAATGTTTGTATCTATTTATTTCCAATGCTTCTAGGAGATCTAATTTTGAACTTTTTGATTTTATATGTAATATGTCAAAGTTTTTATTGAATGAATGGTTTTCTTTTATTAGGTGGTTTGAATAATTTTAATCAGATTTATTTTATCGAAGCTACGTTTATGTTCAGATGTTCTTATGCCAAAACTCCTATAGGTCCTACCGATATAAATTTTATCACAAGAACCGCAATTGAGTTTATAGATTCTGATTTACTTGATTTTTCAACACGAGATTTATTATTTTTAATATGTTTACCTAAGTTATCAGAAGTTTTGAAAGTTATATTAAGATTTTGTTTGACGAGAAAGGATTTAATATTTGTACTTACAGAACCGCAGAATGTTAAACTGTTGAATATTTTATAGTCTTTATGAATAGGATATACTTCATTTATTGCTTTCTGATACAGTTTTTTACGAATGATTAGATTTATCATATCCGGATTATATGAATTATTAATGGCTATCTGTTTGATGATGTTTAACTCTTTATTATAATCTTCTACTGATAAAGGTAAATTGAGTAACCGATTTACCATGCTGTTTAAAGCTGCAACCTTGTGTTGAATTGGATGTAATGAGTAGTTATGTATAATTGTATCAGTATGTTTTGGTTTACGAAAGACCGAAAAACATGATTATTATTCTGTTTAGTGATTTTTAGTCCAAAAATTAATTTTTATATCATATTATATATATATATATATATATATATATATATATATATATATATATATATATATATATATATATATATATATATATATATATATATATATATATATATATATATATATATATATATATATATATATATATATATATATATATATATATATATATAATTGAATCAGAAATATTGAATCTGTTGGACGTTTGCATTGAACAAAATTATTTTTCTTTCAACATCTATTACAGTAGTGAAAATGGTTTGATCATGGGAAATCCTTTGAGTCCACTTTTAGCAGAGATTTTATGAATAATATTGAACAGAAAATTCATACACATCCACTCATTTCCAAATTTCTTTATTGGTATAGATATGTTGACGACATCTTTTAGTATGTTTCATTGGAACTACTCGTCAATAAGACTTATTTCTTGATTTCATTAATTCCATCCATTCGAACATTAAATTCACGATAGAAATTGAACAGAACGATTCCATAAATTTTTGGACTTAAAAATCACTAAACAAAATAATAATCATGTTTTTTCGGTCTTTCGTAAACCAACACATACTGATACAATTATACATAACTACTCATTACATCCAATTCAACACAAAGTTGCAGCTTTAAACAGCATGGTACATCGGTTACTCAATTTACCTTTATCAGTAGAAGACTATAATAAAGAGTTAAACATCATCAAACAGATAGCCATTAATAATTCATATAATCCGAATATGATAGATCTAATCATTCGTAAAAAACTGTATCAGAAAGCAATAAATGAAGTATATCATATTCATAAAGACTATAAAGTATTCAACAGTTAAACATTCTGCAGTTCTGCAAGTACAAATATTAAATCCTTTCTCGTCAAACAAAATCTTAATATAACTTTCAAAACTTCTAATAACTTCGGTAAACATATTAAAATAATAAATCTCGTGTTGAAAAATCAAGTAAATCAGGAATCTATAAACTCAATTGCGGTTCTTGTGATAAAATTTATATCGGTAGGACCTATAGGAGTTTTGGTATAAGAACATCTGAACATAAATGTAGCTTCGATAAAAATAAATCTGATTAAAATTATTCAAACCACCTAATAAAAGAAAACCATTCATTCAATAAAAACTTTGACATATTACGTATAAAATCAAAAAGTTCAAAATTAGATCTCCTAGAAGCATTAGAAATAAATAGATACAAACATTCGGACAAGCTTTTGAATGAACAGGTAGATGTGAATTACTCACCCCTACTTAACTTGTTTAATTAGTTTTTATTACCTTTCATACTAACTGGACAATGACTCGGTGTGGATTTTCCTGTTATTCATCCAACTTGTTCTACGATTTATTTATAATACCATACTCTCCGATCTGTTTTTCATTCTTGATAAAGCTGCTGTGTCAGCGAACCGTCGTCGAAATTTTTTCAAATAAAGTGTAGATTAAAGTTAAACCTTGTGTTTTCTACTTCATTTATATCATGGATCTACATCAAGTAACGGCCTCCACAATTCAAATGAAAGAGAAAACCAGCAGAAAAATATTTCAATCAAACTTCTTATATGCCTAAACGAATCTAAGAATAGATTTTACATAGCAAGCAAGGTCATGAAAGGGACTAAGGAGATGATAAAAAAAATACATAACCTGCGATATTTCCTACAATTCCTTCTCTGTTTGACCGAGAGAGCCCCGAAAGCCAGGTTCAGTCTTCCCAAGTTGTGACATACTATTATGTAACACCCTGTATATCAACGCAATAAATAAGATTAATATGAATAAACTCACCAGTATAGGTTTAAACCTCTTAACCAATTTTTTTCAGTTTTTCAAATTATTTATGAAGAGAATCAATAATCCCTGCCACTTCGAATGAGAGTAAAACACTATACTCTGCCACCTATTGCACGGTGACAACAAATTGTTTGATCACGTTATAAATACCCTTAAGGATAATATGAATTCTGCTTAAATGCATCTTTTAAAAACATTTTCAAAAATCTGGGGGAAGTTTTGCATACTCGCATTATTAAATTTTCATGAATACTTTTTGACCAAGTTAGTATTTTCTAGAAGCTTCCAAACTATAATCGTCATAATAAAAGAAGGTTTAGACCACTTGAAATTAAACAGCAATTAACTTTTTAATGTACTATCGAACATTGAAGAAATCTTCGCGAAAATAGGTTAGTATCAGTCATCGAACATACAATACAAAGGTTCCCATTTGGTTTCAGACGAAAAACATCTTTGATTTACCAACTATTTATCCTTGTAAACAATATTCAGATGTCCAAAAACAATGAGAAAAAAGTGCTAGCCCATTCTTGAACATCAGGAAGGCTTTCGACAGCTTCTGGATAAGTGGTCTCTCTAACGAACTTTTTCTGTCTAGATTGTCGTGATTTTAGTTCTGGTACTTTACTCAGCATGTTGGAAGATTGAGAAGTTCAGGTGAAGTATCTCCTTCATTTGTACCACAGCAAGGTCTTCCCCAAAGATCGCCATTATCTCCAATATTATATAACCTCTACCGTGAATTAGAATTGATCGTTACTATGCCATTTATAGTTGACATTATGCGGATTGCAAATAATACAACGTGAAAAATATTACTTCTTATGATGGAAAAAATTATTGAACGTTATGACTATTTCGCTCATCATCAGACGAGTATGAGTTTGAAACTAAAATACATTGTAAGCAGTTTTCTTATACAGGGTGAGGAGTAATTGAAGGGTGTTTTTGAAATGAGAATAAATCAGCAGTTTTTCAACTAAGGACATTTTTAATTACGTAAAATGAAAGCTTAAATGTTACCATTTAGTGAAGAAGTAAAAAGAATCATTTTCTGAAAATAACATCAGGCAGATGACGTCCGGGTGCCGCAATGCATTGCTGTAACGGATTCTCAAAGTTCTGCATCTAACCTCACCCGCTCTAACTTCTCTTATGATGGCTTCTTTCAACTCTTGAAGATTTTGAAGTTCATCGACGTAGAGCTTAGCCTCTAGGTTTTACCACAAAATATAATCACTATCAGTGAGATCCGGGGAATGAAGGGGCAATGACACATCACCAAATCGAGAGATTACCAGATCAGGAAAAATTCGACGCACAACTTCTATTGAGGCCCTGGCTTTATGTGCCGTTATGTGTTCCTGTTGGAACCGAACATTTCTTCTGTTCATTCTTCATCGTCGCAATTCTGGGATGAAAAGGTTCTCCAGCATGGAAAGCTATCTCTCAGAGTTATGGTTGCCTTTCTCTTATCCTCGAAAAAAATACGGTCTAATCACCCCAAGACGTCTAATAGCACACCAAACGCTGACTTTCTCACTGTGAAGTGGAGATTGATACAGTTCGCGGGGGTTTTCTGCTGCCTAATATCGGCAGTTCTGTTTATTGACCGAACCGCTCAAATAAAAATGAGCCTCATCACTCATCATTATCACTGATTCAGCAGCGATAATCATTTGCATTCTTTCAGAAAACTGTTGACTTTGTGCAAAATCTCCTTCATTCAGGTGCTGGACAACTATGATCTTATAAGGGTGAAAGTAGAGGTGTTAGTGTAAAATTCTACGAACAGGTCAACTACTCATTTGGAGTGCTGCAGCTCGTTTCCGGACGGAGCGCCCTGGGCTTTGAACTACAGCTTGTCACTCTTTCCGAGGTAGACCTTTTAATATTCTTCGTAGGTTTTTTTCCGAAAAAAATAATGAGGTAGAGTCATAGGTTTTATCTTCAGTTTATATTGCTCAGAATCTTATTTTATATTTTATTTATTTGTATATATGAATTTAATATAATTAGCTCACAATTTTATCATATTTATATACAGAGCAGTATCCAATTCGATCGTTCATCACTTCACACTCACAGAAAACTATGAAAGAGTAACATTCAGTGTTACTTGACTAAGGTCCGTACACTTTTTTTTCCGGTGAGAAAGCCTCTGACACTACTCGTTGGTATATTGATGTCATTGTCTGATGATGCTATAGTTTGTATATATTCTGGTAGATTGATATATTCCCACAACATTTAACGTTATCCTAATATACAGGGTGCTTCAACGAAAACTAAACAGAGGCAATATCTACCAAGATATTCATTCCTGATCAAAACGCAAAAACAGATCAATTTTTGTTTCAAGGGGGACATCTTTTGGGGTACAAAACTTGCCTGAGATATGAACCTCCCAAGCGGGGGTTGCAATCCTTGAACATTTTGAATGGGGCGGATGGGTCGAGAAATGACTCAGAAGAATGGTGCTATCTTTGTCTACATCGCTTTGAACGAATTTACATTTTTAATTGAAAACTGTAAAAGATACAGGGTTAGCAACTGAAAGATAGGGAAGACTATTCCCCTGAGACTATTCAAGTTTCAGTGAAGTAAAATGGAATAGATCCATGCTTATCAATGGCAGTCATCATCAAGTACCATCCTCATCTCGAATATCAACCCCTAGAGCAGGGGTGACCACCCATGAAAATTTGGAAGAGGGTAAATGGGTCGAATGATAACTCGAAAGAATTATCTTTGTCTGCATTCCCGTAAAAATTTTCATTTTTGATTGAAAACTGTAGAAGATACAGAGTGAGCTACTAAAAAATAGAGGAGACTATTTATCGCCACGAGCTATTTAAGTATTAGTGCAAAAAAGGGAACAGTTGAAATTTGAGATGTGAATGGTGTTTCGGAAGATGACAACCTTTGATCTGGAATGAATCTGTTCCATTTTTTTGCACTAATACTTGAATAGCTCAGGGCAATAGATAGTCTCCTCTATTTTTCAGTAGCTCACTCTGTATCTTCTACAGATTTCAATCAAAAATGAAAATTCGTTCACAGGATGCAGACAAAGATAATATCTCTCTTTCGAGGTATTAGCATGGATCTATTCCATTTTACTTCACTGAAACTTGAATAGTCTCAGGGAAATAGTCTTCCCTATATTTCAGTTGCTCACCCTGTATCTTTTACAGTTTTCAATTAAAAATGTAAATTCGTTCGAGGCGATGTAGACAAAGATAGCACCATTCTTCTGAGTCATCACACGACCCATCCTCCCCATTCAAAATGTTCAAGGATTGCAACCCCCGCTTAGGAGGTTGATATGTCAGGCAAGTTTTGTAACCCAAAAGATGTCTACCTTGAAACAAAAATTGATCTGTTTTTGCGTTTTTATCAGAAATGAATATCTTGATAAATAAAGCCTCTGTTTAGTTTTGGTTGAAGCACCCTGTATAATGATTCCAGGATATGTTTTGATTATAATCGTTGCCTGGCCATGGTATTAATTACCAGCTGGTGCATTTTGAATTTTTTCATGAAATCAGTTTGATTGCATGAACAGATATATGGGTTAAACCCCTTTTTTTATAGCATTTTGTGCTTGGTATAGCCTGTATATCATCTTTTGATCGAAAAATATGGTTGGTTTTTATGCAATGTTGTGTCAGAGTTGAATCTGTTTTGTTTTTAGAAAAATGTGAACGGGTGAACTAGTTTAATTCAAAGCCGCAAAAACTCCGAAAGCCACACTTAATATTATGTTTCCTCACAGAATGTTCTCAATATTCTACAAAAACTTTCATTATAAGAAACCATGATCTTCGACAAATCTCTAAGGTGGTTGTTGCGCTACATTAACCAAAGGTGTTCCCTCCAAGTTATTTGGTCTAATTTGCGAATTGTTCGAGCGGCATAATTGTAGAAGGAAAGTTAAAATTCACTCAAGTAGAACTCCCTTTGTTTAAGGCAGCAGATGGGGGGTGTTTGAAGATGGAGCCAAATTTCATTCACTTCCTTTCCTTATCTGAATTCGTCATTGTAATTAAATAATGTTCAATTTCCTTACGTGTTTATGGCAATTTACGTTGAATAAATTTCGGTAAGTGGAAAATTTATTTCAATTTGGAAGGTATTCCAGCCTGGCAATCTGGTTTTGGGTTTATCAACCGCAGTTTACGATCGGAATTATCTGAAAATTTCATTGAAGTCGTAAACTTCCTGTTACCGAAGAAGAATAAACAAGAACTGAGTTTTCCACATTTTATTATTGTGCAGTAAAAATTTAGATGAATATTCACTCTTCCGGGTATTTGAGAATTTTGTTTCTTGAATAGTAGAAATTTTTTAGACTGGAAAAAATATATGATCATCCGAATGATTCGCTATAAAAAGTCTCTGTGGCAGAGATATATCAGAAATATATGCGATACGATGATTTCCAAGATCATCGACAGTTTTACAACCGTTTGTCAGTATGTTTATCCTTTGCTAAGAAGAATTTTGAGAAAGAGATCTCTTCCAGTAAGGATAAAACGAAATTTTCCAAGTACATTCGTAGCACTCAACACCAAAGTATCTATTCCTTCAGTTACAGACAACGTTGAGAATTTATCCACTGATAATGAGACATCGTTGATACTTTCTCCAAAGCTTTCTCGAGAGAACCTGCAGGCCCTCTGCCAAAGATGTCCACCAGAAGAAACCAAAATACTATAAGTGATGTAACCATATTTCCAGAACTCGTGGAAGCGGCCATCAAGGGACTGAAATCAAATTCGTCTCCTGGACTAGATGTAATATCCGTCAAATTATATAAATCTTGTAGCAGTTCGCTGATAGGTTCACTGTCCCAGATAATATCAATATCGCGTAAAAGGCATTCAGTTCCAAGCTGTTGGACGAAGACATCTGTGACTCCTGTGTTTACAAAAGGCGACAAATGCTCCTCAGAAAATTATAGACCAATTTCAATAATTTCTATTGTTGTTAAAATTAGGGAAAGGATAGTTGTCAACACTCTGCTGCCGTTTTTCATGAGTATTAATATCATCCCCACGGAGCAGCATGGGTTCATTCCAGAAAGGTCCGTCATGACGTGTCTGCTTCAGTGTATTGACTAGTGGACGAGGTCTCTGGATTGAGGTGATCCAGTGGACATAGTCTACTTGGACTTCTCTAGAGCCTTTGATCGTGTTCCTCTAAGAAGACTTCTCCACAAACTTCAGTATGTTGGTATTCGAGGAGATTTGCTACAGTGGATCAAAGTATTTCTTTCACGATAAGAGTTTTCAGTTAAGGTTGGTGGTGAAAGATCTGTATTCGATTCTGTAGAGAGTGGGGTCCCCTAAGGCTCAGTGCTGGGCCCCCTTCTGTTTCTGGTGTACATTTCTGATTTGCCTTCTTCTTTGAAATCTGCCTGCTTCTCATATGCTGATGATACACAACTTTTCAATTGTCCGATCTTGAATTACATCACCCTACAGAATGACTTGAACATTATTACTCGTTGGTGCGAAGACTGGCTCCTGCCACTAAATACCGAAAAGTGTAAGGTTCTCCACTTGGGGAAAAATAATACTCATTTGTTGTATTTCGTTAATGGTCACCAAATAGAAAGTGTAGAAATGCACAACTATCTTGGAGTAATTGTATCGGCAGATTTATCCTGGAGCCATCATGTTATGCACTGTTCTAATAAGGCCAAAAGAAGACTTTAAGTACTTCAAAGATCCTTTCATGGATGTGATCCTTCTACTGCTGCGGAACTATACAAGACCTCCGTCCACCCAATTTTGGAGTTCTCTGATTCAGTATGGCATCCTTGGCTAACTAAGGACTAAAAGTGAAGTTTTTAGAATCCATTCAGAGCGACTAGGATGTCGTATGGTGTCGTACGCCTAAGCTATGAGGAGCGCTAGTCGATTATGAAGATTCCCACTTTCGTTCATAGGCGACTAAGAGGAGATCTGATAGTCGTCTACAAAATTATACATGGCCTATTCAACAGTGACTTAAGTGACCTTTTCGAACTTAATATTACGTGGACAGCAGTTTAAGTTAGTACGTGAACGGTTCAGTAGGCTATCTCGCGAGCACTTCATTTCGAATAGGACTTCAGTGTTTGGAACCGTCTAACGAATAATGTAGTTAGTTCTGCATCAGTGAATGCCTTTAAGAATTCTTTGGACAATTGGTTCATTATTAATAGAGTCGCTTAGTTTATTTCAAATCGGCTAATAATTATTTCAGATTATTTTCTTTAGCTTTCAGTTTTCAGTTATCTTTAAGTATTGATTCTCATTTTGTCATTTCACTTTCATTTTGTCACTGAATATTTAGTGTACTATTTGGGTTTATAGATTTCAAAATCTTAACTCTTCATGAAACTTTATAATAATAATAATAAATAGTTTTATATCGTTTTCACAAAGATCAATACAATACAATTCCATTTAATAACACGAAAAAACACGATGAGAATAAGAAATTGGAGTGAAACGAATTCGACATTGCGTTTTCTTTCCATGATCGGAACTGACATTGCGTGTTCTTCCCCGGTACACCAAAATCTCATTCTACATTTTCTCTGCACCTAACGTTCTGTTTCCCAGAATGAAAAGGTATCATTGTAGATCTTCTAATTCTCTACTAGATGGCACTATGATATTATTTTTGCCCGTGACTCGACATTGCACATTCTTCCTCTGTACCCTTAATTTATTATTTAAACATATTGAAGACAACGCCACACAGTAGTGGTACACTCAGGTAGGAAGTCATGAATGGAAGAAATAGACTCCAGTTTAGGTCTCGTTCGACCTCGTCTGTATTACACAGAGGCTACTGACGGTATCAATAGGAAATAATGTAAGCAAAGAGTAGATCAAACAGAAAACTTCAAGACGCCATAGTAGTTCGACTATCTACCACAACGCTGTGCACTGTATCTGCAAGATGCGATCTAAAACTCATAGTACTTGTTCTCTACCGCAGAATGAAATATACGAGTGTAGATCTTCTATATTCTCTACTAGACGGCACTATAATAATGACATTGTGCCTTAATTGAAGCGCAATTAAAAGAGTAATGTTCAATTGATAAAACGCTTGTAATCAGAAAATTGATTTTAGGACGCATACAAAGGTTGACTTTCATTAATTCCTAGATATATATTTTATATTATCTAAACTTAATTTCATTCCTTATTACTCGTTTATCAACCATATCTACGTGACTGAATTTTCACGAAATATCATAAAGCTTATTCTATTCACTCACACTCAGTGACGTTAATAACATTACAAGCTCCTATGGAAAAAGGGACGTAAATTAAATTTTCTCCGAATACCCAGACACAATGTCATAATTCATAAGAGTTCTCCTGGCCGGAAATTCCAGAAACGGAATTTATTAAAATGGCTTTTTACATATCGAGAACAGAAACGTCGGATTCGTAATCAAGTTAGAAAGAGTAATTCTGCATTGTGTTTTAATTTTGCTACGATATCATATTTCCCGCCCGAAAAATAATCACGCAGCCAACCTCCGAGTTCTAAATAAGGGTGAGTGAAATTCGATGTAATTAAAAAAATTAAATGTCTGCAGAGGATATACCCTGATGAAACATCACGGAAGGGAGGTATGCAGTAATATAGTCGGGAATGAAATAATTTTGATAAAGTTATTTACATAATTGTTGTAGCCTAAATGAAGAGGCAAGGTAGTACATGTGAAATATGTGCTTGTACAATATTAAACAGTCCAGACAATTAGAGTTTTATTAAAATATTAGTTGGTTGAAACTTGCAAAGTGCTTTAATTGTTTCGTATTATGCTTGAATTAAAGGGGGGTTGTAGGTGCGCCATTTTTTCAACCTCCGACATCCGTAAGCAACCGCTATTTTAGGTGAAGTGAAAAGTAACCTCCTTGACCGCCAAAATGCGCTGCTTATGCCAAAAGATTTATAGTGCCTTGTAGTCCATTCAAATATAGGCGAACATACCAAATTTGAGTGCCATACCGGCCTTAGTTTTGTTTTGACAGCTGATTGTTGTTGAAATGTTTCCGATGGACAAAAACGATTTTCGTTCTCTCATAAAACATTATTTTGAGAGATATAACGGCGAAGAAAATAAAAGTTGGATATATATTATGGGGCTAATGCTCCGTCATAGTACACCGTCAAATATTGCTTTCGAGAGTTTGAAAACTCCACTACCAATGAAGTCCGCAGCGGCAAGCTCTCCGATGCGGTTACAACGAACAATGTTAAAAACATAGATGAAATTGTGATGGCTAACTTTGAAGTGAAGGATAAAGATGCCACAAAGATTAGTACTGAGCGCACACGCCATATTTTGAGCAAGATTCTGCATATGAAAAGGTTATACCGCCGGTGGGTACTACGCATGCTGACTCCAGATCAAAAACACGAACGCGTGAGAGTGTTTGAACTTGCTGCCGTCAATTGGTTTTACTGATGATACCTGGATCCACTATTACATACCAGGAAACAGAATGAGTGCCTGGCAACCAGCTGAAGCCGGCACGAGTGTTCCAAAGCGGGTCGAAAAGCTTATGGCGTCGGTTTTCTGGGATTTTTATGCATGCTCTTCGTGGACTTCCTCGAAAAATTTGAAACCATCAACAGTGAGTATAACTTTGCACTATTGAAACGATTGAAGGCCGAAATCGATGCAAAACGGCCTGACATGAACCGAAAAAAGTCTTGTTTTCGCCAGAGCATCGCAACCACGGCTAAAATCAATGATTCAGTGCTCCAACTGCTTCCACATCCACCGTATCCACCCGATTTGGCTTCCTCGAACTATTATCTATTCCTTAACCTCGAAATATGGCTCATAAATAAAAAGTTCAGCTCACATTTTATTCCCACGCAGGTTTTTTTCACTCCACCTAGTACACTAGTTATGAAGTGGTCAAGGTCAATTCTGGCGGAAGAAGCGGCCAAAGTTGGAGTCCCAAATTCGTTAACCACTTATAATTCTTTGAAAATGGGATCAAATATTAAGGAGTGTATAGGAACTCCGCCCAGAGAACTTGCGTCTATAGATAGGTCATCCACTACAACATTTTGTTGAATATTGATATTCCCTTGGGGATTTAACACTTTGCACTCCGCTGTCGCCATATTTGAGACATTAAAGTGCTAACAATAAATCCACTATCGTGACTACGGCGACAAGGTTGTTATAGTGACTCAACGGCCTTGATACTTAGGTAAGCAAAAATTTATTTTGAGGAAATCCATTTCAATACCGGATGTTACATAATAGTATGTCACAACTTGAGGGGGTAAATACACGTGCAATTTAAAAAAAATTCATATAAACATAGGTCCGCAAAAGCTTCGTTACGAAGCTACAGGGTGTTGAAATTTCCGGAAGAAATTGGTTTTTTCTTCAAAACTCCTGCAGTTTCTGAGGTAGTAACCCCAAATTTGGAATGCAAACTATATTTCAACTAGAATCTACAAGGTGTTTTCTTTTCCGAGGCCATGTCTCCATTTGCCCTTTCAAACTTCTTTGCAATACGCCACTGATAAGCTTACAATAAGTTTTCGTCAACTTCGTTCAATTAAGAAACGTTTTCGAGTGAAAAATTGTTGAATTTGAAATATTTGAATTGTATGTTATTCGGTTTATAAAAAAAATAATGGAAATACTCGATAGGTATGCCCAAAATTTGCTTTTATTTTGATAGCTCGTCTTCTAAGACACAACTCATACTCATTTAATATCAAACTGAAAAAAATAAGAATTAAAAACTAAATAAATGGCTGGAAGTGACCTCCACCTGCAAGAATACAGGCCTCTGTCCTTCTTCGCATATTATCACGCACTTTTTGAAATATTCCTGAGGTATTTCTCATCGTGTCACAAGAGGTTATTATTCGATTTCTCAATTCTTCTACAGTGTTCACTGGAGTGGTATAAATTAAACTTTTGAGATATCCCCAAAAAAAAGAGTCTGAACTATTCAAGTCTGGGGACCTAGCAGGCCATGATTCTGGCCCACCCTGACCTAACCATCGGTTGTTGAATTTATTATTCAAGAATTCCCTAGCTTCTCCACTGAAATGTGCTGGTGCCCCGTCATGCATGAACCACACTATGTTTCTCACCAAAAGTGGCACATCCTCGAGCAAAGGTAACTCCTCCTCAAGAAATTGCCGATAAGCGGGAGCATTTAGTCAGGCAGAAAAAATGGCCCAATCAAATAATTTCCAATTGTTTCGACTCAGACACTTAGTGAGAATTGTTCTAGATGATGAGATTCTTCAATCAAATGGGGGTTTTCCTCAGTCCAATAATGATTATTGTGAAAATTTGTGATAGCAATTCTCGAAAAGTTAGCTTCGTCTGTGAACGTTATTTCAATTTCTAACTGTTTTGCCTACATAACAGATTGTTTCAGTTCATCAGTAATTTGCTAAGATTAGAACTGCTTGAGAATGAGGTGGTTATTTTGGATTTTGAAAATCGATGTGTCATATTCCATTCTGAGTACTTGATTCTTTTTGTTGAATGTTTTTACTCATGTAATTTGTTAAACAAAATTAAGTCGTTTTATTATTCTCGCAGATGTTTTTAACAGTTGACATCTCTGAGATATTTGGGAACAATAATCTAGCTCTAAAATTGCGAAAGTTATAACGGAAACAAAAACTTCGAGTTTTCTCTGGCGTACCCTATATATCAAAACATAGTGTGTTATTTTTATGAGTGAATCCGATTATAGTCTTCTCTTTTTATTTCGAATTTAATTTTAGTAGGAATGCTATTGAAGTGAGTTAAAAATTGATCTAGTTGTCTAGCGATTCTTATGAAACAAAATCAAGGTTTTCCATAAGAGTTTTATGGGGATTTATACTAAATCTTTTACCCTCAAGCCTCCCCTGGATAGTTGAAATAGCCTCCTGAAGTCAATCGAAGACGTTGACTTGTCATCTCCACCAGTCAGAATGATTATATCGTCAGCGTCCGCTTGTACATAGACTTTATGACCATATCGTTCCCCGATATGTTGAAGGTTAATGGGTACTAACATATCTCATCACGATACGCCAATGGCCAGAGAGACAAGGACACCCACAACCACTAATCGCGATAAAGAGAAACCCAATTTTTTGATGCACTTGGCTGATCTTGCCAGGAATGAGAAATAGAGTTCACATTCAGAATTTGAATATCCGATGGTGTGGCAAACCTATTTCCTTTCCAATTATACGAAAATGTTTGTCGTCCCTCTGGGATCTCTTTCACCCGCTTCGTGTATGCTCCTGAAAAGAATTCATTCTAACTAGCTCATTTGCCATTGGTAGAGCATCTCACGGGATTTTCTTTGTTTATTACGAATTCAAATTCCCTTCTTTGCCACTCCTTCATCTCCGGATGAGTGATAGTGGTGTTTTTTCCGTTTCTATGAAAGATGAACCGGAAAAACGAATGTCTAAAAATACGAGTCGACATCGACGTTCGGCCAGATATTAATGGATGATTTTATTGGATATACTTCTGAATAAATGAGACTAAATAGGGGTGAAAGTGACGTAACTTGGGGTGTGAGTATTGGGTGTTCCAAATGGAAAGACGGATGTTGAATGTGAACGCTTAAACGATTTATTCATTTGTATTTTGAAGCTTTGCACGGTTAACTTGAAAATTTAGTATTTTTTGTAATATTTGATCAGAACTTCAGCTTTTCTTGATATTGATCGTTTAGTAATTTTCTTCTATGTATTAAAAGAATGAGGAATCTTGGCAAATCATATTTTGTATTAATTTTTGAACAAATGTATGTACAATATAGCGAAAAATTCTGAAAAACAACACAAGTTTGAAAAATACTAGTCTCTAGTAATGAGTATTCTTTCTCTTGCACTAGTGACTGCTAGGACTCTGCAAAGCTTGCTGCTGATGTGATGAAGATAGGAATAATATTTTGGAGGATATTGTTCCACTCATTCTGCAACAATTCAATAAGTTGCTTGACTTTTGCTGAAGCTGAAATGTAGGTCCGTTTCATTTATATAGTACTAACATTTCAGGCTGCATTTGGCCTAGCTTTATCTTCCATAAAATTTTCACCATGACCCATAATTTTCATAAATGTGTACCTCTGAGCAGTCAAATTCCAAAAACATGTATTTTTGAGATAATTTCGAGGGATTTAACTGAATAATTGTGATTCGTAACGCGTTTCACTAAACCGTAGCTTCTTCAGACGAATGTATGTATAGAAATTATGACAAATATAAACACCTCAAAAAGTCTAGGGAACTCTTACCAATATCTTTAAAATATGAATTTGATGATTCGAATTTTGAAATCTTTCGGTTTTGTTAGATGTTTTGTATATAATGTAATCTCAAGAAAACAAGATAATATTTGACTTCTCCAAGCACCTATTATAAAAAAATTTGAAATTTGAAAATGACGAAATTTGGTAGAACAAAAAAAAATCATGAACTAATATTTTCGAAACGATATAGAAGCACTTATATTTTTCAGTACCCAGAAGG
Source organism: Cryptolaemus montrouzieri (assembly GCA_013387265.2). Lineage (NCBI taxonomy): Eukaryota > Metazoa > Arthropoda > Insecta > Coleoptera > Coccinellidae > Cryptolaemus > Cryptolaemus montrouzieri. Next base: position 45,070,859 of record JABFTP020000083.1, on the reverse strand, counting down.
TCCACCTCGGTTATTAATGACACTTTGGCATCGTCGCGGCATGCTCAATATTAAATTGTCTATTTCATTTTGGCATAAGTCATTTCAAGCCTCCTGAACTGCTTATCGAATCTCCTGTTCATGATGGAAGACGGTTTGACGCAGGAGAATTCTTTTTAGGGTGTCCCACACATGCTCGATGGGATTCAGATCTGGGGAGCAGGATGGCCACGGTAGAAGATCGATATCATTCTCTTCAAGAACGTTCAAGACTTTCAAGAATTTCCCGTGAGGTTGTTCTGTATGAAAACGAGGTCAGTTCTTCCACCAAGGCGTATACCTCCCCAAATCATCACTGATCCGCCTCCCTGTCTAACAACTTCTCGAGCATGCTGGAGACGGTTTTGCCTTCCAGGTTTCCTCCATATTCGAATTCTTCCCGAATCGGGATAATAACTAAATCTAGATTCATCACTGAAGAGAACTGTGGCCCACCTCTCTTGATCCCAGTTTACGTGTTCTTGGCACCAGGCTAAACGAGCAGCGCGATTTCCTTGGGTCAGTTGTGGAACTCTTAAAGGACGTCTGGAGTGGAGTTGACCTTCGTGCAGTCGATTTCTCAAAGTTTGGTCGGAAATTTGTACATTATGAACTCGTGATAGCTCTTGAGCTAATTGAGATGCTGTGGTAGTACGATCTCTTCTGGCTTGTAAAACCAAAAATCGGTCTTGGGCGACTGTAGTAATCCTGAAACGACCTGTATGGCGTTCTTCTACGCTACTTGTTTCACTGAAACGCGACCATAAACGGTTTATGACACTTGGGCTACTTCCCAGAACCCTGAATACTTTCCGTTGTGAGCTCTCAGCATGGAGCATGCCAACGGCTCGTAAGATCTCTTCTCTAGTCAAATGTCGTCTTTCCATGGTCGAATCACAAAACTTGAATAATTTATTTGTGCTTACAACAGAAACAAAGTGCCAACTAACTGATTTCAAACACTGAATACATGAAATGATTATAAAGCAGCGTCGCATCTGCTGCATTTTTAGTTTTTTATAAAAAAAAACTGAAATCTGTTGCGGCACTCTACATAATTTGATGAGAAATTGATGCAGGTATTCATTTCTTGGAAAAATCATCTATATTGATCGTTCTGGATACGATATATCGATATTCAGAAGTGTTCCCTAGATTTTTTGAGGTGTTTATATAGATACAACTGAGAATATAAATACAAATGTTCTTCTTAAGTAATTAAAAGCTTATGGAGTTATTTCTTCTTACGTGGTTATTGATAACAGGTATATTCAATAAAATTAAGGAATAGAGAGCTCCCTGTAGAGATTCAATAGAGGTGAAGGGCTTAAATTGACTTGTTCATTAATGAGTCTACCTTAGTGTTTGTGTTTGTTGATTTCCATAGTTTCCCAATATCTACTTTCCAATATTTGTTATCTGTATGCAAAATTTCAAACTCTGGGTCGACAGAGTGATTATTTTCTAGGAGATGATTCGCGTAACTTGAATCTGATTTTTTATTTGAAAAACTGAGTTTATGTTTCGATATTCTAATATTGAATTGGAATTCGATTCGAAGTGGAAAAATCAAACAAAGTAATTGCACCAACAAGCCCAGGTTTTTAATAACTTGGAAAAGTCTATTGTAGGTTGTTCTAATACAAAATTGATTCAAGTTGGACCATTATACAATCCCATTGCATATCAATGGTATCAATAATGGATTATTTAGTTCCAAAAATTCATAATCCTGAAAGCATTTATAACTAGAGCATTGCACATAACTCGATCTAGGTTCAGATACTCGAAAAGCTGGAGAGGTAATTTCTGATTACTACCTGCCAGGACCGAATTAACCACCGCCCAATCAAAAATACATGTCTATTCAACCAAACTTCATCAAATTTATCATCATCTGAACCGAGCTACTTGAGGAGAAAGATACGCTGATGCCTCCCTAGTATAGAATGTCAGACCTCATCATTTATTTGCCAAACGACTTGTAAGACATTATGTTTCTATGAAATCGCAGTTGAAAGACAAAAGGGAGCACCCTAGAAAGGCGGATAAAGAAAAGCGGACGGAAGGAAACCAGCAACTGTCTGACTAGTTTAAGGCAGCCACTTAAAACTCAACCAAGGGCGTAGAACCTGATCCTGTAGGATTGTATCCGAAGGAGGGAAAAGAAATTTCAAACAGTTACTCGAATATAAAAGTTCTTAACGTGTATTTGTGCTGAGTTCAACAGTATTGGCTCAAGAGTAGATTTAATTTCGAGTAAGCTTACTACTTGCGTTTTTTTTGTTATTTACTGACGTCTTACTGATAATACAGAGTGTTTCTCATGAAGTTTCTTGTGAAAATATCTTGAATGAATGAATTTGATTATCAAGTTACAAAATTTACAAAATAAAACGAAGTAAAAATAAGTTCTTCCAATGGGATCACCTCTTAACCTACTAGCTGACATTTTCATGGATAATTTAGAGAAAAACTCAATATTAAACACAGATTTCGCTAAAAAAACACATCATTCTCTGGTACAGATTTGTAGATGACATTTTAGTTGGTTTTCGTGATTCAAACAGACAAATTCAGCTATTTTTAAATCTCCTGAATAAAATACATGTCCACACCAGCTTCACTGGTGAAGTAAAAAGTAATAACTCAATTAATTTCCTAGACTTAACCATCATAAATTCACATAATCTTCTCACTTATAAAATCTACAGAAAGGAAACATTCACAGACGCATCGAGTCCAATAGACTCGTTCGGTCATTTGAGCCACAAACTAGCTGCATATAACTCCATGCTTCATACAGCTTACTCTGTTCCTCTTTCGACAGAAAATTTCCAAACTGAACTTAACACCATCAGAAAAATTGCCTCAAATAACAATATACCACAAAATTTTCTGAATACAATTAAACGCAAAGAACAGCGTATTACCTCTTGATTATTATATAGCATCGTAGAAACCCCGGAAAAAAGATACACTAGTCTCAGATAGCAAACTCTCTAACAAAATCAGTAACTACTTTTCCAAATTGAACATAACTACTTCATTCTCAAGCGGCCCCAACTTAAGCAAATATTATTCAATGCCAAACTAAAGAACGATAAATTCAAGCAATCAGGAGTTTATCAAATCAAATGCAATGAATGTCAGGTAACCTATGTCGGACAATAGGGAGAAGTTTTGCAGCTAGATTCAAGGAACATATTTCCTCAGATAAAAATTCTCCAATATCTGAACACATAAAATCAACCAACCACTCGATCACATTGAACAACCTTAAAATCCTTCATAAACGTAAGGGCAGAGATATGAATTTGTTGAAAAGTTTGGAGATTAACAAGCTATGTAAAAACCCACAATTTACTACCCTAACCATCCAATTACAGCATGCCAACTACTCAATATCTAGATCACTTTCACTCTACTTGTGATCTAACCTACGCATATGTTATATTGTTAATCACTTGAAAATGACAGTAAGGTCGAAACCGTCGTGATTATTAAATAACTTGTGGAAAAGTGACAAAGGTGTTTATTTCGTTTTACTCTTAAGATGAAATTCCATAAAATAAATAGGTCATCAATACTATCAATTATAAAGTTAACACCACTTTCGGTTCTACCACCAGTAGGCTGTGATTTTCATGTGGCATATTCTAAGTTTCAACATCTTAGAATAACACAAAACATCAAAGTGGCACTTTTCATCATCCCTCAGAGGGTTCTTGGAGATCAAGACCGAATACAATCAGGTTTAGAGATATTTTCATATACAGAGTACAACAAAAGTCCAGAACACTACGTTGATGTTTCGTGTTGGGTTCTTCCTGAAATAAGAATGTTTATTCAGAAAATTGAATGGTTAGAACAGGATCTAATTTTTTCATTAGTGTTATATCCAAATAAGGCTATATAAGAGGTGCAACTCTTTCATATGTCCTCATCGAAATATTGGAAAATAGAATCCTCAACTTTAACATGCTCAATACCATTCTCGGGTGTTTCTTTTGAATAAAAACACTGTTCGAAAAGTTGGCAGAGGAGGCTTAGATTTCTGCAAGTGCGTAGACATATCCCAGAGCATAGAGAGGCTCTTGAGCATAGATAACAAACTATTATTATTCTCTAAATGAGAATCTTCTTCTACAAAGTTTATTTATGCTGATGATATTGCTTTGGTTTTTCGACACTATGACTTCGAAACAATTGAGCAAACACTGACATTCGATTCAAAAATCCTGATTGTTTTCTTCAAAAACTGGCGTTAATGTCCAAATCCTTCGAAAACTGAGGTTTCTTGTTTTCATCTGAATAATCATGAGAACGATAGGCAACTAAGAGTATTCTTCAATCAATCACTATTAACTCATAATTTCATTCTAACATACCTTCTTGGTGTAAAGCTAGATCGTTCTTTGACCTTCAAATTTCATATTGATAAATTTTGTCAGAAGTTGAAAACAAGAAACAATATACTACATAAACTAGCTGGATCTAATTGGGGCGCCGAAGTCTCTACTTGGCGAACTACTGCTCAAGCTTTAGTATATTCAGCAGCAGAATATTGCTGTCAGGTGTGGTTGACTAGAGATCATTTCAATAAGATTGATTCTCAGTTGAACTGTTCTATGAGAGTTATAAGTAGGTGTATCAGTTCAACTGCTACCCCTTGGCTTCCGGTTGTTTGTAAAATAGTTTCTTCCCATATTCGCAGAAAATGAGCTCTTAAATCATCTTGGGATAAGTATCACTGATTTGCAGAAGTTTTTCCGATAATACACGATCTTCAAAATCCACCTAACCTGAGATTGAAATCTAGGAAACCTATTTGGTCGATTGACTTTTTGCTATTGATCTTTGGAAAACTGAATGGCAGGAAGTTGATATTTTTCGCATGAAATCATGTTCTTAATCGCACTAGGACTATAACTGTTATTGACTGCTATTTATTTAATTATATTTTGCACTTATATAAAATTATTTTGTGGCTTTGGGATATTGATAAGTCTATGTACCATACTATTTTAAGCAGCTAATTTATGTGGATGAGGATGTGTAGATGAGCTGTGAATAGTAATATATGAATGCGATGACGATAATTTTAGTAATAGTTAAATCCAGAAAGTTAATGGGGTTTTCTGTTTCTATCTTCAACGTCAATTCAATATTATCCTGAATTTTGTTAATGAATGTTGTGAATGACTCTATTTGTCTGTTTGTACCAGTGAAACAACAAATGATATCGTCGACATATCAAAACCAATGAATAAAGTGTTCGAATAACGGATGTTCTTGGATAGTTTTTTCAATATTATCCATGAAAATTTCAGCGAGTAGAGGGTTCAGAGGATCACCCAAGATTAAACCTTTTTTACTTTTACATAATACTCCATTGAAGTTAAAATAATTTTGTTCCAAGCAAATTTCTAAAAGATGTAACATTTCTGATTGAATTACCGGATTGACTTTATTAATTTGAAGAGCATTGTTGATGAGTTTCACTGTATCACTAGGTGGAACACTAGGAAAGCGATTTACTACATCCCATGACATAAGTTCAGCATTCGGTGGTAGTATCGTGTGCTGAATTTAATTTATTAGGGCTGAAGAGTTTCTTATTGAGAATTAAGGTTCCGAATAAGCGTACTGTTGAATGATGTATATGAGAAAGCGTGAAAGTTTTGCAGCTGGAGCTTGAAAATTTGAAACTACTGGTCCAATGGGATGCCCAGTTTTATGGAGTTTGACGAGGGAGTGAAGTTTTGGTGGTTGCGGGTTGTGAATGAAAAGTTTATATTTTTGGTTGGTAGGTATTATAGACTTGGCATACTCTAAAGCGTTTTTTACAATGGATTGAAATTTATTAGTTGGATCTTTATCAATTGTTCCATAACTACCTGATTCAATGAAATTTTGGGTTTTCAATAAACAATCTGCTTTATTTAAGGCTATGACTGTATGACTTTTGTCTGCTTTGGTGAATATGATATCTTCAGATGCGGACTTAGATTTACTAGACTCTAAAATTGTATTTTCGAATTTCATAGGTTGAAAACTATTGAACTCTTTTTTAAGTAGTAACGCTAAAGAGTGTTTTAGGTGTTTGGCTTGCGATGAATACCTTAGGGCTATTTCGGTTTCAATTCCCAGCAGATCGAAATGGAGACATTATTTGACTGTAAATTACGTTTGAAACCCTTTTCTAGGAGTGAAACTTCGTCTTCGGAGAAATTGTAATTGTAATAATTGTAATAAAATTTATACTGGTAGAACTTTCAGAAATATCAAAGTTAAATTATCCGAGCACAAACGTAGTTTTAATTATCATAAATCAGATTCCTATTATTCTAATCACTTACTCGAAGAAAACCATAACTTTAATGATAATTTCAAAATTTTACACAGTGAAAATAATAGACAAAAACTCAATCTATGGGAAATTTCAGAGATTAACAAAGAAAAGAATTCAGGTAGGTTACTTAATAGTCAATTAGATCTAAATCCTTCTCCTTTACTCAGTCTCTTCAATTCATAAAGTAAGCAACTCCGATGGTATTCCAACATACCCCTTGTACTTGTACCTATTGTAATAGTAAGTTGTAAATAAGACTAATATATAGGGAATAACTCTGTTCATTGGTTTGTATCTATCTGATGAAACCACAATGTGGTGAAACCGGTCATCGCTTTGTTAATATAATGAATATCTAAATACCATAGTTTCATTTCATTGAAAATATGTATATCGATTTTCATCAAGTAACGACCTCCTCAATCAATTAATAAACTGTGTATAACCTGTGACGAATTGCTTCATTTAGGCCTGACCTTAGGAACATATCCTAGGCAAAGAGGACTCAACCCTGCAGAGCACGTCTGAGTTTAGCTAGAGCCCTTCCGGGAATTTTGTCAATAACCATTTATTTTACACTGTAATTTTATCCTTTCATTAATTCTATTTCAGTACTTTTCCGTATTCTTTTGAAGAATAACCTAGCAATTATCAAATGGACCATATTACATATTTTATAAACTAGAACTGATACAAAAGTTTTAATTCCGGGTTTTAAGTCGTCATGAAAATTAAGCTAATATCATGTGCCATAACTCAATAACAAAAAATTATAATCAGTTATCTTAAAGATTCAGAATTCCTTGCATATCCGATAATTTAAAGACCGTCCATGTAATCGCAAAACAATATAAATCAACCCGAAACAGTTGGTTACAGTAAAGAGCGAATAGGACTCAATAAATCAAGACTAAACTATCAGAGTCAAACCTACGATTTCGCTATTTTCTAAAGAAAATAAAATCCGGAACCGAGTGTCTAAACGTAAATATAAAATGCTGGCGACCTTATTTCTTTTGCTTCTGAAGTAGCGGGTTGGTTACCTATAAAATGCATATAGCAATTTCCAAACGTTCGATAAATTTTATTCACGATTAAACCGTTTTGTTTCAGGAACTCCATTTGCAACAAATCATCCGCACACCAGACGGCTAAGCGGAAACTGAAGAATGAATAAAGGAATTTTGGAATAAGGTAAGTCACTAGCATTTTTGTAGTGAGCTTACTCAGGGAAGCAAAGTGTTTCGTATGATCTTCTGGAATGATTCGCGATAAACTTTTATTTTTGGTTTCTTCATCGTGTAGAAGGAGTCCCATTTACGATGTTTTATTACAAAAATGATCCCTTATCTCGCTACTCAATTTCCGAATTATTCTGGATTTCTCGATTTTCAGGGATTTTTGCGTATTCGAATATCTTGATTTCTTTCAATGTAAAATGAAAACTGATATTCATTCGACTGTTACTAAGTGATATCTGATCATTATAATTACTTGAAATCCCAATTACTGAGGAATAACATAGGTCTGTGTTGTTTTTAAAAAAAGGTAATATATAGTGTGTTCACGTTAAGTTTAAAGTGACATCATAGCTAGAGATGTCTGGTTGGAAAAGATTGCAATGGACAAGAACAAAGTAACTACTCTCGCGCAAAGGAACTACTAGTGACATATGGTTACATTTGGTTATGACAGTTGGCATAGAAATGCGGCGTTGACGAATTTTCATAGTTTATTTGAGTTCGCATTCTTATTCTGATTGAGATTGGATTGATGTGTTTTCCTCGAAGTTTTGATAATATTTGAATCATTATTTCAAAGTGTTGAGATTCAAGAATGGTTAAGAAGCAATAATATTGCTTATAAAGTCTAGTTTAAAGTGATTCGAAACCACAGTTATTGAGTCTAGTTTAAATGTAAGTATTGAATTGTACTAGCAAATTGTCTGTATAGTATTTCTACTATCTTGCATATAATTCAATGATTTCAGAACGAGTGAAGAAATTTGTAAAAGATTATTTCAACATATACCTCTTATATTACTAAGCAAATCTAAGAAAAGATTTTACATAGCAAGCAAGGCCATAAAAGGACCAAAGAGATAATCGAAAAGTACATAACCTGCGATATTTCCTCTTTCGCGGAGATGTTTTTCCGTCGCAGTGTGAATCTCCTGTAAACATAATCACTTCCTTGTTCTTGCTTGCCAATTTCGAAGTATAATCGTAAAAAAACCCTTCAATATTCAAAATCAACAAAACAATTCACTCTCTGTTTGACCGAGAGAGCCCCGATGGCCAGGTTCAGTCTTCTAAGTGATGCTGATTATGATCAAAAGATGTTTTAGAATCATTATGGACCCAAAAATTTGGGTTCACATCGCCCATATATTATTTCTTCGTGGATCTTGTTTAATTTGAGGAAAAAATTTGGGAGAAAATTTTGACAGTCGTTCTAAAAGTATGACAAATGTCATAATAAATATGGACGAGAATGACAGTGACAGTGAAACATTTTTAGACGAACCTTCAGAATAAAATGGAGTATCTATTTTTTCAATTAATTCTCACCTTTCAATCTTTCCTTTGTGAAATTATCATTAAATAAATGATTTTGTTGATTTCTGTTATAAGATAGTTTTACCTGTGTTCCTTATTTGAATCTGCAAGTACCAAGTAGACTAAATTCTAGTTTCTGTTGAAAGATTGGAATATTTCGAAAAGAATCATTATTTCATGGCCTGAAAAAATAATTTTTATCAGTCAAAAGTAACGTTTTGATTTGAATTTTGGACTTATTCAAAACCTGATTTTCTCTAAAACCCTATTCATTTCTCAAAACCTTTATTGAACAAAGTGCATAATAAATATTTCTTCTTTTTCCTGTTTTTATATCAGAGAAAGGTGAACACAATTGGATTGAATTATGCCTCATGTGTTGCATTTGCAGGTGAGTAATGGTATTCTGAAGATCCATCATGATCATCAGGTTGATTTTTATTTTCAACTTGAAACTTTTTGGCCGAAAATTTTTTTTTCTTACGTTCTCTGAAAGGTACAGAGATTATTCTTCTGATTGCTTTGAAACCCCCACTAGGGGTTTGACATGCGTAATTTTCGATATACAGGATGCTCCATTCTTTTATTTTCGGGAAAGGAACGTCGCGAATTGATTTCATATGCCTTAAATTGACATCAGACAAAGTTTCCTCAAGAGAAAAATCGAAGCGACAATCGAATTTATTCTGAGAAAAATTCATACCACTTGAATGAAACAGCCTGTATTTCATAAAATACGCATCTCTGACCCCTACTATGGGTATCAAAATAATCTCTGTAGAATAATGGTGCGAAAATATTGGCTGTAATTTTAAAAAAATTATCGGAGACGTTATATCTTGCGAATTACAAAAGAAAAAATTTTTTGTCCAAATCATTTCGAGTTGAATATAAAAATCGACATATCTGCGCGTTTTGCACGAAAATCGAAAATAAAGGAATTATGAATTTTATTCCATACTTTACAGTCGCACTGAATAGGAATTTTGAGAAACATTGGCAACATCCGAGAAAACTGGTTGATGACGTCACTTTAAACTTAACGTGAACAGACTATCATTGAGATTTTGATAGAGATTGGTAATGAACTTTGTGTAACTCGAATCAATTTGTACCATTTTTAATGATTGCTTTGGCTCGAAACGTGTTGCCGATCTACAAGTTCCAAAAGGTCTGAATTTTTTCAAAGATTGAACCCTCTGGTGACGAGGCATGAGTTTATGAGTTTGACATACAAACCAGTCAACAAGCTTCGGAATGGCGCCTTTCAACTAAATCGAATTATGGCGATGTTGAGCACACGGAATTCTTGCCAGAAGGTCAGACCGTAAATAAAGAATATTACCTCAGCGTTAGGCGGCGTTTGAGAGAGTAAATTCGTCGAAAAAAGCAAGATTTGTGAAAAAATCTCATGGATTCTGCCCCACAATAATGCACCATTTAACGAGGCTATCATTGTGAATTAATTTCTCACCAAAAACTCAACGAATACCATTGAACAGCCACCGTATTCACCTGATATGGCTCCGGCCGACTTTTTTCTTTTTCCGAAATTCAAATTTTGAATCGATAGAACACATAAAAGAGAATTCACAGTGAAAACTGAAGTCGATTCCGGAAAGAGCGTTTAAAAAAAGTTTTGATGAATGGATCATTCGTAGGAGTGAATGAATTATTTCGAAAAGGGTTAACTTTGAAGGCGATACAATAAATTTGAAAGAAAAATAAATGTTATATGTTTCATGGATCAATTCAATGTGACAAAATGTATTTCAACGTTTTCGCTGATACACTCTTTTTAAACGGAGCTATAAGTTGCCTCAGAAAATCGTGAACACTCGTTACATGATTTTACAGGTTTCAATTTCAATTCAATTCAATTTTATTAACCTCAAAGTTCAAATATATTTGCTTGTTGCGCGGATATGAACTGAATCCCTCCAAGTTGTAATTAATACTAGAGTTTAATTACCAAAGGGCGTTCAACGGGGTGAGTATTTATTAGATAGCCTCGAACAGTTAATATGGAGTCGAGCATGGAATAGTGGAGGTTTCATGAAATAATTGAAGTTTTATATAATATCAATCTTCACAAATCACTCAGGAAGCTATATGAGTTGTTTTGGACTTGAATAAAACTAAGTGAAATTTGCAAGAATGAGAATTATTACTTGAAAGCATTCCTGAATGTTTGATGATTCGGCACTCTTCGATCAAGTAGGCGTTTTCTGTATTCTCTAGGTGAATCTCACCCATCACAAAAACCGTAAATACAGACCGTGGCCGCGGATTCTGCATTGATATATTGATGAGAATTTCACTTGAAACAAACCTACACTGTAACATAAAATTATTCTGGCATTTTAAATAAAACACAAAAATCTTAATCGACTTCAATATTCATTAAATCTTCCTCAAAATATGCTCCATTTGAAGCGATACACATATGCCAACGTTTTTTCCAATCATCGAAACATTTTTTATAGGCGCTTTCAGGGATGATCTTCAGCTCCTTCTGAGAATTTTCTTTTATGACGTCTATGTAATCAAATCTGGTTCCTTTGAACGGCAATTTCAGTCTGGAGAGAAGAAAAATGCCACACGTACTAGATCAGGTGAATAAGGCGGGTGCTCGATGATATCTATCGAGTGTTTGGTCTTAAAGTCGTTAAAACCAGTGGGTCGATGAGATGGTACGTTATCGTCATGCAAATTCCATGAATTGTTTTGACATAAATCCGATCGTTTACGCCGAATATTTTCAAGCAAACGCTTGAATAGAAATCCTTGTTGGCAGTTTGACCTTGCGAAACGAATTCATGATGAACCACACCGCGAATATCGAACAAAACATTCAGCATCGTTCTGGTTTTCGGATGACTTTGGCAAGGTTTTTTGGGTTTTGGCTCGTTTTATCCCCCCCCATTCCGATGATTGTTTGCTCGTTAGTAACTCATAGATATATGTCTATTCCACTCATAGATATATGTCTATTCCACCAGTTATGATACGTACCATAAACGAGGGATCAGAATTCGCATGATCCAGTATGTCTGCATTTGAAGAAAATTCAGCTCTATCGGAAAGAGCCGAGCGGCGATGCGCCACATGCCCAAAGTCAAACGTGTGAATTCACGAGAGATGTTGTGATCACGAGCTATCTCTTTAACACTGGCATGACGATTTTCGATCAACGTTTTTGATTTTCTTGGACGTTATCGTTGGTTGAAGAGGTTGAAGGTTGTACAGAACGAGGCAAATCTTCGACGATCTCCAAACCGGCTTTAAAGGCTTTTAACCACTCGTACACTTGGGTTTTCGATAAAACAAGGTCTCCATAAGCCTTTTCCAGCATTCGCAAAGATTCGGAACACGGAATTTTGTTCAAAACAACAAAATTTGGGACAAACTCTTTGTTCAATATTTTTTCCATTGTGAAATTCGAAGAGTACCACTGAGCTCGACTGGTTTCGACAGCTGTCGTGAGGAAACTAGTTGAGAGATCGCGTTCATGTTCGGCATAGAAATTAAGGACAGTCTCACCAACATACAGAATTTAAAAATACTTAAATATACTCAACGCGAGCAATTCAAATTTCCGGATACTTCAACTTGTTTACTAATTTTTGATATTAGCACTTTTATGAATGAATTATAGTTGAATTAAGGCAGTTTGTCAAGTGCGAGTTGATGATCTATAAACGATTCGCAAAAAAAAAATAATTGGATGCGTTTATTATAAGAACTGACTCGAACAAATTTATATGTACGCTTGAGTCACTGAGTTCCAAATTTCAGGAAGCAGATTTTCTACTTGTTGGAGTGTTCTACAAGGCATCCTACGTTGCTGAATTTGCCACGCCATGTTGTCCCAAACATGTTCTATGGGATTCAAGTCGGGACTTCTGGCTGGCCATCTTAAAATATCAATTTCGGCATTTTGCAGAAATTCTGTAACTACTCTATCAGCATGGGGCCGAGCATTACCATGCATATAAATGAAGTTTTCGCCAATCCATGGGCCAAAAGATACAACTGGAGTTCAAGCATATCTGCGATGTATCTGGCCGCTGTCATTCTTCCATTATTCATTAGGACTAACTCAGTTCGACCATGAAAAGAAATGCCTCCCCACACCATTACCGAGCCCTCTCCGAAATTTCCCAGGTTGTCTGTATACAAGCATGCGTCTATCATTTGATACTAGACAGAACCTGGACTCGTCGGAAAAGAGAACATTCGACCATTCTGGAATACCCCAATTTGCATGTTCCCTCGCAAACTGAAGTCTTGCAACTCGATGCTCTCTGGTGAGACTAACAGTTTGCAATGAAATATGCACATTTCTGGAAAGTGCAAGTTCATTTTGTAGCATTCTAGCCGTATAGTACCGAACTCTTAGTGCAGTTAAACGAAGCCAACGATCATCAACTGGTGTTGTTATCCGATTTCTTCCCTGTTCGGCCCTTCTTCCATATTCCCCTGTTTCGTGGTACCGATTAATTGCTCTTGGAATGGTGCTTTGGTTAACATTCAACAAGTTAGCCACGTAACGTTGGCTTCGCCGCTCCTCTAGAAGTGTTACAATTCTTACCACTTCATGATCACTCAAATAGCGTCCAGGACGTTCAGCAGCCATTACCATAAATTCAAAGAATAAAAATTCAACAAGAAACTCAGAAAACTTGCATTAATTAAGCGTGAAAACTGAAGAGAAATTGAATGAATACTGATAGTCAAATAAATTCATTCTTGTTTCAGACGTGTTTGAGATCATATGGAAACATATGTTACTACATAGATGAGATTTCTTCCCCTCATATGTTCAAAAATATATGTTGACAAAGAAACTGCGATCGAGCTGCTTAATCGATTTTGGAATTCAAAATACCAGATGATGCGACAATTTTTGTGGTGTGTGTATATTAGTTTTCTGAGTCAGTTAGTTTTATTGGTGTTTTTGGTTTATTGAGGCCTACGACTTCATTTATCTTCTCATGTCTGCTAAATTCATCATGTTTTTCTTGTAATCCTTCCAGTTCATTGCACATTTCGTTGCTCCAGTTTTCCTTGGCTTCTCAACTTTCTTTCTTAGTGTACGATGTATTTCTGTATAATTTGTTGGATCTTTGTTCTAAACTTTTCTTCTTTCATTCATTAGTTCCAGTATGTCGTTTGTCATCCATTGTTTTTAGGTTGAAGTAGCGGCGCGCTATTCTCTAGTGTGTCCTGAGTTGTTATCAGAGCGTCTTTTAGTGGTGACGATAAAATGTTAACATCCAGTTCTTGTAGCTCATTGTTAGTTTTTAGTTCCCCTATTCTGGTGTTTAATATTTGTTTGGTTTCATAATTTTTTAGGTAAGTCATATTAATTTTCTTTATTAACGGTTTTTAATCTTTTTCATTCGTATCTGCATTTTAGCTGCAAGTAGATTATAGTCACTGGGGACATCCGCTCCTGGGAAAGTTTTGACACTTCTCACTCCATTTCTGTATGGTTTGTAATCTATTTGGTTCCTCATAAAATGGTTTTTGTTGTCCTGGGGTGATTTCCAGGTATACAGCCTTTCTTCTTGACAGAACTGTATGAGTCTGTCACCTTTCTCATTCCGAACACCCAATCCAAACTCTCCAACAATCTTGTCGACTCTTCCTCTGCTTCCAACTTTAGCATTAAGATCTCCCATTATGATGTTAATCTCTTCTTTCTTTATTGATCCCATCAGTGTATATAGTATAGAATGATTCTATTTATGCTTCTGCTTTGTCCGCAGTTGGGGAGAACACTTTTTATTTGGAGTAGTAGCATTCTGTCTGAAAAAGGGACGAAGCTTAAGACGGCTTCCTCAATTTCTTTTGTTATTAATATCCCTACTCCATTTGGGTCGTTTCTGTTGTCCTTTCCCGAATAGTAGACCATAGTATCTCCAATCTTCGTTTTTCTAGAAGAAAGCCAGCTCATTTTGCTAATTCCGAGGATTTTGATTTTCAATCTTTTCATCTCATATATGGTGCTATATATTTTACCAGATTGGAACATGCTTTGGATATTCCATGTACCTATGTTAATTATGAATCGATTGGACACATATTCCATTTTCGGGTGGTTCCTCCTCGCGGGGATTCTTTGCACCCCTTAGTCACATAATAACTGCCGCGGACTAGAGGCAATTTTGTTATTACTTGCCATGGGTATTTTACTAGGGGTAAATAATGTAGTGGTTCCCCGTTGCCTTCACTATCGCTGTACGAACGGACGGAAAAACCATCACAGGAGCAGACTACGCATCATTACTTGGCAAGCTGAAAGCAGAGCGAAAAAACGGCCACATTTAAAGAAAAAGAAAATCCTCTTTCACCGAGACGACGCACTGCTTCACTCCTCTGCGGTTGCCTTGGCGAATTACTGTTTGAACTTCTTGGCCATTCGTCCTGATCACCAGATTAATCCGCAAGCGACCTCTTTCAGTTCCTACATCTAAAAAAAGCGCTCAAAGAACATAAAATCTCGTCGAATGAAGAGGTTACCACCTTCTTGAACAAGAATTTTGCAGAGAAAAACGCCGAGTACTTTTTGAGCGAGTTACAGAGATGAACACAGCGCTTAAAAGTGAGCTACAGAGAGATTTTATTGAAAAATAAAAGAAAATATTGATGAAAAATAACTTGTATCCTTGTTAGTTCGGAAACTTTTCAGACTACCCTCGTAAGAGGCGAAAAGAAAATAGTTTGTGCTCAGATCATACAAAGAGATCACATTATTAAGTAATAAGTAGCAACACCATGACTAAGAAATAGTATAATGCTATGCCGAATTTACTCATTAAAAATCATCACACATAAACTTCATTCATGACACCAGATATTGGGATAACGTCATGCAGAAACGTAGTGAATGCCGCCTAGATTGATCAAATTCCATCTTCGTCAAGACAGATTCAGGATAAAGCGCAGGAAGCGATCTGATAGATGACAATTTCAGTTTGGCATCACGACAGGAACAACATATTCAGATTTCTCCTGATGAATTAAACATTTCCCGCTATATCTCGATCCAATCTTGGAAATGTTACAATCAAATGTAGACTATTATGTCGCCATTGTTCCACAATCTAATCTCGATTAATACGAAATTTATTGCCGGTCTATGCATTGAAGCCATGAATATTGCAGTTCAATCAACTGCCAAAGCCGCACCACCATCCTACATGATGCAAAGATTCTCTGGTAGGGTGGAGAACCACATCGACATCATGTATGATTAGCGAGCTGAATCTGAGTTCGCTACTGCTAATCAATCTTCACAATTCTGTATCTGGATCGTGAAAATTTTGAACTACAGAGTATTTTTCAAATGTGCCACCCTATTTCAGGAGATGATTTGTCAATATGTGTTTGGTAGTATAGTACAGTTTTCCATCGAAAATTTGCCACCCTTCTATCTCTAGACTGATTTTGGTGAAGAAAACTTCGTTCAAAAGAACAAAACCAGAGCAAACCTGGGTAAGAAACCATATAAGCATATTATTGTACTCGCAGAACTGGGATATTGTTGGAATTTACACCGATAACCGATGAAATATACCTATAAATCAGTCCACCTTGACAAAAATGAGTGAAAAATTTTTTGTTGAAACACACTGTATAGTAAGATGCAATATTTGTATTTCAAATATGATAAATGGTTGAAAGGATTCAATATCTGAAATTCCCAGTCATAAGATATATAGGGTGTATCGTTTTTGACTTTTTTTCGAAATTCAAAAAAGTATAGTGCGGAAAAATTGCATTTGGTGGCACCGAGCATCTGTGATTTTTTTCAGAATTTTTGAACAATACCTAGGGGTCGCGCAGTGCCCTTAAAGTTTCTTCTGTTGTATATAGGCAACCCGCACAACAATTTCGCGATTTCAAGTGTTTTCAGAGGTCTAAAGTCGTTTTTCTTGCAGTTTGTTTATGTGTATTTGTTCTCTTCGCGGTATAAAGGAATAAAAGACTACGATGTAACGAATTAGAGGAAGAAAACAAGAAATAATAAATACCAGAGTGCTATTTTCCTCTTATTTGGTTCGGTAAGGTTCTTTATACTAAGTGCGTCAAGCAGGAACAGGCTACTCTTTTCTTATTGAATGTCAAGCATTGGCAATACTGGGAGTGGGGTAGCTGCATCGTTTCTTGGCCATGTTTCACCTTCATCAGGGTCCGCTGATGATATCGTCAAAAGTATGCGATTTTTTTTTGATCAACAGAAAATCGATATTTCTAAATTAACAGTGCTGGGATGTGACGTCACTAACGTCAATACTGGTCGGATCCAAGGTGTGATGCGACTCATAGAGATAGCTATCAACGCTCCTGTGCAGCATGTTGTTTGTCAACTCCATTTGAACGAGCTACCTTTCCGACATCTCATGCGATATTTAGACGGAGAAACTAAAAATCCACAAGCAACCGGTGGACCCATTGAAGAAGCTATTTTACAATGCGAAAATCGACGAGTGCGAAGTTTGACGCCATCCCCGTTGATTGGATAGAAGACACGGAAGGTTTGACAGATATTAGCACCGATCAGAAATACCTCCTACGTTTATGTACCGCTGTCTCAAGTGGACATTGTCCAAAAGAACTCAGCAAGCAGAAAACAGGCCCTGTTGTACAATCTAGGTGGTTAACAACAGCTAGTAGAGTATTACGATTATACATTAGTACCGAAAAGCCTTCGGAGGCGCTTCGCCAGTTGGCTTCGTACGTAATGAAAATTTACGCTCCCGTTTGGTACTCAGTGAAAAAAGAACCCTCGATTGCCCAGGGTCCAATACATTTATGGAAGTTGATTCGACTGTCACGCTACTTGCCTCTCAAACTGCGGAATATTGTGGACAAGGTTATTCAGAACAATGCCTATTTTGGACACCCTGAGAATGTACTGTTCGCTATGATCAACGATGGCAATCCCGACACGAGAGCTCTTGCTTGGAGAAGAATAAAAAAGGCAAGATCGACGAAGACAACACGGAAGGGAATACGCGCCTTCGAATTGCCCAAATTAAAGTTCAACGCTGAGCACTACTACGATCTCATAGACTGGTCTTCGCACCCTGTGACCGAGCCCCCTCTAACCCGATCACTATCACCCGAAGAAATAGAAGAAAATATTAGGAGTCGAGCATTCTGTGATAAGGAATTAACCGATTTCCCCTGCCACACTCAGGCTGTCGAAAGGCTGGTAAAATTAGTAACAGAAGCTTCTTCCTCTGTTTTTGGCCCACAATCTCGTGACGCTTACGTGAAAGCAAAACTGGAGTCCAGACAACGCATGCCATCTCTACATACCAAAAGGACTACGCCGTCGCACAAGAAGAGCGGAAGCGTCCATAGGAAATTCTGATTTTCAAAATTTAATTTTACCAAAGCTGCATTAACGTTAAATTGTATCCATGCTTTATTAACACTTGTTTATAACAATATTTTATTGGCTTTAATTGTATTAATCTTCCATTATCATTTAATCCCAACAAAGCAAATATTATAATTAAAATTTTAATTTATAATGATGATTAACTCTAATATTGTATTGTACAATAAAAGTAAAAAAAGAACCTAACAATACAGCGAAATCCTTCTTTCATTTATACTCCATAAAAAAAACAACTAATAACAAGAGAAAGAGTTCAGAAATGTGACTTTAGAACCCTAAAACAGCTTGAAAACGCAAGATTGTTGTGCGGGTTGCCTATACACAACATAAGAAACTTTGAGGGCATTGCGCGACCCCTAGGCATTGTTAAAAATTCTGAAAAAAATCACAGATGCTCGGTGCCACCAAATGCAACTTTTCCGCACTATACTTTTTTGAATTTCGAAAAAAAGTAAAAAACGATACACCCTATAAGATAATCAAATTTTCGGAAACAAACTTTGCTCCCCGTGAATGATGCAGTCGCATGGACCAGTCGGTTCAATTCGTGTTCTAGTTGTTCAATTTCACTGAATACGTCACTGAAGAAACTGAAATAAGTGCATATGATATGAAATTTCTCATCAGAGTTCTAGAACGACTTCACCAATTCGTTTATGTAAAATCGACGTTTCTGATATAAAATGAATCAAATAGATCTAAAATATTCATCAGTTCTTCAGTAAAATTACAGAACTCATCAAGAACATCTCAAAACGGTTAATACAGACGTACTGAAGAGTTTTTTAACTTAAATGAACAATTCTTTATGCAATTCAATTAAAAATCATCATACACCCCGAAAAAGCCAGACCGCGGAATAATAAGTTCCAGTTTAATTTAAATTCCTGGCCTTTCTTCTGGAGGAAATTGCGTCCAGGAGTTTCTGGCCTTGCCGTCTGCCTAATTCGGCCAGATGCCAATAAGAAGTAATGGTTTTCGTATGGAAATGACCCCCCGAAGAGCCTCTAATTGAAGCTGGTAAATGTCAATTAATATTCATCCGATTGCCTCGAAATGACTTCCAGCTTTGTCCTTTCAGGAATCATATCTTAATACTCAACGGGAAGACCTTTCTTTCTAGAATTTAATTTCTGAATCAACGTTTCCTCATGAAAAGCTACAGGAAGTCATTTGACCATCTTAATTTGAATTTGTCTGAATGTCTTATGAAGATATAAAAGTTTCTCATATTCAGTTTCAGGTGAAATTAATGTGATATGTACGAGGGTAGGTTAGAATTAGAATGTGTTCTTCAATTATTTCTTCAGTACAACTTGGTGAAGTTAATTTCGATTGTGGTAGACTCCAATAGTCATTTTTTCGTTGTAAACAAGAGGAGACAATCTGTCAGACCACACAAATGTGATGTTTTTTGACTTTCTAGGTGGTTGAAGAAATGAAATCACGAAATTAAAAAACTGTTTTTTTGTAATTGAACCGCTCATCATATCAAAATTTCTCAAGAGACAAAAAGTTTGATAATTAGCCCAGCTACTCAATGTCTGAAACGGTTTTGCTCAAACGCAGACAGTTGAAAAATTATGGTTGATTAAAAACACTTGTGAAATGTTAGGGTCATTGAATGGATTACTGAAAAACGTGAATAACGCACCCGATTACGCATAACAAATATGGTTTCCATCGATCGAGTCGTTCTCGAATTATTCAAAAATTAAGAAAAAAATCTTTGAATTCGGCGACTTCTAGCGGCCAAACGGAGAATTTTTTCATATAGGTAAGTCGGCCTATATCGACTCATTTCGAGATAAAGAATCTGTGATATACAGGGTGTATCACATAAGGCTTTACATGGCTTGAGGGAAGATAGACGTGACTGAGGTGATTTTGAAACACGTTTCAGATCAGGAATCACCTTTGCAGGATCTAAACAAAGCGGGACATAAATTTCGAAAATTTCAGGACCGCACTGAATGGATGTACAAAATTGTGTTTGGAACGATACAACACCCTGTATAATGTTTTTTTCAATGATTTGTTCACTGGTGCCGGAACCGCACAAACAGTGTGTACAAACTATGTAATAAAATCTTTTGACACCATTGAAATGGCCTTCAAATAAATTTTTGATTTACCTAACCTATCCAGCGATCTGGATATGTTTCGTTCAAATGTTGACGTGCTCTTATACTATAACAAGCAGGAGTGCCATCGTGCATGTACCAAATTTCCGCTCTGTCACCTACAGGATCAAGTAGATCCGGCAGCTCTTCGGTTAAGTTAGTCTATGAATCTCCATTCAATCTAGGTGGATAGAACAAATCAGGTGGTCCCCACATCCACGCATTCAAAGAAAATTGTTCCTGGTCATGAACTTCAACGAGAACATTAGAATTCTTAATTCCGTATGTGGTTGTTGTGGTTATTAATAATGGCATATCTCGAAAAACTATTTTCGTGGTGGTGCTGATGAAACTCGCAGGGAAATGAAAAGTGCTTCAGTACCCCAAGACATCATCGTTTATTGGTAACTGTATCCACGCGTAATCGAACATAGGCATCAAAAAAGAAATCAATGGGTTCCAGGTCAGGAGAACAGGATGGATGAAGTTAGATTTCCAAAAATGTTGTAACTTGTATACTAGGATCATAACTTCATTCATTATCACTTAACTTATCAATCCTCTCTCGTATACTCCTCCACCAAATCACCCTGTATATTCGAATAGAAAACCAGTTAAAGTGATAAAATCTCTGCATGAATTGAGTTATTTAAAGTGCATGAATTTCGAGTATACAAGGAACAAATCCGGAAGTAACTTGGGGAAATAAGCAAGTACATTTTGGGATTTGGTAACGAAATCGTATAGTTTTCAGATACAGAACGAAGCTAACAGACGTATATAACGCAGTGCTACATTTTCGGGATTTGCCCTGAAGCCCTTAAGTACACAATATTCACATGAAATCCAGCTACTATATTTAAAGGTTCGCTCCTTGGTTGGAACAGGGGCGGAATGCTGTAGAGTTACAAAGTGATTTATTAACTAGTCTTACGATGTATTTTCCACGAATTTTCTTTGAACAATTCTGTAGTTTTTCGTCTTAACTTAGAAGAATTCTTGAATGAATATTTCTTCTATTATATCAATAACTAATATGACAATTCCTTCAAATTGTAACATTTCAATTTATCAATTATGTTACTACTTATGAATTTTATAACATGAATCTAAAATATTAAATAATTCACTAATGTAGCGTAGTTGGTCGCGTTTTCAAATTCTATATAGTTTTAAATGGTTATACTATAATTGAAATTAATAATTTTCTAGCAAATCGAATATGTAGTCCCTCTAAGAATTTCTTGCTGAATATTTAGAACATCTTTATTCTTCCTATAATCATTTTATGAGAATTTCTATTATAATGTAAAACGTATCGCATCTCAATCAACAGGTGTCGGACTCGTTCGATGAGAATGATTCCAGTTTTCATGGCCAAATTTGCTGAAATTAAAGAGTAATGAGTAACGTTAATTTTCCATTGAAAAATCGATTGAATGAAGAACACCATAGTGTTGATATATAAATTTATTTAGTATTTCATTCAATTGCTTAGTTCGGTTCACATATTTGTGTTAACTGAAACACTGTATCAATATCGAATATTATATTCACATTCTACAACTCATCTGCTTGTGAAAATCTATTTTGGATGGTCGATGAGAATCCTGGAAATGATTACTTTTATCGTACCCTCAGTTGAGGGATTTGGGTACGGTGACGTCATACTTTCATCCACGCCGTTCTACAAATTTCCAAAGGATCTCCTACCTACCAATCTACATTTATTTTCAATTGTCTACTATGGCATAACTTTCCTCAACTATAGTGTTTATATGGTCCAGTTCTCATATTGAAGGATTCAGAAGAACAACTCACCACTTATTCAACTTATGTGGGTCAGAGATTCCATCTTTAACTAACCTCCATTTTGAATTTCCACACCTGCATAAGCAGAATAAAAACATCAAAATCACCACCAAATATAATTTGAGCCCTCATCGTTTTCACCATATTTTGGATTGAGATGTTTTAGTTTGAGTAATACTAACACTAGCTTAATATAGTATTTTTTTCTGAATTAAGTGTTTCATTTCTCAAGGATAATACAATCTATTCTCTCAACTATACATACTATTTCCGAATATAATAAAATATAAATTTCTGTCTTTCTCCTTTTCAACAGAAATCTCAATACCAAGCATTTAATTTCTAGAGGAGTGACGCTCAAAAGGTAATCACATAAATTTTCTTCAAAAATTCTAACAGCTCACAACCCATTCGCTCTCCAACGAACGGCTGCCGTATGCAATTTGTGTTTCCATCAAAATAACGTTACAAATTTCCGAACATTAAATGGAATTCAGCCTAATTTTGTTATAAATAGAAGGTTGAATGAAAATAAACTAAATATGTCAGTTCATAAATACACTCTCCACAAAAATTGTCGCCGTACTTTTACGACAATACCATATAAACTTTGGTTTATATAGTATATTTATGACTGGTTGGTCATTCAAGAGTCGCTTGGTAACTTTCAGAAGTGTAAAATAAGAAGATATCATTCAAATGATGGAAAATATCAACAATTTTCGAGTTAATAAAAAATTTAAAAATTCTACCATCTTCAAACATTCGCAAAGAGACCAATCAACTAGCATCGAATGGTTACTAATCATTTTCAAAATTGAGTGTTTCCTCCCCGGGCCCTATTACTGCCAGTATACGTCTCGGAAGCCCCTCAAACAAATTTTGGATATACTCTTGAGTCACTGAGTTCAATATTTCAGGAAGCAGATTTTCTAGTCGTTTGAATGTTCTACAAGGCATCTTACGTTGTTGAATTTGCCACCCATTTTGTCTCGAACATATTCTATGGGATTCAAGTAAGGACTTCTGGCTGGTTATCTAAAAATATCAATTTAGGCATTTCGTAGAAATTCTGTAACTACTCAAGCTGCATGAGGCCGAGCATTATCATGCATATAAATGAAATTTTCGCCAATCAATGGGCCAAAGGGTACAACAGAGGGTTCAAGGATATCTGGCTGATGTTATTCTTTCATTATTCACTAGGACTAACTCAGTTCGACCATGGAAGGAAGTGCCTTACCACACCATTACTGACCCCCCTTCCAATATTTTCGGTTTGCCGAATGTTGCATTGCTGATACCGTTCCCCAGGTCGTCAGTATACAGGCATGCGTCTATAATTTGATACTAGACAGAACCTGGACTCGTCGGAAAAGAGAACATTAGACCATTCTGGAATACCCCAATTTGCATGTTCCCTCGCAAACTGAAGTCTTGCAACTCGAAGCTCTCTGGTGAGACGAGGGCCGAGTAAACACTCGACTTTGAAAATGATTAGTAAAAATTCAATGCTAGTTGATTGGTCTCTTCGCGAATGTTTGAAGATGGTAGAATTTTTTAATTTTTCATTAACTCGAAAATTGTTGATATTTTCCATCATTAACACATCTCTTTTGAATAATATATTCTTATTTCACACTCCTGAAAGTTACCAACCTAAAAGTTTATTCAGCCTTGTCGTAAAAGTAGGGTGATGCGACAATTTTTTTGGGGAGTGTATTATGGATATATTTTCAGTATTACAGTATTTCGAGCACGTCAATGGTTGTTAGTTTTCCGAGATTTTGAATCATAGTTATTTCTTATCGTAGATCATTTATAGTCATTTTTTGTTCAATCCGAGGTTATATATTAACGACTGTAGATTTCTATAGTTCTTTTCCATTTGGATTTTGTGAAGATCAAGTCATAAGTTTCCATTCAGATGGTTCAACAAACAATTCAGGCTGTAAGGCGACGTTAGTTTAAAATCTGCGGTTGAAGGAAGTTATAGCAGGGGTAAAACTGGAGCCAAAACCTTCTCAATTGTACCTTTTCTAAATAGGTTTTTTTTCTCATTCAATTTGATAGATCTTGGAATCAATTATTTTCTGAGCAACTCTTGAATGTCACCTTTGGAAGCCTTGTAAACTCTGGAACTGGAGAAACCAATCACATAGAACTTTGAGACCATTTTGTCACCTCTCCTTTTACCCACCCTCAGCAGCAATAGTTAAAGCAATAGAACCGATCCACCTCTAACCTACCGACCTCACCTGCAAAATTAGCAAACTTTACCGTCAACTTTGTGACATACGTTGGGGACCATCTTCACCTGAAGACTTTAATGTCAAGAAAAGTACCATGGTCATTTCAATTGTTTGCATTTTCCGCTGAGTTTCAATTCTATTCAGCTCAGAAGTAACTTCCTAACAATTCAGAAGCAAGCTAGTTTCTTTTTCTTTTTTTTTCTCAAGAGTTTAGTTAAGAATTTTAACGTTGTATGGAAGGAGAGTCGAAGCCTAGAGAGCGCTCTCAGCTATAATTGTGATATAGATTTGAATTGTTTTGCCTGTTTGAAGAACGTCTCTCACCAATTATTGTATCTTAATTTATTTATTCATTTGTGTCGCTTAATCGTAGTATAGTTATATTAGTCAATTTTGTGTATGTAGGTGCCTACTTGTCAAACGTCACATTGTATTCAATATTTCGCTTCACGTCAAAGTCAGTCAATTTTAAAGTTACCCTTTCTTGAGTTTTATTATTGAATTTATTATATATTGTATTAAATTTTGATAGTTGAATTGTGGCTGTCGAGTAATTATTAGCTTGAATAAATTTGGTAGTTTTATATGATAAGTTTGAGTTGGCAGGCCTTGAAATAGAAGCTAACTCTTTTAGAGATAGAAAATCCCAACCTGAGTAATTGAACATTTTGACTATAGTCCTTACAGAGTGACTGATACAATCATACAATTATTCAAGGGCAAAAGATAAAAACTCCAAGATAATTCCACACGTTTCCAACAACTGGCATTGTGATTTGCTGATGGTCAAAGCCACTAATACGAAAAATTCCAGGCAGATATTTCAGTATGTTCGATGTGTAATTTTCCTGGAAAAAATCACCTAATTTCTACTTTCACTCAGATGAAATTGAGATGATGAAAGACACTAATTATATGTTTGCTCTCTCCTTCTGAGGAAATGAAAGCAGTTGAATTTTTGAAAGTAGCAATCCTCATATTTCCGCGGGATTTTCGTCCTGAAATAACAACGTCGGAAACGCCGGCAAAGAGATGGGGAAAATGTTAATGATGAAATTCAGACGAGGCAGAAACAGAATATTAATTTCCTTTCTTTCGGTTTGGAAGCGTGAAATGTTTTGAGGACGTTTTTAAGTTTATGAAAGAATAAACGATTACACGAGTAACACTTGGCTATTGTTTTCGTATAATTCTGGTACTGAAGGGCGATGAATAAAACGTCTTATTTGAATATGGTTAATATATTTTCCGCTTTTTGTTTTTGAATATCTATCACTATCTTCCGAAATGACCAAAGTAAAATAATAAAAACAAATAGCTTGAAAATTTTTCGAAAAGCTTTACTCGAAATTCAAGCTTTTGAAAAATGAAAAATTTAACGTAGCTTGATTTTGCAACCCAGAATCCTAACTTGACATTAAGCTGTTTCGAGCAGCTTGAATACTTGATACTTGTAAGAGCATGAAGTAAAACTCACTTGCTAATCGCTTGTTGCCGTACCAGGTGCAATAGAAGTAGGTGGTATATCTAGTCATGCGGAATTTTTAATTGGCGGCGACACCCTAGGATTTCAGAAGTAACTTCGTTCGACTTAGTCAATTCGTTTTGCAGCGCAATGAGTAGGTACAAAAAGCTCGACGAAGGAATTTGGATTTGAAGGAAAAAAACACTCAACAAAACATTGATGCCGCCTACAACCTACAATAGAGGGATAAAATGGTTGAACATTATGAAAGAAGCAATCTGTGTAGTTTTAAACTTGAATCCTCGCCATAAGGTGGAAACATGTTTGAATTCTAGTCAAGGAAAGGAATTGTATGTTGAAGCAATTTCTAAATCTTCCAAAACGTAATCCTGAATCGGATCTTTCTCGAAATCCTCCGTTGACGTATATTTCGATATATTCCCTATTAGAAATTGTATGCATTTATTTCCAAAATACAAGTTTCAACTTGTACATCTTCTCCAGAAATCAAACTCGGTTCGAAATTACCCTCGCCAGTCAGTCAGTTTCGCGAAACTTTCACGTCAAAAAATTGACGAAATCAACGAAAGTCAAGCTGTCAAAATCGAGGATTTTCTTTCATTCGTCCTATTTATATGTGGTTACCGGAAGGTATGATTCGCGTATCAAAACATTTCTACATATCTCGGCTATAGATTCGTGAAAAGAAGTCGTCATTTTACGACTTAATTGTCGAATTTGGGACTATTTTTGAGACCTAGATTTTCGATGAAAAAATCGGAACCAGGGAGGCTGATCAAACTTTTCCCGTTTACTCCTCGAATCGTTTCGTCAAATATTGAACATCAAATGAACTTTCAAATAAATACAGAAATAGGTGAAAAGATTATAAAAACTTTGTAACTATACATCGTCCTCTTCAATTTGAGTTTCTTCCCCACAGTGGGCCAAGTCGTCCATTTTCTTGTTTTTTCCTTTTCAGACCCCGGCATGATAATTTGTTAACTGGCAACTGAAGTTCAAATTTTGGTTTTAAAAAATTTGACTTCTGAAACTCCAGACTATCTATTTCGGTTTTGAAGTACAGTGATCTCGATTTTTTTCTGAATTGACACACCTTTGTGTAACGGAAAAAAGGTACAGCAGTGTTACCAATGCTTACTGTTCCTTTTTTACGGGTTTGGCAACCGTTTTCGAAACGAAGAAAGTCCTCCAAGTGAAAAATGAGTGGTTTATTGTACTTACTGCTTCTACTGATTAAATTGACTAAATCATCGAAATCTAATATCTCCTTCGACTTATTCCACTTCTTTTCGATCAGCCCCTGTACCGAGTTAGCCTTCATAAATGAATGGCCAGCTTCAAAAAACTTGAAAGTAATAGTCTCTGGTCCCCATTCTTCATTAACTAGAATACAACATGCGGTCAAGTTTTTATTATGTGCGGCACAATCGTCTGCTGAAAATACAATATTTTTACATTTTCTCCAAGAGACTTCATGAAATTATAATATGCGCATACAACATCGTAGCAAGTTCTGCCCATAATAGCCTCATGCCATAGTACACACACATTCTCTCCATGATTCCTCAAGCTCGCAAATGTTTCATTGAAACTTATAAGACGGCTTATAAAAAAGAAATTCTTAGTCACCATTTTCGGAATTATCAATATCTTCTGCATATCAACTGCGAAAATTTCTTTATCTTCTGGCCATTCTTCGGAACAATCTGCTTCATATGCTTTTCTTGTTTCAGTACATCTTCTCTTATGTATTTCATAGTTTCGACAAATTCACAGTTCGCATTATCTCTTTTATTTACGTTTTCATGGTGGACATGATTCTTGTGCAATGAACATGATGGACATTCATCTTGTGATGGTTTAGTGAAGCCAATAGTCTCCCGATGAAAAACCTTTCTGTAGGTTTCATACGAAATTCTCTTTTCAGGAATTTTCGCATTCAAATCTTCCCACATCTTATACACCGAGATGACCCTTGTAAGATACCGTCTGTTAGGAGCATGATTCATATTATAATGTGAAACTAATGGATGATAACTCCCAATATGAGTTTTGATATTTTTATAATTTCATTCTGAATTTTCTCTCATCTATTCACCACGTTTAAGTCCTCTTTTATCTGCAACACACTGAAACTCCGAATTTTCCAGAAACTCTGTTACCATAGCATCAGATAAATTGCATTATTTTGCATACGGTTTGTGTTTTATTTGTTTTTAAGTCTTTCCCTTCTACATTCATTGTTTCATTCAAATCGATAGATTTTTCTGCGATTTCTCTATTTGAATTTGTGATTTCTTCAGTATACTCTCTATTTCTGTCTATTTCCACTTGATCTATAACTTCATTATGCTTTGCGTCTTCCTGCTCCTCGGTGTCTTTCAGCACAATATCATTCTGTTCTGCTGTGATTGGTTTCAAAGGTAAAGCATAAACTACAGAGCACTCCTTGTGGCCAGTGGCGTCTCTTTTATAGATCTTGACAGGTATTTCCTTGAGCTATTTCCTTATAAAGAGACTTTTCTCTCCAAAGTTGAGTGAGTTGAAATAACTATTAATAATTCTTCTTCGTTCCTCTACGATACTTCGAGAGCAGTTTTTTCTACAACTGTCTGGACAGGGTGAAAGTAAAATCTTTGTTTCAGTTCGATTCTACTTTTATTTAGTCCGAGGTAACTCTACCGCTGTTACAGTGTTGGATGTACATTTTCTGTCTCAAATTGATCTTCTCCACCTTTGATTTCTATTTCTGGTACAGATTCAGGTAATATTCTGCTGGTAACTGGTCTTTTTCAACTTCGATTTCCATTATCTTCCATGAAATATCAGGTTCAGTTTGGTCAAAACTGTTAATTCTTATTAAATTTATCATGTCACCATCAGTATTTTCTAGTGAATCACGGCATTCTAAACTTTGTTTCAGCTAATGTAGTGTTTCATTTCTTATAAAATGAGCTGTGTTCAAATTCTGTTAGTTTCCACCAGATATCACCATCATTCAAATACAAACGGCTTTTTTTGCGGCTTTCGGTATATGTTTCAGGAGGAACTGTTAATAAATCAACAAGTTTTCTCTTCCGTCCTCCGTTTGATGGACTATAATTTGGGTCCTCATCCGAATGATCCATTGGCAAAACAGGTGACAGACTAGCTAAAGTTCGACCTGTCGCCGTTTCAAGTGCCATTTTGAGAAGGCGCTCGCTCCGCGAAATCATTATTGCAGCATTGAGAATAAGCTTGATTACATCGCCTCCGTATTGTCGTCAAAAGACATGCTGGAGAACCACCACACTGATATGATTTAAGTACGCGAAATAAGAAATCATGTGATTTTACTCTGCATCCTGAATGGTGTTGGTTATTCAATTCAGAGGTAAAGACAGTAAGTTGACTCACTAAGTTTTTGTTTTGTAGTTATTGAATACCTCACTTGGGGGTATCTACCTACACCAGAGTCATCCTGTTGAAACAGAGTAAGTAGACATACAAGTTTCTATATTTGGAAATATCAAGATCTTCTGAGAAGTATGTAATATTGATATAGTTTAACTATGAAATAAAAAAGTTACTTGGTTTTTCGATTGATATTTTCAAATTTATAATCAAAACAACATTGCCTCCTAAAATGTAACTATTCATAAATTCTCATTGGATTGCTATATTTCAAATCTGAAAGAAGCATCTTTCAGACCTCTTTTACGAAGAATCCAGTGGTGTGAATACTTCGAAAACCGAGTATGTTGACTTACTTGGTTTTTGTTTTACAAGGAGTACTGCCTTTGAGGGAGAGGCAGGAGATCAAGCGTTTTGTATAAAACTCTGTATAGGCTCTGATGGCGTTAAATATTGTTTAGCTCTGAAAGGAAAGTGCGAGTTGCACAGCACACTAGATCTTCTTCTTCTTCTTCTTTAAATAGGACGATGTCCTGTTTTTCTGTTACAGCCCCTGCTGCGAACTGGAGCTCCAGCACTCATGCCATCGCTTTTTCGGCCTTCCTATGGGTCTTCTAGTGTTGGGTTTTTGTGTTTTTGCCCACTTCACGATACGTTCGGGGCCCATTATGTCTACGTGATCTCTCCATAGGCGTCGACGTGCTCTTGTCCACCTCACCACATCCTGGACACCTAGCTTCTTTAGCGTATCCTCATTCCTTATTCTATCTCTGCGTGTAATACCTCTTATAGCTCTTAGTGTTCTCATCTCTGTTGTCCTCATTAGTTGTTTTGTTTTTGTTGTCTCAGCTCTTGTCTCAACCGCATATGTCATCACGGGTCTCACTCAGGTTTTATAGATTCGGACTTTGCTTTCTGTGCTTATGTACTTATTCCGCCAAATTACATTTCTCAGGAAGCCTGATATTCTCGATGCTTTCATTGTCTGCTGTTTTGCTTCTTGTAATAGTTGCCTATCGCTCGATACTTCTACTCCTAGGTATTTAAAGTGTGAAACTTGCTCTATTATATGGTCGTTCACTACTAGTTTGCATCTAATTGGATCTTTCGCTATTACCATCGATTGGGTTTTCTGTGTTGATATTACCATGTTATATTTTTTTGCTGTTACTTTGAACTTTTGTAGTAGGCGTTGTAGGTCGTCCTCATTCTCGGCTATTAGTAAAGCATCATCTGCGTAGCACAGTATTCTCATAGTTTTGTTACCCATCCAATAGCCTTGGTTCATTTGGTTAACACCTGCTATTATTTCATCCATGATTAAATTGAATAGACATGGGCTGAGGCTGTCACCTTGTCTAATGCCTGCGTTAATTTTGATCTCGCTTGTAAGTCCTGTGTAGTTTTACTTTCGTCTTATTAGAGTTATTTAGTTCTTTGATTATGTTTATGTATTTATTGCTTAAGTTTTTATTTCTAAGGATAGTGATCTCATCGTTCATTCGAATTCTGTCGAATGCCTTTTCCAAATCTATAAAACATATGAACATCGGTTTGTCAAACTCTATGGACTTCTCCACCAGTTGCCGCAATATAAAAATTGCATCCGTTGTTGATCTATTTGGTCTATTCTTCAGACACACCTACTTTGTCATATATCTTTTGCGATAGAATTTTAGTGAGTAGTTTCGATGCAGAGTTAAGGAGTGTGATGCCTCTATAATTTGCTGGGTTTGTCTTCACGCCTTTTTTGTATATGGGTATTGTTATGCTCTCTCTCCATTCTTCTGGTATCTCCTTGTTGTTTTCAATTTTTTGGAATAGTTTTGTTATTTCTGCTCCCCCATATTTAATTAGTTCGTTATTTATGTTGTCCGGGCCGGGTGATTTTCTATTTTTTAATTTGTGGATTACTTGTTGTACTTCTTCTAGGCTGATAATGTCATTTTCTGTTTCTTCGTAAAGTGTGTTTTGTTGTTCGATTTCTCGTTCCTCATTGTTACCGTTATCATTATCTCCCAGGTATAAGTTCTGGAAATATTTCACCCTCTTCTTTTTTATTACATTGATCTGCAGTTCTTCGGTGATTGGTTTTTCCTGTTTCTCAACATGTTCCATACCTTTTCTGTGCTCCTGGTAAGTCGTGTTCCATGTCATTTGTAAATCTTTCCCAATATATTTTTTTTAATTCTTTAATTTTGTTCGTTGTTCTATTTCTTTCTGTTTTATATCTTTGGTACTCTTCTGGTGTTCTGTGATTGACATATCTGATATATGCGCTCTTCTTTTCTTTTGCTAAATCTTTGATTTCCTGT
This sequence comes from Cryptolaemus montrouzieri, assembly GCA_013387265.2. NCBI lineage: Eukaryota > Metazoa > Arthropoda > Insecta > Coleoptera > Coccinellidae > Cryptolaemus > Cryptolaemus montrouzieri. The sequence goes on along the minus strand of JABFTP020000083.1, from coordinate 45,039,126 downwards.
GTGAACCATGGTTTATCTTTTCTATGACTGTTTATATTGATTCTTCGTTCCGCAATGGCTTCTTTTGCGCTGTTAATTATGTTGTTTTTCACTTTATTCCATGCGGCGTTTATGCTGTCTGCGTCTACTATAGGGTTAAGATTGATCTTTTCCTCGAGTCGTGTTTGGTATAGATTCTAAATACTTTCGTTTTGTAAAGGTTCAATGTTGAATTTAGTGATGTAGTTAGGCGGTTTTTTTCTCTATTCTATATGACTGGCGGTACTTGCAGATAACCATTCCGTGCTGTGTTCCAACATTCTCTGATGTTAGTGTCCGTACGTCAAGTATTTCTCGTGGGTGAATTTCCCTATTGGTGATCACAAAGTCAATCATAGATTTTTGTCCTCTTGTGTTGGTGAATGTGTATTTGTGTTGTTCTTTGTGGTTAAAGTACGTGTTATTTATTCGGAGTTCATTATGTGCACATAGCACACTAGATCTGCAACCAAAACAATTTTTATTAAGAGGTATATGGTCTAGCTATTTGGACCGTCAGCTGAGGAGCCTGATGGCCTGAAGTCCTAAAAAGAAAGTGCTTGTATTTGATTGCTTGCTCATCGTTACTTCTTCTTTATCCCTTGTATAATTTCATGCTCTAGAGTTGGTACATGAATTATATGAGAGTTGGTTTAGGTGGATTGGTAATTGGACATAGATTCAATCTTTTAAGTGGAAGAGTGAAACTAATATCGATTAATTGAACTTAATTACATCTATTTATACCTTAACTAAACAATCTAAATATGACGTAAATAATAAAGTAATGTGTGGCATTGAACCTTCGTTTCTGCTGACGTTTTGATTGTGGTATGTTGAAATTCTATCTGATATAAAATATGAATTTTTCTGTATCCAATAAATTTCGATCTGTGTGAACATAATCATTTTGAATTATCTAGTTACCTTGAAATGACCCTTCCACCTCGACTTACCTTCCTGAAAACATTTCCAAAGAGATTCTCAACAATAGTCTGAGGCGATCCCAACGAAATCCACGTCCAATCAATTAAATCCAGAAAACCTTCGCCAACAATCGGAAATAATATTTTTATACGATGATTTTTTCTTGAATGAAAAGAGACTCCCGAAATGAAAGGCTGCTTTTTTTCAAACCCATATCCCGAATTCCTGGCTTCCGTACAGGTACGGGAACGGAAAGGATACATTGTAGATTCCTAAGGGAAATTGCATCCAAGATTGAGTTGAAAACTTCGGACATTTTAACAATTCAGATTCAGTCTCCGACATATTCGGTTATTTACTTTTCAGAACGAATCGAATCCATCGGAGACCTTTCAGATTCAAATCCTCACTCGAATTGAAATTTTTTTTATGGTCAAGATGAGAATTCGTGCAATCGGTTTTCGTATTCTTTTTACCTATATAATTAGCGAGTTAGTAGACAAATGTGGAAGCACTTATAAAGATGATTTTTTGAATAGATAATCAAAAGATCTTTCGATCCACTCGACCCACGTTCTGTATAATGAATTTTGACTGAGGGTAGAGGGGTTGATTTCACATGTTCACCAACTCAGAAATTGGTTCCTCTCCTTTCGAAAGTTGACGTGTCTCAGCTGTCAAAATCAGTCCATCTTGAGATTGAGGGTGTGGTAAATTTTCGTTGAAACACACTGTAGATGTATTTCAATCGATAATTGGGAATTGTTGATGGACCTGAACACGAATACAACTTCCCGAAGTTGCATTGGAAGCATATTGCATAAGAACTGCAATACATTGACGGAGGAAAATAAAAGAATTCCTCTTGTCTACAAAACTCGATTAGATGGTTCAGGCGGATGCCTGGCGGCGAAATTTGGTAGAATTAAATATAGGTGAAGCGTAGGGACAAGAATGGTTGCAGGTATATATCAGAAATTCAATTTCAATGGGACCCCCAGGCTGGTAGTTAGCGAGACCGTCTGCGTCCCATTTGAGACTTACGCCGATCAGCAATATCTGATGGAAAATACCTCGGATTCAATGCTGTGCGAGGACGAAAGGGACAATTTATGTTTTCTTTTTATCTCTCGAAATTTCTCCCCGATGGCGTGATTTTTCGCGCCCCTCTGCGAGAAGTGAGATTAATAAAATTTCGTTTTTCGTACGACAATCCAACACAATGGTTTTGTCTCAGTTGTGGATATAACAACATTCTCTTTGTGCGGGAGTTAATCAGAGTTAATGAAACGTAGTAAGATACGATATCATTACAATTCTCGTTCTTGTTTTTATCGCCGTCTGATTTTCTGGAATGAGTTCGTGAGAGATAAAAGTTATTCGCATATAAACGATAGTTTTAAACTATGCTGTTCTTATACCGTTTGTCCGCGCGAGATGGGACATTGGATTTCCGATTGGAGAAATGTTTTTTGTTGTCTTGAATCTTATTCGAACTGAATCCCGAATATATTTTCAATGCTGTGGCACTTCCGGTTATACCGAAAGTTGATACCATCTTTGTTATTTCAAATGGCATAATGTATGCTTCTATTTTTGTTATTGTAGAAAATTGAATTCTGAACAATGCCACCTGAAATCAACCGAAAGGAAGATATGAATTTTTCAATCGGAATTTTGCTATTTTTGGTTGTCTCTTAGAATGAATCATTCATATATATATATATATATATATATATATATATATATATATATATATATATATATATATATATATATATATATATATATATATATATTATATAATGGAGGCCGTTACTTGATGTAGATCCATGATATAAATGAGATAAAAACACAAGGTTTAACTTTAATCTACACTTTATTTGAAAAAATTCGATGACGTTTCGCTGACACAGCAGCTTTATCAAGAATGACAAACAGAATGAAGAGTATGGTATTATAAACAAATCGTAGAACAAGTTGGATGAATAACAGGAAAATCCAACACTGAGCCATTGTACAGTTAGTATTGAACTCGAATAAAAAGGAAAGTTAAGATGCTGAAATCAATATGAATTTTCAAAATGTTAATATTTAGACTCTACATTTTATTGGTGAAAAGCTTGTCCGATATATATTGTATCTATTTATTTATATATGCTTATATATAGATATAATTATATAAATATATATATATATATATATATATATATATATATATATATATATATATATATATATATATATATATATATATATATATATATATATATATATATATATATATATATATATATATATATATATATATATATATATATATATAATGAGATAAAAACACAAGGTTTAACTTTAATCTACACTTTATTTGACAAAATTCGACGACGTTTCGCTGTCACAGCAGCTTTATCAAGACTGACAAACAGAATGAAGAGTATGGTATTATAAACAAATCGTAGAACAAGTTGGATGAATAACAGGAAAATCCACACTGAGCCATTGTACAGTTAGTTTTAGGTAATAAAACTAAAGTTAAGTAAGTGAATAATTCACATCTACCTGCTCATTCAAAAGCTTGTCCGAATGTTTGTATCTATTTATTTCTAATGCTTCTAGGAGATCTAATTTTAAACTTTTGATTTTATATGTAATATGTCAAAGTTTTTATTGAATGAATGGTTTTGTTTCATTAAGTGGTTTGAATAATTTGAATCAGATTTATTTCTATCGAAGCTACGTTTATGTTCAGATGTTCTTATGCCAAAACTCCTATAGGTCCTACCGATATAAATTTTATCACAAGAACCGCAATTGAGTTTATAGATTCCTGAATTACTTGATTTTTCAACACGAGATTTATTATTTTTAATATGTTTACCTAAGTTATTAGAAGTTTTGAAAGTTTTATTAAGATTTTGTTCTTTGACGAGGGCAGATAAAGGTAATACTATTATTGCGTTAAATAAAAATGACTACCTATTTAAAACTCTAAATTTCATTTCGTCCGGAAACTATACAATTTTAAACAAAGATCCAACTATTAAATTCCAGGAAAATATTAAAATTGCAATAAATGACGCAAAATCTTTAATTAAAGCAATAGATAAATACAAATTAATTTTACCAAACCTCAACCACCTCAACTGTATTCACTGATTAAATTGCATAAAGTAAATAACCCCGTTAGACCAGTCGTATCTTACGTTACAGCCCCAGCCGTGAAATTGTCGCACTACCTTATAGATATCATTAAAATTATTGTTCATTCAAATCAAAATTTTCTATAAAAAATTCTTTCCAATTGATAAATAACATAAAAAACGTTAACCTACCACCTAACGCAAAACTTATTTCGTTTGATGTTGAGAATTTATACCCAAGTGTTCCTCCAGGTGATGTCAAAATATTAATCGAAAACATGTTGAATTCGAATCATGTTAACCACACAATTAAATCAGAAATATTGAATCTGTTGGACGTTTGCATTGAACAAAATTATTTTTCTTTCAACAACATCTATTACAGTAGTGAAAATGGTTTGATCATGGGAAATCCTTTGAGTCCACTTTTAGCAGAGATTTTATGAATAATATTGAACAGAAAATTCATACACATCCACTCATTTCCAAATTTCTCTATTGGTATAGATATGTTGACGACATCTTAAAATGTTTCATTGGAACTACTCGTCAATTAGAATTATTTCTTAATTTCATTAATTCCATCCATTTGAACATTAAATTCACGATAGAAATTGAACAGAACGATTCCATTAATTTTTTGGACTTGAAAATCACTAAACAAAATAATAATCATGTTTTTTCGGTCTTTCGTAAACCAACACATACTGATACAATTATACATAACTACTCATTACATCCAATTCAACACAAAGTTGCAGCTTTAAACAGCATGGTACATCGGTTACTCAATTTACCTTTATCAGTAGAAGATTATAATAAAGAGTTAAACATCATCAAACAGATAGCCATTAATAATTCATATAATCCGGATATGATAGATCTAATCATTCGTAAAAAACTGTATCAGAAAGCAATAAATGAAGTATATCCTATTCATAAAGACTATAAAATATTCAACAGTTTAACATTCTGCGGTTCTGCAAGTACAAATATTAAATCCTTTCTCGTCAAACAAAATCTTAATATAACTTTCAAAACTTCTAATAACTTAGGTAAACATATTAAAAATAATAAATCTGGTGTTGAAAAATCAAATAAATCAGGAATCTATAAACTCAATTGCGGTTCTTGTGATAAAATTTATATCGGTAGGAACTATAGGAGTTTTGGCATAAGAACATCTAAACATAAACGTAGCTTCGATAAAAATAAATCTGATTCAAATTATTCAAACAACTTAATATAAAAAACCATTCATTCAATAAAAACTTTGACATATTACATATAAAATCAAAAGTTTAAAATTAGATCTCCTAGAAGCATTAGAAATAAATAGATACAAACATTCGGACAAGCTTTTGAATGAGCAGGTAGATGATTAACTTGTTTAATTAGTTTTATTACCTTTCATACTAACTGTACAATGGCTCGGTGTGGATTTTCCTGTTATTCATCCAACTTGTTCTACGATTTGTTTATAATACCATACTCTTCATTCTGTTTGTCATTCTTGATGAAGCTGCTGTGTCAGCGAAACGTCGTCGAATTTTTTCAAATAAAGTGTAGATTAAAGTTAAACCTTGTGTTTTTATCTCATTTATATATATATATATATATATATATATATATATATATATATATATATATATATATATATATATATATATATATATATATATATCCAAAATCCTTTCACAATCGGAAATGGTGTAGGGTCTACAATATATTAACATTTCATGAAAATTCGATATATCAAAATATTGTTCATACATGAAATTTCTCTATTCAATCTTCTGTCTTGCGATTGTTGTAGCCTCTGTTCAATTTTCGCCCTTTTGTCCCAATATTTCCACTTTTACTCCATCCCATGTTTGTCGTGGTCTACCTCTTTTCATGTTTCCGTTAGTCTTTGTCTTCCATATACGTTTGACTTGCCGTGTATTATCCATTCTCTGAAGATGTTCCCACCAGTTGAGCTGCCTTTTCTCTATAAATTTCGTAGTTGATTCAGTTCCTAATTCCTTTCGTATGTCAATGTTCTTTAGCTCATCTCTCTTTGTGACTCCCCTTAGCCTCCTAAGATATTTCAATTCGACAGCTTGAATTTTACTTTTTTGGTTTTTATCTAAAACCCATGACTTACTTCTAAATGTCAGTATTGGCCTATAGATAGATGTGAATACTTTCATTTTGAGGCTCTTGACACTTCTTTCTCATTTATTAAATTGTTGCTGATAGCATAATTTGCTTCATTGTCTTTTCGATGCTATCATTGATTTCAGCATCTTGCTTTCCTGATTCTTCGAGTTCAACTCCTAAGTACTTATATTTTTCCACTTGTTCTATTTTTGTCCCCTCTATCTGTATATTTATGTCTTCCTTTTCTGTTCTTATCACCATTACCTTAGTTTTTCCTTTGTTAATTTTTATACCACTCTTCTCTAATTCTCTGTTCCATATATTCAAGTTTTTCTGAAGATCTTTTTCATTGCTGGCCATTATCATTATATCATGTGCTTATGCCCCTTCTGATACTTCTACTTGCTGTAAGTTTCTATATCCAATCTGGATTTTCCTCACTTCTGTCGAGCAATTTTTTATTATTTCATCCAAAAAGATTATAAACAACAGAGGACTAAGCCATCCCCTGTCTAAGTCCCCCCTTTGTCTTGAAATACTCCGATCTCCTGTTTCCGCTTGTAATGCAGTTTCTATGACTTTCATATATATTTATTATCAGTCTTATAATTTTTGCCTTGATTCCTCTTCTACGTAGTATTGCCCATAATCTTCGCCTAGGCACCCTATTAAAAGCTTTTTCCAAGTCCATGAACGCTAGGTATATTTTCTTCTTCATCCAGTTAGATTTCTCCATCAATATCATTATGCTGAATATATGATCTTGAAGACTTCTTCTTTCTCAAAATCCACTTTGTGTCTCTCCCAATTTTCTTTCAATAATTGGTCTCAGCTTCATATCTATTATTTGCTCATATATTTTCATAGCTGTGCATAATAACTAGATTCATCTGTAGTTGCTACATTCATGTTTGTCACCTGATTTGTAAATTCGGATTATCATTGAAATCTGCCAGTCTTCCGGGATTTGTTCTTTTTGCCATACTCTAGCCTGGGACTTTTCCATTTTTCAAGCGTTTTATATCTTCCTGTAATTCCTATCTTGTTATCTTTCCTTGATCTCTATCTTCTTCTATGCAAACTTCACTATCCTCTAATCCGTTTCCTCCGCTTCCAAGTAGCTCTCGAAAATATTGCTTCCATCTTTCCATTACTTTCCTGTCATCTATGAGTATTTCTTAATTTTTATCCGTGATGTTATAAATGTCGAGTTCTTTTTCCTTCTATATGACTCAACTATTCTATAGAATATCTTTCGGTTTGTTTCCTTCACATACCCCATAAGAAAAAGTCAAGGTAAGTTGGAACAGGCGATCTTGCAGGCCACGTTCGGAATCCACCTCTGCGGATCCATTTATTAGGGAATTATACGGATTGAATCAGTGTTTTTTTCAAGATTCCCGTTTCATCTGCAATCTTTCGCTTACTCGTATTTGGATTTCCAACGACTGTCGCTACAACTGTCATTTAATTTTTTTCATCTTCTGTCACCCGCTTTTGTGTTTATAGTAGTTTTCGTAGGGAATTTCTGTCTGAATGTCTCCGATTCGGGTATCTAAAAACAGTTTTTTCGACACTCGGCGATAACTTAAATCATATGAATTCGTTCTTGTACTAGATGAGTCCTCATTTTTAAATGTGTACCAAAATTACTCAAAATTGGAATTTCCCAACCGATAGTAAAACACAAATTAGCTTGTGAACACTGCATTGATACGTAATCGAAACTCTTTCTGTTCGTGACTGACATAATATTCTTTCCTTGCCTTTTATATGTAAAAATTTTTCATCCAACATAGGTGAAATTATTCATCATTTATATTGAAAAGAATGCATGATTGCATTATTACTCGAAAACCGCTAAGCCGATTTTCCTTTTCTGAAACCACTGAAGTTGGTTGTTGATGATTTAAATTACCATTCATCGAAACTCAAAAACAGCGAAAGATGTCAAGAGGGGAACGCTTTGTTTCAAGTAATTGTCAAAGTGATAGACAATTTAGTTCTCTCTTCATTATACGTCGATAACACCCTATTAAACGTACGGTCTTGACATCCCCCAATCGACGGTCATCCCCGTTTTCCGCTCATAATGGACAGTGTCCACTTAAATTGACACTAATTGCTGGAAATCTTATACACTTTTCCACTTCCAAAAGAGTCGTAAAGCTCTTTTGGCGTGAGAACGGGGGCTCGTTCTAGTCACCAGCTGAAGTGGAAATCCTTGTCAGTTGGCTAATAGTTCCGATACTTTCTCCATCTCTCTCCACGTCGCCACTTTGCCGACGTATGATTTATCGTTCGCATTTTCCTTTGAATGTCCCTTCATGCAACGAGGTTGTAATCCATGTTGCACCTGCCAGATCTCAAAAATTTCATACAAGTAAAGAAAGAAGAAAGTTTTATGCTTTCGTAATATGTATCTGTCTTTATCGTCTATTTCGAAATTATGAAAATATCCACTTCAGTCTTTGGAAGAGATCTCTTCTCAAAGTTCTTCTTAGCAAGGGATATACATTTCGATCTTGGAAATCCTCTATTTCTGAAATTATTTTTATATCATTCGGATGATGCCATCATCAATCCATGGTTTGGTAGGACGCATTTTTGAAGATGTGTTTTGGGCAACATGAAATTTGACAGTAGCAAAAATTTGTAACACATCTCGTTGGCATCGTCTGGATTCCATAACACATTCCAATCCAGCAACTGCAAAGCCTCACTGACTCTCTGATAATGGTTCTTCAGTTATGGTTTTTTATCCTTACTGGAAGAGATCTCTTTCTCAAAGTTCTTCTTAGCAAGGGATATACATACTGACAGACGGTTGGAAAATTGTCGATGATCTTGGAAATCAGTATCGCGTCTATTTCTGATATATCTTTGCCACAGAGACTTTTTATAGCGAATCATTCGGATGATGCCATCATCAATCCATGGTTTGGTAGGACGCATAGATTTTGAAGATGTGTTTTGGGCAACATGAAATTTGACAGTAGCACAAAATTTGTAACACATCTCGTTGGCATCGTCTGGATTCCATAACACATTCCAATCCAGCAACTGCAAAGCCTCACTGACTCTCTGATAATGAGTAATTTCTATCTTCTTCACATTTTTTGAGAAGTTGGGGGTTTCATAAAACTGCATCTTGATATTGAGAACTACATGATCCGATTTTCCAACTGGTGGCTGATATTCTTGTGAAGAAAACAAGTTTCTATCATTGACAAGGATAAGATCCAAAGTTCTTGGGATTTGGTTGAGTCGATATCGTGTAGGTTTATCTCTAAATTGTTGGAGGTTGCAGTTATTCAGCATGTTCAAAATTTCAGTGGAAGGCGATACAATTGAGGGACAAGAAGTAACAGACCACTTGAGATCACTTAAGATAAAGTCACTTAAGATAAAGTCACCACCAAATAAAACATTTTACTTAGAATTGGATAAAATTTCGAGGTGATCAAGGGGTAATGAATCATGGACGCTGGCCCGCAAAAATATTCTAAAGAAGATTTTAATTAGTACTGTGATATATGAAACAAACAGTTCTTAGATATGTGTGTTTCTCTGTTTAATGTGTCTTGATACTCTTTTTATGATTTTTACCTTGACTTGTGCATACACTGTAAGATTTATGTTTCAGTATTAATAAACTTACTCACTTACTTACCTGTGTAATGGCTGAAGGAAGCCATTTGCATTTACATGATGTTCTCATCAAACATATAAAATTGATCAATTCTCACACAGAAACTTTGGTAGATACGGAAAAATTGCTTGAACTAAAAGAGATTAAAAATTAACTGGAAGTTGAGATTAGTAGGAAAGTAGAGTAGAAAAGATACTGACCCCTGAAAAAGTACCACTCAGTAGATTTTCATAAATGTTCCTGCGATTTGATTATGTAGATTTCAAAACGACACCTATGTACCGAATTTGAACAGAGTATCTGAAAAACTATTGTAATTATAAGAAAACAAACTGAAAAAATCTGTTGATTTGAACACCCTGTATTTCGATAACGAAGCATTTTCGGACGTATGTTCATAGGAACTTTTCGTCATGGAATGACTCGAGGAATCACCTCGTGACTTATTCATTTATTCTGTATATACTCTAATTTCATTGATTTAAGGGGTGGGAACTTCTGGCCGTTTCACTAATTCATAAAGGGTTGTTTGGTTTCAATTCGTGACTAAATCAGCAACGAAACTATTAGGTAGTGGTGTGGAAACTAGAACTTTACTAACAGTCGGTTACACAAGTAATTATTAGCCATCATAATGCAAGGGCAGCTGCTTGGCGTAGGTCATATTTAAATTATAAATGAGACAACAATCGACGACGGCGGTTTCCAGTGTGTGGGATAATCTTGCGCTAAGTGTTTGATACCGGCCATTACCTTGTGACCATTATCGCACTAAATAATGAACTTAACGAGAATTGTAGATGGTAGTGAAGTATAGGATCGTCCCATGAATTTTTAAGTAATATTGCGTAAGCTAGCGGTTCAATACTTATAATAAATTATTGCACTTTCAAGAATGCGTTAGAATACTCCAATTAGTCTAGACATATGTGAACGCATCGTCAGTCGCGGATAGTGCTGGAAATATTTACTCCTGTTCCAAGTTACGCGTTCTTATACCTTATAAATTAAGAGCCAGCCTTTCGCAGCATTTGTATTCACTCTCGAAACGTAATCGCAGCTTTTCTGCCGTTTTGATATCGTAAGATATATGATTTTTCTCATAGAAAAATTGAATGGCATACACTTATTCTGTTTCCTACTATATCTTGTTCAATTTCAAAGATTCTAAATACTCATACGAAGCATAATAAGATCGCAGATTTTCTGCCGTTTTGATATCGTAAAATATATAATTTTTTTCATAGAAAAATTAAATGGCAGACACTTACTCTGTTTCCTACTATATTTTGTACAATTTCAAAGATTCTAAATACTCATACGAAGCTTAATAAGATCGCAGCTTTTCTGCCGTTTTGATATCGTAATATATATGTGTTTTTTCATAGAAAAATTGAATGGCAGACACTTATTCTAGGATTCTATACATTCATAGGAAGCATTAGAAACGATTAAACCTGAATTTGTGTATTATATTGTCTTTCTATCTGAGCTATCTCAAACCGTATATTTCTCATATAACAATCTGAAATACAAACGAAGCGAAGGTGCCCCCATGGTATCCGCGTTGTCACCTGCCGTCGAAAATTTATTTATGATCGCAGCTTTTCTGCCATTTTGATATCGTAAAATATATGATTTTTCTCATAGAAAAATTGAATGGCATACACTTATTCTGTTTCTTACTGTATTTTGTATAATTTCAAAGATTCTAAATACTCATACGAAGCATATCGTAAACTATATAATTTTTGTTCATAGGAAAATTAAATGGCAGACACTTATTCTATTTCCCACTATATTTTTTACAATTTCAAAGATTCTAAACATTCATAGGAAGCATTAAAACGATTAAACCTGAATTTGGGGATTATATTGTCTTTCTATCTGAGAACTATCTCGAATAGTATATTTCACATATGATAATCTGAAATACAAACAAACTGAAGGTGCCTCCATGGTATCGCCGTTGTCACCTGTCGTAGAAAATTTATTTAGGACGAATTTTGAAGGGGAAAGTTTGGAGAACCACTAATTACAACCATTTTCTTTATCTGGCCCCATGGAGAACAAGTCCTCAAAGAATATGTGACCTATTTCAATTAATTTAAACGAAATGGAAGTCAATGACCAACTTCCTTACTTAGATTCACAAGAAAAACCCAAAGTGGATATCTACAATTTCCAATATATCGAAAAGCCGCTCACACAAACAGATAACTACACCCAAGTCAGATTGATTCAGTAGTACACTGATACAACGGCTAATAAATCTAACAGACACAAGTCTTAAAGAAATAAACACCTTAACAAAAATTCTTAAAAAACAATAAATTCGACAATAACAAAAGTCAGAAATTCAAGGGAAAGTATCTCGACCAAGAATCTGCAGCAGAACAAAAAACAGTTACCCTGCTGTACATCAAAGGGCTAATAGAGAAAATTAGGGCTTTTTTCAAATAGAACAACATAATACCCACATTCAAACTTTATATGAGTATAGGCAGAATATCAGGATATCCAAAATATGAATTTCAAGTAGAAAACCAAGGTGTGCAGTATCTTCTGCCAAAATTGCGAAGAGATTTACATAAGCCAGACCAGCCGACTTATAAAAGGAAAAATCAAACAAAAAGAGAAGACAAAAATCATATCATCGGCTCTCTTTCTATGTATATATATATACACCTCTTTTCTTATGATTTCTACAGTTTGTCAGATAGTCATTTCAAATTCGGAACATAGGGGCCATTTTGAAATCTACTCAATCAGATCACAGAAACAATTGAGAGAATCTTCGCGGTTGTACTTTTCAGGGCTCACTTGTCTAGTCCTACAACTATATCTGCCACAGTGTGACATTAAACCACCAAACAAAATGGAAGAATTACTTCTCAAGTATATTAAAAAAATAGAAAATAAAAGTTCCTTTCAGACATAAATCGCTTAAGAATATCCAAATGACAAAGGCGAGAAATTATTAATAAAATGAAGAAACACTACTGATTACAAATAAATTTCAACTTATATGATTGTCCTATACATACCTTTTTCGTATAATTTCAAATTGACGAAAATACACACACTTTGTTTACCAGAAAAACTAACATCTTCTAAATTGAAGCAGAAATGAGATTGAAAAATCCACAAATTTGTAAATTACGTTATGAACCTTCATATACAATACAATGATGTTAATTATATATCAGTCTCCATAAAACTGTTTATTTCAACTGTTAATTTTCAAGATCCATAACTGTCAAGTTGGTAGTTGATTTCGAGCAGTCATTCTTTTTTCAAGACCAAATATATATATACCAAAACTGAAAAATTTGAGAAATATATGTCTTCTTAGGTTTTCCTCTTCACCGGCAATTCCTAACTTATGTTTGCTATAAGCGGTTCATTCGTTTCTCCTATCATTCTCATCAAACATCCAAACAGATCAATAAATGTTTTTCGATATATTTCAAGACAGATTCTACTTTCAGTTCGTTCCTTATATCTTCCTTGTTCAGTTAGTCTCTTTATGGTGGGACTCCATTCGCCCTTCGAGGTACTTCATCTTGATAGTCAGTATTTTGCTCTTCTGCTTCACACCCATGTGGCGACAAGTCTAATTAATGCCTTAAATGATGATCTTTTTGTTCTAATACTCATCACAAATGAGTTTTGAAACTTCTGATATTCCATATCTCCATCTTCTTGTTATATTACTGCTTAATACTTGTAACAGCTTCGTTTCAACTATTTCTATATAATAAATGGTTATGGAAAAGTATTACAAATCATACCTTTCCATAACCGAGCTTGAATAGTAATCGTAGGGGCGATAGGAGAGGTCGCTGACCCAGCCCCCGTGTTTCCGGCCGTTTTCTCGAAAATATAGATCTCAAAAATCGTCCCAAATGAAAGAAGACGTAGAGTAACGATTTCTCTTCGCGGACCAGATCTCGAGATATGTAGGAATCGTTCGTCACCCGAATCCTTTCCTGCGCTAATCCAGTATAAATAGGACGTATGAAAGAAAACCTCGACGTTCGTTAATTTCATTAATTTCTGGAAGTCTTGGAATGAAGAAAAAAGAGCGAAATTTTTGCAAAAATCCGCAGCTAGCTCTTCGAGAAAGTCCCCAGTTTTTCCGTGGTTTCACAGGAATTAAAAAACTGCGACGCAACATATGAAACTCGAGGCTTTCTCCTGTCCCGGTTTCGAATCGATCGAACGCGATAGAGAAATTTGTATAGACATAAAAGTTTGACGAAATTATCCCATCGCAAAAAATCGGAGACCTTTTTGTTTTTCGCTTTTTCGGGACTTTTTCTCGGAATTTTCGATCGATCGATGGTTCCGATCGCCTTCCGAAAGACCGAAGTTTTCTATTCCGAAGAAATTTCGCTGTTTCGACTATCCGTTCGCTATAAACTTGAAGTCAACAAAGCTAAAATTGAGGGTAGTGACACAGTTATCTTGAAATCGAATAATGAACAAAAAACGATGTGGGATTTGATTAATTCTAAACGTAATATCTCTAGACGTGATAGTAAGTCAAATTAATTAATAATATATTTCACCTCTACACCACACAAAATTGTTGATTCAATTGTTTCAGATAGTAACAATGATGTTCTATCATGCAAAAATTTACCTGATAATATTAGTTTTTCATTCAGGGAGGTTAGCTACAATGAAAAATGGGACATCATTGGTGCCTTAAGAAACTCTAGTTCAAGAGATATTTATAATCTATCAACTTTATTAGTAAAATAATGTGTCGATAATATAATATATCCTTCGACGGATTTAATTAATAGATGCCTTACGCAGGGTGTTTTTCCCATCAGCCTTAAGAATGCAAAGACCGTTCCTCTTCACAAGAAAGGTCATGTCACAGATGTTGGGAACTATAGGCCCATATCTCTCGAAAGGGTTATGTTCAATCAGATTGTCAATTACTTCGAAATTAATAACCTATTTTCAACTACACAGTACGGTTTTCGGAAAGGGAAGAGTACCATTGATGCTTTAATTGAATTCATTAATAACACCACGAAAGGCTTTGAAATAGGTTTATATTTGATGTCCTTCTTTTTGGGCCTTACCAGGGCATTCGATTGTGTCTCTCATTCTGCTCTTCTGCTGAAACTGGTGCACTATGGCTTTGATGAGATTAGTAGAGAGTTGATTCATTATTTTCTTACTGACCGAACACAGAGTGTGTATGCCGATGGCGTCTGGTCTGGTGCTGAGAAAGTTACGATAGGAGTGCCCCAGGGTTCCATTATGGGCCGCTTACTGTTTCTAGTATTTATCAATGATTTCTTGACGATTCTATTTGCTGATGACCCTACTGTCTCGGTTGGCTGTGGTGACCCGGGAAAGGTGGCGGGGATATTTGAGGAGATGAGTCGTGTACCTTGGGATGGTTCTTGGGAAAGACTGAAAAGGTTGTCTTCAGCTTGAGCTAAACAGAAATTGCAAACGTTGAATTCCCAGGTGCTTATCTTGATTCTAGATTCACGTGGAGTGTACACGCTGACTTTTTATCTAAAAAGCTCAGTAAAAACATCTTTGTGCTCAGAAAACTGGCTTCATCCGTATACGGTTGTGTCCAGAAAAAACCTATTATAGGCCTATTACGACCCACTTGCGGTATTTTTTGGTGGTATAGGGAATTTGTAGTGAATTTGAGAGATTATTTTGCCTTCAGCGACGGGCCATCAGAATTGTTGATGGTCTCAAATATAGAGATTCCTGTAACTCTTTCAAAAAGTTGAAAGTGCTCACTCTGTCAAGCCTATTCATTCTTGAGTGTCTGATTTATATACATAAACAACAAAAATTTTTAAAACTAAATAGTGATTTACATACCCACAATACAAGAAATAGAGATGATATTCATGTCCCCTATCTTAGATTGAGCAGATCACAGAATGGACCAAACTTTTTGGCCTTTAAATTTCATAATAAGTTACCTCTGCGTCTCAGGGGCCTTGCCCTTGATAAGTTCAGAGCCCAGATGAAATGTGTTTTGGTAGAAAAAAGTTATTTTAGCTATGAAGATTTTTTAAAAGACAACAACTCGTTTCTGTCTTAATTTATTATTTATGTTATATTGATTTTACTTCTTATGTGTTTTTTCTTGTGCAAATACATAGTTATTCTCTATTTATACTAGGTGTAGTCAATTGAGTGTTACATTTTTTTATTTTTTGATGTTCATTCTATTTTTCTGGTGCCACAATTTAAGACAGAACTGGATGATATTCAAAGGCAGACCCAAACGATGCTAACAAAGTACAACAACCATCATCCAAAATCGTCTGTGATATGAACAACTTTGAAGCGGAAAGAAGGAGGACGCGGATTAATAGATGTTGTCAATTTACACACCGAACAGATAAAAAAATTCTTCTCAGCAAAAGCTCTCACTTCTGACCTTCATAGAGCGGTATGGTATCACCATGAGATTACTCAACCACACATCGACAAAGAAGCCTCCAACAAATGGTTGATGAAAGGAGAATTATTCGCGGAAACAGAGGGATTCCTTATGGTTAACCAAGACCAAGTGATCGCTACAAACAACTATAAAAAGTTTATTATGAAGGACGGAACATTACAAACAGATAAGTGCAGAAAATGCCATATAAGATTGGATACTATACAAGCATATTAAGTCCGGCTGCGAACAACTGGCCAATACTGACTATCTTCACAGGCATAATCAAGTGTTCAACATTATTCATCGGAAACTTGCACACAAGTACGGACTTCTGAATACCTTCCAGCCATATTACAAGTATCAACCGGCGCCTGTATTGGAAAATGACTGTCAGATTATACTACGATAGGCCTGTTATCACTGACAGAATGGTGACGAATAATAGGCCGGACATAGTGGTGTATGATAAGAGAGCCAGAAGAGCAATGCTGGTGGATGTCACCATACCGAATAATAACAACGTGCTGAACAAGTTCCAGGAGAAAAAGTCCAAATACACAGACCTTACTATTGAGATCAAGCAGATGTGGCACCTCAAGAAAATAGATATTGTTCCTGTCATCGTATCCTCGACTGGGTTGATATCCGAAACTTTGCATGATAGCCTCAAGAAATTAGAATTGCATAAGAATACCTATACAGTGTGTTCCAACGAAAATTTGACCCCCCCTATAACTCCGAAATGAGTAACATTAGCGAAAAACACCAAGACACGTCGATTTTTGTTTCGAGGGGGAGCATTTTTCGAAATAATTCGAAACTTCTCAGATCAACCCCCTACCCCCAGCAACCCTAACTTTGAAATTCATCATAGGGAATAAGGGTCGAGTGGCACCTTACTGAAAAGGTCTGTCGATTCTCCACCTTGATTTGTCATTTTTAGAATTTTAAATTAACATACAGGGTGTCCCAACCAAGGGTGAAGTTGAATTCTGGAAATCCCAAATACTAAATGAAATAGATTTATTTTGGCATAATGCAAGCGCAGGTTTATGCTCGGTCTAGAAAACGACCTACACTTGTGAATTTGGAGTTGGTGCAATCAACCCCTATTTCAGCATCCCCAACTCAAAAATCATTCGATCGATAATAGGTCAAGTGGCACCTCGTTGGAAAGGTACTGCAATTTTCTCTTCGAATTTGGTATTTTCGAAATTCAGAATCATCATACAGGGTGTCCCGAAGCAGGAACATTGAAAATCCAAATAACTTTTTGAAACTGGTTCATTTCGGTATACGAGAACATGTTTGATCCGAGAATAGGACTTTCTTGTGTGGTTATAGAATTTTTGCAATCAACCCCTTCCATTCAGCATCCCCAACTTGAAAATCATACAAATAATTCAAGTGGCATATCTTCAGAAAGGTTTTTGAATTCCAGAATGATTAAAGCATTTCATTCAGTTCGGCTCTCCATACAGGATGTCGCTTTCGAAAAATTCAATATCGTCATTTGAAATTATCAACTAAAATTAATTCGAAACTGTTAAAAGTATTGGGGTACGATGTGTTGAGCATCAATTACGAAGAAATAAAGCTGATTTCTGCATTGAAAATGTTCACATTTTTCATTTCCATCTGGCGTGCAGTCATCTGTTATTTCTCATTTTGCAATAAAATATTATTATTATTCAGATCAGTTCCTCATTATTGTTGTTGTTCGTCAGTTGAAATTAATCTGAAAATGGTTTATTCCACTGAGGAAAGGGTCGAAATTGTATCGACGTATTTTCGAAATAACAGTTGTGCCAAAGAAACGGCAAGGATATTCGATAGGAACCATCCTGAAAGAGAAAGGGAGTCAGTCACCAGTACGTTAAATATTTGGTTGACAAATTCCTAGCTACGGGTTCGGTGGCAAACAAAAACATGAAGTGGCATGTCCTGTCAGAAATGAGGCAACGGAAGTGGCAGTAGTGGGTCATCTACAAATGGAGAATACTACTTCGATCAGAAAACTATCTCGTCTGACTGGTGTATCAGCTACAACTGTCCATAGAATCGTGAAACATCACAAATTTCACCCCTACAAGGTAAAATTAGTGCATGAAATAAACGAAGATGATCCAGATCGTCGTTTACAGTTTTGTGAAAATCTAAGTGAAAACCTAAACGCTAATCCAAATTTTCTGAATAACATCTGTTTTTCGGATGAAAGCACCTTTATGCTCAGTGGTGAAGTGAATAGACATAATTGTCGATATTGGGACACACAGAATCCTCATTGGTTTAGAGAGGCCCACACGCAAAGGCCTCAGAAGTTGAACGTTTGGGCAGGAATTTTGGCAATCATCTAGTTGGGCCTTTCTTTATTGAGGGTAATCTGAATGGAAATGGCTACCTACAGTTGTTAGAGGAACACATACATCCTAGATTGACAGAAATTTTACAGAACGATCCAACTCTTTCTGAGGACGAAATGCGTTTTCAACAAGACGGTGCTCCTCCGCATTATGATGCTCGGGTGCGCCAATATTTAGACGAAAATTTCCCAGGAAGGTGGATTGGTAGAAGAGGACCTGTTGAGTGGCCAGCCAGGTCACCAGATTTAAATCCCTAGATTTTTTTTTTGGGGCCATCTAAAATCTAAAGTTTATGCCACAAGACCAGAAAACCTGGAGGAGCTGCGGATGAGGATTATCACAGAATGCCGACTTTTGACTCCTGAAGTTTTCGCTAATGTGAGAAGAGAGTTCGAAAATCGTCTGTATAACTGTATGGAGGTGGGCGGAGGTCATTTTGAACAATTGTTGTAATAATCAAGTTAGTTTTTGTTTTCAATTGAATACAAGTTCAATAAATCTCGTTTTCCTGTTTAGATGAGCATCCAATCAGTTTCTCCATCATCCCTCATCCTGATCCTCACGCCAGAAAACCTCGATTGCCAAACTGAAACCAATGCCTCAGTGATTCAGAAAATAGAAAAATCTTTCTGGAACTTTGCCACTCAACCTGTAATCACTTGTATGATTTTTTGAGTTGGGGATGCTGAATGGAAGAGATTGATTGCAAAATTCCATATTCACGCAAGAGAGTCTTATTCTCGAATCAAACATAAACATGTTCTCGTATTATACCGAAATGAACCAGTTTCAAAAAGTTATTTGGGTTTTCAGTGTTCCTGCTCCGGGACACCCTGTATGCTGATTCTGAATTTCGAAAATACCAAATTCGAAGAGAAAATTGAAATACCTTTCCAACGAGGTGCCACTTGACCTATTTTCGATCGAATGATTTTTGAGTTGGGGATGCTGGAAATAGGGGGTTGATTGCACCAACTCCAAATTCACAAGTATAGGTCGTTTTTCTAGACCGAGCATAAACCTGCGCTTGCATTATGCCAAAATAAATCGATTTCATTTAGTATTTGGGATTTGCAGGAATTCAACTTTACCCTCGGTTGGGACACCCTGTATGTTAATTTAAAATTCTAAAATGACAAATCAGAATGGAGAATTGACAGACCTTTACAGTAAGGTGCCACTCGACCCTTATTCCCTATGATGAATTTCGAAATTAGGGTTGCTGGGGGTAGGGGGTTGATCTGACAAGTTTCGAATTATTTCGAAAAATGCTCCCCCTCGAAACAAAAATCGACGTGTCTTGGTGTTTTTCGCTAATGTTACTCATTTCGGAGTTATAGGGGGTGTCAAATTTTCGTTGGAACACACTGTATAGAAATGCAAAAAGCTGTAGGATTGATAGTAAATTTATGTCAAGTATATTGTAATCGAGCCTATTCCCTTCGATTGCTGAATCTGGGAAAGGTAAATTATATCCAGCAAACAGCTGAGATAGTGCATAAGTCCACGATAATAACAATAAAACTTCAACATAAACTATTATGAAGAAATATCGTAAAAGGAGGTGGGTGTACTAACCCTGTCTATCCTCGAATGACTTTCTTGGACTTATTTATGTAAAAATCTGTAGAAAACCAAGAAAACGGCTGTGGTCTAGTAGAGAATTTTTGATGCGGCGATAAATATATCGAAGGCTGCTAAGTAAATCCCGGTCAGCGTTTCCGAGGTCGGCTTTATATTGTGATGGGAAAATGTAATCAGCTGGCCGATGGAAACCAGCACTGATGAGAGAAGTAATCGCGGATTTACGAGAAGCGGATGAAACGATGCCCGAATTGCGAGGCTTGCAAAAAGTATTGGAATTCCTTCAAAGGAAAAATCCTTCTTATGTAGATGTTATTCGGCTTTCATCTGCTTAAATATGTATATTGAAGATGGAATTCTGGCATACTCCGTTTTCTCGTACTTTGATACAAATGATGAAATAATCAGGACGTTTGAATATAAAATTCCTCGAACACCTTCGCTCAACCTTTTTACTCATTGACTCCGGGTTTCGAGGAATTACGTACGGACCGCACTCGCTACAGAGAATTCTGACATACCGGAATGCGATTTGGGGATGTTTATGCAAAGCATTTATCTTCGGATGAAAATTGTATAGCCCTTATTGCATTCGCGAGGATTTCATAATTCTGTATAAGAGCAAGCATATCACAGGTATTTGAGCAAGGGAAACTGGAATAAATCTCTACAAGGCATCATAAAGCCCCAACGCCTTTCTGGATCAATTGTTGCTTTTGTGAGAAATATTCCTTCTATAATATTTTTGGTACACGAAGAAATACTTGAACATTAACAACATTTAAATTTGGGAGGCTTTTACTTGGTGAAATTCCATTATCAATAATAAGAAACAAGTACTGTGTTTTAAGGAATTTTACTTAATAATTGCGATTCGTAACGCGTTTCACTACACCGTAGCTTCTTCAGACGAATGAATGTACAGAAAATAAGAATGAGAATATAAATATAAATGTTCTTGAGTATTTATGACAGGTATATCCAATTAAATTTAGGAATAGATTGCTCCTCGAAGAGATTCAATAGAGGTGAAGGGCTTAAATCAACATTTTCATTGATGAGTCTACCTGAGTGTTCGTATTTATTGATTTCTAAAGTTTCCCAAAGATCTACCTTCCAATATTTATTATCTGTATGCAGAATTTCAAACTGTGGGTCGAAAGAGAGACGATTTGCGTAATTTGAATCTGATTTTTTATTTGAAAAACTGCGTTCATGTTCCGATATTCTAATATTAAAATTTTACGGATGAATACATAACTCGTCGTGTCATCCGTATGAACATAAAATGTCAGCATTCAATAGTTTTATTCATAGATTGATTAACATCCGTTATCACCAGAAAATTTTAACAAAGAATTAAATTTGATTAAACAAATAGCCAAAAATAATGGTTACAATCCCAAACTAATAAATAATATTTTAAATAAAAAACAAAATAGTATTGCATTGAATGAAGTTTACCCTGTCGATAAATTGAAACAAACACACCTTAACCTACGTTGGCATTAAAAGTGAGAAGTTGAATTCTTGAGTAGCAATAATTTCAACATAGCTTTCAAACTAATAATAATTTAGGCAAATATATACAAAATAATAAAACCAAACCAGGTAAAAACAATAAATCAGGTGTTTATAGATTGAATTGCAATGACTGTGATAATTTCTACATTGGTAGAACACATAGAATTTTAATATTAGAATATCGAAACATGAACGCAGTTTTTCGAATAAAAAATCAGATTCAAATTACGCGAATCATCTCTTAGAAAATAATCACTCTTTCGACCCACAGTTTGAAATTTTGCATACAGATAATAAATATTGGAAGGTAGATCTTTGGGAAACTTTAGAAATCAATAAATACGAACACTCAGGTAGACTCATCGATGAACAAGTCGATTTAAGCCCTTCACCTCTATTGAGTCTCTTCGGGGAGCAATCTATTCCTCAAATTTTATTGGATATACCTGTCATAAATAACCACTTAAGGAGAAGCAACCCAATGAGCTTTTAATTACTCAAGAACATTTATATTTATATTCTCATTCTTATTTTCTGTACATTCATTCGTCTGAAGAAGCTACGGTGTAGTGAAACGCGTTACGAATCGCAATTATTAAGTAAAATTCCTTAAAACACAGTACTTGTTTTTTATTATTTATTAACAACATTCAAATATACAGGCTATTACACCTGATAGGTTTGAGAAATAAGGAATCTAGTTGCAAAGAAAAAACCATGCTCTTCAACGATAATTCAAATGAATAGTCGACATATTCTCAAGAAGTGATTGTTACTTCTGTTTTGTGGTCAAAAAGCATAATTAGACATGGATTTCTCGAAAGTTGGGACAAAAATTGAATCAAATGATGCTTGTCTTCAACAGGATGGTGCAATTCGCCACATAACTAGTCTGAATATCAATGAATTGAAAGGATTCTTCGAAATTCGCTGGTTTATAGGGCAGCCACTATTCAAGTCCTAAAAATCAACATGATTGCTAGGATAGTTACTATGAAAGTGCCCCTTTTGAAAGAAGTCTTGAAACGATAACTACATAAATAAAATAGAGATTTTCCTGAAGTTTCGATTGGAATTATTTGAAGAATGTTGTTAAACTCATAGCGTCTAACTATCAAAGAGTCAACATTGATTTGTTTCGGTTCTACCTTAGAAACTTATGATGAATTGTTGGCGAATATCTTGAGAATTCTGAAACTTTTTGATATCTAACCGTATTCATCATTCCTCCAAGTCTTTCAGCGAACGTATCGGGCAAATAACGGAAGGGTCGGCAACAAAGAGAGCATTTTGTATTATTTGTCTTATCGGTGTTCGACAGAGTATATTTTCGAACGTTTCTTAGAACTCCCATTTTGCAGCATTTCTTCTCGAACAGTACAGGGACGTAATAGTAAAATTTCTGGTTCAATGGATTTCGTGTAATAATTTCAGTCTCTATACCGTGTTACGCAAGTTGGATGGCCTGTTGGAAGTTTATAGAGAATGACTTTCTGCCAGACAGTCGACGATGTTTCACTATTCACTATTTCCATGACGGTATGAAATCTAATCGTCTAGATTCCGTAAGAGGAGTCTGGATATTGAGCTACTCTGTCTCCCTCTGAACCAGGTTCGATGGGTTGCAGTTAGACGCTCCCTCGACATCCAGAAATGTCGCCACACAAAATTCCTATATCCAACTGCTACTCAGGAGTGGACGTATATTGATGAGGGTGCAAAAGAATAGTGCTAAGAACGAATTATGTTAAGTATGGTTTAGTTTTCCAATTTTGGGTATAAACACTACCCTTGCCGGTTTTCAATATACTCAAATGTGTATTTTTCTTAATAAGACCGGATGTAATACATCGAAAGACCTCTGAGAAAGATCCGGGTGAGAACCGTCCCGTGATTTATGTGGTACTAACAGTCGACTTGACTTTTGTCACTAGACTATCTGGGCCGCCAAGTCGCTTTTGGTTCTATACTTGGCATAAGTTTTTTTTTGTATTCTTTACTCTTGGGAGGAGGAGATGACTGTCATACCATCAGATGTGGAAGCGTGAACTACAGCTTGGCCAAGAGAAAAACCTGACTTTAGCAGAAGCAGGTCTGACAAAAACTGACACATGGTCATACCAAGTAGACGTTTGTTCTTTTCTGAGAAAATGCCATGTCCTTGCATGATCAAATGAGGTTCTACAGTGGAGAACGTTGTTGATTGTTCGCGTTGAAATTGACCAAGTACCAACGACCGCAATCGGATATCTTCTCCAAATCTGTATTCAGTGACAAGCTCTGTTGGTATGTTTTTCAGTGTGACTCCTCAGCAATTATAGAACGCTGACTAAAACACTAGAGGAAAGTAGTCCGCAAACCAAAATATTTTGTTTTCGGTGAACTGCAGCAGACCATTAGAAAAAATTTTTTCTACTAATTCGTTGTAGCGGAACGTTTACGCCGGCTATCCCGGTATTCTCGAACGTAGCTCGTAGAAAAGACCTCGATAAATGCTTGATTAGGGCGGTATATCTGTCAAAAAATAGTTCCCGTGTCCCAAAACCAGCAAATGTTGGCTTGATCCTGATATACAGGGTGTTTCAACTAAAACAAAACAGAGGCTATATCTTCCAAGATATTCATTTCTGATCAAAACGCAAAAACAGAGTAATTTTTGTTTCGAGGGGGACATCTTTTGGGGTACTAAACTTGCCTGAAATATCAACCCCTTAAGCAGGGGTTGCAATCCTTAAACATTTTGAATATGGAAGATGGGTCGAGTGATGACTCGAAAGAAAGGTGGTATCTTTGTGTACATCACCTTGAACGAATTTCTATTTTTAATTGAAAACTGTAAAAGATACAGGGTGAGCAACTGAAAGATAGGGAAGACTATTTCCCTGAGACTATTCAACTTTCAGTGAAGTAAAATGGAACAGATCTATGCTGATCAATGGCAGTCATCATCCCCCTGTTCGTATAATTTTTACACAGATATTTAAAAGACTCAGAGAAATAGGAGAACTTGGGCAAAAACCTATACGACTTGAAGTGAATATTCAAAATGAGTAGAAGATAATGGACTGTGTAGAAAAAAATTCTTCGATAAATATTCGGCGTTTTTTCCATGATGATTGAGTGTCATCCGAATGCCATAAAATATTGGATTCAATAGGACGGTGCACCTACACATTACTTCATCGATGTTTGGACTGAACACATGTGTAATCACGAATTGATAAGTCGGGTATGTAATATTCTATGGCTCCCACGATCTCTCGTTTGAAAATCGATGGACTTTCACTATTGGGAAGCTGTGAGAACTGAAGTTTACCAGGATGAAGTAACAGCATGGGATGATACGAAGAATTCCAGATTGGATTCCATGAAAGAATTCTAGACAATCTCAACGTAGGGAGAAATTTTGCGCATAGAATTAAAATGTGCATACGAAAAGAAAGTAGGCACTTGAGCACACTTACCCTGTTCTCGGAAATTACTTGTCCATCTTTGATGATTTTTGTACAATAAGTACAACATCAAAATTGCTAAAGTCGACATATTTCATCAAATTTTCATCATGTATTGTTTAGGTACACTAGTTTCGAATATAACTTCATTTTTAAGTATCTATGGTACATTACAGTTTCGGTATTTATATTACCACCAGACTCAGGAGTAGGTGATGTTATTATAAATCAAGTAATAGGGAATTATTGGCCGTGGGGGTTTGCTAAGACCCTTATCGAGCGCCTACCTAGGTAGCGGATAGTGAAAGGGCTCCCAGATAACTCGCCAACCCGCGGTGGGACTTTTTTTCGATTTCAAGTAGGCTTTTGATTGTGTGGTTCATAAATTATTGTTCGTTGAACTAGAGAGGTGTGACATTAGAGAAAATCAACAGAAACTGATTAAAAGTTATTTGAGTAATAGGAAACAGAAAGTAACGATAAATGTAGATGGTACTTCCTACACATCTGTGGAAGAGCTACTCACTGTGGGAGTCCCTCAAGGTAGCATTTTAGAGCCGCTTTCTTTGTGATTTATATAAATGATTTTCCTGCTATAATTGAGGGAGAAACTCAGAGAATGGCTTTGTTTGCAGACGACACTAACATCTTGGTTACAGCTTCAAATTTAAATTCTTTCATAAACAAATCAACCTCTACACTATTGAATGCAGACAGATGGTGTACTAGTTTAATTTTGAATACAGCAAAGACGGAATGTGTATTTTTGGAGATAGAGGAAGGTTTTTCGGTGAAGAGTCATTGCCTTTTGGGGGTAGGGATGTTCAGGTTAAGCACAGCATCAAGAGATCTGTGCCTCAAATGGCTCAATCATATTAGAAAAAACTAAACTCAGTCTTTTTTTCCCGTAGAGTTCATTTAGGAGTTCTGTAAATAAAGCCTGGGGGAACAATGTACTGACAGTACATGGCATGTATATTTACAGACTATTCCTGTTTATCCATGGGCATCCTCAGTATTATCAGATCTGCATAAACACTAATTCAACTCGTAAAATTGATCCATATTTCTATCAAATTCATTCTACATCATTTACAGAGAAAAGTTTGAGGTATAGATCATAAAAAAATGCTCAACGCCATTCCAAAAAGACTGCAAAATATTGGTAATTCCCTACTCTGCAAGAAGAGTATATACAATTGTATAAAAGGATGTGAACCATATAGTATTAAGGAGTTTGAGTCTTTTTACCATAAAAGCAGATGACAGCTCACATTCAGTTTGTTATGTTACATTCATTTTTGATCTGACTTGTTCCTGTGATATAGTTGTGATGATCTAGAAAATGAATTGAACCTCCTGGAGTGTTTGGGAATGAACAAAAATAGAAAAAAATTAATTTTCAAACACTTAACTATCAATTAGATGAGAATAATTCCCCAGTAATCTATAATATCTCACCTCATCCTGAGTCTGGCAGTTATATAAATACCAAAGGTGTAATGTAGTATATATACTTGAAAATGAGGTTATATTGGAAACTATTGGTGTACCTAAGCAATAGGTAGTGAGTTTGATGAAATATAGTGTATCATTCACCTATTTCAGATCGATTCTCACATAATAAAACGATCGACAATACTTTTAATTGAATACCAAATCATTTTACCTCTGAATCTATTGAAAATAGATGAAGGGACACCTTTACCTTCCAATAAGTATGTGTTTTGTTTGAAAGAAAAAAGATAATGAGGTTTGAACTTCACTTTAACATCTATCACAGAACACCCTGTATAACTATGTCAACGAATACTCCTTGTTTAGTTTTGCTTAGATTTATAAGAATGATTTTCCATTAAAATTGAGATAATCTTAGTAGATATAGGAGACACTTTTTGACATTTACTTTTCTGCTCTTGGTAAACCCTAATTTGAAGTAGAAGTTTAGAACGTTCAAATCATTTCTAAATGTAAAGGCAGATGATCTAGACGAAAATCAGATGAAACCCCTCAAAAGTCTTCCTAAAGGCTGTCAGAACATGGTGAACGATTGTTCATGAAGCTCAAATATAAGATGTGAATACCATCTCAGTATTTAAATATTAGATGAGATTACCTACTTTCCAGCAAGATCGAACTAAGCACTTAAACACCTGTTAAGTCGAGAAAAATAACGTCTTGTACATACACGTTTTGGTCTAAGTGAATTCATCGAAGTGGAGATATATATTCTCGTATATTCAGGTTCAAAATGTTGTTTATAAATATATAAGGACCGCCGTTATCGCATTCCCAAAGGACTCGTTATATGACCTCACAGGGAAGACTCCAGGACCCGATTTAGGATATTCATGACCACGTCTGAGTTGCAGGGCACATTGGGGTGAAATAATCTCATTTTTATACCGGGTTATAACTTGTCTCTTTCGAAGTTGTGTTCGTGATTGTCTCGAATGAATGAAACGTTTCGAGGTTCGTTGATTACGTTGTGCCAAGAAAGTACCGATAAGCAGCTAAGGTTTTTTCGAATATTTTCGTACATATCACCGACTAATTTTTTGTTGTATAACTTGTTCAGTATATAGGGTGCGCCAGAGAAAACCGGACAATTTTTTTTCCGTTATAGCTTTCGTAACTTTGGAGCTAGAGATTGTATCGAAATTTCACTTCTGGTGAAATCCAATATGGCTGACTTATTCGAAAATGAGCAATATTTCAAGATCACTTCTTTTCTTTCACTAAAAAATTCGAATGGGGCATATAGTCGATAATTCAGTCTTTTTTGAACAATTGAGCATATTAATCTTGAAAATATTTCAAGAATTGGTAAATATTTTTCACCTCGTAGCGTTGGCATTCCTAAAGTCGCTGTGTTCATCATGGATGGAAGACAAAGAACCATATTTTACTAAAACCAACCTAAAACTTGATTTCCGGTCGAATTCAAAATGTCCGACTTCCTCAAATATTAACAATTATCCACGCCCATTAAAAAAGTTTTCACTAGATTAAATCTCTCCCATCATTTTTAGGGGTCGAACTCGAATATTGATTCAACTGGTCGTCAGTGTACAGGGATTCCCAAATTAGATGTATCTTAATCTAAATCTAATCTAAAAATCCAAAATCTATTTCATTTGATTTTGAGATGGAGCCAGATGTCATACCAGTCACTATACTATGGATTATCTGAGACAACGCGTAGACGATATCATCGAACCAGAACAATGGCCCCCAAATAGTCTCGATCTTAATCCGTGCGAATATTTTCTGTGAGGTCATTTGGAAGAAATGATGTATAAATTTGGTATTATTTTCAATAATTATAAGCAGCTGAGGCAAAAAAATCAAGAAGTTGGAACAATCTTGATCAAGGAGTAATTTCGAGATCCATAGAGAGCTGGAGAAGACGGGTGCAGATATTTATGGATGCCAATGGAGGTTATATTCCATTCTGAGTACTTGAATCTTTTTCTTAAATGTTTTTACACATGTCTTTTGTTGAACTAAATCATGTCGTATTATTATTCTCGCAAATGTTTTCTACATTTGGCATCTCTGAGATATTCGGGAAATAGTCATCCTGATCTTCTTCCTAATGACCGAAAATTTTTCCTAAAGATCATAGATTCTCTGTAATTAGGGACTGGAAATTGGCGTAATGTCTGCCTAGCAGTATAGCCAAATAAATATTCAATGAAACACTCATCCTCATTTGTTAAAACCATTGTTAGCAATATCAAACGTCCAAAACAAGCAAAATCAAAATAAACTTCGAGTTCAAACCAGATGTCGTATAAAACTCGATGACATTTCATTATTTTTGTTCATCATAGAGTTAATGCGTGCAGTCTATGTTCAGAGGGTTCACAACGGGAGTTGCATATTATGGTGGAAAAGAGAAACATTATTGACGGCAATTGACACAATTTGGAATCCATATTCGAGTTCGACCCCTCAGAATGATAGAAAAGGTTCAATCTAGTAATTGAACTGCGCAGTTGATTCATTACGACCGTGAAAAATTTGTTAATACGCAGGAAAAATTGTTAATATTTGAGGAAGTCGACCATTTTGAATTCGAACGGAAATCAAATTTCAGATTTGTTTTAGTGAAATATCATTCTTTGTCTTCTTAGAACATCCATTAAAATACAGCAACTGCTGGAGAGCCAACGTCATGAAGTGAAAAAAATATTTTGATTTCAGCTGAACTCAGAATGAAAAAAATTCTTCACGCTACTTTTTCACCAAATCTTGGAATAATTTCAAGATCAATATGTCAAATTGTTCAGAAAAGATTGAATTATCGACTATATGCCCCATTCGAATTTTTTAGTGAGACAAAAAACGTTCCAGTGATCTTGAAAGATTGCTCATTTTCGAATGAGTCAACCATATTGGATTTCACCGAAAGTGAAATTTCGATACAATTTCTGAAAAACTTAGTCCTTCGACTTTTTAATGAAGCAAGAACGAATGATCTAGCTCTAAAATTGCGAAAGTTATAACGGAAAAAAAAACGTCCGATTTTCTCTGAAGCACCCTATATTCAACAGGGACAAAGGTATGTTCCTTTTTTCACTATAATACTTATCTTCCTCATCCTCACATATCAATCAATCTTCTTGTATGTATTACCGCTAAATACTTGAATGACTTCTTGTTCCATCTTCGATTCAACTATTTTCATATATACTTGTTTGTAATACCTTTCCACATCCATTACTTTTGTTTTCTTTAAATGATTTTTTTTCCTTTTTCCATTTCTATTGTCCATACTTGTAAATTATCCTGAAGCTTTGTTTCGTTCTTAGTTTATACCATCACATCATCAGCAAATATACTCTAAAATTCCAATTGATTACAGTGTTCTATATCCTGTGTGATGTTTCTTCACTACTTTCAGTATAACATCTATAACTGTGATAAATAACAATTTACTGCCTACCTTATCTGAACTCTTCATTTACTGAAATTGAGTCTAATATCAAATTTCCAGCCTTTATATGATTTTTTCATGAATATTTTCTTGTGCTTTACTATGTTCTTCTCTATAAGATGACTAATAGTAAAAATGCGATTCTGAACACTTCTCCCTTTTCAGAAGTTTGGTTCTGAAGTTGTTTTTTCATTATTTTTATCAGTTTGGTTACTAGAATGCTTCCTAATGATTTTGCAATGACTCTCTGTAGAGTTTTCTATAATTGACACAAATACTGGTGTCTCATTTTTTCATTATTGGAACTATAGTGTCAGTTCTCCAATCATTAGGAGCTGTTTACTTCAAATATTGTTATCTGAATTCTTCAAAGTCTATCCCCATGTATTTTATCGTCATATCGTCGTATACCTCTGATTTACCCATTTAAGTTTTCAACACCTTCTACCATTTATTCCTCTACCATTACTATTCAGTAACCTTGGGCATTGTGAATACTGTTATTTTCTTGTTAGTTGCTTTCATTTGAACAGTAATGATTGAAATATTCTCTCCATCTACTCATTCTTCTTCTGCAAATTTTCCATTTTTCTTTTTTATATTTATTGTCTAATGCTTAATGCCTTTTCTTGTTGTTTGAAATATATTGATAAATAGCATTGGATTGCATTTGCTGTTTATCTCCATTTCTCACCAAAATCTTTACACAATTTTTATTTGCTTGCTTTACCTCCGCTACTTCTAGCCTCTGTTTCTTGTATTCCATATAATTCTTGTGAGTTCTTGTTTGAAGTGTTTCTGCTATAGACCTTTTTTCTTAGCTATTTGATTCTCAATTTCCCCTTTTTAAAACAACGTATTTTACTTTCGAACACTATCTCTTACAAATGTCCCACAAATCTCAGCTAGTGGCTCAGTACTTTTTGTTTGAATTCTAGTCATATGTCTTTCACATCTTTGTCTAATAGTTTTTTGCCTCTCCTCCAATTTTCATATCCTACATCTGAGAAAAATTAAAAACGTCTAGACACAGTATATGAAAATCTGTATAAACATATGCTTATAATTGAATTGAATATCTATGTGTTCTTGTGAAACTTTATAATATAATCTGAAATTAAAATGAAAGGAAGAAATTGCATTGAAACCATTTTATATTTCCATATTACGTGCGAACATACACATTTCACACAATTATATAGAATACTTATATTACAACTACAACCAGGAATTGTCAAATATACAGGGATATCCACCGGGACCGTCCGTTAAAAACTTTTTGAGTTGTAATTACAATATCAAGCTCAAATTTTATACGCGGCCATAACTAAGCGATTTCCAATTGAAGTGAAATATTTTCGTTATTTCAAATGGCAATCTACCACGAAGTGACAAGTACATTAATTTCAGGCACCTGTCAGATGAGCGTAGCCAGTTCAGCTACTTGATTCAAATATTTCAAAGCAAAATCATCATAATTCAATATATTCCCAAATTATTTCGGAACAATAAGAGATGGGTATAGTACGTGCTTATACAATTCCATCTGAAATTTGACGATTCATGTGATGGCGATATAAAAATTGGCACGTGCCATTTGAAAAAATTGAGTTATTGCTGTTTGAGAAAGGCCAAATTTAAAAAATCATACAAAACAACACAATAAACAATTGACATGTGTAAACTGCTTAAAAAATTACTTGATCCTTCTTCTATCCACCCAAGCAAAAATTGTGTCTGTGATGCAAAAGATCTACGAGCTACAATTTTTCTGAATGTTCCTCAAAAATCGAGTTGATAACAAAAATAATTAATTTGTCAAAAGTTTTGATAGATAAGTGCCAACAACTTGGGTATTTTATGCCTTGCTCAAATGTCGGTTCTAGATGTATAATAAAAAAGGTAGATTGCATTTGAAATAACAAAGTGATGACCCACTTCCGGTATAACCGGAAATGATATCACTTCGAAAATATTTCACTCCAATTGGAAATCGCTAGTTACGGCCGCGTATAAGATTTCAGCTTGATATTGTAATTGGAACTCAAAAAGTTTTTAACGGACGGTCCCGGTGGATATCCCTGTATATAGCATTCTTGAAGTATTAGTTAAATTTTCCCCAAAATATGATTCACATAGGTAGCAGCAGTGTTTCTTGTGCTTTTCATAAATCTTGGATTGGAAGTTGTGGTTGGACGAAATGAAACTTTGTATGCAACTTCTATATCTATATAAACATAATGTTTCCCACAATATCAAACACCTATAAAAGAGAAACCGTCAATTTCAAATCAATGAAAATAGCCTTGCTAAATTTCCTAAGAAACAGTAATAATGTCATGAATAGAAGAAACTTGCAACAATTACCTTTCGTGCAAATTGAGATAACATAGAAGAGCATCTGAGTATTCAGAAGCCAATCAAGTTCTGATGCCAAATATGGGAGCAATAGTTTCAAAAATAGATTTGAATGGTAAGAATCTCAAGAAAATTCCGAGCTGTTTACTCCATTTTTTTCCTTCGGAGTGAGTGCCTGTCAGCCTGAACCAAAACTATTACAAGTCAAACTGGTATACTTGCTACTTACACATCATATCTACAATGATTATTACCAGAGGACGGGGATGTATAACATTTACATTCTCATGTAACTCACCTGTTATTACTTACTATTGTCTTTGCTTATTTTCATGACTGTATTGTTAAGTCGTCCCACATAACAGGCTGAATATTATTTTTAACTTTATTGTCCAACCTCTTCACACCGGATCCATTTTATACTTTCTTTTCATCAGAATAATCGTAACCCAAAAATAATTATCAGAATTGAAGTTAAACCTTTGATTTTTCAAAAACTTGAATTTGAAGTCAAGTCAAGCTTTTCGAAAATTTTTCTAGCTGCTTGACATGATGCAACCCTAGTAGAAATATAACTGTTTAATTACCTGATCTGTCTTTTGCATATACTTCAAGGTGCTTTGTCTCTCTGAGGTAATGCACCTAAAATACGCATCACAAAACTATTACAGGAAACATTATACTTGAACGCAAGTTTGTTATCAATATCTGTCAATGCACTAATCCGCTCGAATGTTTTCCGACCTACTGTTCATTAAGCGATCCACTCAAGGCTTACTGGAAATAAGCAAATAATTTCTTCCAGTCCCTGAACAGAAACAATTCTGGAGTGAACAAAAGCCGCCGTATTAGATTCATCGAGTGCTACTATGTGTCGACAAATCCAATGGGGAAAGCGCCTCGGGCGCCAAAATCATCAGCGAGACAAAAGAAATGTCATCCCCGTTCGCTAAGAAAATGTCTGCCTTGGACTTGTAAGAGTTCTTCATCAATAATCTCATTTACTATTGTGCCTTCGAACAAAACGAAAGACTCGGAAATAGCAAGACCCAGTCGGAAATTTCGTTCTCAGGAGCGGCGACCATCCAACTAGAATAAAATGATCACCTTTGCAACGTTATTTCCTCCGGACGAAGAAGAATCGGTTTACGAGTTATCGATTTCTTCTGACTAGGCTGTGTTCAACGCTCGTATTGGTGATGAAATTTTCAGAAAGGACAATCGTGCAAAGAAAATCCTCGAATATGAATTCATATTTTTATTCTCTTTTCATATTGAAATATACCACGAAATGTTTGAATATAAGCAGAATTTTCGTTTAGAAATCGGTATACTCACTGGGACATTTATTTTATACACTGTATTGTTTAGCCGTCACATTTTGATAGTTGAGCATGATTGAAACACACATAAACGTTTTACTATGTTTTTGCTATTTTTTACAAACAAATACAAACTTTATTCTCACGTCAAACCGCATCAAATCAGTTGTTCGATATATTAGGACCTCATCTGCTAAACTTTCAAGCTATCTTATAAACATCATTGAAAATTTCTGTAATTTCAGTCCAAAATTTTCAATCAAATATTCTTAAGCTCAAATAGAAAAATTCAACAATCTGTTTGTCCAGAAATGTAGGTAACCTACCTTAAAGTTTCACCTCATGATTCATTGAAATTGATCAACCAAGCTCAGCAGAATACAAATGTGAATCCCACTATACAATCAGTACTTATGAATCATTTGAAAGTATGTTTAGAACAGATTTATTTTAACTTCAACTATGAAATCTACATACGCAACAACGGTTTGATAATGAGTAATCCTCTCAATCCTTTACTAGCAGAAATTTTCATGAGATAATAATTCGAAGCCATCCGGTGTCGAAACTGTGCAGTTATTAGTTTGAATATGTGGATGACATAATCTGTTGTTTAACAGGTACAAATAGGTAATTAGATTCCTTAAGTACCTCTGATATAAACTTCACTTTAGAAATATCCAAAATTGAACACAGAGTTTTTCTATTTTCTATGAACCATCCCATACAGACATTACTATTGACAATTCTTCCGCACATCCGTATCAAATAGCTGCTTCCAACAGTATTATACATAGACTTACCAATCACAGAGTGTAATTGCTGGAAAAAGTTTAATTGTATGAAACAAATAGCAGTCAATAATTTTATACTTCCAGTTTAATTAACAGCATGCTTTTTCGTATACAAGAAAATAAATTTATATGGAATCCCCGATATTTTGAATATTAACTCAGGGATTTAGGAAATTTCGAAGGATTGTTAGAACTGATCCTTTTTGAGATATTTCAATTGAAAAGAGAAATAAATTAAGGTTTATTTTAAGAAATAACATAGCACATGCGGACTCTTTCCGCATGAAAATTGAATATTGTTTTCTCTCGGAGTAGGTTTTTTTCCTCGACGTCAGTAGCTTATATTAATTCCTCTTGCCCTGATACAAGCCTGAATCTAGGCATGTTTAGGATTAAGTTTTCGACCTCCTTTGGAGCGATATTCTGCCACTCTTCTGTGGCGGCTTGGATGAGCTGTTGTCGGGTTCTTGGATTATCCTGGCGCGATCTAATTTTTGAGATTATCCCATAACTGTTCAATAGGATATAGGTCTGGAGAGCAAGCTGGCCCGTCCAAATTAGCGATTCCCTCTGTTTCAAGATAATGTCACGCGAGGACACTGGTATGCGCATTATCTTGCATAAAAGTGAAATTCTCACCGTGGGCACCTCGCCAAAGTCTCACTATGGGCTCTAGCACGAGGTTTACGCAATTTCTAGCCGTTACACTCGCAGGAAACGAAATCGAATCTGTTTTGCCTCTCAGCATAATGCCACCCCGAAACATCACACTACCCCTTGGTATTTCGGAATTTGTCTTGGTGCTCGGAGTCTAGCTTGTTTCCACGACCCCTTAAAACCTGAATCCGGCGGTCATCTGATCGAACACCAATTCTCGTCTCATCCGAAAAAAGGACATTTCGCCAATTCCAATTTTGGTGCTCGATACACGAGTCAGTTGTTTTCTGTTGTCTGGTTAGCTCTGGAACTCTTAAGGGCCTTCTGCTGTAAAGAACCCTTGAACGAAGTCTTTGACGTATCGTTTCGATTGATACACTGATACCTGTGGCAAATGAGTGGTCTTTTTCTCCAGAAGTGATCTTCCTACGACTTCTTCTAGGCTTATTTTGCAGGGATTATAGCTCCACGTATCGTATCGGGCTTAGGTTTCTGAAATCACCCCCTGTGATACCCCCATTCTGGCCGCTATATCCCCTGTGTCACCCTTTCTTCAACGAGAGTAATTATTCGACCCCTCTGCACATCGGACATTCTGGAATACCCCAATTTGCATGTTCCCTCGCAAACTGAAGTCTTGCAACTCGATGCTCTCTGGTGAGACGCGGGCCGGTAGAAGCCACCCTTGGTCTGATATCGCCTTCTCTGAGCCTTTTCCTAACAGTTTGCAATGAAGTATGCACATTTCTGAAAAGTGCAATTTTATTTTGTAGCATTCTAGCGGTACAGTGCCGAACTCTTAGTGCTGTTAAACGAAGCCAACGATCATTAACTGGTGTTGTTATCCGATTTCTTCCCTGTCTGGCCCTTCTTCCATATTCTCCTGTTTCGTGGTACCGAGTAATTACTCTTTAATTAGTGCTTTAGTTAACATTCAACAAGTTAGCGTTGGCTTCGCCCCTCCTCTAGAATTATTATAATTCTTACCACTTCATGATCACTTAAATAGCGTCCAGGACGTTCAGCAGCCATTACAATACATTCAAAGATTCCAAAATCAACGAGAAACACAGAAAACTTCCATTAATTTAGCGTGAAAACTGAAGAGAAATTGAATGAATACTGATAGTCAAATAAACTCATTCTTGTTTCAAACGTGTTTGAGATCATATGGAAACAAATGTTACTACATAGATAAGATTCTTTTCCCCCCATATGTTTAAGAACATATGTGAACAAAGAAACTGCTATCGAGCTGCTTAATCGATTGTGGAATTGAGAATACCAGGTGATGCGACAATTTTTATGGTGTGTGTATTTTGAAACCTAACCTATAAGGCACTTTCTGTTCAGCTAGAACCTTCAAATTTCGTTAAAAGTAATGCCTTATAATACAGATATAGAAAAAAGTGCATAATCTGTGAATTTGTGGTTACATGACGAAGAAAATGCCCTTGAATAATTCGGCACAAAGTGGTGCTATTATTTATGAGAGTAGTGTATAAATATCATTTTGAATGGCTGTAAGATATATAACTTGATTCATTACAGTTTCCTCTGAACTCCAATCATATTTACACTCAATCTACAGCTTCCTTTCATAAAAATAACATAAAAATGGAATTAACATATTTCTCATCCAGAAATAACGTTCGCAACAGATCCAAGTTATAAGTTCAAAGTGGTTAATTAAGTGACCGAATTACGGTCGGCCGCTATCTCGCCTGTGATCTTTGGATCAGATTATATCTGCAACAACGTTTACGTACAGAATGTGAGAATCCTTTCTCGACAAATATTTCGCTTCAATCGCAGCAACCCTTGAACTTTCTGAACGATTTCTTAGAGCAAACATAATCTTCGCTCGAAAGGGGATTAGAATTTCTTTGATGAAGTCTAAATGAAACGGAATGGAATTGATTCATATAAATTCAGTAGCCTGGAACGTTTAACCTTTATGCTGAGCAAGTTTTAATGAAGTCTCAGTGATTCTCCTTGTTATTAGATAACTGGATGTTGTGATATTTCCTACGAAGCAAAATTGGGGGTATAGAGCGAATTGTATCGTATCCACTTTGATTTCTGACGTTTTTAAGGTTTGTAACCAGAAATACACATATCGAAAAAAAATAATGGGCATCAATGAATCCAATGTTTCTTCGAAGAATATAACTTAACTGTTGCTTTTATCGAGAAGACGTAATCGGCTTTATATTGATGGTTAGAGACCGGATTTTATGCAAAAATTTGAAAATTTGCGCATATACACTGTCAACGTAAAGTTTCCATTTCATTTATCTCAAGATGAACTGATTCTGCCGACACAAAATAGGAAAAATTCATTTAAGATTGGAGGAGGACCAATTTCTAAATAGGGTTTGAATGTGTGAAATCAACTCCTTACCCTCAATAGCACGTTAGTCAAAATTCATTATGTGGAAAGAGGGTTGAGGATATATTTTTAGAAAGCTCTTCTGATTCTCTTTTGAAAAATGGTATCACACAGAAGTCCAAACAGAAATCTGAAATCTAGTAACTGAAAGTAAGCGTTCATTATGAAATTGGCTCGAAGAATTTTGAATTTAGTACGCTCAGTGAATTTCCAGAATTGAGAAGTAGTAATTTTCAAGTTCGAAGCTTCTAATTAGAACACTTTTTGAGTAAGCCTAATCTCTCTTATTTGCATCATAAAAACAACTGTGCTGAAAAGTTGGAAATTTGGAGTTACTTGGTTTTTGTTTTGAAGGGCAGGTTTGTTAGACAAACGTTGAAAGTGGTTTACTCAATGATGAGCGGGTCGAAATTGTTTCGATTTATTATCGAAATGATAGTTGTCAAAGAAACGGCAACAATTTCATTCAGAAAAACAAGTGGGACACCAGTATCTTTTGATGAATACATTTTCAACTACTCGTTCGGTGGCTAATAAAAAACATAAACTTCAACATCGATGTATACAGAACGAAACAATCGGACAGTGACAATTTTGGGTCACCTAGAAATGAAAAACAATACTTCCAACAGATAATTACCACATATCTGGTCTATCAGCTTCAACATTCGACAGGATCAAGACGACACTAATTTCACCCTCATCAAGAAAAACTAGTTCATAACATAAACATAGACCATCCTGAGATACGTTTCCAGCAAAATGAAGCTCCTGCACATTTCGATATTGGTATACGACACTATTTGGATGCAAATTTTCTAGGTCGGTTGATTGGCAGAAGTGGAACAGTTGAGTGGCCACCCAGGTCACCAGATTTGAGCCCTTTAGATTTCTTCTTATAGGGTCATTTTAAATCGAGATATACTTTCGTTGTGTCTGAACTGTCTTTGATATTGAATATTCATGAAGAAACTATTTTTGAATAGAGATTTAAATGACATCTCCAGATATAGCACTCGACCCGTTTTCCCATATGATTTTAGACTAAGGTGCTGCTGAGGGAGAAATCAGTCCATCTCGAGCTACATGGGGTGGCAAGTTTCGTTTGAACACACTGTAAATTCTACAATATTGTTAGCAGCTTCATGAATATAATAAACCTCACTAAAACTTTTTTGTTTTATTTCTTTATATTTGTATTGTATGGTAAAAAGAATGGTCAATTCTATACAATCTAGGTTTTCTGAAACTTATTTCGACACAAAATCTGGTTACTTCATTGATGCAGCAAATGTTTTCACGTGTTGATTTCTTTTTTGTGTTTTCTATGCCTGTTCGAGTGACGATAAAGCCATCTGGAATTAATAAATAGCGTTGAATAGAGTTAGATTTGACTTATTGATATTTTTACATTATATGCTTTTATTAGTCCAAATGCAGAAATAATAAACAAAAGAATTAATACAAACCGCCATGAAAAACTAGGCAGGTTTGATTTTTTTTTACATGTTTCGATCTCCTCATACCAAACCTCTACTGCCGAGCTGAGGAAACAGCAGTTGCCATCGAAATAGATCCAAATTCATCTGAACTTGAGGTTATGCTGCTATCTGCGAGCGTTGAATGGACAGAGATGATATAAAATGGCTAGTCAGATCACCCGAACTAACGCCTTTTGCTTTCTTGTGGGGCTATCTCAACTATGAAGTAATTGTTACGCCACCTGAATCATTTTATTCATAATAGATTTTCATGAGAATCATGGAAGTCCAAGAAGTGTTTCCTTTCAAATTATGGCATTTCACCAAGCAGGCTGATATTGAAGTTCAGATAACCTTTCCGAAGTATCATACAACCCCTCTCACCTTTCACATTATAGAAATTTTTGACGGTGGTAGTTGATAGGGGTAAGAGATGGACAAGCAAACGCTTAAATAGGTAACATTATCGATTCCTTTCATTTTAATTACCATTCCATGTGTTTCCA
The DNA here is from genome assembly GCA_013387265.2 of Cryptolaemus montrouzieri. Lineage (NCBI taxonomy): Eukaryota > Metazoa > Arthropoda > Insecta > Coleoptera > Coccinellidae > Cryptolaemus > Cryptolaemus montrouzieri. The sequence continues at coordinate 44,999,427 of JABFTP020000083.1, read as the reverse complement.
ATCTTTCCGTGGCCTACCTATCCGAATGTGAAAGTCTTTCATATCGGTCCATGAAAGCGAAGAGTGTCTCAACCCTCACCAACTCCTTTACTCTAGACTGTTTTATTTTTTAATTGTTCAGATCTATAGTGATCTAGCAATCTAATTTATCTTCTGCTTTTGTTTTAAATAAGTTTTCACGCTGCATGTGTCAACTATACAGTGTCTGACATCGAATTGTTGCGTGATAAAAAAGCTTTCGTCTGCTCCAAATGTGCCTCTCGTATCAAGTTGAGGAGTTATTCTTCATCGACCCCCACGAATGAATCTTCCTAGGACCAACCTATGACAACAAAGCATTTCAATCAGCTGATGAAGAAAACGTCTGAAATTTCTGATAACTTGGTCTCTTTGAACACATTCTATAAAGTTCTCACGAACTTGCCAGACTACTCTAGCTACCGGGATGATGTCCTGTGAACGTTGCTGGATCAGCATTCTGCCTCCCTCACTGATCACTAAACTCAACTAGGTTTTAACAAATCTAGGTTAGACCAGTTAGAGAACCAACATGCATCGCTTACCGATCTTGACAGTCTTAGAGATAGTGTTTCTTTCGATCATTCTTGAGAAAGCACCGATACTGCAGAAATTCTTGAACGCGTTAAAAGAGCGAATAACATTCTGGTGCAGAGTCAATCTGGAACAAACCCCTTAGAACTGAACGAGATTGCTATTATTGTCGGTCACATCGATTCTGCCGCAGTAAACTCAATTGTTGAAGTGACTCAGGTAGGATTGAATTCTCTCTGTCTCCGAAAGTGACATTTTCCAACACAGCTGCAGCTCATAAAGTATTTCGAAACGAAAAGTCTCTCCTCAACCATCCCAACTATAAGAACGTCAGGATCACAGATGACTTAACACCTAAGCAGTCCAAGCATCTCAAAAGTCTTCGCTTGGAGTTGAAGAGAAGGCAGGATGCTGGTGAACCTTAATTGATAATAAAATATAATAAAGAATTACCATCTATAGTCTTCAAGCGTCAAAAAACTAGAAAATGGTGTCAATGAATGGCCCTTCATGTATACTAACCCACGATCGTTACCAACTTCTTGCATTTGTACGAATTTAAAAACCATTTTCCATCTTCATTACTGAATCTTGGCTCCGACCGCACAAGTGATCAACAATACCCAATTTCAAATCAGATGTTGTATCGGAGAGATAGTACTACAACAATTGGTCATGGTGGAGATTGCATTTATGTTATCAACCAGATTACAGATCATTACAAAATCAACGTCTCGTCTCTTGATACACCTGGCACTGACAATATTTTTTTAAATATTCATAACAAACATTTCCAATTTGAAATGTATTTATCGGCCTCGGCCCTCAACTTTTGACGATACTATTTTCGACCATCTGATCCGATTGTCGTCCTCGACGAAGTATTCTCTTTTTGTTGGCTACTTCAATTGCCAGGATATGAAATGGCCTATATGTCCCTCCTTTTTACCTTCTATTAGTTCAAGTTCTTGCAAATTCGCTACGAGAATATTGAGCTCTAACGTGCACAAGTTATTGATAGACCAAACCGTTATATTCTGGGTAATAAACCATCAACTCTGGATCTGTTTTTGTGAACCATATTGATTTGCTCTCATCAGTTTATTATCTGCCTCCTTTCGACCACGTAGTCCTTAAATCAGGAATTCAGTTTATTCCATCAGTCCCCACAAAACCTGAAAATAATTTCCACTTATGCCGATTTCCGAAACTGAATGAAGTATTTGAAGCTACCGACTCGAAGGCGGTTCTGCTTGTGGATGATATTGAGGCTATGTGGAAGCGTTTTCTAAAAATATATAATTCCGAATTGGAGAAGTGTTCGACTAGAAGAGTGGTAGTCAGCAACCCTAGCTAACTCTGGATTGGCCCAAACATTTTGAAATTAATACGTCACGAGAGGACACTATGGCAGAGGTATTTACATAGAAAGCAGGAAGCTGATTATAGAAATCATCGTGACTTCTCCAACAATCTGAGCAGCGAAATTAGTAGATCCAAAATAACCTTTGAGCATAGACTTTCTGCTTCAAAAAATAGTAAGAAATTTGTCAGATATGTGAGATCCATATAAGAATACGACCACTAAGATATCAGTGCCCAAGGTTCGTAACACAACGGGACAGTTCTGTGAAGATTCTCAAGAAACTGCTGAGATACTGGCAGCCACGTTTGCATCCTCCTTCACTGTAGAATCCCAGGGACCTATGCCACCACTTCTGTTCCAACGCGGCAATAGTATGTGTGAGATAAACTTCAGCCCCACTCTGAGCTTTCTGGATCCCTCTTCTTCACCTGGAATTGATAGTTCATCTTCTAATATTCTCAAAAAATGTTCATCAAGTCCGGCTCTTCCCTTGTCCATTATTTTTGAAGAGTCGTTTCGATTAGGAACTTTGCCTAGTGACTGGCTAATCGCATCAGTGACTCCCATTCACAAACAAGGAGATTCTGCCGATAACTTTCGACCGATCAGCCTCGTTTCCATTGCCTCTAAGATTTGCGAGAGAATTATCCTCGATCAAATGCTGGATTTTGTTTCCATCAATAACTTATACCTGAGCAGAAACACGGTTTTCTTCCTGGGCGTTCTGTGATAACGAATTCACTCAAATGTATCGATATTGTTTACCTAGATTTTTAGAAAGCCTTCAATAGAGTACCACACGTGTGCTTGTTGTTCAAACTGAAAAACTTAGGAATTCAGGGACCTCTTCTCGCTTGGATAGGAGCATTTCTTAGGGGCAGGAAATATTTTGTCAAAATCAAAAATTCCAAATCTTCGGTCAGATCTGTTACAAGCGGCGTTCCTCAGGGCTCTGTTCTGGGACCTCTTTTATTTCTGCTATATACATCTCATCTTCCATCACTTCTTTCTTCCACTTGCCCTATCTTCACGGATGCTACCAAGATCTACAATGTTCCTTTCCTTAATTCGAACACTCTTCAACAAGATCTTGACTTTTTATCGCTATGGTGTTCTGACTGGCTGTTACCACTCAATGCAGATAAGTGCAAAATCCACCATATTGGTAAAAATAACCCTCACCTGAAATATCACCTGCATGGAAAGAATCTCGACAGCACCCGAAACCAGCTTGATCTTGGTGTAACTATTACAGACGACTCAACGTGGTCTGAACATATTCGAAACGTGTTCAGTAGAGCTTCCCGTATCACCTACCAACTCGAAAGATCTTCTAGGCGTTATGAACCAAAAACTTGTGCTTTACTCTATAAAACTTATGTACGACTTATAATGGAATTCGCTGGGCCGGTTTGGTCTCCTGTTTTGAGGAGTGATGTAGATCCACTGAAGTCAATCGAAAGAAGAGTGACAAGAATTCCCTATGGCTAATTGAGACCATCTTATACAGAGTGACTAAAAATTTTCTGTATCCCCGTCTCCGGGGAGACCTCATAATTACTTTCCGATCATTGCGATCTCTATTCACCTGCGACCTCTCAAATATAGTTTCACTGAATCAGAATAGACACCTTAGAGGTCACAACTTTAAACTGCATAAGGAAAATTTCAAAACTACTCCGCGCCAGAGCTTTCTTCCGAGCCGGGTATTCTCCAGATGGAACTCGTTGCGTCGTTGAAGCTTCTACTATCAACGCTTTCAAGAATTCCCTCGACGAGTGGTTGACCGATTAATAACAAACTCACACGGTATTCACGAGGGAGAACGAAACATGTAACAAAATCGTCCCCCACCAGTGCATAATGAAGCTGTTTCAGTAAATTCATGAAAAATTAAAACAGGCGAGTTATTAACTGTATAAAATGATACATTGTTGCACATCTGATAGAAGAGATTTGGCGCCTCTGTAAAAGATATATTTCTCAAACTAATTCCTAAAACTGTCAACAGAGGCACAATCGATATTCATAAAAAAGCTTCAGTATATCAAATTTTTTTAACCAATTACAGAAATTTTGGAAACAAAAATCTGGTGCTGATGTGTGTGAAACTTGGATAGATCATTATTTTTCCTTATTTTTAATCCAATACGATAAATAATAAAACTTACATGAATATCACAATTCCTAGACATTTTAGTACAGAAGTAATGAGGAACATTGCTCCTGGAATAATATATAACGTCTTGCTATACAAGGTTATATATAAGGTAGTAAAAATAAGGTGGGCGAGTAATTCGCAAATTCCAAAAACTGAGTTCGTTTTTCCAAGTTCGTGGGCGTGCACCAGTTTTGAAATTAGAGATCTCATAGCTATGGGTGCTGTTCCACTAAATAAGTCAAACACAGCTCCTACAAGAGATATAAACAAATATTATATTCATTGAATGGTTCTATGGATTTGACTGAACCTGAAGGGTAGTGGTGAGTTTCTGAATTACTAGGTTGAGAAGAGGCGGCTGAGAAGGAAGGCATTTTCCTCCATCCAGCACACAGATCATTTAAGAAGTGAACTGCTGTAATTGAAACTAACCTAAGTAAAATATAGTTCCTTTATACGCAAAAGCATAAACTCCACAAGCTAACATTGAACTTGCGAACGCCAAAATTCCCAAAGTTTCGTCACGCCATTTTAGATACTTGACTAGAAATATCAATGCTAGGAAAGAACCTGAAAGAAGAATGATTCAGTATTGCACTTTACCGCCCCAAAAATCAAGAAGAAATTTAAATATTTCGAAATATCACACGTAATTACACCAAATTGTGGATGTAACATAAAGCTGAATAGCATATCATGGAAGAATTGACGTATCCAACAACAAGAATGAGAATGAAAAAGCTGTTAACCCGTAGGGTTTTCCCATTACATTCATGAAATCACATTAGTGTTACAATATACAGGGTGTCCCAAGTTAAGTGGCGTATTAAACATTTATGGAGAACTACTAATGATATCGTTCTGAAATTTTGGTAGTTCATTCAGCTGGATTAAAACTCAATTTTTAAAATATCCTCACCTCAAATGCACTTCCGGTTAGGTTAGACCAACTTCGTTATCCAAACTTTGTTGTTTCAAACTTGAAATCTTTCCTTGAGTTTTCAAGTTCAGCAAAGTGTTACCTGTTTTCAAAAAGGGTGACAATACCGGTAACTACAGGCCGATTTCTATAATTCCCATTATAGGCAAATTGTTGGAATCAATTCTGAAGGATAAGTTGTCGAATTTTCAAAAAATAATATGAAATACTGTCACCTTAGCAATCCGGTTTTAGACCAGGAAAGACGACCTCTAAACTCATTTCCAAGGTTGTTGCCTTGGAGAGAGGTGATCAGTCTGCACTGCGTCTGTTAAATCTGGCAAGGCATTTGACCTTGTGATGCACTATATACTCTTGAGTATTTCTTATCGCTCAGCAATGCCAACACAAGCTCTCTAAATTTTCGGAGAACGGCCTGCATGATGAATACTGGAGCCTTCTGCTCGTCACCCACTGCGGCCATGGAATTGATATTGGGCCTTGTCGTTCTTCATCTGGTGATTAGAGGAATGGCTCGAATGGCTTTCTACAGATTCCATCATCTTTCCCGTAATGAAGCGGGTAACTTCGGCTTTGTGCCTGGCGCCTTACAGTCTGAAATCGAGGACAATGAAGTGCTGAATATGAGGTCGGACATAGCAACACCTCAAACAAACATGGAGAGGCCATTCCAGATCATTTCCAATAGACAGGAATGACTCAGCTCCAAGGACCGTCTACTCGAGGGTCCCTGTTGGTACGCGGATGACTCAAAAACTGAAAAATGTGTTGAAGCTGGTGTCTATTGTCGAGGTGCCGCCAAGGAACAGTCGATTTGTCTTGGTGGGCATGTGACTGTCCTTCAAGCAGAAATATTCACCAATGACCACTGTGCTAACCTCTTACTTGCGGGGGTATTAACAGATAGGTCAATTAAAATCCTCACCGATAGCCAAGCTGCATTGGAAGCATTGGAATCCGATACCTGTACGTCACTTATGTTGCAGGAATATCGCTCCACCCTTGCCAAACAAGGAGAGCGGAGCAGGCTCCGTCTAATATGGGTTCCTGGTCACTCGGGCATTGAGGGAAATGAGAAGGCGGACTCATTGGCCGCTCGAGGAACTATCCTGGAGTTCATTGGACCGGAGCCTAACCTCAGAATTCTCCTGAAAACTGCAAGGATGGAAACGACCGATGGCTGGACTTGAGGGTACGTGAGCATTGGATGAACCTCCTAGGTCTCAGACACGCTCGACGTGCTATCAGTGGACCTTCCACTGCAAATCGAAGGCCTGGCTTAAACTCTTTAGGTTGGAACTGAGCGTTTTAACTGCCATACTAACGGGGCACTGTCGCCTCAGGAAACACCTAAATAAATTAGGATTGATTGAAGATCCTACATGTAGGCTACGTGAAGAACATATAGAATCAATGGAACCTGTTATGTGCGAGAGCCCAGCTGGGGACAGAGTCAGGATGGAAGAACTTGGATCTGAAGCTGACTGATTAAGCTCTCACCCACGAAACTCGTATCCTTTACAAGAAAAATGGAGCTCGTGGATGAAATTTAGGACAGAGTTTGCCACAATAGACCACTGGGTCGTCGTGGCCGGGCTGCTAGGCAGCCCACACCCAAATAATAATATCTATCTATCTAACTCTTATCGCTGTGGTATAAGGAATGTGCCATTGCAACTATTGTCCTCTTACTTGCGAGACAAGTATATCTGCGTCTGTATGAAGGACGCTACCTCTGATTTCCTGTCTATTACATAAGGTATACCCCAAGGATCTATACTTGGGCCGTTACTTTTTCGATTTATATGAACCACCTACGGTCTTCTCTGAAATCAGTAGATAGCGTTCTCTTTGCGGATAACAATACCATGTTTTGTTTCAAGAAAGACCCTCAAATTGCTAACAACGTGTGCAAGAATGCCATTAATCAAGCTGAGATATGGATGACGGTGCACTCATTTAAGATAAACAGTGAAGAGACCCAGCGACTAACAATAACAAGTAAACACGGGTCCCCGACTGAAGATACAGTCAAACTATCGGGTATTACATTGGATGATACCTTATCGTGGGAAGCGCATATTGATTCTATAGAAACCAGACTGTCTTCAATATTATTTCTGCTCAGAAAACTTCAATACTCGGGCTACAAGGGGGGCTAGCTTGCTTATGTTTTTGTTTTCGCTGTTTCATTCGGTAATCTCATACGGTGTTGTCTTATGGGGAAATTGTTCCACTATGTAAAAAATTTTAGTCCTTCAAAAAAAAGCAGTTCGAGTCGTAGCGAGGGCCGATTACCAGGAACACTGCAAACACCATTTTAGGAGACTCGATATAATGAGCCTCCCATCTCTTTATGTCCATAGTTCGCTTATTGACCAACACGCTAGACAATAAGAATTCAAAACTCATAGTTCGAATCACTCTAAATTAACTAGACAAAGAAACATTTATATTGAACCAAGATTTAGGCTCACAAAATCTGCAAAGAACACTCCTAATCTCAAATATTATAATAAGCTCCCCATTGAATGGAGACAAGTGAACGCTAAGCAATTCAAATTAAAAGTAAAGAGACTTCTGTACGAAAAGAGTCTATACTCACCAGACGAATTTCACAGTTGATGTTCGTCCTTATCTATTCTGTATCTGTTTTGTCACCTTGTGTTTCAAATTTTATATTTATTCGATTATATTGTTATGGGGTAGAACAGAACCAATTTTCTGTGTGTAATATTTCTGCTCTATACCCACACTTTTTGGACAAATTCAATGTAAATATCCAATAAAGAAAATATATAGAACACCTTTATATTGATAGCTTGTTCGATAATACTTATTCTTCAATTACAAAACACCTAACACATAAGTTTACCTTGTTTCGTTCATGAAATATCCTAGTTTTACTTGAAGATCGAAGCCGCCTTTGCCAACTTTAGGTAGGTACGTAAAATTCGTTTTTTCGCCATAACTTGAAAACTTGAAATCTCAGGTACAGGGTATGTATAAACAACTTCATTTAGTTTTACATCGAATCTAATGAATTGAAAAAAAATATGAGTTACAATTTGAAAAGACGTAGTTTTTCATGTTTCTTCTTTTTCGAAACGGAAAAAAGAGCACTCTGTATACTGACTTAGATTCAGTCGGATATGAGTTATGTCCCGAATGGTTCTCGAGATATATCAATTTTTTCAAAAAGCAAAAAATCGAGAATTTTCAAGTAAAACTAGGTAATTTCATGCACGAAACAATCTCGACTCATGTTTTTGTGTGATTAGAATAACAAGTGTTATCGAACCAGTCATCAATATATCTATATTAAATAAAAAAGTTGGAATGCACTTCAGTAACCGCATGGTGGTCAATTGAGATAAAATCCGAAATCAAGGAAAAGAAGAGCTACTGGCAAGGATACCTCAATGATAGAACATAAATGAAATGGGAGATGTACATAGAGCAGAGAAAAAAAGTGAAAAATTTGGTATTAGAAACAAAACAGAAAACTTGGCAGGAATTCGGAAATAAGTGAGAAAATGATCGTAAAGGTAACCAAAAACTATTCTTTAGAGTACTGAAGGAGAAAATATTAATAGAAGAAGGGTCAATTATGGAAAGATGGAAGAAATATTTCGACCACTCATTGAATGAAGGAAATGACGGAGCGGAGACAGGAACACACTTATAGGAAAAAGAAACGACGGAAAAACCACAAGAAGAGGAAACAGAAGAGGCAATTACAAGGAACTAACTAATCGAGGCAATTAAAACTTTCAAAAATGGAAAAGCACCGGGAGAAGACAAAATAACAACTGAGATGATTAAAATCATAGGAGTTGAGAGAGTAGAACTGTTGCTGACTATAGCTAATAAAGTTTGGAAAGAAGAACGGATACCCTATGATTGGAGGGTCAGTTTGATAGTACCTATATACAAAGAAGGAGATAGCAAAAACTGTAGTAAGTATAGAGGAATAACACTTTAGATTAAGGCCTATTATCAAACTGACATTACTAAAATCATAAAGCGGATTCAGAGGAGGAAAAAGCACACAAAACCTCATTTTTACTCTGAAAGAAATCATCAGAAGGACATTGCCTAACTACTGAATATTGTACCTAGCATTTATAGACCTGGAGAAAGCATTTGACAAAGTGAAGAGGACGAAAATATTGGAAATATTGAGGAGAAGGGTAAATAACAAATTGATTGCAGCAGCCAAAAGTTCATATAAGAAAACGAAAAATTCTGTGATCATAAAGAATAGAAGATCTACATTTTTTTTGACTAAAGAGGGAGTACGACAAGGGGGAGGATTGAGTCCTCTGCTCTTTATAACATTCATGGACGAAATCCTCAGAGAAACTAAAGAAAGAATCAAGTCAACACATGCGTTATACAGGAAACTTGAAAGTATGAACATTTCTGAGTGCAAAAATGGTAATGAATGAAATAAGACGAAAGTAATGACGACATCAAGAGAACCGACAGACATAAGTGTTAAGATTGAAAATGAAACAATAGAACAAGTAAAGAAGTACAAATACCTGGGAACTATAATCGATGAAAGTGGCACACAAAATTCAGAACTGAATCAAAGAATAGAGAAGACAAACAAAGTATGTGACTCAATGAATAAAGGCTTCATCAACAGAATAGAAATCTCGAAGCGAACTAAAATCAAGGTTTCCGATGTATACTATAGAGACCAATCTTAACATACGGATGTGAGTCATGGGTGCTTAGTAAACAGAACTGAAGTACTTCAGAAGGGTTAAAGGAGTTACAATAACGGATAAGGTGAAAATGCAGACAAAAGACAGAAATTGGACATAAAACCAGTATCAGAGTTCATCGAACAGAGACATTTAGGGTGGTGGGAACATCTGAAAAGAATGAAAGACACTGCACAAGTAAGAAGAGTATGGAAGGCAAGAAATACATTTCAAAGGATAAGAGGATGACCGAAAAATACTTGGAGTGGGGAAATGGGAAAATTGTTGAAGAACAGAGGAAGGAGACTGGAAGAAGCTGATACAATAGGAACTATGATTGACAAACAACCACTACACCCTAAGGGTACTCAAGGGGAAAATAGATTATATGTATATATAAACTTCCAATAGGCCACTCAGCTTGGGATACCCTATATAATGTATAGAAAAAAACATAATAAAAAGAAAAATTTTGATGGCATATGTCTGGATATATAAGAAAAAAATCTTCTAGCTGTTAACAATTTCATTTTGTCTGTAGGTATGGATATGACTCTCAGTTAAAAGGGGCTGTTTAAATATTATAATAAATACCTCTTTTTTCAAACAAATGGTCTCGAAGCTTTTCTATACTTTCAGAAAGCCATTTGATAACAATCACTCACAAGAATTGTTACTCTCTACCAACATATCAACATACCAAAAATCTGAAGACCAAATTGAACAGCGTAAAATGCAGCAAAATCTTTTTCGTTCCAGTCAAATTTCAACCTCGTATACAAGTACATGATGTTCTGTTCTCCTACAAGAAAAAGTGTAAAAACAACCTCAGCATAGCGAGAATTATTGTTATGTATCTTTAACCATGAATTCAACTAGCTTCAACTTACCTTGCAAAGGCCCATAAGTAATCATCAGTAGAAATATGATAGCTATCATTCTGATCCTCCTAAAATCATCTTCAGTTTTTTTAAAACAAACTTTGGCTGTATCTAGGAAGTGTTCAAGTTTAACGAAATCTTTTATTAGTTTTTTGGTGTTTTCTCCAAATTGTGTATTTCGTCTTCAATATCAGGAATAATCAATTTCCTATCTTTTATTATATAATAACCGTACACGAGTGAAGATAATATCATGAAAAATGTGGCACCATAGGCGCCAATAAAACCTAATAGATTCAACAAAATTCCTGCAAGACCTAGAGGAGGAAAGTTGGTTTTTAAAAAAATAGATCATTGAAAATTGATTGAATCAAATATTTGGTACAAAATTGTTGTATAATACAAACCTATCCCAACTATCATGGCGATGTTATGGGTAGTTACTACGCTTCCAATCTTCATTGTCAAAGTTTCTGCGCTAGTGCTAGTCGTAACGTAGCTGTATAATCCAAGAAATAGACATGGCCATCCACCTGACATTGCCATCGGTAGAGTATAGGCTAAAGATGTTAGTAAAATCGGCATTTGGTTCAGGAAGACTACATTCATAATCAAACATATAATTGCAATAAGTTCTCCAATAATAGGCCCTTAAAGATAAAAAATAATTTATAATAATAATAATAATAATATAAATATATTAACAGACGTTTAGAGAAAATGCATCACATGATATACAAGGTGAATGGCTTAAGATATTATTTGAAATTTTCATAGTCAATTAGTTTTAATGTACTATATTTTGAAAATAATTTCATAAATGAGATAAAAACACAAGATTTAACTTTAATCTACACTTTATTTGAAAAAATTCGACGACGTTTCGCTGATACAGCAGCTTTATCAAGAATGAAAAATAGAATGAAGAGTATGGTATTATAAACAAATCGTAGAACAAGTTGGATGAATAACAGGAAAATCCACACCGAGCCATTGTACAGTTAGTATGAAAGGTAATAAAACTAATTAAACAAGTTAAGTAGGGTGAGTAATTCAAATCTACCTGCTCATTCAAAAACTTGTCCGAATGTTTGTATCTATTTATTTCTAATGCTTCTAGGAGATCTAATTTTGAACTTTTTGATTTTATATGTAATATGTCAAAGTTTTTATTGAATGAATGGTTTTCTTTTATTAGGTGGTTTGAATAATTTGAATCAGATTTATTTTTATCGAAGCTACGTTTATGTTCAGATGTTCTTATGCCAAAACTCCTATAGGTCCTACCGATATAAATTTTATCACAAGAACCGCAATTGAGTTTATAGATTCCTGATTTACTTGATTTTTCAACACGAGATTCATTATTTTTAATATGTTTACCTAAGTTATTAGAAGTTTTGAAAGCTATATTAAGATTTTGTTTGACGAGAAAGGATTTAATATTTGTACTTGCAGAACCGCAGAATGTTAAACTGTTGAATATTTTATAGTCTTTATGAATAGGATATACTTCATTTATTGCTTTCTGATAGAGTTTTTACGAATGATTAGATCTATCATATCCGGATTATATGAATTATTAATGGCTATCTGTTTGATGATGTTTAACTCTTTATTATAATCTTCTACTGATAAAGGTAAATTGAGTAACCGATGTACCATGCTGTTTAAAGCTGCAACTTTGTGTTGAATTCGATGTAATGAGTAGTTATGTATAATTGTATCAGTATGTGTTGATTTACGAAAGACCGAAAAACATGATTATTATTTTGTTTAGTGATTTTAAGTCCAAAAATTTATGGAATTGTTCTGTTCAATTTCTATCGTGAATTTAATGTTCAAATGGATGGAATTAATGAAATTAACAAATAAGTCTAATTGACGAGTAGTTCCAATGAAACATACTAAGATGTCGTCAACATATCTATTCCAATAAAGAAATTTGGAAATGAGTGGATGTGTATGAATCTTCTGTTCAATATTATTCATAAAAATCTCTGCTAAAAGTGGACTCAAAGGATTTCCCATGATCAAACCATTTTCACTACTGTAATAGATGTTGTTGAAAGAAAAATAATTTTGTTCAATGCAAACGTCCAACAGATTCAATATTTCTGATTTAATTATGTGGTTAACATGATTCGAATTCAACATGTTTTCGATTAATATTTTGACATCACCTGGAGGAACACTTGGGTATAAATTCTCAACATCAAACGAAATAAGTTTTGCGTTAGGTGGTAGGTTAACGTTTTTTATGTTATTTATCAATTCGAAAGAATTTTTTATAGAAAATTTTGATTTGAATGAACAATAATTTTTAATGATATCTATAAGGTAGTGCGACAATTTCACGGCTGGGGCTGTAACGTAAGATACGACTGGTCTAACGGGGTTATTTACTTTATGCAATTTAATGAGTGAATACAGTTGAGGTGGTTGAGGGTTTGGTAAAATTAATTTGTATTTATCTATTGCTTTAATTAAAGATTTTGCGTCATTTATTGCAATTTTGATATTTTTCTGGAATTTAATAGTTGGATCTTTGTTTAAAATTGTATAGTTTCCGGACGAAATGAAATTTAGAGTTTTAAATAGGTAGTCATTTTATTTAACGCAATAACAGTATTACCCTTATCTGCTTTTGTAAAAATAACTTCATTTAGTTGAGATTTTTGTTTGATGGCCTTTAAAATATTTTGTTCTTTACTGAGCTTAAAGTCAGCTAATGATTCATTTTTATAATGTTAGATGCTAAATATTTAAGGTGAGTGTTATTAGGAATATTTTTCAGAGAAATTTCAGTATCTATGCCAAATTCCTCTAAATCAGATTTTATCTTGTTTGATTTAATATTGTGTTTGAAACCTTTCTCCAAGAGATTTGTTTCATCAGTTGTGAAATTAGTATCAGAATGGTTAACGAATCTATCAAAAAATTGATGGTTAGAAAATTTAGTTTTACTTGGAGTAGGTTTCGGTTTTCGTGACACGAGAATCTACATCAAGTAACGGCCTCCACAATTCAAAATAATTTCAATTTTTCGCCGTCTCCGATAAGACTGAAAGTTGATTTTCTTATTTTGAATGAAACACCCCGTATATTTTTCCTCAATTGAATTGCCCTCTCAATACTGTAATGAATTGTAGGGTTCTGCAAAAATTCTTTTTGTGAAAAAAAATTGATATTGACGTGTGGCAGACATAGAAGCATAACAAACTGCTGGCCGTTTTACTTCCAAAAACTTCAAAAATTCTGCAATCGACAAAATCATAGTCAATTCTGCTGCATTCGTCTAGTTGAATGCGCCTTCTTCGCCAAATGTGACAATAATTTTTGGATTTTTAGTTTTCACCTTATAACTCCGACAGGACTCAAATATAAATATAGACACTATTCTTGGGGTTTATATATTTTTTCAATATACAGGGTGTTACATAATAGCATGTCACAACTTCAGGAGATAAATCTACGTGCAATTTTAAACAAAAAAGGTTCAATAAAAATAGGTTCGCAAAAGCTTTGTTACGGAGCTACAGGGCGTTGAAATTTCCGGAAAAAGATTGTTTTATTCTTCGAAACTCCTGTAACTTTTGGGATATTCAGCCCAAATTTGGAATGCAAGCTATTTTTTACAGCCTTCATCATAATACTTCCTAGATTTTAACTGAAATTCACAAAGTGTTTTCTTTTCCGAGGCCATGTCTCCTTTTGCCCTTTCAAACTTTTTCGCAGTACGCCACTGATCAGCGTACAATTAATTTTCGTCATCTTTGTTCAATTTAAAAACTTTTTTGACATTTGTAATTTTATCGTATCTCCAATCGTTTTCGAGTAAAAAATTATTGTATTTGAATTATTTGAATTGTATATTATTCTCTAAATAAAAAAAATAATAGAAATACTCGATAGGTATGCCCGAAATTTGCTTTTATTTTGATAGCTCATCTCCTAAGACTCAACTTATATTTATTCAATATTAAACTAAAAAAAAAAGATCAATTAATAACTAAATAAATTGCTGGAAGTGTCCTCCACCTGCAAGAATACAGGCCTCTGTTCTTCTTCGCATATTATCACTCTTTGAAATATTCCTTATCGTGTCACGAGAGATCATTTTTCGATTTCTCAATTCTTCTACAGTGTTCACTGGAGTGGTATAAACTAAACTTTCGAGATACTCCCATAAGAAAAAGTCTGACCTACTTGAGTTTGGGCACCTAGGAGGCCAATGATTCTGGCGCACGCCGAACTATCCATCGGTTATTGAATGTACTATTCAAGAAATCCCTAGCTTCACCACGGAAATGTGTTTTTGCCTCATCATGCATGAACCACATTATGTTTCTCACTAAAAGTGGCACATCCTCGAGCAATTAAGTTAAAATTGCTGATAGTTGATACCGTTTAGTCTGTAAGACAAATAAAATAGCTTAATCAAAAAATTCCCAATTATTCCGACTCAGATATTTAGTGAGAATTGTTTTCGATGATAGGATTCTTCAATCAAATGGGTGTTTTCCTCTTCCCAATAATGATTATTGTGAAAATTTGTGATAGCAGTTCTCGAAAAGTTAACTTCGTCTGTGAACATTATTTCACTATCAAAATGAGCATTTTCTCTAATTTTATTTAAGAACCATCGGCAGAAGTTCAGTATTGAAGGAAAATCTCGGGGAAGTAGAGTTTGGACGCGTTGAATATGAAACGGGTACAATAAAATGTCATGGAGAATCCTCCAAACTAGAATATGTGAAATATTCTACTGGTTTCCAATTTTTCTTGTACTCACATGAGGATTCAAATCAATATAATTCAAAACTGCTTCCCCAATATCTGAAGTCTCATAGTTGCATCTTTTAAATGATTATTTGCAGTAAGAGTACCAGTTTCCCTAAACATTCTGTGGATAGTTGAAATTGTTCGCCTGTCTGGTGTTACTCGATTTGGAAAGCGCACCTGATATATTCGCCTAGGTTCTGTTGTGTTTCCGTCAGCCAGAACGTACAAGTAATGGATATCAGCCAATTCGGCGTTAGTAAAATTAGCCATTTTTTCTTACAGCAATAACTTTGAAAGTCTTAAAACGAATCGTTAATTTAATGAACAATTCGAGCAGACACTGGTTCAATCTTTGCAATTGCCAAAATAAAAAAATTAAAAAAAATCAAAGCCTACTAGTCATTTTTTTAATTAGTGTTTCAATTCAGCGAATGCATACAATTGTTTAATGATTTTTTGTTCGAGAACGGTTGGAAATACGAAAAAATTACGGGTGTCAAAAGAGTTTCTAAATTGAGCGAAGATGACGAAAATTGATTGTACGCTTATCAGTGGCGTACTGCAAAAAAGTTTGAAGGTGCAAAAGAAGGCATGGCTCCGGAAAAGAAAACAACTTGTAGATTCTAGTTAAAATTTAGGACTTGTAATAATGGAGGCTGTAAAAAAAGCTCGCATTACAAATTCGGGTTGAATATCTTAGAAACTGAAGGAGTTTTGAAGAAAAACACATTTTTTCCGAAAATTTCAAGACCCTGTAGCTCCGTAACGAAACTTTTGCGGACCAATGCACATAGGAACTTTTTTTCTTAAAATTGCATGTAGATTTACCCCCTCAAGTTGTGACATACTATTATTTGACACCCTGTATATTAAATTTACTTGAACAATAGAAAACATGCAATGTTGTTTGAAGAATTAGTGTTTTCCCGCATTTTCCAGTTCGAATTTCCCAACTGATTTTGGCACACCAAGATTTTTCCGCAGATACATTTATAATGTCGACATTTTTCCTTTGTGAAAGTGTCTAAACTTTATTATTTCATCTTGAGTAATTTTCCACTTCATCTGGAAAACGTCAAGATCAATTGTTGTCACAAAAAGAGGAATATTGTCGAAACCGTACTATTCAATCCTATGAATCCTATTTTTTAAATCAGTGTTGAGAAGGCAATTCAATTGCGGCAGAATATATGGAGTGTTTCATTCAAAATAAGAAAGTTTATGTTTACTTCTTGTCTAACTAGAAATGAAAATTGTTTTAGAATGTAGTTTGTTAAAACCAAATCTAAATGTGAAAACTTCAGAAGAATACCTTGAACCTTTTCGCCTGGGTGGCTTCCATCCTTATAACTCCAAGGAAAAAATACAAACTCATCACATAAGTATACTGAAGAAAATTTCTAATCGAACATGAATTGAAGAATGTACATACCTAGAATACAAGGTTTCCTTTTGCTGTTTTCGTCACTCCAGGAACCAGCGAAGAACATTAAAACTAAAGGAATTATACCATGAACAAAGGATTTAACAAACATCATTTCTGAAACTTCCTGGTGAACTTTATATTCTTGAATATCACTGTAACCAGAACTTTCTTTTCTCGACATAGCACTGCAGACCGAATCGTTATACGCCAAAGTGAACCGACAAGATTTTTCCAAAAATAAATTTTGAGTTATAAGCTGATTCATTGTCGATGGTATGATATAAAAAAGAACTAGCGGTTCAACTGTTAAAGTAAGTAAAAAGGATTTAGTTCGACTTGTTTTCACGCCTTCACTCTCAATTGAATCCATATTTGAATGTTTCGAGAATAATTAATTTATATTTGTTATAGTTACGGGCACTTTGTAAACCACATGAGTGAATAAAATATGCAGGTATTTCATAAATGAATGATTAAAATCATGCTTATAGATCGTATTAATTCATGTTCGATCACGTGATGCGATTTGAAGATATCGAGGGCGACTACGAACGGAACAAACCGCAAAGAAGGAAAAATTCACTTGATTATTCAATAGCTAGGAACCATTGAAAATTACAGCCATACATTTTAGATATTTCAACTACTCAACATACAAAATGTCCACGATTTTACGACACTTCGTTTTTCAAGAAAAAAATTCATATAAATATGGATCGAAGAATGCTTCGTTTCCAAAATACGAGATTACTCCAAAATACATCAGTTCTCAAAAACAAGAGTTTTTAAATAAAATTAGACAAGGAAGACTTCTGACGAGTACATTATAACGGCTGATGTGCCTTATGCAGGGTGTTACATAATAGTATGTCACAAATTGAGAGAGTAAATCTACGTGCAATTTTATGAAAAAAACTTCATATAAAAAAACATAGGTCCGCAAAAGCTTCGTTACGGAGCTACAGGGTCTTGAAATTTCTGGAAAAAATGTTTTTTCTTCAAAACTCCTGCAAGTTTTGAGATATTCAGCCCAAATTTGGAATGCAAGCTATTTTTTACAGCCCCCATCATTACGCGTCCTAGATTTTAACTGAAATTTACAAGGTTTTTTCTTTTCCGAGGCCATGTCTCTTTTTGACCTCTCAAACTTTTTTGCAGTACACCACTGATCAGCGTACAATCAATTTTCGTCATTTTCATTCAATTTAGGAACTTTTTTTCAAGGTTTCAAGTGAAGAATTATTGAATTGAATTATTTGAATTGTATGTATTTCGCTAAGTGAAAAATAATAATTGAAATACTCGATAGGTATGCAGAAAATTTGCTTTTATTTTGATTGCTCGTTGTCTGGGACTCAACTTATATTTTTTCAATATCAAACCAAAAAATGAACAATTAAAAACTAAATAAATTACTAGAAGTGTCTTCCACCTGCAAGAGAACAGGCCCCTGTCCTTCTTCGCATATTATCACGCACACTTTGAAATATTCTTGGGGTATTTCTTATCAAGTCAAAAGAGGATATTATTCGATTTCTCAATTCTTCTACAATGTCCATTGGAGTGGTATAAATTTAACTTTTGAGCTTTCCCAATAAAAAAAAGTCGAAACTATTTGAGTCTGGGGACTCAGGAGGCCATGGATCTGGCCCACCTCGACCTATCCATCGGTTATTGAATGTATTATCCAAGAATTTCCTAGCTTCTCTACTGAAATGTGCTGTTGCCCCGTCATGCATGAACCACATTATGTTTCTCATTGAAAGTGGCACATCCTCGAACAATAAAGGTAATTCCTCCCCCAGAAATTGCCTATAGGCGGGACCGTTTAGTCTGTTAGGCAAAAAAATAGCCCATTCAAATAATTTCCAATCATTCCAACCCAGACATTTTGTGAGAATTGTTCTTGATGATGAAATTCCTCCAGCAAACGGGGGTTTTCTTCAGTCCAATGATGATTATTGTGAACATTTGTGATAGCAGTTTTGGAAAAGTTAGCTTCGTCTGTGAACATTATTTCACTATCGAAATGAGCATTCTTTCTAATTTCATCCAAGAACCATTGGCGGAAATTCAGTCTTGAAGGAAAATTTCGAGGAATTAGAGTTTGGACGTGTTTAAGATGAAACGGGTACAATAAAAAGTCTAGACTAGAACATGTTGAATATTCAACTGGTTTCCAAATTTTTCTTGTACTCACATGAGTATTCAAATCAATACAATTCAAAACTGCTTCCTCATTATCTGCAGTTCTCATAGTTCGAGTTGCACTTTTTTGAATGATAATTTGCAGTAAAAGTACCAGTTTCCCTCAACCTTCTGTGGATATTTGAAAATGTTTCCCTGTCTGGTGTAACTCGATTTGGAGAAAGCACCTGATATCATCGCCTAGCTTGTGTTGTGTTTCCGTCAGCCAGACCGTACATGTGATGGATATCAGCCAATTCGGCGTTAGAAGAGTTAGACATTTTTTCTTACAGCAATAATTTCAAAAGTCTTAAAACTAATCGTTAATTCGATGAACGATTCGAGCAGACACTAGTGCAACTTTATCTACTGTCAAAATAAATAAACAAACGAAAAAAATCAAAGCCTACTAGTCATTTTTTTAATTAGAAGTGCTTTCAATTCAGCGAATGCATACAATCGTTTAATAATTTTTCGCTCGAGAACGGTCGAAGATACGAAAAAATTACAGGTGTCAAAAAAAATTCTGAATAAAACGAAGATGACGAAAATTGATTGTGAGCTGATCAGTGGCGTACTGCAAAAAAGTTTGAGGGGCAAAAGAAGACATGGCTCCGAAAAAAAAAACATCTTGTAGATTCTAGTTGAAATTTAGGACGAGTAGAAAATAGATTGCATTTCAAAGTTGGGCTGAATTTCTCAAAAACTGCAGGTGTTTCGAAGAGAAAACCATTTTTTCCAGAAATTTCAACACCCTATAGCTCCGTAACGAAGCTTTTGCGGACCTTTTTTCATATGAACTTTTTTCTTAAAATTGCACGTAGATTTATCGACCAACGAAAGGAAAAAAGTATTCATCCTCTCTGGCCGAAGGAGCATGCGATGACGTGAGAGCCCATTTTCATGAATTTCCACGGAAAAAAAATATATTGTGACGAAACTTAACAACAACAAGTAACAAATCTTATGTGTATAAAGCTACTACATGTTTATATAAAAAAATCTTCTTTTCATCAAAAAAGATTAAGTAAAATATATTTTATACTTTTCACAATTTTAATTCCATAAACACGACCGGTTTTAACCGCCAGGTCATTTTTAAGTGGTCAACTATAGGAAATGAAGTCACTAGGACAGACAGGTAGGAATTTCGAAACCATATTTGAAGAATATTCATCCTCTGACAATAATTCTACATTATGTGAATATATAAAAACGACAAAACATTCTTCATAATTGCGACAAAGGAAAGAAAATGAATCTGTTGGAATGTTAGGAAATCATTAAACTTTTCAAAAACCCGAGTGCAATCAGCGTTAATAGCCAGCTAGACATTAAAACATCTCCATTCCTTGATATCAAATTAGGCTAGTATTCATATAAGTAAGCTCATTTTCTGTAGTTGACCACTTGAAAATGACTTGATGGTCGAAACGGGTCGTGTTTGTATAAATAAAATTGTGGAAAATATAGAATATCTTTCACTTTATCTTCGTTGAGAATGAATTTTCAGAAAATAAATAAATCAACAATATTGCTCCTCTTTTCATCCTTTATCTTAACATTAAATTAATTTTTCAACTCGAGATTATACTCAACAAAAATACAGCATATAGAGTTTAACTTTGTTCTGTCTTGGACAACTTCATAATGATGTTTTGAAAGTTGGCGTTGAATTCCCATATTATTAATTTAATTTGAAATCTAAGTTACAGAATGGCCATACTATTGTATGGTATTAATAATGGTTATGAGTTTAAAACGACACTATTTAAAACTGTCTTTTTAGTTCAAGTACCAAATTTAAGTCACCCTTCCATCGTCATGGATATGCATTCAGTGTTGTTGGTATTGGAAAATCACCAGACAAAAATATTAAGAAAATTAATCTACAGCATGCACTTAAAGACATTATAGCAGAGTTCAGGACGCTCTTGAATCTTCAACAAAAGTGGTCTTCCAATCTGAAAAACCGCCGAAGATTTTTTATAGAAAATTGGGATACCCTGTTTTCTTCAAAATAAATTGCATAAAGTACATTTTCACTTTCTAAATACAATACCGTTCGAACAAAATGAAATCTTCAAGAGTGTATGAGTTACAGAGCACCGCGCCACTGGTGAATCACCCAGTATAATTATATATAATTATAAAAATTAATATTATAGTATTCATTCGCTCTTGACAAAGATACTGTGTATCGAAAAGCGTCGAGCATTTAATAATATATTTTAGTAAAAATCATCGTTTACTTGTATTTATTTAATATATTTGCCTAGAGAGTTATCTGTCTTGAAAGCTATATTCAAATTATGAGAAAAATGATTTTATATTTAAACTGGTTTAACCAATATAAGTTAATATATTGTGGTTTTCATTGGTCTTTTAATATAAGATCAAAAACAACATGGATAACATTCAATCCAACATATTTTTAGATGATTTTTCCAATTCACTTGTTGATTGCATGGAAATATCTATAAATTTTTCGTTCTTGATCAAAACTTGGTAAATTGTAATTTAGTGTTACATTTCCTGATCTGATTTTCTTCCTTTATAGATTTCATGGCTGTAGGTGTTTGCCTGTCTTCAATGTGAGTATAATTCTTGTCTTTTTATTCTAGTAACTATTTTTGAATCATTGAATTTAAAAGAGCTTCTATTTTCTTTTTATGACTAACATTTGGTGTTGGTATAATTCATTAATTTATTATATTATAATAATTTCATGATTTGAACATTTCAATTCCAGATAATTACTTATGAGTGAATTAAGCACCTTATATAGTTGTTGAAAACAGTGATACGCTCCTAAGAATATATCTGATATCTTATTAGATCAACAAAAATACCTAGAAAAATTGTGGCGAAACCTTATATTAGCACATTAATTGCAGAATTTATAAACAATCAAAAATGAGAAAACATTATTTAGTTGCTTGCAGATATCTCTAACATTGTTAACGTTCAAGGAATTCAAAGATCGATTTTTATATAAGAATAGGAATTTTAAATAAGCAATTCCCAACTTCCTAACTTCATTTCCATTGTTTATAACTTCAATTAAACGCAGAAGGTTGGCATATTAAATTCTTTTTCAGAACATTTTGTATCAAATTGTAAATTTGAAAAAATTATGGTGTATTTTGAGCAGTTTAAAGAATTCATTGCCGTTGGGAATCATCTTATAATAATAGGTGTAGAAATTTTTTCTTTGCGAATACATAAAAACTAAAAAAAAATAGTGATGCTTTATTAATATTAATTTTATAAGTTTCCGAATATTTGAAAAAATTTTGACTATTTAAAAATTAACATAAACAATTATCAATATTTATGATTAATAACTATACAGGGTGTTAGATAATAGTATGTCACAATTTGAGGGTGTAAATCTACGTAAAATTTTGAGAAAGAAACTTCTCATAAACATAGCTCCGCTAAAGCTTCGTTACGGAGCTACAGGGTGTTGAAATCTCCGGAAAAAAATTGTTTTTACTTCATAACTCCTGCAGTTTTTGAGATATTCAGCCCAAATTTGAAATTCAAGCTATTTTTTACAGCCTCCATCATTACACGTCCTAGATTTTAACTGAAATTCACAAGGTGTTTTTTTTCCGAGGCCATGTCTCCTTTTTCCCTTTCAAACTTCTTTGCAGTACGCCACTAATCAGCGTACAATCGATTTTCGTCATCTTCGTTCCATATAGAAACTTTTTTGACACTTGTAATTTTTTCGTATCTCCAACCATTTTAGAGTGAAAAATTATTGAATTCGAATTATTTGAATTGTATGTTATTCGCTAAATAAAAACAAATTATAGAAATACTCGATAGATATGCCCAAAATTTGCTTTTATTTTGATAGCTCATCTTCTGAAACTCAACTTATACTTATTCTATATCAAACAAAAAAAAGATCAATGAAAAACTAAATTAATTGCTGGAAGTGTCCTCCACCTGCAAGAATACAGGCCTCCGTTCTTCTTCGCATATTATCACGCACTCTTTGAAATATTCCTGGGGTATTTCTTATCGTGTCACAAGAGGTTATTTTTCGATTTCTCAATTATTCTACAGTGTTCACTGGGGTGGCATAAACTAAAATTTTGAGATATCTCCATAAGAAAAAGTCTAAACTATTTAAGTCTGGGGACCCAGGAGGCCATGGTTGTGGACCGGGGTGGTTGACCTCTCCATCGGTTCTGAATGTATTATTCAAGAATTCCCTAGCATCTCCACCAAAATGTGCTGGTGCCCCGTCATGCATGAACCACATAATGTTTCTCATCAAAAGTGGTACATCCTCGAGCAATAAAGGTATCTCTTCCTCAAGAAATTGTCGATAAGCGGGATCGTTCAGTCTGTTAGGCAAAAAAAATGGCCCAATCAAATAATTTCCAATTATTCCGATCCAGACATTAAGTGAGAATTGTTCTTAATGATGAGATTCTTCAATCAAATGGGGGTTTTCCTCAGCCCAATGATTATTGTGAAAATTTGTGATAGCAGTTCACGAAAAGTTACCTTATTATTATTATTATTTTTCCACTATCAAAATGAGCATTTTCTCTTTCTCTTGGAGGAAAATCTCGAGAAAGTAGAGTTTGGACGCGTTGAATATGGAACAGGTACAATAAAAACTCCAAACTAGAACTTGTGAAATATTCAACTGATTCCCAATTTTTCTTGTACTCTCATGAGGATTCGAATCAATACAATACAAAACTGCTTTCTCGATATCTGGAGTTCTTATAGTTTGAGTTGCACCTTTTGAATGATTATTTGCAGTAAAAGTACCAATTTCCCTCAACCTTCTGTGGATATTTGAAAATGTTCGCCTGTCTGGTGTTGCTCAATTCGGAAAGCGCACCTGATATAATCGCCTAGTTTCTGTTGTGTTTCCGTCTGCCAGACCGTAAAGAAAATATGGATATCAGACAATTCGGCTTTAGTAAAATCAGCCATTTTTTTCTACAGCAGTAACTTCGAAAGTCTTCAAACTAACCGTTAATTAATAATGAAACAAATCAAAGCCTACCTGTCATATTTTTAATCAGAAGAGCTTTCAATTCAGCGAATGCATACAATCGTTCAATAATTTTTTGCTCGAGAACGGTTGGAGATACGAAAAGATTACAAGTCAAAATTTTTTTTTAATTTAACGAAGATAACGAAAATTGATTGTACACTGATCAGTGGCGTACTGGAAAAAGTTTGAAAGGGCAAAAGAAGTCATGGCTCCTGAAAAGAAGACACCTTGTAGATTCTAGTTTAAATTTAGGACGTGTAATGATGGAGGCTGTGAAAAATACCTTTCATTTCAAATTTGGGCTGATATCTCAAAAACTGCAGGAGCTTTGAAAAAAAACCAATTTTTTCCGAAAGTTTCAACACCCTTCAGCTCCGTAACAAAGCTTTCGCGAACCTATGTTTAAATGAACTCTTTTCCTTAAAATTGCACGTAGATTTACCCCCTAAAGTTGTGAAATACTATTGTGTAACACCCTGTATATTACTCTTTACGAGTATGAAACAATTCAACTTAAACAGACCCTCTAATATATGAGTATTTAGGAGTATTATTTGATGGATAATATGGTATGTTGATTCAGGGAGGGGTGGAAATTAACCTACTCGATAAGCTCTACAACGAATCAAGTTTGTTAGATCTCAGGCAGCTGTTTTGTCTGAAAATCCTGACATGATAACACAAATATGGATTGAATAGCGAGGTGATTTTTCATCAACCGAGTGTTAAAGATGAGAAATCACGCACTTATAACACCTGGCCTGATGATAAAATGTTTAGTTCATTTTAGAAAGCTTATGAAAAATTGGTTGTCCAAGCAGGTCAATCATTGTAGCTAGCATGATTAATTGAAAAAACAATACAAATAAATGAATAAAAACTTCAGTCAATATTCAAGTTCTTTCTTAATGATGATAATAATAAATTAAACTATGTATAATACTGTCACACAAGGGAGTTTGCTGTAGAAATTTGGATGCATTCCAAGAAATCTAACTCCCGTCCCTTAGGTGTTCTGTGAATAATTTGAAAGGATGATCTAAGGGTGGAAAATGTTGGCCATTTTCAATACAATGTGAAGCGAAAGTAGATTCGTCAGTTATCTGGTTATTGTTATCTAATTGATGCTCTTTGTATCTAGTTGAACGACCAGTCTGACCTATATAAACGCCTTCATAATCCATACAGAACAACTTGTAAACTCCTGTATTGGTATATCTATCAGTTTTATCTTTACTATTAAGAAATTCTTGGGAGTGTTTAATGTGGGTTTTGAAAGCTACTTTCTGGTGCTGCTTAGAACAGACATTCGAAATCTTATCGCAGACAGTAGGGAACGTTGTTGATTGCTTCTCGTTGACCAAAAAAATAAGGACGCCAAGGTACTATGTGATAATATACACCTCCAGTATATTTTCTAGCCACTATTGTTAGTTTGTTTGTTATTCCTTTAACGTGCTCTATTTCCGCCTCTCGGCCAATGACACTCCGGGGAATTCAGTCACCTCACTAACCCGGGAAATTTTGCCGAACCCCTCTCGTGTCGAGGGAAGGAGCATTTAATGTCCAACACATCTCTGTTAGACAGGACCGGCGGCTTTACATCTCCTCCGAAAGGTGGATACTCAAGCTTTTCCCAGAATCCGAAAATTCACACCGACTTTGTGGGGATTGAACCCAGGTAACTCTGCGCAGGAGACGAGCATCGTATCCCCTACGCCACCGAGCCGGCAGCCACTATTGTGGATCTGATAAGCTATCATACATTTTTTTGAAAGCATTATCACTCATGTTCACCATTTCAACTTGTCTAGACTAACCAATATTCGTTATTTCACTGACAAATTTTCTACATACATAAATGTAGGTATCCAAGAACTGTCAACGTAAAAACTAATTCTCGAATTGCGAAATCTAAAATGAACCCTAATCAAATCTTGACAATCAGATCCACTTTGTTCGTAATCTTACAGGAATATATACGGTAACCGATGCGCAAAATCTAATCAACTTTTGACGGGTACTCAGTGCAGCTAATTAAATTTCCATAGCCTACCATCTCTAGACAACTCTCAACTTGAGAAATTGTTAGGCATTTGTTTTAGTTCGCTTACACTTCACTCCTTTCCCCTTCACTTCCTCCAGCTTTGAGAAATTTGTGTGAAGTCCTCAATTAACGCCTTAAAAAGTGTAATTTGTAATTAGATAATTGGATTAAAGAGAATTCCTCGCGTTGTAGTGTTCAGCTGGCGTGAATCAGAAATGGGGCTCGAGATAGGGAGAGTGGGGAAATTTCGTGAAAAATAACTAGTTATGCCACGATTCCACGATTATCCAGTTGAGTTTTTCCTTTTATAAATGAAAATTGAGGCAACTTCTGTATTCATTTGATGATATTGAATTCTTTATTGAAATTTTCATTTGTTAATTTTTTCATAAAGGGTTTTTTATTGAGGCCGACGCACTTTATTTTTCCAATTAGAAGCCTTGTGGAATGGTTATAAAAATTAATTTTAATTCGAATGGAAGTACAACGGATGCTATTAAATACAGAACATCATACTGTGGAAGAGCGGCTGAAATCTAAATCTAATTTTCCATAACGCGAGTTCACAAACCGACCAAAATACCATGAATAACGCGTTCAATATTGATCTGTAGCTATTCTAACTTTTCTGGCTAGTTTAAAATAACTCCAAAGAAAAAATACATCCATATATGAGAACCTTCGTTCGTTGGACTTGACCTTCAATAATTCAATTGTGCCGTACAGTGTATGGCACGTTGCGCCGTCCTGTTGAAACCACATATCGTCCAACTGAATAGCGTCGACATCGCTTCGAGCATTATGTTGTCGTACGCACACTGGGATATTACGAAGTTTCAATTGAAAGTATTATTGATTGAATTATTTTGGGAAATCCATCTTATATGGGTAAATGATACGCTTTAGGTTATAGAATTTCCAATATTCGTTGTTTGAAAACACGACTAGTTTCGAAACACTTTACGATTTGTAGAGCGCCAACGGATGACTGGCTGTTGGCGCGATAGGATGTGTTCAAACATTTCTATGAGCGTTTTAGAGATGTCACCACTCGAATACATTCAATCGATTATTGAATAATCCTTGTATATCTGGTGTCTCTTGCGTCATTGTACCATTGGGCATTGTGCTCTCAAAATGGATTTCAAAGCTTCAGATATATAAATATTATGTTGGTATTTGTTGTTTAAATATATGTCACATTTCGTAGAATCTATATTACCCAGGGTGTTCGAAAACGGTTTTTGAAATAGGGACTCCTTTAAATTTCATTTCACTGGTATACAGAAAGAACAGAGGAGTTAGCAAGTTGAGGAAGAAAGATGAATAATACGTTCTGCAATGTGACGTCAGATAGCTATCAGGGTCGGTGTGAGGACTTTTTGAGAAAATTATCCCTCTTAGGCATATGGCATTTCAAGTTACTCGATCATTTTAATTTCTATTACAGAAAAGTGCGTCACAGACTCATCACCAGGTGTACTAGAGGAAATTTTCGAAGCAGGGGTTTTTATAACTGAACCTTCATAAGTACCATTGTTTTCTCCTTATAATTCAAATTTCCAAAAATACCTAGAATGGATGAAATAAAATAAATTGATATTCAATAGGGATTTGAGGCAAAGGATTAGTAACTATGTTTTTCTTAAGTACCTAGTATCTTTCTAATACCTCGGATTAACGACATAACAAAGAAAATAGAAATTTTAAGAGGTACGGACGAGTGCTTCGGATTTACCAGGTTGTCATTTAATAATACGAATTCATCAAAAATGGTAAACACTCTATTTATCTAGATAATTATTGCAAACAATTCAAATATGAAACGAAAAATTAGTTGAATAACGAAAATGTAAAAATTTTCCATGTCAGATAGTTCATCAGAACTAGAAGACTCGCTGTTGCTGTCACTATCGTCCGCTTGTAAAGTAATTATGAGTTTGGCGATAACGTCATTCAGCATAGGTTCTTTCTCCATGAAGCATTGTTCAATTTTCTGCGTATTGTCGCATAATGATTCCCACTAATCTGGAGGAAACGAAGAGAAAAACTCAACAGTTTTTCCACATTTTTCATTGAGAACTCAACATTCCTGTCAACTACATAAACTTTCATGGCTGCGCAAAATTTTTCAATCGGGTTTAAGTCAGGTTTATATGGGGAAGTCTAAGTACATCGTGGCCCTGATCATTGCGAAGTTTGTCATTAGCTTACATTTTATATCTGGGTTTGTGCAATTTAATTAGATTTTAAAGTTCTGCTTTGGTGGTAAATTTGGAATAAGTTTTTCTCTCAACCATTTTTGTAGTTTGTGAAATTCATATCATCTTGATATCACCAGTTTTACAATTGGACTTAAAGACCAGATATGCGTTTTGTACTAATCCACATTCACTTCCGGCGTTCAAAATTATCAGTCTTGCTCATTTTGACGTAGGCCGTCGTTTGTCTCGTCACTCCAAGCCTTCTTGTGTATATGGGAGGAATGAATATACACTCGGAGGCAAAATTAGCGGAACACTCGAAAATTTAACCAAATTCGATATTTTTCCTAATTCTCAACGGATTTAGATGATTTTTTCGGCAAGTTATAGATCAACTCTTCTGCTTTGTAGAAATTATAAGAGAAAACAAAAAAAAATTGAAAAAAATTTTATACGAGGGCAAAACTGAAAGTGTTTTTTTGTCAAAAATTCGTAACACCCTGTGGAATTTCGTGGTCCGTGTTGAAACGTACAATATCATGGTCTGTCAACACACATCTTCCTACAGTAACGCCCTCCTTGTTTTATGCATTTATCTCTATTTTTACAAGAGATATCCAATTTGAAGCGAAAAGTTACAAATTTCAAGAATTTATTTTTAATCTTGCGTAGAAATCTAACGAAATGAAAATTTTTGAAATTCACTGGCCAATTTCACGCTCCGGGAAAACTCGAAGTACACTGGAAAAATCGTTGATTTTGCACATTTATTTTTGAATTCTTTTGTGTGACACTCTATAATAATTATCATTTCCTGTCCAAAATTGAGAGCAGGTGTGTATTCTGGCGATACACTCGTGAAATGAAATGAACATGTTGAGAAAAATGATCATGATCACACACAAAAAAAAATTTGATTTTAGTAGCGAGTATGACCCCCCCGAGCTCTTATTACAGCGCGCATACGATTTCGCATACTCCCAATGATGTTGTCTATCATCTGTTGAGGTAAGCCAATGTCACCTCTTCAACGTTGCCTGGATTCCGTTGTCGAACCTTTCTTCCAAGAATGTCCCAAACGTGTTCGATCGGGTTTAAATCCAGTGACCGCGACGGCCAGTCCATACGTGTGATCCCAACTTCATTGAGATATTCTATCACTATGCGCGCAGTATGAGGGCGCGCGTTATCGTGCATAAAAAGGAATTTTTTCGCTATGTAAGGAGCAAAAGGCACAACATGAGGCTCCAAGATTTCTGTTATATCCAGTTCTTCTCACAAGCATATGCCACCCAATATCATGACTGACCCTCCACCGTATTGCTCAGTTCCTGCGAAGTTCGCTTGATTGTACCGTTCCCCTCGATGCCTCCATATTCTATCTCTACCATCCACGAAATTCACACAATATCGGCTCTCATCACTAAATAAAACTCGTCTCCACTGATTGATTGTCCATGCTACATGCTCCCTAGCAAACGCCAATCTTGCTACCCGATAGGCTCTATCGAGTCTTGGTGCTCTTGCTTGCGCGTATGATCTCAGACCAACTTCATTTAATCGTCTTCTGACTGTCCTCACACTGACGTTAATGTTATCCACTGCTTGTAAAAGGTTACGTGCCTGAACAGCAGTAAGACGAGGATTTCTTATGGTTTGATTGACGATGAAACGGTCATGTATAGCCCGGGTTGCCCTTGTCCTCGCCTCCTCACGTACAATCCAGTTTCCCTGTAACGTCGGTAGATTCGATGGATAACCGACGTCGAGACACCCAACATGGTATCGACTGAGCGGTAGGTGCGCCCTTCCTCGATCAATGTAACTGCCCTTGCTACTGAGGTTGGTGGTAAATCTCTCATTCTGAATGAAAAATACCGTTTCGAATCGTAAACAGTAAAAGTATCACAAAACACCGCAACCGATCGAATTTGTATCAAATCAAAGAATGGAAAACTCTCATTCTTTAAACAAGTGCAAATGTGGTCATATACAAAAAACGTGTGTTGTATTTCATATTTGATAAAAAAGGTGTGCACATGTGTAAATGAAAAGTTTTATCAATGGTCCCAGAATTCGGTTGTGTATTTTAATACCTACCGACTGTTATCTCCTATGAATTCCTAATTCTCACCAAATTAACCAAATTGTCATCAATAACTAATGCAATTCGAACATAAATATCGCAAACGACAATTTCGACACGCCTGAGTGATAATAAGAAAATTCCAAATTGATAGACGAATTTTAATGACAATTTCTTGATTCAATGGAATTTCTCCAAAATGGTGATTTTCCACTTGAAATTAAATATATTTTGCAAAAATAGAGATAAACGCATGAAACAAGAAGGGCGTTACTGAAGAAAGATGTGTCTTGACAGACCATGATATTATACGTTTCAACTCGGACCACGAAATTCCACAGGGTGTTATGAATTTTTGACAAAAAAACACTTTTAGTTGTGAACCCGTATAAATTTTTTTCAAATTTTTTTTGTTTTCTCTTATAATTTCTACAAAGCAGAAGAGTTGATCTATAACTTGCCGAACAAATCATCGAAATCGGTTGAGAATTAGGAAAAATATCGAACTTCGAATTTGGTTAAATTTTCGAGTGTTCCGCTAATTTTGCCTCCGAGTGTATGTTTCGTCCATTTAAATTATTGGTCTCTCTTCTGACGGTATCGTTTGATGCTTCTTAAATAATTCTGCTGTATTTTAGGTTTTTCCATAAGTAGCTTCCTATTCGTTTTCTTCTAAATCCAACGGAAACCCCCTCCTCTCAAAACATTTCGAATGCTCTCTCGTGATTCTGCATATTCATGCTCATCGAGATCTCTTTTCTCTGAGGATTTTCTTCTCTTTTTATCTGGAGTTGAAAAACTTTTATTTTCGCCATCTTCATTTTTCTTCATTTCGCTGAAAATTTTTGGCACAGTTCGCAAACCAACTCCTGTTTCGACAGCTACATGTTCTAGAACCTTCTTTAAAGACATTACAGGTTCATTTTTCATCCGTTCTCGTTTCATGAAATTTTTTCTGAATTGGAAACGAACTCCATCCTCACCAAAACTTAGAAATATTGAAATGGATGAAATTTCCAAGATTCGGCCCTCTTCGCTTGGCTCTTTTTCAAGCTTCAAAGGTTCATTGAACACAAAAGTTCAAGTTCATAATATTACATTGATTCATACTTCAAACCTTATATTGAAAACATTTGCGAAATAAAGATAGTGAGACTCTTCATATCATTTTTCATATAAAATATTCAAAATGGTCTCCATTTTGAACGATACACAATGTTAACCTGTCTTCAAATGATCTTCTAATGGTACTTAGCATGTCTGGTGTTACCGATCGAAATGCTTCTCTTATCCTCTCTCATTTCGTTAGCCGTCATAGACAGAGTTCGACATATAGTTTCTTCCATATATCCCCATAGGCAAAAGTCAAGGCAAGTTAGATCAGGCGATCTTGCAGGCCAAAGTCGGAATCCAGCTCTGTCCAATTGGAACCACATTCGTTGCCCTACGTCGATCGTCTCATCTTCTAAAACTTCTTGTAGATGATCATGAAGAAACCTCGAAAATATATTTCTGTTAGAGGACTCATCGAAAAAACTGATCCGATGACATGCGGGATTATAATCGCGCCCCATGTACTAATCGCCCATCGGTGCTACATGTACAGCTGAGGAAAGATATGTGGATTCTGATCAACGAAATAATTTAAATTGTTCATAAGGGAGTTGAAGTGGATAGTGCATTCAACCGCGAATATAATATTTTCTGCAAAATTTTTCCCGACCATTTCCGACATCCATGAACATAACTCAAGCGGACGTTCTAAATCCCCTTTCGATACCTCCTGGTGGACGTGGACATGATATGGGTGGAATCCGTATTTTTTCAAGATTCAGGATACACTTGCTACTAATTTC
The DNA here is from genome assembly GCA_013387265.2 of Cryptolaemus montrouzieri. NCBI lineage: Eukaryota > Metazoa > Arthropoda > Insecta > Coleoptera > Coccinellidae > Cryptolaemus > Cryptolaemus montrouzieri. The sequence continues at coordinate 44,967,189 of JABFTP020000083.1, read as the reverse complement.
CGTTTCATCGGCAATCTTCCGCTGACTAGTAGTTGGATTTTCAACGACGGTCGCTACAACTATCATTCCGTTTTCTTCATCTTCTGTTAGCCGCTTCAATCTGTTGTTCTCCTTTTGGATGAGCTACGTTGTCGGTTTGCAAAATTGTTTGTTTTACTTTTTGTAGGGATTTTTTCCCGATATATTCGAATATCTTCGAATCCGTTGAAAAAAGTTGAAGGAAACCTAGGTACCATTCAAAAGGTATCAAATTACACCCCGAGCCTCTTTAGATATAGGGTGTGCCATTTGAAAAAACAATTAAATGAGATTTGAATGAGTCCCAACTTCAAAATTGTTTTCGATCACCCTTTGTAACATAGATTAACAAAATATTTCTTATGTTCAAGCAACAATAATAACTATCACGATATTAGTACATCTGAAGCTTTGGAATCAATATTGAGGGCACAAAAACTCAAATATCAGAAATTTTGAACAAACTCACCTTTATTTTTCCTCACAAAATTAAAAATTAATTGAAATATAGAGTGTCCTATTTGAAGTACCATAATTTTGGTATGTTACTTTATCATAGAACACCCTGTATAGTCTAGAATAGGTTTAATCTGTAGTTACTACAGACTTTCGGGAATCGTCGTGTTCCCGACGTGTTTTGTTCCCTATTGATAAAAAAGGAAATGAGAACGGCAAGGGAATCGAGCAAGTTTGTTGTTTTTCCGGAATTAATTAAAAATATTAGGATGCCCTTTTCGCGAAAGAGAAAGACGTGAGAGTAAAATTTCGTCTTTCTTCTCGGATTCCGTGGTATTTCCCCGTTCTCGCTGATAGTTTTAAACCTCGAACCGAAGCGTTTTCGGCGATGTCGAAATATCTTCCGCGTCAGGATGGACTTCTTTTCGGACGCGGATTTAAAATGTTTCCGTAGAAAATACGCGATATGAATATCGCGGCGCACTATGGGAAAGATGGACGCTACGTTTGGTGAAAAGTCCGAGACCGATTAGGCGAAAGAGAAAATTTGTATGGATGTACCGTTTTGGTAATTTCCACCTCGCCGTTTCGAAAAAATCGGGGACCCTTTTCTTTTTGGCGTTTTCGAGAGGTTTTCGAAGAATTTCGAGATTATCGCTTCATGAATCGTCTTCGGAAAGACGAAATTTACTTATACAGCAAGAATCGCGTATTTACCTCTTTCCGTTTTCGAGATCTGGCGATATCGCGAAAGTTTAAATAAAATCGTATTTCCGCTGTTTCGGGTCCCACGGCCTCCAAATTTTCACGACGCCTACGGCTAACTACCTAGTTCAGTAAAAAAATTACTCGGCTCGCACTCGAAAAAACCCCTTCCCGGTTCAACTCACATCGATGCCCTCCGTTTTAACCGAAAAGTGCCTTACGCGTTTAGTATAGTAAAAAAAATTTTCGAAACGGCCGTAGAATACGCCTAATCATCATCCATCGCGAAAGTGGTGAGTCACCCGGTAGGTATATTTTGTAGATTCGATTATTATTGAATTTAGTGATGGATCATTTCATTCTGCCTTTTATTTAGACAATGTACAAACTGGTCCATTTGTTTGTTTGAACCTTGAAAACCCATAGAAATATATCAATATATGTGTACTGAAAATAATAGGTTTTATGCTAACTTATTATTCATTACAGATTTTTCGAGAGTGGGGATCCCATGGGGAGTTCTGAATTTTGTTTGAAAAATTCTTATTCAAATAGAGAATAATATTGTGCAAACAAGTCTCAAAAAGATTACAAAATTCATTTTTAATGTGTGGTGGAGTTATATTTTAGTTAAAGGTTTCTTTTATTAGAGGCGAACATTCATCTGTTGGAATGTTTGTGGTACATATATTCTATATCAAAAATGATCAGGTCTACCAAATTGAAAATTGTCTATTGCCGATGACAGCTTTCTAATTTACCTGCAATTGTGTTTCTTTCTAATTATATTGACGTGAATTTCCATAAAATTAATTCACCAACAATATCATTAATTCAATCTTTGTTTTAAATTAATTTCTATGGAGTTTTTCAGTTACTACATTATCGAATAACTAATAATTTTCAAAAAAAAAATAGGGCAAAAGTTCAAGCGCATACACCAAGAAATAAAACTTGACTGACGTTTACAGTAATGAAAATTTCTGGCAAACCGAAATTTCTGGAGATATTCGTACGATTCCAAGTTGAAACAATTAGTGATTCCCCTCAAGTTAATCAAGTGTACATAATTTGGCTTTTTGTCCTCGGAACGGAGGAACGATGTCCCAATTATCAAGAGATGAATAAAAACTCTCCACCAGAAAAAGTTTCATCGCAAGAAGTAAAAAGAGACTGAGGTAATCTTTTTTCTAGTTGGAAACTTTTTTAATCTCGGGCTCTCTCGCGGACTAATTTACCAAATTTCAATTAAGAATTTACATTAATTTGTCAGATTCATAACAATTTGCGGCCGAAATGAAAAGCTAAAAACGGTGGGGACCAGAGCATGAAATAATTAAGAAGTTGTGAAATAATCAGATTCCGCAAAATCGCTGGTTGATGAATTTTGAAATCGTATCGCTCTGTGAATATATTTATTCATTTCATGGGATTATTCTAGAGATAAGTTGACGGGAAGACTATATACATTCTGTCAGGAAATGATTATTTGAAAAATCTGCTTGAAATTTTGTTGTTACTAAGTTCTTTTCTATACTGACGCAGAGTTTCAACGTTATCTTCCGAATCACTGAAAATGTTACAGAAAGCTCACGCTGAATCAACATTAACAAAAGCACGTGCATAAAAGTGATACAGTCCATCCCACAGCAGCCGAGAAGTGGCTGAAGATTTACCTCGCTCTGCTCAGCCAACAACATTTTCAACTGAAGTTAAGATCAATAAAGTCAAGGAAATGGTTATTGAAAATCGTAATATAAGTTTGAGAGATAGGCAATTAACTTTCTGTGTCTCACGAATCAATTCGTATCTTTTTAAACGATTGCTTGGACTTGAAACGCGTTGCCACTCGACTAGTTCCAAAATACCTGCATTTTCTCCAGAAATTGAATTGCGTAAAGGCCGCTGAGACATGCTACAACTACCCCACAATCATAAAACGCACTGTAACTGGTGTCGACATGGGTTTCATGAGTTTGACATGCAAGCCAGTCCACAAGCTTCCGAATCGCGTTTTCCAACTATACCAAAACCGAGAAAAACACGTTAAAGTCGATCAAGAGTCAAGGTTATGTAAACGATAATGCATCCATCACATCGTTCAAGAGTTTTAACTAAATTCTTGGTGCTTGATGAGAATTCACATTATTGCCTTGCAACATTGACCCTATTTACCTGTGAAAGTCGAGAAGTCGTTTGACAACCTGTTGGCTCGTTCAATATATTTTCAAAAAGTTCGGTTCCTTTTAGAATACAGGGTGCAATTTCACCTTTAGTCTCTTTGTTTCCGACTGAGATAGACTGATTTAACCAACGAGAGAATTTGGTTTCAACAAGATGATGCTTCTTCTCACTATGTCCATAATGTGTGACGATGCTTGATAGACGTTGGCCAATTGATCATCCAGATCATAAGATCTTACGCCTTCATACTTTTTATGGGGATATCTGAACTCAAGACACGAAATCAGGCAAATCACGACGGAAATATCATGAAATGTGAGAAATGGTAGTTATATTTGATAAGGGTACGTCCAAAAAGTAAATGAGGCCAATTTTGAATATTGCGTACGTCAATTTCTATTCAGTTAAAATATCTAATTACACTAACCACAAAAATTGTTGCATCACCCTACTTTTACGACAATACTATATAAACTTTTAGGTTGGTCATCCAAGAGTCGCTTGGTAACTTTCAGAAGTGTAAAATAAGAAGAGATGAGTTTATGATGGAAAATATCAACAATTTTCGAGTTAATGAAAAATTAAAAAATTCTACCATCTTCAAACATTCGAGAAGATCAATTAGCATCGAATGGTTACTAATCATTTTCAAAATCGAGTGTTTCCTCCCCTAGCCCTAATTACTGCCAGTATACGTCTCGGAAGCCCCTCAAACAAATTTTATATGTACTCTTGAGTCACGTAGTTCCAAATTTCAGGAAGAAGATTTTCTAGTTGTTGAAGTGTCCTACAAGGCATCCTACGTTGCTGAATTTGCCACCCCATGTTGTCCCAAACATGTTCTATGGAATTCAAGTCGGGACTTCTGGCTGGCCATCTTAAAATATCAATTTTGCATTTTGCAGAAACTCTGTAACTATTCTAGATGCATGAGGCCGAACATTATCATGCATATAAATTAAGTTTTCGCCAATCAATGAGCCAAAGGTTACAACATGGGGTTCAAGGATATTTGCGATGTATCTGGCCGCTGTCATTCTTTCATTATTCACTAGGACTAACTCAGTTCGACCATGGAAAAAAATGCGTTCCCACGCCATTACTGAGCCCCCTCCGATGTTTTCGGTTTGCCGGATATTGCATTGCTGATACCGTTCCCCAGGTCGTCTGTATATAGGCATGCGTTTATCATTGGATACTAGACAGAACCTGGACTCGTCAGAAAAGAAAACATTCGACCATTCTGGAATACCCCAATTTGCATGTTCCCTTGCAAACTGAAGTCTTGCAACTCGATGCTCTCTGATGAGACGTGGACCGGTAGAAGCCACCCTTGGTCTGATATCGTCTTCTCTGAGCCTGTTCCTAACAGTTTGCAATAAAATATGCACATTTCTGGAAAGTGCAAGTTCATTTTGTAGCATTCTAGCCGTACAGCGCCGAACTCTTAGTGCAGTTAAACGAAGCCAACGGTCATCAACTGGTGTTGTTATCCGATTTCTTCCCTGTCCGGCCCTTCTTCCATATTCTCATGTTTCGTGGTACCGATTAATTGTTCTTGAAATAGTGCTTTAGTTAACATTCAACAAGTTAACCACGTAACGTTGGCTTCGCCCCTCCTCTAGAAGTGCTACAATTCTTACCACTTCATGATCACTTAAATAGCGTCCAGGACGTTCAACAGTAAACTTTCATTAATTTAGCGTGAAATCTGAAGAGAAATTGAATGAATAGTTATAATCGAATAAACTTATTCTTGTTTCAGACGTGTTTGAGATCGTATGGAAACAAATGTTACTACATAGATAAGATTTTTTTCCCCTCATATGTCCAAAAACATATGTTGACAAAGAAATTGTGATCGAGCTGCTTACCAGGTGATGCGACTATTTTTGTGGTGTGTGTATTTGGAGTTATAAGTTGTTAAGTGAAACTGGGGTGAAATAATTTTAATTTGTGAAGTTGTCGAAGTTGTTAGTGTGTCAGTAGAAAATTACTAGCTATTTTGCTATTCACCATTAACTGTCTCTAGTCCACGAACTATGCTACATGTTTCCAAGTTAATTTAAATTTCAACGGCCGTCATTATGTGTTGTCGTCCTCCCACACATTTCGAAATCTCAAACTTGCAGTAGATCGAAATGAACTCTGCAGAGAATGAAACTTTCATGAGGGGGTGGAGTTGAAATTAAGACATTTTCTATTCAGATCTGACACTTGTCAGCTGGTCCCGTACAGGGTGAACTAAATTCGACTCAAGCTGAAGCTATCTCAGTAATTGTTGAAATGTTGGAGCTAGAAAAAAATGGGTGGAGAATAGCTGAAGATATGCCGTCATTTTCTGGCGACAAAAGATAATTCCAGTTTAAGTGGGTGTTCTTTGACAATCTCAAGACTGATTGAAACCTCTGCAAACGAGGATAATAAATTGTAGTAGCGAACCGAAAGGATCAGATGTGAAGGAGTAAACAAACGTTTCCTATAATACTTTGGCAGTTTTGAGTGGGGCATTTGTTGTTCTCACATTGAACAGGTCGATATACAGGATGTATATCGTCGTGTACAGGAGTTTTCAAATGTTCCCGCGTTGAAGAGTCTATTGAATTCAGAGCAGGTGAACGAGGTGGCAAAAGTTTTCGTTCGAATATTGACATGCTCTTATACTAAAATCAGCAGGAGCATAATTCTGAATAATCTTAGGATTCTGAACATGTTGATGGGTCTTCTAAGGTGGAAAAGATTGATAGCACGGTATTCTGCCCATGACTATGATCTTCTGATATGACTGGTGCTGAGATTGATCAACTTATCAACAAGGCTCTTTACAGCATCCATATACCATCAATGCGACTGCTATACATATTACCGACAATCTGATACTAGTTGTTACTGAATGGGTTCTGACATGCCTCCACACATTCGGATGAAGCTCTTCGGTAATTCCCTCTTGTACTGCAGGATGCTAAAATGACTTGACTATCCCTTCTTCCTTTATTGGAGTTGATATAACGTGCCGTGTCGGAAGATCCACAAGTTTATTCGCAGTGAAGGCCATCCAATACGGAGGACTGGTAACAATTCTGATCTATTTCCTTGACAAGTAACTGCTATGTGAGTTGGTTGACTGGTGATGTATAGCGACGAGTTAATCATGTAAAGCTCTATCTAGATTATGCCATTGAATCTTCGCTCGTGTATGTAACACCTGGATCTTCCAATCTGTTATACAGAAGATCAACGATGCAGTTCGCTTTTTTCTTCGATATTTTTGATGACAACTGGTGAGCATAGCCATTCTGGATTCTCGAGAAGAAAGCTCCCTTCGATTTCAGCTTCAGTCAACTCAAAGAATACTTGGGTATTATAATTCACCAGAATAGAATGTGGTTCCCGTATCACCATATAGGAAGAATTCGTGGTATTAATAGATATTGGAATTACCTTAATTAGATCAAAACGTACTGGTACTGTTATAGGAAACAGTATGAGTATCTCTTTCTCTTTATGTACTACCGCAATTTTCAGAATCGGACTTTGGACTATTTTTAGGGTTGGTGGTAACTTCTGAGCGTCTTATATGATTGACGTTACTAATAAGGTAATAGCAATTCATAGATATGCCTCTGGCCAAAACGAAATTCAAGTATTCTTGTCTAGTGCTTCTTGGGTGTAGTTCGAAGGAAGTTTGTAGATGTTGAGGATATGGGTGAGTTTATTCTCATCCACTGATTTGTACCATTTGACCATTTGATTGGTGGTTGCTATCCCCTGATTCAGTTTGGTGGTATATTTCTGTAGTTGAATATCCATTGGTCGCTTTACATCACTGATATTTGACAGCGCTTGAAGCATGAATTGGCCTGGTGATTGTCTTCGTAATCCTCATCATAAACTTCAAGAAACCCTTTTCCGGCGATGGGATATATATATATATATATATATATATATATATATATATATATATATATATATATATATATATATATATATATATATATATATATAACTCGTTTTCCTGTCGCTATTGCACTAGCAATAGTTTGTCTGTTTATGTTGTGTTAGTGTCATGTGTACATAAAGAGTACCAAAGATTTTTCTGCTCAGCCGCTTCATTCTCTCTTGCATATATTATCATCTTGCTCAGTGCTTGCTTCAACAGATTATTTAGAAATAAATTATGCCGTCGCTTATATTATTCATTTTAATCTAGGAATTAAACATGACCTAATTCCCAAAAGAAAAAATTTCACAAATATGAACCTGAGATTATTTGTGAAAATGACAAATATAAACTTTATTTTGATAAAACAATTCTTTGCAAAAGAGCTGTAAAACACAATAGACCAGATATCATTCTTACTGATAAACAGAATCAAATAACATATATAATTGATATTGCTATACCCGACACACATAATATACAAAATAAATACAATGAAAAATTTCTAAATATATGATGCTTGGCGACGAGATTAAAAAATGTAGAAAATGAAAAGAATTTTTATTCTACCGATTATTATTTCCACAACAGGTATTATTCCTAGGAATCTTCACAAAAGTATTGAGATTTTGGGTCTGAAGAAAATTTGTTTGAACAGTTACAAAAGATAACAGTCATCAAACCTTGTAATATTCTTCGTAGGTTTCTTTCCGAAAAAAATTATGAGGTAGAGTCAGGTTTTCTCTTTAGTTTATACTGCTCAGAATCTCATCTCATATTTTATTTATTTGCTTATATAAATGTAATATAATTAACTGACAATTTCGTCATATTTATATTCAGAGCAGTATTCTATTCGATTGTTCACCACTTCACACAAAGGAAACTATTAATGAGTAACATTCAGTGTTACTTGACTAAGGTCCGTACACTAGATTTTTCCGGGGAGAAAGCCTCTGACACTACTCGTTGGTACATTGATATCATTGTCTGATGATGCTATAGTATGTATATATTCTGGTAGATTGATATATTCTCATAACATTTAACGTTAACCTAATATATAATTATTCCAGGATATCTTTTGATTATAATCATTGCCTGGCAATGGTATTAATTACCTGGTGGTGAATTTATATTTTTCATGAAATCAGTTTGATTGCATGAACAGATATATGGGCAACTCGTCGGGTGAAACCCCTATATATATATATATATATATATATATATATATATATATATATATATATATATATATATATATATATATATATCTCTTGAAAAAGAGAGGATTTACAAAAATTCGAATAATTGTGTTTACAATAAATGCTTATATCTATAATTTTGGTGTGTGTCAGAAAAATGTAGAAATGTAACAGGGGAACACTACAAACTCGCATATGATGCAATAAACCTGAGGAAAAAACTCGTTTCGCTGTCGCTATTGCACTAGCAATAGTTTGTCTGTTTATGTTGTGTTAGTGTCGTGTGTACATAAAGAGTACCAAAGATTTTTCTGCTTAGCCGCTTCATTCTCTCTTGCACTGCATGATTTCCAGACGAAGACAAGGGTGAAAGGAAGGGGGTTTGGGACAAGAATCTGTAATAATGGAAGAAGAAAAGCTGCAGAAAAATATTTCAACAATCATACCTCTTATATGTCTAAACAAATCTAAGAAAAGATTTTACATAGCAAGCAAGGCCATAAAAAGGACTAAGGAGGTAATCAACAAGTACATAACCTGCGGTATTTCCTCTTCGCGGAGATGTTCTTCCGTCGCACTGTGACTCTCCTGAAACATAATCACTTCCTTATTCTTGCTTGCCAATTCTGAAGTATAACCGCAAAAACCCTTCAATATTCAAACTCAACAAAACAATTCCCTCTCTGTTCGACCGAGAGAGCCTCGATGGCCAGGTTCAGTCTTCCAAGTGACACCGATTATGATCTATAGTATACATAATTAATATAAATGAGTATACAAAATTTTGACAGTCGTTCTAAAAATATGACAGATGTCATAAGAGGGATAAGGAGTGGCGAATATTCGTCAATATTAATTTCCATACATAATTGTAATATTCCAAATAAGATAACTATGTCTAAATCGAAATCTTATCTGCTCTATTGGAACAGTGGTGAAGTACATTATACGATGCTATTTTCTTTAGTGGATTGTCTGATGGGTTCCCAATTTGCTGTGCCACTGAAAGTAATGATTTTTATAATGATAGACTTCACGCGATCAACTCTTCGCAATAATTCTTAGTTGTTAGCAGAGTTGCAAAAAAAATTAAGCGAGTACTGTAGATTCTAGTGAACACTTAGTAATTAAATTGAAAACGAAATTTCCAAGTTTGCTGTGACACTAGAAAACATGATTTTCATGATCATTGGCTTCACGCCATCAAGTTAGTAATCAAAGGAAAATCGAAATTTTTAATCTGTATAAATTCATTTAGTTGAATCAAAATAACCTTGACTAAGAATTGTCATGGAACTCCTATATACAAGATTTGATTAGTTTTTAGGTGTTTTTCGCAGAAGTTTTTACCCATCCGTTTGTAAACATTTTTCACAATATAATCTGGTTGACATCACATCACTAATTATACGAAATGCGAAATTATATTTTTCAAATTTTGTGCCCCTTCCATACGGCTGGTTTCGTTAATTAGCTTAATTGTAGCATTGGATTAATTAAAATCCTGGATCGATGATGATTGGAAAGTAAATAAACTTTCATTCGAATATGATACTGGAAACTTTGAGTTGATACCGATCAGTTTTATACGTCAAACTTTCGTTCTATGCTATGTTTGACGTTCAATTTTGAGAATGAAGCAGACTAGAGCTAATTAAGTTTTCTCTCTAATAAGTAAGATTTGAATGAGTCTACCCCATGTAACGAGGTAGAATCGAATTGAATGAAGTTTACCCTATGGATAAATTGAAACAAAAATTCAACACCTTAACTTACGTTGGCATTACAAGTGAAAAACTGAAATCATTCTTGAGTAGCAATAATTTCAACATAGCTTTTCAAACTAATAATAGTTTAGGCAAATATATAATAAATAATAAAACCATATCAGATAAAAATAATAAATCAGGTGTTTATAGATTGAGTTGCAAAGACTGTAATAATTTCTACATTGGTAGAACACATAGAAATTTAAATCTAGAATATCGGAACATCAACGCAGTTTTTCAAATAAATCTCCTAGAAAATAGTCACGCTTTTGACCCACAGTTTGAAATTTTGCATACAGATACTAAATATTGGAAGGTAGATCTTTGGGAAACTTTAGAAATCAACAAACACAAACACTCAGGTAGACAATCTTCGCCTCTATTGAATCTCTTCAGGGAGCAATCTATTTCTTAATTTTATTGGATATACCTGTCATCAATAACCAATTGAGAAGAAGCTACCCTATAAGTTTTTAATTACTTAAGAACATTTGTAATTATATTCTCATTCTTATCTATATATAGTTGTCATAATTTCTGTAGATTCATTCGTCTGAAGAAGAAACGCGTTACGAATCACGATTATTAAGTATAATTCCTAAAAACGCATTACTTGTTTTTATTATTGATAATGGAATTCTACCAAGTAAAAGCCTCCCAAATTCCAATCAATAGTATTTGATTGCGCACTGTTTCTCTCGGAATTGTGACCAGAATTACCTTGATAAAGGTTTTGAGATAGGTCTTGTATTGAGAGATCGAAATGCATTATTTCAAAAATATCTTCCAATCATATAATCTGCGAATTTCAGGGTCCTCGCTCGAAAGATCGTAATTTTTTGGATAAAATCGCGAATAACTCACAAACGATGTATATCTTTTTGCGAGTGTGCCCCATCAACATTTCGAGAAAAAGTTTGTGGACAAATAAGGACCACTCTAGTGTGGAGGAGTATTATCATGCAATGATAGAAAGTTTTCTTTAAATGCTGCAGCATATGGTTGCATAGAGGGTTGAAGATATGATGAAGGTAGTACGACCAAAATGGCATTTATGGACAAAACGACACATTGGCGATATTTAAAAATTGGTTCGGTTTAGACCGTCAAAATAAGCCAATTAGAAAGCGCTCACAACGGAAATATACCATTGGATTTCTGAGAGACATTTGAAATACACATAGGACGCCATTTGTGTTTCGAGCTTAGTTTCGTTAGTTTTTTGTTTTTCAGTAAGTTTTCCTTTGTTATTTTACTGTTTTAAAGTTTTCTAATTTCAAGCGTTTTGTGTTTGAGGTGAACCTTTAAAAGTTACTATATTTTTGTCACTTTAACAAGATTATTCATCGAATCGTAATATTTTTGAGGCTAAGAACAAAATGACATACAACCATAATGGACAAAACAACATAATGTGTCGTTTTGTCCATAGAGATAGTGAATAATAAAAATATCTAAATCTACATGAATCTCATGAATTTACAGGATGACAATATGCCACGGAATTATAAGAGGACAAGTAATAGGCAATCATGGAGTCCACAAGCGATGAACACAGCTATTGAAGCTATAAAGGAGAAAAAATGGGTTGACTTCTGGCTACTAAGACCTTAAATGTGCCACAAGCTACACTAAGGCGTCATGCTTTGGAACAAAATAAAATAATTTCACCTGCAGCAAAAGGTTTGGGCCGATTTCAGCTAACATTTTCTTTTAAAATCGAGAAACAATTGGTTGAAGATATACTCGAAACTCGCATGTTTAAATTATCGGGTACAATGGTCCAAGCACTCGCTTTCAAATTGGCTGAAAAAGATATGGCTTTGCGCACAGATATAATCAAGATAAGGGTGAAACTGGCCAGGAGTGGTTAGATGGATTTTTTACGTAAACCCGAGCCTACTTCCGCAACCAGTGCCCAAGCTTTCAATCGGCCCCAAGTAAAAAAGTTTTCTGATAACTGTCAAGAATAGATTAACAAATACAAATTTAATGCAAACCGGATCTACAATGTTGACGAATCGTGGATCTCAAAAAATCTTGGCTACCATTGGCAGAAAGCAAATAGGTGCCATTACGAACGCTGAGCGGGGATCCAATGTAACAGTAGTTTGCTACTTGAACGCAACTGGGTCGTACGTACGTTTCATGATTTTCCCGAGGAAGAATATGAAAAACGAGCTCGTGGATGAACCACGAACTGGCATGGTAGGAGTAGCTCAAGAAAACGGGTGGATGTCTACTGAAAGTGGCTCCAGTAGTTTCAAAGCTTTGTAAAGCAAGTCATGATGATAACGTTCGGCCATGCCAGCCGTAAACCATTCGAAGCTTTGAATTTTGCGAAAGACAATGGAACCGTCTTCCCCTTCACTGCACCCATTGTATGCAACCGCTCGACGTGTACTTTTATGGACCACTCAAGACTTATTTTAACCAAGAGATTTATGTCTGGCTAAGAAATCATCCAGGAAGAGTGGTGACAGCTCTTCAGATCGGATATATTTTCAATCAAGCTTATGCTGCTTCTGTTCAAAATGCATGCAGTGGTTTTGAAAGCACGGGACTGAGGCCAGTTAATCCAGACATATTTCCAGATCACTTTTCTGAACCAGCTGAAACAACAAATATAGCTTCCGCAGCTGATAACCCAGATTCAATTTAGGATTAGAACCTTCTTTCATCGTTGCCAATTGACTCGGCAGCTGGCGAGACACAGAAATAGAATGAGGCCCTGAATCTTCATTAAAGCCATCCACTAGTTCTTGTGAACCATCTAATTCATCGGATTCTTCAGTCGCAATAGCAGTTACTGAAGATATTCATAATACACTGACTGGCCACTCAGATATTTCTCAACCATCTACTAGTAAACGAAGCCAAATTAATGAACGACAAAATTCCTACTGACGTCATTACCAAACATGGCAGAGTTAAAACTCAAACGAGAGACTGAAGCTAAAAACCCAACTCGTAAAAGACGACAGGCAGTTACTAGATTCTTTATACAGAGTGTTTCAACGGAAACTAAACAGAGACTATATCTACCAAGATATTCATTTCTGATGAAAACGCAAAAACAAGTCAAATTTTGTTTCAAGAGGGACATCTTTTGTGGTACAAAACTTGCTTGAAATATCAACCCCCTATGCGGGGGTTGCAATCCTTGAACATTTAGAATAGGGAAGATGGGTCGAGTGATGACTCAAAAGAAAGGTGGTATCTTTGTCTGCATTGCCTTGACCGAATTTCTATTTTTGATTGAAAACTGTAAAAAATACAGGGTGAACAACTGAAGGATAGGGAAGACTATTTCCCTGAGACTATTCAAGTTTCAGTGAAGTAAAATGGAACAAATCCATGCTGATCAATGGCAGTCATCATCAAGTACCATCCTCATCTCGAATTTCAACCCCTAGAGCAGGGGTGACCAGCCTTGAATTTGGAAGAGGGTAGATGGGTCGAGTGATACCTCGAAAGAAAGGTATTATTATCTTTGTCTGCATCCCCGTGAACGAATTTTCATTTTTGATTGAAAAATGTAAAAGATACAGAGTGAGCTACTGAAAAATAAAGGAGATCATCTATCGCCCTGAGCTATTCAAGTATTAGTGCAAAAAAATGGAACAGATTCATTCCAGATCAAAGGCTGTCATCTTTGATCTAAATGAATCTATTCCAGTTTTTCGCACTAATACTCCAATAGTCTTGGGGTGATAGTCTTCTCTATTTTTCAGTGGCTCACTCTGTATCTTCTACAGTTTTCAATCAAAAATGGAAATTCTTTCACGGGAATGCAGACAAAGATAATGCCTTTCTTTCGAGTTTTCACTCGGCCCATCTACCCCCTTCCAAATTGTCAAGGGTTGTCACCCCTGCTCCAGGGGTTGAAATTCGATATGAGGTTGGTACTTGATGATAACTGCCATTGATCAGCATGGTGGCCAATGCTGATTTAACAAAGCGTACCAAATTATTTGTTTGCGATGTTGTAAGAAAAAATAGGTTCCGTATACGAATAATATAAAAGTTATTGATAATTAATAAAATGATATGTCATTTTCGACGTACTTTCCCTAGATGTTTTGATTTTTTTCAAGAGCATCGATCATTAAAAATTGTACCAACGTTCTGAAAACTTCCAATCATAAGTTTTCATCGTAATAACCTCAAAACTTTTCTATACAGGCCGTATACCGTCACCATAATAAAGCTTAACGCAACTCAAACATGCGAACGGACTCCACACAAACACCCTTTAAAGGATCTCAATTTTCCCTCACCAAACTTCGTAATTCAAATCCATCAATCAATATTCCACACCGATGCCTCAGAAAGTCTCCCGACAGTTCGGTGTCTCATACAGGCAGATAAATAAGATTGCAATTTTCCACTTTACGAAACGTCCTGAAGGGAATCAGTCGCAATGACACGGACTAAATTCAAACGTGCTCGCACACCTTTGCGAATACGAATGAAGTTAATCAATTACGAAACCATTTTCTGTGACGGATATTCGGCGCAATTCTGTGCTTCCGTCTTGGGCTGATCGCGCCCGACTGAGATCTGAAGTCAAACAATCGACGGATATTCATTCTTTTAATCCTATTTCGGGCTAATTTCGGTGATGAAGCTTTTCACGTTTATTCCCTTCAATGCACAGGTGGAAGAGTTGCGAGGAAAAGATGAAGCTTTTCCATGAATCGCTTTTTGGGAACCCGGTGAGTTATTTTTGGTATTACGCAGTTTTTAGAACAGAACATTCTGTCGATTAAACACAAAATATTTATTTTTTAATCAAGATTCATTGTGTCGCCTTCAAAGTATGCCCCTTTCAAAATATCACATTCACGCCCACGAATAATCCAATCATCAAAACACTTTTCAAGCGCTTTTTCCAAAATCGACTTCAGTTTTGCATTCATAAACCCATATCTAATCACAAGTTACAATGTGTTTTATGAATGTGGGATCGGAATGGAACTATTCGAGCGTCAACGCGTTTCATGCCTGAACAATCGTTCAAACTGGTACAAATTGACTCGTGAGACACAGAAAGTTCATTGTCCATCTCTCTCACACTTAAATGAAGATCTTCAATTACCCTTCCCCTCACTTTATCGATGCTAGCTTTGGGAGAAGATGCTGATAGCCGATCATATCTGAAAATTACAGAAAAACCATAACCAGAATGATACCACTAATAGAAGGAGAAATGGAGATTATGCAAGATCCTGCCATGGACAAGGCCAAAACAAAAACAAAATGCTACTTATTCATATATTTGGCATTGATAACATGGGTGCTGGCTCTGGTAATCGCCACGTTCCAGTCGTATGAGGCCGAACCAGGGCATTATGTAGAACATTTGGGGACAGCAAAGATGAACAGGGGACTCAAAACTATGAGAACTCCAGATATTAAGGAAGCAGTTTCGAATTCAATTGATTTGAATGCTCATGTGAGTACAAGAAAAATTGGAAATCAGTTGAATATTTCACATGTTCTAGTTTGGAGAATTCTCCAAACCGTTCCATATTCAATGCGTCCAAACTCTACTTCCTCGAGATTTTCCGTCAAGACTGAATTTGATGGTTCTTAAATAATTTTGATAGTGAAATATTGTTCACAGACGAAGCTAACTTTTCGAGAACTGCTATCCCAAATTCTCACAATAATCATTATTGGGCTGAGGAAAACCCCCATTTGATTGAAGAATCCCATCATCAAGAACAATTCTCACTAAATGTCTGGGTCTGAATAGTTGGAAATTATTTGATTGGGCCATTTTTTTGCCTAACAGACTTAACGGTCCCGCTTATCGGCAATTTCTTGAGGAGGAATTACCTTTATTGCTCGAAGATGTGCCACTTTTGGCGAGAAACATAATGTGGTTCATGCATAACGGGGCACCAGCATAGTTTAGTGGACAAGCTAGGGAATTCCTGAATAATAC
Organism: Cryptolaemus montrouzieri; assembly: GCA_013387265.2. Lineage (NCBI taxonomy): Eukaryota > Metazoa > Arthropoda > Insecta > Coleoptera > Coccinellidae > Cryptolaemus > Cryptolaemus montrouzieri. The sequence continues at coordinate 44,950,959 of JABFTP020000083.1, read as the reverse complement.
GTTAAACAACCAATGGATAGGTCGGGGTGGCCTAGAACCATGGCCTCCAAGGTCCCCAGACTTAAATAGATGAGACTTTTTCTTATAGGGATATCTCGAAAGCTTAGTTTATACCACTCCAATGAACACTCTAGAAGAATTGAGAAATCTAAAAATAACCTCTTGTGACACGATAAGAAATACCCCAAGAATATTTCTAAGAGTGTGTGATAATATGCGAAGAAGGACAGAGGCCTGTATTCCTGCAGGTGGAGGACACTTCCACAAATTTATTTGGTTTTGAATTGTTCTTTTTTTTATATTGAATAATCATAAACTGAGTCTCAGAAGATGAGCTATCAGAATAAAAGCAAATTTTGGGCATACCTATCGAGTATTTCTATTTTTTTTTTCTTATTTAGCGAATTACATACAATGCAAATAATTCAAATTCAATCATTTTTCACTCGAAAACGGTTTGAGGTACGAAAAAATTACATGTGTCAAAAAAGTTTCTAAATGGAACAGAGATGACGAAAATTGATGGTTCGCTGATCACTGGCGTACTGCAAAAAAGTTTGAGAGGGCAAAAGGAGACATGGCCTCGGAAAAGAAAACACCTTGTGAATTCAGTTAAAATCTAGGACGTGTACTGATGGAGGCTGTAAAAAATAGCTTGCATTCCAAATTTGGGCTGAATATCACAAAAACTGCAGCAGTTTTGAAGGAAAAAACAATTTTTCCAGAAATTTCAACACCCTGTAGCTCCATAACGAAGCTTTCACGGACCTATGTTTATAAAAACTTTTTTTCTCAAAATTGCAAGTAGATCAACTCCCTTAAGTTGTGGCATACTATTATGTAACACCCTGTATACAGTTGATAAATCCAACTCTGTAAAGTACCGGAGATATGAGAACATATTTTCTAACCTCTCCCACGACAAATTTCATCATTCTCCGATTATTGGCGCACTCATGTTCTTTTCAATGTTTCATGAAAACAAGAGAACAGTAGCATTATAAAAATTTTATTGTAAATAATTCAGGAAATGAAGTTTACCTCAATATTGAAGACGTACATACCTATATGAGGTTAGTATCAACCTTCGTGAGGAAATAAAATCGATATCACACATACCAGAAGTCAGTTTGGAGAAATTTTGATTTCAAGATTTGAAACCGGAAAAAATATCAAAATCAAAGACATACTTCAATAGAAAGGTGAAATTATCAAGTCCACTGAATATATCCGCCTTTAAATTGTGTTAAAAACAATCATGATCACCACGGTGAAAAATTCTTTCGAAAAACGCAATTATCGCATGCTATCGGCTTGGTCAGTTCAGCCCTATGTTGTTATTCTGCTTTGCGCTCTCTGCTTTAGTGGCGATCAGACGTTTTTAGAACTACCGAATTTCACGAATGGTAGCGCCGCCCTCGCGCAGAATATTTATGACACACCTGCCATGAGATCTTGAACTACCTCTACCACTCATATGCACGTGTTTTTGATAAAGTTGCAATACAAAATTTGAGACAAACTCTTTGTTCGATAAGACACCTATGAACTGACCAAATCGAGCACTGTAAACAAACCAAATGCTAGATCGCAGTTGTGCCAACTTAGCGACAACAAAAATGTTGACAATCGTTTTAAGCAGATTCTCTCAATAATCAAGCCTCAATACTTTCTTGACCGAATGTCAGGAAATATTTGAATGAAATTAAACGTGTGAAGAATTTATAAAGTTGTTGAAAGAAACACAAATACAGAACAAGAACAAGAATGAAAGTGAAATGTATATTTTTATATGAGACACAGACTTAACATAACAAAAACAACATAAATGAACTTTCTATAAAACAACTGAAATACACTTCTGGAAAAATAAAATAAATACCTACATTGAAATTCAAGTGAAAAAGAATGAGAATAAGCGAAACTATATTCCCATTTCATCAGATAGTAGATAGTTCGGTGTTTTTGTGCCAAGAAATTTTTTTATATTTCTCAGGGAATCACCGTTCAATCTCGATTCACTCGTTTTCAGAAAGGATTCTGCTTAACATCGCCGAACGAAGCGCATTTAAGATACAGAAGTACAGAAAAATCGAACATGCTTTTATAACTATATAATAAAAAGTTGAATTGATCAAAAATGTGAAAATGCTAATACATTGAACGCTTCGGAAAGTATTAATTGGTTGTCCCAAATTTGATTAAGACAATAAGTCAGAGAAGTCACTTCTTTCTTGGACCCACAATATGCAAGATTCTCGGGAATCACTCATTTTCTGAAAGGATTCTGCAGAATATCACCAAATGTAGTAAACCTTAATCCATAATATACTTACACTTCTGGCCGCTAGATGGCGGCACTACATAAATTTCTTTTAGTTTTCTATATAGTTTTAAAAGGAATATTTAGTTTCTAACAGATGATGCGAAAAACCTCTGAAAGAATCATTTCATTTGAATCTATTGTATATTATATATACACTGAAACAAATTTATATGGAATCACCCGATATTTTGCATATTACCTCAGGAATTTTGGAAATTTCAAAGGATTGTTCAAATTGATCATTTTTTCAATTGAAAAAAAATAAATTAAGGTTTATTTTAAGAAAATAAAAGACTCTTTCCGCATGTAGTAACAAAATTGAAACGGAGTAGGTGTTTTCTTCTCGCCCTCAACAGCTTTTATTACCTCCTCTTGCCCTGATACAAACCTGAATCCGTCTAAGCATGCTTTGGATTAGGTTTTCGACCTCCTCTGGGGTGATATTCTGCCACTCTTCTGTGGCGGCTTGGATGAGCTGTTGTGGTGTTCTTGGATTATCCTGGGGCAATCTAATTTTCCTTTCGATATTATCCGATAAATGTTGAATAGGATTTAGGTCTTGAGAGCAAGCTGGCAAGTCCAAAATAGCGACTCCCTCTGTTTCAAGATAATGTCGCGCGAGGTTGCTGGTATGCGGTGGAGCATTATCTCGCATAAAAGTGAAATTCTCATCGAGAGTACCTCGCCAGAGTTTCACTATGGGCTCCAGCACTAGGTTCACGTAATTTCTAGCCGTTTCACTCGCAGGAAACGAAATCAAATCTGTTTTGCCTCCCAGCATAATGCCACACTAAAACATCACACTGCCCCCTTCGTATTTCGGAATTTGTCTTGCTGTTCGGAAGTTAGCTTGTCTTCCGCGACCGCTTAAACCCGGAATCCGGCGGTCATCTGATCGAACACCAATTCTGGTCTCATTCGAAAAAAGAACATTTCGCCAATTCTCAATATTCCAATTTTGGTGCTCGATACATCAATTAAGTCTGTTAATTTTTTGTTGTCTGGTAAGTTCTGGAACTCTTAAGGGCCTTCTTCTGTATAAACCGCTTGAACAAAGTCTTTGACGTATCGTTTCGACTGATTCACTGATACCTGTTGCTTCCAGGAATTACTTTTGGGGTATGGGGTGCGACGCACTAGGGGGTCTTCTTTCAATTTGGCACGAAAAGCGGTGTTGTTCTTCAGAAGTGATCTTCCTACGACTTCTTCTAGGCCTATTTAACAGAGATTGTAGCTCCACGTAGGTTTTTGAAATCACCCCCTGTAATTTTTATTCATTTATTTATTTTCAATAATCGGAATCCCAACAGGTGAAAACCCCAATAACAGTTATAGAATTTAAACGTTATAATACAAAGAGAAGTCCAAGCTACTTGAATGATAATTGTAGAATCTCATGGATCTCAAAAATACAGAATTATAGAAAAGTGCAGTTCTAGCTCTAGGAACATAAAAGAGTGAACTTTGACGATTCCGATATTGGAGAAAATTGAAACATAAATAACTCATCACCTTTGGAAAGTTGAAATAGTTGTTCAGTACGCGATACAGAAATATACTATCAAACATCACTCTCCTCTGTTCCAAACTCAACATTTTATACTCTTATAGACTTAACTTATAATTACTTTGCAATAACCTACGATTGGACCTAAAATTTAAACTCTTTAAAAACCTTGTTTCAACTTCCTCAACTCGGTCAATATGGACATGAGAAAAGGGCACCACACCGGAGTAACATATTCTAAATTGCTCCTAACCAGGGTAAAGTATGAAGTTGTCTAAGATTCGTAGTTCTTAAAATTCCTAGTAATTCTGAGGATGAAACCCAGCATCTTAAAAGCTCTAGAGACTATACTATCGATGTGAGAGATGAAAGAAAATTTTTCGTCCAGTGAGATGCCAAGGTCTCTTACATTATCCACCCTGTTTATATGTTGATCACCAAGAGAGAAAGTAGTTACGACGACAATGACATTCTTCGTGAAAATAATATGTTGACATTTATCAATGTTAAGTTTGAAATATCTTGAAGAACAAAAATTGAAAAATCGGTTCAAGCCATCTTGAAACTACTTCGCATCGGCAAGGGATTCAATTCTTCTATAGATTTTTAGGTCATCAAACAGTTCGTAATGAGTATTAATGAAATATTTGGATATATCATGTATATAAATAACGAAGAGACGAGGTCCCAGAGGTGATACCCCCATTGTGGCGGCTATATCCCTCTGTGTCACCCCTTCTTCAACGAGAGCAATTACTCGACCCCTCTGCACATCGGACAATCCAACGTAAGGCATTTTCCATTATGATTATAGGTTTTTTTAAATTTAGAAATTCAGTTTCAAATCTCAGTGATAATTGAGTACAATATCCCGTGATAATTCAACATTTCTTATCATACAATCCAGTTTATTTACAACGAAAAACTTCATTCTTCACAAGTAATCAAAGATCCATGGTTGAAAACAATCAATAATGTGAAATACCGAGTGATTCCATATAAATTTGTTTATGTGTAAATCTAATGTAGGCTGTAGACGACATCAATATTTTTGTTTCATTTCTGAAATGCCTGCTAGTTGTAGTAGTAAGTTTATAAATCCCAGTGTGAGGCAACTCATTGAAAAATACTGTATGACTAGAGATACTACCTTCTTCTATTGCACCTTTACTGGTATGGCAACAAGCGATTAGCAAGTGAACTTTCGAGCAGCTTGATGCCAAGTCAAGCTTTTGGGCTGCAAAATGAAGTCCAGTCAAACCTTTGATTTTTCGAAATCTTGAATTTCAAGTCAAGTCAAGGTTTTCGAAATATTTTCAAGTTGTTTGACTTGAAATCCTAATCGTATTGTAAAAGCTCACCATACATGAGGCGACATAAAAACCATAGAAACCTCTTCTGCCTTGATGACAGTATTACTTTAATGTATTTTCAAAATAGTTACCCATAAGAATATCAGGAAGGAAGGATTCTTACAGTTCAAAAACACATACTATTTCATCAATTAAAATTTACTCATTTCAGCGACGAAATATAACTTCTTACATAATTGAAAAATGAATTGACTTCAGTAATACTGAAATCTAGGCTTCCCATTTTTGCAAGCGACTCCGGCCTGCTCAAAGAATTTCTTAATATGAATAAGTACGAAGGAGTACGGAAACTTACAAAAGTGGAAAGCTAGAGAAATTTGGCATACAGTTACGAATAATTCATAATACTTTAAATTTGAATATGTATATATACACACACAGCATCAGAAAATAAGTACATCTATATTAAATTTATTTAAAGTGTTCATATGTTTTCAGTATGAGCTTGTTTATGAATGGCATATGTCTATGTATTTTTGAACGTGTAAGCTTTGTTTGAATGGTGTGTTTTGTCTCTCTCTGTGACGAATTAAATGAAAATCGGTCATTATCGCCGTCTTGACTAATAACAATTCATACTTTCAAATATTGTTTATATTACGACTAGAATTAAATATTTACAAATCGTCCTAGATTCTTCTCGTTTTTAAGAATGTTCAATTTGGTTGGATGCACAGAATTTTATTCTTTAAAATAAGCGCAAAATTGGTCCCAGATGTTGCGAATAATGGTTGGTTTTAGTGTTGGAAGTGGGAGAATTTTCTGATTTCTCGTTTTCTTCAAATAGACTAGAATGAAAGCGTATAAGACGAGTTTGTTACACAAGAAGATTCACAAAAGTGTTATATTAAACTTTTTGGGTTCTCGCACTAGTATAAAATTGAAATATCAAACATATTTTCAATATTGAAAGACAATCCGTTTTCACCCAAAATGGAATTAATTTATTTCAAATAAAACACTTTGCATATTATTGAAACAAATGTCAATTTCATACTAGGATTGGAACACGAAAAAGATAAAGGAAATACTTTGGAAAATGTGCTTGTATAAAACAAATATTTCGAATAACAAATCGACCATATAAAATAATTTTACAATATGTATTCGAAGTATTGAATGATCAGTAAATGTTTCTACAGAAATGCTCAGATATACATAGCCTAGATATTGATTAAATAAATATATTACTTGAACTATACATACATAGAGAAGGTACTTGAAAAATTCGACTAGTTGGATTCGGGGAACCCTTTTAGACAAACATCCGTATAGAAAAAGGGTGAATAAATTTTAGGAAAATTTACTCAAATTTTTTCGTTGCACAAAATCTGCTTGTGTTTGCAATATTGATGATAACTTGTTTATAAACCTACACAAAATATGAAATTTCTGTAATTCATATCATTATGAATTCATTGCTCTTCACTTATAAGCACCTGCCTTAATGTTTTTGTCCATTCAGCACAAACTCTTTTTGAAAAAACAGGGTAATTCATGGTGTTTTAAGCCAAGGGAGAAATGAATGTCAGTGTGCTCTTGACAATGGAAAATATCAAGCAATTGTTTAGATCCACTAAGTTCTAAAATAGTGAACATTTACCATAAACTATACCAAACAGATATGGAAAAATATATGATTCGTCATTTCATCCTCATTCCCACTAAAATAAGCGTTTAATCTTATTTTTCAAAGATTTCCAACAAAAAAAGCTGCCATAAGAAATTTACGATATTCAAACAGCTTTTATCCTTCATTAGTTAAGGATGTTTTGAAGAACAAACTGTGCTGCCCTAAATAAAATTTTACCTATGAAACTCAGAGAAAAATTTAATATTTTAAGTACACTAGCAATACAAATGAGAAAGGTGAGTAGTTTTTGAATAAAAAAGTTGTGTTTATAGATTAAAATATTCATATATCGTTTACTTATAAATATAGAAAAGTTACCATCGATGTTGCAAATTCAATCCTCTCAATAAGATAGAATCAAAATCATCCAACAAAATCAGCAAATTATGTTGAGTTCAATCAATAGGAGTAAAACCTCCCCAAAATTTCAACATGAGAAAAATATGGTCGTATAGATAAAAAACGACTCTTTAGAGGATCTCTGATGCCCCTCTTACAAAAAAAAGCTTTTTCTCGTCCTGACCTGTCAGCCGTTTTCTATCCACTGGGTATAGGCCTCCCTTTTACTCCTTCACAATTCCCTCTTATTATTTTTCCAGTCCAGTTGTCTAGCCCAATGTCCAGCCCATTGCCATTTCAAGTTGGCAAACCCCCTCACCACGTCCTCTAGACCAGTCACCTCTCTTATCCAATTGTTCATTTTACGATCACTCAATGTGATTCCTAAAATCTTTTTCTTTATCGCCCCTTGGTTTACTCTGTTTTACAATGATGGTTTTTGTGAAGACCCACGTTTCTGCGCCATATGTTGTTACAGGTAAGAGGCACTGGTTGTAGCTTTCAGACGTAACGGAATACGCATCTGAATCACATCTTTTATTTTCGAGTAAGCTGTCCAGGTCATTCTTATTCGTTCATCAATGTCGAGTTCTTGATTTCCTTTTCCAATAGTGATTTTTTGGCCTAGATATATGAAACACTCTACTTTCCCTATGTCGTTGTTATTTATTCTAAAATGTTGGTCAGGTTCTTCTTGGTTTGACATATATTTAGTTTTCTCATGGTTGTTTTCAAACCCACCCTTTCTGTTGTTCTACGAATATCATCTATAAGTGTACTCGGTTCTTCCTTGGTCTGACCAATCACAACAACGTTATCTGCGTACATTAGGTGTGTTAGTTTTTCTTCATTGATGTTTAAACCTCTGTCGCCCCCCCTACTCTCTTCAACGCATCTACGAGAACCGCAATAAAAAGTTTAGGTGACAGAGTATCACTCACCTCACCCCTCTCTCTATGTTCACTTTACTGGTAACATCATGAAGTTGTACTTGTAGAGTGGCTCGCTCGTAGATTCTTTTGATAAGGCTTATGTATCGGTGGTCAACTCTCGAGTTTTTCAGAGCTTGTTCTGTTGCCCATAATTCAATTGTATCAAATGCTTTCTTGTATTCAAGAAAAGCTATCCAGAGAGGGATATTATATTCAGTACATTTCTCTATGAGACTTCTCACAGTTTGTAAATGCTCGTTGGTGCTAAAATTCTTTCTGAAGCCGGCCTGTTCTATTGGCTGATAAAACTCTAATTATGGTGTTATGCGGTTCACTATGATTTTGGAGAATGTTTTGTTTGTTTCAGACAATAAACTAATGGGCCTATAGTTTATTAGTTGCTTTGTGTCTCCCTTCTTGTGGTATAGAGTCATTAGCGCATTTGTTCAGTCGGTTGGTATGTCTACTTCCTCCGGGCATTTGTTGAAAAGTGTCTCCAGATCATCAAGAAGCTTTTCGCCACCGTGCTTTAACATTTCACTTATTATGCCATCTGGTCCTGGCGATTTGTTGTTTTTAGACTGACTGATCGCTTTTTCGATTTCAACTCTAGTTATTGGCGGGATATCTTCAGAACCGACATTGAGTACTCTAACAACTTTTTCTTGTTGAGTCAGGTAACTGGTATTTTTCGAGGTGTACAGATCTTTATAGAATTCTTCTACAGTTTTGAGTATTTCCTCTCTGTTCTCCGTTATTGTGCCATTTGATCTTTTGATTATTATCATTTCCTTTTTTCTTGTCATCTTTCTTCTGAATACTTTTATGCCTTTGAATTCTTCAATAGTACGTAGTGCTATAAAGGTTTCTTGTTCGCCCCTTCTTTGGCCTATTTTGCAGATGAAATCTCCCATCACAAGTATTAGGCTCACTCTGTTTTCGTTTATGGCTCTCGATAGGTCTGCGTAAAATATCTCGACATCTTCGTCATCGTAGCTGCTAGTAGGAGCGTACACCTGAATGATCTTGGGGGACATTGATATGTTTATTCGTACTACATAGGCTACTCTATCAGAAAGTTTTTGAGTTTTTTTAGTTAGTGGCGAGTTTCTTATGGATAATGAATGCTATGCCTCCTTGCCTTGCATTATTATTTTTCGCTTGGTAAAATATATGGCCGTCGTGCAATATTTCACATTTCTCCTCAGCTCTTCTCATTTGGCATAAACCCAAGATATCCCATTTTATCTCATTCAACCCAAATATCAACTCTTCAAGTCTATCTTCTCGTAGTGAATGTTAAATGTAATGTTAAATTCTTCCATACATCAATAATTTGTATTTTCTGTTAAGATTTTTGAACCGTTACTTATTGAATGAACTTGTCGGTGAAACAACAAGTTGGCAACAATGTTAGCAACAATATTGGTCGTCTGCAAGTTGCTTATGAAGCTGTGAATATGCATCTCTTTATGCCTTCAACCATTCTTAGTACTTGAATAAACATTAAAATCATCTTAGTAACGTGAATCCTTATTCAGACTTTGTCTCCGGATTAAGTAAGAGAAAATCATGTCCAATTTTCTGAAAACAATCCTTAAGAAGCGGTGTTATTTGTTATAAAGCGTCGAGGATACAAGTTTTGAACGCAGAATATGCAAATAAAAGCAGTTATTAACAATTAATAAAGTTTTCTACAATTTTAAAATCTGGTACAACAATATTTCCTCATTTATTTTGCATACACTCTATACAAATGAATATTAATAGTTCATGATGCTTTGAGATGAAATGAGTCAATTTCAACTCGATATACCATAATTATACTGTTGTCACATCCAAACTGTACATCATATACATTCAGGTACTCTTTATTAGTAGCCTTTAAAACTTTACACAACAAATTATTATTTGGTAAGAATATTTTACTTCATTTATTTCAAGAAGAGGTTGAAGAAATCAGAACGCTCCTTCCATTTCAACAATTCATAAATACTTTTCCAATGTGAGAACTAAATTCTGAATCACCAGCCAAATTGAAGAATCTCGGTGAAGAGACAACTTTGACCTTGATATAAAATTTTTCAGCCGGAAGCAGATGAAACCTATAATTTTAAAAACTTAAAAAGCAGTGGACCTACGCGAATCAAGGTAGAGAAACAAATATAAGACACTAAAACTTTGATTAATAAACATTAAAATAGTTAACAAATATCAACATTTTCATTATATTTTTTGATTTTTATGAAAAAATCCCCATATTTTAATTCAACTGGTAACGTATAAAAATCTGAAACGTAACATTAAACTTACTATCTAAAGGTGATAGCTCATAGTGAATCGCTATGTAACTATAAGATCACTTTCACAAAAAGGGAAAAATATCACAGAGCAGAGAGACAAGAGGGTTTGTTGAAAATTGGAGTGTGATGGAGAAAGGCTACCACTGCTAGAGGCACAGATAATTGACTCAACTAATATATTTTGTTACGACATTTATATTAAGTAGGTATCCATGGTACACAGCAAATAATAACACAGATTTAAATCCTATCGAATTTCTATCAGGTGTCACCACATTCGAGATTTTTGTATACCAAATAATATGATAACACATAGTTTTATATCGCATGAAATGTTGAATGGATGTTTTGTTATTCATTATTATTGTCCAGTTTATATTAGAGGTACCAAGAAAATTTAGTTTTTGAGAGTTTCCTCGAACTCAAAACAAGGTGTTATCCTAATTTCAGTGAATATTTTCCTGGTCCAACTCGACATACATTTAAAATTCACATATTTGACTTCGAGTTATAACATTAAAAAATATATTATAGTGAAACACCTGACAGGAATATGATTCGAGTTCTTCTAAGATCATCAAGGACTAAAACACGAGTCTGAATTTGTCTCTACAACAAGGACTACAATTCTAAAGACGAGATGCAATAACCTCAAATCTTCGGTTTTATCAAGCCTTTGGTCCATTATGGAATTCAATTACGCTAGATAGTTTTAGAATAGTGAGATTTTGATCATTCCCAATGTTCGATTTGAAATTATCGCGTCATATGTAAATACCTAAATATATAAAATAACTCTACTTGCTATAATACGATTATAATACTATCTGATATGAACTATCTTTTATTCTCCGTAGTAAGTTTTTCAGGGACACCTTATTTCCTATATTCTGACTCATTCTTACAATAAACAAATATACAATAAGATCAAGAGATAAATTTCCAATAGAAGTCATGTTTGACGAAAAGTATTTCTACGTTTATAACTCTAAAATATAATTTCGAATTTTCTGTCCACATAAACTTAACAAAATTTTTACATTATTTAAATTAAATGAACAAAACCCTGTCTAACCTATACCCATAAATAAACGAAAAAATAAATACCTAAATTACCTGAAAACCTTTCATGTTTCAGTGAAATACAATTCTTAACTTATGAAATTATTTTTGCTAAATCGACGAGATCATAAGAAACCCAGAGCTACATCACAACAAAATTTATGAAATATGCTAGCTGAAGAGTAGTTTCATTGAAATATCCGCGCCATAAAAAATTATTTTGGAAAGAAGTTATTGTCAACAAAATCATTGACAAAATGAGCTGTGTCCATGCCAACTGTTTCAATTAAAAGGAAAAAAGTTACAATAAAAGAACTTCTACCCACAAAGTACCATTAATACTGCAGCAAATTAAGACTGAGTTCCTTATACCTCGTCATCCTTGGCAAAATAAATATCATATTATGCTTAAATTGCACACTTTAACCCTATTTTCTTGAACTATCATTGCATTTAAATAATTTCATAGTAGAATTCAGGAAAAAGATGATAAGTTTCAATTATATGATAAGATATAAGGAAATTCGTGAAAATATAATGTTTCAAACAATTGCTACCACAAATCGTTAGAAATTAGTAAAAGTGATCGCCAGAAAGTGTAGTATTGAAAGCAATGCTTAAGGAAAATTAGGTTGGTGTATGAATTTCATTAAAATATATTTAAACATCCAAATATTATTACTACTAAAGAGTTTCGAAGCATGAATAATATTCAGACACTTTCATGATTTTATTAGAAAAGTTATAATGAAAATCAACTCTACTAATTCAAAAACAAAACTAAATTTGATGGCACAATGACAAATGACAAAATACAAATTTCAGTAACAAAGTTTTTACAGAGAAATAGTTCTTTCAATGGAACTCAGCGGGAGTTTCTTCAACATATTCGACTTTCTTGAAATTCGTTAAACTGTTGAAAACAGTTAAAGAAATTGAACTTCACATACACAAGCATCAACAAAATCTAGAGAGCAAAGGGCTGAAGGAATATTGATGTTGTAAGAGTCAGTATTCAGAAGATGTAAATTGGTCAATCATGGTTCTCAAAAACATGGCTTTTCGAAGATGACAACATGGTGTACTCTGAGAAAGAAGCCTCCTGTTTCTATTTGCTGATTCGACTCTAGACTTATTTTCTTGGTTGAACGACATTAAATGAACACCTTTGTTACTAAGCAAAAGTATCATTTTTGGCGTGAAAGCACACCTCAAGAGATTCAAGGGGTGACTTCTGCGTCACAATGCTTATGGTGAATGGTGGAATTAGTAGTCTATTTTTTAAATGTTAACTGACGCTGCTATTTCGTGAATCTCACGAAATAAATTAGCCACCAAGAAGTAGTGATTTAACACTGTTAGAAGATTTCTTTTGGAGCTAATTGAAACCCTAGGTTCATGCAAAAAAGCATCTAACAATTGATGACCTTAAATCGACCTGCACAGCTGCAAACGAAGAGAAGGTTTTGAATGATCTATCAATCAGGAATAATTTTAATTAGCTGCGCCCTGCAGTTTAAAAGAAATTTTGACTAAAAAAAGCTCCAAAACTGTGATTTCTACTGCACATTTTATTTTAGCACGACCCGTTTCGTACACACTGTGCTGAAATCACAGATCTCGTCGTTTATTTAGTGAAGATTGATTTCCATAAAGCTTCTTCGATTGAATTTAAAGAAATATTTTCGTTTCAAATATTCTGTATTTTATTCAATTCAAAAATATATCATTCCCATGGTGAACCACTGAAAATATCTGATACTTCTGAACATATTGAATATAAAATTGTCAAATCAATTCATCGAAAAATTTCTGTACCTAACTTTTGAATCAAGGGAGTGTCGAGATATCACGAATAATGTCTGCCATTGATAATATTAATAAAAAATAAGATTTGGATTATTTGTCTTTCTTCTAGGGACCGTTTTTAAGGTACATTTGGATCAATTGCAATCAACACCTGACCCTCAGAAACCCCCCCCAACTCAAATGTCATCATAGAGAACATGTCGAGTGGCACCTTGTTGGAAGGATAAATGTGATTCTCTACTCTAATATGTTTCAAATTTTTCAGCTCAATTGATTTGGAATAACTTGGACGTAGGTATTCTTGTAATAGGATAGGAGAAACAGAGAATAGTGTTAATGTTTTAGTGGTTTCTTGAATAGGATTAAATTTTGTCGAACTCTTTTTGGCAAAGAAAAATAGAAAAAACATCCAAACGAATTCTTATGCCCAAAATGTCCTCCACCCACTTCAATGGAAACGAGTTTCCAATTCTCACGCAAACCATCAGGAAGCAGATGTCTGTTCTTGATAATGAGTTTTTGTAGCATCTCTAAATATTTAGGCTCTGTAGTATAATGTTTTCAGTACGAAATAAAGCAATTAAAGTTTCAGTAGTGGGCTATTTTTAGATGGAAACACTACCATCAAAAGATTGTCTCGTATATATTCCACCCTGATAAAGTGATATGATCGTCGATAGCAATTTTGTCTGACGAGAACACTTTCATACTCAATGATGAATGTAAACTGACATAACTGTCAGTATTGGAATACAAAAAATGACCATTGGTTCAAAGAGACACACACAAACGTCTAAATTGAAGAATTTCTCGATGCCATTTCGTAGGGCCTTCTACATCAAAGTTGATCCAAACGAAAACAGTTCTTTGGAAAACTCATAAATCTTAGACTTGTTGACTTTAGGAGAATGATGAAACCCCTTGATACAATTTTCTAGGTCAGTGAATTGGCAGAAGAACAGTCGAGTGGCCAGTCAGGTCACTTTGAATCCCTCAGATTTCTTTTCACTTTATCTAATTTAGTTCGAGAGTACAGAATTTGGAGGAGCTGTAGAGAAAATCATGACTGAAAGCAGACTTTTGAACCTGAGAGAAGTTGAAAGTAATTTGTATTATAGTATGATGCTGGGTGGCAATTTGATGAAGTTATTTAGTGTTAAAAACCCATCATGTAGACTATGCGAGGAGTTGCACATGCCCAGGTGGGGGCAGAAGCAGCCTTGAAGAACTTGTATCTTGCATACAGTAGCTAGGTGATTTTATTAGGCCCTTACTCACAAAGCTTATAACCCTCATAAGAAAGATAGAGCGTAGGTGAAATTTAAGATATTGTGCCACAATCAGTCCACACGAAAATTTTTTTGATATCCATCCAGTTATTTACGGATTTTTCTGATTGTTCTTATTCTATTTTTCATCAGATTTTCAAGAAACAGGTAAAATATTACATCTACCTCCTCTTCTCCATCCAAAATAACTTACCGCCACGTTGTTCTGAATCAATTCAGCATAACATATTAAAATAACGAACTAGAGTAGTTATCACTCGACTCTCTTTGATCAATTTTGAGTGGGGAGTCGTGAGAATAAGGGTTTGATTCAACATGTTCTAAATCAACCTCTCTCTAGAGTTCGTGGTGAAATTTTCGTTGCAACACACAGTATATGGCTACGCCAGTAACACCAAACCTAAGTTTTCTTCCTTCCTAGACTTTCTAGCGACCAGAACATTTCCCAAAGAGATCACAGTTCAGTAACTACCTCGCAAGTGTCATGAAATACGGTGACCACGACTCAATCAAAAATTACATAAAATCTAACTGTGTAATACTACCGTAGACTTGAAATTATTGGGTCGTAAATAACACCGATTTCAAAATTTAAATTTTCATCGACTGAAACCTGTTTCAGGAAGACATTCAAATTAAGCATTATCTCTATTAGGACGAACCTGACCTGCATTGACTCATTATACCTTAAAGAATGTGGATTATCGATATCTAACTACAAAAGGGAAATAACTTTGAATATCGAATGAATTAGTTTGAAAATTTTCCACTATAATCTCATAACCAATTTTTAGCTTGAATGTCAGAGAAGTATTAAAAAATTGACTCATCTACCTATTATATTTAATAAGTCTATCAACGTTGAGAATAAATTAAACCAATTTTCGGTCCTTGATAAATTGTAGTTAGCAATAGTAAAATTTAAATTAAAAATATCGCAATGATACTTTTTCTCTGACGTTCAAGTTGTTTAGTAACATTAATCAAAAATACTTGAATAACAATTTATTTGTCGAAATTGAAGAACTTAACAAACTTGGATAAATAAGTTATTGCTAGGCCTTCTGTAGCTCAAAGAACGTGACTGATAATACTTTGAGAATTCAACATATATGATATGTAGGAGGAAAATATGTATCTTGCTTCAGTTTAGAAGATGTTTGTATTGACTTGTATCGGTAAATAGTTATAAAAATATTCAATCTACTGATTGAATGGAAATTGGTATGTTTGTTAATATGATACGTTAAATAATTAAGCGAAAATTAGTTTTATACTTTAAGAAAATTTCATGGTGCGGTTGATGATAAACGAACATCAATGGTTCCTTCGATTCAATCGTGGCTTAATTTGAACATAAACCTTTGCAGAAGAATTGATTGACATGGTAAAATTAATGCAATGAACTTGTGAGAAAGATCCACTGAATTTTATACATTGTGTTTTATTGCTTGATATCTGAATAGGACAATATTATTCCTACTAATGATGTTTATGAATTTATTCAATGGAAATTCATTTCAAGATCGACGAAACACTTTTTTCTGATTTCCACAATGATTAGTTTTGATATACATGACCAGTTACGACAGTTTCGTCATTTTCAAGGGTCTAAAGCTAGCAGACATGAGGAAGAATGCGTGTATCTATTTTAAATGTTGAGTAGTGAGGAATGCTTCAATCCAAGTTTCCTATAGTGTGGTAAACTTTGGGATTTCACAAAGTATGTTAGTTTCCGAAATTTCCAACAGATTCATTTTCATTCCTTCATTGCACTTGTGGAGAATTTTTAAATTATTTAATAATTATGTGATTTGTAGATCAATATGTTCGAAAACTGCGGATTTGTTATTTGCAGAAATTCTGTATGTTCCAGACTGTTTGAATTCATTAGTATTTTGTTTGGCATTGAGACTGTAAATGTGTCTATTCTATATATGTTGTAGGTGAGATTATTATCTAGTTAAGTGATGGTTATATCAAGGAAATTTGCTGGTCTATTTGTCTTCAACCAAAAATAATACATCACATAGTAAAAATGAATATTGCAATCATCTAGAGACCTATTTGTCGCAATATTATTTCCAATTTGAATCGAAAATTTTCAAACAAAACTCAGTACTCCTCATGGGATCCCCACTCAGCCCCTTATTAGCAGATATTTTTATGAACAATCTATAGTGAATATTAAGTCAGCGTAATGCAGATACCCTGATGATATTCTTGTAGGTTTTCGAGGCTCAAACATAAAAATAGACCATTATATACATTTTTAAATACAGTGCATAATAACATTCACTGCTGAAATTGGACAATTCTAAAGATTTTCCCGACATATCCATCATTAAACTCAATAATAATCCCATCTACAGCATATATAGAAAAGAAATATTTGCAGACTCAAAAATTTCAATGGATTCTTTTAACCACATTATACATAAACTTGTCGCTTATAATTCAATAATTCATACAAGCCTTTTCCATTCCCCTATTACATCATCAATTATTTTATTCAAGGAACAATATTCAACCTTCTGTATAATGTTAAATATTCATCCCTGAAGGAGCTGGTTTTCGGATCCACCCTTAATAATCATAGTCAACTAGGGCGGATGTCATGAATAGGAACAATAGACTGCAGTTTCGGTCTGATTTGACCTCCTTAGTATTTCATACCTATACAAAACAACAGGACTGACTACACACCTACTCATCTCAATCCGTTGGGGCGCAACAAAACAGGAAAGGGTCAATAACATTTATGTGTTTTCTTGCGTTTCAACGAATTGAGATGAGTAGGTGTGTAGTCAGGCCTGGTGTTGTGAATGGGTATGTAATACTAATGAGGTCAAATGAGTCCGAAATTGCAGTCTCTTGCTCCTGACTGCTGTGTGGCCCTGGTTGTCGATGGTTATGAAGGGTGGATCAGAAAACTAGCTCCTTTAGGGAAGGATATTCAACATTCTACATTGAAGGTTGAATATTGTTCCTTGAATGAAATTCTTCAATGTGTCTACAGGTACAGCGATAATTTCGCATGTTTTCATTGTTGAGATATGATCATCAATTATCTTCCCAAATTTGATTCAACAACCCTCTTCCAGTAGTTCCAACATAAGCAAATTACTATAAACAGCCAAAGAAAGAACTAATAAATTCAAACAGTCTAGAATATACAGCATTGAATACAAATTCACCAATTCAATAGTCAACTACAATTGAATCACTCCTCACTTTTTAACATTGAAAATTGGTAATTTGCACACTCTTCCTCACAACTGTTAGCACTAGACATTTGAGAATGATGTTACTCTCGATACCTGTTGTGTGTATTCTAAATAAACATTGTGGAAATCAGGCAGAAGTGATTCATTTTAATTATATCAATATTCTGATTAGTTACTTCACGAGTTTAGAGCGTATAAAATATGGGTGATACCTCATTGTATTGGAAATTATGCCTAGAAAACATGCTCATAAAACTTACATTTTCAACAAATTCTGATATAAACCAAATACGAAACTGTTAACAATTCAGAAGTTATCCAAAATAATTCTTGAAAAATCGAAATTTCAAACAAGAAAATTCAGGCTTTATGGTACTTGATATGTTATGAATTTAAAGAAACTAAAGGTGTCATTTCAACACATTGAAGAATGAAACCCTGTTGGAAAAAGTTCTTTGGATATAATTTTCGAGAAATTAGGTAATTGTTATATCGATATGTAAGACAAGTTTTTGACAGCTGAGATGGCTGTTCTCGCAAGCATTTTTATTTTGCCATTATTTATTTGTCTCTTATCTGTCTTCTTTTCATGGCCTCTATTCATTCGTCATTCAAGTGTTTTATTATTACTCCTCATTCACAATTGTTGAATAATTAAATGCTTTTGATCTCCTGTTTCCATTGAAGATCATCAAAAATGTTTAAATAAAAGGTCTAAGACGACTCACTTTGCGGAGCCCTTCCCACATTCGAAATTCAGAAAAATATGCCATGAATATAAATTATAAAATTTCAAAATTAACATAAAAATTATATCTTTTTAATTTGAAGAATGTATCAATTTTACAAATAATGGTAATATGATAATGATCTTTTATTGAAACAGAAATTTTATTATAAATTTTCAAAATCAACAACAAAAATAATTTCAGTTAACTTTGAAAAGTTGAAATTTATATTGTAATATTAATTTTATGTTAGAGTTTTCAAAATTGACAAAAGTTGTTGATTTGTAATTGAATTAGTCATCATAACTTAATTTTAAGAATTTATATTTAACAAGGCAAACGACATTCAAATAATTGAAAAAATTAAGTGGAAAAATTAGACCTTTTATTCTAGTCTTCAATGGAAAAAGTTGACAATGGCGAAACTTTTGAAAAATTATTTCTTAAAAAGGCTTTTTCTTTCAAGTATTTCAATGATGCCATAATACATTCAGAATTTTAAATTGATATTCAATATTATTAAAAAATATTATTGATCTTATACTTGCCTTGTGTAGCGAAAACTACTCAAATTCTTGTTTTCAACGTTGAATTTAAATTATAAGTAATAGAGGTAGGGTTGCAGGATTTCATTCTTCTTCATCAAAATTTTCGTTAACTTTAACAAACATTTTTGATTATTTTTATCATCAATAATTTCTGAATTATTTGCGATTCGTTATTAACTTGAGCAATTTAATTTTAAATAAATAAATACATAAATAAATAAATAAATTTTTAAGTGCTAGTTAAGTATTTATATTCTTCCAGAGGTCATTCTGAATCCAATTGTTGTTTATATTCAAGAATTAACTTGAACTGAAGTTAATTTCAAAGTAATGTTTGATAAATATTGCTTGTTCCAATTTTGATTTATCCAAAATTACATGAAATTATTGAAAACAACAATAGATGTTTCGACTCCTTCAATTTTATTGAAGCAATTCGAATAATTTCAGGACCTTCATTATCTTTCGAAAGCACACTCACATCCTTTAATGTTAGAACTGAGAAAATTGCATTAAAAATGTTCAACAGAGCAAAAGTTTATAGAAAATTTCTTCTGTTATCTAAGCCTAAATCAAATATTGAACCAAAGCAACAGTTGACGTGAGTTTTTGTTTTAAATCATTCACCGCAACATGAAGTAAACTACTCTCCAACTGAAATTTCCATCACTTTTGAAGAAGTAAAACTATTTTTGATAGGTGTTTTTTCAGTCATTAATGAATGAATATTAAAAACCTTTTTTCTGTTCGGAAAATAAAAGTGAAGAAACCAGTATTTTGTGTCTGTCCCTTTCATACTTGTTATTATAGTTATCAGAAATTTAAAAGATATTGTTGGCCTATAGACAACAACAATTGACAACGGGCCAACCGCAACCATATATTATAGTAACTAAATATCAGTCCAAAAATTATTGGCTGAAATTTTCTTGACTCTCACATATGTGTGGAAGTGTTGAATATGCAATAAAATGTATCGGTTAATGTGTTCCTGTCACATATACCACTTATTTTAATCACATTTCATTCTCTTGTGTGTCATCGTTTTATCCCAATTTTTTCAAATTATCTTTGTCAATAATGTTATCCAATTTTGTTAGATTATTATACTTTGAAAACTTTTTGTTGGAAACCACTTTGGCTACAGTTAGGTTTGTGATTCTTTTTGATGACTTCAAAACATGCAACAGGCGATGAGAAAGTCTACATTTGAGAGACTTCCACATAGCCCAAGAAATGTATTACACCAAAACAAATCCGAAAATAATCGTTGATAAAGTTGAAAAAGTGTGGAAATATTTCAGTTGATCGAGTAGTTTAATTACAATAATTCGTGCTTTTATCAGACAACTAACTACTATTAAAATTGAGAACATTCAATGGAATTTCATAATATAATAAAACTGCTGAAGCAGGATTTTTGATTATCACTAAGTACAAACACATTTCAGCTTTCTTAATTTTAGTCCAAAAAAGACGCTCGTGGTGTTGAGTTGAACTACAACTTTATATCACTAAGTCACAATAGTGCACAAATCATTACTTCTAATATCGTTGCAGAGATAAAAAATTCAAGTTGCCTCATGATAATAACAAGGATAATGGCTTCAATAATTCTTTCTGGATATGTCTACACAATATGTTCGTTTCGTTTTGATGATAATAGCAATTAATTATGTCACATAATTAATAGAAATTGGCTTGAATTTTAACAAAACATTAATATTAAATATTAACAAAACTTAAAACAATAAAAACGATCGAAGTCTTAGATACCTCGTACCTTATATGAATAAGGGGTATACTGAATATGGAAAGGATATGTATTGGTTCGAGTAGAGTGGAAAATGAAGTCCTTAATCCTGCTTCGCACGATGGTCGCCCGAACCATCGCCGTTGTCGTTGCCATTTTTGATTGACATACTCCTGGATGACGAGAAACACAGTTTCATTATGAAGGGGAACTTTGTACCTAAAAACAGATAATTCATTTTATTACTGCATATATATTGTCATGGGGCATTTATAATAACAATCAACAAGGTGCATGTGCAATTGTTGCAAGCGTGTGGACTAGGACAAACCGTATGTGGATTGATATCAAGTATACACTACTTTCGCGCATGTCAAGTATATCTAGTTAATGGTATTTTGAAGTAATTCATTCACAATGATGGTCTTGTGAGATGGTGTATTTTTGTACTGCAAAATCCATGAGTTTTCTTTCCACAAGTCTGGTATTTTTCGACAAATTTGCTCTCTCAAATGACTCATAAAGCTCAGGTAATAATCTATATTTACCACCAGAGCTTCTGGCAAGAATTCTAAGAGCACATCAAAGAACAGCCAACCTCCATGATTTTGAATTCATACTCTGTTTACCAATATATAATACACTCCCCACAAAAATTGTCGAATCACCCTACTTTTACGACAATACTATAGAAACTTTTAGGTTGGTCACTCAAGAGTCGCTTGGTAACTTTCAGAAGTGTAAAACAAGAAGATATTCAGAAGAGATGAGTTTATGATGGAAAATATCAACAATTTTTGAGTTAATGAAAAATTTAAAAATTCCACCATCTTCAAACATTCGAGAATGATTCCAATCATCTAGCATCGAATGGTTACTAATCATTTTCAAAATCGAGTGTTTCCTCCCCGGGCCCTAATTACTGCCAGTATACGTCTCGGAAGCCCCTCAAACAAATTTTGGATGTACTCTTGAGTCACTGAGTTCCAAATTTCAGGAAGCAGATTTTCTAGTTGTTGGAGTGTTCTACAAGGCATCCTACGTTGCTGAATTTGACACCCCATGTTGTCCCAAACATGTTCTATGGGATTCAAGTCGGGACTTCCGGCTGGCCATCTCAAAATATCAATTTCGGCATTTTGCAGAAATTCTGTAACTACTCTAGCTGCATGAGGCCGAGCATTATCATTCATATAGATGAAGTTTTCGCCAATCAATGGGCCAAAGGGTACAACATGGGGTTCAAGGATATCTACGATGCATCTGGCCGCTGTCAATCTTTCATAATTCACTAGGACTAACTCAGTTCGACCATGGAAAGAAATGCCTCCCCACACTATTACTGAGCCCCCTCCGAAGTTTTCGGTGTCGGATATTGCATTGCTGATACCGTTCCCCAGGTTGACAGGCATGCGTCTATCATTTGATACTAGTCAGAACCTGGACTCTTCGGAAAAGGGAACATTCGACCATTCTGGAATACTCCAATTTGCATGTTCCCTTGCAAACTGAAGTCTTGCAACTCGATGCTCTCTGGTGAGACGCGAGCCGTTAGAAGCCACCTTGGTCTGATATCGTCTTCTCTGAGCCTGTTCCTAACCGTTTGCAATGAAATGAGCATATTTCTGGAAAGTGCAAGCTCATTTTGTAGCATTCTAGCCGTACAGTGCCCAACTCTTAGTGCAATTAAACGAAGCCAACGACCATCAACTAGTGTTATTATCCTATTTCTTCCCTCTCCGACCCTTCTTCCATATTCTCCTGTTTCGTGGTACCGAATAATTGCTTTTGAAATAGTGCTTTGGTTAACATTCAATAAGTTAGCCACGTAATGTTGGCTTCAATTCCGGATAATTAATGTGCGCGAACTGAAAACCTTATATAGTTAACAGTTAATGTAACTGTGTGTAACAAGTTGAAAATTGTGGGAAATTGTGATATCGTTTCTAAAATGATGTGTAATAGATTGTTTGATCAAGAATGATAATACCTAGACAAATTGTGGCGAACAGGTATATACATTCTGTCAGAAAAAACACCAGGAATTGGTCTATGAAATACAAGACATTTATTTTCCATTCAAATTTATTGTATCGCCTTCAGATTAGACCCCTTCCGAAATATAGGGTGGAGCGTAATGGATCGGCGTTTTTGTAAGGGGTAGTACACGTAACGGTGAGTGAGAAGAGGGGACCAGCTGAGGTCATTCGACTCAGGAGGAGTTACCATTGAGTTCACAATAGTTATCTGGACAAGAGAGCACCGTACGTTCGAAGTTGAAGAGTATTTGAAATCGGGAGAGTCTATCATTGTCGTGCAGCGGAGCTTTCGCTAGCGCTTCAATATTGATCGTAACGCTTCAGTTCCTAAAGGTGACACAATCATCCAATGGGTATAGAATTTCAGAACGACTGCATCAGCAATGAATCCGAAACCTCAAGGTCGTCCCCGAAGTGTAAGGACACCAGCTTCCGTGAAAACAGTGACATAAGCTGTAATTCAAAGCCCAGGGCGCTCCGTCCGAAAACTAGCTGCAGCACAAATGAGTAGTCGAACTGTTCACAGAATTTTACACCAAGACTTCCGCTTTCAACCCTATAAGCTCTTGGTTGTAAAGCACCTGAATGAAGGAGATTTTGCACAACGCCATCAGTTTCACGATGGACTGCAAATGATTATTGCTGATGAAAATAAACCAGTGATAATGATGAGTGATGAGGCTCATTTTCATTCGAGCGGTTCGGTTAATAAACAAAACTGCTGATACTGGGCATTAGAAAACTCCCGCGAACTGCATCAATCTCCACTTCACAGTGAGAAATGCACCGTTTAGTGCAGTTGGACAACCGTAATTGTAAACTCTGAACGATATGTTTTCATGCTGGAGAACTTATTTATTCCAGAATTGCGACGACGAAGAATGAACAGAAGAAATATTTGGTTCCAACAGGATAGTGCCACAGCACATACAGCCATAGCCTATTAGTAATTTTTTTAATTAGCAGTGCTTTCAATTCAGCGAAAGCATACAATCGTTTAATAATTTTCTGCTCGAGAACGGTGGGAGATACGAAAAAATTGTGTGTGCCAAAAATTCTAAATTGAACGAAGATGACGAAAGTTGATTATACGCTGATCAGTAGCGTACTGCAAAAAGTTTGAAAGGGCAAAAGAAGACATGGATCTGGAAAAGAAAACACCTTGTAGATTCTAGGTATAATTTAGGACGTGTAATGATGGAGGATGTAAAAAATAGCTTGCATTCCAAATTTGGGCAGAATATCTCAAAGACTGCAGGAGTTTTGAAGAAAAACCAATTTTTCCGGAAATTTCAACACCCCATGGCTTTGTAACGAAGCTTTTGCGGACCTATGTTTATATGAACTTTTTTTCTTAGCATTGCACCTAGATTTACCCCCTCAAGTTGTAACATACTATTATGCAACACCCTGTATACATGTATTCGACGCCCTCCAAAGGATTGAAATGAGTAGGTTAGGTAGTCAGACTTGGTTTGATAAATGGGTATGCAGCACTGACGAAGTCAAACGAGACTGAAACTGAAGTGTGTTGCTATTCATGACATTTGACCAGGTTGGCGATGATTATGAAGAGTAGATCGGAAAACCATCTCCTTCAGAGAAGGATATTCAACATTCTACGGAAGGTCTTCAATATGTTTACACACATGGCGATAAATTGAGAATGTTATCATCATTGAGATATATCATCAACTTTAAAATGATGCATGTTAAAAATTAGTCGTACATCCAAAGGGTTGGCAATATTCATTGCCACATCTTCCTTTAGTTCTTTTATCTTTACTGCTGCGTCTGAATTGCATGTCAGCATATACTATCAAACGTCTGTTACAAAAACGACACTGTTCTGCCCGATAAGCTTAACTGAACGTTCAACGTCGATAATAATAGAGCACTTTGTCTGCTTCCCTTTTCTGCTTCGTGCCCTTCTCGATTTCTGATGATGATGCATAGGGAGTAACGGATCCCGATGAACAAGAGATATAGGAATGTCCTATCGGTCGAAATATCCCTCGAGATCGCTACAATGTGTCTAAGCATCTCCTTGATCACTTCGAGAGCTTCACGGTCGTTCTGTTGAATACCATCCTTTAAAGTTTCAACGTTACTTGTTATGAGTTTGATGTTAAAGGCATTGAGAAAGGGAAGGTAACTTCAATGAAGCTGCATTATGCATGTTTTCTTTTGAATTAGAGAAATGTTTTTTATATAACGCTCGGATATCTGTCGAATGTCAGATAGCCTCTAATTTAAAATCAAGTAATACACAATTTTTTTCTAAACCCTACTAGAACCTTAACTAGCTGAGTCAGGTAAAAATGAAAAAATAACTCATTTCACTCTACTGGGTGTCACTCATTCTTCAACATGTTGTTTAGGCGATGCTGAAGGTATTCGATGTCCTCTTTGTAGTAACCTTACCCAGGATTCTCGTAATACTTTGGTTGGAAGATGAATTTTCCGAATCTGTTGAAACTCTCTTCATTTTCATGTTTGAAAACGAATAGAAATTACTGGGGGCTAAGTCGGGAGAATGTGGTGAATGAGGTAGCATTTATATCATAACTTCGTCAGCTTGGCAGCTGCAATGGCACAAGAATGAGCAGGGAAACAGGATTTTCTTCTTGGCTGCTTTGATTTATTTTCCTCGTTCCGTAGGTCTAACAGTGATTAGTAGTACTCTATATGGTCTTTCATTTTTTGAGCGAATCAGCGTGCGTCCCAGAAACTATACGCCAGCACCTTAGCGGCCGATAGAGCCACTTTGGCTTTACTTGGTGCATTGTCGTCGGTCCTCACCCACTGTTTGAATTGCTGCTTTATATTAGGCGTGACTTCCGTTCAGAGAGTCGAAAATTAGCCTTGGAAAGTTTCCCTCTTCCACGTTTATGGTCGATTGTCAATTGAGCTGCACCTAACTTGTCGATAGCTTCTTCATGTGCATATATGCATGCAAGAACACGTCGATATGTGATGTTACACAGACCTTATTTTTTTCCATGAGTGAACATGGGAAACAAGCAATGGATTCTTGGATTTTCAGGGTCGCTGGTCACAATGAGAAGATCAATTGATACTCACCAGGTCAGGTTCATTTGATGGTGAAATCGAAACACGCTGATCAAACAATCTGAAAACCTTTCCTAGAGTTCAGTCAAGGTTATCTTGACTGAAATTCACTTTTTCGACGCCGCTGAATTCGAATACAACCTCCCTTGATCTTCATGCCATCCAGTTCAGTCGTTTGAAGGTCAAATCGAAAAAATCACGACCAAAAATTCCGGAAAAATTTATAGGTATAATTTCAAGGCCGCAAAATACGAATCTGTGTTTAGTTTTTTCTTGTGACCTTTGCTAGAAGCCATTCAAAGTTATTTCAAAATTATTTCAGTCATTTTGTTTTTTGTTTAAGTTTTACGAGGTGAATATTTTGAGAACTGTTGGAAAAGCTGGAAAAATTGAAAATACAAGCTCTCTTGACCTCCATGACCTCCGATTCAAGGTCATTTGAAGGTCGAATCAAGAGAATCATCACCAAAAATTCGTATGTATATTTTCAAGACCGCAAAATACGAATCCTAGGCCACTTTGTTCAAGCAGTTTTTCCTGAAGGGGTAATTTCGAGGTTATTCGAAGTTCATTTTAAAATTTCATTGAATGAAAATTTTGAAAGCAGTACATTTTTGTGAGCACATAATCCGAATACAAGCTCTATTGACTTTTATCTCGTCCAGTTCAAGATTTGAAGGTCAAGTCGAAACTATCATTGCCGAAATATGTGAAAAAAATTCATATTGATGCTTTTGAGACCGCTTATTGAGAATCAAGGGTCAGTTCATTTGTGCAACGTTTCCAATTGGTCATTTGAGGCTATTCCAATGTCATTCTAAAGTACTTTGATATTAGAAAGTATTAATCTTGAACAGTCTCTAGGAAAGGACGCACCAATAAACTTAACACAGATTCGTACTCAGCGGTCTCGAAAACGCATGTGTGGGCCGGCCCTGTGGCATAGAGGATATGACGCTCGTCTTTGCGCAGAGTTGACTGGGTTCAACCCCCACAAAGTCGGTGCCATTTTTAGGATTCTGGGAATCTTTCGGAGGGGTTCAGCAAAATTCCCGGGTTAGTGAGGTGATATAATTTCCTGGCGTGTCATTAGCCGAGAGGCAGAAATAGAGCTCGTTGAAGGATAAAAAAAAGGCGCGTGTGTGGTTTTTTCTGATTTCTCGATTTGATCTTCGAACCAGACTTGATGGGTATATACTGATCCTCTCATTGTAATCAACGACTCCGAAAACCCTAGAATCTATTGCTGGTTTCCCATGTTCACTCCTAGATAAAATGTTGACTTGTGTGGTCCCGTTAACATTTTTCAAGAGCTTTTCTAACACAATATCTTCCATGTTCATTTCCAGAGTTGTTTTATCTAATGGGGCATCTTAGGTGAGGGTGTCTTTCGTGCTTTGTTTACCGCAACAAAATTCATTAAACCAACAATTACAAATCGTAAGTTGGAGAAGAATTACCATAGTGTTTTAGGTTTCAGTGAGAGCTTTCTTGCATGAAAAGTAATTATTTATTAGCATATTTTTCGATTTCAACTCAGACGAAACAACTCGTCCGGTTCGATTGGCTGTCAAATCAATAATAATTAACATATCAGTATGAACTTTGACGTTTGCACTTTCATATCATTGTATTGTCCAAACATGATGTAACTTGTGCCATAGAATCACGGCTCCATTCATTTTACCTGACTTATCAATCTACATGGTATTTCTTGAATAGTTTTTATATCAACTGTGTGAATCAAATTTTAGAAATCAACTTTCCAATCAAAAAAATCATTTATGGCAATCTACCCTGTATAATTTTTATCCAGCAGTAGTAGGAAAAATTTGCCGAAACTACTAAAATGATTCTATTTGGACGATATTTAGATCTTAACGAGCAACCCCCTGAGAGGGAGCGCTTCAACTCTAGAAAATTGATTAGAGCAATAAGCGAATTCTTCTTGGACAGCTCTTTGAAATCTACTCAACTTATCGTCTGAAACCTCAAAGTGAATGAATTTTCTGGTTAGTGCACACAACTCTCGAAAGGATTCCCTTCAAAACGAAAATTGAATTTTATTTTTTTTCAAAAATCCCGAAAATAGCCAAAATATTCAAGTTGGTCTGTTTGAGATAAAAAGATTTTTTGCAAAAAATATTCGTCAAAATCACTTTTTTGGAGCATTGTTGTAGAGGCTTTGAAGAGCTTTGAAATGAGATATAGCTTGATGTGCTCAATCAATTTTGAGGGGTTGCAGGGGTTGCTTTTAGGCGGTTGCTCGATAGAGCCTCAAATATGCGTCAAAAGATGTTACCCAAGTCATTCGACATGTCTCGACACATTTTTCCAATAACTACCGGACAAGAAATATACAGGGAGGCTTGCTTGAGAGTATTGATCCAAATTTGGTTATTTCCAATTAATTTCCTTTCGTTTTCCCAACTCATCATCAAATATTAAAACGAAAACAATTCAACCCCAATCTCGAGTATATTCCACCCCGACTGAAAGTAGCAGCTATGAAATTGCCGTAGAAAAAAGGCGACTGAAACAATTCGCTCGGGGTTAACTCACCAGGACTGTCGATAGCCGCGTGGTTACAAGCCATAACTGCAGCCACTGCTTCGGTCGTTGTCTCGAATTCTAGGAGACCGGAACTGGATCTCTCCGATTTCATCGGAAATAGTTTTACAGCCTTTGGGGGTATGACGTCGTAGTCTTTGAACACTTGGACAAGTTCGGCTTCCGTCACTTGCGGCGGCGTGTTGAAAAAGTGCAATATCTAAAAATTGAAACGCGTTTCAGCGAAAATATTTCGAGAGTTCTTTATTGCAAATACGAAGTCATTCGATCGCATTCGCTGTTAAACAACTATACAGGGTGATTAAGCAGAAGGAGATATTTTAACTGATGATACAGGATATACGAATATATATGGTGCGCCAGAAAACTGGACAATTTTTATTTATGTTATAACTTTCGCAATTTTAGAGCGAGATCATTCGTTCTTGCTTCATTGGAAAGCCAAAGGACTAGGTTTTTCAGAAATGGCATCGAAATTTCATTTCCGGTGAAATCCAATATGGCTGACTCATTCGAAAATGAGCAATATTTCAAGATCGCTAGAACATTTTTTTTTCACTAAAAAATTTGAATGGGGCATTCAGTCAATAACTCATTCTTCTCTGAACAATTTGACATATTAATCTTAAAAATAACGATTGCGTTGAATAGACATGATCAATTGAATGTAACGTTATAATCTTTTGTAGTGTTAGACACGAAAAATCTTCCATTTTCGCAGAAAACAGCCAATATGTCCCAGTTGAAGCCAAATTGATCAAAAAAATTTTTCATTCTGATTTTCAACTGAAATGAAATATTTCTTCACCTCATGGCCTGACTTTTCTGAAGTTGTTGTGTTTTTCATGGATGTTCTAAAACGACAAATAATCCTTTTTAACTAAAACCAACCTAAAATTTGATTTCCGTTCGAATTCAAAATGGCCGACTTCCTCAAATATTAACAATTTTCCCAGCGCATTAAAAAGTTTTCGCGGTCGTAATGAATCAACTGCGTAAGTCAATCGCTAGATTGACGAAAACTTTCTCAATGCGCAGGGAAAATTGTTAGTATTTGAGGAAGTATGCCATTTTGAATTCGAAAGGAGATCAAATTTTAGGTTGGTTTTATTGAGAAATGGTTCTTTGTCTTCCTAGAGCATCCATGAAAAACAGAACGACTTTAGGAGTGCCAACGCCATGAGGTGAAAAAAATATTTCGATTTCAGCTGAAAATCAGAATGAAAAGAATTCTTCACGCTACTTTTTTCACCAATTCTTGGAATATTTTCAAGATCAATATGTGAAATTGTTCAGAAAAGACTGAGTTATCGACTGAATGCCCAATTCAAAGAAAAAAAACATTCCAGCGATCTTGAAATATTGCTCATTTTTGAAAGAGTCAGCCATATTGGTTTTCACGGGAAGTGAAATTTCGATACACTTTCTGGAAAACCTAGTCCTTTGGCTTTCCAATAAATCAAGAACGAATGATCTAGCTCTAAAATTGCGAAAGTTCTAAAGGAAAAAAATTGTCCGGTTTTCTCTGGCGCACCCTGTACATTAAACTGAATTCACTGAAACTTAAACGGTGTTGGAATTAGAATTATGCTGATTAAAGAAAGATACATCCTCTCGAATTTGAACTCATCGGCCATATATTTTGTAAGAAGTCTCTGGCTTTTCTTAAATGTGATTTTGACAAGCGATTTTGGAGCATCCTGTA
This sequence comes from Cryptolaemus montrouzieri, assembly GCA_013387265.2. Lineage (NCBI taxonomy): Eukaryota > Metazoa > Arthropoda > Insecta > Coleoptera > Coccinellidae > Cryptolaemus > Cryptolaemus montrouzieri. The sequence goes on along the minus strand of JABFTP020000083.1, from coordinate 44,920,743 downwards.
TATCTAATAACATCGGAAAGTACATTGCCTTAAAACTACACTTTCCTCGTTAAACTAAAAGAAAAATTATGATCTTACTCAATCTGGGTCGATTTTTTGGGCAAACGAGATGATCTGATTCCGAAAATTTTCATGAAAAAAATCATAGCTCAGATAGAGAAAATCTCAACAAATTTTTTTGAACTAGCAAAGTTGTAGCCGACGTCGTTTCCCAGATACTTCTGATGGCCCTTTAGTGTGGACACCCTGTATGTGGCTTGTCGGAAAGTTGTTTTGATCAATTTGGCTTCAACTGGGACATATTGGCTGTTTTCTGCGAAAATGGAAGATTTTTCGTGTCTAACACTACAAAAGATTATAACGTTACATTCAATTGATCATGTCTATTCAACGCAATCGTTATTTTGTTATCCTAGAGCAGAACGCCTCAAAAAGAATTTTTCGATGTCTGTTACTGTAAATAAGACAATTACAATATGATGTAATTTTCATGCGAATCGATTTACAGATTTTATTCTTATAGGACACAAGAAGTCTAAGATATTGGCACAAAACAAGCAGCATTGGTCAAAATCATCGTTCTTACAAACCGGATATCCTTTACTTCCAATTAAATTGCCTCCCCTGCTGAATCACTCTGTATATAATAATCAACTATAAGATTAAGAAAGATTTTTAGGAAGTCAATGTATCAGGGCCATCTGCGTTCATTCATTCTGCTCAGCAACGTTCTCCATAAGATCCTGCAAGTGATACTTCAAGAAAGACTTCTCACTTACCTTACTAGGAGGCTGAATTCTATTCTTACTGGCCATGGTAGCGTTCATGAACCTGTTATTTTTATTCGCTGCATATTCCTTGTAAGACGGTGATTTGTCCGGTAAGGGATAGGGATTGGTCACTTCACTCAAATATGGCTGTTTGCTGAAGGCAAGCTGTATTTTGTGTTCTTCCGCGGAATTCTTGTCTTCGTGATTGGCATTATTTGCTGATGGTGGTATGGCTCCTGTTAATCCTACAGTTATATTATTTAGGTTCTGTACGCATCTTTCAACTGCTACATTGTCACCCATCTGTATCATAGCCGTGCCCTCTTTTGACTTCAAGAATTTTATCTGGAAAAGGATAGATGCTTGACGCATTTAAATTTTTCTAGTTTTTCCAAACTAGAAGAGTAAAAATTCTTGCAAATATAAAATTATTCAAGGATTACACTACCATTCAATAAATCGAAAAGACAGAGGATATTATACAGGACGATCGAAATTCTATGTACACACAACCAAATTTATATGGAATCATCCGATATTTTGAATATTACCTCAGAAATTTTGGAAATTTAGAAGAATTGTTAGAATTAATCCTTCTCGAGATATTTCAATGGAAAAAAGAGATAAATCAAGGTTTATTTTAGGAAAGAAACAAATAGAAGAAAATAAGAGACTTTTCGCGTGTTTTACCTCCTCTTGCCCTGATACAAGCCTGAATCCGTCTAGGCATTCTTTGAATTAGGTTTTCGATCTCCTCTGGGGTGATATTCTGCCACTCTTCTGTGGCGGCTTGGATGAGCCGTTGTGGGGTTCTTGGATTATCCTGGCGCGATGTAATTTTCCTTTTGAGATTATCCCATAAATGTTCAATAGGATTTAGGTCTGAAGAGCAAGATGGCCGGTCCAAAATAGCGATTCCCTCTGTTTCAAGATGATGTAACGCGACGTTGCTAATATGCGGAAAAGCATTATTTTGCATGAAAGTGATATTCTCACCGTAGGCAGCTCGCCAGAATCTCACTATGGGCTCTAACACTACGTCCACGTAATTTCTAGTCGTTACACTTGAAGGAAACGACATCAAGTCTGTTTTGCCTCCCAACATAATTCCATCACTCCAACACATCACACTGCCCCCTTGGTATTTCGGAATTTGTCTTGCTGCTCGGAGTCTAGCTTCTCTTCCACAATCCTTTCAAACCTGAATCCGGCCGTCAACTGATCGAACACCAATTCTGGTCTCAATTCGCCAATTCTCAATATTACAATTTTGGTGCTCAATACACCAATTAATTATGTTAATTTTTCGTTGTCTGGTTAGCTCTGGAACTCTTTAAGGGCCTTCTGCTGTATAAACCCATTGAACGACGTCTTTGACGTATCGTTTCGACTAATACACTGATGCCTTTTGCTTCCAAAATTTGCCTTTGGAGTATGGGGTGCGACGCACTAGGGCCTCTTCTTGCAATTTGGCACAGAAAGCGGTCTTGTTCTTCAGAAGAGATCTTCCTACGACTTCTTCTAGACCTATTTTGCAGAGATTGTAGCTCCACGTATCGGGCGTAGGTTTTTGAAATCACCCCCTGTGATAACCTCATTATGGCAGTTATATCTCTGTGTTACACCTTCTTCAACGAGAGCAGTTAATCGATCCCTCTGCACATCGGACAATCCAACGTAAGGCATTCTCAATTATAATTATACGTTTTTTAAATTTTGAAATTCATAGTTTCAAATCTCAGTCACGACTGAGAACAATATCCCGAACATGCGGTGATAATTCAACATTTCTTTACATACTATCCAGTTCTTTTACAACAAAAAACTTTATTCTTCACAAGTAATCAAAGATCCATGGTTAAAAACAATCAATAATGTGAAATACCGAGTGATTCAATATAAATTTGGTTGTGTGTATATTGAAGCCATCGCGTTTTGTTCGATCATTATGACATTGAGTTGCATTTTACAAGAAAAATTGAAAATCAGTTGAATATTTCGCATGTTCTAGTTTGGAGGATTTTGCACGCCTTTTTATTTTACCCATTTCATATTCAACGCGTCCAAACTCTACTTCCTCGAGATTTTCCTTCAAGACTGTATTTCTGCCGATGGTTCTTAGATAAAATTAGAGAAAATGTTCATTTTGATAGTGAAATAATGTTCACAGACGAAGCTAACTTTTCGAGAACTGCTATGTCAGGGTCGGAATAATTGGAAATTATTTGATTGGGCCATTTTTTTTGCATAACAGACTAAACGGTCCCGCATATCGGCAATTTCTTGACGAGAAGTTACCTTTATTGCTCGAGGCTTACGCAAAATAGTTTGGAGGGCAAAAGAAGACGCGGCCTCGGAAAAGAAAACACCATGTGAATCTCAGTAAAAATCTAGGACGTGTAATGATGAAGGCTATAAAAAATAGCTTGCATTCCAAATTTGGAATGAATATCTCAAAAACTGCTGGAGTTTTGAAGAAAAAGATAATTTTTTCCGGAAATTTCAACACCCTGTAACTCCGCAACGAAGATTTCGCGGAACTATGTGTATATGAACTTTTTTTCTTAAAATTACACGTAGATTTACCCCCTCAAGTTGTGCTATTAGGTAACACCCTGTATATGCACAAAGCGTGCACTCAAGAATCATTGGACAAAAAATGACCGCACGTAACTCGGTTCTACGTAAAAAAAGGTGTCTAGAATGTTTAAATAGTTCAACTAATTTCAAAAACACTCGAGATGATAGCACTTGATTGATTTCGAAAATTTTCGAGTTAGCAAATATCTCGAAAACGCAGAAAGCAACCTTGAATCTGTTTGCGGAAATTAATTCCACATTTTCCACTATTTACAACATTTCACTTAGCTGCAGTACTAAAATGTCGAAATCTGTTAAGCCTGTACATTGACGGAATTAATATTATATGAGACGTTTCTTCAGAACCAATTTCAGTTGAAAGCTTTCGAAGAAAAACATCATTCAAACAGGAAAATTATGCCGAACTTCCGCTTTTCCGAACGGAAAAAATAACTTTCCCGAATAACTTTTGTACACGAGTCAAAACAAGCGTCATCTGTTCATGAATGCTAAGACAGCTTTTCGCGATCCGATTTCAATAATGAATACACGAAATTCCGAAAGTGGCACACACGGAACGGTTGAGGATACAGTGAAAGAAGAGCGCAATAACTCCGCTATGATATTGAATTAAACAAGGAACCTCTGCAGCTGAAAAGGCATTATTCCGGACGGAACGGGGCCGTTTCCACAGATTTCCTCATATAAATTTCATAACCGACTCGGGGTAGGAAGATGAGAACGTCGTTTCTTGTATGAATGCGAAATTGTTTTCTGAATTGAAAACTGCCAACGATTTGTTCACCTCGGGAATGCGTGTTCAACAATCATGGAGGAATGGGGACGTCCATGAAAACGTCGTGAAAAATTCATGCGTAGATTTCGTTCTATCTGGTCGGTTATTTTTCGTTTTCACGTTTACAATCACTTTTTAAGCAGCAAGAGTTCACGAACTGATCGTTTATTTACGAGTATCAAGTCCAGTTAATTCCTCTCTCTCTGGTCGAATCTTGTATAGGATTTTCAATTTTCCATGTTTTTAGTGTGGTTGCTATGTGACATACTGTAAAATTAAGATCTCTACGTGCTCCATTCTAGAGGAGAATTCATTGGTGAAAACAGATCGCAGCTATCTACTTTGGTTTTTGAAATACTCCGAATTTCTCGATATTCTCAGATTTCGACAGTACGAGGGATGTCTCTCAAGTTTTCATTTTGCTGATACGAATTTACACTGAACATCTCGAAAAACTAATCCATTATTCAATTCACAAATAATTAGCTGCAAACTAGTCGATTGGAAAATTTTCGTGAATTTTGAGAACTTTGAAAAATTCGACATGTAAACTTCTTTCAATAATATTTGTTTTGAAATAATTCAATTCATGTTACCAGTGATTGTATTCGTTTCATTCATGTTTTTCTTGATAATGATATGAAGAAACAATCACAAAATTGATGATCATTTCATCTTTGAAAGAGAAAATTCCAAATTTTACTGGTAGGTATACGAGGTATGTCAATTAAGTTCGCGGAAAACTGTCCGTGAAGTACATACATACTTGAAAATACCTTATATTCCTTGGCAATAGTCTCCCTCGAGTTGGATGAACTGGCGCCACCGTTGAACCCACTGTTGAAAGCACACCCTCAACCCCCCCGAAGATAGGTCCCTCAGAACCGCCGTCGTGATGATTTGGACTTCCGAAACTCCGTCAAATCTGTTTCCTTCGAGGTACGATTTCAACTATGGGAAAAGATGGAAGTCGCAGGCAGCCAAATCTGGACTGTAGGGGGGTGTAGAAATGTTGGAATGGCGTTTTTGGTTAAAAAATCACGAACTGCGAATGACGAGTGGACCGGAGCATTGTAATGATGAAGCACCTATCCGCGCTCCGCAAATTCGGGTCATACACGGAACACACGGGCCTTCAGACGTTTCAAAACTTCAATGCGTTGACTGTCTGACCTGCTGGAACGTATTCGTGGTGTACAACTCCATTAATATCGAAAATACGATGAGTAAAGATTTCACTTTCGATTTTGACATTCTGGCATTCTGCATGCTTTGCCTTTTGGTCTCAGGGTCGTATTCGAATACCCACGACTCGTCACCAGTGATAACATTCGTCAATTCGAGAAATCATGTCCTGACAGATGGACAATCGGAGCTCTTTCTGCTCAACTGTGAGCACTTTTGGGACCATTTTCGCACACAGCTTACGCATCCCTAAATCTTAGTGAAGCATCTGGCGGATCGTCCCCTTGTTGATGCCCAACTCGTCTTCCAACGTTCTAAGGCTACCCGACGGTCTCCGAGTACTTGCGTGCGTAGCCAATCGAGGAGGAGGGATTTCCCTCGCTTGGATTATCCTACACTGATTCTCTTCTGCTTCTGAACCGCTTTGCCCAATCGTAGACAGCTGATTTTTTCAGACAATCTTCCTTATACACTTCGGTTAACTGTTTCATGATTTCCACGGAAGTTTCGCAGCGTTTCACCAAAAATTTCATCACTATCCTTTGCTCAGTTATTTTACCACTCATTTTCACAATGCGAAGTATACAACTGATCAACAAGAACCTTGCACAGGCTGACGCAGAAATGAATTCTGTTTCGAATGAAACCAATGCGAACGCTACAGAGTTATCAACCTCCGCGAACTTAATTGACATACCTCGTATTATATGCACTGCTGGAATAAAGATGACCAGTGACAGATTATTCAATCGCAATAATGAGCTTTACCGATTCAAAGTCAAAGTTCATTATGATATAATGAATGAGAACATAGTCGAGGATTTTATGGATAAAATGCGTTGTGAATAATGGATATTCAAGTTTTGAATATTCAAGATTTTTCTCAGACATTTTTGCCTTGTGGGTGACGCCATCAAGCAGGTAATACACAAATCACCTTCGAGCCAATGAGATTTCTCAAGAAAATCCTCGAACTATTTTCTATGTTGCCTCGCAAAACTTTAATTGAAAGTTCTTCATTATCTAGTAGAAGGCCTTAAAAATAATAATTATTTATGAGATTCTGTTTCAATCTTCGTGAGATAGCCTCATATCAGAAAAAGGAACAGAATAATTTTCGTAACGGCATCAGAACCCATATTAAAAGAAACTTTCTAACATGTCGAATATTTTGGAATTTTCGAAATTCACGAACATTTTTGAATGAAAGAGTTCTCAGCTAATTGTTTGTGAATAATCAATGTGAATTTATTGTTGTGAGCATATAATTGGAACCTTGGGAATGTTTTATGTAAATGAGCACTAGCATACTACATGAAACCACAAAATTATCATAGAATTCTCTTTTGTTTCTTGAAAAAAATGGTCTTGAAAATCGAGAAAACCTGAGAAACTCGAAAAGAAAAGAAGATAGCAATGATCTACCTTAACCAATGAATTTTCCTCAAATATCGAGGACGTAGATGAGAGGTTCATTATTCCTATTTGCAGTATTTAACAACTACCGTATTGAAACATGGTGGGAGTTCATGAATGCATAGAATCGAGTATCCCATTTTCTTAGTATACGTGTTCTTGATTATTAGTAAAGGTCGTGGTAGCCCTAAATACAAGGATCATCCAAAAATAAACCTTTCAAATGTCACAATCGAAGTAGTACTTCAGACTGTTGGTGAAAAACCCATACAACTGTAATCCTACATCATGCCACACATTTTGCAACCTTCGTTTGCCATAACTAATCCATTCAAGCGATTAATTAAGTAAAGTAATTGTTTTAATTCTCATTTCAGATGAATGTACCTCGATACGTGATACCCTGAAGAGAAAATGGATCCAGGAGAAAAGAGTAGAACACTTCATCCTAGCATTAATTAATTAATGAAATTCCGACACCTAAACAGCGAATTCATTGCAAACCGAAGTTTCCTAAGGTATAATTTCATGAAATTCGGCTGTTCAAGTCATTAAACACCAGTCGATTATTCCTTGAGGAGGTATGTTAAAGATAGGAGACTTGCAGCTGTAAAACTCTGTGACGTGATTAACGACATACAAGGTATGTTCAAAAAGTATCTCAAATTTTGTACTTTATCAAAACGTATTAATTTATTCAAAAACGTATCGCACTTTTTGTGGTTTTAGGCTTTGGTTTCCACTTGATAACCATAAAAATCGTTACAAATTATGACTCTTTGGAGCGGACATTCCAACAGCCATTAAACAATGTTAACGCAATGCTCTTCTTGGTACTTTCTTCACTTTATCAATGTTTTCGTCTTGTTGTTGACGTACTTGGACATGCGGCACGCTTTTCGCCATTCAGATTTTCTAGACCCCCTGAGAATATACCACCGATTAACACCATATGCCACATTCAACAATCTAAATGTCTCCGCGCCCATAGCTTTGTTTATCGCCCAAAATTTGGTACAGATTATTTGATCCATTTTCATGAAATTAGTTAGTATCGAAGACGAGCCAAAAAACCTCAAAGCTTAATACATGTCAAAAATTAAGTAACAACTTTGAAAATGTCCCACCTCGTCAGCATAAACAAGGGATGTGAGTACCAAAACATAACGACACAATTAAAATCGAAAATCAGCAGATACTTTTTGAGCAGATCCGTACATTTGCCCGAAAGGGCAAAGATGAAAATCAAGTGATAAATTTGATGAAAGATTCAACATCTGTTAGCTTCTAAATTCTTTGTATAATATTGTTTTGAAAAACAACGTTCTTGTTGAAGAACCCTTCAAAAAATTAATAAAAAAATTCATATCACGCACATTCTTGTTTAGAAAATATTCATTTCCATTATCCCTACCGACTAATGAACCTTATCCTCTCAATGCAGAAAGAAACCTCGAACGAACGACGAGGCAAACAAACGAAGAAAATTAACGATCCAAAAATGAATATTTTCAATGTAAACCAGATTCAAAGGATTATTTTCTGCCATTGAAACCACATTTACGGTGTTTACGTTATCAATGAATTTAAAATCCGGGAAAGTTCCTGGAAGAGCTGCCCGAAATCCGATAAATTCGTTGGAAACCGACTCGCCCTCACCCCCCGATTCTATTTTAATGGACTCCGAGCAGATGAAGGAACTGCCTTAACGGGCTAACAAATCCGAGTTACCGAATTTGCGCGTAGTAATTTTCCGCCTCGTGAACGATTTTCACATTCACGTGGGGGGCGTGCATCTAATTTCCTAGTGCTCTGAATTTAATGTTACCAGTATTATGCTTATGCCGCAAATAAGCGAGGAATATATTTAAACGATGTAAGCTATTCTTTATGTTGAGTGTTCCAGTTTTGAAAGTTGTTCTTGAAAGTCAAACTTTGGATGTTGATACAGCAGCCATGAGGAATACTGTGAATAAGGAAAAATTATCCCCCTTCCCCGTGTTATATATTAAGATTTATTTTATGTTGTTAAGTTGATGTGGATGTGCGGAAGAATTATTCGGATTTATCGATTTCTGATTTCGGCATATGCCAAGATCTCGGTTTAGTCAAAATTATTCCTCGAATATGTGAATTTCTCCAAAAATGAAAATTCCTTTGAACATTTTGCTTTCATCTAGTATAAGCTTGTTTTACGCAAATTTTGATGAAAAATAATTAGCTCAAAATATTAAGATCGAAAATGTTAGCGAAGTTTGAGTATGATTTTAAGAACGCTACGTTAAGAATTATTCTGTTCATTCTTCCGAAAATTATTCTGTTCATTCTCACAGGAGATAACGTTTCAGTCTACGTTTTGAAGATTGGAGCAGAATCTCATGAACACTGGTTATCTCAAAGCACTCAGCGAAAACAAGCTACATAAATGAGATAATGAAGAAGTTAAAATGAAAGGTTTGGGAGCTGTTGCTGCCAACCTAGGTCTCGCGAATACTCAGAAAACAAAATTTAGTTCCAACCTTATAAGATGAGGAAATCTCAGTTTTACAGCCAGGGGATCATGTTCGACGACTAGAATTTTGCTGGTGGTATTACGAAATGTGAAGAGAAAATCCGAATTCAAGCAGTACACCTGATGGGCTGATGAAGTGAAGGTGACCAGTGGCAGATTATTCAATCCCGATAATGGATATTACGATGTCTAATGTTAATTCCCATAGGAACGTGAAAGTTCAACACCAAGGACGATTCGGTTTTGATGTTTGGTGCCCGTTAATCAACCACCGTGTTTTGGCGTACGTCATTTTGAACGAATATATTCGTAGGAATTGAAATTGATTTACGACCAATAATGAGTTTTTCAGTTGAATGAGTGGATATCACTTCGAATCGCCGATTAACTGATCGGGTTTTCATACAACCTGATATCCATTCAACCGAACAGTTCGTAGGAATATCGAGGGTTTCTTGGATGAAATTTCCTTGTTTAAAAGGAGGAAAGTATATTTTCAGTATGACGTCCCCACATCAGACAAGAATTGTGTCAGAACTTTGAAACTAGTCTTTCAAAAATAACTTGATAGGAAGGAGAGAATCAGTGACATATCCAACTGGTTCGCCTGATTCAACCTCCTATAGATATTTTTTTCTTATTATGAGTGGTCTTCGTTGTTATGAGCAAAGAATTGAAAACATTTGATTGGTGTAGATTCGCTCCAGCATACTAGATGAAACCAGAGACTTTTCAAAAATTTCTTTTCTGGAAAAAATCACATTTTTGAGGATATTCATCAAGCATGTTATATATACTTGGAAAGAGAAAAAATACCCTTCCAATATTATCCAAATTCGCTTACGGTTTACATCATAATTCGAAAACCAGTCCACAAAGATTAATTTCGAAAACGTCCCTGCATTCTACTTGAATAAGTGCCCGTAGATTGTTAAAATTCTTTTCAATAAATTTCGATACCAACCGAGATATTGGCATACGCTGAAATCTCGGAACATCGAAAACAAAAGGAGCAGCGATCTGGTTTCACCAATCAGATTTCCTCGAAAGTGGAGGACTTGTACAGAGTGTCCCATTTTCTATGTTTTAGTACGGCAGCTCGGTGAAATATAGCTAAGAGTGAAAGATGTCCCTCCCATCATCGTTCTTGATTTCAGTGAAAAATGCATTGGTGTAAATAGATCGCTGTGATCTTCCTTCGTTTTCGAGTCAATCCCAAATTTCAGCAAATGCCAATATCTCAGTTGAATTCAAATTCTAATGTATAAACCATAGGAGAACACGGATAAAATGAAAAGAAATTTTTTTCTTTTTCCAAATATATACGAGATTTGTGAATGAAGTAATTAGACTAATAACTTTACTTTCGATCCGGCAGCGTGTGAGACGAGAGGCATTGAACAGCATCAGTGGCACATGTGATACGCCTCCAGTATGAGTTTGAACTCCCTACAGTCATTTGTTTGAACGTAGCGTTAGTTATTCTGAAACCGTTGTTATTGTGCGTTCTAAAAATTTTGAGCAACGCTGTGCTATCAAGTTTCAATTCAAACATGGACACGATGCACAGAAACATTTGAGAAAATTTTTTTTTCGTAGGTTCAAGGCGTTTGCAGAAGAAGTAAAGTCGATTGAAGATAAACCAAGAAGCGGAAAGCCTTCAAGTGCAAACACCAATGATAATGATAAGAGAGTCCATGATCTTATTAGTTCGAATCAGCGGTTGACAGAATGAAGGCTCAAAAGAAGTCTTTCGTCTTTGCAACACGTCAATGCGCTTTGTCATACTACAATAATTCCTGTAGCTCCTCACACTCCTTATTCATCAGACCTGTGTCCTCGTGACCCTTTCCTCTTCTTGAGCATTAAAAATCACCCAAAAAGAACTCACTTTGGGAACTTGAGAACATAAAAACAGGTGTATTCGACCGGATATTACAGAATCCAAGTTCCAGTAAAGCTGTGATGATTGAGAGGACCGTCTCCAGAGCTGTGCGGCTTCCCAAGGGAACTATTTTGAAGAAGACAATATTGCCTCGTAATTATATTTAAATAAAAAATTGAAAAACAAAATCAGTTTCAATACTTCATTTACAACCCTCGTATGTAACATTCCTGACAAATTACTTTTCAGACTACCCTCCTACAATCTGCTCATGCCATCTTTGATTTCTCTAAAAAGAAGAACGGAGTCGCGGAAACAATATCGGTCCTATCTCTACGTACTTTGGAAACGCTTTATAGTTTTGCTGTTTATGATACCGGGTGGGGCGTAATGGAAGGTTGTTTTGAACAGAAAATAACTCAGCTGTTCTTCAACGTAGAACATTTTTAATTACGTAAGATTGAAGCTTAAATGTTACCATCTAGTGCAGAAAATTGAAAAGAATCATGTTCTGAAAATGACATCAGGCAGATGACGTCCGTGTTTCGCAATGCATTGCTGTAGTCGATTCTCAAAGTTCTGCATCACCCGCTCTAATAAATCGGTGTTGATGGCCCTAAGTTCTCTTGTGATGGCTCCTCTCAACTCTTGCAACTTTCGAGGTTTATCGACGTTGACCTTAGCCTTCAAGTTTGCCCACAAAAAATAATCACAAGCAGTGAAATCCAGGGAACGAGAGGGTCACGGCATATCACCAAAACGAGAGAAATGCGACGCACAACTTCCATTGAGGCTTTGGCTATATGTTCCGTGGCACCATCCTGTTGAAACCAAACATTTTTTCTGTTCATTCTTCGTCGTCGCAATTTTGTGACAAAAGAAATCCCCAGAATGAAAATATATCACTCAGACTTTACAGTTACGATTGACCGTCCTTCATCCTCGGAAAAAAATACGATTCACAAGACGGTTCATAGCGCACCAAACGTTCACTTTCTCACTGCGAAGTGGGGATTGATGCAGTTCGCGGGGGTTTTCCGCTGCCCAATATCGACAGTTCTTTAATAACAGAACCGCTCAAATGAAAATGAGCCGCATGACTCATCTTTATCACTAGTTCATTTTCATCAGCGATAATCATTTGTATTTCCTCGGCAAACTCCTTCATTCAGGTGCTGGACAAACATGAACTTATATGGGTGAAAGCGGAGGTCGGATGACTGTGACACGGAACTGAAGTGTTACGACCAATATTGAAGCGCTGGCAAAACCGCCAATACACGACAATACAGACTCTCCCGATTTTAAATACTCCTCAACTGCGAACGCATGAAGCTCTCTTGTCCAGATAACTATTGTGAACTAAATGGTAACTCCTCCTGAGTCGAATTACCTTAACCGCTCTCTGTTACGTGTACTACCCGTCCCAAAAACTCCTTCTATTACGCCCCACTCTGTATTACGCATATCCTGATATTCCATAGTATGTATCTGATAAGAATTCAGTTCATTCAGTTCTAAACGGACGAAGAATATGAATCATGATATAAATAACAGTTATAATAGTAGAGCATCCTGATTTCATGAAAATTCTACTCATCCAGAAATATAAAAACTGATACGGTTTGTGTTATTTCGGCCAGAAAGAGCTTCTCGCCTCTGGCCGACGGTTTTTTCTCCCGCCACAGCGGGAAACTTTTTAATCTCGGGAGGGGTTTTGCGGCCGTTTGTGTGGCCGAAATTAATATATTTGCGGCTTATCTTCCCCGAAACGTTTCGAGATAACTGAAGGCGAGCGCTAAATTACGAATTTTTCGGTCGTAAATATTTACGGTTCGTATTCGCCCACGGCCGTTTCACGACGAAATTGACAGTTGGAATGGAATTGACGTCCGTGCCGAATAGAACAGTGCCGGATAAATTTGCATATTCCGAACGTTGCCTCAAACTCAAACAGAAAGAATCAAATGACATCATTAAAGTCATCATTTCGTATAAAAATTGGGAGTATACCATTGAAATAAGAGAGTTAGGGTTTACTTCTTGTGAAACCGGAAGTGGTAGGGTATATAATATTTTAGTTCCGAGAACTTTACAGAAAGTCTCTGTACGAAAACCGTACGTCACCGCATCGTGATCGTAACCACCTTCAATGTCTAATTCAGTGCCAAATTCAAGGTGAAATTGGAAAATCACGATGTAGACCTTAACTGTCCAATACTTATAAATGTATAATTTTCACTTTCATTGCGACCAGTAAATAAACTGCACTCCAACAATAAACATTCGTTATCAAACGTATACGACGGAATAAGCCATTCATATTCCAATAGCAGACACGAATATTATCCGAAATATCGGAGCCATTAAGCCCGTAAAACCCAAGAGAGAAGATAACTCACCCGAACAACATTTCCATATAAACACATGAGATTGAAAAGTTTGTCCGCATTGGTGCGCAAGGGGTCGAGTCCGTAAACCATCAGTACGGCTCCGGGCTGCTGAAATTGAGAATTCCTCTGGTCCCTGAATTCTGGACTGGTCACGGGGGGATTTTTGCGGAAATTTTCCGACCCGAACTGCTCGGGAAAACTGGCACTCATTTCCTCGTATCGATGCGGTTCCGTCGAGAAACGATCTGAAAAAAAGATGAAAATGTTACAATTGAAGATTGAGGAATAAATCTAATAATCTAATAAAACAAGTTATAGATCAACTCTTCTGCTTTGTAGAAATTATAAGAGAAAACAAAACAATTTGAAAAAAATTTTATACGGGGGCAAAACCAAAAGTGTTTTTTTTGTCAAAAATTCGTAACACCCTGTGGAATTTCGTGGTCCGAGTTGAAACGTACACTATCATGGTCTGTCAAGACACATCTTCCTACAGTAACGTCCTTCTTGTTTTATGCATTTATCTCCATTTTTACAAGAGATATCCAATTTGAAGAGAAAAGTCACAAATTTCAAGAATTTATTTTTAATCTTGCGTAGGTGCATAACATCGGGGGTTAGCCAAAAAATAAAATCAAAATTAGAGAATCAGAAATCTAACGAAATGAAAATTTTTGAAATTCACTGGCCAATTTCACGCTCCGGGAGAACTCGAAGTACACTGGAAAAATCGTTGATTTTGCACATTTATTTTTGAAATTTTTTGTGTAACAATATAATAATCATGTCCAAAATTGAGAGCAGGTGTGTATCCTGGCGATACACTCGTGAAATGAAATGAACATGTTGAGAATAATGTTCATGATGACCCACAAAAAAAAACATTTGATTTTAGTAGCGAGTATGAGCCCCCCGAGCTCTTATTACAGCGCGCATTCGATTTCGCATACTCCCAATGATGTTGTCTATCACCTGTTGAGGTATGTTGTTCCACTCTTCCACCAAAGCCAATGTCAGCTCTTCAACGTTGCCTGGATTCCGTTGTCGAACCCTTCTTCCAAGAATGTCCCAAACGTGTTCGATCGGGTTTAAATCCGGTGACCGCGACGGCCAGTCCATTCGTGTGATCCCAACTTCATTGAGATATTCTATCACTATGCGCGCAGTATGAGGGCGCGCGTTATCGTGCATAAAAAGGAAATTTTCCCCTATGTAAGGAGCAAAAGGCACAATATGGGGCTCCAAGATTTCTGTTATATACCGATGCGCATTAAGTGATCCATTGCCAATAATCTCCAGTTCTGTTCGTACTCCCAAGCATATGCCACCCCATATCATAACTGACCCTCCACCGTATTGCTCAGTTCCTGCGAAGTTCGCTTGATTGTACCGTTCCCCTCGATGCCTCCATATTCTATCACTACCATCCACGAAATTCACACAATATCGGCTCTCATCACTAAATAAAACTCGACACCACTGATTGATTGTCCATGCTACATGCTCCCTAGCAAACGCCAATCTTGCTACCCGATGGGCTCTATCGAGTCTTGGTGCTCTTGCTTGCGCGTATGATCTCAGACCAACTTCATTTAATCGTCTTCTGACTGTCCTCACACTGACGTTAATGTTATCCACTGCTTGTAAAAGGTTACGTGCCTGAACAGCAGGTAGATTCGATGGATAACCGACATCGAGACACCCAACATGGTACCGACTGAGCGGTAGGTGCGCCCTTCCTCGATCAATGTAACTGCCCTTGCTACTGAGGTTGGTGGTAAATCTCTCATTCTGAATGAAAAATGCCGTTTCGAATCGTAAACAGTAAAAGAATCACAAAACACCGCAACCGATCGAATTTGTATCAAATCAAAGAATGGAAAACTCTCATTCTTTAAATAAGGGCAAATGTGGTCATATACAAAAAAACGTGTGTTGTATTTCATATTTGATAAAAAAAGGTGTGCACATGTGTAAATGAAAAGTTTTATCAATGGTCCCAGAATTCGGTTGTGTATTTTAATACCTACCGACTGTTATCTCCTATGAATTCCTAATTTTCACCAAATTAACCAAATTGTCATCAATAACTCATGCAATTCGAACATAAAAATCGCAAACGACAATTTCGACACGCCTGAGTGATAATAAGAAAATTCCTAATTGATAGACGAATTTTAAAGACAATTTCTTGATTCAATGGAATTTCTCCAAAATGGTGATTTTCCACTTGAAATTAAATATATTTCGCAAAAATAGAGATAAACGCATGAGACAAGAAGGGCGTTACTGTAGGAAGATGTGTCTTGACATACCATGATATTGTACGTTTCCACTCGGACCACGAAATTCCACAGGGTGTTACGAATTTTTGACAAAAAAAACACTTCTAGTTTTGCCCCCGTATAAAATATTTTTCAAATTTTTCTTGTTTTCTCTTATAATTTCTACAAAGTAGAAGAGCTGATCTATAACTTGCCGAACAAATCATCTAAATCGGTTGAGAATTAGGAAAAATATCGAACTTCGAATTTCGTTGAATTTTCGAGTGTTCCGCTAATTTTGCCTTCCGAGTGTAGTTTTCTTTCTGAAAGAAGAGGTTATTATTGTTGCTGATTTCTACATAAATTCTGTCGAAAAGGTACTGAGAATTGGTTGGAGATTTACTTCGCTCTGGTCGGCCATCATCTTCAACTGAAGTTAACATCGATAAAGTGAAGGAAATGGTAATTGAAAATCGTAATTCAAGTTTCAGAGAGATGGGCAATCAAATTTCTGTAACTCACTGATCAATTCGTAGCATTTCAAACAATTGTCTGGCGTTGCCGTTCGACTTGTACGAAAAGTCTGAATTTTCTTAGAAAAATGGGGCCCCCACATTCATGAAACACACTGTAACTAGTGATGAGACATGGGTATATGAGTTTGACATGCAAAGCAGTCGACAAGTTTCGGAATGGCGCATTCCAACTGAACTGAAACCTAAAAAAAACTTTTCAAAAGTTGATCAAAAGTCATGGTAATGCTGTCGATAAATAAAGAATATTACCCGAGTGTTATGCGGCGTTTGAGAAAGCAAATTCGTCGAAAAATGCCAGATTTGTGGAAAGTACACTTATGGACTTTCTACAACGATAATGTACCACCTCACAAGGCCATCATTGTGAATGAATTTATAACCAAAAACTTAACAAATACCATCGAACAACCGTCGTGTTCAGCTGATATGGCTCCTGCCGACTTTTTTCTTCTTCTCAATATATCTCGAATTACCACTTCGAGGGAACCGTTTTGAATGGATAGAAGGCATGAAAGAGAATTCGCGGCGAGTACTGAAGTCGATTTCAGAAAAAGCATTTGAAAAATGTTTTAAAGATTGGCGTAAATTCATCAATTCGGATGGGGCCTACTTTGAAAGCGACACAATGAATTTGGATGAAAAATGAATATTTTGTGTTTCATCGACCAATTGTCGGTAGTTTTTCGACAAAATGTATTACGAGGTTTTAAAATAAAGTAGTGAAACTGCCAACGTCGTTCCCGATCAGTCAACACGTGAGACGAGGGCCTTTGAGCAGCGTCAGGTGTACATACGTCTATAATGTGAATTTAAACACTTTACATTCATTTGTTTCTAAGTGGTATCAGTTTCCCTGAAACTGTTTTTTCTTGTGCGTACAAAAAAATGAGTGGCATCAACGGTGTGATATCAATTTTTGCTTCAAACTCGGACACAATGCATTATAGCCAGGCCTATGGAGGTATTTTGTCGAGGTCCCAGGTATTTTGAGGCATTTTTAGAATGAAGAGAATTGATTGACGATGAACCACAAAGCGGAAGATCTTCAGACCAAGCTTTCAGTGATCTTATACGTTCAGATCAAAAATTGACGGTAAGAATGGAGACTTGGAGAAATAGTTTTCTTTTGCGACTGAACATGAAAAACAACAGGTTGTTGCATCAGAGCTTCGAACCATGTTACACTGCAATCTCAATAATGTAGTTTTTAACTAGTAAAAACATTACTGAGGATCCTCAGCTTCCTTATTCACTAGACTTGAGTCCCCGTGACTTTTTCCGCTTCCCAAGAATTGGATCTCAAGGAAACTCACTTTGGGACACTTGAACACATCCAAACATCTGTAAAGGACCAGCTGAAGGCTATTCCAGTATCCTAGTTCAAGGAATGCGTTGATGATTGGAAGGATAGTCTACAGCGCTGTGTCGCTTCCCAAGGGAATTATTTTGAAAAATGCAATATTGCCGTGTAATTATATTTGACTGAAAAATTATTCCCACTTATTCCCTCTTATATTTTGAGTTATCGTTCACATTTTTCATTATGACGAATGGTTAAATAACCAGCCAAGAAATACCAAATATCATAACATTTTTGGGGTTTGTATAGTTTTTTATCTAATCTCGAACTTGACATTGAAATATTTCTGCTTCAAACAAGAACCTACGTTGTTGTCTTGGGACGGAAGAAGCATCACATTTCATACTTCCTACATAATCAATGAAGACTAGAAGTTGTTCTTATTCTAGAACAAAAATTGCATTTCATTCGAAAAACTTAAATGACCCTCAAAATTAGTGTCAAGGTCAAACTTAGCAACCTTTGTAGATCGTGTATTCTAATATAAAGAATGAGAACGTTGACCTTCAAGAACTTTGCAAAATTAATTTCAATACTCAAAAAAGCGCAATAACTTTGATACATAGTGTGGTATCAAGGAAGGTCTAACTAAATCTGATCCATACACCAAGAAATACTCATTCAAAAAATTTGATAGCCCTTCAGAATTTATATCAACGTCGAAATGGTTTCTTCCAGAAACGAATCTTCGCAACACTATCCTCATGGCAAATTTTTGAAATTCGTGCTTTCTGATATAAAGAATGAGAAGTTTTGCAATTTTGTACGATTGATTTCAAAATTCAGGAAAGTTCAAAACTCAGTGTGATATCAAGAAAGTTGACAAGTAGTTCTAATTCTCAAATCAAAACATACTTCTCATTCGAAAAATTCAAATGTCCTTCAAAATTTGTATCAAGGTCAAACTTATCTTTATTTAAAAACACATCTTTTTGAAACGTAATACTACTTTGTATTTCGTGCTTCCTGCAACGAGTTGTCGTTGACTTCCAGAAACTTCATAGAATTGATTTCACACACTTTTGACATACCATAAGTGGAATGAAACAAGGTGCTGTATTTGGACTGGATAAATTCTTCCAAAATATTTCTCGATTGAGAAACTCAATCAAGGATCGAACTTTTACGTTGACACATTAATATTCAAAGAACTTCATGATGGCTCTCATATTTCAGAAGAAGTGGGAGTGGGTCGAAGGGCTTGTGACGCAATGTACAACTTCGACGGATAGGACGATAATTTCACAGGGAACTTATAATTAGATTATTCCTTATATAGTTCGCGATATTTGTGTTTGAACTACGTAATCTAATTAAGAGGCTGTTCGCTCTCGCATAACAAATATAGGGTCTCTCGCTTTAATAAGACGTTGACAAAAATTGATATAGTTTCCTTTGATACGGTGCTCTCAAGAAGTTACATGAATGCATTATTCACTTTAACGAGTATTCCTTTCATCTTGAATATAGACGGTTCTTCCTGTACAGAATATCCATATCGTTAGTTTGGATCGAAGATGCATTTAACAGTCATGATTTTTATAGTGTTTTAGTTATACATTTTTCTTCTGAAAACTTCGCTATATAAAAAACAAAAGAATCAAGCAAAAATGCCAGTCAAGAATAAAATTTTTGCGGTTCGCTTACAGGACATGTGTCCTCACATGTTTGACCGCTCTGAAAGCTGTCTTGCTAATATGAAAATCAGAGAAAGGCCTTCAAACAGTACCTATCGAATGAGAGAAAGATATTCAGCAAAATACCCAGAGTAACTGTTTCAAACTATGTAGTCCTCTCGATTGCCTTCCATATCTATGGCAATACCAACCCAAGGTTCCATTATTTTTCAGTGCCGTACAGTTCAACAAAATCGGTTCACGAATAAAACTCCATCCCTCAGTTTTCTACGCCAAGCTCTGGTGTTCACTTGCTCCGCCACCAGAAGGATGAGAGCCGGAGTACCTCAAGGATCATTACAGGTGCAGTTGCTTTTGAACTTCAGATATCCCGGAAACTCCGAACACGAGTTCGGATGCAGATGAAACGGCTTTAATGACGGGATCGGAGCCCCTCTACACCTTATGACCAGAAGAATCCAAGAGGCCGAATACCAATTGAAAGAATAATTTACAACGTAGTTCGTCACAGAAAAGAGCTATAAGATTCTATAAGACAATCATCAGATCAATGATGATTTATACATCGTCCGTTTGAGGATCTAATGTATGTCCTAAAACACAAATTCACTGAAGATCACTACAGATGACCTATGCTAACTCCTAGATAACCATTCCAGTTCTCTGGTTAATATCCTAGAGAGCTACGAGGGAGACGATCTAAGGAGACCCAGGATGGAACTTAGAGAAGACCAGTATTTAAAAATTCAACGTAAAATTATATAGAGGTTCTTTCAACGAAAATTTTATTTCCCTCTAACTCAAGAGAAAACTGGGACAGCGGAAAAGCTAAAAGAGGAAGATTTTCGTTTCGGAAGGACCAACTTTAAGGATGTTTGATCTGATCCCTACCTGCATTTTCATCTACCAACAAAATAACCATAGGGAATATAGGTCGAGTGGCACATAATTAAAAAGGTCTTCCGATTATCTGTATGAATCGATAATTTTCCCTAGTTGAATTTTCGATATAGGGTGTTCCAAGTACAAAAATTTTTATGATAAAATAATTGAATACCTCTTTCTTACGCTTTACTCTATAGTATAAAAAATTTAAATTCTGTGAGCCAAAGGGATGAGCTGAGTAAGCTTGTTTCTAAATTCAGGATCCCAAAATTTGTGTAAGCATTTTTCTAATAGTTAATAAATTCATTTGTTGTCCTCAAATAACTGTAAAAATGCTCGACCATCTCGAATGATTTAGTGTTGATAGAGATCTCAAAAATAAATGTCTGTAAGTAGTATATCCAAGTGAAAAACTCGTTGTCAACATTTTAGTAATTTATTGCAGGTTACAACTTTAACTATTCAACCTAAAACTTCTTGCGATTATATCAAAAGATATGGTTTTCTTCCTGCTCAATTAGTTTCACAATAATCAACAATCATTTCATAAAAATTCTTCATTTCAACCCATAAAGTTTTGAATTTCGCGCCTCTTTGCCTACACTGCAAATGGCCGCCATGACGTCAGCCTGCTTCACAACTTTCAGTGGCATCATAGTGGAAGTTAGAAATCCAGCGAATTGCATCCATCAACTTATATTCACTTGAAATGGCTCCGGTCGACATTCTTGGTTTTTTCCAAAACACACATTACCACTTCGAGGTTGTCGTTTTAAATCTATGGAAGACATGAGAGAGGCAAGAACTCAAGTCGATTCCGGAACAATGATTGGATGATTGGATTATTAATTGGCGTAAATGTTCGAAGGCGATACAAGAAATTTGGATGAAAAATTAATATTTTTTGTTTCATTTACCAGTATATCTGATGAAGGCACAGTGTACTTCAAAGTTTACCATATCCAATTACGAAATGATGATATAAGTCAGCCTTTTCTGTTAAAAATTGCGTGATCCTTACATTAAAAATGAACCGTTCCTCTTGAGAACGTTCACATTGTATAGCTTTACGTTTTTACTTGTTACGGTAGTTTCAAATAACTCCTTGGTATTTTTTCAGAAGGTAAGGGACATTGGCAGTTGAACCAATAATCTTTCGTTGATAATCCGCACTGAAACAGCCATACCTTTCCGGACTTGAACCGGAAGCCATCTGCACTACAGATCGTGGTGAAGCATCCTCCGAAATGGCGGACAAAATGATAGAAGAATTGGCAATTAGTGTACATTTTAGTAATATCGATTTATAGTCCTGCCGGAAATAGGGCGTCTAACTGGTTCAAAGAATTGGCGACATATTTGAATGGCGGTAGCACTGACAACGTCCATCAATCAACGAAATGATTGATCACCAATTCTATTTTTCGCACCGAACTATCCATTAAGTAGACGATCAGGTAGATGACACAAGATGTAATGCTCAAACTGTTCAATACCGATTTTATGGGCGAGAAGGCACATTGTTTCATTTACGGCGTCATTTCACGGTCAGATCCCTAAGCCCGCATATCTCGTTCATGCATGAACGGGCCGGACATAAATCAAAGGCGGAGAAAAACGACTGGCACTTATTTATAACGGGGATTTCGGCAGCCGACGTGGCGAGAAATATTTACAGAAGTCCGCCCGAAGGTTATATTTCTTCGACACTATTCCCATTCATGAATATTTCATCTGAAGAGAAGAAGTGTGCCGATCTGGAGCGAAGTTCATGCATTACGTCAACTTAAGAGGGTGAATCTAGCACGAGACGCATCTGGATGACAATCGCCTTATGTTGCCGTCGATTCGATTACACTTGGTTTGGTAATGCCATTGAAGTGGATACATAATATGTTGTTCGTCAAATTATTCTGCGAATTTGCGTTAAATTCTGTTTGATTGAATAGTTATGAACTGTCAGAATTACTGAAAGATGGCCATACATCCGTCGATAGCGACCCACACTCTGGGTGGCCCTCGACGGCAAAAACAGACAATAATATCCAATTGTGTTCAGCTCACAATCAATGAAGGTGGTCACTTAACACATGACAAGGTGAGCAGAAGAACTGCCGTATTAATAATGAATGAAATTTGGGTTAAAACGATTATAATAGGGCGACAGATTTCGACAAGCGCCAGCACATTCATAGAACCTCGTGCAGCATTATTTGACAAAGCACAAGGTCGACAGTTACGTCAATTCTAAACGTGTTGTTAAATTCAATGGGGACTACTTCGAAAGCTACCACGAGACAGATGGCGCAACATAATGCAGGTAGGTCCATACAATAATATTACGTTGATACTAAGCCGTCTTTATCGCCATGTATAAACACATTCTTGCAATAACATAAACTAGTATTTCATGGAAATTCAAGAAAAAGAAGGTACTCAATTTTTTGCAAATAATTGAGAAATCGTCAATAATTTACAGATTTCTTCGGAATCGAAAACGTCGCAAAATAGCGAAAATAAAAATAGGTCTCCGATTTTTCTCGAGTGGAGGGAGTAATTTCGTCGAACTTTTATGTCCATACAAATTTTTCTATCGCGTTCGATCGTTTCGAAATAAGGACCTCGCGTTTCGCTAGTTTCGCCGCGATATTTCGATTCACGTAAAAACTGGAATATCTTCGTTCCAACGAAGGGCTATTGGCGGACTTTGCATACTTCGCTATATTTTAGTCATTCCGAGTATCTTCGGCGGCAAGAAATTAACGAAATTAACAAACGATGAGCTGTCAAAACAAGGAATTTTCTTTCGTCCGTCCTACTAATAACCTTTAGCGCGAGAAAGGATTCGGTTGTCGAACGATTCATACATAGCTGGAGATCCGATTAAATTTTGTCAAAGCGGTTGAATGAACAACCTGTATTCTCTTTAGATTTGAAAAATAAGGTTTTTTTATTGGTGTGGGTGCTCGATGTTAAAACAACAACTTTAAATTTAATAAAATCACATATTTTGTGAAAAATTCAATTACTACTTGAACAGTGCTGTGTATATTTGTTAATTTTTGTTATAGATACTTTACAGTTTGACAATGTAGTTTCATTTAACATAACTGAGTAAAATATATATTTATCACGTAATATAATGTTGTTTTAATACAGTTCGTTCCTTTCATTTTTTTTAGATTATATAATGAAGATGTATGTACTAAGTCTCTACACATTTTCAATGTATATATAGCGTTCAGTAAATTAAGCGTTTGGATGAAAAAATGTGATTTCACCGAGCTCACTAGTTCATAATCTTTAAGTTGTAGCGGTCAGTTTAACAGAGATGAAATTCGCCTCAGGTTGTAGTCTGAATGTTATGATCATCATCCCCCAACCACTTTGGTCACGTGCTTGACATAGGTATTTCTCAAAATTTACCAGGTTTTTCGACTTTGACCTTTTCTTGTTAAATTTGGGCATATCGGTTCGATATCGGGTTGGAGGACGTCTTCTTCTTTTTTGAGCTTCCTGTCTTGGGCGCCATTGTTCTTCAAATCCAGATACCGTGCCTAGTTCCATCCGAGTGTTGTTATGTTCTTAACACCTTGGATCCTTGTTCTTTCTCCTATGAAGCTGTTAGGGATCTTATCAAGTAGAGTAGTGCCTAACATTGATCTTCCATCGTTCGTTCGGCTATGAATATTTTATTTTCTGACTTCCTCGTTAGCGTGAGGTTAGTACTGATAGCACCCATTCATCATAAGCCTTTCGTTTGAGGAAGATAGCTATACCAGATTTGAAAACATCCCTCAGCTTTCCAAATGCTGCCACGTCAGCCTTAACCGTCCGTCTACTTAAGGCGTTTGATTATATCTACTCATAGATATTTCAAGATCTGATGGAACCTGTACACCATCGATGAAATGGTCAGGCTCAGAACCAGGTTGGTCCACTTGCTGGGCTTTTGTAGCTAACTTGAACTCTATGAGCATCTATCTTCCATCTTCAACGGCTTCAGCGGTAAACCTTAATTCTGATGAAGCCATCTACCACCTCTCTAAGGTTTCAGAATAAGAGGCAATGATCCTTTACGGTTTATAGAATCGAAGTTGTTGGTCTTATCTTCTACCAGCTGTATAGTCTTATAAGTTTTGAGAGGAAAACATCCATATCCTGCTCCAGCAAGGCAGGAATGGTGTTATCCTCACCAAGAACGTTAAATTGGTGAACACATCGCTCATCCAATTGCTCCATAGTTTTTTGTTGCCCTGGCGTTGTTTAACATAAAGATTCTGTCACTTCAAAAGCACCGGCTATCATAATATTTCCTATAGAGATTTGAAACGAATACGAAACAACGCTCCGTTCGTCCTTTACCCATGTCAATCTTGTATAAAAAGAGGCAGCCTCAGAAATCAGGAAAATGTGTTGCATTCACGAAATACAAGCGTTTATATGAGAACCATCTTTTTCAGCAGTTTCAATGTCGTCTGAAATATCATACGATTTTACTTGAGTGCCATCTACATGTGTTCATTTTTTATCCACTTGAGTTCATTCTTTCGTTGAGAGTGCCGCTTCACTCGAGCGCATTTGACAGTGAAAGCTTACTTTAGGTATTTCGATTCAATTACTTCAAGCGGGTTTTCTAGTATGAACTATAGCTCGTGGAATAATGGGCAGCAGTTGAAAACTTAGTTGTACGTTATGCGATGGTCTACGGCAGCAGGATTTTCATTACTATACCTTTTCGTATTCGAGGTGAATTATAACAGAGATAAGATATCAGGTTGCGAATAATGCGTCGAACAATAAATCAACTATTTTGTACCAGCCATACTCAGATTTAACTGTCAGTTAAAACTGAACCTGTATGGGTATTTCAGTCCCAATTATAGCGAACAGTAAAGTAATGAATTTATTTATATTTTTATCTCAATAGGGGGAGTTTGGATTCATGTGCTTTATACTTCACTTTACAATAGAAGTGTATGAAATTCTCGCTTAACATTTGGTGAGACATTAAATAAATGATTCGTTTATAATATAGTTCGGGTTGTTAGCCAACTCTAATATTTGTTTTGGAGACTAGATCTTTTATGTCCTTCAACTCTCTTCTCGATGCATCTTCCGGTTTGGCCTATATAGAATGTCTCATTTGAATTTGGGAGGCTTTTACTTGGTAAAATTCCATTATCAATAATAAAAACAAGTTTTTCTGGTGATAACGGGATGTTAATCAATCTATGAATAAAACTATTGAATGCTGACATTTTATGTTGATATGGATGACACGACGAGTTATGTATTATAATATCTGTATGTGACATGTCACATACAGATATTATCCATATCAACATAAAATGTCAGCATTCAATAGTTTTATTCATAGATTGATTAACATCCCGTTATCACCAGAAAATTTCAACAAAGAACTAAATTTGATTAAACAAATAGCCAAAATAATGGTTACAATCCCAAACTAATATTTTAAATAAAAACAAAGTAGAATCGCATTGAATGAAGTTTATCCTGTCGATAAATTGAAACAAAAAATTCAACACCTTAACCTACGTTGGCATTACAAGTGAGAAACTGAAATCATTCTTAAGTAGCAATAATTTCAACATAGCTTTCCAAACTAATAATAATTTAGGCAAATATATAAAAATAATAAAACCAAACCAGGTAAAAACAATAAATCAGGTGTTTATAGATTGAATTGCAATGATTGTGATAATTTCTACATTGGTAGAACACATAGAAATTTTAATATTAGAATATCGGAACATAAACGCAGTTTTTCAAATAAAAATCAGATTCAAATTACGCGAATCATCTCTTAGAAAATAATCATTCTTTCGACCCACAGTTTGAAATTTTGCATACAGATAATAAATATTGGAAGGTAGATCTTTGGGAAACTTTAGAAATAAATAAATACAAACACTCAGGTAGACTCATCAATGTCGATTTAAGCCCTTCACCTCTATTGAATCTTTTCGGGGAGCAATCTATTCCTTAATTTTATTGGATATACCTGTCATAAATAACCACTTAAGAAAAATTAACCAATAAGCTTTTAATTACTCAAGAACATTTATAGTTGTATTCTCATTTATATTTTTCTGCATAATCATTCGTCTGAAGAAGCTACGGTGTAGTGAAACGCGTTACGAATCGCAATTATTAAGTAAAATTCCTTAAAACAAAAACTTGTTTTTATTATTTAGAATGTCTCACATTCACTGCAATGTATTTTATATACTCCACTTTTATCCAATAAATTTGTTCATTTTATTATTAACTAACAATGAACCCAAATACTTTAATTAGTGCTGATGGTGTTAATATTATTTCTGTGTTATCTGTTACATATCTTGTTGTTAATATTAGGAATATTGTTAATTGGAAATTTTCTGTTA
This sequence comes from Cryptolaemus montrouzieri, assembly GCA_013387265.2. NCBI lineage: Eukaryota > Metazoa > Arthropoda > Insecta > Coleoptera > Coccinellidae > Cryptolaemus > Cryptolaemus montrouzieri. Next base: position 44,894,111 of record JABFTP020000083.1, on the reverse strand, counting down.
GATTTCTTAGTATGCAACGGATAAATGCTTTACAATAAAAGTTTATATCGTTTTTGTCTCATTAAAGTATCAATTAATTTTGGTTCATAGCCTTTGTTCTTAGCGATCAATTTTAAAACTTGAACTTCATTATCAAAATAGCTGACAAAGGAATAAAAAGCAATCTGTGCACAAATGAATGAAGAGCACTCAATTTGATACTCTGGAATCGGGAACTACTGTTATGAATCAGGGTATCCGAATAGGTTGGTTTTCTGTATATTTTAAAGGCGAGTGAGTCATGAGACCTACTAATCGACAAGTCCAAGAAGTTCAAAGATTTTTCATTATTTTCATTTTCTATTGTAAATGGAATCGATTGATGAAAAGAAGTTCCTTTTTTAGTTCTTCCAACATCATAATTAAGAAGGCATTCTCATGGAAAAGATATGTATTTGGATTGGCACAGACGTATAACTCAATAGCTTTCTTACAATTTTCAAATTCTTCCAATGCCAAATGATTCAATTATTCAAAGGAACTGTAGTTTTTCTATAAAATCGCGAAGAAAATGAGAACAATCCATTTTAGGTGAATGAAAACCTAATACCAATCAATACAAATTCAGAATAAAGTTCCAATAAAGTAAAATAATATAGATACTCGTATTTGAAAGAAATGTTTTCTTGACAATTCAGTTTTATTGAGTTAACAGCAATTTTGGAGCATTCTGTATATAAAATAGCAGCGGAAAGTAGGTTACCTTATGTTACATCTTCCTCGTTAAACGAAGACCGATAAGTATAATATTAACCAAATCTGAGTCAATTTTCATGGGCAAAGATGACACTAAAATCTGTAAATTTTGATGAGAAAATCATAGCTCAATGGTGGTTTATTTCAGAAAGGACGAATCTCTAGATTTAGAAATTTATTAAAACGTACATTGTGCCATTTGAAATACAAAGTTGCAGTCGTTGTCCGTTATACCGGAAGTGATACCGCTCTGAAAATAATTGAATGCTAAACCTATAAATCAATCAATCAACCCGTTCCCCAGATAGTTCTAGCGCAGACATCCTGTATATTACCATAAAATTCTTCAGGTACTTCGAGAACTCACTCGACATTAAAGAAGAATAACTCCAAAAATTCAACCAATCTGCACAGAGGATACAATTGACTTAATGAAACGCTATGTCAATCGTCTAGATATTCTGAAAACACAATTGAAAAACGAAACTCCAGTAAAGTTATTCGAAAAGTTGATGAAAGAAGATATTCCAAAATTGATAGCAGGACAATCAACATTGTATGCAACTCAGTTTTGTGTTACTGTGGAAGATATATCAAGATTGTTGTCGGAATATTACTCTTTAGAGGATCCCACAAGCTACCCAAGGAACGTTTGTTTTGGATTTTAGATTATGGTCTGTCTATAACATTAGTGTCCGAAGCTATGTCAAGAGGAAATAAAAAAAAATTGTGCACTTTGCTGATGATTCAAGACTAGATAAAAATAACAAAATGTACCAAGTTAGACATTTTCTGCAAATTCTGAATAGAAACTCTCAACAATGGGAAATTTTTCATTCTCAGTTGTTTATAGATGAAACTATGATCAAATATTTTGGTTATAATTCTGCAAAACAGTTTATTAGAGCAGAGACTGGATGACGTGCACCAGGAAAATATAGTGGAAAGCTCATTACCTCTTAGCTCTAGAGTCGTTTTGGAACTATAAGAATATGTATCTGAATCGTCAGATTACATTATACGAGGCTGGATTGATAAGTCTCATGTCTGCTTGAGAGATGGCGCCACTAGGCCAACTTCGGAGGTATAGTTTCAGCCCGATCACCATGTAAGTTCACATTTGAGAGCACGCTGAACAAGATGCCTCTGTGTTGTTTGTGAAAATGAAAAAATTTGAAAAGCGTGTTGTCATCAAATACTTTTTGAAGGAGTTAACGCTGAAGGAAATTAAGGAAGAGATTGACTCAACACTGAGAACATTCTCCCCATCATATTCAACCTTTAAGCAGTGGGTTTCCGAGTTTAAAATGGGTCGTGTGGGCACCTTATATGGGCCACGCCCAGGACGCCCCGTTGAGATCACAACTCCAGATATAATCGAAAAAATTCATAAAATAGTGCTGGAAGACCGCAGATCAAAAGTGTGTGAGATAGCTGAGACCTGAGATATCATATGAACGTGTGCAAAATATTTTGCACCAACATTTGTATGTGGAAAAGCTCTGTGCAAGATGGGTGCCGCGTTTACTAACAGTTGACCAAAAGTTGACTCGCAAAACCAAAAAAATTTGGCGCTGTATAAGCATAATCCAAGCGAATTTTTGCGTCGATTCGTTACTTGGGTCCACCACTACACTCTTGAACCCAAACAACAGTATAAACAGTGGATTGGAACAGGGGAGCCAACTCCAAAGAAGGCAACAACAATTTTATCGGCAAACAAGGTTATGGCTACTGTTTTTTGGGATGCGAGAGGTATTATATACATTGATTACCTCGTAAAACTATCACTGGTCAATTTTTTTAGCCACGAGGTGCAAATTAAACTCCTCATTTGGCGAAGATAAAAATTTTGTTTCATCACGATAACGCACCAGCGCATTCTTAGCACGTTGCCATGGCTAAAATCTATGATCTGAAGTTTGAACTGATGCCGCACCCTCCCTACTCTCCAGACCTAGCCCTGAGTGACTATTATGTTTCCTAACCTCCAAACATGGCTTGGCGGTAAGAGATTTGCGGGCAAAGAAGAAGTAATGGAAGATCTAAATGGGTATTTTGAGGAACTTGACGAATCAGCCTATAGAGATGGCATTACTAGACTAGAACACCGCTATGAGAAAGCCTTAAAGGAGATTATGTTGAGAAATGAAGAAAACATTTTTGAAAACGTTGTTCTTCTTGGTCAGGCCGGAGACTTATCAATCCATTCTTGTATATCTTGACAATTATTTTACCAGCCATTTCACAAAAAATTGACTGAAAGAGGTTTGAGGCAGGAGGGACCATCAGAGATATTCGCCTCAAAAGTGCTCTTTATCATCAGTTCCCTGAATGAAAAACGAAGACATGGGTGTTTTGTTTTCAATGCATTTACGACTCAACAAAAAAGTTGTTGTTTGTCAGATCAAAAGTCAACAATATTGTGACAATAAGAAGAAATAACAATAACAGTAAAGAGATGGTTATCAATTAGAAAGCAGAAGATTGATGATCCACAGCCTCTTCTCTTTTCCAAATATAATACTTCATGGGGTTTGATCCAATGGATGATAGTGTTAACTACAGAATATCAATTCGGGGAAAATATGGTAGTGGTCTCTTTTCACACATATGGTCAACGTGGCTGCCGTCAATGTTTAGAAAATTCATACAATGTTTTGTGGAAATAATATCGTTTTGTTATTTTCTGTTCGGGGCATTACCCGTCATCATCTGCAGAGCTTTCCTAAATTATCAAAATCCAGTATCAGATCTTCTGGTTCTACACCCAAGAATATTATACAAGAAGAAGGCAGTCATTTTTCAGTTAAAACTGATGAAATGAAAAACAATTACGTTGTAAAATTTGACTCAAATGAGTCCACCAAATTTTTGTGGAAATAGCTTGCAAAAAAAAAAGATTAAAAATCTGAAAAAAATCATAATTCAATTAAAAAAAAATTGAAGAATCAACCAGGGTTATAAATTACATAGTAGGCATCTCCAAGAGAATTATAATGGCTACCCACACAACTGCTTCATCTGCACCGATTTTACGAACATTCTAATCAGCCACAACACGGAGAGAAGTGAAAACGTCTACAGTTGAAACGAATACCCAAACGCCTGAAATTCTGGGGGAAATGTTGCTGCGAAACTATCAAAACTGCAATAACCATTTTCGTACCTTTCACGAATTAATGTTCGCTTACGTTCCGACTACATTAGACAGAAGCATCTAAATTATAGAAGTAATGAGTCTTTAATAACCTCTCGTAGAAAATGTACTTTCCAGGTGGAGTTCGCCGAATGGAAATCCGGAAAACCTCGCAGAAGTTTCAACTAGCACGTGGACCTATTACAGTTTCGGGAAGTCCTCGTGACTACTCTCTGTCGGATGAATTCAGGAGTTAATGGCTTTCGAATTGAAAAATCGATGCGACTCTCGGTTTATGGTCCATCACGAGAAACGACGCAGAAGTTTCCGAAAATGAATTGACGTTTTTTGTGTCCGTTGTCTTGTCTTTTATCGTTACAGACGAGTCCGATTCAATTTCGATTAGATTCGGGAATTTGGTTGGATCGAGATGTTTTATGCGGTCATCAGAGGTTTACCAATCAAAATGGTCCCAATGCGAGTAATAAACGATTTTAGGAGTTAATATAGGGTGGCACATAGAGGAAAAACGACTTTCGAAATGGCCGGTACGCTAGTGATTGGAAAGAGATCATGACATTTTTCTTAATATCGTTAATAACCGTAACTTGATGAGATGGTGCGGTATTGTCACACAAAATCCACGAATTATTTTGCCACAAATCTGGACCTTTACGGCGAATGTTTTTATGCAAGCGTATCAAAACGGTTTAGTAGTAGTAGTAGTAGTAGTAGAATACGACACACGTTAGTGTGTCGTATTTATAGTGTCTCGTCACCAGTTATGATACGCCCCATGAACGTATGATCAAAATTCGCACGATCCAGCATGTATGCTTTTGAAGAAAATTCAGCTCTATCGGAACTAATGGAGCGGCGATGTGCCGCATGACCGATTGGTTCACCAAAATCAAACGAGCGGTTTCACGAGAGATGTTTAGATCGCGAGATATCCCTCTAACACTGGCATGACGATGTTTGAGCACCATTTCCTCGATTGTTTGGATGTTATCGTCGGTTGAAGAGGTCGAAGGTCGTCCGGAATGAGGAAAATTTTCGACGATCTCCCGACCGTCTTTGAAGGCTCTGTATCTCCTGTACACTTGGGTTTTCGATGAAACAGAGTCTCCATAAGGCTCTTCTAGCATTCGCAATGATTCAGTCCACGGAATTTCGTTCGAAACACAAAATTTGAGACAAAATCTTCGTTCAATATTTTTTTAATTTATTTATTCATTCATTTAAGTACAATATAAGGAATGTCCATAACCGACATTCACTAGATGAATATTAGTAACATAGAATCTAGTATTCCAAAAAAAAAAGTATTATATAATATATTAATAGTGAGTTGTATTCACAGAAAGAATGAAAAAAGAAATACAAAATGAATATTACAAAAGCGAACGATTGAATGAATTTGATGTTAGTAAAGAGCAAGCGTAATGTTCTCTTCAAAGAGGCCAATGTGACCCCAAACAAATTGATATTCCTATGCGTGTTGCAGACACATAGCATCCTATCAACAGGGGAGCTCTGTGCACTATTAATTTTTCTAAAAGTTATAGAGAAGAGGTCGTGGTGCCTCAAAGATTTCATAGCAACATTAAAAGTAACCATGTGCAAGATCTCAGGTACCTGAAGTACGCAGTTCAATATTTCAAACAAAACCAAAATATCAGATATAGTTCTACGATTTTCAAGTGACAATAAATTGAAATATTTACGGACAGGAGCGTAGTCGTGTTTCAGGATAACAAAAGTAGTTTTGAAGCATATGAACCGTATGAATCTATTCTGAATGCGTTCAAGTCGATTGGAATAACAATCGTAACGAGGGTTCCAAATACATGAGGCAAAATTTAATTAACTGTAGATGTAAGCATAATATGAAGTGATAAGTGATTTTACATATTTAAATTCCTTACTTTTCCTGAAAATATAACTCATCATTCGACTTGAACTATTTTCTATGCGATCTATGTGTGCATCGAAGAGCAACTTCGAATCGAAAGTGACACCCAGATCAAAAGCCGTGGACACACGAATTTCCGATTGAGTACTCGAAAAGTGATAGGGGAATGGTTTCTAGTAAGAGTTATCGTGAAACATTTATTTAAATTCAAAAATAATTGGTTTTCTCTACAGTACTCAACCAAGTTATTCAAATCTATTTGAAGATCAAGGCAGTCCCTTAAGCATCTGATAGATCTGAAAATTATCAGATCGTCTGCATAAAGCAAGAATCTGGAATGCCGGAAACATTTATCTATGTCATTTATATGAGGACCGAGATCAGTTCCCTGCGGTACCCCAGAAGTACTGATCAAAGATTCAGATTTAAAACCATTTAAACTTATGAAATGTGACCTATTCAGAAGATGCGATTGGATCCACTCAAGCAACCCACCACTTACACCTGCTTCGGCTAGTCTAAAAATGAGAATATCGAAACTTATTTTGTCGAAGACTTTAGAAAAATCTGTGTAAGTAGCATCAGTCTGAATTTTAGAATCCATTGCACTCTGCAGGTACTCACTATAAACGATCAAATTAGTTTCCAGAGTCCTACCCTTAAAAAATCCGTGCTGTTGTGGGATAATGATATTTTTCACATGAGAGAAAAGATACTTATAAATTATACGTTCAAATACTTTAGCAATGATCCAAAGCTTGTTAATAGGTCTATAATTAGAAATATCATTTTCATCTCCACTTTTGAAAATTGGGACAACGGCGGACTTCTTCCACTCTTTTGGAAATACACCATTAATCAGAGACTGATTGAACAAAATATGCAGTGTTTTACTTAATTTGTGAGCGCAATTTTTGAGAAAAATTGGTGGAATGCTGTCTGGACCTGAACCCTTCGACACGTCAAAGGATAAGAGAACCTCTCGAACCTCTTCCTCTTCTATGTGAATATTTGATAGTACATCATTATTGCAGTTTTTAACAGTTACACTAAGACTAAATGATAATTTCCGTATATAAACTGTTTTTCAGAGGAAAAATTAAATAATCAATGATTTCGAAAAGATTATAACATTAAAATGAACTATAAGAAATATCTGAGCGTTGTTTTGGTATATACTCTAACCCCAACCCTCGATAGAAAAATTATATTTTTTCAAAACACCATTTAACTCAGGAAGAAGTAAGTGTTTTGGATAGAATCTTAATATTTTAAGCTCATTTTAAAATTAATTCCATTACTAACGAAACACTGTGTATAGAATCTTCGCAACCAAACGCTCTGTTTTCTCTATTTTGTTAACGTTGGCAGATGTCCAATTAAAATTTGATTTTTTGATCCCTACTTTGTACCACAGGAACTGGCAACACCTTCAGATATTGCGTGAAATTCAAGAAATCCTCTTAAATATTCTCCATTTTTCGTCAGACCGAGAAAACTTATTGCCCACTGAATCGTCCGGGAACCACTAAAAATTCATAAAACCTTTCGCAACGTTATCAAAAAATTTCAATCTTCCCATCTCAGCGTTTCGCAGAGCCCGTCTTTCGTAATTAACGTCACCCGACGTAGTCTTGGTAAGATTTCGAGTACACAATTTTCGCTCTTCCAAGTGAGGTTCGCGTAATTTTCCACGACGCTTAGAGTTTCCCATCCGCGGCTTCATAACATTCGCGCCACGTAATTATAGCGTTTTTCGCGAATAAGAAGAATCAAGCAGGATTGTATTCGTGACGGGAGCACGTAATGAGAGCTTTGTAGTGTGTCTGTGTCTTCCCCGATATTGTATCAAAGTTTACAGCGCCAAGTTTTGAGTACGCTCCGGCAATTCGCGTCGACAGATTGTTTCACGCAGGGGCTCTGGAAGTTTGTTCGAGCATCTAATCAGGATGCATTATTGTCCTGGATAAATAACGCTTTGTTTTCGAACGTCAACGGGGTTAGGAGCCCGGATTGCCAAGCAGCAACGCTTTTTATGGTCTAAATTTCGGATACTTCAAGCACTTAATCTGTCACTGTCTGTTATCTAAAAGGGCGGAGTGAAAAAGAGCTTCGTCAATTTTTTAGGTCGAAGTGAACTCTTCAAATTGAATATTTATGCTCCTATAGCTTTAGCCGATGTTCTAGATTTGCAGGAAGTGCTAAATCTCATGACGATGGCCAGATCTTCATTATATCATAAAAGCTGAGAGATATGAAGCATCCTTGATTATCTAGTTTGGGTTGTGGTACCTTTGACAAGTAACAGGTAGTAGAGATATTTCAAATTGTACCTAAACTTCGTCGTTTATTATTCTGAATAATATCACTAATTACGTCGTACACTGCCAGACACTTTGTATGGTTGCAACACTCTGCCAGATAACCTCAAATCGAATTACATTCTAATTATACTAACATTATATTTTAAATACTGAATTTCAGGTATGTAACTTCAGGAATCATTAAAACAAGTTTCCTTACTTGCCAGACAATTTCGATAGTTAAATTTCAGTGTACCAGACAGAAACAGCCTGATGTAGGCGCGAGCGAGAAATAGTGATTGGTCTTACAGCGCATCAAGTGTCCTTCATTCTGTATGGTTTGGTGAAGTATAATAAGAACGGAAGTATTTCAACATTCATTTATGCAGGATATGAAATAGATGTGAATTATTCATTGAATACTGAACTGCTTTTCATTTATCCGAAAATTTCATCACATAGAATCATTTATTAGGATGAAAAATTAATTTTGAAAAATTATTGAATTTTCATATCAAATTAATATAAATCTGATAATTGATCCATAGTAATTTGGATTTCTCTGAATCAAATTATATTCAATTCACTTCAAATCCTACTGTTACAGAAATCAATCATATTGAAAAGTAAGAAATCCTATTAAGACTTTGTTTTATATTCAGAGTCAATTTATACAAAATAAAAAAGAAGAATTTTAAACATGTGTTTGGTTTTTCGCTGTTTACTGCTTACAAATTTTTACTCAAGTATTGTGAATGCTTCATAGCATTCTTCGTGATAACCACTGTTTGCATATACAACAAAATAATGTTTTTATATTTGAAGTTATTGTTTCTTTCTGACTTTCAAAACAGTTTGGCTTTTATTTAAATTTCTTCTAGAAAAAGAATGTTTCCTTCAACATCACATATTCATTTCTCTCGCAAATAAGGGTAACTTTCAAAATGTCTGGCAAGACGAAAGAACCTTCGAAACTGTCCGGCGACTCAAGAAACATCTTTCGTTGGTTCACCAAGTTGAATACACAAAATTCCGCTTTCAGACTATAACATAAGTATAATCAGAATGTGTTATAGTTTAAGGGTGTCTGGCAAGTGGTTGGAATCTCATTGAGTGTGCGGCAATGAACGACGTAATTTCTGATATTATTCCCAATAAAATATATGAAAACTTGTAAGTCAGGAGTAATTTATGTTGGAGACATGAAGAAACTTTCAGTTAATTGAATAACAACACGCTGGCTGTCGTGGGCTCTTGGTCTATTTTAGTTTACGAGTTATAAAGCCTTGAGTGACACCATTTTTATGATTTTGAACGGATGGATCTGAAGGAAATTTAGCCTCATCATTTATTTATTATACAAGGTGTTCCCTAAACAATACCGACATGTGGTTAAATGTTTTTCGAAGGACAACATTTGTTACGGAGTAAAAGGTGCAACTCGACTAATTTTTGCCCATATGATTTTTAAGCCAGAAGGTTTTTCACATAATAGAGTCTCTATTTTGATACGAACTCAAATCTATCCTAGCTACCTACTGAAATGTAGGTAAATAATTGCATTACTTTCTGAAAGCACCTTGTTTACGAGCTTAGTTTATAGAGTTATATAGAGAATACTTTTCAATGAAGAATCACTCGACATGTTTTTTCGGTAATGATTTTTGAGTTGGGCGAAACTTAGGGTAGAGGATTGATATGAAATGCTTCTAAACCCTGAAAAGGACACCTCTCTAATGAAAAATCAACCCGTTTTGCACGTGGATCACTTTCTCCAGAGGTAGAATATACAAGTTACAATTTGGCGAATGCGCCGGTATAGAACGCTCATAAATACATTGCATTCTAAGAAAGTTTGGGATTTGAGAGTGAAATTATTGTTTCGAATCAAGTTTTTCCTTCTTATGAGAAATAATCAGGAAGTAACAATGATTATTATCAATTTCAGTGTAAAATTGAATAAAGAAACCGAAATTTTCGGAAAGGACAAATTAACCATACTGGTGTTTTCATTTTTAATGTTTTGTATGACTTCCCAGACCTCTACGTCAGCTTTACGACGTCCAAATGGATGAAGTTCTTGAACTTGGAAATACCGAACGCCACTGATGAGTTCAATGGACATGGACGTCTAGATATGATATTCAAGCCTATGAGCCTATTTTAAATTCTTTCAATAGAGACTGAAACTCCTGTGGTATTTAAAAAATGTTTTCATGTTGATAATGACTACAAGAAGGTCTTGAAAAACTTTCATTTTCTTTGACCTACCTGTTTCTTCAACATTTTCAGTCTCCTCAAATCTAGTTGAGATTCTGGGAATCAAACCTTGAAACACATTGAACAAAAACGACAGCCTAAAATACAATTTCAGTTTTCTACACTAAACATTCATCCGAACATTACAAAAGATGAAGATGTAGACACTCAAATGAAATGAACCAACGAATGAATTCACAACAGCCATTTATCACATTTTGCCACATCCCCAACTTTCTTGAAGCAGTTTATTTTTCAAGCAACCGTTTTCAATATAAATTCATACTTATTCTGAAGATTATCATTTTCAATTACATTTTCATCGCGTAGAACCTGATCAACAGAATACGGATCTTCGTCATCGCCTACTTTGTTCTGTCGGATCTTCATAAGGAGGCTAGCTTTCGATAAACTGCTTGCCCGTTGGTACATCACAAAGGAAGTTTCAGCTAAGCCACAAAATCCGATATTGAAGGTAGGTTTCATAATGAAAGTCTCGAGTTTCATAATCGAGCTGGTTTCATGAAAATGTCGAACTAATTTAATTCGATACTCACTGTATTAATTATACAACAATAAAAATTATAACGATGACGTACTTTGAGCACAAAATCGATCATAACTATGAACAATTTGATTTATGAGTTTTATAACGGCAGGGAATAATGAGTATTGAATAGAAAGCTATTCAAAAATATTGGATATTTGGGATCTACCTAAATCGGTCTGGACATTCAAAATGAGAGGATTTATCGTTACTGAGAAATCAGTAAAGAAATAATCATAACTTTAAATTATTTATCTCTTTATAATTCGATCAGTACCGTAAAAAGGACAAGCATAGGTTTGGACAATGACATACTCGTTTCGTTTGGAAAACAGAACAAAAGAATTATCTCTAATGGACAAAAATATTCTACACACCCAGAGAATCGAGAAGATCGAATTGACTAGTGACCTCATCCATACAATCCGTATAGACAATAACACAGTTAATTTGAACAATACTATAATCAGCGACTTTGATTTGTACAACAAAATAATCACTAATTTCCGTTTGGACAATACAGTAACCATAAATCTCGTTTGGACATTAAAATGAGCCAAAAATTCCATCAGGAATATGTATAATGAACACCTTCTGTTCAAAAATTAGAAAACGAGCAGATTCATTCGGATTATGATACAATCAACGCCTTCAGTTCGAACAATGACATAATCAACAATGATTAATTCAGAACAAATTGCATAAACTTTTCGATTTCTGTTTGAACAACAATATAATCAATGATTCCCGTTTGGACAATGCAGTAAGCATAATTCTCGTTTGGACAATAAAGCAACTTATTCTGTTAGGACAAATATGTAATAAACCAATTCCGTTTGAAAAATAGAATAAGCAGCACATTACTTGGACAATAATATAATCAACACTATCAGTTAGAACAATCCCATCAACAATGATTATTTTAAATGAAATTCCCTAAAGTTTTCGAACGAATTCTGTTCAAACAAAGTTATGAGCAATGATTCCCGTTTGGATACTATAGTTAGCAGAAATCTCTGTTCGAAAATAAAGTCAGCAGAAAATTCCGTTAGGAGAAAGATTCAATGAACAAGTTCCGTTTGAAAAATAGAATAGGTAGCAGATTCATCTGGACAATAATATAATTAAAGCATTCAGTTTGAACGATAACATAATCAATAATTATAATTCAGATCATACTCCATAAACTTTCCGAACAAATTCTGTTTGAACGACATAATCAATGATTCCAGTTCGAACAATATAGTAAGCAGAAATCTAGTTTGGATAATAAAGTGAGCAACGAATTCCGTTAGGTCAAATATATAATAAACACCCTCTCCTTGAAAAATAGAATGTGCAGCTGATTCGTTTGAACAATAACATAATCAACAATGATAAATTCAGATCATAATCAATAAAGCCCGTTTGGACAATACGTCCAAACAGTTAGCAGTAGATCTCGTTTGAACAATAAAGTTAGCAGCAAATTCCGTTAGGACAAAGATATAATAAACACCTTCTCTTTGAAAAATAGAGTGTGCAGCTGATTTGTTTGAATAATAACATAATCAACTATGATAAATTCAGATCATAATCAATAAAGCCCGTTTGGACAATACGTCCAAACAGTTAGCAGTAGATCTCGTTTGAACAATAAAGTTAGCAGCAAATTCCGTTAGGACAAAGATATAATAAACACCTTCTCTTTGAAAAATAGAATGTGCAGCTGATTTGTTTGAATAATAACATAATCAACTATGATAAATTCAGATCATAATCAATAAAGCCCGTTTGGACAATACGTCCAAACAGTTAGCAGTAGATCTCGTTTGAACAATAAAGTTAGCAGCAAATTCCGTTAGGACAAAGATATACTAAACACCTTCTCTTTGAAAAATAGAATGTGCAGCTGATTCGTTCGAATAATAACATAATCAACAATGATAAATTCAGATCATAATCAATGAATCCCGTTTGGACAATACGTCCAAACAGTAAGCAGTAGATCTCATTTGAACAATAAAGCTAGCAGCCGATTCCATGAGGACAACTCCTTGAACACTATTATAATTAAATAATAAAATGAGCCACTCAAACTTTTCGAAGGAATGAAAAAATCCCCATAATTCCAAAGGATCATAAATAAAAAACAAGTTCATTGTCGGATGCGCCCTAATCAGCGACCTGCAAACACGGAATTGAAATATAAATGGCAACTTCGGAGGAATCTCCACAAATTAAGCTTTTATTACGTTCCTCCGGCGTGTAAAACATGTTGATGTTTATTTCTGCCGACGTATAAATTCAGTTGGGAGATGTTGAGTTATGTAATTGAGTTGTTTTACTACCGTGCTTGACAACACACGTTGCTGTCTTTTCGTCGTCGGTATCTTACACTTACACGATTAGGATTGTGGAGAGTACGATGCTACATCGCTGATGAAATGGCTTGTTTCGTAATTTCTGGAATGCGTTTATGTGAGTTTATACCGCTATGAGGAAAAACTTAGGTGAAATTTGTTGTGAATTGAGGAATCTTTATATTTTCATCCAAATCAAATCTCTTTCACCCCTTTCATACTGGACTGGTTGCATTGTCTCATCAATCAACTCAAAACGGAGTGGTATTTTGTTGCCTACCAAAGAAGAATATTGTAATTTTGAAGTTGTGCTTTTTAACTCAGCGTAAATTCGACTATTTAATCCTGCTACGAAAACTGGACCGTAACAGTCCGATTTCTCGAATTAATCATTTATATCTTTCGTATATCTGAGAATGGTGACTTATACAAGAATAAGTTAAACGGTTTTATGTTAAACATACATTGCACTGTTTAAGATAAATGTACTAAAAACCAAAAAATAATAAAATAGATACAGTCGTGGGAATTATAAACATATGCATAGACTAGACTAAAATAAAACCGTGGGGCACGTCAATTGTCTACAATCGTTGATTAAAATGTTTGTTTTGTAATGTTACACTATAATTATTAGGCAGTTGTGCAACCGACAACGATGGACGTGTGATAAGTAGGGCTAGAATGTGGAAACAAGCTAGCAAGCTCGATTATAAGCGAGTTTCAGGGTTTCATAGTGGTGAGCGAGTAGTACTTTTGTCATATGTTTTGTCGATTAAAGACAAACAACAAGCAGTGAAACGATTCCTCGCCAGCCAGCAGTGTGAATGTCCAACGATAAACTAGTTAAAACATCTCTTTTATTTACATGGAGTGTATAACTATTAGAATTTCCATGAGCAAGGAAATAGTAAATAATTTCCTCACCGTCTTCGGGTTAACTGCCTAACGACGAATTGAACGATTCTTCTATCGCACATTAAGTCGATAATTTGTAGACAATTGACGTGCCCCACGGTTTTATTTTAGTCTAGTCTATGCATATGTTTATAATTCCCACGACTGTATCTATTTTATTATTTTTGGTTTTAGTACATTTATCTTAAACAGTGCAATGTATGTTTAACATAAAACCGTTTAACTTAAAAAGTTTTTTACCTATTTTTATTTTCTAGTTTTTCGTTTTATTTCGCATTCTTTTTAATTCATTTAGTGCTTCATTATTGCAAGGTTTCTTGCCCGTTAGTTTATTGCAATCCAACTCCTCTATACGTAGTCCCTGCAAAGATCTTACTCTACTAAGAGCCACGTAGGCTTGACCTTCTTCAAACAGTTTCGCACCTAAGTATACGACTGCGTGATCCACAGTGCTGCCCTGCATTTTATGTATTGTAGAAGCCCATGATAGTATTAAAGGCAACATTCTTCTTTCAGCTGTCCCATAATTGTACTTAGCTGGAAACTGTATGGCTTTCGGGTGTATAAGATGTACTCCGTCTCTTGCGAAATCAATTCGGACGGAAGGTACATCTGTTGCATACATCTGAGTTCGACGAAATTGAGGCCAAACGATTTCGGTGATGTAGCCTATAGCGCCATTTACTAATCCCTTTGAAACGTCAATATTGGACCGTAGCATGACTTTTACCCCCACAAATATTTCCAGTTCCGCTGGTAAACCCCCAGTTTTGTTGATATCAGCTGGTATTATTGTAGCTATATCCACACGCGTTTTAACCTTTCACCTTAACTTGGGTGGTGTACCGCTAACGACGTATCATTTTTAGCCACCCTAACGCCACACAGTCCTCAACACGATACAAAATCTTGACTTGGGTGGTGAATTCAGGCTGGATACATTGTATTCTACTGGTTGAGCACTTTCATTTGATACCCATATTGATAGGATTGATAAAACCTATGTTATCCGCCATTTTGTAGCGGCCGCCATCTTGGATTTCAATTTTATAGTATATTGTATTCTGCTTATTGAGCCCTTTCATTTGATACCCATATTGATGGGATTAATAAAACATAAATTATCCGCCATTTTGTAGCGGCGGCCATCTTGTATTTATAATGATAATGAATTAATATAATTGTATTGTCACCAAAATCCAAAGTGTATACAAAATTTCAGATTAATCGGTTGACAGGAAGAGGGTGAAATTTGAATTACTAAATTTGACCCAAGAATAAATAAAACAAACGGGGTGAGCTAAATAAAACCGTTTAATAAAAGTACAAATTTTAACAATGCTGGTTCTTGGAAACAACTCTTACCCAAAGAAAATCGTCAAGAAATATTACGTGAATATCATGATAATCCTATTTCAGGAGGACATTTTGCAATTTTCAAAACTTTTCATAAAATCTATTCGAATAACTTTTGGACAGGAATAAAACAAGACATTACAAAGTTTGTAAATAAATGTAGAATATGTGCTGCGCATAAGCCTGAACAGAAACTCAAATCAGGGTAGATGGGATCTAAACCTAAAATAAATAGGTGTTGGCAATACATTTCATTAGATCTCATAGGTCCATTTCGACGTAGTTCTAAAGGCCACCAACATGTTCTTGTAGTTTATGATTATCTTAGTAAATTTACTTTGCTTTTTCCAATTCATGAAGCCATTGCTTCAACAATTGTAAAATTGTTGGAAGAAGAAGTATTTTTAATATTTGGAGTGCCGGAATTGCTCGAATGTGATAAAAGAGTCCAATTCAAAAGCAAAGAGTTCTGTAAACTATTAAAAGAGTTTAATGTAAAAGCTTTTTATAACCCATTGTATAATCCAGAACCAAATTTTACTGAAAGATCAAACCATGTAATTAAGACTATGATTTCTAGTTATATTAAGAAAAATCACAAAACTCGGGACAAATACCTAGCTCAACTTGGTTGTGCTTATAGAACTGCTAAACATGAAGTAATTCAGAATACATCCTATTTAGTGAACTTTGACTTGGAAATGATCATAAATGGTAGTGATAATGATATCGGAAGGGATAGAAATAGTATCGTTGAAAATTCTGCAAATAGTGATTAAATGAAACCTGAAAAAGTAGTAGAACTTCGGAAGTTGAGAACCTTTGTTGAAGATTAAAATCGGCTCATGAAAAAGCTAAACACACTCATAATTTAAGACATATACCACAATCTTATAATGCTAATGATTATGTTTGGGTAAAATACACCATCTTTCCTCTAGTATTAAGGACTTTAGTGCAAAACTGGGAGATAAATATGTGGGTCCTAATAAGGTGAGAAAGAAACTTGGTAATAATACTATATATATATATATATATATATATATATATATATATATATATATATATATATATATATATATATATATATATATATATATATATATATATATATATATATATATATATATATATATATATATATATATATATATATATATATATATATATATATATATATATATTCTTTGAAAAGAGAGGATTCATAAAAATTTGAATAATATTATTTACAATAAATGCTTATATCTATAATTTTGATTTCATAATACTTATGAAGTTGAAGACGAATCTGGAAATTCTAACGGAGTGTGGCATGTATCAAAACTCAAACCAGACAAAACTTTAGATAAATAGTTATATTGGGATAGTTTATGTGAGTTTTCTGGTATATACAGGGTGCTTCAACGAAAAATAAACAGAGGCTATATCTACCAAGATATTCATTTCTGATCAAAACGCAAAAACAGCTCAATTTTTGTTTCAAGGGGGACATCTTTTGGGGTACAAAACTTGCCTGAAATATCAACCCCCTAAGCGAGGGCCACAATCCTTGAACATTTTGAATAGGGAAGATGGGTCGAACGATGACTCAAAAGAAAGGTGGTATCTTTGTCTACATTGCCTTGAACGAATTTCCATATTTAACTGAAAACTGAAAAAGATACAGGGTGAGCAACTGAAAGATAGGAAATACTATTTCCCTGAGACTATTCAAGTTTCAGTGAGGTAAAATGGAACAAATCCATGCTGATCGATGGCAGTCATCATCAAGTGCCATCCTCATCTCGAATTTCAACCCCTGGAGCAGGGGTGACAACCCTTGAAAATTTGAAAGAGGGTAGATGGGTCGAGTGTTACCTCGAAAGAAAGGTATTATCTTTGCCTCATTCCAGTGAAAGATTTTCACTTTTGATTGAAATAGTAGAAGATACAGAGTGAGCCACTGAAAAATAGAGAAGACTATCGCCCCGAGACTATTGGAGTATTAGTGCGAAAAACTGGAATAGATTCATTTAGATCAAAGATGACAGCCTTCGATCTGGAATGAATCTGTTCCATTTTTTTGCACTAATACTTGAATAGCTCAGGGCGATAGATGGTCCCCTTTATTTTTCAGTAGCTCACTTTTTATCTTCTAGATTCGCTCTCTTTCCATTTAGAAATCTTCGGAATCGTTTGTAATTTTATTGGAGCTGTGTTGTAGCGATTGGAGTGAATAATTTTCAGTAACAGAAATTAAGTATTCTTTGATTTTCTGGATAAATTCCAATCGTCTGAGGCGTTATAAGTAGTCGGTAATTTTTCCGGATTTCCTCGACAACCAATTTAATTAGAGAGTGGAGAGATTTCCAATTTTCTTCGTTATATTAACCTAGATCGATATCTTCTATTCTAAGGATTTTTTTTTCACCGTCAAGACAATCTATGAGTTTTCATCTTTATGCCAAACTTTGATATTTAACGACTGGGGTAACCACGTCTTTAGGGAACTAGTCTTGCCACCTAGGGCAGTCACCTTGCGAACCATATTCAGCCAATCAAGTAACCTGTTAGCTGTAAGTTACAATAATACCAGAAAACTGATGTAAAACACCAAATCCAATCATCGTGGGAATTAATCTCATTCCTAAAAGGATATTCTAGAAACTAAACCGTTACAACATATCCATATTAGTTCTCAGCCTACCCAAGACTGAACCATACCCTAGTTTTCAACCAAAAAGTGACATATAGCGTTTTTAAACTGCTGTCACATAAAAACATCAACATGTCCAGCATGTACCAATAAAACATTCATTCTCCCATCACGATCAATTTACGTAAAAGTTTAATTCTTCAAGATGTTGTGACAAATGACACCACGTTAAAGTGACATCGCGAAACAAATTTATAGTACATGAATTTCGGGCGTGACACAACAACTCCAATATCCGCGTCGACTCGAACACTGAATGAAAAGCAACTATACGAAAATATTTACGGAAAGGATGATTCACGAAAGCTCGCTAGTTTTCTAAGTCCTAGTGAGTCACGATGTTGGCAGAAAATTCCGGGAAACATACCACTTAGGAAAATAACCTCACTCGATGCATTTCTCGACGCGATAGTGCTGTCTTTATAAATAGTTATGAACATGATTTATGCCCGGTTGGACAGCGCGCAAATCCTCTGGTTGGCGAATGGCTATAAATTTCTCCTGGTTGCAATTACCGATTATTTGAACGTGAATTGTTTGAATAAGGGCGGATAATTCATTTTCAGAAATATCTACGATGGAAATAAATCTGAGAATATGTCGAGAAATTCGTACAGATAGAAAACCTGTGGATTCTTATGGAAATTTCGGGTAGTGGGATGCAGATTACGCAGATTTAATAGTGCGTGATTGAACCTCATCGTTATTCATCCTGATATTCGTGTATATCACATCTGTCATCTTGACTGGATGAAAAAGAAACCATACCAAGCTTTCAAAGACGCCAAATCGAACGAAGATAGAGCCCTAAGAATTCTCCCTCAGCAATTTCCTGTATTTTGTGTTGTGCCTACAAAGTTCGGTGCCACTGCAGCCATATTGTGCTCCTCCGGTGACACTCATTCCCGTATGTCTTGACACTCATTTCCGAATGTCTTGACCCATAATCCTGAATGCGTTTAAACTAATTGCTGAAGGTCTTGACACTCATTCCTGAATATCCTGACACTCATTCCTGAATGTCTTGACACTCATTCCTGAATGTCTTGACACTCATTCCTGAATGTCTTGACACTCATTCCTGGATGTATTGACACTCATTCATGAACGACACAACCACGACTAACTCATCGACATAGCTTTGAGAGTAAAAGCCTTTGTTGTTTAGAGTACTCGTGAGATCAGCCCCCAATTTCTGAGTTAATAAGGCTCGAAGCCTCAATTTTTCATTGATAAAGAAAACTTACTCAAACAAGGAATACTTCCTAGTGACCTCATTCAAACTGCTTCAGAAAGAAATGTACTTTGCGAACCGTACTTTTTCCAAAATGATAAAAAGGAGATATCAGTGCGTAGCTTTACGACCTCTCTTTCGTGTTACATACGAACTAAGGCAGATTACTAGGTGTACTAGCCCTAAGAACGTGAATCAGTATGAGCTAATAGAAGAATGTCTGGGCGTAGAAGTTCTGACGCTTGACGTTCCACCGAATTTGACTTCTCAATGAAAAACTACATCCCTGCAAGAATCAATGAGTACAGGAATTGAAACCAGGAGACTTTGAATAAACATTAAATTCGTGAATGAAATGTTCAACAAGTTTGCTAACTTCACAACAGTGTTATATTCGCCGATCAACCGCAATTCCATCTAAAATGTTTTGTGAATCAACAAGACTCTCGTTATTTAGCTATTTGAAACATCAGAAGCTGTACCATTCATCAGATACTTAAGTGTGGGCTGGACCGCACGATGAGGCCGTTCTTCGTCAAAACCAATCACGGACGAACAGTAAAAGTAAATTTTGAATTATATTGACATATTGACTATTTTCACGAAAGGAGGACATAATATGGCCTCCACGAAGCCCAGCAGACTCTTTCTCAAGGGAACACATCAGGAGCAAGGTTTACACGAATAATCTGACTACGATGCAGTTATGAAAAAAAAATATTCAACGAGAAATGCCATCATTTCGAGAGAAAAACTCGCGTCGATCCGAAACTTCATCTGGAGACTATGGTGTTTGAAAAATAAAATTAAACGTTACTGACTTTATGTTACAATAAATTGAAAGTCTTTAAATTTGGACCACCTCGTACTATTACACCTTACAGCTTACGAACTAGCGTCAGTAGAAGTTATTGATTATGTCACTGAATGGACCAGCTCTAAGGACCCTGTTGGTAAACAGGCGGCTCCAAAACTGAAAAAAGTGGTGGAGCGGTCGATCTGTATTAGCGGCTTTGCGACTGTTTTTCAAGCAGGTTTTTGTTGCGCCTATATTCTGTATATTATATTATCAAGAATTTTAATGATTGATTGTTATCATTTAATCTTCGTAACAGTGTCTCAAAATAAGATACGAGAAAAAAGAAACAAGAAAAGGGTTTCGAAAAAATTTATTTGCATTGAAGACCGATTTAATGGAGCTTCACCAAAACAAATCAAGAGCTTGAAAAAAGGTGTGATGCGTACAAAAAATAATACTCTATATTCTGTTACAGAGATTCGGCTTGCCGATGGTGAATATTTTGGTAGATAACTCCTGTGTCCATTTTAGGAGGAAAATTTTGAAAACTGAGGTTGCTATCTACAAAAAAAGCACCCTGTTTCTTGAAAACGAAGCATTGCACAATCCATGTTTATAAAAACTTGTTTCTTGCAATCACGACCAGAGATTCTCCTCCTTTCACTTCAGCTCATCATGAAACACTCTTTATTTATTATTATAGCAATATATCTTGCAATAATACATCACACACCGTTCGCTTTGCGTGAAGTTCAGTATTAAAATGATATATTATTCATCAAATCAATAATAATGATTAATGTTAGCCTAGATCAGTTTCGTTTTATGACAATGACTTGAAGAGAGTGCGATATGCTCTAGTCACTATCCAAAGCCGCTCTTCAGTAGCATTGTGATTTAAGTTCTATAACTTGGACTTCAATTATTACCTACGTTATTTGGTAGCAAGTAGAATATTGATGTTTTCAATGAGATTCTGTTTTTCTGTCTGATTCATGTGCTGAATTTTCCATTAGATACTACATCGGTGGCTATTTTATCTCTGTGATCTATATATTCCTTATTTCATTGCTGGAGCACATTTCTCAACATTGAAGCTATGTATAGATTGTTCGGTTCGACCATTAGAAGTTTGGCTTTCTGTACAATCGTGCAGATATAAATTGAAGAGTTAAACACTTCATTGTTGCATGTCTGATATCAGATTTTAGAATAATCTGAATAGAACTAGAAAATTCTAGTATATAAGCAGATAACAATCTCTGTACTTCTGCAGGGATAAAGTTTTTTGACCCTCTGTAGGGTTCAGGTGTCTTTCAAATTTCAACACAACTCAGTTCAAAAAATTTCTTTCAAACCTTCTACAGAACGAAATAGGTGGCGTAGCTTTCACGGATAGAATGCTTGCTACCTTTCTGCAACGATTTTTGTGTCTCATATTTTGCTAATGCTCTGCAGTTCACGTTACTTCCATCTGTGACATTCAGGAAAGGAAGGACAATGAAGCATAACCTTGTGACTTCTAAAGATGCTCATAGATGTCTGGACTCCCAAAATTCAGTCGTTTAGTTGCATTCAGCAATGAAGGCCCGCTTTTCATGGTTCAAGAGGTAGGTAGATATCTTATCTATTCCAATCAGTTCTCTTACTGAATATGTAGACATTTTGTTGCTTGATCTACGGAAGCTTCGATTTAATAGCGTCTTTATAGCCCAACAACTGGCATTTAGTTCTCAACAAGATTGCATTGAATGTATCAAGAGCAAAGGGTACGATAGAGAAATACTTTTCATCAAAGGTTTGAATTCATTGATCTCTTGCATACTCTTTTATGAGCATGTATTCATTCCTTTCATCCACCTTTTTAAAGCGTTTCTAAAACAAGTTTCGCAGTAATTCTGCTCCGCAACTTCTTATAAGCTGCTGCACCATTTGGAATTCCTAAAGTTTCAACATTATAGAACTTTTTCTCCAAGAAGATGATAATGGTCATAACATATACCTACACATAGCTAGAAACCCAGGAATCTGACTGAATATGCTGTTGCTTTGGGATAATATCGATCCAAATATTTGTTATTTATTCCCTTCCATCCTATAGGCTCCCTAGTATGTGTTAACATTCATCTCCGAGGAAAATTATTAGATCATTTGTTATCGGTATCAAATTCACTAACGAAACAATAAATAAAACGTCATAAGTTGCCAGATTTCGCTTAGAAATAGTCGGCGAAGTAAATCAGTGCCGACTAGATATCCGTCGGCAGATTCGTACAATACTACACTCAACGCTCCCATTTCTATAAATCATTGGCGAACGTAGCATAGATATATCTGTTCTTGAAATATCATGACACTTATTCAAATAATAGAAGGAAAATGGCGCAGATTATTAATTGAAATTTATCTATGCGATTTATATCTTCCTAGCGAATACGTAAAGATTCACAAATGAGAAATTGTTTTCGCTCAAACCTTAAAGGGGTGATTGATACATAATTTCATGTACTGGTGAACAAGGGATTAAAAGTGTTCGGGATCACTGAATACAATGAGAGGATCAGATAACACCCATCATCATCAAATCGAGAGATTGCTATCAATCAAAATTTCACACATACAGAGAACTAATGTGCGTTTAATTTATTAGTGCGAGCTTTCCAAGAGGTGATTTCAGAACTTTTTCAGTTATTTCGCAGTTTTTCGGGGTGAAAATTTTGAAAACTGTTGGAAAAATCAGAAAATATTCGCTTGCACGTTTCTGACGCCGCTGAATCCAAATACAAGCTCTCTTGACCTCCATGACGTTCGATCCGAGGATATTTGAAGATCAAATCAAGAGAATCATCAACAAAAATTCTGGAAAAATTCATATGTACTTTTGAAGACCACAAAATACGAATCCAAGGTTAATTTATTCTTGCAATGTTTTCTAAAGATCACAAGAAATTTCAAGGTTATTTGAAGGTTATTTCGGAATATAACTGTATAAAATTAATTAAAAGCAACTTTTGCATGTTGAGGCCAAAGAATACGAATATCAGCTTTGTTGACTCTCATCACGGTCGGATCAAAGTCATTGGAAGGTCGACTGAAAAGTTTAAATTGATTTTTTTGAGACCGAGAATCAGTCATTTGTACAACGTTCCCTAGTGGTCATTTGAGGCTATTTCTAGGGCATAATGAAGTTAAGTGCAGCCAGGAAACTCTAAAACATCCAGTTTGAAATAACCTCGAAACACCTCTAGGAAAGGTTGCACTCTTAAACTTAACACAGATTCGTACTCAGTGATCTCAAAAACTGTCTGAATTTTTCAGATTTCTTGATAGCGATTTCTCGATTTGATCTTCAAATAACCTTGACCTTGGCCTGTTGTTAATTGATCCTTTAATTTGATTGAGGAGGTCGTTACTTGATGAAAATCGATATACATATTTTCAATGAAATAAAACCAAAGTATTTAGATTTTCACTATATTAACAGAACTGTGGCTTCATCAGATAGATACAAACTAATGAACAGAGTTATTCCTTATAAATTAGTCTTATTTCCTACTTAATATTACAATAGGTATGTTAGAAAACCCATTGGAGTTGCTTACTTTATGAATTGGAAAGATTGAGTAAAGGAGAAGGATTTAGATCTGATTGACTATTAAGTAACCTACCTTGTTGTTGTTGTCATTGTGTTTCACAATGAAAATAACAGATAAAAACTCAATCTATTGGTAATTTTGAGATCAACAAAGAAAAGAATTCAGGTAGGTTACTTAATAGTCAATTAGATCTAAATCCTTCTTCTTTACTCAATATTTTCAATTCATAAAGTAAGCAACCCGATGGGTTTTCCAACATACCTCTTGTAATAATAAGTAGGAAATAAGACTAATATATAAGGAATAACTCTGTTCATTAGTTTGTATCTATCTGATGAAGCCACAGTGTGGTGAAACCGATCATAGTTTTGTGAATATAGTGAAAATCTAAATACTATAGTTTTATTTCATTGAAAAAAAAATTGATTCTTTCATGGTAATCAGCTACTCTGAGAATCCTGGAATGAATTGCTCGTTTTTCATGTTCACTCGTAAATGAAATTTCGACCTGTGTTATGAAAATTAAATGAAAGCAATAAAATATTAGAGAAACAAAATGAATAACTTTTTCTGTATGTAGTTCTTCAAGTTTTGCATACTAGAACATTGAGGTTGCAAACTAACAATAAATGAAATAGAACTCCGTATCATAGAGCGAATCAATATTAAATGTAATACTAAGCTAGATAATCTGCAATCCTAGTGTTGATAAAATATGCAGAACAAATCCACTTTCCAACTCTACAGACCAAAACGTTTCTCTTTTTCGTCAGTAGGAAAGGAGAGAGTTACCTCCTTAAATTTTCAAGGAAAGCTACTCGTCTTTCCATTACGAAAACTGCGGTCCCTGAACTTTGCGAGATTTTGACATAGATGGATAAAAAGGGATTTAACATGGCTAATAATTCCAAGCGGGTTACTTCTCCGGTTCTCCCAGCTACTTTACTTTCCGCTTCATTAGATATTGTAATCGCCAGATGTGAAAAAAAATTTCCAGAAATTTTTCTGAATTACTCTGCATCTTATTTAGCTGAGAGTATTTCATAAAGTCATATTTTATTGGAACATACTCATCGCGAAAAAAAATACACTGCGCCTACGAATTTATTCAGAAGAAATCAACAAAAAAAACGCTACAAAAATGCAGATGCTAGTTAATCAGATTTTGGAACTAACTATAGGAAGCATAGAATTGAGTTTCAAGGGAAAAATTGTAAGAGAACTATAACAAATAGAAAAGAACAATATTGCTGGCTCATCAAGACAGAACAGTATCATAAGTACATCGCAACAATAGAAAAAATGCACCCACAACAATTTGAAATACCCTCACAGCCACCATATTGCCCAGATGTGGCTACCATCGAAATTCTGGAAGTAACTGTAGCCAGAGATAAATCATTGTACGAAACAGGTTTCAAAATGTAACGGAAGCATTGATGGAGTAGGTAATCCTAATGAACCGAGTCGAAATTGGCCATAATTCATTATTTTATCGATGTGTTTGTTTCTAAGACTCGTTCTATGTACCCACAACCGATTCGCTCCAACGCGGATCTATTTCCGTCTTAGGAATTTCGCGCCAGATATATTACACTCGAATCTTTTTCAAATCACTTGATCAGATGTCAGATTTTAACGGAACATAATTTCTAAACGTCAACGTAACGTTACGAAAAGCCGCATTTCGTCACGGAACATAAAACAAGACCAAAACAAACTGAATTGCGTCCCTGTCACTTCTCGAATACGGACTGTAACGTCATACATCTGACCCTATTTCGTTCTATTTGCGTGGTCAAGAGCCGTCTACTATCGGTGAGTTTGACATCGTCAATATATGCATGAAACTGATACTATACGAGGGTGTATATGCCCTCTTTAAAATGTCTGTAACATAACTCTGAGTAATCAAATCAAATCTAACCCATCGCCGACTGAGTTAGCCAATATCTGGTGATAGAGAGAAGCTAAGTAAAGAATTCCGTTACTTCCGCACACAGGGTTGTATTAAATTCAAGTAGAAGATAACCAGATAAAAC
Organism: Cryptolaemus montrouzieri; assembly: GCA_013387265.2. NCBI lineage: Eukaryota > Metazoa > Arthropoda > Insecta > Coleoptera > Coccinellidae > Cryptolaemus > Cryptolaemus montrouzieri. The sequence goes on along the minus strand of JABFTP020000083.1, from coordinate 44,868,231 downwards.
TTTTTTCTTTTTCTTTTGATTATCAAAGGCATAATGTACACGTTTGCTCATGTCATAAATGAATATACAACATGGTTTTATTACCCGTTATGGCAATGTGTTCACTATGCTTTCAACCATAGATCTTAGCTTAGCGGTTCTTAGCCGTTCCACCAAAATGAGCACGTGATCTGCTCCTACCTAGACCCAGGTTTTAAATATCCGTTTCTCAGACTCGCTCTCTTTTCTTTAGTCAACCTTATCGCGCTCACGTTGTCCCCGTAGACGTATGCAGCGTTGCCATGAGTCGCCTTTACAAACAACCCAGGCCGTCCGCCATATTGCTAAACCGCCGTTGTCTATCTATATACATTTACGTTCAAACGGGCGTTTGTGTGAACAATCGACGTCTTTCTTCGTGTGTGTGTGACCCCCATCTCGGGAGCAGAGTTGCCCAGAGAGTATCTCAAAGTCTGTATACTAAAGAACGTCGATCACAATGAAAAGACAAAATCTTGACCCAAATGTAAACGAAGCTTTCTAACAGTCAGCTTCTAACCAATTGGCATGTTCCCTGACAAATGTCAATCAAGTTCTTCGATGTACGACGATAAGAGTTGGGCCTCAAGCTAAAATCCGAGGCCTCAGGCCCAATTTTTCAAGGCAAATGTGCACTCCACCGTTCCAACGAAGCTGCATTTAAAGGTACTTACCAGTAGCAACCAATTGTATCAACGAAAATTCTTTATTAACGGTCATGGATCGCCGTTGTTGCTCGAGGTCGTCCTTGCCCAAGTTTACATTCCTGACTACCAGTCTCTCTGTACCTGCAGATCCATCTTGGAACAGTATAAATCCAACCCCACAGCTTTAGCACATTCTGCCAGGGACAAATTTCCTGATTCGCGTTGCATTATTACCGAAAATCAAAATTTCAAGGAACAAGCGTTTCTCGCAAAATCTGATCAATAATTACAGTTATCAATATGTGATGCTTTCTTGCAATATTTCAATCTATTTGTTTAATTTTTCTTCAATCCTTAACGTGCTTCATTTCTGCCTTTGGATAATGACACGCCGGGGAATTCTATCAAATCTAACCCCTCTCGTGTCGACGGAAAGGATCTTTAGTGTCAAACACATCTCTGTTAGACAGGACCGCTGGCTTTACATCTGCCCCGAAAGATTGCGCCCAAACGCTTCCCAGAATCTGAAAAATCGCAGCGACTTTGTGGGTATTGAACCCAAATAACCAGCGACCTAACCTATGCGCCACCGATGCGGTTTCTTTAATTTTTTTTTTGTTGGCATATGTTCGGTAAGATTTCATATCAGGATATACCCAAAAAGAACATATGTCAATAGTTATTTATCAACAAAAAAAGAAATTTGAAATATTGAAATTGTGCATCAATTTCTTGGCGCTTTTAAGTCGAGAAGAAAGCTCGTTCTGCAAAATGGAGTTAACGTTTCAGAAAATTGTACCGTCTGAAGTTTTATTCATTATTCGAGCGATACATTTACTGCCAAATCGTTTGCGAACTCGAATACTCAAATTCGTTGGAAAATAAAAATTCGATGAATTTTCACCCATTTCCACCATCGAGCGGCAGATACATCTGTTAACCTATATTCATAAAGTGTTGCAAATTGATGCATCCAAAGTTCACAATTTGGATATATTGTATGGAATCTATCTCGCTTTCGGTTGCTACTCTCCGTACTTTGGTATTGTGCATTCTCTATACAAATATGAAACATGCAACGGCTAGATTATTGAGTAAAGTTTTCGACTGAATATCATCCATTCAAATGAAAACGCAATATCCAGGGGATTAGAGGCTTATCCCGGTCAATTATTGGTATGCTTAAACTCGAAACTAACAAGGGTTATGGCTGTCCTGCTCTCCATGTTGCTTTCGTTTACAATGTGCCTTCGGCAATTTGAATGATTCCTTCCTTGAGTTGACTCAAATTTATTGTATCTCTTCCAAAGTATGCCCTTTCAGAAATAATATATACGGTGGTTGTTGGATGGTGTTTGTTGAGAAATTCATTCACAGTGATTCAAGTTTCGAAGAAAATTCAGCTCTTTTTGAAATAGTCGACCGGTAACGCGTTTCATGCCTAAACAATCATTTAAAATGGTACGAATTGATTCGTGTGACACGCTGTTGAATCCACGTACCACTCATATGCACGTTCTTCTGATAGAGTCGATTCAACGTAAGCCTTCTGTAATATTTTCAGCGATTCGACACAAGACATTCCATTTGCAATACAAAAATCATATCCATATATTTTATCCATTGTAAAAATGCCAAAACACACTGGCAAAATCAAGCACTGTAGACAAACTGAATGGCAGATCGCGTTCAAACTCCGCGTCAGTATAGAAAGTTGTTGTGCCAACTTAGCAACAACAAATAAGCCAACAATCGTTTTAAGCAGATTTTTTGAATAATCAATTCCCGGTACCATTTTTACAAAATGTATATGTCGAGTATTTTAATATATTTTCGTAAAACCTTTGCCAAGTGTTTTAACTCATCATTTTTGTCTGAAGGGGGACATCTTTCAACACACGGTGAATTTATTTTACATCAGCCCCCTACGCAGGGGTTCACAAAACTCAATCTTTTGAATAGGAAAGATAGCTCGAGTGATACCTCATTGGAAATCTCTTTTGATTCTCAACACAAATGTGTAATATTTTTTGAGTTTTGAAATATTCGGAAGAAGATCGAGGTATGTGTTGACATTTTTTTTTATTTGTGCCTTCAGTCAGGTGTCCGGACATATTATATTCTGCATTTCACATGGTGAACTTATCAGTGTTTCGTTATTAAACATTATTAAAGTGAGGTTTGAACCCAATTTTCTCAATTGACTGCCATGAAGTTCTCCAAAGAAGAAATGGTTAGTATGATTTTTATTCTGGGTGGATGTAATAGAAATTCTTCGTTGGCAAGTAGAGTCTATGCACAGAGGTTTCCTGATAAGAGGCATCCTGATGCAAAATGCTTCGAAAAACTTCTAATTAGATTTATCGAAACGGGTAATATCGCTTACAAAAAACATGAAAAACCAAAAACTGATACAGCTGAAGACAAACAGTTATCAGCTTTTTGACAGTAACAGAGGACCTATATAAAAGCCAAAGAGAGATTTCTCAGTTAACAGATATGAGTCAAACTTCCGTCCAGAGAATCTGGAATAAATTTCATGCATATCATGTACAGCTGCACCAGGAACTGAACAATCAAGACTATGAAAATCGAATCAATTTTTGCGATAGGGCAAGTGACAAAGTAGCAGAAAATCCAAGTATGTTTAGCAGAGTTATTTTCTCGGACGAGACAAGAATGGGCTTGTTAACGGGCACAACTTTCATTATTACTCCACGGAAAAACCATACCTCATGAGACAAATAGATCACCAGCATCGTAAGTCCTCAAATGTATGGGCTGCTATAGCAGATGGATATCTAATTGGGCCGCACTTTTTCGTCGGGCACTTCAATAGTGAAATGTATTTAGATTTTCTGCAAAATCATCTACCAATGTTGCTTGCCGATGTACCAGAGCATATAAGACAAGATTTGTGGTTTCAACAGGATGGAGCACCGGCACATTACTCACATCAGGTTAGGGAGCATTTTAATCATGTATTTCCAAACAAATGGATAGGACGTGGTGGTCCTGTTAGATAGCTAGCTAGGTCTCCGGACCTTACAAGTCTGGATTTTTTCTTGTGGAGTTATATTAAGGGCACGTTTACCAGATTCCTTCTACGACACAAATGGATATGAGACAAAGAATAGTCGACGCCTTTCAGTCAGTTAATCCGCAAATATTGTCGAGAGTTCAACGGTCTTTCCTCAGAAGGATTGAGTTGTGTCTACAAAGAAACGGGCAACATTTCGAACACCTACTGAAATAGTTCAACGCCTTGTAGATCATCTCACCAAAAACCAATCTATTACGTATTTCATACATGACTACCTTGAAATATCTCCATTTCTTTGATCAAGTATAATGATATGTACTAAAAAACTCTTATTTCGCAACTTCTGATTTTATTATTTTAGTTTATCTTCTGTTATTTCGATAAAGATAAGTTTACTTCTGCGAAAATATGGCTCAATATTTTATGCGTTGACATGAATAATAAAAAATACAGGGTAATCCATTTGGAAAAATCAAGATATGATATTTTAAAATTACAATGTTCAATAATTTTTTTGAGTCACTCCTGTATAAAATGTAGATTATCTTTTTAAATTCATCAAGAAAGCTACCCTTGGGCAATAAGAAAACGAAAGGAAAAAAGTATTCATCCTCTCTGGCCGAAGGAGCATGCGATGATGTGAGAGCCTATTTTCATGAATTTTTACGGAAAAAAAATATTGTGACGAAACTACTCACCAAAAAAACTTATCACTTAAAGACATCATAGCAGAGATTAGGACGCTCTTGAATATTCAACAAAAAACTGGTCTTCCAATCTGAAATTACCTCCCAAAATTTTTTAATAAAAAATTGGGACACCCTGTTTACTTTAAAATAAATTGATGAAGTAGAGTCCTATTTTCTAACTACAATACCGTTCGAATAAAAATGAAATCTTCGAGAGTGTACAGAGCACCGCGTCACTGGTGAATCACCCAGTATAATCGTTTTTTCAACATTGGCTAAATCCTTTAGGTAGGTGTATTTTCATCAAATCGCTCTGAATAAAGTATTTTCACCTTCGAATGTATAATCACTAGGTTTCAGCGATGGGTTGTTTATCGTTTCAAACAACATATTCGATGTAATCAAACCATATAAATTGAATGAGAAGCGCGAAAAGCAAATTTCACTTTTCAGTAAGCTTTCAAAGGGAATTCAATCAGATACTGCTAAGTACCAAATATGACAACAGCCTCAAAGCCGCGTCTTATGAATTATTAATAAGGTAAAAATGGAGGTTACAAGTCCTTTATGCAAAATTCAATCTCACGACGAACGAAAACGAAGACGAAGAGGAATAAAAGGCAAATATCACGAAATTCATATCTGATTAAGCAGTTCGTTAAGATGAAATATCCATTTGTTTTCATCAGGCTGTCTTTCGCGATTCCAGAACGCCGCCGCTAAATTCATCAGCGTTCTCCCATTATAATTACACAAAGACAAGGTTAATAGCCGTTTTCATCAATCACTCAGACAAAAGTAACTAAATTTCGTTATACTGGAGCATATTACTGTTATATCGATTTTCCGATATAAAACTCATTATTCTCTCAAGGAAAACGAATTGAGTGAAGTGAGATGTTTAAAATTCCATTCATAAAGATAATGACCGTTATTGTTTCAAGTAAAATTATAATGAATTGATTTTATCGAAGTTGCCATAAATGTTTTCTGGTGAAATTTTTCGAATAATGGCCGCGACTTTATGTTTTCAAAGAACATTGGTAACTATGGACTTAATATATAATCTCAAAAGCTCTTATAAAAGACTCATTCTGGTGAAAAACAATTCGTTGTAAAAATATATATATAGTAATAAATACCAGGCATCGTTCGCCACATAACGAGCTCAACCAAAATTGAAAACAATAGTATTATTAACAATAGTATTATAAACTTGGGTCTCTCATTATCGTCGCACTAATTAAAATATTACTGCGGGCCCACAGACGAACACTTGAACCATATTTCACAGTTATATACGGCAAATGCGAAATTAATCTTCCCCTGACTGACTGGCAGAAATATGGCGACGAACTATTAAATTTCTCAGAAAAATTAAACGAAAGATAAAGAAATGCGATTATCGCGAAGTACTTTCTGTGAAAAAATTACCGGGAATTGGTCGATGAAACACAACTTATTTGGTTTTCATATCGCCTTCAAAGCAGGCCACTTCCGAAATAATACATTTACGCAAACGGCTAATCCAATCAAAACATTTCTCTAACGTTTTTCCCGGAATCGACGTCAGTTCTCGCAGCGAGAAAGTTTGAGAGTGAAAATTCTTGTTTGTTTGTTTTCCTTTAACGTGCTCTATTTCTGCCTCTCGGCTAATGACACGGCGGGGAATTCTGTCACCTCACTAACTCGAAAATTTTGCCGAACCCCTCTCGTGTCGAGGGAAGGGATCTTTAATATCCAACACATCTCTGTTAGACAGGACCGACAGCTTTACATCTCCTCCGAAAGATGGGCACTCAAGCGATTCCCAGAATAAAAAATATATGTATATATATATATATATATATATATATATATATATATATATATATATATATATATATATATATATATATACAACACGAAAATTTTCACACATGCTTTAAAATATTTTCATATTTTCTCCACTTTAATGGCATTTAATAATTATATATCTTCAAGTTAATAGAGTTCTTTCCTACCTTCGTTCATCTGAAGCGAGTGCACAGAAGATCGTTTGCGTACCTAGCAGAAAATGAATGCACATTTACGTGAAAAGAGTACCTTTCCAGTAGAGAGAGAGAGAGCAGTGACATGATTTTGTTTGTTTGTTATTCCTTTTACGTGCTCTATTTCCGCCTTTCGGCCAATGACACGCCGGGGAATTCTGTCACCTCACTAACCCGGGAATTTTGCCGAACCCCTCTCGTGTCGAGGGAAGGGATCTTTAATGTCCAACACATCTCTGTTAGACAGGACCGACGGCTTTACATCTCCTCCGAAAGATGGATACTCAAGCGATTCCCAGAATCCGAAAAATCGCACCGACTTTGTGGGGATTGAACCCAGGTAACTCTGCGCAGGAGACGAGCATCGTATCCCCTACGCCACCGAGCCGGCAAAACATGATTTTAGAGTGTATGAAAAGTGGCGTGCAATGATCCAGATATCCAGTTTCTTCTATCACTCTAACTGTCCTTTTCTAAAACCGAAGAAAAAATGTGGTCAGCATAGTTGGAAAGGTGCATCTTCCTCAATAAGAAGATACCAGATGACAGTCCACCAGTCGAAGTCTCAGTGTGGGGATACCAATTTAAAGAGGCGTCAAATGTGATGCCCATGAAACAAGCTATCTCAGAGGGAGACCCAGTGATTGTTAGATCTATCATGGTTTGTGTTTCATCTTCTTCAGTTTCTAAGAGTTTTTTCTGAACTATGTCTCAGCTTTGGCCAAGGCCAAATTTCCCATCTCAGACACAGAAAGTCTGTCAGATGCCGAGCAGAAAATAGTCGTGTCGTTTGTGAAGAGTACACATCTACAAGGCTCCAAGTATAAGGGAAGATCATTAATACATATGAACAACAATAAGGGTCCCAAAACAGACCTCTGAGGTACTCCACACTTCACAGGCAGGAAGCCAGACACAGACCCTTTCAGCTCAACACATTGTTAATGGTTATCGACGTAAGACCTCAGCAACCTCAGAGCAAGCCCCTCAAATCCACACATTTCAGCTTTCACCAGAAGTCCAGAGCTTCAAGTCTGTGACTTCGTAATTTTCGGGGGCTGCCACCACAAACTCGACAACCCGCGACAACGTCTATTGTAGAGAAAGAAGCTTTGAATCCATATCGGAATGGGTTAGGAACTCAAAGCGTTCAAAAAATGTTTTAATGATTGGATTATTCGTTTGCATGAATGTATTATTTCGGAAGGGGCCTTCTTTCAAATAAATTTGAATGAAAAATGAATATTTACTGTTTCATTCACCCTTTTTTGATTGAATGTACTCAAAATCAAGTATTAAAGAACGAAGTTTAGGCACCCAGTAAAGAATTCGAATAACTTTCCCTCGACCTATTTTACTGTTCCATTTCTACTGCTAGAATGAAAATATGTAGTTACAACGACTCGACGCTTCATCAACGATTTCCACTCGACCGATTTTGCAAACGTTCAACTCCCATCAGATCTTACTACCTGTCGTCAAACGCGGAAAAACAAATTGTGAGTCGTTTCGAAGCTATCGCCGCTTATAAATAGAAACGATAAAGAATGTATACACGGTACGGACGAATGAAATATTCCATAAAAATTTTACGGAATTCAGCACGAGCTGATAGATCGTAGAAGAATAATAAAAAAGCGAAACTTTATTTCCGGAAAATTCATCAATCAACTTGACGGTTCTACTCGTGGCAAGAAAGATCGAAAATGACAGACCGCTTGGGTATAAATCATGTGGCGCGTCGAAGAGAGGCGGACAGAATAATTCTGCTGAGAAAAGGAATATACAATCGACGAGTTACAGTTGTGGCAATATTTTCAATCAATCTGAAATTTAGATAAATACTGATGTATCTAAAAAACAAACCGTACACCCATCCGCTCTGTGCAAGGTATCGATTTAGAGATGAACCGTCATCGACAGGTGGCTAAATTTGTTTCTGAAAATTTTATTAATTATCAATAGTTGTAGCAAAAATTTTCAGATGATGTAGTGCCAAATAAATCAGGGAACATGTTTCTTTTATTCTCAAAGCCATCAATTTGGATTTTAAAACATTATTATTATCTATAAAGAAATTTTGCAGTGTACCAGAGCTAATTGGCAATCATTTAAACAGTAGATTTTGAGGTTATATGTCAAAAAAGTAAGGAAAACGGTTTTTGAATCTCAGGTTGATAAATATTGGTTTTAAAATTTTATTTTCACTTATAAATGAGTTCTTCATTGTATTAGAGTGAATTTGAAATTATTAACTCATCTGATTTTGAGGTTATGTACCAAATAAGTATCAAAAACTGGTTTTTGCGTTTTTTGAGTATGACGAACCATGAAAAAGTTCACTCTGTTGGCGGTATTCGAAAGAACGAGAAGAAATGCACAAAATAGCACTAATTAAAAGTTAGCCAAAAATTTTGAACCTAAAAAACAGTTGAAAATTTCAATTATTTTTCTTGGGCGCATATTTGATCGGAAAAATTCGAAAAAAAATCATGGTTGTTTATGACCACAAGATGAACCTCCATGAATCTTCTCAAATTATTTTTATTGAACCTGCGCCCGTGAAAAATAATTACGAAAAAAGAGAACATAACCTATAATGTCGACTGTGGAGTCCCTAGAAGACTGAAATTTTTTTTGTATTCATCTTTTCACATCCAATTTTGATCATCTTATCCTGCTATACCCTTTCTCGAGAAAGCTGTTTGAGAGTGAAGGTGGGTGTTCCTCGAAGCTTGTGCTTTATGCAGGCCCAAACGTTCTCAATGGGATTGATATCAGGTGATTGTGCAGGCCCGTTGGTACAGATACGACTGCTGTGCTTGGGGTCATTGTCCTCCTGCAGGATCCAGTCCCCGTTTTTCAGCAAAAATTGACTTTTCGCAGTCGGTATCGAAGTTTTTTCGTAAATTTTGAGCAAGCAGCATTCAGGTTCAAAATAAAGAGATACAAAGTCTCGAAAAAGGGTTTCCACATAAATGAATTTTTATGGAATATATTTATTATATTTTTACGAGTTCGCTGGACAAAATTACTCGCGAAGGAAGACCAAGCCCGTGGTACGATAAGGTAACCCCGAACAGAAGATTCATCGAAGAAAATTACGTTATTAAAATCACCATCATTTTCTGTTGCCCAAGCTAGGCGTTTAGTAACGTGATTTTTAGACGTATACACTCTTACTGAACAGACTGTGAATAAAACTTATGATTTCAACTTAGTATTGTATTGAATGAATGAAATTTCAAACATTATACACTGCGCGAATAAATTAGAGCACAAAATCGAAAATTCAAAATCAATGAGATGAAGTATAGTTATGTTGAAGAATTGTTTTTCCAGTATTCCACAGGCACTAAGTAATGGTTATTCCAAAATTACCCTGCAATCACATTGTTGCTCAGTCATGGAAAAGGATGATAAACAATGAGCTTATAAAATATCACGAGTTACGGGGTATCATCAATGATCGACAATACGGTTTTTGTAGGCAACGATCAACTTGTGAGGCCCTGGTATACGATAAGTTACTTCTAGAGAATCTCATTAGATCATGCAAGAGCCTCAGAAATGAATATGCATATACCAGGCACCAAAGTCAACACTGAAGTTTGCTGGCATGACCATGTATCAGCTATTGCTTCTGCTTCTGTTGAACTCTGTTTACTTTTATACCAAAGACAGATGCGACCTGATCTGAGATCACCTGTAATCTCCAGCCTCTCGCTCAGAGGAAGTAGGTTGCTGATCTTTCTCTTTTCACAGAAACTTCCATGGAAAAAGCTCTGGGGAACTGAAGGCTTGGTTCTGGAAATAATCCAGTTCCAAAGAAAAACCAGGTTGGCGGATCACGGATCGCCTTGGTAGCTCGAGGTCGTCCATGTCCAGGTCTTCTTTCATGACTACCAGTCACTCTGTACCTAGGGACCATTCAGGAAACAGTACGTTCAGTTTCATGGGACACCCCAAACGTTTGGCATATCCTTGTATAGGATATCTAACATCACTGCTTCAGCACATTCCTCAGGGGTCAAATTTCGTGATTCGCGTTGCATTATTACTGAAAAATTTTCAAGAAAAACAATCGTTAATTTGATCAACAACTGCTGTTATCCATATTCGAAGATATGAGGCGTGAAATCTTCAACTATTTTCGATAATGTTTTTTGTATCGAATGGTACATCGGTACCAATTATATTCTTCAATTATCGATTAATATTCATTCAAGAATATTTGTTGGATCATCAGAAATGAACCATTCTCCAGAAATTCTATATTTGTCTTGATGTTCACATTTTTCAAAGTTTCACTTATAATACGCGGGAACCTCACACATGAATTTTCTTACATCATCTGAGCTCTCTTCTTTCTCCTTTAAATATCCAAAATTGAGTGTAAAATTACGGACTTCGTAATGATGTTCAGCATAAAGTATATTACTGCATCGCAAACCGATATGAAAAACCTAAAGTTGTGTATCTTCTGCCTTCTGATTCAAAAAATCAACGAACAGCAAAGTACATTTTGTCATTAAAGTACAAGAAATTTAGTATTGAAAATATCTGCTTAAAACGATTGTCAAATTGTTGTGATTAAGTTGGCACAACTGTTTCCTATACTGACGCGGAGTTTGAACGCGATTTGTTATTTAGTTTGTTTATAGTGCTCGATTTAATTAGTTGTCACATGTCCATTGATAATGGATGAAAATATTGAACAAAGAATTTGTCTCAAATTTTGTGTTGCAAATGGAGTTTCGTGTGCCGAATAGCTGAAAATGTCGCAGAAGGTTTGCGGTGAATCAACCTTATCAAAGTTGTGCCGAGATGTGGTAGGAGATTTGCCTGCTTTGGTCGGTCATCAACTTCAACTGAAGTTAAATTGAGAGAAATATTAATTAAAAATCGTCCCTTGAGTTTGAGAGAGATAGGCAATGAACGCTCTGTGTCTCCTGAATCAATTCTGACCATTTTAAACGATTGTTTAGGCATGAAACGCGTTACCGCTCGATTATTTTCAAAAGACATGAATTTTCTTCAAAAATTGAACCGCTGAAGGCATGCTAAAACGAGTCAGTTTTGATCCACAATTATAAAGCGTATTGTAACTGGTGATGAGACAGGAAGGTAAGGTTAGACGCGATGACGAATCTACACGTCCAACCTTCGACTAAATAGAAGATCATCGAAATTCGTCGAGTAGAACAGCCTGGCGAACTCGACAGACAAAACACAAATTCTTTTCATAATATAGATACCCAAATCTAGCTATGTTCAGAAGTTTCATAGGGAAACAAACACATCCAATTGAATACTGTCTCTTCATATTACTCTGGTTTCATTCTCACTCCTTTGACGTCACGTCGATGGGTTTGAACTTAGTAAATATCTGTTAAGTAGAGGACTGTGGTCAACGAGTTCTAAATCGAAAAGTATCGCTTTTTTTTTGATCACGTGTATTCGTAAAAGTGGAAAACCATACTATTCTGTTTGTCTTTTAAAGGACTGTATTATTGGATTACGTGAACATAAAAATTTTATATACTATCGTCGTACGATAACGAGAATGAAATAAACGTGGAAACACGAAGTCATTATTCCTCTTCTACCTCTGCGGTTGTAAATAATTTACTACGATCGGTATAGAGAGGAATTCACTGTAATGCATACAAAATTTGGCTTTGTTTGAATAAATTGTTGGATCTCTTCCCGATAGGAACTGAACAGGATACTAAATTTTCGAGCTCTACGCTTAAATTGGTTTTGCAGTAAAATATTTCATGAAATCTATTATACTTTCCACATAAGGGGTTTATTTTAACTTTAACGATGTTTAGATTTATTGTATTCCTAATAGAGATAATGTTTTTGAAATGTGATGGCAGTTATATTTAACGATCTATTTTGATAACCCAGGAATGTTGCAACCATTTACTGCTAAAATAATTCGATACTCAGACATCAAATCAAGGGGACCATGGTTGACTGTTTATTCCACAACCTAATCTACTCACCTGATTCGGATACGAGTGCCTCGTGGATCTCCATCAAACTTTCACTATTTTCTCGACTAGCAAAAGTACCATTCTTTTTTGAGGCGTTTTGCTATTATCTCTATCAATATTTCCTATAATTGGGAAGCAGGAGCTTTTCATCATATATTCTAGTATTACAAGTTCCAATTTCCCAGTTTAGCAAAAGTCGAAATCCATTTTTGAGGCGTTTAGCTATTACCTCTAAATAAATCTCAAAAGCAGGAGCTTTACATAATATATTCGAGTGTTACACCTTGCGAACTGTCAAAGTTAAGGCGAAATCTTACAACTTCCTAGATTAGAGAAGTAAAGTTCTCTTTTGGGGCGTTTTGCTATTATTCTCACGAATAGCTTGAACATTTCATAGATAAATAAAAAGCTAGATTGGTTTAATAGTACCGTTACCCAATACAAACTAATAGAATTACTTCAAAACCCAGTAAATATCCCGTTTGGTATAAGCCAAATTTTTTTTTGAGTCGATTAGCTATTACCTCTGTAAAATTCTCACGATTGGGAAGCAGGAGCTTTACATAATTCATTCGTGTGTTCGTTGCAAAGTATCGAAATTGAGACGAAATCGCACTGTTCGAACATTTGAAGAAGTTCCATAGATTCATAAAAAGCTAGATTGATTAGATAACAGCGTTACACTTTCCAAATTAATAGAATTACCTCAAAACCAAGCAGTTATCCTGCACGGTAAAAACCAAATTTACATTTGAGGCGTTTAGTTATTACCTGTATACATGAATGTACATTCATTCATCTGAAGAAGCTACGGTGTAGTGAAACGCGTTACGAATCGCAATTATTAAGTAAAATTCCTTAAAACACAGTACTTGTTTTTTATTTCGTGCTGCAGGGGTTGAAATTCGAGATGAGGATGGTAATTGATGATGACTGCCATTGATCAGCATGGATCTGTTCCATTTTACCTCACTGAAACTTGAATAGTCTCAGGGAAATAGTCTTCCCTATCTTCCAGTTGCTCACCCTGTATCTTTTACAGATTACTTTTTTCAATTGAAAATGGAAATTCGTTCAAGGCAATGTAGACAAAGATACCCCTTTTCTTTTGAATCATCACTCGAACCATCCTCCCTATTCAAAATGTTCAGGGATTGCAACCCCCGCTTAGGAGGTTGATATTTCAGGCAAGTATTTTACCCCAAAAGATGTCCCCCTTGAAACAAAAATTGACCTGTTTCTGCGTTTTGATCAGAAATGAATATCTTGGTAGATATAGCTTCTGTTTAGTTTTCGTTGAAGCACCCTGTATAATTCTCATAATTGGAAAGCAGGAGCTTTATAAAATTCAATAATGTGTTCGTTGCAAGCTCTCAAATTTAGGACAAAATCTCACTAGTTTCTCTATTAATAATATCCTATAATTTTTTGGGTGTTTTGCTATTATCTCAATGAATATTTCTCATCATCAAGCAAATTAAAGAATAGATAAGATAGATTTGAGTGTTACATCTTTCAAGTTCAAGAAATTGAAGCAAAATGTCAATTTCCTTGATTAGCGAAAAAAATACAATTTATTTTTGAGGCATTCTGCCATTATTTCTATGAATATTTCGACATATGCAAAGATGCAAGTTTTATAGATTTATAGAAAGCTGGGTTGGTTAGATAAAAGCTATACACTATACAAATTGAAAGAATTACTTCAAAACCAAGTACTTATCTCATGTAGTGTAAACCAAATTTATTTTTTAGGCGTTTAACTATTACTTCTTCACCATTCTCATGTTTGAGAAGCAGAACATTCACATAATTCATTTGTATGTTAACAGCAAACTCACAAAATGGAGACGAAATCTCATTATTTTCTCGATAAATGAATGACCTATTTATTTTTGAGGTTTTTGCTATTATCTCAATAAATATTTCTCACAATCGAGAAGAAAAATATAGGGCAAATATGATAGGTTCGAGAGTTCACACCTTTCAAGATTTCAAAACTGAGGCAATATGACCCAAATTCCTCGATTCGCAAACGTACAATTCATTTTAAAGGCGTTTTGCTATTATTTCAACGAAAACTTTGCACGTTGAAGATTAAAGTTTCATATATTCATAAAAAGCAAGATTGGTTGGATAATAGCGTTACCTTATACACACTAATGGAATTATCGCAACTAACCCAGCAGATATCCGTGGGGTATAAGCCAAATTTATTTTTGAGGCGTTCACCTATTACCTCTATATAATTCTCATGATTGAGAAGCAGGACCTTTACATAATTCATTCGTGTGTTCGTTGAAAACTCTCAAAATTAAGACCAAATCTCACTATTTTCTCGATTAATAAATATCTTATCATTTTTGAGGTGTTCTGCTACTATCTCAATGAATATTACTCATCATCAAGCAAAATATAGGATACATAAGATAGGCTTGAGTGTTCAACTTTACAAACTACCAAAATTGAAAAAAATCTCCCAATTCCCTCGTTTAGCAAAAGTAAAATTCATTTTTGAGGCGTTTTGCTATTATTTCCAAGAATAGTTCAAACACTTGAATACGTAAGTTTCATAGACATATCAAAAGCTAGATTGCTAGATAATAGCGTTACATTATACAAATAAATTGAATTACCTGAAAAACAAGCATTCATCTCGTGCGGTATGAACCAAATTTTTTTTCGAGGAGATTAGCTATTACGTGTATATACTTCTTATGATTGGGAAACAGGAGCTTCACATTATTCATTCGTGTGTTCGTTGAAAACTTTCAAAAGAAAGACGGAATGTCATTATTTTCGCGATTAATGAATATACAATTTATTTTTCAGGTCAATGAATATCTATCATCAAGCAAAATAGATACATAGGTTTATTCATTCCAAAAGTGAAAAAAACTTATTGGGGAAAGTCAATACATAGACAGCTAAACATAGAGTAAAAAAAGAACTAATAAACTAACTAAAAACAAATACAAACAATCAACTCCCCAGAAACTCCTCCACAGAATAATATGCCTTACTCAAAAGAACTTTTTGTTCTACTTTTGAAAGCTCATATAGTCACATTTATATCAATGACTTCAGATATTTTATTGAAAAACTGAATACCCTGGTAAACAGGCGAATTTTGGCTCATTTTCAATTTCAACAGAGAAAGCCTTATTTTATCATTGTTTCTAGTGTCATGATAATGAATCTCATTATGTTTTGTAAAAAGCCCAACATTAGTTTTGACATAATACAAAAGTAGCCAGATATACAGAGAGGGCAAGTCAAGATTTCAAGTGAATTTGGGTCTACAGTGGTCCATAGGTTTTGAACATGTCATGATTCTAATTATTCGTTTTTGTACTCGAAATGCGACACCAGAACAACCCACTGCTCCCCAAAACATGAGACCATATATTAATACTGACTGTATAATTCCAATATACATCAATCGACGAACCTCCATTGTGATTGTATCACGAATTGCTCTCATGACAAAACCCGCTGAGCTCACTTGCGAACAAACCTTGTCTATTTGATAACTCCATATGAGTTTATGGTCGACTGTTACTCCCAGAAAGTTTATCTTTTCAATTTTTTCAATAGATTCATCAAGAACCCTGATCAGCAAGCTGTAGTCATAAAAAACATTCTTCGGTGAGAATCTCATATGTATCATCGTATGTTTTTCTTATGTTTATGTGCAAACCATTTTTGTCACACCAATCACCAAACAAGGTCGAAGCTTCATTTGCTGCTTGCACCAAATCTCCCCCCTGTCTACAATATATGATTGATAAGATAGATTTGAGTGTTACACCTTACAAATTCCCAAAATTTAAGCGAAATGTCCCAAGTTCCTCGACCAGCAAAGGTACAATTCATTTTTGAGGCTTTTGCTATTATTTCCATGAATATTTCTCACCAATGAGAAACAACATATACGATAGATAAAATATGCGGCAAAATTCGACTTAATTATATTGCGTAGACTTAAGAGTTTGATTCTTTTACAACAGATTGGCGAATCAGGTGTTCCGTATCGATTTTAACTGTATACATACAAGTGTTCCTGACAAGGCAAACCAAATCATCCGTTATAGGAAAAGCACCATTTTCCCTCTGTTAGTAAATAGCTATTTTGTCATTCCTTGAAACCCAGTTCCTTCATAATCCCATTTTATATTAATGTCGGACGGAAGTTCAACAGTTTTACGACAGAAAAACTTTGTTGCACCACCACCCCTTTTTCCTGTGTTATTATATGATGTCCTAACCGAAAAATCCAGCGTAAAAAGTGGAATTGCTAACGTAAAGCCGGCACATAATCCGACTTGTTGGTATTCCGAGAAGAGGAATTCTGTCGCGAACGACTAACGCCCCACGTGCCGGAGATTTTTAATCATCATCCGCGAGTGGCCAATAAAAGTGGCAATGGCCCTTTCGCGCGGCGTATATATCTCAACAGCCGGAAAACACGGCTTTCTTTCGGCAGAGACAAGAGGTCATCGGAAAAGCGGAGAGGTCATTGAAGCGAACCGCAATGAAAACGTGACGAGGCTATTCAGGGAGCAAGCCTTTCAGGCTGGTAGGGCAAAGTTGGACAGATAAGGAATATGGCCATTTATGGAGCCGCTGTTAAATGTTGAGATTCCACGCTTCCTTAGTGTATCTTGATAGAAAATGAAAACAAGCAACTTTCTGGGCTTATATGCGAGGAAGCTCTCTTCATTTTATTGCCACATAAATTCGCGCTGGGCAAAATTTATTGGTATGAACTCCCGTTCGGACAAAGAGCGTATGGTACGCGTGAGCTTTGAAACGAATTGCACGAAGAAACGAATGTTAGATTCGACGCATACTTGATCACTCCTTCCGAGTGAAACAAGTCGGGATTCGTGCCGAATTTGCGGATTTATAACATTTGGCAAAACTGAACACATGGAAATACAGTACGGGTCAAACAGTTATGAGCTCAGCTTAATATATGAACATAAAGAATTCACAATATCATCATGAGGGCATATAAAATTGAATGCTCTTCTATTATACGAGATCTGTTCAAAATGTTTACGTTCGACGACCTGGTATGACCCTAAATCTGTTTATATAATAAAATTAAGCTTCTATGTTATCTGTATCGATTTCCTAACGATAACAAGAACCCCACATTTTTTCAATATCAAAGCGACAAGATAGAGCAAACCCAAATACAGAGTTCGTCAGTTGAGGTATTTGTAAGGCGAGACTTCGACCTCCAATACTCTCGATCTCTTTCTTTTTCAGATTCAGATGATCTCCGTTTACAACTCTAAGCTCCCTTCGGCAATCCAACAACAAATTAGCATTACAACCGAGGCAGCTGGGAGAAGTTACGCGAATCTTTTTGGTCTTTTCCTTCCAATCATGTATGTTTCTCAGATCCTAAAATCAATATCTGGACTGAGTCTGCCACTGAAGTTATTCTTGCAGGCAGGAACCTCTACATTCCATATGGAATAAATCAAGACTATCTTCATAAAGGAATGGGATATTTTCCAAGACGACATTAACAGTTAATAGGTTTCTTGTATATACAGTGTGTTCCAACGAAAATTTGACCCCCCCTATAACTCCGAAATGAGTAACATTAGCGAAAAACACCAAGACACGTCGATTTTTGTTTCGAGGGGGAGCATTTGTCGAAATAATTCGAAACTTCTCAGATCAACCCCCTACCCCCAGCAACCCTAACTTTGAAATTCATTATAGGGAATAAGGGTCGAGTGGCACCTTACTGAAAAGGTCTGTCAATTCTCCACCTTGATTTGTCATTTTTAGAATTTTAAATTAACATACAGGGTGTCCCACTCAAGGGTGAAGTTGAATTCCTGGAAATCCCAAATACTAAATGAAATAGATTTATTTTGGCATAATGCAAGCGCAGGTTTATGCTCGGTCTAGAAAAACGACCTACACTTGTGAATTTGGAGTTGGTGCAATCAACCCCCTATTTCCAGCATCCCCAACTCAAAAATCATTCGATCGATAATAGGTCAAGTGGCACCTCGTTGGAAAGGTACTGCAATTTTCTCTTCGAATTTGGTATTTTCGAAATTCAGAATCATCATACAGGGTGTCCCGAAGCAGGAACATTGAAAATCCAAATAACTTTTTGAAACTGGTTCATTTCGGTATACGAGAACATGTTTGATCCGAGAATAGGACTTTCTTGTGTGGTTATAGAATTTTTGCAATCAACCCCTTCCATTCAGCATCCCCAACTTGAAAATCATACAAATAATTCAAGTGGCATATCTTCAGAAAGGTTTTTTGAATTCCAGAATGATTAAAGCATTTCATTCAGTTCGGCTCTCCATACAGGATGTCGCTTTCGAAAAATTCAATATCGTTATTTGAAATTATCAACTAAAATTAATTCGAAACTGTTAAAAGTATTGGGGTACGATGTGTTGAGCATCAATTACGAAGAAATAAAGCTGATTTCTGCATTGAAAATGTTCACATTTTTTCATTTCCATTTGGCGTGCAGTCATCTGTTATTTCTCATTTTGCAATGAAATATTATTATTATTCAGATCAGTTCCTCATTATTGTTGTTGTTCGTCAGTTGAAATTAATCTGAAAATGGTTTATTCCACTGAGGAAAGGGTCGAAATTGTATCGACGTATTTTCGAAATAACAGTTGTGCCAAAGAAACGGCAAGGATATTCGATAGGAACCATCCTGAAAGAGAAAGGAGTCAGTCACCAGTACGTTAAATATTTGGTTGACAAATTCCTAGCTACGGGTTCGGTGGCAAACAAAAACATGAAGTGGCATGTTCTGTCAGAAATGAGGCAACGGAAGTGGCAGTAGTGGGTCATCTACAAATGGAGAATACTACTTCGATCAGAAAACTATCTCGTCTGACTGGTGTATCAGCTACAACTGTCCATAGAATCGTGAAACATCACAAATTTCACCCCTACAAGGTAAAATTAGTGCATGAAATAAACGAAGATGATCCAGATCGTCGTTTACAGTTTTGTGAAAATCTAAGTGAAAATCTAAACGCTAATCCAAATTTTCTGAATAACATCTGTTTTTCTGATGAAAGCACCTTTATGTTCAGTGGTGAAGTGAATAGACATAATTGTCGATATTGGGACACACAGAATCCTCATTGGTTTAGAGAGGCCCACACGCAAAGGCCTCAGAAGTTGAACGTTTGGGCAGGAATTTTGGCAATCATCTAGTTGGGCCTTTCTTTATTGAGGGTAATCTGAATGGAAATGGCTACCTACAGTTGTTAGAGGAACACATACATCCTAGATTGACAGAAATTTTACAGAACGATCCAACTCTTTCTGAGGACGAAATGCGTTTTCAACAAGACGGTGCTCCTCCGCATTATGATGCTCGGGTGCGCCAATATTTAGACGAAAATTTCCCAGGAAGGTGGATTGGTAGAAGAGGACCTGTTGAGTGGCCAGCCAGGTCACCAGATTTAAATCCCTAGATTTTTTTTTGTGGGGCCATCTAAAATCTAAAGTTTATGCCACAAGACCAGAAAACCTGGAGGAGCTGCGGATGAGGATTATCACAGAATGCCGACTTTTGACTCCTGAAGTTTTCGCTAATGTGAGAAGAGAGTTCGAAAATCGTCTGTATAACTGTATGGAGGTCGGCGGAGGTCATTTTGAACAATTGTTGTAATAATCAAGTTAGTTTTTTGTTTTCAATTGAATACAAGTTCAATAAATCTCGTTTTCCTGTTTAGATGAGCATCCAATCAGTTTCTCCATCATCCCTCATCCTGATCCTCACGCCAGAAAACCTCGATTGCCAAACTGAAACCAATGCCTCAGTGATTCAGAAAATAGAAAAATCTTTCTGGAACTTTGCCACTCAACCTGTAATCACTTGTATGATTTTTTGAGTTGGGGATGCTGAATGGAAGAGATTGATTGCAAAAATTCCATATTCACGCAAGAGAGTCTTATTCTCGAATCAAACATAAACATGTTCTCGTATTATACCGAAATGAACCAGTTTCAAAAAGTTATTTGGGTTTTCAGTGTTCCTGCTCCGG
Source organism: Cryptolaemus montrouzieri (assembly GCA_013387265.2). NCBI lineage: Eukaryota > Metazoa > Arthropoda > Insecta > Coleoptera > Coccinellidae > Cryptolaemus > Cryptolaemus montrouzieri. The sequence goes on along the minus strand of JABFTP020000083.1, from coordinate 44,847,733 downwards.
GACACCCTGTATGCTGATTCTGAATTTCGAAAATACCAAATTCGGAAAGAAAATTGAAATACCTTTCCAACGAGGTGCCACTTGACCTATTTTCGATCGAATGATTTTTGAGTTGGGGATGCTGGAAATAGGGGGTTGATTGCACCAACTCCAAATTCACAAGTGTAGGTCGTTTTTCTAGACCGAGCATAAACCTGCGCTTGCATTATGCCAAAATAAATCGATTTCATTTAGTATTTGGGATTTGCAGGAATTCAACTTTACCCTCGGTTGGGACACCCTGTATGTTAATTTAAAATTCTAAAATGACAAATCAAGGTGGAGAATTGACAGAACTTTTCAGTAAGGTGCCACTCGACCCTTATTCCCTATGATGAATTTCAAAGTTAGGGTTGCTGGGGGTAGGGGGTTGATCTGAGAAGTTTCGAATTATTTCGAAAAATGCTCCCCCTCGAAACAAAAATCGACGTGTCTTGGTGTTTTTCGCTAATGTTACTCATTTCGGAGTTATAGGGGGGGTCAAATTTTCGTTGGAACACACTGTATATTTCTCTTACACTGTTTACGAAAATACATTCAGTATGATATGAATATCAAAAATAATTCACTACATGCTCTTTATCTATTATGTGTGAATGGAATATCCAGCATCGTCATTGACTAGTAATAGGCTCTGCTGCGTATATATCTACTGAAAAGATATTCATTCAGACATTTGGTATGATATGCATATTGAAAATTATTCATAACATGTCTTGTAACCATTATCTACCTGTTGTTGTGACTGTTATAAGATACAAAACTCTCATAATTATGAGTTTAGTAATGTACTAGTTATAACTATCTGTGAAAATAACAGAAACACAACACATCTCTCACTTCACCCAAACCGATATATGCAAATCGCGTACAAACAGCCCAATCCGAGTATCGGTTTCCCTCCATTCATCCCTGAAATTTCCAAGAAATACATCGTTTAGCAGTCGGGCGAGCTATTACAACCCCCACCCTCGGTACAGGTATAAAGAAATAAAAACGGGGCTCGCAACAATGGAGATTCAGCAAATCCCACGAATAATAAAAAATTTCCAGCATTATGAATTTCCTCCGTCTCAGGAAATCGGAACATAGGAATATCCCGCCCGCTCCATTTACATTTACACCCGACGTAATGCCTTTTTTCGAAGTTTCGCTCCGTTACATTCGTACCTTCACAATGGGAAGTCGACCAAACAAAGACGTTTCAGAATGGGATGCGGGGATGGACGCGAACCGGGTGGAAAATGTTTCGTTATCGTATCTGACAGAACGCAAATTGTTCCTGATATTCTATAAAACAAATTTCTGGCTAAATGCGGAATATTCGCAGCGATTTTTCCAGTGCTTATGAAAGAGGACGGGATGGTCATTTCTGCCATTGTTCTTCTAGAAAAAACGTTATTCCAGCTAAGTTAAATGAATCGCTGAAACCAGATATCTAGAAATGATAAGCGGGACGATGTTCCGCTTTATAAAGTGAATTGATCATTCAGGCGTTATTAATTATTATTGATTTGACAACCAATCAACCGAACGAATAGCTGCTTCTGTGTTGAAATATAAAAGAGTGAATATACACTGTGACAAAAATGTATCCGGAAATTTGAAATAAAACGCAAAGGTCTCAATCTACTTCAATTTTTATTGAATCTCCTTCAAAATATGCTTCATTTGAAGCGATATACATTTTTTTATAGGCGGTTTCAGAAAATTTCTTTCCATGAAGCCTACGAAATCAAGTCTGGTTCTCCATAGTGACAATTTCAGTCTGGAGAAAAGAAAAAAGTCACACGGAGCTAGATCAGGCGAATAAGGCGGCTGCTCGATGGTATTTATCTAGTGTTTCGTCTTAGGTCGTTAATAACCGTGGCTCGATGAGATGGTGCGTTATCGTCATCCAAAATCCACGAATTGTTTTGCCACAAATCAGGCCATTTACGGCGAATATGTACACGCAAACGTCTCAAAACGAATTCATGATGAACCACACCACGAATATCGAAGGAAACAACCGGCATCGTCTTGATTTTCGAACGACTGTGACGAGGATTTTTCGGTTTTGGCTCATTTTTTTCCACCCATTCCGAAGATTGTTGGCTCGTTAGTGTCATACTCATATACTAGTCCCATTTCTCCTCACTAGTTATGATCCGTCCCATGAACGTCAGATCAGAATTCGCACGATCCAGCTACTTGTATCCGGTACTGTTTTCGAAGAAAATTGAGCTCTATCGGAATGAGCCAAGCGGCGACGAGCCGCATGCCCAATTGTTTCGCCAAAATCAAACGAGAGATGTTGAGATCACGCGCTATCTCTCTTACACTGGCATGACAATTTTCGAGTACCGTTTCCTTGATTTCTTGGACGTTATCGTAGGTTGAAGAGGTCGAAAGTCGTCTGGAACGAGGCAAATCTTCGACCATCTCCCGACCGTCTTAAAACTCTTTGTACCACTCGTACACTTGGTTTTTCGATAACACAGAGTCCCCATAAACCTTTTCTAACATTCACAACGATTCAGCACACAGAAATTCGTCCAAAACACAAAATTTGAGACAAAGTCTTTGTTCAATATTTTTTCATTGTAAAATGCGCAGAGTACCACTGAGGTCGAGTGGTTTCAACAGCTGTCGTACACAAACTAGTTGACAAATTGCGCTCATGTTTGACATAGTAATTAAGGACAGTTCTACCAACATACAGAAACTTGATATACTTAAAAATATTCAACGCGTGCAATATAAATGATAACTTTCATAACTTCCGGATATTTTTTTTTACAGAGCATGGTACTCTACTATTCAGATAACCATTGTGAACTGAATGGTAACTCCTCCTGAGTCGAATGACCTCATCTGCTCCCCTTTACTCATTCACCGGTACGTGTACTACCCGTTCGAAAAACGCCCCACCCTGTATATCAGAGAAGAAAATATCTGAGTTCTATCAGAAATCATAGTGATGATCAGAAGAATACTTTTTGTCTCGACGAGTCTTGGGTAGAAGAAGGTTATACGGTTAAGAAAGTCTGGGTTGATAAAGACGTACAAGATTCTCAACAAGCATTCTTACGAGCATCAACAAGTCCTCCGGAAGAGGACGACACATAATATCAACCCATATAGATGGTGCTAACGGTTTTGTAAATGAAGATTAACTGACGTTTGAAAGTAGACGCATTATGAAGACATGAATGAAGATATTTTGGAAGAATGTTTTGAGTAATTGTTAGATTTTATTGTAATAGGATTGATTATGAAAATGGAGAACGCGAGTTACTATTCGTAGCAAGTGGATATGACACCAACGAGTTCATGCCAAAAATTAACAAAATCAAGCGGTTCTCGGAAGAGAATATTCAATGCGAAGAGAATATGGATAAAAAAGAACTCTTTTCAATCATCAAACTTCCCATGCAATTCTATGAAAGGTACTATTCTTCGTCTTCCTCTTTAACTTTGCGAATTGAACCTAATTGGGTTGATTTGGGAACAAGCAAACGCCCAGGTAGCCAAGAATACTACAGAGTTTAGGCTGAAGGATCTGAGAGTGCTTTCAAATAACGCAATAAAAAATGTGATAGCCAACAACTGGACAAATTGCATAGCCCACGTGATTAAAGAAGAAAAGGAAATGTGGCAATTGAATATGTTCTTTGCACTTGCATTCAAAATTTCTATCTGTTTCACTTACATGAATTGAAGGGCGTTCGTAACATTCGAGTTGGCCGACATAATTGAAACTAAAATATCTTTTTTGGGGTTCTTCTTGATTGCAGTATAATAATTGTGATGATCGATTTTGTTCTTTGCGTCTAATGATTTTATTTATGGAAGGAGCTGGAATATTGTTGATGGAGGCTATTCTTTTAATGGCATTCATTTCCGTTTTGGGATTTTGGATTGAGAGTGGGAAAGTAAAAGTTCTCTGCACCATAGAATCGTAGGCAGCGAGTTTATGATTCAAATTTTCTATTGAGTCCATGGAGATTTCGAAGTACAAGTACAAGTAGTCGGGTATAATGTTGTGTACGAGCGATTATTTCTGTTCGACTATCATCACAAATATTCTAATGTTAAATAACAGACTTTCTCGGATTATTCGAGGTGCTCCGGTACGGCATGGTCCGAGAATTTGCATATTTTATGAACTGTTATCTTGTATAATATTAAAGCTGGGAATAATTTGAGGAGACGGCGGTAGTTTGAACCCGGCGGAGAAGATGGGTCGCGGTGGAGAAGCGGTGGCCTTAAGGCCCCCGCTATTATTTTTTCTCCTGTAGGGAAAATAGGAGGAAGGTCCGTACCGAATTTGGATCCCCTAACTCGAACTACAAAGCCGTGACGATTCTTCGAAAATATTCGCCGAGATGGAAAAGAGAGTCGATCGCGTTCGATCGTCTCGAGACCGAGACGAGGACGAAGCCTCTAGTTTCGCATGTTGCGCCGCGATATTTTGGTTCCCGTAACACCCTGGAAAAACAGGAAAATCTTCGATCCGGCGAAGGGTTATCGGCAGACTTTCGCAAAATTTAGCTACATTTTCCTCATTCCTAGAATCTTTGACAGCTAGAAATTACCGAACGTCGAGCTGTAAAAATAAGGATTTTTCTTTCATCCGTTCTACTTATATGGTCGTAGCGGAAGTAGGATTTGGGTGTCGAATGATTGACATATAGATCAAGATCGAGTCCACGAAGAAAATTCGTGACGATACGATTTTATTACCGAATATGGAACGACCTAGATTTTCGAAAAAAAAACAGGAAACACAGAAGCGACCCTTCCCAACGCCCCTACTATAGCTATTCAAGCTCTGGCGGTAAGGTGCATAATAAAACAGGAAATGCCTCGAAACTCGGGAACATTTCAGACACAAACTATTTTTTTTTCGATGTGACACTCTTTATAAACTAACAGTAATGATAGGCAAAAATTACTCACTGAAAGGTTGTGGCCTTGATCCAAAATGAGGTTCTTGAAGGAGAGGCTGAGGTCGTCCATTATTTGTATTTTCTTTCACTGAAACAAGACAGACATATTTCAACTTGTGAAAAATCAGAAGTGTTACGTCAACTGCATTCATTTGCAAACAGGAGATCCCTAAATCTGCAATTCCCCCCTGTTTTTTCCTGCCCTTTCGCGAAATGACTTCATAAATTCTCAGAGAAAATTTGAATTACAAAGAATAATGTTTTTCGCGAAACATTCCCAAAGTTCTCACCTCATTTAGAATTCACTTATCCAAAGTCCATTTCATTTAATTCGAGGAGAGAATTCTCCATAGAAACTGGCGGAAAACGTTTCAAATGAATTAAGGAAGCCGTTAAGTGAAAGTTAAGTGGCGACGTTAACCTTCTGGAACGACAAGCCTCAGCTTCTTGGAGAGAATTCGTATTGCGGAACAAATTGAAGAACTATCACGAAATCTGGGGAAATATTCCAATTGAATGTGAGAAACTTCGAAACAAAAAAATTTACAGATATTCATTTCAATCTCATTTTTTTGGTAGGTATCGGAAAGTAGAAAGTTTTTAGGTTATTCTATAAGTTTAGTGGGTGTAAAAGCAATTGAATTCAATATATACGGTTGAAAACAACTTAAATAATATTTTAATATTTTTTACATACATATTAGATATTGTAACCTTAAATGTGATTCTATAAATGTAACCTTACGTGTTACATGATATGCTATTCAGCTTTATGTTGCATCTGCAACCATTTTTTGTCGGCCAGTGTACTTAATCTAACCTAACCAACAAATAAATTTAAGATACTGAAATTGTGCGATAATTTTTTGAGACAGTATATTTCGCGTCATATCATAAATGTCTGAAACTCGCCTTCGATTGATTTCGCCATCTCCGAACGTCATGACGTCATATATATGGTAGCCGATACAATTAGACGCTGTCTATTAATAGAACATTAATTTCAGTCGTTAATGATGCATACGATGAATAATGGACGAAACATATCGGTAATGGATGAAGTATCATTTGTTCTTGTGCTTTCCAATTAAAATACCACTGACATTCGTGGAAACGGGGTTACCTGTCTTCATGCCAATTATTTCTCGTTCTTCGTTGAAGACATCAAAGTTGAGGCCAAGCTTATTATCTGGTACTTATTGAAAATTCGCTCTTTTCACTAAATTTTTGAATATCGATCGTTTAATGACAAGCAAATCATCGTCCCTACTTCGAATTTATGTAGCGTAAAAAAAATTTCAATGATCGCACCTAGAGTTTTCTTATCCCAAATACGGCAATCTGGCTTGAACATACGAAGTTTGGAAATGGGCTTCGAGCAGTGCCAAGTGTACATGTGATAGAGTTAGCATGTTCGCTGATCAGCATGTGTTTTCAAAAGGCACGGAGTCGGCACAGAGTTTGTGCCTCAAGGCCAAAGGGTTAATCAACATTTAACCGAGAGGTTCTTCGAAAAACATCGAGAATAATTGGGTGCTACATCGCGACAATGCGCTACGTAACACTTCAATCTCAGCAATAGAGTTTTTAGCCAGTAAAAACATTCATGTGGGACGTCAGCGTCCTTATTCACCAGAATTGGGTCCATGTGACGTTTTCATTTAGCCAAGAATTAAAAATCATTCATTTTGGGACACTTGAGCACATCCGAAATACTATAACTGACCAACTGAAAGCTATACCAGTACTGAGATTCAGCAATGCTATGATGATTGAAAGGTTGTCTACAGCGCTGTGTGCCTTCTACATTCTTGAAGATTTCATTTTTTTTTAAAGGTATTGTATTCAGAAAGTGAGAATCTGTTTCAGCAATTTATTTTGCAGTAAACAAGGTGTCCCAATTTTCTAAAAAAAATCTTGGGTGGTTTTTTTCAGATTGGAAGACCACTTTTTTGTTCAAGATTCAGTAGTGGCCTAAACTCTTCTATAATGTCTTCAAGTTATAAGCTTTTTTGGTGAGTTGTTTCGTCACAACATTTTTTTTCCGTAAAAATTCATGAAAATAGGCTTTCACATCATCGCATGCTCCTTTGGCCAGAGAGGATGAAAACTTTTCCATTCGTTTTCTTATTGCCCAAACATAGCTTCATTGATGAATTGAAATAGATTATCCTCATTTTATACAGGAGTGACTAAAAAAAATTATTGAATGTTGTAATTTTAAAAATATCATTTCTTGATTTTTTCAAATGGAACAGATATAACGGATACAATATTGTGCTATATTTTTGCAGAAGTAACCTTATCTTTATCTTCAATCATTTTCGAAATGTTCGATTATTTGTAAAATATTTTGATGAAAATTCTACAAACCGTATCAAACTCAACATTATTCGCACAGAAGTTTTTTTCTGTAATGGTTCAAGTAGTAAGAAATGAAATCTAACCAAGATAATTCTCTTAAGGAATGATGAAATCAATATGATCAAAACGTAAATCGTGGTATGTGTTGGCATTTTTTTTTTATTTGTGCCTTCTGTCAGGTGTCCGGAGATATCATATTCTGAATTTTACATGGTGAACTTATCAGTGTTTCGTTATTGAACATTGTTGAAGTGAGGTTTGAACCCAATTTTCTCAATTGACTGCCATAAAGTTCTCCAAAGAAGAAATGATTGATATGATTTTCATTCTGGGTGAGTGTGATAGGAATTCTTTGTTGGCAAGAAGAGTTTATGCACAAAGGTTTCCTGATAAGAGTCATCCTGATGCAAGATGCTTCGAAAATCTTCTAATCAGATTTATCGAAATGGGTAATATCGCTTACAAAAAACATGAAAAACCAAAAACGGCTACAGCTGAAGACAACCAGTTATCAGTTTCGTTGACAGTGACAGAGGACCCATATAAAAGTCAGAGAGAGATTTCTCAGTTAACAGATATAAGTCAAACTTCCGCCCAGAGAATCTTGAAAGTGAATAAATTTCATGCATATCATGTATAGTTCCACCAGGAACTAAACAATCAAGATTATGAAAATCGAATCAATTCGGCTGGTGGCAAAGTAGCGAAAAATCCAAATATGTTTAGCAGAGTTCTTTTCTCGGACGAGGCAACTTTCCACAAGAATGGGCTTGTTAACAGGCACAACTTTCATTATTACGCCACGGAAAATCCACACCTCATGAGACAAATAGATCACCAGCATCGTTGGTCCTTGAATGTACGGGCCGCTATAGTAGATGGATATATAATTGGGCCGCACTTTTTCGACGGGCACCTCAATAGTGAAATGTATTTAGATTTTCTGCAAAATCATCTACCATTGTTACTCACAGATGTACCAGAGTATATAAGACAACATTTGGGGTTTCAACAGGATGGAGCACCGACACATTACTCACATCAGGTTAAGCAGAATTTGAATCATGTATTTCCAAAGAAATGGATAGGACGTGGTGGTCTTGTTAGATGGCCAGCTATGTCCCGGACCTTACAAGTCTAAATTTTTTCTTATGGGGTTATATTGAGGGCATCGTTTATCAGATTCCCTCTACAACACAGTTGGATATGAGACAGAGAATAGTCGACGCCTTTCAGTCAGTTAATCCGCAAATGTTGTCGAGAGTTCAACGGTCTTTCCTCAGAAGGATTGAGTTGTGTTTACAAAAGAACAGAAAACATTTCGAACACTTATTGAAATAGTTCAACACCTTGTAGATCATCTCACGAAAAACCAATCTATTACGTATTTCATACACGAATACCCTAAAATATCTCCATTTCCCTGATCGAGTATAATGATATGTACTAATAAACTCTTCTTTCGCAACCTCTGATTTTATTATTTTAGTTCATTTTCTATTTCGGAAATGGTCGAAGATAAAGATGAGGTTACTTCTGCAAAAATATGGCACAATATTTTATGCGTCGACATGAATAATAAAATACAGGATGTTCCATTTGAAAAATCAAGATATAATTTTTTCAAAATAACAATATTCAATAATTTTTTGAGTCACTCCTGTATAAAATGAGGATAATCTATTTAAATTCATCAATAAAGCTATCCTTGGGAAATAAGAAAACGAAAGGAAAAAATATTCATCCTCTCTGCTCGAAAGAGCATGCGATGATGTGAGAGCCTATTTTCATGAATTTTTACGGAAAAAAAAATTATTGTGACGAAACTTCTCACCAAAAAAACTTATTACTTAAAGATTTTATAGCAGAGTTTAGGACGCTCTTGAATTTTCAACAAAAAAGTGATCTTCTAATCTGAAAAGACCACCCAAGATTTTTTTATCGAAAATTGGGACACCTTTTTAACTGCAAAATAAATTGCTAAAGTAGATTCTTACTTTCTAAATACAATAACGTTCGAACAAAAATGAAATCTTCAATAGTGTACGAGCTACAGAGCACCGCGCCACTGGTGAATCACCCAGTATACAAGCTGTTTTGTATGTTTTAATCCAATATTCGAAATGCATGATGATTTGAAGAATTATTGAGTTTACAATACACTTTGCAGATACATAAAACAGGGTGGACTGAGACCCATATACTTGGTCAATACGCTTACGTGAGAGTTATCCTTAACCGGTTGACCGGGGAGTTAGAGAGAGAAAATACCCTGTAAACCCACATGGCCTCGAAAAGGGGCATTCGGTGCTCAGTGCGGCAAAAATGGTGCTTAAAACCACGAAAGCTTCTACAAACATCTGCGTCTTCTTGGCCCTTCTAGAACTTGAACTGCTGAGCTGAGGAAACGCTGGTGAAACGAGGCATTGAGTGAAGGGCCTAAACTCAGAGCACCGTATAACTAATTCCGAGAGTGTTGGCTCTTAGAGGGTTTTTTGTCTGTAGAAGCGGAGTTCGACACTGTTCCTAAGATAGAACCTGAGCAGTTTTCGGCCATGAAGACTTTCGCCAGTCAGTAAAAAAATGATACATGAAACAGTCTGTATATCGAAAACAGATAGCGACACCTTGAGCCTCATTCGGAATTCTCCAGGTCTTCCCTAGCTTTCGTTCTACTACATACAAGCGCTCTTGAATCACCTCGATTTTCTTATTCTTCTGCTAATGAATAGTTATTGCTTTCGTTCCTCTTCTGAAGAAAACGAAGTCTAAAATCACATTTGTCGCATAAGCAGAATAATTCTCTGAGAAAGATTGAAAGACATAAATTACGAAATATTCTTCGCGAATCTTTCATTTCGCGACAACTCAATTTACAATAAAACAACGGAAATAACTCTATAGAGGTTCGCAATTTCCAACAATTCTCCATAGTAATTCGCGAAGAAACATTCAATTCCAACCCGTAGTACGGAGTGGGATAAAAGTCGACTCTATTTCAAAACTCGACTATCAAATTGCCCGAATTAATGTTCTTACTGCTATTTAATCTACCTCGAATTCCTCACAATCAAAATTAAATTCACTTAACTGTTTCATGATATTAATCGTTGGATTCATGTTGATGTTGAAATTGAAACCGTTGACGACAAATGCTTTAATTTTGATAACTAAACGACGGGGATATCGAAATTGAGTTGACAAGAAATGATAGTTCTCATTTTGAATGTTATATTACTTTTTTTTATTAATGTAAGAACGTCGAATAAAGTTAGCAATCGTAGTTATCTTGAAAGAATGAGGGGAGAACACCTGAGAATGGAAAAAATGTCATCACATTTTCTCCTTGTGGAATTAGTAGAATTCATTTCCTACTCTTTATCCGAGGACAAGAGGGCATTCCATAGATCTCAAGGCTCCCGTGGCTTTTTGACATTGCTGAGTTTTTTCACGAATACGGAATACAAAATCGTCGGCATAACATTTCTTTTTGAATACACGAATTCTATAGTTTACCAAAACACCGAAACTCATGGCAATAGGGTTGGTGTATCCATAATCTTGAGATATAGTAGCCTCACATACGATGGGGAAAGTTAGCCATAGTTCAAAATATTCACTACAAATGTTCCAGATACACATCTCATTCCGAACCAATAATAACTCATCCAAACACGTTAAAAATAATAAGAGAAGAATAGATAAAGGAAGAAAATCTGGTGAAATATGTTGTAGGTGTTTATTGAGTTTAGTGATGGTTATGTCTAGGATATTTATAGAATTATCGCGTTCAATTTCAGCATTGGAGGTTGTTTCATCATGCATTTTCATAGGAAATGCAACACAGGTGTATTTTTCTGTTTGAGCCACATCAAGGTTTGTGTACCAGAAAATTATATGTTATTACTAACTTATCATCCATTATACATTCTTCAAGATTGTTCATGAAAATATCTGCTAATAAGGGGTTGAGTGAGGATCATGAGTTTTGTTCGAAAAATTTCAATTTGAATTGTAAAAATAATATATAATGTGCGTTGAAATATTAATTTGTTGAAAGATTTATTTTATTATTATTCTTCATGTATGTTTGGGTACATATTTTTATCCCAAAAGAGACAAGTTCAAAATTAAAATTGGGTTATGTCGAAAGTTTATCAATCAAGTCTACAGAATTTAAAATGGTGTATTGCGGATATAAGTTGGTAGGTTACATGAATTTGTGGTTTAAGAAGAAATATATTTCTTCCTTGAATTGCTGTCAAAAAAATTAGGCCATAACACTCTATTTTTCACTTTGTAGGCGAACACACTCAGCATTTGTGAAAGAGGTGCGATCAACTGATCTGATGATGAGGAACCTTTGACTAGTTCAAAATATTAACCTTTTTGTTCTGCATCAATATTCTCATGTTAAGGCTTGCGGAGAGTGAGGAGATGATTTTCTTCAACCAGAATTGACAGCAAAAAGTGTTTTCTTCGAAACAAAAATTTACGAGACCCAGCGTTGCTAATTTCTGAATCATGAAGAATAAGAAATCATTTTTTTTTCGAATGAAAGACTCTGGTTCGAGAACGACTGTCAAAATTTTTTCGCAAATTTTTCTTTAAATTAAACAAGTTCCACGAAGAAATAATATATGGGCGATGTCAACCCAAATTATTGGGTCCATAATGATTCTAAAACATCTATAGACCATAATCGGCATCACTTGGAAGACTGAACCTGGACATCGGGGCTTTCTCGGTCAATTCGAGAGGGATTTTGAGGAAATATCGCAGGTTATGTATTTTTTTATTATCTCCTTGGTCCTTTTCATGACCTTGCCTGTTATGTAAAATATTTTCTCAGATTTGTTTAGACATATAAGAAATATGATTGTTGAAATATTTTTCTGCTGGTTTTCTTTTTCCATTGTTACAGATTCCTGTCTCAAACCCCCTTCCTTTCACCCTTGTCTTCGTTTGGAAATCATGGAATGCAAGAGAGAATGAAGCGGCTAAGTCTAAAAATCTTTGGTACTCTTCATGTACACACGACACTAACACACCATAAACAGACAAGCTATTGCTAATGCAATAGCGACAGGGAAACGAGTTTTTTCCTCAGGCTTTTACACTCGTTTATTGAATCATATATAAGATAAGCCGGCTAGGTGGCGTATGGGATATGATGCTCGTCTCCTACGCAGAGTTACCTGGGTTCAATCCCCACAAAGTCGGTGCGGTTTTTCGGATTCTGAAAATCGCTTGAGTATCTATTTTTCGGAGGAGATGTAGAGCTGTCGGTCCTGTCTAACAGAGATGTGTTGGACATTAAAGATCCCTTCCCTCGACACGAGAGGGGTTCGGCAAAATTCCCGGGTTAGTGAGGTGACAGAGTTCCCCGGCGTGTCATTAGCCGAAAGGCAGAAAAAGAGTACGTTAAAGGATAAACAAACAATATATAAGATAGTATGGTTCCCTTGTTACATTTCCTGAGCTCACACTTGTGTTTTTTCTGACTTACACCAAAATTTCAGATATAAGCATTTTATTATTCAAATTTTTGTAAATCCTCTCTTTTCAAAAGAAAGTATAACAATTACATTAATGAACAATTTGACCAATCAAAAATTACATGGGGAATCAAAAAAACCAATATTATAAATGAACGGTATACTTTTTAACATATTGATAAACATAACTATTGAATGAATAATGAAATAAGTTTTCATAGTATTCATCTAGCGTGTAGTCGGATTTTGATATCAATTTTTTTTGAGGTTTTTCTGCAACAGTGGTCTCTCCATTTTCTTAAACTCCTCTGGGAGCTCGTTATATATTTTCATTGCAATGTAGTATATACTGAATTGTGACGTATTTATTCTATGAAAGGTATCACAAGTTTTCGGCATTTCTAGTGGAGTAGGTGTGATCGAAATTATTTCTTGAAAGGTCAAGCCCGTGATTATGAATGAAAAGTATGCACGCGTGTATGAAAAGAGATGTCAAGGTAAGTATTCCTTCTTTTCTGATCAGGTTTCTGCAGCTTTCCCTTCTTCGAACATTGCACAGGATTCGCAGAGCATATTTTTGCTCCAGGAATAATCTGCTACTCTCGTGAGGCCACCCCAGTAGGAGATCAAACTGTTGAAGCACCCAAAGTAAGCGGTTCGAGCAGATATCTCACCAGCAATTTCCTTCATTCTACGGATGTTGAAGATGACACCCGAGAGTCTACGCGCTTGGTCTTCAATGTGAAGAGCAAACTTCAGGTCCGGTTCACAGGTGACTCTTAAAATCCGAAGGTGAGTATTCATTTGTGATTTTGTTTCGAGTATTAGATGTTGGGTTTTTGTTTCATTCATCTTCAGTTTATTTGACGAGTGGTTATTTAGCTCATTTATATCAGTGCCTACATTCAAAAAGTATCATCGGCAAAAAGAACTGAGCTAGTTGATGTCACATTATCTGTCAAATCATTTACATGAATGACAAACAATAGCGGGCCCAATATGGAACACTGTGGTACACCATGGCTGATCGTTCGCCACTGTGACTTTCCACTCTGGGACTACACTTGCTGAGATCGGTTGCTCAAATGGCTTTTTATGAGTTACAGAGCTACGCCTCTTATACCGTAGTAGTTCAGTTTCCTCAGCATAATTTGATGGACTATGATGTCGAAGACTTTGCTTAGATCGCAGGATGACAACGTGCATTTTTTACCATCATCAAAGGCCTTAGCTATCTCTCCCAATGTATGGGTAAGTGCCGTTGTTATCGATTTCTTTCTCAGAAAACCGTGTTGCTGCTGGCATAAAACACTAAACCGCTCGAAGAGATCCAACATGTCAACTATGGACATATCTTGAAAAAAAATGAAAAACAATTCCTACCTGACTTAACCAATTCCAGTTAAATATAACAATTGACTTGTCCGAGCATCATTTCCGAATACTGAAATGTTCATAAATTACTGTAATCTCCTTTGTGGTGTAAACAAATGCGCATACTCAACGTTAAGAATTAATGCTGCGTATAGTTTAGGCTTGCCAAAAAGTGGTGAATGCATCCGTCTTAGAGCTTGTCAATTCTACGGAAAAATTAGTCTGGCTTATAATTAAACAAATTAAAATAGAATCCGACAGTTACCGAGCGCCCCAAAAAATACCAACACCCGTTATAATTAATTACGCCAAACGCATAACTTTCGCGTAATTCGATATAGACTAATTTACTAACAGGCTTTTGTTCTTTGTCTTTTGTCTCGTAAATATCCGGGATGACACAGCGATAGGCGGACGTACGTCTACGTTAGCGCGTTCGTAAGTGCGATTTTTCGCGCTAAGAGCATTTTTTGGACCGGTTCCAAAATTTCTGAAATCAAAGATTGTATATTTTATGTTCAAGAAGACACGTTATAACATTTAGTATAGTATTTTTTTATGAATATTGATTTATGCTAGTATTTTGTAGCGGTCGCATCACAGTGCGCAATCACACCTCCAGACCACATAGCGCACCATCTACTGACAAATTCAATATGCAACTACAATCGATCTTGGATTTTCAGAAGCTCAAACGCGGCAATTTCCTTGATGACCTATTCAGATAAATGAAAATTGTCGAAAAGAAAATATTTTCAGCAATATCAGTAGAAAGAATTACGGCGATGGGTTTGGTCAGCCAGCTTCAATTCTCACATCTTGCTCAAACAAAAAATAATAAGAAAAGAGAGACAGTGGCGTACTTTTTCTCCTCTATACTAGTAGTTGTGGTACCCTCAGAGACGCCACTAAACCAAATAATTTCAATCTTGTTTCTCCGCCGAACTGAATTATTGTACACTTTGGGATCAACATTATAAAGAAAAGAAAGGTCCGTATCGCTCTAACATCTGCTAATAAAGCTATTCAAGGTCGAAATTATCGGATTTTTGAATTTTTCCAGTAAACAATAAGTATTTTCAAAAAATAACAGTTAAGATCAAAATTGTTCCTATACTTTTTTCCTAAGAATTATCAATATATACATTTGTTTTCTATTCAACATGGAAGGCTTAATTCTTTTGAATGAAGTATTATATAATAGTCAAAAAGGTTCAATTATGGGTGATCCTCTGAGCCCTCTACGCGCTGAAATTTTCATGGATACTATTGAAAAAACTATCCAAGAACCTCCGTTATTCAAATACTTCATTCATTGGTTTAGATATGTCGACGATATCATTGGTTGTTTCACTGGCACAAACAGACAATTAGAGTCATTCAAAACATTCATTAACAAAATTCACGATAATATTAAATTCACGTTAGAGATAGAAACAGAAAACTCTATTAACTTTCTGGATTTAACTATTACTAAAATTAACGGCAAACATGATTTTTCTATTTTTCATAAGCCATCGCATACAGATATAACTATTCACAGCTCATCTACTCCTTATCCACATAAGTTTGCTGCTTACAATAGTATGGTACATAGACTCACTAATATCCCAATGTCACAAAATGATTTCATGAAAGAGCAAAATACAGGGTGCTTCAACAAAAACTAAACAGAGGCTATATCTACCAAGATATTCATTTCTGATCAAAACGCAAAAACAGGTCAATTTTTGTTTCAAGACATCTTTTGGGGTACAATACTTGCCTGAAATATCAACCCCCTAAGCGGGGGTTGCAATCCTTGAACATTTTTAATGAAGAAGATGGATCGAATGATGAGTCAAAAGAAAGATGGTATCTTTGTCTACATTGACTTGAACTAATTTCCATCTTCAATTGAAAACTGTAAAAGATACAGGGTGAGCAACTGAAAGATAGGGAAGACTATTTCCCTAAGACTATTCAAGTTTCAGTGAGGTAAAATGGAACAGATCCATGCTGATCAATGGCAGTCATCATCAAGTACCATCCTCATCTCGAATTTCAAGCCCTGCAGCAGAGGTGACAACCCTTGAAAATTTGGATAAATATATATATATATAAATAAATAATTGAAAAAGGGTAGATGGGTCGAGTGATAACTCGAAAGAAAGGTATTACCTTTGTCTGCATTCCCGTGAAAGAATTTTCATTTTTGATTGAAAACTGTAGAAGATACAGAGTGAGAGAATATTACAATAGGTACAAGAGGTATGTTGGAAAACCCATCGGAGTTGGTAGAGATGGAATATGGAGACATCGAGGGGAACGGTACAATCAAGCGAACTTCGCAGGAACTGAGCAATACGGTGGAGGGTCAGTTATGATATGGGGTGGCATATGCTTGGGAGTACGAACAGAACTGGAGATTATTGGCAATGGATCACTTAATGCCCATCGGTATATAACAGAAATCTTGGAGCCCCATATTGTGCCTTTTGCTCCTTACATAGGGGAAAATTTCCTTTTTATGCACGATAACACGCGCCCTCATACTGCGCGCATAGTGATAGAATATCTCAATGAAGTTGGGATCACACGAATGGAATAGCCGTCGCGGTCACCGGATTTAAACCCGATCGAACACGTTTGGGACATTCTTGGAAGAAGGGTTCGACGACGGAATCCAGGCAACGTTGAAGAGCTGGCTTTGGTGGAAGAGTGGGACAACATACCTCAACAGATGATAGACAATATCATTGGGAGTATGCGAAATCGTATGCGCGCTCTAGTAAGAGCTCGGGGGGGTCATACTCGCTACTAAAATCAAATGTTTTTTTTTGTGGGTAATCATGAACATTTTTCTCAACGTGTATCGCCAGGATACACACCTGCTTTCAATTTTGGACAGGAATGAAAATTATTATAGAGTGTCACACAAAAAAATTCAAAAACAAATGTGCAAAATCAACGATTTTTCCAGTGTACTTCGAGTTCTCCTGGAGCGTGAAATTGGCCAGTGAATTTCAAAAATTTTCATTTCGTTAGATTTCCGCTTCTCTAATTTTGATTTTATTTTTTGGCTAACTTCCGATGTTATGCACCTACGCAAGATTAAAAATGAATTCTTGAAATTTGTGTCTTTTCGCTTCAAATTGGATATCTCTTGTAGAAATAGAGATAAATGCAAGAGCGTCACTGTAGGAAGATGTGTCTTGACAGACCATGATATTGTACGTTTCAACTCGGACCACGAAATTCCACAGGGTGTTACGAATTTTTTACAAAAAAACACTTTTAGTTTTGCCCCCGTATAAAATTTTTTCAAATTTTTTCTGTTTTCTCTTATAGCAGAAGAGTTGATTTATAACTTGCCGAACAAATCATCTAAATCGGTTGAGAATTAGAAAAAATATCGAACTTCGAATTTGGCTAAATTTTCGAGTGTTCCGCTAATTTTGCCTCCGAGTGTATTTGCTATTTTGCAATCACTTAAAATGGTTAGACCTAGTCAAAGAAATGTTGCAATTTGCACGGATTCACTGTCCTCCACACATGCCATAAAAGATATTTATTCTAAACAATGGATTGTTCAGAACATTCAAGAGACATGTCATCTTCTCTCATCTAACGCGGTATCCATAACTATCATCTGGGTTGGGTCCCATCTTGGAATCCACGGGAATGAAAGGGCCGATCGAGCAGCTAAAGAAGTGTCCATGTCGGATGAACCCATATTAGATATCCAACTATTCTATGATCTAAAATCAACCATAAAGTATCAAATCCTTTGTGAGTGGCAGAGCCAGTGGAACAGGTCAAACACAGAACTTCATCCAGTGCAGCATGTCCTCAAACCCTGTGAACTACCCACGATGTGCAGAAAGAATAAAATCATCTTAAGGAGACTAAGAATAGGCCACACGCGATGGAGTCAGAAAACCCTCCAGAATGGGAAGTCTGTAACAGTCGGCTTTCAGTAGAACATATTTTGATAGACTGCAACAAATACAGAGATGCCAACTCACAACACAACCTCAGTAAAAACCTAAAAGAATTGCTCAACTCTGAATATCAGATATCTTATTTGTTTGAATTTCTGAAAAACACAAACTTGATTCACCTCATTTGACTTTTCTATTGTTTCTATATAATTAATGTTTACATGGATGTATAATTTCATCATGTCAATGACCATAGCCGTTGAGACACGTACATCTCCTAAATAAATAAATAAATACCATAGTTTTGTTTCATTGAAAATGAGAAAACTATAACTGATGAAGATTTCATGGAATTTTTCACTTTTCCCATTATTTGTGCAGGTATTTTCAAGTTTCTGCAATAATAAGAAAATTCACTTAAAACAATCACCCTGTTTATCTTCAACTGCACCGAAGCACCCGGCACATTTTCAAGAAAAATATCTGGAATTCGACATATTTTCTCTCATGGATGGATAAATAAAGTTAATTAAGTTTAATGTCAGCTTTTCCTTCCTTTCTTTGGCTTCTCTTGAAGAAATACTTTTTTTATAATCAAAGTGAAATTGGAAAAGTTGCAAAGAGAAATATATTGACTTCTACGTCATTCGGTCTCAAACAAGGCATCAGTTTCAATTCAATATACAACTTGTTTTCTTTGGCAAACGGGAAACCGTAAGCTTCTAGAAATGATAAAGTTGAAGAATAACTTTGTACAGAAGACGAATGAGTGACCAATGTTCGAGTTGTTGGTGGAGTTGAAGTCAACAGGTTGAAGAAGTTTACGAAAGAAATAGCAATCTGAAATGGCGTCTGAAAGTCCCACGTTGATAAATGATGAAACTCACGGAAAATTCATATCTGAAACTTTTTCATTACGATATCGTGCGCTCGGTCTATCGAACCTTTGAAATACTTCTTTGGGGATTTTCACTTAGTCGTTTCTTATTTTGTGAAAAGCCGAAAATATTGTTGGATGAAGTTTACTGTAGAATATTTTTGTTATTTATGAGAAGCTATACAACTTTGTTTTGAATTTTTTTATATTGCAAGTTGACACTAGAGGGTGTAAATAGCAAATACACTACTCCAAAAAATTATTGAATCCTTATACACAAATACAAATTTGTGTGGTTGATGAGTCAGTATCCATAAAACAATACTGGAAGCTGCGTTACCCTAAGGATTAATGAGGCAATATATGAGGGAGTTCCATGTAACATAAAGAAAACTATTGAGTATAAATCTCAGTGAATATAATAAAACGTTCAGTATAGATAGAGTTGGATATGAAAGGGCTTTCAGTATATTCGGGGTTAAGTATATTAGGCGTTTAGTGTTCAGTATATTAGGCGTTCAGAATATTCGCTATTCAGTTATAAAAGGCGATCTTAATGGGCTTACTAGTTAGTTTTATTTTTACTTTCTATGAGTATATTTATTTTATTTTTATTTATTTATTTATTTATTTAAATACAATATAAGGAATGTCCACAGCCAAAGCCAAAATGATATTCACTAGATGAATATTAGTTACATAGAATCTAGTATTCTAAAAAAAGTATTATATAAGACATTAATAGTGAGTTGTATTCACAGAAAGAATGAAAAAAGAAATACAAAATGAATATTACAAAAACGAACGATTGAATGAATTTTATATCAGTCAGTAAAGAGCAAGCGTAATGTTCTCTTCAAAGAGGCCAATGTGACCCCAAACAAATTGATACTCCTATGCGTGTTGCAGACACGTAGCATCCTATCGATAGGGGAGTTCTGTGCACTATTAGTTTTTCTAAAAGTTATAGAGAAGAGGTCGTGGTGCCTCAATGATTTCATAGGAACATTAAAAGTAACCATGTGCAAGATCTCAGGTACCTGAAATACGCAGTTCAATATTTTAAACAAAACCAAAATATCATATATTTCTACGATTTTCAAGTGACAATAAATTGAAATATTTACGGGCAGGAGCGTAGTCGTGGTTCAGGATAACAAAGTTAGTTTTGAAGCATATGAACCGTATGAATCTATTCTGAATGCGTTCAAGTCGGTTGGAATAACAATCATAACGAGGGTTCCAAATACATGAGGCAAAATTTAATTTACTGTAGATGTAAGCATAATATAAAGTGATAAGTGATTTTACATATTTAAATTCCTTACTTTTCCTGAAAATATAACCCATCATTCGACTTGAACTATTTGCTATGCGATCTATGTGTGCATCGAAGAGCAACTTCGAATCGAAAGTGACACCCAGATCAAAAGCCGTGGACACACGTCGCAGTAATGAATTTCCAATTCAGTACTGAAAAGTGATAGGGGAATGGTTTCTAGTAAAAGTTATCGTGAAACATTTATTTAAATTCAAAAATAATTGGTTTTCTCTACAGTACTCAACCAAGTTATTCAAATCTAGTTGAAGATCAAGGCAGTCCTTTAAGCATATGATAGATCTAAAAACTTTCAGATCGTCTGCATAGAGCAAGAATCTGGAATGCCGGAAACATTTATCTATGTCATTTATATAAATTAAGAAAAGAAGAGGACCGAGATGAGTTCCCTGCGGTACCCCAGAAGTACTAATGAAAGATTCAGATTTAAAACCATTTAAACTAACGAAATGTGACCTATTTAGTAGATACGATTGGATCCACTCAAGCAACCAACCACTTACACCTGCTTCGGCGAGTCTAAAAATGAGAATATCGAAACTTATTTTGTCGAAGGCTTTAGAAAAATCTGTGTAAGTAGCATCAGTCTGAATTTGAAAATCCATTGCACTCTGCAGGTACTCACTATAAACGATCAAATTAGTTTCCAGTCCTACCCTTAAAAAATCCGTGATGTTGTGGGATAATGAAATTTTTCACATGAGAGAAAAGACACTTATAAATTATACGTTCAAATACTTTAGCAATGATCGAAAGCTTGTTAATAGGTCTATAATTAGAAATATCATTTTTATCTCCACTTTTGAAAATTGGGACAACGGCGGACTCCTTCCACTTTTTTGGAAATACACCATTAATCAGAGACTGATTGAACAAAATATGCAGTGGTTTACTTAATTTGTGAGCACAATTTTTGAGAAAAATTGGTGGAATGCTGTCTGGACCTGAACCCTTCGACATGTCAAGGAATAAGAGGACCTCTCGAACCTCTTCCTCTTCTATGTGAATATTTGATAGTACATCATTATTGCAGTTTTCAACAGTTACACTACGACTACGCTGCTGACTTACAGGAACATATACACTCTCGAAATAACGGGCAAAAAGATTGCATATCTCTTTTCCATCTGATGAAGAAATATCCCCATACCTCATTTCATTAGATAGTTTAGAGCCGTCCCGTCCCAGAGACACGTATTTCCAGAATGATTTGCTGTTCGTTGGCAGTTCCCGCTCAACGTTAGAGGTGAATTTATTCAAATCAAGCTCAATAAGTTCCTTCGAATGAGCACGAAGCTGTTTGAATATATTGAGATCATTGACATTTTTACTAATTTTCCATTTTTTATGAAATTTTTGCTTTTCTCTTATTGTAGCAATAGTAACTTTCGAAAAGAATGAAGGAAAACACTTAGTGACTCTTTTCTTAGGAACAACAGAACCGATTATGTCATTGGTTCTCTCATAAAAAATATCCAGATTTTCATCAATTCCCTTAGAGCTGCTGTTGAGCAGAAACTCCCAATTCACCAGCAATAATGAAGCATTAACAGTTTCATAATTCGCATTTCTAAAATCGTAATAAAAATTTTGAATTTTCGAATTTTTCATCATCTTCTCTTTAGACAAGGCAACTATAAACTCCAGTGTGGGATGATGTGTGTCCTCGTTCACAAACGGATGAGCACTTTTATGTATATTCGAGACAATTTCTTTATTACACAAGACTAAGTCAAGAATTTTATCGTTACTATTCTTCACATGATTGTATTGATTCAGTTCGACAAATACTAGTGTATCTAATATTTTTGAATATTTATTTTCAATATTAGTAGGTATCAAGTAACTCTTATCAGAGCTCACCCAATCAACTGAGGGACAATTAAAGTCACCACACACAAGAAATGGACATTTTATGTTCACTATATTGCTCTCCAATTTACTAGCGAACACACCACTTGCCACAGAATCCCCAGGGAGCAAATACACACAGCAAATATATAATTTCGAACTATTCACGTTCAGAGATACCCAGATATCCTCCGCGTCACTTCTGAAGTCATCCAAGAGCAGTAGGCCGAATTTGTTGCGAACGGCAATGAAAACTCCACCCCCATCCTTCTTAGAAGACACCGATGAATCTCGGTCGCGACGAAACACAGAATATTCACAAGTATCGACCAATTCATTATCGAAAACGGTATCGTTCAGAAACGATTCGGTAACACACATTACATCAGAAAAACCTGCCATTGAGCTCAACCTGAAGTTCTCGTACGTTCTGGTAGTAAATATGTAAGGACATATCAGGTGAATGAAAACACGACGGTCTTTGAACAAATAGCGAAGAGAATGAGAAGTGATTTTCATAAATTGGCTATTTCAGATTCAGATGCAATACGACGTATCTTACTTGTGTTATCTTTCCTCACTAAAACATTCCCACCCTGTATCCAAACAAATTTGTAACCTTTGGCCTTTGCAGCCGTGCGAACTTCCTTGAATAAAAGCTTTACAGCAGAAGTATTGTGCTCATTAATATACAGCCTGTCCGAAACACCATCTATACTAAGGCCCGGATGGCCCCCTGTTGAGAAGACGCTTAGCTCTCGCAGCCTGAAGAAAATTATCTCTAGCTATCCTGGAAGTAAAACGTACAACAATGTTTCTTGCTTTATTTTCTGCCTTCGTAGAAACGCGGGTCACATAATCGATAGTGTTAGGGTCGATAGGGAAATATTAACTGGGCTCCAATAGTTTGAACTATACCAGAGAGAATCTCATTTTTCTTTTCAGGTACATCCTGTATCTCAATGTTTATAATAGAATAAAATAGAACAAAAGGCGATCTTAATGGGCTTACTAGTTAGTTTGATTTCTCTTTCTATGAGTACCATTTTCGTTTCGATTGTTCAAGCATTCCCTAGTGCTGGTGGATTATTGGAAAAATAACTCCTCAACGTATCTAAACTTCTTAATGATTCTTCGCAAACGCCTAGATTCAAAAATAAAACAGTTATTTGCAGCGTAAATGAAAAACAATCATCATTAAATACGCCCACCGGAAAATTATTCGCGTTGCACTGTTGCAGTTCGACCTCAGTCCCGCGACAGGTGTCATAATTATGGAGTTATGAGTCAGAATGGAATCGTTTAAAAATACCGAAACGGCCATTAAAATACCGTTTCACGGCCAACTCTAAAAACACAATTAGAATTGGTCCGCGCTCGAAGAATTATTCGGACGTGTGGTTGAACTTTGCGAATTTAACTTCCTTCAGTTGGGGATCTCCATATTGCTCTTTTGGGTTAATGTAAATTGGGTTGAATATACGTGAATTGCAAAATATGTGTGACTTCCAATTCGGGGAAACTCAATATTGACAGATAGATAGATAGATAGAGTTGTTTATTAAAAAAATATTGTTGATAACAATAAGCATGAACAGGTCATTAAAAACTCTTGTAAAACCCCAAAAACAACAGAAAATTTTACAGAGATTGCTCAAACATGGTGCTCACAGATACAAAAAAATTAATTGTTATACGATTAAGTAGGTACCATTAAACACACAAAATACTATATACACCAACATGTTGAAAAAGATAATCAAAAGAAATCACCTATGGAGTACACTTCACGATCTGAAAGATATTTGTATAAAATTTTTCTAAAAGAATTATAATCACTCACAGCTCTCATCTCTCTAAGAAGTGCATTAAAAGCTCTCATTCCAGAATACCAAACCGATCCTTCAAACACGGACAGCCTATGTGTTGGATAATTGAAATGAATAATTTGTTTAGTTCGTAAACTTGCGTTTCTGTGAGAAACAAAGGGATGTTCACCTTTATGTACAAACAAAGGAATTCTGAACAAATAAAAACCTGGCAAGGTTAACAGATTATTCTCCTTAAAATGTCCACAGCATGACTCCCTATCGTTCAAATCCAGCAATACTCTCACAGCCAGCTTCAGAGTTACAAAAATCTGACCCGCCCAGTACTGTTGCCCCAGAAACAATTCCATAGCTCGCATAGTAGACAGACAACAATACAGATTTCGCAACATTATTCTTCAAGATTATCATACAATAAACCACCGAATTCAGTCTTTCTTCAGAGACTGAACAGGATCCAACCAATTCAGTTGACCGTCAATATGCAACCCCGACTGTGCTGTCGACTCGTACATTCCCACCATCATAGGAGATGGTTTTAGGTATTAGGCTATTAGACCTATTTGTGATAAAAAGGAGGCATTCAGTCTCTTTCACATTTAATTTCAAACCATTTTTGGCACACCAGTTTTCAGTAGCTTCCAAATTTCGCCGAACAACGACATGTAACGTGTTCGAAGACCATGTGGAAATGAATAAGTTTGTATCATCAGCATATAAAATGGGACTGCAGGAGCCAACATCAAACCCATGAGGCAAGTCATTGATATATACATAAGAAACATTAGAGGACCTAAGTTACTACCTTGAGGTACTCCTCTTCTAATAAGTTGTTGAGACGATGAATAGGTTGAGCCCCTACTAGACTGTATTTGTACTGTCTGGTATCTGTCTATCAAATACGACCTAAGAAGTTGTAATTGTTTACCCCTGATGCCACTTCTCTCCAATTTATGTAATAAAAGGTCATGACTAACACAGTCGAAAGCTTTTGACTATTCTAGGAAAAACACAAGTGGGATATCCCCTTTCTCCACTACGGTGATTATCAAGGTGGTGAGCTCATAAACTGCTGTTTCAGTAATGAATGCTCTTCAAGTGCATTTCACAAATCGATTTGATCTTGATACTGAAATACAGTTGCAATGATGACGGGCAAATATACGTGGTCTAATCGACGAATCGAAAATGGTGAAAAACAGTGATTTGATTAAAAAAAACATGCAGAGAAAGATAGAGCGAATAGTTCAACTATATTTCTCTCTACGCACTTCATTCGTGGTTTTGATAATAGGAATTCAAGGAATGTGAGTAGGATAAGCAAAAGAAATCAGGATAGGCACAAGAACTACGCTACACACCTCACATAAAACAAGTCACCAAGAACAAGAAATAGTTCAAGAACATCCTAGCACTGCAGGCGTTGTTGCTGCCAGAGGGTTCATCTAACTCCGCTAGATCGTTTTCGGGTATTTTTCTCTTCTAAGCGATCCTCTTCTTCCAGGTCCTTTTCGGATTACCGTATTGGTTCTTCCTCCTATCACTTCATGGCTGTCGAACCACTACGCCCTGGATCTAGACCTTTCTCCACAAGCGTTAGGTAGTGGGCGTAACACCCTTTGTTGGACAATCCCACCGCTTCATACACACCAGCCTTTAGTTGTACAAAATAGTTTCTTTGGAATGATCGACCAAATCACGTTGTTAAACCACACATTGGCGTTCTTGGTCGAGGCGTGAAGGGCAGCAGTTCAGGGTTAGCCAGAGCTTGATACACGAGTTTCAAAACATCCATTATGGCTTCGGGAAAATGTTGGTGTGGTACATTTCAACATGCTTCTGGAACTTGCACCTACAATCCTTTTGGAAAGAGCTGGTGCTTGGGCTTCCTATCCGAAGACTCTTACTGAAAGTACATAGCTCAAATATCCCTTATATATTATTAATTTCGGCGAATGGCGTTTCCATAGTACTGCGTGAGTAAATTCATTATTTCATCAGTCAGTCGATTTTGCAGCCCAGTGGTTTACCATCAATTAACTTTTTACGAAAGTACAGTTCTTTCAGATTCCTGAGCCGCGTTCCCATTCGATTTTTATGTGGCTCAAACATTTCAAATTTTCAATTTCACACACTCAGAACTATACTTCATTTCCAAGCTCGTGCATATACCTGGTATCTCCCTCTAGGGAACGTTGGGATATTTCCCAGACACCGTGGTCTTCCATACCATTGCTGGTGCCGAAATAATTTGCAGTCAGAACTATACTGATGGAGTCTCCATCCCCAAGATAGTGCGTATACAAGATATCTCTCTTCAAGGAACGTTGGAAAATTTCCTCGACACCTTGGTCTTCCATACCATTGCTGGTACCGAACTAATTAGCGATGCAGTTTCCTAAATATATCTCATCTAATTACCGACACATCAACAACTTTTCTATTCTCCACACTTATGACAGATACAACTCCGTTCAAGAATGAGAATTCTCTCTTTTGCCGTCGAGTTTTTTTCTTCCTCAATTTACAACACTGGTGTTATACTTCAATGCCGAAATCAGAAACCAACTGGCCGAGATATTATTGTTGAGATAATTATCTTTGAAGTATTGAGCAAAAATTCCCACGGTTTAATTGCATTTCTCAACTAATCTATCAACTATTACAGATTGTTGCGGCAAAAACACAGAACGCATAGAACTGAAATTTTTGAATATATAAACAAGCCATAGAGGTTCTTTATTTTTACTGAGAGTTGATCATCTATGTCCTTACATGCAAAACATAAAAGGTATCCCTCGTATAAGAAATGTTGCAATCTTGACCAATCCCAAACAACGGAAAACCGCATCGATCAGTCCATGGCGTAGCGTAAGATCACTCTTATCATTCATTCTAAAACAATTAATCTTGATTTCTCCGAATCTCTCGCGGTGTAATCAGTTTGGATGAGCTTACACCACGTTTTTCCGCATGGCGTTCAACGCCCCGTTTCAGGGCACCAATACAATCGGACACGTCAAATAAATTAGATCAACGTCATTTCGTAAATAGAACCCGGTCGCTTGGCCTTCAAGTATTCGAGTGAGATGCATCGAGGGTGCAAACTAACATAATTGGATTACATTCCAAACGAGATTAAGGGATGTGGCTTTCACGTTATTTCGTGATGCTGTGCTCCTGGTTCTCTTGTTCCGGTAACTGGAGAATCGATACGGCAAAACGAAGTTCCTTTTATTTCGGTTGGACGATTTTTTCATCTGGCAAGTAAAATTCAACCATTGAGGGATCAGTAACTCTTTTGTTATCAGTTATGCCTGAAAACATTGATGTGCGCAAACTGTAATAAAAATCCCCAATTTAAATTAAAATACTCGAATTTTCGTTGACATTGAATTGATGTTGATATAAAATTTAATGGATGAAATTCAACGAAACGAGACATGATTCACCAATACCTGTTGTAGTTAGAGTAGATAAATCATTGTTATCGATAACAAATTACTTCAGTATTCAACTCTAGTGTTGAAGTTAGATTTCCGGCATTTTCAGTCGAGTCTGGTCTGGAATGTTGTCCCGACAAGGAAGGTTAGAGTTGTATACATCTGTGAGATGGAAAACTGAAAATTTTCTTTCGTTCTGAAACCCTGGTGTAGGTGTTGGATAGATTCATCAGGACTAAGGTGTTAGCGCTGAAGCCTCTAAGTGAGAATCAAAATGCCTTTCAGATAAGTAAATCAACTGATCTGGCAAGCAATAGTTTAGTCGGAAGGATCATTAAATCGCTAGGCCCTCGAAAGACTGCAGCTTTAGCCTTCAAGGACAAAAAGGCTACATTTAATGCACTAGTTTCATATGGTTTTACGAGAGTCGAGGAGAACTAAATATTTTTGCGGAATAGAGTAATAACATTGAATGCCAGAGTGATTAACACTCCCCTAAAAGGGGAAGTAATCAGTTTTGCTGGTGGTAGGGGCTGCCCTCAGAAATGAGGACTTCTGGCAATAAAATTCATTGTGGTTGAGAAGAAAGCAGAATATATGGAGTACCTTGGTGGTGGTGAAACCATGCGTTACATATGGCTACATGCTTGGTAGGAGTGCAGCCTTCCTAAGCAATCCCAACTCAAGCTCTTCAAATTGCAAAAAATGGCTTGCATGTTAATAACTAGAGCATTTCACTCTATACTGGAGCCAAGGATCTGATACTTGACCTTGTATCTCTTCACCTGGTGATTAGGGGAGCAGCTGAAATGGCTACCTACAGATTACATCACCTTTCCAGAAATTGGAAAAATATGCTTAGCTTCGCGCCCGGCGCTTTATTGTCCGAGATATACGGCAGCGACATGCTGAGTATGAAGCCTGACAGCAGTTTCCAAAACCAACATTGAGCTCCTACTCCAGATCATCATTCCTAACATGGTTGTACACGATAATTCAAATCGCACATCAAGGTGACAACAGACAAGAATCGGCCAGCTCCAAAGACCGTCTACTTGAGGGTCCCTGTAAATTCACAGACGTTTCCAAGACTGTTAGAGCAGGTTTATGTGGTGGAGCTGCAGCTCAGAACAGACAGAAGGCTTGACGAATTTGAACCTTACTGACTAGAACAAACTAGGCTTATTAATGTCTCACCCACAAATCTTATAACCTTTAAAAGAAGGATAGACCTTGAAGATGAAATTTAGGAAGAGTGTACCACAATAAACCACTGATTTGCAGTGGCAGGGCTGTCAATTTTAATATCAATCTTTCACAATTTTCATTGGTTGTCACCTAGGCAACACTTTTCCAAGCAATGTGCGGAAAAGGGATGTTTTCCGTACACTTTTCGAATTTGAAGTGAGCGATTTTAGGTGATTACCGCTGATAATGTTCTCCACTGCCAATATCGTTAATAAAAAATTACACCTCGTATGTGTGTTATTTTTCCTGAATGAGGAAGAATCAGAAACCGTCAGCTCTGTTCCATCTAAAAGCGATGGAATTTCTTTTCAATTCACTAGTGTTAACGCGATTACCTTTCTCCCCTTTTTCGATATCACGTTTCAATAGTTTCTCCCATTTGTCCGTCATATTAATGCCATCGAACTGACAACATAATCCGACAACGTAGCATACCCAGTGGATTATCGCAATGCGAGAAAAATTGGCTAGCCTCCCCTATTATTCAACGGGATTTCCACAACTCCAAACTAGATCGCGTATTACAAGCCTCTCCGGATCCGGAGGAATTATCCTAGAATTACGTATTATGTGCCGAGATCAGAGTGGATATCGTCTCTGGAATACTCGACTGAGGCTTAAACAGTCTGTTGAGGGAGAATCAACGGAATGAATGTTTTCCGCAATTCGAGCAATTTCTAAAGTTCAGTATATCGCGAATCTTTGTAATTATCTTGTCAGGTAGTACTAACTATCGAGCAGCTATTACACGTGCCCGTGATGTCGCACTGGCGACGACTTCTGTTATTTTCATAATAAATAATGACTAACTATCTACTGTATATTGATCAATCCTTTTTACACCCCCATTCAATTAATGTATTAATATTAGTTATTGATTCCGTCGTTACTAAGTGATAATTAAACTAAACTCTCGTGATAGTATAATTTATTATTATCACATGATATTAGTAAATGTACTCGTATTTTTATCATAACGAAACGTCCGTTCTATAAAGAAAATGAAGAACTTTGTTTCCTGATGACAATTTGTTCAAAATATTTTACTGGATCAGCTCAAAGGTACTGTGAAATCTGTATGAACATTTCATCTACAAGTAAACAAAGAAAACGGGCAATTGATCCCAGGGTTTTCTAGGTCGCTGATTGAAATGAGAGAGATTAGTTAACACCCATCAGATCAGGTTCAAAGTCATTTCAAGGTCAAATCGAGAAATCGCGACGAAAACATTTGTAAAAAGTCGCACGTACAAAGCTTAGTTTACTCATGCGTCTTCTACTAGAGGTCATTCAAGGTTATTTCAAAATTATTTGAATATCATTTTGAAGTTTTACGAGATTAAGATACCGTTGAAAAATTAGAAAAAAAATCACTAGTACAAGTTCGACGCCGCTGAATCCGAATACAAGCTCTCTTAACCGTCCGGTTCAAGGTTATTTGGAAGTCAAATCGAGAGAATCGTCACGAAAAATTCTGGAAATGTTTATATGTATGTTTTCAAGGCCGCGGAACACATATCCGACATGACTTTATTCGTGCGATGTTTTCTGACAATCAGCCAAGTTAGTTTCAAGGTTAATTAAGAATAACAAGCTCTGATGACTTTCATCTCATCCGACTCAAGGCCATTTGAAGGTCAAACCGAGGGATCGCGACCGAAAAATTCGAAAACTTGCACACACACTGACTTACGTTCATTCGTACCACCTTTCCTAAAAATCATTCAAGGTCGTTTCAGAACTATGTCTTAATCATTTTGAAGTATCACGAGGTGAGCATTTTAAAAATGTTGGAAAAAATGTGGAATAGTTCACTTGTACGTTTTTGACGCCGCCGAGTTTGGATACAAGCTCTCATGACTTCAATGACGTCCTGTTCGAGGTCATTTGAAGGTCAAATCAACAGAATCACCAACAAAAATTCTGAAAAGAGTCATATGTATGTTTTCAAGGTCGAAATATACAAATTAAAGGTTAGTTCAATGTGGGAAGTTTCCTAGAGACCACTCAAAGTAATTTCTAGGTTATTTGAAGATCGTTTTGAAATCTCATGAAATGAGAATTTCGAAGCAGTTACAAGTGTTCAAAAAAAAAGCAAAAAAAAAATGTTTTTGGTGCCACAGAATTTGAATACAAGCTTTGTTGAGTCTCATCACGTCCGGTTCGAAGACCGAAAATCTGGAAAAATTCATATTATTGTTTTTCAGACCACTCAGTACAAATCAAGAGTCAGTTCATTTGTGCGTTTCCTAGTGATCATTCAAGGTTATTTCAAGGTCAAAATGGTAAAATGATTTTTTCGCATGCTAGAAATTGAACCTCCAGAGTAAGAAAAAGAAAATCAGATTGTCCATATGTAGGGTGTCAATATTATCAGTTTCTCGAGACTATGAAAATTGGGCTGAATACTAATCTGCTTTCTACTCTTTTTTCGTGGGTCCAATTTCGGACAATGGAAGTCGAATGATTGAACATTGAACTTGAATCAACAAATTACCCTTCATCTTGAGTTTGATGAGTTTCATACAATTTTTCTGATAGGTCTAGAGTTACTCTATCTCTAGTTACAGTATGACTCTTTCAACCAGATACACCCTGTAATTCAAAACCCAATTATCCTACGTTGAGGTCCAATATGACAAATATTCACCCTCTGCATTTTTATGTAAACTACACTGTAAAGAGAACACGTTCACACTTTCTTTGCTACATGTATACTTTTGACTGAGATATCGATATATATACAGGGTGATTCTTCTAAGTGGACCATTAGAATATTTTTGACTTCTAACAGTCGCAGAACATTGAAATGTTGCCTGAGTTCTCAAGTTCTTCTGAAAATTTGTGTGCAATCGAGGAACTTCCGGTTTAATCGGAAGTTCACTGCGATTTTGTTATTTCAAATGGTGTACTCTATGTTTCTATTCTTTTTACCGAAGAGAATCATTGTTTGAACAACTTCATCAAATATTTATTTCACATTATGTAAAAATTTTTTCTTCGAAAATTTAAAATTTTTGGTATTAGTTTAGAAACCAGAAATAAGTTACTTGAATGCGATTAAAGTATTTTGTTTCTAGTCAATCTACAGATGAGGGATAGTCAATAGGAAAAGTCAAGTATTCATATTTGTATAGAACACAAGGTTCACTCTCAACTTTTTCCTTTTTCATTCGATACCATAAGAAAAATTCCAGGTATCAAATCGGTGGATTGAGCTCATCAATCTTCAATAAACTTTCAAATAACATTGGTTAATACACACAACCAAATTTATATGGAATCACCCGATATTTTGAATAGTACATCAGAGATTTTGGAAATTTCGAAGGATTGTTAGATCCTTTTTGAGAGATATAAATGAAGGTTTATTTTAAGAAAGAAACGAATATAAGAAAATAAGAAACTTTCCGCATGTAGTGAAAAAATTGAAAATCATTTTGTCTCGGAGTAGGTGTTTCTTTTCTGGACCTCATTAGCTTGTATTACCTCCTCTTGCCCTGATACAAGCCTGAATCCATATAGGCATGCTTTGGATTAGGTTTTCGACCTCCTCTGGGGTGATATTCTGCCACTTGGCGGCTTGGACGAGCTGTTGTGAGGTTCTTGGATTATCCTGGCGCGATCTCATTTTCCTTTTGAGATTATCCCATAAATGTTCAATAGGATTTAGGTTTGGAGAGCCAAATCCAAAATAGCGATTCCCTCTGTTCGAAGATAATGTTACACTCGCAGGAAACGAAATTAAATCTGTTTTACTTCCCAGCATAATCCGAAACATCACACTGCCCCCTCGGTATTTCGGTATTTGTCTTGCTGTCAATTTGTCAAATTAACTGCTAATTTGCACAGAAATTTGTAAAAATATTTACTGAAATTTTCTTAGTATAACATGAGACAGCTTGGAAAATTTCGGAGTTCTCCCCGTATATATAGGAGCATTAATTGCGAAAAACAGTAAGTGATACTCAATGAAAATTCCGTACCCCCATTAAATTCCTTCTTTGGCGAAAATCCTTCTAAGCGCGATACCCGGAAATAGAAAAAGTCTCCTACCAAAAGCCCATTTCACGTTTCCTTCAAAGCAAAATACGATTTCAATTTCCTTCAATGAGTCTTGTTCGGAACGACAAATAAAACCGCATCCTTTCTGTCTTCCGGCAATCCCTATTGTTTCCGAAGATCACGCTCATTTTCAACCTGCCCCTTTTCTATGGGGGTTAAACGAAGAATCAGCAAAACGAGCTCAGGTGCGAAAGGTCCCCAGAGCTACCAAACGCCGACGCCGGCGGCGCATTGTTTGTGGACAAACAGTATTTCCCCAATATGATTTATTATGACTTGCTGTATCATCGCGTGCGACGTGTGGGTCACGACCGTCCCCGGTACTTTATTGGAGGTTTATGATCTCTGGAACGAAACTGAGCAGAAAATGCGGAAAACTGATAACAGTTCTTCTGAAGCGCGTAAAAGGGCGAGCTTAAAATAGCTACGTCATCGATTCATTAATCATTCTAAAAAATGTGAACAAACGGACGTTGTTCTTTTTGCTCCAGAAAACTCGAACCGATTTAGACTCAAAATGACATCAAGTAGGTCTTTTCAGGTTTTGCGATCAACATACGGGGTGTAATCAAAAATAAGGTGGACAAATTGTGAATAGCAGCAATATTCAATTTAACCTCAGTAATAATTATCACGTGATTATTTCTCGTAAACGTACTTCGATTTATTATCTTACAATCATGGATTTCATTCCAATGTAATCTTTACAAAATTCTATAGATTATCAGAGTATAAATGAGATAAAAACACAAGGTTCAACTTTAATCTACACTTTATTTGAAAAAATTCGACGACGTTTCGCTAACACAGCAGCTTTATACGTTTATGTTCAGATGTAGCTTCGATAAAAATAAATCTGATTCAAATTATTAAAACCACTTAATAAAAGAAAACAAACAATGCAAACTTTGACATATTACATATAAAATCAAAAAGTTTAAACTTAGATCTCCTAGAAGCATTAGAAATAAATAAATACAAACATTCGGACAAGCTTTTGAATGAGCTGGTAGATGTAAATTATTCACCCCTACTTAACTTGTTTAATTAGTTCTTATTACCTTCCATACTAACTGTACAATGGCTCGGTATGGATTTTCCTGTTATTCATCCAACTTGTTCTACGATTTGTTTATAATACCATACTCTTCAATCTGTTTGTCATTCTTGATAAAGCTGCTGTGTCAGCGAAACGTCGTCGAATTTTTTCAAATAAAGTGTAGATTAAAATTAAACCTTGTGTTTTTTATCTCATTTACATCATGGATGTACATCAAGTAACGGCCTCCACAATTCAAATATTATCAGAGTATATTTATCAATCATTAACTCAAAACTTTTTCTTCTGATATTCTAGATATAATAGTTGGCTGCTTGTAGTTAATTGTCCGAATTGACTCAAATGACGTTCAATTCTGTCAATTGGTGAGCCTTGTCCGATAAAGAGTTGGCAACAGTTGGTAGTAAGAGGCTCGAAGTTCACATTTTACATTTGTAATTCCAAAGTTTTCGTTAACAAATCTAAAGTCGAGAGAATGTATGGCCTTGAAGGTATTCAAATTCGGGGACATATAGAGTTTTGATTTTTTGAAGTGATGTTAGTGGTCGAAATTCATTTGGATTTTATTTTCGTATTTCGAAGAATACATCTTGTATGTATTCTGCCACCATCTAAAATTGGGCGAAAGCACGTTTTCCCCTTAAATAGCTCAGGGAAGCAATGTTCCCGGAATAAACAGGAAACCTGGCATGAATTCTTCATATACAAACTGTATATATTTTTTTAAATAGATATTAAAATTGAGTGTGAGCTGATTGACGGACCGGCCACTGCACACAGTGGTCTTTTATGGCACACTCTGTCCTAAAGTCCACTTACAAGAGACATCCTCCTCGTTATAAAGGAATTAAGCCTTATGGATAAGACCTCAATAAGCTCTGTTAGGTCCAGTTTGTTACAGCCGAGTTCCTCAAGTATGATTGTATCCCCAGCTGGATACTTCGCACATGGCGTGATCTATCAGTTCAATCTTCTCCTCACATAGGCTACATGAAGGGTCCTCGATCTATCATAGCTTATTCAAGTGATTTCTGAGCTGACAATTTCCCTTTAATATGACAACTTGAACTCTGAAACCAAGCCTTGGTTCTTGCAGTGGAAGGTCCACTGAAGACAAACCGAGAGTGCCTAAGACCTATGAAGCCCAGCCAGTGCTTCTGTACTTTCGGTTCAACCCACCAGTTACTTTCCATCCTTGTGGTTTCCAGGAAAATTCCAAGCCTTAGTTCCTACCGGCCAATGCAAAGGCAGTTCCTTGAACGGCCTTCTCATTACCCTCAATAACCGAGTGACCCAGGATAGACATCACACGTATCGTATTTCTTTCTTCCTGTTGTCGGCAAGGGTTGAACGACTTTCCTGCACAATAACTAAGCTTTAAAGCAGCTTGGATATTCGTAATTATTCTTGTTTATCTAATTGTTAATCGCCCATCAAGCAGTGGTCAAAACAGTGATCAATAGCGAATATATATTCCTGAAAAGCAGACTGAACTCCGCCTACACAGACAGACTATTTAATAACAGCACTTCGGTCAAATACGAAAGATATCTTCCATGTTTTGCATGCTAAAACATAGAGGACACTAATAAAAAACTGTCAGTACTCAAAGTGAATCTCTATGACTTGTTGGTATAAAATTTCAGTTCTATACATGCTACAACAAACTGTCGAAGTTGACGAGTAGGTTCAAAAAATCAAATTGGAATCCAAAAAGATTGGCGTGCAACATATCGAGAGATTGAGGCACCATTCTGGAAACAAACAATATTGCACGAAGAATTTCGTGTGAAAATATTAATTTCCTTTGTATACCCGCATCTGTTGACCCAAAAACAGAAACCTGCAAAGATGAATTGGTGTCAAATATACTGGAAACTTTGAAAAGTCTGTAAGCGTTTACAACATTGTCAATGGTGATGAATCTTTCTCATTTGAGCCAGAATATGAACGCGTTTGAGTGTACGAAGGGGAAGGCAGTGTTTCCAAAACCAAAAATATGATCACAACATTTGGTTCAAAAGCAATTCTTTGACAAAATCGAACAATTCTCTCGATTGCTACAAACCATTTGTTTAGCGCAAGTTGTTGGGAAACTTCGAAGAACCAACCTCGAACGGGAAATCATGCTTCACCAAGATAATGCAAGTTCGCACACAGCCCAAAAAACAATTTAATATTTAACGCAAGGACACAGAATTGTTTCATCATCCTGCGTACAGTCCGGTCCAATGAATTTTTTACACTTCCTAAAGTCGAGAACGAACTGTGTGGTCGGAGGTTTCAGTCTTCAGAAGAAGCATTTGATGCTCTCTAAACGGCCATTAGGGAAGTAGCTAAAAAAAATTGGAATAACTGCTTCTAGTTGGTTCAAACGAATGAAGAAGTATATAAATCTTCGCGTAGAATACTGTAAAGTCTTTCAAAGCTATCAATTTTTCCATTCCACTCTACATGGAAAACTGAAAGATATCCTTCGTACAACAGCTCCAACGCCTTGGTCCTTTTGGAGCAGTCTGTGTACCAACAGGGACCCCAAATAAGACGATCCTTGGATCTTGGCCCTTATCAGTCTGCTAGGAATGATGATTTGGAATGGCAGCTCCATGTTAGTTTTGGTTATTCTTACGTTTAGCTTCGTGTCCAGCACTTTGCACTCTAAAATTGAGGACAACGACATGAGTATGATGTCAGACTTCATACTCAGCATCTCTTCGTCCTGAGTGTCAGACTGTACGCCATAACCAAAATCAACAGAGAGCTGCCATCCCGTCGAGAAAGAAACTGTGCAACTGTTCATTTAGGTTGGCTTACAACATAGTTTACTAATTATTCCAAAGTTATCAAAATAGTTCAACACTTTCTTCGACTACTGGACTGAAGCATGGACTGTGTTAACAATTGTTGGCCATCAAGAATAAAATAAAATATCACAATATTTTCATTTCATATCCTCAAAATAAACTGAAATCTACTATTTTTGTCCAAGGTATATAAAAATCAAATCTACGATTACAAGATTTCACCTTCAAAAACTCCGCTGGTTTCATACTATCGTCAAAGTTTCCGAACGTAATAATTGACATAAGTATTTCTTTGAAAAATTATACAAGGAAGAGCGGACCCATTTGTTACCCACAAAATTACATGTTTCCCGGCATAATTCCCTCCTTAATAAGGTGGCTGCCGAGCACGTGTCCGTAATAACCAAGGATGAGCTAAACGGCCGAGAACGTGATACCTGCCGAAGCACATATATTGATTAGGGTACTTCGAGATAATTACATGCCGTTCTAGTGAATGGAGGCCCATATGCGGGATACGATAATTCAACCAATTCTCATAGGCGACCTGCATCTAAATTAATATGCGATCGGTTAGATTCAATTAAGGGGTATTTGTTCTATAAACGACTCAATAAATTGAGGAAACTATTGTATGTTTAATTCGTGTACATGTTAAAACGATATTAATTAAAATGAATTTTCACAGGTCCTAATGTAATTTCTTGGTAAATTACATGTCCATTACTAAATGGTAACTCCTCCTGAGTCGAATAACTCAGCCGCTCTCCTTCACTCACTCACAGTTACGTGTACTACCCGTTCCAAGAACACTCTTCCATTACGCCCCACCCTGTACACTATCACGCTTTGTGAGGTCTCCACTCCGAGAACACGAGGGAAATGAAGAACCTGAACGATAGAAGCGGAGTTGTGTATATTGTCCTCGGAAAATAGACAGGAAGCCTTTTACGACCTGCTACAAAGGCAAAAAAATTGTACCCTAGACACTGCAAGAACATTTGCGCCTTCACCTAATTGTACCATTTGATCTACACCTTCTTTATTTTTTATAAAAAGTTTTGAGATCTCATTTTGTTCAAAATTGTAAGAAGTTCTAATTTTGTTGAAGAAGGTAAGTTTAATTATAACTTTCTTTTATTTAAAATAAGAATAATTGTTGGTTTCACCCTTAAAGTTCATCCACTTAAACCAACATAGGGTGAAAATACTCCACAAGTCGCCTAATCAACAATTCGACGACCCGTGACGGGAAATATGGAATGAAATTCTGCAAGCTAGCGTCTGATGGATTTCCCGTGCAAACGAACCACGCGCGGAACTCGGAGCAGCGACATCAATCTATTACGTCATGCAATAATCAGTATATGAGTAAACATAAATTGTACAATAAACGATCACGAAATATCTATGTTTTATTCAAATCGTCACTCTGCCCAAATTATTACTGAATCTTAGTCTCCTACCGTAGACTAAGATGATTCACAAATACTCCTGCAATTCCTTTCTTGACCATTGCTCTTGTTTTTCAGTATCTGATAGGAATGGTAGATTCAGAAGGTCATCTCTGGTAGCAAGATTTAAAGGTGTATATCCCTGATCAGCCAACGATATCACTCTATGTAAGTCAGAAGTGGGAGCTTTTGCAGAGAAAAATTCTCTGAGATTTTTTATCTGTTCGGTCTGTAAATTGACATCTATTAAGCCAACTTAGTACCAAGCCAACCAGTTTCCATCGGTGGTGAAATTGTTGAACAAGTAACGTCATACAAATATCTGGGGCATGAGATAACTATAGGCAGGGACAACCAAACAACAGAAATAGGAAGGCGAATAAGGCTGACATGGGCTGCATTTGGAAAACTGAGAGATCTGTTCAAATCAGAGATACCGATTTGTTTGAAACGTAAAGTATACAATCAATGCGTTTTACCAGTTTTGACGTACGGTGCAGAAACCCTGACCCTAACAAAGAAATCAGCTAATGAAATATGTGTTGCTCAGCGTATGGAGAGAGCTATGTTAGGCATAACACTACGGGACAGAATTCCCAACCATATCACACGCCAACGAACTAGAGTCCAGGATGCTCTCGAGAGAGTTGCTAACTTAAAGTGGAACTGGACGGTAGATGGACAAAGCGTCTTTTGGAGTGGCATCCCATAGATGAAGCCCACAGAAGTAGAGGACGTCCACCAGCTCGTTGGAAATACGATATCAAGCGAGTGTGTACGAACTGGATAAATCCGTCCCAAAATCGCGAGGAATGGTGATCGTTGAGGAAGACCTATGTTCAGCAGTGGACTAGGATGGTTGACAGATGATGATGATGATTAAGCCGCGTCCTCCTTCTTTCCGCTTCAAAGTTGTTCGTATCACAGACGATTTTGGATGATGATTATTGTACTTTGTCAGCATCGTTCGAGTCTGCCTTTGAATATCATCCAGTTCTGTCTTAGTCCATCTGATTATTCCAAATGAGTAAAGCAACACTGTAATAGCGTAGGTGTTAATTGCCTTGACTAAATTCCCCGAGTTCAACATTGATTTCAACACAGTTTTCAGACGCTGACTGTATTCTGATCGAATCTTCTCCTTTGATTGTTTTTGGTCTAGCAATCTGGCTTGTTGGTATCCCAGATATTTGTATGTTTCGCCATCTCTCATGCACTGTATAATATCACCGTTTGGAAGTTGTATTTCACCATCTATGACTTTCCCCCTCTGAATGTTCAGGGTCTTACATTTTTCAATCCCGAATTTCATGTAAACATCTGCCGAGAACTTACTGACAGTTTTCAGCAGATCATCCAATTGCTTCTTGTTCGAAGCATATAATTTGATGTCATCCAGATACATCAGGTGGGAGATTGTATGATAGTTCCTATCTGTTTTTATCCTAAATCCGTATCCTGTTCTATTGAGCATTGAGGACAATGGGTTCATTGCTAAACAGAACCATAGTGGACTCAAAGAGTCTCCTTGAAAAATTCCACGACGTATGGGTATCTAGTCGGTTTTAATTGACTTATTGTTCATGTTGATCTGCAGAGACGTGCGCCAGTGTGCCATTGTTGTCTTCAAGAATTCTACCAGGGTTGGATGAATTTTGTATATCTGCAATACTTCGACAAGCCAAGAATGGGCGGTACTATCGAATGCCTTCAGATAATCGAGAAAAGCTGAACGAACATTCCGATGCCCTACGTGTACCTGTTTCATTATCACAGAATCGATGATGAGTTGTTCCTTGCACCCGTGGTGTTTCTTCCTGCATCCTTTCTGCTCCTCAGCTAATATATTGTTGTCGTCAAGGTGTTTGTATATTCGATTGGATATGCATGAGGTGAGTATTTTGTAAAGTATTGGCAGGCAAGTGATTGGCCTATATTGAGACGGATCCTGTGTTCTATCGCTCTTAGGTAGCATATATGTTAAGCCTTGTGTTAGGAAAGTGGGTGTTTTCCTGGGATGTTGGAGAACATACGTGAGCTGTTCCGCTAGGGCTCCATGGAGCTTATCAAACTTCTTGTACCAGAAGTTATGGATATTATCTATACCTGTGACCTTTCAATTGTTGGTCGCTCTTACTACTGTTGCGATTTCTTCCTCCGTTATTTCTTCGAAGTCCATATGATTGATATCAAGGTGTTGTTTTTCATTCGTGATCCATTCAGCATCTTTATTGTGTTCTTTGGGGTTCTACCATAACGATTACCAATAATCGGTCGAGCACTGTGCGTCAGGTACTTCTCTGTTATTGTTTGCAGTTTTGTTATTTCCCTTATGAAAATTGGCCGAGCTTTGGAGGAACCTTTGGTTTTGATGTTTCCTTTCAGTACACTTCATGTATCTTGAGAGCCTCTTTGCTTTTGCTTCGAGTTTCTGCTTCAAAGTATCCATATTATTATTATTATTATTAATCTCATGATTTATATAAAAAGGTTCATTTAAATTTGGGGATATTTATTGATTCCGTGCGACCAACCTTTCTACTAAAATTGAGCGCGACGTATGGTGGGTTAAGAGGCATTTGTATGTGAAGCGAAAAAACCACTTGCATATTTTCTAGCTCACTGCTCTTGTTCGGCTCAATTAGTGCATGAAATTTTCTCTACAGGTTTGCGTTATTCGAAAAGATTGGTCTGAAAGTTGGCGCAGTTACTTTTGGTATGGGTTCTAGTATAATGAAATGAAGTAATATCTTCATGTTTTATAACATATTATAACTACACAAAGCTTCAACCATGAAAAATTAATAAAACGCCATCTACTGTTCAATCATTATAAGATATTTCCACAACTTCAAAACAAGAATCCTACATAAAGAAACATTTCAGTGAAATATTTATCAACTAATCCAAATACCGTATTCTTCCCCTTAATCGGAACAAGGAAACAGAAGTCGTTAAACGCATTTCCCCCCAGTTTCTTCGCAACCCCATTTCCTACATCCAATTACCAACCGAACTTTTCGCGTGCCTTTAACGTAAACTTTAATTCAGTTGGAAATTTTAAAATTGTTAAAAAATGAAGACGGAGTTAACAAGATATTATATGTTGCCTCGTCAGTATCGCGAGCCCAAATCCCCAGAAACGAAATTATTATGTGGAACGTACGGATTCAGACCACGAAAAATGAACGACAAGGGGGCGAAAAGTTTCGAGAAACTTTCGAACCTTTCAGGATAAATCTTATCCGGGAATGTATTTCGGGATATGGTGGAAATCGATGGAAATAGCGCGAAATACCAGCGAGTGGCTTCTGTGCAGATAAGCATGGCAAACACAGCATCGAATAGAAAGCTCGGATCCTCTGGGATTTTTGGTAGACGACAAACAGATTGAAATGTTGACGTTTTGTCGTGTAATATTTTTAGGATCTCTTTGTGGATGGGAAATCGTCGGTTTCAGAAGTAACTGAATAAACAAACATAAAGCTACAGAAGAATAAAAAGCTTTCATAGAATTACGATGTAAAATATGAGAGAGTTTCCAGTCTGTTAAAAGGAAAAATGTCATACTTGATAGTTAATCAATTTATAGAATTACACTTTTCAGAAAGGAACAACTAAACAATAAGGATAACGAATAAAATTGGTTTAGTGATTACTCGTGTGATCTTTTTATACCATTCTTTTCTTTTAGAGTTTTCTAACTGTACTAAACTTTTCTGATCACAAAGAACTTTGGAAATAGCCATAAATATCAACTAGAAAACGTTGCATGAATAAACTGACCCTTGATCAGTACTAAGCGGTCCGAAAAACATCAAAATGATTTTTTTCAGATTTTTCCGTGATGATCCTTTCGATTTGACCTTTAAATGACCTTGAACCGGAAATGATGAAAGTCAACGGAGCTTGTATGCGGATTCTGTAGCCACAAAAACGTTAACTCGCTTTATTTTCGATTTTACCGACTACTGTCAAAATTGTTATTGCGTAAAATTTTGAAATGACCTTCAAACAACCTCGGACTGATCTTTAGAAAACTTCGTATGAATAAACTAACCTCGGATCCGTATTTTGCTGTCTCAAAAACGTAAATATGATTTGTTTCAGGATTTTGAAGATAATTCTCTCGGTTTGATCTTCAAATGGCCCTTAAACCGGACGTCAAGCAGGTCATGAGAGCTTTTATTCGAATTCAGCGGCGTCAAACAAGTACAAGAAAATTTCTTCAGATTTTTTCCAACAATTCTATAGGACTTCTTCTTCGAAAGGTCTCACGAATAAATTGAACACAGATGTGTTTTTTCACATTCTTCGATGATCCCTCCAATTTGACCTTCAAATGACCTTGAACTGGACATAATGAGAGTCAACGCAGCTTGTGTTCGAACTATGTGCCCTTAGAAACGTATACTTGCTCTTTTTAGATTTTCCCAACTACTCTCACAGTTTTTATTCCGAAAAATTTCAAAACGACCTTCAAACAACCTTGAATGATCTTGAGGAACCATCCCACGAACAAACTAACCTCGGATTCGTATTTAGCGGTTCCAAAAACATGTATATGAGTTTTTTCATAATTTTTGGTAATGATTCTTATGATTTGACCTTCAAATTACCCTTGAACCGGACGTCGAGAAGGCAAGAAAGGTTGTATATTGATATTATTGATTCAGCGGCGTCAAAAACTTACAAGTGAATTTCTCGAGATTTTTCCAAGAGTTCTCAAAATTTTCTGAAATAACCATGAATTACCTATAGGAAAAGTCTCACGAATAAACTACACATAGATTCGTACTCAGTATCTAACCTATGTTATCTAGAGTACGTCAATCATCTATACAAGTTAATAAAAACTTCAATGAATTGCACATATAAATTCGAAGAATTAAGATGCGTTCACTGGTGTGATTGGAGGTTCTATTAATGGTCCGTACTTCATTAAAATTGACTCTAAGATGGGTATCATTGGGGAATTCATGGAATTTCGAGAAAATTTTAAGCTCAGCTGAGGAAGCCAGGTAAAAATAGAACCCGAACTTCTTTTCTGTACTGGGTGTGTTATTTTTAACCTAATCTTTCTAAGGTTATACCCTTGGTTAGGCAGTGATCAAGGTTTTTAATGCCATCTTTCCCAAGGTCCTCAAAATCGTCTTCGTTTCGGAGATAACACTCTAATCTGCAGAAAATCTTCAACCTACGAGCCATATTTTAATAAATGGAAACTAATAGAAATCTGTGGGGGCCAGTTCAGGAGAATATGGTGGATGAGGTAGCAATTCATATCCACCAGTTTGGTTGTTGTAAGGAAGGAAAAATGAGCAATGAAA
Organism: Cryptolaemus montrouzieri; assembly: GCA_013387265.2. Lineage (NCBI taxonomy): Eukaryota > Metazoa > Arthropoda > Insecta > Coleoptera > Coccinellidae > Cryptolaemus > Cryptolaemus montrouzieri. The sequence continues at coordinate 44,804,301 of JABFTP020000083.1, read as the reverse complement.
ATGTGTTGGTGAAACAGGAGTTTCTTCTTGGCAAAATGTGACCGCTTTTTTAAATTCCTCGTTCAATTTGTCTATCAGTGATGTGTAGTGCTCCTCCCAGTTCTCTTTACAGAGTTAAGCAGTACTTCACGTCATCACAGCTTTTATACAAAGCACAGGTGCGACTTGGTCGGAATACTGTTCCCAGATGTGGAGCTCCGCACGCACATTATAGACATTAAATTATCTTGGCTGACCACAACTGTGCCACGACAGGCATCACTGTTTGGAATGCTGCTTCCTCTCAAGCATGTAGAAAATATTTCATATTTCATATACCGTAACTAACCGCTACAGAAACTTACTTGGATTTTGTACGGAATGCCGAAAATTGCCCTTGGAAAGTTTCACCCTTTCAAGTTTTTCGTCAACTGTCAACAAACGCGAAAATCATCCTCCCGACTACTAAGTTTGAAACGACATGTTTGGTTGAACATCTTCAGCAATAGATGAAACTTTGGCATCTAAGAGAAATTAGTAATCCAGTTAACACCAATGAACGTATCGAATATTGCTAAACCATCCTCATACGCACCTAACAATTAGTAATTGCACTATAGCGATCATTCAAAAACGATGTCAGTATTGTATTAGATTGTAAGTTAATTTCCATGAAATTTCATGGTTGGAGATAACAACACATTGCATAACTTGTTGACTTGAGGTGCAATATATATTCGTTGAGTAATATTCCACTTTTTACACTTGTTGCGTCATATACAATTACTATTCAACTATTTAAATAAGACGTTAGAGTTCAACTCATTTCCCAAGTTCAACACCCATTGACAACAAACACCAACAATAACAGAAATTCACTCACCTGATCATCTCCCAGCACTTCAGAACCCGGCGTATCGTTCACGTTAACGAGAAGGAGTCGGGATTGGTTCGTGGTGGTGTTGGATGATGGGACAATCCGGTGCGGCGACCTGCACACAGACAAGACAACCATGGTGAGCTTCTGTCACTTTTCGGAATCAAACTTTCCATTTCCACAATATCGGTTTTTTTGTTCATTTTTTGAGGGTGATGTGCATGTTGTTTGTCTGTATGCAGGTCGCGCGCAGTTGGCATGTTGTTCTGTGTTCTGTGATGGCTGTCTGTGTCCTTAAAGGCTACGTTAACCTCGAGGGGGATGGCACTTACTCGATTACCCATTTTTAGGATTAAGATATGTCGAGATGAATTTTGTGTAGAATGGCTGGAATATGTACAAACAAGTTGGCGTGTCGAACGGTTTCATTTCTATAGCAAGTTCAATTGTAGCAGTGTAAAATATGTTATATATGGTTGTGCATATTGAAATATGAAGTACCAGAAACTGGGGAGGTATCATATTTGGTTAATATATCAAATTTTTATATATTCAAGTTTCCGAGATTTCTGGTGCCCGATTATATTGAGAAAACACTGGTATTGCTCGATTGGTGTTTTCCTAAGAGCATGCGCTGTAAGTCGAAGATCAATATAGAACCTGCCCATCTACCAGGTAGGTTAATACGAATAAATTTCCTACATTTCATTAGGATGGGAACTGTAGTACCTCAAGGATCAATACTAGAACCATTGCTGTTTAAGATCTACGCCTTTTTCATTTGAATTTGGGAGGCTTTCACTTAGTAGAATTCCTTTATCAATAATAAAACAATGTTTCTTGGGGAATTTTACTGATTATTAGCAATTCGTAACGCGTTTCGCTACACAGTAGCTTCTTCAGACGAATGAATGTACATAAATCATAACTATATATAGATAAAAATGAGAATACGAATACAAATGTTCTCAAGTATTTGAGTGCCTATAAATTTCTTCTTTTTAAATATTTAAGTGGTTATCAATGACAGGTATATCCAAGGAAATTAAAGAATAGATTGCTTCCTGAAGAGTTTCAATAGGGGTGAAGGGTTTAAATCGACTTATTCATTAATGAGTCTACCTGAGTTTTTGAGTGTTTGTGTTTGTTAATTTCTGAAGTTTCCCAAAAGATTTGTTCTCCAATATTTATTATCTGCATATAAAATTTTAAACTGTGGGTCGAAAGAGTGATTATTTCCTAAGGGATGATTTGCGTAATTTGAACCTGATTTTTATATGAAAAACTGCGTTTATGTTTCGATATTCTAATATTGAAATTTCTACGTGTTCTACCAATGTAGAAATTATCACATTTATTACAATTCAATCTATAAATACCTGATTTATTGTTTTTCTGATTTGGTTTATTTTTCTATGAGATGATTGGCGTAATTTGAAAATGATTTTTATTTGAAAAACTGCGTTCATGTACCGATATTCTAATATTGAAATTTTATATTTTCTACCAATGTAGAAATTATCACGGTCATTGCAATTCAATCTATAAAACCTGAGTTATCACTTTTATCTGATTTGGTTTTGTTGTTCTTTATATATTTGACAAAAATATTATTAGTTTGGAAAGTTATGTTGGAATAATTTCTACTCGAGAATGATCTCAGTTTCTCACTTGTAATACCAACGTAGGGTAAGATGTTTCCAAACTAATGATAGTTTAGGCAAATATATGAAAAACAATGAAGCCAAATCAGAAAAACAATAAATCAGGTGTTTATAGATTGAATTGTAATGAATGTGATAATTTCTACATTGGTAGAAATTTCAATATTAGAATATCGGAACATAAACGCAGTTTTTCATATAAAAATCAGGTTCAAATTACGCAAATCATCCCATAGAAAATAATCACTCTTTCGACCCACGGTTTGAAATTTTATATGCAGATAATAAATATTGGAGAACAGATCTTTGGGAGACTTTAGAAATCAACAAACACAAACACTCAGGTACACTCATTAATGAACAAGTCGATTTAAACTATTCCCCTTTATTGAATCTCTTCAGGGAGCAATCTATTTTCAATTTTCTTGGATATACCTGTCATTAATAACCACTTAAATACTTGAGAAGAAGAAATTTATAGTCGCTTAAGTACTTAAGAACTTTTGTTTTTACATTCTCATTTTTATCTATATATAGTTGTCATAATTGCTGTACATTCATTCATCTGAAGAAGCTACGGTGTAGCGAAACGCGTTACGAATCGCAAATATTCAATAGAATTGCTCAAAAAATATTACTTGTTTTATTATCTGCGCCTTCAACTACCTGACACTATCCCCCTCGCGGTTGACAAGATTGATCCCCCCGTCTCATACGCAGACTGCTAAAAATGATAGAATAGCTTACCAAGTGAGTGAGAAGAGTTCTACAGTAAACATGTCCCGAAGAAGACAAACCTAGAAGAACACTAAACTGAGGGTTGTAAGAGCAAGGTTAAGGCATCTCAAGCGTTCCTGTACGCTTCGATGAAAAGGCTCGCTGCGAATAAGATCAAACTTTACATGATCATCATAAGATGATGACTATGCCATGCCAGTTTGAGATTTGCAAGCACTGAAGGTGATCCTGAGTGTCCAATAGTAGAACCGAAACCTACAGATCCAGAGCAACGTAAAGTTCATTCGTCAAGAGCGTCAAGATTTCATAGCAGAATGAACATTTTGCTGTGACATAATAGCCTCGTCCCAACAGTTGAGAATGAGAAAAAACCAATTCCAATTCATGCGAAACCAAACAAGTTGATAAAGTTAAATAAAATTTGATAAAATCATCAAATACTAACATTGATTTTCCACTTTGTATGACAGTATCATAAAAAAAGCTTAACAGTTCCATTCAACGATTATTAACTGCACGTAATACGAATTATCCCAAACATTCATCGTTTGAATCCCCGTCATTAGTATAATTCCCGAACAAAGTGCCCTAACTACGCGCCGTTCGAAATCATTATCATTCAATGGTTCAATTCTACTCGAAATAATCCCGGCAATCACCATCAATGAAATCCTGACGGCACATTTTCTCTAATTATGGAGTGTAACGTTCCAAGTTAAATTTCCAGAGATTGTTTCGTTGAAGGTAATCGCGAAAAGGTTTATTTGGTTAGGATCTTTGGAGATTTATGGAATTTGGAGGGCAGTCTTGTGATAAACGTCGAGTTTTAGGTGAAAACGATTTTTCCTCCGGTCAATTTTCTAATGCAAATTAGCTAAAAACCTACGCTAGTAGGTTTTCACTTTTTGTGAGCAGCATGAAAAGACTGATTATTTCGACACATTATGCTATTCTCTATCAATTTGATAGTTTTGCGTATGTATTTTTCGCGTTTCTTTCAATTTTCTTCAGAAAATCAATCTTCAAATTATATTTATATTATCTCTATATTCAGACGTAGTAAAAGCCATAATTACCACTTTCATTACTTGTGGATTATATGTCAAAATACCAGGTGTGTGAATGAAATAATGAGGCAAAATTTTTTTATTCGAATATTATTACAATTCAATATTGCTTTCTTTATAATAGTTGCCTTGAGAAGCCTCACACCGCTGGAGACGATAATTCCAATAATCATAGCATTGCTGGATCTCAAATGAAGGAATAGTCTTCAACTGGTCGGTTACAGCTGTTCGTATGTTTTCAAGTGTCCCAACATGAGTTCCCTTGAGGTGGTTGTAATTCTCAGGAGGAGGAAGAAGTCACAAGGAACCAAGTCAGGTAAATAAGGGGGCTGAAGAGCCACGGGAATGTTTTTACTGGCTAAACACTTCATTGTTCAGATTGCAGTGTGATAGGGCGCATTTTCGTGATGCAACACCCATTAGTCAAAATCTGAAGAACAGAGGTATGATTTAAATTGAACTTTTTCGTGATCCTGGAGACTGCTGACATTTTCATCGTTGTTTGCACTTGTAGGCTCTCCGCCTTGTGTTTGATTTTGAATCGATCCTCTCTCTTCTGAAACCTCTCTATAGGCTTGCCAAAGTTTACAAATGTTAATGTTGCATTGCGTCCAAATTTGTTATCACACCGTTGTTCAAAATTGATGCTACTAATTTTCAAAATGCACAAAAAAATATTTTTCACGACAACTAACTCGACGAAAAACCAAATGACTGTAGCTAGTTCAAACTCATACAAGGGGCGTATCCATTGTGCACTTGACGCTGCACTAAACCTCTTGTCTCACGCTTTGTCAGATCGGAAGCGACGTTGCTAGTTTCATTACTTCATTATTAAACCTTGTATAGGTAATAATACTTCTCTGCGCCATCTGTTCTGCATTGTCCTGAAATAATTTAGCTTGAAACTTAAACCTCAATAGTACACAGACTCATTACTTTTTTCACAAACCTCGTTTATACACAAAGACAATGTCAACCCTGAAATTCTTAGATAAAATCCGATAATTCAAAGATTTCTGAATTTCAATTCTTTCGATCAGCACTTATAATTTTCCCCATTTCGAAATGCAATTCTTGCATCATCCCAATCTCAACAGTATTTGGAACATCATTCCTCGCAAATGGAGGATTTCTACTTAATAACAATCAAATGATATTTTCTGCTTTGACGGTGAGCTCATAGAATATCTGTAAACAACGATCATTTGATACAAGTAAATCTTTGAATCAATTGATGAAGATTTCTAACTATCTTTCTTTCAGCAGATGATCGAGCTGATCATCTGCAGTACAATAAATGAATGATGAAAGATCACAAAATCATACTGCTAAATACATTGGAGCTTATCCAAGAGACTGGTGAATTTACAAGAGGAATAGGACCGGGAAGAAGAAGGGAAACGACTGCTCGCCATGATGGTTTTTGGGGGCTTAGTGTTTTGAGAGACAGATCTAGTACCGCTAGTAGGGGAAAGAAATAGGTTAGAGGACTGAGTACCAATCAGTACGCGAGACGTTTGAGAGAAATTGGCTTTCATGTCAAAAGACCTGCAACGGTTCCAGAATTGAATTGAATACGTCCCACACCTTCAATTCCCCCGAGTACACCAACATTTGGGACGTTCTGTTCTCTGCTGAATCCAGGTTTTGACTGGAAGACAAGCCTGTCATTTTATTGTTTAATTGGGAATTGTTTTTTTTTCAGGGAACAATATCCAGCCTACCGTAGAATGTTAAATATTCTTCCCTGAAGAAGCTGGTTCTCCGATCCACCCTTCTTCAGACGAATGAATGTATGAAAAATAAGAATGAGAATATAAATATAAATGTTCTTGAGAAATCAAAAGCTTATTGGGTTGCTTCTTCTTACGTGGTTATTTATGACAGGTATATCCAATGAACCTAATTACCCTATTAGACCTGTTTCTTATGTAACGGCACCTTCTTTCAAACTTTCAAAATTCCTCAACGACTTGCTAATAAAACATTGCAATTTTAAATCTAAATTTTCGGTCAAAAATTCATACGAACTAATTGCCAATATCAAAGATACCATTATACCTCCTAATTCCAAACTCATTTCTTTCGATATTAAGAATCTATTTCCCAACATTCCTCCGAAAGATACGTATTACTTAGTTGAAGAATTATAAGAAAAGAATCATGTTAATACTATCATTAAATCAGATATTCTTTCATTATTACAAATTTGTTTAGATCAAAATTATTTCCATTTCAATAACAAATATTATACTATTGAAGACGGCTTGATTATGGGCAATCCGTTAAGTCCTTTGTTAGCAGAAATATTCATGAATAATTTAGAGAAATTAATTCATGATCATCCACTCAGTAAATATCGTTTATACTGGTATCGCTATGTAGACGATATCATTATTTACTTCACAGGAACAGATAGACAGTTAAAATTTTCGAAAATCATATAAATTCATTACATCCACAAATTGGATTCACAACCGAAATAGAAAGTAATAATTCGATGAATTTCGTTACAATTTCGAATGAAAATGGAAAACATGTTTTCGCAATTTACCATAAGCCGTCACATACAGATATTATAATTATAATATTTATAATTAAAAAATCACCAGAAAATAGCCAAAAATAATGGTTACAATCCCAAACTAATAAATAATATTTTAGATAAAAACAAAGTAGAATTGTATTGAATGAAGTTTACCCTGTCGATAAATTGAAACAAAAATTCAACACCTTAACCTACGTTGGTATTACAAGTGAGAAACTGAAATCATTCTTGAGTAGCTATAATTTCAACATAGCTTTCCAAACTAATAATAATTGAGGCAAATATATAAAAATAATAAAACCAAATCAGGTAAAAACAATAAATCAGGTGTTTATAGATTGAATTGCAATGACTGTAATAATTTCTACATTGGTAGAACACATAGAAATTTTGAGATTAGAATATCGGAACATAAACGCAGTTTTTCGAATAGAAAATCAGATTCAAATTGCGCGAATCATCTCTTAGAAAATAATCACCACTCTTTCGACCCACAGTTTGAAATTTTGCATACAGATAATAAATATTGGAAGGTAGATCGTTGGGAAACTTTAGAAATCAATAAATACAAACACTCAGGTAGACTCATCAATGAACAAGTTGATTTAAACCCTTCACCTCTATCGAATCTCTTCGGGGAGCAATCTATTCCTTAATTTTAGTGGATATACCTGTCATAAATAACCACTTAAGAAGAAGCAACCCAATAAGCTTTTAATTACTCAAGAACATTTATATTTATATTCTCGTTCTTATTCTCTATACATTCATTCGTCTGAAGAAGCTACAGTGTAGTGAAACGCGTTACGAATCGCAATTGTTAAGTAAAATTCCTTAAAACACATTACTTGTTTTTTATAATTGATAATGGAATTTTACCAAGTAAAAGCCTCCCAAATTCAAATGATAAACTATTCATTTACTCAGTTCATCAAAATTTACCCACTGTGTACTTTCCATCATAATTAACTGAAAGGACGACATGAATTATGCTGATTACTTTTTGTTCAGATTCAGTAATAACTCAAGTGAAAAACTCCTGAAGATTTGGAGAAAAACTTGAATATTTATTGAAATTGGAATGCAACAATGTCTAACACGTCATCTAGATATTCATTAAAGAAATCTTCACCTCTAGTACATCAAAAAGAAAAAACTGTATATCTCGATCTACCGAATTGCCCCGTACTAGATTAATGAAAGAAACTCTACATTCGAACGATCAATCTTCGGAGTAGAAAAAAACTTTCTGCGGGATAAACTGGTCGACTTGATAAGCCCGAAAGCGATTCATGGAAACAACCGGGCATGCGTCTTCCAACCCGCTTCGCCCTCTCGCTGGAATTCCAATAACCCCCAAGAATATCTGAAACGATTCAGGAAAATGAACCTACACTTTGAAATTTGAACTTCAATTTCCAATTATCGGCCACGTGAGCAACGTGAAACGACTTAATGGGACTGCAAAACACGTTACCCATTCCAATTCGATCTGGTCGAAATCAAGTGTACCTTGGACGACTGGTGGAATGTGTGGACATTTAAGATGGCCTTTATTGTCGTGAAAACAAAGAATTTGGAAGTTCACAACGTTGTCGTTATGGGTTGAGGAATATCGGACAGGGATGGAAGAATTGAATCAATTTAAATCCAACACGTCCTGCGAATCGGATAGTCTTGTTTAATTTAAATTCTCGACATGACGCGGCTATCGTCCGCGAGGTAGAAGCCTTCCGAACATTTTAATCATAGATTAATACACGGCTAGTACGGGGATTATTCTGCGAAAATTAAGCGGATTTTCTTGATTTATACCACTTGAGAGGCGATTTATCTGCAGCTTTGATCTTAAAGCCAGGTCTTGGAATTTAATAAGTCTCGAGTTTGCAAAGCCGAAACGTTATATACGTCGGCATGAACAAACCAAAGACTTCTTACATGAATATGAAATTCTGCCTTACACAACTGCACGTATTCTCGAGAAATAAGGTAGATTTTATAATAAAGGCGGATTTATCTAAATGAGAATAAATATGTAGAATAGTACTTGCAGAACCGCAGAATGTTAAACTGTTGAATATTTTATAGTCTTTATGAATAGGATATACTTCATTTATTGCTTTCTGATACAGTTTTTACGAATGATTAGATCTATCATATCCGGATTATATGAATTATTAATGGCTATCTGTTTGATGATATTTAACTCTTTATTATAATCTTCTACTGATAAAGGTAAATTGAGTAACCGATGTCGGTAGGACCTATAGGAGTTTTGGCATAAGAACATCTGAACATAAACGTAGCTTCGATAAAATAAATCTGATTCAAATTATTCAAACCACTTAATAAAAGAAAACCATTCATTCAATAAAACTTTGACATATTACATATAAAATCAAAAGTTTAAAATTAGATCTCCTAGAAGCAATAGAAATAAATAGATACAAACATTCGGACAAGTTTTTGAATTAGCAGGTAGATGTGAATTATTCACCCTACTTAACTTGTTTAATTAGTTTTATTACCTTTCATACTAACTGTCTCATTTATATAGAATAAATTGAATTCAAAACGAAGATGAAATAAAATATATTTTATACTTTCCACAATTTTATTATCGAAAACACATTCGGTTTCGACAGTCAAGTCATTTTCAAGTGGTCAACTACAGAGAACATATAACCTAATTATACAGGGTGTTACATAATAGTATGTCATTTGTCATATTTTTCGAACGTTTTTCTTTGAATTAAACAAGATCCAAGAAGAAATAATATATGGGCGATGTCAACCCAAATTATTGGGTCCATAATGATTCTAAAACATCTATAGATCATAATCAGCATCACTTGGAAGACTGAACCTGGCCATCGGGGCTCTCTCAGTCAAACAAAAAGGAAATCGTTTTGTTGAGTTTGAATATTGAAGGGTTTTTTTGCGATTATACTTCAAAATTGGCAAGCAAGAACAAGGAAGTGATTATGTTTCAGGAGATTCAAACTGCGACGAAAGAACATCTCCGCGAAAGAGGAAATATCACAGGTTATGTACTTTTGGATTACCTCCTTAGTCCTTTTTATGATCTTGCTTGCTATGTAAAATGTTTTCTTAGATTTGTTTAGACATATAAGAGGTATGATTGTTGAAATATTCTTCTGCTGTTTTTCTTTTCCCATTGTTACAGATTCCTATCCTAAATCCCCTTCCTTTCACTCTTGTCTTCGTTTGGAACTCATAGAATGCAGAAGAGAATGAAGCGGCTAAGCAGAAAAATCTTTGGTACCCTGTATGTACACACGAGACCAACACAAGATAAACAGACAAGCTATTGCTAGTGCAATAACGACAGGGATACGAGTTTTTCCTCAGGTTTTTCACTCGTTTATTGAATCATATGCAAGATAGTATGGTTCCCTGTTACATTTCCTGAGCTACACTTTTGTACACACACCAAATATTATAGATATAAGTATTTGTTGTAAATACAATTATAAATTTTTATAAATCCTCTCTTTATAATATATATATATATATATATATATATATATATATATATATATATATATATATATATATATATATATATATATATATATATATATATATATATATATATATATATTATATAGATACATATTTTAAGAAAAAAAGTTAATATAAACATAGGTCCGCAAGAACTTCGTTACGGAGCTACAGGGTGTTGAAATTTCCGGAAAAATTGTTTCATTCTTCAAAACTCCTGGTGAAATTTTCGGTATTGTAGGGATGCAAGTGTTCTTCGAAACTGGTCATATCCGCCCCTTCTGGGAATGGATTTATTGTCAGTGACGCTCATTTCGTTCCCTTTTCAACCTAATTCAGTTGCGAGTTATATTCTTCTTCTACCAACCGATGGTATAGAGCACTTTAACATCTATCATATTATTATATATGATCATTCAAACATAAACAAGTTTTAGAGATTATTGGAATAAACAGTTTTAAAACATCAATTTTCTGATAACTTCTTTGTCCTTCAAGAATCATTCATTTAAAATTCATTAATCATTCATAAAACACACCAACTCCTGCAGATTTTGAGATATTCAGCCCAAATTTGGAATGCATTCTATTTTTTACAGCCTCCATCATTACACGTCTTAAATTTTAACTAGGTGTTTTCTTTTCCGGAGCCATGTCTTCTTTTGCCCTTTCAAACTTTTTTGCAGTACGCCACTGATTAGCGTACAATCAATTTTCTTCATCTTCGTTCAATTTAGAAACTTTTTTGACACTTGTAATTTTTTCGTATCTCCAATCGTTTTCGAATGAAAAATTATTAAATTCGATTTATTTGAATTGTATGTTATTCGCTAAATTAAAAAAAAATAATAGAAAAACCCGATAGGTATGCCCAAAATTTGCTTTTATTTTTATAGCTCGTCTTCTGAGACTCAACTTATACTTATTCAATATCAAACTGAAAAAAGAACAATTAAAAACTAAATAAATTGCTGGAAGTATCCTCCATCTGCAAGAATACAGGCCTCGGTCTTCCTTCGCATATTATCACGCACTATTTGAAATATTCCTGGGGTATTTCTTATCGTGTCACAAGAGGTTATCATTCTATTTCTCAATTCTTCTACAGTGTTCACTGGAGTGGTATATAAACACATTTGAGATATCCCCACGAAAAAATTGCTAAACTATTTAAGTCTGGAGACCTAGGAGGCCATATTTCTGGCCCACCCTGACCTATCCATCGGTTGTTGAATGTATTATTCATGAATTCCCTAGCTTCTCCACTAAAATGTGCTGGTGCCCAGTCATGCATGAACCACATTATGTTTCTCACCAAATGTGGCACATCCTTGAGCAATAAAGGTAACTCCTCCTCAAAAAATTGCCGATATGCGGTACCGTTTAGTCTGTTAGACAAAAAAATGGCCCAATCAAATAATTTCCAATTATTCCGACCCAGACATTTTGTGAGAATTGTTCTTGATGATGAGATTCTTCAATGAAATGGGGGTTTTCCTCAGCCCAATAATGATTATTGTGCAAATTTGTGATAGCAGTTCTCTAAAAGTTAGCTTCGTCTGTGAACATTATTTCACTATCAAAACGAGCATTTCTCTGATTCTATTAGAAATATTCTGCCATTGGCAGAAATTCAGTCTCGAAGGAAAACCTCGAGGAAGTAGAGTTTGGACGCGTTGAATATGAAACGGATACAATAAAAGTTTGTGGAGAATCCTCCAAACGAAAACATGTGAAATATTCAATTGATTTTCAATTTTTCTTGTACTCACATGAGGATCCAAATGAATACAATTTAAAACTGCTTCTTCAATGTCTGGAGTTCTCATAGTTTGAGTTGCACCTTTTAAATGATTATTTGTAGTAAAAGTACTAGTTTCCCTAAACCTTCTGTGGATATTTGAAAATGTTCGCCTGTCTGGTGTTACTCGATTTGGAAAGCGCACCTGATATATTCGCCTAGCTTCTATTGTGTTTCCGTCAGCCAGACCGTACATGTAATGGATATCAGCTAATTCAGCGTTAGTAAAATTAGCCATTTTTTCTTACAGCAATAACTTCAAAAGTCTTAGAAGTAATCGTTAATTTAATAAACAATTCGAGAAGACACCGGTTCAACTTTAGCAACTGTCAAAATAAATAAACAAATAAATGAAAAAAATCAAAGCCTACTAATCTTCTTTCTAATTAGAAGTGCTTTCAATTCAGCGAATGCATACAATCGTTTAATAAATTTTTGCTCGAGAACGGTCGGAGATACGAAAAAATTACAGGTGTCAAAAAAGTTTCTAAATTGAACAACGATGACGAAAATTGATTATACGCTGATCAGTAGCGTACTGCAAAAAAGTTTGAAAGGGCAAAAAAAGACATGCATTCTAAATTTGGGATGAATATCTGAAAAACTGCAGGAGTTAAGAAGAAAAAACCATTATTTTCCGAAAATTTCAAAACCCTTTATTTTTATTTTTTTATTTTGTAAACTCCTGATTCCATTGAAACACAATGTTCCAAACACTAAAATTGAGATAACCCATCTACCCTTTGTGCCAAGACACGACTTATACTGAACCCGACCGGAATCTTTCCTGGCATATTATCATCCCTGTAATAACAATACGCGAAGATCCAATTTCCCGTTTTAGCACAACAATAGCAAAACGTGAAATAGCCGTCGGGTCGTCCATATACCGAATTTTAATGGCACGAATGCTGAAAGAAGTCGCAATTTCGAGGGGCAAAACGAGAAGAATCCAAATCCGTATCTGATAAAATTCTTATTTCCTTCTCGATTTGTTATAGTCATTGTTTCGGGAGCGGAAATTGCGAGAAAAGTCAATTTCATGAAGCTCGCGAACGCGAACATCGTTTCTTGTTTCTATGTTTTCTTTTTTATTGCATAAATTATTTCGTAGAATATGAAATGTTTCGTGAACGAAGTTTTGCATTAATTAAAGGAATAATGATTTCATGTTCAGTTTTTTTACTCTCTTACTAGAAGCAGCCAGATTAAGTGTTGCCGCACTCGCAACCCAATTTCAAAAACTTCTCGTACCGTCTAGAAAACACGATATTTTGGTGATACCTGGCGTCGTGTAATTATACCGATAAAAATTTGATGATCCGCGTAGGATAGTCTATAATTATCGCAGTTTGCCAAGGTGAAAAATATAATGATGATTACTGACAATTTATATCATTACTTTGGATTATGAGGCACAAGGTTTCAGAGCGAATGAAATTAATATCGTTGCTTTCCATTAATATTCAGATATAATTTATCGATCGAGTACTTCAATATATTATAGCAATAATAGGAATAGCCTAGTCTTATGTACGGGATGAGGCAGATTAACTTGTTCCATTGAATTTGAATGAAGGATTGGTCCGATAAGGATAGAGCTAGCCACATCTGTGTGGGGGGTATGCTAGTTGCAGGGTGGCATATAAGAACCAACTGTTTTTGCAGTAATTAATATTCAGGAGAGGTCCCAACTCGTGACACAATATTACGTTGGTAGTACAACTTCCGAACAAGCTCTAACCAACGCTACTTTTGCACGCCAGATAACGTCGACGAATTGAGAGAAGCCTTTCTCAGAAGCACAGACCAAAGTTATATTACGATCCTAAGAGCAATATTGAATGTGAGACACGATGTCGATATTTTAAAATTCAAAAAATTGAACGATCTTCTGAAAATTAAATAGCTACGAAATCGAAGATTTCTATAGAAGTATTAAACAATATTGAGAAAGTATTAGCTACAAAGGTAAAAATCATAATGTAAATGACAATTTTGATCCGATAAGTTTATATTTGTAGGTCGCATTTATCTTTGGTGTTGTAGAGGTAGTCACAAGAATGAGCTTCATAACATTGCTAATTGCTATTCCCGATACAAAAACTGAAAAATCAAGACAGTTTACAATCACGGGTGATTTCTATAATATCGTAAGGAATTATTGGGCTCTGAGACCTCGTGATACTCCCTCTGATAATATTTTCATTGATTTCCAAAAGAACAAATGTACACAGCAACTACTTGTAATGAATACACTTAGTAATATGCCTAAACAAATTGCCACGATTCTGAATCTGAACAGCCAGTAACTCATGCAATCTTGCAGTAACAGATGCAAAAACGGAACATTTGAACAAGGTAAGACCTAAGCTTGTTAATCATCCTAGCTGTTTTAGATCTTTTTGGGCATTGGCCAAATCTTTTGGGAGAAACTTTACTTCCAGCTCTCTCCCGCCTTGACTAGGGAAGAAGGGTCTCTGGCCATTACACCTGAAGAAAAAGGAAACCTTCTCGCAGAGCTATTTGCTTTTAATTCTACTCTGGATGCAGGAAATAAGGACCCTACTGTTATTCCCCATGTCGGGTCTCTTATGCCCGATATTGTTTCTAGGCAGAAGACAATCAGAAAAATACTGCTCAATCTCGATACTTAGAAAGCAGCTGGGCTGAAGGCATACCTTCTATCGTTTTGAAAACATGCGCCTTTGAATTAACACCTATTCTCTGTGGACTGTATCCTTTGTACCTATGAACTGAAAGGTGATGGAAAAAGCCATCAATTTTGAGCTTATTAAATATTTAGAATCTGTTGGTATTATAAATGACCGACAATATGGTTTCACCAGAGATCAACAATAGATCTACTTGCGTATGTTACTCACATGTGGAAAAGTTCTATTGAGAAATTTGGGGAGTCTTTGGCTGTGGCTCTCGATATCTCGAAAGCTTTCGATCGCGTTTGGCATAAAATTCTGATCAGTAAATTGTCCACATATGGTTTATCCCAACGGCTATGCCTATGGATTTCTAGTTTTCTCTCAATAGATCTCTCAGTGTGGTCGTGGATGGGGTTATTTCTGACACACTTGGCATTATTGCTGGTGTGCCTCAGGGCTCCATTTTGGCACCAACTCCGTTTTTGCTTTAAATAAATGACCTCCTTACTGTTATAGATTGTAAACTCCACAGCTTTGCGGATGACAGTACACTTCATACATCTTCTTGCTCGGTAAAACCCCTGTCATCACAAGACACGAACGAAATACGAATCCAGTGTTCATTTTCTAGGAAGATGAATAGCACTGTCCCGGGTATAACGATGGCGAAGGAGACCATCTCACTTACTTCCTCTATAACAATGCTTGGAGTAACTACCGGCGACAATCTATCATGGCATGACCATGTTGTGAATATTGCTAAGTCAACGTCAAAAAAACTGAGATTTCTCTATAGTGTAGCATTCAAAAATCTAATAACGAAACTATTTATTATTATATTATAATACATCTGAAATGAACACTTAAATAAATTAAATCAACTACGTCGCATGTATTTTCGCATTATTTCGCGGTACGAAAATGTCCTGAACGTCTCTGAATGAAAACTGAAAATAAAGAGTTCTCGAATGAAATTTAAATCTGTAATTGTTGTGACCCTCTATGAGAATGATGGCGATATACAATTCAAATTTAATTAATTTCCACCTGAAAGAAAGAAGTAATTTAAATATGTGACACCAGATGACCTGCCGCTTTCGATTCGTAAAGTAAGTTTCTTATTCCCTTGGGAGGATGCATGAATCTTGAGGAGAGGCACCGGAAGGGGTCAGTGAAAATTTGTCGCTCTGAGAGACATTTCACGTTATCATATATATCTGAATACGAAATATCGTTCGAATTATATCGAATCATTTATAGATTTTACCTCCATAGTTTCTTATAGAGTAAATATCCTATCGTATATCGCCAAACCCTCTTGAGGTGAGTTTTCCAACATATATTTATGAATCGTTCATCTTCATTGACTCAAATCGAGATCACATTCACATATCTAACTTTATAGGGTTTTTTCTGGGGCCCGTCCATAGTTGATGGTCTCAAATTACCACTGACTACCTACAGTCGAGGTATATCCATTCCATATTCCTACAATCGAGGAAGTACAAATTAATTTCGAATTGTGGAAGTTTCTACTACGGAGAAGTTACACTTATCTGAGGTTGCCATCCAATATGAACAAGGCCAGTATACTCCATTTTGATTTCTAACACCTGCTACGTTATCCAACGTTATATTTATCTACGTATCAACCTACCAAAGTACCACACCAACCCTCTGAAATATCATAAATTTGAGTTAGATTTTGATAAGTCCTACCATTGTTTTGAATAGATATAAGTACTAACCTTCTTTCCATTATAATAGTGATATTATATAAGTGTTTCTTTTCAACTTTCAAGAGAACATCGAGCATATTATTCACCTCACTGAATATACGTAAAGTACGTATTATCGTATACAATAATTTCTCAGTTTTTTTGTAACATTCATTACGTAAGTGAGATTTTTTTTAAACTGAGTGGCGTCCAAATTTTAAATAAACAGGTCTTATTAACATCCACGATTCTATTGCTCTCCGGCGTACAGCAGCCAATGGCAGTGTACAAGTTATAGTGTGACAATAGCGCAAAGAAATATTTCACTTCAAGACAATTGCTCACTCTCTATAAATCCCAAATTCGTATTGTTTTAGAGTATGGCTGAAATGTATGGGGTTCTGCTCGTAAACAGAGCTTGAAACTCCTGGACTCCATCCAAAAGAGAGCAACTCGGTTAATCGGAGACAATACGCCCACAGATTCCATTTCACTATTGGAACATCGAAGAAAAGTTAGTGAGCTTTTTCTTTTATACAGGTACTTTCATGGAAGATGCTCTGAGGAACTTTCTACGCTTGTTTCTATTTTGAGGCAAACAAGGCAAACTCTTGCACATACCCATTCGTGGTTGAAATAGAGACACCTAGAACGTCTCTATATCAGAATTCCTTCTTTTATAGAACGGCAAAACTCTGTAACTCCCTTCCATGCAACTTATTTCCTCATAACTATAACCTCTTAGCATTCAAGCAAAATATTAACCGTGTATCCTTTTCAGGTACTCGCGGTGTCGTCAACACATAATAGGATTTGCTTCCTTACGCAAGTAACTTTCAGATAAAAAAAGTCTAGGAGAATATACTGGTCACTGTTTCCGCTGTTCTTCAGCTACAACGTTAGTGATTGTAGGTGCCGATATTACAAGACTAAAAATACATGGTGGCTGAAAATCTTCTCAAGTAGCAGAGGGACACATAGAAACTTCATTGCAAAATAGAATAACTATTGCAAATCAATCAGTTTCGTCAATTAATAGAGCTCATTCGGCAGCAATCGTCCCTTCATCTTCCAGTTCCAATCTAAGATCAAATAATCAGTCCGTTTTGAAAAATATAAATGATAATGTGTCCAATGCACCAGTTTTCAATTTCAATAATTGTTCGAATACTATAAATATTGATATTAATGAAATGTAAACACAAATCTCCAATAATCAACTCATTTTATTGTTTTTCAGATTTAATTTATTTGTTTTTGTTATATACTTTGCGGTCTTGAAGGAAATACAATTTGTTACTTGATAAGAATGAAAAAAATCCATACTTGTGGTTTCTACTCGTATCTTCATTCACTTCACTTAGTTACAGAATTCACTTTTCTGATAAGCTGAAGCAACTTCAGAATGAAAGGTTTATCTGCATCTTATAGTTCATCTGGCGTAGAATACCCTATATATAATAAATAGATCAGAAGTTACGAATCAACCTCGGGAATATACATCATCCAGGGTCAATTGATATCACACGTAACAGTTGCGCCAAAAAGAGACACAAAAAATCCGTTCCATTTCACCAGAGGTCCAAAAAATACATCTCGAATAGACGCGTACAATCCCCGATGTCGAAATCCAGACGCATTTCACCCCAGGTCTCAAACATCGTTATTCATTCATCGTCTCAGATAGAGATACCCGTCGGTCCGTATTGTATTTTACCTTATTTTTTCTCTCGGGTATCGTGAAAAAGCAAAAATGCTTTGTGGATTAGACGGAACCATATTCGGCATATGTAAATTTTCCCAGCGCGTAGCTTGTACCGTAAAATATACGTGTCGTTTCCCTCCCGATATATAAAATTTCATCGGAGTGCCGGGGGCGTCAGAGAAGGAACGTCAAGTCGTCGTCACTACGTGGTGTGGATAACCGAACATCCCAGAGAAGTTTCCTCAGTCGAAACGGCTTTGATGAAAGTTCCTTTCTTGAGGTTAAACGCAGGAATGGAATCAAAAGTGAAACGTACGCAGTTGAATATGAATCATCTTTTAAGTATGACGTTCGAAAACGTATTTCTAGATCGAATTTTTCGCGAAGTCCTCCGTTGACATAAATTCCGAAATTTTTCAAATTAGATAATGAATGCATCCCTTTCCAAAATCTAACTTTTAATCGATAATGATGAAGTCATCTTCCGGAAACTAACTCAGTTCAAAGTTATCCCCGCTACTCAGTTTCGCAGAACTTTCACGAAAGAAATTGTCGAAATCAACCATAGTCGAACTGTCAAAATTGGGGGTTTTTCTTTCATCCGTCCCACTTAGATATGTGACCGGGAGGTGTGATTCGGGTATCATAAGATTCGTAAATATCTCGGCAATAGATTCGTGAAGGAAATCGTCATTTTACCACTCAATTTTCGAATTTGGGACCTTTTTGAGTCCTAGATTTTCGAGGAAAGAATCGGGAACAGGTAGGCCAACCAAACTTTTCCCCACTTACTCCTCATATCATCTCGAGTTGGATTCTTCCAAAAGATCTCTCTTCTTAATGAAAGCAATGAGAATGATAATGGAAACCTAATATCGACATAAACTGTACAGTCATACAAATACATTCCTTCTGTCAAATATCACAATATGATCTGAGGCGAACCAAACTTTATTTAACGTTTATTTTGTCTATTTTAATGTATATAGGGTTACATCTTAGTGAAGAAATAATTTTTCATGATTTATATATTTCACATTTACAATTAGAAAACTTCATTCAATTTTACCTCTTCCGGAAGTAAATGTCTGTTATTGTTTCTGAATTTCAATGAAACAAGAAAGTCAGGACCAAGAATAAATGAACTATTTTGAACTAGATATCTGACTACCTGTGTTCGCTTTATTATTTTTTATTTCAATTCATCCAAGAGCAAGCATGCTCCTCAAATATTGAAATTCAAATGTAAATGGGAATTTAATATGTTTGAGGAAGCTTTTGGTGACTTAAGTATTCAAATCAAGAAAATCTGAATCGAAAGACATTTTATCTTAGTTTAATGTGTCGGATAATCAAGACAGAGTCAGAGATTAAGTTTTACAGTAAATCGTTACAATAAATTCCTTCATCTTGCGGTTTTTATCCTTCTTTTGTTGTTTACTTTGGATGGAAAATTAACATTCGATATTCTTACCCAAATCAGGACAGTTAAATACAGGGGGAAATCAATATGGTTTAAACTCTTGATTTAAAATCGTCGAACTGCCTGAATAATATAACCACTAGATCAGAATGCTGTCAAATGGCAGAATATTTAATTGGCGATCTTGAAAAATCTTATCTTATGCTCGAAGACTAATATGGGTTTTTCGAATTATTACTTGCCTTTTTGATAATCGAATTTCTAAGCCTGAAGTGTGATCGAACGATATGATTCTTGAATATAATAAAAAACAGGTACTGTGTTTTAAGGAATTTTACTTAATAATTGCGATTCGTAACGCGTTTCACTACACCGTAGCTTCTTCAGACGAATGAATATACAGAAAAAATATAAATGAGAATATAACTATAAATGTTCTTGAGTAATTAAAAGTTTATTGGGTTGCTTCTTCTTGAGTGGTTATTTATGACAGGTATATCCAATAAAATTAAGGAATAGATTGCTCCCCGAAGAGATTCAATAGAGGTGAATGGCTTAAATCGACTTGTTCATTGATGAGTCTACCTGAGTGTTCGTATTTATTGATTTCTAAAGTTTCCCAAAGATCTACCTTCCAATATTTATTATCTGTATGCAAAATTTCAAACTGTGGGTCGAAAGAATGATTATTTTCTAAGAGATGATTCGCGTAATTTGAATCTGATTTTTTATTTGAAAAACTGCGCATATGTTCCGATATTCTAATATTGAAATTTCTATGTGTTCTACCAATGTAGAAATTATCACAGTCATTGCAATTCAATCTATAAACACCTGATTTATTGTTTTTACCTGGTTTGGTTTTATTATTTTTAAATATTTGCCTAAATTATTATTTGTTTGGAAAGCTATGTTGAAATTATTGCTACTTAAGAATGATTTCAGTTTCTCACTTGTAATGCCAACGTAGGTTAAGGTGTTGAATTTTTGTTTCAATTTATCGACAGGGTAAACTTCTTTCAATGCGATTCTACTTTGTTTTTATTTAAAATATTATTTATTAGTTTGGGATTGTAACCATTATTTTTGGCTATTTGTTTAATCAAATTTAGTTCTTCGTTGAAATTTTTGGTGATATCGGGATGTTAATCAATCTATGAATAAAACTATTGAATGCTAACATTTTATGTTGATATGGATGACACGACGAGTTATGTATTATAATATCTGTATGTGACGGCTTATGGTAAATTGCGAAAACATGTTTTCCATTTTCATTCGAAATTGTTACGTCTAAGAAATTTATCAAATTATTGCTTTCTATTTCGGTTGTGAATGCAATTTTGGATGTAATGAATTTATATGATTTTCGAAAATTTTCAACTGTCTATCTGTTCCTGTGAAGCAAATAATGATATCGTCTACATAGCGATACCAGTATAAACAATATTTACTGAGTGGATGATTATGAATTAATTTCTCTAAGTTATTCATGAATATTTCTGATAACAAAGGACTTAACGGATTGCCCATAATCAAGCCGTCTTCAATAGTATAATATAATAATGCAAGAATATCTGATTTAATGATAGTATTGACATGATTCTTTTCTAATAATTCTTCAACTAAGTAATACGTATCTTTCGGAGGAATGTTGGGAAATAGATTCTTAACATCGAAAGAAATGAGTTTGGAATTAGGTGGTATAATGGTATCTTTGATATTGGCAATAAGTTCGTATGAATTTTTGACCGAAAATTTCGATTTAAAATTGCAATGTTTTATTAGCAAGTCGTTGAGGAATTTTGAAAGTTTGAACGAAGGTGCCGTTACATAAGAAACAACAGGTCTAATAGGGTAATTAGGTTTATGAAGTTTTATCAACGAATATAATTCGGGGGATTGTGGATTGGAGTAAATGAATTTATATTTTTCGTGGTCTGTAGTTAATGATTTTGCTGTCGAAATTATGTTTTTAACCACTTTCTGAAATTTTGCGGTAGGATCCTTAGTTGATGTTATATAGTTTCCGGCTGTTAAGAATTCTTCAGTTGTAGAAATATAATCGGTTTTACTTATCGCGATGACGGTGTTACCTTTATCTGCTTTAGTGAATACTAAATCGTTCTTGGTATTATTTTCACGAATTGTTTTATTATCTTATAATCGGAATTGCAATGAGGTGATAATTTCGAAAAGTCTTCTTTGATGATTTTTGCTGTTTGATGTTTGGCTAATATATTATCTTTGGATTTTTGAGAATGATTTCGGAGTCTATGCCTAACTGTTCAAAATTAGTTTATTATGTTTTGGATGTAAATTATGTTTGAATCCTTTTTCTAATAGATCTTTCTGTGGTTGTGTAAAATCGGTATCAGTTAAATTAGTGAATCTGTCAAAAATTTATGGTCTGAAAATTTATCAGTTGAAGGTTTGGGTGGAGAAATTTTGAATTTAAGTGAATTCAACTTTTCTGTTGTTGCTGGAACTTTTTATGAATTAAAATTTTGACATCGTATCTGGATTCAGAGTCTAAAATATCAAACTCAACAGGGTGCAATCTAAACAATAATTCCGTATGGATTACCTTCAAATATATGTTGGCCACGTCCCTCCTGTTGTACTGGATCTTCATATCCTCTTTGAGCCATATGCGATGGCCTTTCTCGATTGCTCTTCTTGCTCTTTAATCTTTAATTCCTTAAAACACAGTACCTGTTTTTAATTATTGATAATGGAATTTTACCAAGTAAAAGCCTCCCAAATTCAAATGATTCTTGAATATTTGCTAAAACTTTTATTCTCATTCTATGTCAGCTCAACTGGAGAAAGTTGAGATTTTAAAAGAGAATGTATCTCTTTGAATTCGAAGTAGTCAATAGTCTTAAAATGTGTATGGTAAATGAGCCGGAATTCATAAAATTATACTCGAAGCTGCCTTAACATAACCAATGTATGAGACAATATTCAAAATAACATAGAGAGCAATTGAGTATGAATGGAAATGATTAAAATGAAGCTTTCAGTATAGATAGAGTTGGATATGAAAGACCATTCAGTATATTAGGCGGCTGGATATATATAATAAATACAACTTCAACGAGTGAACTAGTTCCTTTCTCAATATCCAAAAGACATTCACGATGTTACTAAGAAACGATAAGTTTTTATTTCCGTAATTTCAAGATACTTTTCCAATTTAATAAATGTCGTTCGAGGATATACCTTCATTGTCTAAAGTTTCTTCTGTGAGTGATTAATAGAAGCAAAAGTTTTCACTCTCCTAGACGAGACTAATTAGAAAAGTTATATTCATTCAACAAACCACCAAAATTCAAACTTCTTATTTCCAGCAAGATCAGATTCGTATATGTCGTCTTCATAACGATATAATGGCAACTTTTATTGAATAGAAAAAGTACACAACATTTATAACCAACATACCTAGCCGATCGATATCGAGTGGAAAACCTCCGGGACGAATAAACGAGGAAAACATGCAATCAATTTGTCACACACGTTTCCATCATTCGGTTTTCCGTTGTTCTCCGTTCGAAATGATAGAAATAAGGAATTGGAACGCGGAATGGGATGGTTTCAGTTATTTGAAAATTAAATTGAATTGTTTTTTATACGACAAATAGGGTCTCGCATGTGGAGCGGTTAACGATTGCGAAGCTCATCGTACGTTTATTTTGTCACAAATATTTTCTAGTATTTCGTTTCGAGATTTTCAATAACGTTTGATGGCCATTTCATTAGATAATTCATTCCATTTTTATAATTGCTTTAACAAACGATTGTTTTCTCTCATTGCCCTTTTTAACATTAGATCCTCAATATCTACAAGTGACCATACTTTCTTCTTACTATTAATGATTACTTGGAGTAAATTCAGTTGTTTTTCTTTATTAGTCCAGAACTGACATAACCTGCTGTAAAGAACCTGTATATATATTCTAAGATTTAAGAAATGAAACAAATTGTAAATATTAACATAAGTTCTACTAAGCTGGGATGACCAGAGGATAATTTCCCAATTCATAATTTTATTTCAAATACCATCATAAAATTTATTATTTTATCACCATAGGGATGCAATAAATGTCCCTTTAACAGCTTGGTACAATAAGCCGGAAGAGGTTTATTAGTCTAGGGTTTGCCCAGTTACGTAGTACCACATTTTTGATATTTGTTTGCAATATTTCTGAAATATTCTTATTCTTATTTTTTTAAACCAATGAAACGTGTGCATCCCTACCTAAATGTTAAGTCCAACCTTAGTTAGTCTCAGGAAGACATTATAGATGTGTGTGTATACCAGACCAGGCAGAATCATTTTTAAGATATTATAAAACGTGTAAAATCTAAACAAAATAAATTAAGTTAGTACAGCAGTGCTTCAACTTTAATTAAAACAACCATTACTCAAATAAATCAAGTGCAATATTATTAATACAAAACAAAACAATTCAATTCGCTTTAAGAGGAAATCAACGGTTAAGTTGTGATACTCCTGCGATCCTCAACACCTGCTTTTCTTCGTTGACTCATTGTTTTGTCGTTGATTATCTACTCAGTAGATTTTTTGCGTTGGGACGAAAATGAATTTATTGTCGCGGTTGGGACTTCATTGCATCTTGGTTGCTCGTTGACTCACTCATTTGTTTGTCGTCGTTGATCCATTCGTAAACAGTTATATTCTGTACAATTCAATATTCTTTGTTTCGTCATTAACTAATTTCTTGAATGGGGACTCATTTATTCAACGTCGTTGATCTTTTCGACAAAAATTACCGTATTTCCTTCTTCCTTCAACTTCATTAATTTTCTCATGAACCAAATGATTCTCGACATTGATTTACTCGTTAAAAATTAACTCAATACTTTTTGTCGTTGATCCGTCTCTTGAAAATGAATTAACTCATTGCCGTGGATAATTTGAATGTAAACTCATTTGTGGACAACAACGAGGATTTCTTCGATGTTTCGAATGAATCAAACTTTCTTCACCGTCCACTTATTCGTGAAGATCGAACTTTTCGCATTTTGTCGCTGATACGTTCGTAGAGAGTAAATCAACGACAACACAACAACGACAAAAAGATACCATTTTAGTCGTTAATATTGTTCGAAAGTAAAATAATTTTTGCATCAGCTTTAATTGCTTCATTAAAGTGATCTTTTATTGATTTAATATCATTTATGTTGAACTGAATATTTTCGTCGTTGATTCATTCGTCAAAATCGAAGTCATTTGCATTTGACCGGTCGTCCATCATCATTTCGCGTCGTTTTGATAGATTCGTTAAAATCAAATTGATTTATTCTTCGATTTCGTTGAAGGCGATCTGTTTTTCGTTGATTTATCGGTGCCAGCAAATCCAATAATTTCCATTTGTTGAGTCCTATGTTAAAAGTGAGAGTAACTGACTTTCTTCGTAGTGGTCAATGATTAACGTCATTGATCTTTCGTTGCGAGTGAACTGAACTATTTTAATCTCTTTTTCTGGTATTCTCTGAAATTGATAATCCTTCAATTCATCGTTGATTTCCATCTTGAATTAAATAATTTGCATCATCGATTAATTCGTAAAAATCAAACTGATGAACTTTTTGTCGTTGATCCCTTCAGTAAATGCGAACTTATTTGACCGAATTGCTAGTTTTTTTATGAAATGAATCTTTTTCGTCGTCCAATAAGTTCGTTGAAATCGAGCACTTTGTCTTTCAGAGTAAATCAACGACCAAATCGATGCGACTTTTCGGTCGTTAATTTTGTTTTCGAAAGAAAACTCATAAATGTTTCTACTTCGATTCCTTCAATAAAAGTGAGCTTTCATTCGTTTGATTACACTCATTTTCTCGTCGATATTGAATTCAATATTTTCGTCGTTTATTCATCCGTTAAAATCCGAGTCATTTGCATTTCATCGTTCATATGTGTCAAAGTAATTTCATTTACGATCGTTCCGAACAAATTCTCCCATTTCTCGTTGTTCATTATGATTCTTTCCTTAGAATCAAACTTATTTGTTCTTCGTTGTCGTTGATTGCTACCCTTCGTTCACTAAGAATGAAATCAATTTTTCTCATTTCATTTTTTTCCGTTAATCCATTCTTTCAACGTGAACCAATTCGTTTTGTTCGTTGATCTCTTTCTTCATTAGTTTCAAGTTGTTAATCACTCATTTTCGTTCATTTCATTCTCTTCAAGTAATTCATCAATTGTTTTCAGTCGCTGAACATTGTCGTTAACTTACTAGTGAACTTCGATATATGCCTGTCCGATTGTGTGAGCGACACCTCAAAGAAGGTACTATGAAAGAAATGAGCCTTATATACATCAGATCGTATAAATCCCCTCAAGTGCAAACCAATTCAATTTTCGTTCAGCCGTTTCTCGGAATATTATATTTTCTCATACGAACGCTTCGGTTGAAGTGAGAAATTACGGTATTAATCTCGAGCGGAGGCGAGTTGACGAAGTTCGCTTCCTTCGACGATGATGACCCATTCTTAAACTTCAGGTTCCGACACAATAGCTAATAAATTGGTGCTAGGCAATGCCAGACTAAATATAAACCGTGTAAAATGGGCCCGCGACAGACATTCCTATGCGGGATGCAGGTCGCAATGCACAATGTAATTTGGCTCGTACAGTTCGTGACGAAAATAAAATCCAAGTTCGAAGTACGTTGTCGAATTTGTTGAATGAGATGTCTTAATGGTGACTTACATCGATATTTGCAGCGAATGGTTAGGGCTTTATGAAGGTAATAACTGTGAAGGAAATGTTCCATTTCGTCTTGGAAGTGTACAGAGATTTAGCTACACTTTTCGGAACTATCCTGGTTGATGAATATTTCTCAAACAATTGCACGCCAGGAATGTGGTTTACCCTTCGCCAAACTGAGGGAAAGAAATACGCTCCTTCTGAAGTGCGATTCGGGCACTGAGGACAATGAGAAGGCGGAGTCTAGGCACGAAATTCCCCTGGAGACTGCAAAGATGTGAAAAAACCAGTTGTTAGACTTGAAGATATGTAGCACTAGCTCAGGCTCATAGATCTCACACATCAGTGGACCTTCAAAGATCCAAGGCTTGCCTTAAACTCTCCAGGATAGATCTGAGAGTTCTAATTGTCATTTTAATCGGGTACTGTCGCCCCAGATATCACCTAAATAAATTAAGGGTGATCGAGGATCATTAATGCAGATTGTGTGACGAAGAACATGTGCGAATAGTTAGCTGGGTCTGAATCAGGCTTGAGGAGCTTGAAGCTGACTGAGCTCATAAAGCTCTCGCCCACAATAGTTATAGTCTTTTCAAGGTTCTATGTTAGTTTTATGACACAATTGACCACTGGGTCATACTTTTTTAATATCTCATGTTGATGACCAGAAGCACAGCAAACTATAGATTTGTCAGAACACGTCGAGTACCAGAGTGAAATAGTGCCTCCTTGTCTAGGCTCCCGTCCACTCGCTAACGGTCTCAGGCATAAGTTAAAGAACCCTCGGATACATGAGAAGAAAGTAATGCATTTTAACGAAAAAGCACTGGCAACACTCGTGTACATACCAAGTTAGTTAACATAAGCCGCCTACGATTGAAATGGAAAATTCAGAGATAAGCCACGTCGATTGTATACCACCGCATTCCGTGTACTTTCCTCCAGCGCTTTTATCCATGCAGAAATCATCATGCTCGTAATATAATTCTACTCAATCCCAAATTACCATCTGCTCGCAGCTGCAGATGCCACTCTTACATATCGAAAAATACAAGCGCTCGCTTTATTTTCGATTTCGTTGCCTCGTGTAGGTGCACAATTCGTTTCGATCCATCCTGATAAACAGAAGTAAAATTCCGGAACATATCTAGCGTACAACCAGAAAGCACTTAAAACAAGCGTCGCCTTCATTATCGCTGAGCTTTGTCGAAATTTCGTCCGATGTGACAATGACGTTGGAAATCGATGGCTTAGACGTCTTGTGCTTGGGGCCGATTCAAAATAATAATCTCTTCAACATAATTATATTGGGTTCAGAGCATCATTGAACTCGTTTTATGGGTTTCGAGTCATTTGTCATTCTGCTGTTGGCACTCCTTCTCGGACGAATTCTGCTCTTGTCGGAAGTTATAGCATTAGGATTGCCAGGCTGGTATTTAAAGAATTTGTTGACAAAAAAGACGAAATCAAATTCACCTGGTATTTATGCAAGTAATATCTTCTCATCTCGATGGATGTAGTATGCACTATGGAAACTCGCAATACTCTATTCTTCAATAATTTGCTGCATAAAAATTTGGTAGGATAAATTCAAGGATATTTTGTTAACACCTCATCCAATCTCAACAAAACGATTTGGAAATAAATCTCGAAAGATCAAAGATGAATATTCGTTTACAAGAGCAACTGAAAACTCAAAAGAAGTGTTAATATCATCTCAATATTGTACAATAAATGCTCTTAACCTGTATCATGAAACTCGCAGCTTCACGAATCTAAGATTTTCTGGGCTTTAAATAAATATAGAGAGACGAAGTTTCTTTCAATGCTCTCAAAGCGTAACGTCCAAGAAAGAGTTACTAGATTTTAGAAGTGTCAAAAAATACCCAACTTTTCGACGAATTTGAAAGAAGACATTTCAATATGAATTCAGAGGTGTATTTTTTAGATTTCAAAAGTTTTTTCTATAAATCCTACTGTTCGAGTCTGCCTCCTTTTCGAGGCGTTTCACCGTCAAAATAATGTTATTATTGAGTATTCTCAAATCAATTCCAATAAATTTCCTTCCGCAGATCGAAAATAATGGCCATTTATTGGAATGAAAACTCGAGGCTTTTTAGTAAGTGTTTGTTCTCTCAACATTCTCACTAAACTGAGTAGAGCCAACATTAATTTCGGGTTTTATAGCTCGCAAGGTTATAGTGGGAGTATTCGGCGTTACGATTGGTGGAGGGTGGCACCATTCTAGTGGTGTAGGCGGAGTCTTTCCGAACAAAACTTCAACTTGAATTGTTTTTATATTATAAAGAAATCAATGTTCGCCAGAGTTGCAATATGATTTCAGATTGAGATTGATAGAAATTGGCTATTTGACTGATTTCAGGAAATCATTTCAAACTATACATTATTATATAATAAATAAGCACTAATTTCCAAGAGATCTTCTATATTATCAATATAAACCAATATTGAACTTTAAGAATACGCCGACAATACTGTTTCTGTACTGGATACGATAACACGTCTGGCGTCACACGCAAGTAAATTATGAAATAGACGCACTGGAGGAAATTTCTTTATTTTTCTTAAATTAAATGTGCCACAATATGGAAATATCTGAATCAAGTCTATACCCAACTTTCGCCTTTGTTTCACTGATTCCTAAAAGGAAAATTTCAATGCATTCCGATGTTTCAATCTGAGATGATCACTAAGGTAAGTATTGTTTGAATCATCCCAAATACACACACCATGGTATTCTGAATTCCACAATCGATTAAGCAACTCGATCGCAATTTCTTTGTCAACATATGCTTTTGGACATATGAGAGGGAAAAAACCTTATCTATGTAGTAACATTTGTTCCCATATGATCTCAAACACTTCTGAAAGAAGAATGAATTTATTTGACTGTCAGTATTTATTCAACTTATCTTCAGTTTTCATGCTAAATTAATGCAAGTTTTCTCTGTTTCTTGTTGATTTTGGAATCTTTGAATTTATTGTAATGGCTGCTGAACGTCCTGGACGCTATTTGAGTGATCATAAAGTGGTAAGAATTGTAACACTTCTAGAGGAGGGGCGAAGCCAACGTTTTCTGGCT
Organism: Cryptolaemus montrouzieri; assembly: GCA_013387265.2. Classification (NCBI taxonomy): domain Eukaryota; kingdom Metazoa; phylum Arthropoda; class Insecta; order Coleoptera; family Coccinellidae; genus Cryptolaemus; species Cryptolaemus montrouzieri. The sequence goes on along the minus strand of JABFTP020000083.1, from coordinate 44,774,754 downwards.
AACTTGTTGAATGTTAACCAGAGCACTATTTCAAGAGTAATTAATCGGTACCACAAAACAGGGGATTATGGAAGAAGGGCAGGACAGGGAAGAAATCGGATAACAACACCAGTTGATGATTGTTGGCTTCGTTTAACTGCACTAAAAGTTCGGCACTGTACGGCTATAATGCTACAAAACGAACTTGCACTTTCAGGAATGTGTATATTTCATTGCAAACTGTTAGTAACAGGCTCAGAGAAGACGATATCAGACCACGGGACTTCAGTTTGCGAGGGAACATGCAAATTGAGGTGTTCCAGAATGGTCGAATGTTCTCTTTTACGACGAGTCCAGATTCTGTCTAGTATCAAATGATAGGCGCATGCCTGTATACAGACGACCTGAGGAACGGTATCAGCAATGCAATATCAAGCAAACCGAAAACTTCGGAGGGGCTCAGTAATGGTGTGGGGAGGCATTTCTTTCCATGGTAGAACTGAGTTAGTCCTAGTGAATAATGAAAGAATAACAGCGGCCAGATATTCTTGAACCCCATAATGTACCCTTTGTCCCATTGATTGGCGAAAACTTCATTTATATGCATAATAATGCTCGGCCTCATGCAGCTAGAGTAGTTACTGAATTTCTGCAAAATGCCGAAATTGATATTTTAAGATGGCCAGCCAGAAGTCCCGACTTGAATCCCATAGAACATGTTTGGGACAACATGGGGTGGCAAATTCACAACGTAGGATGCCTTGTAGAACACTCCAACAACTAGAAAATCTGCTTCCTGAAATTTGGAACTCAGTGACTCAAGAGTACATCCAAAATGTCTTCGAGGGGCTTCCGAGACGTAAACTGGCAATAATTAGGGCCCGGGGAGGAAACACTCGATTTTGAAAATCCAACCATTCGATGCTAGTTGATTGGTCTCTTCGCGAATGTTTGAAGATGGTAGAATTTTTAATTTTTCATTAACTCGAAAATTGTTGATATTTTCCATCATAAACTCATTTCTTTTGAATGATATCTTATTGTTAACTTCTGAAAGTTGCCAAGCGACTCTTGAATGACCAACCTAAAAGCTTATATTGTATTGTCGTGAAAGGACAGAAGGCCCCTTCTGTTATCCATGACATGTTGACCTAGTCCATTCCAAGCCCCTTGAACTGCCAAGCAAAGCTTCTGGTCTTGAAGATACTCTTTAGGGTCACATGGTTGATGGGATTCATGTCTACACAGAGGATGGGAGGAACATCAAAACTGTTCCCGTTTTTAGGTCTTACCATTTATCCAACATACTGGAAGTGGTTCGCGTTTCCAGGTGTCCTCCATATTCGAGTTCGTTTGAAATCGTGACTCATCACTGAAGACAAATACTTACTTAAAAAACGTCTGGAGCGGAGCTGACCTTCATGCAATCGATATTTAACGATTTGTTCATGTTGTCGAAACAATTCATGAACCAATTTCTATGCTGTGGTGGCACATTTTTTGACTTATAAAACAAACGTAAGAGTGAGTAAGAATGGTAATTCTGTAACGATCTGTATGGAGGTGTTCACGCTATCAGTTTCACTGAAGCAGAATCAAAACCGAATGGTAACACTGGGGGTACTTTCTAGAACACTGACTTTCTTTCACTGTGAATGGTGAAGCTGTTTGGTGACTTTGAAATATGAATTTTCAAAATAACTTGATCTTGAGCATATACTCCCATTACAAGCATGGTTTTTGGGTTTCAATTTTGCTTGTTGGATGTAACTTATTCTCTTACAGTATATCTGAATCTTTGCAGTATGGAGTCAGTGATCCTGTAAGGGCGATTGCGGGGGACCAAGAAGCTGATGGCTAATTGCCAGAGGTTAGAGAGACGATTTGATAATTCTATAGCCGGTTAATCAGCGATTTTTCTGAAGAAAATAGGCAACCATTCGCAAGTCCAGCTTTGGTGGAGAAGAGTTATCAATTCATACAAAATACGAGAGATGCCCTTTCATTTTACTATAGATCAAGAACGATACAAGAGATTGATACTTTTCAGCATTCGTTCGTACCAATTCTGGAAGCAGTCATTCAAATAGTTCGCTGCTATATTCAAAATGGCCTTTAGGAAGGGAGAAACAGCCTCTTCTGAAGACTGAAACCTTCGATCACGCGGTCCGTTCTTGATTTGGACAAAGTAAAAAATGGTTGTGTCCAATCGGCAGTAACTGTTGTTGGATTGTTGCTACGTGACCTGTTTTTGGAACAAACGTTACGACCATCTATTAGGAAGCAGAAGATTGGCGCTCATTTTCTAATTCGTATGCTGAAAACACTTTCAGACTTTCCAAAGTTAAAATGGTCCAGATTGTTTTGACATCAAGTCACCCTTACAACTTTCTGTTCTTCGGTCAACAGATGCAATTTGCAATGACTGTCGATATGTTTCATGCTGATTTTCCTGGATAATCTCAAGCACAGCATCCACATTTTTTTGAGTGGCCACTATTTTTGGTGCGCCTAACCTTGGATCGTCGGTAAGCTTAACGCTTTTGGGTTTTAATTCTTCACACCAACAGAAAACTGTTGACTACTGTGTGGTGCTCGCCGAGACATTCTCGTTGTGTCTAAAAATTGTAGTTTTTAATCAGACAGGTGCTTAATGGTGTCCTCTATGTCTGATCATCCAAAACTCAAAATAGATCCCTCGTATAAGCCCCAACAGTAGCTGATGCATCTCCAAGATCGAAGATATTGCAAGTGAAGTCTCCAATGACCCAATCCCAGATAGATGGATACTTTGACTGGCATAAATCCATATTTATTCAACGCTTGATGTACAAATACAAAATTACGAATTCCAATTGAAGTTTCACAACCTCAAACCACCGCAAATAGTGGGATATTCCGCACATAATCTCCCGAGCCGTCTCTGCCGCCATTACACCCCGGTATTATGGCCAAATACAAATCATGCGTTTTCATTTCGGGCGGTTTTGCCGCAAATGGTGGCGTTCCCAGCGCTGCAGATTTTTCCGGATGAATGGCCCAATCAATCCGACTGCCGGTCTGCTAATTAGATACGTGCACGTTTTGTCTGAAAGGGTAATTTCGTGTCACGGGACGTATCTGTTCGTATTTAACGACCGTGAAACGAGATAGTTGCAAATTCATGCAAAAAGCGACAATCGAACTTTGAATACAGCGGGAAAATAGTTTCGAATGATGATTATCGGAGCTTTGTCTCCCGTCGGACGGCGAATACAAAGCCCTACGCATGCATTTTCGAATGGAAAAAGCTCCTTTTAATTACGATAACTGTTTTGTTCGTATTGGCAAAAAACCTTTGATCTAGCGAATTAGTTGTTTAGGTTGAGTAGTTACTATTGAAATTGAAAACTTGTGTCGTTCACGATTCATTCATTCTGTCGAAAATTTCACATTTCGAATATTTGTTCCTTCGAGTCGGATTTGAGAACTATATGTGAAGTATTATGCGAGTGCGTTATTATTCGCAAATAGAAAAGGTAACGTTAATAGGGATTCTTTCTTGAATCTTGCTCAATTATTCAGCTTATTGTTAGGGTCGTTTTTGGGTGTCCCAAAGTTACGTGTTGGTATTTCACCAGAACATTCTACAGCTGAAAATAACATTAACAGAAATAATGATAACAAGTTCTTAACGTAGGTGACAAATTTTTCGTCAAGGAGTTACAGAATTGAGCCCTGTATAAAATGGGTTTCTATATTTTGAATCACCCAGACCTACCAATTATTTCGTGTTCCTAATAAAGAATGTCCGAACGTCCTTAGTTCTAGGGTACATACGCTCAGAGAAAATGGCCACGTGCAAAGATCTACACTGGACAATTCCACTCATGTGTCAAAATGCACGTTTAAGAACACAGAAATTCGAGTTTGATATCGGATAAATTGCATAGCAAAAGGAAGGAAGGTAGAATATGTGAATCCTTGCGTTTCCATAGCAACACAACTCTCTCTCTCTCTGTCTTCAGCCTGTGGATATCCACTCTTGGACAAAGGCCTCTTCCAAATCTTTCCATCTCTGTCTATTAAAGGCAAACTGAACCCACTTTTTTCCTGCTGTTTTCTGGATATCATCCCGCCATCGTTTCGGAGGTCTACCAACACTCCTCTTGGTTTGTTTTGGGCGCCATACCATTATTCTATGAGTCCATCTGTTTGGTTCTTGGCGGGTTACATGTCCAGCCCAGCGCCATTTGAGTTCCGCTATTCTTCTCAAAATGTCTGTTACGCGTGTTCTTCGTCTTATTTCCTCATTTTTGATCTGATCTCGCAAACTAGCGCCAAGCATCGATCTCTCCATTGCTCGTTCTGTAACCTGGAGTTTGTTGGCGTATGCGCGGGTGATAGTCATTGTCTCAAGACCGTATGTGAGGACTGGCATAGTACATGTCACAAACGTTTTCCTTTTGAGATTTATTGGAATTTCTCGAGATTTCAACACATGACCCAGTCTTCCAAATGCAGCCTAACCTAGTCCAATTCTTCTGGATATTTCAGAGGTTTGATTTTCTCTGCCCTGTACGATTTTATGCCCTAGATAAATGTATTCTGTAACATTTTCGATCTTGTGGTTACCGTTACGGATTGATAAATTTTTAGGACTCATAACTTTCGTTTTATACAGGTTCATCGCGAATCCATAGGTCAAGGCAGCCTCATATAGTCCTTCCAGCATCGTGCAAAGATTTTCGGCATCATCACTTAATGGAACTATGTCGTCCAAAAATCGAAGAAGATTCAGACGTACACCATCTAAATTTATGCCTCTCGTTTCCCACTTCAAACCCTTGAACACGTCCTCCAGAGCCAATGTAAATAATTTTGGAAAGATCGTGTCTTCCTGTTGTATGCCTCTTTTCATGGGGATTACCTTTGATGTTGTTTCTTTGTCTATCTTTATTTGGATTGTGGCGTTTACAGGAGTTTACAGATCTTGACCTAAAACCTAACCCTTTCAGAGATAGAGAATCCCAAGCTGAGTTGCTGAACATTTTGAGTACCTCTTTTCTGTAGTTTTTATAGAGTGACTGATACCGCTTTCTATAGGTACTCTGGTGGAAGTGTACACACCGAAACAACACATTATAGGCGATCAGATAATAGTGGTTCATTTCACTAATGTGAATATGTCAATAAAAGTATATTATATAGAGACAACACATCGTGTTTCACCCTTCTGAATATAGTTTATTTAGGAGTTTTCAGGCTACGGGGATGATTCTCGAAAGATTCTCAGAAAGAGGCACAAGTAAAACCTAAACTATAATTCCTTATCACTAATTCTGTAAACTCAAAAACACTCCCGCGAATATAGGTTTCCCAACAATTGCATTCATAAACTTTGACACGTAACCAACTTGTAAGATTTCAATTCTATTAATAAAATATGATTAACCATCGCATAGTTGAGACTTCCTCATCAATTATCCGACTATAAATTAACTCACGAACATGAAATAACAGACAATCTTTCGTCGATATATCCTTCGATACTCCCCAACTTTCGAACTACATCACCACACTGCCACCAACCGTTATTTCGAGAGTCAAATATGAGCTGAGTTACGATATAAGTTGGAAACATTAGGCCTTGCCTTTTAGCCGAAGAGGGCTGGGTGGCAAGGATTTATAGTCAACTTAAATGGGTGAATACATAATGTTTCCTCAGCAACTATCAACCAGTCGATTTTCCAACCCCCTTTCTATTTAGTAACGGGAGAATTGCATAATTTCGCACTTACGCTGCCGCAGAAGGGTAGCTACAACATTTTTTGAGTTTAGGAATTGGACTCCCATTTTCTAATTATAATTTTGTATCACATATTTCACTGTGCCATGACCGACATCGCACCTCCCAGGTATTAATAATAAAAAGTTTAATATAGGAATAAAATCAAGAATAGTGTTCAAACAGTTGTACATGGAATTTTTTTATTGTTGGATGACGTACGTCCATATCGAACTCTCCTCTTCACAGAAGCACTAGAAAATCAAGGAACAATCGACCTACAGGTTCCTTCAAGATCTTCGATCATAGGTTCAATTATCGTTCATCCAAAAGAGAGAGCATCTCAAGGTACACCACATCTGCAACTACGAAAATGAAGGAAATCTATCTACTAACCTTCCACAAATTCAAACGATCGGTGCCAATTATAGCGCACTCCGAATACTAGAAGTCGCATGGAGAACGTATAACGATGTGTCGTTACTGACGATTTACATCAGCAAACTTCTACTCAAAAGGATTTCGTTCCACGATATCATAAAAAGTTTTACAACGAACTAGCACTAAAGATTAAGATGAACATGATTCTTATTTTCATTGAATTGAAAAGAATGAATTTTGGCAATAAAGAATAATATCCACCACGAACAGGTTTACAGAATTCGATTCTTCTTTACAAAGCTGCAATCGATTCGACTGGCTCCGTATAGACTGTGTCTCTAAGATAGCTCCACAAAAATATAATCCAATAATGTTAAATTACATGATGCACCAACCAGAAGCAGAATTTCGTGAAATGATGCGATCGATAATTTCTTTTGCGATAAATCTATTGTATCGTTGGATATGTGACTTGTAGCACCGTCCTGTTGAAACGACGCGTCAGTGATACCCATATCATCAATAATTGAGATGTTAACGTCTCTTGATAGCGTAATCTATTGACCGTAATTGGATTTTCAGTTGAATTTTCGAAAAGTCGGTCCGAATATACCTTCAAGTAACATAGCGCACCATACAGTGACACGTTCAACATACACAGGCTTCCCTATATTTGCTCTTGGATTTTCTGAAGCCCTAATGCGGCAGTGTTGCTTGTTGACGTATCCGGACAAATGAAACTGGTTCTCCTTGCATGAATTGAGCATGTACGGCGACGTAAATGGTCAGCCGTCTTCCACCCTTGCACAAATTGCACCTCATAACGCTTCAAAACTCAGGTCCTACCCAAAATTACCTATATGGTCGCTTGAGATAACCCCAATTGTTGAGAACCTTGTTAGCTCAAATTCTTGAAGGTGGTCTCAACAAGACGATTACGTAGGTTGCCTCATAAATTTATCACCTCTGGCACTTTTGCTGTTGACAGCTTCCATGTAACAACTGCGTCGTGTATTTTGACACATTCAAACCTAAACTTAACTTGGTCAAAGAAAGGAATTAACACGTGAACATTTTCGTGCGATGATTTATTACGATTTTCGACTTCTGGCGAAGAAGCTCCTCACTTGGCCACTATGAAACGCTGGTAAAACGAATTGTATCAGGGCCGTGTTTCACTTAGTGACGAACATCGTGAAGGTCGTCCAGAATCAGACTTTTGCCCCAAACCATTGATGCAGTGCGCGAAATGATACACGATGATCGCCATGTGACTACCGTGAGATTGAGTCAACCCTAAACATTAGTTCCACCAGCGTACATTCAATATTGAATTAACATTTGGCTGTCGAAAAGATTTGTTCGCGTTGGATTCCACACAACTCACAATTTCTCAAAAGGAGGCTCGTGTCGTTTGGTGCAAAGAAACAACAGTGCTTCAAAAGACGTTTACAAAATTTTTTATCCCTAAGTTAGTTGTTTTTTTTTTTGTTGGGAGCAAACTAGCAACGAAATTCATGACACTGTAACAAATGCCAAAGGTCCTACTACTGATAAATTAAAGAACTGATTGTCGAAACAACCATCTTGGTCTGAATTGTCTCATCAACGAATTGAGTGCCTAATCAAAGTGAAATGCAGAGCAAACAGTTTTCGCATTGGCTTGGGAATGCCCATGCATTCATATTTGAACAAAATTTAATAAATTTCTCAACACTCTGTTGAACTATTAATATATCCTTGCTTGAACTTGTCAAACACACGCAACATTCGTAGCATCCTCAGGTATGTATTTAATAGGAGTAAAGAGCACACAAACCACTTCATACGAGCCGAAATTTATCGATCCGGTGCGAGGGACCAGGAACTTTCGGAATTATGATCAAAGTTCCTGCGAAACCCACAAAACTTCAAGTCGAGTTCCTTTGCGTAATCGGGCTTATATTAAAGCAATTAAACAGTTTGAAAGTAATCTTATACGCCGCACGTTGCGTCGTAATTTCGAAATTGTTTTAAAATATAAATCGGAATCACGGTATCGACAAAACTGCCGCCACCTAATGCCCCGGTCTTTCCGCGAGGATCAGCGGGAAGCACTGGAAATGGAAAACGGGGTCACAAAGTTGCATTAATTGATTACTGCTTGTATAGCACTTGAAATTAGTTGCCGCACAAAATTCCGTTATCTCCGCCTTTGATTAATTGCCGCTCGAAGAAGGCACTCGCCTGCACGTTCGATGCCGAGGTTCGATTCCCCAAAGTATTGTTAAGTGTATAATTCATCTCGGAGAGCCCTCGCTCACTCAGGTGGTGTGACTAAAGTGCAAAAGCTCTGTTCTAAATGGATTCTATACGGGGACAAAGGATTTTAAGAGCATTTCTTGTGGATCAACACTACAAACGGTAATAATTTTACGGTAGAGAAATTTCTGTCAGGCAAAATCGCATTTCGACGAAGTATCTCAAAGTGATATTCATAGAGAGTTATACAGATTGAAACAGGAAATACACTACGCCAAGAAATTAACGCTCAATTTCAATATTTCAGATTTCCTTTTTTGGTAGGCAACTAATAGTAAAGAGCGGATTTATGTGAAATAAGTGAAACGAAATGAGACACTTCTGTCAGTTTTCAACCATTTATTTAATAATCACGACCGGTTTCGACCTTACGGTCATTTTTAAGTGAATAACAATATAACAGATGAGTAGGTAAGTACAAGTACAGAGTAAAAGTTATCCTAGATATTGAGTAGTGGGGAAGCATTAAGTTCTAGTTTTCTGTTCAGGGTAGTAAATTGTGGGTGTTCACATAGTTTGTTAATCTCCAAACTTTCCAACCAATTGATCTCTCTCACCTTGATATATTTATGAAGGATTTTAAGGTTGTTTAATGATATCGAGTTCTTGGTTGATTTTATGTGTTCGAATACTGCCGAATTTTTATCTGAGGAAACATGTTCCTTGAATCTAGCTTCAAAACTTCTCCCTGTTAGTCCTGACATTCATTCATGAAGTAGTTATGTTGAATTTGGAAAAGTAATTACTAATTTCGTTAGAGAGTTCGTCGGTGTATCTGAGACTAGTGATCTTTTTTCGGGGTTTCTACGATGCTATATAGTAATTGAGAGGTAATACGTTGTTCTTTGCGTTTAATAATTGTATTTAGAAAATGTTGTGGTACCTATATTATTATATGAGGCAATTTTTCTGATGATGTTAAGTTTAGTTTGGAAATTTTCTGTCGAAAGTTGAACAGAGTAAGCTCTATGAATCATGGAGTTATATGCAGCTAGTTTGTGGCTCAAATGACCGAACGAGTCCAATAGGATCGATGCGTCTGTGAATGTTTTCTTTCTATAAACTTTATAAGTGAGATGGTTATTTGAATTTATGATGGTTAAGTCTAGAAAATTAATTGAGTTATTACTTCTTACTTATGCAGTGATGCGGAATAGTTTATTATTCAGGGAATTTAAAAATTGCTGAGTTTGTTTGAACTACGAAAACCAACTAAAATGTCATCTACATATCTGTACCAGAAAATAATGTATTTTTAGCGAAATCTGTGTTTATTATGGAGTTTTTTCTAAATTATCCATTAAATGTCAGTAAGGGCTAAGAGGTGATCCCATTGGAAGACCTGAATTTTGTTCAGAGAATTTAGTTTGAAATTGAAAGTAACTTTGATATAGGCATATTTGAAGAAGATTGATAAGCTCATTAGTGATATATGGCGGTGTGTTAGACTCGGAGAAGATATCTGTAGCAGAGGGAAGACAGTCATCTGTTGGAAGGTTCGGGTACATATAAAGAAACTAACTTAATATCTTGGGAGATTGTGAGATTTAAAAGTTTATGTATGAGATTTACAGCATTGGAGATGATGTATTATGCGTGAAAATTCGTGAGGTCTCGAAATTTTTGATTCAAGAATTTCGCTTTTTTTAATTTCTTGCAGATTTTTCTTCCTTATGTAGGTTAATCAATCTTACATTCTTGGAGCTTGAACATTCAATTGAATCAGTTTCCTCTTCTCCCATTCTGTGTGTTAGGTGTTTTGATAAACTTAGTTCTTCTTGGATTTCTTTGTGGAAATTTAACAGGTAGCCTATGTCGGACAAACAGGGAAGAGTTTTGAAGCTAGATTCAAGAAACCTATTTTCTTAGATAAAAATTCGCCAATTTTCGAACACATAAAATCAACCAACCACTCGATATCATTAAACCACCTTGTCATCCTTCATGAATGTAGCAAGGGGAGAGAGATGAATTTGTTGGAAAGTTTGGAGCAAAACAAACTATGTAAAAAGCCACAATTTATTACCCTCAACAGCCAACTAGAGCATAATGGATCCCCACTACTCAATGTTTAGGATAAATTTCATTCTGTACTTGTACTTGCCTACACATGTTTTATATTGTTATTCGCTTGAAAATGACTGCAGGGTCGAAACCGGTCGTGATTATTGAATAAATTGTGGAAAAGTGACAAAAGTGTCTCATTTCGTTTTACTTTAAAAATGAATTTCCATAAAATAAATAAGTCATCAATAAGACGTTTTGATCTCCATCATCCCATTGATTACGACTGACGTACCATTCGAGTTTAAACGACTGCAGTTTACAGTATGGCTTGCTTTCACTATAACCATAACCATATCCCAGGAGGCAGTTAACTGAGTATCAGGAATTATTTTGTTTTCACATTTCAGCCTTACATATAATCCGCTCTTTAATCATCATCATTGCCAATTACATTTCTCTTGTCAAACTTCAGAAATAAAAGAACCACAAAATCTTTGTCAGCGTCACCAAATTATAAACTTTCATTGATGACAACGTTATCCAAAAAAAATGAAGGTATTTTATGATATATCCCCTCAGATATTACAAAATGGGAAATTCTGAGGAAGTAAAAGGCACATAATTCAGAAATTAAGATAACTAAAGTATTTGAAGAAAACCCGAAATTCTGAATATTCGAATTATGGCAAATTATTGGTTTTGAAGAATGTAGTAAGCATTGATGAAGAGTTATTTAACTATTAAGTCTGTTTCGCGATCTGGAAGAACAAAATTTCCGGAAAATTTCACAGCCCAAGATTTAGAAAAAAAGATGAAATAAAAAAAGATTTATCAAACACACGATTGAGCGAGCATACGTAGAATACGTCAGATTTAGTGGAAGGATAAATAGAGAGACGAATGGAGACTTCATCCTCTTGGTCGTAGAGACCCAAAATGTGTGTCTGGTAGGCTGTTTGACCAATGAAACTGGTCTGGCTGCTAATGAAGAACTTTTCTATCTATATATATAGATCCCCTGAATATCATATATGAAATTGAGGACAAGGAGAGAGATCGGTAGCTTCAAAGCGTCCGGCAGAAGTTACGGTATGAATTATCAATTGAAAAAAGTATGTTCAATTTTTATCGATCGAAGTAACACGTCCAGCTAGCAAACATGCTATATATTTCCAGAAAACTCTCGATCAAGGCATTTATCGCATCCCATTCGCGGAGACGAACGAATCAATCGCTAAAAATAACTCATTTCGAACTAGAAATATCTAACGGGCGACATTTACCCCCTCGCCTCGGCTGCCAGAGTAGATATATAAAATTTTCCATCTGCAGATATCTCTGAGGACATTAACTCTTATCCACCTACTATTTTCCAGCGGCATCGTGTTTCCCGAAAATGGCTTCCGCTGCCAGTTCGCGAGGAAACTTTCTCGAAGATTGAAGGACCGAGAGAGCCACGTTACAGATGTTCTCGTTTAGAGCGACAGACGAAGGGGGGACCGTTTTATCGTTTCATGCAGCGATAATTTCCGATATCCTGAAACTCCCGAAGCTGGATAGAAAAGTTCGCCGCCAAATGTATCCCATCAGTATCTGGAGTTACTGAAATCGACGTCGACGTGCCAGACAAATTTATCGCGAACATATTTTGCACTCTAGAAGATACTCAAAGCCTCAAAATTCATAATATACTGTTTCGAGACGTATAGTTCGAACTTGCACTTTGGAAGCAATAGATGATGCTCGATAGGCAAAGCTTTTCTATCCCAAGTAATGGTATGGAGTTTGGCAACGTCCTAGAGATTTATATACTACGAAGTAATTTTAAGTCATGTTGGAACTGGTCATAATAATAAACACCTCAAAAAAGTCTAGGTCTGGATAACGATATATCGTATCTAGAACGATCAATATGCAAGATTTTTTTTTTAGGAAATGAACACCTGCATCAATTTCTCACCAACCTATGTAGAGTACCGCAACAGATTTCAGTTTTTTTTATAAAAAACTAAATATGCAGCAGATGCGACGCTGCTTTATAATCATTTCATGTATTCAGTGTTTGAAATCAGTTAGTTGGCACTTTGTTTCTGTTGTAAGCACAAATAAAAGATTCAAGTTTTGTGATTCGACCATGGAAAGACGACATTTGACTAGAGAAAGATGTTACGAGCCGTTGGCATGCTCCAAGCTGGGAGCTCACAACGGGAAGTAGCCCAAGTGTCATAAACCGTTTATGGTCGCGTTTCAATGAAACAGGTAGCGTAGAAGAACGCCATACAGGTCGTTTCAGGATTACTACAGACGCCCAAGACCGATTTTTGGTTTTACAAGCCAGAAGAGATCGTACTACCACAGCATCTCAATTAGCTCAAGAGCTATCACGAGTTCATAATGTACAAATTTCCGACCACACTGTGGGAAATCGACTGCACGAAGGTCAACTCCACTCCAGACGTCCTTTAAGAGTTCCACAACTGACCCCTGATGTTTTAGCTTGATGCCAAGAACACGTAAACTGGGAACAAGAGAGGTGGGCCACAGTTCTTTTTAGTGATGAATCTAGATTTAGTTATTATCCCGATTCGGGAAGAATTCGAATATGGAGGGAACCTGGAAAGCAAAACCGTCTCCAGCATTCGAGAAGTTGTTAGATAGGGAGGCGGATCAGTGATGTTTTGGGGAGGTATACGCCTTGGTGGAAGAACTGTCCTCGTTTTCATACAAAACTACCTCACGGGAAATTCTTACGCAAATAAGATAGTTTTACCTGTAGTGGTACCGTATCTCTAAACAATGGGTCAAAATCCACTCTTCCAACAAGATAATGCCCCTCCTTATCGTGCAAGAGTTGTCTTGAACGTTCTTGAAGAGAATGATATCGATCTTCTACCGTGGCCATCCTGCTCCCCAGATCTGAATCCCATCGAGCATATGTGGAACACCCTAAAAAGAAATCTCCTGCGTCAAAACGTCTTTCATCATGAACAGGACCTTCGATCAGCAGTTCAGGGGGCTTGAAATGACTTAGGCCAAAATGTAATAGACAATTCAATATTGAGCATGCCGCGACGATGCCAAAGTGTCATTAATAACAGAGGTGGACCTTCTGGATACTGAAGAATATAAGTGCTTCCATATCGTTTCGAAAATATCAGTTCAGGATTTTTTTTGTGTTTTACCAAATTTCCTCATTTTCAAATTTCAAATTTGTTTTTATAATAGGTGCTTTGGAGAAGTCAAATATTATTTTGTTTTCTTGAGAATACATTATATACAATACATCCTAACAAAAACCGAAAGATTTCTATAAATTCGAATCATCAAATTCATATTTTAAAGATATTGGTAAGTGTTCCCTAGACTTTTCTGAGGTGTTTACATTGCGTCCACTCTGTACAGAGTATCCAAAATTCGTTGTCTTTGCAGTTATGAATAAAACTTCTAATTTTTATAATGGAATTTTACGTAATCGAATTCCATTCATAAACGTGTTCCAACGAAAATTTGCCAACCGCCCCCCTCAAGATGGACTGGTTTGCTCTACAGAAAAATAGTATTTTCATGAACATTTAATATCATACAAACAGTACGAACACAACGAATATTTGTAGTTCAACGTATAATCAACAATGCCAAAAATCGAAGTGAATGCTCAAAATGACCATTTTGAAGAACTAGTATCATTGGGTAAGGATTTTTATTCGCAATCTTCAGGTTGTGTAGCATAAACTATCGACTCAAGACGACACCTTTAGAATAAATCCAAAGGACTAAAATCAGGTGAACTGGCTGACCACTCGACTCAACAGTCCAAACATTCTATTATTGAGTCGTTCATGCGTATGCCTGTGTGAATCTATGAGGACTCTGGATATTCCAATATCGACAGTTATGAGCAATATTGATGATTTATTTATTTTATTGAAATTCATTTTCCACGATAATGAAGTAGAATATATTCTACCTTTTCAACAATTTTATTTTCACGAACACAACCGGTTTCGACCATCAAATCATTTTCAAGTGATGAACTACATCAAATGAATTTACTTATATAGATACTAGCCAAATTTGATATTAAGTAGTGAAGAGGTATTAATGTGTAGTTGGCTATTGAGGGTGATTTTATTTGGGCGTTTACAAAGTTTATTGATTTCTAAATATTCGAACAAATTATCCTTCTTTACTCTCTCGAAATTATGGAGAATTTAGATATCATCTAATGTCATTCAATATTTTGTGGTTATTATATGTTCACATATGGGAGAACTGTCAGAGGGAAAATGTTCTTTGAATTTGGTTTCGAAACTCCTACCTCTCTGTCCAACATAAGCTACTGTACAGGGTGGGCAAATTTCGATGTATATGTACGGCAGCTGTGTGAAATATTTGCCCACGCTGTACACTTAGCGTCTGAAGACTGTACTGAAGTCAATGTTGAACTCGGGGAATCTAGTCAAAGCAATTAACACCTACGCCATTCCAGTGTTGCTTTACTCATTTGGAATAATCAGATGGATAAAGACAGAGAATTATAATTGTATCAGTGAATACATTTCGGATTAGGTCATTTTGAGAATTCGATTTGACTTTAAGCATTATCAAACAAATTTTAGTTGTGCTTGTACTGTTTGTGTGATATTAAACGTTCTTGAAGATAGAATTTTTCAATGAAATTTCGTTGGAACACACTGTATAAGACTTAAGGGTTTAATTTTCTTGGAGACGAAAAATGTTATCTCGAGCTAATGAATTAGATTCACAATAAAAAAATTCTATTTAAAGAAATCAAAGTGGCATATTCAAAAAACTTTAAGTTTGCGTTATAACTCAAAAATCGATGGACATAACAGGAATTTCCGCAAATTTGCATATAAATCGAGAACGGAAAAACTTAGCTCGAATCTGTTTGCGGCAATGAATTTCTCAAGTAGAAAGAACAAGGGGCATTTTCCCCAATTCGCAATATTTCACAAAGCTGCAGTACTAAAGCGTCCGAATCTGTCCACCTTGTACAGAATTCCTGCTGGAATACTCCATTTTCCAGCGAAATTATATCTTCGCGGCATCCAATATGGTTTGCAATTTTATGTGACCGATATTTTGTTCCGGTCTTTCTGTTCTATCTATATATTAAGGCTGAGCTATATATTACACCGTTATATTGTCTTACATTTTTATTTCTGAACTTTTAATGTTATACGAGAAGATATACTACGACAGTATTGGCGTTGAGTCAACTATTTTACTATATTGATTCCCTTGAGAGAATATAACTCGCAAATACTAAAACTGAACAATTTCAATTGGAATGTCTCTTGTCGCATCAATATTTATGAAGCAACATAAAATAATAACTTTCCGACTACTCGAGGAGACATTCCTTCAATGAATGCAATATTTCACTGAAATTTTGATGTCTATTTTCTGAATTTGACTTTATCTTCAATTTCATCATCAATGGAAACATTCACACAAAGTAAAAATGTAGGGATATTTGATATTTTATAGTTCGTTATTTCGCTACTGGTATTCAGTGATGAAAATATTACTGTAAACGATAAATCGAAGTCTAAATCGAAAACAATAACTGAAACCAGACGTTCTTTTTTCCAGAAAAAAATCATACGATTTACTTTTCTTGACATAAATGAAAACACTTTTACGAAAGTGAAAACTAATTAGTTCTAATTGTAATTGAATAACAGCAAAAGTGGAAGTTTCGAGTATACTCCACCCGGCGCATTCACCATTTTGTAGTCGATTCTCTTCACACCAATGAATATATTTTCCATATTTTAAATTCCTGAAAGTTTTGATTAATGTCGTGAATATGAAAATAACTCTCACCTTTTATCTACTTTTCTTTCGAATTACAAAAATTCATAAAAGTACTGTTACTGCAAATAATAGAATATTTACTATTTCTTCTGGGTTTCTGAGACCTTCAGAAAATCAGGGAGTTTACTCTATACCATGCGGAGATTGTGACGAGATAAACATCGGCCAAACTAATAGACGAATAAAAGAAAGAATAGAGGAATATAAAAGAGCACTAAAAAATAAGTCCATCTCATCCGCCATTTATCTACATAAATTACATACAGGTCATACAATACATTTCGATAACTCAAAACAAATCAGCACCACACAACAACTCAAGAAATGTCTCATCAGAGAAGCAGTGGAAATTGAAAAAGGTGGAACAATGAACAAAAGAGACGAAACCCTCAACCTATCAAAGGCTTGGCAAGTTATTTTACCACCTAGGGAACCGGCATCATTAGCAGATAATAATGAAAGCATCCCCACCACCAGGTCCACCGACGCCCACAACGAGGACATAAAAGTAGAACCACCGACAAACTGCTATCAGTTACGCTCGTCAACCGAAGGCCTGAAGATGACAAGGGATAACTTGTAGAAACGTCGCCAAAATCGAAATATATATATATATATATATATATATATATATATATATATATATATATATATATATATATATATATATATATAAAACTTAAAAAGCAATCCTCCTAAACATAGAATTCGCAGCACGTAACAATCGACACAATTGTACCACTCGCCCCAACCAATTCCCTTATATCGCCGGGAAATGTTCGCCACGACAAATTCACATTCATTACGTTCGAAACGGCGATCAGTTTTATATCTTGAACGCCATTCAATATCGCGAGTATATCTTCTTCATTCCGATTTTACTACGCGGAAAAATCGTCCCAGACGCTATTGAATCTGCGATGAGTGATGACGTCGATTTTAGCGAAACTAGCGGCGAGATTCAAAGTCGAACGAGACGACGGGCAATAACTCCGAAATTTCGCAATAACTGTCCGCTCCGTTGCATCGAAATCGCTCGGTTATTGGATTTTGAAACGGCTGAATGTTCGTTTAATCAAGAGACTTATACTTTCAATTTACACAATGAATGTGGGTATTGCAGGAATCTATAAAGGAGGGAATTCTTGAAGTTATGAACTTTGCCCAACAAAGTATGTTTTTATTCAATTATTCCATAAAGTGTAGAGTTCACTTTTCAACAGAATTCATGAAACAATTAAATCTTAAAAACATTCCAAAAAAGTCCATTCAATGCGAAAGTATCTTATATAAGACCAATTTAATTCAGTTGATACCTATAGAAGCACCCATTAAACAGCTCTGACATCAATTCACATTTCGAGATCACGACTAAACAGAAATAATCCAAAAACTATAATCAAACGAGGAAGCCGTGTTTACTTAGGTGTGACGTCACTAGAGTTGCAGAAAATCGCAGCTGTTCTCGTAACACATGAAATTTCTTAAAATTATTAAATATTTTTCGTGTAATTTGTAAAAAAAATACATGATTTTGAGAGACATCTTCAAGAAACTCTGGCAAGATCCTTACGGCTAAATGGATCTTTTCTTTGGACAAAAATCGGATTTCATTCAGAGCTGCCCTAGTCCAAGGGAATAAGAAGAAGTCTGCTGGTGCGTCGTCAGGACTAAAGTGTTGGCACCATGTGCTTCGTATCAGAGAAGTCTTTTTGCGTCCTGACGACCGTTTACATTCACGCAGTAGGCGTTAACTGTATTTCACTGAGGACAAGCTACCCATAGACCAATCCTTTGCTGTATTAATTTGCTCATTCTTGCCTTTATGAGCTCCGAGGGCTGATCAGTGTGACACTCTGAACTTTGACTTTTCATTTCTGATTCATATTCAAAAACTGAGTGATGATGTTGCCCAAACAAACAATCAGGTCCAAATACAACACATTGCAAAAGTTCAATTGAAATTTCCACTGGGTTGGTCTTTTAGTTGTCAGGAGCTTGAGCACGTTTTTCCCATCGCTAAATCTTCAGATCAATTGGAAACACAACAGTAGATGATCAAGAGTCACATTTTTGTCGGTTTTGTTGATTGATGATAGCCCTTTGCATATTCGTCGCGAGAAAAAAACCCATCCCACTTAAAGGCCCCTAAACACCTAGAAACTCACGAGAAGCACAAAGCAGAGTCTCTGTGAGCCTCCTCAAAGGATTTTTACAGTTAAGCAATAAAATCGAAATCACGTAACACTGCTCTATCTACGATTCCATTTTTGATGTGACAGAACGCGCAGATGTTCACAATAACACTGAAACCGGTTTTGCTGCAAAGCTCAAGGTCCCCCCCACCGACTCCAAGTGGTCTGATCCCACTTCGACCAATAGAAGAGGCGCGGGAAATTCAATTGCTTTACTTTCGAAATGCTGGCTGGCCGTTCATACTCCAACGTATAATATACTGATGAACGCCTTTTGATATGCGTCTTGCGCATTCTCTACTACGACAGTTTTATTATAATTTCAGATTCTTCACGGTGTCAGATTGTATGCGATTGACGTAAGATGCCATTGTCAATGGAAATTGAAGCTTCTAGGGATCGGAGTTGAAGTTGAAATACACGCCTCTTCATACCAGCATTTGCCGAGAAGTATGTATTTATAAGCTCAAACCTTTCATTTGAAATTTTATTTCTTTTGTGAAGTGCCATGCTACAGTGAAATTTCTAAAGCATCAAAAGAGGAAAAATCAGTCCCGGGGAGAGTTAATTCCAGGGAGATGTTTTCAACAGAAAGAAATCCCTGAAACGTGAAGTGAAAGAGTGAGTTTAACCTCAAAAGGATGTGACAAATTGGTTTAACATGGACCGCTCCATGAGGAGTTAAGCAGCCTACTACTGATGGGCACCTTGAATGAAAGTAAATATGGAGGAGGCTCGATCAATTGAGGATTCCAACCAAATCTGTGAAGTCTGTGAAGCATCAAAGAAGAAAAAAGCAGTCCTGGGGATAGTTCATTCCAGGGAGATGTTTTCCACAGAAAGGAATCCCTGAAACGTGAAGTGATGAGTTTAACCTCAAAAGGATGTGACAAATTGGTTAAGCATGGACCGCTCTATGAGGAATTAAGCAGCCTACTCCTGATGGGCACTTTGAATGAAAGTAAATATGAAGGAGGCTCAATCAATTGAGGGTTCCAACCAAATCGGGGTCTCCAATCAGATAAAAAGCTCTTCGTTGAATGAAACTCAGCAGGCACAAAGTAGGTTCAGGAGTTGATCACCAAACATGGAAGCAATAATTGATGGTCGAATTTAAGAGGTATATAGGAACACCGAGTTTCTAGGAAGTCCTTCTTGCTGTGGATACCATATGGCTATGCCAACACATGTTTGATCCTACCTCAACGGCTATCAAGTCGAATAATGATGCAATAGAAGTTGTACGCTCCGGCATAGCCATGGCGGGTCCTGCAACGTCAATCTTTTTTAGAAAATGGGACTGCCTGCCATTTTTTAGCGATAAACACGACTTGGTTACTGTCACTCTGAGATAAAATTTCTTCCAGATCTTTGTTGAGCTGGAGAACAGTGAATGAAGTGAATGACGAGTTTAGTATTATGTCATCTGCAATAACTTGGAGTTTTCATCATTTCAACCAGGTTTTTTTTATGAGGAAAAAAACGAGATAGAATAGTACCCTGGGGAACTCCAAAGAAGCGTGACGAAAGATCTTCTATTGAAAACAATAGTCGGGCAATTTCAAACAACATTGCGAATATTAGGTAGTTTTTCCTTTATTCCTATTACTCAATTCGAGGATAACACCCTTATCTCAGCACTGTTACCGTCTATTTCAACGCTCCTGTCGATCGGAGATTTGAATTGTTGACTCAAAGGTCGGATTTATCGTCCGAATGGGCAGACCCGATCGCCCTGTTACACTACAAACAAGAAATTCGCGTTGGCTCGTCTTCGGATAACGAGAATTCGGATTCAATTAGATCCGGGACGTCGGGGAGAGAAAAAGCGTCATCCGAACGGTAAAACGAATAACGGCGCGTCGAAAAAATTTAATTACAGTCTTGAAGAAAAGAGGAAATAAGAACGTTTCGCGATGGAAGAAGTAACAAACGACGACCGCGTTGTTACTAATGTTTGCGAAATGTTCCCGAGCTCGCGGAACGTTTTATCATCCTTGATGCTCCATTAAGTCAATCAAAACTCGGACTTTTTTCACCTCCCGTAGGCTCTCCAGTTTCATTAAGGTGACGTACGCCGGAGAGGTGTTGGGGCGCTCGTTACAAAGCGGCATTTCTTTGCTAATGACGATATTTTTTCCTTTAGGATTCCGTTATTATCTTCTGAATTGGTCGTATCGATCAAGGGAGTTGAAGAGAATTAAGGTAGTTGGATTACAGTGTTTAACAAATATCTGCTATTTATCCAGATAATGTCGCAGATCAAAAAACAAACGTGCAAAGACTTTCATGGATATTCAGTTGGTTTAATCAAGGCAGCTATAGACTGTCTGACGGTACCACTCTCCCAATTGATAGATTCCTGCTTTCAAGGGGGTACTTTCCTGATGAACTCAGGGTGACCAGGGTGGTACCTATATACGAAATGAGTTATATCAATTAGTACGGTAACAACAGACTGGTTTCAATATTGCCTAGCATATCAAAGATTTTTGAAACACTGATTAAAACAAGGCTGCAAGACTACATTGAACGAAAACTCATATTACATAAGAGGAGGAGATTCTTTCTTGTCTAGACCTCAAAAGAGCATTTGATTGTGTGGAACATAAGTGGACAAGCATTATAAAATCAGAGGCACCACGTTGAAATTTTCGTCGTATTCGAGGGACAGATAACAAGTAACAGCGTGGAAAGGCAAAATGTTAACAGAATGCTCAGTTTTGAGTGGTGTACCCCAGGGTTCGCTTTCGGGCCCAATTCTATTTGAGTTGTACATTGATGATACTGAATGGTGTGGCCCATGATGGCGTGGTCTCGTTTGCTGACGATATAACCTTAATGAACCGGTCAAAGTGCGCCAAAGAACTAAAGTGTAGAGGAGCGCTGATTGATAATAAACTATGGTTAGAGGCAAGCAACTTATGTCTCAATGTTGATGAAACCGAAAAGCGACTTTTAACACTGAAAAATTCAGCGAAACTGACAATTACAGTTGTTGGGCTTCACGTTGGACAAAGCTGTATCATTGGCAGATCACATTGATTCAGTAGGCAAAACATTATCAACGGCTACTCACATGAAACAAAGAATAGAGAAAATAGTTGGTGACAGAAATACATTGATGATATACCATGCGGACTTTCAATAGCGTTTCGACCAACGGTATGTGGGGAACGGTGGACGCATGGCGGGTTTTCCTCCTGCAAAATAAGCTATCCGAGTGGGAAGACCCTGGACAACTAGCTGCAGAGAATAATTCAAGAACCACACTATCCCGTGTTATTACAGTTAAGCATGCTTGTTAGATTTTCGCGAAAACAAGAAGAACTATTTGAAACATAATACTAGAATTCGGGAGAACATCTTGCCAAGAAATCGTCCGGCAAAATACAAAGCTCTTTGGCTATAATGGAGCAAAATTCTATAACCGACTACCAGGATCGGTAAAAAGACTTGACAGTCGGGATTTGGAGTGTCTTCGAGGCAGTGCCCTCTATAGTACGTAGAAAACTCACGAGTGAATTTTATTTTGGTGTAATTTGAAAATTCAACTTGGAAAAAATGGAATTAACACATGAACATTTTCGTGCGATGATTCTTACGATTTTCGACGTTGATCAACTCGACAACTTGCTTGGACTTTTGCTGATGAAGCTCCTCAGTTTTCTAAAATTGGTCTAAGCGCATGCAAGAGTGGATATTCGTGGAGAATACTTTTGAAAGACAATCTATTTTGTCCCTTATTTACTTGTTTCTTTTTGTCAGACGCAAAAAATTAAGAGGCAACCTACGAATAGAGTAGTATTTGGAGTACTTCTTCTGACCAAGCAAGAATCCGGGAAACTCTAAAGTGTTTTGTCATTATTCTATGTTCGCAAAATTTATGTGCGGGACTTTTGGGATGTTATTTTAATCTTTCGACCCTTGAAAGAGACATATAGGTGCGATGTGACAATTGACATTATATTCAACGATTGAGATATGTGAAACACGTATGTCTTAGGTATGTCCTTTCAAATTTGAAACCAGACTTTGGCAATATGTAGAAGTGTTATACATCAATGTTTCATCGAGTTTGAGTAGTACTAAAGGAGTATAGACTCGCGATGTAAGCTTTGATAGTAAATAAATATCTATCTATATGTATGTGGAAAAGGATTTCTAGACACTCTGTAGACTGAATAACCCAGTTCGCTTGGACCCAAAATATTCCGAAAAGCGCAAATTTTCCCGGTACTCGACATCAATAACGGAGGCGGCGATTTTACAGTAGCGTATAATTTTTAGAGCGACGGTTTGCGTTGAAATTTTGCCACCCGGTTGTCCCATAAACCGTGTGAAATACGCCAGAGTAGCATCTGGTACACTCACGTTATTGCGGTTGTTTCCGGGGTGCCTTTAATTCGGAATAATCCAATAACCTGTAATAAACGTTCGTTAAGTGCGCCGGCTATATGCGTGCGCAGCTGTAATAATTCCGGCCGGATAGGGCGCCGTGATTTCGGAGATTATCTGTTTTTCTCGCTATTGCTGGCGTGTCCTCCGATTCGCCGATGAATTATAGATGGTGTTTGGGTCATTGGGTTAGAAGTTAAGATAGGTATATGGGACTAATGGCTAGATAGGCAGTAAATAACGGCAAAGCGTTATAGAATGATTGCAAAGTGGTCCCTAAGGGGTCCATGGGAGGCTCAACGTTAGAAAAAAGATACAAGATACAAAAAAAATTTATATGGTTTCATCATACCTATCAATATAAGCAGATGAATCATACTCAAATAATTAAGGGTGCAAAAAACGAATTTTTCGGTGACTTTAACACCCGTGTTTCTTGGTGAAATGGTACCGTTAGGGCCTGAAGCTTTGAAATTGCTAGTCATTTATTTGTCCGTAGCCTTTGCTACCGGGATGGGGTTACACACACGATGGAAACACTGATGGTTAACACAAACACTCTTTGTCGTTGGTAGATTTTCTTGGTTGAAACACTTCAGAAGCTGTGAATTCGAAGAGGTCGTGAAGTAAATGCAGGCCTCCAGTATGAGTTTGACCTCGATAGTCATTTATTTGTCCGTAGCGTTAGTTTTCGTGAAATAGTTTCTTCTTATGCGTTCTAAAATTGAGTGGCATCAATTTTGAACAACGGTGTGCTATCAAATATTGCTTCAACTTGGACACAATGCAATAGAAACATTCGAAACACTACTAGGGAAGCCTATGTAGAGAGTATTTTGACAACGGTCCAGGCTTTTCGGGTTCGAGGCAGTTGCAGAAGGAAGAGAGTCGATTGAAGATTAACCACGAAGCGAAAGGGCTTCAAGTGACAACACTGATGAAAATCAAAAGTGTCCGGAATCTTGTGCGTTCAGATCGACTGTTGACAGTCAGAATGATCGTGGAGCAGTTGAATTTGAATTACACCTCCTTTCAACTGCGTGTTGCTACACGACAATGCGCCACGTCAATCTGCAATCTCAATATTGGAGTTTTTGGACAGTAAACACATTCCTGTGGCTCCTCAGCCTCCTTATTCACCAGATTTGAGTCCTCGTGCCTCTTTCCTCTTCCCGATAATTAAAAATCACTTCAAAGGAAATCATTATGGGACACTTGATAACATGGAAACAACTGTAAGCAAGCATCTGAAAACTAATCCAGTATCCCAGCTATGATTGGCATTGCTAGAGCAATCATCAGATTGGAATGAAATGTTAATTGAATTTGAATAAAAAATTGAAAAACAAATCAGTCGCATTACTTCATTTGCACACCTCGTACAATATATCACTGCTC